>OX493265.1:56489427-59062427 GCA_950370525.1 Bellardia bayeri
GTAGTAACTCTTGTACATGTTTTATACATCAAGTACTGTTTAATTTTATTACTTTGTATTGCTTTTACTTTTAATTCGAAATACCACAAAATTCAAATTAAAATTGTGTAGCTTTTCTTTAATTTCTATTTTTTTCAGCTCCTTGCACACTGCTTCTAGATACCAGTATTGAATGAGTTTTAAATTTTTTCTTTATTACTTTTTAATCTACAATTAATTAGTTTATTAATTTAATTTTTAGAACAAATATTAATGCACTCACATACCGTCAAACTTACACTTTTATTTTTTTCCGGTTTATTTAGTAATTTTTGCTTTAGTGTTGAAATTTAACTAGTTATTTGGCAATGCGGTTCTTCGCGATATTTTTTAAGTGGAAATTAGTTATTCATCAATTGTTTTAATTTTCTATTATTTTTTCTTTCCATGTTACAGTATTTCTAGCTGATTAGGGCACATTGAAAGTATACGTTGCTTTTCATTCTTGAAAGATTACTTTGTGTGTCTTATGGTATTTAAAATGTTTAGTTTTTTTCCAACTGCTCTTGAAACTGTTTAAATCATAGTTCAGAAAAAAAAACAAACAAAAATAATGACATAGATTTTCAAGATTCATTAAAAAACTTACGTTGATTTTACAATAAAGAACTTATGCCACATAAACTTTTTCTGAAGTTCATTGATTCCTATTATTTGTTAATTCGAAAGTCATTGTTTTTTTTTATTAAAAAAAAAATATTAAAAAAAAGAGGTAAATATAAAACACAGTCAAAATGGATTTTTAAAAATCCTCTTCTGATTTGAAAAAGTGTTCTTTTGGTTTAAAAAATAAAATTTTTAATCATAAAAATAAAATAGATGATTATAAGCCCGCGCTTTAAGATGCCATAAAACGTTACAAATTTAGTTTGCTAATAAATGATTTTAACATAATTGTAATGCACTTAACAATAAATATATTTTGTTATAAATATTTGCCGTTTCCTAAAGAATTATTGTCAATTTTAACTTGCACAATTAATTGAAATAAAGGTTTCAAATGTCTTTATACCGTACATCACCATAGTGGGGAGGGTATATTGCATTTGTGCTGATGTTTGTAGCGCCCAGAAATATTGGTCCAACACCCAACTTAAAGTATACCGATCGACTCAAGATCACTTCCTGAGTCGATTTAACGAAGTCCGTCTGTCCGGCGATCCGTCGCAATTTTGAAGATATTTCGATAAAATTTGGTAAGTGAAATTTTTTCGACCCAAGGACGAATGGAATTGAAGCTGGTGGAAATTGGTCCATTATTTCACTTGACACTCAAACAAATGTCCTGCCGAAGTTAGCGTTTAAAGAACATAAATGTTTGAATTATGCAATTATCCAAACAAATTTCACCACAAATGAGTGATAAATGAAGCCAAATCACATCTACAAATTTTGTGCAGATCGGTCCATAATTTATCATAGCTCCTATATAAGGCCCATACCCGAAAATCGCTCTAAAGAGCATAACTCTGTTAAAAATGTCGGTATCCAAATAATATTGAACACAAATATGTTTCTTATATATAAAAATAATATGGTACAATTCTATGATATAAGAGACCGTAATTTACTTCAACTTCCATAAAGCTTTTAAAAGTATTTACATCGAGATAAAGTTTAACACATATTATATTTATATTCACAGAAATCATGACACTAAATTTTTGGATGATCGATCCATAATAGGTTATATAACCCATATAGCGCCCATTTCTGAAAAACTTTTTATACATATACTAGGTGTAGTGTATTATATGATCGGGCTTGACCGGCTATACTTTTTTACTTGTTTTTTTAATATATTTATTATTTACCTGGTAACTTAAAATTTTTATTACACTTGGCGTATGATTTATTTTAAAGAAACTTTTTGCAATCTGTGTTGCTCATACGTAACGTGACCAGAGGGTTTTTTTTTTATCAAAAAGCAGAATGTTAAGGATGAAAAAGCGGGATTGCGAAGTATATATAATGAAAAACCGGGATTTAAAATAATGATATGAAAAAGTTGGTTTTATACATAATATCATATTTATTAGTTTTAAACTTTTAAGAATGTAAATCATTAATTAGAAAACTAACAAAATCACAATCCCTGCTGAATATTAAATTACAGCCATTTTAAAAAAGGGCTTCTAGCGACTTAATATTTTAAAAACTGTTAAAAATTATATATATACCACAAATGCTTAACTTGTACAATTAATTGAAATAAAGGGGAGGGTATATTGCATTTATGCTGATGTTTGTAGCGCCCAGAAATATTGGTCCAACACCCAACTTAAAGTGTACCGATCGACTCAAGATCACTTCCTGAGTCGATTTAACGAAGTCCGTCTGTCCGGCGATCCGTCGCAATTTTGAAGATATTTCGATAAAATTTGGTAAGTGAAATTTTTTCGACCCAAGGACGAATGGAATTGAAACTGGTGGAAATTGGTCCATTATTTCACTTGGCACCCAAACAAATGTCCTGCCGAAATTAGCGTTTAAAGAACATAAATGTTTGAATTATGCAATTATCCAAACAAATTTCACCACAAATGAGTGATAAATGAAGCCAAATCACATCTACAAATTTTGTGCAGATCGGTCCATAATTTATCATAGCTCCTATATAAGGCCCATACCCGAAAATCGCTCTAAAGAGCATAACTCTGTTAAAAATGTCGGTATCCAAATAATATTGAACACAAATATGTTTCTTATATATAAAAATAATATGGTACAATTCTATGATATAAGAGACCGTAATTTACTTCAACTTCCATAAAGCTTTTAAAAGTATTTACATCGAGATAAAGTTTAACAGATATTATATTTATATTCACAGAAATCATGACACTAAATTTTTGGATGATCGATCCATAATAGGTTATATAACCCATATAGCGCCCATTTCTGAAAAACTTTTTATACATATACTAGGTGTAGTGTATTATATGATCGGGCTTGACCGGCTATACTTTTTTACTTGTTTTTTTAATATATTTATTATTTACCTGGTAACTTAAAATTTTTATTACACTTGGCGTATGATTTATTTTAAAGAAACTTTTTGCAATCTGTGTTGCTCATACGTAACGTGACCAGAGGGTTTTTTTTTTATCAAAAAGCAGAATGTTAAGGATGAAAAAGCGGGATTGCGAAGTATATATAATGAAAAACCGGGATTTAAAATAATGATATGAAAAAGTTGGTTTTATACATAATATCATATTTATTAGTTTTAAACTTTTAAGAATGTAAATCATTAATTAGAAAACTAACAAAATCACAATCCCTGCTGAATATTAAATTACAGCCATTTTAAAAAAGGGCTTCTAGCGACTTAATATTTTAAAAACTGTTAAAAATTATATATATACCACAAATGCTTGATACAAAAAACATTAATTTTAAAGCCATTTAAACAAAAACATGAATTTGAACATTTTTCAAAATTAAATTGTTCTTGAAGAAACGTTAAAATCTAAATGGTCAGAATGTAAATTTTTTGGCATCAAGTCTGCCATTTTTACATGGCTGGTTTCATCGAGATAATCTGAATACAAATAAATGTATAACCTTGCAATACTCAGAAAATGAGACGAAAATTCCAATAACTGGGTTTTTTACTTTTCTTTTGTTGCTGGTAAAATACTTTAACGGTCATTGAAATCTGTCGGAAAAATAAACTTAATTAAATTCAAATGCTTGAAAAAGAGAAAGATATAAAATTTAAGTGAGTGTTCAAAAAAAAAAACGGCAGAATTCCACCAAAAGCGGGATATATGGTCACGTTACTCATACGCCACTTACATCGTTAGCTTTCACTTAGACCATCGAAAAACTAAATTTATAACCAATGTTCTTCAATAACCTTTCAACAATTTTTTTAATTTTGATTGAGAAAAAGTGTTATTTCAATTTACTGTTTACTTTTAAATTTATGTTAAAACTTTGAATTTATATCCAATATAATACTACAATTTACTTAAGAATATTTTGAATATATTAAAGTGGTATATAAAGCGAATGTGCCTAAGATTCTTGTTTTGTTATGATTGAATAGTAATATTGTTAAAGGAAAAACGCATAAGTAAGACAATTACATACATACGAGTGTGTAAATAAAAAGAGTTGAAATACAAATTCCGTTGAGTGATGAAAAGGCGTTGAAATATTATTTTGTATTAAATGTTAAATTCTGAAGTGACGCTATAAGTTGTACATTGTATTATAAAACTATCTGATTATGAACACGATTTTGAGCAAAGTCGTATGTTTATGTTGTCAAAGCTTTAAAATGACAAAAGAAGTATATTTTAAAAACAAATATACAAAACATAAAATATGAATGTTTTCCAAAACATTTTCTGCAATTACTTATTTTCTTGTTTTAAATTTGTCAATCAGTTTATGATTTGAGTGTTACTGTTTGGTTATTTTTTTTTAACTGCAATGAGTAATTTTTATGTTGAGATACATATTTAAAATTCCGCCAACACTTAAACTTTCATACAACAATTGAGAAACATATATTAAAATGTCGTAGGTACAAAATATTTATATAGAAATTACTAACAGCATTTGTACAACTATTGTATTTCTTTTTTAATATATAATTTTGGCGGGAATCGAATTAGCAACTCTCTGACTGATAGTCCGGCACCCTATCGCCTAGTCTATCGGGGCACGGGGACGACGTACAACTCCTACGATACTACAAAATCACTTATGAATTGAACAATTAAAATTTTATAAACAAGTAAAAGTGATGTAAAAAACACAGTTAGGATATTCAGGGGTATCATAGAAACCAATATTGTCAGAATTGGTTTTAAAACCGACAAGAAAAAATGCTTTGCTGTCATTGGGCACTGCTACACATTCAATAAATATCGTGATATTTCTAGTGTCATGATCGATTTTGACAAAAAAGTACCAAAAAGGGAAAAATGCACCGAAAAGATTTCAGCTCTTTATTGATTTTAGCCAAATACACTTCAAATTATATTTCTATGTTTATTTGTTTATAAGATACACCGTTTCACCCATTTTGATCGTTTAGAATTTTGAATTTCCAAAAAGTAGCGGACACATGTTATCTTCTTTTCTGACTGAGATAAATTTAATCTTTTTAATCCACCTTCATTAGCTTTAACGGTTTGGACTGTGCAATGATGAATGAATCAGTCAGTCTGTCACTTTACTCTTCTATATAGAAAGATTTTTTAATTTTAAATTATTTTTAACAGTTAATTCAGGATGCACAGACGATTACGGATCATGATGACGAGTATTGCGTTTTTTTCAAAGAAATGTAAATCCAATAACGTTTAAGTTATTTACTGAAAAACTGTTTCGTGTCAATTGAATTTAATGATTTTTTAAATTTACTAATTAACAAATAAGATTATTTGACAAGCTATAAAAACGAAAGTTTATTATACTAAATATTACAATCATCTAATTTCTAATTTAAACAAAACAAAAGTTTCATCATTATAGTTTCATAAAAAATTAAGAGAAGTAAAATTAAAATTATTTTGTTTATAAAACCATGATAAGTTTTTATGTGGATATAACAATATGTTTTAGTGAAAATATTTACATATTATAAATTAATTTTAAAACAACCGGAAACAATACATTCACAAAATGAAATTAAAATTTTGCCAACAGTTTCATGTAATGTTTACATCTACATGAACTATAGTTTTGAAAGTTACACCATGTAGTATTTAAGAGCAGCCTGTTTGGACATACATATGTATGTAAAAAAAGTCAGTCAAGCCTGTATTATATAACACCCTACATATAGAAAAACTTAATTTATTCAAGTTAATGTTAATGTGTATACCAACAACTTTAAGAGTCTTATGGTCGTAAAAGTGATTTTCGGAAGTGAGCCTTATATGGGAGCTATAACTAATTATTGACCAATGATCATAAAATTGGGCTGACTATTTTGAGTATATATGGAACATGTTAAAGCGATTTTCGGAAGTAGACCTTATCGACCGATTTGCACAAAATTTGTAGGTGTGATTAGGTTTCATATACAACTTATTTGTGGCGAAATTTGTTAGGATACGTGTTAATATCAAACATAAAAGATAAAGTCCAATTTCATGATTCTGAGTCGACCGGTGGGTGTTTATACAAAAACATGTAATGTAATAATTTTGCACGCTACAAACATCTGCACAAATCCAATATACCCTCCCTATTATGGTGGTGTAAATAAGTAAATGTTAGCTGTTCAAAACAAATGTACATCCACATTTAAGACTTATGGAACATGCCCTGCAGAACACGAAACTTATTCCTTCCTGGCACATGTTTATTAATATTAATTTGCGACGTATAGTTATTTCCATCTTTCCGTTTGGTTGTTTTCAGCGTAATTCATCATTATCGTCCAATTTATCTTTATTGAGTTCCAACAGCGAATCAGATCCAGACAACAGATAAGACCAGAAAATCTTAAAAATTTATTTTTAACTGTAAAGGACTCATCAAAATCAATACATTAAGTTATAACTGATTTTTTTTCTCAAATATGTTTGTTTAATTCAGATTATATCTTTTATGCAATTTTGCCAATTTTAGGAAAAATATTTTTAAAGAAAATCAAAAAAATCTTTTGTAAACTACTGATCCATTTGATTGTAATTTTAAGTACAAAAATTCGGAAGATTCTAGCCGATTTAATACATAGAATTGCTGCGTATTTCTTGGTTGAAAAGTTTAGTCAATGTCGTATACGATATTTTAAAAATTTTGTGACTGTTTTAATTTGTATTTCCTTACAAAATTATCTAATTAATCTGAAATAAAATTTCACTCTAGCCACACCAACGTAATATTTTTACAAGGCTACAAAATAAATATAAACTACAAATAAAATTTACGAATTTCCTCGGAATATAAAAACAATTGTAGAAATAAATAAAAATTTTAATTAATTTGCTTTTAATTTATTAATTCCCCATTAATTCTATAATAATGCTGGCAGTATTATATGATTTTTACTGCTACCTAAAATTTTAATTCAACTAATTTCGACTTCTGAATAAATTTTGTGCACTACATATTTTTTGTTCAAAAAGACACACATTTCTTAGAATAAAATGCTAAAATAGAATAAGTACATGGCCATGAATTTTGTTGGTAATGAACAATTTAAAGCTTAAATGTTTAAACCACACAAGTTGTTGTAAACATTTTTACTGTTTTTATGATATACTAAACGTACATACATACATACATACATACATACATACATATGTAAATAGTCTTTTTTGGTGTGACATGCTGTTTTAAGTCAAAGTTAAAATAATTTTTAAAATAAATATAACAAGGATTTTCGAAAGATATTATATGTTTTTGTATGGTTTCTAAAAATTACAAACATGCAAACTTATATATTTATATATATGTAACTAAAAGTATATGTTTTCGTTGACAACTGTTTTTTGTTATTTTACATAAACAAATAAAGTTACTTTTCTAATGATGTCGCACCATATACAGTTGATTCAGAAAGTGAGTGCCCACTAATAAATTAAATTTACAAGTATATATTTTAGGCTAACTTTATTGTACACAAATGACGTTGACACCAAATACAAAAACATATTAAAAATATTAATTAATTCAAAATCACAACGCATACCTAACAAGTATGAGCTTATATTCGACTGTGCCGAATTGTATACGAAATCACCTATTATTTTGGGAACTTTATAAAATATTCTATTGCAATTTCTTAGGTTGATTTCGCAATAACGATATTTATACGAATTTAATCATATACCAGTTTTCATGAGATATTTATATTAGTATCTCTATTTAAAAAACTGCACTTTGTTTACTTTTTTGCAGCGTAAAACATAAAAAAGCTTAAGCAAGATTTACACGATTGAAATTTTCTTCAAAATTGCTCTTCAAATGCTTCAAACTCGTGTAAACAGCAAAAATTCTTCAAAATTTATTTATTTATTAGTTATTAATAGTTATTAAATAAATATATTTTGAAGAATTTTTGCTGTTTACTCGAGTTTGAAGCATTTTGAAGAGTAATTTTGAAGAAAATTTCAATCGTATAAAGTATAACATACATAATAGATACTTATATTCACAGACATCATGACACAAAATTTTTGGATGAACGGTCCACAATAGGTGATATCTCCCATATAACGTACATTTCTGAAAAACTGTTTTATACATATACTGGGTGTAGGGTATTGGGTAGGGTAGGGCTTGACCAACTATACTTTCTTAATTGTTTTAATATTTTTTTTTTAGGTGGGAACATTTAAGATAACTTGTTTAGTATGCAACTGTTTAATAAAATACGTGTCAATTTTCTTTTTAAATCCTTAATATTCACACAAAACAGATTACCTGCTGCAGAACAATAAGAAACTTTTTATTCTATATTATTTTATTACAGAAAAAAAAAATATCTTCTTAAAATAAAATGTTTGATATTTGTTACATTCGTTTTCTTTTTAATTTGATGTTATGGAAATTCCTTAAAACATGTATTGTCTAATCTTTTCTTACTACGAAATCTTAAAATTTTTTTTTTATAGTTTTTTCATTCTTCTTACGTCAGTAAAATTACACCTGTTTACGAGTACTCAAAGGAAAGAATTCCACTTTATTGTTGCAATAAAGTAAATTCCTTAAAATGCTTACCACATGCAGTGAATATAATTTTATTTCCATTGTACTTGATGTCATGTCTTTCCAAAAAAGGATTTATTTAACATACGATTTAAAACACTATTAAAGTTAAGGAATAAATTTGATTATACTGACTATTTATTAGTAAACATTTTTGACAACATTTAATAAAATCAATTTACTTATGAAAATAGCTGTCCATACAGCCCTCATTCCTTATTTATATTATCAGTATTAGTATCAGAAGGAACCGATCCATTGTAAAGCCTTTCTTGCCAATATACGCATAATTATTTGTTTAATTTTAATTTGAACACATTTATGATCGTTACTTCTTTGTATCCTATATAGAGTATTCAAAACCCGACTTTTTAGAAAACCGGTTTTCGAGTTATTCGAAAAATTATATTTTTAAAATGTCGGTTTCTTATAAGATTTTGGTTAACCGGTATCTGGTTTCGGGTTTCGAATACTCTAGTCTATTATGAAATGATCGTTAATGAATTTGCTATAAATTAAGAGCCATAAAACGATTATGGCTGAAGTTATTCGAATTATGCTTGAGTGCCTATATCTTTTGAATTCTTGCGATAGCATTATTTACACATGACAGCACACATCTACAATATAATGTATCCATTGGGTCTCTTTTGCTGTGCTGGTGCTGTGATATATTGCAAATGGATCGGCACTACATAAGCTTTCATAAAGTATATCGCTCCAATAATATATACATATAAATGCACATAACTTTTATTACTTCCTGTTCTAATTTGGACATATACATATAACTGGAGCTCAAATAGGCGCAACTCCCGAACTCAAATCATCATGCTGCCTAAAAATGGTCTGGTGAGAAACTAGGATAAGATGAAAAAGTTACAGATTTCAAAAGCAAAAAAGCAACACGAATGAAAGCGATAATGTGAAAACACGCAATTGGAATTTCGATATAGTGACGAATTCTAGCGAATAAAATCTATTTTGTGATGACGCTCTAACATTCTGAAAATCTATGGTTTGACCTAAAGTATTTTAGTTCTAAAACAATTAAAAACGTACATATGTTTGCTCAAGCCCGACCATGTATGTTTGGGTATTATACATACATGGTCGGGCCAGTGTCTAAAAATAGTTTTTCAGAAATGTGTGCTATGACCTATTATGGACCGATCATCCGAAAATTTGGTGGCTGACTTCTGTGCATATAAATTGTATCTCGGTATAAACACGTTTAAAAGAAAGGAAAAATTAAACCAAACTCAATAGGATCCGAAGAAATGCTGGAAATTTTTTAATGAACATTTGGGACGGGAGTCAAAGAATGAAATAAAAATAATTAACAACAATGGTGCAGTACTTTCTGTTAATCAAATAAGTTAAGACAGATCATTGTATGTTTTCCGGGAGATTCCTGTAACAATTTAAGAACTTTTAAGCGATGTCAATCTGTATTTAACTTCACCAACAGAAGCGTTTCTGAAATTTTGGTTACAATTTCGAATTTAAATTTGAAAAAGAGCTGTGGATACGATGAGATTTCACCAAAACCTATTTTTGTTCGAAAAGAAATGATTTCTACCTTTCTTTCAAATATTTTGAACAATATGATTAGCACTGCTATATCTCCAATTTGTTATATTACTGGCAAGGTTTCTTTCTATTCTTTCGCATTATAAAGATTTTTTGTTCGATTTTCATTTGTTTTAATTATATTTTTTAAAGTTTTTTGGTAATTTGTCAATGACTTCAATTGTTTTTATACAAACCACCAAAAGGATGAAGGGTATATTGCGTTTGTCATTCCGTTTATAACACATCGAAATAATGGTCGTAGAACCAAAAAGTTTATATATTATGGGTCCTTATAAGATCGTTGTTGGAACAATGGAGCTTCGAAAAAAAGACATAAAACAATGATATTTTTATCAAATATTCTTTGATTCACCTAGTCTAGTAGAATCTTAGTTATAGTTATAGATTTCAGACTACCTCGATTTTGTTTAGATATGTTTTGCTATTTTCTTCAAATATAATGCAGATAATATCGTGAAATTTTACACACTTTATTTTTATTATAGAAAAATAAGTTTCTTCAAAAATGTTTCAAATGTTTGATTGTTTTTTAAGATTAGTTGTGTTTGATGAAATTCATATTGGGTATATAACTTAAAAGTGCTAGATGCTTTTGAACGCGGTTTTTGTCTTTAGTAATTGAAGTTATGTATAGGCGGTCGTCAGATATTACAACGTTGTCTGAAAAATGTTGAGAACATGTCTAACAATCGTGTGAACTTAAAATTTTTGTCTTCCAACGTTGTAAGAAAAAGCATTTGCAGTACATTGCATTACATGTATGTAAGTCCCAATATACACGAAGCAATTGTTATTGAAAAGATTGATACAATTTTTTCCTTAAACCTTTATTTAAGAGTATATACACATATGTAATACGAATAAGGGAGTAACACGAATTAATAGTACAAGACAATTACCACAAAGTCTAAAAGAAAATCAGCTTAGCTTAAAGAATTGCTTCGTGTAAATTGGGACTAATTTGTACATATCAATAATTTATTCTCACTGAATTATTAAACACTATAGTGTAATAATTTTCTTTTGCTTTGAACACATCGTAAGTTTTTGCTTTACTTCTTTAATTTAAAAAGCTTGCCGCCGAAATACAACAATTGCTCACCATTTGTTCTCAAACTCAACAGGAGCTTACAAAATCCGTTCAAAACTTTGCGAGCAGTAGGATTCATTCAAAATATCCATATTTGAAAGCGTAAGATTCCAGCATCACAGCGCTCTGTCAGATGTTGCAATATTTGCTTAAAACTATTTAGATAGAAGTGGCTGGGAAATTTTACCTCATCCGACTTACAGGCTTGACCTTGCCCTTACAAAAGATGGACAGTTCTTTTGACATGGAATGCTGCCAGATAGGTTCATACAGTACACGCTCGTAAATTTGAACTCTCGGATATTCGAATCCCTTGAAAAATAGAATTAACGTTCTAAACTCTAAATTTAGAACCGTCAGTTCTAATTTCCGAGCGTTTTTATTTTTTGTCTGTTTTCAACACTGAGAAATTGTTTTTATGGTTTTTATTTGGCTTCTACATATTAAAAAAGGGGAATACCATGTTACTTTCATGTGTAATTCTTATTGTCAGTGGAATCGAAAATTCAGATAGCAGTGATAAATATATTGTTGAAGTCACACGAGTTACTTCTAACGTTTTAGCCACTGAGAGTGTTAATAATTTAATAAATTGGTGTAGAACTAGTGAACAGTTTTCCACAAAATACATGACCAATCTTTTGGCGCTTCGCAACGATATTGTTATGACAAATTTAATAAAGCCAAAAAAACATAAAAACATTGCTGATTATATGATCAACAATTAGTAGTTATAAGCCTTTAAATAGTTTAAATACTTTTATTTTATATCAATTTTTATATGTATATACATATAAGTATTTTTAAAATACTTTTTTTTCTTTAATCTGTGATGAATTTTAATAATATTGTATCTTTTGTGTTCATTTTATATAAATAAAATTAAAAAATCTATGCAGTAGTGTGTATTTTCTAAACGAAGCTGCACTTTTATGTTGCTTTTTATTAAAAAAAACTTAAAATTTTTCGAAAATTAGAATTGCCCCAGAAACAAAGTGGTTCTAATTTACAAGCCTCTACTGTATCTAACAATGTCCAATGTCAAAAACCGCAAATTGTTAAAAATTTTTTTTAGGTAGTAGATTTAAAGCAATAATAATGTATTAGTAAAATTAACATACGTTAAGCATTTCAAAAATGATAATTTCACGTTAATTTAAAATTTACCCTTTTTCTGGGAAATTTTAAATTTTTCCGGGGAATTCCTATTACTCCATTACTAGTATTTGATAATTTTACATATTTATAAATACCCTTCCCATTTTATGCTGAATATGTTATATACATTTAAAATTGTTTTAAAAATGCAAACATAAAGTAATACCTTTAATCAACATTTACGCTTAACAGATATTGAAATAAATTATATATCCTTCATATTGTTTTAAACTATACAAACAGAAAAATTATTTGCTTCATTTAAACATTTTTATACTTATTTTTACGAGCACAAAACTATTATTGTAAGATGAAAAAACTATATTAAATGCTTTTCTTGGTTTGATTATCATTAAAAATTCTGCAGTATGGCAAAACATTATGTTCAACTTAACCTTCCAAAAAAATACTATTTTTATTGCTTAATGCAGCGTAGATTGAAATCGCTGAGATTATTGTACGTCGTTATTTGAAGGGGAAATTAATTGGGAATTTTCGAAAAATGTTCTTAAAACTTATTGAAAAGTGATGTAGTTTTAAATTGTAGTTGTTTCAGTTTAGTTTATTTTGTTTCAACGACAAACAGACTTTGTCTAACTGTGCTGTTGGCTTTATTTAATTAATAAAGACAAAACTTAATGATGTCACAAAGTAATGTTGGAATATAAAATATTTATGGTATTATATGTATATGTATGTGTGGTTATGTCTGAGTTTGCTAATTAAAAATAATTTTTATTTTTCTTACTCTTTTAAGACCATATTTTTACAGTTGAATAATTTGCTTGTTAAGTTCAAAATGTGTCTATGCATATGAAATGTTTAATTATAGCGCACCCTAAATACAAAAGGGTCACAACTCATAATTTTCCATAACTGACTTTTTTCCATAAATCAATTCAGAGTACACATCTCTAAATATTGCAAAACTTTCTTTCTTCTGTAACTGGAAAAATACAGTTATGTGTATTTTTATGTTAAGTGTGTTGCTTGATCCCCATTTACACAGGGAAACATTTGGAAGGGAAACATTTTGTTTGCAGAGAGGGACGGGTGGGGAAGAGAATATGAAATTTGTTTCCCGTTCTCGGAGGCACGCTCTGTGCTATACTTTTTGACATTTGATTTATTTCTTTTCGGTGTGCTTTATTGTCTATGTTTTATATTTTATAAAAATAAAAAAATAAATAATGTAAAATAAAATAAATGTTTTTATAAATTTTACTATTTATAATTTATTTATTTATTTATTTTACAAGGCAAATATACTTACATTAGCAAATCGAATACAGTAGAAATTAAAAAGAAACAATACTGCAATTAGACAAATATCAAAAAACAAATATAAACTGGAATGTTTCCGACAACAATGTTTCCCTGTATGGCCGCGAACGAAAATACAAAAGAGAAATCCAGATGTTTCCCTTGCAAATGTTTCGCTGTGTAAACGGGGACTTGTGCACGGTCAACAGTTTTTTATTTCTCCTGAAAAGTTTAGTATTTTGAGTTGTGACTCTTTTGTATTTAGAGTGCGATATGTGTAAATTATTTAGCAAATTATTAAGTTAATTTAAGGTAGAACCATAACATAATTTAATTTAGTGTGAAAGTCAGAAGGAAGTTAGTTTTGGACAATAAGTTTGTGAATGAAAACGATATTTTCATATTTTTTTTGGACTTGTATAAAATCTAATATTGATACGAGTATTCAGATAATAGAGGGCACCAGATGTTTAATATCTTTAAGAATATGATGTGTTTTATTCAATATTGCACTCGTTTAAGCAAATTTATTGTACATTACTGACCATAAAACAACCAACTGTGTATTGAAAAATTAAAAAGAAGATATTGCATGTGCATCATGGATATTATTAAGGTTAGTTAGGCATTACTTTCTGAACTATTTTTGAAAGAATAATTTCTATTAAACAGTGTCTAAACTTTGTTTAATGATGATGATAACTTATATATTGAAGCATGGGTCAAATTAATGGAAAAATTGCACTCATATTTTTGATAAATCATTAGATTATTGGACAGTTAATAAATTAACTAATGGTAGCCCAAACTTTAGGTAACACACTTGACATTAATTCAAAGCCAAAACTTAAATCTCCTGATTAATAAGCATTAAAAATATTGCCATAGACGACAGTTTATCATTGTTTTCAATATTTTTGGAGGTCCTACGGTGTGACAATTTTCCCCTACCCTTAATTTTCGTTTGTATACGCACCACCATAAGGATGGGAAGTATATTGCGTTAATCATTCCGTTTGTATCACATTGAAATAATGGTCGTAGAACCAAAAAGTCTTTATATTCTGGGTCCCTATAAGATTCTAAGACGATCTAGCCATGTGCATATAATGAAATTTTGCAAATTCAACAAATTCATAAAAAATAAAGTAGGCTTGAAGTGTGCTGTAAGACAAAATTTTCATACAAAATTTTCTTAAAGTACACTTGAAGTATACTTTAATTTTTTATAAATACGGCAGTTAAACTTGTTGGAAAGTTTAGTCGATCGTGTCCGATTACACATATGATGTCTGACTATGTGATTTTCGCAAAAGAATTCAATGCCAAGGAATCGATTGTAAAAGTACTATCTGCTTATAGAATTTTGTCACGAAACTTTTGCTGTTATTTACTTGTGGAAACATGTTTGCAAACGCATACCTCCTTAATATCTGGATATGTGGTATAAAAATGGGGCATTCCAAAGTGTGTTGTATATCCTGCAGATATAAACTCACAGAAAGTATTTGAATAGTAATTATAATTTTTGTTTGAATATTCTGTTTGGTTTTAATGAAATGAATTGAGTTGCAGGTAGTTTAAAGTAAGATTAAAATAATGATAATTCAAAAATTGTCAAGCATTTTTTTAATTAAAAATTAAAATTCATAGTCTTGGCCTTGAAGTGTACACTCCTTTAATTTGCTGCTGTCACAAGTAAACTACTTGTATGTATGTATATGTTTTATCAACAAAGCAACTAAGCAAGAATGCAACAACTATTGTTACGACAGTGAAAACATAGTAAATGTGAATAAATGAACGTGAATTTTTTAATACCGCACGGATGTTGATAAAAATAAATACCAGTTTACTTGAAATGTTAGATTTTCAGTTTTACAACTGAACGGAATAAACAGAAATTGCAAAATGTCAATATTTTTTGTTTGTATTAGACTATGTACGTGTTTTTGTCCAAAAGTTAATTCCATAGATATATACTTATGTTAAAGTACTTCAAAACTATTTGAAAACAAGTTAGAGTGCAATATTCGGCTGTGACGAATCTTTAATACCCTCCACATAAACTACAGTGGTTATAGGACTAGAATTTCTTTTCTCTGTATTCTATTCAGTCTTAGTGCAAATTTTATTATTATTTTATATATTGTTTGGAAAAAATTTTACGACCAACATAATTTATTTTAAATGTTTTTAAATTTTATCTAATTTTGACCATTTATAACAAATGTAATTACCGATTTTTACTATAATTGACAGAGTTCGTCTGATATTCTTACAAATCTTGAGTGTAATTAAACAATGTATAAAATTAAAAGAACATTTTTCCATACTCACAACAAATTAAGAGACAGAGTATAAAAAGGTAAGGTTATAAAGTGAGGCTTCTTTTGGTTGAATTTCATCTCAATAACATTATTTACAAGAAATTTATGTAGAAGTGGACCAATTATGGACTGAAAGCTCCACATCCAGTATCCACTTATGGAGATCTACGTATTTCAGGCTTATCTGGGTTGAATTTCATCTTAATAACGTTATTTACAAGAGTTTTTGTTATGCTGGGAAAAGCTTCTGAATATATTATTGATAGACACATACAAAATCCAGTAGCATAATTGCCGTATAACCGATATTAATATGATTTCTGGATTAAAATTTCTGATGTGTTTAAAAGCTGGTTCGATATCGATATTTATTAGAAATTTTTGTGGATTAAATTGTTTTTCGGAAATGGTCTTTATATGGCAGCTATGACAAATTATGGGCCGATCTTCTTAATATTTGGAACAACGAATTTTATGCATATGAGTATATCTCACGTCAAACTTCAACATAATAACGCTATATTTAAAATACATATTAGTATTAATGTGAATTTCGAAAGTGGACCATATATGGGGGATATTGTCAAATATTGAACGATATTCGCAAAATCTAGCAGTTTGTTTTTGACATGTATATAAATGCTCCGTGTAAAATTTTGGATCGCTACCGTTATTTATAAGAGATTTATGAGTAAAGTGATTTTCCGAAGAGGGCTTTATATGAGGGATACGAAATTCAGAAAGTTCTATAGAATAATTTTTGTGTATATATAATTGATATATACAAAGTTTTGAGTCGGTACCGATATTTATAAGATATATATAAAGATAAATGTCTTTTTCAATTTTGGACCGACCACCATACAATTTAGTACAACAACCTATACAATTACCTATATGGATTATACATGACAAATTTTAAACTTTAAGCATTATTTATACCAGTTGTATACGTATTTAAGTAAATTTTGGAAGAGGACTTCATATGGGGTATATGGTCAAACATGGACCGAACTAAAAAAAATTTCGTTTGGCGATGTCTTTTTGCATGACACTTAGTTTTGCTGAATTTTGTATGGATATTCCAATTTTATAGACATTTATGTATAATTGCACAATATTTCGGAAAGATGGGATTTGTATGGGGGCTGTGAGAAATCGTGCACCGCTTCATACTATTTTTCTCACACTTTCTTCCTTTATCATAAAAATAACGTGTACAAAATTGTATGGTAATATCTGTAATATATTTCACAAAATTGCAAGAAAAATTTTTAAAAATATCAAATTTTCATGGATGTTGCCTCACATTTTTGTCTATAAATCTGGTTCTACTGCACCGATTTTTAATACTAAAGGGCTTAGGAGAACTATAATTTTTTTTTGTAAACTTTGTTAATTACACTTCTGTCTTTTGGACGTGAGAGTGTTTTACATAGAGAGATAGACAGTCAGACAGACATTCAAACGGACCGAGTGACGGACAGACATAGCTCAATCTACTTTCCATAAGGATCCAGACTATATATACTTCCTTGGGTCTCAGTTAACCAGTTAAGGTGGTGGAGGGTATAAAAATAATACAAGCTAATAGCTGAAACAATCTAGAGAATAAAAGTTTTTTATTTTTTTATATTTCTAAAATATGTTCGCTAAAATTAAGACTGTTAAGTCGAGTCATATTATATTGTGATATAATATAAAGTGATTCTTCTTAAAAAAAAGCTACAAAAATTATGAAATCGTTATTTTCAATTAATTTATAATGGAGCTGTTTAATGTTTAACTTTAACTTTTATTTGTGAAGAGATTTTATTAAATAATTTTATTAATTACACCAATTACTCGATTTGCGTCGTTTCGTTTTGTGTTTTTTCGAAGTTTCGTCGCTGCTTAATTAATACTTATTTTCACTGTGCGTTGTTAGATTTTCGAGGTTGCCTTGTTTTATGTTCGAGTCTTTAATTGTTTTTAATATTTCTTCAAAATCTGCAACATCATTAGATGCTTCAACGATGACCCGTACAAGAAGTGAAAATAGAGTTGCACAGAGAATACCATTTAGTAAAATTGTATTTCAGACAAAAGCAAAAAAGCTTATTTGACGACATAAAAAGTAAAACATTATCCAACGATAATGCTAGTGGTATTAATACAGACAATTGCTACAAGGAAATTTATTTTACGTTAAAAAAAACTGTTCAGCAAACATTGGGCCAATATTTTGTGAAAGAAAGCCGACGACTTAGTATTTTCATAACCCTAGAACCTATCTTCGATCTTTACATGGTTTATTATAGAAAATCTTAATTCACTTTGCGTCGTATTTTTTTGGAACGTAATACCGACGCAAAGGTTTACAATTATGTCTGGAATAAAAATACATTAAAAACAAGTAAGAAAGTATGGACGGTAAATCCCAAACATATTTTACCATACACCGTCAAGCCCGACCATATAATACCCTACACCCATTATATGTATAAAACGAGTTTTCAGAAATGGCCTTATATGGGACCGATCATCCAAAAATTTAGTGTCATAATGTCTGTGAATATAAGTATTATGTATGTTATAAGTTATATCGATGTACATGCTTTTAAAAGATTTATGGAGCTTAAAGTGAATTACGGAGAGGGTCTTATATGGGAGTTTCGACTAATTATGGGCCGACCATTATAAAATTAAGTGTCATTATTTCTGTATATAAGAAACTTATTTGTGTCGAATGTAATTTGCTTACTAATTTTTTTAAAACAGTTATGCTCTTTGAAGTGATTTTCGGAAGTGGGCCTTATATGTGAGCTACGACTAATTATGGAGCGATCATCATCAAATTGTACTGTATTATTTGTATACATATTAAACGTATTTGTGTTAAAGTTTATTCGGATACCAACATTTTTGAAAGAGTTATGCTCTTTTAAGTGATTTTCGGAAGTGGGCCTTATATGGGAGCTACGACTAATTATGGACCGATCGTCATAAAATTCTACCATATTATATGTATATGTACGAAACATATTTGCCTTCAATATTTTTGGATACCAACATTTTTAAAAGAGTTATGCTATTTTAAGTGATTTTTGGAAGTGGGCCTTATATGGGAGCTACGACCAATTAGGGGCCGATCTTGACGAAATTTATAGATGTGCGTTAGCTTCATTTACTACTCATTTGTGGTAAATTTGACCGGAAAACCCCAATTTCGGAAGGACATTTGTATGGGGGCTAGGTGAAATAATGGACGAATTTCCACCAGTTTCAACCCCATCCATCCTTGGGTCGAGAAAATATGACGTACCAAATTTTATCGAAATATCTTCAAAATTGCGACCTGTACTCTGCGCACAAGCTTTACATGGACAGCCATCCAGCATGCCATCCAGACGGACTGAGGGACTTACGGACGGACATCGTTAAATCGACTCAGGAAGTGATTCTAAGTCGATCGGTATACTTTAAGGTGGGTGTTGGACCAATATTTCTGGGCGTTACAAACATCAGCACAAAACCACTATTGTGGTGTAGCGTATAAATAGCTATGACCTATTATGGACCGATCATCATTAAAAATCATATTGCTGTTGAATTTAATTTGAATAACAAACATTTTAAGAGATTTATGAACATTGAAGTGATTTTCAGAATTGAGTCTTATATAGGAACTTTCATTAATTATGGACCGATCGGCATAAAATTAGGCCGAATAAAATGTGCATATTTTTGCGTTAAATTTTATTGGATAGCAACATTTTTAATAGATTTCTTCTTTTTACACTATCATGTGTGCATTATATAACAAAAAATAGTCGATCAAGGCCGACCCAATAATAACCTACACCCAGTATATGTTCAAAAAACAATTCTTCAGAATTGAGTGCTATATCCCCTATTAAGAACCGATCATCCAAAAATTTAGTAGCATGACTTCTGTGCATAATAATTATACCCTACATAATAATTTGTTTAATATTGTTGTTAAATTTTCTTTATTTTAAAGGATTTATACATGTTAAAGTAATTTTCAAAGGGGTCTTTGAGTAATTATAAACCGATCGTTATGTAATTAGTTGTCATGATTTCTGTAACTTATGAAATTTATTTGTGTTAAACTTTATTCGGATACCAAAATTTTTTAAGAGATTTATGGTTGTTGGAGATTTTCGGAAGTGGGTCGTATATGGGAGCTGTGATAAACTATGGACCGATCTGCATTTGTAGATGTGATTAGGCTTCCTGTACAACTTATTTGTAGCGAAATTTGTTTTAATAAATGCGAAAATCAAACATATTAATATTTTTGTTGATTTTCATCTTAATACCGATATCTAAAATAATTTTATGCATATGCCAGTGATAATCAAGAATTTATATTTCTCTCTTTCTTTTAGAACTGCGCTTTGATATATTTTTGCAGCTTGTAACATAAAGCGATTTGCTTTAACGTACAATAAATTAGGTACCTAAAAGCCATATCTGATCAAATCAAAATCAGTGTCTTTTGGATTTTTGAAGCATTATAATTGTCAGCTCCATATACACTGTGGTTATTCTCGGAAGTGGGAGCTATGGCCAATAATGGACCAACTTTCGCAGAAGTCAATAATTTAATTTTTATATAATAAAATTATATTAAAATTATGCGCATTTAAGTGATTTCTGGAAGTAGACTTTAAGAGGAGCTGCTACGGTCAAATATAGGCCGATCGTCACATTTAAGTAGAAGTTCAAGTTTGTAGTGATTTTTATAAGATTTAAGATTTATGCGTATTTAAATGATTTTCAGAAGTGGACTTTATATTGCGACTATGGTTAAATATATGCCGATGCAAACAAAATATGGTTTTAAAGATTTCACTTAGCATGAAACTTATTTTTCCATAATTTTGTTTGGATACTTCTTTTTTATAAACTTTTATGTAGCATAATGCCATATTTCGAAAAAGACATATGAATGGGAGCTATAATAAATCGGGAATATACAGGCATGTGATGGAAATCGAAATCGAAAACGAATCAGTTTTGAAAACACATTTTAATGTATTTATTATCTAATTTTTAAAATTTTTGTTTTAAGATTCTCTTTAGTAGCCCAATATCTTTATTTTTTATGTGATAAAAGTTTTTCAATACAGATACGTTTCGAAAATATTGACTTCTAAAACTCATTCGTTTTCGTTTTCGATTTCCATCACATGCCTGATAATCGCAAAAATTATTTTAAAAATATTAATTTTGTCAGAAACTTTGGTCTGTATCTCTGACCCTACTGCACCGATTTTGTCCAATTTCAATACCAAACATTTTGGTTGAAAAGTATAAAAATACAAATTACTTGTCTATAGTACGTATTTTATTATAGTTTGTTTCACGTCTCTACTATTAATAGTAATTATTTAAGCTTAAGGTATTTTTATAAAAATCTCTATATCAGGAAGGGCTACACAACAAAGTAGTGAAATATTGAAAATTAAAATATAAAGACATACATACTATGTTTAGAAATACGGAGAAAAAAGTAAATTAGTAGTATGCGTTTTAGACAAACAAACATCATCGTGCCATATTCATCAGATACTTTTTACTACAATAGAGGAATATTTTAAATTGTTCAAACTGGTTATAATACTTACAAATTTGTAGTGTACTAAATGAGAGTTATGCCTTAGTTTAAATAACAATGCGGAATTAGGCTAAAGGGCTTTGAGTTTTTTGTTTTAAATCTATATGTATTTGTTTTTGTCCATCTACACGCAGAGAAAAAACATGGTTGGACATGGTTATAAAAATTACACTGTGTTTTTGATAACAATGCATTGTTGTGGTATACAAATAATTGTTATTTTAATTTGATTTTAACGATAATTTAGTTAGTATAAACATTTTTATGTTTAACGCAATTATAAAATTTAATAAAAAATGTTTACTATAACTAGTGAATGATAACTACTCAAACACATTATATTATTTAGAACGATTTAAACTTAAAAATAACCATTAAATGATCAGTTCCTATATTTATACTCATATTATGTTTAAAATGTAAACAAAATATGTTTAATTTTAATAGTATTTTGTTTTTACCATTTGTATAATGCTTTTGCATCAGTTCAGTAGTTCGTCTGCGCAATATCTAATTATTTATTTGGATTTAAATGTTTCAAAAATGTAAGAAAAAAAAAACAATTTGTATTTACTACAAAATAAAAAAAATGTCTAAGAAGTGTAAAAGGCCTAAATAAAGTCTACATAAAAGAAGTAATCTTAAATATCACAAAATAAAATTCTATTAAACATAACTAAAAAAAATGTAAATTTTTTATATACGTTGAAAATGCATAAATACATATTTATTTTTATTTACACAAAATATCATAATATGATTACTTTAGATCATATTACGATTACTTTAGATCATAATGTGATTGTCATAATATGATTATAATGTCTCATAATATGATTGCTTTCGAATAGGATTAATTTATATCATAATATGATTACTTTAAATAGTAATATGATTTTTATATATCATAACATGATTACTTAAACTATAATATGGTTACATATAATGTTTATAATATGGTTACAATTTTATGATTATAATGATGTTATAATATTTATTTATTTATTTATTTAATTTAATAATATCTAATTATTATTAACAAGAAAATATTATGATGAAATATTACGATAATAATTGATCATAATATGATATTGCATGGCAATCATATTCATCATAATATGTTTCTTTTAGATTTTGTTAACCACAATCATGTTTTTTCTATGTGTTTATATATATTTTGAACCAACTTCTCTATCCATTTAAACAATACTTGCGAACATATTTCTAGCATGTTCTTTTATTATTTTATAAAATATATTTACTTCCAAAATATAAATATTTGTATGTGTTCTTTATTAAAAAGTAAAATTATTTGTATGAATAATTCAACTTAAACACTTTAACCACTTTTAGTTATTTATATGCTGCTCTTGGTGCAGTGGTTCTTTTAATTTACACAAAAACCAGACCTCATGTTAAATAAATATTATTTTTGAAATTTCTCAAATAATAGTTCAACATTAAAGTCTTTTGCTGAGCTACATTCTTTTGCCATACAGCACCACCATATGGTGTAATACTTTCGTACTATCACTATTTGAAAATTAATTAAAGACAACTGTTTTTAATTTCTGAATAAATTAAACGCAAGACGAAAGGATGTACAAACTCATGTACATTAACTCAGAAAGCCATAAACATTTCCGACTATAAAATGCAAAAATAGAATTAAAACGTAACAATGTGTCTGTGGGTGAAGAAAATTTGTTGCTCTAAATGTTTAAACCATATAAACAGTTTGACTGTTTTTAATGTAGTACTAGAAGTTTTTTCATGTTTTGTGTTACAACTAAAAGACTGCTTAAAATAACTGTAACCAAGAAGATGAGTGGAATTTAAGTTCGTCAATCCGTTTGTAATACACTAGAATATTAGTCGTAGAAATAACAAGTAAGAATGTTGTATTTGGTTTTGCTGAATCCTACATACCCATAGGCAATATTTACTGCAAATTTCGCCTGATTGTATATTCAACAATCAGTTAATGTTTTTTTATCTGATGGAATATTTCTGTGATGCTACATCAAAGTCCAATAATTATAAATAATAAGTGTAAAATACACAAGCAAAAACATAAGACAAAATTTCAATTAGAACATCTATTCTATTTTCTTATGTTCAAACACATGTTTTCAAATGTATATGACAGGCGAAAAGATTTGTCGACGGTTAAATATCTGCGCTATCATTAGCCGACCGTATGAATAATTTGCATAGTTGACGAATTGAATTTTTTTTATCCCATTTTGATAATTTAATACAAATTATATAAATTATTTAATCATTTTTGATACAAGCTTAAAAACCAAAAATCAATATTTTTTAAGTGACGCTACCAATATTGTTTGCAGCGGATTTAACGCATTTTTTAAAGAAACGATATGGAAATTTATGTCTGAAAAAAAGAATAATATTTGATATTTAAGCGTATCAGCTGTTGTAAATAATCATGGTGACCAAAAATTAAAACCCTTATGTAAAATAACCAATTTTGACAGACATAAAGGAAAACATGTGAGTTGTAAACTAAAAAATACATAAACAAAAACACTACTTGATTGGTTGTTTTTGACATGATAATATTAACAGTTAATGTAGCATATTCTTAAAATTTATGCTCGTTTGGATCCTAACGTATTTTAGTAGTTTAAAAATGACGGACAGGCGGACTTTTGGTTCCAAATTTTTTTGTTTTGTAATGTGTGGAGTTATCTTTTGATATCAATATATAGAAATTAGAAAGGTTAATGTGTTTTTTTTTTTTTTTGGAAGTGGTCCTTATATAGGAGCTAACGCTAATAATGGATGAAGAATTCAGTACGGCGATTATTATATATATCAGGATTATTGATGTCGAACTTTTAAATTTTTAAACGCTGTAGGATTTTTCTTCGAGGCTCTATCGTGTCAATAGACGAAAATAGGAACTTCTAATAATTTCATAACGACGCAGAATATATGAAACAAATTTGTGCATTGTTACATATTGCATCGATAACGATGTTTAACGAGTTAATTTATTTTTTGCATCACTTATATGGAATTTATTGCATGTTATGTTTTAATAGTTATAAAATATTTTATAGTGATTTCTATATATTTGTGTCTTATGGCGAATTTCATCTTAATAACGATATATTTTAGAGTTTTTAGGATATTATAGTTAGTCTGGGAAATGGACTACATATGGGAGTAAAGGCCAATTATAGGCCAATGATTCATATAAAAGGCAACACGATTTTAACTGGCGGCCATTTTGTCAACTGTTAAGTAATTAAGGTTTAGTTTGATTTGGCATTTCAACATACATATATTCATAAATAGACATGAGATTTACTTTATTTGGAAGATAATCTTCTGGCATTATTATTTAAACATTATGGTGCCTATTAATGCCCTCCCATTTTTTGGCTGCCTGAACTTTAGAGCAAATACATTTTGCCAACAGTGGATCTAGCTTCTCCAATTGCTATTTTCTACTTACAACCTGCAGGATATTAACAAAAGTAATTTACAAGTAGTATTTGGTTGACCAAAACCAAAAAAAAAAAAAAAACAAATTCTTACATTTTAAATAAATTTTGCACAGTTTTATACAGCATCGACAGCAAATTTGTATTCGATAAAAAATTCGTTGAACAACGAAATTTTCGACAGCGATGCCAACTTATAATACAAATTTTATATTCGATATTCGGTTTTCGATAGCCAGCGAATATCGATTGCCGAATTTAGCTCATAATAGGGACCTATAGGACGTAGTCTAATCTGGAGGGCCAATTTATTATGAATTTTTCCAACATTTGTGGCCGTATATCGGCCTCTCTAAGCGTTCAATCGTTTTGGGCTTATAACTGAACCGATTTTGCTGATTTTCAATATCAAACATTTCGGTGGAACAAAGAATGTTTTGCAAAATTAATTAAGTCTTTTTTTCAAAGCTCTATCCTGCCTTAAATAAGACGGACGGGCATGGCAAGATCATTTTTGGTTCTACGACCAATATTTGGATATGCTACAAACGGCATGATAAAAATAATATACCCCCTTCTTTTTGGTGTTGCGTATAGAAATGATATAATACCAAATTATTGAGTTTTTCTACAGATATGTAATTCTGAATGGTTTCGATAATATATTCTTAAATTTTTTGATTTTAGTTAAGGAATTTTCATATGCTGTAAATTGTGAATAGAGTTTTGTAAATTTTAAATTGAGTTATTTTAAATTCAATAAAAAAAAATAGAAAATTATATCTTAGAGATATAATTCAGTTATTGGTAATTAAATGCAAAATTTCATATTTTATTCAAGTTCGTGGGTTCGAATTTTGTTTCAGCCAAATAAAATAAAACACGTATAAAAATCTTTCTGCAGGACAACCTTCTTTTTTTGAACATCGGAAACCAAAATAAGCTGTCCTAGTATTATTTTAAGTAGAGTAGCAGTAGTTTTTAGTACTTTATTACTTTACGTTATACACTGTGTTGCATTACTATAATTACACTTGATGTTTACTATACGTTGTAAAGTTAGAAGCAGTTTTTAAAACTTGTAAATTTTTAAGATTGTTTTAATTATTTTTTTTTTTACAAAATTTCCGAGTTTACAACATTAATTTCAGAGAACAATTGTGCATTAATTTTTTTTAGTGTTTCAAAACTTTAATGACATTTTATTATTTACAATGAAGAATACTAGAAAAACGTTCTTCGTATCCTAGTGATTTTGAAAAGATAACATTTCAGTTTATTTAAAAAGTGGCTTCAGTTTTCGAGCAATTGGCGAACTGGACAATCGCAATTATAAACCGTGCCAGCTACACAATTAAGAGTCTTGGTCAAATTATTAATGAATGTAAGGAAAATGTGTCTAAACCAATCATAACAAGAGGGTTAAAAAATCACAGACTATTACTCGACCACAGCTGTTGTTGGTACCAAGGTTATTACTCCGCCATATATCTGCTAGACTTGAATTTGCTAAAAGAAACTTACATCCAATACTCTTAATAATTTAATAGTTGTACTGTATGAAAATTATATTTCCGATGAGAAAAAAATTCAATCTTGATGGTTCAACGGAGGCAACCACGATATTTCTTCAAAATAAATTTGAAGGCAATCTTTGATGACTTGGGAAGCTTTTTGTGAAGAAATTCGTTTTATTACACAAAATTACTAATGAGAAATTAGTACAATATTTAGAAAATAGTTATGAAAAAAGAGTTTTTTCAACAAGACAACGCACCTATACATGTAAGTCGTCAAACAAATGGATGGTAGTATTAGAAAACTATTATAGTACTCAAATCGATTGCATGTTCTCCAGATCAGAACCCAATTGAGAACATTTAAGGAATATATATATATAAAAAATATAAAATAAAAGAAGATAGTTGGATATCTTTATCTGAAGAGATAAGAATAAATCTGGTGAATCGTATTTTTGAGCTGATTCCAAATAAATGAGGCCTTTATAAACACTTTACTTTATATAGAGAAGTTTTATTATCACAGTTGTATCAAAATTAAAATATTGGATAATAGATTAAAGACTACATATGTATATGTAGATATATCGCAAACCTTATTTTTCAACAAATTATTTGCATATAAACAAGAGATTGTGTCTTGAAAAAAAATTAACTATTTCATAGAACTATAAATGACACTTCTATCAAAAGACAAATAAACTAAATAAATGAAAATTAAGTCTACATCAATTGTTGAAATAAGCTGCCTTCTGAATGGTGACGTTTTAAATGTCAACTACAAAAAAAAATGTAATAAAATGTAATAAAAAATAATTGATCATTACTTGAATAGTATTTTAGGTTTCACATCAACCCAAAATTGTTGGGGAAACAAACAGTATACTAGAAGGATTATTATGGGGATTTCAGAATATATAACAAAGGAAAGCCTAGGCACATATAAATGAAAATAATTTCTGAACAATTTGAATGAACCTCATTGTACTCGCGGATTGTACTGACTAATTAGTACAGATATGCAATCAAAGATAGCTGTCAAAAAGGCATTTTCAATAGGCAACCAGCTTGATGGTAACTGCCAAATGGGAGAATGAATGACCATTAGATTGCTGCAAAAAATATAGTTAAAATTTATGGAAATTTTGCCCATCCTCACCCCTAGAATTCCTCTACGGATTGTGGAGACAAGTTCTGAAAAATATTAGAAATATTTTGCATTAAAATGCAAAAATAATTCTTTAAAAACAAAATGTTTGCAAAAACTGAAAAACTTAAATTTTCCTCTTGTAAATGCACCATCAAGAGGAGTTACGGCACCAGTTAACGTAATCCTATCATCCTAACATTTTCAGAACGTATTTCTATAAGCCATAGAATTGTTCTAGGGATAGGGACGGCCTGTACCTTGAACCTTTTTTTCGTGCATACAATCTTGAAGCACTCTACAACAAATTTTGTCAAGTTCTAACTAGAATTTTAATTTTATCTTAACCCTCGGAGGTATAAGGGTTTTTTGTGGCTAAATGGTATAACCAGGTCTGTGCGGACCTACATAGGATTTGTATGGAAATGCATAGTCAGTTGTCCTAAAAGTGTTTTTAAATGCATTTTATGCTAGGAAAACCACGAAACGAATAATTAAAACGCATTTTTATACATTTTAGGCAGCTATTAATGCTATTTTATTACTTATATGTAAAACAATACATATTACGTACGGCATTCAAGGCAGGAGTGTTGTTGTGTGTTGTTGCATGTGAGTGTTGTTGGCATACCGGCTTTTTGCAATGCATGCAATGCAAGCGTGTATCCAACTTAAAACACAGCGAGCACGATGATCTGCTGGTAGAGGATGCGGCATGGGCTGGTTGGTCACCTATGGGAAGGCCTGCAGCTACCTGCAAAAAAAAAAAAACAAAGTTGAAAAATTGATTTAGAATTTGAATTCAATGAATGAATAAATGAAATGTTTACCTCTACACCAAATAACGCCATGGACTGTTTCACATGTTGCATGTCTCTTACAATTGGGTTTGTTGCCCTTTCTTCCATGTAAGGGATCACCAGCTGTTCGGTCAATTCCATAAGGAACATACGTCTTTTATCATTTCGTTTTACATGCCCCAATTTGTCATGTATGACAAATGCAGCCAATCCTGCAACGTCCAGCATATTGAAAAACATGGACAACGACTATCGGTTTGTGGCCCGTTTGTAGGTGTAACCACCAACCATCTGGTCCACTCCTGCTTTATATATATTATAGTCACATATTTGAAACGGCTTCTGCGTTGGTTTTGATGAGTCGACGGTGGAAAAAAAGCAGTGGTTTTCATCTCCACGGAATACTATACTCGGGTAGGCGCAGAACAAGTCAAGCAATTTTTGGATTTAATTTAAATCACAACATTTCTATTAGATTTCAGCTGTTAATATCAAGCTTAATATCAAGCATTTTGCAAGCTCGAATATTGGTTGCTATTTGTAGAATATGTTTCTTTAACACAATGATAAATTAAAGATGCTTTGCGTTTCAAATACATTATTTGTATTATTTAGTGATTTATTTTGCCTAATGAGGTAATATTAAAGCCATTTTTGGAATATTAATTTTGGCAGTATTAAACACACTGTGATCTATTGATGACTACTGATCAAAAAACAAGGGTCTTTGGAAATTCAATTCTCAGGCCAACTAAGTCAAAAAAGCTAATTCAAAAAGATTATACGCTTAATTCAGTCAAAGTTAAAGTTAATTTTAACTAAATTTTAATAGGGGGGAATATACCTTTACTACAATGCTGATTCAAATTACAGAATAACTATTAGGTCAAAGAAGTGGTATTGGCCTTTATTTATTTATGTTCTTAGTTCAGCAGTCACTAAAAATGTATCTCAAAAAGGTTTTAGAGTGAGCGTAAGCTAAGCTTTTCGCACACAGCTGCTGAATCCGCTCAAGAAAATTCCGACAGAAGCATTGCTTACCAATTGCCATGTATTGTAGGGGGCATATTACAATAGTTAAGCCAAAAGAAAAACCTCGAAGGGTGTGGCAAACCAATCAAGTGGCTGTGCCAAAAATGCAATGTACATTTGTCTCCACAATGCTTTAAAATATTTAATTTGAAATAAATATTGTTATGATTTTCATAAGTATGTTTATAAATACATATGTATGTATGTATGTATGTATGTATGTACATACAAGTTAAAGTTTGCCAATCGATTTGTGGAAAAAATATAATTTTTAAGGCGCGACCAACTGTGCCTGTTTCAATATTATTTATAAGCTTGAAATTATTAATCTATTAATATACACTCTATTAATTAATTTAAATGATTCCAATAAGTATAACCGTTCTATATGAGCGCGCGATCAAAAATTAGTTCTTTTGTTCAACTTGCCAATTATGTAGATCATGTTGCATTCAAATATGCGAGCAACCAAATATGCTTGATCAACAAAGTTATCGTAAGTTGGATGCTGGTGCAAAAGCCGTGGGAACAAATGAACTTAATAATTATGCTGACACTGCCAACTTTGTTATGTTGCCGTGTTGTCACCGTTGTTAGCTTACATACATATATTATGAAATATTTCTCATTAGTCATTTTGATTTTTAATATATTTATGAACATTTTTATATATGCACATAAATTTGTTCATATGAAAAATTCTTGTCAAATTGAAGCCAGTGTTCGCACTTGCGAACACCTATTTGGATTTAGAAGACCAAAATTACTATAAAAACGGCAGATTTTTAAACAACTCGCATTTGAACTTTCTTAGCCTAAAATGGGATAAGAGCTATTGACAATTATGACAATTACAACATTCAGTAATACAGTAATACAGTTGCCATATGACCTATTCAAATTACAAATCGGTATAAAATGTGAATTTTATATCGATATTTATTGGACATTTTTCTGAGTTTAGTTGTTTTCTAAAAGTGGTCATTATATGTGAGATGTGACTAAATTGGATCTTAAAAAAATGCTCTACATAAAAATTTATATACATACGAGGTCTGATCAAAAAATAGCCGTTATTTTAAATTTTTTCAAAAAGTATTTATTTATTGATCAATAACTATCTTGTCTCCTTCGAAGTAATCCCCCTCAGATATAATACACTAATGCCAGCGTTTTTTCCAATCCTCGAAAACCTTCTGAAACGCGCTTGTTTGTATCGCCAACAACGTCTGTTTCGATTTTTTCTTTTATCTCCTCAATCATAGCAAAACGCTTTCCTTTTATCGGTGTCTTCAGTTTTGGGAAGAGAAAAAGTCAGCGGGGGCCAAGTCCGGTGAACACGGTAGTTGGGGCTTGATAACTGTTTTGTTTTTGGCCAAAAACTCATGCACAAGCATCTTATGAAACTTATGAAACTCTAAGTCAACCTTACCGTGTGTGCTCTGTAAAACATGAAGACATAAAATATACAAATAAAACTAATTGGTTTTCCAAACAAATGTTTATTAATTTTTATACCTGCCACCAAAAAGATGGGGAGTATGTTAAGTTTGTCATACCGTTTTTATCACATCGAAATAATGGTCGTAAAACCAAAAACTCTATATATTCTGGATCCTGATTCTAAGACAATCTAGACATGTCGTTCCGTCTGTTGAAGATGCGATAAAGCCTCGAAAAAAACATAGAACAATGAACTTCCTCCTAAATATTATCTGTTTCACCAAAATATTTGGTATTCACAATGAGCTCAATCGAGCCAGTATACCAAAGTTTCAGAGAACCTCGATATTTTGCAGATACCATGGAATTTTGCACACATTATTTTTATTATAGAAGCACCAGGTCTGTAGAAAATGGTAAGAATCGGCCGGCGATTTATCATAGCCCCCATCTTTCTACAATATGGCTGTATTTCAATTTCAAAAAGTGTTTATTTATTGATCAATAACTATCTTTTCCCCTCAGATATAATATACTTATGCCAGCGTTTTTTCTAATCCTCGAAACACTTCTGAAACGCACTTGTTTGTATCGCCAACAACTTCTGATTCGATTTTTTCTTTTATCTCCTCAATCGTAGCAAAACGCTTTCCTTTCATCAGTGTCTTCAGTTTTGGGCAGAGGAAAAAGTCATGTGGGGGCCAAGTCTGTAAATACGGTTGTTGAGGCATGATAACGGTTTTGTTTTTGGCCAAAACCTCACGCAGAAGCGTCGATGTGTGAGCTGGTGCGTTATCATGGTGCAAAATTCATGATTGGTTTTTCCACAATTCTGTGCGTTTCCGACGAATTTCTTCGCGCAAATAGCGCATAGTAGTATTCCTTATTGACCGTACGACCTTGTGGCAAGAATTCATGATGCACCATGCCATTGCAGTCAAAGAAAACAGTGAGCAAAACCTTCACATTTGACGTGCTTTTTTCGGTCTTGGCTCTTCTGGACGTTTCCATTGCGATGGTTAAGCTTTGGTTTCAATGTCATAGCCATACACCCATGATTCGTCACCAATTATGACATTTTTGAGAAAATCTGGATCCTGAGTGATGTTCAACTGCTCCTGAGTGATGTCCATGCGACGTTGTTTATGCTTAAAATTTTGCAATTTTGGAACAATCTTCGCTGCCACACATTTCACGCCTAAAACGTTCGTCAAAATTGCTTGGCATCAGCTGAACGATATGCCAACATCTTTCTGTTCTGCTTTCATTCTGTTCTCTGCTGCATAACATTAAGTTATACAAATTAACGAAGCGTATGAGTGACATTAAGTTTTTTAGTTGGCCATAAAGTATACGCTGTGTAGTTCTGCTTTGCCAGTAAAGATGTGCAATAAACTTTAATAATATTTTTTGCAAGCATTTTGTTCAATCGTAAACTGCATAGAAGCATAAATTAAATGCGTAGATAGATTTTTTTATTGTTTAAATTTTCTACAAGTTTTTTAGTTCAAATTTAGACGACACCATTTAAAGTGCTTATACGAGTATACCAACAGTTTGAGGAGATTTATGCTCATTAAAATTACTTTCCGTAGGGGGCCTTATATGATACATATAATTAATTATTTAATAATTTGTACAAAATTTGTAGGTGTGATTAAGTTTTATATTTAACTTATTTCTGGCGAAATGTGTTTGGATACTTGTATAATTCAAGTATACAAGGCAATGATGATAATAAGACTCCGGCGAGCTTAAATATTAAAACAGAATACATGACCACTCGTGCGACTTTCATAAACAGTAAAACAATATTTTTATTTGTCAATATAAAGTCTTTTAATATCACTTGTAGTGACAAATAAAATTACTTTATCAGAAATGTACAATATACAATTTTACAGTTTAGTGATTTTGTGTTCATTGTTTTAAATTACATGAAGGAAGAAAGAAAAAAATATTCAATTAAATCGCCTTTGTTTTTTGCTTACAGTGGAATATTGTTTATGTTTTTTATCAGTGGTTTCAGTGGTTAATTTTTATGAACCATGTAATTTGTATGGTTTTTTTTTTAATAGGTTGAATGTAAAACCATTCTATTATTAAATTTTATATATGTTAAGTTATAAAAAAGGAAATGATATATTGAAAGCATACAGGATATTTAAAGCTCAATTATACATAAAAAATTCCATGGCATTTAATTTTAATAATGAACATAAATCGATTTAAAATGAATAAGAAGGATTTAAACAAACTATTTCAGCTTTATGAACATTAGTACTTTAATAAAGCATTTTTTAAAGAAGTTGGACACATTTAGGGCATTATAAAGTATGGACACATATATTAAATAGTTAAAACATGCATAAGCACTGTGAGGGATGCTAAAATCTTTTGTGGATATGTCTAGAAACCCTCTTGCAACTTAATAACAATAAATAACTTTAAAAATATTTTGTAACGCAGGCTCCCTTGTTGTTTCTTGTTTAGTTGGTAATTTTTTCTTTTTTTTCTTTCAAAATAACAATAACAAAAGCTTCGCAACAGTGCTTTTGTACTTGTTTTTCAGTTTTTCTGAAATACACGTGTTGAATTCTTCCGTCACATTTCAAGTAGATATTTTTCGTATAAATAAATATTCATAACTTTTCTACTTAAAGTACTTTTATTTTTCTAACATTTCCTTGTTTAACTATTATAAGGTCATATACTTTTAAATTTTCCTTCCCTTGTCGTTTCTTCTTATTTTCATATAAATGAAAAGCCCTAAGATTTCATTTTGTCAATCTAAAATGTTTAAAATGTTTTATGTGTGAAACACTTTTGAATGTAGTGCTGCAATAATAAATTTTATTTTTATCATTTCCTCAAGCTGGAAAGTGCCGAATTGCTTGGTTGTATATTTTTTTTTTTTTTTGCTATAAAGAATAAATTTATTTTGCTTTATTACCAAAACATGATTATGATTTATGTAAGTGTTAAAATTTGATGTATTTTTTTATATTTAGTTATATTCACAATGAGTATTTATAAATTAAAAACTGTAATCGTTTGTAAAAACGTACAATTATAGTTTTTTGAACAAAATAAAATACGACTTTTATTTTCTGATTCAAATTCAAGAATAAGAATAAAAATTTTATTAATAAATTTTTAAATTAACAAAATTAACAAAACATATTCAGTTGATAAAAAAAAAATTATTCAAAACAAAGTAAATTATTAACAAGTAATTAATTTAAACAAATAATTTCAACAATAGTTATTAAAATTCTTAGATTTATTACTTGCTTCACTAGGTAAGTTTCAGACAACAAGAAGTCTTTTATATATGTTTTTATATTGATTTTTATTTGACCATCTACAAGCCTTGTTGAACCATTATATTTCTTGATGATGTTTTAATCCGCTGGTCTTCTATGCATCGTTCCCTGGTCATATGTTTTTCAAAACCGACTATTTATGATTTCGAATTTATTCATAAAAATTTATATTATTCTAGACATACGAATTTTCGTACTAATTTGTATGGCCGCTGCTAAGCGCTTTTGCACAATAGATGCCTGGTGTGCTATATAAGATTGTAGGATACTTACTATTGTGTTTTACATGATATAAGAATTTTAGTACTTACTGCGTAGAGGCGGTATCACGTCTATTTTCAAAAACTTAACCATTAATGAATCAGATATAAAATCAGATATAAGATTCTGCTTTCTAAATTGTCCAATATATACGAATTTCAGAATTTATTTTCCATCGTTCACTTTTCTAAACAGCACCATTTATGGTTCAGATGTAGTTGTTTATATAGTTACTCATACGAAATACGAATATTGACCTATTATATTTTTTGACCTATACGAATTTAGTAATTATTTTCTGTGGGTCAAGTCAAGTAATTATTACAAACACAACAACTTGTGCTTGAAATAAATATATAGGTAGATTTTTATTTTTATCATATTGTTAGTCATACGAAATTAAAAGGTTTTTCCTATTTTATTATTTAAGATATACTAATTTTAGTATTTATTTTGTAGGAAGAGTGTCACATCAGCTCTAGATAGTCCACCCAATGTTTTCCCACATATTCAAATGAACATCAGATTTGTTTTTGTTTTGTTTTTGTGGAAGAAATATTCTTAGTATATATATATGATGATATTTATATCAAAGTATATTTGCTCCTCCGAAATTTAAGAAATCTATGTATTTTCATCCCATATATTCATATCAATACTAAAGTTGATCCCACAAAATTTAAAGATTCTCTATTAAGGACCAAAGGTGAAAAAAGGGAAAGAATTTATAATTTTGTTCTTAAAAAAAGATGAGTTGTATTAAAGCACGTTTTAAAAAAGTGTGTTTAAAAAACAGTGGAGCTGTCATTGAAATATTATCTAATAAACAGCTTGAAAATTTAGATGATTTTCAAAAGACACATCGAACTGAATATCTGTAATAATTTTACAGTTATTTTTTAAACCTCAATAAATATTAAATATTTTTGAGGGCTTTTTGACAAAATGAAAAATTTTAATTTTTAATTTTTTTTTTTGGTATGAATTTCTTCAAAAAGTCGAATATGATAAGAATTAAATTGTTTGACATGAATCAACAAATCTATTATTAAATATTATACATTTATGATCTTTTATAATGTATCTGCTTTGATGTGGTTGTTATAAGTAAAACAACTATATAATTCCTCGTACAATATTTGTGTTATATTTTTCTTTTCGCTGTTAAAGTTGAAGTTGAAATTTAATAATGTTGTTTGTTGAATATTTGTTATTTAATTTTTGTTTTACAAGCAAATTTTCTGTGTAAAAATATCTGAAGAGCAGCGCGTTTATAAACAAATAAATTCATGCCAAGCAGAAATTAGAAATATTGCTGAAAATATTTGATTTACTGTTTCGTATACTAAGATGCTGTGTGAAATATTTTAAAATAAAATCATTCAGATACTTACACTTCTTATTCACAACAGACTCAATTCTATGCTGCATTTGGCGTGTAATTTCAAATTCATGCAATGGTAAGAACCCAGCAAAAGAATACAAAATTAGAAAGAAAACACTTGTACTGTAACTCACTAGCGAAAGCGAAGGGAATAAATAAAAATAATAACTCTGCAAAATTGGCAAATTGCCTGTGTAGAATGTTGAATGGAATGTTTGCAGGGCGCGAAAAAAAACTTCTTGCTCGTTAATACTAAACAAAAAGTAAAAAATATCAAAAAAACTTACCAAGAGTAGTAAAATATTATTTTTTTACACAGAGGAAACAGGCGTTGAGTGAAAATTTCTTAACAAAAGTATAAGACTAGTGAAAGAAATATGCAGTAATAAAATATCTTTCATATAGCTGTAGTATATCATCAAATATTAATTGCAAAATATGAAAATTTTCATAGACAAGAGAATTGCAATGTTTAATTAAAATGCTTTGTTTATGAACTCGAAAGTTCTTTTAAAATTATTAGCCTAAAATGGATACAATTTGTATTGATTTGTTATCTTCTCCTGTAAAACCTCCTGATGCTGCTAATATTTGTTACAAGCAAGTGTTATTTTTATGTGTATAACATTTTAAATATCTTTCGTAATTCTTAAATTTATAATTAAATTTTTTCCATATCTATACAACTAAAAATTCCTTTCCTTTCAATTGTTACTGTTTCATGGTAATTTTTGCAAATGTCAAGGTCATTTTGCAGATACACAATAGTTCAGATGGCCATTACTTAATCTACTCATGTTGTACATTTTTCACTCATTCCGTAATTCAAATCTACAAATGATGAATATAAACACAGACCAACAAACGTATGCATTAGTCAGAAATACAAAAATATTGATTTTATTTACAATACAATGATAAACAATTTTGAATATAATAGGAAATGTAGTAAAATTGTATAAAAGGTTATTGGGGAATTAACTGTACATTTTAACGGTTGTACCTATCTTCAGATTATGCAACATGCACTCTGCAGATATTTAGTAATAAAAGATAAATATAATTTAAGGAAAATATTTTTCGCCTTAAAAGGATAAATTGTCATAAATTTAACTTAAAACGCAAAGTGTTTAAAATACCTAAGGAAAAAAAACAAAAAAGACATCCTGCATCTCGCATGACAGAACGTGCTCGATTGCCTCTAAATAAGAATATGCTTTCAAACATGAACAACTGAATGCATGAATTCAGTAAAAAAAAATGGGGTTAGTGTGCCTTTATTAACATGTTCAGTCTGATGACATGTGACAAAAGAGTGCAGTTCAAATATCAAGGACACATCTACACAGACACAATGTCACCAGATAGAACGTTTTAAGTTTGTTACTTTTTATACCCTCTACCACCAGGAGTGGTGAATGAGGATATATTACGTTTGTCATTCCATTTGGAACTTTGCTAATATTTATCTGAGACCCAACAATCTATATATTTTCTTGAACCTTATGAAATTCTAAGTCGATTAAGCCATATCCGTCCGTCAGTCCGTGTGCCCGTCTGTACACAACTTAACTAAACGAAATTTCCAGAAAAATATTTCTTATTTTGGCAGGTATCTTTGGTATTAATAATTAGAAAAATCGGTAAAACCAGAGTTACAGACCAAAATGTGAGACAACCGCCATAAAAATTTAATATTTTTTATTAATTTTATTGCAATATTTTTAAACGTATTGCAGATAATATCATGAAATTTTGTATACGTTATTTTTATGACAAAAGCAGAAAGTGTGAGGAAAATAGTGAAAATCGGTTCATGATTTCTCATAGCCCCAATACAAATATTTTTCCTAATAATGATAAATAAATGCCTATAAAATTGTAGTAGCAATAACAAATTTAGCAAAAATAGGTTTCATGCTAAAAGAAATCCTAAATTGAAAGTTTTTCGTTCGGTCCATGTGTGACTATGGACCCCATATAAAGTACGCTTTCAAAATTCACTTAAATACGTATAAAACTGGTATAAATAATGTTAATGTTCAAAGGTTAAAACTTGACATAAACAATCCCTATTGGTGAATAAATTATTGTACTAAATTTTATGGTGGTCGGCCCATAATTGGTCATAGCTCCCATATAAAAAAAAGCCACTTATCTTATAAATATCGGTACCGGCTCGTAACTTTACATAGATCACTAACATAGATACAAAAATCATTCCACAAAATTTTGTGAATTTCGGTCCATATTTGAGCGTATACCCCATATAAAGCCTTATTCCGAAAATCACCTGCTGGATTTTGAGAATATCGGTCCATGTTTGACTATATCCCCCATATAAGGTCCACTTCCGAAATTCTCGTTAATAATAATATGTATCAGAAATATACCGTTATAATATTAAAATTCGACATATGACATCTTCAAAATTCAGTGTTCCCAAATTTAAGACGATCGGCCTACGATTTGTCATAGCTGCCATATAAGAGTAATTACCAAAAAAACAATTAAACCCACAAAAATATCCAATAAATATCGATAATGAACCAACTTCTATACAGATCATAAACTTTAATACAGAAATCATACGAATATCGGTTATACGGCAATTATGCTACTGGACTGTAGCAGTCAGCTAATAATTGGCATTAGCTCCCCAATTAAGTTCTCTTCCGAGTATAGCAACCAACTATATGACTCTTGTAAATAACGCTATTGAGATTATATTCAAAATACATAGAAATCACATTAGTGGATATTGGATTTAGAAACTGTCAGTCTAAACTGGTGCAATAAAGTTATTGAGGTCAAGTTCAATTAAAAGAAGCCTCACCTTATCATCTTCCCCTTTTTATACTCCGTTGCTTAACTTGCTGTGAATATGGAAAAATCTGCTTTTAAATTTATAAATTGTTAAATTACACTCTACGTTATTTTGAAAATCAGACAAATTTGCTAAATTAAAATTTCAAAGCATTTAAAATTAAATCACATATGTGATTTACGACCAACAGGTTGTAATATTGTCTTTCAAACAATATATAAAATACTAATAAAATTTGCACTAAGTCTGAATAGAAAACACAGAGAAAGGTTATTACAATCCTATACCCAGTGTAGTTTTTCTATTTTTTATAATGTTTAGGTGGTATTTCATATTCAGTACAGCCGAAGATTGCATTCTAACATGTTATACCCTATGCCACCATAGTGGGGAGGGTATATTGGACTTGTGATATATTGATACAACACCAATCTTAAAGTATACTAATCGACTCAGAATCTCTTCCTGAGTCGATTAACCGATATTCGTCCGTCCATCTGTCTGGCTGGCTGTCCAGTAAATATTACGATACTAAACCTGGCCCCCATGCAAATGTCCTCCCGAAATTGGGGTTTAATGATCATAAATGTTTCAATTATGCAAGTCTGCAAACAAATTTCACCACAATTGAGTGGTAAATGAAGCTAAATCACATCTACAATTTTCGTGCAGATCGGTCCATAATTAGTCGCAGCTCGATTATAAGGACCACTGGCGAATTTAACTTTAAGGACCATAAAGACCATACATTTCTTAAAAATGTTGGTATCTAAATAAAATTCAACGCAAATAGGTTTCATATATACAGAAATGATGACACCTAATTTTATAATGGTCGGTTCTGTTTAGCATTTTCAAATTTCAAAAATTCCAAAAGTGTGTGAAACATAAAATAAGTAAATCATATGGATTCGATTTACAGAGCATTAAAATATGTAAATTAGTCTTAAAAAGTAAAATCTTACTCTGATTCGGTTTACAGAAGAACTGAAACGTTAAAATAAATTAAAGATTATAAGATTTTCCAAATATGTTAAAAAAATATACGATATTTAATACATCGATTAAAGAATACAACATTGTTTGTGAATTGAACGAATTTAAAATGTTGTATGTAAATCAAAATATATTTGTATAAAAGTACAATGACAAAAGTTTTTTTCTTTCAAAATAACTCAAACAGAAAAACATGATTAAAATGAAACTTGTTGAAAAGATTCTACAACAATGCAACAATCAACTATAAACTAAAGCACACTTGTACATACTTATATTTACTCACGTTGTTTTGTATGCAAGGTAATTTTAGAAGTAAAGGTAAATATGTATATAATATGTAATTTTACTCATGCTAGACGTAATACATCTACGTATGTCGTTGTCATTGTACATATTCGTAGATTGTCAAGCAGATTTAGGGCGTGTGTATGACGGAAGTGCCTTTTACCTTTTCTAAATATTTCCTTATTATTTTCTGTTGCTTTTGTTTAATCGCTTGATGTAGTGACCTTTAAAAATAAACATTTGTTTTTTGTTATTGTTTCATTTGTTTAAAAGTATTTGTTTTGTGAAGTATTTCTGTATGGTCTGAGTTATATTTTGGTTTTAAATATTACAAAAATGTTACTCATACGCACACTATAGTTTGTAGTGTATATTCAATTTAAATTAGAGGGACTCAGTTACAACGATGGGGAAAAAGTCTTTCTTTTGTGTAATTCTACGAGTAGATATAATTGTGAAATACTAACAAAAAATTAACGCATAATTCCTGTCTTAAATTAATGAACTGGTCTACAAAATTTTGAAAAAAAATAGATTATTAACCATACTCTTAAGAACTAAATGTTACACGTTTTTAAAAACTGTTTGTAACTTTAAACCATAATGCAAGTGTAACTATAGTAATGCAACACAATGAATAGAAATCCTTTTTAATTTTCACTACAATTTCACTAAAACTCTCCTCGTTTTATTCACTTTCTCAGGTAATATATAAGTCAGGTCAGGTTAACCAAGTAATGGACTGATAATTTTTTAATTTTATAAAATGCTTAAAATTATTTAATTAAAGGAAAATGTAATTTTTTTATATCAGTAAGAATATACAAATTTATGATATTACAATGGAAAGTGAGGTAACAAATTTCTAATATTTTTTTTATTTATTTATTTAGGTCAATAGATTTTACATCCTTACTGACTACATATATAGTAAATGACAAAACAGTAATTAGGTCTATAGATTAGAAAAAAAAATACTTTCAAACAAATGAATTAATACAAATAACGTAAATAAAGTACATTTAAGAATTTAAATACAAAATTATTTTTCTTTTTACAATATCATGACTATCGGATATATGTATAACATGGTAACATTTGTTGAAGTTTTCACTTATACGGCGAAAAGGGTCGTTGTTAGCATAAACGGATCTGTAGTACATTATTCTCAATAATTGAAAGTTGCGTGTTGGTCTAATTGGTACATTAAAATTAATTTTACCAAGCAGAAACTCGGAATTAACATCACCACGAATTAACCCAATTAGAAATGAAATACCCAACATTACTCGACGACTTCTTAATTAGAGAGTAGACTCACCCTCATATGACGGTAGCACGAGTGAGTTCCATTCAAGGCCTGCCTCGTAAACAAAATATTAAAAATTGCTTTTGAACAGATTCAATACTATTAATATAAATATTATAGCAAGGATCCCAAATAATTGCTCCATATTCAAGAATGGGACGAACCAATGTAGTATATAGTTGTTTTGTGATGTATGGGTCGGAAAATTCCTTGGATCATCGTTTCACCATTTGCTTTATTAATAGTTAGCGCGATGTGATCACGAAAGTTTAGCTTGTGATCTAACAATATTCTAAGATCTATAATATTATGAACTTTTTCCAAAGTAGTTCCATTTATAAAATAGTTGGTGTCAAATATTTGAATTCTGAAAAATTGCATGTGCTTACACTTATTAATATTTAAATCCATTAAGTAGAAGTAGATATTTTAGATATTTACTGCATTCATACCACAGTTGGGCAATTTGTAAATAAAACGTAATTAGTTTTAAAACTCATTAATAATTTGTACAGAAGTTGATATATTAACATACATTTAACTCAGGTGTATTAACCCTTTCAGACCGTGATACATCGATTGTGTGGTTTCGGTTCTAATATTTTAGCTTCTGTTAGCTCAATTTGAAATAGACTGGCATGCATCGATTGTGCTGATTGTTTTTTATTTTTGCTTTTCACACTTCTCTTCTGTTTGGGTACCTGTTACTTGAATTATTGCGAAATTCTTCCTTCACATTTCAGTTTAAGGAAAATGAGCTGTGGAAGTAAGTACTCGTAAGTGTCGTTAATTACTAAAATATTAATTATTTACAAATAAAGAGGTGCACATATATGTATTAACTAATCAAATGATAGATTTTAATAATTGAAACTAATTGAAATCGTTTCATGCAATTAAAATGTGTTTTAGTTAAAAATATTAATGAAAATCGACCGAAAAGCATCAATTTTGCGTGTCCTGAAAATCCCTGAAGGATTCACTAATAATAAAACCTAATCATCGATTATATTTTCATACGCTGCAGAGATCATATATTCAATGAATTATAAAAAAATTCCTTGTAGTTTTACGCCAGGTCTGAAAGTGTTAAGGTACAATATGTAAAATTGCGTTTTATTTGACCCACCCCAATTTCAAAAAATTTAACTCGTATCGACTTCAAATTACTTTATAAAGGGTTCATGATGAGGGTGCTGTAGCTTAATTGGTTAGCGCATTTGATCATTAAGCATGAGTTAGTATTTGTAGCCCGAGTTCGATTCTCAGCCGCTGCCACTAAAACAACATCAGCTTCTGATAACTATTAGTTTTCGTTCTGTCCATCATAACTAATATTTATCACAGCGCCTTCCTTCAGTGGTACAGCATTCAAACGCCACTGAATTAAAATAATTAATTAAAGGCTATAAACTCAAGCTTTAACATTAATGTGCCTACTCACCACCAGAAGCGCTGCAATTATGCACTAAAAACAAATATAATGCGCAATTGCAGAGTTGTAATATGAAGCTTTCTTCTACTTTCACCACCTTTACTTCTTCAATCTATACCCTTTCCAAAGAAAGTAACGCAATTGTATATTGGCATATTAATTGCCTGATTATTACATCTCTTAAAGAAAGGCTTCATTTTTAAGCTGGTTTGTTTTTATTTTACGTTGCATTCAAAGTCTAGTAATTATCTGTAATAATTGCATTCAAAATAATTGCTATTAAATTATAAACTAAACATAACCAGAAGCATTAAAAACTGACCAAAATTAAAGTATTACAACGAAAAATATATTATTCATTACTCAAATATAAAGGTGTAAAAAGGGCCAAATTTCAGTACACTTATATTGGTACTTTTTGAAATTCATTTCTACTATTCTATTCTCGCAAACTATTCGTGGCCAAAGTTGTTGTGCATACTTTAACGCCCACTTTTTTAAATTGGTTAATTGATTCTACATGGCTTTTTACAGATTTACTTCAACCAAGTTGTACACACATCTCACTGAAGGCGAGGTAAAAATAAAAATATTATGTGCCACGCCCACTTTCATGACCCATCTCAAAAATAAATGTTTGTATATAGAATCGTAAACTATGTATTTGATCATGTGATTATCTTGTTGTGCATGAGCCCGGGAAGGTTTCTAAGTTGGTAGGACCACGCCTACTCTAGCGCCCACTTTTTTAATTAATTACAACGCCTGCCGGGAAGGCCAGAACACTGGAACGATCTTACTAAAACTTTGACGGGATATAGCTAAGACTCCGGCATGACTTAGAATACTTTTTTCGACCGCCTACTTTTTTCCAAAATGAACAAAATCAATAAAATTACGCAAAATTAATTGAATTTAAAATTATTTTTAATTGGTGGCGTAGCAACACGCGCAAATGCCATCTAGTAATTTATTTTTTCTTTATTATTGTAAAATATAAATGCTCATAAAACAAAGCAAAATACAGTAATTGAAATGGTGCCGCCGAAGTTAGTTACAGCTATGTTTAAAAAACAATCACTAAAAACGTATACAAAATATGTAGTGTGGGATGATTTTATGTGAGTAAGACTCTAACTATTCAATTATAAGTGATAAATATCACAATGCTTGTCTAATGTTCACTATTTTAAATCCATCAGCAAAAGAAAATTTAAATACTCCTTTGTAAGCCTACGTGAAATTTTTTAACAGACGCTTGGAAATAACAAATATATTTCTAAAATATATTTATTCTGCCCCACTGTACACTATTTATTTCCTTTCACTTACATTTGTATATTGCGTTTGGTACACAGGAAATTTTTTCGCGTTAATGGTTAACATCACAACAAAATAAAGTTGGCAACAGCTGAAAAATATTACATTATTTGCACAAAGGAAACTGGCGTCAAGAAAAATTCTTCTTATAATAAAAGTGAATGAAAATAAGTTTGCTTGCTAGCGATTGAGCGCTACAAAGAAAATGAACAAGTAAAATAAAAGTGCGAAATAAATGCTTTAATTGTAATACAAAAATGCAGTAATTTATAAAAATGAAATGTATTGTGGTTTCAACTGCTGCAATTACATGCACATATCTCGGAGGACATTCTATGTTCATAAGAGATATAAGCAAAGGAATTTTGGTAATCCATTTTATTATTTATTAATTTTTTAAAGCACTTTTAGCAAATGCTTGAAAATGTTTTCTATGTAGGTGTATTCACAAAATTCTCATACCTTTTGGAATAGTGTAACTAAAAAGAAGCAAAATTTGTAGTTGGATGTGTTTAGCAAACATGAATTTAAAAATTCTGAAAACTCAAATGAAACATAAACAGCCGTATGCAAAAAAAAAAAAACTTAAAACAGGCTGATAAACCTCTGTTAAGAAAAATTCCTTAAAGTATCATGCAAAAACAACTTTTAACTTAACGTACGTCTGGTAAAGCAATGATAACATAACATTAAATAATTTAAAGCAGCTACATACCTACTTTAAAATATAGTTAAAATATTTTATTGTTTTAACAAAAAGTCTTTTTTGTTTCATATTTACAGAAAAAACAAAGAATCTACCATAAAGGAGAAATGACAACAACAATATACACAGCAAAAATAACAACAAAATTTGTAGTAATAGAAAATTTGTAAAATTATTATTAAAGAAGAATACACACACATTGTAAAACATAACTAAATTTCGTTCTAACTCATAACTTGTAATAAGAAATATGTTAATTCCCAAATTCTATTTCTCAATAAATGGTGAGTTTAATAGATGATGTTTACAAGTAGATCTTGGACAATAAACATTGCTGATGACGTCCTTGGCAGGGTAGAAAATGTATTCCAATATGCCATTTGTCTAGAAAAATATAACTTTACAATGATATTCTTCGAGTTATTAATTAAAAAATGATCTCAAGCAAAAATAATGAACAAATAGTATTTTTAATAATTATATATATTATCTATTTATTGCAGCATGCCTTAGATTTTTTTTTAGATTTTTTAATATGAGCTCTTGATAACATTTTTGCAATGCATAGGGCTTTCCATCAAAGTCAGATATATTGAATTTGCACTTAATCTCTTTCCCAAAAGATATATTATTTTATTGTGACATCATCGCAGAGTTCCTATGTTAACCCCGTCGAAAAATTTTGAAGTTATCTCGATTTCAACATAAAAAGCTACACATTTCGTAAAAACCAGAGCTAAAGCGAATTCTTGTAGGGTAGGGGAAAAGAAGGGCCAACATTTATCTCGTACTGGTACAGATGGTTATTAAAAGCAAAGCTCTTCTTATGAAATACTACTGGTATTTTTTTATTATATTATTAAATGTGTACGAGTTTGGCTTCGACCCAGAATTATATCATGTAATTTAGTTTGCGTTAATTACATGTTATTGCATTGGTTTTAAATTCATTTGCTATTTGATTCCAATAAATTATTTGTTAAAAAAAAAAATCTTTCTGTACGAGTTTCGCTTGAAGCTACTGTAAATAATATATTTTCATGTCACTGAAATTATCTTAGCAACGCATTCGATTGTATATGTGAACTCAGCACATCATCGTTTGTATTTGTGCGATAAATAAAAATAGTTTGAGAATAATATAATAATAATATATCTAATGTGTAAACTTACATTATGAGAGACGTATACTTAATATTTGATCTCATTCCATTCAACATACGCACTGTTGTACTTAACAGAACTGTTAATTTTGAAAGAAATCTAATGCAATTATGAACAAAAGTAAATACAAACATTTTAAAATTGAGATTAATCTAACAATTAAATATCTAGCAGTTTTCTATAGGTGTAGTAGCTGCGTATCTTATAAAACGTAAAAAATTACAACAATTTAAAGATTCTAAAGCGTCTGCGTTGGCATGCAGTATGTTCCAGCATGTTTTTGTTTGTATCAGCTAGTTTGCAGTCCTGCAGGAAAATTCTATTAAGTCACACGTGTACATTTAAATTGTTAACAACTAGTAGCTGCAGTACAAAATATTTATTTCTAATAGCCAAGCAAACAAATGGTTTTGGAAAATATATGTGCATATGAATGAACGACATTAAATGGAAAATACTGCGGAGTACTGGAACACCAACCAAAAATAGTATTATAAAAATTGTAAAATACATTTAAAAAACAAGTAAGAAAGTATAGTCGGTCAAGCCCGACCATATAATACCCTACACCCAGTATAAGTATAAAACCCTTTTTTAGATATGGGCGTTATATTAGAGATATAACCTATTGTGTACCGATCATCCAAAAACTTTATCTCGATATAAATACTTTCAAAAGATTTCTGGAGCTTAAAGTAAATTACGGAGAGGGTCTTATATGGAATTTCGACTAATTTTGGACCAATCACAATTAAATTAGACCATATTTTTTGCATACATATATATACATATGGGGCTTATATGGGAGGTACGAGTAATTATGGACCGATTTGCACAAAGCTTGCAGATGTTATTTGACTTCATTTTCCACTCATTTTTGATGAAATATATACTACTATACTTTATTACGTAAACATAATTTATTGATTTTTTTTTCAATTTTAATTGCTTAAATTTAATGTATTTAGTATTCCTTTCTGTTATTAAAAGAGTTTATCTGTTTATCATAACAATCTTTTAAGTAATTTAAAAATTTATAAAATTTTAAATTAATTTACATATGTATATTATCCGATTAGTTCAACACTTTTCCATATTCAAAACAAGTTAAATATCATATCAAAAACTAGTTAGAGTGCAGATTCGGCTATGCAGAATCCTAAATACCCTGCACTTAAATATAATAAGAAATGCAAAAACTACACTGGTTATAGAACTGTTCAAATTTTATTAGTATTTTATATACAAATATTGTTTAAAAGACAGTTTTACGAACAAAATAATTTATAATTTGTCATTTTTCTAATTTGTATCACTTGTAATTGATGTATTTATCAATTCTAACAGTAATTTATAGAGTTTGTCCGATTTTTATAGCACTCTTGTGTGAATTTAACAATCGGCTGTGCCGTATCGAATACCTTCCACCTAAACATAATAAGACGTACTAAAACTGCACTGGTTTTAGGACTAGAATTTCCTTATTCTGTGTTTTTAATTCAGTTTTAGTGCAAATTTAATTATTATTTTATATATATTGCTTGAAAGACAATTTTACGACCAACATAATTTATCCTAAATATTTTAATTTTTTTTTTAATTTTGACCATTTTTAATTGATATAATTACCGATTCTGACTGTAATTTACAGAGTTTGTCTGATTTTCATACAAATCTTGAGTGTAATTTAACAATTTATAAAGTTAAATAAACATGTTTCCTTATTTACCACAAGTTAAGAAACAGAGTATAAAACAAAGTATATAAGAGGGTAAGATATGAGGTGAGGCTTTTCTGTTTGAATTTGATCTCAATAATATTATTACATATTAGAAGTGGACCAGTTATGGACTGATAGCTTTTAAATCCAGTAGCATAATTGCCGTATAACCGACATAAGAATGATTTCTGGATTATAATTACTGATCTATATAATAGTTGATTCGATATCGATATTTATTAGACATTTTTGTGGGTTTATATGTTTTTCGGAAATGGTCCCCATATGGCAGCTTTGACAAATTATGGGCCGATCTTTATAAATTTTGGAACAGTGATTTTTATGCATATGAGAATTTCAGCATAATAACGGTATATTTAAGATATATATTACAATAGTAATAACGTGGATTTCGGAAGTGGGCCTTATATAGGCAAATATGATCCAATATTCTCTAAATCCAGGAATTTGAGTTTAGCATACATGTAAATGCTCCGTATAAAATTTTGTATCGGTAGCGTTATTTATACCAGTTTTATACGTATTTAAGCGAATTTTGGATGAGGACTTTATATGGGGTCTAAGGTCAAACATGGACCGAACTAAAAAAGATTTCGTTTTACGATTTCTTTTTGCATGAAACTTATTTCCTGCTGAATTTTGTGCTGATATTCCATTTATGTGTAATTGAGCAATATTTCGGGAAGAATTTTGTATGATGCTATAAGAAATCATTAACCGATTTTCACTATTTTCCTCACACTTTCTGCTTTTGTCATAAAAATAACGTGTATAAAATTTCATGATATTATTTAAAAATATTGCAATAAAATTTATCAAATATCAAATATCAAATTTTTATGGAGGTTTGAATACCAAAGTTGCATGCATAATAAGAAATATTTTTCTGGAACTTGCGTTTAGTTAGATTGTGTAGTTTGGACGTGATTGTGTTTTACACAGACGGACAGACGGACATACTTTGATGGGTCTTAGATGAATATTAAAAAAGTTTCACACGTTATGATAACCTCGTTCACCACTCATGGTGGTGGAGGGTATAAAAAATACATTTGATATGGGGAAAACATCATCATAAAAGTGCGCATATAACGCATATTCGTAAGAATTTTTGGATGTTTGTATATGAACCATCCGTGAAAGTAGACCTTTCCAACGCATGTACTCTTTTGAAAATCGCTTGAGTGGTGCTCGGGTTATAAAATCACGATCATAGGGCAACTTATTTTTATATACCCCAATATAAATACCAAAATATAAAGTTGCGGATGTTCCCGGCTAATATGAAAATTTGATTCATTTTAAGACTACGTTTCTCAATTTTTTTGTCCTGGGGTCAATATTTGGTGTTGGTTTTTCTTGGAATACTTATACTTATTTGTATTTAAATTATACATAATACAAAGCAAGTGTTTAATTTATTTTTATGCTAAAATAAAGCCTAGTAAATTTGTTGCTTACTTGGGTCGAAATTTCGTTTAGAAACTCAATTCTTGTTTAACAATAGTTGTTCTCAAGTGATGTCGTCTTTCACTATTTGTTCATTTTTTTATTTGTTGATAAGTTGTAAATTCTTAAAATAAAAATTAGCATTGACTTCGAATATCATATAGTCCACACGTATAGTTATTCCAAACTCCTACCATATAAAGGGTGGTTAAATTGTAAGGGCCGATGTTGAATGTGAACCACACCTAAACGCCAAGCTTTTTTCCGAATTTTATTTGACATTTCTCTATTTCAGACTTACTCAATTTGATCCATGGAGAGATACACAATTCAACAACGTGTTAAAGTTATCCAGACTTATTATGAAAATGGGCGTTTAAATCAAAATGCATATCGTGCACTTCGTGATTTTTTTGGTCAATTTGATCGTCCAAATGTGCGTCCAATCGCAAAAATCGTTGAAAAATTCGAGCAAACCGGGTCTATAGCAGATTTAAGAACACCAGTGCATGCTCGTACAGCTCGTACTGCAGAAAATATTGCTGCTGTTCGCGATAGTGTGGCTGAAGAGCCGTCCACCTGAACTCGTCGTCGTGCCCAACAATTGCACCTCTCACGCTCGTCGTTGATGAACATTATGCATAAAGACTTGCATTTACACTCTTACAAGGTGCAATTGGCTCAAGAACTAAAGCCTCTTGACCATTCCAAACGTCGTGAATGGGCAGAAAGGTGGCAAGAAATGGCAACAGTGGATGATCAATTTTCGAAGAAAATCATCTTCAGTGATTAGGCACATTTTCCCCTCAGTGGATTCGTCAATAAACAGAATTGCCGCATTTGGGCGTATGAAAATCCAAGAGTGATTGTCGAAAAACCAATGCACCCAAAAGAGTGACTGTTTGATGCGGTTTATGCGCTGGCGGCATCATCGGGCCGTATTTTTTCCAAAATGAGGCCGGTCAGGCAGTTACTGTGAATGGTGTTCGCTATCGTGAGATGATAACGAACTTTTTATGGCCCGAATGAGAAGATATCGATGTGGACGATATGTGGTTTCAGCAGGACGGTACCACTTGCCACACAGCTAACGAAACAATGGCTGTTTTGCGCAACAAATTCAATGGCCGTGTTATCTCACGTAATGGCGATGTCAATTGGCCGCCAAGATCATGTAATTTGACACCGTTGGACTTTTTTCTTTGGGGTTATTTGAAAGAAAAGGTGTACGTCGATAAGCCAGCAATAATTCAAGAGCTAACGGATGAGATAATTCGGCACATTAACGGCATAGAACCTCCAATATGCCTCAGGGTCATCGAAAATTTGGACCATCGGATGGAGGTGTGCCGCCGTGGTAGCGGCAACCATTTGGCCGATATTTTGTTCCATACATAATTGAGTAATACCAATATATCATAATAAAATAAAATTACAATAATTTCCTAAATAGTTTGTGTTTTATTCAAAATCAACATCGGCCCTTGAAATTTATAATTTATTATTTGCAAACATGATATTGGTAAGATAAAATAAATACCCTGCATTTAAGTTGAATATTATCCGAAATTCTTAAAAATGGTTTCTTAGACATTTGTGCTTAAATGTTAGATAAGATGAACTCCTAATTGATAATAATATTAAAAGAAAGAAGTCTAAATTTATTACCCAACTGATTTTTAGAAATTTAAAAGTTTTATTAACTCTGACCATTTATTAAAGAGACCATTTTAAGAAAAAATTGTTTAACTTTGTTATTTTATTTTATTCCTCCGTATATTGTAATTTCAATGGACTTACTTATTCCAAACATTATGTTTTTTTTTTACATCAAGTACATACGTTTATGCACATAGATTTTGTTATTCTTAACAATACTCTACTTGTAATACTTGCTAACAAAGGATACAAATATAGGTCTAGTAACCCTGTCCTTAAAAATGAGATCTGCTTTGGAAAGGTCTTAATTTAAAACTAACAGTTGCAGAATTTAACACGATTAACAAGAACGTTTTTTTAAAGTTGCAAACAAACGATTATTGAATATGTTAAATATTATAAATCATATATTTCATAGAAGATTATTTTTCCAAGAAGGCAGCAAATATTGAAATTAAACGAAAACTTCGTAAATTGTGTTTTAACTCATAACACGTAAAAAAAAGAAATATGATGAATTCTCGAATTTTATTTCTCAAAAAATGGTAAGTTAAACCGAAAATAATTACAGATGGATTATGGACAATGAAAATTGCTGATGACGGCCTTGGCAGGGTAGAAAATGCATTCCAGTTTGCCATTTCTTCTATTACTTTATAATAGTATTCTTTGAAATGATTTAAAAATTCGATTAAATTATTAAAATCTTGAGTGAAAACTGTAATCTTTTGTATCGTTTTTTTGCGTTTACTATTAGTTTTGCTTAACATATAGTCTTATAAAATGCGTATAAATTGCTTATTTTTTATTCGAATTTAATACTTCATACCTTTTTAATTTTCTATAGTAGGATTTCTTTCAAATGTGGTTAATATATAAATTGAAGAAATCACAAAAATTCGCCTCAAGTCTTTTAGCAGCTAATAAAAAAAAACAAAACCTTTCCAAAGCAAATCTATTTTGGGGCAGGTCTAATGAAAATAAATATTTATGATAGAGTAGGTCATGTTGTTTTAGCAGAAATTTCCTTTTTCAATTTCTTGAACTTCAATTTTACTTTTACAATTTAAATTTTAATAAATACATACATGTTATTATATACAGTCAAAGGTTAATATATGCCTTTGGATCTTTTAATAAATAGTGCAGTTATAAAACCTAAAAAAAAAGGTTTACCAATTGTATATTCAATAGAATAAACAATTTTCTCAGATTTTGGTCAAACTTGTTTGGTAAAATAAAATTTAATATTGAATTCATTTACATATGTATGTATACGCCTGTATATATGTATATATTGTTCTTTTTTGTCTACTAGATAGAGAAGAATATATGTTTTGACTCCTGTAATTGAATATTAGAATATGAACTTTGTGTGATTCGAGAGAAGATGTAGTAGAATCATGGCAGTGATACACACCATTTGTTTAGAATCAGTCAATAATTACAGAGAGGGTTGTTTTTTTACCACCATAAATATGGGGAGTATATTACGTCTGTCACTTCATTTGTAATACATCGAAATAATGGTCGGAGAACAAAAAAGTCTATATATTCTGGGTCCTCATAAGATTCTAAGACGAGCTAGCCATGTCCGTACGTCAGTTGATGGCACGATAGAGCTTTGAAAAAAGTCACAGAAAAATTAAATTTTTACCAAACATTCTTTGCTCAACCGAAGTGTTTGATATTCAAAATGAGCGAAATCGGTGCAGTAGGTTCTGATTTATAGATCAAAGTTTAAAACTACCTGGATATTTTTCAGATATTTTTTTCTACATATTTTCTTCAAATATAATCCAGATAATATCATGAAATTTTGCTATTGAATAAATAAAATAAAATAAAATAAAAGTCCTATTGAAAATGTTAAGAATCGCACTATGATTTCTTAAAGCCCCCAATATAAATTTCTTCCCAGAATATGGCTTTATGATACATAAATGTCTATAGAAAATCCGTATTCACACAAAATTAGGCAAATATAAGTTTTATGCAAAGTGAAATCTCAAAACAATATTTTGTTTGCATCGGTCCATAATTTTGACATAGTCCCATGTGAAGCCCACTTCGAAAAACACTTAAATTGTCGTACTAAACTTTATGATGATCGGTCCATATTTGACCATAGCCCCCATATAAAGTCTACTTTCGAAATTCACTTAAATGCACATAAATATCTTATAAGCAGCAGCAGCAAGCTTAAATTCGACACAAATGGTCCATACATACATATAAATATTCACACTCAATTTTTTGACGATCGGTCCGTATTTAATCGTAGTCCCCATATAAAGTTCACTTCATAAATCACTTAAATGCGCATAAGTCTCTTATAAAAATCATTATTACGTTGTAATGCAACACAAATCATTTGCATATACATGTAAATGGTCGTGCAGAATTGCATGTTCCCTTATGAGGACTACTGCCGAAAAATCATTAACCTATATAAACATCAGTATCGAAACGAAATTTTACACGGATCAGTTATACGTATGTAAAAATTATACTATTGCCTTTTCTGAAAGTTGGTCCATAATTGGGCATAGCTCCCGTACACGCTTAACTTTCGAGAATAACGGCAGAGTATAACGAGGTGACACTTTTGCCATTTTGTACTAAATTTATTGTCTGTTAAAGTAAATCGCTTTATGTTACACGCTGCAAAAATATAAATAAAGTTCAGTTCTGAAAGAAAGAGAAAAACATAAGTTCGTGATTATAACTGGAATATGCATAAAATTCTTATAAATGTCGTTATTGAGATGAAATTCAACTAAAACAGACCTAAAATAAATAGAAATTACGGTTCAATATTTAATGAAGTTTGCCCCATAAAATGTATTTTATTTGGTGGTGGGTATATAAGAATCGACAAAGCCGAATATAAACTCTTACTTATTTTCTGTAGTTATAGTGGTCGTTTATAAAGTAAAGCAAAATTTAATAATCTTAGAACTAAGTTTAGCTCAAAAAGAGGACACGGACACTGATCGCTAACGATGAAATGCTTCTCCTTTTCACTAACACGTTATGGAAAATCTAACACTGGCTTTATTCTTTTTAGTAGACTTGACAATCACACTATTTTATATGAATATATAATCATTATCAGTCAGCGTTCGTATAATTGTATAATATTGTATAATTGATTGGGTTTTAAATGCTTTCTTTAGATATGTGTGATTGTATTATCTTTTAAAAGCTACTAACATCGTATGCAAAACTACTACTGAACTGATATATGAACACATCATGTAAATATTTATTTACTAAGAGAGTTGTCAGTAAGTCTTATTAAAACAGGGTAATATCGACATTACTTTCATGCTTGATTAGAAGTAGAGTTTACATCATTATTTAAAGACAATAATATGCAAGTTCATTTATTTATCAGTTAATATTTTTTGAACACCACTAAGATTAGTAGTATTGTCAGTTTAGCCTTTTAGAAATTAGATTTAGCCTTTTTATTTTGCTCTTGTCCTCGAAATTTATGTTTTAGCTGCTGGATTTTTTATTTTTATACCCTACACCACAATAGTGGGGACGGTATATTGAATTTGGCTGATGTTTGTAACGCCCAAAAATATTGGTCCAACACCCACCATAAAGTATACCGATCGGCTTAGAATCACTTTCTGAGTCGATTTAACGATGTCCGTCCGTCCGTCCGTCTGGCTGGCTGGCTGTCCATGTAAAGCTTGTGCGCAGAGTACAGGTCGCAATTTTGAAGATATTTCAATAAAATTTGGTATGTGATATTTGTTCAGCCCAAGGACGGATGGGATTGAAACTGGGGAAAATCGCTAAATTATTTCACCCAGCCCCATACGAATGTCCTCCCGAAATTGGGGTTTACCGATCATAAATCTTTGAATTATGCAAGTATACAAACAAAATTTACCCCAGATGAGTAGTACATGAAGCTAACGCACATCTACAAATTTCGTGAAGATCGGTCCATAATTAGTCGTAGCTCCCATATAAGGCCCACTTCCGAAAATCATTTAAAAGGACATAACTCACTCAAAAATGCTGGTATCCAAATAAAATTTAACACAAATATATTTCATATATATACAAATAATACGGTACAATTTTATTGGGATCGGTCCATAATTAGTCGTAGCTGCCATATAAGGCCCCCTTCCGAAAATAACTTTGAAGAGCACAAATTTCTTAAAAATGTTGGTAATCAAATAAAATTCGACGCAAATAAGTTTCTTATATACAGAAATAATGACACCTAATTTTGTAATGAACGGTCCATAATTAGTCTAAACTCCCATATAAGACCCTCTACGTAATTCACTTTAACTTCCATAAATCTTTTAAAAGTATTTATATCGAGATAAAGTTTAACACATATAATATTTATATTCACAGAAATCATGACACTGCATTTTGGTCCAAGAGAGGTGATATCTCGCAAATAACGCCCATTTCTGAAAAACTTTTTTTTATTTACACATACATACTAGGTGTAGGGTATTATATGGTCGGGCTTGACCGACTATACTTTCTTACTTGTTTTTTTAATTTATAAATAGCCTTTTAAGTTTTTTTTTATTTATACTTTAGAAGAACCAACAGAACCATTTACTTTTACCATGGATACAAAACTACTTGAAAATATTTTAATGTCATCAGCACAGTTTTTAGTGTAGCTTAGTTTGGAATTTTAATATGAATAGACTGATGCCAGAACAATTTTTCCAAATTATACAAATTTGTTTTGAAAATCATGGTTCTGTGTTTTTTCGATGTTTGAATTTAGAATTTGAAATGGAATAGAACAAAGATGATGTTTTGAAATTAACATGAATATTACTTTATTCGAAAGATAATCTTCTGGCAATATAATTTAAATATGACTTCTGGCATATGACTGGCACGGACGTCGACTAATCTGGAGGTCCAATATTGTGGTGAATGTTGTCCACCAAGCGGTCAATCGTTTCGGCCTTATCGGTCTTATCACTAGTCTAGGCTTCATTTAAACATAAATCACTTGAAAGTTGACAAAATGGCCGCCAGTTAATTTACATAAGCATATCAAATATATATATTTACCAACAAAATGCTTATTTATATGTAAGTACTCGTTAATAGTTATACTGTTAAATGTTTTATATTACTTTATGTTATTGTTAATTCGAATAAGTAGAAAATTCGAATTAAAATTCTGTTATCTTTTTTATTCTTTTTTAAAGGGATTTAGAGGTTCCAAAAATAACACCCACCTAATATGCAATTACGATTTAACAATATCCATCCATCTGGCTGGTTGGCTGTCCATGTGTACTTATGCGCAAAGTGCAGGTTAGAATTTTGAAGATATTTCAAAAAAAAAATTTGTATGTGAATCTATTCCGAACGATGGCTTGAAATCGGCCCAATAGTTTTTCTACCTTTCCATACAAATGTACTCCCGAAATAGGACCATAATTTCCATATAAGACTTCACCGACTATAGTTTTTTACTTGTTTTTTATGTGTATCTATAAGAATATAATATATGGCGTTGCTAATTTGTTTGTGCATTAATTTAACGATTTAAGATGTGCAAAACAATTAAACTAAACAAATAATTAGTTTATCACTGATTTAGTTTGATACGAAGGAATGATTAAGCTTTAGTTTATGCACAATATAAATTATTTTAAGGTCTAAGAAATATTTGAAATGCCTAGACATGTTATAGTGTAATGTTGGTTAAAAATATTGAAACATCTTCCGCTCTGAGTTGGCTGGAACAATAAAACTATATATATTTAGGATTAAGCCTATTCCTTATTAAACATCCTTTACACGTTTCGCTAAAACGACTTTAGAATAAATACTACATTCAAACAAAAATGTTTTTTGGCTAGTTTTCTAAACAGTTTGACTTTTATAAGGCAAGTTGCAAGGTCAGCACAAGGATCTTTTGGTTGCATCACATGGATAGCAATACAATTGTTTATTTATTTGAAAGGACTATTCATATTACATATTACAAAGCTATCCCCTATATTTATTACATATTTATCATAATCTAAGATTTATAAAACAAATTTAGTTTTTCAACGCTTTATAAAATAAAATACAAAGTTTATTATGAATAAGAGGTGTGTGTAGTGGAACTGTATGTTTTACCAAGTTTGCCCCAAGTTTTAATTCAATAGATTATATACATACATACATACATATCCACATCAGCATTTATAACAAGCTTTTACATCTACTCTTCATTTTACATTTTGGGAAATTTCAATTAGTTTTATAATATTTAAACAAAACTTTTGTTTTGCATTCAATATTAAACCTAAAATATAAATACATAATATCCCTTCTAAAACAAAGTATGTTTGATTCAAGCAGTGCCAAAACTTAAAATTACAAATAGGAGTTAATTATAAATAGGTTTTTGACTACTTTATTTATACTAATTAATAATAAAAGTGAATAGACCATTACAGTCAAATAGCATGTTTAATAATTACACTGTGCAAGTTAAAAAAAACCGACAAGCTGAGCATTCAGTGGATAAAGCTAAATCGTGTTAACCGTTTTCTTAGATTAGCTCCAGTTTTTGCGATATGGTGTTTGTTTGCTTTTCTACAGGCTATTTAAAAGATAAAACAACGAATTTGCATGTTTGATTAGGTTAAAAGAAGCGCTCATTGTCAGCAGAAAGTAGTCCTCCAAACCGGGAACACCTCATACAAAAATCATGCATCCCATCAGCACGTTTGAAGCGGTTTGAGGCATGAATTCATACATAACATTTTTTACTGGGATGTATGTATATAAAATTGAACAATATAATGTTGGCAGCGTGACTGCGATTAGTTTGAAAAGTGACTGGTTGATTGGTTGGTTTTCGTGGTAGTTCACTACGTGCGAACACTTAAGTTGAGTCGAAGGGACCCCGTTTTAAAAGACCACACCACTTGTCAGATTTAATGTCTTATACAACATGCTGTAGCTAAGATGTGTACAAAAAAAAGTCGTGTCTTGCTAGACCCAACCTGTAGATGTGAGATATCTCAGTAGGTCATTGAGTTTTGACCCGGCTACCTCACCAAGGTTGTTCAACGTATAGTTTCCCATGAATTTATGTCTCTTGACACTCAGGGCTGGGCATTCGTAGAGAAGGTGGAAACCCGTTTCCTCTTTTTCCCTATCCCTACAGCTACGACAATGGTCGTTAAAAGGGAGTCCCAGGCGATTTGCGTGCTTGCCTAACGTCCAGTGTCCCGTTAATACGTTAAAAGTGACTGCTACGAACAGTGTTATTTAAAACATAAAGCAGCAATGTGCCCTGTTTGTGGGTACAAAGTGTCAAAATCAAGCACATTGTTATTATTAGTATTAATTTGAAAGATAGTGATATTTAATATTAAACACAACATTCAATTTAATAAATTATAGCTATTTGTTCTTCAATTGAGGAATATAAGCCTGATCATCACCATGAATTGTGTTTCTTTACAAGTTGTAATGTTATACATCTAAATAACATGAATTTCATAAGAACCGACTACAACTGCGTAAAATAAGAATATTTAAATTTAATTCTCATGTAAATTTTCTTGCATTTATCGTAAATAATAAGGCTAGTTTTTTAAAATATAAAACTTGTAAAGTTCATGAGATATTACAAACACTTAGTAAAAAATTAGAATTTCATAGATTGTATATGCGGCACAAATACGATTTAGAGAAATTTTAATTTTTACATTAATAAATTTATACCAAGAAACATACAAAAAGAAACTGGTTATTCAGAAATCGATGATATATGCAAGCCATAAGCTATTATGGGACGATCATTAAAAATTTGTTTGACATGACTTCTAAGCATATAAATATGTACGTATTATATCTCGAAACAACACTTTCAAAAGATTTATGCAGGTCAAAGTGATTTTCAGAAGTGGGTCTTATATGGGAACTATGACAAATTATGGGCCCATCGTTAAAAAAATACATCATAATTTGTGTATATATGAAATATATTTCTGATGAACATTACTCAAATACCAGAATTTTTAAGAGAATTATGCTCCTTAAAGTGATTTTCAGAAGTAGACTTTATATGGGAGCTCTGATTAATTTCATCTTGTAACAAATAAAACCGGAATGGGATGAGACCAATTGCAAATCGTAGTTGACATTATCCAAAGCAAAATCTTCCAGGATTTTTTACATCAGTGAGAAATTTTTTTATACGCATTTGATGTTTGGGTGCTTTAGAAACGCTGTCTACCACGGAGCGATCATTGAAAAATTGATAAAATAATATTTATTTATTTTTGTCATCATGACAAGAAGTGGTAACTCACTGTGGTTTTTCATTTTCTTTTTTGTGTTAAAAAAAATTATTCATAAAAATATTCATAATACATGATTTGTGCATCAATAATAAATTTAAAAGAATTACGCCAACAAAATTGTACGCCAACGCAATTTTCCAAAATTATAACTTTGTTCTATTTTGAAGTGTTTGTTTGTATATGTGAGAGCCTATATTTATCCACATCTATTGACAAGCATATTTAGTGTAATTTATGAAGCCCAAATACTTAATAGACTTTGTAATGCCATTTCAGCATAAAAAGCAGCAGGAAGTAAGAAACTGAACTGAAGCATAGTTCAGCTTAATAAAAAAATATTTTAATGGATCATTAATTATTTATTTGTGAATTCTTATTAATCTTTTAAACAAATTTAATGCTCGATTAGTGCTGTCTTTTTTATGTATTATTATACCCAAACAATTAGATACATGAAATTTGTGGCTGAAGAAAGCACATTTTAGTGTTTCTTTTGAATTTACATTAAGTTATGTTTTGGAATATAAAATTTACAGATTTCCTGTTTAAAGGAGATGTTTATTATTTGTTATACCCACCACCAAAAAGATGGCAGGTATATTACGTTTGTTATTCTGTTTGTAATACATCGAAAGAATGGTCATAGAACCAAAAGTCCATATAGTATCGGTCCTTATAAGATTCTAAGACAATCTAGCCATGTCCGTTCGTATGTCCGTCTGCTGTTGGCATGATAGAGCGTCGAAACAGAGTCATACAGAAATGAAATTTTTAACAAACATTCTTTGATCTACCGAAATGTTTAGTATTGAAAACGGAAAAAAAACGGACCAATAGGATTCAAGTTTTAGATCAAATTTACAGACTACCTCGATATTTTTATATTAAGTTTGTCATTCCGTTGTAACACATCGAAATATTGGTCATAGAACAAACACTTTTTTTTTTTAATTTTTCGCCTCTTAAGATTCTTAGACGATCTAGCCATGCCCGTTCGTCTGTCTGTTGATCATAATATCTAGAATATAATAGAATTTTGCAAATTTTATTTTTGTTAAATGTCTTTCCGGCTATGTGGTACTAAAATATATTTAGAAAAGCAATATCCATACAAAGTTCAGCAAGTATTAGTTTCACGGAAAGATAAATCACAAAAGGGTATTTTGTTTTCATCTCTCTACAAAAAAAAAAACTGAAAAAAACTTAAATGCTTATAAATATCTTGTAAGCAATATTTGCAAATTCGACAGAAATAAACCACATATAAATAAAAAAAAATCATAGTCACCACCAACTTTAAGGTGATTGGCCCATAATTAGTCACAGCTCAAATATAAGGACAATCGATATCGAACTGAACTGAAAATTTTCACCGATCTGTTATATGTAAGTAAAAATTTTGCTATTGAATATTGTGAAGACCAGTATGAGATATGGAATAGACCATTTAAAAACGATCGTCACATAACATATAATAGAACATTTATAAGGGATCTGAAAAATAAAATAACTCGTATAAACATCGGTATCGATACAAATTGTTACACTAATTTTTTTCAAGTATGCATATATCACATCATTCATATATATTCGGTGCTGTAGCTTAATTGGTTAGCGTATTTGATCATTAAGCATGAGTTGGTATTTGTAGCCCCCCGGGTTCGATACCCAGCCGCTGCCACTAAAACAACATCAGCTTCTGATAACTATTAGTTTTCTTTCTGTCCATCATAACTAATATTTATCACAGCGCCCGCCTGCGGTGGTACAGCATTCAAACGCCACCGAAATAAAATAATTAATTAAAGGCTATAAAATCAAGCTTTAACATTAATGTGCCTACTCACCACCAGAGGCGCTGCAATTATGCACTAAAAACAAACATGATGCTCAATTGCAGAGTTGTAATATGAAGCTTTCTTCTACCTTCACCACCTTTACTTCTTTAATTATCCCCTTTCCAAAGAAAGTAGCGCAATTATATATTGGCATATTAATTGCCTGAGTGTTACTTCTGTTAAAAAAAATTGCATGAATAATCTGATAAGAAATTTAATTATAAAATGCTTTTAATAGACAATTTTATTTGCATTTTAAAATACATTTTGAGATGGATAAATCGATATTGTAGAAGATATAAAGATTTCATTAAATTTCTGCAGTAAATAGACAATAGTTGTTTTGTTTAAAAATGTTTAAATATTTACATTAACAAAATCTGCTTTCTTTATTACTGTTTACGTACAAAAATAAAGTATATTTAATTGTTCTATGCCAGAAGTTTTTTGAAAACAAATATATGTATATTTAATATGCTAAAAAATACTTTTTATATGAACAATTTGCTATTAAATGTTTTTCGTCTTTATAAACGAAGTTTCATCCTTTTGCTTATAATTAATGAACTTACCATTTACTTATTAAAAATCTCCCACTTTTCAGTCTAACCATCCTTCTGATCTAAGTTTACAGATGAAATAAATGGCTAAACACTTAAATGGTAAAAATACTTGAGACTATTTAATGTTTGTAATTTGTAAACGTCATTTCATTACAATGAAATCCCACTTAATACGCACTTAAATTACTCAACTCTTCAAACTGTTGAAATGCTTTGTGGTTTAAGAATGATAAATATGTATATACATACATATGTACATATATATTTGAAAACAGTCAGGGACAATCAAACGCTACATTTATATAGTGTGCTACACTTATGCTTTTTTAATTTTAAATAAAACATTTAAATTATAACTAGGTGTCGGAATCCGTACATATTTGAATAATATTTGACAATATTCACTTTTTATACATAACGCCAAGGTGATGAGGATATATTAAGATCATAGAATTTAAGATTATATATGTTTTAGGTCCTTATAGGATTCTACGGTCATCTAGACATGTCCGTCGAACTGTCTATCTGTTAAGGGCTCGATAGAGCTTGGAAAAAGAGACATAGAACAATTAAATTTTTACCAAACATTGTTTGATCCACCGAAATGTTTTGTATTGCAAATGAGCAAAATCGATCCAGTAGGATCCGAGTTATAGACCAAAGTTTCATACAACCTCGATGTTCTTCAGATATTATTTGCAATTTTCTTCAAATATAATGCAGATAATTCATGAAGTTTTGCACACTTTATTTTTATTATTAAAAGACAAGTTCCCTTGTAACCATCGGTCCACGACTTCTCATAGCTCCCATATAAATGTCTACCAGGAAAATGGCTCTATGGCATATAAATGTCTTTTGAAAAGCAGTGTCCATAAAAAATTTAGTAAAAATAAGTTTAAGGCTAAAAAAATCTCAAAACGATATTTTCTGACATTTTCTGACATTTTCTGACTTATATATATTTGAATACAGCCTTATATAAAGTCCATTTCCGAAAATCAGTATCAAGTTGAAAGTCATCAATTTTATGATTTATCAATTTAAGTCCACTTCTGGAAATCACTTAAATCCGTATAAACCTCTTGTAAGCATCAACATGAAGTTTAAACTCCATGTACATTTAGAAATATTATGAAGATCGGTTCATATTTGACCGTAGCCCCACATAAAGTCTACTTTGGAAAACCACTTTTAAGTTGAAATATAATAGAAATAATTCACATATACATATAAATCGTTATTTAATCAAAATGCTAATTTGGTGGTGGGTATAATAGATTGGGCACAGTCGAATATAACAGTCGAATATATATACTTGTTATTATTAATATTTAGATAAGTTTATTTTTTTTTTGTTTTACTATGTTATTTTTACTAATATAACACTTTAATAATTTCCTTATTTAAATACATAAAACACAATAAAAAATATATTTTTTTTAATTAAAGTCTCTTTGATTTTCCGGGGTTTACCCCACATCTACATCTATATATATATATATATATATATATAACAAGTAATAGTGCTATATTCGGCTGTGCCGAATCTTAAATACCCTCCAGCTAAACGTAATAAGAAATACAAAAACGACACTGGTTATAGGACTAGAATATCCTTATTATGTGTATCCAGTCTTAGTGCAAATTTTATGATAATTTTATATATTGTTTGAAAGACAATTTTACGGCCAACATAATTTATTGTAAATGTTTTCAAATTTTATCTAAATTTCACCATTTTTAATTGATGTAATTACCAATTCTTACCATAATTTACAGAGTTTGTCTGATGTTCATAATAATCTTGAATGTAATTTAACAAACAGAGTATAAAAAGGGAACAAGTCGGTTTTAGTGACTTTGCTCAAAAAAAAAATATATCTCATCAAATAGGGCTTTTAGTGGAGATGCCAGCAAAAAAAATTTGTTGGCGGTCACGCATATTTTCGAGGGGGCGGGCCCGTAAAGTTGAAAATATACAGGTCTATATCTCGGGAACTTCTGGGTGTCTGATAATTTGTAAAACATTAAATAAAAGGTATTAAAAATTCCTTTCCAACGATGTATATCACGATTATAAAATATGGGCCGAATATGGGTTAAAAACGAAAAGAATATTTTTTGACCCGAATTTTTTTTATTATCTAAAAAAATTAAAATAAATGTCTATAAGTGTTATTTTAGTTTATTAATATAAATAGCCATTACATTAAGCTTTAATTAAAGGTATCATATGTGTCTGTAGATACTATAATCATAGAATTATAAGATCTGAAAAATTAAAAAAACACATTTTTTGTTTGAATTTGATCTCAATAACATGATTTACAAAAGATTTATGGGTGGCATAGTAGAAGTGGACCAATTATGGAGTGATAGCTTCTAAATCCAGTATCCACTAATGTGATTTCTATGTATATAAGGATAATATTGTTTGAATTTCATCTCAATAGCGTTATTTACAAGAGTTGTATAGTTGGTTGTTATGCTCGGTAGTGGACTTAATTCGGGAGCTATTGTTAATTATTGACTGACAGCTACAAAATCCAGTAGCTTATTTGCCGTATAACCGATACTAATATGATTTTTGGATTAAAATTACTGATCCATAAAAAGTTGGTTCGATATCGATTTTTATTAGACATTTTTGTGGGTTTATTAGTTTTTTGAAAATGGTTCTTATATGGCAGCTATGACAAATTATGGGCCGATCTTCTTAAATTTTGGAACAGTGATTTTCATGCATATGAGGATATTTCATGTCGAATTTCAACATAATAACGGTATATTTAAGATATATATTAGTACTAACGTGTATTTAGGAAGTGGACCTTATATGGGGGACGTAGTCAAATATGTACCGATATTCTCAAAATCCAGCAGTTTGGTTAGGCAGGTATGTAAATGATCCGTGTAAAATTTTGGTCTCGTACCCTTATTTATAAGAGATTTATGAGTATTAAAGTGATTTTCGGAAGAGGGCTTTATATGGGGCATACGGTTAAAAATAGACCGAAATCCACAAAATTTTGTGGTTTGATTTTTGTATATATGCAAATGATCTGTGCAACGTTTTGAGTCGGTACCGATATTTATACAGATGTGGTCCTTGTATGGTAGCTATGACCTATTCTGGGCCGACCACTATAAAATTTAGTACAACAATTTATTTGCCTATAAAGATTATTCATGTAAAATTTTAGCCATTTAACATTATTTATATCTGTTTTATAAGTATTTAAGTGAATTTTGGAAGTGGATTTTATATGGACTCTATGGTCAAAGATGGACCGAACTAAAAAAAATTTCGTTTTACGATTTCTTTTTGCATAAAACTTATTTTTGCTGAATTTTGACTTGATATTCCAATTTTATAGGCATTTATGTATAATTGAGCAATATTTGGGGAAGATTTTTGTATGGGGCCTATTAGAAATCATGGACCGATTCTTACGATTTTCCTCAAGCTTTTTTCGTTTCTCATAGAAAAAACGTATACAAAGTTTCTTGGTATTATCTGCAATATATTTCAAAATATTGCAATAAAATGGACAAAAAATATCAAATTTTTATAGAGGTTGTCTCACATATTGGTTTATAAGTCTGGTTGGCCGAAACCGAGTTTGCTGATTTTAAATAGCAAACTTCTCGAAAGCATTTCTGACAGAATTATTGAAGATTTGGATCCCGACGATTTCTGGGGACTTCAGAAAACTGATTTCAACATCCAGACAGACAGACAGACGGACATGGCTTAATAGACTCCGCTATCTATAAGGATCCAGAATATATATACTTTATAGGGTCGGAAAATTATATTATGGAAATTACAAACGGAATGACAAACTTATATATACACTTCTCATGAATGTGAAGGGTATAAAAGTGTGTATGCAACGTATGAACTCCAAAACAGCTGAGTCGATTTTGATGAAATTTTCACAGCTTGTAACTTGACTCTGGAAGGAATAATAGGCTATATGAAGTTTTGATTGTACAAACGGGGGTGGCACCGCCCATATAACCCAAAAATTTAAATTGCCATATTTTGGGAATTTTTTGACCTACGTCAATGATATGTGGTACATATGATATTGGCGTAATTAGGAAAACGTACCAGGAGAAAAGTGGGTGGAACCACGCCTCTTTTTAGGAAAATTAAAAATCGTAATATAGTCTTAACTTCTGGACCGATCGTATTTAAAATTTTACAATAGGATATTCTTACGAAATTATAAATTCTTGACTATGTAAGTGGACAAAGGGGCATGGCCTCGCCCATTGAAATGCATCGCTCATATGACTTGCTTCAGTATCCTATTATTTTTCCATATGGACTGTTGAGTTCTTAAATTCACTCGATGTGCCAGGCTTTCCACCACATGCGCTACAACTTAAAATTGGAGTGCCAATTATTTTACTGCGTAATATCGATCACCACGGCTTTGCAATTGCACTCGACTTGCAGTAAAAAAAAAACTGAGAAATAATTCAGTAAAAGCGACCATTATAACAGGAAAATATACTTTTGCTACGCATTCCAATGCTACCAACAGATTTACCTTTCGATTTTAAACAATTTTTTCTTGTTCGGTTAGCGTTTCCGATGACTGTCAACAAAGCTCAAGGTTAATATCTCGTGTATATGTGTATGCTCCTGATGGGCAAACTAAACCTAAAGCATTGCAATAAATACATTAAAATTAAATAAATAAATTATTATTTTTGATTCAAAGTGTTAATTTAAAATTTTTTGATATTTATTTAGTAGGGCTCGTGTTCATTAAATTTAATGTTCATTAAATTATTTTTACTGAAAGAATTGTTTTACAACATGAAATCTATATTAAAATTTATTGATAATTTTTCTTGGCTGAGCTGGGGTTTGAACCTGGGTTGAATTTACATGTTTTGAGAATCACCACATTCTCTCATCAGAATTCTTTGCGTTCTAACCTTCTGCACCACTGCGTTTGTAATATATAAATACGTTTTATCTTATTTTATAATGAGGGGTGGTAGCGAAGCACACCCGGTTTAGCTAGTATTATATAAATGTGCGAAAAAAAAGAACTCCAAAAGTGCGTCAATCGCGTTTAAATGATCGTAATGTTGATTTATACTTACCGCTCTACATATGATGTTGTCATTTAATATCATCATACTTGAACAATTGATTGAGGCGAGAATAATTAATACAATTGTTTACACGAGACAGTCATAGCTCCCATGTAAGCTTCAATCCAAATATTACTTAAACAAACTTTCTATTAAAAATGTTGGTATCCAAACACAAATAAGTTTCATGAATTCAAAAGTCATTTCACCAAACCTTAAAATGTTTAAAAGACTTGTGTAGATAAAGTATAGAGAAACTTAGTATTTTAATAAATTTCAAATAATTGAATTCATCCAGCATTGCTGTTTACGCCCTGGGCAGGGTAGAACATGCATTCCAATTTGCCAATTATTATTGTTACTAAAAATTACTATACAATGGTATTCTTTGAATTATTACATTAAAATGAACTCAAGCCAAATACCATTTTTTTTAATAATTAATATCTATGATTAACTTTATCGATTTATACGAACATGTTAAAATCTCTTGTTTGCATTATTCAAAGAAAAAACATCAATTTTTTTTGTTATGAAGCTTTAAGTGGATTTTGTGTCGTTTTCTTCTACTTTTGACCCCGATGAGGTGCCATTTACCCCCATCCCACACCTCTTATTTTTTGACTCATGCATTTTTTTGCCAAACCCCACAAAATTAAGGGTTCTAGCGTAATCAAATCTTGTTACTAAGGATTCCCATATAACACTATTCCACCCCTAATGTACATACATACATGTAAATATATTTTTAGGGATTTTAAAAATATAAAATTTATTTGAAAATTAATAAATGTGTAAAAACTTATTTTGAAATTAAGGACTGATCTCATGAAAATTACCAACATTAATATTCTAGACAAAGTCTACATTCACTCTTTATAGTTGAACTTGCCGCTGTCATATTTCGTTCATATTGTTAACCAACCAACTGCAAATGCAACCACTAATCGTGCAAAAACACAGTACAATTAAATAAATGGTCATGACTTTTGAAATAAAGCACTGATGCTGATTGTATTCACGTATTTATATGTCATTTCACTTGAACTGTTTATATGTGTTTTCAGTTTTAAAACTGAAAAATGCTCGTAATGGCGAATATACATAACTAGCTAAATATCAATAATATTATACCCAGCACCAAGAACATGGGTGTAAATTAAGTTTGCCATTCCATTTGTACCACATCATAATATTGGTCGTAGAACCAAAATATACATATACTCTGGGTCCTTAATGTTAATCCAAATCTATGTGAATAAAATTACTATATTTTAAAACATGTTGTTCCAAGAACTACGATAAGTTATTACTGTTATAGTCGTTTACAAATTATCATAGCGAGTTACATGCTTTTTGGGTAAAATTCTATTCGATTTTGAAAAAATATTTTAGTTTTTCATATGCAACTTCAACTAAAATATTTAACAAGCAAACCTATTAAAATAAGTAAGAAAGTATAGTCGGCCAAGCCCTACACCCAGTATATAAATAAAATAGTTTTTCAGAAATGAGCTCTATATGGGAGCTGTTACCTATTATGAACTGATCATCCAAAAATTTAGTGCCTTGACTTCCGTGAATATAATAGTATGTATGTAATACTCTATCTCGATGTAAATACTTTTAAAAGATTTATGAAAGTTAAAGTGAATTACAAAGAGAGAGTTTTGACTAATTATGGACCGACCATTATAAAATTAGGTGTCATCTTTTCTGTACATACGAAATTCATCCTTAAAATGATTTTCAGAAGAGGGCCTTACATTGCTCATTTGTGGTGAAATTTCTTTGGACACATTCACAATTTAAGCATTTATGATCGGGAGGACATTTATATGGAGGCCAGGTGAAATAATGGACCGATTTCCACCAGTTTCAATCCCATCCGTTCTTGGGCCGAAAAAATATCACATACTAAATTTTATTGAAATATATTGAAAATTGCGACCTGTACTCTGCGCACAAGCTTTACATGGACAGCCAGACGAACGGACGGATGGACGGACATAGTTAAATCGACTCAGGGAGTGATTCTGAATTGATCGGTATACTTTAAGGTGGTTGTTGAACCAATATTTATGAGCGTTACAAACATCAGCGCAAATCCAATATATCCTCCCCACTATTGTGGTGTACCCTACAATAATCTAAAAATAAATTAACAAATCATTTCAATTAAATTTTTTGGACCAGCCTAATGTACATGTTCAATCAATTGTGTTTTGGAATAATTATTATTTCATAATCGAACTGTTAATTTTTACTTTTTGATCATTTTAGTTAGAACTCGAGGTTCATTAAATTTAATTTTCATTAAATTATTTTTACTGAAGTTAGGAATTACAACTTGAAAAATTTATTATTAAAAATGTTTGATAATTTTTCTTGACTGGGGATCGAACCTGGGTTGTTAAATTTACATATGTTGTGTTTTTGTTATGTACGTGCAATTGCACTAATATTTTTATACCCTTCACCACCAAGAGTGTTGAATGAGGGTATATTACGTTTGCCACTCCGTGTGAAACTTTTTTAATAGTCATCTGAGAGCCAACAAAGTATTTCTTGGTCCTTACGTAATTCTAAGTCGATTGAGCCATGCCCGTCTGTGTAAAACACTCTCACGCCCAAACTATACAACATAGCTAAACGAAGTTTCCAGAAAAATATTTCTTATTTTTCAGGTATCTTTAGTATTGATGTCAACGAGAGTTATGGACCAATATGTGAGACAATCTCCATAAAAATTTGATATTTTTTGTTCATTTTATTGCAATATTTTGAAATATATTGCAGATAATACCACGAAATTTTGTATACGTTTTTTCTATGAGAAACGAAAAAAGCTTGAGGAAAATCGTAAGAATTGGTCCATGATTTCTAATAGGCCCCATACAAAAATCTTCCCCAAATATTGCTCAATTATACATAAATGCTCATAAAATTGGAATATCAATACAAATTTCAGCAAAAATAAGTTTCATGCAAAAAGAAATCGTAAAACTAATTTAAAGACGTTTAAAAAAGAAAATAATGATAACAGGTTAAAATTTACTTAAATAATCCTTATAGATAAATAAATTATTGTACTAAATTCTATAGTGCTTGGCCCATAATTGGTCATAGCTCCCATATAAGGACCACATCCGAAAAAGCCATTTACCGTATTTATATATCTTATAAATATCGGTGCCGACTCAAAACTTTGTATAGATTATTTACATATAGACAAAAATCATTCTGCAGAAATTTGTGAATTTCGGTCCATATTTGACCGTATCCCCCATACAAAACAATCTTCCAAAAATTACTTTTATACTCATAAATCTCTTATAAATAACGGTACGGACCCAAAATTTTAAACGGATCATTTACATCAAATCAAACTGTAGTTTTTGTATTTTTTATTACGTTTAGGTGGAGTGTATTAAAGATTCTTTTCTAATCACGTTTTGCTTCAGTGCAATTACTAAGGAATTTTAAAAAATTTTAATTTGTATGCCCTAAATTTTCTAGATTAACCACAATGTATATTTAGATAGATTTTTAGATTTTGTCAAAAACATTCTTGAGAGTAAAAGTGTCAAAATGTTCCAATCTGATCATTAAGCTACAAATGAAAAACTACTTGATTTTTTTTTAATGTGTACACAACCCAATTTTATGAAATTTTGCATTATGTATTGAATAATTCTACTATAAAAATTAAGAATGGCTTTGTAGGGGCATGTAAAGTTAATTACCACATAAAAATATATTTTCAACAAAAATACACTTTAAAACATTATTTGTTGAATAAATTTTGAATGAAACAATTAAATGAAATAATGTATTTGGAGAAAACTTTAAATTAAGTAAAACTTTTCCCTATTAAATGTTAATAATTTAAAGTAAATATTTAATAGAAATTTAGGATTTTTTCGAGATTTATTTTAAAATATATTTTACTTTTAAGGAGAAGTAAAAGAAAAAATAAATGTTTTGCATTGTTTGTTTTGTTATTATTTTAAATTCTATAAATCTTAACACAAATACACAAAAACGTTTTTATTTTTGGGTCAACAGCACACTACACAAGCACAAACTACATTTTTTCACTTCTGCTTTCTCCACTTCCTGCACTTACTCATTTATTGTGAAAATTTAACAGGCAAACAAACATGCAATGCGGTTCTTATTTCTATTTAATTGTTTGCTAATGTTGTTCTTTTCTAATAAATTTTTCGCAAAAGTCGGGCTCAATTTGGCGAATTAAACCAACACATTGGTTTTATTACGTAAGCTCTTCATTTTTATATCCTCCACCACCAAGAGTGGTAAATGTTCGATTCATGTTTGACCATAGGCCTCATATAAAGTCCACTTCCAAAATTCACTCAAATACGTATAAAATTAACATAAATAATGATAAAAGGTTAAAACAATCCTTATAGGTAAATAAATTGTTGTACTAAATTTTATAGTGGTCGACTCATAATTGGTCATAGCTACCATATAAGGACCACATCCGAAAAAGACATTTATCTTTATATATTTCTTATAAATATCGGCACCGACTCAAAATTGTACACGGATCATTTACATACATGTCAAAATCAAACTGCTAGATTTTGAGAATATCGCTGTCCATATTTGACTTTATCCCCCATATAAAGTTCACTTCCGAAATTAACGTTAATACTAATTTGTATCAGAAATATACTGTTATTATGTTGCAATTCAACGTGAAATATCATATCCATAAAAATCACTGTTCCAAAATTAAAGAAGATCGGCCCATAATTTGCCATAGCTGCCATATAAGAACCATTTCCGAAATATAATTTAACCCACAAAAATGTCTAATGAATATTGATTTCGAACAAACTTTTATATAGATTTTAATCCAGAAATCATATTAATATCGGTTATACGGCAATTATGCTACTGGATTTTGTAGCTGTCAGTCAATCATTAACAATAGCTCCCGAATTAAGTCCACTTTCGAGCATCCTAAACAACCATACAACTCTTGACAATAACGTTATTGAGATGAAATTCAACCAAAATAAGCCTCTAATACGTAGAAACCACGTTAGTGGATACTGGATTTAGAAGCTACTAGTCCATAACTGGTCCACTTCTACTATGCTACCCACGAATCCCTTAATCTGTTATTAAGATCAAATTCAAACACAAAAGCCTCATCTTACATCTTATTCTTTTTTATACTCTGTTCCTTAAGTTGTTGTGAATATGGAAAAATGTTCTTTTAATTTTATAAATTGTTAAATTACACTGAAGAGTATTATGAAAATCAGAAAAATTCTGTATATACATTGTGGTAGGAATCGGTAGACAAAATTTCAAAACATTTACAATAAATTATGTTGGTCTTAAAATTGTCTTTCAAACAATATATATAAAATAATAATTAAATTTGCACTACGACTGAATAGAAAACATATAATAAGAATATTCTAGTCCTATAACCAGTGTAGTTTTTGTATTTCTTATTACATTTAGGTGGAGTGTATTTGAGATTCGGCACAGCCGAATATTGCACTCTAACTTGTTTCTATTATACTCTCTTAAAATTTGTTTACAACCTAATACAGATAAACAAAACGAAAAGTGCAATAAAGATTCGAGACCATAATTTATTACAGTTTATGTAATAAATAACAAAAACATGTATTTCTAAGAATTCTCATATTTATTATATTTAATTTTTTGCAGCTCAGCATTTGTGAATTAAAATTAGGATAAATAAGATTTTATCTAAATTTGTATAGAGGTTTTGCGGGAAAATATATTTAAAATGTTTACTTCAACAAAATGGATATTTCTACGCTTGCAAAAGTTTCATTTACTCTAAATTGTAGAATAGACAAAAATTGTGGGTTCAAATTAAAAATATTTATTAACCGCCTGGCCCACGATGTCGAACGATAATGTTTGCTTAGATAAGACTTAAGACACAAACTTTTTATCGTATCAATTTTTTACTCAATCAAGTTTGTTTATTCCACAATCAAGTTTGTGTCTTAAATCTTATCTAAGCAAACGTTATCGTTCGACATCGTGGCCCAGTGGGTAAGTTCTTATTTCTTAATACAAAATATTTTACTTTGGTTAAAATTTGCATATTTGGAATTAAAAACAAAACTGTTTATTTCAAGTAGTTTTTGTTCGACCTTTTTATGTATAATAAATAAAAATTCCTTGATTTCAAGCTCGAGGTCAGTTAAATTTTATTTTATTTTATCTGCCGATATTTCGATGCTCTTTGAGTATCATCATCTGGGCTTGTCTATAAATATAGGTATAATTTAGAACTCATACCATAAATAACAAATAATAAATTTTAAGAGTTATAAAATTTTGCATCAAGGATAACCGGTACTTTACATTTGACAACAAAATATACACCCAGAAAAAGGGATTACCTATGGGATCTCCAGCATCTCCGATAATTGCAGATATAGTAATGGAAAAACTTTTAGACTCAGTAATGGAAAATTTATCTCAGAAACCAAAAATATTGACAAAATATGTGGATGACATTTTCTGTATAATAAGGAAAAGTGCAATCGAGGAGATGTTGACCAAATTAAATAGTTTTAACAATGGAATAAAATTCACAAGCGAACTAGAACGCGATTCAAGATTACCATATTTGGACATTATGATTATACGAGAAGATAACATATTAAAAACAGATTGGTATCAAAAACCAACAGCGTCGGGAAGGATTATCAATTTCTTCTCTAAACATCCAAAGCGGATTATAATAAATACTGCTAATAATATGATACGGAGGGTATTAGAACTTAGTGATGTGGAATTTCACAAACATAATAAGAAGAAAATCCAAAACATATTATCTGACAACAATTTTCCAAAAAAGCTGACAAACAAACTGATTAAAGACTATAACAAAGACAAGAAAGAGAGGACTAAATCAAGTGAAGAACCTAAAATATATAAATCATTGACATATGTTCCTGAAATGTCCGAGAGATTTGAAAAATCAAAATTGTTTAATGGAGACAACATTAAAATAGCGCACAAGACTCAACAAAATCTTGGAATAATTTTCAGCAAAACCAAAGACAAAATTCCAAATATGGAAAAAGCAAATGTGGTTTATCATATCCCCTGTATGGGTAACGAAAATGAAACTTGTAAGAAAGTGTATGTTGGAACAACTAAAAACAAATTAAAGACTAGAATTACAGGACATAAATCAGATCAAAAACAACGTTTAAACAAATTTATTCAAAAAACGGCATTAACAACCCACTGTGTTGAGAATAAACATTTCCCAGATTTTGAGAAAGTACGAGTATTAGAGAGCGAACAAAATTATAAACGACGTTACATGCTAGAGATGCTACACATCATTAATATACCAACAACAAAAATGAATTTTAAGATCGATGTGGAGAACTGTTCCCAAAGCTACAAACAGAGGGAAGAGTGTAGGCAATATTTAGTTTTTAAGTTTAGTTGAACAACAGGCGATAAAAAGAAATGTACATTAATTTTACGTGGTCCATATAAATTATTATTTATTTAGTAAGTTTACGTATTATTGTTTACATGTATTTTTATGGTTGTTTTTTCTATGTGTTTATTATGATTGTTATTTATGGTATGAGTTCTAAATTATACCTATATTTATAGACAAGCCCAGATGATGATACTCAAAGAGCATCGAAATATCGGCAGATAAAATAAAATAAAATTTAACTGACCTCGAGCTTGAAATAAAGGAATTTTTATTTACAAAACTGTTTATAAATTATCAAAAAAAAAAAAAAATAAATAAGGCGAAAGGAACAATCTCCGATGGCCATTACAGTCTTCGCTACAATCGGTAGTTGTTGATCATAATTATTATTTAATTTAGTTACTGTTCAAGTTTATATACACTCTATAGGAATTTTCTTCAATAGCTTAATGGAACCGTTTAAATTTGATTTTGAAGATTACCATTCGCAGCTTCTCTACAATAATTGTATCACATGGCGTATGAGTTATTATGAAGACATTTTATTAAAAGGTAAATATTACTAATCTACCTACAAATTTTGTTTAAAAATAGAATTAATACTTAGTAAATTTTGTTGATAATTTACAAATTATCTCCTATAGCTTACACATATACCTGGTTCTGCTAATCGAATTTTAACTTGAGAGTAATTTTAACAGAAGATTTTTGTTCATTTAAGTGATTTTCGGTAGTGCTGTTTGTATGAGGCTATGTCAAAATTATGGACCGATGTAAACAAAATATCGTTTTGAGATTTGTTTAAATAAAGCTTTTCTATAGACATTTATGTACCATAAAGCCACATTCCGGGAAGATATTTGTATGGGGCTATGAGAAATCGTGGACTGATTACTACCATTTTGAACAGGACTTGTCCTTCAATAATAAAAAAAGTACTACACCGATTTTGTCTATTTGCAATGCCAAACATTTTGGTGGATCAAAGAATGTTTGGTATAAATTTCATTGTTCTTGTTTCGAAGCTCTATCGTGGCAACAACAAACGGACAGACGGACGGACATGGCTAAATCGTCTTAGAATCTTATAAGGACCGAGAATATATGGACTTTTGGTTCTATAACGATTATTTCGATGGAATGACAAACGCAGTATACCCGCTTTTTGGTGCTGGGTATAAAAAGACAAAAATTGCACGCGTTTTAACAAATTAAATGTCAAATGTCCCATTTTGTATTGTTGGTTCAATATTTAAAACTCAAACTCGAATACTCCTTAGCTACAAACATGCAAGATTTTATCTCGAACGGACCAGCTGGAATTATTTCCAAAAAGAAAAAAAAAATGACGCTGCACTACTGCACAGCTCATGTCCAGTGTTGCCAGGACCAGAAGTGAAAAAAAGGCTAAGTGGGCTTTAAAAAAAGGCTAGAAAAGGCTAAAAAAATTCAAAAAGGGCTAAGAAAAAGGCTAGATTATTTCAATTCAAATTTCATTTATTTATTAACAAATATGTACATATAAAAATAAAGGCTAAACTTAAAATATAACTTTTATTTAAGTAACAATAAACTTCACCGTTAATTATGTTTTATAAGAAAAAACATTTCTTATTAAAAACAAAAATTATTTTAAAAAAATAATGTAAATGTTTATGAAATGTAATAGCTGCCGGTATTGACCCTGCATTTGAACTACCTACGATTGTTGGTGATAGTTATTATTCCAACAGCTATTGGATTTCATTAACACCTGAATCTTTTTTTTTTTAATTTAAATAAGGCTAAATATATACATATAGAGCAAATTATATATATGTACATTTTTTTAATGTAAAAAATTCAAGTTTTTTGAATGACTTCAAATATATATAGAAAATAATATAATTAGGATTGATATTCTTTACTTTTATTTCATTTATGTATATCAAAAATATTGTCATGATTTAAAAATCAACCACGATCTACTAAAACTATTGCTAATTAATTCATTCAGATGAGGAAATAACTATGCCCATTTCCTCGGTATCTGAATCAGAAATATCATTACAATATATATCGCGAGAGTCTAAAAGTTTTAGGAGATCGTCTTTAATTTCATAGTCATGATAACATTTTTGTAATTTTTTCATTGAGCAACGAATACACAACAAAGAATTAAGCATTTTTATGTTAATTTTATTTCTTTGTTTATTTTTAATTAACTTCATTGTGCTAAAAAGCCTCTCAACTTCAGCATTGCTGAAAGGTAATATCAAATATGAGAAAACTAAATTCACTAAATCATTAAACGGATTTTCTTGCAGAGCGTCTTTAAAGTGCCGAACCTCAATCCAAAACTCAACAGTGGATTCTACGTTTGTCCAACTATAATTGAGGAGTTTTCGCCATTGCATTTCAATACGCGTTATTTCATCGGCCGTATATTTAATTTTTTCATTGCCGATATGGGAAAAAATATCGGGTTTCACAATTTTTAAAGAATTATCCACAGATAAAAAATCAATTCTTTGTAAAGTATCTATATTCATAGGTAACCGCTGACGCAACTGTTCTATTAGTCTTACAATGAACTTTTTGCAATTTTGTCTTATTATATTTTCTGTTGATTTAGTAATATTGTCATTTCTTATTTTATCTTTTAAGTATTCCTCAAATCTATAGGAAAATGTTGGAGTCTCTATTATAAATGGTTCAATAGGAGTTGAAAGCGGATTAAACTCTTCACTTTTTATAACAATTTGAAAGCTTAAGTTATACAAAAGGGACTTTAAGTCTGAAAATAATTTTGTTGGGTCTGCTGTACTGCTTTCAAACGATTTATTTATTTTCTGAACATCCTCAAGAACTGTTCTTAGAAAAAGGAGGTATGCTAAATTTATATCAGTAAATAATTCGTTCAAAAGTTTTGCTTTGTGACACTGATGTTTTGAGGAAACCAAACTAAAGTGTGCCTTTAATTCAAACCACTGGTCAGCAATGCGTTTAACGGCGAATTCTATCGATAACCATCGCGTATCGCAAGCTCTTACTAGTTTCAGCGGTTCTTCCCCACCATTAATTGAGCAATATAACTTATAATAACTATTCTGTCTTGAAGCTGATTTCGAAAACCAATTATAACTCTCGGAAACTAGATATTCAACTTCACTTGGCAAACATTTTGATGCGCTGGATACAGCCAATTGTATGGAGTGGCACACACATGGCACTAAAATAATACTTGGGTTTTTTTGTCTTAATAAAGAAATAACACCTTTATTAATACCCACCTAGCCTCAAAAAGGCTAAAATGGCAACACTGCTCATGTCAAGTATTTATTTTTGGTATAAATAAATTTCTTTAATGTTCCTTTCACTTTTATGTTTCATAAACATCCTTACTTAACTATTACTTGATTATATACATATTTGAAAGTTTTTTACACACTTATTTTAATGTAATTGGAAATCTGTGAGAATTTTTTTATGGACAAAACTCCATGGAATTTTCTCAGTTCCTGATGCTAAAAAGTGCTGAATTGCTTGACTTTATTTTAAGCGATAAAAACAAATTTATTTTTCATTTGAAATGTATTTATTGCATATTTAAAATTTATTTGTGTGTTAAAATTATTACGATATTTTTTATATTATTTTGTTTTTAATTAGCACTTATACTTCGTTTGGTTTAATTTACATTTACGGTTTTGAAATACTTATATTTATTACTTTCTTATCTAAGCATAAGAGTATTAACGAAAACAAAAATTATGATATGAACATATTTCAAATTACTTTTTATTTAACCATTTATATATATAGTATAGTATAGTATAGTAAGTTAACAAATAATTGTGCTATATTTGGCTGGGTCGAATCTTAAATACCGTGAATCTAAATACAAAAGCTACACTGGTGTTAAGGCTATTATATCCTTATTCAGTGTTTCTTATTCAGTCGTGGCGCAAATTTTATAAGTTTATTATTTATTGTATTATAGACAATAACGTTATTACCAATATTTTTTATGTTGGGTTGTTGTACTAGCAAATAGACTTAATTTGGGAGCTATTGAGAATTAGTGACTGATAGATACAAAATCCGGTAATATAATTGCGGTAAAATCGATATTAGCATGATTTCTTAATTAAAATTTCTGATCTATATAAAAGTTGGTTCGATATCGATATTTATTATATAAAGATTTATGTAGTTTTCTGATGTGGTCCTTATATGGTAGCTTAAACTAATAAGCCGATTATTATAAAACTCGGTATAGTAATTATAATGTATATAACGATTAGTCTTTAACTTGGTAACAATATTTATAACAGATTTATAAGTAATTAAGTAAATTTCGGATTTGGACTTTGTATGGGAGTTTTTACTTCCAAACTTTCAGAAAAAATAGAATTTTTTTTTGCTGGAAATATTTTATTTCTGAATGTATTTTTGACGGACATAGCTCCATTTCATAAGGATCAATAATATACATATGTAATTTTTGTCTTAAATATCTATTTCTCAATCTTACAGGATGAGTAACTTATACTTACTTACTAACTATCAACTTAATTTATATATATAAAAATTATCTGAAATTTTAAGACTTGTGTTTAAAAATATTAATCAATTTGTAATGTAAACAAAACTGGTATAATAACACTTAAGTACAGTCACACTTGACAAATAATTGCCGAAAAACACGTAACCACTAAATAACATATATTTGAACTCGTTTATTTATTTACAAAATCTTTTCTTATTTAGGCCAAATCACTACAAATATTTAGTTTTTATTTATTTGATGATGTTTGAGCTTGCAAAACTCTTGTAACAACGTCAAACGAACTTGTGCTAAAACAAGTGGTTATGCTTTTTTTTGAGTAAATATTTTCCAAATGTTACCGTACTTTTATTTAATAACTCAAACTAAAATTAAAAGCGAAAGGAGCTAAGTTGTTTTTTAGAATTTACAAACAAATTACTATGTGAATTAATAAATATACCCAATTGAGTTTAACACTTAAATACACCTAGTTCTGTTTTTACATGGAAAACTTCCTGTAAAAAACCGTATAAAAAAGACCTTGATTCTATGCAAAATGGCTGAATGGTTCCTTATTTCTAAAACCTATTGAAATTAGTGAAAAACTGGGATTTCTTAAGACAAACTATTCAGGTTTATAATATTAAATCACATACATATACCAACAATGTGTTCTAACACAAGCATAGTTATTAAAGAAACAAGATATGCACTTAATTTAGGGAATTACCCCAAATTTATGCTATTTACAATTGCTGTGACCAGTAAATTTGCTTGTATTCACAAAAAGAGTATTCCCATAAATTTGTTATAAGAACATATTTCGCCAAAATTGAATTTGAAATGGAAAAAATCATTTAGAAAAATGTGAAATTGATTTATTTTCAAACTGTGTTATATCAAAACTGTGTAAAAAAAAGAACGTGTAAAAACAGAATTAGGTGTACTGTAACTGTACTTCCTCAAATTGTACTAATTATAAGCGAGTTACACGTACATACATATTTAAATTATCAATCATGGTGTAACTATACAAGGTGAGTACAGTAGCACAGCAGACTGACTTTGTTTACAATTTACTTATGTCAAAAGTAATACTTTTTCAAGCGTTTTTGACAGTAGTATATTATTTTACTCTAACAAAATGCCTGTTGTTTCTGTATTGTGATGTTTTTTTGTTGCCGATTTGCACTCATCTTGTAACTACACCATGTTATCAATCGTAATCGTATAAAATGTCAACAAAAATAATCTATGTTAAGCTTAAAAACATTAATATATGTTTATGAATTTGAATTATTTTTTTGAATTATAAAATCAATTATACTATAGTAATTAATTTAATCATCATTTATACTAATTATACTTAATCATTTATTGTAATAATTAATTATATTTAAAATGTTACCCAGTGTAACAAAAAATAGCAAAAAGAATAACATGATAGTTCACAATGTTATTGTGCCCACCAAAACTATGTACATAAATAAGACATCTTTATTTGGTATAGACAAATTCAATTGTCAAAGTTTATATTATTAAGAATGCGCGACATGAGATGCATTTATATCTTACTTACTTATCTTTTTTTCATTCAACCTGTTAACAACTAATAACTTAAATACTTTTTCTATTTGCTTTAATTACTAATTCTAATGCTAACCAAAATAATTTGGCCAATAAAGAGAATTTTATTATGTTCCATTAAACCACCAATAGATCGGAATTAAATTTAAACAAAATACAATTTACACGAAACGCTATTAAAACTATATTAATCAAATTTAATATTCCAGAATCCCTAACTATCATAAAAACCATTTTCATCCCAAGTTTTGAGACAAAACTTCCCAATCACCAATTCCGAGGCCATCACATTCACTTATATACGTATTTCCACCAATATCATAAATCAACACTTTTCATCATACTCATCTAGTACCTACCCCAGATAAGTTACACCTTCACCCCATATACACACATATCCCCTTAAACAATTTTTGTTTTCTTTATTTTTCCTAAATTTTGTACTTTTTATTACTTTAGATTTCCTTAAAAACATAAAAAATTGTTGGCGTTAAATTAACTGAAAGTTAACATTGTTATCTATCGAATATTTTTTATTTAGTTTTTCTGTCACAACAATAAGTTGGTTTTAAGTAAACATAACTTATCCTCCTAAGACAAAAGAGCATCGCGTTTATATTCAAATAAATTCATGCCAAGTAGAAATAAGAAATATTGTGGAAAATTATTGATTTAATGTCTCACACATTGATTTGCTGTATGAAATATTTACAAAGCAAACATTTTATTTACTAACTTACTTCTTATTCGCAGAACTACAACCACTTCACTACAGACCCAATTCCACTTGGTGTGGAATTTTAAGCTTATGCTATGGAAAACACCCAATGGAATATAAAAGCAGAAAGAATATATTTTGGCTGCAACTCAGAAGTGAAAACGAAAAAAAAAACTAATAAAAACAACTTCAATTGGTATATTCGGCAATTCCGAATCATAAATACCATCCACCACTCTCCAGCGTTAAAGACAAGTTTACATAATTTAGCTCAAATTTTTAATAAATGTATATAATTTCAACCAATTATATTTGAATCTAAAATAATGCTTTTTGGATACAAATTACTGAACTGTGTCAAATGCTGGTTCGATATTGATATTTATTAGAAATGTCTATAGGTTAAGCATTAAACACATTCACCACAGCAGGCTACCGACTACAATGTGTCAAGAATAAAATACACACGTTTATATGAACACGATTATTTTCACAACGGCAAGGCAACATGACGGCAGGTTGTTGTCCCTGCTACTTTTGTCATTGCAGTCGAATTAAACTAATTTCTATTTTTGTTGGCGACAAAACAAAAACAGTGTTGATAATATTACAAAGCATGTTTAGCAAATTAGCGTGTAGAAATATTTTATTTTATTCAAAAGAAAAGAATATCAAAAACAAGTATGTATTAAAAATGCAATATCAATAAAGAGCTATAAACAAATAAATTGATTTCTTTCTTTTTAATATATATTCCGAATAAGCGATTTTAATTTATGGAAGTGAAATATTTGTAAGTGGCACCACTGAAATGTAGACATCTAGAACGAACAATTCAATTAAATTTTTTCAATTCAATTTTTTCAATTGTTTATTATTGTTTTGGTTTGAGTTTATTGTAGTTGGTAAGTATTTTATTGTTAATTTAAATGATTATTTATTGTTAATGTATATTGTAGACAAAAATATCGATATGGATGAAGTCCTAATAGAAGAAGTACACAGCCATAACATTTTATATGATCTGGGCCACTCAGATTACAAAAATTTGAAGAAGAAGGAGTATGCCTGGAGGGGAATTGCAGCCAAAGTAAATATGAATGGTAAGACACATAGATTGTGAGATAAACCCTTTTAATTGATATTGTACCTTCTTTAATAGAAAGCGAATGCAAGAAACGCTGGAAAGTGCTCCGTGACTCTGTTAAGCGTTGCAAGAGGATGGAGCAAGTCGCTTCTGGCACGCACAAAATTAATGCTTTTTATATTTAATAAAAGTTTTATTATAAAACATCAAACTTGGGATCAGCTGTTTACTTTGTAGCTGCCGTCATTAAAATAATTCAGTAGTTAGCTACACGACTACATTTGCAGCTAGCAGCAGTTGCAGTCGTGTGTTCGTGTAGCCTGCTGTGGTGAATGTGTTTACTGCATTACTCTTGTTTTTATATATGCGAGATATGAGCAACTTTTTTGTTTGAGTCATATTCCGAAAAGAAATTTGTATGGAGACCATCAGAAATCTTGAACCGAATCTTACTATTTGCACCACAGTTTGTCCTTTTATCACAAACACAATGTAAGCACAACTTCATAGTGAAACAATTTTCGATAACTTTCGATATTATCTGATAAAATACCGCAAGTGTCTGGGATGAAGTAATAAAATTTAAATCAAACTATTCCTAATAAATTATCCCTCAGACTGAAGACACAATAAATATTTTTTATAGATTATTTTTTTATGATGATTTGTATCTTGTTTTCTGTTCTGTTCTGATAAATTATAAACCCATTCTGCTGCAAACTTAGACTTTGACGAAAGACTGAAGAACTCACTAATCGGTAATAGCCTACAACAATTTATTATGGAATAAGAGAATGGAATCGGATTTGATTTGTATCATCAGTTTGTTTTTAGATGTAAAACAACTTCTTAATCGTTAATATTAAAAAGTGCAACTGTATTCGGCAGTGTCGAATCTTATATAACCTCCATACTAACACGTGTGTTAGACCCGAATATCCCTACTCAGAGTTTCTTATTCAGTTTTAATACAATTATAATTGATACTTACAAAGTTTGTCTGTTTATCATAAGAATTTTGTGTGCAATTTGCACAAAGACAAATTGTATAGCATCAGCATAAGAAAGTAAATTTGCTGTCCAAAAGGAAAAAAGGAAACAAACTGTGTATATAAAATCATTAAAATAAAAATACGAAAACCGTTTATATAACTGCAAGTATTAATTGCAAAATATAGGGTCAAGCCTTTACACTATATACGATATTATATTTCCTTTAAAAATTTTATATGCAGAAAGATGTTTCATTAGGCGATTATCTTTTTTCCCAACGAAAAACTGCCGATTAAAGAAATTTGGTTTTCTCAATGTCTCATTTGCTTCTATTCTGTCGCAAAACTAACCAGCCCTCATCTGCCAATTATTTATTTGTTGTACAGATAACTTCAATCAGCTGACTACTGTTCATATTTTTTATGTAGCAATACCTTAAGTTTTTTAAAAAATAAATAAATAAAATAAAGGAATAAACATTAATGTGATGGAGGATGAACTCGAAGAACATGAAATCCAAGTGAATTTTGTAAGAGTTTTTCATGCCAGACCTTACTACCTGGCAGACATGATATTATTTATTTTTTAAAATATTTGCTTTTTGATTTTATTTTTGTTATTTTTTCACATTTCAAAAACAGCTGATTTATGTCAACAACTTGTCACTTGAAGACAGAGTTCCCAATTTTCACATAAATTTTGAGAGGTATTGCCAAATGAAATATGCATTAATTGAATTCTTTTAACTTTGCCTTCAATTTTACTTGCATCAAAGTAACATGCAATTGAAAGACATTTTTATTTCAAACAATAACAAAAGAAACGTTTTCCATAAGAAGGTGGCCAGATGTACAACCTATATCTATTAAATTATTGGTACGGAAAGGTAACAATACTCTCAACATTAAACCCTCAGCTGTTGTCTTCTAAATTAGGTTTTTATTTTCATAGGAAAAGGGTCTTAAGTTTGATGACTTGTAAAAACCTGGAAAGTGTATTATCCCACTATATTTTAGAGCTGATGGTTTAACATTTGAGCTAATATAAAAACTTAATCTACTGGTCACTTTGTTTTCTCAGAAACAGAAACAAAGTGTCAGATAAGGATGTATGGGTAATAATCTTACAAGCATGGAGTTGTTTATCTGCATATGGCTGTATAGTTCAGGTGTCTGTTTGTTAAACTACTCCTATCCTATTGCTTATTTCTCACAATTTTTCCTTTTCTGTAATTAAAATCTACAACAAAATGAATAGAACCAACGAACATATGCAAATATGTCGTTTAGTATGAAGACAAAAACTGAAAATATCGATTTTATTTGACATGTTAAGCAATTAATGATACAACAGATGAACAAAAAATAATGAAAAGAGCTTACAAATTGTCAAATATAAAAGCTATAGTTTTGCAAAGGATTTTTATTTTATTGTACACAACTTGACATGTATTTATGGAATAAAAGTTAAGCTTTAAAAATATAGTTTATCGATGGAACGGGGGTATTTTAAAGTTTACTATTTACTGACTACTACGAAGGTAGCAATATAAATAGTGATTTAAGAAAATTATATATATACTAGTTTTTTGCACCTGGCGTTGCCCGAGATATTATTAATATTTTATTTCTGGCCGCTAATCATTTAAGATTTTGGGAATATCACACAAACGAAGCATATTTGGTGTGCTCTTGCTGTAGGAGAAAAAATGTATTCATGCAACGCAAATTCTTTTATGGGACATATGTACATAATTTTTTCAAAACAAATTTAACACCGACCTCTATTTCAAAAAACAAATTTTTGGACAAAGTAATATTGATATTCAGATTTTAAGTCTCTGGTAGGATGCTGATAATTGCTGTTAAATTTATTTTCTTTCCCTTTCCTAATCGTAGATTTTTTGAAAATTAGTAAACTTACATGTCAAACTTGTATACCCAGCTAGCATTTGGATGATTGTTTGACGAGGGCGATAATTTCGCGACTCTCTTTTTAATCCTTCAGACATTTAGGCGAGTTATTTCGACGTTTGTTGGACGAGTGAATCGTCGTTTACGCATTTTACGAGCATTGGAAGATTATTTCCAGTCAACGATCGTATTTTGCTCTTCAAAATAATACTTTCATCGCATCGTAGACGACTCATATGGAAGAGTCTCCGTTATGACACAGTTTCTCCCGTTGCACTAAACTTCCGCGATCGGAATACGACATCGCGGACGATTAATTTAATCGTCAGCTCCGATCGCAGAAGTGTCCTCTACGATTAAAAATGCTAGCTGGGTAGTCTCATTGTTTTTTACGTCTTTGAACATTATGTATTGGACCCTAATTGCTATTAAAAATTGTATTCTACTAAACAGTTCTTTTTTCGTCATTAAAGGAACAGATGGCTCGATTAAGTAGTTTTGTATGTAACACTACTGTTTATATTTTTTTTTTTTTTTTTTTTTTTTTTTTTTTTTTTTTATAGCCTTTATTTATTTATTGAATCTTCATATAATGAAATGACAATAAGTATTCAAATCTTAATACTAAAAAGAAAATAATAAGCCCAGCCAGTGCTAGACAAAAATTTTATGATACTAAAAAAATTTCACATCAACTGATCCAGTCATCTATTTTGCGCTTGAGTTAAAGCAAGGGTATCCCTCCTTCTCAACCGATTATGACCACTAAAGTTAAGGATGTCTCGTGCAAGTGGGTTTGGGTGGTGTTCAAGTTTGCTGACATACTTTGACGCGTGTTTTGTAAATTCAACTTTTACTGATGGCACGCATAGATCTTTGTGAATTCGAGAATTTTTAACATACCATGGAGCTGCAGTAATTATACGTAGAATTTTATTTTGACCTCTTTGAATTTTTTCAATGTTGGATGCTGAGGCAGTACCCCATAATTGAATTCCATAACACCATATTGGCTTTAGAATTGCATTGTACAACAAAAGTTTACAATCCAACTTTAATGTAGAATTTCTGCCGATTAGCCAATTAAGTTGCACTGCTTTTAATCTCATCTGTGTAAGTTTTGCGTCAATATGAGACTTCCAGGTTAAACGACGATCGAGGTGGATTCCGAGGTATTTGACTTCATTGTGTTGCGGAATAATTTGGTTATTAATTCTGATGGACGAGCAGGTATCTTTTCGCAATGTGAAAGTTATATGAATACATTTCTGTTCGTTAACCCTGATTTTCCAAAGCTCAAGCCAATTCTCTAGGTTATAAATATAATTCTGCAAATTCTGTGATGCTATTTGATGGTCCTTATGAACGCTAATAAAGGCTGTATCGTCAGCAAAAGTTGAAGTATGTATATTGGGGTCTGACGGCATATCGGATGCATAAATCAAATACAAAGTAGGACCCAGTATGCTACCCTGGGGTACTCCTGCTTCAATTGGCTGAGCGGGACTTAAAAAATCGCCTTCTTTGATTGTAAATTTGCGACCATATAAATAACTTTTCATAAGTTTGTGGGTGTTAGCAGGCAGAGCTAATTTTATTTTGTGCATTAAACCTTCATGCCAGACTTTGTCGAACGCTTGGGAAACATCAATAAAAAGCGCGGAACAGTATTTTTTCTCTTCAAACGACCGTCTTATCACATTTACTAATCTGTGTGTTTGTTCGATGGTACTGTGTTTAGCTCTGAACCCGAATTGATGATTTGGAATACATTGAGTGTCGTTCAGAATTGGAATCAACTTAGCCATTAACAATTTTTCAAACAGTTTTGAAATTGTCGGCAGTAGGCTAATTGGCCTATATGACTCTACTTTGGTGAGGTCCTTCCCTGGCTTAGGAATCATGGTAATCATAGATACCTTCCAATCTGCAGGATAGTATTCTAGGCGTAAAATAGCATTGAAGATAAAGAGAATAATTCTTCTAGCTACACGAGGTAACTCCACAAGCATTTTGTTGCTGATTTTATCCATACCTGGAGCTTTTTTAAGGTTCAGAGTACCAATAGCGCTTTGAATATCATTAAAGCTAAGTCTTAGAGGTACAGGAGATCTAATAACGAGTGGTGGCAAATCAGTTGCATTATTTGAGTTGTTTATAGTAAACACATTTCTCAAATGGTTAACAAATAAAGTCCCCTTCTCGGAATCGTTTCTAGCCCAGTCACCAGTCGGATTTCGCAAAGGAGGTTTTCCTCTCACTGGTCTTTTTAAACCTCTTGCCGCCCTCCATAACGAGTAGTCAGATTGTGGGGTACTATCAAGACCCTCCAAGAAGGATGTAAGTGAAGCCGTTCTTTGGGTTTCTAAGAAATGTCTTAGTATATCTCTGCATACCCGTAGCCTAGCTTTAAGTTCAGGAGACCTGTGAAGTTGCCACTCTCTTCTCATTTTTCTTTTTTCTGATAGGAGATGTTCGAGTTCAGATAAATAAGTTCTGTTTGTCCTATTTCTACATTCAACGTTATAATTGGAAGCGTGATGCACAGCTCGTCGAAGGTCCTCGGTAAAGTTGCCAATCGACTCATCGATATCGTCGGTAGTTCTCAACACAATATTTTCCGTGCAATGAGAACTTAAATACTTTTTGTATTTTATCCAGCTTACTCGGGTCTTAGTCATGTTTCTAAATGGAGAGCCACACACTTGAGGGAAATGCATTGAAATGATAGTAGGAGAGTGATCTGAGGACAAGTCTAATGAAGGATCCACTTGCATCCATTCTACAGGGATATTTTTCACTACTCCAAAGTCAATAACATCGGGAATCTTCCGTCGGTCCGTCGGCCAGTAGGTGGGATGTCCGCTTGAGAGTACATCTAAGCCCATTTGAGCAATGGTGTTGAAGAGTACGCGACCCTTTGGGGTTACCAGACGTGAACCCCAAAATGTGTGTTTGGCGTTAAAGTCGCCAGCAACTAAAAATCTAGCTCCAAGGGAATTAAAGAAGTTATGGTATTGGTGTTCTTTTATTGAGAATCGAGGCGGAGAATAAATCGATGATAAAACAAATTTGTATTGACAGAATTCAATGCAAATGTTTGTTGCTTGGAGGTAATCCTCACTTATGTTATTCATTAGATAATGTTTTATTCTGTTCTTTATAAGAATTGCCGAACCTCCACAAGCTCTTCCGCGGGGATCTTTAGTATCGTACAACACGTAGCCATTAATTTTGAAGTACCCTGTCGACGTCAAGTGAGTTTCAGCAATCATCATAACATCAATCTGCTTATCCATCAGGAAGTATTCCAGTTCGTTTTTATGTTGGCGGAGGCCGTTCGCGTTCCAAAAACAAATTTTTAAATAAATCATTTCTTTAAAATGGCTTGCAAGATAGTGGATTGCATTTTCAGCATTTCCTGCATCATGGATGTCATGGTGGTCGTAAAAGTGTTCATAGTTTGGACAAGTGTCTGCAATGTTGTCTCTAGATTGTTGATATGTGGCTCAGAATATTGCGATATAGGTTCCTGCTCCAGACCTGGCATATTAGATTTGACCACGTTTGCGTAAGAAACTTGTCTAGAATTAGGAGCGTTTACGTGAGTAGTTGGTCGTCCAATTTGAGGAAAATTCTTACTCGACGTGAAATTAGGTTGTTGAGGATGGTCAGGTAATACTGGCGACTTATTGGTCCTTATGCCCTTCAAATAAGTATAAACTGGACAACCTCTATAATTAGCGGTATGATTTCCTCCACAGTTACTGCATTTTTTTATTTTTAAGTCCGTTTTGGACTTATTACATTGAGCAGTTGCATGTAGTTCCCCACATGCAACACAAACAGACGGCAATTTACAATACGCTTTGGTGTGACCAAATTCTTGACAATTAAGACACTGGACGGGTCCAACACGCTTATGCGGTTCCTCCACGGTAATTCTACGATGCAGAAGATAAATAAGATTGTAAATTGGATGGGACTCGTTTTTCTTTAAGGCAACATCTCCAGGTTCCAATTCTACCCTGAACATGGGCTGAGGAATCTTTTCACGGTTTCTAATATTCACTACGCTCTTGATTTTGAACCCTTTGTCCATTAATCCGTTCTTTATCTCCGCAGGATCAACACATGGGTCTATACCCTTTAGAACGACTTGGAGTCCTTTTGCGCTTTTGAGCTGATAGGTATAGAAATCCCTGGTCTCCCTCTCCAACTGGTTGGACAATTTTCGAAAATCATCTTCCCTATTCACTTGGATCTTTGTCTCGCTGATTTTTCCATGTTTAATTGAGGTTACGCTAAACATGTTCTCACCTATTACAGCAACAATTCCTTGTACCAGTTTATTGGAAGTGGGCTCTCTCAGGTAAATTGGTGGGGGCTTAAACGTCTTTTTCGGTATTTCTGGGTCATCCGTCTGAAGTAGAGCAAATCTGTTTTGATCATTTGGCTTATCACTGCTGACGGTCTTAGGAACTTTATTGGAATTGGAAGACATTTGAGCAGATGTCGGGCTCCTCTGTCGCTTGATAACGGTGATGTACTTATCCATACCTACTTGTTTTTTGGGTTTGACTGCACTATTTGATGAAGATGATGATTTCTCATCGGATGAGATAACTATATTGGGCGAACAGGAACGGCGCCGTATTTCGGCTTTTGTAGTGAGAAGAGACTCCACGGATTTTCTTAAGGATTCTTCCTCAGAGATCCATAAATTTTTCCTACTGTAGCTTAGCTCTTTCTCAGAATTACATCTGAGCGGGACACTCATGCAGTTATTTTGCGATTTTTAAATTACCGAAAAACCACTATTTTTCCACCTATTACGATATCTTTTTTTTTATATATATATATATATATTTTTTTTTTTTTCACTTATTACAAGTTTTTTTTTTTTTTTTATTTTTTTTTTTTTTCACCTATTACGAAAATTCAGCCGCACTAAAAATAACACGTCCGACCAGTTCAAGCAACACAATGTGAATATATAAATAAATATAGTTAGAGATCGGAATTCGATAGAATTGAATCCCGAAAAAAATGTTCGTTCTACTTTTTCTATAGAAGCAAAATACAGAATTAATTCCACTTCCGAACTAACTTAAATTCTGTGACATGGCTGAATATTGGTTAAGCCATTTAGGTTTATCGGGCTTTACCATTTTCATCTCGACCTGATTCAAGTTTTGAATAATATATATCCTGTTGACCCTTTGAAGCATGGATCATTTCAAATATTAATAAAATCACTTCAGACATTTGGCCGTACCGTGTTTTCCCATTGTTTATTCCGACCTATTGACGTTTTTATACCCTACACCACAATAGTGGGGAGGGTATATTGAATTTGTGCTGATGTTTGTAACGCCCATAAATATTGGTTCAACACCCACCGTAAAGTATACCAATCAGCTTAGAATCACTTTATGAGTCGATTTAACGATGTCCGTCCGTCTGTCCGTCTGGCTGGCTGGCTGTTCATGTAAAGCTTGTGCGCAGAGTACAGGTCGCAATTTTGAAGATATGTCGCTAAAATTGGTATGTGATATTTTTTCGGCAAAAGGATGGACGGGATTGAAACTGGTGGAAATCGGTCGATTATTTCACCTAGCCCCCATACAAATGTCCTCCCGAAATTGCGGTTTACCGGTCATAAATCTTTGAATTATGCACGTATACAAACAAAATTTACTACAGATGAGTAGTAAATGAAGCTAACGCACATCTACAAATTTCGTGAAAATCGGTCCGTAATTAGTCGTACATCCCATATAACCCCCACTTCCGAAAATCACTTTAAAGAGCTTAAATTTCTTAAAAATGTTGATAATCAAATAAAATTCGACACAAATAAGTTTCTTATATACAGAAATAATAGCACTTAATTTTGTAATGGTCGGTCCATAATTAGTCGAAACTCCCTTATATGACCCTCTCCGTAATTCACTTTAACTTCCATAAATCTTTTAAAAGTATTTATATCCAGATAAAGTTTAACACATATAATACTTATATTCACAGGAATCATGACACTGAATTTTGGCCAAAATAGGTGATACAGAACGCCCATTTCTGAAAAACTGTTTTATATTTACATATACTAGGTGTAGGGTATTATATGGTTGGGCTTGACCGACTATACTTTCTTACTTGTTTTAATTTATCTGAAGTTTATTTTGTGTAAATTTCATCTCAATAGCAACATTTACAAGAATTTTATGCATATCAGTTATTGCACAAAGTATACGGAAGTGTCATGAGGCGGAAGATAATCACATTTTATATTTATATCTTTATTTCAGAACTTTCCCGTGTTTGTATTTTTGCACGGTGTAACGATATTCTTTGTCACACAATAATTTAGATACCAAAAAGTCCTAGGAGAATGATTTTTATATGTCAAAATTGTCTACCCTGTATACTCTGGTTATTTTGAAAGTGGACGTTGTATCTGAGTCCACGGCTAATTATGGACTAATTTTCACAAAAGTAGTATAATTTTTACATACATATAGCTTATCTGTGTAATATTTAGGTTCGATATGGATATTTATGTAGGTTAATAAGTACTTCGGAAGTAATTCTCATAATAGAGAGAATTATTTACGACGTATGTATATAACTGGGATCCAACTGGACCGACTTTCTACATTTTTGTTACCAAATATTTCAGTGGAACAGAGAATGTTTGGTAAATTTATCATTCTTCTATATCGTTTTTGCGAAGCTCTATTGTGTCCTCAACAGACGGACAGATATGGCAGGATCGTCTTAATATCGTATAAGAACCCAAACTATATAGAGACGTTTTGGTTATACGACCAATATTTCTATGAGTTACAAACGGAAAGACAAACTTAATATAGCATCACCTTTTTCGTGGTGAGTACAAAAACAATCATATATGTATCTACGTGCTCGATTACGGCTACATTCCACACCAGATTTACAACATGTATGAATGAATGAAAAAATTCATGAATGAATGAATTCAACAAAAAATTTAAATACCTGAATGGGGTTAGTGTTGCCAGTGTTGAAATGTGGATGAAAGAGAGCAATTTAAATATCAAGGGCACATCTACAGAGCCACAGTGTCAAGAGACACAATCTTTTAAGCTTGTTTCTTTGGTTTTGATGTATTTGAATACCTAAAAAGGAAAATTGAAAAATATTGTAGAAGTTAGAAATTTTTGAATTTGCAAATACTCCTACATTATATAAGTGTAAAAGATTGTTTGTTTAACATTTTTAGGATTTAAAAAATGACAGAAATATGTAAAACGCAAATGGAGTAAATCATTTGGATTCGATTTGCCAAACACCAAAATATGTAAATTTAATTTAAAACGAAAACATTATTCAGATTCGGTTTGTCAGAAAATATGTAAATTGCTACCAAAAACAATTTTACTTAATAATTTTATACCCCACACATATTGGGTTTGTACTGATGTTTTTAACGTCCATAAATATTACTCCATCACCCTTCATAAAGTACACCGATCAACTTAGAATCACTTTCTGCTTCGATTGAACGATATCTGGCTGGATGTCAATATAAAGGTTGAGCGCAAAGTACATGTCACAATTTTGAAGATATTTCAATATTTCGTATCTAATGGGTTTTCGGCCCAAGGACAGTTGGGATTGAAATTGTTTGTAGTCGATCAATTATTTTACTTAACCCAATACAAATATCTTCCCAATATAGGGGTTTATCGGTTATAAACGTTTGGTTTATTCACGTATCAAAACCAGGTTCACCACAAATAAGTCATAGATGAATCCTAATCGTATCTACAAATTTTGTGCAGAGCGATCCATTATTAATCATAGCTCGAAAATCACTTTAAAGGGCATAAGTCGCTTAAAAATGTTGGTATCGAAATAATATTGGACACAAATATATTTCATATACCAAAATCACTTGGTACAAGTTTATGATGATCGGTCCATGACCGCTACACTTTCACAACCGCAAATATCTTAATAATGTTAGTAACCAAATAAAATTCAACACAAATAAATCATGACACCAATTTTTATAAAGGACTGTCTAAAATTGGTCATAGTTCCCATTTCTGAAAAACAGTTTTTACACATATACTGGTTGTAGAGTATTATATGGTCGAGCTTGTTTATATTGTTTTATATTGTACATCAAGACAGTATAAATGATATATGAATTATACTCATTCTAGCCGCGATACATCATCTACGTATTTGTAGTTGAGGGTATAACTACATTTATAACTCTCGTAAATAACGTTATTGAGATGACATTCAATTAAAATAATTTTAAAACATAGAAAGCACATTAGTGGTAACTGGATTTAGAAGTTATCAGTCCACTTCTACTATGCCACCTATAAATCCCTTGTAAATAATGTTACTGAGATGAAATTCAAACTAAAAAGCCTCACCTTATATCTTTTCCTTTTTATACTCTGTTTCTTAACTTGTTGTGAATATGAAAAAATGTTCCTTTAGTTTTATGAATTGTTAAATTCTCTACACGAAAGTTAGTGGAATATTTACAAAAAAAAGGCTAAACGCTGTAATTGATCAACAAGAAACATACAAAGTTTAAGAGATAAAAAATTATTTTTGCTAATTAAATTTTTTTTACATAACTGGTTGAAATAAGCTTTTTAGTTTTTAGCTTGTAAGTTTTTACAAGTGTAACTTGGAGACTGAAAAAAACCTATTTTTTCATTTTAGAAGATACGCCTTTTTTTACATTTTGTTAATATATATTTTTATTTTGAAATTACACGCACTTTGTATTCTTAACAGAAGCTGGTTGAAATAAGCTGTGAGCCAGTGTGTGTTAGTACTGCATTGTTCGCATAAAATCAGGCCAGTATATAGAAGATTTTTCAACAATAACTATGTTTTTCAAGATAAAAGAGAACAACGAATTTATATGAAAATCATTAACCTTTTTATTTTATTGGAAACAGTAAGGTTTGCCAATTATAAATGAACAATTATATTGGACATATCCACCATGAATATAAGTATATCGATTATTTTATCAAAATATTCAATCAAATTTAGCAAAATGGTAGATGTATTTCGTTCATCGCTTCAGTAATTGCGAGTTTTTAGGCTGTAATCTATTCCATGGGCTCTTTTTGAACTCTTTAACATAAATTTCGAATGAGTTAAATGACCCGGAACATTGCGAAGAGCAAGAGGCAATATATATTGATTAACATGTATAGGTACTTTGTTGTTGTATGATTTACAAATTTGTCAGTAAACTTAGATTTCCTACTCTTAGTAAACTTTTTATTTTTTTTATTCTATGACTCAAACCTCAAGTGTATAAATTCTTAAATTTTTATGGAATCATTAAAATACATCACAAAACATTACGCCGCCTTTATGATTTACTCGTAAACACGGCTTCGATTTATATGTTTAATTTAAAGCTTAATTCACTGAAATTTTAATACAGCACTAGAAATATGTCAGCAATTTAGTGCATAAAACTATTCGCAATAACAAAAAGGCTTTACTTGAATAGAATTAGTTCAGTGTTGAAGTAATTCATAATTGTATTCAATTTTGTTTGAAAATTTACCGTGAAAATGGTGAATCTGTAAAAGCTACATTTCGTAAAATTTGTAATATTTTCAGTCATTCAGTTTGAGACCGCTATTATGAATTTGATCGAATAAATTTCCCGCATCCAAGATCAATTGGTGAAAAATCTTTGCATCCTGGACGTGTCACTACATGATGCTGTGTTTGGTCTGCAGACATGATTAAGATATTTTTTCGAAAACTCGGCAAGAAAAGCTGTTACAATGAATGGATCACGATATCGAGAGAGATGTCAACTGACTTGTGTTTTCAACAGGACAGCGCCACAAATCACACAGACGACGATACAATGAATGAGAATACACCTCAAAACTCGTGACGTGATTAACGAAATGGTCGCGATGGACATTGGTCTGATATAATTTTTATTTAATAATTGTTAAGCTTTACTCTTTCCAATACAATAAAAATGTTAATGAATTTTATGTGTGTACCTACATACATATGTATGTATATATGTAAATTCTTTAAAGCAAAATCCGAGTCTAAACAATGAACGCCAAAAAAAATCAAGAACACAGGTGTATGGTTTTCAAACCTATCGTGCAAAAACAGGCAACTATTCTTCAAAGTTTACCCAAAATTCAACAACATTATGCAACATTATTGTAAACGATAATGCTGGATAAAATGTTAGCACTCTTGGTGTCTGTTGGCAATTACATAAATATTTGCTGTTTTATTTTATTTTTCAAACGTGTTAAAACATATCACCATAAGATCACTCCACTCCACTTTTTCGTTTATTAGTTTGTGGCATTTCGCTGGTATTCTTTTCAGAATTCTCTGCACATTAATTTAGCACTTGATTAAAATACATAGTATTCTCATAAGAAAAAACAAAACATAAAATCTCATTTAAATCCTAATTTTTATTAGGATATCCTTTGTTTTAATAACAGCTGCACACCTCCTGGGCATACTTTTTACCAGAGCCATACAACGCTCTTTTGGAATTGCGTACCAAGTATTTTGGATTTCCTTTCACAAACCGGCCAAATTTTTAAGTGTTACGGCTATTATATGTTGTTCATCATCATTTTATCTGGAGATTGATTGCGCAGACCATTTCAACACATCAATATTATTCTGCTCCAAGCAACTCCTCACAGTGAGTGTGGTGTGTTATCGTACATAAAACGCAAAATAAGTGGCATATTGTCATCAGCGTATGTAAGCATTGTAGTTAAAAGTAAACTCTGATAAGAATTTTGATCCATTCGTGTAACGACCTTAAGTATAAGACCGACATCATGCATCAGCTTTGTGCCACCAAACTTATACTTGTTTTTTATTTTCTTCCTGAAAATTATTGATTTCTCTAATTGATCATGGGCAGAAGAAATCCGCGACGATAAGTTCTGTTTTGAAACATGCTACTTTTACTGTACAATGCATCCAATCCAGTTTTTTTATTGAATCTTCTTCTTATGGTTCTAGATACCGAATATTGTTGGAAGATCACTTTGAAATGCGGCGCAGCTTTTAAATGGGACTGCCACTAAGACTTTGTATATTAAATAGTCTTCTTTAAATGTTGTTTTTATGTCTTCGAACTTGTGTAATATTTGTATATGTCCCATAGGCTCGAATATGGCCTATCTTCGTTGAGTAAACTAAAATACTTGAAATCTCGCTCTTGTTTCTTCGTCTAGAGTTCATCTGGAGAACAACCTTACGCTGTTCCTCTATGCACCGTTTTGCTTTAGCCATGTCTAAATAGTGTTTTATGATCGTTAATTATTTGTTTATTATATATTTTCAGAATTTATTAATTCCTAAAAACTGCCGCGAAAATCTAACAATATATGTATACAAATTTCCCTTTGAGCAATTCCATATGAAAACGATCAAACTTGGCAAATTTTTGGACGACCCCTCTCCGATTTTAAAATACATAGTCTCAATCGATTGTCCAGCAAAAAATAATGTACCTACATATTTTTTTTTTTTTTTATTGTGACTGGTTTAGTGGTGGTGTACACCACTTTCATGTGACAAAATTGAAGAATCATAAGGGACCTCATTGAAAGTTGTTTAAAAAAAAACTACAAAAGCGATCGCAACGAGTGATAGCTCGTTGGAAAGGTATTGAATCAGGCTTTAATTGAAAAATAAATTTTTTCTTAGAAATTTACCTTTAAATTTTCCCATGAAAATTAAATTTTCCGATTTTCCACAGAAGCTCCTAAATTTTCCGGCTAATTTTTTTTTTTTTGGGTTCCTCATAATTTTTGCTTTAAGAATCAGCAATAAAAAAATGGGCCCCGACTCCTTGTTTGGACAGGAGAAGAGCATTTAAGAGACCACCTTGTTAAAAATACATTAATAATTATTTTACAGTTAAAAATACATTTATGAAGAAAAAATCTTTCTTATTTTGCCGCTTATACTTAATTCCAATATTTATTAAAAATTTCAATTATCTTGGCATCATTATAAAATTAAAGCAACTTTAAATTTAGCACGTCGGCAGACGAAGAGTACCGTATAACGTGTATCCTCAAAAATCTTGTAAAAATCATGGCAGATTGGCGGGAATTAAAAGTTGGCTATTTCGCTCCAAAAAGTATTTAAAATATATTTGATAAAAGAAAAGGAAATGTCAAACAAAAAAAATTCAACAATAGGTTTAGTAAAAGTATCTTCACATACAGATGGCGTCTGCTTAACAACCGACTAAACAAAGACGTTAATATCAAAATCAAAAACCTATAAACTGGAAGCAGATATATATAAAAAAAACAACAACGAAATATATGAAAAATAAGTGCAAGCATATTACAAATCTCCCCCGCCAAAATCTGACTTTAAAGGTAAATCACCGAAAAACGTCAGATCCAGCTTGTATAAATGTGATTTTTACAAGCAACTGAATTCACTGACGAATATCCTTAGCATGATACTTCCCTATACAGTTTCCCTTCAAATCTTCTAGCTCATAATAACTATTACCTAACTTTCGTTTTACGCGAGCCTTCAAAAAAGTTGGGGCCAGTTTTGAATTATAGCCATGCTCAAAACTACTTTCTTTAAAATTCCTACGAAATACTTCCTGGCCAATGTCATACGATATTTCCCTAGCTCTAAGGTTATAACTTTTCTCATTTCTTTCAAATTGTTTTTCCATAATTGCAGCAGCTCTTTTAGCCATTATTTGTATAGAATCTTCCCTATCAAGTCGTATTCCACGATCCTCTAGCATTTCTAATTGCCGCAACAGAGCATATGTTTGTTACCATGTGCTGCCCAAACGCAAGGTAATAAGGCGATGTTCCAATTGCCGAGTGAACCGCAATCGCAAGGCACATGATATGTTACTAAGCTGTTCATCCCAATTCTTCTGATCACTTTTAATATATGATTTGATTGCAGAGAGTACGGATCTGTTGACCCTTTCGGAGGCATTAGCCTGCGGTGCATGAACAGCAGTATATACATGTTCAACACCATATTGTCCTAAAAATTTGTTAAAGGCAGTAGACCGAAACTGAGATCCGTTGTCAGAGACTACTATCTCTGGGACTCCAAATGTATGGAACAGCGCAGTTTCCATATACCTTATAATAACATCAGCAGTAAATTTCTTCACTGCTTTCAAAAAAGGAAATTTTGCAAAATGATCCAGGACAATGAATATGCCAATATGTCCTGAACGTGATCTGGGATATGGTCCTAAGAAATCCACATAAAGTTTCTGGAAAAATCTTAGTGTATTTATAATCTTACCCATAGGTGGCCTAAGAGTTTTGTTAGGATGTTTAGATGTTTTACAAATTTCACAATTATTAACGTAGTTCTTGACATCGATTACTAAATTTGGCCAATAATAGAATCTACGAATTCTTTCTAAGGTTTTGTTTATTCCCCCGTGAGAGGACAATGGGCTATCATGCGCCTTTCTTAACACCTCCGGAATCATTTCTCGTGGCATCCATAGCTTCCATGCTAGGTCATCTTTCACCTTATCACCTGTGGCATGTACTGTTCGTCTATACAGGTATCCGTCTATTATTATAATATCTGGTGTTCGGTTAATATTCTCTCCAATCCTTGCCAATAAAGTCTTATGTTCAACCGATTGAAAACTAGAAGAGATTAGGTCAATGAATAGACCACTGTCGTTGTTAAATTCAGTCAGGCTGTCGATCCCCAATGCAGATAGTTCTTCAGTATTTGCCCTAGAAAGAGTATCCGGAACTATGTTATGAATACCATGCCTATGCTGAATGTTGAATTTGTAGCCCTGTAGTTTTAAAGCCCACCGAGCCAGCCTTGTGCTGAGATCAGTTTGGGACATGAGCCACTTTAAAGACGCATGATCAGTGATTATAGTAAACTCATGCCCTTCCACATAAGCTCTGAATTTTTTTATGCTTAACAAAGCTGCTAAGCATTCTTGTTCGGTGACAGAGTAGTTACGTTGGGCTTGATTGAGCTTCTTTGACATAAATGCAATTGGAATATCTTTGCCCTCCGCAGTTTTTTGCACCAAGACACTTCCTATACCAGTTCTACTTGCATCACAATGTATGAAAAACGGTTGTGAAAAGTCAGGACTATGTAGAACAGGTGCTGTACTCAAATGTGTCTTTAAAACACCAAACGATTTCTGAGCTTCTTCGGTCCACATAAATTTTCTTTTTCCTTTCAGCAAAACAGTTATAGGAGTAGTAACGTTGGCATAGTCACGAATAAACTTCCGGTACCATCCAGTCATTCCCAAGAATCGGCGGACTTGTTTCACAGATCTGGGGACAGGAAAATCTGTTATTGCAGATATTTTATCAGGGTCTGTGCGAATTACACCATTACCCACCACATGACCCAAGTATTTGACTTCGGGGACGCAAAAGTGACTCTTTTCAACATTAATCGTCAGTCCTGACTCCTTTATCTTCAGCGCAACGATGCTCAGGACCTCAAGATGCTTTTCGAAAGATTCCGATATGATAAGCAAATCGTCAAGATAGACGAACACTTCCGTCCTGAGAGCCGGGGGTATAACTTTGTCCATCAAACGTGACTTTGTTTGTGGTGCATTGCATAACCCAAAGGGCATAACTTTGAATTGGTATAATGGTCTCCCAGGAACGGTAAATGCCGTCTTTTCTTTAGATTCTGAATTAAGAGGAATCTGCCAAAAAGCATCTTTGAGATCCAAGCTCGTTATAAACTCTGCTTTTGGTAACCTACTCAATATGCCATCAATATGTGGTAGCGGATAGGCATCACCAACAGTGACCGCATTTAATTTTCTACTGTCCAAACATAGTCGGTTTTTTCCTGGCTTTCTATGAAGAACTACAGGAGCACTGCTAGATTCCTCTATTACTCCCAGATCTATCATGCGATCTAGTTCTTCATATATTAGCTTTTCTACAGCCGGTGAAACTGGAAAATGACGCTGTTTGATAGGCTTTGCATTTCCAGTGTCAATTATATGAGATAAAATATTTGTCCTACCTAAACCTTCTCTCACAAATGAAGGAAACATATTAATAACAGATCCGAGGCGTTGTTTCTGAATTGAAGTAAGAGGAATTTGGCAATCTATTTCATTGACCTGATGAAAATTCTGAAAAGTGCTAAACTGAGTTACACCTGAAGGAAGCAAGTCAAATGACTCCCAAAAATCAATTCCGAGAAAAAGATTCTTCTCAAGACTAGGTATACTATAAATGGTAATTGGTTTTTCTACACCTTTAAAAGTGATTTTTATATCCACTAAACCTACAATCTTCTGACTTTTTCCATCAGCCGTTTTAACTGATGAATTTATTTTTTTATAAATATTTCCAGAATTCATAAATCTCTCAGCAGCCGCAGAACCCAGACAACTGATAGATGCTCCTGTATCCATTAAACCCAAATAAGTGTTTCCAAAAAGCAAAACTTCTGCGTAAGGTCTAATGTCTCCAGATTTATTCAAAACTGAGCAAATGATTTTCTTTCTAGAGCTTTTTACTTTTTGCCAGAATGATTTTATACGTTTGCAAGAACGAGTATGCTTAGAGTTATTGTTATTATAAATTACGTTATCACCATCTTGAAAAATATGATGCTGCTTAAGGTGTTCATGAAGTGGTTTAAAATGTGTCAATATTAGGTTTTCTCTAAAACAAATGTCATTTCCGGTAGTAATTTTTTCATAATTGGTTATTTTGTTGTCATATCTAGTATTTAATAAAACATCAGTTTTTCCTGAATTTTCTAAATTGTTTCTGTCATAAGATGATCTTGTGGCTTCTGTGCACTTCGCTGTGCACTCGCTCTCCCGTTTTTTGAATTGCATTTCTTACAGTTTGGCTTATACGTATCAGGTAAACCACAACCATAACAGAAAATTGTGCGCTCGGCAATTCCAACAGATAAAAGCTAGCGCTGAAATGTATTCTCTATGTCGGATTCATCTAGACCACTTTCATCTTTATCCAGTTTAGCTATACGTCGCTGAGTTCCAAATGGACGCGCAATATAAGAGCTATGCTTTCGGCGCATATCCTGAATAAAAAACTCACGTCGTCTACAAGTGTCGCGTAAATGTTCGACCGAATAAATTTGCATATTAAGCATATCATGCTGGATTTCAGGGAGTAAATTACGACGCAATATTTCTACTAACGTTTTATCAGGTAAAGGTTCGTTAAGCCTATCCGTCAAGTACTCTATTGACTCGTAAAAACTATCGAATGTCTCATTTGGTTTCTGTTTCCGGTCTCTTATCAATTCGCGAATATCAACATCAGAGCGTGAATCTCGATATTGTTGCCTCAAAGCTTTACATAAACCAGCCCAGGTTATAGATGAAACTGATCTATGGTAACGCCAGAACCAGTCACTTGCTTTACCATCAAATAATGAATTTGCATTACGTCAAAGAAGATCATAGTTTCCCTGCAAAGTCTGAGCTGTTAAAGCTTCTATTCTGTAAATGAAATTTTCAACAGATAAACTATTAGAGCCCCCACAAAATTTAATCTTCCAATTAGAGATAATTTGTAAGACCTTATCCGGACGAGTATTAAGATCCGATGTTGTTGAGTTAGGCCTTGCGTTATGTGGCAAAGAGCCCAATTGACATCCAATATTGCCATCATTATTATTTCTATTAGAATCTAAACCTAACATTTCTCTAAAAGCTCGCTGTTCTATAGCAGGAAGAGTCGGCAATTCATGTGGTGGACTATCCTGTACTTCAGGTTGAAGAATTTGTGTTTGTGGTGTAGCCGAACTCACAGGATTAAATCGAGAAAGACTCGTCTGAATATTCGTTTCTACTTTAGTAATGTGACCACTTAAAGATGCAAGCAACTGAGCCTGTTGAGCTGAAACTAAGGCTGTCACCATTTCCTGCAATGATTCCGAAGTAATATTAACAGGTAATACGGGAGCATTTTGACTAGAAGTTTCTGCTATATGGCCGCTTGAGGCATTCATTGAGGTATTAGGCTGTTCCATATTTTGTTCTTTTACTTTGGTTTGTGATCTGGTAGTAGTTTGTGAGTTTACTATCCTGGCATTACACACAGGACAGAATGGTCTTATTTTTAAAACTTTAGATAAACAAATTTTATGCAATATATGACCACAATTGGTGGTATGACTTTGAGATCTATAGGCAATAACTAGTTGACAGGCTTCACAATTAGAATTTTTTTCTACAATAGCAATTGACTCAGGTTTTTCGATAACCTGGTCTTTACTTGACATTATGTCTTCAAGAAGAAATTAAATTTTGATAAAACTAGAAAATGTTAATTGAAAATAATTGTGATATTATTTTAATAGTTCGTAAGAGGAAGACTAATGATATTTTAATTTCTTAAAAGTAATAAAAAAAAAACAAAAATGCAATAATAAAAAAATAATAAATTATTAAATAAAAACGTATATAAAATCAAAAAAATTTTAATCTGTTTGTTTGTTTGATCCGGGAATTTACATTGTTGTAGATATTTAAAGGGATCATAAAATGTTAAACATTATTAAGAAAATGGGTGTTTATGATCATGGCAGGGTGGGTAAGTTCGTTATGTTCCATCTATTAACGCACTTTAATTTATATTGAGTATATTTGTATATGTTTTTATTTTGATAGCACGCATAATAACAAAATTTGTTAAAAGTGTATTCGTGTGGCTATTTGGTCATTGAAACAGTGAACCCCCCCAACTTTCGATGAGTTATAAGGCCGGTGTAAAAGCGTGCCCGTTTCATAGTTGACCCTGCTAAACATCTGCCATGATTTTTACAAGATTTTTGAGGATACACGTTACAACCGCTTTACATTAATTGACATATCAGAAATATTTGGTATGAAGCAATGAAACTTTTGCGTTCCAGTTATAGTTTTGACATTATTATATCTGTTTTTAATTCGTCGCTCCATGGCATCGTGTTCTTTTTGAGTGCATAAAACTGTGTTAATGGCAATTTCCTTGCTTTGAATCCACGAAAACAAATGTTGTACATTTAAGATCTGGTCAGTATATGGCCTTTGCAAACTTGCCTTAGTCGCCATGCGTTTTATGGTTCCCCCTAACGCATCGCATGGGCCCTTACCGTGGGACGTCGCGAAAAAGTGCCACTCGACCTTGCAGTTTTGTTCTTCTTCAATTATGCAAAGATTGTACAAATTTTTTTTATTCTTGTACTGAGAAGCCGCGCCGTCTGATAAAAACGTTACTTTGTCGATTGCATCGAATTTTGATCTTAAGAATTCAAACAGTTTCATTTGAAATAAATAAACGGACACATAATTATGAGCTAAACTCTCCGCGACAACAACAAGGCTTACGGTCTGTAGTTCGTTATGTTCGTTTTTGAAATAAATGCAAAAAGAATGCACCGTGCACTGGTCGTTTGCCCAGTGATAAGCCTGAATTTCATCCTGAACGAGAAAAGTGTAATTCTCGGCAAAGTCGCTTATCAAAATGAATTCATTTTGGGCTAATTTCTCCTTACTTTCCTTTAGAAATTACGATTACATCTCGGATATGAAATGGTGCGCCTTCAGTTCATTCAACTTGAATCCGAATTCCTCGATGAATTCCGGAATCTGCTTTACCACGGTCTCAAGGGAACATCTGCCGCTGCTAATTATCCACTTTTTGAAATGCACCTCTTGAATTAACAGCTGTTCAAACTTTTCCGCCAAATATTGCTCTAGCTCGTCAATCTTCGGACAATTGCCGCATTTGGATAGATGACAATTTTCCGTGGGGTATGCGCACAACGACTTCGACAGGAGGTCCCTATATGTTTCAATTTCACCGTGAAATACTTTCAATTTCTTGGATGGAAAGAAAATTAATTTGATGTTTTGATGAAACATGCAAACGCAAACTGAATGCGTTCCGTGCCTATCTAATGCCAGCACGCATTCTTTTGGTCGTAGGATGGCAAACTTAGAAAATACCACTTTTTCTGCTGGGTATTTCTCATTGAAACTGAAATTTGACTCAGAGTGTGTGAAGTATTTATATTTATTTTTTGTTAAAAAATAGGTACAAAAAAAATGTGGAAGGAAAATGTGGGTGAACTACTGGTCATAAAATGTTTTTTAAAGAGGGACTTAATTGGTTACTGCCAATAAGCCGACCACAGGTCATAAAATGTTTTGTAAGATTTTTTAAATTACCAGGTAATAAATATTTCCCCATATTTATGGAAAATCCGTGTTTGATGACTTGTTTCTGCACGTGTCATTTTAGGCGAAATATTTATTACCTGGTAATTTAAAAAATTTACAAAACATTTTATGACCTGTAGCCTCAGTCGGGTTTGGTGTGCCATTACATGCCACTGTTGATTTTTTCTTCATAAATGTATTTTTAACTGCAAAATAATTTTTAAAATGTATTTTTAACAAGGTGGTCTCTTAAATGCTCTTCTCCTGTCCAAACATGGAGTCGGGGCCCATTTTTTTATTGCTGATTCTTAAAGAAAAAATTATGAGGAATCCAAAAAAAAAAAAATTAGCCGGAAAATTTAGGAGCTTCTGTGGAAAATCGGAAAATTTAATTTTCATGGGAAAATTTAAAGGTAAATTTCTAAGAAAAATTAGGAAAATTGTATTTTTCAATTAAAGCCTGATTCAATACCTTTCCAACGAGCTATCGATCGCTTTAGTAGTTTTTTTTTTAACAACTTTCAATGTGGTCCCTTATGAAGAATTCTTCAATTTTGTCAAAGACAGTGGTGTACACCACCACTAAACCAGTCACTATAAAAAAAAAAAATATGTAGGTACATTATTTTTTGCTGGGCAATCGATTGAGACTATTTATTTTAAAATCGGAGAGGGGTCGTCCAAAAGGTGATCGCTTTCATATGGAATTGCTCCTTTACGTTTTAAATTACTGTCCAGCTCAAATTATTTATTAATATCAATTAACTAAAAATACAAGAAAGTACTAAAAAATAATGCAATAAAAAACAAGTAAGAAAGTATCGAGCCCTTACAGCCAAAATAGTGTAAGCGACACTTTTATCGATTTTCGTTTTTTGATTAAAATCGATTATTTACTATTATTTGCATCATCTCTAAAAATGTCATAACTGTAAAAAGTTCCGTTACGAATTTACAGCAAAAGCAATTTTAAGGTAAGTGAACATTCTTAGTTTGTTTATATTTTTTGTGACTGCAAAGTGTCGCTTACATTAAAATTTTCTGTAAAAAATTAAGTGATAAATTTCAATATATTCGCGATTTTACTATTTATTTTATGTAATGTCGTTAAATCAACTTGAGGTAAGTGTGTTTTTTTAATTCATATACAATATTTAAAATAAAATATAAGTACACCAATACCCCGGTTTGCGTCGTTTCGAAGTTGCGTCTTTTTCAAATTTCCGTGACTTCGATGTTGCGTCGTTTTTGCTTCAGTTTGCGTCGGAAGTTGTTCGTTAGTGCTTCGATTTGCGTCGTTATTAAATGTTTGTATGTCCAAAGCAAAAATAGAAAAAGGGGATTTCCCGTCGAAGTCTAATGCAAATTTGTATGTGAAAATTGTCTACAAGTTTTAATATTAATATTTTTTATGTGTTTTTCATGAATTGTTATTTTTTTATTTCTTTAATAAAAACTATTATTACACAAATAATAATAATAAAAAATTGGTATTTGCTATTGAAAAATCAATTCTTTTTTACTAAAATTATGAGTCTCGGAACGAATTAAATGAAAATTAATACAAATGTATGGACGGTTTGCGTCATTTCAGTTTCCGTCTCCTTTTTCCGGTCCCAATTAGCGACGCTAACCGGGGTATTAGTGTAGTATTATATTTTTTGGGTTGTTATAAAGAAATTTCTGTTTCAGTTTTCAACCAAAAAATCGCTTGATCCATACAGCGACAGCGATTCTGATTCTGCGGAAATAATAAATTCACAAACAAGTTTTTCTTCAAAGACTACTAAATTAGAATCTGAAGATCCATCGGAAGATGTTGAAGAAGAAACGTGTGTGGGTAAAAGAGCACGATGAGTCTGTTAAAGATTCACTACCTGAAACAGATCAAAAAGACGAACAACCATTGAATTTAAGGTTAAAAACTTTAATTTTTATTTTTGTGCACAAACAAATTTTTAAAATAAAAAAATATAAAGACAGAAAATTAGTTTTTTTTTTAAATTGTTTTAACGTAACCGACACAACATTAGTCCGTAGCTTGCCAGCATGACAGCGAAAATAACGTAAGCGACAAAAGTACCCGTTATGTTGTGGATATGTAAATAAAACCAGTTTTATCATAAATATTGAACAAAATAATGCTTATATATCAAATTTCACGGCAATACTTAGACCAAAAGCAGAGATAATTAGAAAAAACCTTCTCCTGTAAAATTTTGTTTTTGTCGCTTACACTATTTTGGCTGTAAGGGCTCGGTATAGTCAGTCATGCCCGATCATATAATATCCTACACCCAATTTTTCAGAAATGTGCGCAATATGGAAGATATGACCTATTATGGACCGATCATCCAAAAATGTAGTGTCATGATTTCTGTGAATATAAATATTCACCACTATCGTGAATAAAAATTCCACATGAAATTTGTACCCTTTTCACATTTTTCCTATTTAAATTCAATTTAAATTCAAACTTTCGGAAGTGGGCATTATATGGTAGCTAGGACTAATTATGAACCGATCATAATAAAATTGTACCGTATTATTTTTATACATATGAAACATATTTGTGTCCAATATTAAATGGATACTAATATTTTTAAGAGAGTTATGATCTTTAAAGTGATTTTCGGAAGTGGGCCTTATGATCAGTTATGAACCGATCTATACAAAAGATGTGATTTGGCTTCATGTGCTACTTATTTGTGGTGAAATTTGTTTGGATACTTGCATAATTCAAACCCCTATTTCGGGAGGACATTTGTATGGGGGCTAGGTGTAATAATGGACCGATTTCTACCAGATTCAATCCGATCCGTCCTTGGGCCGAAAAAATATTACTTGCCAAATTTTATCAAAATATCTTAAAAGTTGCGACCTGTACTCTGCGTACAAGCTTTATATGAACAGCCAGCCAGACGGACATCGTTAAATCGACTCAGAAAGTGCTGCTTAGTCGTTCGGTATTCTTGTTGGACCAACACCACTATTGTGTTGTTGGGTATAATAACTGGACATACTGATCCACCATAGGGACACTAATGAATAGAAATTGCAGTTAATAATTATAATCATAGATAAGAAAAATAATTTTGAAAACAGCGTATATTAAGTGCGCTAAACTCATGTCCACCACTGGTTCGGCCAATTGAACAATATTGATCTATTGTCAAAGGAAACTTAAAGTAGAGCGATCTTGCAGTTTGAATACTTGAATTGAAATGCTGTGCAAAACAAAAGCCTGAATGTTTGTAAGAGGAAATTAATTTTCGTTTCTTATTTTAACTTTTCTAAAAAAATAGTATTTTTTGTATATTAAATGGCTTTTTGTGTAACACAAATGTTAAAGAATAATGCGATCGGATTTTATGTTAAAAATGTATTAGTAAAGATTAGCATAACCTATATTGCCATTAATTCCTATTTAGTTCTTATTCAGCAGGATTAGTGGATTTTTGTTGATCTGGCATTCCTATTCAAAGCAGAATTTTAAAATAATTAAACAACAACAAATGGGTTTTGTTCTTTGTTTTTTCCTTTTATATTGTTATTGTTGTTAGTCCAACTAGCCAACCAACCAAAGAGAGGGACATTTTCGTTGATATTTTAAATACAAAAAACAACAACTACAATGTATAATTAAAAGAAATATTAAATAAAATGGTAGATGGATGGCTGCATGTCCTGCTGTTGGATTGTAAAATGAAATTACGCGCATTTTTCTCTCTACTCATTACTCATTGCAGGTAAACAAAATAAAATACAAAATAAAACAGAAATATGTATAAAACGAACTGGAAAAATAGGAATTTACTTACATTTGAAACAATTGCAAGCTGAGGATCAATGTTTTCTATCCTTAAAACTAACAGAGTTATAGTTGTTGCTCTCATTAAGGTGTATACATACATGCACAAACAGGCAATCATTTAGGTAGGTAGCAAAGGATATCAGCAGGACTAAGCGTCGGCATTTGTACAGTAGTTATTATAACGTCAAAGTGTAAAGTTGTTTTAAAAAGCAAAAATATTCTGGTTTGAATTTTTATCAGTTTCAGAAAAGTGTTTATTAGAGTTTTGTAAAAACTGTTATTTCCACAATAGAATTTTCTGCAATTTTTTATAACAATAGTGCGATAATTTTTTATAAAAATAATTTGCAATGGAACCCAAAGTGGTAAGTTTTAATTAAAAACTATTTTCAAATCAAAATTAATTTGTATAAGCTTTAAAAATAACAATACATTATCAGTTAGCGTACATTGTTACTTTTTAGCGAACTTTAATACAATATAGATTTCTTTATACCGACGCAATCAAGATCAATATCTTAACAAAAATTGGAAAATTAAAGAATCGCAAGGTTTTAAAGATTTAATATGTCAATAACAACGGATAGTATTAATATTTATAGCCTACAACCCCATAGTTGGGGTTCAATATACCCTGGATTTGTGCTGATTTTTGTAACGCCAAAAATATTATTCTAATACCCACATTAAAGTATACCGATCGACTGAGAAGCACTTTCTGAGTCAACTAAACGATCTCCGTTCGTCTGGCTGGCTGTCCAAGTAAACATTGTGCGCAGAGTACAGGGGGCTGCTAATTCTGGCAGTCGTGATCGAAATTGTTTTCTAATCGAAATTTATTTCGACAGTGCAAAATAAAAGATAATGTGAACAAAAAACATATGGTTGTGCTAAATATAACTCAAGTAAAAGCAAAATTTTTTAAAGAAATTATTTTAAATTAAAAATGGATCCAGTTATGTTTTTTTTACTCATCGTCTCTTGATTCTGACGAGATTGAAAACATTAATGACATAAGGAAACACCTCCGACCCCTTTAGATTGACAAACAATGAGTAAGTATAAATAAGTACATACATACATACATACATATGTATTAATGTATGTATGTTTTTCTGTACTCAAAAGACGTCGTAGGCTCACAAAGCAAGCATAGGTAAAATTTGTTTTTAATATTTTTGACCTAAAAGTACATGGTGCAACTATACAAGGTGAGTGCAAATCGACAACAAATACAACACAAAACAGAAACAACAGGCATTTTGTTTGTGTAAAATAATATATTATTACTTTTGACATAAGTAAATTGTAAACAAAGTCAGTCAGCTGGGCTACTGCTCTCACCTTGTATAGTTGCACCATGTAAAAGTAATAAAATTATTAATAGGTATTATCATATTTTTTAAAGTAAGTAACAATTTTTTACTAACATATTCTTTTTTTTCTTCTGTTAAAAAAAAAACGTTATTCCGAATGCATTTTTGGTTACGAGTAAAAAGTCGCAAGGTTGCGTACGAATGATCATTCGTTATCGAATGCCATCATTAGAAAGGTCGATACATTTTAGTCGCTATCGAATGAGGGAATCCCAAATGTTAAAAAATGCGAACGTTCGAATGAAAGACATAAAGATATTTCGATCAAATTTAGCACGAGACTCTTGTTCGGTCCAAAGACGGTTAGTATTGAATTTGGAAAAAAATTTTACCTAGCCCCCAAACAAATGTCCTCTGTAAAAGGGGTTTATCGGCCATAAATGTTTTATTTATATACATATGTATCTAAACAAATTTCGCCACAAATAAATTGAACTTAAAGCCTCCAAATTTTGTACAGATCGTATTATAACATTTTGGTATTCAAATAATATTTAACACAAATATGTTTCATATATGTATGTATATACAAATTATTCAGTGATTATGATTTTGATGATCGATCAAAAATCACTTCACAGATAAAAATATTTTTAAAGTGTTTATATCGAGATACAATTTAACAAAACAGAAATTTATATGTACAGAAGCCATGCCACTAAATTTTTGGATAATCTTTCCATAATACTGTTTTTGCTAATATACTGGGTGTAGGGTATTATATAGTCCAAATTTTCTTTCTTGTTCAATATTACATTAGACTTATTATTTTTTATTTCATTTATTTACAGATACAATTACCCGTAGTTGTAGGTTCGACTAATAAATTTAGAGGCATACCAGAACCAGACCAACGCAACAATCGCCCCTTAACGGTTAATGCCTGGTCACAAACAACCGGCAGTGATTTTTCATATCTATATGAAATCGAAAATAGAGATCAACAATCTCAAAAAGAAAAGGAATTGGAGGAGAAAGTAAGAGCACTCGAAAGAGATCTTAAGACTCACACTGATTTGTTAACACAAATACGTGCCACCTCAGCCAGATCAACAGCACTACTGTCACAGCAGCAATGTATTGACAATATTGGAGTTAATAATAAAAACAACATTAGCAGCTCTAATTTTAGTAGTAGTTCCAGGACACCACCATTAACTTCCATAATTGTTAATGCCATAAGTCCCACCCAGCTCGTAAATTGTTCTCCTAACGAAAGTGTTAAATATAAAATTATAGCTGAAGGCAACGATAGTGATGAGCCAATTGAAATACAATTGGCCGAAGACGATGGGGCTTTAAATCTAAACAGTTTGTCAGAATCAGGCCGTCTAGAAATTTGTCTGACAGTCGAAAAGAACATTGAAATTAAGACTGAAAATAATAGTGGCAACAATTCAATGACAATGCATAATCAGGCACAACCAACAACACAACCAATGAAGACAACACCAAGCGAACATCATATTATAAAGCGACGAATACTGGCATCCGATGTTACAAAATATGAAAGCCCTGAACAAACAATTACATCCGACAGTAATACACAACCTAAATCTGCAAGCCATAAACGTCGTAGCAGTGGCATCAGTTTACTTAAGCCTCCTAAGGTACAAATAACCAACATCAATCGCACATCCACCAATTATGATCTTGAAAATGTAATGGTATCAATTGGACCCAACAACACCCGTATACCGGCAAAATTATATGAAAACATGAATTGGACCTCCGCTTCAATTGCCACTAGAAAACTACTAATGACCATATTCGATCGTAAAGTCTTGGCTACACATTCCATGACTGGCAAGCCTTCACCGGCCTTCAAGGATCAATGCAAACCAATAAAACAAATGTTGGATCCTCTAGTCATAGCCGACATTATATTTGCGGTAACTCGCAAGTGTCAAGTAGCCGATAAGGAAGTGCGTAATGCCATCACCACAAAATGTGCTGACGAAAATAAAAGGATGAAATTACAAATGAATAAACGTATGCCAATGCGAGAAATTAACAAAGAAAATCTGGTTGGTGCAAATCTGTCTTAATAATCGTTTGTTAAATATACTAATCGTTTGTTAAATTTAATCATCGTTTTTGAATAAGGGGGCAAATATATAATGCTTCAAAAAAGAATAACGTGCATCCAATTCCATGAGTGTTAGACAAAAAAATTAATCAAATATTTGTTTTATGGTCGACAAAGAAAAATAAATGTAAAATTATGTTAATGTTAATGCATTTAATAAAATTAGTTGTTTAAAGTCAGGATTTTTTATACCAAAAACAACCTTTTATGAATATAAATAAAAATATTTTTTACATTATTATTTATTTATGTCCTTTTTAATAAATATAAATAAGTTAAATAAGTTTTATATTTAACAAAACTTAATAAATAATTGTCTTTTTTTTTAACCGAGTACAGTGACCAAAAAGATGGAGGGTATATTAAGTTTGTCATTCCTTTTGTGACACATCGAAATATTGGTCGTATAACTAAAAAGTCTATATATTCTGGGTCCCCATCCATCCGTTTGTTGAAGGCACAATACAGCTTCGACAAATACATAGAACAATGAAATTTTTACAAAATTTTTTACGAAATGTTTAATGTTGCAAATGAGCAAAATCGGTCGAGGAGATCCAAGTTATAGACCAAAATTCAGACAACCGCGATATTTTTCAGATATCTTTTGCAATTTTCTTAAAATTTTTAAATTTTGTACATGTTTTTTATTATAGAAGGACAAGTCCTGTTGAAAATGTTGAAAACCGGTCCGCGACTTTTCATAACCCTAAAACAAATGTGTTCCCGGAATATGGCTTTATGGTACATAAATGTGTAAGGAGCTTTATGACGATTTAAGTTATTTTCAAAGTATACTTTAAATGGGGGCTATGGTCAAATATGGAAACAAAATGTCGTTTTATGATTCTTCTTTGCATGAAACTTATATGCTTTTCAATAGCCATTTATGTACTAGGTATATTAATGTAATAAATCTTTTCTTTTAATAATGTGTGGTGTTTTTTATATTGTGGCGCTTAAGGTAGATTCACCCATTTGAAGTTTGACGCCTCTCTTTTTTAAAAGAGAGAGAGAGTGAAAATATTCATATGCAAAATCAGAACAAATATTTTGTTCGGAACAAATGGGTGAATCCACCTTACTAGTATCCTTTTTTTAATTTTTCTCAGCTTCTTTACTCAATAATGACAGCTTTAAAAAAGGTATTACAATATCCTGCCATACATACTATACATATGTATATTGCAAGAACGTGCTTTAGAACCTTTTCTAATAATTCAAAATCAATATTATCCAATTCCATTGAAAACTCATCACCCAATAAAGGATTGTAGATTTTAAATTTCTTAGCTCTGATACTAGTCTACTTGTAGAGACGGTATTATTGGCTCTTGATTTGTACGAGATTTAAATTTGGAGGTGCTTATTTTGTACATATGTGTGTATATAAAATCGTTTTCATGTAAGTCTCTTAAAATAACGTACAATTTCCCTTAAATTATCCTCATTAACAGTATAAACATATTTTGGTATCGACATATTATATGTACAGTGGCTCACATTGAAAGTCGGGCAAACTGTTTGTCAAACATTAAACCCTATTTGAAAAAAGAGAGCTTAGGATTTTATTTTTTTTTATACCCTTCACCCTCTTGAGAAGGGTATATATAAGTTTGTCATTCCGTTTGTAATTTCCACAAAATAATTTTCCGACCCTATAAAGTATATATATTCTGGATCCTTATAAATACCGGAGTCTATTAAGCCATGTCTGTCTGTCTGGATGTTGAAATCAGTTTTCTGAAGTCCCCAGAAATCGTCGGGATCCAAATCTTCAATAATTCTGTCAGAAATGCTTTCGAGAAGTTTGCTATTTAAAATCAGCAAAATCGGTTTTGGCCAACCAGACTTTTGTCCATTTTATTGCAATATTTTGAAATATATTGCAGATAATACCATGAAATTTTGTATACGTATGATAAAAGAAGAAAGTGTGCGGAAAACAGTAAGAATCGGTCCATGATTTCTCATAGCCCCCATACAAAATTCAGCAAAAATAAGTTTTATGCAAAAATAAATCGCAAAACGAATTTTTTTTATAAAGTCCACTTCCAAAATTCACTTAAATAAGTATAAAACAGATATAAATAATTTTAAACGGCTAAAATTTGACATGAATAATATTTATAGGCAAATAAATTGTTGTGCTAAATTTTATGGTGGTCGGCCGAGAATTGGTCATAGCTCCCATACAAGGACCACATCTGAAAAAGACATTTATCCCTTTATATATTGTATAAATATCGGTAACGACTCAAACTTTGCACAGATCATTTGCATATATACAAAAATCATCCCACAACATTTTGTGAATTTCGGTCTATTTTTAACCGTATGCCCCATATAAAGCCCTCTTCCGAAAATCACATAAATACTCATAAGTCTCTTATAAATAAGGGTACCAATTCAAAATTTTACACGGATCATTTACATACATGCCTAAATCAAACTGCTGGATTTTGAGAACATCGGTCCATATTTGATAATATCTCCCACATAAGGTCCACTCTCGAAATCCACGTTAATTCTAATATACCCTTCATGAAGGTGAAGGGTATAAATATACCGTTATTATGTTGAAATTCGACGTCAAATATAAGAACCATTTCCAAAAAACAACTAAACCCACAAAAATGTCTAATAAATATCGATATCGAACCAACTTTTATATGGATCAGAAATTTGGCTGAGCAGGACTTAAAAGATTGCCTTCTTTGATTTTAAATTTGCGACCGTATAAATAACTTTCCATAAGTTTATGGATGTTAACAGGCAAAGTTAATTTTATTTTGTGCGTTAAACCGTCAAGCCAAACTTTGTCCAACGCTTGGGACACTTCAATGAAAAGGGCGGAGCAGTATTTTTTGTCTTCAAACGACCCTCTTATCACATTTACCAATCTGTGTGTTTGTTTCATGCTACTGTGTTTAGCTCTGAAGTCGAATTGATGATTAGGAATACATTCAGTGTCATTCAGAATTGGAGTCTACTTAGTCATGAACAATTTTTCGAACAGTTAAGAAATTGTTGGCAGTAGGCTAATTGGCCTAATTTGGTGGGGTCCTTCCCTGGCTTAGGAATCATGGTAATCATAGATACCTTCCAATCTGCAGGATAGTATTCTAGGCGTAAAATAGCCTTGAAGATAAAGAGGATAATTCTTCTAGCTACACGAGGTAACTCCACAAGTATTTTATTGCTGATTTTATCCATACCTGGAGCCTTTCTAAAGTTCAGAGTACCTTTGGACATTACGAAGGTTTAGTCTTAGAGGTACAGGATGTCTAATAACGAGTGGTGGCAAATCAGATACGTTATTTGAGTTGTTTATAGTAAACACATTTCTCAAATGGTTTACAAATAATGTCCCTTTCTCGGAATCATTTCTAGCCCAGTCAGCAGTCGGATTTCGCAAAGGAGGTTTTCCTCTAACTGGTCTTTTTAAACCTCTTGCCGCCTTCCATAACGAGTAGTCAGATTGTGGGGTGCTATCAAGACGCTCCAAGTAAGATCTAAGTGAAGCCGTTCTTTGGGTTTCTAAGAAATGCGTTAGTATATCTCTGCATACCCGTAGCCTGGCTTTCAGTTCAGGAGACCTGTGAAGTTGCCACTCTCTTCTCATTCTTCTTTTTTCTGATAGGAGATGTTCGAGTTCAGATAAATAAGTTCTGTTTGTCTTATTTCTACATTCAAAGTTATAAGTGGAGGCGTGATGCACAGCTCGTCGAAGGTCCTCGGTAAAGTTGCCAATCGACTCATCAATATCGTCGGTAGTTCTCAGCACAATATTGTCCGTGCAATGAGAACTTAAATACTTTTTGTATTTTATCCAACTTACTTAGTCATGTTTCTACATGGAGATCCATACACTTGAGGGAAATGCATTGAAATAATAGTAGGAGAGTGATCAATCTGCTTCTCCATCAGGAAGTATTCCAGTTTGTTTTTATGTTGGCGGAGGGCGCGTTTCAAAAACAAATTTTTAAATAAATCATTTTTTTAAAATGGCTTGCAAGATAGTGGATTGCATTTTCAGCATTTCCTGCATCATGGATGTCATGGTGATCTTAAAAGTGTTCATAGTTTGGACAAGTGTCTGCAATGTTTTCTCTAGATTGTTGATATGCGGCTCAGAATATTGGGATTTAGGTTCCTGCTTCAGACCTGGCATATTAGATTTAACCACGTTTGCGTAAGAAACTTGTCTAGAATTAGGAGCGTTTACGTGAGTAGTTGGTCATTCAATTTGAGGAAAATTAATACTCGACGTGAAATTAGGTTGTTGAGGATGATCAAGTAATACTGACGACTTATTTGTCTTTATGCCCTTCAAATAAGTATAAACTGGGCAACCTCTATAATTTGTGGTATGATTTCCTCCACAGTTACTGCATTTTTTATTTTTAAGCCAGTTTTGGACTTATTACATTGAGCAGTTGCATGTAATTCCCCACACGCGACACAAACAGACGGCAATATACAATACGCTTTGGTGTGGCCAAATTCTTAACAATTAAGACACTGGACGGGTCCAACACGCTTATGCGGTTCCTCCACGGTAATTCTACGATGCAGAATGTAAATGAGATTGTAGATTGGATGGGACTCGTTTTTCTTTAAGACAACATATCCAGGTTTCAATTCTAACCTGAACATGGGCTGAGCAATCTTTTCATGGTTTTTAATATTCACTACGCTCTTGATTTTGAACCCTTTGTCCATTAAACCGATCTTTATCTCCGCGGGATCAACACATGGGTCTATACCCTTTAGAACGACTTGGAGTCCTTTTGCGCTTTTGAGCTGATAGGTATAGAAATCCCTAGTCTCCCTCTCCAACTGGTTGGACAATTTTCGAAAATCATCTTCCCTGTTCCCTTGGATCTTTGTCTCGCTGATTTTTCCATGTTTAATTGAGGTTACGCTGAACATGTTCTCACCTATTAAAGCGACAATTCCTTGTACCAGTTTATTGGAAGTGGGCTCTCTCAGGTAAATTGGTGGGGGCTTAAATGTCTTTTTCGGTATTTCTGGGTCATCACTCTGAAGTAGAGCAAATCTGTTTTGATCATTTGGATTATCACTACTGACGGTCTTAGGAACTTTTGAATTGGAAGACATTTGAGCAGATGTCGGGCTCCTCTGTCGCTTGAGAACGGTGATGTACTTATCCATACCTAATTGTTTTTTGGGTTTGACTCCACTATTTGATGAAGATGATGATTTCTCATCGGATGAGATAACTATATTGGGCGAACAGGAACGGCGCCGTATTTCGGCTCTTGTAGTGAGAAGAGACTCCACGTATTTTCTTAAGGATTCTTCCTTAGAGATCCATAAATTTTTGTTTCTGCTGTAGCTTAGCTCTTTCTCAGAATTACATCTGAGAGGAACACTCATGCAGTTGTTATGCGATTTTTAAATTGCCCAAAAACCACTATAGATATTTTTTCCCACCTATTACGGTATCATTTTATATATATATATATATATATATGTATATATATTCTATTATATTTTATGTATATATATATTTTTTTTTCACCTATTACGAAAATTCAGCCACATTAAAAATAACACGTCCGAACAGTTCAAGCAACACTATAACCAGCGCTGCCAGAAGTAAGATTTTACTTTATTTTTAAAGATTTTTTAGCCGAAAAAAGATTTTAAGATTTTTTCCCCAAAAAAAAGATTTTTTCCCCAAAAAAAAAAAGATTTTTTGTTTTGTCTAGACGAAGGTTAGGTTCAATTAAAAACAACCTGTTTTGTACTAATTATTTCCAAAAATAAGATTTTTTCTTCAAAAATAACACTTTTTTTTGGTCAAATTAAGATTTTTTGCTGAAAATTTCTGGCAGCCCTGACTATAACACTAACTAGCTGAGAGTTGTAGGTAAAAAATATTTTCTCCCTCTCAAAAAGAGAGAAGTCAAACTTCATATAAAAAAGCTTTGTCCGGGCAAATATTTTGTTCAGAACAAATGGGTGAAGCCACCTGAAGTGTTAAATAGAAAAGTATTAATATATTAGATTTACATACATTATCGCTAGCTAGCACCATGGTGTAAATATACAAGGTGAGTACAAATCGGCAACAAATACAACACAATACAGAAACAACAGGCATTTTGTTTGTGTAAAGTCAAAGTCAGTCAGCTGTGCCACTGCTCTCACAACATGGCTAGCACAGTAAATGTAAAATTATTTTAAAAATAAATTTAATTAAATTATTTTTTTAAAACCCAAGATTTTTCATATTGAAAACAAGTTGGAGTGCTATATTCCGCAATGCCGAATCTTTAATACCATTCACCTTTATGTGTGTACGCTGTTGTTAGGACCATAATATCATTATTCATTATTCAGTATTTCTTATTTAGTTTTAGCGCAAATTTTATTAGTATTTTATATAACGATGCACAATATAATTTATTTCAAATGATTTTAAATTTAATCTAAGTTTAACCATTTATAATGTGATGTAATTGCCAATTATTATCATTGTTTACAGAGTTTGTATATTTATTATAACATTCGTATATGTACTTGTATGTAATGTAATCATTTATAAAACTTAAAATATGTTTAACATTTTTTCCATATTCACCAGGTTAAAGAAAAAAGAGTATAAAAAAGAGTAAGGTTATAAGGTGAAGCTTATATCATCTCAATAATGGTTATTTACAAGATTTTATAAGTGGAAGTGGACCAATTATAGACTGATATCTTCAAAATCCAGTAACGTGATTTCTATGTATTTGGGTCTAATTTAGGTAGAATTTTATCTCAATAACGTAGTTTATGAAAGTTAATTGGTTGTTATAATAATACTCGGAAGTTTATTTTATTTATTTGGGAGCTATTGCCAAATATGGATTGATAACTACAAAATTCAATAGTATAATTGCCATATGATTGATATTAGTATAATTTGTAGATTAAAATTACTGATCTGTATAGAATGTTGGTTTGATATCGATATTTATTAGACATTTTTAATGGTTTACTTGTTTTTCGGAATTGATTTCTATATGGGAGCTATGACCAATGACCAAAGTTTATATATATAGGGATATATTTAAGAGATATATGAGTATTAAAGTAATTTTCGTAAGTGGACCTTATATAAAGGATATGACCAAATATGGACCTGAATTCACAAAATCCAACAGTTCGATTTGGGCATATATATAATTGATTTGTGACTAATTGCGGATCGGTACCGTTATTTATAACAAATTTATACATATTTCAGTGATTTTTGGAGTGGAATTTGTATGGAAGCAATGGGGAATTTTATTATGAAACTTAATTTTGCTATTTTTAGGTATTTATTATTAGTCTCAAAAAGAAGAGAAGTGGTATTCAATCCAAATCGATAGTGATGCATTAATCAATTACCAAAACATTTTCAACAATCTTTGATCGAGGAGGGAGATGTAGTTCTTATTAGCAAAATATGAATTGTTATTAATTCCTATGGGTTTATTTGTGAGAATTAACAGACGTTGTGTTACTAAAAGTTACAAAGTAAAATAAGACAAGCTTAGGATCAATTATTCCTTGCTTTAAATTAGCTGTGGCATTTCAATTAAGTAGCAAAATTGTAAATGACATTAATACCAAACTGCAAGTAAATAGAGTAGACTATGTATGGTCAGCTCTAAAGTTGACTCAAGGAGTTCTAGATTTAGTCGACTGTAGTCAACTCTAGATAGAGTAGACTATAGTCAGCTCTAGATAGAGCCTACTGTAATCAACTCTAGATAGAGCAGACCGTAGTCAAGTCTAGATAGAGTCGACTGTAGTCAAGTCTAGATAGAGCCGACTTAAGGAGTTCTAGATTCAGCCGAGTATATTCAACTCTAGATAAAGTCGATTCCAGTCAAGTCTTTGAATAGAAAGTTAATTTGCTTTCGCTATTAATCCCACTTATAAACTTTAGATGTATCTATTGAAATTATCCTACAAATAAGAGAAATAATCATAAAACCTAAATAGTGTTATGGTGCTATGGGGAACGGCCTCAGCTTTAAATGCAGACAGAATTCAAAGACTTCAAAACAAATTGCTACAATTAAAAATTCCAATATTCATAAAAAACTTAACGAGCCTTTGGTAAAAACTGAGATCCAAAAATATGCAGAAGAAATTTAAAAAAGCTTGAAGTACACTACTACCCCGCAACAAATTCGTCGAGGAAGAAGGTATACACAGTGACTCTGAGCCAAAGACAAGAAGGAAGAATGTAAAAAAAATAAACTTCGATATAACGAACTTTTCGGCTCAACAAATGGACCTGAATACATTGCCTGTATTTAAATAAATGATTTTTTTATGGAGAATATTGTTAGAGTTTCTTATTATGTAATATTATTATTTTAAAAAATATGGAATTTTTAACAATAACTTTGTGACATATTTCACATCTAACAAGTGACATATCAGTAGTAGAAGCTTTGAAAATTGTTACAATGAAAATTGAAAATCTCCTTAGATTCAATAAAGTCGTTCAGTAAATGAATTTAATTTCAGCAATATTGCCACATTTGCATATCTAAGAAAGCTTTGTGGTTTAGAGGCGTGACTAGCCCACTTCTTTTTCGAAAATTCGACTGTAAATGCGGTAACGATTAATGGAACACACTAACGACAGATGTTAACAACAAACGCTGATAACTGCAGGCTCCCCAATCATGCGATTTAATTATTGAATTGAATTATTTTCATATACGAGTAAATTCATTGTTTCATTTTGTTTTGATACAACAAAAGCGTTTATTCAAAAAATGTATTGAAAGTATCATACTCCGCATAGAATTATCTCCTCCTAATGATACGGAAGTCTGATTTCTTCCGCTTGGAAAGCAAAACATTACTAGGAACATGTAAAATATTAACGGCCTTATAGAGATTTTTTTTAACTGGAATTGCTCTTCGAAGCAAAATTTTCCAAGAAATTTCGTTTTTTTTCCTTTTACATACATTGTTATTAATCCAACTGACATGAGGAAAGAAAATCATAAAATATAAAGATATACTCGTAATAATAATGTAAATATGTATGTGTGTATGTATATATATATAATAAATTTCGCTCACAATCTCTCTTCTTATTACAGGTAAATAAAAGAAAAGAACAGGAATAACTATAGGTACATACATATGTAGGAATTTATAGATCCAGTAATAATTGCAAAGTGAGACAATCATAGGATCAATACACACATGTCTGCATTGATCCTGCCAGGCAGGCAACAATTGTAGGTAGAAGTAGGTAGCAAATGATATCGGCAGGACTAGCGAGATAAAGTGCCGGCAATAGCAGCAAATGTATAAAAGAAAGAAAAAAAATGACTTCTTAAATCGACACAGTGTATAGTTCTTGCGAGGGCGGTTTTTTAAATAAATTCTTGTTCAAATTTTGTACTGGATTTTCATCAAAAAAAAAGTTGTGCATAATATTCTAAAGAGATTCATTATGGTAAGTTTAATTTGATATAAGAATTCATATACATTCGTCGCTTCATATAAGATAAATTTAAGAGTAAAAATTATTTACAGTGTGTCATATAATTACGTGTATTGCCTACTCATTTTCAAGTGAAATTTGTTTTTCAGTCTACGAGTACATTAAGATCATAAGACACAGGTGAACATACTTACATATATTGTTCTTCTGCTTTGCAGTTGATAGTAGGCATTGTGTAAATTAGGAAAATCCTAAAATTTTCAACAATGTCCTTTTTCGTTTAGTTGTTGTTGCATTTTATGAATTTGCATCACAAATTGCAGGTCGTAAAAGTTGTTTGCATTTGGAAATCCCAAATAGTTAAGTTTGTTGGGTTTTCTTAATTGTTCTTAGAATACGCGTCATTTATTTGTCAACTGTTATTAGTCTTTGTGTTAAAAAGGCCGGAGGGAAAATAATTTAACATTTCCAAAGTAAAAATTATTTTACAACTTAAAAACTAGAGGAGAATAAATTAAAAACATTAGTGATATGTTTGGTAGATGTTGTCGCGAAAGCATTTAAAATATACCACGGAATGGTAGTCCAGAATCGTTGAATGCAGGAGAGGAAAGATTAATGCCCATGGAAAATTGCTTAAACCTATATTTACCCCAAATCTAAGATTAACCACCAACTAAGAAGAACACTATATACCAAGGTAAGTAAAAACAAAATGCACAGGGTACAGAGAGACCGTCTGGCCAGCTAAAAACCTTTGGGAATTATTATGACGAAAGCAAATGCAAAATTTTTGGTTTAGATGGTCGACGTAGAATCTAGTGGAAGCAAAATCCACGGTTAATTAAGATAACGGTTCCATGGTGATATTGCAAAGTCTTATCAAAATAGAAACAGAAACATGATCGCACATTAGAAAATTAAAGAAACGATACATATAAATAAATAATTCCAACTGATGCTATTAATATTATATTACAATTTCAATATTACATTATATTAATAATTATTACTTCTATTATTTACAGATAAAACTACCCGTCATGTCTGTTTTGTTGGGATCTGCAGATAAATTTGGAAGCATACCAGACCACCTCAGCAATCGCCCGTTAATGGTTAATGGCTGGTCACAAACAACCGTTGATGGTTTTTCATATCTACATGAACTCGAAAACATGGAGAAACAATTCCACAGAGAAAAAAAATTAGAGGAAAAAGTAAGACTACTTCAGGCAAATCTTAAAGTCCACATCGAACTGTTATCAGAAATACATGCCACGTCAGCAAAAACATCAGCATTACTGTCACAGCAGCAGCTGCCACAAAATGAGCAAGACATTTATAATTCTGGCCTTAATAACAACATCAATAATAGTACAAATTTGACAAATAGTACTACTAGGACATCACAATTAAGTACCAAAATTGTTAATGCTATACATACATATGCCATCCAGCAAGTGGGTTGTTCTCCCTAAAGTGTGAAATATACTATCATTGCTGAAGGCAGGGTGGATGACAATGACGTACCCATCGAAATACAGTTGGCCGATGATGATGGAGCTTTAGATTTAACTAGTCCAGTTGATTCAGAATGCATAGAAATTTGCCTGAATCCCGAAGAAAACATTGAAATTAAAATTGAAGATAACGGTGCAAATAGTACAACGACAATGCATCATCAGACGCTACCAAAAACTTCAGACACCTCACCAAGTGAACATCATTCCAATAAAACACAAAATGAACTACCAAAACAAAAACCTTGTAACAGCAGTACTAACGGGTGGTTAAATTTCAAGGGCCGATGTTGATTTTGAATAAAACACAAACTATTTAGGAAATTATTGTAATTTTATTTTATTATGATATATTGGTATTACTCAATTATGTATGGAACCAAATATCGGCCAAATAGGCGCCGCGATCACGGCGGCACACCTCCATCCGATGGTCCAAATTTTCGATGACCCTGAGGCATAATGGAGGTTCTATGCCGTTAATGTGCCGAATTATCTCATCCTTTAGCTCTTGAATTGTTGCTGGCTTATCGGCAAAGAAAAAAGTCCAACGGTGTCAAATCACATGATCTTGGCGCCCAATTGACATCGCCATTACGTGAGATAACACGGCCATTGAATTTTTTGCGCAAAAGAGCCATTGTTTCGTTAGCTCTGTGGCAAGGCATCGTCCTGCTGAAACCACATATCGTCCACATCCATATCTTCCAATTCGGGCCATAAAAAGTTCGTTATCATCTCACGATAGCGAACACCATTCACAGTAACTGCCTGACCGGCCTCATTTTGGAAAAAATACGGCCCGATGATGCCGCCAGCCCATAAACCGCACCAAACAGTCACTCTTTGTGGGTGCATTGGTTTTTCGACAATCACTCTTGGATTCTCATTCGCCAAATGCGGCAATTCTGTTTATTGACGAATCCACTGGACGATAAAATTGACCAAAAAAATCACGAAGTGCATATTTAAATTATTTTTTTTTTTTGGTTCCGAGTACCTCCGGGTTGAGCCTAAAGTTTATATTACCCATTTATCACAATGTTTGTTCCTGTTTATATTTGAATAACAACAAAATCTGACTGTATGTTCCCAACTAAATTTCTTCGATACCTATAATAAGTACCTTTAAAACGAGCCGTAATAGTCTACAGATAAACTACGGATAAACTTGTCCGGAATACCCTAAATTTAAAGTTCCAAAAAATGGGTGATTTTTAAAATTTTTTTATTGTTGATTATATTATATTATATCTACAAAGTTGCGACCTGTACTCTGCGTACAAGCTTTATATGAACAGCCAGACGGACGGACATCGTTAAATCGACTCAGAAAGTGCTTCTTAGGCGTTCGCTATACTTGTTGGACCAACACCACTATTGTGTTGTTGGGTATAATAACTGGACATACTGATCCACCATAGGGGCACTAATGAACAGAAATTGCAGTTAATAATTATAATCATAGCAAAGAAAAATAATTTTGAAAACAGCGTATATTAAGTGCGCTAAACTCATGTCCACCACTGGTTCGGCCAATTGAACAATATTGATCTATTGTCAAAGGAAACTTAAAGTAGAGCGATCTTGCAGTTTGAATACTTGAATTGAAATGCTGTGCAAAACAAAAGCCTGAATGTTTGTAAGAGGAAATTAATTTTCGTTTCTTATTTTAACTTTTCTAAAAAAATAGTATTTTTTGTATATTAAATGGCTTTTTGTGTAACACAAATGTTAAAGAATAATGCGATCGGATTTTATGTTAAAAATGTATTAGTAAAGATTATCATAACCTATATTGCCATTAATTCCTATTTAGTTCTTATTCAGCAGGATTAGTGGATTTTTGTTGATCTGGCATTCCTATTCAAAGCAGAATTTTAAAATAATTAAACAACAACAAATGGGTTTTGTTCTTTGTTTTTTTCCTTTTATATTGTTATTGTTGTTAGTCCAACTAGCCAACCAACCAAAGAGAGGGACATTTTCGTTGATATTGTAAATACAAAAAACAACAACTACAATGTATAATTAAAAGAAATATTAAATAAAATGGTAGATGGATGGCTGCATGTCCTGCTGTTGGATTGTAAAATGAAATTACGCGCATTTTTCTCTCTACTCATTACTCATTGCAGGTAAACAAAATCAAATACAAAATAAAACAGAAATATGTATAAAACGAACTGGAAAAATAGGAATTTACTTACATTTGAAAGAATTGCAAGCTGAGGATCAATGTTTTCTATCCTTAAAACTAACAGAGTTATAGTTGTTGCTCTCATTAAGGTGTATACATACATGCACAAACAGGCAATCATTTAGGTAGGTAGCAAAGGATATCAGCAGGACTAAGTGTCGGCATTTGTATAGTAGTTATTATAACGTCAAAGTGTAAAGTTGTTTTAAAAAGCAAAAATATTGTGGTTTGAATTTTTATCAGTTTCAGAAAAGTGTTTATTAGAGTTTTGTAAAAAGTGTTATTTCCACAATAGAATTTTCGGCAATTTTTTATAACAATAGTGCGATAATTTTTTATAAAAATAATTTGCAATGGAACCCAAAGTGGTAAGTTTTAATTAAAAACTATTTTCAAACCAAAATTAATTTGTATAAGCTTTATTCCATATCAGATGAATAAAGGGTAAAATAATTGAAAATAGCAATACATTATCAGTTAGCGTACATTGTTACTTTTCAGCGAACTTTAATACAATATAGATTTCTTTATACCGACGGAATCAAGATCAATATCTTAACAAAAATTGGAAAATTAAAGAATCGCAAGGTTTTAAAGATTTAATATGTCAATAACAACGGATAGTATTAATATTTATAGCCTACAACCCCATAGTTGGGGTTCAATATACCCTGGATTTGTGCTGATTTTTGTAACGCCAAACATATTATTCTAATACCCACATTAAAGTATACCGATCGACTGAGAAGCACTTTCTGAGTCAACTAAACGATCTCCGTTCGTCTGGCTGGCTGTCCAAGTAAACATTGTGCGCGCAGAGTACAGGGGGCTGCTAATTCTGGCAGTCGTGATCGAAATTGTTTTCTAATCGAAATTTATTTCGACAGTGCAAAACAAAAGAAAATGTGAACAAAAAACAATTGGTTCTGCTAAATATAACTCAAGTAAATGCAAGATTTTTAAAAGAAATTATTTTAAATTAAAAATGGATCCAGTTATGTTTTTTTTACTCATCGTCTCTTGATTCTGACGAGATTGAAAACATTAATGACATAAGGAAACAAATAGGAAACACCTCCGACCCCTTTAGATTGACAAACAATGAGTAAGTATAAATAAGTACATACATACATACATATATATGTATTAATGTATGTATGTGTTTTTCTGTACTCAAAAGACGTCGTAGGCTCACAAAGCAAGCATAGGTAAAATTTGTTTTTAATATTTTTGACCTAAAAGTACATGGTGCAACTATACAAGGTGAGTGCAAATCTACAACACAAAACAGAAACAACAGGCATTTTGTTTGTGTAAAGTAATGTACTACTGTCAAAAATACTTGAAAAAGTATTACTTTTGACATAAGTAAATTGTAAACAAAGTCAGTCAGCTGGGCTACTGCACTCACCTTGTATAGTTGCACCATGTAAAAGTAATAAAATTATTAATAGGTATTATCATATTTTTTAAAGTAAGTAACAATTTTTTACTACCATATTCTTTTTTTTCTTCTGTTTAAAAAAAAAACGTTATTCCGAATGCATTTTTGGTTACGAGTAAAAAGTCGCAAGGTTGCGTACGAATGATCATTCGTTATCGAATGCCATCATTAGAAAGGTCGATACATTTTAGTCGCTATCGAATGAGGGAATCCCAAATGTTAAAAAATGCGAACGTTCGAATGAAAGACATAAAGATATTTCGATCAAATTTAGCACGAGACTCTTGTTCGGTCCAAAGACGGTTAGTATTGAATTTGGAAAAAAATTTTACCTAGCCCCCAAACAAATGTCCTCTGTAAAAGGGGTTTATCGGCCATAAATGTTTTATTTATATACATATGTATCTAAACAAATTTCGCCACAAATAAATTGAACTTAAAGCCTCCAAATTTTGTACAGATCGTATTATAACATTTTGGTATTCAAATAATATTTAACACAAATATGTTTCATATATGTATGTATATACAAATTATTCAGTGATTATGATTTTGATGATCGATCAAAAATCACTTCACAGATAAAAATATTTTTAAAGTGTTTATATCGAGATACAATTTAACAAAACAGAAATTTATATGTACAGAAGCCATGCCACTAAATTTTTGGATAATCTTTCCATAATACTGTTTTTGCTAATATACTGGGTGTAGGGTATTATATAGTCCAAATTTTCTTTCTTGTTCAATATTACATTAGACTTATTATTTTTTATTTCATTTATTTACAGATACAATTACCCGTAGTTGTAGGTTCGACTAATAAATTTAGAGGCATACCAGAACCAGGCCAACGCAACAATCGCCCCTTAACGGTTAATGCCTGGTCACAAACAACCGGCAGTGATTTTTCATATCTATATGAAATCGAAAATAGGGATCAACAATCTCAAAAAGAAAAGGAATTGGAGGAGAAAGTAAGAGCACTCGAAAGAGATCTTAAGACTCACACTGATTTGTTAACACAAATACGTGCCACCTCAGCCAGATCAACAGCACTACTGTCACAGCAGCAACCACAGCAAAGTCACCAGCAATATATTAACAAAATGGGAGTTAATAAGAAAAACAACATTAGCAGCTCTAATTTTAGTAGTAGTTCCAGGACACCACCATTAACTTCCATAATTGTTAATGCCATAAGTCCCACCCAGCTCGTAAATTGTTCACCTAACGAAAGTGTTAAATATAAAATTATAGCTGAAGGCAATGATAGTGATGAGCCAATTGAAATACAATTGACCGAAGACGATGGGGCTTTAAATCTAAACAGTTCGTCAGAATCAGGCCGTATAGAAATTTGTCCGACAGTCGAAAAGAACATTGAAATTAAGACTGAAAATAATAGTGGCAACAATTCAATGACAATGCATAATCAGCCACAACCAACAACACAACCAATGAAGACAACACCAAGCGAACATCATATTATAAAGCGACGAATACTGGCATCCGAACAACTTGTTACAAAATATGAAAGCCCTGAACAAACAACTACATCCTACAGTAATACACAACCTAAATCTGCAAGCCATAAACGTCGTAGCAGTGGCATCAGTTTACTTAAGCCTCCTAAGGTACAAATAACCAACATCAATCGCACATCCACCAATTATGATCTTGAAAATGTAATGGTATCAATTGGACCCAACAACACCCGTATACCGGCAAAATTATATGAAAACATGAATTGGACCTCCGCTTCAATTGCCACTAGAAAACTACTAATGACCATATTCGATCGTAAAGTCTTGGCTACACATTCCATGACTGGCAAGCCTTCACCGGCCTTCAAGGATCAATGCAAACCAATAAAACAAATGTTGGATCCTCTAGTCATAGCCGACATTATATTTGCGGTAACTCGCAAGTGTCAAGTAGCCGATAAGGAAGTGCGTAATGCCATCACTACTAAATGTGCAGACGAAAATAAAATGATGAAATTACAAATGAAAAAACGTATGCCAATGCGAGAAATTAACAAAGAAAATCTGGTTGGTGCAAATCTGTCTTAATAAACGTTTGTTAAATTTAATAATCGTTTTTGAATAAGGGGGCATAATGCTTCAAAAAAGAATAACGTGCATCCAATTCCATGAGTGTTAGACAAAAAAATTAATCAAATATTTTTTTTATGGTCGACAAATAAAAATAAATGTAAAATTATGTTAATGTTAATGCATTTAATAAAATTAGTTTGTTTAAAGTCAGGATTTTTTATACCAAAAACAACCTTTTATGAATATAAATAAAAATATTTTTTACATTATTATTTATTTATGTCCTTTTTAATAAATATAAATAAGTTAAATAAGTTTTATATTTAACAAAACTTAATAAATAATTTTCTTTTTTTTTAATACGAGTACAGTGACCAAAAAGATGGAAGGTATATTAAGTTTGTCATTCCTTTTGTGACACATCGAAATATTGGTCGTATAACTAAAAAGTCTATATATTCTGGGTCCCCATCCATCCGTTTGTTGAAGGTACAATACAGCTTCGACAAATACATAGAACAATGAAATTTTTACAAATTTTTTACGAAATGTTTAATGTTGCAAATGAGAAAAATCGGTATAGGAGATCCAAGTTATAGACCAAAGTTTCAGACAACTGCGATATTTTTCAGATATCTTTTGCAATTTTCTTAAAATTTTTAAATTTTGTACATGTTTTTTATTATAGAAGGACAAGTCCTGTTGAAAATGTTGAAAATGTATGTATGTATTCTTTATTAGTATTCAAAATACTTTAAAATTTCACATTGATATTATAAATAAAATAAAATTTTATATATTATTATTTTTAACAAAATTTAAACATTCTTTTCTAAAAATATTAATATTTGTTTCAATTTTTATTTCATTTGCTAGTGAATTAAACAATTTAAATCCATTGTAGAAAAGTGATTTTTGTCTAGCCTAAAATGATCAGCATTTCTCAATCCATATGGTTGTACTTCTCCTACATATTTGATTTGATCACATAAATATTCAGGTGCATTTCCATATTTAATTTTGTGAATAAAGTTCAAAGTATTTAGTGCAAGTCTCTGTTTAATGTTGAGCCATTTAAGCGTATCAAGCATTGTTCGTATATTTATATATCTGTTACACTTTAAGATCGTTCGCATCGCTTTGTTTTGTAACTTTTGAAGTCGTTCTATTTGGGATTCGTTACAGCATGTATATATTATTGTAGACCCGAACTCAAAATGAGGTTTTATTATTCTATTATATATATTAATAGAAGTTATCAGAGATATTTTGTGTCTTATTCTTTTAAAAAAGCCTGGTTTCTTACTAATTTTTTTACAAATATATTCTATATGGTCTTTGAATTTCATTTCTTTGTCTTTTTCATTCACATAGTGTTGCTTGAACTGGTCGGACGTGTTATTTTTAGTGCGGCTGAATTTTCGTAATAGGTGAAAAAAAAATATATATATACATAAAATATAATAGAATATATATACATATATATATATATATATATATATATAAAATGATACCGTAATTGGTGGGAAAAAATATCTATAGTGGTTTTTGGGCAATTTAAAAATCGCATAACAACTGCATGAGTGTTCCTCTCAGATGTAATTCTGAGAAAGAGCTAAGCTACAGCAGAAACAAAAATTTATGGATCTCTAAGGAAGAATCCTTAAGAAAGTGGAGTCTCTTCTCACTACAAGAGCCGAAATACGGCGCCGTTCCTGTTCGCCCAATATAGTTATCTCATCCGATGAGAAATCATCATCTTCATCAAATAGTGGAGTCAAACCCAAAAAACAATTAGGTATGGATAAGTACATCACCGTTCTCAAGCGACAGAGGAGCCCGACATCTGCTCAAATGTCTTCCAATTCAAAAGTTTCTAAGACCGGTAGTAGTGATAATCCAAATGATCAAAACAGATTTGCTCTACTTCAGACGGATGACCCAGAAATACCGAAAAAGACATTTAAGCCCCCACCAATTTACCTGAGAGAGCCCACTTCCAATAAACTGGTACAAGGAATTGTCGCTTTAATAGGTGAGAACATGTTCAGCGTAACCTCAATTAAACATGGAAAAATCAGCGAGACAAAGATCCAAGGGAACAGGGAAGATGATTTTCGAAAATTGTCCAACCAGTTGGAGAGGGAGACTAGGGATTTCTATACCTATCAGCTCAAAAGCGCAAAAGGACTCCAAGTCGTTCTAAAGGGTATAGACTCATGTGTTGATCCTGCGGAGATAAAGAACGGATTAATGGACAAAGGGTTCAAAATCAAGAGCGTAGTGAATATTAGAAACCGTGAAAAGATTCCTCAGCCCATGTTCAGGGTAGAATTGGAACCTGGAGATGTTGCCTTAAAGAAAAACGAGTCCCATCCAATTTACAATCTTATTTATCTTCTGCATCGTAGAATTACCGTGGAGGAACCGCATAAGCGTGTTGGACCCGTCCAGTGTCTTAACTGTCAAGAATTTGGTCACACCAAAGCGTATTGTAAATTGCCGTCTGTTTGTGTTGCATGTGGGGAACTACATGCAACTGCTCAATGTAATAAGTCCAAAACGGACTTAAAAATAAAAAAATGCAGTAACTGTGGAGGAAATCATACCGCTAATTATAGAGGTTGTCCAGTTTATACTTATTTGAAGGGCATAAGGACCAGTAAGTCGCCAGTATTACCTGACCATCCTCAACAACCTAATTTCACGTCGAGTAAGAATTTTCCTCAAATTGTACGACCAACTACTCACGTAAACGCTCCTAATTCTAGACAAGTTTCTTACGCAAACGTGGTCAAATCTAATATGCCAGGTCTGGAGCAGGAACCTATATCGCAATATTCTGAGCCACATATCAACAATCTAGAGACAACATTGCAGACACTTGTCCAAACTATGAACACTTTTACGACCACCATGACATCCATGATGCAGGAAATGCTGAAAATGCAATCCACTATCTTGCAAGCCAATTTAAAAATTTGTTTTTGGAACGCGAACGTCCTCCGCCAACATAAAAACAAACTGGAATACTTCCTGATGGAGAAGCAGATTGATCACTCTCCTACTTTTATTTCAATGCATTTCCCTCAAGTGTATGGCTCTCCATTTAGAAACATGACTAAGTAAGTTGGATAAAATACAAAAAGTATTTAAGTTCTCATTGCACGGACAATATTGTGCTGAGAACTACCGACGATATTGATGAGTCGATTGGCAACTTTACCGAGGACCTTCGACGAGCTGTGCATCACGCCTCCACTTATAACTTTGAATGTAGAAATAAGACAAACAGAACTTATTTATCTGAGCTCGAACATCTCCTATCAGAAAAAAGAAGAATGAGAAGAGAGTGGCAACTTCACAAGTCTCCTGAACTGAAAGCCAGGCTACGGGTATGCAGAGATATACTAACGCATTTCTTAGAAACCCAAAGAACGGCTTCACTTAGATCTTACTTGGAGCGTCTTGATAGCACCCCACAATCTGACTACTCGTTATGGAAGGCGGCAAGAGGTTTAAAAAGACCAGTTAGAGGAAAACCTCCTTTGCGAAATCCGACTGCTGACTGGGCTAGAAATGATTCCGAGAAAGGGACATTATTTGTAAACCATTTGAGAAATGTGTTTACTATAAACAACTCAAATAACGTACCTGATTTGCCACCACTAGTTATTAGACCTCCTGTACCTCTAAGACTAAACCTTCGTAATGTCCAAAGGCCTATTGGTACTCTGAACTTTAGAAAGGCTCCAGGTATGGATAAAATCAGCAATAAAATGCTTGTGGAGTTACCTCGTGTAGCTAGAAGAATTATCCTCTTTATCTTCAACGCTATTTTACGCCTAGAATACTATCCTGCAGATTGGAAGGTGTCTATGATCACTATGATTCCTAAGTCAGGGAAGGATCACACCAAAGTAGAGTCATATAGGCCTACTGCCGACAATTTCTAAACTGTTCGAAAAATTGTTAATGACTAAGTTGGTTCCAATTCTGAACGACACTGAATGCATTCCTAATCATCAATTCGGCTTCAGAGCTAAACACAGCACCATCGAACAAACACACAGATTGGTAAATGTGATAAGAGGGTCGTTTGAAGACAAAATATACTGCTCCGCCCTTTTCATTGATGTGTCCCAAGCGTTCGACAAAGTTTGGCATGACGGTTTAATGCACAAAATAAAATTAACTCTGCCTGCTAACACCCATAAACTTATGGAAAGCTATTTATACGGTCGCAAATTTAAAATCAAAGAAGGCAATTTTTTAAGCCCCGCTCAGCCAATTGAAACAGGTGTGCCACAGGGTAGCATACTGGGTCCTATTTTATATTTGATTTATGCCTCCGACATGCCGTCAGACCCCAAAATCCACACGTCAACTTTCGCAGACGATACAGCCTTTATCAGCGTTCATAAGGACCACCAAGTAGCATCACAGAATTTGCAGAATTATGTTTATAAACTAGAGAATTGGCTAGAGCTTTGGAAAATCAGGGTTAATGAACAGAAATGTATTCATATCACTTTCACATTGCGAAAAGAAACTTGCTCATTCATCAAAATAAATAATCAAATTATTCCTCAACATAATGAAGTCAAATACCTCGGCATTCACCTCGACCGCCGTTTAACTTGGAAGTCTCATATTGAAGCGAAACTTACACAGATGAGATTAAAAGCAGTGCAACTTAATTGGCTAATTGGCAGAAATTCTTCACTAAAGTTGGACTGCAAACTATTGTTGTACAATGCAATTCTAAAGCCAATCTGGTGCTATGGAATTCAATTATGGGGTACTGCCTCAGCATCAAACATTGAAAAAATTCAAACGGGTCAAAATAAAATTCTACGTATAATTACTGCAGCTCCATGGTATGTTAAAAATTCTCGAATTCACAAAGATCTATGCGTGCCATCAGTAAAAGTTGAATTTACAAAACACGCGTCAAAGTATGTCAGCAAACTTGAACACCACCCAAAATTAACTTTTTTGTTTAATTCATATTTTGTTTTTTCGATATTTTGTTTCTCTTTAGGTTTAATTATTAAAGGCACCTGTTTATTAACATCTGGCATCACTGTTTTGGATTTCACTGTTTCTGCATACGATATTTTATTCTGTTTGACATTTGCTTCTGTTATTGCTTTTTTTATATCACAGTATTTTCTTCAATTTTGTTACAGATTTCTTTATTTTTATTTGCAAATTCATTTACATTTTCGGATAATTTTTGTATTTCCTGCGCGTTTTTTTCAAACGATTTGTGCACTATCTAGTTTTTTTAACCTGTCCTCATATCGCTTTTCTATTGCCTCTAATAATTTTTTTATTTCACATTCATTTTCTCTTAGAGACATTTTAAATTCATGTTTATATTCCGTTAGGTTTTGTTTGTTTTTGTTAACATCTTCCTGAATATCTTTTAATACCAAATCAACATTTTGTATATACTGGAGACAATCATCACATATAAATCTAACAAAATTATTTCCATCCAAGATTTTTGATGAGTATTGGTCTATTCCAGCACATTTTGTGGTACAATGATACACTTTATTGCATACTCCCATGCATTGTACACCCGTTTCCCCCCTAATTGCTGATCTGCATTTACTGCATTCAGTCATTTTATAAATAAATTTTTATTATTAAAAAAAAATATTTATAAAATAACTTTATGTTCCACTTGTTGTATTGTCTTTTATTTTATTTATTTATAGGTATAGAATAATTATTATTTCATAATCGAACTCTTAATTTTTACTTCTTGATAATTTTAGTCAGGCTTGAGTTCATTAAATTTAACTTTCAAGGTGGTGGTTGTCTTGATAGAAGCTAAAATTTTTCCAACCAATTTTTCAGCACTCTGAAGTAAATTTACTTTCAATATATTCAGGTATTGAAATTTGCCCATAATGCCTACAATAAACTCCTGATGATGACGTGCTCCCCCTGATGATGACATGCACCCCCAAACCATCACATGACCACCGCCATGCTTTACAGTACCACGTAAATTTTTAGTTTGCAGTTCCACATTTGCAACACACGCAAACCTTTCCATCATACCCGAATAGGTTATATACTCGTATACTCTCATCGTAGAAAATAACGATATCCCAGAACGAATCTGATTTTCCAAGGTACTCCGTTGCGAACTGTATTCTAAACTTTTTATCTTCGACTGTGAAAATTATTGTTCCGAAGAATTTTGCGGATGGTTTCAGGGTTGCTTTTTTCTAAACTTTTTATGCTCGACTGTGAAAATTATTGTTCCGAAGATTTTGCGGATGGTTTCAGTGTTGCTCTTTTTTCTAATGAAATGTTCCGCTTCCGCAGCTAAATAGATCCTGCTTCACTTTTCTTATCATCCACATTTCATTTGCTTTATTCAAGATCTTATTGGAAGCATTTTTGCGCTTATCTTATTGGAAGCATTTCTGCGCTTATCTGCAATGCAATACTCGCGTACGAAGCCCTATATAATAAAATGGAGCCTTTAAGGACTCAAATTAACAATTTCACCAATTTTCATCGCACCAAGCGTTTTCTCCATCTTTTGCTTCAAGTTGTGGAGCAATACAGAAAAAACTTTTTATCCCACAAACAATCTTCATTAGTATAATATAATCAACAACAAAAAAATTAAAAAAATCACCCATTTTTGGAACTTTAATTTTAGGGTATTCCGGACAAGGTTATCCGTAGTTTATCTGTAGACTATTACGGCTCGTTTTAAAGGTACATTATTATTATAGGTATCGAAGAAATTAAGTTGGGAACATAAACAGGATCAAAAATAGTGATAAATGGGTAATAGAAAAAAATTTTAGGCTCAACCCGGAGGTACTCGGAACTAAAAAAATAAATATGCATAATTATTTTTATCCCCAACCTCATATTTTTCAGTGCGAAAACTTTTGGATTTAAACATTTTTAATTTTTCAATATAACGCTATGGCCAGTCTAATGTACAGTGCTGAACATATAATTAGAAACGATATAATAATATCGCTGTGAAGCTTCTTTATAGAGCTACACTATAAATTGTTTTTAGCGTTTTCTTCAATGAGAAAACAATCAACATTGCTGTTGATGTTGAGTTCTAAGTTAAATAAAAAAATATAAAAATAATATTTTCACAATTGTTTTTTTTCTGGCCACGTAATTAGAAACGCACATATTTTTCTTCAACTTTTAAACTTTTCTAAATATTACTGATAAAGTGAGTATAACTTGTTAAACAATGGATAAACTTGTAATAATTTTGATACGGTATGAAAATGGTATTTGGTGCAATTCACTTGTACAAAAATAAAAAGGAGTTTGCAACCCCAGCTAGGAAACCTAGGATATGAAAAATCACTTTTGCAAGAGTTATTTGTACAGCCAGTAAAAATATCCATTATTGTCTTCGCACAAAATAAAGGCTGAAATTGGACAGCGCAGATATATCCACACGGACAATAAAAAGACGTCAGGACTTCATTCCACAAAAAACCTAATGTCTAAAAAAATTATCATGAAGCGGGTGTGGTTTGCAAGAGAAATGCTCAGAAAAGATTCACGTTTCTGGAATAGAGTTCTCTAGAGCGACGAATCTAAGTTTAGTTTGTTCCAATCTAATGGAAAATAATAAAACCTTTGACCCCAGGTACACTGTTAAAACAGTGAAACACGGTGGCGGGTCTATTATGGTCTGGGGTGGCTTTATTTGGTGTGGTATGGGTCCAATTGTATGAGTTCAGGCAACAATGGATGAGCATCAATATAAAAATGTAAAGGAAACGCATTGTTTTGAGAATATACCCGTACCATACATTTTCCATCATGATAATGACCGAAAGCACACTTCACTTCACGGTTATTTGTCGTGCTTATAATTAAGGACATACCACAAATTTTAGAAAAAAAGTATTTATGTATATAAAAATAAATCAATATTTTGTAGCAAATCCATCGATAACAACTTGATATCTGCGAAGCACTAAGGATACCAAATTTTTTACATACACTACTTGGAATGGCTTCCCAAGCTTTCATTGTATGCTTCGGATTGTTATCTTGTTAAAATATTCCTGGTAACTGTCATGTTCTCATCAGCATACGGCATCATTGTATCGCATGGAATTCTTGCATACTGAAACTTATTCATATTTTTCTCAATTTTGTGCAGCGGCCCAACAATATGTGACAACATAGCAGCCCAAATCATTATAGAACCTCCTCCAGCTTCAAAGTGGCGCGGATGTAATTTAGATCAAATTCTTTTAACTTTGGCCGGCGAAAATATTTTTTGATCTTTGGAGACCCTATTAATTTCTGTTTCGTCCGAAAACAATACTCTTTTCCACTTTTTTGCGAATTCGAGTCTCTTCTTTCGGTTACGTTCAGACAATAATGACTGCTTTCGTGAAATTCTTCCAAACAGTTCAACTTCTCGCAATCGACGTTTAACTGTAACTACTAACGGTTTTGCCTCATTTTGTCTAAAAACTGCAATTCGAATTTCATTTGGTGATTTATGCGCACAATCAGTGCATCTTCACGATATCACAGGATGTACTTTTACCCATGTTACGCAAGTATTAGGAAGAATGATAAATTATTTAATCTAACTTTTAAAAATTACCTGAATTGACATTTTATAAAAAACACCACAAAGAAAAAAAATAAGTGTTAAATTTTAGCGTTTTATTTAATAAATATTACCTTTAACATAACGATTGAATACAATGGCCAAATATGAACCGATTCAAGCAAAATACCGTTTTATGATTTATCTTTGCGTCAAATTATTATTTGTTGAATTGGTATGGATACTGATTCTCTAAAGGCATTAATGAAGACATCTATATTAGGACTATGAAAAATCGTGGACCGATTACTATATTCCACAGAACTTATCCCTCTACGAGTATAATAAAAATAAAATGTACAAAATTTTATGTAATTATCTGCATTATATTTGAAGAAAATAGCAAAAAATATCTGAAAAATATCGAGGTTGTCTGAAACTTTAGTCTATAACTCGCCATTGTGCCTTAGAATCTTATAAGGCATCAGAATATATAGACGTTTTGGTTCTAAGATCAATATTTCGGAAACGGAATATTCTATAAATACAAATATTTGAGTTTTAAGCTGTAAACACTCACCCCTATCGTGAATAAAAATTCCACAAAAATTCCCTTTTCCCATTTTTCCTATGAAAATTCAATGTTAAACAAATAAAAGGGAACAAATTTCATGTGGAATTTTTATTCACGATAGGGGTGATTATGTTCATTATAATATGTATATCTAGACTTATTTAAGTTAAATCAAGTAGGAAAGTATAGTCGGGCTTGACCGACCCTACACACAATATATGTATAAAACAGTGAAGTAGAACTTGTATGGAAGCTACGACTGATTATGGAACGAACGTCATAAAATTGCACAAAATGGTTTGTATATACATATATAAAACACATTTGAATTCAATATTATTGGGATACCTACATTTATAAGAGAGTTGTAAAGGGTGTCCCAACTAGAACGCAATTTTTAAATTTTAAATAACACACAGATATTTAAAAAAAAATCGTTAAACTTTATTATATCGTAAAGTAGACAGAATGAGGTTATGTATGGAACAAGATATCGTGCAGATGGCCGCCACAGCTTTGCTCGCACACACGCGGTCTTTTAATGAAATTTTCAATGACATTTTTGCATAAATGCTGCGGTATTTCATTAATGCAGCGTCCAATTTCCTCTTTTAAGGCTTGAGTTGTCGTTAGCTTATTCGCGTAAACCATCGACTTCAAAAAACCCCAAAGAAAAAAGTCTAAAGGTGTTAAATCGCACACTCTAGGCGGCCAATTCTGGTCTCCAAAACGCGAAATAACACGACCGAGAAATGACTGATGCAGCAATTGAATAGTTTCTCTTGCTGTATGACATTTCCTGAGTCAATTGAACTTTGTATGCATGAAGATGCAAATCCTTCGTCAAAATTCGCTGCATAGTGGATTTGGAGACACCAATTTGCTGAGCTCGGTGTCGAATTGAGGTGGATGGAGTTTGAGCGACATCATCACGTCAGCTGTGACATTTTTGGTTGATCGACCTGTTCGAAGGCGCGTTGTTGTCTTTGCATCACTAACAGACCCAGTTTCGGCAAATTTATCCATTAATCTCTTTACAGTTGACTCTTTTGGAGCATTATTGTGACCCCAAATTGTTCGCAATTTGCGTACTGTAGCCGCAAAACTTTCACCATTTTGGTAAAACAATTTCACAATGCGTTGTTCATTCGTGTAGCGCTCCATTTTTACTAACCTCGTACCTTCTACTAGCAAACAATAACAATTGTTCAAATGTCAAACAATGACACTTCGAATAACGCCAAATTTTAAAATTGCGTTCTAGTTGGGACACTCTTTACTGCTTAAAGTAATTTTCGGAAGTGGGCCTTATATGGGAGCTACAACTAATTATGGACCGATCATCATAAAATTGTACCATATTATTTATATATATATGAAACATATTTGTGTCCAATATTATTTGGATACTAATATTTTTAAGAGAGTTATGATCTTTAAAGTGATTTTTGGAAGTGGGCCTTATATAGGAGCTATGATCAATTATGAACCGATCTTTACAAAAGATGTGATTTGGCTTCATGTGCTACTTATTTGTGGTGAAATTTGTTTGGATACTTGCATAATTCAAACCCCTATTTCGGGAGGACATTTGTATGGGGGCTAGGTGTAATAATGGACCGATTTCTACCAGATTCAATCCCATCCGTCCTTGGGCCGAAAAAATATCACTTACCAAATTTTATCAAAATATCTTCAAAGTTGCGACCTGTACTCTGCGTACAAGCTTTATAGGAACAGCCAGCCAGACGGACGGACATCGTTAAATCGACTCAGAAAGTGCTTCTTAGGCGTTCGCTATACTTGTTGGACCAACACCACTATTGTGTTGTTGAGTATATCTAATAACTGGACATACTGATCCACCATAGGGGCACTAATGAACAGAAATTGCAGTTAATAATTATAATCATAGCAAAGAAAAATAATTTTGAAAACAGCGTATATTAAGTGCGCTAAACTCATGTCCACCACTGGTTCGGCCAATTGAACAATATTGGTCTATTGTCAAAGGAAATTTAAAGTAGAGCGATCTTGCTGTTTGAATACTTGAATTGAAATGCTGTGCAAAAGAAAAGCCTGAATTTTTGTAAGAGGAAATTAATTTTCGTTTGTTATTTTAACTTTTCTAAAAAAATAGTATTTTTTGTATATTAAATGGCTTTTTGTGTAACACAAATGTTAAAGAATAATGCGATCGGATTTTATGTTAAAAATGTATTAGTAGAAGATTATCATAACCTATATTGCCATTAATTCCTATTTAGTTCTTATTCAGCAGGATTAGTGGATTTTTGTTGATCTGGCATTCCTATTCAAAGCAGAATTTTAAAATAATTAAACAACAACAAATGGGTTTTGTTCTTTGTTTTTTCTTTTATATTGTTATTGTTGTTAGTCCAACTAGCCAACCAACCAAAGAGAGGGACATTTTCATTGATATTTTAAATACAAAAAACAACAACTACAATGTATAATTAAAAGAAATATTAAATAAAATGGTAGATGGATGGCTGCATGTCCTGCTGTTGGATTGTAAAATGAAATTACGCGCATTTTTCTCTCTACTCATTACTCATTGCAGGTAAACAAAATCAAATACAAAATAAAACAGAAATATGTATAAAACGAACTGGAAAAATAGGAATTTACTTACATTTGAAAGAATTGCAAGCTGAGGATCAATGTTTTCTATCCTTAAAACTAACAGAGTTATAGTTGTTGCTCTCATTAAGGTGTATACATACATGCACAAACATGCAATCATTTAAGTAGGTAGCAAAGGATATCAGCAGGACTAAGTGTCGGCATTTGTACATTAGTTATTATAACGTCAAAGTGTAAAGTTGTTTTAAAAAGCAAAAATATTGTGGTTTGAATTTTTATCAGTTTCAGAAAAGTGTTTATTAGAGTTTTGTAAAAAGTGTTATTTCCACAATAGAATTTTCGGCAATTTTTTATAACAATAGTGCGATAATTTTTTATAAAAATAATTTGCAATGGAACCCAAAGTGGTAAGTTTTAATTACAAACTATTTTCAAACCAAAATTAATTTGTATAAGCTTTATTCCATATCAGATGAATAAAGGGTAAAATAATTGAAAATAACAATACATTATCAGTTAGCGTACATTGTTACTTTTCAGCGAACTTCAATACAATATAGATTTCTTTATACCGACGGAATCAAGATCAATATCTTAACAAAAATTGGAAAATTAAAGAATCGCAAGGTTTTAAAGATTTAATATGTCAATAACAACGGATAGTATTAATATTTATAGCCTACAACCCCATAGTTGGGGTTCAATATACCCTGGATTTGTGCTGATTTTTGTAACGCCAAACATATTATTCTAATACCCACATTAAAGTATACCGATCGACTGAGAAGCACTTTCTGAGTCAACTAAACGATCTCCGTTCGTCTGGCTGGCTGTCCAAGTAAACATTGTGCGCGCAGAGTACAGGGGGCTGCTAATTCTGGCAGTCGTGATCAAAATTGTTTTGTAATCGAAATTTATTTCGACAGTGCAAAATTTTCTAATGATGGTACTCAGTGTTGTAAAAAACTTAAATAAGTACGTATTACAACATTGAATAAAATAAAAGAAAATGTACACAAAAAACATATGGTTCTGCTAAAAATAACTCAAGTAAAAGCTAAATTTTTTAAAGAAATTATTTTAAATTAAAAATGGATCCAGTTATGTTTTTTTTACTCATCGTCTCTTGATTCTGACGAGATTGAGAGCATTAATGACATAAGGAAACAAATAGGAAACACCTCTGACAAACAATGAGTAAGTATAAATAAGTACATACATACATACATACATATGTATTAATGTATGTATGTGTTTTTCTGTACTCAAAAGACGTCGTAGGCTCACAAAGCAAGCATAGATAAAATTTGTTTTTAATATTTTTGACCTAAAAGCACATGGTGCAACTATACAAGGTGAGTGCAAATCGACAACAAATACAACACAAAACAGAAACAACAGGCATTTTGTTTGTGTAAAATAATGTACTACTGTCAAAAATACTTGAAAAAGTATTACTTTTGACATAAGTAAATTGTAAACAAAGTCAGTCAGCTGGGCTACTGCTCTCACCTTGTATAGTTGCACCATGTAAAAGTAATAAAATTATTAATAGGTATTATCATATTTTTTAAAGTAAGTAACAATTTTTTACTAACATTTTCTTTTTTTTCTTCTGTTTATTTCGTTATTTCGAATGCATCTGTGGTTACGAGTAAAAACTCGCAAGGTTGCGTTCGAATGATCATTCGTTATCGAATGCCATCATTAGAAAGGTCGATACATTTTAGTCGCTATCGAATGAGGGAATCCCAAATGTTAAAAAATGCAAACGTTCGAATGAAAGACATAAAGATATTTTGATCAAATTTAGCACGAGACTCTTGTTCGGTCCAAAGACGGTTAGTATTGAATTTGGAAAAAAATTTCACCTAGCCCCCAAACAAATGTCCTCTGTAAAAGGGGTTTATCGGTCATAAATGTTTTATTTATGTACATATGTATCTAAACAAATTTCGTCACAAATAAATTGAACTTAAAGCCTCCAAATTTTGTACAGATCGTATTATGACATTTTGGTATTCAAATAATATTTAACACAAATATGTTTCATATATGTATGTATATACAAATTATTCAGTGCTTATGATTTATAATGATCGATCAAAAATCACTTCACAGATAAAAATCTTTTTAAAGTGTTTATATCGAGATACAATTTAACACAACAGAAATTTATATGTACAGAAGCCATGCCACTAAATTTTTGATAATCGTTCCATAATACTGTTTTTGCTAATATACTGGGTGTAGGGTATTATATGGTCTACATTTTCTTTCTTGTTCAATATTACATTAGACTTATTATTTTTTATTTCATTTATTTACAGATACAATTACCCGTAGTTGTAGGTTCGACTAATAAATTTAGAGGCATACCAGAACCAGGCCAACGCAACAATCGCCCCTTAACGGTTAATGCCTGGTCACAAACAACCGGCAGTGATTTTTCATATCTATATGAAATCGAAAATAGGGATCAACAATCTCAAAAAGAAAAGGAATTGGAGGAGAAAGTAAGAGCACTCGAAAGAGATCTTAAGACTCACACTGATTTGTTAACACAAATACGTGCCACCTCAGCCAGATCAACAGCACTACTGTCACAGCAGCAATATATTGACAATATTGGAGTTAATAATAAAAACAACATTAGCAGCTCTAATTTTAGTAGTAGTTCCAGGACACCACCATTAACTTCCATAATTGTTAATGCCATAAGTCCCACCCAGCTCGTAAATTGTTCTCCTAACGAAAGTGTTAAATATAAAATTATAGCTGAAGGCAACGATAGTGATGAGCCAATTGAAATACAATTGGCCGAAGACGATGGGGCTTTAAATCTAAACAGTTTGTCAGAATCAGGCCGTCTAGAAATTTGTCTGACAGTCGAAAAGAACATTGAAATTAAGACTGAAAATAATAGTGGCAACAATTCAATGACAATGCATAATCAGGCACAACCAACAACACAACCAATGAAGACAACACCAAGCGAACATCATATTATAAAGCGACGAATACTGGCATCCGATGTTACAAAATATGAAAGCCCTGAACAAACAATTACATCCGACAGTAATACACAACCTAAATCTGCAAGCCATAAACGTCGTAGCAGTGGCATCAGTTTACTTAAGCCTCCTAAGGTACAAATAACCAACATCAATCGCACACCCACCAATTATGATCTTGAAAATGTAATGGTATCAATTGGACCCAACAACACCCGTATACCGGCAAAATTATATGAAAACATGAATTGGACCTCCGCTTCAATTGCCACTAGAAAACTACTAATGACCATATTCGATCGTAAAGTCTTGGCTACACATTCCATGACTGGCAAGCCTTCACCGGCCTTCAAGGATCAATGCAAACCAATAAAACAAATGTTGGATCCTCTAGTCATAGCCGACATTATATTTGCGGTAACTCGCAAGTGTCAAGTAGCCGATAAGGAAGTGCGTAATGCCATCACCACAAAATGTGCTGACGAAAATAAAAGGATGAAATTACAAATGAATAAACGTATGCCAATGCGAGAAATTAACAAAGAAAATCTGGTTGGTGCAAATCTGTCTTAATAAACGTTTGTTAAATTTAATTTTTTTTTAATAAGGGGGCAAATATATAATGCTTCAAAAAAGAATAACGTGCATCCAATTCCATGAGTGTTAGACAAAAAAATTAATCAAATATTTTTTTTATGGTCGAAAAAGAAAAATAAATGTAAAATTATGTTAATGTTAATGCATTTAATAAAATTAGTTGTTTAAAGTCAGGATTTTTTATACCAAAAACAACCTTTTATGAATATAAATAAAAATATTTTTTACATTATTATTTATTTATGTCCTTTTTAATAAATATAAATAAGTTAAATAAGTTTTATATTTAACAAAACTTAATAAATAAAGATGGAGGGTATATTAAGTTTGTCATTCCTTTTGTGACACATCGAAATATTGGTCGTATCACCAAAAAGTCTATATATTCTGGGTCCCCATCCATCCGTTTGTTGAAGGCACAATACAGCTTCGACAAATACATAGAACAATGAAATTTTTACAAATTTTTTACGAAACGTTTAATGTTGCAAATGAGCAAAATCGGTCTAGGAGATCCAAGTTATAGACCAAAGTTTCAGACAACCGCGATATTTTTCAGATATCTTTTGAAATTTTCTTAAAATTTTTAAATTTTGTACATGTTTTTTATTATAGAAGGACAAGTCCTGTTGAAAATGTTGAAAACCGGTCCGCGACTTTTCATAACCCTAAAACAAATGTGTTCCCGGAATATGGCTTTATGGTACATAAATGTGTAAGGGGCTATAGTGAAATATTATATAAGAGCTTTATGACGATTTAAGTTATTTTCAAAGTATACTTTAAATGGGGGCTATGGTCAAATATGGAAACAAAATGTCGTTTTATGATTCTTCTTTGCATGAAACTTATGTGCTTTTCAATAGCCATTTATGTACTAGGTATATTAATGTAATAAATATTTTCTTTTAATAATGTGTGGTGTTTTTTATATTGTGGCGCTTAAGGTAGATTCACCCATTTGAAGTTTGACGCCTCTCTTTTTTAAAAGAGAGAGAGAGTGAAAATATTCATATGCAAAATCAGAACAAATATTTTGTTCGGAACAAATGGGTGAATCCATCTTACTAGTATCCTTTTTTTAATTTTTCTCAGCTTCTTTACTAAATAATGACAGATTTAAAAAAGGTATTACAATATCCTGCCATACATACTATACATATGTATATTGCAAGAACGTGCTTTAGAACCTTTTCGAATAATTCAAAATCAATGTTATCCAATTCCATTGAAAACTCATCACCCAATAAAGGATTGTAGATTTTAAATTTCTTAGCTCTGATACTAGTCTACTTGTAGAGACGGTATTATTGGCTCTTGATTTGTACGAGATTTAAATTTGGAGGTGCTTATTTTGTACATATGTGTGTATATAAAATCGTTTTCATGTAAGTCTCTTAAAATAACGTACAATTTCCCTTAAATTATCCTCATTAACAGTATAAACATATTTTGGTATCGACATATTATATGTACAGTGGCTCACATTGAAAGTCGGGCAAACTGTTTGCCAAACATTAAACCCTATTTGAAAAAAGAGAGCTTAGGATTTTATTTTTTTTATACCCTTCACCTTCATGAGAAGGGTATATATAAGTTTGTCATTCCGTTTGTAATTTCCACAAAATAATTTTCCGACCCTATAAAGTATATATATTCTGGATCCTTATAGATAGCGGAGTCTATTAAGCCATGTCCGTCTGTCTGTCTGTCTGGATGTTGAAATCAGTTTTCTGAAGTCCCCAGAAATCGTCGGGATCCAAATCTTCAATAATTCTGTCAGAAATGCTTTCGAGAAGTTTGCTATTTAAAATCAGCAAACTCGGTTTCGGCCAACCAGACTTATAAACCAATATGTGAGACAACCTCCATAAAAATTTGATATTTTTTGTCCATTTTATTGCAATATTTTGAAATATATTGCAGTTAATACCATGAAATTTTGTATACGTATGATAAAAGAAGAAAGTGTGCGGAAAACAGTAAGAATCGGTCCATGATTTCTCATAGCCCCCATACAAAATTCAGCAAAAATAAGTTTTATGCAAAAATAAATCGCAAAACGAATTTTTTTTTATAAAGTTCACTTCCAAAATTCACTTAAATAAGTATAAAACAGATATAAATAATTTTAAACGGCTAAAATTTGACATGAATAATATTTATAGGCAAATAAATTGTTGTGCTAAATTTTATGGTGGTCGACCGAGAATTGGTCATAGCTCCCATACAAGGACCACATCTGAAAAAGACATTTATCCCTTTATATATTGTATAAATATCGGTAACGACTAAAACTTTGCACAGATCATTTGCATATATACAAAAATCATCCCACAACATTTTGTGAATTTCGGTCTATTTTTAACTATGCCCCATATAAAGCCCTCTTCCGAAAATCACATAAATACTCATAAGTCTCTTATAAATAAGGGTACCAATTCAAAACTTTACACGGATCATTTACATACATGCCTAAATCAAACTGCTGGATTTGGAGAACATCGGCCCATATTTGATAATATCTCCCACAAAGGTCCACTCTCGAAATCCACGTTAATTCTAATATACCCTTCATGAAGGTGAAGGGTATAAATATACCGTTATTATGTTGAAATTCGACGTCAAATATAAGAACCATTTCCAAAAAACAACTAAACCCACAAAAATGATTAATATATATCGATATCGAACCAACTTTTATATGGATCAGAAATTTGGCTGAGCAGGACTTAAAAGATTGCCTTCTTTGATTTTAAATTTGCGACCGTATAAATAACTTTCCATAAGTTTATGGATGTTAACAGGCAAAGTTAATTTTATTTTGTGCATTAAACAGCCAAGCCAAACTTTGTCCAACGCTTGGGACACTTCAATGAAAAGGGCGGAGCAGTATTTTTTGTCTTCAAACGACCCTCTTATCACATTTACCAATCTGTGTGTTTGTTCGATGCTGCTGTGTTTAGCTCTGAAGTCGAATTGATGATTAGGAATACATTCAGTGTCATTCAGAATTGGAGTCTACTTAGTCATTAACAATTTTTCGAACAGTTAAGAAATTGTTGGCAGTAGGCTAATTGGCCTAATTTGGTGGGGTCCTTCCCTGGCTTAGGAATCATGGTAATCATAGATACCTTCCAATCTGCAGGATAGTATTCTAGGCGTAAAATAGCCTTGAAGATAAAGAGGATAATTCTTCTAGCTACACGAGTTACTCCACAAGCATTTTATTGCTGATTTTATCCATACCTGGAGCCTTTCTAAAGTTCAGAGTACCAATAGGCCTTTGGACATTACGAAGGTTTAGTCTTAGAGGTACAGGAGGTCTAATAACGAGTGGTGGCAAATCAGGTACGTTATTTGAGTTGTTTATAGTAAACACATTTCTCAAATGGTTTACAAATAATGTCCCTTTCTCGGAATCATTTCTAGCCCAGTCAGCAGTCGGATTTCGCAAAGGAGGTTTTCCTCTAACTGGTCTTTTTAAACCTCTTGCAGCCTTCCATAACGAGTAGTCAGATTGTGGGGTACTATCAAGACCCTCCAAGTAGGATCTAAGTGAAGCCGTTCTTTGGGTTTCTAAGAAATGCCTTAGTATATCTCTGCATACCCGTAGCCTGGCTTTCAGTTCAGGAGACCTGTGAAGTTGCCACTCTCTTCTCATTCTTCTTTTTTCTGATAGGAGATGTTCGAGTTCAGATAAATAAGTTCCGTTTTATCTTATTTCTACATTCAAAGTTATAAGTGGAGGCGTGATGCACAGCTCGCCGAAGGTCCTCGGTAAAGTTGCCAATCGACTCATCAATAGTTCTCAGCACAATATTGTCCGTGCAATGAGAACTTAAATACTTTTTGTATTTTATCCAACTTACTTAGTCATGTTTCTAAATGGAGAGCCACACACTTGAGGGAAATGCATTGAAATAATAGTAGGAGAGTGATCAATCTGCTTCTCCATCAGGAAGTATTCCAGTTTGTTTTTATGTTGGCGGAGGGCGCGTTCCAAAAACAAATTTTTAAATAAATCATTTCTTTAAAATGGCTTGCAAGATAGTGGATTGCATTTCCAGCATTTCCTGCATCATGGATGTCATGGTGGTCTTAAAAGTGTTCATAGTTTGGACAAGTGTCTGCAATGTTTTCTCTAGATTGTTGATATGCGGCTCAGAATATTGGGAGTTAGGTTCCTGCTTCAGACTTGGCATATTAGATTTAACCACGTTTGCGTAAGAAACTTGTCTAGAATTAGGAGCGTTTACGTGAGTAGTTGGTCATTCAATTTGAGGAAAATTAATACTCGACGTGAAATTAGGTTGTTGAGGATGTTCAGGTAGTACTGACGACTTATTTGTCTTTATGCCCTTCAAATAAGTATAAACTGGGCAACCTCTATAATTTGTGGTATGATTTCCTCCACAGTTACTGCATTTTTTATTTTTAAGCCAGTTTTGGACTTATTACATTGAGCAGTTGCATGTAATTCCCCACACGCGACACAAACAGACGGCAATATACAATACGCTTTGGTGTGGCCAAATTCGTAACAATTAAGACACTGGACAGGTCCAACACGCTTATGCGGTTCCTCCACGGTAATTCTACGATGCAGAATGTAAATGAGATTGTAGATTGGATGGGACTCGTTTTTCTTTAAGACAACATCTCCAGGTTTCAATTCTAGGCTGAGCAATCTTTTCATGGTTTTTAATATTCACTACGCTCTTGATTTTGAACCCTTTGTCCATTAAACCGATCTTTATCTCCGCGGGATCAACACATGGGTCTATACCCTTTAGAACGACTTGGAGTCCTTTTGCGCTTTTGAGCTGATAGGTATAGAAATCCCTAGTCTCCCTCTCCAACTGGTTGGACAATTTTCGAAAATCATCTTCCCTGTTCCCTTGGATCTTTGTCTCGCTGATTTTTCCATGTTTAATTGAGGTTACGCTGAACATGTTCTCACCTATTAAAGCGACAATTCCTTGTACCAGTTTATTGGAAGTGGGCTCTCTCAGGTAAATTGGTGGGGGCTTAAATGTCTTTTTCGGTATTTCTGGGTCATCCGTCTGAAGTAGAGCAAATCTGTTTTGATCATTTGGATTATCACTACTGACGGTCTTAGGAACTTTTGAATTGGAAGACATTTGAGCAGATGTCGGGCTCCTCTGTCGCTTGAGAACGGTGATGTACTTATCCATACCTAATTGTTTTTTGGGTTTGACTCCACTATTTGATGAAGAAGATGATTTCTCATCGGATGAGATAACTATATTGGGCGAACAGGAACGGCGCCGTATTTCGGCTCTTGTAGTGAGAAGAGACTCCACGGATTTTCTTAAGAATTCTTCCTTAGAGATCCATAAATTTTTGTTTCTGCTGTAGCTTAGCTCTTTCTCAGAATTACATCTGAGAGGAACACTCATGCAGTTGTTATGCGATTTTTAAATTGCCCAAAAACCACTATAGATATTTTTTCCCACCTATTACGGTATCATTTTATATATATATATATATATATATATATATGTATATATATTCTATTATATTTTATGTATATATATATTTTTTTTTTCACCTATTACGAAAATTCAGCCACATTAAAAATAACACGTCCGAACAGTTCAAGCAACACTATAACCAGCGCTGCCAGAAGTAAGATTTTACTTTTTTTTTAAGATTTTTTAGCCGAAAAAAAAGATTTTTTGTTTTGCCTAGACGAAGGTTAGGTTCAATTAAAAACAACCTGTTTTGTACTAATTATTTCCAAAAATAAGATTTTTTCTTCAAAAATAACACTTTTTTTTGGTCAAATTAAGATTTTTTGCTGAAAATTTCTGGCAGCCCTGACTATAACACTAACTAGCTGAGAGTTGTAGGTAAAAAATATTTTCTCCCTCTCAAAAAGAGAGAAGTCAAACTTCATATAAAAAAGCTTTGTCCGGGCAAATATTTTGTTCAGAACAAATGGGTGAAGCCACCTGAAGTGTTAAATAGAAAAGTATTAATATATTAGATTTACATACATTATCGCTAGCTAGCACCATGGTGTAAATATACAAGGTGAGTACAAATCGGCAACAAATACAACACAATACAGAAACAACAGGCATTTTGTTTGTGTAAAGTCAAAGTCAGTCAGCTGTGCCACTGCTCTCACAACATGGCTAGCACAGTAAATGTAAAATTATTTTAAAAATAAATTTAATTAAATTATTTTTTTAAAACCCAAGATTTTTCATATTGAAAACAAGTTGGAGTGCTATATTTCGCAATGCCGAATCTTTAATACCATTCACCTTAATGTAATGATAGTTACAAAAACTACGCTGTTGTTAGGACCATAATATCATTATTCATTATTCAGTATTTCTTATTTAGTTTTAACGCAAATTTTATTAGTATTTTATATAACGATGCACAATATAATTTATTTCAAATGATTTTAAATTTAATCTAAGTTTAACCATTTATAATGTGATGTAATTGCCAATTATTATCATTGTTTACAGAGTTTGTATATTTATTATAACATTCGTATATGTACTTGTATGTAATGTAATCATTTATAAAACTTAAAATATGTTTAACATTTTTTCCATATTCACCAGGTTAAAGAAAAAAGAGTAACGTTATAAGGTGAAGCTTATATCATCTCAATAATGGTTATTTACAAGATTTTATAAGTGGAAGTGGACCAATTATAGACTGATATCTTCAAAATCCAGTAACGTGATTTCTATGTATTTGGGTCTAATTTAGGTAGAATTTTATCTCAATAACGTAGTTTATGAAAGTTAATTGGTTGTTATAATAATACTCGGAAGTTTATTTTATTTATTTGGGAGCTATTGCCAAATATGGATTGATAACTACAAAATTCAATAGTATAATTGCCATATGATTGATATTAGTATAATTTGTAGATTAAAATTACTGATCTGTATAGAATGTTGGTTTGATATCGATATTTATTAGACATTTTTAATGGTTTACTTGTTTTTCGGAATTGATTTCTATATGGGAGCTATGACCAATGACCAAAGTTTATATATATAGGGATATATTTAAGAGATATATGAGTATTAAAGTAATTTTCGTAAGTGGACCTTATATAAAGGATATGACCAAATATGGACCTGAATTCACAAAATCCAACAGTTCGATTTGGGCATATATATAATTGATTTGTGACTAATTGCGGATCGGTACCGTTATTTATAACAAATTTATACATATTTCAGTGATTTTTGGAGTGGAATTTGTATGGAAGCAATGGGCAATTTTATTATGAAACTTAATTTTGCTATTTTTAGGTATTTATTATTAGTCTCAAAAAGAAGAGAAGTGGTATTCAATCCAAATCGATAGTGATGCATTAATCAATTACCAAAACATTTTCAACAATCTTTGATCGAGGAGGGAGATGTAGTTCTTATTAGCAAAATATAAATTGTTATTAATTCCTATGGGTTTATTTGTGAGAATTAACAGACGTTGTGTTACTAAAAGTTACAAAGTACAATAAGACAAGCTTAGGATCAATTATTCCTTGCTTTAAATTAGCTGTGGCATTTCAATTAAGTAGCAAAATTGTAAATGACATTAATACCAAACTGCAAGTAAATAGAGTAGACTATGTATGGTCAGCTCTAAAGTTGACTCAAGGAGTTCTAGATTTAGTCGACTGTAGTCAACTCTAGATAGAGTAGACTATAGTCAGCTCTAGATAGAGCCTACTGTAGTAAGCTCTAGATAGTGCCGACTGTAATCAACTCTAGATAGAGCAGACCGTAGTCAAGTCTAGATAGAGTCGACTGTAGTCAAGTCTAGATAGAGCCGACTTAAGGAGTTCTAGATTCAGCCGACTATATTCAACTCTGGATAAAGTCGATTCCAGTCAAGTCTTTAAATAGAAAGTTAATTTGCTTTCGCTATTAATCCCACGAATAAACTTTAGATGTATCTATTGCAATTATCCTACAAATAAGAGAAATAATCATAAAACCTAAATAGTGTTATGGTGCTATGGGGAACGGCCTCAGCTTTAAATGCAGACAGACAGAATTCAAAGACTTCAAGACAAATTGCTACAATTAAAAATTCCAGTATTCATAAAAAACTTAACGAGCCTTTGGTAAAAACTGAGATCCAAAAATATGCAGAAGAAATTTAAAAAAGCTTGAAGTACACTACTACCCCGCAACAAATTCGTCGAGGAAGAAGGTATACACAGTGACTCTGAGCCAATGACAAGAAGGAAGAATGTAAAAAAATTAAACTTCGATATAACGAACTTTTCGGCTCAACAAATGGACCTGAATGCATTGCCTGTATTTAAATAAATGATTTTTTTATGGAGAATATTGTTAGAGTTTCTTATTATGTAATATTATTATTTTAAAAAATATGGAATGTTTAACAATAACTTTGTGACATATTTAACATCTAACAAGTGACATATCAGTAGTAGAAGCTTTGAGAATTGTTACAATGAAAATTGAAAATCTCCTTAGATTCAATAAATTCGTTCAATAAATGAATTTAATTTCAGCAATATTGCCACATTTTCACATCTAAGAAAGCTTTGTGGTTTAGAGGCGTGACTAGCCCACTTCTTTTTCGAAAATTCGACTGTAAATGCGGTTACGATTAATGGAACACACTAACGACAGATGTTAACAACAAACGCTGATAACGCAGATAACTGCAGGCTCCCCAATCATGCGATTTAATTATTGAATTGAATTATTTTCATATACGAGTAAATTCATTGTTTCATTTTGTTTTGATACAACAAAAGCGTTTATTCAAAAAATGTATTGAAAGTATCATACTCCGCATAGAATTATCTCCTCCTAATGATACGGAAGTCTGATTTCTTCCGCTTGGAAAGCAAAACATTACTAGGAACATGTAAAATATTAACTGCCTTTTTTAACTGGAATTGCTCTTCGAAGCACAATTTCCAAGAAATTTCGTTTTTTTTCCTTTTACATACATTGTTATTAATCCAACTGACATGAGGAAAGAAAATCATAAAATATAAAGATATACTCGTAATAATAATGTAAATATGTATGTGTGTATGTATATATATATAATAAATTTCGCTCACAATCTCTCTTCTTATTACAGGTAAATAAAAGAAAAGAACAGGAATAACTATAGGTACATACATATGTAGGAATTTATAGATCCAGGCGTATTGCAGTAATAATTGCGACAATTGAGACAATCATAGGATCAATACACACATGTCTGCATTGATCCTGCCAGGCAGGCAACAATTGTAGGTAGAAGCAGGTAGCAAATGATATCGGCAGGACTAGCGAGATAAAGTGCCGGCAATAGCAGCAATTGTATAAAAGAACGAAACCAAATGAATTCTTAAATCGACACAAATAAATCGAATAAATTCTTGTTCAAAGTTTGTACTGGATTTTCATCAAAAAAAAAAAGTTGTGCATAATATTCTAAAGAGATTCATTATGGTAAGTTTAATTTGATATAAGAATTCATATACATTCGTCGCTTCATATAAGATAAATTTAAGAGTAAAAATTATTTACAGTGTGTCATATAATTACGTGTATTGCCTACTCATTTTCAAGTGAAATTTGTTTTTCAGTCTACGAGTACATTAAGATCATAAGACACAGGTGAACATACTTACATATATTGTTCTTCTGCTTTGCAGTTGATAGTAGGCATTGTGTAAATTAGGAAAATCCTAAAAATTTCAACAATGTCCTTTTTCGTTTAGTTGTTGTTGCATTTTATGAATTTGCATCACAAATTGCAGGTCATAAAAGTTGTTTGCATTTGGAAATCCCAAATAGTCGAGTTTGTTGGGTTTTCTTAATTGTTCTTAGAATACGCGTCATTTATTTGTCAACTGTTATTAGTCTTTGTGTTAAAAAGGCCGGAGGGAAAATAATTTAACATTTCCAAAGTAAAAATTATTTTACAACTTAAAAACTAGAGGAGAATAAATTAAAAACATTAGTGATATGTTTGGTAGATGTTGTCGCGAAAGCATTTAAAATATACCACGGAATGGTAGTCCAGAATCGTTGAATGCAGGAGATTAATGCCCATGGAAAATTGCTTAAACCTATATTTACCCCAAATCTAAGATTAACCACCAACTAAGAAGAACACTATATACCAAGGTAAGTACAAACAAAATGCACAGGGTACAGAGAGATCGTCTGGCAAGGTAAAAACCTTTCACACCGAAAGTGTGAAATATACTATCATTGCTGAAGGCAGGGGGGATGACAATGACGTACCCATCGAAATACAGTTGGCCGATGATGATGGAGCTTTAGATTTAACTAGTCCAGTTGATACAGAATGCATAGAAATTTGCCTGAATCCCGAAGAAAACATTGAAATTAAAATTGAAGATAACGGTGCAAATAGTACAACGACAATGCATCATCAGACGCTACCAAAAACTTCAGACACCTCACCAAGTGAACATCATTCCAATAAAACACAAAATGAACTACCAAAACAAAAACCTTCTAACAGCAGTACTAACGGGTGGTTAAATTTCAAGGGCCGATGTTGATTTTGAATAAAACACAAACTATTTAGGAAATTATTGTAATTTTATTTTATTATGATATATTGGTATTACTCAATTATGTATGGAACAAAATATCGGCCAAATGGTCGCCGCTCTTGAATTATTGCTGGCTTATCGACGTACACCTTTTCTTTCACATAACCCCAAAGAAAAAAGTCCAACGGTGTCAAATCACATGATCTTGGCGCCCAATTGACATCGCCATTACGTGAGATAACACGGCCATTGAATTTGTTGCGCAAAAGAGCCATTGTTTCGTTAGCTGTGTGGCAAGAGGCATCGTCCTGCTGAAACCACATATCGTCCACATCCATATCTTCCAATTCGGGCCATAAAAAGTTCGTTATCATCTCACGATAGCGAACACCATTTACAGTAACTGCCTGACCGGCCTCATTTTGGAAAAAATACGGCCCGATGATGCCGCCAGCCCATAAACCACACCAAACAGTCACTCTTTGTGGGTGCATTGGTTTTTCGACAATCACTCTTGGATTCTCATTCGCCCAAATGCGGCAATTCTGTTTATTGACGAATCCACTGGACGATCAAATTGACCAAAAAAATCACGAAGTGCATATTTAAATTATTTTTTTTTTTTTGGTTCCGAGTACCTCCGGGTTGAGCCTAAAGTTTATATTACCCATTTATCACAATGTTTGTTCCTGTTTATATCTGAATAACAACAAAATCTGACTGTATGTTCCCAACTAAATTTCTTCGATACCTATAATAAGTACCTTTAAAACGAGCCGTAATAGTCTACAGATAAACTACGGATAAACTTGTCCGGAATACCCTAAATTTAAAGTTCCAAAAAATGGGTGATTTTTAAAATTTTTTTATTGTTGATTATATTATATTATATTATATCTTCAAAGTTGCGACCTGTACTCTGCGTACAAGCTTTATATGAACAGCCAGACGGACGGACATCGTTAAATCGACTCAGAAAGTGCTTCTTAGGCGTTCGGTATACTTGTTGGACCAACACCACTATTGTGTTGTTGGGTATATCTAATAACTGGACATACTGATCCACCATAGGGGCACTAATGAACAGAAATTGCAGTTAATAATTATAATCATAGCAAAGAAAAATAATTTTGAAAACAGCGTATATTAAGTGCGCTAAACTCATGTCCACCACTGGTTCGGCCAATTGAACAATATTGGTCTATTGTCAAAGGAAATTTAAAGTAGAGCGATCTTGCTGTTTGAATACTTGAATTGAAATGCTGTGCAAAAGAAAAGCCTGAATTTTTGTAAGAGGAAATTAATTTTCGTTTGTTATTTTAACTTTTCTAAAAAAATAGTATTTTTTGTATATTAAATGGCTTTTTGTGTAACACAAATGTTAAAGAATAATGCGATCGGATTTTATGTTAAAAATGTATTAGTAGAAGATTATCATAACCTATATTGCCATTAATTCCTATTTAGTTCTTATTCAGCAGGATTAGTGGATTTTTGTTGATCTGGCATTCCTATTCAAAGCAGAATTTTAAAATAATTAAACAACAACAAATGGGTTTTGTTCTTTGTTTTTTCCTTTTATATTGTTATTGTTGTTAGTCCAACTAGCCAACCAACCAAAGAGAGGGACATTTTCGTTGATATTTTAAATACAAAAAACAACAACTACAATGTATAATTAAAAGAAATATTAAATAAAATGGTAGATGGATGGCTGCATGTCCTGCTGTTGGATTGTAAAATGAAATTACGCGCATTTTTCTCTCTACTCATTACTCATTGCAGGTAAACAAAATAAAATACAAAATAAAACAGAAATATGTATAAAACGAACTGGAAAAATAGGAATTTACTTACATTTGAAACAATTGCAAGCTGAGGATCAATGTTTTCTATCCTTAAAACTAACAGAGTTATAGTTGTTGCTCTCATTAAGGTGTATACATACATGCACAAACAGGCAATCATTTAGGTAGGTAGCAAAGGATATCAGCAGGACTAAGTGTCGGCATTTGTATAGTAGTTATTATAACGTCAAAGTGTAAAGTTGTTTTAAAAAGCAAAAATATTGTGGTTTGAATTTTTATCAGTTTCAGAAAAGTGTTTATTAGAGTTTTGTAAAAAGTGTTATTTCCACAATAGAATTTTCGGCAATTTTTTATAACAATAGTGCGATAATTTTTTATAAAAATAATTTGCAATGGAACCCAAAGTGGTAAGTTTTAATTACAAACTATTTTCAAACCAAAATTAATTTGTATAAGCTTTATTCCATATCAGATGAATAAAGGGTAAAATAATTGAAAATAACAATACATTATCAGTCAGCGGACATTGTTACTTTTCAGCGAACTTCAATACAATATAGATTTCTTTATACCGACGGAATCAAGATCAATATCTTAACAAAAATTGGAAAATTAAAGAATCGCAAGGTTTTAAAGATTTAATATGTCAATAACAACGGATAGTATTAATATTTATAGCCTACAACCCCATAGTTGGGGTGCAATATACCCTGGATTTGTGCTGATTTTTGTAACGCCAAAAATATTATTCTAATACCCACATTAAAGTATACCGATCGACTGAGAAGCACTTTCTGAGTCAACTAAACGATCTCCGTTCGTCTGGCTGGCTGTCCAAGTAAACATTGTGCGCGCAGAGTACAGGGGGCTGCTAATTCTGGCAGTCGTGATCGAAATTGTTTTCTAATCGAAATTTATTTCGACAGTGCAAAACAAAAGAAAATGTGAACAAAAAACAATTGGTTCTGCTAAATATAACTCAAGTAAATGCAAGATTTTTAAAAGAAATTATTTTAAATTAAAAATGGATCCAGTTGTGTTTTTTTTACTCATCGTCTCTTGATTCTGACGAGATTGAAAACATTAATGACATAAGGAAACAAATAGGAAACACCTCCGACCCCTTTAGATTGACAAACAATGAGTAAGTATAAATAAGTACATACATACATACATATATATGTATTAATGTATGTATGTGTTTTTCTGTACTCAAAAGACGTCGTAGGCTCACAAAGCAAGCATAGGTAAAATTTGTTTTTAATATTTTTGACCTAAAAGTACATGGTGCAACTATACAAGGTGAGTGCAAATCTACAACACAAAACAGAAACAACAGGCATTTTGTTTGTGTAAAGTAATGTACTACTGTCAAAAATACTTGAAAAAGTATTACTTTTGACATAAGTAAATTGTAAACAAAGTCAGTCAGCTGGGCTACTGCACTCACCTTGTATAGTTGCACCATGTAAAAGTAATAAAATTATTAATAGGTATTATCATATTTTTTAAAGTAAGTAACAATTTTTTACTACCATATTCTTTTTTTTCTTCTGTTTAAAAAAAAAAACGTTATTCCGAATGCATTTTTGGTTACGAGTAAAAAGTCGCAAGGTTGCGTACGAATGATCATTCGTTATCGAATGCCATCATTAGAAAGGTCGATACATTTTAGTCGCTATCGAATGAGGGAATCCCAAATGTTAAAAAATGCAAACGTTCGAATGAAAGACATAAAGATATTTTGATCAAATTTAGCACGAGACTCTTGTTCGGTCCAAAGACGGTTAGTATTGAATTTGGAAAAAAATTTCACCTAGCCCCCAAACAAATGTCCTCTGTAAAAGGGGTTTATCGGTCATAAATGTATCTAAACAAATTTCGCCACAAATAAATTGAACTTAAAGCCTAATCACACCTCCAAATTTTGAGCAGATCGTATTATAAAATTTTGGTATGCAAATAATATTTAACACAAATATGTTTCATATATGTATGTATGTATTATTCAGTGCTTATGATTTATAATGATCGATCAAAAATCACTTCACAGATAAAAATCTTTTTAAAGTGTTTATATCGAGATACAATTTAACACAACAGAAATTTATATGTACAGAAGCCATGCCACTAAATTTTTGGATAATCTTTCCATAATACTGTTTTTGCTAATATACTGGGTGTAGGGTATTATATGGTCTACATTTTCTTTCTTGTTCAATATTACATTAGACTTATTATTTTTTATTTCATTTATTTACAGATACAATTACCCGTAGTTGTAGGTTCGACTAATAAATTTAGAGGCATACCAGAACCAGGCCAACGCAACAATCGCCCCTTAACGGTTAATGCCTGGTCACAAACAACCGGCAGTGATTTTTCATATCTATATGAAATCGAAAATAGGGATCAACAATCTCAAAAAGAAAAGGAATTGGAGGAGAAAGTAAGAGCACTCGAAAGAGATCTTAAGACTCACACTGATTTGTTAACACAAATACGTGCCACCTCAGCCAGATCAACAGCACTACTGTCACAGCAGCAATATATTGACAATATTGGAGTTAATAATAAAAACAACATTAGCAGCTCTAATTTTAGTAGTAGTTCCAGGACACCACCATTAACTTCCATAATTGTTAATGCCATAAGTCCCACCCAGCTCGTAAATTGTTCTCCTAACGAAAGTGTTAAATATAAAATTATAGCTGAAGGCAACGATAGTGATGAGCCAATTGAAATACAATTGGCCGAAGACGATGGGGCTTTAAATCTAAACAGTTTGTCAGAATCAGGCCGTCTAGAAATTTGTCTGACAGTCGAAAAGAACATTGAAATTAAGACTGAAAATAATAGTGGCAACAATTCAATGACAATGCATAATCAGGCACAACCAACAACACAACCAATGAAGACAACACCAAGCGAACATCATATTATAAAGCGACGAATACTGGCATCCGATGTTACAAAATATGAAAGCCCTGAACAAACAATTACATCCGACAGTAATACACAACCTAAATCTGCAAGCCATAAACGTCGTAGCAGTGGCATCAGTTTACTTAAGCCTCCTAAGGTACAAATAACCAACATCAATCGCACACCCACCAATTATGATCTTGAAAATGTAATGGTATCAATTGGACCCAACAACACCCGTATACCGGCAAAATTATATGAAAACATGAATTGGACCTCCGCTTCAATTGCCACTAGAAAACTACTAATGACCATATTCGATCGTAAAGTCTTGGCTACACATTCCATGACTGGCAAGCCTTCACCGGCCTTCAAGGATCAATGCAAACCAATAAAACAAATGTTGGATCCTCTAGTCATAGCCGACATTATATTTGCGGTAACTCGCAAGTGTCAAGTAGCCGATAAGGAAGTGCGTAATGCCATCACTACTAAATGTGCAGACGAAAATAAAATGATGAAATTACAAATGAAAAAACGTATGCCAATGCGAGAAATTAACAAAGAAAATCTGGTTGGTGCAAATCTGTCTTAATAAACGTTTGTTAAATTTAATAATCGTTTTTGAATAAGGGGGCATAATGCTTCAAAAAAGAATAACGTGCATCCAATTCCATGAGTGTTAGACAAAAAAATTAATCAAATATTTTTTTTATGGTCGACAAATAAAAATAAATGTAAAATTATGTTAATGTTAATGCATTTAATAAAATTAGTTTGTTTAAAGTCAGGATTTTTTATACCAAAAACAACCTTTTATGAATATAAATAAAAATATTTTTTACATTATTATTTATTTATGTCCTTTTTAATAAATATAAATAAGTTAAATAAGTTTTATATTTAACAAAACTTAATAAATAATTTTCTTTTTTTTTAATACGAGTACAGTGACCAAAAAGATGGAAGGTATATTAAGTTTGTCATTCCTTTTGTGACACATCGAAATATTGGTCGTATAACTAAAAAGTCTATATATTCTGGGTCCCCATCCATCCGTTTGTTGAAGGCACAATACAGCTTCGACAAATACATAGAACAATGAAATTTTTACAAATTTTTTACGAAATGTTTAATGTTGCAAATGAGAAAAATCGGTATAGGAGATCCAAGTTATAGACCAAAGTTTCAGACAACTGCGATATTTTTCAGATATCTTTTGCAATTTTCTTAAAATTTTTAAATTTTGTACATGTTTTTTATTATAGAAGGACAAGTCCTGTTGAAAATGTTGAAAATGTATGTATGTATTCTTTATTAGTATTCAAAATACTTTAAAATTTCACATTGATATTATAAATAAAATAAAATTTTATATATTATTATTTTTAACAAAATTTAAACATTCTTTTCTAAAAATATTAATATTTGTTTCAATTTTTATTTCATTTGCTAGTGAATTAAACAATTTAAATCCATTGTAGAAAAGTGATTTTTGTCCAGCTGTTGTAGTAGCCCTCTCTAGCCTAAAATTATCAGCATTTCTCAATCCATATGGTTGTACTTCTCCTACATATTTGATTTGATCACATAAATATTCAGGTGCATTTCCATATTTAATTTTGTGAATAAAGTTCAAAGTATTTAGTGCAAGTCTCTGTTTAATGTTGAGCCATTTAAGCGTATCAAGCATTGTTCGTATATTTATATATCTGTTACACTTTAAGATCGTTCGCATCGCTTTGTTTTGTAACTTTTGAAGTCGTTCTATTTGGGATTCGTTACAGCATGTATATATTATTGTAGACCCGAACTCAAAATGAGATTTTATTATTGTATTATATATATTAATAGAAGTTATCAGAGATATTTTGTGTCTTATTCTTTTAAAAAAGCCTGTTTTCTTACTAATTTTTTTACAAATATATTCTATATGGTCTTTGAATTTAATTTCTTTGTCTATTATAAATCCTAGATATTTAATACTTTTTACTTTTTCTATAATTTCATTATTTATTTTAAATACTTTTATTTCCATTATTTTTGTTTTGTTTTCATTGAGTTTTAGTTTATTCTTTTTTAGCCATATATTAACATTATCTATATCGCTCAACATATTATCATAACATTTCTCATTAGTGTCTTCTTCTGTGTAGATTAAAGTATCATCCGCATATAAAACAATTTCACATTTTCCGAGAATTTCTGGCATATCATTTATATATATTATAAATAGCAAAGCCCTCAAAATAGATCCCTGTGGAACACCAAAGTCATTATTCATTACACTTGATTTTGTACCATTTACTTTAGTTAATTGTCTTCTGCTTGTCAAGTATGATTTAAACCATTCTAGTTCTCTTTGCCGTATACCGTACATATATATTTTCTGTATTAAAATCTGTCTATCAATTGTTTCAAACGCCCGTTAAAAGTCTAAGAATATTGCTATTAATTTTCTGTTGTTTTTTTATATTTTTCCACCGATTAATCTGAAACCCGAAAATAACTTATTTTTCTCAAAATATTTTTCCAGCTGTTCTTTAACGACTTTTTCCAGTATTTTTTCACAGGTTTTTAAGGAATTTATGGGACGAAACTCTTCACATTTTCTTGTTTTTGCCACTTTTTCAATTGGTGTAACCATTGACTCTTTCCAATTTTCTGGAAATTCTCCAGATTCTAGTGATTTGTTTACTATTTTCAAGTATAATTTTCGTTGATATTTTGCAGTAGTCTGGTTTGTTTTTTATTTCTTTTACTATTTTCTTTAGTTCTAAAATTGTTATTGCACTAAATTTAAATCTTGAGTTAACCATTTGTATTTGATTTGTGTATTGCACATTTTCTATTGAATCTCTTATTATCTTAACACTATTTATAAAATACTTATTAAAATGACTAGCGATTTCTGTATTTTCTTCATATTCCACTTTATTAAATATCACCGATTTTATCACATTCTGATTTCTCCTTATAATTAGGTCCTTAATTTGCCTCCACATTTGTTTTTGATCCTTTGCATTATTTATTTTGTTGTTTATGTATTTATATTTCTCGTTTTCTATCTTTACTTTATATAAATTTCTTATTGATTTGTACTTATTCCATGCTTCAATATTGTTTTCAAGTTTTGCAGTTTGGTATTTAACTATTTTTTCTTCTTTTATAAGGCGCAGTTCATTATTAAACCACTGGTTAACATTATTTTGTTTCTTTATTATTTGTTTTATAGTAAGTTTTTTTATTGTTTCCTCCATGCAATTATCAAAAATCAACACATTTTGACTAACATCTACATTTTCATCATATCTAATTATTGCAATTATTAGTTCTCTCGTAAATATTTCTCTCTTATATTTAAACTTATCCGTGATTTTATTCTTTTCGTTCCCAATATGCTCTTTTTCGTTTCTGACTAAAATTTTTATTATTTCATGATCTGAGATTTTGTTTTTATTACAATTTTGTGCTGATATTTTGTAGCTGTTATTCGTTATTACTTAATCAATTATAGTTCTTGTTGTATTTGTTACCCGTGTATATTCATTAACTATTTGCTTAAATCCGTTGTCATTTAATACGCTATTTATTCGATTTTTATAAAAATTATTAGTAGCCCAGTCTATATTAAAGTCACCGGTAATTATAATGTCATTTATTTCCTCACTCAAGTTCTCTTGAAAAATTTCACAAAATTCTGATTCCGAACCACTCGGAGATCTGTATATTGCCACTATTATAATTTGTGTGTTCCCCCGTTGTGCTCTACTAGCTATAATCCAGCATTTTCTATTTTCAACCATTTCAAATATCTTAGTAACTTTCCATTCCTTTCTATAATAAATAATTACACCTCCAGTTCTTGTTGAACTAGACAACGTTATTAATTGGTTATAATCACACAAGCTAATTTCGTCTTCATTTATACTTTCTGTCATATGCGTTTCCGATAATATTAGAAATTCTGGTTGTTCTGTTGCAGCTATTATCTCCACTTGATTAAAATTATTTATTAGCCCTTGTACATTTGTGTATAAAATATATGTGGTTTTTAATTGTTACATTGGCAATCCCATTCTTCTCTTTTTCATATTCAGTTTATTTTGGTATACTGGACATTCTTTATTGTATGTTCCATGGTTTTCATCTAACTCCATATTCAATTTTTGATTCATCTTTAACACAGTTAATACATTTAAGTATTGTCTCCCTATTACACTCCTTCGACTTGTGATCTCCATGGCATTTGATACATATTTCTAGATTTTTACATTCACTTGAAATATGGTTATACCCTTTACATTTAAAACACCTCGTTACACCAGTTCCATCAAACACTCCCAACCTAGATTGATTTGTTTCTCACTCATTAATTTTGTATATAGCTCGCTATCTGTTTTAATTTTAATTTTAATATTGTAATATTGTTCTATTGTTTCTTTTAAAATCGAATGTCTTTACAATTTTTATTTCACTATTATGTGTAGTCGGATTTTGTTTTTTTATTTTCTCAGTAAACTCTTCTTCAGAATATTTAAACGAAATGTCCGTAATCTATATAAAAGTCCGTTGGGTTAAGCACTTTAATTTCATAGTTCCCACTCATCTGATTTTCTATGGCTGTTTTTATTTTCTCCCTTTCTTCGCTATTTTCACTTTGAATTACTATTGTTCCGTTTCTTCTATTCTCGATATCAGTTATTTTTAAATTAACAGGATTAACTTTTTTGTTTAATTCATATTTTATTTTTTCGATATTTTGTTTCTCTTTAGGTTTAATTATTAAAGGCACCTGTTTATTAACATCTGGCATCACTGTTTTGGATTTCACTGTTTCTGCATACGATATTTTATTCTGTTTGACATTTGCTTCTGTTATTGCTTTTTTTATATCACAGTATTTTCTTCAATTTTGTTACAGATTTTTTTATTTTTATTTGCAAATTCATTTACATTTTCGGATAATTTTTGTATTTCCTGCGCGTTTTTTTCAAACGATTTGTGCACTATCTAGTTTTTTTAACCTGTCCTCATATCGCTTTTCTATTGCCTCTAATAGTTTTTTTATTTCACATTCATTTTCTCTTAGAGACATTTTAAATTCATGTTTATATTCCGTTAGGTTTTGTTTGTTTTTGGTAACATCTTCCTGAATATCTTTTAATACCAAATCAACATTTTGTATATACTGGAGACAATCATCACATATAAATCTAACAAAATTATTTCCATCCAAGATTTTTGATGAGTATTGGTCTATTCCAGCACATTTTGTGGTACAATGATACACTTTATTGCATACTCCCATGCATTGTACACCCGTTTCCCCCCTAATTGCTGATCAGCATTTACTGCATTCAGTCATTTTATAAATAAATTTTTATTATTAAAAAAAAATATTTATAAAATAACTTTATGTTCCACTGTTGTATTGTCTTTTATTTTATTTATTTATAGGTATAGAATAATTATTATTTCATAATCGAACTCTTAATTTTTACTTCTTGATAATTTTAGTCAGGCTTGAGTTCATTAAATTATTTTTACTGAAGTTAGGAATTACAACTTGAAAAATTTATTATTAAAAAATGTTTGATAATTTTTCTTGACTGGGGATCGAACCTGGGTTGTTGAATTTACATATGTTTCGAGAAATCCCACTTTCTCTCATCAGAATTCTTTGCGTTCTACCACCTGCACCACTGCGGTGCCGGTCAGCCAACAGACAAACATCAATCCTTTAACCAGTGTTAGTTCTGGTAGTTCGAAGTTTTTGCTGTAATTATCATTCTTTATTAATTTCTATTCATACCTAGTTGTTTTTTCCTTTTCTTCAGTTTTTTCTAACTTCAGTAAAAATAATTTAATGAAAATTAAATTTAATGAACTCGAGCCTAACTAAAATTTATCAAGAAGTAAAAATTAAAAGTTCGATTATGAAATAATAATTATTCTATAAATTTAAAAATATATATAAAAACTCAACTATAACTATTAAAAAAAATAAAAACAGAACACCTAGTCCATGGATATGTCAAAATTTAATAAACTGTTGTGAGATTAGGGATAAACTTTATAACAAATGGCGAAGAAATAGAAATAACAAAAATTTTGAATGTGAATATAAGAAATACATAAATTACTTAAATAAAAAACTAAATTATGCAAAAAATCAGTATTATAAAAACGAGTTGTATGAAAATAGAAATAATATGCGAATAACATGGCAAATAATAAATGAAATTATAGGAAAGAAATCTATAAATAATGATGAAATTATAATAAAAAGCTTCAAAGACAAAAACTCAATAGAAATAGGCAATAGCTTTGCAAACAAATTTAAAACAAATATAGAAAATATCTTACATGACTGTCAAATAAAAACAATTAGTGAAACAAACGCAACGTATTTAAAAAATACTTTTGATGATGAAATTTATAATATTATAAGAACTTTAATTAAACATAAATAAAAGTCCAGGTGTAGATGAAATTCAGCCAGTTGATCTCAAAAACAATATAGATATAATGACACCAGTGATAACGCATCTAATAAACTTAATAATTGAAACGGCTAAAATACCAAATAAACTAAAAATTGCATATGTACGTCCTATACACAAAAACGGCTCAAAAACAAAAAGAAAACTATAGACCAATTTCGATATTACCAGTTGTTGAAAAGATCATGGAAGAGATATTATGCTGGAGATTAACAGCATACACAAATAGATACAAAATATTAAGTGATAACCAATTTGGTTTTCAAAAAGGTAAAAATATTAATAAGCTATTGGGCAACTTTGCAGACTACATCAACGAGCACCTGAGCAAAGGTAATCACTGCCTTACTTTGTTTATAGACTTTAGTAAGGCATTCGACACGTTATCCCATGCGAAATTGTTATACTTGCTTGATAAGATTGGCATAAGAGGACACTGTAACGACTTTTTAAAAAACTATTTGTCATTAAAGTAAGAAACAATATCAGTGATGAAACTATTATGGATCATGGTGTTCCACAGGGATCAAAATTAGGACCATTGTTATATCTATTTTATACAAACGAACTTATCAATAGATTATCAACAAGTAAAATATTTACCTATGCGGATGATACTGCGATTGTAGTTGCACATAGCAACGTAAACGAAGCTACAGCAATTATGCAACAACAGTTAGACACCGCCATTAGATGGTGCCACGATTATGGGTTAATTATAAACGCGTCGAAAACTAAATTGATGCATATTAAATCCCCCAAACACAGATACGCAGATATAAAGATAAAAGAACGCCTTCACAAAAACACAACAAATAATATTTCCTACGATGATGATCAGTGCAGCATAATAATTGAAATTGTTAACACATACAAGTACCTTGGAGTGCATGTCGACCAAAACTTTAAATGGAAATACCATATAGAGGAAACAAGGAAAAAGCTGAGGAAAGCTTCTTATATGCTGTTTTATTGATATACTGGGTGTAGGGTATTCTATGGTCGGGCTTGACCGACTATACTTTCTTACTTGTTTTTATTTACATATGTCTAATGACTGGGATGGCGTTTGCAGCTCATGTGGGCATTTCGACTACACCCGTCTTGTGCTCTGGGTGGTTGTCTTGATAGAAGCTAAAATTTTTCCAACCAATTTTTCAGCACTCTGAAGTAAATTTACTTTCAATATATTCAGGTATTGAAATTTGCCCATAATGCCTACAATAAACTCCTGATGATGACGTGCTCCCCCTGATGATGACATGCACCCCCAAACCATCACATGACCACCGCCATGCTTTCACATTTGCAACCGTTCCATCATACCCGAATAGGTTATATACTCGTATACTCTCATCGTAGAAAATAACGATATCCCAGAACGAATCTGATTTTCCAAGGTACTCCGTTGTGAACTGTATTCTAAACTTTTTATATTCGACTGTGAAAATTATTATTCCGAAGAATTTTGCGGAAAGTTTCAGGGTTGCTCTTTTCTAAACTTTTTATGCTCGACTGTGAAAATTATTGTTCCGAAGAATTTTGCGTTGCTCTTTTTTCTAATGAAATTTTCCGCTTCCGCAGCTAAATAGATCCTGCTTCACTTTTCTTATCATCCACATTTCATTTGCTTTATTCAAGATCTTATTGGAAGCATTTTTGCGCTTATCTTATTGGAAGCATTTCTGCGCTTATCTGCAATGCAATACTCGCGTACGAAGCCCTTTAAGGACTCAAATTAACAATTTCACCAATTTTCATCGCACCAAGCGTTTTCTCCATCTTTTGCTTCAAGTTGTGGAGCAATACAGAAAAAACTTTTTATCCCACAAACAATCTTCATTAGTATAATATAATCAACAACAAAAAAATTAAAAAAATCACCCATTTTTGGAACTTTAATTTTAGGGTATTCCGGACAAGGTTATCCGTAGTTTATCTGTAGACTATTACGGTTCGTTTTAAAGGTACATTATTATTATAGGTATCGAAGAAATTAAGTTGGGAACATAAACAGGATCAAAAATAGTGATAAATGGGTAATAGAAAAAAATTTTAGGCTCAACCCGGAGGTACTCGGAACTAAAAAAATAAATATGCATAATTATTTTTATCCCCAAACCTCATATTTTTCAGTGTGAAAACTTTTGGATTTAAACATTTTTATTTTTCAATATAACGCTATGGCCAGTCTAATGTACAGTGGCGAACAAAGAATTAGAAACGATATAATAAGATCGCCGTGAAGCTTCTTTATATACCTACACTATAAATTGTTTTTAGCATTTTATTCAATGAGAAAACAATCAACATTGCTGTTGATGTTGAGTTCTAAGTTAAATAAAAAAATATAAAAATATTATTTTCACAATTGTTTTTTTGCTGGCCACGTAATTAGAAACGCACATATTTTTCTTCAACTTTTAAACTTTTCTAAATATTACTGATAAAGTGAGTATAACTTGTTAAACAATGGATAAACTTGTAATAATTTTGATACGGTATGAAAATGGTATTTGGTGCAATTCACTTGTACAAAAATAAAAAGGAGTTTGCAACCCCAGCTAGGAAACCTAGGATATGAAAAATCACTTTTGCAAGAGTTATTTGTACAGCCAGTAAAAATATCCATTATTGTCTTCGCACAAAATAAAGGCTGAAATTGGACAGCGCAGATATATCCACACGGACAATAAAAAGACGTCAGGACTTCATTCCACAAAAAACCTAATGTCTAAAAAAATTATCATGAAGCGGGTGTGGTTTGCAAGAGAAATGCTCAGAAAAGATTCACGTTTCTGGAATAGAGTTCTCTAGAGCGACGAATCTAAGTTTAGTTTGTTCCAATCTAATGGAAAATAATAAAACCTTTGACCCCAGGTACACTGTTAAAACAGTGAAACACGGTGGCGGGTCTATTATGGTCTGGGGTGGCTTTATTTGGTGTGGTATGGGTCCAATTGTATGAGTTCAGGCAACAATGGATGAGCATCAATATAAAAATGTAAAGGAAACGCATTGTTTTGAGAATATACCCGTACCATACATTTTCCATCATGATAATGACCGAAAGCACACTTCACTTCACGGTTATTTGTCGTGCTTATAATTAAGGACATACCACAAATTTTAGAAAAAAAGTATTTATGTATATAAAAATAAATCAATATTTTGTAGCAAATCCATCGATAACAACTTGATATCTGCGAAGCATTAAGGATACCAAATTTTTTACATACACTACTTGGAATGGCTTCCCAAGCTTTCATTGTATGCTTCGGATTGTTATCTTGTTAAAATATTCCTGTTAACTGTCATGTTCTCATCAGCATACGGAATCATTGTATCGCATGGAATTCTTGCATACTGAAACTTATTCATATTTTTCTCATTTTTGTGCAGCGGCCCAACAATATGTGACGACATAGCAGCCCAAATCATTATAGAACCTCCTCCAGCTTCAAAGTGGCGCGGATGTAATTTAGATCAAATTCTTTTAACTTTGGCCGGCGAAAATATTTTTTGATCTTAGGAGACCCTATTAATTTCTGTTTCGTCCGAAAACAATACTCTTTTCCACTTTTTTGCGAATTCGAGTCTCTTCTTTCGGTTACGTTCAGACAATAATGACTGCTTTCGTGAAATTCTTCCAAACAGTTCAACTTCTCGCAATCGACGTTTAACTGTAACTATAGGGTTTTCCAATAAGGACTTGACAACTCAAACTTACTCTTCAGTAAATCGATTGTAACGTGTGCTGTGTGGCTTGTGGCACCGTCTTGTTGAAACCACATGTCATCCAAGTCCATGTGTTCCAATTCGGGCCAAAAATAATCGCTAATCATTGCGCGATAACGATCGCCATTCACAGTAACGTGACGATCGTTATTGTCGACGAAAAAATATGGCCCAATGACGCCGCCGGCATGCAAAGCGCACCAAACAGTAATTTTTTGTGGATGAAGTGGTGATTCGTGAAGCACATGTGGATTTTCAGCAGACCAATAACGCATATTTTGCTTATTGACGAACCCATTGAGCCAAAAATGAGCTTCGTCACTGAAGATGATTTTGCGATGAAATTCATCATCTTGGTGCATCTTCTCCAGAGCCCAATCGGAGAACGTACGTCGACTCAAATGGTCCATCGGCTTCAATTCTTGAGTCAGCTTAATCTTGTATGGGTGTAAACCCAGATCCTTACGCAAAATTCGCCATAAAGTGGTCTTGGGGATGCCCAGTTCTTGAGAACGCCGCGGAATCGACTGATTTGAATCGTTTGCTACGGACGCCTGAACGGCAGCGATATTTTCGGAACTTCGACCAGGCCGTTGTCTCACTGGCACGACAGCATCACACAATGAATATGTAGACTCAAATTTTTGCACTAAACTTGTTATTGCTTGTCTACTAGGGCGATAATTACGACCGAAAATTGGAGTTAACGCTCTTAAAGTTGCGGTCACCGACTCCGAATTTCGGTAGTACATTTTTATAATTTCCAAACGTTGTTCCTTCGTGTACTTTACCATAACGAAAATGTTAAGTTTACTGAAAAAAAAGAAAGCAACAATTAGATGATCAGTGAAATAGTGCGTTCACAATTTAAATTCAGAGTTGTCAAGTAGCTATTAGAAAACCCTATACTAACGGTTTTGCCTCATTTTGTCTAAAAACTGCAATCCGAATTTCATTTGCTGATTTATGCGCACAATCAGTGCATCTTCACGATATCACAGGATTTACTTTTACCCATGTTACGCAAGTATTAGGAAGAATGATAAATTATTTAATCTAACTTTTAAAAATTACCTGAATTGACATTTTATAAAAAACACCACAAAGAAAAAAATAAGTGTTAAATTTTAGCGTTTTATTTAATAAATATTACCTTTAACATAACGATTGAATACTATGGCCAAATATGAACCGATTCAAGCAAAATACCGTTTTATGATTTATCTTTGCGTCAAATTATTATTTGTTGAATTGGTATGGATACTGATTCTCTAAAGGCATTAATGAAGACATCTATATTAGGACTAATCGTGGACCGATTACTATATTCCACAGAACTTATCCCTCTACGAGTATAATAAAAATAAAGTGTACAAAATTTCATGTAATTATCTGCATTATATTTGAAGAAAATAGCAAAAAATATCTGAAAAATATCGAGGTTGTCTGAAACTTTAGTCTATAACTCGCCATTGTGCCTTAGAATCTTATAAGGCATCAGAATATATAGACGTTTTGGTTCTAAGATCAATATTTCGGAAACGGAATATTCTATAAATACAAATATTTGAGTTTTAAGCTGTAAACACTCACCCCTATCGTGAATAAAAATTCCACAAAAATTCCCTTTTCCCATTTTTCCTATTAAAATTCAATGTTAAACAAATAAAAGGGAACAAATTTCATGTGGAATTTTTATTCACGATAGGGGTGATTATGTTCATTATAATATGTATATCTAGACTTATTTAAGTTAAATCAAGTAGGAAAGTATAGTCGGGCTTGACCGACCCTACACACAATATATGTATAAAACAGTGAAGTAGAACTTGTATGGAAGCTACGACTAATTATGGAACGAACGTCATAAAATTGCACAAAACACATCAAACACATTTGAATTCAATAATATTGGGATACCTACATTTATTAGAGAGTTGTAAAGGGTGTCCCAACTAGAACGCAATTTTTAAATTTTAAATAACACCCAGATATTAAAAAAAAATCGTTAAACTTTATTATATCGTAAAGTAGACAGAATGAGGTTATGTATGGAACAAGATATCGTGCAGATGGCCGCCGCGGCTTTGCTGGCACACACGCGGTCTTTTAATGAAATTTTCAATGACATTTTTGCATAAATGCTGCGGTATTTCATTAATGCAGCGTCCAATCCTCTTTTAAGGCTTGAGTTGTCGTTGGCTTATTCGCGTAAACCATCGACTTCAAAAAACCCCAAAGAAAAAAGTCCAATTCTGGTCTCCAAAACGCGAAATAACACGACCAAGAAATGACTGATGCAGCAATTGAATAGTTTCTCTTGCTGTATTGCAGTTCCTGAGTCAATTGAACTTTGTATGCATGAAGATGCAAATCCTTCGTCAAAATTCGCTGCATAGTGGATTTGGAGACACCAATTTGCTGAGCTCGGTGCCGAATTGAGGTAGATGGAGTTTGAGCGACATCGTCACGTCAGCTGTGACATTTTCGGTCGATCGACCTGTTCGAAGACGCGTTGTTATCTTTACATCACTAACAGACCCAGTTTCGGCAAATTTATCCATTAATCTCTTTACAGTTGACTCTTTTGGAGCATTATTGTGACCCCAAATTGTTCGCAATTTGCGTACTGTAGCCGCAAAACTTTCACCATTTTGGTAAAACAATTTCACAATGCGTTGTTCATTCGTGTAGCGCTCCATTTTTACTAACCTCGTACCTTCTACTAGCAAACAATAACAATTGTTCAAATGTCAAACAATGACACTTCGAATAACGCCAAATTTAAAAATTGCGTTCTAGTTGGGACACTCTTTACTGCTTAAAGTAATTTTCGGAAGAGGGCCTTATATGGGAGCTACAACTAATTATGGACCGATCATCATAAAATTGTACCATATTATTTATATATATATGAAACATATTTGTGTCCAATATTATTTGGATACTAATATTTTTAAGAGAGTTATGATCTTTAAAGTGATTTTTGGAAGTGGGCCTTATATAGGAGCTATGATCAATTATGAACCGATCTTTACAAAAGATGTGATTTGGCTTCATGTGCTACTTATTTGTGGTGAAATTTGTTTGGATACTTGCATAATTCAAACCCCTATTTCGGGAGGACATTTGTATGGGGGCTAGGTGTAATAATGGACCGATTTCTACCAGATTCAATCCCATCCGTCCTTGGGCCGAAAAAATATCACTTACCAAATTTTATCAAAATATCTTCAAAGTTGCGACCTATACTCTGCGTACACGCTTTATATGAACAGCCAGCCAGACGGACGGACATCGTTAAATCGACTCAGAAAGTGCTTCTTAGGCGTTCGGTATACTTGTTGGACCAACACCACTATTGTGTTGTTGAGTATAATAACTGGACATACTGATCCACCATGTTAAAGAATAATGCGATCGGATTTTATGTTAAAAATGTATTAGTAAAGATTAGCATAACCTATATTGCCATTAATTCCTATTTAGTTCTTATTCAGCAGGATTAGTGGATTTTTGTTGATCTGGCATTCCTATTCAAAGCAGAATGTTAAAATAATTAAACAACAACAAATGGGTTTTGTTCTTTGTTTTTTCCTTTTATATTGTTATTGTTGTTAGTCCAACTAGCCAACCAACCAAAGAGAGGGACATTTTCGTTGATATTGTAAATACAAAAAACAACAACTACAATGTATAATTAAAAGAAATATTAAATAAAATGGTAGATGGATGGCTGCATGTCCTGCTGTTGGATTGTAAAATGAAATTACGCGCATTTTTCTCTCTACTCATTACTCATTGCAGGTAAACAAAATCAAATACAAAATAAAACAGAAATATGTATAAAACGAACTGGAAAAATAGGAATTTACTTACATTTGAAAGAATTGCAAGCTGAGGATCAATGTTTTCTATCCTTAAAACTAACAGAGTTATAGTTGTTGCTCTCATTAAGGTGTATACATACATTCACAAACAGGCAATCATTTAGGTAGGTAGCAAAGGATATCAGTAGGACTAAGTGTCGGCATTTGTATAGTAGTTATTATAACGTCAAAGTGTAAAGTTGTTTTAAAAAGCAAAAATATTCTGGTTTGAATTTTTATCAGTTTCAGAAAAGTGTTTATTAGAGTTTTGTAAAAACTGTTATTTCCACAATAGAATTTTCGGCAATTTTTTATAACAATAGTGCGATAATTTTTTATAAAAATAATTTGCAATGGAACCCAAAGTGGTAAGTTTTAATTAAAAACTATTTTCAAACCAAAATTAATTTTTATAAGCTTTACTCCATATCAGATGAATAAAGGGTAAAATAATTGAAAATAACAATACATTATCAGTTAGCGTACATTGTTACTTTTCAGCGAACTTTAATATAATATAGATTTCTTTATACCGACGCAATCAAGATCAATATCTTAACAAAAATTGGAAAATTGGAGTGGAATTTTTATGGAAGCAATGGGCAATTTTATTATGAAACTTTGCTATTTTTAGGCATTTATTATTAGTCTCAAAAAGAAGAGAAGTGGTATTCAATCCAAATCGATAGTGATGCATTAATCAATTACCAAAACATTTTCAACAATATTTGATCGAGGAGGGAGTATGTAGTTCTTATTAGCAAAATATAAATTGTTATTAATTCAAATGGGTTTATTTGTGAGAATTAACAGACGTTGTGTTACTAAAATTACAAAGTACAATAAGACAAGCTTAGGATCAATTATTCCTTCCTTTAAATTAGCTGTGGCATTTCAATTAAGTAGCAAAATTGTAAATGACATTAATACCAAACTGCAAGTAAATAGAGTAGACTATGTATGGTCAGCTCTAAAGTTGACTCAAGGAGTTCTAGATTTAGTCGACTGTAGTCAACTCTAGATAGAGTAGACTATAGTCAGCTCTAGATAGAGCCTACTGTAGTAAGCTCTAGATAGTGCCGACTGTAATCAACTCTAGATAGAGCAGACCGTAGTCAAGTCTAGATAGAGTCGACTGTAGTCAAGTCTAGATAGAGCCGACTTAAGGAGTTCTAGATTCAGCCGACTATATTCAACTCTAGATAAAGTCGATTCCAGTCAAGTCTTTAAATAGAAAGTTAATTTGCTTTCGCTATTAATCCCACGAATAAACTTTAGATGTATCTATTGCAATTATCCTACAAATAAGAGAAATAATCATAAAACCTAAATAGTGTTATGGTGCTATGGGGAACGGCCTCAGCTTTAAATGCAGACAGACAGAATTCAAAGACTTCAAAACAAATTGCTACAATTAAAAATTCCAATATTCATAAAAAACTTAACGAGCCTTTGGTAAAAACTGAGATCCAAAAATATGCAGAAGAAATTTAACAAATTCGTCGAGGAAGAAGGTATACACAGTGACTCTGAGCCAAAGACAAGAAGGAAGAATGTAAAAAAAATAAACTTCGATATAACGAACTTTTCGGCTCAACAAAAGGAACTGAAAACATTGCCTGTATTTAAATAAATGATTTTTTTATGGAGAATATTGTTAGAGTTTCTTATTATGTAATATTATTATTTTAAAAAATATGGAATTTTTAACAATAACTTTGTGACATATTTAACATCTAACAAGTGACATATCAGTAGTATAAGCTTTGAAAATTGTTACAATGAAAATTGAAAATCTCCTTAGATTCAAGTAGATAGGTAATGGGGAGCAGAGACATCAAAGGAATGCCGCCGCCTTTTCCAATTGGAATTTGAATTGGTAGCAGAGGCTTCAAAGGAAAGCCGCCGCTTTTTGTAATTGGAATTTGAATGGGTCGATAGCGAATAGCTGACATGTCATGAAGGGAATCCAGTTGGATAGTAATAGTTTCTAGTTGGATAATAAGAGATGTGAAGAGAGTGAGAGAGGATTGTGTGGGAGAGTAAAAGCAGGTAGTTTTAAGGGTTGATAAATCAGGTAATATTTAAAATTAGTTTTCATTGTTTTGATTGAAAATTGAGTACCTGTGTATTTTTTCAAGACGATGAGGGATGAAATTGTATGTTTCCTAAATTATGATTGGCTGACTGTAATAGTTTGATCACATTTATCGTTTTGTGTGTATAATTTTCTAATTTTAAATTATTTTTACTATCTGTTTTGTTAAATTTTCTGGATGGGATTTCCCAATTGCAATTTCTTTTTTTATTTTCATGAATGGGATTTCTAGCAGAATTTATTTGTATTTCAGTTATTGTGTTGGTTGAATATTTCTAACTAATTTTGAATTTTCATTCTCTAGTTTTAAGATTTTTATTTTGTATGAGATTAAAGAGTAAATTTAGAGTATATTATATAAAAATTTCAATTTTAAATATATTTTATTTATTTATTTATATTTCTTATAAAAAACGTATAATAATTTTCTATTAAAAGAAATACATTATTTTTTTGTAAATTAAACTGAATACATTCACATGTATTTGATATAAACTCGCATATTTTACAAATCCTTGGGCAGTTGATGAAATGCTTCCCATGAATAGAATCAATCAATATGTGTGTATATAAAATCGTTTTCATGTAAGTCTCATAAAATAACGTACAATTTCCCTTAAATTATCCTCATTAACAGTATAAACATATTTTGGTATCGACATATTATATGTACAGTGGCTCACATTGAAAGTCGGGCAAACTGTTTGCCAAACATTAGACCCTATTTGAAAAAAGAGAGCTTAGGATTTTATTTTTTTTTATACCCTTCACCCTCTTGAGAAGGGTATATATAAGTTTGTCATTCCGTTTGTAATTTCCACAAAATAATTTTCCGACCCTATAAAGTATATATATTCTGGTTCCTTATAGATAGCGGAGTCTATTAAGCCATGTCCGTCTGTCTGTCTGTCTGGATGTTGAAATCAGTTTTCTGAAGTCCCCAGAAATCGTCGGGATCCAAATCTTCAATTTGATTTCTCATAGCCCCCATACAAAATTCAGCAAAAATAAGTTTTATGCAAAAATAAATCGCAAAACCAATTTTTTTTTATAAAGTCCACTTCCAAAATTCACTTAAATACGTATCACATTTACCAAACAGATATAAATGATGTTAAACGGCTAAAATTTGACATGAATAATATTTATAGGCAAATAAATTGTTGTGCTAAATTTTATGGTGGTCGGCCCAGAATTGGTCATAGCTCCCATACAAGGACCACATCCGAAAAAGACATTTATCCCTTTATATATTGTATAAATATCGGTAACGACTCAAAACTTTGCACAGATCATTTACATATATACAAAAATCATCCCACAAAATGTTGTGAATTTCAGTGTATTTTTAACCGTATGGCCCATATAAAGCCCTCTTCCGAAAATCACATAAACACTCATAAGTCTCTTATAAATAAGGGTACCAATTCAAAACTTTACACGGATCATTTACATACATGCCTAAATCAAACTGCTGGATTTGGAGAACATCGGCCCATATTTGATAATATTTCCCACAAAGGTCCACTCTCGAAATCCACGTTAATTCTAATATACCCTTCATGAAGGTGAAGGGTATAAATATACCGTTATTATGTTGAAATTCGACGTCAAATATAAGAACCATTTCCAAAAAACAACTAAACCCACAAAAATGTCTAATAAATATCGATATCGAACCAACTTTTATATGGATCAGAAATTTGGCTGAGCAGGACTTAAAAGATTGCCTTCTTTGATTTTAAATTTGCGACCGTATAAATAACTTTCCATAAGTTTATGGGTGTTAACAGGCAAAGTTAATTTTATTTTGTGCGTTAAACCGTCAAGCCAAACTTTGTCCAACGCTTGGGACACTTCAATGAAAAGGGCGGAGCAGTATTTTTTGTCTTCAAACGACCCTCTTATCACATTTACCAATCTGTGTGTTTGTTCCATGCTGCTGTGTTTAGCTCTGAAGTCGAATTGATGATTAGGAATACATTCAGTGTCATTCAGAATTGGAGTCTACTTAGTCATTAACAATTTTTCGAACAGTTAAGAAATTGTTGGCAGTAGGCTAATTGGCCTAATTTGGTGGGGTCCTTCCCTGGCTTAGGAATCATGGTAATCATAGATACCTTCCAATCTGCAGGATAGTATTCTAGGCGTAAAATAGCCTTGAAGATAAAGAGGATAATTCTTCTAGCTACACGAGGTAACTCCACAAGTATTTTATTGCTGATTTTATCCATACCTGGAGCCTTTCTAAAGTTCAGAGTACCAATAGGCCTTTGGACATTACGAAGGTTTAGTCTTAGAGGTACAGGAGGTCTAATAACTAGTGGTGGCAAATCAGGTACGTTATTTGAGTTGTTTATAGTAAACACATTTCTCAAATGGTTTACAAATAATGTCCCTTTCTCGGAATCATTTCTAGCCCAGTCAGCTGTCGGATTTCGCAAAGGAGGTTTTCCTCTAACTGGTCTTTTTAAACCTCTTGCCGCCTTCCATAACGAGTAGTCAGATTGTGGGGTGCTATCAAGACGCTCCAAGTAAGATCTAAGTGAAGCCGTTCTTTGGGTTTCTAAGAAATGCCTTAGTATATCTCTGCATACCCGTAGCCTAGCTTTCAGTTCAGGAGACCTGTGAAGTTGCCACTCTCTTCTCATTCTTCTTTTTTCTGATAGGAGATGTTCGAGTTCAGATAAATAAGTTCTGTTTGTCTTATTTCTACATTCAAAGTTATAAGTGGAGGCGTGATGCACAGCTCGCCGAAGGTCCTCGGTAAAGTTGCCAATCGACTCATCAATAGTTCTCAGCACAATATTGTCCGTGCAATGAGAACTTAAATACTTTTTGTATTTTATCCAACTTACTTAGTCATGTTTCTAAATGGAGAGCCATACACTTGAGGGAAATGCATTGAAATAATAGTAGGAGAGTGATCAATCTGCTTCTCCATCAGGAAGTATTCCAGTTTGTTTTTATGTTGGCGGAGGGCGCGTTCCAAAAACAAATTTTTAAATTGGCTTGCAAGATAGTGGATTGCATTTTCAGTATTTCCTGCATCATGGATGTCATGGTGTTCTTAAAAGTGTTCATAGTTTGGACAAGTGTCTGCAATGTTTTCTCTAGATTGTTGATATGCGGCTCAGAATATTGGGATTTAGGTTCCTGCTTCAGACCTGGCATATTAGATTTAACCACGTTTGCGTAAGAAACTTGTCTAGAATTAGGAGCGTTTACGTGAGTAGTTGGTCATTCAATTTGAGGAAAATTAATACTCGACGTGAAATTAGGTTGTTGAGGATGATCAAGTAATACTGACGACTTATTTGTCTTTATGCCCTTCAAATAAGTATAAACTGGGCAACCTCTATAATTTGTGGTATGATTTTCTCCACAGTTACTGCATTTTTTATTTTTAAGCCAGTTTTGGACTTATTACATTGAGCAGTTGCATGTAATTCCCCACACGCGACACAAACAGACGGCAATATACAATACGCTTTGGTGTGGCCAAATTCTTAACAATTAAGACACTGGACGGGTCCAACACGCTTATGCGGTTCCTCCACGGTAATTCTACGATGCAGAATGTAAATGAGATTGTAGATTGGATGGGACTCGTTTTTCTTTAAGACAACATCTCCAGGTTTCAATTCTAGGCTGAGCAATCTTTTCATGGTTTTTAATATTCACTGCGCTCTTGATTTTGAACCCTTTGTCCATTAAACCGATCTTTATCTCCGCGGGATCAACACATGGGTCTATACCCTTTAGAACGACTTGGAGTCCTTTTGCGCTTTTGAGCTGATAGGTATAGAAATCCCTAGTCTCCCTCTCCAACTGGTTGGACAATTTTCGAAAATCATCTTCCCTGTTCCCTTGGATCTTTGTCTCGCTGATTTTTCCATGTTTAATTGAGGTTACGCTGAACATGTTCTCACCTATTAAAGCGACAATTCCTTGTACCAGTTTATTGGAAGTGGGCTCTCTCAGGTAAATTGGTGGGGGCTTAAATGTCTTTTTCGGTATTTCTGGGTCATCCGTCTGAAGTAGAGCAAATCTGTTTTGATCATTTGGATTATCACTACTGACGGTCTTAGGAACTTTTGAATTGGAAGACATTTGAGCAGATGTCGGGCTCCTCTGTCGCTTGAGAACGGTGATGTACTTATCCATACCTAATTGTTTTTTGGGTTTGACTCCACTATTTGATGAAGATGATGATTTCTCATCGGATGAGATAACTATATTGGGCGAACAGGAACGGCGCCGTATTTCGGCTCTTGTAGTGAGAAGAGACTCCACGTATTTTCTTAAGGATTCTTCCTTAGAGATCCATAAATTTTTGTTTCTGCTGTAGCTTAGCTCTTTCTCAGAATTACATCTGAGAGGAACACTCATGCAGTTGTTATGCGATTTTTAAATTGCCCAAAAACCACTATAGATATTTTTTCCCACCTATTACGGTATCTTTTTTATATATATATATATATATATATATATATATATTCTATTATATTTTATGTATATATATTTTTTTTCACCTATTACGAAAATTCAGCCACATTAAAAATAACACGTCCGAACAGTTCAAGCAACACTATAACCAGCGCTGCCAGAAGTAAGATTTTACTTTATTTTTAAAGATTTTTTAGCCGAAAAAAGATTTTAAGATTTTTTCCCCAAAAAAAAGATTTTTTCCCCAAAAAAAAAAGATTTTTTGTTTTGTCTAGACGAAGGTTAGGTTCAATTAAAAACAACCTGTTTTGTACTAATTATTTCCAAAAATAAGATTTTTTCTTCAAAAATAACACTTTTTTTTGGTCAAATTAAGATTTTTTGCTGAAAATTTCTGGCAGCCCTGACTATAACACTAACTAGCTGAGAGTTGTAGGTAAAAAATATTTTCTCCCTCTCAAAAAGAGAGAAGTCAAACTTCATATAAAAAAGCTTTGTCCGGGCAAATATTTTGTTCAGAACAAATGGGTGAATCCACCTCAAGTGTTAAATAGAAAAGTATTAATATATTAGATTTACATACATTATCGCTAGCTAGCACCATGGTGTAAATATACAAGGTGAGTACAAATCGGCAACAAATACAACACAATACAGAAACAACAGGCATTTTGTTTGTGTAAAGTCAAAGTCAGTCAGCTGTGCCACTGCTCTCACAACATGGCTAGCACAGTAAATGTAAAATTATTTTAAAAATAAATTTAATTAAATTATTTTTTTAAAACCCAAGATTTTTCATATTGAAAACAAGTTGGAGTGCTATATTTCGCAATGCCGAATCTTTAATACCATTCACCTTAATGTAATGATAGTTACAAAAACTACGCTGTTGTTAGGACCATAATATCATTATTCATTATTCAGTATTTCTTATTTAGTTTTAGCGCAAATTTTATTAGTATTTTATATAACGATGCACAATATAATTTATTTCAAATGATTTTAAATTTAATCTAAGTTTAACCATTTATAATGTGATGTAATTGCCAATTATTATCATTGTTTACAGAGTTTGTATATTTATTATAACATTCGTATATGTACTTGTATGTAATGTAATCATTTATAAAACTTAAAATATGTTTAACATTTTTTCCATATTCACCAGGTTAAAGAAAAAAGAGTATAAAAAAGAGTAACGTTATAAGGTGAAGCTTATATCATCTCAATAATGGTTATTTACAAGAATTTATAAGGGAAAGTGGACCAATTATAGACTGATATCTTCAAAATCCAGTAACGTGATTTCTATGTATTTGGGTCTAATTTAGGTAGAATTTTATCTCAATAACGTAGTTTATGAAAGTTAATTGGTTGTTATAATAATACTCGGAAGTTTATTTTATTTATTTGGGAGCTATTGCCAAATATGGATTGATAACTACAAAATTCAATAGTATAATTGCCATATGATTGATATTAGTATAATTTGTAGATTAAAATTACTGATCTGTATAGAATGTTGGTTTGATATCGATATTTATTAGACATTTTTAATGGTTTACTTGTTTTTCGGAATTGATTTCTATATGGGAGCTATGACCAATGACCAAAGCCGACTTAAGGAGTTCTAGATTCAGCCGACTATATTCAACTCTAGATAAAGTCGATTCCAGTCAAGTCTTTAAATAGAAAGTTAATTTGCTTTCGCTATTAATCCCACGAATAAACTTTAGATGTATCTATTGCAATTATCCTACAAATAAGAGAAATAATCATAAAACCTAAATAGTGTTATGGTGCTATGGGGAACGGCCTCAGCTTTAAATGCAGACAGACAGAATTCAAAGACTTCAAAACAAATTGCTACAATTAAAAATTCCAATATTCATAAAAAACTTAACGAGCCTTTGGTAAAAACTGAGATCCAAAAATATGCAGAAGAAATTTAAAAAAGCTTGAAGTATACCCAAAACTACTACCCCGCAACAAATTCGTCGAGGAAGAAGGTATACACAGTGACTCTGAGCCAAAGACAAGAAGGAAGAATGTAAAAAAAATAAACTTCGATATAACGAACTTTTCGGCTCAACAAATGGACCTGAATACATTGCCTGTATTTAAATAAATGATTTTTTTATGGAGAATATTGTTAGAGTTTCTTATTATGTAATATTATTATTTTAAAAAATATGGAATGTTTAACAATAACTTTGTGACATATTTAACATCTAACAAGTGACATATCAGTAGTAGAAGCTTTGAGAATTGTTACAATGAAAATTGAAAATCTCCTTAGATTCAATAAATTCGTTCAATAAATGAATTTAATTTCAGCAATATTGCCACATTTTCACATCTAAGAAAGCTTTGTGGTTTAGAGGCGTGACTAGCCCACTTCTTTTTCGAAAATTCGACTGTAAATGCGGTTACGATTAATGGAACACACTAACGACAGATGTTAACAACAAACGCTGATAACTGCAGGCTCCCCAATCATGCGATTTAATTATTGAATTGAATTATTTTCATATACGAGTAAATTCATTGTTTCATTTTGTTTTGATACAACAAAAGCGTTTATTCAAAAAATGTATTGAAAGTATCATACTCCGCATAGAATTATCTCCTCCTAATGATACGGAAGTCTGATTTCTTCCGCTTGGAAAGCAAAACATTACTAGGAACATGTAAAATATTAACTGCCTTTTTTAACTGGAATTGCTCTTCGAAGCACAATTTCCAAGAAATTTCGTTTTTTTTCCTTTTACATACATTGTTATTAATCCAACTGACATGAGGAAAGAAAATCATAAAATATAAAGATATACTCGTAATAATAATGTAAATATGTATGTGTGTATGTATATATATATAATAAATTTCGCTCACAATCTCTCTTCTTATTACAGGTAAATAAAAGAAAAGAACAGGAATAACTATAGGTACATACATATGTAGGAATTTATAGATCCAGGCGTATTGCAGTAATAATTGCGACAATTGAGACAATCATAGGATCAATACACACATGTCTGCATTGATCCTGCCAGGCAGGCAACAATTGTAGGTAGAAGCAGGTAGCAAATGATATCGGCAGGACTAGCGAGATAAAGTGCCGGCAATAGCAGCAATTGTATAAAAGAACGAAACCAAATGAATTCTTAAATCGACACAAATAAATCGAATAAATTCTTGTTCAAAGTTTGTACTGGATTTTCATCAAAAAAAAAAAGTTGTGCATAATATTCTAAAGAGATTCATTATGGTAAGTTTAATTTGATATAAGAATTCATATACATTCGTCGCTTCATATAAGATAAATTTAAGAGTAAAAATTATTTACAGTGTGTCATATAATTACGTGTATTGCCTACTCATTTTCAAGTGAAATTTGTTTTTCAGTCTACGAGTACATTAAGATCATAAGACACAGGTGAACATACTTACATATATTGTTCTTCTGCTTTGCAGTTGATAGTAGGCATTGTGTAAATTAGGAAAATCCTAAAATTTTCAACAATGTCCTTTTTCGTTTAGTTGTTGTTGCATTTTATGAATTTGCATCACAAATTGCAGGTCATAAAAGTTGTTTGCATTTGGAAATCCCAAATAGTCGAGTTTGTTGGGTTTTCTTAATTGTTCTTAGAATACGCGTCATTTATTTGTCAACTGTTATTAGTCTTTGTGTTAAAAAGGCCGGAGGGAAAATAATTTAACATTTCCAAAGTAAAAATTATTTTACAACTTAAAAACTAGGGGAGAATAAATTAAAAACATTAGTGATATGTTTAGTAGATGTTGCCGCGAAAGCATTTGCAGAAGAGGAAATATTAATGACCATGGAAAATTGCTTAAACCTATATTTACCCCAAATCTAAGATTAACCACCAACTAAGAAGAACACTATATACCAAGGTAAGTAAAAACAAAATGCACAGGGTACAGAAAGATCGTCTGGCAATTTAAAAACCTTTCACACCGAAAGTGTGAAATATACTATCATTGCTGAAGGCAGGGGGGATGACAATGACGTACCCATCGAAATACAGTTGGCCGATGATGATGGAGCTTTAGATTTAACTAGTCCAGTTGATTCAGAATGCATAGAAATTTGCCTGAATCCCGAAGAAAACATTGAAATTAAAATTGAAGATAACGGTGCAAATAGTACAACGACAATGCATCATCAGACGCTACCAAAAACTTCAGACACCTCACCAAGTGAACATCATTCCAATAAAACACAAAATGAACTACCAAAACAAAAACCTTGTAACAGCAGTACTAACGGGTGGTTAAATTTCAAGGGCCGATGTTGATTTTGAATAAAACACAAACTATTTAGGAAATTATTGTAATTTTATTTTATTATGATATATTGGTATTACTCAATTATGTATGGAACAAAATATCGGCCAAATGGGCACACCTCCATCCGATGGTCCAAATTTTCGATGACCCTGAGGCATAATGGAGGTTCTATGCCGTTAATGTGCCGAATTATCTCATCCTTTAGCTCTTGAATTGTTGCTGGCTTATCGACGTACACCTTTTCTTTCAAATAACCCCAAAGAAAAAAGTCCAACGGTGTCAAATCACATGATCTTGGTGCCAAATTGACATCGCCATTACGTGAGATAACACGGCCATTGAATTTGTTGCGCAAAAGAGCCATTGTTTCGTTAGCTGTGTGGCAAGTGGCATCGTCCTGCTGAAACCACATATCGTCCACATCCATATCTTCCAATTCGGGCCATAAAAAGTTCGTTATCATCTCACGATAGCGAACACCATTCACAGTAACTGCCTGACCGGCCTCATTTTGGAAAAAATACGGCCCGATGATGCCGCCAGCCCATAAACCGCACCAAACAGTCACTCTTTGTGGGTGCATTGGTTTTTCGACAATCACTCTTGGATTCTCATTTGCCCAAATACGGCAATTCTGTTTATTGACGAATCCACTGGACGATCAAATTGACCAAAAAAATCACGAAGTGCATATTTAAATTATTTTTTTTTTTTTTGGTTCCGAGTACCTCCGGGTTGAGCCTAAAGTTTATATTACCCATTTATCACAATGTTTGTTCCTGTTTATATTTGAATAACAACAAAATCTGACTGTATGCTCCCAACTTAATTTCTTCGACACCTATAATAAGTACATTTAAAACGAGCCGTAATAGTCTACAGATAAACTACGGATAAACTTGGCCGGAATACCCTAAATTTAAAGTTCCAAAAAATGGGTGATTTTTAAAATTTTTTTATTGTTGATTATATTATATTATATCTACAAAGTTGCGACCTGTACTCTGCGTACAAGCTTTATATGAACAGCCAGACGGACGGACATCGTTAAATCGACTCAGAAAGTGCTTCTTAGGCGTTCGGTATACTTGTTGGACCAACACCACTATTGTGTTGTTGAGTATAATAACTGGACATACTGATCCACCATGTTAAAGAATAATGCGATCGGATTTTATGTTAAAAATGTATTAGTAAAGATTATCATAACCTATATTGCCATTAATTCCTATTTAGTTCTTATTCAGCAGGATTAGTGGATTTTTGTTGATCTGGCATTCCTATTCAAAGCAGAATTTTAAAATAATTAAACAACAACAAATGGGTTTTGTTCTTTGTTTTTTTCCTTTTATATTGTTATTGTTGTTAGTCCAACTAGCCAACCAACCAAAGAGAGGGACATTTTCGTTGATATTGTAAATACAAAAAACAACAACTACAATGTATAATTAAAAGAAATATTAAATAAAATGGTAGATGGATGGCTGCATGTCCTGCTGTTGGATTGTAAAATGAAATTACGCGCATTTTTCTCTCTACTCATTAGTCATTGCAGGTAAACAAAATCAAATACAAAATAAAATAGAAATATGTATAAAACGAACTGGAAAAATAGGAATTTACTTACATTTGAAAGAATTGCAAGCTGAGGATCAATGTTTTCTATCCTTAAAAGTTGTTGCTCTCATTAAGGTGTATACATACATGCACAAACAGGCCAAGTAGGTAGCAAAGGATATCAGCAGGACTAAGTGTCGGCATTTGTACAGTAGTTATTATAACGTCAAAGTGTAAAGTTGTTTTAAAAAGCAAAAATATTCTGGTTTGAATTTTTATCAGTTTCAGAAAAGTGTTTATTAGAGTTTTGTAAAAACTGTTATTTCCACAATAGAATTTTCGGCAATTTTTTATAACAATAGTGCGATAATTTTTTATAAAAATAATTTGCAATGGAACCCAAAGTGGTAAGTTTTAATTAAAAACTATTTTCAAACCAAAATTAATTTTTATAAGCTTTACTCCATATCAGATGAATAAAGGGTAAAATAATTGAAAATAACAATACATTATCAGTTAGCGTACATTGTTACTTTTCAGCGAACTTTAATATAATATAGATTTCTTTATACCGACGCAATCAAGATCAATATCTTAACAAAAATTGGAAAATTGGAGTGGAATTTTTATGGAAGCAATGGGCAATTTTATTATGAAACTTTGCTATTTTTAGGCATTTATTATTAGTCTCAAAAAGAAGAGAAGTGGTATTCAATCCAAATCGATAGTGATGCATTAATCAATTACCAAAACATTTTCAACAATATTTGATCGAGGAGGGAGTATGTAGTTCTTATTAGCAAAATATAAATTGTTATTAATTCAAATGGGTTTATTTGTGAGAATTAACAGACGTTGTGTTACTAAAATTACAAAGTACAATAAGACAAGCTTAGGATCAATTATTCCTTCCTTTAAATTAGCTGTGGCATTTCAATTAAGTAGCAAAATTGTAAATGACATTAATACCAAACTGCAAGTAAATAGAGTAGACTATGTATGGTCAGCTCTAAAGTTGACTCAAGGAGTTCTAGATTTAGTCGACTGTAGTCAACTCTAGATAGAGTAGACTATAGTCAGCTCTAGATAGAGCCTACTGTAGTAAGCTCTAGATAGTGCCGACTGTAATCAACTCTAGATAGAGCAGACCGTAGTCAAGTCTAGATAGAGTCGACTGTAGTCAAGTCTAGATAGAGCCGACTTAAGGAGTTCTAGATTCAGCCGACTATATTCAACTCTAGATAAAGTCGATTCCAGTCAAGTCTTTAAATAGAAAGTTAATTTGCTTTCGCTATTAATCCCACGAATAAACTTTAGATGTATCTATTGCAATTATCCTACAAATAAGAGAAATAATCATAAAACCTAAATAGTGTTATGGTGCTATGGGGAACGGCCTCAGCTTTAAATGCAGACAGACAGAATTCAAAGACTTCAAAACAAATTGCTACAATTAAAAATTCCAATATTCATAAAAAACTTAACGAGCCTTTGGTAAAAACTGAGATCCAAAAATATGCAGAAGAAATTTAACAAATTCGTCGAGGAAGAAGGTATACACAGTGACTCTGAGCCAAAGACAAGAAGGAAGAATGTAAAAAAAATAAACTTCGATATAACGAACTTTTCGGCTCAACAAAAGGAACTGAAAACATTGCCTGTATTTAAATAAATGATTTTTTTATGGAGAATATTGTTAGAGTTTCTTATTATGTAATATTATTATTTTAAAAAATATGGAATTTTTAACAATAACTTTGTGACATATTTAACATCTAACAAGTGACATATCAGTAGTATAAGCTTTGAAAATTGTTACAATGAAAATTGAAAATCTCCTTAGATTCAAGTAGATAGGTAATGGGGAGCAGAGACATCAAAGGAATGCCGCCGCCTTTTCCAATTGGAATTTGAATTGGTAGCAGAGGCTTCAAAGGAAAGCCGCCGCTTTTTGTAATTGGAATTTGAATGGGTCGATAGCGAATAGCTGACATGTCATGAAGGGAATCCAGTTGGATAGTAATAGTTTCTAGTTGGATAATAAGAGATGTGAAGAGAGTGAGAGAGGATTGTGTGGGAGAGTAAAAGCAGGTAGTTTTAAGGGTTGATAAATCAGGTAATATTTAAAATTAGTTTTCATTGTTTTGATTGAAAATTGAGTACCTGTGTATTTTTTCAAGACGATGAGGGATGAAATTGTATGTTTCCTAAATTATGATTGGCTGACTGTAATAGTTTGATCACATTTATCGTTTTGTGTGTATAATTTTCTAATTTTAAATTATTTTTACTATCTGTTTTGTTAAATTTTCTGGATGGGATTTCCCAATTGCAATTTCTTTTTTTATTTTCATGAATGGGATTTCTAGCAGAATTTATTTGTATTTCAGTTATTGTGTTGGTTGAATATTTCTAACTAATTTTGAATTTTCATTCTCTAGTTTTAAGATTTTTATTTTGTATGAGATTAAAGAGTAAATTTAGAGTATATTATATAAAAATTTCAATTTTAAATATATTTTATTTATTTATTTATATTTCTTATAAAAAACGTATAATAATTTTCTATTAAAAGAAATACATTATTTTTTTGTAAATTAAACTGAATACATTCACATGTATTTGATATAAACTCGCATATTTTACAAATCCTTGGGCAGTTGATGAAATGCTTCCCATGAATAGAATCAATCAATATGTGTGTATATAAAATCGTTTTCATGTAAGTCTCATAAAATAACGTACAATTTCCCTTAAATTATCCTCATTAACAGTATAAACATATTTTGGTATCGACATATTATATGTACAGTGGCTCACATTGAAAGTCGGGCAAACTGTTTGCCAAACATTAGACCCTATTTGAAAAAAGAGAGCTTAGGATTTTATTTTTTTTTATACCCTTCACCCTCTTGAGAAGGGTATATATAAGTTTGTCATTCCGTTTGTAATTTCCACAAAATAATTTTCCGACCCTATAAAGTATATATATTCTGGTTCCTTATAGATAGCGGAGTCTATTAAGCCATGTCCGTCTGTCTGTCTGTCTGGATGTTGAAATCAGTTTTCTGAAGTCCCCAGAAATCGTCGGGATCCAAATCTTCAATTTGATTTCTCATAGCCCCCATACAAAATTCAGCAAAAATAAGTTTTATGCAAAAATAAATCGCAAAACCAATTTTTTTTTATAAAGTCCACTTCCAAAATTCACTTAAATACGTATCACATTTACCAAACAGATATAAATGATGTTAAACGGCTAAAATTTGACATGAATAATATTTATAGGCAAATAAATTGTTGTGCTAAATTTTATGGTGGTCGGCCCAGAATTGGTCATAGCTCCCATACAAGGACCACATCCGAAAAAGACATTTATCCCTTTATATATTGTATAAATATCGGTAACGACTCAAAACTTTGCACAGATCATTTACATATATACAAAAATCATCCCACAAAATGTTGTGAATTTCAGTGTATTTTTAACCGTATGGCCCATATAAAGCCCTCTTCCGAAAATCACATAAACACTCATAAGTCTCTTATAAATAAGGGTACCAATTCAAAACTTTACACGGATCATTTACATACATGCCTAAATCAAACTGCTGGATTTGGAGAACATCGGCCCATATTTGATAATATTTCCCACAAAGGTCCACTCTCGAAATCCACGTTAATTCTAATATACCCTTCATGAAGGTGAAGGGTATAAATATACCGTTATTATGTTGAAATTCGACGTCAAATATAAGAACCATTTCCAAAAAACAACTAAACCCACAAAAATGTCTAATAAATATCGATATCGAACCAACTTTTATATGGATCAGAAATTTGGCTGAGCAGGACTTAAAAGATTGCCTTCTTTGATTTTAAATTTGCGACCGTATAAATAACTTTCCATAAGTTTATGGGTGTTAACAGGCAAAGTTAATTTTATATTGTGCGTTAAACCGTCAAGCCAAACTTTGTCCAACGCTTGGGACACTTCAATGAAAAGGGCGGAGCAGTATTTTTTGTCTTCAAACGACCCTCTTATCACATTTACCAATCTGTGTGTTTGTTCCATGCTGCTGTGTTTAGCTCTGAAGTCGAATTGATGATTAGGAATACATTCAGTGTCATTCAGAATTGGAGTCTACTTAGTCATTAACAATTTTTCGAACAGTTAAGAAATTGTTGGCAGTAGGCTAATTGGCCTAATTTGGTGGGGTCCTTCCCTGGCTTAGGAATCATGGTAATCATAGATACCTTCCAATCTGCAGGATAGTATTCTAGGCGTAAAATAGCCTTGAAGATAAAGAGGATAATTCTTCTAGCTACACGAGGTAACTCCACAAGTATTTTATTGCTGATTTTATCCATACCTGGAGCCTTTCTAAAGTTCAGAGTACCAATAGGCCTTTGGACATTACGAAGGTTTAGTCTTAGAGGTACAGGAGGTCTAATAACTAGTGGTGGCAAATCAGGTACGTTATTTGAGTTGTTTATAGTAAACACATTTCTCAAATGGTTTACAAATAATGTCCCTTTCTCGGAATCATTTCTAGCCCAGTCAGCTGTCGGATTTCGCAAAGGAGGTTTTCCTCTAACTGGTCTTTTTAAACCTCTTGCAGCCTTCCATAACGAGTAGTCAGATTGTGGGGTGCTATCAAGACGCTCCAAGTAAGATCTAAGTGAAGCCGTTCTTTGGGTTTCTAAGAAATGCCTTAGTATATCTCTGCATACCCGTAGCCTAGCTTTCAGTTCAGGAGACCTGTGAAGTTGCCACTCTCTTCTCATTCTTCTTTTTTCTGATAGGAGATGTTCGAGTTCAGATAAATAAGTTCTGTTTGTCTTATTTCTACATTCAAAGTTATAAGTGGAGGCGTGATGCACAGCTCGCCGAAGGTCCTCGGTAAAGTTGCCAATCGACTCATCAATAGTTCTCAGCACAATATTGTCCGTGCAATGAGAACTTAAATACTTTTTGTATTTTATCCAACTTACTTAGTCATGTTTCTAAATGGAGAGCCATACACTTGAGGGAAATGCATTGAAATAATAGTAGGAGAGTGATCAATCTGCTTCTCCATCAGGAAGTATTCCAGTTTGTTTTTATGTTGGCGGAGGGCGCGTTCCAAAAACAAATTTTTAAATTGGCTTGCAAGATAGTGGATTGCATTTTCAGTATTTCCTGCATCATGGATGTCATGGTGGTCTTAAAAGTGTTCATAGTTTGGACAAGTGTCTGCAATGTTTTCTCTAGATTGTTGATATGCGGCTCAGAATATTGGGATTTAGGTTCCTGCTTCAGACCTGGCATATTAGATTTAACCACGTTTGCGTAAGAAACTTGTCTAGAATTAGGAGCGTTTACGTGAGTAGTTGGTCATTCAATTTGAGGAAAATTAATACTCGACGTGAAATTAGGTTGTTGAGGATGATCAAGTAATACTGACGACTTATTTGTCTTTATGCCCTTCAAATAAGTATAAACTGGGCAACCTCTATAATTTGTGGTATGATTTTCTCCACAGTTACTGCATTTTTTATTTTTAAGCCAGTTTTGGACTTATTACATTGAGCAGTTGCATGTAATTCCCCACACGCGACACAAACAGACGGCAATATACAATACGCTTTGGTGTGGCCAAATTCTTAACAATTAAGACACTGGACGGGTCCAACACGCTTATGCGGTTCCTCCACGGTAATTCTACGATGCAGAATGTAAATGAGATTGTAGATTGGATGGGACTCGTTTTTCTTTAAGACAACATCTCCAGGTTTCAATTTTAGGCTGAGCAATCTTTTCATGGTTTTTAATATTCACTACGCTCTTGATTTTGAACCCTTTGTCCATTAAACCGATCTTTATCTCCACGGGATCAACACATGGGTCTATACCCTTTAGAACAACTTGGAGTCCTTTTGCGCTTTTGAGCTGATATGTATAGAAATCCCTAGTCTCCCTCTCCAACTGGTTGGACAATTTTCGAAAATCATCTTCCCTGTTCCCTTGGATCTTTGTCTCGCTGATTTTTCCATGTTTAATTGAGGTTACGCTGAACATGTTCTCACCTATTAAAGCGACAATTCCTTGTACCAGTTTATTGGAAGTGGGCTCTCTCAGGTAAATTGGTGGGGGCTTAAATGTCTTTTTCGGTATTTCTGGGTCATCCGTCTGAAGTAGAGCAAATCTGTTTTGATCATTTGGATTATCACTACTGACGGTCTTAGGAACTTTTGAATTGGAAGACATTTGAGCAGATGTCGGGCTCCTCTGTCGCTTGAGAACGGTGATGTACTTATCCATACCTAATTGTTTTTTGGGTTTGACTCCACTATTTGATGAAGATGATGATTTCTCATCGGATGAGATAACTATATTGGGCGAACAGGAACGGCGCCGTATTTCGGCTCTTGTAGTGAGAAGAGACTCCACGTATTTTCTTAAGGATTCTTCCTTAGAGATCCATAAATTTTTGTTTCTGCTGTAGCTTAGCTCTTTCTCAGAATTACATCTGAGAGGAACACTCATGCAGTTGTTATGCGATTTTTAAATTGCCCAAAAACCACTATAGATATTTTTTCCCACCTATTACGGTATCTTTTTTATATATATATATATATATATATATATATATTCTATTATATTTTATGTATATATATTTTTTTTCACCTATTACGAAAATTCAGCCACATTAAAAATAACACGTCCGAACAGTTCAAGCAACACTATAACCAGCGCTGCCAGAAGTAAGATTTTACTTTATTTTTAAAGATTTTTTAGCCGAAAAAAGATTTTAAGATTTTTTCCCCAAAAAAAAGATTTTTTCCCCAAAAAAAAAAGATTTTTTGTTTTGTCTAGACGAAGGTTAGGTTCAATTAAAAACAACCTGTTTTGTACTAATTATTTCCAAAAATAAGATTTTTTCTTCAAAAATAACACTTTTTTTTGGTCAAATTAAGATTTTTTGCTGAAAATTTCTGGCAGCCCTGACTATAACACTAACTAGCTGAGAGTTGTAGGTAAAAAATATTTTCTCCCTCTCAAAAAGAGAGAAGTCAAACTTCATATAAAAAAGCTTTGTCCGGGCAAATATTTTGTTCAGAACAAATGGGTGAATCCACCTCAAGTGTTAAATAGAAAAGTATTAATATATTAGATTTACATACATTATCGCTAGCTAGCACCATGGTGTAAATATACAAGGTGAGTACAAATCGGCAACAAATACAACACAATACAGAAACAACAGGCATTTTGTTTGTGTAAAGTCAAAGTCAGTCAGCTGTGCCACTGCTCTCACAACATGGCTAGCACAGTAAATGTAAAATTATTTTAAAAATAAATTTAATTAAATTATTTTTTTAAAACCCAAGATTTTTCATATTGAAAACAAGTTGGAGTGCTATATTTCGCAATGCCGAATCTTTAATACCATTCACCTTAATGTAATGATAGTTACAAAAACTACGCTGTTGTTAGGACCATAATATCATTATTCATTATTCAGTATTTCTTATTTAGTTTTAGCGCAAATTTTATTAGTATTTTATATAACGATGCACAATATAATTTATTTCAAATGATTTTAAATTTAATCTAAGTTTAACCATTTATAATGTGATGTAATTGCCAATTATTATCATTGTTTACAGAGTTTGTATATTTATTATAACATTCGTATATGTACTTGTATGTAATGTAATCATTTATAAAACTTAAAATATGTTTAACATTTTTTCCATATTCACCAGGTTAAAGAAAAAAGAGTAAGGTTATAAGGTGAAGCTTATATCATCTCAATAATGGTTATTTACAAGAATTTATAAGTGAAAGTGGACCAATTATAGACTGATATCTTCAAAATCCAGTAACGTGATTTCTATGTATTTGGGTCTAATTTAGGTAGAATTTTATCTCAATAACGTAGTTTATGAAAGTTAATTGGTTGTTATAATAATACTCGGAAGTTTATTTTATTTATTTGGGAGCTATTGCCAAATATGGATTGATAACTACAAAATTCAATAGTATAATTGCCATATGATTGATATTAGTATAATTTGTAGATTAAAATTACTGATCTGTATAGAATGTTGGTTTGATATCGATATTTATTAGACATTTTTAATGGTTTACTTGTTTTTCGGAATTGATTTCTATATGGGAGCTATGACCAATGACCAAAGCCGACTTAAGGAGTTCTAGATTCAGCCGACTATATTCAACTCTAGATAAAGTCGATTCCAGTCAAGTCTTTAAATAGAAAGTTAATTTGCTTTCGCTATTAATCCCACGAATAAACTTTAGATGTATCTATTGCAATTATCCTACAAATAAGAGAAATAATCATAAAACCTAAATAGTGTTATGGTGCTATGGGGAACGGCCTCAGCTTTAAATGCAGACAGACAGAATTCAAAGACTTCAAAACAAATTGCTACAATTAAAAATTCCAATATTCATAAAAAACTTAACGAGCCTTTGGTAAAAACTGAGATCCAAAAATATGCAGAAGAAATTTAAAAAAGCTTGAAGTATACCCAAAACTACTACCCCGCAACAAATTCGTCGAGGAAGAAGGTATACACAGTGACTCTGAGCCAAAGACAAGAAGGAAGAATGTAAAAAAAATAAACTTCGATATAACGAACTTTTCGGCTCAACAAATGGACCTGAATACATTGCCTGTATTTAAATAAATGATTTTTTTATGGAGAATATTGTTAGAGTTTCTTATTATGTAATATTATTATTTTAAAAAATATGGAATTTTTAACAATAACTTTGTGACATATTTAACATCTAACAAGTGACATATCAGTAGTAGAAGCTTTGAGAATTGTTACAATGAAAATTGAAAATCTCCTTAGATTCAATAAATTCGTTCAATAAATGAATTTAATTTCAGCAGTATTGCCACATTTGCACATCTAAGAAAGCTTTGTGGTTTAGAGGCGTGACTAGCCCACTTCTTTTTCGAAAATTCGACTGTAAATGCGGTTACGATTAATGAAACACACTAACGACAGATGTTAACAACAAACGCTGATAACTGCAGGCTCCCCAGTCATGCGATTTAATTATTGAATTGAATTATTTTCATATACGAGTAAATTCATTGTTTCATTTTGTTTTGATACAACAAAAGCGTTTATTCAAAAAATGTATTGAAAGTATCATACTCCGCATAGAATTATCTCCTCCTAATGATACGGAAGTCTGATTTCTTCCGCTTGGAAAGCAAAACATTACTAGGAACATGTAAAATATTAACGGCCTTATAGAGATTTTTTTAACTGGAATTGCTCTTCGAAGCACAATTTTCCAAGAAATTTCGTTTTTTTTCCTTTTACATACATTGTTATTAATCCAACTGACATGAGGAAAGAAAATCATAAAATATAAAGATATACTCGTAATAATAATGTAAATATGTATGTGTGTATGTATATATATATAATAAATTTCGCTCACAATCTCTCTTCTTATTACAGGTAAATAAAAGAAAAGAACAGGAATAACTATAGGTACATACATATGTAGGAATTTATAGATCCAGGCGTATTGCAGTAATAATTGCGACAATTGAGACAATCATAGGATCAATACACACATGTCTGCATTGATCCTGCCAGGCAGGCAACAATTGTAGGTAGAAGCAGGTAGCAAATGATATCGGCAGGACTGGCGAGATAAAGTGCCGGCAATAGCAGCAATTGTATAAAAGAACGAAACCAAATGAATTCTTAAATCGACACAAATAAATCGAATAAATTCTTGTTCAAAGTTTGTACTGGATTTTCATCAAAAAAAAAAAGTTGTGCATAATATTCTAAAGAGATTCATTATGGTAAGTTTAATTTGATATAAGAATTCATATACATTCGTCGCTTCATATAAGATAAATTTAAGAGTAAAAATTATTTACAGTGTGTCATATAATTACGTGTATTGCCTACTCATTTTCAAGTGAAATTTGTTTTTCAGTCTACGAGTACATTAAGATCATAAGACACAGGTGAACATACTTACATATATTGTTCTTCTGCTTTGCAGTTGATAGTAGGCATTGTGTAAATTAGGAAAATCCTAAAATTTTCAACAATGTCCTTTTTCGTTTAGTTGTTGTTGCATTTTATGAATTTGCATCACAAATTGCAGGTCATAAAAGTTGTTTGCATTTGGAAATCCCAAATAGTTAAGTTTGTTGGGTTTTCTTAATTGTTCTTAGAATACGCGTCATTTATTTGTCAACTGTTATTAGTCTTTGTGTTATAAAGGCCGGAGGGAAAATAATTTAACATTTCCAAAGTAAAAATTATTTTACAACTTAAAAACTAGAGGAGAATAAATTAAAAACATTAGTGATATGTTTGGTAGATGTTGTCGCGAAAGCATTTAAAATATACCACGGAATGGTAGTCCAGAATCGTTGAATGCAGGAGATTAATGCCCATGGAAAATTGCTTAAACCTATATTTACCCCAAATCTAAGATTAACCACCAACTAAGAAGAACACTATATACCAAGGTAAGTAAAAACAAAATGCACAGGGTACAGAGAGACCGTCTGGCCAGCTAAAAACCTTTGGGAATTATTATGACGAAAGCAAATGCAAAATTTTTGGTTTAGATGGTCGACGTAGAATCTAGTGGAAGCAAAATAATACAAAATCCACGGTTAATTAAGATAACGGTTCTATGGTGATATTGCAAAGTCTTATCAAAATAGAAACAGAAACATGATCGCACATTATAAAATTAAAGAAACGATACATATAAATAAATAATTCCAACTGATGCTATTAATATTATATTACAATATCAATATTACATTATATTAATAATTATTACTTCTATTATTTACAGATAAAACTACCCGTCATGTCTGTTTTGTTGGGATCTGCAGATAAATTTAGAAGCATACCAGAACCAGACCAACCCAGCAATCGCCCGTTAATGGTTAATGGCTGGTCACAAACAACCGTTGATGATTTTTCATATCTACATGAACTCGAAAACATGGAAAAACAATTCCACAGAGAAAAAAAATTAGAGGAAAAAGTAAGACTACTTCAGGCAAATCTTAAAGTCCACATCGAACTGTTATCAGAAATACATGCCACGTCAGCAAAAACATCAGCATTACTGTCACAGCAGCAGCTGCCACAAAATGAGCAAGACATTTATAATTCTGGCCTTAATAACAACATCAATAATAGTACAAATTTGACAAATATTACTACTAGGACATCACAATTAAGTACCAAAATTGTTAATGCTATACATACATATGCCATCCAGCAAGTGGGTTGTTCTCCCGAAAGTGTGAAATATACTATCATTGCTGAAGGCAGGGGGGATGACAATGACGTACCCATCGAAATACAGTTGGCCGATGATGATGGAGCTTTAGATTTAACTAGTCCAGTTGATTCAGAATGCATAGAAATTTGCCTGAATCCCGAAGAAAACATTGAAATTAAAATTGAAGATAACGGTGCAAATAGTACAACGACAATGCATCATCAGACGCTACCAAAAACTTCAGACACCTCACCAAGTGAACATCATTCCAATAAAACACAAAATGAACTACCAAAACAAAAACCTTGTAACAGCAGTACTAACGGGTGGTTAAATTTCAAGGGCCGATGTTGATTTTGAATAAAACACAAACTATTTAGGAAATTATTGTAATTTTATTTTATTATGATATATTGGTATTACTCAATTATGTATGGAACAAAATATCGGCCAAATGGGCACACCTCCATCCGATGGTCCAAATTTTCGATGACCCGGAGGCATAATGGAGGTTCTATGCCGTTAATGTGCCGAATTATCTCATCCTTTAGCTCTTGAATTGTTGCTGGCTTATCGGCAAAGAAAAAAGTCCAACGGTGTCAAATCACATGATCTTGGCGCCCAATTGACATCGCCAATACGTGAGATAACACGGCCATTGAATTTGTTGCGCAAAAGAGCCATTGTTTCGTTAGCTGTGTGGCAAGTGGCATCGTCCTGCTGAAAGCACATATCGTCCACATCCATATCTTCCAATTCGGGCCATAAAAAGTTCGTTATCATCTCACGTTATCATCCACTGGACGATCAAATTGCCCAAAAAAATCACGAAGTGCATATTTAAATTATTTTTTTTTTTTTTTGGTTCCGAGTACCTCCGGGTTGAGCCTAAAGTTTATATTACCCATTTATCACAATGTTTGTTCCTGTTAATATTTGAATAACAACAAAATCTGACTGTATGTTCCCAACTAAATTTCTTCGATACCTATAATAAGTACCTTTAAAACGAGCCGTAATAGTCTACAGATAAACTACGGATAAACTTGTCCGGAATACCCTAAATTTAAAGTTCCAAAAAATGGGTGATTTTTTAAATTTTTTTATTGTTGATTATATTATATTATATCTTCAAAGTTGCGACCTGTACTCTGCGTACAAGCTTTATATGAACAGCCAGACGGACGGACATCGTTAAATCGACTCAGAAAGTGCTTCTTAGGCGTTCGGTATACTTGTTGGATCAACACCACTATTGTGTTGTTGAGTATAATAACTGGACATACTGATCCACCATGTTAAAGAATAATGCGATCGGATTTTATGTTAAAAATGTATTAGTAAAGATTAGCATAACCTATATTGCCACTAATTCCTATTTAGTTCTTATTCAGCAGGATTAGTGGATTTTTGTTGATCTGGCATTCCTATTCAAAGCAGAATTTTAAAATAATTAAACAACAACAAATGGGTTTTGTTCTTTGTTTTTTCCTTTTATATTGTTATTGTTGTTAGTCCAACTAGCCAACCAACCAAAGAGAGGGACATTTTCGTTGATATTTTAAATACAAAAAACAACAACTACAATGTATAATTAAAAGAAATATTAAATAAAATGGTAGATGGATGGCTGAATGTCCTGCTGTTGGATTGTAAAATGAAATTACGCGCATTTTTCTCTCTACTCATTACTCATTGCAGGTAAACAAAATCAAATACAAAATAAAACAGAAATATGTATAAAACGAACTGGAAAAATAGGAATTTACTTACATTTGAAAGAATTGCAAGCTGAGGATCAATGTTTTCTATCCTTAAAAGTTGTTGCTCTCATTAAGGTGTATACATACATGCACAAACAGGCCAAGTAGGTAGCAAAGGATATCAGCAGGACTAAGTGTCGGCATTTGTACAGTAGTTATTATAACGTCAAAGTGTAAAGTTGTTTTAAAAAGGAAAAATATTCTGGTTTGAATTTTTATCAGTTTCAGGAAAGTGTTTATTAGAGTTTTGTAAAAACTGTTATTTCCACAATAGAATTTTCGGCAATTTTTTATAACAATAGTGCGATAATTTTTTATAAAAATAATTTGCAATGGAACCCAAAGTGGTAAGTTTTAATTACAAACTATTTTCAAACCAAAATTAATTTGTATAAGCTTTAAAAATAACAATACATTATCAGTTAGCGTACATTGTTACTTTTCAGCGAACTTTAATATAATATAGATTTCTTTATACCGACGCAATCAAGATCAATATCTGAACAAAAATTGGAAAATTAAAGAATCGCAAGGTTTTAAAGATTTAATATGTCAATAATAACGGATAGTAATTATATCTATACCCTACAACCCCATAGTTGGGGTCCAATATACCCTGGATTTGTGCTGATTTTTGTAACGCCAAAAATATTATTCTAATACCCACATTAAAGTATACCGATCGACTGAGAAGCACTTTCTGAGTCGATTTAACGATGTCCGTTCGTCTGGCTGGCTGTCCAAGTAAACATTGTGCGCAGAGTACAGGGGGCTGCTAATTCTGGCAGTCGTGATCGAAATTGTTTTCTAATCGAAATTTATTTCAACAGTGCAAAATTTTCTAATGATGGTACTCATCGCGAATCGAATCGATTCATTGCTTCAGTGTTGTAAAAAACTTAAATAAGTACGTATTACAACATTGAATAAAATAAAAGATAATGTGAACAAAAAACATATGGTTGTGCTAAATATAACTCAAGTAAAAGCAAAATTTTTTTAAGAAATTATTTTAAATTAAAAATGGATCCAGTTATGTTTTTTTTACTCATCGTCTTTTGATTCTGACGAGATTGAAAACATTAATGACATAAGGAAACAAATAGGAAACACCTCCGACCCCTTTAGATTGACAAACAATGAGTAAGTATAAATAAGTACATACATACATACATACATATGTATTAATGTATGTATGTGTTTTTCTGTACTCAAAAGACGTCGTAGGCTCACAAAGCAAGCATAGGTAAAATTTGTTTTTAATATTTTTGACCTAAAAGTACATGGTGCAACTATAAAAGGTGAGTGCAAATCGACAACAAATACAACACAAAACAGAAACAACAGGCATTTTGTTTGTGTAAAATAATGTACTACTGTCAAAAATACTTGAAAAAGTATTACTTTTGACATAAGTAAATTGTAAACAAAGTTAGTCAGCTGGGCTACTGCACTCACCTTGTATATTTGCACCATGTAAAAGTAATAAAATTATTAATAGGTATTATCATATTTTTTAAAGTAAGTAACAATTTTTTACTAACATATTCTTTTTTTTCTTCTGTTTAAAAAAAAAACGTTATTCCGAATGCATTTTTGGTTACGAGTAAAAAGTCGCAAGGTTGCGTACGAATGATCATTCGTTATCGAATGCCATCATTAGAAAGGTCGATACATTTTAGTCGCTATCGAATGAGGGAATCCCAAATGTTAAAAAATGCAAACGTTCGAATGAAAGACATAAAGATATTTCGATCAAATTTAGCACGAGACTCTTGTTCGGTCCAAAGACGGTTAGTATTGAATTTGGAAAAAAATTTCACCTAGCCCCCAAACAAATGTCCTCTGTAAAAGGGGTTTATCGGTCATAAATGTATCTAAACAAATTTCGCCACAAATAAATTGAACTTAAAGCCTCCAAATTTTGTACAGATCGTATTATAACATTTTGGTATTCAAATAATATTTAACACAAATATGTTTCATATATGTATGTATATACAAATTATTCAGTGATTATGATTTTGATGATCGATCAAAAATCACTTCACAGATAAAAATCTTTTTAAAGTGTTTATATCGAAATACAATTTAACACAACAGAAATTTATATGTACAGAAGCCATGCCACTAAATTTTTGGATAATCGTTCCATAATACTGTTTTTGCTAATATACTGGGTGTAGGGTATTATATAGTCCAAATTTTCTTTCTTGTTCAATATTACATTATATGTACTTATTATTTTTTATTTCATTTATTTACAGATACAATTGCCCGTAGTTGTAGGTTCGACTAATAAATATAGAGGCATACCAGAACCAGGCCAACGCAACAATCGCCCCTTAACGGTTAATGCCTGGTCACAAACAACCGGCAGTGATTTTTCATATCTATATGAAATCGAAAATAGGGAGCAACAATCTCAAAAAGAAAAGGAATTGGAGGAGAAAGTAAGAGCACTCGAAAGAGATCTTAAGACTCACACTGATTTGTTAACACAAATACGTGCCACCTCAGCCAGATCAACAGCACTACTGTCACAGCAGCAATATAGTGACAATATTGGAGTTAATAATAATAACAACACTAGCAGCTCTAATTTTAGTAGTAGTTCCAGGACACCACCATTAACTTCCATAATTGTTAATGCCATAAGTCCCACCCAGCTCGTAAATTGTTCTCCTAACGAAAGTGTTAAATATAAAATTATAGCTGAAGGTAATGATAGTGATGAGCCAATTGAAATACAATTGGCCGAAGACGATGGGGCTTTAAATCTAAACAGTTCGTCAGAATCAGGCCGTATAGAATTTTGTCCGACAGTCGAAAAGAACATTGAAATTAAGACTGAAAATAATAGTGGCAACAATTCAATGACAATGCATAATCAGCCACAACCAACAACACAACCAATGAAGACAACACCAAGCGAACATCATATTATAAAGCGACGAATACTGGCATCCGAACAACTTGTTACAAAATATGAAAGCCCTGAACAAACAATTACATCCGACAGTAATACACAACCTAAATCTGCAAGCCATAAACGTCGTAGCAGTGGCATCAGTTTACTTAAGCCTCCTAAGGTACAAATAACCAACATCAATCGCACATCCACCAATTATGATCTTGAAAATGTAATGGTATCAATTGGACCCAACAACACCCGTATACCGGCAAAATTATATGAAAACATGAATTGGACCTCCGCTTCAATTGCCACTAGAAAACTACTAATGACCATATTCGATCGTAAAGTCTTGGCTACACATTCCATGACTGGCAAGCCTTCACCGGCCTTCAAGGATCAATGCAAACCAATAAAACAAATGTTGGATCCTCTAGTCATAGCCGACATTATATTTGCGGTAACTCGCAAGTGTCAAGTAGCCGATAAGGAAGTGCGTAATGCCATCACCACAAAATGTGCTGACGAAAATAAAAGGATGAAATTACAAATGAATAAACGTATGCCAATGCGAGAAATTAACAAAGAAAATCTGGTTGGTGCAAATCTGTCTTAATAAACGTTTGTTAAATTTAATAATCGTTTTTGAATAAGGGGGCAAATATATAATGCTTCAAAAAAGAATAACGTGCATCCAATTCCATGAGTGTTAGACAAACATTTATTCAAATATTTGTTTTATGGTCGACAAAGAAAAATAAATGTAAGATTATGTTAATGTTAATGCATTTAATAAAATTAGTTGTTTAAAGTCAGGATTTTTTATACCAAAAACAAAATGATATGTTCATTACATGTGCCTTTTATGAATATAAATAAAAAAATATTTTTTACATTATTATTTATTTATGTCCTTTTTAATAAATATAAATAAGTTAAATAAGTTTTATATTTAACAAAACTTAATAAATAATTGTCTTTTTTTTAATACGAGTACAGTGACCAAAAAGATGGAAGGTATATTAAGTTTGTCATTCCTTTTGTGACACATCGAAATATTGGTCGTATAACTAAAAAGTCTATATATTCTGGGTCCCCATCCATCCGTTTGTTGAAGGCACAATACAGCTTCGACAAATACATAGAACAATGAAATTTTTACAAATTTTTTACGAAATGTTTAATGTTGCAAATGAGCAAAATCGGTCTAGGAGATCCAAGTTATAGACCAAAGTTTCAGACAACCGCGATATTTTTCAGATATCTTTTGCAATTTTCTTAAAATTTTTAAATTTTGTACATGTTTTTTATTATAGAAGGACAAGTCCTGTTGAAAATGTTGAAAACCGGTCCGCGACTTTTCATAACCCTAAAACAAATGTGTTCCCGGAATATGGCTTTATGGTACATAAATGTGTAAGGGGCTATAGTGAAATATTATATAAGAGCTTTATGACGATTTAAGTTATTTTCAAAGTATCCTTTAAATGGGGGCTATGGTCAAATATGGAAACAAAATGTCGTTTTATGATTCTTCTTTGCATTAAACATATATGCTTTTCAATAGCCATTTATGTACTAGGTATATTAATGTAATAAATCTTTTCTTTTAATAATGTGTGGTGTTTTTTATATTGTATTTATATGAAAAATCAGAACAAATATTTTGTTCGGAACAAATGGGTGAATCCATCTTACTAGTATCCTTTTTTTAATTTTTCTCAGCTTCTTTACTAAATAATGACAGATTTAAAAAAGGTATTACAATATCCTGCCATACATACTATACATATGTATATTGCAAGAACGTGCTTTAGAACCTTTTCGAATAATTCAAAATCAATGTTATCCAATTCCATTGAAAACTCATCACCCAATAAAGGATTGTAGATTTTAAATTTCTTAGCTCTGATACTAGTCTACTTGTAGAGACGGTATTATTGGCTCTTGATTTGTACGAGATTTAAATTTGGAGGTGCTTATTTTGTACATATGTGTGTATATAAAATCGTTTTCATGTAAGTCTCTTAAAATAACGTACAATTTCCCTTAAATTATCCTCATTAACAGTATAAACATATTTTGGTATCAACATATTATATGTACAGTGGCTCACATTGAAAGTCGGGCAAACTGTTTGTCAAACATTAAACCCTATTTGAAAAAAGAGAGCTTAGGATTTTATTTTTTTTTATACCCTTCACCCTCTTGAGAAGGGTATATATAAGTTTGTCATTCCGTTTGTAATTTCCACAAAATAATTTTCCGACCCTATAAAGTATATATATTCTGGATCCTTATAAATAGCGGAGTCTATTAAGCCATGTCTGTCTGTCTGGATGTTGAAATCAGTTTTCTGAAGTCCCCAGAAATCGTCGGGATCCAAATCTTCAATTTGATTTCTCATAGCCCCCATACAAAATTCAGCAAAAATAAGTTTTATGCAAAAATAAATCGCAAAACGATTTTTTTTTTATAAAGTCCACTTCCAAAATTCACTTAAATACGTATCACATTTACCAAACAGATATAAATGATGTTAAACGGCTAAAATTTGACATGAATAATATTTATAGGCAAATAAATTGTTGTGCTAAATTTTATGGTGGTCGGCCCAGAATTGGTCATAGCTCCCATACAAGGACCACATCCGAAAAAGACATTTATCCCTTTATATATTGTATAAATATCGGTAACGACTCAAAACTTTGCACAGATCATTTACATATATACAAAAATCATCCCACAAAATGTTGTGAATTTCAGTGTATTTTTAACCGTATGGCCCATATAAAGCCCTCTTCCGAAAATCACATAAACACTCATAAGTCTCTTATAAATAAGGGTACCAATTCAAAACTTTACACGGATCATTTACATACATGCCTAAATCAAACTGCTGGATTTGGAGAACATCGGCCCATATTTGATAATATTTCCCACAAAGGTCCACTCTCGAAATCCACGTTAATTCTAATATACCCTTCATGAAGGTGAAGGGTATAAATATACCGTTATTATGTTGAAATTCGACGTCAAATATAAGAACCATTTCCAAAAAACAACTAAACCCACAAAAATGTCTAATAAATATCGATATCGAACCAACTTTTATATGGATCAGAAATTTGGCTGAGCAGGACTTAAAAAATAGCCTTCTTTGATTTTAAATTTGCGACCGTATAAATAACTTTCCATAAGTTTATGGATGTTAACAGGCAAAGTTAATTGCACAAAATACATTAAACAGTCAAGCCAAACTTTGACCAACGCTTGGGACATATCAATGAAAAGGGCGAAACAGTATTTTTGTCTTCAAACGACCCTCTTATCACATTTACCAATCTGTGTGTTTGTTTCATGCTGCTGTGTTTAGCTCTGAAGTCGAATTGATGATTAGGAATACATTCAGTGTCATTCAGAATTGGAGTCTACTTAGTCATTAACAATTTTTCGAACAGTTAAGAAATTGTTGGTAGTAGGCTAATTGGCCTAATTTGGTGGGGTCCTTCCCTGGCTTAGGAATCATGGTAATCATAGATACCTTCCAATCTGCAGGATAGTATTCTAGGCGTAAAATAGCGTTGAAGATAAAGAGGATAATTCTTCTAGCTACACGAGGTAACTCCACAAGGATTTTATTGCTGATTTTATCCATACCTGCCTTTCTAAGGTTCAGAGTACCAATAGCCCTTTGGACATCACGAAAGTTTAGTCTTAGTGGTACTGTAATGGTATTTTTCGTTAATTTTTATTAGTTTTCATCTTGGTGGAGTTTTCGGGAAAGATGTGACCACACGTTCAAATTCAAGCTATACTCGCCGGATGGGGTGGGGTTCTTAGTCACATACATGTCCCAATGATACCATAACAAAATTGAACGTGTTTATAAAATCCATGTGTTGCAAAAAAAATTTTTGTTTTAACAAATTAATATTTTACCCAAACAAATTATATTTAATATTTCTTTGCTTTACGGTAAATGTTATTTTTTCATAATTAATTGTGTACCTATTCAAATTGGGTTGAAGTGTAAAATACTAAATGCATAATTACCAGTTATGAGTACATATTTATAAACGAGTGTATTTATTCGCTCTTGCTTTATATATAATCACAAATCCGTAAATTGCATGCTCTTATTTTGTATTACTAACTACATTCGAGTGTAATTACTTGCTCTCAATTTGTAATGTAAAAATTGTTAATTAGTAATTCACTCGTTGGTTAGCGGTATTTCTTTAAAGAGATTTTAATATTTGGATATTTATATACCTATATATATATATATACATTATACATTAAAATCAATTCAAATTTATGTACACATAACATTTTTAAACCTAGCGGTTTTACTTACTAAAAAATCGTCAAGTAAATAAGATCAAATTTTGGTGTACAATTATTTAAATAAATGAATATTTGACAGTAATTAAATTATTCGTTTTGACCTTCAAGATTTGACTTGACTAGTTACTTAACATAAAAATTGGTGCCGAAACCCGGGAACTTTCCTAAAAATACATTAAAAACAAAATTGAGAGCCTTCAATTAAAATAATAAAATAAAGAAATATATTTTATAATTGAAAGTGTGGTGCTTTTCCCTTTTTTTTAAGTGTAATTTAATAAAACAAATTAACATGAGTCTTGATATTTTAATACAAGAACAACGTGAGTTATTCCAATTGCTTAAAAAATTGGAAACACGTTTTGAACAAAAGAATTTAAATGAAAAGACTTTTGGTTATTTAAATTCTTTGACACAAAGATTAGATGAAATTTCTAATAAATTTGAAAGGCAGAATGACGTAATATTGCGCAAATTACACGAGGAGTCAATCAAATTAGACACTGTTCCCTATATGAAGGATGATATTTATTTCGAATTTGGTGAAACATTCCTAACTTTCAAAGGCAAATTGATCGACTCACTTTCAGAGCTTGGAGCTACTAACAGCCCCGTAGCTAGTACATTTGTTGCCCCTAACAGTCGTTCAGATTCTACTATTAATTCCGATACAAGGCTTCCAAAAATATCTTTGCCAAAATTTAGTGGAGAATATATCGAATGGATACCATTTCGGGATATATACTTCTCCCTCGTTCACCACAACGATTCACTAAACAAGGTTCAAAAATTTTATTATTTAAAGGGCACGCTTTCTGGAGAAGCTGCTAATTTAATCAAGACTATTTCTGCCACTGAGGCAAATTATGATTCCGCTTGGAAAATTCTAGAATCAAGATATCACAATAAGCGAATTCTTGTTGGGAATTTAATTCTAACACTTTTCAATATACCCAAATCCGATGGTGGATTTGAATCAATCAAAACTTTACTCGACTCTGCACAAGAATGTTTATCTTCTCTCAAAAATCTTCAAATAGACACCCAAAGCTGGGATCCTATTTTAATACATCTTCTTGTTCAGAAGTTAGACGTTCAGACACGCAAAGATTGGGAACAGTCTTTGAAATCGTCCACCGAACTACCCTTAAGGGATGAACTCTTTTCGTTTCTAGAAAGAACATTCCGGACTCTTGAGTCATTAAGCGATGTACTTGTGTCAACGTCTAAACAAAAACCTGTAAAAGGTAATAAAACCTTCCACCAAACCAAGAAAGCTTCCTGCAATTCTGGTAACTTTTCAAAACCAAGTACAATTTCCTGTTCATATTGCGACAAGAGTCACTCACTTTCCAAATGCTTTAGGTTTTTAGGACTTCCTTTACATGAAAAAAATGATTTCTTGTTAAAGAAAAACGCTTGTCGCAATTGTCTTGTGATCGGTCATGACCACAATAAATGTACTTCCCCATTTCGTTGCATTATCTGCAAACAACTTCATCATACAGTTCTTCATACTGAACCACAGTCTTCAGTTATATCTACTTCTACACCTAATTCTAGTCGGAATTCAGAGTCTAAGGTCACAACTCATAATGCTAATACATTTCATTCAGTTCTTTTATATACAATTCGTTTAATTGTACGAACAAATCGCGGCTATTTTCCCTTACGTGCACTTTTGGATCCAGGATCGCAAGGTAGTTTGATTTCCGAATCAATTGTACAGATATTAGGTTTAAAGAAAACCAAATCTCACTGCAAAGTCATAGGCATTGGAAATGGTAATGAAAATTTGTCAAAATATTTGGTAAATCTGGACCTGTTTTCCAGAAAGCAAGAACATGTTCTCTCCTGTTCAGCCTTAGTCTTACCAACACTTTCTTCGTATACTCCTGATCCATCATGTGAATTTGTTTCTATGCCTAATCTTGCAAATGACAGCTTGGCAGATCCATTGTTTTTTAACTCTGATCCTATTGATATTATCTTAGGTTCAGATGTTTGTTCTGGAATAAAAATAGCTTCCAAGTCGTTTATACATAATGGACTTTTCTTTCAAAATACCCATTTCGGTTGGGTGTTTTCTGGAAACAATAACAATATATCGACAAATAAGGTCTTTATACACAATGCTAATTTAGAAACCATCTTGAAATCTTTTTGGGAACAAGAAGAAGTGGTTACTAAAAGAAATTTTTCAAATGAAGAATTAGCATGTGAAGATTATTTTAACTCTACAACTTGTAGAACCGATTCCGGTCGATATATGGTACATCTCCCATTTAAATCAATTTTAAATGATGGTAGTCAACCCAATATCGAAAATAATGTCTTCAACGCTTTCAAACGTTTACGACATTTGGAAATTTCTTTCGCTAAACGACCTGAATTTGCTGAAAGTTACAAAAACTTTATGGAGGAGTATGAATTTTTAGGTCATATGACCAAAGTTGGGAAATATCCAGAAGATATTCGTCCAAATTCATATTTTTTACCACACCATGGTGTTTTCAAAATGAATAGTTCAACGACCAAATTGAGAGTTGTCTTTGACGGTAGTTCTCATTCTAGCGACAATGCTTCTCTAAATAAGGTACTCTCTTCTGGTCCTGCACTTCAAAACAGCCTTCCTGCTATAATTACTAAATGGAGGAGGCATAAAATAGCATTCAGTGCAGATATTGAAAAAATGTTTAGACAGATTGATGTCTGTCCTGATCATCGAAAATATCAACAAATACTGTGGAGATTCAATCCAATCGAAGATATTTCCATTTACGAATTGAATACTGTAACATATGGTACCACTTCGGCCCCATATTTATCAATTCGTGTACTGCACAAACTTGCACATGACTTTCAAACAGACTTTACAAGATCTTCTAAGGTTCTCATATCTGACTCTTATGTTGATGACATAATTTCAGGAGCAGATAATTTCGAAAATGCACTTTCTTTGCAACGGGAATTATGCTTGCTACTCAAAAATGGTGGTTGTAATCTTCGCAAATGGATTACTAACTCCAAAGACCTTTTCCAACAAATTCCTGAACAGTTTAGAGAACCATCTGTTACTTTAAAATTTGATAAAGATAACATAGTCAAAACTCTTGGTATTCAATGGAATACAAATAATGATACGTTTTCGTTCCGTGCTAATATTGAAGATACAGTGTCTGTCACAAAACGCTCAATTCTATCGGAAACAGCGAGATTATACGATCCTTTAGGATGGTTAACACCATCTACTGTAGTTTCAAAAGCTATTTTCAAACAATTATGGGAAAATGGCTTAGACTGGGATGAACCAGTCCCATCCCAAATTGAAAAACAATGGCTCAAACATAAATCTTATCTAGCTCAACTTACAAACTTAAAAATTCCTCGGTGGATTCAATGGTCAAATGAATCGCGAATGGAATTGCATTGCTTTTGCGATGCATCTACTACAGCTTATGCTGCCGTAATATATTCAAGAGTGATTAATTCTGATGGCATATATGTAAATATTCTTCAGTCTAAATCAAAAATATCGCCAGTAAAAACAGTTTCTATACCCAGACTAGAACTCTGCGGTGCTAAACTTCTGGTGCAACTCGCTCAAAGCGTAAAGGAATCATTGTCCGATGTTAAAATTGATAACGTTTATTACTGGTCTGATAGTTCAACTGTTTTGAGCTGGATTCAGAAACCACCATCATCCTGGACAGTATACGTTGCAAACAGAGTTGCAGAAATTCAAAGATTTAGCAATCCACTTCAGTGGAATTACGTTCCCTCTGAACTTAATCCCGCAGATTGTGCTTCTAGGGGTGAATTTGCTAATGATTTAATTGAAAATGAAACCTGGTGGTTGGGTCCACAATTTCTCTATAAAACCTCAACTTGTTGGCCAAAGAATCTTCCAAACCTTAACACCACTGAGGAACAAAGAATAGTTAAAATTACAACAAATACTTGTAATACCAAAATCTATCCTGAAATCTTTTCAAAGTTTTCCAAACTTAGAACTTTACTAAGGATATGCACATTGTGTCGTCGTTTCGTTCACAATTGCAAAAATCTAGCACAAAAACGAACAGATTTTTTAAAAACCTCAGAAATAAATGAAACTCTCCAACATTTGATCAACCTCACTCAGTTAGTTGATTTTCCAAATGAAATTAAGCTACTCGTTACAAATCGCGAGATAAAACAGAGTCCTTTACTTAAACTAATGCCATTCCTTGATGAAAATGGTATAATTCGAGTTGGTGGTCGTTTACAAAACTCAGGTTTTAGTTACAATGTAAAACATCCCATAATTCTTTCTAAATCAAATCCTCTATCAAAACTTATTATACTAGATTCACACGAAAGAACTCTACACGGAGGTATCACACTTACCATGTCTGTTGTGAATCGAAAATTCTGGATTGTATCTGGCAACCAATTAGCCAAATCAATCATCCACAAATGTATAATATGTTTTAGATATTCCGCTAAAACATCTCAACAAATTATGGGAAACTTACCATATGTTCGTTTAAACGTTACGCGACCCTTTAAGCACAGTGGCGTAGACTATGCGGGCCCTATTGTTATCAGAAATTCAAATCTAAGATCATCTGTCATTACTAAAGGTTATATTTGTCTATTTGTATGTATGGTCACAAAAGCTATCCATCTGGAAGCCGTTTCTGATCTTACCACAAATTCTTTCCTAGCGGCATTTAATAGATTTGTGTCCCGCAGAGGTGCATGTACTGACATGTACTCTGATTGCGGAACAAATTTCGTAGGAGCTTCAAAAGAACTCCAAATTCTCTATCACAGAAACCAGAAGTCGTTACCTGAAGATTTGCGTCAGGCACTTAGTTTAAATTCAACAAATTGGCATTTTATTCCACCTGCCTCACCAAATTTTGGCGGTCTTTGGGAGGCTGGTGTGAAATCGGTTAAATACCATTTAAAACGAGTGACAAAGGACAGACTTTTGACTTTTGAAGAACTTACTACTCTTCTCTGCCAGATAGAAAGTTGCTTGAACTCTCGGCCTTTATGCGCTTTATCAGCAGACCCATCGGACTTTGATGCTCTTACGCCAGCGCACTTTCTTGTAGGAGAACCAACCCAATGTGTTCCAGAGGAATCAAAACATTAACCGACTAACCCGTTGGAAATCTGTAGAATTGATAAAACAACATTTCTGGAAAAGGTGGCACAGTGAATACCTCAACCGACTACAATCCCGTCCAAAATGGTTGAAAGGCGATGATTGTCCTAAAATTGGAGACTTTGTGCTCATAGCCGACGAAAGATGCGGACCAGGACAATGGTTACTTGGACGCATCAAAGATGTTCATCCAGGATTAGATGGGACCACCCTTGTATCTGTTCTTACAAAAAACAAAACTCTAAAAAGGCCAATTTCAAAAATTTCTCTTCTTCCAGTTAACTCTCAAGAATATATAGACGACAACTTCCCAGATGATAACTCCCCAGATAAAACTCAGTAACGCAAAATGAATGGAGCCTTCTGTAATACGCTGTGAGTCGGAGCATAGCGGAGTTTATTACTCGACTAAAACACTCCCAACTATAAGGCGTCCTTGCATATCATCATATTTAAAAACATTCGTTCTTAGGGGGGAGAATGTTGCAAAAAAAATTTTTGTTTTAACAAATTAATATTTTACCCAAACAAATTATATTTAATATTTCTTTGCTTTACGGTAAATGTTATTTTTTCATAATTAATTGTGTACCTATTCAAATTGGGTTGAAGTGTAAAATACTAAATGCATAATTACCAGTTATGAGTACATATTTATAAACGAGTGTATTTATTCGCTCTTGCTTTATATATAATCACAAATCCGTAAATTGCATGCTCTTATTTTGTATTACTAACTACATTCGAGTGTAATTACTTGCTCTCAATTTGTAATGTAAAAATTGTTAATTAGTAATTCACTCGTTGTTTAGCGGTATTTCTTTAAAGAGATTTTAATATTTGGATATTTATATACCTATATATATATATATACATTATACATTAAAATCAATTCAAATTTATGTACACATAACATTTTTAAACCTAGCGGTTTTACTTACTAAAAAATCGTCAAGTAAATAAGATCAAATTTTGGTGTACAATTATTTAAATAAATGAATATTTGAAAGTAATTAAATTATTCGTTTTGACCTTCAAGATTTGACTTGACTAGTTACTTAACACCATGAATTATATAATATATCTAAATTATTCGGACGGACAACAATTTACCTGAAGCTTACACAAAGTTGACTTATTCAATGACACATTCCTTGGATCTTCTGATGTGATAGATCCTGCCCTCCAACCATTGTTCTCTTTTATCTCCTATTAATTTCTTAGAGAACCCCTATATTCAACACCAACCTAGTTTGGCTCCTTTACTTCAAATTAATTACTTCATATTAATATTTCATATTAACAATTTATTATAAAAACAAAAAAAAAAAATATACAAATTTGTTGTTTCATAAATATATTATCATAATTGTTATTTTGATATACTAATTTAAATGAATAAACAGATATTAAATAAAAAAATCTTGTTTTGTTACTTACTGTAATTTCATCCCACGTAGCTCAGGCCTGTGCATTTTCGTTGATGAAACCCAGTTGTTGTTGTTGATTCAATTATAAATAGAGCAACTATGTTACAAATAAAATATCAATAATAATATAGGAGATTCTAAATAATAAAAAAAAGATTTACAAAATAGGGAAACAACATTTATAAAATTTACACATTTGTCTTATTGAGAAGCAAAAAAAACGAATTTGATGAAAAAAATAACAAAACTAACTTGAACAAAATAGGGGTATTCACAGATAGTATAGAAGTACAACACAGAACAAATTAGATATTTTAAACCTAGTAAAATTAAAAATTTGAATATTGTAAATTGGACCTAGGTAATAACAGATACATATATACACTTATATAAAGATATTTTCATTAATAATAAATTATTACTAGGAAAATATAAAGAAACACATTTTTTTTTCTTTTTAAATGTTTATGAAAATTATTAGGTATTTAGTTTTACATAAATTTAATTATTTTGATGTTACATAAAATTATAAACGAATTGAAAATAATTAATAATAATAATTAAATGTATTGATATAATTTCGTCAAAAGTCGTATGGATAGTATGAATAAATATTGATATTAATGAATACTGCAATATGTTAAATATTTTATATATATATTAAAGTTTATTAAAATATGGTATTACTTCTCGATGACCAAAGTTTTATTATGGGTATGATTAGGTTATGGTGAATATTCTGGGTGAAGTCTTCGGAGGTTGCAAAATGAAGCACGTGGATTATCGTCACCATTTATCCAAAAAAAATATTGCCTGCTGGTAAATAAGGCTACGTCTTTTTGCCCACTAATCTGGCAAGAATCTTTTCTTTAAATTTGCCACCAGAAAAATCTGTTTTTATTTTCTGATTTTTCTATTCTTTTTATATTTAACTTATTAAATTAATATAAAGTGAACCGTCACAGTACAGAAGGTCTAATAACGAGTGGTGGCAAATCAGGTACGTTATTTGAGTTGTTTATAGTAAACACATTTCTCAAATGGTTTACAAATAATGTCCCTTTCTCGGAATCATTTCTAGCCCAGTCAGCAGTCGGATTTCGCAAAGGAGGTTTTCCTCTAACTGGTCTTTTTAAACCTCTTGCCGCCTTCCATAACGAGTAGTCAGATTGTGGGGTGCTATCAAGACGCTCCAAGTAAGATCTAAGTGAAGCCGTTCTTTGGGTTTCTAAGAAATGCGTTAGTATATCTCTGCATACCCGTAGCCTGGCTTTCAGTTCAGGAGACTTGTGAAGTTGCCACTCTCTTCTAATTCTTCTTTTTTCTGATAGGAGATGTTCGAGCTCAGATAAATAAGTTCTGTTTGTCTTATTTCTACATTCAAAGTTATAAGTGGAGGCGTGATGCACAGCTCGTCGAAGGTCCTCGGTAAAGTTGCCAATCGACTCATCAATAGTTCTCAGCACAATATTGTCCGTGCAATGAGAACTTAAATACTTTTTGTATTTTATCCAACTTACTTAGTCATGTTTCTAAATGGAGAGCCACACACTTGAGGGAAATGCGTTGAAATAATAGTAGGAGAGTGATCAATCTGCTTCTCCATCAGGAAGTATTCCAGTTTGTTTTTATGTTGGCGGAGGACGTTCGCGTTCCAAAAACAAATTTTTAAATTGGCTTGCAAGATAGTGGATTGCATTTTCAGCATTTCCTGCATCATGGATGTCATGGTGGTCTTAAAAGTGTTCATAGTTTGGACAAGTGTCTGCAATGTTTTCTCTAGATTGTTGATAAGCGGCTCAGAATATTGGGATATAGGTTCCTGCTTCAGACCTGGCATATTAGATTTAACCACGTTTGCGTAAGAAACTTGTCTAGAATTAGGAGCGTTTACGTGAGTAGTTGGTCATTCAATTTGAGGAAAATTAATACTCGACGTGAAATTAGGTTGTTGAGGATGATCAGGTAGTACTGACGACTTATTTGTCTTTATGCCCTTCAAATAAGTATAAACTGGGCAACCTCTATAATTTGTGGTATGATTTCCTCCACAGTTACTGCATTTTTTATTTTTAAGCCAGTTTTGGACTTATTACATTGAGCAGTTGCATGTAATTCCCCACACGCGACACAAACAGACGGCAATATACAATACGCTTTGGTGTGGCCAAATTCTTAACAATTAAGACACTGGACGGGTCCAACACGCTTATGCGGTTCCTCCACGGTAATTCTACGATGCAGAATGTAAATGAGATTGTAGATTGGATGGGACTCGTTTTTCTTTAAGACAACATCTCCAGGTTTCAATTCTAGGCTGAGCAATCTTTTCATGGTTTTTAATATTCACTGCGCTCTTGATTTTGAACCCTTTGTCCATTAAACCGATCTTTATCTCCGCGGGATCAACACATGGGTCTATACCCTTTAGAACGACTTGGAGTCCTTTTGCGCTTTTGAGCTGATAGGTATAGAAATCCCTAGTCTCCCTCTCCAACTGGTTGGACAATTTTCGAAAATCATCTTCCCTGTTCCCTTGGATCTTTGTCTCGCTGATTTTTCCATGTTTAATTGAGGTTACGCTGAACATGTTCTCACCTATTAAAGCGACAATTCCTTGTACCAGTTTATTGGAAGTGGGCTCTCTCAGGTAAATTGGTGGGGGCTTAAATGTCTTTTTCGGTATTTCTGGGTCATCCGTCTGAAGTAGAGCAAATCTGTTTTGATCATTTGGATTATCACTACTGACGGTCTTAGGAACTTTTGAATTGGAAGACATTTGAGCAGATGTCGGGCTCCTCTGTCGCTTGAGAACGGTGATGTACTTATCCATACCTAATTGTTTTTTGGGTTTGACTCCACTATTTGATGAAGATGATGATTTCTCATCGGATGAGATAACTATATTGGGCGAACAGGAACGGCGCCGTATTTCGGCTCTTGTAGTGAGAAGAGACTCCACGTATTTTCTTAAGGATTCTTCCTTAGAGATCCATAAATTTTTGTTTCTGCTGTAGCTTAGCTCTTTCTCAGAATTACATCTGAGAGGAACACTCATGCAGTTGTTATGCGATTTTTAAATTGCCCAAAAACCACTATAGATATTTTTTCCCACCTATTACGGTATCATTTTATATATATATATATATATATATATATATATTCTATTATATTTTATGTATATATATTTTTTTTCACCTATTACGAAAATTCAGCCACATTAAAAATAACACGTTCAAGCAACACTATAACCAGCGCTGCCAGAAGTAAGATTTTACTTTATTTTTAAAGATTTTTTAGCCGAAAAAAGATTTTAAGATTTTTTCCCCAAAAAAAAGATTTTTTCCCCAAAAAAAAAAGATTTTTTGTTTTGTCTAGACGAAGGTTAGGTTCAATTAAAAACAACCTGTTTTGTACTAATTATTTCCAAAAATAAGATTTTTTCTTCAAAAATAACACTTTTTTTTGGTCAAATTAAGATTTTTTGCTGAAAATTTCTGGCAGCCCTGACTATAACACTGAGAGTTGTAGGTAAAAAATATTTTCTCCCTCTCAAAAAGAGAGAAGTCAAACTTCATATAAAAAAGCTTTGTTCAGCTTTTGTTCAGAACAAATGGGTGAAGCCACCTGAAGTGTTAAATAGAAAAGTATTAATATATTAGATTTACATACATTATCGCTAGCTAGCACCATGGTGTAAATATACAAGGTGAGTACAAATCGGCAACAAATACAACACAATACAGAAACAACAGGCATTTTGTTTGTGTAAAGTCAAAGTCAGTCAGCTGTGCCACTGCTCTCACAACATGGCTAGCACAGTAAATGTAAAATTATTTTAAAAATAAATTTAATTAAATTATTTTTTTAAAACCCAAGATTTTTCATATTGAAAACAAGTTGGAGTGCTATATTTCGCAATGCCGAATCTTTAATACCATTCACCTTAATGTAATGATAGTTACAAAAACTACGCTGTTGTTAGGACCATAATATCATTATTCATTATTCAGTATTTCTTATTTAGTTTTAACGCAAATTTTATTAGTATTTTATATAACGATGCACAATATAATTTATTTCAAATGATTTTAAATTTAATCTAAGTTTAACCATTTATAATGTGATGTAATTGCCAATTATTATCATTGTTTACAGAGTTTGTATATTTATTATAACATTCGTATATGTACTTGTATGTAATGTAATCATTTATAAAACTTAAAATATGTTTAACATTTTTTCCATATTCACCAGGTTAAAGAAAAAAGAGTATAAAAAAGAGTAACGTTATAAGGTGAAGCTTATATCATCTCAATAATGGTTATTTACAAGAATTTATATGTGGAAGTGGACCAATTATAGACTGATATCTTCAAAATCCAGTAACGTGATTTCTATGTATTTGGGTCTAATTTAGGTAGAATTTTATCTCAATAACGTAGTTTATGAAAGTTAATTGGTTGTTATAATAATACTCGGAAGTTTATTTTATTTATTTGGGAGCTATTGCCAAATATGGATTGATAACTACAAAATTCAATAGTATAATTGCCATATGATTGATATTAGTATAATTTGTAGATTAAAATTACTGATCTGTATAGAATGTTGGTTTGATATCGATATTTATTAGACATTTTTAATGGTTTACTTGTTTTTCGGAATTGATTTCTATATGGGAGCTATGACCAATGACCAAAGTTTATATATATAGGGATATATTTAAGAGATATATGAGTATTAAAGTAATTTTCGTAAGTGGACCTTATATAAAGGATATGACCAAATATGGACCTGAATTCACAAAATCCAACAGTTCGATTTGGGCATATATATAATTGATTTGTGACTAATTGCGGATCGGTACCGTTATTTATAACAAATTTATACATATTTCAGTGATTTTTGGAGTGGAATTTGTATGGAAGCAATGGGCAATTTTATTATGAAACTTAATTTTGCTATTTTTAGGTATTTATTATTAGTCTCAAAAAGAAGAGAAGTGGTATTCAATCCAAATCGATAGTGATGCATTAATCAATTACCAAAACATTTTCAACAATCTTTGATCGAGGAGGGAGATGTAGTTCTTATTAGCAAAATATGAATTGTTATTAATTCCTATGGGTTTATTTGTGAGAATTAACAGACGTTGTGTTACTAAAAGTTACAAAGTACAATAAGACAAGCTTAGGATCAATTATTCCTTGCTTTAAATTAGCTGTGGCATTTCAATTAAGTAGCAAAATTGTAAATGACATTAATACCAAACTGCAAGTAAATAGAGTAGACTATGTATGGTCAGCTCTAAAGTTGACTCAAGGAGTTCTAGATTTAGTCGACTGTAGTCAACTCTAGATAGAGTAGACTATAGTCAGCTCTAGATAGAGCCTACTGTAGTAAGCTCTAGATAGTGCCGACTGTAATCAACTCTAGATAGAGCAGACCGTAGTCAAGTCTAGATAGAGTCGACTGTAGTCAAGTCTAGATAGAGCCGACTTAAGGAGTTCTAGATTCAGCCGACTATATTCAACTCTGGATAAAGTCGATTCCAGTCAAGTCTTTAAATAGAAAGTTAATTTGCTTTCGCTATTAATCCCACGAATAAACTTTAGATGTATCTATTGCAATTATCCTACAAATAAGAGAAATAATCATAAAACCTAAATAGTGTTATGGTGCTATGGGGAACGGCCTCAGCTTTAAATGCAGACAGACAGAATTCAAAGACTTCAAGACAAATTGCTACAATTAAAAATTCCAGTATTCATAAAAAACTTAACGAGCCTTTGGTAAAAACTGAGATCCAAAAATATGCAGAAGAAATTTAAAAAAGCTTGAAGTACACTACTACCCCGCAACAAATTCGTCGAGGAAGAAGGTATACACAGTGACTCTGAGCCAATGACAAGAAGGAAGAATGTAAAAAAATTAAACTTCGATATAACGAACTTTTCGGCTCAACAAATGGACCTGAATACATTGCCTGTATTTAAATAAATGATTTTTTTATGGAGAATATTGTTAGAGTTTCTTATTATGTAATATTATTATTTTAAAAAATATGGAATTTTTAACAATAACTTTGTGACATATTTAACATCTAACAAGTGACATATCAGTAGTAGAAGCTTTGAGAATTGTTACAATGAAAATTGAAAATCTCCTTAGATTCAATAAATTCGTTCAATAAATGAATTTAATTTCAGCAGTATTGCCACATTTGCACATCTAAGAAAGCTTTGTGGTTTAGAGGCGTGACTAGCCCACTTCTTTTTCGAAAATTCGACTGTAAATGCGGTTACGATTAATGAAACACACTAACGACAGATGTTAACAACAAACGCTGATAACGCAGATAACTGCAGGCTCCCCAACATTCGATTTAATTATTGAATTGAATTATTTTCATATACGAGTAAATTCATTGTTTCATTTTGTTTTGATACAACAAAAGCGTTTATTCAAAAAATGTATTGAAAATATCATACTCCGCATAGAATTATCTCCTCCTAATGATACGGAAGTCTGATTTCTTCAGCTTGGAAAGCAAAACATTACTAGGAACATGTAAAATATTAACGGCCTTATAGAACTTTTTTTTTAACTGGAATTGCTCTTCGAAGCACAATTTTCCAAGAAATTTCGTTTTTTTTCCTTTTACATACATTGTTATTAATCCAACTGACATGAGGAAAGAAAATCGTAAAATATAAAGATATACTCGTAATAATAATGTAAATATGTATGTGTGTATGTATATAATAAATTTCGTTCACAATCTCTCTTCTTATTACAGGTAAATAAAAGAAAAGAACAGGAATAACTATAGGTACATACATATGTAGGAATTTATAGATCCAGGCGTATTGCAGTAATAATTGCAAAGTGAGACAATCATAGGATCAATACACACATGTCTGCATTGATCCTGCCAGGCAGGCAACAATTGTAGGTAGAAGTAGGTAGCAAATGATATCGGCAGGACTAGCGAGATAAAGTGCCGGCAATAGCAGCAAATGTATAAAAGAAAGAAAAAAAATGAATTCTTAAATCGACACAGTGTATAGTTCTTGCGAGGGCGGTTTTTTAAATAAATTGTTGTTCAAATTTTGTACTGGCTTTTCATCAAAAAAAAAAAAGTTGTGCATAATATTCTAAAGAGATTCATTATGGTAAGTTTAATTTGATATAAGAATTCATATACATTCGTCGCTTCATATAAGATAAATTTAAGAGTAAAAATTATTTACAGTGTGTCATATAATTACGTGTATTGCCTACTCATTAAGATCATAAGACACAGGTGAACATACTTACATATATTGTTCTTCTGCTTTGCAGTTATATATTGCAGTTGATTGTGTAAATTAGGAAAATCCTAAAATTTTCAACAATTTCCTTTTTCGTTTAGTTGTTGTTGCATTTTATGAATTTGCATCACAAATTGCAGGTCGTAAAAGTTGTTTGCATTTGGAAATCCCAAATAGTTAAGTTTGTTGGGTTTTCTTAATTGTTCTTAGAATACGCGTCATTTATTTGTCAACTGTTATTAGTCTTTGTGTTAAAAAGGCCGGAGTGAAAATAATTTAACATTTCCAAAGTAAAAATACTGATCCACCATAGGGACACTAATGAACAGAAATTGCAGTTAATAATTATAATCATAGCAAAGAAAAATAATTTTGAAAACAGCGTATATTAAGTGCGCTAAACTCATGTCCACCACTGGTTCGGCCAATTGAACAATATTGGTCTATTGTTAAAGGAAACTTAAAGTAGAGCGATCTTGCAGTTTGAATACCTGAATTGAAATGCTGTGCAAAACAAAAGCCTGAATGTTTGTAAGAGGAAATTAATTTTCGTTTCTTATTTTAACTTTTCTAAAAAAATAGTATTATTTGTATATTAAATGGCTTTTTGTGTAACACAAATGTTAAAGAATAATGCGATCGGATTTTATGTTAAAAATGTATTAGTAAAGATTATCATAACCTATATTGCCATTAATTCCTATTTAGTTCTTATTCAGCAGGATTAGTGGATTTTTGTTGATCTGGCATTCCTATTCAAAGCAGAATTTTAAAATAATTAAACAACAACAAATGGGTTTTGTTCTTTGTTTTTTTCCTTTTATATTGTTATTGTTGTTAGTCCAACTAGCCAACCAACCAAAGAGAGGGACATTTTCGTTGATATTGTAAATACAAAAAACAACAACTACAATGTATAATTAAAAGAAATATTAAATAAAATGGTAGATGGATGGCTGCATGTCCTGCTGTTGGATTGTAAAATGAAATTACGCGCATTTTTCTCTCTACTCATTACTCATTGCAGGTAAACAAAATCAAATACAAAATAAAACAGAAATATGTATAAAACGAACTTACATTTGAAAGAATTGCAAGCTGAGGATCAATGTTTTCTATCCTTAAAAGTTGTTGCTCTCATTAAGGTGTATACATACATGCACAAACAGGCAAAGTAGGTAGCAAAGGATATCAGCAGGACTAAGTGTCGGCATTAGTTATTATAACGTCAAAGTGTAAAGTTGTTTTAAAAAGCAAAAATATTGTGGTTTGAATTTTTATCAGTTTCAGAAAAGTGTTTATTAGAGTTTTGTAAAAACTGTTATTTCCACAATAGAATTTTCGGCAATTTTTTATAACAATAGTGGGATAATTGTTTATAAAAATAATTTGCAATGGAAGCCAAAGTGGTAAGTTTTAATTAAAACCTATTTTCAAACCAAAATTAATTTGTATAAGCTTTATTCCATATCAGATGAATAAAGGGTAAAATAATTGAAAATAACAATACATTATCAGTCAGCGGACATTGTTACTTTTCAGCGAACTTTAATATAATATAGATTTCTTTATACCGACGCACTCTAGATCAATATCTTAACAAAAATTGGAAAATTAAAGAATCGCAAGGTTTTAAAGATTTAATATGTCAATAACAACGGATAGTATTAATATTTATAGCCTACAACCATAGTTGTATATTTGCACCATGTAAAAGTAATAAAATTATTAATAGGTATTATCGTATTTTTTAAAGTAAGTAACAATTTTTTACTACCATATTCTTTTTTTTCTTCTGTTTAAAAAAAAAACGTTATTCCGAATGCATTTTTGGTTACGAGTAAAAAGTCGCAAGGTTGCGTACGAATGATCATTCGTTATCGAATGCCATCATTAGAAAGGTCGATACATTTTAGTCGCTATCGAATGAGGGAATCCCAAATGTTAAAAAATGCGAACGTTCGAATGAAAGACATAAAGATATTTCGATCAAATTTAGCACGAGACTCTTGTTCGGCCCAAAGACGGTTAGTATTGAATTTGGAAAATTATTTCACCTAGCCCCCAGACAAATGTCCTCTGAAAAAGGGGTTTATCGGTCATAAATGTTTTATTTATACACATATGTATCTAAACAAATTTCGCCACAAATAAATTGAACTTAAAGCCTAATCACACCTCCAAATTTTGAGCAGATCGTATTATAAAATTTTGGTATGCAAATAATATCTAACACAAATATGTTTCATATATGTATGTATGTATGTTTATACAAATTATTCAGTGCTTATGATTTATAATGATCGATCAAAAATCACTTCACAGATAAAAATCTTTTTAAAGTGTTTATATCGAGATACAATTTAACAGAAATTTATATGTACAGAAGCCATGCCACTAAATTTTTGGATAATCGTTCCATAATACTGTTTTTGCTAATATACTGGGTGTAGGGTATTATATGGTCCAAAATTTCTTTCTCGTTCAATATTACATTATATGTACTTATTATTTTTTATTTCATTTATTTACAGATACAATTGCCCGTAGTTGTAGGTTCGACTAATAAATATAGAGGCATACCAGAACCAGGCCAACGCAACAATCGCCCCTTAACGGTTAATGCCTGGTCACAAACAACCGGCAGTGATTTTTCATATCTATATGAAATCGAAAATAGGGAGCAACAATCTCAAAAAGAAAAGGAATTGGAGGAGAAAGTAAGAGCACTCGAAAGAGATCTTAAGACTCACACTGATTTGTTAACACAAATACGTGCCACCTCAGCCAGATCAACAGCACTACTGTCACAGCAGCAATATAGTGACAATATTGGAGTTAATAATAATAACAACACTAGCAGCTCTAATTTTAGTAGTAGTTCCAGGACACCACCATTAACTTCCATAATTGTTAATGCCATAAGTCCCACCCAGCTCGTAAATTGTTCTCCTAACGAAAGTGTTAAATATAAAATTATAGCTGAAGGTAATGATAGTGATGAGCCAATTGAAATACAATTGGCCGAAGACGATGGGGCTTTAAATCTAAACAGTTTGTCAGAATCAGGCCATCTAGAAATTTGTCTGACACCCGAAGAGATCACTGAAATTAAGACTGAAAATAATAGTGGCAACAATTCAATGGCAATGCATAATCAGGCACAACCAACAACACAACCAATGAAGACAACACCAAGCGAACATCATATTATAAAGCGACGAATACTGGCATCCGAACAACTTGTTACAAAATATGAAAGCCCTGAACAAACAATTACATCCGACAGTAATACACAACCTAAATCTGCAAGCCATAAACGTCGTAGCAGTGGCATCAGTTTACTTAAACCTCCTAAGGTACAAATAACCAACATCAATCGCACACCCACCAATTATGATCTTAAAAATGTAATGGTATCAATTGGACCCAACAATACCCGTATACCGGCAAAATTATATGAAAACATAAATTGGACCTCCGCTTCAATTGCCACTAGAAAACTACTAATGACCATATTCGATCGTAAAGTCTTGGCTACACATTCCATGACTGGCAAGCCTTCACCGGCCTTCAAGGATCAATGCAAACCAATAAAACAAATGTTGGATCCTCTAGTCATAGCCGACATTATATTTGCGGTAACTCGCAAGTGTCAAGTAGCCGATAAGGAAGTGCGTAATGCCATCACCACAAAATGTGCTGACGAAAATAAAAGGATGAAATTACAAATGAATAAACGTATGCCAATGCGAGAAATTAACAAAGAAAATCTGGTTGGTGCAAATCTGTCTTAATAAACGTTTGTTAAATTTAATAATCGTTTTTGAATAAGGGGGCAAATATATAATGCTTCAAAAAAGAATAACGTGCATCCAATTCCATGAGTGTTAGACAAACATTTATTCAAATATTTGTTTTATGGTCGACAAAGAAAAATAAATGTAAGATTATGTTAATGTTAATGCATTTAATAAAATTAGTTGTTTAAAGTCAGGATTTTTTATACCAAAAACAAAATGATATGTTCATTACATGTACCTTTTATGAATATAAATAAAAAAATATTTTTTACATTATGATTATTTATATGTATTTAAAACAAAGACTTTTTATGTTAAAATTATACTCTAGTTTTAGTCCTTTTTAATAAATATAAATAAGTTTTATATTTAACAAAACTTAATAAATAATTGTCTTTTTTTTAATACGAGTACAGTGACCAAAATGATGGAAGGTATTTTAAGTTTGTCATTCCTTTTGTGACACATAGAAATATTGGTCGTATAACTAAAAAGTCTATATATTCTGGGTCCCCATTCATCCGTTTGTTGAAGGCACAATACAGCTTCGACAAATACATAGAACAATGAAATTTTTACAAAATTTTTTACGAAATGTTTAATGTTGCAAATGAGCAAAATCGGTCTAGGAGATCCAAGTTATAGACCAAAGTTTCAGACAACCGCGATATTTTTCAGATATGTTTTGAAATTTTCTTAAAATTTTTACATTTTGTACATGTTTTTTATTATAGAAGGACAAGTCCTGTTGAAAATGTTGAAAATAGGTCCGCGACTTTTCATAACCCTAAAACAAATGTGTTCCCGGAATATGGCTTTATGGTACATAAATGTGTAAGGGGCTATAGTGAAATATTATATAAGAGCTTTATGACGATTTAAGTTATTTTCAAAGTATACTTTAAATAGGGGCTATGGTCAAATATGGAAACAAAATGTGCTTTTATGATTCTTTTTTGCATTAAACATATTTTTGCAGACTTTTATATGCTTTTCAATAGCCATTTATGTACTAGGTATATTAATGTAATAAATCTTTTCTTTTAATAATGTGTGGTGTTTTTATACCCTTCACCGCAATAGTGGGGAGGGTATATTGGATTTGTGGTGATGTTTGTAACGCCCAAAAATATTGGTCCAACACCCACCTTGAAGTATACCGATCGGTTCAGAATCAATTTCTGAGCCGATCGAACGATGTCCGTCCGTCTAGCTGTACATGTAAAGCTTGTGCGCAGAGTACAGGTCGCAATTTTGAAGATTATCCTATAGAAAGCTTACGTATACAACAAAAAATAGAAAGGACTATGAACAAGAAGGAGGATACTGACAATATAAATACAAGCTATAGAGTTGCAATATAGTTTCAAACTGTGATATTAATTTTTAAGCTGTGGTTTTAATTTATTGCTTGTGTTAAATGTTCTTTGTTTTTTGTAAAATTTATTTAATTTTAATTTAATGTGAAAATTACTGTTAAATTTGTAAGTCTAAAAGGAAAAAATATTTGGTGTATTTAGTTTTTATTAATGTATTATAATTTTTAATTAAATAGACGTAACCCTGATGAAGTCAAAAAAATTGACGAAACGTTGGAAAACATGTAAAGAAAAGTTTTTTATTTACATTAAATAATAAAGGCCCAATTAGCTGACTTGATACAATTCAGACATAAAATATCTATTGAATTTGGCTAAATAACACATTAGTATACAACTGGTTATTGTTTACAAACATTTTTGCAGGAAAAATAAATACATACATACATACATACAATTTTTTTAATTTCACGATGAAAATAAAAATAATTTATAAATTTGTTAATTTATGAAACATTTAATTTATGGACAATTGTTTTTTTTTCACTTTTTTGTATAACTTGATACGTTTGCTTTTTTTTTAACACAACTTGAGCATACATACATACATATGTATATAAAGTTTGACATAACGAACATGACTAAAAAAAAACAGCTGGCGTTTCAACACCACCTTGTAGAGTTATTTCACCATGGGTGGTAACAAGTTTTCAATCACACAGCTGATCATGACAACTACACTAATCGTTGTCATTCCTAACCGCCGCAAGGGTCGCTAGTGTGCGTGGGCTGTTGTTCTTGTCGACACTAAATGGCACCATATATAATTTATACTGACAGAACACAACCCTGGGACGCAATACCAATAATTCATATCAACCTCTGATAATACAAATAATGAAAAATTCAAAGCAAATGCTCTTACTACTAATAAACTAGGATATGGGAATACAAATCATGAAAATAAATGGCAATAAAATACAATATTGATAATACATGAAAAAAATTAAAATACTGGCAATACAATAGAAATACAATATTGGTGTACGGGTGGAAACGAGGGTTCCCGACTTCCATCGTCACATAGCATAACTCACTGTTATGCATACACACCCATTTCGAACGATTTTTTCTGGAAAATCAAAGCTGATATATGTAAACAAAATCTATTAATTTTACAGGTGGTAATACTGCTGCCATTGATTTATTTTGCTTTTTAAGAGTCAAAAAACAAATATTAAATTATTTTAAAATATTGTGTATATTTTTCAAATACAATTTACAAAATTTTTAATAAATAAATGAAATGAATAATTTAATTGCACAAATACCACAGATAGTAATGTAACCTATTGACAACTCAGTAGCTGAGAGCCTTTATTTATATATTGAATCTTCATATATTGAAATGACAATAAGTATTCAAATATTAATACTAAAAAAAAAAAAATCACATCAACTGATCCAGTCATCTATTTTGCGCTTGAGTTAAAGCAAGGGTATCCCTCCTTCTCAACCGATTATGGCCACTAAAGTTAAGGATGTCTCGTACAAGTGGGTTTAAATGATGCTCCAGTTTGCTGACGTACTTTGACGCATATTTTGTAAATTCGACTTTTACTAATCGCACGCCTAGATCTTTATAAATTCTCGAATTTTATTTTGACCCCTTTGAATTTTTTCAATGTTGGATGCTGAGGCAGTACCCCATAATTGAATTCCATAGCACCAGATTGGCTTTAGAATTGCATTATACAACAATAGTTTGCAATCCAACTTTGGTGAAGAATTTCTGCCAATTAGCCAATTAAGTTGCACTGCTTTTAATCTCATCTGTGTAAGTTCCGCTTCAATATGAGACTTCCAAGTTAAACGGCGGTCGAGGTGAATGCCGAGGTATTTGACTTCATTATGTTGAGGAATAATTTGATTATTTATTTTGATGAACGAGCAAGTTTCTTTTCGCAATGTGAAAGTGATATGAATACATTTCTGTTCATTAACCCTGATTTTCCAAAGCTCTAACCAATTCTCTAGTTTATAAACATAATTTTACAAATTCTGTGATGCGTAATGCAGAGCACTGCGATGACAGTCTCATGGTTTGGGCTTGGTGTTGTGGACAAATTGCAATTTATTGAAAATACCATAGACAAAAATACATATGTGCGTTGACATTTTAATGTTCAATTTACTGCAGTGCTGAAAAACTGGGTATTCGGGAACAATTTCGTTTCTATCAGGACAACGATCCGTAACATAAATCAGGTATTGTGCAGTCATATCTGATTTCGAATTGTCACCACTTGATGTAATCGCCGGCTCAGTCACCAGATTTGAATGTTATTGAAAACTTATGGGCAATTTTAGATAAAAACGTCCTCAAGCACCAGATTTCGAAAATCAGACACACTCTGTAAATTATAGCAAGAATTGGTAATTACATCAATTTTAAAGAGTCACAATTATTAAAGATTCGGCATAGCAGAATATTGCACTCTAACTTCTTTGTTATTGTTTCATTTGTTTAGAATTAAATTTTATTTCGTAAGTAACAATTTATACAGTTTCTGTATTGTATGAGGAACGTGACCATACATCCCGCTTCTGGCGGGATTATGTCACTTTTTGAGAGCTCATTCCTATTAAATTTTATGGTACATTCCGCTTTTGAAATGGAATTTACGCTTTTCGCTGTTTTAATAAATATACTACTTTGCTAAATTTCAAGAAAAGTATAAAAACCTAAAACTATCGCTATCACTGGAGACTTCTTTAAACATCTTAATACATACATATAATATGCTTTATTTTCTTAATACAGTTTAATAATTAGTGCTAATGAAATAATATTGTTTAAGTATTTTTATGATAACGTAAAGCAGTCCTGAAAGCAATGAACGGAATGATAAGTAATATGTTTGAGAATTTCGTTACATATTAACTTTTTCGAGGCTCTACGTTAATTCAACAGACGGGTGGACATGACAAGATTGTCTTAGAATCTAATAACAACCCATAATATATAGACTTTTCGGTTTTACGACCATTATATCAATGTGTTACACACAGAATGACAAACTTAATATACCCCCATCTTGTTGGTGGTGGGTATTAAAATGTTCCATGATACAAGACATTAAAACATTATCACTGCAAGAGCAGTAAATTCACAAAAGTTATTTTTGAAAATTGCTTTTTAATATTTTTTCCCCTTAGCGGAGTATTTTGTGAAATTATTGTATAATTTTTCTGTCATTTGGTTGACATGATTTATTGTGTTGAAATAATTCTACGATTAGAAAATAAAAAATTGTTTACTCGACAAATCTTACACATAAAATGTTTTATTTCACATTTGAAATTTTATTACAGTTTTTATCCCTGTCATTTGCATTAAGTTCTGTAGACACTTTAAATAAAAACACATTATTTGTGTTGTTGGCAAGAGGGAGCCATGAACAGTGAAGTTTAGTTCTTTCTTAATATGGAAATAATTTTATTCAACAATATTTATACCCTACACCATCATAGTGATAACGTTCAAAAATATTAATCCAATATTAATTAAAGTCCGTCCGTTTGACTGGCTGTCCATGTAAACTTTGTGCGCAGAGTACAGGTCGCAGTTTTGAAGATATTTCCATAAAATTTGTTACATGGTATTCTTCTGTCCAAGAAGAGTTGGCATTGAAATTGGTTGAAAGGGGACCAGTATTTCACCTAGCCCCCATACGAATGTCTTCTAATTTCGCTACAAATAAGTTGTATATGAAAACTAATTATATATACAAATTTTGTGCAGATCAGTCCACAATTGACCAAAGCTCCCAAACAAGGAGCATTGCAAATCACTTTAACATGCATAAATCTTTTAAAAGTGTTTATATCGAGATAAAATTTAGCACAACAAATATTTATTAGTAGAGAAGTCATGCCAATAAATTTTTGGATGTTCTGTTCATAATAGGTCATAGATCCCATATAGATCCCATTTATGAACAAAATTTTATACACATATACTGGCTGTAGGGTATTATACGGTCGTGTTTTACCGACTATACTTTCTTACTTGTTTTTGTGTGTTAATGTGTTTATCTATAAAACTTGATTTCCTTCCTAAAAATATAATTTTTAGTGAATGAAATGTAAATTTTTGTTTCTTTAAGATTAATACTGTCTTTAAATCAATGGGGAACATTAATTCGAAACATATAATCAATTATAGTTAATAATGATTATTTTAATAGGATATACCAGTGACTCACTAACAAAATAAATGCTTAAATGAGTTTATAAATTTATATCAATAGTCATTATATAAAGTCATTATATTTATTAACATCATACTTGATCTAAATCTCTGTTGTTTTTGTTCTTTCCGCATAATTTTTTTTTTTTTATAGCCTTTATTTATTTATTGAATGTTCATATAATGAAATGACAATAAGTATTCAAATCTTAATACTAAAGAGAAAATAATAAGCCCAGCCAGTGCTAGACAAAAATTTTATGATACTAAAAAAATTTCACATCAACTGATCCAGTCATCTATTTTGCGCTTGAGTTAAAGCAAGGGTATCCCTCCTTCTCAACCGATTATGGCCACTAAAGTTAAGGATGTCTCGTGCAAGTGGGTTTGGGTGGTGTTCAAGTTTGCTGACATACTTTGACGCGTGTTTTGTAAATTCAACTTTTACTAATGGCACGCATAGATCTTTGTGAATTCGAGAATTTTTAACATACCATGGAGCTGCAGTAATTATACGTAGAATTTTATTTTGACCCCTTTGAATTTTTTCAATGTTTGATGCTGAGGCAGTACCCCATAATTGAATTCCATAGCACCAGATTGGCTTTAGAATTGCATTGTACAACAATAGTTTGCAGTCCGCATAATTTGATGTAAATTTTTGTGCATGCTGGTAAAAATGTACTTTATACTTATTCCGAAACAGGACTTTATCGTTTATAAATGTTTTATTTATAGACGCATCCAAACAAATTTCACCACAAGTAAATTATATGTAAAATCTAATCACATTTAAATATTGTGTGCTGGTCTGTTCATAATTGATCAAAGGCCCTCTTTGGAAAATAATTTTAACATGCATTTTTATTGATGTCGAGACAAAATTTAATGCAAATTATTTGTATATGCACACAAGTCATGGTTTTAAATTTTATGATAATCGGTCCATAATAAATCATAGCTCCTACAAAGCCCTCACATAAATAAATTATATCGCAATAATGTTATAATTTATTCAGCTAATTTACTCTGCTGTCAAATACTTTTATTTTTATAATCAAAATACACGGCAACAATTTATCTAAAAATTAAAGTATTACTTGTGTTAATTTTTGTAATTTATTACCAGTGACAAAATATATAAAAATGTGTGCAAAATTTCATGATTTTATCTGCATTAGCTTTGCAAGAAATATCTGAAAAACATCAAAATTGTCTAAAACTTTCGTCTATAACTCGGATCTTACTGGACAGATTTTGCCCATTTAATACCAAACACTTCGGCGGATCAGAGAATGTTTGGTAAAAAATTCATTGTTCTATATCTTTTTTCTATCATAGTTCTATCATTTTCGTGGGCTGTGTGGATTTTTTAAATCGAATCCCGAGTACTTGTTGGTTCTAGGGCTAATATTTCCAACGTAATAACAAACTTAATGTTTTTGGTGGAGGGTGTAAATATGAAAACCCTCGTTGTTGATAAAAAATTTCAAGGCAAAATTAAGTTTGCCAGAGAGCGCAGAAAATGAACAGTAGATGACTGGAAACGTGTAATCTGGTCAGTCGAATTCAAACTCAATTGCTTTCAATCCGGCGGTAAACAATATAGCAGAACAGCCCAAAGGCACCGTGTTAAGGAAACAATAAGGCATGGTGAGAGATAATTACGTCAAGAGATGTGGTTAATTTACATGGTGACAGCTTTGGCCACTAAAACGAATTGAAGGAATAATGACTTATGAAGACTATCCGTATATTTTGCAAATTCAACTTTCCGATTTTGTAGATAAGAACTGCTATCATGTGATTGAAGTTTCTTTTCAGCTAGATGGTGTCCCAAAAAGGAAAATAAAATATTCGTTTAGTGAGAACATTTTTCTTTTGATGCAGTGAGCAGCAAAAAGTCTCAAGCTCAATCCGATTGAGAATTTGTGGTTAATCGTAATGAGACAGTTGTGACAATATTAACTTCAACCTATCTAGACGAGCATTCTAATGGATTAATTGGACTAGGTGTTAATGCCCCTATTCATAAAGCTGTTGTAAGTTTTTATGAATGAGGGGGTAAAATTACTATCATTCGGTACAGTTTTTGCATGGTGCAAACTTTAGTACATGCGGCTTATTGATAATTGTTGATAATTTTTTAGTTTTGATTTATAAGTTATTTTATTAGATATTAAACATAAAATAAATTACAAAAAAAAAAAACATTTTTTGATATCTTTATTAGTTTTATTTGTATGCAATAACAAGGGCATAAAGTACTAATATCTACTCATTCGTGGTCCACACTATATTCATTATGTACGTATTGTTGATGTTCATTTGGTTGCAATTCCAATTTTTTTTTTTTTTATTTTGCAATCACTTTTGGTTTTGGGGCATATACGAGTACTTGTGAATTTGAGGAAATAATTTTAGTGAATTAATCAAAAATTTTTCCATTAGCTTAAAAACAAAGATTGTAAAAAAAGTAATTGTTTAAATAAGCAAAATATTGACAACGAAAAGTAAAATGAAATACTTATACATACATATTATTTCATGCAATGCCAGAATTTTACATTGAGAACTAACACCAAATAAGTAAACACTTCTTTAATCTAAAAAATTAATAATGTTATATTTAGATTATAAAACAAGAAAATAAAAACTCATTAATTTTACCCATATGTGATTGACAAAAAAAACTACGTATTTTGTGCTACATGGTACCCGGGTACCTTTATACAAATCTCATAGAAAACTACATTTTTTCCAAACAAATTTATTAAAGTTACATATATTTATATACTGATTTTTTCTAGGATTTGGTCATAAACATAGGCCATAGGCCGTATTTTATTTAGTAGTTGATTCCCCGTACTAGCAAAAATATATACATATGTACATTCGTTGGCAAAATATTTCTCACTATTTTCATTTTACTTTTTTATCCACACATTGAAGTTTATTCGGCTGAAGGAAGTATTAATTTTTGTTGTGAAAGTTTTCAAATAAATTATAAAATGAGTTCAAGTGCAAGAGTCCGTAATAAAAGATTTGGCTCTACAGATATATGTAAATATATTATTGTGTGAAAGTGATTGCAGTGAGGATAATTTTATTTGTTCAGCTGATGAGGATGAGTACACTTCAGCAGAGAATGAAATTGTAATAGATGCTTCAGATGCTGAATCGACAGGAATTATAGAAACAGATGAGTATTCCTACGCCTCAAATGAAACCAACGGGATTCTATACTATAATAGAAACAGGAAATAAATTGTTGGGCAAAGATGGTTCTTGTTGGCTACTAGAGCCCTTTCCTCAAACACAGGCTAAGAATAAAAATGTTTTAAGACAACGCGGAGGAGTACCCCAAAAATATAAATTATGCACACCAAAACAAATATTTGAAATTATTATGTCAAATGAAATTTATGACATATATAGCGAGAAACAAAGAGAAAAATGTAAAAAATTGCTATAAACAACAATGCACACATGGATAGAAAAAACGTAACCGCTAAAAACAATAGATTTAAACCTTTCGACGTAAATGTATTTTGTGGTATTTTGATATATGCTGGTATTCATAAGTCAAACAGAGAGCATTTATCTGAGTTGTGGAGACCTATTCAAACTAAAGGAGGATAATATGGATAAGTTATTGGGCGAGTATACTTGTAAGTGCAGAACAAGTCCATGGCCGCTGTCCTTATTTTTTAACGCTTTAGATGTAGCAGCATTGGCATCATACATTATTCACTTCCACTGACCGCCGTAGAAAATATTTGAAAGATTTGAGTTTGCAATTGTGTATTGAAAACATAAAGCAGCGTTTCCAAAATTCTAAGGTGATAGCAAAAGCAAACACTTAAATAGCAATAGAGATGATACTGAGAAAATAGTATGAAGCCCGGGTAAACCCAGATACCTCAAATGTACAAAGAGATAAAAGTGGCCGTATTGCAGTAGCAGGAAGTTGCAAGATCTGTTCGAAACTTCGTATGAAGCAGAGGAAAACATTTAAAACTTGTAGCAATTGTTCCACACCAATTTGCAATTTGCATTCGGTCAATCGACCAATATGCAAAAATTATTTACATGACGATCAATAAATATAAATTTATAATCATACAAACATATTTATAATACATCTATAAGAACGTCAATATGTATTTGTATACTTACATATTTTTGTTATATACTTGCAAATATGTAAATAAATTTCGGTTTTTAATTTTAGTTTTGTAAACATAAGAATATATAAATATATTTTTATTATTTTTACCAACATTATTTATAATAAAAAAAAAAAAACAATTTATTGCATGAGCATTTTTTTTTCATAGAAACGCATAAAGGTACCAGGGTACCTTGTCAGTCACATAAGGGTTAAATAAAAACATTCAATATGTTGATGTTACGTCTATTTGTGGGTGACATTTACTTATCACAAAAACATCAAAGATAAAGTCTATATTAAAGAAATGATATTGGGGATGGACATTTTGAATTTAAACAAATTGAAAAGTAATGTTAAAAAATAAAATAAAAAACAGATTTTAAGATATAACATTATGATAATGTAGTTATATAAATTTCAAGTCGTTAGTAGTAGATATATTTATAGAATTATTATATAGATGGACACAATTATAAACGTATACGTATGTAAAATAAAGTATTAATATCATAAAGAATTACTATGAAAATATAGTCGCGTATACCCGACTTTTTATTACAAAGATCATTTAAAAGTACACCGTACCCAATGAAGAATAACTGCAACTAGAAACTGCTACGTACGAGGTCTGATCAAAAAATAACCGTCATTTTCAATTTTTTCAAAAAGTATTTATTTATTCATCTTATCCCTTCAAAATAGTCCCTCTCAGATATAATACACTTATGCCAACCATTTTTCCAATCCTCGAAAATCTTCTGAAACGCGCTTTTTGATATCGCCAACAGCTCCTGTTTCGAGTTTTCTTTTATCTCATCAATCATAGCAAAACGATTTCCTTTCACTGGTGTTTTCAGTTTTGGAAAGAAAAAAGTCAGTTTTTGGCCAAAAACTCACGCACAAGCATCGATGTGTGAGCTGGTGCGTTATCATGGTACAAAATCCATGATTGGGTTTTCCACAATTCTGTGCGTTTCGGACGAATTGCTTCGCGCTAACGGCGCATAACTTCAAGGTAGTATTCCTTATTGACCGTACGACCTTACGCAAAGAATTCATGATGCACCACGCCATTGCAGTCGAAAAAAACAGTGAGGAAAACCTTCACATTTGACCGATTTGCTTTTATTGGCGGTATTGGCTCTTCTGGATGATTGGACTTTGGTGTCAATGTCATAGGCATACACCTATCATTCGTCACCAAGTACGACCTCTTTGAGGAAATCTGGATCGTCGTTGACGATGTTCAACAGCTCCTGAGCGATGTCCATGCGACGTTGTTTTTGCTCAAAATTTAGCAATTTTGGAACAATCTTTGCTGCCGTACATTTCATGCCTAAAACATCTATGAAAATTGCTTGGCATCAGCCGAACGATATACCAACATCATCTGCAACCTCTCTGATAGTGATTGACGATTATCCCAAATAATTTTCTTCACTTCAATGTTTTCATCGGTTATGGACTTTTTCTCGGCCTTCCTTAAATCGGTTATACCACAATTGAACTTGTGTTCTGTTCATAGTGGACTCGCCAAACGCCACAGTCAACATTTCAAATGTCCTTGCGTATTTAATTTCACAAAACTTAATACAGTTTCTTTGATCCAAGCCAAATTCAACTCTTTACAGAAATTGAATAAATAAAGGTACTAAAAAAAGTACCAAAACTATAAAGTATTTTCGCTATTTTTCTTGAATCTCCAAACCTACGTAAAATACTATTAAACTTTGATATCTTAAATAAATCTATACTTAAAAGCTTAAGCAGTTAATAATACGTAAAGGTTGACTATCGCAAAAGTACTTTCATAATTAGTATTTTTCTGATTGCATAGAGCAACAACACAAATTTTACAAACAAGTAATGATTTAAAAAAAATATAAATATTAAACATTTTACGTTAGCTCATTATTTTTTTACCTGTCGTTACCGCCTAACTGTCGTTTTTAAAAAAAGTTACTGTGCAAGTAAATCTATGCATCTACGACGGTTCAAAATAATTTTTGTCAACTAAGAACAAAGTATTCAAAAGGCACCAAAAAAGTACTAATAATTTATTTCTTTGATTTAAAACATCACAATATCATTAACGTCACAGCTCTTATATAGAGCCCATTTCTGAATATCTGTTTTTATATATATATACTGGGTGTAGGGTATTATATGGTCAGGCTTGATCGACTATACTTTCTTACTTGTTATTAGATCAGTTAGATTATGGTAACCAACGTTATTTGTACATTTCTTAACAAAAGTACCCACAATTTTTGTTTATTCTGTTTTCAAAGTAATAATGTCAAATGCAAAAGTTTTCTATAGTTAGCGCAGAAATAAAACTGAAAACAAACAACAGCTGAAATACAAAGTTTGTTGCGTGATAAAGAGGCGTTGAATGATTATTGTTTATTATTACGCTTAAACATTAAACTTTTCTAAACAAGGAAAAGTGTTGCAATAAAACTAAATTCTAATGTTCTCTACACAGTTATTACTACAAACTTTTTATATTTAAGAGTAAATAGCATATTATTGTACACTTGTAAAAATGTATGTATTAAAAACGAGTAAGAAACTGTACCGAATCTTAGATCACCTATTATGGGGCGAACATAATAAAATATTGTAACATAATTTCTGTTTATTTTAGGTTTTTTTTTTTAATTTCATAATAATAACGATATTTATAAGAATTTTATGCATATTCCAGTTATATTCGCGATCTTATGTTTTGCTCTTTCTTTCAGAACTGCTCTTAGTTTATATTTTTGCAGCATGATTTTGGCTCTTTGAAACGTCAAAATTGTCACCTCTGTATATTTTGTGGTTATTCTCCAAAGTGGACCTTGTACGTGAGCTATGCTCAATTGTGGACCTACTTTCACTCATAAGACCGTCATAAAATTGGATATGAATATTTCTGTATATTTGTGAAAGATTTGTGAGCATTTAAGTGATTTTGAAAGTGGACTCTACACGGAGTATGTCAAAATATGGACCGATGCAAACAAAATATCGTTTTGAGATTTAACTTTGCATGAAACATATTATTGCAGAATTCTGTATAAATACGGCTTTTCTATAACCATTTATAAGGCCATATTTTGGGAAGACATTTATATGGGTGCTATGAGAAAAATAAATAAAGTGTGCGTGATATTATCTGCATTATATTTGAAGAAAATAGCAAAAAATATCTGAAAAATATCGAGGTTGTCCACAACGATTTGGCCCATGTTAATACCAAATATTTCGGTGGCCCAAAGAATGTTTGGTAAAAATCTTGTTGTCCTATGTCTGTTTATTTAAACTCTATCGTGACTTCAACAGATGGACAGACATAATATATCGTCTTAAAATCTTATCACAATGCAGAATATAAGTTAACTAACCTGATAAATAAAATCTTTTTACTCGTTGTTGCTACGCAAAACGGTGATTGAAATTTTGGAAAGAGGAGAGAAAATAATAATGAATGAAAAAATAGTTGCTATAATGAAAAAATTCATTCACCTCTTTCCCTTTCATTCATATTTTTTTGAAATTTGCTCTCTTCTTTTTATTGATTGCAAGTGTCGTTATAATTGCACGATCAAGTTCCATTCATATTCTTTCTTTTCATTTACTACTAGAGTAAATTTTCCTATTTTTTTTGAGTCAGTTAGTTTTTGATCTCAGAAGAGTTCGTTGGTTAAACATTAAAAATTAAAATGTAACAAAATCCAAAATTGTAAAATAATAAAAAAAATTGTGAAGGAACAATGTTAAATTTAAATTATTTATTTAAAAAAAATATTTAATTAAAAATTTAAATTGTATTAATTACTATTACTATTACTATTACCAACAAATTTTCTTTATAAAAATTATAAAATTCAAAATTAATAAATAAATTGCTAAAAAATCTAACTATTAAATAGTAAAAAATCTAAATACTAAATTAATTAATATAATTTTTAAACTAAATAATCAAAAATTGAACATTAAAATTTAAATTGTATTAATTACTATTTAAACATAATAAAATTTCACATAGTGAAAATTAATTAAAACTAAAGCTTTTTATAAAAATTATAAAATTCAGATTAGTAAACAAATTACTAAAAACTCTGAATAATAAATAAAAAAAAAGAACTCTAAATAATAAATAAATAAATTATATAAAATTCACTTGATTATCTTTCATTTACTCTAATGGGAAATTAGACTCAATTAACTTATATAGACTTTTTGGTTCGACGACTATTATTTCCATGTGTTACATATGGAATGACATACTTAATATACTCACCATCTTTCTGGTGGTGGGTATAATAATATAAATATTCGAAATTACATGTTAGTAGTTTAAAACGAACAAATACATTTCCCTTATTATCCTTCATTACCGCCTCACTGTCGTTTGATGAAAAAGATGCTTTGCAACTAAATATTTAAGTGAATCTAAGAAGCCAGACAGACGGACATGGCTCAATCGACTTAGAATTTCATCAGGACCAAGAATATATATACTTTGTTGGGTTTTAAATAAGTACATACATATTTGTAAAACTGGATTCTACTATTTATTGTATATTTATTGCATATTGTAATATTGTATATTGTACCTGAACAAAATGACATGAGGTATTTCTTTCAGTAGATGCCGATTACAGGAAGCGTTGGAGAATGTAAACTACTAATTAAATATGAAATTTATATATTGCATATAATTTGATCTAGATGGCGAGGAAAATATTGAAGCCTTAAAGAATTTAATAATTAAATTGAAACTTTTCTCTTAATATTAAGTAATTTTTGAATTTTGATTAGAATTTATTTATAACTACTGTAATCCATTACAAATATGAAAACGAAAGTAACAGGACGTTTGCAACAATCCTTAATTTTAATTAGTACTTCCATTAGATATCTTTAAGTTCGGGATTAAGTTGCCTAAAATTAATATATCTAATAATTAAAGTAAGAAAGTATAGTCGGTCAAGCCCGACAATATAACACCTTACACCAAGTATAGGTATAAAACAGCTTTTTCAGAAATGGGCGCTATATGGTCATCCAAAAATTTAGTGCCATGACTTCTGTCAATACAAATATTATGCTTGTTAAACGATATAAATACTTTTAAAAAATTTATGGAGAAATTACGGTAAGGGTCTTATATGTGAGATTTAACTAATTATGGACCGACCATTATTAAATTAGGTGCCATTATTTCTGTATACGAGTATATAAAAATTAAATATGTGGAATTTTATTTGGATATCAAAATTTTTAAGACTGGGCCTTAAATGGAAGCTACTACTAATTATGGATCGAGCATCATAAAATTGTATATTATGTGAATATATACAAAACATATATGTGTTCAATATTATTTGAATACCTACATTTTTAAGAGAGTTATGCTCTTTAAAGTGATTTTCGGAAGTGGACCTTATATGGAAACTATGATCAATTGCTCGATTAATATTTGCATGCACACTATTGATTGCTGGTGTATGGAAAATTTTATAATTTTGAACGTTTCAAAGTCGAAAGCGTTGTTTTTTTTTGGCGTAAATGCTATATTGAGACCAGTTATTTCAGTATCTGGTGGACTTATTGATATAGTTTCATGTATCAAGATTTTAGGAATTTATGTTGATGATAGGCTTTCTTTTTCTCAACATATTAATTTCATAATTTAAAGGACTGGATTTGTATTGAGAAGACTTTACAGCACTTGCCATAACTTACCTAGGAAAATTAGAAAACTAATTGGTCATTTACTTCTTATGCCATTGTTGAGGTATGGCTTGGAGATTTTTTCCGGAACACACGCCATGAATTTATGAGGATTAAGACGCATGTGTTTTTATAGGATCGTTAGTTTTGTCTACCGTCTGCGCCCTAGGGATCATGTATCGGAATTTGTTTTTGACTTCGTGGATTGCACTTTTGAGGATTTTATTAATGTAAGGTTGCTTACTGTTTTTTATAAGGTATTTAATCTTAATACTCCGTCATATCTAGTTGCCAGATTCAATTTTTCGAATTCTTCGCGAAGTTGCTCCCTTATTTGTCCCAGATTTACTACGACTATAATGCAAAATTCCTTCGTTGTTCGTGTAATTCGTTTATGGAATAAATCTATTCAAAATCTATTGAAAAGCTTTGTAAGAATGGTTATTGGTCTCATGGACTAATATATGAAATTGTCGTTGTTGATACTAAATTTTGTTAGATAAAAAATTTTTTTATTACCCCTTATTCGTGCATAGAAATAGAAGTATATAATTTGAATAATAAAACACTTTTAGTATTAGAATTTTAGTTTATCATAAACCCTTGTATTAAAATTATGTTTTAAATATGTAATCATTTTTGGCCTTCATAGGCTTTTCGATTACAATAAATAAATAAATACAAAAAAAAATAAAGACCAATCTGCACAAAATTTATAGATGTACTTCGGCTTCATTTACCACTCATTTGTGGGGAAATTTGTGAGGGTACTGGAATAATTCAAATATTTATGACCGTTAATCCCCTATATCGGGAGGACATTTGTATGGGTCAATCGGTATACTTAAAGGTGGGTGATGGACCAATATTTTTGGGCGCTATAAACATCAGCACAAACCCAATATACCCTCCCCACTATTGTGGTGTAGGGAATAATAATAAAAATAATAATGCTTATTTTTTGACCATATGTGTATATACACTGCTAAACGGCAGAACCAAATTCTTTAAAATTTTCACAGTTTATTCCTGAATCAATTGGTCATATTTTGCATTAAAATTGCAAGTAGGCAAGGTGCCACTCCGACTTTTGAAATATGTATTAACAGTCATTTATCTCGGAAACTGCTGCAACTAGAGTCCTATAATTTTGTATGGACAATTTCGACAATCATATGAACATAAAAATCTGTAAAAATAATGTCAATATGAATATTTAGAATGAAAATAGTGTTACCACGAATAGTGTATTTAGTACCTATTATAAAAATTAAATACGGTTACATACGAATCTATAACAGCTAGACTTCTCAAATTTTGTTGGAGCAACTTTGATGGCCATATTAAGAGTGGGAGTGACACCCCACACACAAAGTAAATACTATTATCTTCAAGAATTCAAAAAAACATATACAACATATGATAAAATATGTTATATTCAAGCATAAGTGGCTGAGTGTGTAAACATGTACATGGATCCGCCCATACAAAGTAAGTACTAACTTCGTATATCTCAAAAGCTACAATATGTAGAATATTCCAATTTCATGTAAGTAACTATATTTTTATAACTATATCAGAACCATAAATGGTTTAGTTTAGAAAAAATAGGCGATACAAAATAAATTCTGAAATTGAGGAAAATATGGATAAATTTTAGTATGCAAGAATTTTAAGCGATACATTGATGCCGTAAGTTGATGAGAACATGCCAGTAACAAGATAACAAGATAATGATCCAAAGTATACGGCTGTTCTTGACTGGCCTTCATGAGTCCCAATCTTAACCTGATTAAGAACTTATGGCAATTTGTAAAAACTAAAGTAAGCTCTGTAAAAATAAGCAATTTTAAAGATCACTTTGACGAAACAAAGAAAGTTTGAGAAGCCATACCAAGTGCCTGTAAAAATTTGGTGGACTTAATGCCTCGCAGATGTCAAGTTGTTAACGATAGCAATGTATTTGCAATAAAACATTGATTTATTTTTCAAATAAATACTTTTTTTTTTGGTAAATTTTGTGGTACGTCTTTAATCATATGTACGACTGGTATCAATCTTATTTGAAAATATGACTTACAGATTCATAAATAATAATTAATGTTACACTGTATAAAATCCAATGATTTTATACCATATTTAATTGTTTCATTTTATGCTTTCTTATTAATTTTTACTAGAGTATAAATAAAATTGAATTGTAACACTTAAGTAATTGTAACGTATAATTATTGTGAATAACACAGAAAGAAATCTGTTATAAAATTATCTAAATTGAATTGTTATTGTAAAATTAAATTATTTTCATACTTTTTCATACTTCACTTACTTTGAAACCTTTAATCTGTTCACTTCAATTTTCTTATAAATTAAATTCTAAACCCTTTGAAATTAAACAAATTAAATCAATTTAAAATAATTATAATGAAATTTAAACTGGCAAATTAAAATTATAAATTAGAATCCAAAAGTAAACTTGAATAATTATTTAAATTGAAATAAATTAAAAAACTTAACTTGAATATTAATAAAATTTATAACTTAAAATTTAATGAAACACTTATGTATTTAATGTAAACACACACACACGCACACATCTCATACACATACATAAAAGGTGAGCTCACATCCCACACACACATTCACTCGTAACATTCATTTTATAAAACAAACTCACATTTATTCAATTTAAACTAATTATTATTCTCTAAATTATGTATTCCAATTTAAACCCACCCTCGTATAATCTCTCATGACTGTTTTTTATAAGGTATTTAATCTTAATACTCCGTCATATCTAGTTGCCAGATTCAATTTTTCGAATTCTTCGCGAAGTTGCTCCCTTATTTGTCCCAGATTTACTACGACTATAATGCAAAATTCCTTCGTTGTTCGTGTAATTCGTTTATGGAATAAATCTATTCAAAATCTATTGAAAAGCTTTGTAAGAATGGTTATTGGTCTCATGGACTAATATATGAAATTGTCGTTGTTGATACTAAATTTTGTTAGATAAAAAATTTTTTTATTACCCCTTATTCGTGCATAGAAATAGAAGTATATAATTTGAATAATAAAACACTTTTAGTATTAGAATTTTAGTTTATCATAAACCCTTGTATTAAAATTATGTTTTAAATATGTAATCATTTTTGGCCTTCATAGGCTTTTCGATTACAATAAATAAATAAATACAAAAAAAAATAAAGACCAATCTGCACAAAATTTATAGATGTACTTCGGCTTCATTTACCACTCATTTGTGGGGAAATTTGTGAGGGTACTGGAATAATTCAAATATTTATGACCGTTAATCCCCTATATCGGGAGGACATTTGTATGGGTCAATCGGTATACTTAAAGGTGGGTGATGGACCAATATTTTTGGGCGCTATAAACATCAGCACAAACCCAATATACCCTCCCCACTATTGTGGTGTAGGGAATAATAATAAAAATAATAATGCTTATTTTTTGACCATATGTGTATATACACTGCTAAACGGCAGAACCAAATTCTTTAAAATTTTCACAGTTTATTCCTGAATCAATTGGTCATATTTTGCATTAAAATTGCAAGTAGGCAAGGTGCCACTCCGACTTTTGAAATATGTATTAACAGTCATTTATCTCGGAAACTGCTGCAACTAGAGTCCTATAATTTTGTATGGACAATTTCGACAATCATATGAACATAAAAATCTGTAAAAATAATGTCAATATGAATATTTAGAATGAAAATAGTGTTACCACGAATAGTGTATTTAGTACCTATTATAAAAATTAAATACGGTTACATACGAATCTATAACAGCTAGACTTCTCAAATTTTGTTGGAGCAACTTTGATGGCCATATTAAGAGTGGGAGTGACACCCCACACACAAAGTAAATACTATTATCTTCAAGAATTCAAAAAAACATATACAACATATGATAAAATATGTTATATTCAAGCATAAGTGGCTGAGTGTGTAAACATGTACATGGATCCGCCCATACAAAGTAAGTACTAACTTCGTATATCTCAAAAGCTACAATATGTAGAATATTCCAATTTCATGTAAGTAACTATATTTTTATAACTATATCAGAACCATAAATGGTTTAGTTTAGAAAAAATAGGCGATACAAAATAAATTCTGAAATTGAGGAAAATATGGATAAATTTTAGTATGCAAGAATTTTAAGCGATACATTGATGCCGTAAGTTGATGAGAACATGCCAGTAACAAGATAACAAGATAATGATCCAAAGTATACGGCTGTTCTTGACTGGCCTTCATGAGTCCCAATCTTAACCTGATTAAGAACTTATGGCAATTTGTAAAAACTAAAGTAAGCTCTGTAAAAATAAGCAATTTTAAAGATCACTTTGACGAAACAAAGAAAGTTTGAGAAGCCATACCAAGTGCCTGTAAAAATTTGGTGGACTTAATGCCTCGCAGATGTCAAGTTGTTAACGATAGCAATGTATTTGCAATAAAACATTGATTTATTTTTCAAATAAATACTTTTTTTTTTGGTAAATTTTGTGGTACGTCTTTAATCATATGTACGACTGGTATCAATCTTATTTGAAAATATGACTTACAGATTCATAAATAATAATTAATGTTACACTGTATAAAATCCAATGATTTTATACCATATTTAATTGTTTCATTTTATGCTTTCTTATTAATTTTTACTAGAGTATAAATAAAATTGAATTGTAACACTTAAGTAATTGTAACGTATAATTATTGTGAATAACACAGAAAGAAATCTGTTATAAAATTATCTAAATTGAATTGTTATTGTAAAATTAAATTATTTTCATACTTTTTCATACTTCACTTACTTTGAAACCTTTAATCTGTTCACTTCAATTTTCTTATAAATTAAATTCTAAACCCTTTGAAATTAAACAAATTAAATCAATTTAAAATAATTATAATGAAATTTAAACTGGCAAATTAAAATTATAAATTAGAATCCAAAAGTAAACTTGAATAATTATTTAAATTGAAATAAATTAAAAAACTTAACTTGAATATTAATAAAATTTATAACTTAAAATTTAATGAAACACTTATGTATTTAATGTAAACACACACACACGCACACATCTCATACACATACATAAAAGGTGAGCTCACATCCCACACACACATTCACTCGTAACATTCATTTTATAAAACAAACTCACATTTATTCAATTTAAACTAATTATTATTCTCTAAATTATGTATTCCAATTTAAACCCACCCTCGTATAATCTCTCATGATATTGAGAAATTATGCTTTATGAGAAATTTGTTTTTTTTCCCCAGATAGCCTTGGTTAACAGTCCAAATATCCCCAAAAACGCCAACATTCTTCATGTTATATGTTTTATGCAGTTATTTTCTGGGAGTAAGAGTTAAAGTGACTAAGCTGTGACTAATTTTGAGAATATCATAAAATTTTTCATATTATTTGCTTCAATCTTACATATTAGTATCGTGTCCTCAATTAGTTGCATGTAGCTGTATGTGAGAACAAATTTTCAAATAGAAGGCCAGCGGATTCGAAAATCCTCAATAATTGAAGTGAGCAGTTGGACTTGAGCCGTGTAAAAGATCGAAATCGAATGGTGTATCATCGGATTGCTTTTCACAAGATATAATAAAAACTAAAAAGTGTGGATAATGATTACAAAATTGTGGGTGATGTAGCTTAATTGGTTAGCGCATTTGATCATTGTAGCCCGGGTTCGATTCCCAGCCGCTGCCACTCTAACAACATCAGTTTCTGATAATTATTAGTGTTCTTTCTATCCCTCATAACTAATATTTATCACAACGCCCTCCTTCGGTGGTATAGCATTCAAACGCCACCAAATTAAAATAATTTAATAAAGGCTATAAAATCAAGCTTTAAAAAAATGAGCCTACTCACCACCAGAGGCACTGCAATGCTGCACTCAAACAAACATAATGCGCAATTGCAGAGATGTGATATAAAGCTTTCTTCTACTTTCACCACCTTTACTTCTTCAATCTATCCCATTTCCAAAGAAAGTAACGCCATTATATGTAGGCATTAATTGCCTGAGTATTACTTCTCTTTAAACAAAAAAAAAACAAAATATATTTTCCAACATTTAAATTTTATTTCATTACGATGGGAGAAGCGAAACAACGTTGGTATAAACTTCTATTTGTATAATGCTAGTTATCACGAGTGAAACTACATATTACATTTTTATCTAATGTATGTATGTATGTATGTGTTTAATTGCCTTGTAGATAAAAGGATGTGTGTAAACCAGTGTTTGTTTAATATTTCTTTTCTCATTTGGATTAAGTCATGTATGTGCTCAAGTGAGTATTTTAACATTTTATTGTTAGGGAATCCTTTCAACAGGTCTTAGTTTATTTAACGTCATGTTGTACACTTTGAAACCGGATAAGAATTAACTTTTACCATGACAATAGTATGGTACGAACAGTGTGTTATTATTTCAATTGAAATAGATAACCCTCATGTGAGTGCGTTTTTTAGATATGAATCATGGATGGAAAATCAAATACTATTGTAGTATTTGTATTAGTTTTTTCTTTCTCTTAAAGTATGCTGAAGTAATGTTTATATGAATCCTTTACGTATTCAAAAAACTGATTCCATAGTTTTTTAAACATATTATTTAATCAGCGTCATAGATTTTTTATAAGTACAAAACAAATGCATAAATTGAAAACATTTTTTCTTTTTTTTTATCAAAAATTTAACAAAAAACGTTTATTTATTTATAGGCATTTCAAAATAAAAATATAAAAAATATTAAACGCTGTTTTAATGATTAAATACACTACCATTCACTTATTTATTAACTTTATCATTCCATTTGTAAGACATCAAATATTGTTCGTAGACCTCGATGAAACGTCTTAGGTGGATGAAATTATATTCTCTGTTGACAGTTTAGTATTGAAAATGAGCACAATTGAATAAGAAGAACCACAATTATTGAACTAATTGTGAGACAACCTCCAAAAAAATGTATACTTTTTTTAAAATTATTACACACGTTATATTTATGGTAAAAGGAATTGAAGATGGTGAGAATTTTATGAATATCCCAAAAAACTCTCAAAAACATCTACATAGTTAACATGCAATTTCAATAATCCTCATATTTGCAAACATTTTGTGAAGCTCCTGCTATTATTATTCATAGCTGTCATATAAAAAGCACCTCCGATAATAAAATTAGTCTGTTCGAAATATAGCTGTCAGAATTCGTAAATATATATACATATAAATTGTCATTCCAAATTTTATAAGGATCGGCCTATTTTTATTTATAGCCATAAAAAGACCATTTCCGAAAATCACATAAATTAGACCCATGTACATATATATATATAAATCTTACAGCAATCGTCCCTTAATATGTCTAAGATCCCATACAAGAACCACAGCCGAAAAATTCCTGGTTGCATGGTTAAAAGCTCCAAAACATTAACTGTCGTATTTATAAAAAAATTAAAGTAGACTTCAAGTGTACTTTAAGAAAATTTTGTATGGAAGTTTTGTCTTAAAGCACACTTCAAACCTACTTTATTTTTTATTTATAAATACGGCGTTTTTTTGTGGCATTCGTAAATATTGTTTATTTTTTTATAGTTTTTCAAATAGACACAGAAACTTGTTGCAAAATACTACTTTACATTGTGTCGTTTCAGATATCAGTATGTTTTAAAATGCGTCCTTGACATTTAAATTGCTTTTGATTTTTTTTATCTACATACATACATATGTACATATCAACACACATTCAAGTGTCCTCAATACATCTAATATACTTGTACATAAATATTGCTAGTAATACTATTCTGGTATTTTTGTTTTTTGTACTGAATTCATTCACTGACACATTTTGTCGGGTTTTAAGAATGGAGTAGAATGTAGTGATAATCGTGCACGTTCTGGCATGCATGATGCAGGTTGTCTTTTTATTGTCTGTCTAATGTTTTAAATTCAATTTATAGAAACACTTATTTTAAAGTATATATTTTCTATAAATTGAATCTATGAATTCAATGAATTGAATAAATTAAATTGAATCATCGAATCACAATACGCTAATACTTAAATAAAAGGAGTTCTTAAATCAATAAATTTTCTTTACAAAATATTATTGTGTTATTATATATGTATGTATGTATATGGTACTGAACTGCCAAACCTACTTATAGTGCAAGATAAACGTTGTCTGCAGTAACTAAAATTTTTGTTTACGTTGGCCGTTTTTTTATGCATTTGATAATAACATACATAATTTTTTGTTCTTCATGTCAATTATACAACAATGTTTATTTTTCATGTAGTTATTGGTCTGAGTTTTCACTTATCAGCCGATGTTTTTAATTACGGTAGATGAATATATTGTGAAAATTAAACAATAACAGCATATTTTTTACCATCCACCTGAAATATTATGCCTCAAGGAGATAAACTACAACACTCTCCAAACAATGAAACAATATTCATGCTTTTAATATCCTTCGTACTCACATGTTTGCAAAAGTACATATTAATCATTCAGCCTGATCTGGATCACACCAATCAATGATTTTTGTCTTAGGACTAGATCATATCCAGATGCTACTATGTAAAGAGTACTATATCCAGCCTGCTGCGTTCAGATATCCGATGAAATCTCCGGTTGTTCACAACGAATATAAAATACTGTGATTATTGAAAGGAGGTTCGAGTCTGCTTGCATGCTTCCCAAACGTGTAGTACACCGCTATTATTATCGACATGTCCTTTCATTTTATTTTCACGAGCTGCATACTGCGTTTTTTCATTGTAAATTGGCCACGTTTTTCTAGTGATCTAGCATGTGTTCAGATTTCCTAACCTATTTGCAGCCTTTTAAGAGTAGTGTCCAAAGATTTCACTTTTAATATTCCTAAGCAGAATTGCAACAGATACAGCTCATTTAAAGCGGATCCTTCTCTTGGCCGTTCGTCTGCCTCTTCATTACCGTAGTAGTCCCTATGACACAAACTCGAGTAATGCAACTTTGACGACATAGTCTTTACAGTTCTTCCTGACTAGAATAGATGTTTTAGCATAGCATTTGTTCCTATCTATTGGTGATATGTGCTCTAATAGAGAAAGAAGAAGGAACGGAAACCATTATGTCAAATGCTAGCTATCTGTCAGTTGGGGAGACTTCTGTTCTCTGGAATCTTTTTTACCAAAAAGGAAATAATATTAATCATGCAAATAATATTGTATGCTCCCTGAAGACGCTAGAAATGAATGAACCGACTGTTGATCTTTCTTTAAATTGATGTAGCAAAAAAAACCCCAATTCAAAATCAACTAATATACTAACATTAACAAAGTAAATGCAAAACATAACTTAATATCAGCCTTTGTGTAATAATATTATTGTAAATCTTAACAAATTTTCTTATATTTAAATTAAAAATAAATATTTAACAAAAACTAGTAAGAGCATAAGAGCACCAGAACACAGTGGCTTAGAAACGTTTTATTTTGGAAACAATTCGGTATCTCGGGAGCTATTACAAATATCGTAACAAAATTTCACATGTTTATAGCTGCTTTCGAACTCATTTACAGATCTCTGACATCGTAGGCGGAAGAGGAGCCATTTGGAGCTAATAACTTAAATATAAATAGGTCTTAACATCATCTACAAAATTTACGCTAACATGTATGTAATATCTGTTGGCGCAGGAGATACATATATATAATATATATATATATAATTTCATCCTGCCCTTAACATATGGACAGATGGACGGATATATATGTAGCACTTTTTGGTTCAATATTTCGGTATGTTACAAACGGAATGTTAAACTTAATATACCTCCGATCGTTTTGGTGGTAGGTATACAAATATATATATATATATATATATATATATTAACATTCCGTTTGTAACATACCGAAATATTGAACCAAAAAGTGCTACATATATATCCGTCCATCTGTCCATATGTTAAGGGCAGGATGAAATTTTCCCCAAACATTCTTTTTTTCACCGAAATGTTTGGTATTGGGTTGTTTTGGTTGAATTTTAAGGTAGTTTTTTATTTAAATTAGCTTTAAAAATGGCTTGGACGACTCGGATTCACCGGAAAATGTGAGCGAATCGGAAGATGAAGTAATGGAGGATGATGTTCAAAGTGATGTAGAAGATGAGCTGGTTGACATTTTTGAACCTGATGAGAATATACCACCTATTCAGGAAAGTCCTCAAGACCCGATAGCCGGGTTATTACGGTATCTCGACTCACTATAAGAAGTAAAAGTAAGTACTGCTGGACTACATGAAAGGGTCAAAGCGCTGGCAGAATTTCTTCAATGAATGTAGTTCGAACGGCAAGGGGGGGCATTTATAAGCTCCTATGTAATTTATTGCGATAACATTATTTGTATTATTCAAACGCCTTTAAACCATAGGGAATATATGAAGGCACTTTCTACGTCTTTAACAACCCCTTGGATGAACAAAAGGCTAGAAATTCCTACTTTATCTTAAACTTTGCGCGGCAATATTCAAACAATTTTACCAGATGAAGTAAACAATGACTGTTTTAGCAGTGTAAAACAGCCTGAACAAAAAAAAAAAAGAAAATACTGTGGTTTCTGTCCTTCAAAAATTCGACGTATGTCCAAAATGGTATGTGTCAAATGTGGTACACCTGTACGTCTTTCAGCCGTATCGTTATCTTTTCAGTTCAAAAAAATAACGTTATCTAACTAAGGTTAAAGAAGGACAAGTCCTGTTGAAAATAGTAAGAATCAGTCTACGATTTCTTATAGCCCTAATACAAATGTATTCCCGGAATTTATCTTTATGATACAAAAATGCCCATTTGACAAACAGTTTTCACGCCAAATTCAGCAAAAATAACTTTCATGAAAAAAGAATTTATAAAAGAAATTTTGTGGTTGAATCAGATCATATTTGAATATAGCCTCTATATAAAGCCCACTTCCGAAAATTACTTAAATAATTGGTCATAGACAACTTCCGAAAAACAAGTAAATATCTTATGAACATCGATATCGAACCGATATTTTACACAGATCAATTATATGTAAACTAAAATTTTAATATTGGATTTTGAGAGGGTCAGTCATATAAGATTTACTTTCGAGAATAACTAACACTAAAATAAATTGTTATTGCGATGAAAATATCATATGAAACTCAGACATAGTAAAATATTTTGTGCCGATCTTCCCATAATTAGTAATGGATGTTAGAAAAATATATGTAGGTATAATAACTCGTATAAACAGCATAATCGATAGAAAACTCAATACAAATGTATTTCAAGCAGAGATCACAAATAACGGGTCTACTTTAATTCTAGTAGATAATTGGCACCATTTACCATTCAATATCAGTTATTTTTTTATATCACTAAGAGGGTGATTTAGAAGAGAACATTTTAGGTTTGTGGTTGAGAGAAACAGATAAGAAAATAACGAAAATAATCAAGATGAGTGAGTTATTATTAAACTTTTTTCGCAAACTTTTATTTTTGAACTTTTTTAAGAGCAATCAAAGCAACAAGAACTAATAAAGGTCATACCAAACCTTGTAAAAAAATCATTTTATTTATTATGAGTGATTTATTTTTAAAAACAAAATATAAATAACAATTTTGATTTTTGATTATATGGACGAGTTTTTTTCGGTCTCTGATTTCAGGTGCGTATAGATCACACTGCTGGTGTATTGATGGTGGGTATATAATATTCGATACAGCCCAATATAACTCCTTACTTGTTAATAATTTATTTTTGATGCAGTACTATGGTTTTATTATCGCCAGTTTTGTATCCTACTAGTTTGTTGCCTGAATTTGTCGCATTCTTTATCATAGCAAGAAGATTTATTTTATTTGCTTATATTTTTATTACAATACAATAAGAAATTTATTTTCAACGTCTTTTTCCCCTGGCCAAAAAAGATAAAATATTTTTCAGCTTTTGCAATCTTGCCTTGTTTTATGCACATTTAAGAGCAAAAGGTTATCAGTTACCCAACAAAATGCGAAATAATTAAAGTACATTAAATATAATTAACTTTTCGATTTTTATTCCAAATAATTGCTAGTGAAATTTTTAGTAATTTTGTTCAAACAAGTTATTATTTATTCGGAATGCCTACTTAGGTATGTGTGGAATAAGTATATAACTATAAACGTTATATGTAGCCTTTTTCAAATTGATTTTAACCGACATACATATATATGTATTCCAAATAGACTTAATAGTGTCAGATAAAAATAAGTTTTCACTGATATTCGAATTTTGTTATTTTTTACCATGTTTAAAACAATGTTCGTTAGGGCCGAAATTTGTTCACGTAACTCACCAATTTCATTTGTACCTTGGATGGTAGCAATATTGTGTGAGGATGAACAAGAAATATCTCCAATTTTGTCGGCCATAGTTGCTAAATTGTCCGAAGGTGCTGAGCAAGTGGCTAAAATTGCTTGAGTTTGAGGAAGTAAACGTTGAAGCCACATAGTTAGGAGAAACTCGTCTCTGACACCACCGTTGCAACGCGTTGGCTATTATTGGCGCATTTCGCGTAGTAAAAAGCTTGGTTTCTTGTCACCAATTGGTAATTCATTTAGTAGAGTTTTTATTCGCTTCTCTTCAGAGATGGAGAAATGGTCAATGAGGCGCTGTTTTATTTTCGTGTAGGCATCGTTTGGGCGTTCTGTAATTATGTCACTGACTTGGGAGAGGACTTCTGGATCTAATTCCGGCAAAACTGCAAAATATTTCGAGTTTTCATTGCTTATGTTATGGTTCTCAAATTGTGCCTCCAACTGAGCAAACAAACTTGCTGGATTTTCTTTCCAAAATCGTGGAATACGAAGTGTTACCGTTGATGTAGTTACAACAGGTTCTGCTGCGGAATCTTGAGCATGTCTGGGCATCTTGCGTGCAGAATTCGGGGTCACCAATTTAAAACAATGTTTTTTCTTTAAAAATATTTTTCAAGACTCTAAAATATTTTTTTTTTTTATTTTTTTCCAAAAAGTTCAAAGAAACTATTTTTATATTTTATTTTTTAAAACAGGTATTTTACGGTAGAGTAGTAGTTGCTACACATGCAGTTCTTTCTAAATTCTGCACTGCCGACAAATTGTACTTTTCATTGTACTGAAGTAGCACATGAAGAAACATTTATATATTTTTTTTTTTCATTTTCATCATTCTGTTCACTGTGAGTTATAGACAAACTACTGTTATATTTCTTTTTGTTGCTGGAGCATGAAATTCCATGTGCAAGGAATTTAATATGCTGCAATCATTTATAATGCATTCACAATTTTATATTTTATATTTCATATAACAACCTAATCTGTGAGGCAGGAAATCAAAAAAAAATATTTACTGCACCTTCCATCACCACATGTGATGAGTGATTCCGTGCGTAACATCGAGAAATATTCATCGGTGAGCCAAAAAAGTATATATTTGAATATTGGTCTATATTTGAACATACCAGTTTCAAAATTGTCTTAAATACTCATATATCTCTTAAATAAACCGGTATTGTGTTGAAATTCGACGTGATATATCCTTATATGTGTAAAACTCCCTGTACCGAATTTTATAAAGGTCGGCTAAAATGGGTCACTGCTCCCACATAAGGACCACTTCCGAAGAACAAGTTCACCTACAAAAATGTCTAATAAATATCGATATCGAAGCCACATTTATGACAGTAATTCTGCATGCCAACACACGCACTTTAGAATCTTTGAATTGTTGTATTTTTTTACGCAGCTACTATACATATAGAAAACTGCTAGATATTTTACTGTTAGATTAATCTAAATTTCCACACACTTATTATACCCACCGCCACCATAAGGGCATATAGTATTTTATCATTCCATGTGTAACATTGAGAAATTTGCATTTGAGGCCCAACAATATGCCTTGTATTATTGATCCTTATGGAATTCCAAGTCGATTGAGCTATGTCCGTCTGTCTGTCTGTCTCTGTAAAAGACTCTCACGTCCAAACTACACAACAAAATTCAACAGAGTGTACAAAAAAACATTTATAATTCTCCTAAGGAGTTTGGTATTGCAGTTTGATATTACAAAATTGATACAGTAGAAATAAAATACACTTTATTTCTGTGACAAAAGAAGAAACTGTGAGGAAAATAGTTAGAATGGGTCCTTGATTTCTCAAATATCTTGCCGAAATATGAATTAATGATAATTAAATGACTACAAAATTGACATATTAATACAAAATTCAACAAAAATAAGTGCTATCTAAAACGAAATCGCAAAACGAAATATTGTTTTGTTCATCCATGTATGACAATAGACCCCATATAAAGATATGATATCTGATAGTCGATCCATAATTGGTCATAGCTCCCATATAAGGACCGCATCTAAAAAATTCATTTATCCTTTTATTTATTTTATAAATAAAGGTATCGACTCAAAACTTTACACAGATTATTTACATATACACAAAAATCATACTACAGAAATTTGTGAATTGCAGTTCATATTTGACTATATTCACCAAATGAAGCGCTCTTCCGAAAATCACTTCAACACTTATAAATCTCGTATAAATAATGATACTGATTCAAAATTTTACTCGGTGGGTGTATTTACATATATGTCAAAATCAAACAGATGATATCGGTCCAAATTTGGCCATATCCCCCATATAAGGTACATTACTAATACGTATCTTAAATGTACTATTATTATTTTGAAATTCAACCTGGGATATCCTCAGATTTATAAAATTCTCTGTTCCGAAATTGCAGAAAATCGCCTACGTTTTGTAGTTGCTCACATATAGGCACCACTTCCGAAAAACAAGTTAACTCTCAATAATGTCTAATAAACGTCGATATCGAATCAACATTTTATACAGTTCAAAAAATGTAATCCAGAAATCATACTAATATCGGTTAGACGGCAATTGTGCTACTGAATTCTGTAACTGTCAGGCAATAACTGCCGAATTAAGTCCGCTTCCGAATATAACTCTTGTAAATAACGTTATTGAGATGACATTCAATTAAAATAATTTTAAAACATAGAAATCACATTAGTGGTTATTGGATTGAGAAGCTATCAGTCCATAACTGGTCCAATTCTACTATGCCACCCATAAATCTTTTGTAAATAATATTATTGAGATCAAATTCAAACCAACAAGCCTCATCTTACATCTTATTTTTTTTAAACTCTGTTTTTTAAATTGTTGTGATTATGGAAAAATGTTCTTTTAATTTTATAAATTGTGAAATTACACTCAAGATTATTATAAAAATCAGACAAACTCTATCAATTGCAGTAAGAATCGGTAATAACATCAATTATAAATTGTCAAAATTAGATAAAATTTAAAAACATTTAAAATAAATTACATATGTTGGTCGTAAAATTGTCTTTCAAAAAATATATAAAATAATAAAAAAAATTTCACTAAAACTGAAGAAAAAACACAGAATAAGGATATTCTAGTCATATAACCAGTGTAGTGTTTGTATTTCTCATTATATATAAGTGAAGGGTATTTAAGATTCGGCATAGAATATTGCACTCTAACTTGTTTATATTTGCAGTCGTTCATAATCACATTAAATTCCTCTCAAATAGAACAGGGGCCAAATTACCGCATTCGATATCGAGTAAAATTGATCGTAATTTTCTTATTTGAGATTATGGCATTCGATCGAGCAAGAAATTTAGTACATTTTATCGTAATTTCGATACCGAAATCATTTTTCGATACGATAGCTCATCCATCACGAATGCGGTAATTTGGCCCCAGTTCTGTTAAGTACATCAGTGCGTATGCTAAATGGAGTGAGACAATATATTAAGTATACGTATCTCATAATGGAAGTAACACATTCACCCCTATCGCGAATAAAAATTCCATATGAAATTTGTTCCCTTTTATTTTTTTAACATTGAATTTAAATAGGAAAAATGTGAAAACGGAACAAATTTCATGTGGAATTTGTTCCATTTGTTATATTTCTTGTGAAATTTTAAAACAAAATCACCCCTATCGTGAATAAAAATTCCACATGAAATTTGTTCCCTATTCACACTTTTCCTATTAAAATTCTATGTTAAAAAAATAAAAAGGGTACAAATTTCATGTGGAATTTGTATTCATGATAGGGGTGAATATTTTTTGAAAAAGTTACACAACATATTATTGATGGATGATGATGAGCTTATCGATATTGTACAATTACATTTTCATCAATTCAAAAGCGCCTGTTCTCATCGAATGTTTGTAAGACTTTTAAAGATTTATTTAAATTAAAGTTCTTAATAGATAAAATACAAATCTTAAAACCAAAATAAAAATTAAAATAAAATACTCTATCAAGTTGGAATTCAACACAAATAATCCATACAGATATACAAATCGGCACTCTCAATTTTATTATAGTCGGTTCATATTTGGTCGTAGCCTCCATATAAAGTGCACTTCCGAAAATCACTTAAATGAGAATAAATAACTTGTAATCATGAGAATCAGCAGCAAGTTTCGATTTGACGTGGTTGACGTGACTAAGGACAGAAATGTAGCCCTTACAGAGCCATGAACACTGGAATACAAAATATTATGATCGGACTAAAAATAGCAATACAGTGAATAAAATACAAAAAGGGCGGTATTTGTAGGCATGGCAAAGTAATAAAACAAAATTATTTCTGGAATTGTTTTTACATTATCTTTTATTCTAGGCGGTGACTGACACAACTTTTGTTTTGTATGTAATGAGAACCACTCCAATTTACATTAATAAAATTTTCTTTCTTTAAATTTTATATTTTCAATATTTAAGAATTTAGAAACATTACAATTTTTATGTTAAAAGTGAATACCAACTTGAAGGTATTTTAATGACGATTTTAACATTATTTGATACATTTACAACATATTAAAAAAGAGGACTTAGATATTCGCATATTCCTTGAATTTATATTTTAACGTACTTCCCTAACCAAGTAGCGGTTTGAATGCAGGCCACACATATTTGTATTACATACATAGAGTCTATTTTTATTACAAATGATTTTCATATATGAATGTTGGTACAAGGATTCAGAATTCCAAAACTCAATTAAGCCCGTATTAAGCAAATCTTAGCTTGCTGGCCTTCTTAAATACGTCTATGGTATTAAAAAAATTTTAATGAAAATTAGTCACTTGTTTTGTGATTGTATCTTTGATTGTTGTCTATCAGGATATTTCTCTCAATACCACTAAACAAACTGCAAAAATATACTCACGCATGCACATTCATGTTTAACATTTTTAAAAGTAACCATCCATTCGTACAAACGCGATTATGTCTGGTTTACAGAACCTCTGATTCAGTTGGGTAAATATGGGAGGACACTACAAATACTTACCCGCATAAAATAGCGCACAAACATTTTGTGACCGTGGAAGTTTCAATTTCACTGACTATACATATTTAAATAATCAAGAAAATTTAACCGGCATTTCCGATTATATGATTTCCTACACTAACTATGAGTTCATAGTTATTATTTTTTTTTACAGTAGTTCTTATTTAAATAATTTAATCTGACATCTTTAGCATTAAATTTGAAATGTGTGTATACTTAGATAAAGTTAAAGTTACAAGCGGTATTTATATTAAAACATCTCTAATGAAAACAATTAAGAACGACCGATCACAAGAAAATTGTACCGTATTGTTTGTATACATATGAAATATATCGGAAGTGGACCTTATATGGGAGCTACGACTAATTATGGAGCGATCTGCACAAAATTTGTAGATGTGCTTTAGCTTCATTTACCACTTATCTGTGGTAAATATTGTTTGCATACTTGCATAATTTAAAGATTTATGACCGGTAAACCCCAGTTTCGGGAGAACATTTGTATCGGGTCCAGGTGAAATAATGGACCGATTCCCACCAGTTTCAATCCTATCCGTCCTTGCGCCGAAAAAAATATCACGTACTAAATTTCATCGAAATATCTTCAAAATTGCGATCTGTACTCTGCGCACAAGCTTTACATGGACAGCCAGATAGACGGACGGAGGGACATCGTTAAATCGACTCAGAAAGTGATTCTGAGTCGATCGGTATACTTTTAGGTGGGTGTTGGGCCAATATTTCTGGACGTTACAAATCCAATATACCCACCCACTATGGTGGTGTAGGGTATAATTTCTAACACTAATATTTTAGGTCACGTCTACATGCATTTGTTGATTTAACCTGTAGTTCATACGTTTTGTTAACCAAGCAGCTGATAAATGAACAGGACTTTAAAAATACCTCACTGATGCTGATAATGATAAATTGTATTCACGTATTTCCATGTCATTGTACTTTAACTGTTAGTTTTTCAATGTTAAAATAAACTTTTGCAATAAACAGAAATTTCCAAATATCAATATGTATACCCTACACTACCATAGGTGAGTATATTGCGAATTTGTGCTGATGTTTTTAACTCCCCAAAATATTAGCCTAACACCCACCTTAAAGACGATTAAACGACATCTATCCGTCTGTCTGGCTGGCTGGATGTCCATGAAAACTATGTAGTACATGTACAGCAGAGTACGGGTCGTAGTTTTGTAGAAATTTCGATAAAATTAGTTTGGCCCTGACATGATGATCAAAATAACAGAAGGATTGCTGCATTGTTTTTTAAAGTCTACAACTGCTTTCAACTCTTTGTAAATCTCTTCCTGCTGGAGGTGATTTGTATGTTCTATTTTTTGTGATTTAACACACGTTCCGTGCTCTAAAATTTCAGCACGTGCCTTACAATTGGATTCATTACATGTAGAAAAAGTTTTACCTTTATAAAATGATTTTTTTTTTTTTTTTTGTATAATTGTTTTTGACTTGTTAAATACAATAATTTGGAATTACATCGCTTTCCACTCACGAACTCAAAACTTTCCCATTGTATTATGTTTAATTTTGTGAAGGCTAAATATTTGTGATTGTTTTGTTAAATAAGTTTCAAAATCTTCAAGAAAACTAACTGTTTTTATTATAAAGTTTCAATAAAATTAATAGAATTACTTAAAAAATTCATATTGAAGCAAATGTCACAACACCCAAATAAATCTGTCTATTTTTGGAAAAAAAAATGTCGTAGCGCTTACAACTCAAAATGTCACAGCACCCAAACTTTGTCATTTGGGCGATATAAAATAGCATTTGGGCATTTTGCCATTATTATTTTTGGGTTTTGGGCAATACAACAAGATTTGGGCGTTATGACAATTTTGGTTTTGTGCGTTACGACCTTGGGCGTTTTGACCTAACGGCGTCATTTTAATGACCATAAAAAAGTATTAAAAGATTTTAATAAAATTCAAAACAATTAAGTTTCATATAGACAGAAATTATGACACCTAATTTTATAACGGTTGGTCCCATATTAGACCTCCGCTGTAATTCTCTTTAACCACCATAAAACTTTTAAAAGTGTTCACATCGAGATCAAATTTAACACATGAAATATTTTTATGCACAGAAGTCATGCCTATAAATTTTTGGATGATGGATCCATAATAGGTCATTGCTTTCATATAGCGCCCATTTCTAAAAAAAACTGTACTTGCACATATATTGGGTGTAGGAAATAAATGGTCGGACTTGACTTACTACACTTTCTTACTTATATTTTTTATTAGAGTATGACTTTGATGCTTCCAAATGAATGTATGTAATTTATATGAACATTCTATATTGGTTAAACATGTTCTGCCAAATGAAATAAAAATGGTGTAATCTGATTATTACGGAACAGTTTAAAAATTACGGCAATATTTCAATAAACTACAAATCAAAATATTAAAAAAATAAATGAATAAGAAATAGAAAAATTGTTTAAATAAAATGCTGGGATAATAAAAAAATATCTTAGATGTATTTCGGAGAACTCTAATAGAAAGTGTTTCCAGAGAACTCAATTAATGCTATAAAATGCCTATAAAAAGAAACATATATGAATACAAAAGTGTATGAACTTATGAAAATCTATTTCAACTAACAGACGGACAGAGATTTACTGAAATTATTTTATATAAGTATACATTTTTTTGGTAGAGAAACTTCGTTTTCAAGTTAATCTACTTAAGTTAGAGTAAGTTGCCCACATTTACTTACCTCCTTATTCAAAAATGATTATTAAATTTAACAAACGTTTATTAAAACAGATTTGCATATAAAAATTTGCTTAATAAACGTTTGTTAAATTTAATAATCGTTTTTGAATAAGGGGGTTAGTCCTTATCAACAAAAGTAGAATAATAATTTTTGATTTGTAGTGGTGAAAATTAATCTCTGTCTGGTTTCGTTTAAGTGTTACTTACGATTTTTTTTTATTTATATATGTAAATTATTTTAATAATTTACACTTCTTCCTGTCTTTACGGTATTTATGAACTCTATTTAGGTTTTGTTAATGTTGAAAAAGCTGGGGCATAATGATTTCGTTATTGCGATTGACAGATATCAAAATATTAGTCATAGACAATCAACATTTTACGATTTATGGATACAATAAATATTATTTGGTAATCAAAAATATTTGGTGTTGAAAATAGACAGTAGAAGCAGATTTACAGACCAAAATGTGGGACAACATCCAAAAAGTTTTCAAAACCTTGAGTGTTTTGTTAATTTGCATAGACTATTGTTTTTATAATGAAAAATGGTTGAAGTTTTTATATTAATTATTAGAGAAAATTTCTTATTATTTCGGCTTGAGTTAATTTTTTAATTAATAACTCAAAGAATACCATTGTAAAGTTATATTTTTATAGACAATTGGTAAACTGGAATGCATTTGTTATCCTGCCAAAGTTGTCATCAGCAATATTCATTGTCTACGATCCATCTGGACGCCCTTGGCAGGGTAGAAAATACATTCCAGTTTTACAATGGTATTCTTTGAGTTATTAATTAAAAAATTAACTCAAGCCGAAATAATAAGACATTTTCTCTAATAATTTTTCAAAATGTTTATCTTTGAATTCAGGGAATTATGACGCTGTCCTTTGTTTTTTTGTTGTCAGGTATTTCCAGGGCTCAAAGGTTTACTCGTAGCTTAAACAATCAGAAAAGGAGACTGATCGAATGGTTGAAATTCTGTTTTGGTCATGCAGACGTTGAGGTTATGATAGACTTTACAACTGCGCTCAGTTGATCGCTTGAGACCACATGTACCTTGACTACGGTCTAATTATGATTGTCGCAGAACAAAGTGTCATCCAAAAATCAATGTCTTGAAATTAAAGTTACCTTGTAATAAATTCTGTAGAACATGTCATGACGAAACAGAGGATGAAACTGTACGACAATGCCCGACCCTGGCAGACCATAAACTGGACAAAACCATCTATTGGGGATGGTCGTCATAAGGCTAAAATGGTCAGTTCTGGGATTATCTGTGCATGCATATGTGTACCCCCTTTTATACGACTCACCGCTCTCGCCTACAAAGAAAGAATCGCAGCGACAAAAATTTCATAATGTAAACCGGGACTTATGAAGCAACAGCAATTCTATTTTAGTTTTCTGTAACCACAAAGATGTGTATTAGAAAGTCTATCTTTAAGGGTATAAGAACGGGTAAAAGGGAAAGTTTTGTGTTTAATCTTTATAAATGATCTACAAACTTGAAATTTTAAATATCGATATATTAAAACACAAAAAAACTAATCGAAAACATAAATCAGGTAAATAAGGGTAAATATTTGTGTTTTGGTACTTGTTTGATATCTTTTGTATCTGTTGTATTAACACAACAAAATTTGTGTTGTAGCTTGTAGGTTATATAATTTCCTTGGCAATACAGAGTACATTTTCTCTTTCACCATTTAGGAAGAACCTAGATCAGAAATAATCCTTTCTAGGTTAGCAAAAATCGTTGATTATTTTCTCAGTCTATCAATAACTTTCACCCATTCCGTACTTCTTGTAGGATACAACCATACAAATTTTGAAAACGCATCCACTACAAAGAGAATGTGATTGTATCGCTTCCGTATCAACTAATTAGATTCAACATAACTAGTATGGTAAATTATTAAGGATTTATCCGATTTATCGATTGGATATTAAAGTCCCTCTCACTTACCGGCTTTCGCTACGTTAACGCTATACTCTATAGCATCTTTATGGTCGATCCAAAGTGACTTTCTCAGTGTGCAATTTTTATTATCTGTTCCTTATTGTTGGCCTTGCATAATAAATTATACTAGAAATATAAATCTTCGTAACTTTTCTTCTCTACTACTTTTTTGATAGAATTAACCCAATCATATTTTAGCTGTGCTTCCTTAATTCGTAATGATTTATGGTAAAGTCAAACTCCTGTAGGAATATGCCCATCTCGAAATCCTTAACGGTACGTCTTTCTTTTTGATGGTCATTGCAAATGCATTAGAGTCAGTCACTATATTTATCTTTAAACCCATTAAATACACACTCCATTTCTGTAACCCTTTTATAATTACAAGATCCTCTAATTCATACGAGTGATAGTTTTCCAGTGCGGCAATTGTGTTTCGGCTCATGTACTCTCCTGGCTGAAATTGTCTATCTTCTGCATCCTTCTGAAACAAAATTCCTTGGCACCCAAACATACCAGCAGCTCTGTGAACCTCTGTTTCAGCTTTTGGATTATATAATCGTAATACAGGTGAAATTCTCAAACTCGATTTTAATTGTTTGAATGCAATCATCTGCGGCTCTGCGAAAATTGAATACTACGTCCTTTTTCAATAAGTCCGAAAGTGGTTTCGCAATCAAACTTAGCAAACTTTTTATTATACGGGAGGTATATTTAGTTTGTCACGAATCGAAATAATCAGCGTAGAATCAAAAAGTCTATGTACTCTAGATTCTTATTAGATTCTAAAACGATCTAGCCTTGTCCGTCAGTCTGTTTAAGTCACGATAGAACTTCGAAAAAAAAAACATAAAATAATGAAACTTTACTAAATATTCCTTGTTCTGCTGTAATGTTTGGTATTGAAAATGGGCAAAATTAGTTTAGTAAGATCTGAGATATAGATCAAAGTTTCAGACTAACTCGGTATTTTTCTGATTTTTTTTTGCTATTTTCTTTAAATATAATGAAGATAACATCATTAAATTTTACACATTTTATTATTATTATTATAGAAGGACAATTCGTATTGAAAATAGTAGGAATCGGCCCCATACAAATTTCTTTCCGAAATATGACTTTATGGCATATAAATGTCTATAGAACAGCCGTATCCATATAAACTTCTGGAATAACAATTTTAATGCAAACTAAAATCTCAAAACTATATTTTGTTGCATGTTAAAGCCCTCTTTAGAAAACACTTAAATTTTCGTACTAAATTTCATGATGATCGGTCCATATTTCTCCGTAGTCCACATATAAAGTCTACGTCCGAAAATCACTTAAATGCGCACAAGTCTCTTACATAAACATCAATATCGAAACAAAATTTTACACGGATAAATTGTAAGTATGTAAAAAATATACTATTGACTTTTGTGAAAGTTGTTCCATAATTGGGCATAGGAGACAATTTTGACGCTTCCAAAAGCCAGGGGCTTTTTGGTTTATTGGGTTTTAAAGTAAATCGCTTTATGTTAGAGTGCAGTTCTGAAATGTAAATTCTTGATTACTCGTACAACTGGAGTACGCATAAAATTCTTCTAAATATCGTTATTGAGATAAAATTCAACTAAAATAAATGGAAATAATAGGTAGTAGGAATGTATACTACGACACAGCCGAATACAAACTATTACTTCTTTTATTTATTTATTTCAACAAATATTTATTCTGAAAAATATTAATTTTTTGTTGTTTTCTCATCTGCTTCATCTTGCCCTTGTTCTTTCAGTTGGGTAATGAATAAGCAACATGCAATGCGGCTCTATTTGTTATTTGGAGAAGAAAAAAATTAGTTGTTTGACTTTTCTATAAAATTTTTTTCTCAAAGTTACATTTTTTAGGCTCATTTTAGCGCAGTATTTTTCTATTATATTGTGTGCTTGACTTTTTCTATTATCCTTTCCAGAAGTTTGTTATAACTTAATGTAGGCAAACAAAAAGAAAAGTACTTTCAGGTTCAAGTTTCATCCAAAAACTTAAGTTATTTATTCCAGCTGTTAGTGTAACAAAATTGGCAGATTAAGGTCATTAGAAGTGAAACCTTCATATGCTTTTACATACGTTGATTGATGATTATGTTCAGAAAATGACACCCGCGTAGCAAATGTTTCTTTTTAAGGAATTTTTTCTTTGAATAACAAAACGTAAAGAATTAAAGTGTGAAAATAATAAACTTTAAAGGGCGAACAAATATGTTTATTGTGAATATCATAAATTAATTTTTGGCGATTTTGGTGATGAACTTAGAGTGGTTCCATTGGTGCCTCTTCGGTAAATGTAAAACAACTGGAAAACACCCCACCTTGCACCAAATGAAATTAGAACAATATCGTGCAAAATTTTGTATGGATATACCAATTTTGCAAACTTTCAATATCAAACAAAATGGAAAATATTTCTCTTAAAATTCCGTAAACTTTAGTTGTGTATTTTAGATGTGAGAGTGTTTACACAGGTGGACAGACAGACGGACATTGCTTAATCTACTTAGAATTTCATAAGAATGAATAAAATGGATACTTTGAATACATACAACTAATAAAGATAACTGAAAACAAAATAATTTACAATACAAAATTTAAAATTGCACAAAAATATCTCTACCAAAAATTAAATTCGAAGCAGATACAGATAATGTTGCCCAAAACTATAGACACTTACTGCCGTATTCATACAAAATAAAGTAGGTTTGAATTGTGCTTTTAGACAAAATGTTCATACACAATTTTCTTAAAGTACATTTTAAGTATACTTTAATTTTTTATGAATTAGACCGTTAATTTATAATTACGAAAAGGAAATGTTTAAATGTTTAAATGATTTTTCCTATTTTTTGTTTGTATAATATTTAAATAAAAAATTATTCTGAAAATTATTGTTCTATTGCAAAATATTTTAATTCGTATTTTAATAATATTGTTAATTTGTTATTAAAATATTACAACACAAATCAAATTATAATAAATAGTGAAGAAACTGTCCATTGAGGACAATATTACAGCAATGGCAAACGGTTGCTATTCGACGCGAGTAAAACCTAAATAGCTTAAAGTAAGCAGAGACTGCTGTCGTCAAAATAATCATTCATATTGTAGTCGGTGCTCTGCTGTGACGAATGTGTTTAATGCTCAAGTCAATCAGTGGTCAGAATAGTCCCAAATTACAAATCAGAGATCGCAAACTGCTATGAACGTATGCAGACGCGCGTCTCATGATACCACAAATGAAGTAAGACAAGTATTCACCCGTTAGCCGATGGATAGCAGGACGAGCCCTTTGCAATATTGGTTACATATCAGCAGTAAAAAAATTAAAATCTGCATTGTCGATAAAAAATGTTAAGGAACGATTAATGTTTGCCAGAAAGCACACAAATTGGACATAAGCTGACTGGAAACGTGTAATCTGTGCAGACGAAACTAAATTTATTCGTTTTTAATTGACGATAAACAATAGAAATTTAAGATTTATTTTCACTGATTGAAATTTCCCCATTGTTTTATTTTTTTACCTTCCACTTCTATAAGTGCCGAATGAGGGTCTATATAAGTTTGTCATTCCGTGTGTAACACTGAAAAATACTAATCTGAGATCCAACAAATGCTAAGTCAATTGAGCCATGTCCGTCTGTCTCTGTAAAACACTGGCACGTCCACCTGACACACAACCGAATTCAACAAAGTTTACAAAAAAACCTTTTAAACTTCTCCTAAGCAGTTTGGTATTGAACACTAGCAAAATTGGTTTAGTAGAACAAGAGTTATGGACCAAAATGTCAGACAACCTCCATAAAAATTTTATATTGTTAAACATTTTTCTTCCAATTTTTTTAAATATATTGCAGATATTCCCATGAAATTTTGTACACCATATTGTTATAATAAAACAAGTAAGAAAGTATAGTCGGTCAAGCCCGACCATATAATACCCTACACCCAGTATATGTATGTATAAAACAGTTCTTCAGAAATGGGCGTTATATGGAAGATATAACCTATTGTGGACCGATCATCCAAAAATTTATATGCTCAGCTTTATCTCGATATAAATACTTTTAAACGATTTATGGAGGTTTTATTATGAACCGACCATTATAAAATTAGGCGTCATTATTTCTGTATATAAAAAACTTATTTGTGTCGAATTTTATTTGATTACCAACATTTTTAAAAAATGTATGCTCTTTAAAGTGATTTTCGGAAGTGGGCCTTATATGAGAGCTACGACTAATTATGGACCGATCACAATAAAATTGTACCGTATTATTTATATATACATATATTAAATATATTTGTGTTAAATTTTCTTTGGATACCAACATTTTTGAGTGAGTTATACTCTTTAAAGTGATTTTTGGTATGGGTCTTATATGGTAGCTACGACTAATTATGGACCGATTATCATAAACTTCAACCATAATATATGTGTATGTACGAAACATATTTGTGTTGAATATTATTTGTATACCAACATTTTTAAAAGAGTTATGATCTTTTAAGTGATTTTCGGAAGTGGGTCTTATATGGGAGCTACGACTAATTATGGACCGATCATTATAAAATTGTACCGTATTATTTGTATATACATATATTAAATATGTTTGTGTTAAATTTTCTCTAGATACCAACATTTTTTAGTCAGTTATGCTCTTTTAAGTGATTTTTGGAAGTGGGCCTTATATGGGAGATAGGACTAATTATGGACCGATCACTATAAACTTCTACCATATTATATATATATACACAAAACATATTTGTGTTCAATATTGTTTGGATACCAACATTTTTAAAAGAGTTATGCTCTTTGAAGTGATTTTCGGAAGTGGGCCTTATATGGGAGCTACGACTAATTATGGACCGATCACTATAAACTTCTACCATATTATATATATATACACAAAACATATTTGTGTTCAATATTGTTTGGATACCAACATTTTTAAAAAGTTATGTTTTTTTAAGTGATTTTCGGAAGTGGTCCTTATATGGGAGCTACGACTAATTATGGACCGATCTTCACGAAATTTATAGATGTGCTTTAGCTTCATTTAGTACTTATTTGTGGTAAATTTTGTTTGCATACTTGCAAAAGTCAAAGATTTATGACCAGTAAACCCCAATTTCGGGAGGACATTTGTATGGGGGCTAGGTGGAATAATGGACAGATTTCCACCAGTTTCAATCCCATCCATCCTTGTGCCGAAAAATATCACGTTCCAAATTTTATCGCAATATCTTCAAAATTGCGACCTGTACTCTGCGCACAAGCTTTACATGGACAGCCAGCTAGCCAGACGGACGGGCGGACGGACGGGCGGACGGACGGACGGACATCGTTAGATCGACTCAGAAAATGATTCTTAGCCGATCCGTATACTTTAAGGTGGGTGTTGGACCAATATTTATGGGCGTTACAAACATCATCACAAATCCAATATACCCTCCCCACTATTGTGGTGTAGGGTATAAAAATTGGAGTGCCAATTATTTTACTGCGTAATATCGATCACCACGGCTTTGCAATATCACACATATCATTGAGAAATAATTTAGTAGAAGCGACCATTATAACAGGAAAATATAAAGGTACAGATGTACTTTTGCAACGCATTCCAATGCTACCAACAGATTTACCATTCGATTTTAAACAATTTTTTCCTGTTCGGTTAGCGTTTGCGATGACTGTCAACAAAGCTCAAGGTTAATATCCCATGTATATGTGTATGCTCCTGATGGGCAAACGAAACCTAAATCATTGCAATAAATACATTAAAATTAAATAAATAAATGTTTGTAAATATATAAATACGTTTTATTTTATTTTATAACGAGCCATATTATATTTGCTGAAAAGTTTGTTTCTTCACTTATCTACATTATGTACATAAAAGATAAAAGTTTTTACACAGATAATATTACCATAAGAAAATCAATAATACTACAATAAATAAATAATGCATACAATCTAAAAACACAAGGTTTATTAAGAATAATAATCCTTGTCATAACTCGAACTAAAGGTTTTCTCTTAACAACAAAGTATGTATGTATATATGTCTAAAGCTGACCACTGCCAACTTTGTTACTAGTATAAATTATGATGATTTTTTAACCACTAAAAAGCAAAAGTAAATTACATACAATTTCAACACGCAACATGTCATTTATACAATATGTAATGCCGGTAAAATAGTTGTTATCCTCCGTTGTTAATCAGGAAATTAACAAAAAATTTTAAACAATTAAAAAATTGTATACATGAATAATTAAAATAAATTTCATACAGTTTGCTCACCCAACTACATTTTAATCAATTTACATGAACTGTTGAAGTGAGCCGCAGTCTAGATGCCAACATTATAACAGTCAATTACAAAAGAGAGAAACAACGTATGACCTCAAGCTGTTCGCATATAAAATGTAATAAATATTAAATGATCATCACTCATATTCATAAATTTAATAAATGCATGTGAGATATGCTGCTGCAAAACTTGAGCAGACATTCATTGGAACACAATTTTTGGTTTGCTGCCAAAGTATTTCATAAATATTTAGAAGAAAAAAAAACATGAACAGTTTTACTGCATTAAGAGGAAACAAACAGTAATGGAAGGATTATCATGGAAATTTCGAAATATAAAATAAAGCGAAATGTAACCAAAAGTAAATGAACAGATTGAATGTGACAATAAATAACACTGTGGGACAAATGGTAGCGGTCAGTGATCAGGATGGGATGAAACCAACGGAAAATTTTATATCGGTAAAAAAAGAAGTTATACGTGTCTCGGCGTTCCGCTGGGAATTACAATTCTTTTAATCTGTTCATACAACGTTTCGCTACATAAGCAACAGTTTCGCAGTTATAAGTAAATGTATGAAGAAAAAAACTATTTTTTGCCAAAAAAAAATTAATTTTTTTATTTTGAATTCATAAAAAATCCAAAACGGTAAAAAAAAATGTCAAGTCCTATTACTTTCACGTAAAGTGGCGCAACCTATGAACAAAATGAGACATAAATCATGAAAATCGATGAAGGCTTTTATTCACAATTAAGTAAAGGTATGAATTTAAAAAATTTGCTTGAGATATTCACAAAATTCTTTTAAAAAGCGGAGAAAAATTAACTTGTACATTTTGTGCATATCTCGAGAAAATTTTTGAAATTCATACCTTTAAAAAATTGTTCGTTTTACTTTTTCTATAGAAGCAAAATACGGAATTAATTCCATTTCCGAACAAAATTAAATTCTGTGACATGGCTGTATATGGGAAAAAGGGTAAATAGAATATGTAAGTCTTAAGTTGTATTATATTTTTATAGTCTACTGCGATACTACCCAAATGGTTAAATAAATAACTTAAATGCCATACAAATTCTTATTTTAACAAGCGAATTTTACGTCTATATTCTTTGTAATAAAATAAAATTAAAGAAATATATAAATTTATTCCTGTGTATAGTTGACCTGTTGTTAATGTTGTTTTCTTATTTCGGCTTGAGGTCAGATTTAAACAATAAATAAAAAACTTTTTTCTTTATATTTATTTATCTATTATTTAATCTTATTTTTCCGACATTTCGGTCAAAATCTTTGACCATCATCAGGGAACTGGTGTTTATTTAAAAAATACAAAAGAAAAATAACATTAAAAAACACGAAATATTTTATACAAACAAATTTAATATTTACATTTAAATAAATAAACAAAAATTTTTCTTATTAAAAGCTCCGACACAATCAACACTTCACTTTTAAATCTTTGATTTGTGTTTGTCGATTGCATGTTTATAAATTCTCGCACAATTTTCTGTGTCTCTCTTAAAATTTAATGTCTTTTCTGTCTCTTCATCAACTATATGTAGCATCTCAAGTATAAGTCTCTTCCTGTAGTTATTCTATCCCACCAAAATGTCTACATCATTAAAATTCGGTTTGTGCCCAGGCACTTACTAAAAGAACATACACAAATACCTAAGGATTTATTCTTAGAACTAATAACGTTTTGTATTAAGGAAACAAGATCAATGCATCAATAGGGAAGATGGGAAGAAAACCGAGAGTTTTTACAAAATATGTGGATGATTTGTTTGGAATCGTTAAGAGAGATGATATTGAAGAAACCCTGAAAACATTGAATGATTTTAATAGACAAATACAATTTACGTTTGAAATGGAAACAGATAACAAACTAGCCTATTTAGATTCGGTTATAGTTAGACACGGAGACACACTTAAACTGGATTGGTACCAAAAAGTGATGGCGTCTGGTAGATTAATAAATTTCTACTCAAAACATCTAAGAGGAACAATTATGAATACAGCGAACAACTTCATTAATAGGGTTCTAGAAATAAGTGACGAAGTTTTCCACTCAATAAATATCCGAAAGAATTAAACAGTCCAACATTTACAATCGGGAAAGGTATGAACTAACTTTTAAAGCAGAAAATACTACAAAGAGACTTTTTAGTAATATGAAGTCTAGGATTGAAAAGGGAGAAAAATCACAGTTAGTTTACAGAATACACTGTAATGGAGACAAAACTGATGCATGCGGAAAAGTATATGTTGGCACGACAAAAAACAAATTGAAGACCAGATTGGCAGCACATAGGTCCGATGAAAGGGCTACTAATAAACCATTAGAGCAAAAAACTGCACTGGCGGCCCACTGTACTATAACTGGGCACAAACCGAATTTTAATGATGTAGACATTTTGGTGGGAGAGAATAACTACAGGAAGAGACTTACACTTGAGATGCTACATATAGTTGATCAAGAGACAGAAAAGACATTAAATTTTAAGAGAGACACAGAAAATTGCGCAAGAATTTATAAACATGCAATCGACAAACACAAATCAAAGATTTAAAAGTGAAGTGTTGAATGTGTCGGAGCTTTTAATAAGAAAAATGTTTGTTTATTTATTTAAATGTAAATATTAAATTTGTTTGTATAAAATATTTCGTGTTTTTTAATGTTATTTTTGTTTTGTATTTTTTAAATAAACACCAGTTCCCTGATGATGGTCAAAGATTTTGACCGAAATATTGGAAAAATAAAATTAAATAATAGATAAATAAATATAAAGAAAAAAGTTTTTTATTTATTGTTTAAATCTGACCTCAAGCCGAAATAAGAAAATAACAAATATATAAATTTTTATGCCGATTTTAGCAAACTTCTGGGCATAATTACATACATTTTTCAACTACATATTTACAAAATTATTTGCTTGTATTTGTACTTTTATTGAACAACTTTTTATTGAGATCGTATACATATGATTAAAAAATTGTTAATTGAAGATTTGCAATTCAAATGTTATTGTCAGATATTTATGTTGAAAATATGTATCCAATTTATTTTATAAATTTTAGGTCCAAATTTTGTAAATCACATGCATTCAACGCATCACCTACGCTGTTGCGAACGCATCACCAAAAATATGAAATTCTGTTAATCTATGTGTCATTGCGTTTCAAATCATTACCCAGTTAATGTTGCCATTGTAAATTGATTGTTGATACTGAAATTTAAAACAAAAATGTACATAAAGTTACACTTATTTTGCATTGGCAATGCTACAAACCTATCAGCTGTTCAATAATTTTGTTTGGTTATTTATCAAGAAAATATTTCAAATTGTGAATAAAAAAGCTTTTAAAACATATGACTATAAACACAAACTATAAAAATGTTCCTACTTATGGATTTGTCTTCTTCTTCGGATGATGAAGATTCTTCAAGCGCCCTAGACATTTTGACATATTAAAAAACCCCAATTGCGCTCTACTATTAACATTATGAACTTAACGAATAATCAGTAAGTAAAATAACACTGTGGAGATTTACAATATTTTTTATTTACTTTTTAAAGATTTCAGATGAACTTCCGAATGAACAAGAAAACGTTTTCATATATAAAGGAAGCTCATCGTGTGACAGCTATTTCAAAAGAAGCAAAACTTGCATTAACAATAAGGTTTTTTGCAACATGTGGATATCAAAAGGCAATTGGGAATGACCTTATAACATCTCTTTCAAGGTTAGTGACGTCATTAACTCTAGAACACTAAACCCGGCCTGTGAGGCGACTCGATTTTTTTTTTGCGATTTCTTACGAACGGTTGCAAATATCAACACGTGGTTTCGTGCCAACTCAGTCGGTAGCTGTATGAGCTGTGTGTGTAGACGTTCATCGCGCTGTGTTTTCCTGTTTCGAAGATATTCACACCCTAGTCGCCTGTGAGGCGAGGTTTAGTATTAAAGCTAATTTTTTGCAATTTAGTCTGACTATTTATTACTGCGCTAAATGCAACAAAACATATTGCCAAGAACATAGATCACCAAATTGCTTCGAATGTGATACCCGAAAAACTGTATAACTTCATTTTTATGTGGAAAGCAAAATATATATGATATGTTTTTCTATGAATACGTATAAATAGCTATAAGATTATATACTTTTTTAAGTTTTTGAACTAAAATTTAATTTATTTTTATTAATTTTAAAAAATGATCTCTTTAAAAAAAAAATGTGTTCTTTTTAATGCCAATTTTTTTACTTTTTGAATTACTTTTTGTTTTAATAACAATTAATTGTAATCTTTACGATAAGCTATTTTTTTTAATAAAAAAAAAACCTTTTTGAAAAATACTAATTTTGTGTTTTTTAAAAAAGTAGCCTCACAGGCGAGGTTTAGTATTAACCTGTAAAAAAATAGGTTTAGTTTTCTAGGGTTAATGAATGTTTATCAGCTATGGCACAGTCGCTTTGTCCAAAATGGATAAAGTTTAATCTTACGGCTGAAGACGAGATGAAGAGAAAGATTGAATAGCTACCCAAACATTATCAACAGTTGCCTTTGAGCTGCCAAAATTAGGCATTACACAAGCCACATCTGGATGCTTTTCCATTTCAGCTATCAACAATTCAAATTGAGCTGCCGTTGTGTCTTCTTTTTTCGCCCTAATAATACATTTACACCTACGCAAAATCTAGTCGATTTTAATTAGAACCTTAAAGAGAATTTTTGGCGTTTACACTATTACTGTTTGACATATTGTTGGATTTCATTTTCATAATAAAAACAGCTGATTGGAAAAGAAAATAAATTTTATTATATTTTACATCCAGATCTGAAAAAAACAATCGGAATTAAAATTTTTGCGTAAAAAAAGCATTTGTTAAACATAAGGTTTCACAAATGTACTACACGCAATTATTATATAGGAGATTGGAATGGACACACGTAAGTATGGGAAATATATGGCTATTCGTTCTACATTCTCGAAGCTCTCCAATGTGGTCTCACCAAAGTGTTATTTAAAGAGCCTCTTCGTTTGTATTCCACCTCTTCTTCTTTTTGTAGGTACGTTTTCTGTAAATTAAGCTCGCTTGTAGCATTACAGTTTATATTAATATAATAATTTGCATACCTCTTATTTTCATAGAATATTAATGTGTTACAATATTGTAACATTTAACAAGTAAGAAAGTATAGTCGGTCAAGACCGACCATATAATACCCTACACCTAGTATGTATATGTAAATATAAAAAAGTTTTTTAGAAATGGGCGAGGGTATATTGCATTTGTGCTGATGTTTATAATGCCCAGAAATATTGGTCCAACAGACACCTCAAAGTATACCGATCGGCTCAGAACAGCACGCCTGGCAAGGCCCCAGTCAGTCCTAAGGATGCGTCTGATCGTATCTGCAATCGCAGTCAGCTTATCCCTAACATGAGTCAGATGAACCAAAAAGTTCATCCGCTCCTCCATAGTGATTGCCAGATATATGACCAGAGTCTCATATCTTAGACTTACCTCGCCAGACCGAATGAGTGGAGGACGATTGTGTGATTATCTGCAGTATTATTACGGTCTTGTTCATAGCATGTCCTGCTCACCACTGACCTCCAGAACACCACTAGACTGTTTCTCTATCAGAATGAGCAAGCTTGCAGGAACGGCCGAGCTGCATTAACAGTGGGTCCATCATCATGTTCCATATATATCCACGAGAAATATCCCTCCAAACCGTTTCATTGGCGCCTACCACACAAGCCTTCCTGCCGCTGAAGTAACACGTCCTCTAGCCTCCTTATCATACAACACCAAGAGATATAGTCAAACGCATCCTTAAAGTCAATAAATATGCCAAGGACATGTTTGGCTGCAGATTGACTAACACTCTCTAGGACTAGGACTCTCATTGGCATCCTTCTTCAAAGATACTGGAAACATTGGTTTTGAAAAAAGTACAAAAAAGGGGTACATTAGGCCTTAAGTATTCGAATTCGGGTTTGATATACTGAACTGTAAGCGAACGCCCTTCAAGTTTAAGTGCCGCAAATTTTTTTATTAAAACAACAAGCAAATTTTTTTGAAATTAGTCCTTTTTACCAATTAGTACTTGAGTTGCAAATAGCGTATTATTTTTACACGCTTTTGGCCTTTTCTTGTCCCCCGAGAAAAAATAATTTTCAAAAATGTTCATATTAATTCTTAGTAATACGTATTATGAGAAAATAATATTTTATTTAATTTTTATTGAGAAAATACATTTAATAACAAAGTACAAAAAAAAAAGAACCAAGGATACGTTTTTTATGCCCTGTGAATTCGAATTTCAAAAAAGTACCAAATAAATTGCTGTTCTTTATTGAATTAAGAATTTGTATTTTTATGCCTATTTATTAAGCAGATACAAATGGCACCGTAGGGTATTACGGATACCATTTTTAACAGTTTTGAACCCCGTTCAGCCGCAGTTTTGTCCGTTGGATAGAAATAATGTTATGTTTTTAGTTGAAAGTCATGGAATTAGAGAATAATATTTTTAGATATTTTAATTAAGAAAAAAGTACCAAAAAGGGATACAATTTTTAGGCCTTAAAAATTCGAAATTTAAAAACGCACCTGACACCAGTCCTCCCATTTTTCGATTAAAGGCAGACAAATTTAAAATTTTTATTCTACCTTTATTAGTTTTGGAGATACTTAGTTGCATACATAGTTACATAATTTCTAATAACTCAAAATAACAATGTTGGGAGATTAATATTAAAATTGCTTTGCTTTCGCGTAGTATAGCCTTCATTGCAAATGTTTGCAAATGTGGTGACCAAATATGAAACATATCTATCTATAAATATCCTTTGCAATATTTCATTTAGGTAACATTTAATGTTAAGGCAGACACATATATAGAAGAAAATTGTTTTAAATAAGTTAGAATGTATAGTGGGTCCAGCGCGACTAAGTAATATCCTATGCCGAGTATATGATTAAAAACAATTTACTTTATGTTTTTCTGAAGTGGGCCATCTATGGTAGTTATGATTAATTATGGACCGATCGTCATAGAAATATGTGGCATATATAAAGAACTTATTTCTATTCTATTTTATTTAGATATTAACACTTTTCGGATATTTATTTCGTTAAAGTGATTTAGGGAAGCAGGTGTGCGAACATTTTTGGATACCTATAAAAATCAGTCATTTATTAGCGATAAATTCCTATTTCTGAAGAACGTTTGTGTGGGGTTTATGTTAAATGACGGATCGACAATCACATTCTAAATTCTATAGAGTTATATTCAAAGTTGTGACCTGTTCTTTCTGCACAAGGTTTACATGAACAGCATGCCAGCCAGCCAGGTAGATGGACGAACATGTTTAAATTCGGAAGTGAGCCTGAGTCAATCGTTATACTTTTACGTGGGAGTTAGACTAATATATTTGAACGTTAAAAACGTAAGCACAAATCCAATATACCCTGCTCACTATGGTGGTTGGTGTTGGCTATGGAAACCGGAAATGTAGGGCCCAATTATCGTTCACAACACTAAAATGTTGTGTTGTCTCGACTACAACACAAAATGCATTTTTCAAACGATTAAGCCGATAAGTATTGCGAATCGTAATTGTAGGTTACAATATACAACATAAAAATACTTAGTGTTGTGAACAGTAATCGGGGCCATAAAAATAATTTCTTACAGATGAAACAATTATATGACTTTGATCACCTTTATAATGGGTGATTTTTAAAAGCTATAGGAAAGTTTTTCAAAAAAAAACGCACATAGGATTCAGTAAAATCCATGAAAACTTTATTTGAATCGATCAAGATTATTTCATGCAAATGTTGACCTTGACTGCGCCTCAAATGGTCCATCCGCTTAGTCCGATTTTGGCATACTCTTTCCAACATTTCGGTCGGTATCTCACGAATTAATGCTTCAATGTTGTCTTCTGTATAGACATGAGCTTTAACATACCCCCACAAAAAATAGTCTAAAGGCGTTAAATCGCACGATCTAGGCGGCCAATTGACCGGTCCCGAACGTGAAATAAAATGTTCACCAAACTCGCCTCTCAATAAGTCCATTGTTTCGCGTGCTGTGTGGCATGTGGCACGGTCTTGTTGAAACCACATGTCATGCAAGTCAAGCTCTTGCATTTTGGACAAAAAAAAATTGGAAATCATCACATATTTGAAAAAGTACGGTCCAATGATGCCACCAGCCCATAAACCGTTACTTTTTCTAGATGCATTGGTAGCTCTTGCAATGCTTCTGGCTGATATTCACTCCAAAGTCGACAATTCTGCTTATTTACGTAGCCATTGAGCCAAAAATGAGCTTCGGCGCTGCACACAAAGAAGCGCGCAATGAGCTTTCTTAACAGAGCACGCATTTTGATAATAAAATTCAATAATTTGCAAACGTTGTTCGTTTGTAAGACGATTCATGGTTAAATCATAGACCACACTGAAGATGTTTGACAGTGAAACAAAACACGAAACGTGCGTCAGCTGTTTAAACCAGTGTTGCCAAAAAGATAATAGCTAAAAAATCACCCAACCAAAGTCACCATAAATTATCCATTTTATTTTGGTGTTTTAAAGATTATTACACAAAAAAAAAATCTTTAATAGAATACGAATCACTGGTCACCTTATTTTCATAGATTGCTGTTCAGAAAACTGGAAAATGAAAACAAAGGTACAAATAAGGATGTACGGTTAATAATAACACAATCATGAACTATGATTCAATGGATAGTTGTTTATCAGCTTGTGGCAGTATAGTTCAGGTAGGTGTCTGTTACTTCATCTACTCTTATTGTTTAACTCTCACAGTTTTTCCCTTTCCTTAATTAAAATCTACAGATGATGTGCAAATGCAAATAGGTTAGACTAGTATGCAGACAAAGAAATATTGATTTTAGTTTCAATGTTAAACAATTAAGGAAACAATAACAGATGAACAAAAAATACAATGCAAAGAACATACAAATTGTAGCTACGACTAGCGGTAAAATATTAAAGCGATATTTTTGCAAAAGATTTGTTTTTTTTATTGTACAAAATTGAAAAATATTCTTAGAGGAGGGAGCGGTTGATTAAGCATCAACTTACTTATTTAATTAAAACATATTTTATATAAAGGGTGTTTTTTTTTAACTGTATAGAACTTTAAGTTGACAACACTTTTTAAACTGTCGGCCATTTTGTCAGCTGTCAAATAATTTATGTTTAGATTCGTTCGGCATTTTGTGTAAATTTATTTTGTAAATCATGGTTATATGCTTTTTTAGAAATTTGAAATTTAATAAAACAAACAAACATTCTTTATACGAAAGATAATCTTCTGGAATTATAATTTAAACATGATAATATGGCATGTGACTGGCTCAGACATAGTCTAATCTGGAAGTGCAATTTTCGATGACTTTTTCCAACATTTGTGGTGGTATATCGGCAATAACGCGAAGAATGTGTTCATCCAATTGGTCAATCGTTTTGGGCTTATCGGAGTAAACCATGGTGTAATTAATAAGGTGTGTGCAAATCGGCAACAAATATTACACAATACAGAAACAACAGACATTTTGTTTATGTAAGTAAATTGTAAACAAAGTCCATTAGCTGTGATACTGCACTTACCTTGTTAATAACACTATGGCGTAGATTAGCGACTGCAAACAAAAATCACTTCACAGCTGAAAAAATGGCGGCAAGTTAAAAAAGTGTTGCCAACTTAAAGTTCTATACATCTAAAAAAAACTTAAAAGAAACAAAAACAAAAGCGTATGCAAATAGAATTGATGATATAATTGTAAAAATAGACCAATTTTTTTGCGCCAAAATAAAATATGAAAAAATGCCCCTGTCATTCCAAAAGTAGTGGCAATTATTTGAATTTTTTTCTAGTTAATTGCAAGTTTTATAACTTATCATTAAAAGAAAATAGTTGTGACGTTAATTAGTGAAAAATTTATATTGTGAAGTTAATCATTAATTGAGCATCAGCAAATCATAATAGACTTATGTACATAGAAAAGGTAAATCCCTGCGTAACATAAGAAAAATCGTTGGAAGACGTCACTGTACAATTGAAAAAAAATTATAGATATGTATACCAAACAAAATACCATAGAAAATGTTCCTGGTGCAAAACTACCAAAGTGTCTTACAAAAGCTGAAGTAAGAGCTATAGTAATAGAAGTAAGAGCAGCCCTAACATCTAGTGCTGTGAAAATAGCTGAGAATGTTACGAACACTTCTGAAAAACCTCTAAGTGAGAGTACGACTAAAAGATCTTAGCATCAAAATGGCCAATTTGGTAAAGTGCCCTGTATATCAAAGAACAACCAAAGCAAACGTTTGAATATTCTAAAAACTATATAAACGAGCCTTAAAAGTTTTGGTCTAAGGATGTATGGCTGCATTAAGGTTTGGTAATCTTGGATTTATAGAATCTACGATAAAAAAGGAATATTATCTCGACATTTTTATAAAACAAATTGTAGAACTGGATTTTCGAACAGGACAATTATCCTAAGCATACCTTCAAAATTATGAAGAGCGGTTGCTCAATCATTATGTATAAACTTTGGATCATCCTTCGCAGCCCCGAGGTCCAATTAAGCACCTGTGGGAATATCGGAAGAAAAATACATTTTTTGTAAGGATAACCTAAAGGCAGTAAACAGGATTTATGGAACGAAATTCTAGGTTAAGAAGATTATCAGCTGGGATAAAGAAAAATAGACTAAAAACAAAACATAAAATACAAATTTTTAAACAATTTTAATACACTTGTTTACTTTATTTTGACACAAAATATCTGGTACTTTTCTGTAAAAATGAAATCATTTTTTTTAGGTTTTGTTACCGAAATATATTTTGCTTAAGTTACTTATGAAATATGCAATATTTTCTGTTTTATATTTGTACTTGTAGTATATATATGTAATAAAACATATTTTCACAATATTAGTTGTTTACTTTATATTGACGCTTACAGTATTTTGGGCGCCTGCTATTTACTAAACACTCAGAAGATACCAAGAAGTGACACACACAGATATGATTTAAGAAAATCTTAAACATGTTTACATAAATTGACTTTACAACGTGAAAATGTTGTACCTAAAGGAAAAAAATAAAACATACATACTGCATCTACGTGCTCTATTACCTTTACATTCTCATTTAAAACCTGACAAAATGAACGAATTAATGCATTCAGTAAAAACAAAAAATACCTGAATGGAGTGTTTGTATAACCAATGAATAAAAAAGTGCAATTCAACTGTCAAGGACACATCTATAGAGACATAATGTCAAGGGATATAATTCTGAAAATTTGTTACTTTAGTTTTGTTTTGTTTTAATAACTATAAAAGAAAATTGAAATATTGTGTAAAAGCTAAAAATTTTTAATTTGCAAATACTCATACTTGAGTCTATGAAAATAAGCGTACAGCGTAAATGGATTTGTATTTAGTATTTTTTTTAATATTTATAAAATGCAAAATATGCAAATGAGTAAATCATTGGATTCGATTTACTAAACACCAATATATTTGAATTCATTTTAAAAACGAAAACGTTACTGAAATTTGCTTTACAGAACAGAAAGCAATGTTTCATATTATTTAAATACAGAAGTTCATAATATATATTGAATTCTTGTATACATTTGAAGGAATGGAATTTAAAAATTGTCATTATCCACACAAATAAAGTTTACTTTAAGAAGGAAAGAGCATCCAAAAATATGTAGGTCACCTAGGAAAGAACCTCCACATATTGACATGGAAAGATTAAAAAACAAGAAAATGTATCTTCAACGATCGACGATGATATTTAAATCGACTAAGTAATCACTGCCATATTTTATCACTATCTCCATTGCACAGAGAAATATAAAAATGAGTTTCAATTAAAATATTTGTGGAATCAATTAAAAATCTAATTGAAATCGGACCTGTAAACAAAATGATAGCATCAATTAAAAAAAAGTTCATATTTAATTGAAAATATCAGAAAAATCAGAAAAAGTAATTGAATCAATTAAAATTTTAATTGAAAATTATTTTAAAATCAATTAAAGGTTTAATTGAAAAAAACATGATTTTCTGCTTAATGAAGTCAGAACAGTAAACTTAGGAAATACTTCTAAATAGTTATATACCCTTGAATATTAATCACCCCTATCGTGAATAAAAATTCCACATAAAATTTGTTCCCTTTTCACATTTTTCCTATTAAAATTCAATGTTAAAAAAATAAAAGGGAACAAATTTCATGTGGAATTTTTACTCACGATAGAGGTGAATATCATTTTAAATTTTAGTTTATTAGGCTAGCTTTAGTCGAATTTTTGCGAAATCCAGAATTCAAAAATTATTTCCTCTAAATTATTTAGAATTACTAGATTTTTATACCCCACACCACCATAGTGGGGAGGGTATATTGGATTTGTGCCGATGTTTGTAACGCCCAGAAATATTGCTCCAACACCCACCTAAGAGTATACGGATCGGCTCAGAATCACTTTATGAGTCGATCTAACGATGTCCGTCCGTCCGCCTGTCCGTCTGGCTGGCTGGCTGTCCATGTAAAGCTTGTGCGCAGAGTACAGGTCGCAATTTTGAAGATATTTCGATAAAATTTGGTACGTTATATTTTTTCGGCCCGACATTGGGGTTTACCGATCATAAATGTTTGAATTATGCAAGGAACCAAACAAATTTCGTAACAAATGAGTGATAAATGAAGCCAAATCACATATACAAAAATATGTGCAGATCGGTTCATAATTACTCGTAGCTCCCATATAAGGCCCACTTCCGAAAATCTCTTTAAAGAGCATAACGCTCTCAAAAATATTGGTATCCAAATAATATTTAACACAAATATATTTCATATGTGTACAAGCAATACGGTACAATTTTATTATGATCGGTCCATAATTAGTCGTAGCTCCCATAAATGGTCCACTTCAGAAAATCACTTTAACGATCATAAATTTCTTAAGAATGTCGGTAATCAAATAAAATTCGACACAAATAATATACAGAAATGATGATACCTAATTTTATAATGGTCGGTCCGTAATTAGTCGAAACTCCCATAATCAACTTTATGGAGGATAAATCTTTTAAAAGTATTTATATCGAGATAAAGTTTTCTACACAATATTTATGTTCACAGAAATCATGACACTAAATTTTTGAATGATCGGTCCATAATATGTCATATATCCCATATAGTGCACATTTCTGAAAAACTGTTTTATATATATACTGGGTGTAGGGTATTATATGGTCGGGCTTGACCGACTATACTTTCTTACTTGTTCAAACTGCATTATTATTTTTTTTCATTTTCATATAAAATTTAAAACAATTATTATTTTTTATTCGAACTGTTAATTTAAAATTTTTTTGTTATTTATTCAGTCGGGTTCGAGTTCATTAAATTATTTTTAGTGAAAGAATTGTTTTACAACATGAAATCTATATTAAAATTTATTGATAATTTTTCTTGGCTGAGCTGGGGTTTGAACCTGGGTTGAATTTACATGTTTCGATAATCAACACATTCTCTCATCAGAATTCTTTGCGTTCTAACCTTCTGTACCACTGCGGGTGCCAGCTAGCCAACAGACAAACATCAATCTTTTAATCAGTGTTACCGGTGGTTCGAAATTTGCTGTAATTATCATTTCTCAATTTTATAATTTAATGAAAGTTAAATTTAATGAACTCGAGCCCGACTAAATAAATATCAAAAAAATAAATTTTAAAACTTTTAAATTATTTCCTTAAAAGTGAAGAAAATCGTGGTTTTTGACAAAGTTATGAAGAAACTTAAAAAAAAACGGCCAGCGAACCCGATTTTTGCAAAAAATTCGACTTGTGCGACCTTAATATCTTTTCCGAAAAATATGAAGGACATCTTAAAAATACTTCACCCCATAAGCTTTCAAATTAGGCTTCAGCACTCATGAAAATGAAAAGAAAAATTTGTGTGGGACACCCTAACAAATATTAAATATATTTAACAACCCTTAAACATTTTTATTCGTTACTTTTATTATTTTCCAATTTGTTGGCTCTTTTAAGAACTTTTAGGACAAAATAGCTTAAAAATCTATTTAAACATCTACAAAACAATCACTTTTTATAACTATACTGGATTTGTGCTCATGTTTGTACTGCCCATAAATATGGACCCAACAGCGTATAGGTCGCAATTTTGAAGATATTTTGAAGATATTTAAAATGTGGTACATGATATTTTTTGACCCAAGAACAGATGGGATTGAAACTGGTGGAAATCGGAATCCCCATTTATGGAAGCTATGGTAAATTATTGAAAAATCTTCTTAATATAGAGAAGAATGATTTTAACTGACAAGAAAATCACTTAATGCGAATTTCTTATCAGTACTTATGTTCTTGGGCAATAAAAAAACTTGTGACAAATTTTGTCGAATAATCTTTAAAATTGCGGACAGTTGTTCAACTGCAAAGTTGGCAATAATGTCGAACGGTCATCGTTTAATAGACTTAGAAAGTGAGTCAAGAAACCCTTCTCACTTGGATGCGAAGGGCAAAAATCAATTTATAGAAATAATTGCGACTACTTGTATGACTGAAACGAATCGTCTTACATAAACTGCATGTTAATATTATTTAATTGAAAGTAAAAAGTAAACATGAACTATGTCGTATATTCTTTATCAACAATTTATATGCATAAATTTACTGTTTAATGGTTTTGTGTTTTCATTGAGGAGGAATAAAACCTTTTTTGGTTGTTGTTAACAATTGCTTAAGTAATTTTTTTTGTTAGTGGCTTCAGTGGTTAACAGTTATGATTTTTTATACACGCCACCAAAAAGATGGGGATATATTATATTTGTCAATGCGTTTGTAACATATCTAAGTATTGGCCGTAGTCTGTCCATCTGACCGTAGGTTAGGAACGACAAAGATTCAAAAAAAGACTTAGAATAGCAATATTCAATCTCTAATACGAGTATAATGCAGATAATATCATGAAGTTTTGCACAGTTTATTTTTGTTCTAACGTGTGATCCATTTCGAGGTTCCCAATTTTAATAAAAAAACACAGAAAATTCAGATATAATGGGGAATATTTATTATAATTTGAAAGTCAAAAACAATGAAAATTATAATTCTTGCTCTATGTAAGTTGAAAAATAGAGATGCACGTCTATCAAATGTTGGCCGTTGCTACGTCGCAGATGGCCTATCCGTTGAGACCAATTTGCGTTGACTCGTTCAAGCTTTTCGACTGGTAACTGGCGAATGACACGTGTGATGTTTACCTTCAAGGCCTGAATCGAAGCGGGATTGTCCGCATAATCTTTAGACTTTACATATAACCACCGGAAAAAGTCTATCGGTGTGATATCACACGATCTTGGTGGCCAATCGACCGGCCCAAAACGTGAAATTATGTGCTTACCGAAGTGTTCTCTCAATAAATCCATTGATTGATGCAATGTGTGGGAAATGGCACCGTCTTGCTGAAACCAAATATCGCCGAGATTACGAGCTTTAATTTTAGGCTTCAAATAGTCGGTTATCATGGCATGATAACGGTCGCCATTGACGGATACGTTCGCACCGTCATAATTTTTAAAGAAATATGGACCGATCATTCCACCAGCCCACAAACCACACCAAACCGTTGTTTTTTCTGGATGAAGTGGCAGTTGTTGAATCTCTACAGGTTGCTGGGTCTCAAAATGGGTGATAGTGTTGCAAATAATACGCTGAGTAGGCCGATTATGTTGACCATAAGTTGAGCGAAGTGCACTTAACACATTCCTCACAGAACGTGAATTTTCGTAATAAAGTTGAACGATTTGTAAACGTTGTTCAGGCGTAAGTCTTTTCATTATGAAATTCCAAAAAATACTAAACAAAAATAACATGACAGCAGGACACGACTCACATATGATCTGTCCAAAAAAAGGCTACTGAAAAAAGTATCTCTAATTGAATCACCCATGACATAAAGTGTTGAAAATTATAAGAAGCAATCCAGGATTTCTGATAGCCCTAATATGAATAAATTTCTATTTGTCATTTAAAATTTGACAAAAATAAGTATGATGCTATCAAATCATAAATCATAAAACCATTAAACGATATTTCGTTTGAATCTGTCTATATCTGGCCATAGCCCCCAATAAAAACCGCTTTCGAAAATAATTTAAGTGTTCATAAAGACCAATATAAACACTTACTTGTTCTTTAAACAAATTAACTGTTTAATACTAAATTTCTAATAATAAGTTACTGGGATATAAAGTTATAGAAAATGTAAGTGATGCATTTGAAACATACTGCATGTTTAAAGTTAAATTATACTAAAACTGCTACTATTCCTGTTCATTCAGTTAATTTTAAACATTGTTAAATGCAATCAAAAATTACTAGCATTTCAAATAATTATTATGGGAGTTGTAAACATCAACTCAAAATGTCAATAGTATAAACTTGTGTAAATCTTAACCGTCTTATGGAACTTTATAACTTAATAATAATAAATAACTGAAACAAATTCTTGCAATATGGGCTCCCTAGTGCTTCCTTGTTAAGTTAGTGGTTTTAGTGTTTTCTATTTAACTTTCCCGGAATAACAACAAAACAATTTCACAACATTTCTGCTTTTGCATTTTTAGTGTTGAAAAATCTTTTTTCAGTTTTTCTTGGATTATACCTGCAGCTTTCAAGCTTATTGTAGAAAAAAATGTTCTTACATTATGTTTCCCTTTTTCTTTTATGTATTTTCAAGTGTTATAATTTATTTTTTTTTTATAATATTTCCTTATTTAACTATTGTTTAGTTATTTATTTGAAAATTTTTTGAAATCCTTTTTATATCCACTACCAAAAAGAGGGGGTATATTAAGTTTGATTCCATTTATAGCACATCGAGATATTGATCGTAAAACCAAAAATCAACATATTTTGACAACTAAGACAATCTAGCCATGTCCGTCTGTTGAAAGCACGATATAGCTTCGAAAAAAAGATTTAGAAAAATTAATGTTTGGTATTGATGGAAAAAATCGGTCAAGTGAGGCATACAACCTTGATAATTTCCATAACTCGATCGGAATGGTTTCAATTCCGTATTTGCAAATCGATCATTTTTACTTTATAACATTTCCTCACACCTTGGTTTGTACTCGCGATTTTCCTGAGCGTCTGGAGTTAATTGTAGTTAACGATTTTCGCTGTGATTTTTTAACATATTGAGATTTTAAATTATTTTCGGTAGTGGCCTTTGGTCTACTATGGACTAATATGAACAATAAATCGTTTCATGATTTCCCTTATCATGAAACTTATTTTGGCTGAATAGGCATTTATGTACAATAGAGACAAATTCCGGGAATACATTTGTATGGGGTCTATACGAAATTGTTGACCAATTCTTACCATTCTCAATACGAAAAAATTTCGTGATATTATTTACATTATCAACCATGTCACAGAACTCAATTCCGATCGAATGTGGTTTTGATTCCTTAAATTGGGTCTTTAGAAAACGAAAATCAAATTTTTTTTTCGGAATGAAACCGGTTTAGATTTCTAAAGTGGAATTGTTGTTTTTTTTTGATCTCATTGATACTTCTATTACATTTTAAAAATTTCTAAGTTGGTATTAGAGACAAGAAAACTTTTGTCAAAAAATTTAAAAGATTAGAAACTTTTCTCTAATATATAAAGATTAAAAATATTTAGACAGCACTGGAATATGACAGAGGAACTGCGTTTTGATGATTTTGTTCATTTAAAACAGCAACAATTGAAATTCTGGGCATTTTTAGAAAATCTTGTTGACTTTTATTTACAATTTCTTTGTTAGCTTTTTTTTTTTTGGTTCGCTTTGGTTACACTTTTTATTACAAAAAACTAATGTTAACTTCTTGATAAAAATTAACAGTTCGATTACACAGTACAACAGCCAATCTGGGGGGTGAGAAATTCCAATTCAGGGTGATGGTACTAGGTCAGTATAGTAAAACCCTCAAAGGGTTTTGCGTTCGTATGTGTCAATTTTTTTTTATGACCTTTTAAATTTTTCCCTTATCTTGATGTTTTTTTGCTTAGTTGTAACATTTTGGCAAAAACGTAGTTTAACATAACTCGAGAACCACTTGCCCGATTTTCCATATTCTGTTCAGTTTTGATTACTTTTAAGAAACTGCAGAAAAATCACTTTTACTGTTCGCGTTCGTCGGCACCTGTTGAATAACAAAAATAACATTTAAATTTTTAGGCAAAAAATACTTTTTTCCCTTCATACATTCATTTTTAACTTCGAAAGTGTTGCACATATAGAAAAACGGTATAGAAACAGATTAGAGAAATTGTAATTCTTAATTTTTCTAAATTTGTTTCATCAAAATCGGACAAGTGGTTCTCGAGTTATGTTAAACTACGTTTTTTCCAAAATGTTACAACTAAGCAAAAAAAAACATCAAGATAAGGGAAAAATTTAAAAGGTCATAAAAAAAAACTGGCACATACGAACGCCAAACCCTTTGAGGGTTTTACTATACTGACCTAGTACCATCACCCTGACGTGGAATTTCTCACCCCCCAGACAATAATCCCAAAAATGTTCCACAGTGTTATGAAATAATAATTATTCTATAAAAAAACTAATGTTTTTTTGTTTTTAGGTTAAAAATCGAGATTCAAATTTTTTTTGGTAATAAACAAAATCGATCGGAATCTAGAGAACGCAAAGTAAAAACGATCGATTTGCAAATACGGAATTGAAACCATTCCGATCGAGTTTATAAAATAATAATTGTGATAAAACTCATTAAAACTTTTGTCGTTTTTTGTACTTTTAAACTATTTAAAACATCGTACCGAATTATATGATGTTCGGGCCATATTTGGCCATAGCCCTCATATAAAATCCACTTCGGAAAATCAACCAAATCCCTTACATAAATCACAGTTAAGTTAAAATGCGACACAAATACTCAACACATATAGTATATAAAGTTAATGACGATAGATCAATATTTCACCATAAAGTCCACTTTCGAAAATAACTTAAGTGCTCATACGAGGTCTGATAAAAAAAAAACCGCTATTTTAATTTTTTTTAAAATGTATTTATTTATTCATCAATAACTATCTTGTCCCCTTCAAAGTAATCCCCCTCAGATATAATACACTTATACCAGCGTTTTTTCCAATTCTTGAAACACTTCTGAAACGCGCTTTTTTGTATCGCCAACAGCTTCTGTTTTGATTTTTCTTTTATCTCCTCAAGTAAAACACTTTCCGTTCATCGGTGTCTTCAGTTTTGGGAAGAGGAAAAGGTCAGCGGGGCCCAAGTCCGGTGAATACGGTGGTTGAGGCATAATAACGGTTTTGTTTTTGGCCAAAAACTCACGCACAATCATCGATGTGTGAGCTGGTGCGTTATTATGGTGCAAAATCCAGGATTGTTTTTCCCACAATTCTGTGCGTTTATGACGAATTGCTTCGCGCAAACGGCGCACAACTTCAATGTAGTATTCCTTATTGACCGTATGACCTTGTGGTAAGAATTCATGATGCCCCACGCCATTGCAGTCCAAGAAAACAGTGAGGAAAACCTTCACATTTGATCGAACTTGACGTGTTTTTTTCGGTCTTGGCTCTTTTGGATGTTTTCATTGGGATGATTGGGCTTTGTTTTCAATGTCATAGCCATACACCCATGATTTGTCGCCAGTTCTGACCTTTTTGAGGAAATCTGGATCGTCGTTGACGATGTCCAAAAGCTCCTGAGCGATGTCCACGCGACGTTGTTTTTGCTCAAAATTTAACAATTTTGGAACAGCATTAGGAACCTCTCTGTTGTTGTACAAAAGTACAAAAAGTACAAAAGTACAAAAAACTTCGAACTACCAGAACTAACACTGGTTAAAGGATTGATGTTTGTCTGTTGGCTGACCGGCACCGCAGTGGTGCAGGTGGTAGAACGCAAAGAATTCTGATAAGAGAAAGTGGGATTTCTCGAAACATATGTAAATTCAACAACCCAGGTTCGATCCCCAGTCAAGAAAAATTATCAAAAATTTTTAATAATAAATTTTTCAAGTTGTAATTCCTAACTTCAGTAAAAATAATTTAATGAAAATTAAATTTAATGAAATCGAGCCTAACTAAAATTATCAAAAAGTAAAAATTAACAGTTCGATTATGAAATAATAATTATTCTCTCTGATAGTGATTCGACGATTATCCAAAATCATTTTTTTCACTGCTTCAATTTTTTTTATCGGTTGTTGACGTGCTCGGGCGACCAGGACGAGCATCGTCATTGTCATCTTCAAGGCCTTCCTTAAACCGATTGTACTTGTGATCTGCTCACAGTAGACTCGCCAAATACCACAGTCAACATTTCAAATGTCCTTGCGCATTTAATTTCATTTTTTAGACAATACTTAATACAGTTTCTTTGATCCATTTTTCCGAATAGTAAAAAATCGAAGAGCACACCAAAACACGACTAACCACCTTCTTATCTGTCAAAAATAAACGGACAATCCAAAATGCTGATATTACCAGCATATTTAACAGACATGTGTACCCAATTTGAAAATATGAAATTTGACATAAACAATCCACAATTTACAATAACGCAAGAAACTTTATGGTTATTAGCGAATATTTGTCATAGTTCCTATTCCACTTCCGAAAAACACATTTTTTATATTTATAATATCTATCTTATAAATATCAACATCGATACCAAAAGAAAATTTTACACTTTACAAAACAAACGTCTCTTAAAAACAACGAAAACACGATAGGGCCCAAACGACGATAACTTGAAAGAATTGATTGCAATAGTTATTGCTAATATCAATGTCCAAAAACAAACAAACAAACAAATAGGTGGAATTATGCAAACTAAATATATTTGGTCTCGATGCCATTTAAATGTATGGATTTAAAATCTATGTGAAATTTATTTTCAATATTATTGGTGGGTATATACGAGTCGGCATGGCCGAATATAACACTCTTACTTGTTAAATCTGCTTTTAATGTAAATGGAAAACTGTGAGATTTCATGCTGGTAAAATTGTAAATACGTACAAGACATTTTATGTCTGAAACACATTTGAATGTAATGTTGCAATAATAAATCTTATTTTTTTCTCGCTTGCTGATGCTGAAAAGTGATGCTGAATGTAATTTTGGTTATAAAGAAAAAATAAATTGATTTACGGTGAACATTCATTTAAGATTAGTTTGAGTGTTCAAAAGGCGTATGTTTACAACGAGTCCCTGTAAAAACAACTTTAATTGGCTAAAGCAACATTTATATAAAGCTTTTCATATTCTTGTAAAGATAAACCGTAAACTTTGCATTTTTATTTATGAATACCTTTTTTCATGTTCACGCGAAAGGTGAAAATTCATAATTAATTCATAAGAATTTAAATATGCACGAATTTAATATAAATTTTATCTATAGTAATATTTAATATTCTTAAATATTGATTAACTTTACTATTACCCAAAATAAGTTTGGTTTTGGCTTTCTGTAGACACAAAGGGGATAATTTTGTGTTTATCTTAATGATTAACTCACCAACTCACATACAAAATACAATAAAGGAATAAAAAAAGGAAAATATCTGTCTGATCTGCTGCTGTTTTATGAAAATGGACAATGTTGTAGGTTTATACAATCACAAAAATTAAATTGTATATATACCCTACACCACCATAGTTTAGAGGGTATATTGGATTTGTGCATATGTTTGTAACGCCCAGAAATAATGGTCCAACTCGACTCAGAATCACTTTCTGAGTCGATTTAACGATGTCCGTCCGTCCGTCTGGATGGCTGGCTGGCTGTCCATGTAAAGCTTGTGTGCAGAGTACAGGTCGCAATTTTGAAGATATTTTGATAAAATTTGGTAAGTTTTCGGCGCAGGGATGGATGGGATTGGAACTGATGGCAATCGGTCCATTACTTCACTTGGCCCCCATATAAAAGTCCTCCCGAAATTGGGGTTTACCGCCCTTAAATGTTTGAATTATGCAATAAACCAAACAAATTTCATCACAAATGAGTGGTAACTGAAGCCAAATCACATCTAAAAATGTTGTGCAGATTGGTACATAATTACTCGTAGCTCGGAAGGACCACTTCCGAAAATCACTTTAAAGAGCATAACTCACTCAAAAATGTTTTTATCCAAATAATATTGAACGCAAATATATTTCATATGAATACAAATAATACGGTACAATTTTAATATGATTGGTCCGTAATTAGTCGTAGCTCCCATATAAGACTCTCCCCGTAATCAACTTTAACTTCCATAATTCTTTTAAAAGTATTTATATCGAGATAAAGTTTAACATGCACAATATTTATATTCACAGAAATCATGACTCTAAATTTTTGGATGATCGGTCCATAATATATCATATCTCCAATATAGCGCACATTTCTGAAGAACTGTTTTATACATATACTGGGTGTAGGGTATTATATGGGATATTATATGCTTCAATGAAATTTTAAAATATTGAATCCAGTGATGATACAATTATACTCCTATGTAATTTGTTTGCTGATTTCTTTGCAACTACGTATTCGGATCTATCTTATGACTCTGCTGTTGTTTACCCATATTTATTGAATAAAAACCAAAATAAATCACTTACATACTTGGATTATTATACTGTTGCAAATGGTTTAAGAAATCATAAGTTTTCTTATACATGTGGACCAGACAAAGTTCCCAGCAATATTTTAATTAAATGTTCTAAAGCTTTACCTTTTCCAATAATACTATTGTTTAATATATCTATTAAGAATGGATATTTATTGGATATCTGGAAGAAATCTTTCATTGTGCCTATATTTAAATCGTGTAATAATGAAGGAATTGGAAATTATCGTGGCATTGCAAAACTTAGTGCAATACCCAAACACTTTGAAAAATTAATCACTGATAATTTAATCTTTCAATCATCAAATTTGATATCACCGTTCCAACATGAATTCAAAAAGGCTGTTCTACTACTACTAATCTTATTCAATTTACTTGTGCTGATGTTATTTACGCCGACTTTAGCAAAGCATTTGATAAAGTAAACCATAAACTCCTTAATTAAAAACTACAATTAATGGGATTCTTAAAACTTTTAACAAACTGGATATACTCGTATTTATTAGGCAGGACACAAAACTTGCTTTTTATAAGTTATATCTCCAAAAACATACAAATATTATCTGGAGTACCACAGATCAGCCATCTAGGGCCTCTCACTATTTATTAATGACTTACCGAACGTAATCAAATTTTCGTATATATTACTGTATGCGGATGATGTAAAGTTATTCTTAAGCTACAATCAGTTAATAGATCATACACATCTACAAAAGGATTTGAACTTATTTTATGATTGGTCTGCTAAGAACTTAATGTAAAACTAAACTAAAAAAACTAAAACTAATAAAAAAAAAATGTAGAACTGTGCGCTTTTCAAGATGTAATCCAATAACTGCAAATTACTTTTTGGGAAATCATAAACTGGATTTGGTTGAAAGCTTTCTGGACTTGGATATATTATATTACCCTTAATTAAACTTTACCCCACATATAAATCCTAGAATATATAATGCCAGGGATATGCTTGGCTATATAAAACGTTGGTCGAAAGTATTTAATGATCCGTGTGTTGCAAAAATATTATACATGTCACTTGTGCATCCGATTCTTGAGTATGAGTCAGTTATTTGGGATCCAATTTATCAGACACATTTCAATGCTATTGAATCGGTGCAAAAATAATTTCTCTTGTTTTGCCTTCGAGGTTTACGTAATGATCCGTGTGTTGCAAAAATATTATACATGTCACTTGTGCATCCTATTCTTGAGTATGAGTCAGTTATTTGGGATCCAATTTATCAGACACATTTCAATGCTATTGAATCGGTGCAAAAATAATTTCTCTTGTTTTGCCTTCGAGGTTTACGTTTTGAACCACTTAACTTACCATCATATCCTGCTTGTCTAGCTCTCATTAAGCTGCCAACAGTAAAAAGTCATACAGTTATGCTGAATTTATATTAAATGCTAATTATGGTGTTACATGTTCTAATTCTCTAATAAATTAAATTCTTTTCAATATTCCACAACGTTCTACCATAAATTTTTATCCATTGTCGATAAGATTTTTAAGATCAAACTATGCTGATGCTGACCCATTAAGAAGAATGTGCAACATATTTAATCAGTTATATAGACTTTTCATTAGAGCCCAGTCTTATAAAACTTTATTTAATAATGTATTTAAACTCATAGTGTTCTGGTTTATATGTTTTAAGTTTGTTATTTTTTAAATGTTTGTAAATGTCTGTCAGGAACAACATCTATAGACAATAATGAAGTAATTTTATGAAGTAATTTTTTCATAATATGGCACTAAAATGGAATAATTAGTAACAAGGCAAATTCTGTATTTATTTTAAATAAATCAAATACAGATCATACGTTTCAAATACGGATTTCTATAATGTATCCGAATAATATATAACTAGTTAATGCGAATGAATGTGCTAAAAGACCGCAAATTTATTTAAGGATATTTTTTTTTTTTGTATCTTATGAATATGTACCTACATATGATATGACATGTACATTAGGGTGGGGCGCTTCTAATAGTAATATTTTGCTGTCTTAGACTTAAAAATATCTTTTTGAACTTAAAATTTTAGATATAAATTTTTAACAACAAAAATTCATAAACAATTTTCATTTAAGCGCAAGGGTCTAAGGGTTTTGAAATTATAAAGTTTGCAACCACAAGAACATTAATTAGTAAATTTAGATTAATCTGAAAACTATTCAAATCTAATGCTAATTGTCAAACTTCTTTTTAACTTTTTTTATTCTAAAACAAATTTTTATATTAAGCCTTAAAAAAACAATTTAGCCGAATAACATATTTTAGGAATACTACTTAATGCTGAATACGGGAACATTTAGAAAACAAATTCATTGGGTCATCTGAGATTAAATATTTCATTGCGAATATAATTTGTTCAACAAATTATTATGAGAAAATAATGTTTCACAAAAATGTTGCCCCATTAGCGGATTTTTTTTATGTACACAATTGCTTAAACAGGTTTCTAAAATCGAAACTAATCATTGGTCAGAAATTAAAGATAATAAAACTCCCTGCAACGGCGGGAACAACAAGCTAGTATGAATGTATGTACTTTTAAAAGTAGACATATATACTTATATATTCAAACAGGATAGCATGACAATTGATAAGTTAAAGCAATGGATATCATATTTATATGTTGTGTAAATTAAAAAAAAAGAAGTTAGAGTGCAGCATTTGGCTGTGCCTTATCTTAAATACCCTCCACCTAAATATAATGAGAAATACAAAAACTACACTGGTTAAAAGACTAGAATATCCTTGTTCTGTATTTTCTATTCAGCCTTAGTGGAAATTTTATAATTATTTTATATATTGTTTGAAAAACAATTTTACGACCAACATAATTTATGTTAATTATTTTGAAATTTTGTCTAATTTTGACCATTTATAATTGATGTAATTATCAATTTCCACCTTAATTTATAGAGTTTGTCTGATATTCATAATAATCTTGAGTATAATTTACAACTTATAAAATTAAAAGAACATTTTGCCATATTCACAACAAATTAAAAAACAGGAGAATAAAAAAGGGTCAGATTATAAGGCCTCACCTCTTTTGTTTGAATTTGATCTCAATAATATTATTTATAAGGGCTTTATGGGTGGCATAGTAGAAGTGGATAAATTATGGACTGATAGCTTCCAAATCCAGTATCCACTAATGTGGTTTCTATGTATCTTAGGCTTATTTTGGTTGAATTTCATCTCAATAACGTTATTTACAAGAGTTGTATGGTTGGTTGGTATACCCGTAAGTGGACTTAATTCGAGAGCTATTGGCAGTCATTGACTGACAGCTACAAAATCCAGTAGCATAAATGCCGAATAACCGATATTATTAGGCATTAGTGAGGGTTAAATTTTTTTTCGGAAGTGGTTCGTATATGTCTTGTATATATATATATATACTTATCTTCTTAAATTTCCGAACAGAGAATTTTATTTATTTATTTATTAGTATTAACGTGAATTTCGGTAGTAGGCCTTATATGGGGCATATGGTCACATATGGACCGATATTTTAAAAACCCAGCAGTTTGTTTTTGGCATATAAGTAAATGCTCCGTGTAAATTTTAGATAGCTGTCGTTATTTAGACGAGATTTATGAGTGTTGAAGTGATTTTCGGAAGAGCACTTCCTATGTGAATATGGTCAAATATGGAAGGAAATTCACAAATGTCTGTAGTATGTAATGACCTGTCTGAAGTGTTGAGCCAATAGCCATATTTCTGAGATAAATATAAGAATAAATGACTCCTTTAGATGTGCTCCTTATATGGGAGCTATGACCAATTATGGACCGACCATCATAAAATTTAGCACAACAATTTATTTGCCTATCAATATTATTTATGTCGAAATTTATCCACATAACTATATTTGTACCAATTTTATACGTATTTTAGTGAAATTTAGAAGTGGTATTAAGCCATATTTCAGGAAGATATTCGTATGGGGGCTATGATAAATCATACACCGATTTTTTCTATTTCCCTCACAGTTTCTTTTTCATCATAAAAATAGCGTGTATAAAATTGCATGGGAACATCTGCAATATATTTAAAAAAAATTGAAAGAAAAATTTTTAAAAAATATCAAATTTGTATCGAGGTTGTCGCACATTTTCATCAATAACTCTGGTTCTACTAAACCGATTTCAATACCAAACTGCTTAGGACAACTATAAACGATATTTTGTACACCTTTTTGATTTTGGTTGGGGTTTTTGGACGTGAGAGTGTTTCACACAGACAGACGGACAGACATACAACTGACATAGCACAATCGACTCAGAATAAGGATCAAGAATATATATACTTTGTTGGGTCTCAGATGAATATTTCTCAGTGCTACATAAATTATGACTTATATATGCCCTCATTCAACACTTATGGTGGTGGATGGTATAAAAATACTTTGTTTTAACATTGGATGTAAGAAAAATAAATAATGTTGCAACTTACATTAGCAGACGTATACTTAATATTTGTTTTCATTGCTTTCAACATACTCACTGTTGTATAGCATATAATAGTTAACAGAGCTGTTCGATGAGAGAGTAATATACTATGTTGAGTTTATGTACAACTGCAAAGATAAATATGTATGAATTTATTTTAATGTAATATTAATTGAGAGTAATATCTAAACAACTTTACAACAAATCAATAATTTAAAGCGCCTGCGTCGAATTGCAATATGTTCAAGCATGTTTTTGTTTGTAGCAGCTGTTTTGTTATTCAATTAAAAAGTGCCACTCAGTCACACGTGTACATTTAGTTAGTTAATAGCTGGTAAAGGCACAATGGTGCAATAAAAAGGATATTTTTGCATGCCAGACAAACGGCTTAAAAACGTATAAAATAAAAGATGGTAATTCAAAATTTTTGAATGAGAAATCTTGAGGTCCAACCACTCAACAACAATAAATAAAATTGTGATTGATGAAAATTAATAAATATAAATTGAAAAATTATTAAAAAATTGTAAATTATATTGAAATAAAAAGTAATAAATATGTAAAGTTTTTAATTAAACTCCTTTTTATAACTTTCACCACCACAAGTAATGAATGGGGGCATAAGATTCATCTGAGACCTAACAATATATACATATTATTGATGCTTATGAAATTCTAATTCCATTGAGCTATTTCCGACTGTCTGTCCATCTATTCGTCTTTATAAAATTTTCTTACGTCCCAAATATCAAACTTAACTTAGCGAAATTTCCAGAAAAATATTTCGTATTTTGTCAGAAAGTTTGTGTATTAAAAACCAGCAACAGTTTGGTATTGCAAACCGGTATAAGAGAACCAGAGTTATGGAACAAAATCAGAGACACCCTCCATACATTTTTCACAAATATTTTGCTATTTTGTTGAAATACATTGCAGATAATACCGTGCAATTTTATACAAGTTATTTGTAATAATGGGAAAAAATCTGATGAAAATAGTAAGTATCGGTTTATTTCCAAAATATGGCTCAATCGTACATAAGTGGCTATCAAACGGCAATTCCAATATAAAATTCATCAAAATATAGTTTCATGTAAAAATAAATCGCAAAACGTTATTTTATTTGGTTTGATCCACAGCCTCTATATAAAATCCAGTTCCAAATTGTTCTTTAATACGTATAAATGTTGCTACCAGGTTAAAATTCAATACAAATAATATATTTATTATCATACAGAATTTTATAATGGTCAGCCCATAATTGGTCATAGCCGAAATAGCATTAGTATTTATATACTTAGATATGTTATGAATATAGATACTGCCCTAAGCTTTTACACATATTATTAATAAATATACTTCACGATTCTGTGAATTTCGGTTCATAGTGGGCCATATCCCCCATATAAGGTCTAATTTTAAAATTTATTTAAATACTCATAAATATCCAATATGTCAAAATCAAATTGCTGGATTTTGTGAATATCGGTTCATTATCATGAAATCTATACGATGAAAAATGTATTAAATGTCTTTGAAATACGAATTTGTGATAAATGAATAAATACCATCAAATTCGTCCCATTAAGGTTATTGCTAAAAGTGACTAGGATGAACATCTTTGTTTGAAAATAAAAGAAATATTATAAATATGGAAATAAAAATTCTTGTACAGCCGGATTTGAACTGTGGAGCCCTAACAAATGTTATTGAAAAATTCAAATAGAAGTGCTTCAAATAGAAAACAAAAAGAATTAAAAAAAAAGTACCAAATATGTACTGAAATTAGTACTTCAGTTCCAAGTAGCATATTGTGAGTTAAATTTTGAATGGTTTAATGCTTATTTTATATTTTCTAGCTCGTTTATTTAAAAAAAATGCTTTCACTATTATTACTGTTACTATTAATCGTGATCTCTTTTTAAAAAGTTTTTTTTTTATAGAATTAATGAAATTAAAAAAATGTATAATTAATTAAATAAACTTTTTCAATAAAATTTGGTGTTTTTTTTCCATTTTGTAACTTCAAAGTTGACAACTCTAATCACAATAATTAACATACATATCTTAATTTATTTTCATTTTCATTCGTTTTTTTTTTAGTGTTTATTGTTATGTTAACAGTGTTTTTAGTTTACTTGTTATAATTATTTAACACTGAAAGTGCAAAAACAATTATATTATTAAATTCTTATTTTTTTCCTTTTTGCATTTATTCGTAAATGTTGTTTAAAAACTAAAACGTCAAGTCTCCAGAGTAATTTATTTTTGCACAATTTAACACGAAACTATTTCAACTTTTGAGAACAAGTTAAAAGAAAACAGCATTATATAAAAGAACAATATACTGAACGGCAAAAAATTGACTTTATTTTACAACAATTTTAATTTTATTCATAAATTCTTTGGCAAAGTCAGCAATACATGCTCTGCCGTAAAAGTTTTTATTTTTTTGCAGAGATTGTAATTATATTATCCACCACCACAAGCGGTAAATGAGCGTATACATAAGTTTGTCATTCTATCAGACAAATATTTATCTGATACCCAACAAAGTTGGTCCTTATGTAATTCTTAGTCGAGCTCTGTCTGTCTGTTTGTCTGTCTGTCTGTGTGTGTAAAACACTCTTACGTCCAAAATATGTAACCAATATTAGAAAAGTTTACAAAAACCCGTTAATAATTCTTCTAAGCAGTTTGGTGTTGAAAATCATCGAAATCACTTCAGGCGAACTAGAGTTATGGACCAAAATGTGTAACAATCTCCATCAAAATACAATATTTTTAAACATTTTTTTACTATTTTGTGTAAATATATTGCAGATAATACCATGAAATTATTATTTCTACAATTGAAGACTGGTATCATTTCTCAGAAGCCCTCATACAAATTTCTTCCCGAAATATGGCTCAATGATACATAAATGCCTTTAAAATTGCAAAGAATTCAGCAAAAATAAGATTCATATAAAAATAAATCACAAACTTTTGGTTGATTAGTTCGGTCCATGTTTGAACGGTGCACCCATACAAAGTCCACTTTCGAAATTCACTTAAATAGTTTCAAATTTGACATAAATAATCCTTATTGGTAAATATGATGTCCGGCCCACAATTGGTCATAGCTCCCATCCGAAAAAGTTATTAATCTTACAGTTATGGTTAGTAATGTGTTTTACAGTGTTTTATTTTGTCTACTAACAATGTGAACTAAAATATACATAGACATATCTATTTCCCGTTTTATTTGGCAATACTTATCATTTATAATATAATTCCCAAACAGTTTATATGAATTTTAACATATTAGATGTAAGAAAATATCAACAGGGGAAGCAAAACCCGATGTAGTTATACTTTGGTCACGAGTAACAAAGCGTAACCAGACGAAGCCTAATTTCTTACTTAGGCCGAATCCAGTAGATAGCCGGCCGAGAGTCTAATTATTTATTTCGTCGTATTATATTTCTTAGTTAGTTTTAATAACGACATAGTTAGCCAACGATTTTTTAAGAATTTATATTATCGGATTTTTAACCTAAATAATCGTTAGCCGACCGAGAGCCGAAGTATTTATCTCGCCGGATAATTAACATTCTTAAATAAATAACAAAGTAATTTAGTCAAAACTTGATGCCATTAATGATTCGATGGTATTCTGAAGATATATCTAAGACGGATCTGTTCTAAGACCGGTTCCAACCGGCGTATGTCTAACCTAAAAAAAAAACTGCATCATAATACAAAATTAATTGGATACACACAGACAAAAAGCATGATAGCAACACGCTTACGCCGTACAGTAAAGGAATTTAAAAAAAAGGAAATAAATCTGTAATTTGCCAGAGGTCCTTTTGATGATTGGAATTCAAAGATTATACCATACATGAAATCTATTAATCGAGTACTAAAAAACTTTCATCATAGCAATATATTATAGTTTACGAGATATTCACATATGATAATTAAATTTTTAAAAAGTAAAAACGAATTGTACAAATTTCATCACAAAGTCAAAAGTTATATACATTTAAATTTGGCAAATGTAAAAATGTAATTTTTGGCAAGATATTTCTATTCTTTCCACATTGTTGAAGAAATTGCCAAGAATACTTATAAGGCGTTCCTATTTTACGGAAAGATAATTTTAAAGAAAATATGTTATATGAACAAATATTAAAAATTAGCTATATTATGAATAACTATGGTCATTTCGGTAACAAAGATTTTTATTTTTGTACCCACCACCAAAGAGATGGGGGTATATTAAGTTTGTCATTCCGTTTGTAACACATTGATTGGATCAAGTCCTGCTGAAAATGGTAATAATCGATTCAGGACTTCCTCTAGCACCCATACCATCTGTGATAAATAAATGTCTAAAAAAAAGCAGTATCCATACAAAATTCTGAAAAATAAGTCATATGCTAGGAAAAATCACTAAACGATATTTTGCTTACAACAGTCCTTATTCTACCATAGTCCTTATATTAAGTTTACTAACAAAAATCACTTAAATCTCTTATAAGCCTCACTATCAAGTTTAAATACGACACAAATAATCCATATACATACATATATGTATATATGTAGGTAAATCATCGTAATGAATTTTATGATGATCGTTCCATAATTGACCAGTTACAGAAAACATTCAACTTCGTGATTTCTTAGAAATATCAAAATTTAACCAAAATTTTACACAGATCATTTGTAGGTATTTGATTTTATGAAGGTCTCTCATATAAGTTTCATTTCCGAAAATAACTGGAATACCCAAAAAATATAATATAAATCATAGTACAATATTGTATGACGACCGGCCTATAAGAAATGATAGCTCCCATAGGATTCAAAAAATTAAATAACTTGTATATCAATATAAAATGTAACACACATTTGTTTTAAGTATATGGGTAATGAGATTTGGCAAAACCCATTATAAACTCTTATTTTTTAATATATTTACTACTAAGTTATTGCCTTTGAATTTAGCTTTACGAATAATATATATGTCTACTTGAAAATTTCTCAAATAATATTAAAGGAATAGAAGTTCCTTTTATGTCAAAAATTTTCCAAAAATCACATTTTTAAACATTTTTAAATTTAAATGCACATGTATATCATTTGAGTTTGCGATGATTTTTAAACAAATATTTTTTACCTGAATATTAAGAAAAAACCAGACTAGGGGGGCTACAAAATTTGAGCATTTAATTTTCATATGTAAATATCTTGTAGTAGACTAGTTTCTCACATACCTGAGTTGCCCCATTTTATTGACATTAGTATCGCTTATGGTAGATTTATGGGGTCCAAATAGAAAACTCGACTATACATCCTTTCTAGCCAAATGATATTTTATTTTAATTAAACTTCCCTTTTAGAAATTACAGATTTATTTTCTTTTTTTCAAATTTAAATTTTTTTTTTTGAACATAAAACAGCGAACAGTGGGTTTTATGTTTCTTATATTTTTGTTTTTACTTTGTAATCGTTTATTTCATTCCAAAATTCATATCAGTTATGTACTATAAATAAACAAACAGTATAATTATATTTTTTAATACACAGTCCCTTAAATCGGGCTCTCAAGTATTATATAGAATATAAAACTTAATTTTTAGTTGTATTTATAATTTAATATACAGGGTGGGCCAAGTTTGACTGACTGATTTGAACTGCTTATAACTTTTCTTGGGCCAATTGAATTTTATATGGAAACATCTTCAGATCAACTTTTAGAATACGTCGTAGCGATGTTCTGGAGATGTTCAATTGAGTAGCTCGTCGACGAGTAGACACAGTTGCATCCGTGTGAACACGGATACAAAAGTTATAAGCATTTCAAATCAGTCAGTCCAAGTTGGCCCACCCTGTACAACAATTATATTTTTATAAGTTTAAATGCAAGAAAAAGTTTGATTAAAAAGCTCACTTTTATATAATAGAACGTGAAAATTAGGGTCTAGAGTTAAAATTAAAGGGTAAAAATTAGTTGGCAAGCCACCAACATTTTTTGATATTAAGGTTTGGTTTCATGTGTTTATCAGTCAGATAAACACTAGTGTCGAATCTAATATTTTCATTTGTAAGTTGATTGCAGGTTATGGCTTTAATATTGGCTCTTCTATAAATGTGGTAGATTATAGGTATGCCATTTTCATTCTGGATATATCCATTTTTATCCAGGAAGAGGAAGGCTTCCGGTGGAACGTAACCTGTTTGTAATGTTTTAGATATATACTCATCATTAGCGTAATATGTGGTCATAATTAAATTGTTAAAAAAGTATTCTGTAGTATTTAGAATATGGTTTATTATTATATATATTATAAAATTATCAATCCTGCTTACTTTGGCTTCCATATATATAATACTTTGTTTGATATATACTTTTTATAATCGCTATTTGCTGATCTATAAAGGGACGTGCAGCTCCTTAGACATTTTCTTTCAAACATTCTTAGTCTTTCCATATAGGATGCAGATATGTTGAACCAAATGGTACTACCATATGTTATAATAGGCCTTATTAAGGACTGATACATAATTATTTTTACCCTTGATTTGATAAAATTTGAGAATAATATTTTTTATTATATGCAAAAGGCTTTTTGGGCTTTTAGAAGTTGTAGATTAATGTGTTCATTAAAATATGAAAATTTATCTAAATAAATACCTAAGTACTTAACAATTTGTTTGTTTGGAATAGGTACATTACTAAGAGATTTAACACCAAATGATTCCCAATTACGTTTTATGTTGTTGTTACATTTTCCCACGGGGGGACGGAACAGTATTGTTTCACATTTATTTAGATTGATTTTCATTTGCCAGTCAGCTGAATATTTTTCTATAATATAAAAGTACTTTTGTAGTTTTTTGTTAATTGTATAATATTAACTTATATTATTTTTTTCAATCATATGCTATTCTTAGGCATTTTTATGTGACATCTTTTTAGCCATATATAAGTAAAAAAATTACTTCTCGCAATGAAGATTTTTCTATATAAATTGCGCATTTTAGCAACTTGATACTTATGCATGAAAATGAATAAACTGAAAAAAATTAACAACCTTTTTTTTAGTCTAGTAAACAGTGTTTATTATTTTGAAAACAAAAATCATTTCCATGAAAAATCCTAGTACCCTTATCCCTGGAAATTTAGTGAATTTTATGTCTGCATTATTTTTCGCCATAAAGAATACGTCGTATATTTGAAAAAGTTATGGCGGCACTTATTTATGCAAATGTATTGTGTGTCACTGACAATTAATTCAATATCATTTTACTCGTGTGCTTAACAAACGTTCATAAAAACTAAAGTATTTAACAGAAAAGTATAATAATTTTAATGCACCATAACATGACTGTGTTATTTGGAATAATTTGGTAGCAAGATATGATATACTACACCCGATAAAAATACTCAAATGTAAAGTGTTTGACAGAATTAATACTGTTAGTACTAAACAATTAAGAGTTTATATACGGCTGTGTCGAATTTTATATACCCACTAGCAAATCACCTATTATGGGGCTATCCTCATAAAATATTGTACTGTAGGTTATATTTATTTGGCATGTATTTTGGTTGAATTTCATTTTAATAACGATATTTACATACATTTTATGCATATTCCAATTTAACCACACAATAAATTAGGTACCAAATTGTCAACTTTCTATATTTTGCGGTTATTCTCAGAAGCGAAGTCTGTGTGGGAGCTACGGCCAATTAAGGACTGACTTTCGGTAAAGCCAAAAGTAAATTTTTACATACTTATAACTGATCTGTGTAAAATTTGGGTTAGACGTAGGTGTATGTATGATGCTTATGTAGGTTAATGAGTTTTTCGGGTGTTGTCCTTATAAGGGAAATTTGACTTATTGTGGGTCGATCATTATGAAATTGTGTACGACGATGAGTAAATATTGTTATGAAATTGTATTTCAATTTACGGTCGGTGTTACATACAACATCTTTATCAACACACGGCATGTTTATCGACAAACAACATGTTTAGCATTGCTAGAAGTTTTAATTTATAAACATTATTGAGAACACCCTGCTGAGCAATATGGCACCATTAAGTTTTAATGACTTTGGCTGAATATCCTAGACACGAACATTCTAGTATTCTAGCTCCGAACCATCCAGAAATTATGATTTATTATTATTAATTTCAGTGTGTTCTTAAAAAGTATAAGTGTGTGGAAGACAGAGTGTTCATTTACAATTGTTTTTATGTACATTTAATTTAATAAAGACTCGATATATTTTCCTTAAACTACTTGATGCTTTCATTTTGATATTGAAAGTAATTCGGTTTATCTAAAGGAAACAAACCACCATTTTTAAAAGGTAAAAACGTAACAATATATATGTGAATTATTTGTGTTGAATTCGAATTTTATAATGATGTTTGCATAAGATGTATGCGCATTTAAGTGATTTTCCGAAGGCGACGATGGGAGCGATGTCAAAATATCGTTTTAAGATTTTACTTGGCATAAAACAAATTTTTGCTAAATTTTGTAAAGCCATATTCCGGGAAGATATTTGTTTGGGTGTTACGAGAAATCGTAGACAAATTCTTTTTTCAACAGAAATTGTCTTTCTATAATTTATATAAAAATTACATGAAATTATCATTTTATATTTAAAGAAAATAGCAAAATGTATCCAGAAAATATCAGTATTGTCTGAAACGTTGATTTATAAGTCGGATCCTACTGGACCGATTTTTTCCGTTTTTAACGCAAAACATTTCCGTGGAAAGGTTAATTGTTCTAAATATTTTTTGAAGCTCTGTCGTTCCTTCAACAGACAGACGGACATAGATTGTCTTAGAATCTTACACTGACTGTATATTTTGGAATAACAAACTTAAATCTTATTGGTGGTTGGTATAAAAATATTTTCTTCAAAAGATACAGCCACTTATTTTGATAATTCAGTATTCAGACAAGAAGATTCACTACAATATTATCCTGAGTAACTAATGAGACACTTTACATCTTAATTTAGATTTAAGAAGTTATTTGGAAATCATGATTTATTAAAATCTCTTAGTTTCTAGCATGATTAGTTTAATACATTGAAAATATTTTTAAAGTACATTAATCCAATTAGGAATATATCATACAGATTGGTTATTTGTCTTAAATTTTATCAGGAATTTTGTTAAATATAAAAGTGAAATAAAAACATTTGATTTGCTATTTTAAAGACTACGTTTAACATTAGAATATATAGTTAATATCTTGTTAATCCCTGAGTGTAAGACTAAGACTTACTAACATTAAATTAAGAAACTTATTCAAATATCAAGTGTTTTTTTTTGAGAGATTTCAAGGTATCGAATGACATAGATATAAAAGGAATAAAGAAAACACACAAGTATTATGTTAATCATTACGCTGACTTCTAAACTACTTATAACAATGAACATAAGTGGTATGTTTTATATATGCACAATCAAATATTTATTTAGGCGCGAAGATGACTGTAGATCTTATCCAAACGGAGTTAGTAAGCTTACATTATAATTTGAACCTAAAAAATTATACACCAACTGTATGTAAGTGGTAAATATAAGCATTCACACATATTTTCATAAATACCCAAGAATATGGTTAAATAAAATTATTCACATACATTGCTCGCTTCCCTTCCCACTTACCGACAAGTTGTGTCTTTATCGCAAGTGTTTACACAACTTAAGACAAATCTAATTTGTATTATGTAGAAATGACATGGGGTATTTAAAATATAATATAATACAAAAAACGAAATAAATTCGTAATTTTAAGTTGAAAATTTTGCAAGTTAAGAAAATAAAGTGTTTATTATTAAATGTTTGTTTCGAAAATACTGTTGCTCATACATTTTTTTTATTCATTTTGAATTATTCAATACAATAAATTATGTCTTCTAACCAAATTAGAAGAAAAAGAAATATTTAAGAAATATATTTTCAATAATATCTCATGCTAACATGGTAACTATTAAATTTATTATTTCTTAGATCTTTTTAAGCTATATTAATTATAATTTTGGGAAAATGTAAATTTTTTAAACGTAATTTTTAACGTTGCAAAAGTAATTTTTTACAAACAAATTTAGCGATATTCAGTGATACAAAAGTAAACCAAACAAATTATTAGTGATTTTCCAATATAAATGTATCATTTAGAAATAGAAATAAAATTTTAAATTAACTGAACGTATAAGTTTTGACATACTGACGTTTAATTAAATATTACTCATACGCACCTGCATATCATCAATGTTAATGTTTTAATTTTATAAGATCATCTTATCGCATATAAATTAATGATGATATTTGAACAACATTTATCAACCTGAGAACATTAAGTATTGACAACAGTGATGGAAAATGGGTTTTTGTTTTTCGTACCAACTATATAAATAAAATGTACTTTTTAGACCTCCATGGTACCATTTTTAATATTTGTTAAATAATCATAAAACTTTACCACAAATTTACTTTATCGAAAATTCGATATATCTTATAGCAACATTTTTGCGTTAATTGTCGCGATTATCTAAAAATATTCTTATTTATGAAGTATCGAGTCGAGTGCGAAAAGTTATCCTTGGTAAATATATATATTTCCAAAATAACTAGAATTATTATTGTAAGAATAAAAGATATAGAAAAGTTAACTTCTAACGATTTTGAAATCCTGATTAACTACATTTTAGGCTTTAGTTTTTGAATTCAGCTTCAAAATCATTTAATGTAAATGAATATTTCAAAGACTCATATTGTTCGATAATTCAACCAAAAATTTATTGTCGTAATAATCATCTTATAGATGTATATTTAAAGATCAAAATGATATCAGTTCCAAAATGTTCATGAAATTTAATAAAATCTCTTTTGCTTGCAGTATTTCGCAAATAGTAACTTATATGATACACAGCCATGTCACAGAATTTAATTCCGTTCGGAAGTGGAATTAATTCCATTTTTTGCTTCTATAGAAAAAGCAAAACGAAAAATTTGTTCGGAATGAAACCAATTGTTCGTTTTACTTTTTCTTTAGAAGCAAAATACGGAAATAAAGCCACTTCCGAACGGAATTAAATTCTGTGACATGGCTGATAGTTATCTGTTTCATCTGATATACCAAATTTTGATGAAACAGTATTTTGAAATTGTACCATATGACTCGTGGTAGTACCATGGTACCAACTGTATTTAATATGTATCAAAAAAAGTACAATTGTACCATGTTTGCCATCAGTGATTGACATACTGACATGTAATTAAATATTACTGATACGCACCTGCATAATATCAATGTTAATGTTTTAATTTTATAAGAAAATCTTGCCGCATATAAATTAATAATGATATTTGAACAACATTTATCAACCTGAGAACATTATTTTTGTGAGTTAAAACAATTGTAACAGTAACAAATGGTCGCCAAAATCTTGGTAAAAGAGATCTAAGGAAACACATTGTGATAGAAACAAACTACATATATTTTATTTACAATATATGTAAATGATTTTGTTGTCTTTAAACTATTTAAAAGGCCTACAATAGAAATGGTTTAATGTAGATATTAGTCTAGAAAGATTGAAAATATTGCAACATCTCCCGCTCTTTATGATTCAGCTAATTATCTACTTGTTAAACACCCTTGAGAGTAAATGTTAAATTAAAACAGAAATTTTTTTAGTATTAATTTCTTTATAGTTTCCAGTTAAACTACATGAGACAAATTGCTTAAATAGAAAACACACAAAACAAGACTTACATATGTTAATGAAACAAGGACATGTAGAAAATTCGTTGTGTATATAATTATGTGTGTGTGTAAGCAATACACTTTTATGACAAATGTTCGCAAGTATATGCAGTGTGGGAAAAAATTGTAAGAACGGTTTCGTAATTTTCAATGATTTAATGTTGATTTTTAAATTCTTACGCTCAACTGATGATATTATGGTAAATCTATACTAGTAAGCTTTCTGTTCATTCCATAACGATCGTAAGTTAAAGGTCTAAATTTAATTGAAAAATTTTAATTGCTCGGAAAAAATAATAAGAAGGATATTTTTAATTGCATTGAATTTTTTCAACAAGCAATTGAAAACATAAGCGAAATAGGAAAATGGCTTAAACTATTGATTCTACAATATTACTTTCCTGTTAAAATAGTGTGTAATGATGTCTTAAATGCAATTTTGGAAATATCTCTTATTTTTTAATAATTATTATTTTTTCCGAGTACATTAAAAACTTTGAATAATATTTAAACAATTAACTTGTGACCATTAAAGAGTTTCACAAAAAGCTTATCACTACAAATTCAACATAAAATTAGGAATAGTTGAGAGAAATAGTTAACATAGTTATTAGTTTTTAAGTTTTTCTTTTTCACATCATTGAAAATTAAGCAGCCATTTTTATTATTATTTCCAAGACTGTCTTTTCTTGCAGTTTATACAGTGGATGGCAATATCTGTGGTAAGAAGTATTTATATTATAATTTATAAAGCTATGTCCCATTACATATTATAATGGAAATATTATCTTATCCCAGATTAAACAAACAAATTTAGAATAGGAATTTTGTTTTGAAACTCTTCATTAAATATATACAGTATTTAGAAAGAATGTAATATATTTGAAGATAACACATTATTTATTGTATGTCACTGCTTGTGTATGAACATTTATTTTAATTTGCTAGATTATATAAATATTCATATTACCATTCACCATAAGATGTATTTACATTTTGTGAAATTTTACTTAGTTTTATAATTTTATACATAAAACGTTTCTTTAATATTTACTATTAAATCTAAAATTATGTACATACATACATACTACTATTCTTAAGTAAAGTATGCTTGATTCAAGGAGTGTCAGTTTTAAAATTACAAGTAGAGGTTAATTCCAAATAGGGGTTTTAAATGCTTTATTACACTCTAATTGCAATGTTTTATAAGTAACAAATTCCTTAATTTTATAACTGATTGTAAATTGTTGTCAATTAAGGAAACTAAAACTGATTAGCACCATGATATGTGCAACATTGGCTAGAAAATAATTCGTTTATTTTACAATTTTATTTAAATGACCTGCTTCTAAAATTAATAAGCTCCAATTACAACTGCGTAAATATATGTATCGCAGTATATCGAGAACAATATCGATTGTGTTTCGAAATTTAAGGAAATTATAATATAATATAATATAATATAAATATGGTAAAAATCGAAAGATTTACTAAAAAAAACATGTGTTTTCAGTGTTTTGTGGTAAAATTCATGATATAAAGGGTGGTTAAATTGTAAGGGCCGATGTTGAATGTGAACCACACCTAAACGCCAAGCTTTTTTCCGAATTTTATTTGACATTTCTATTTCAGACTTACTCAATTTGAACCATGGACAGATACACAATCCAACAACGTGTTAAAGTTATCCAGACTTATTATGAAAATGGGCGTTCAAATCAAAATGCATATCGTGCACTTCGAAGAAAATCATCTTCAGTGATGAGGCACATTTTCACCTCAGTGGATTCGTCAATAAACAGAATTGCCGCATTTGGGCGAATGAGAATCCAAGAGTGATTATCGAAAAACCAATGCACCCACAAAGAGTGACTGTTTGGTGCGGTTTATGGGCTGGCGGCATCATCGGGCCGTATTTTTTCCAAAATGAGGCCGGTCAGGCAGTTACTGTGAATAGTGTTCGCTATCGTGAGATGATAACGAACTTTTTATGGCCCGAATTGGAAGATATGGATGTGGACGATATGTGATTTCAGCAGGACGATGCCACTTGCCACAAAGCTAACGAAACAATGGCTCTTTTGCGCAACAAATTCAATGGCCGTATTATCTCACGTAATGGCGATGTCAATTGGCCGCCAAGATCATGTGATTTGACACCGTTGGACTTTTTTCTTTGGGGTTATTTGAAAGAAAAGGTGTACGTCGATAAGCCAGCAACAATTCAAGAGCTAAAGGATGAGATAATTCGGCACATTAACGGCATAGAACCTCCATTATGCCTCAGGGTCATCGAAAATTTGGACCATCGGATGGAGGTGTGCCGCCGTGGTCGCGGCGCCCATTTGTCCGATATTTTGTTCCATACATAATTGAATAATACCAATATATCATAATAAAATAAAATTACAATAATTTCCTAAATAGTTTGTGTTTTATTCAAAATCAACTTTGGCCCTTGAAATTTAACTACCCGTTACAAACATCTACAAAAAATATTCTAAAATATTTAATATAATTGCTATTCAGTGAAAAGTTTGATTTGAAACCATTAATCTTAGGTATTCTAATATCTTTCTCTACAAAAACCACTAATATTTGCAAACATTGCTCAAGTAGATAACTATAATATTCATACAATTCGATTTTGTATTTAATTTGTGTAAAAAACTTTGTACTCTGCTTTCTCCAGCATAAAAAAAACCTTTTTTAACTTTTTTTATATATTCTGCAATTTACGCTTGACTGACTATTATATGATCATAAATAAAATTACACTTGAGACATAAATTACTTGAAACTTATTTTCATAGAACCTCTTATAGAATGTACAGTGGGACAGATATATAATATATTGTCATTTCTAACTGTCTGGTGCGATTAACATGCAAAGCATAGACCCATAGGAGTTACTCTGTGCTGTCTTTCACTGATTCACACAAATTTTTTTAACATTTTAGATTTTTTTGGTTTTTCGGTAATTCGTGAACGATAAAGATAACATTGTACAGAGTCGCGATAGAGGTATTTCTGAGATTAAATACTGAGTTTACGTACTGAGTTTTGGGGCCCCAAATTTTTTCATCTTGAATCGAAACATCTTTTAATTAATTAATATTTTTTTTAATATTAAAATTGAGTCTTTTCATTAAGACCTGCCGTTTTTTTTACCATGAATTTTTTAATAATTGAATTCTGAACTCATGAAAATTGGCCAAACTAAGCGTGTTTTTATTATGCATATATTTACGTTAAGTTTCCTTTAAGAAACATATGCAAAATGTCTACAAGCGCAAAAAAAAATAAATAATATGAAGACCTTTTTTTCAGAGTAAAACTATTATGCAACTCGACCAGAAATTTATAAAAACAACTTTTCAACCTAATTATATCTTAAACTAAAATAGTTAACCGCAACTAGCTGCTATGCAACTATTGTAAATACAAAGCAATTCGAAAATACCTGAGGTGTGACAGTGTAAAATTTTATTGTGATATATATTGTCGTTCACAAGCTGCCGAATTAAAAAAGGAACGTTAAACCAAAATTCAATGCCGAACCAAAAGTGTCTGTGTGATCTTATTTATTTCCAAAATATTTTTATTCTGACCCACTGTGGGACGTAGTGGCTACTTAGGTAATTATAAGGAAAAGTATTTTCATGTGTATTAAAATGCTATTAATTTTTATTAAATGACATTTTTGCAATATATTAAATATTCTTAAGCAACCCCACAATTCGCTGAAATTTGCAACAAAATGTTAAATAAAGTACGGAGAAATTAAAATCACATGTTTCCACATAATTTAAAGACATTGTATGAATTTACATCAGGTGGTTTTTTGATGAAAAATAATATTAATGATACATACATATATTCCACATCAATGAATGCTTATACACAGATAGAGGAGTTAATGCATCTATGTCTATCTACCGTTCTGTCTTTAAAACCTTCAGCTGTATTGACCAATAAGTATATACTCACACAATATATTTTTTTTATCATACTCGGAATATGCGATATTTTTGCTTAATTATCTTTACATTTCTGTTTTTAATTTGTAAGAGCTGTTTTTAAAATTATTATGCCCACCACCACCATAAGTGGTGAATGAGGGTATATATTAGTTTGTCATTCCGTGTGTAACACTGAGATATATTCATTTGAGACCCAACAATGTATACATATTCTTGATCCTTATGAAATTCTTAGTCGATTGAGCTATGTCGGTCTATCTGTCTGTATGTCTGTCTGTCTGTCTCTCCGTATCTCTGTCTGTCTGTATAAAACTCGCAAGCAAAATCCTAAGCAGTTTGCTATTAAAAATCAGCAAAATCGGTAGAGTAGAACCAGATTTATGGACCAAAATGTAAGACAACATCCATAATAATTTGATATTTTTAAATATTTTTTTTGCAATTTTTTTAAATATATTGCAGATATTGCCATAAAATTTTGTACACGTTATTTTTTTTATAAAAGAGGAAAGTGTGAGGAATATATTATGAAACGTTCCATAATTTCTTACAGCCCCCATACAAAAATCTTCCCGAAATATTGCTAAATTATACATAAATGCCTATAAAATTGGAATATCAACACAAAATTCAGCAGGAATAAGTTTCATGCAAACAGAAATCGCAAAACGATTTTTTTTCATGTTTTTTTAAGCGTATCCCCCATATAAAACCCTCTTCCGAAAATCACTTTAACACTCATAAATCTCTTATAAATTACGGCACCGATCCAAAATTTTACTCGCATCATTAACATACAAGCCAAAATCTAACTGCTAGATTTTGATAATATCGGTCCATATTTGACTATGTTCCCCATATAAGGTCAACTACCGAAATCTACGTTAATACTAATATACATATATCTTAAATATACCGTTATTATGTTGAACTTTGACGTGAAATATCCTCAGATTAATAAAAATCACTATTCCAAAATATAAGAATATAGACCCATAATTCATGTCATAGCTGCCATATAAGAACCATTTCCGAAAACATAAACGATATCGAACCAACTTTTATATAGATGAGCAATTTTATTCCAGAAATCATACTAATATCGGTTATACGGCAATTATGCTACTGGATTTTGTAGTTGTCAGTCAGTAATTGGCAATAGCTTCCGAATTAAGTCCATCTCCGAGTATACCAACCAACCATACAACTCTTGTAAATAAAGTTCTTGAGATGGAATTCAACCAAAATAAGCCTCACCTTATATCTTATCCTTTTTTATACTTTATTTTATATTCTGTTTGTTAACTTGGTGTGAATATGAAAAAATGTTCTTTTAACTTTATAAATTATTAAATTATACTCAAGATTATTACACAAATCAGACAAACTCTGTAAATTACAGTAAGAATTTGTAATTACATAAAATATAAATGGTCAAAATTAGTAAAATTTTCAAATATTTAACATAAATTATATTGATCGTAAAATTGTCTTACAAACAATATATAAAATACAAATAAAATTTGCAATAAGAATTAATGGGAAAGACAGAATAAGGATATTCTAGTCCCATAACCAGTGTAGTTTTTGTATTTTTCATTACGTTAAGGTGGGGGGTATTTAAGATTCGGCACAGCCGAATATAGCATTTTTATTTTTGTTAACCAACATTTGTTTAACAATGATTATTGTTGCATAATCTAGATTATGGCATATTTATCATATGAGGATTTTAGCTGCAAGAGTTGTTCTATAAATTAAATTTTTTTATATGCATTTTTTTTTTTTGTGGCGTAGAAATAAATTTGAATATTGTTGTTCTGGTCATGGTTAAAACTTTTTTACATTAGTTTTCCTCTAAATCCCACAAAATATTTTCTTTATAAGAGTGCATTATGAAATAATATTTTCAGTTTGAAGTTATTTGTATAAACGTAATTTATTTGTATACACATCACCATAAGATGGGGGTATATTAATTTGTCATTGCGTTTGCAACACATTGAAATATTAGTCGTAGTGCCAAAAAGTCTACATATTCTGGGTTCTTGTAAGATTCTAAGACCATCGAGCCATGCCAGTCTTTCTTTCCATCTGCTGAAGGCTTTGAATAAAGACTTAGAACAATGCAACATTCTTTGTTTCGCCGAAATGTGAAAATGGACAAAATCGGTGCAGTAGAAGTTATATTTATAGTCCACTGTTTCAGACTACCTCGATATTTTGCAGATATCTTTTGCTATTTTCTTCAAATATAGTGCAGACAATAGCATGAACTTTGCTCACTTTATTTTTTTTTATAGAAGAACAATTCCTGTTAAAAATCGGTCCACGATTCTACATAGCCCCCATACAAAAGTCTTCCCGGAATATAACTCATACAAAATTCTCCAAAAATACTGAGATAAGGGAAATCAGAGACCGATATTTTGATTTCATCATCTACTTCCGAAAATAAGTTAAATGCTTATAAATATCTTACACAAGACACTTTAAAGTTGAAATTCGACACAAATAATTCAAATGTATATATGTATGTATGTATATGTAAATCATCGTACCGACTTCTATGACGAATCGTATATATCACCACCTACATATGTATATATCAGAAGTGTTATTTATGTATACTTTAAACCAATTTGTATTTTGTATAGCCATATGATTTCTATGTACTTGTGTTATAAGGCGAATTTCATCTCAATAACAAATGTAATAGTAAAATTTTTACTTACATATAACTAATCAGTGTAAAATTTAAGTACGATATCGTTATTTACAGAGTATTTACGTTTGTTATAGCTATGACTAATTAGGGGCCGATCTCCATAAAGTTTAAAGTGATGTAGATTAAAGTGATTTCCAGAAGTGGACTTAAAAAAAATCATTTTATGATAATTATCATGAACTTAATTTTTGATGAATTTTGTATAAGCACTGCTTTTCAATAGGCATTTATGTACAATAGAACCAAATTTTGGGAAAACATTTGTTTGGGGGCTATAAGAAATATTTTGCCGCTTCTTAGCATCTTCAGCAGTACTTGTCCTTCTATAATAAAAATAATGTTTGCAAAAGATCATGATATTAGCTGCATTATATTTAAATATAATAGAAAAAAATATCTGAGGTTGTCTGAAACTGTTGTCTATAACTCGGATTTAACGATGTGTTACAAACGGTATGACAAACTTAATATATATCCCATCTTATTAGTTGTGGATATAAAACAGAAATATATAATAGATAATACATGTTCTTTAGAAAGTCCTTATTAATAGTAACATTTTGAAAGAATTGTTTGAATAATATGGTAAATCGCTTAAGGCTACGTCGTTTGTAAACATATTTCACTGAATTCCAAAATTACCTAGAGTGTGTATATACAACACATGTATGTGGAGTCTTTTTATTTATCAAAAGAATTCATTGTTTATTAAATATAAAAAAATAGGTTACATTAGAAAATATACATATGTAGGCTCTACAGAAAAAAAACACGTCTCTAACTCTTCACGACCGAACACAGACTGACTCCTCTTTTGCACAGCCATTTGCCTCTAGCTCTCATCCCACAATTCGGCCGTCCTGACCGGGATTCGTCTCGAATTCGTCATCACTCAAGCTGGAACACCATGGCTTCATGTATTCTGCACAGGTGGTGGTATTTCTTGGTCCACCAGTATCTCCGATAAGTTTGACATTGTACGTGTCGTTGGATTTCACTTTAGTTATCTCGTACGGTCCCATGTATTTTGGTTTCAATTTAAGACCAGTGCCGAATTGGGTTCTCTTAATGGCCACCAGCTCTCCAATCGTATATTGTGTAGCCTTCTTTCGACGTAGGTTGTAGGACTTACAGTTTTCTGCTTGAATCTTAGCCATCTGGCCTTTAGCATTTAACCTGGCTTGTTCTCTTTCTTCGTTGAACTGTGATACAATTTCGTCTTCAATTAGTTTTTTTATTTCGCACTGATCGGACGTACGCATTTGAACGCCAATCACCAAATCAAACGGGGTCGTGTTGATACTCCTAGAGTGTGTAGAATTAATTACCTGTTGCACCTTTCCAACGTGCTTGTACCATTTAGTTGGATCGGACACGCTTAACTTCGATAAGACTGAGATTATAACAGAGTTTAATCTCTCTACCTGTCCATTCGCCCTAGGTAGGCCAGTCGTGATGAGATGATGTTTAATATTCTCGGCTCGGCAGTAATTTTCAAAGTCTTCAGATGAGAACGCTGTACCCCTGTCGGATATTATCTGTACTGGGTTACCGAAAGTCACACACTGAGCTTCCAATTTGGCTATAACTTCTTTTGTAGTAGTGGATTTGGTCGGATACAACCAGCAAAATTTCGTGAACGAATCCACTACGGCGAGTATATGTTTATACTGTTTAGACTTTGACTCTAAAGGTCCCAGATGATCAATATGGTACGTATGAAGGGGTATATCCACCTTGTTGAGAGGATGAAGTTCGCCTTCCTGCTTTCCACGTTTACGGTTGTTTATAATGCACGGTATACAGTTTGAGATGTGGTATTCGATTTTCTCCTCCAACTTTGGTATATAATACTCGCGTCGTATAAGCTCCTTGACCTTTTTCACAGCAAAATGACCCTTTTCGTGAGCAAGTCGAATTATCTCTCTTCGCATTCCTTTTGGAGCAACGATCACTTCATATCCGTCAACCAACTTATACAAAACATCACCCTTCGTCAAGTAGTCGTCATAGCTGCCTTTATCCCTCAGTATTGAAAATATTGTCTGCAATTCTTCATCTTTCAACTGTGCTTGTTTAATCTTTGTCAAAGTAGAATCTTCACCTATCATCATAACAGGATATCTGCTCAACGAGTCGACGTGTTTCATGCGGACTCCAGCGCGGTGCTCCACCTCATAATCGTATTCCTGCAAGAGTAGAACCCATCTGGCCACCCTCGTAGAAAGGTCTTTTTTTTCCAATGTCTTCGTAAAAGTGTTACAATCTGTGACGATTTTAAAATGTAGTCCAAGAAGGTACACCCTAAACTTTTTCAGTGCCTCGATAATAGCCAATATCTCAAGTTCGTAACTAGAATACTTCCTCTCAGCATCTGTAGTTTTTCTACTCATGTAGTATACTGGATGTAGGTTTCCATCACTCGATGACGCCTGCATTAAAACTGCTCCATACCCTTCAATTGACGCGTCCGTGTGCACCTCAGTTTCGCTATTCTGATTAAATATACCCAATACGGGTTTAATGGTCAACATAGTCTTCAATTCATCAAACGCTGCCATCTGCCGATCTTGCATTTCGAACTTTGAATTAGCTTTCGTTAAATCACTCAGCGGTTTCGCAATCAAGGAGAATTGGGGAACAAATTTGCGAAAGTATCCAGCCAATCCCAAAAAGCTCTGCAGCTGTTTTATACTCTTTGGAACGGGAAATCGCAATAGAGCTTCGATTTTACCAGGAGATGGAGAAATCTGCTGATTCGTGATAATATGACCCAAGAATTCAATTTCCGTCTTCAAAAATTTACATTTTCTTAGATTCAGTTCCAGACCATAGTCCATAGAGAGTTTCATCACCTCCTCCATATTCTTAAGAGCCTCGTCTTCATCCCCGGCCGGAATGATTATGTCATCCACATAAGGTAAGGCAACGCCTTTACGGGTTAAATCTCGAAAAACTGTGTTGATGCATCTCTGAAACACCGCTGGCGAGTTCGATAATCCAAATGGCACCTTTGCAAATTGATACTGCCCATTGTGAGTAACGAAAGAAGTATATTTGCGGCTAGTCTCTGCGACATTAACATGGAAGAATCCGTTTTTAAGGTCAATAGAAGTGAATACTTTGGCATTTTGTAGCCTATCCAATTGATCCTCTATCAATGGCAATGGATAACGATCTTTGACAATAACCTGGTTCACTCTTCTATAATCCACGCACAATCGTAAGGAACCGTCTTTTTTTTCACCATAACAATAGGGCTGCTAAACTCAGAGTCAGATGGTTCAATAACACCTTCTTGTAGCCACTGATCAACCTGGTCCTCCACAGATTGCCTTTCTGCCAGCGGTAATCGTCTTGGTCGTGAAAATATAGGTGCTTCTTCCTTTAGAACTATAGACATTTCAACAGTGGTAGTTCTACATTTTCTCGGCTGATAGTTCTTTACCATATCAATAACTTTTTGCTTAGCGAATGGACTTGCACTAGCATCTATATCGATTTCGTCTGGCACCATGTCGATCTTCATCACAGAAAATTCGTTATCACTTTCAATCTTTCTAAAATGTAAACCGTCACGTCGAATATCTATCTCCGCGTATTCACAAAAGTTCTCACCGATTATGACGTGGATCTCAATAAATTTCGATGAAACCACGACAAAGTTAATATTATAAGTCTCATTATCAATTTTAACATCATATTTCAATTGCCCATCGGGTCTTGTTCTGTTCTGGCCGAAACCCACGAGATGAAAATCACATTTACCAAGTTCAGCGTCATTCAGATTCTTAAACACAATGTCACTAATGATACTAAACTTGCTACCGGTATCGAAAAGAGCCGTGTATTCGCGCCCGCCGATATTTACACTTTTTGTCATTACCGAAATTTGCGATTTCAAGATACGTGTATTGGTTTTATCGCCCGTTGTTCTTTCTGGACAGTCTTTAGCGATATGACCGAATTTGTTACACTGGAAGCATTTTGTTCCCCTATCTTTGCTCATACACTCTTTCGATCTGTGTCCTCTCGAACCGCAATTAAAACACTTTATACCACTATTATTACTCAGCTTATCCTGACCCACGTCACTATTATTCTTAAATTTATTTTCAGACCTTTCCCGATGTGGTCTCTGTTCTTCCTTCAACCGAAATTTTTCGTAACACGCTAATTTTCTTTTAAAATCCTTCATATCACAAGCAACGTATAAAATTGATTTGTTCATGTTCCGATCGTTTATGCCGTCGATCACGTACTGAATAATCGAATCGTCATCGATACAACCGCGCGACGCAGTTTCTTTAATATGAAGAAAATATTCTTGAACGGTTTCACTTTTGTTCATTTTTCTCTCGGAAAGCAGCTTATGAATCTGAGCACTATTCATCGTTGTGCGAAATTCTCCGACTAATGCTTCTTTAAGTTTTCCCCAAGATGTTATACCTCGTTCGCTTTGAATAAATAGTTTTGCCAAACCACTTAAAGATTTTTTAGCAAATACATACATCTGAAATTCATCCCAGTGCATGATAGCGGCTGTTTCCTCGAACTCCTCGATCCAGGCATCGACAGGTAACTTTCCCGTGCCATCAAATGTTCTTATAGAGTCCTCAATATCGCGGAAACTCATTGCAAATCTTGAAATCTGTGGTTGTGTCGCCCGCGTCATCATTGCGTTCTCGCAGTTATTGTTTCCGATAGACACAAAACTTTCATTAACGTCGTTAACCGTCTTTATGTTTTGTTCTGTATTTCCCCGCTGGGACGCAGAACCTCTTTTAGCACTACTACATGCAGCTTCATCGTTACTGCAATTTTCATCGTCATTGCAGCTTGCGTCGTCATCGTCGTCATTTTCGTCTTCTTTGTTGATTGCGTTAAGCAGAGTGCCTCTTTTCAATTGCCCAAAAATGTGTAGCATCAAATCTCTGTCGTCGTAGGAAATACACAAAATATTACATATTGATGTTAGCTCTGCCAGCTTCAAGTTTTTATTTACGTATTCAGCCTTCTTCTGATACTCTTCGTCTTTTTCATCGTATTCAAACCCTTCAAACTCTCTCAAACGTTGGCGGTTGGCTTGATCGCCTTCACTCTCAAATATAAATTTATGAAGTGCCACTACGTTCTGCTTTCTTGTGTGTCGTAAGTTTTCACGAATACCGTCAAACATTCCTAAGCTCGCCATTGTGTGTTGTTTTTTCTTTTCTTTTTTTTTTTTTTTTTCTTTTTGTTGCGACTTACAAGTATGTTGTTCGATTGTCCATATACACACTAACCACTGTTTTGTCTATATTCTCTTCGTTTTTGTTCCAAATCTGTCGTCAGCCCTAGTGTCTTTGCAAACAACAGCAACAACTGAGAAATACACTTTGTTGGAAACTTGCGACGTTGTCGTTTCTGTTATGTGTCTCTTCTGTTCAAATTCAACGGTTTTTGTCTTTTTCTGCGCGTCTTTCCGTAAAATATTTTTTCTTTTCCACAAGAACACTGAATTGAATACAATTAATTGTACTCCGCTTTATGTAATTCAACACTTTATAATCTTGGTTGAGCCCCCAAATTTGTGGAGTCTTTTTATTTATCAAAAGAATTCATTGTTTATTAAATATAAAAAAATAGGTTACATTAGAAAATATACATATGTAGGCTCTACAGAAAAAAAACACGTCTCTAACTCTTCACGACCGAACACAGACTGACTCCTCTTTTGCACAGCCATTTGCCTCTAGCTCTCATCCCACATGTATGTATAGGGTTTTCTAATAGCTACTTGACAACTCTGAATTTAAATTGTGAACGCACTATTTCACTGATCATCTAATTGTTGCTTTCTTTTTTTTCAGTAAACTTAACATTTTCGTTATGGTAAAGTACACGAAGGAACAACGTTTGGAAATTATAAAAATGTACTACCGAAATTCGGAGTCGGTGACCGCAACTTTAAGAGCGTTAACTCCAATTTTCGGTCGTAATTATCGCCCTAGTAGACAAGCAATAACAAGTTTAGTGCAAAAATTTGAGTCTACATATTCATTGTGTGATGCTGTCGTGCCAGTGAGACAACGGCCTGGTCGAAGTTCCGAAAATATCGCTGCCGTTCAGGCGTCCGTAGCAAACGATTCAAATCAGTCGATTCCGCGGCGTTCTCAAGAACTGGGCATCCCCAAGACCACTTTATGGCGAATTTTGCGTAAGGATCTGGGTTTACACCCATACAAGATTAAGCTGACTCAAGAATTGAAGCCGATGGACCATTTGAGTCGACGTACGTTCTCCGATTGGGCTCTGGAGAAGATGCACCAAGATGATGAATTTCATCGCAAAATCATCTTCAGTGACGAAGCTCATTTTTGGCTCAATGGGTTCGTCAATAAGCAAAATATGCGTTATTGGTCTGCTGAAAATCCACATGTGCTTCACGAATCACCACTTCATCCACAAAAAATTACTGTTTGGTGCGCTTTGCATGCCGGCGGCGTCATTGGGCCATATTTTTTCGTCGACAATAACGATCGTCACGTTACTGTGAATGGCGATCGTTATCGCGCAATGATTAGCGATTATTTTTGGCCCGAATTGGAACACATGGACTTGGATGACATGTGGTTTCAACAAGACGGTGCCACAAGCCACACAGCACACGTTACAATCGATTTACTGAAGAGTAAGTTTGAGTTGTCAAGTCCTTATTGGAAAACCCTATATATACATATACATATGTAACAAGAAATATACAGCCATGTTACAGAATTTAATTCCGTTCGAAAGTGGAATTAATTCCGTATTTTGCTTCTATAGAAAAAGTAAAACGAAACTTTTTTCGGAATGAAACCTAGAAATTTTTAAAATTACAATTCCACATGGCAAATTAATAGTGGTTTCATTCCCAAAAATTGTTCGTTTGGCTTCTTCTATTAAAGCGGATTAATTCCACTTCCATACGGAATTAAATTCTGTGACATGGCCGATAATTGTAATATGCCATGGGCTGAATAAAATCCATTTCAACTAACAAATGCACAAACATTTTTAATGCACAATAGTTAGAAATATTTTGAGTTTTTTGAATTTGGTAATCTAAACTATATCTGTTACTTTAGATATTAAAAATCTTTATGACTTTGTCACCTATATTTAGATCCAAACACATTTATAGAAAACAATAATAAAATAAAATAATTTTACAACATCAGTCTTTGACATTGAGAACTTGAATAAAAAGGAAACACTTCTTTAGTCGGCAAAATAAATAATGTTACTCATAGAGTTTTAAACGAGATAATAAAAAATCATCAATTGAAGTAAGTACATCAACATATCATGGGTATTTGTGAGTGAAAAAGCCAATCATGCTTTAGTTGTGGATTCAACAACACACAAGCTTTTTCAGCCATTTAATCACCACAAAAACATCGAAGTTGTAGTCATTGGCGATGAAATACTATTACGGATGAACATTTTGCTTTTAAACAAATTGAAAAGTAATGTTGAAAAATAAATGAAAGCGAGATTTTTCACATACAACATGTCTACCAAATGTTGTTATTAATCTAAAGTTCACTGACCATAATATATTTGGAAGCGTACAAATGTTTAGAATTATACGAAGCATATGATAGATAATCCACACTGTATTTAAAGGTGGCATCAATCTTATTTAGCACAATATACATTTCTTTCACGTCTACGGACATGTATAATTTTACTGCGCTTTTCTTCAAAGTTTTAAATATATCTAATAGTTTATCTTTAAATCCTAATAATAAATAAGCGAATAGATGAATCACTTTCTGATTCGATGTCCGTCCTTCCGTCTGGCTGGCTGGGTGGCTGGCTGTCCATGTAAAGCTTGTGCGCAGAGTAAAGGTCGCAATTTTGAAGATATTTCGATAAAATTTGGTACGTGATATTTCTTCGGCCCAAGGATAGATGGGATTGAAACTGGTGGAAATCTGTCCATTATTCCACCTAGCCCCCATACAAATGTCCTCCCGAAATTGGGGTTTACCGATCATAAATGCTTGAATTTTGCAAGAATCCAAACAAATTTCATCACAAATGAGTGGTAAGTGAAGCCAAATCACATCTAAACATTTTGTGCTAATCGCTCCATAATTACACGTAGCTCCCATATAAGGCCCCCTTCCGAAAATCACTTTAAAGAGCATAACTCTCTCAAAAATGTTGGTATCCAAATAATATTGAACACATATATGTTTCTTATATATAAAAATAATATGGTACAATTTTATGATGATCGGTCCATAATTAGTCGAAACTCCCATATAAGACCCTCCCTGTAATTCAGTTTAAGCTCCATAAATCTTTTAAAAGTATTAATATCGAGATAAAGTTTTCATGACACTAAATTTTTGAAGAATCGTTCCATCGTTATGGTCCGAACTTTTAAAATTTTGAAACAGTGAATTTTATGCATATGAGCATATCTCACGTCGAATTTCAACGTAGTAACTGTATGTTTAAGACACATATTAGTATTAACGTGAATTTCGGAAATGGACCTTATATGGGAGATATAGTCAAATAAGGACTGATATTCTCAAAATCTAGTAGTTTGATTTTGGCATGTATGTAAATGATCCGTGATCCGTTGGATCGGTTACGTTATTTATAAGATATATGTTAGTATTGTAGTGATCTTCGGGATTTACGAGGATAATGGGGAATATGGTCAAACCGAAATTCACAAAATTCTGCAGAATGATTTTTGTGTATATGTTAATGATCTGTATAAAATTTTGAGGCGGTGCCGATATTTATAAGCTATTGATAAAGATATGAGAATTTTTCGTACGTGGTCCCTATATGTGAGGTATGAACAATTATGGGCCGACCACCATAATATTTAGTAAAATAATTTATTTACCTGGTAACAATATTTATAGTAGTTTTATACGTATTTAAGTGAATTTTAAAAGTGGACTTTATATGGAGTCTATGGTCAAACATGAACTAACCGAACTAAACAAAATTTCGTTTTTTGATTTCTTTTTACATGAAAATTATTTTTGCTGAATTTTGTATTAATTTTCAAATTTTATAGGCATTTATGTATAATTGAGCCATGTCTTGGGAAGATATTTGCATGGGGGCTGTGAGAAATCGTGACCGATTCGTACTATTTTCAGCAGGACTTATCCCTCTGCATTATATGCAAAGAAAAAGCAAAAAATATCTAAAAAAAATATCGAGGTCTATAACACGGGTCATACCGGACCAATTTTGCGTATTTGCAAGACCAAACATTTTCGTCTATCAAAATAAAAATTTCATTGTTCTATGTCCTTTTTCGAAACTTTATCGTTTTTTCAACAGACGGACGGATATTGCCAGATCGACTTAAAATCTTATGTGGACTCATATATAGATTTTTTGTCTAATACCAATATTTCGATATGGCGTACCAACCACAATTATTGGCACCCATAAGGAATTTTCGACTTGTTTCATGGGATATACCGTCTGGTTTTATGAGAGCTTATCTTGTGTTATTTTTGTTTAATTTTTTGATATGTTGTCTATTAGATACAGTTTTTGACATAATGATATAAACTCTGTGCGATTTTTAGTAATTAAAATAAAAATAACCTTTAAAAAAATATAGTTATTGCCACTCAAGTACAACGATTGGCACATTAAATTATATAGTCATTGGCACTTGACTACAAGTATTGGCCCTTTAAAAAATATAATGCTTGGCACATTACCACAATTATTAACACCCCTAAAAGTTGAATTATTGGCACCATGGTAACTCAAAAAACTTAACTAGTTAGCCAGGTAGAGGATTGTGATAATTCTCTCTCTGTTTAACAAGAGAAATAAGCAATGTTGGATGCCGCTTTAAAAATGAAGTAAACCATCCTTTACCAGGCAAATTTTCTTCTCCAAAAGGGTGTTGCCGCGTATTTACATCGAGAAAGTCTTTAACGGCATGGAGTACGTCTTCCTTTCTTTTGGAAAAACCTTTCCGCTGAGAGACTTTCACCCAATCGACAATGGCTTCTTCTGCTGCTTCTGTTAAAATGGGTGGTGGACCTGGTCGAATTTTAGAAAATTTAGGGCATTAACCAAATTGTAGCGTGGACCGTGGTATCGCATAAGTTTTTGATGCAGATTTTTTTGAAATTTTGCCATCCTTAATTTCGGACAGAGCTTTCTGCTGAAGACTTTCTTCATATGAATTTTTTTTTTAGGCATTTAAAAAATTCTGAAAATACACAAAATTCAGTTATTGGCTTTTAAAAAGGTACAATGAGTGACAGTGCCAATTATTGTAGTAATTACAATTTCAATTATGAAATTATAGTTTTTTGGAACCTGTTGTTGGCTCTGATGTTTTATTACAATACTTTGGAAATATTGTGTTTATTAAGGTAAAACTAGATTATTTAATGTTTTAGTATATCAATGAATCAAAACGCTTAATTAAAAAATCTATGAATAAAAAAATAATGGTAAATCCATGGAAATCCACACTAAAAACAGCGCCCAAACTCTCTTTCAAAACACCCTTCATATTTGGAAGATTGCAAGCAACTGAGCGTTTTAATGTTTTGCATCAGTTCAGAAAAAATGATGGAAAGAGATCATAGAATGAGATAAAATGAACTTAGAAACAACGGGACATTAACGATGTCTCATAAATGCTATGCAAGTAGGAGGTGCCAATAATTAGGGCAATATTTTGTAGTGCCAATAATTGTAGTCTGTACGCTGTTACAAATGGAATGACAAACTTAATATACCCCAATAAAAATAATGATTTTTTTTTTTGTTAAATAATATTTGCTTTTTTCTTTTTGCTCGTTTCACATATGTACAAGTAGATTAAACTCTTGAAATTTTTCGTTGACATACTGAATTGTATTTATAGTTATGCAGAGCAGTGTATAGTATATAGAAATATTTATTAAAGTAATATTTATTGAATTGTCGACATGTTCACATTTTATCTTCGTTTAGCTAGTCGTATTGCTTTGTTGTTGAATTTTCTATTTCATATTTCCTTCAGTCTTTTTGATTATTCTAAATTGTAAATATATGTATGAATGTATGTGAGTCTACACCAACAACTAAAATTCAAATGAAAGTCTTTTGAAGCGTTTTACGAGTAGACCTCACATAAATTTATTACATTCATGAATATGGGATATGGTCATTTAATATTTATTACATTTTATATAAGCACAGCTTGAGGCCATGATTAGATTCGCTCTTTTGTAATTGACTGTTATAACGACAGTCCTCAATCTTATTTCAACAGTTCATGTAAATTGATTAAATTGAAGTTGAGTATAAAATCCACATCAAATTTGTTTTAATTATTCATGTATACAATTTTTGAATTGTTTAATATTTTTCGTTTATAAAAAAAAACGAAAAAGTTTCTTCTAGCTCGAGGCCTATTTTTTTTAAAAAAAATATATATAATAATGAATTCATTATTGAGTGTTTAGAGAATAATGCGCCTCTTACAAATAATTGTAACTCATTCCTTGATTATGATATCGGATGAATATCGCAATATTGGAACAAATAATTTAATAAATAATATATATATTTTTTAAAAATAATTGGCCTCGAGCTCGAAGACACTTTTTTATTTTTATACCCTACACCACCATAGTGGGGAGGGTATATTGGATATGTTCTGATGTTTGTAACGCCCAGAAATATTGGTCCAACCCCCATGGTAACTCAAATTTATGATGATCGGTCCATAATTAGTCGTAGCTCCCATATAAGGTCCACTTCCGAAAATCACTTAAAAGCGCATAACTCTCTTAAAAATGTTGGTATCCAAATAATATTGAACACAAATATGTTTCGTACATATACACATAACATGGTAGAATTTTATGACATTCGGTCCATAATTTCTCGTAGCTCCCATATAAGGCCCACTTCCGAAAACCACTTTAACGACCATAAATTTCTTAAAAATGTTGGTATCCAAATAAAATTCGACACAAATAAGTTTCTTGTATAAAGAAATGATGACACCTAATTTGATAATGGTCGGTCCATAATTAGTCGAAACTCCCATATAAGATCCTCTAAAGTTTAACACATTAATATTTATATTCACAGACATCATGACACTAAATTTTTGAATGATCGGTCCACAATAGGTTATATCTCCCATATTTTGTACATTTCTGAAAAACTGTTTAATACATATAATGGGTGTAGGGTATTATATGGTCGGGCTTGACCGACTATACTTTCTTACCTGTTTTTATAAAAAAAGGTCGAAGAAATCAATATTTAATTTAATTTTTCGTTAGGAATTACATACGAACCACTATGTCATCATTATAAAATCTATTTGTTTGTGTAAAATAACAAGAAAAACTGGTTAACAAAAATACACTGTCGTAATATTTGAGAACAAAATTTAAATTAAAACAAAGAAAAAAATATAGTCGGTCAAGCCCAACCATATGATATCCAGAGTATATGAGCAAAAACTGTTTTTTAGAAGTGAAGGCTATTTGGGAGCTACGACCTATTATAGACCAATTAGATTGATTTTCCCAACAAATCTTATTTGCCATTATGTGGAAGTTATGAATAATTCTGGAGCGATAAGTATAAGGTGGCATGATTTGGTATATGAAATTTATTTCTGTTCAATTTTGTTTGGATACTAACATTTTTACAAGATGTATGGCCTTTAAAGTGGGCCATTTATGAGAGCCATGATCAGTTATCATCAGATCCGCAAAAAATTTTCAAATATGATTTTGAAAAATGTAAAATTTTAGTAAAAACGCAATCCGTTTTCTAGCAATTGCCAAAAAAAAAAAAAAGTAAGCAGGAACTACCATATTTTACAAACAATCCAGATTATTGTCGTAAAAATAAAAGTGACGGCACAAAAAAACTTTCTGAACACAACAACCGCATAATTATAAACTCTGCCAGCAACACAATGAAGACTAAAACAAACTTAGAAACTAACTGGACACAGGTTAGTCAATAATCTTTGTTAATAGTTGCACTATTTATAAATATATTTGATTTTTTCCGATGAGAAAAATTCATTCTTGGAAGGAACAACGATATTTCTCAAAAATAAATTTGATTAGGGCAGCTTTTTGTTAAGACAGTTTGCTTGATTTGGCATAAAAATTTTTTCTTCTTTCTTACTCAATATCAGTAGCTGGAAAATTAGTGTCATTTCAGGAAATAGTAATGAAAAATAATTTATTTTACAACAAGACGCACTTATACATGTATGTAAGTCATCAGCCAAAGTTGGTTGTCATCGAAAAATATGAATGTACTTGAAAGGCCCGAATGTTCTCCAGATCAAAACCCCATTACAAATATTTTGAAAATATAAAGCCGTCGAACTTATACCTAAAACCGACACTATGAAAGCATATATCACATAAAAAAAGCTGTTACAGATGCTTAGAGATCTATATCTGAAGATGTAAGAAAAAATCTGGTAAACTGTATGTCTATTGGTATTTTAACCGCCTGGCCCACGATGTAGAACGATAACGTTCGCTTAAGACACAAACTTTTTATCGTATCAATTTTTTACTCAATCAAGTTTGTTTATTCCACAATCTAGTTTGTGTCTTAAGTCTTATCTAAGCGAATGTAAGTTTTTTTTTAATTTTATATAATATACCCCAATAAAAATAATGATTTTTTTTTTTTTTTGTTAAATAATATTTGTTTTTTGTTCGTAGATTAAACTATTTTACGTTTTGAACTTCGAGAACGATATACACTGCCTGCCACTTGAATACGAAACCACATTTTTTAACTTTAATTAAGTAACGGGTCCACCATCTAACGTTTTTTTTCAACTAGTGCTTATTTCGTGAATGGTAACACTTAGCTCATGCCTGATTTGACAGATAATTAGTTTTAACAACGCTGGGAAATATTGCGACATTACTTTGAAAATCATGGTAATGTTGCAGAATGTGTGCGAAAAAAAATCATCTTTTCAGATGAAGCTCATTTTGAAATTGGCGGGTATGTAAACAAGCAAAATTGTAGCATTTGGGGTACAGAAAACCCGCACATATACATTGAAAACCCGATGCACCCAAAACGAGTCACTGTTTGGTGCGGATTTTGGTCCAGAGGTATAATTGGGCCATTTTTCTTCGAGAATGAGCAAGGAGTGGCCGTTACAGTCAATGGCGATCGTAATCGCCATTGAATGAATTTTTGTTCACACAAATTGAAATATTGGCAACATTTGGTTTCAACAGGACAGCGCTACGTGCCACACAGACGATGCTACACTCAATGTTTTGCGCCCTGTGTTTGAAGATGGCATTATCAGCCGCAGAGCTGATGCCGTTTGGCCACCTCGGAGCTGCGATTTGATACCGTTGGACTATTATTTGTGGGGTGCCGTCAAAGATAAGTGTTACGCCGACAAGCCAGAGACAATTGACGCTTTAAAGGACAATATTCGTGAAGCCATTGGTGAAATACAGTTGCACACAATCGATAATGTGCTTAAAAATTGGACCGACCGATCATGTAGGCTACTGCATGGTCAGCCGAGGCAGCCATTTGAATGAAATTATTTTCCATTTTTAATCGGAAGGATTGTACTTTCAAATAAAAAAGAAATTTGAGAAAATATTCAGTTGTTTTTTTTATAGCATTTTCAAAAAAAAAAAAGTTATTTGGCGGACTCCTCTTTCAGAAAAAAAATAATTTTTTGCACAACCAAATTTCAAGGTTGTGGCTTTAGTTTCCTGAAGAAATAAAAAATATACATATTTTGTTATACTAAAGTTATGCATTTATTTAAAGACATGCATTTCTGTGTTACTTGTTCGTGTGTCACTTGAATAAGGAATACATATATTAAAATTAAGCAAACTGTATTTTTTTTTTTTAAATTTTCGGTTATTGCAATTTTAGGTCTAGCATTTAATTAGTAATGGCTGAACTCATCACTATGTTTAGAAATAACCTCAAAAATACGATTTGGCATCGACTTGTATAATGACTGTAATTAATTTTGCGAAATTCAACTCCATGCTTCCGTTATTGCATCCTTTAAAGATTCTACTGTCTCAAATTGTTTTCTTCCTTCATAAACTATTCTTGCAAGCCAACCTTAGATATTTTCCATTGTGATTCCTTTTTCAAGTGGCAGGTAGTGTATATACTTGTATTTATTGATTTTCACAGTTTATTATTGTATGCAAGGAAACAAACGCCACATTTTCTTTTAAAATTTCATGTAGGCGACATGCCACGCCCGCATATGAAATTAATATTAACAACCTATCTCGGAAAAGTGAGAGTCCTACAATTGTTTATAAAAAATTTCGACGTCAATATGAACATAAGAAATAGAAAGCGTAGTACTTCAAACCTAATAAAACTGCTAAAAATCTAGGAAAATTTAATATCTAATTTCGTGCTATTAACTTTAGTCTACATTGCCTAAATTAAATCTATTGGAATCTATTATATGATGTTATTAAATGACAGTTTTATTTCATTCTTCAATTCCTCTTTGAATTATATTACAAGGTCGTAGTTCAAAATCTTTCTTTTTGTTTTTGATACTATTTCCCTCATCATGCCCTTAAGATATACATACATACATACATACATACATACATACATACATACATACATACATACATACATACATACATACATACATACATACATGCGTACATAAATAAATTATTGTAGAGAAAAAATTCCCAAAGTAAGTGAAGAAAACATACTTTCTAAGATTGTTTGAAAGTTTGTAAGCAATAGTTAAGCATGTTGGCAGTCACGTGTGTAGTGAAAAATTGATTAATATGTTTTGTTTGCTTCTGAGATGAAATTATTAAATTAAGTTTTTGTAACATCGCTATACCAGACATATTAAAGTCAAGTTATTGCATGTGCTAATACACTCACTAATCTAAATTACATATTGTTATTGGTAACTTGAATTTGGTTTTGGGTCAAACTTTTTAAATATTGCTAAAAATGTAAAGAAAGGCAATTAAAATTGGCTCTTAAATATGGAATGGAAAAATTAATCTTTTTATTTTGTTAGTATTATAATAAATAAATAATGAATTTACATTATTTCATGGGGTAAAATTATATTATTTGTGTATAAAGAAAAAAGGTTTCCATTTTACGTGATAAAAATGTATGTAGTGTTACTAAACAGTAAAGATGTACAATGTACAATGTCATCAATTATTTGCAATTCTTTCAATTTTTCTTTGTTAAAGGCATAAAATGCCGTACAAAATTAAAAACAACTTAGATTGCTATATTCGGCAGTGCCGAATCTTTAATTCCCTCCACCTAAACGTAATAAGAGATACAAAAACTACACTGGTTTAGGAATAATAATATCCTTATTCTGTGTTTTCTATTCAGTCTTAGTGCAAATTTTATTAATATTTTATATATTATTTGAAAGACAATTTTACAACCAACATATCTTATTGTAAATGTTTTTAAATTTTATCTAATTTCGACCATTTATAATAGATGTACGATTAAATACAGATTCTTACTGAATTCGTTTGATTTTCATAATAATCTTGAGTGTAATTTAAGAATTTATAAAACTACGAGAACATTTTTCCATATTCACAACAAGCTAAGAATCAGATGTATGGGTGGCATAGTAGAAGTGGACCAACTATGGACTGATAGCTTCTAAATCCTGTATCCACTAATGTGGTTTCTGCCTATATAAGGCCTATTTTGGTTGAATTTCATCTCAATAACGTTATTTACAAGAGTTGTATAGTTGTTTAGGATGCTCGAAAGTGGACTTAGTGCGGGAGCTATTGCCAATTATGGACTGACAGCTACAAAATCCAGTAGCATAATTGATTTGTGGAATAAAATTACTGATGTATATAAAAGTTTGTTCGATATCGAAATTTATTAGATTATTAGGTTTATTTGTTTTTCGGAAATGGTTCTTATATGGCAAATTATGGGCCGATCTTCTTAAATTTTGAAATAGTGATTTTTATGCATATGAGGATATTTCACGTCGAATTTCAACATAATAACGTGATAATAACAACATAATAATATATTAACATTAACGTGAATTTCGGAAGTGGACTTTATGTAGGGGATATAGTCAAATCTGGACCGATATTCTCAAAATCCAGCAGTTAGATTTTGGCATGTATAAAATGATCCGTGTCAAATTTTTGATCAGTACCGTTATTTATAAGAGATTTTGAAAGAGGGCTTTATATGGGGGATACGGTTAAAAATGGATCGAAATTCACAAAATTTTGTGGAATGTTTTTTGTATATAATGAATGATCTCGTGTAAAGTATTGAGTCAGTACTGATATTTATACGATATGTGGTCCTTATATGGGAGCTATGAACAATTATGGGCCGACCATTATAAAATTTAGTACAACAAGGATCCCAAATTTATAAATAATCAAGCTCGAGGTCATTTATAAATTTGGGATCCTACAAAGAAAAGGTCGAATATTTCAAACTTTTATTTAGTACAACAATTTATTTACCTTTAAGGATTCTTTATGTCAAATTTTTACCATTTAAAATTATTTATACCAGTTTTTATTTATGTGAATTTTGGAAGTGGACTTTAAATGGGGTCTTTGGTCGAATTTTGTATTAATATTTCAGTTTTATAGGCATTTATGTATAATTAAGCCATATTTCGGGAAAATATTTTTATGGGGGCTATAAGAAATCATGAACCTTTCTTTCTTCTTTTATCATAAGAACAACGTATACAAAATTCCTTGGGAATATCTGAAATATATTTGAAAAAATTGTAAGAAAAATATTTAAAATTATCAATTTTTTATAGAGATAAAACAAACTAGCATGTACTAAGTTTTGTACAAGTGTGTCTTTTGAAATATTTGCATGAAAATATCAAAGTTTACCCTTAGATTTGCTGTATTTCCTTTGTTTTTTACTTTTAAAAATATACTAGTTTCATATTAACTAAATTGCATATGGCAAACACTTTTTGCAAATTATCCAATACAATTTAAATTATAATAAATAATAAAGAAACTGGCATTGAGGAGAATATTCTAAAGTAGCTGTTCGAGTAATAGCTAAGTCAATAAGTGATAATAATAGTCGAGAAAAGGAGTTGTATTATTACCAAACAACAAATCAGAGGACGCAAAAACCTATTAATTTCAGCGAAAGCACATCTTATGATAACAAAAATGAAATGAGACAAGTGTTTAACACCTAACGATACAATACGGTTAAAGATTACCACAGAGCCCAGGAATTGGACAATAGGCGACTAGAAGCATATAATCTGGGCAAACGAATCCAAATTGAATCGTTTTCAAACCAAAGATACACAATATTGCTGACACCGAATAGCCTAGAAAATTCAAAGACACCCTGTAAAGGACACAATGAAAAATGGTGGAAGGAATGTAATGATATGGGGTTAATTTCTATGGTGGCACCTCAGACCATTGTAAAGAATTGAAGGAATAATTTTTTTTTTTTTTTTTTTTTTTTTTTTTTATAGCCTTTATTTATTTATTGAATCTTCATATAATGAAATGACAATAAGTATTCAAATCTTAATACTAAAAAGAAAATAATAAGCCCAGCCAGTGCTAGACAAAAATTTTATGATACTAAAAAAATTTCACATCAACTGATCCAGTCATCTATTTTGCGCTTGAGTTAAAGCAAGGGTATCCCTCCTTCTCAACCGATTATGGCCACTAAAGTTAAGGATGTCTCGTGCAAGTGGGTTTGGGTGGTGTTCAAGTTTGCTGACATACTTTGACGCGTGTTTTGTAAATTCAACTTTTACTGATGGCACGCATAGATCTTTGTGAATTCGAGAATTTTTAACATACCATGGAGCTGCAGTAATTATACGTAGAATTTTATTTTGACCCCTTTGAATTTTTTCAATGTTTGATGCTGAGGCAGTACCCCATAATTGAATTCCATAGCACCAGATTGGCTTTAGAATTGCATTGTACAACAATAGTTTGCAGTCCAACTTTAGTGAAGAATTTCTGCCAATTAGCCAATTAAGTTGCACTGCTTTTAATCTCATCTGTGTAAGTTTCGCTTCAATATGAGACTTCCAAGTTAAACGGCGGTCGAGGTGAATGCCGAGGTATTTGACTTCATTTTGTTGAGGAATAATTTGATTATTTATTTTGATGAACGAGCAAGTTTCTTTTCGCAATGTGAAAGTGATATGAATACATTTCTGTTCATTAGCCCTGATTTTCCAAAGCTCTAGCCAATTCTCTAGTTTATAAACATAATTCTGCAAATTCTGTGATGCTACTTGGTGGTCCTTGTGAACGCTGATAAAGGCTGTATCGTCTGCGAAAGTTGACGTGTGGATTTTGGGGTCTGACGGCATGTCGGAGGCATAAATCAAATATAAAGTAGGACCCAGTATGCTACCCTGTGGCACACCTGTTTCAATTGGCTGAGCGGGGCTTAAAAAATTGCCTTCTTTGATTTTAAATTTGCGACCGTATAAATAACTTTCCATAAGTTTATGGGTGTTAGCAGGCAGAGTTAATTTTATTTTGTGCATTAAACCGTCATGCCAAACTTTGTCGAACGCTTGGGACACATCAATGAAAAGGGCGGAGCAGTATTTTCTGTCTTCAAACGACCCTCTTATCACATTTACCAATCTGTGTGTTTGTTCGATGGTGCTGTGTTTAGCTCTGAAGCCGAATTGATGATTAGGAATGCATTCAGTGTCGTTCAGAATTACATTAACAATTTTTCGAACAGTTTAGAAATTGTCGGCAATAGGCTAATTGGCCTATATGACTCTACTTTGGTGTGATCCTTCCCTGGCATAGGAATCATAGTGATCATAGACACCTACCAATCTGCAGGATAGTATTCTAGGCGTAAAATAGCGTTGAAGATAAAGAGGATAATTCTTCTAGCTACACGAGGTAACTCCACAAGCATTTTATTGCTGATTTTATCCATACCTGGAGCCTTTCTAAGGTTCAGAGTACCAATAGCGCTTTGGACATCACCAAAGTTTAGTCTTAGAGGTACAGGAGGTCTAATAACGAGTGGTGGCAAATCAGATACGTTATTTGAGTTGTTTTTAGTAAACACATTTCTTAAATGGTTAACAAATAATGTCCCTTTCTCGGAATCGTTTCTAGCCCAGTCACCAGTCGGATTTCGCAAAGGAGGTTTTCCTCTCACTGGTCTTTTTAAACCTCTTGCCGCCCTCCATAACGAGTAGTCAGATTGTGGGGTACTCTCAAGACCCTCCAAGTAGGATCTAAGTGAAGCCGTTCTTTGGGTTTTTAAGAAATGTCTTAGTATATCTCTGCATACCCGTAGCCTAGCTTTCAGTTCAGGAGACCTGTGAAGTTGCCACTCTCTTCTCATTCTTCTTTTTTCTGATAGGAGATGTTTGAGTTCAGATAAATAAGTTCTGTTTGTCCTATTTCTACATTCAACGTGATAAGTGGAAGCATGATGCACAGCTCGTCGAAGGTCCTCGGTAAAGTTGCCAATCGACTCATCGATATCGTCGGTAGTTCTCAACACAATATTTTCCGTGCAATGAGAACTTAAATACTTTTTGTATTTTATCCAGCTTACTCGGGTCTTAGTCATGTTTCTAAATGGAGAGCCACACACTTGAGGGAAATGCATTGAAATGATAGTAGGAGAGTGATCTGAGGACAAGTCTAATGAAGGATCCACTTGCATCCATTCTACAGGGATATTTTTCACTACTCCAAAGTCAATAACATCGGGAATCTTCCGTCGGTCCGTCGGCCAGTAGGTGGGATGTCCGCTTGAGAGTACATCTAAGCCCATTTGAGCAATGGTGTTGAAGAGTACGCGACCCTTTGGGGTTACCAGACGTGAACCCCAAAATGTGTGTTTGGCGTTAAAGTCGCCAGCAACTAAAAATCTAGCTCCAAGGGAATTAAAGAAGTTATGGTATTGGTGTTCTTTTATTGAGAATCGAGGCGGAGAATAAATCGATGATAAAACAAATTTGTATTGACAGAATTCAATGCAAATGTTTGTTGCTTGGAGGTAATCCTCACTTATGTTATTCATTAGATAATGTTTTATTCTGTTCTTTATAAGAATTGCCGAACCTCCACAAGCTCTTCCGCGGGGATCTTTAGTATCGTACAACACGTAGCCATTAATTTTGAAGTACTCTGTCGACGTCAAGTGAGTTTCAGCAATCATCATAACATCAATCTGCTTATCCATCAGGAAGTATTCCAGTTCGTTTTTATGTTGGCGGAGGCCGTTCGCGTTCCAAAAACAAATTTTTAAATAAATCATTTCTTTAAAATGGCTTGCAAGATAGTGGATTGCATTTTCAGCATTTCCTGCATCATGGATGTCATGGTGGTCGTAAAAGTGTTCATCCCAGAAGTAACTGGAAATTTCTTACTGATATTATTTTTAGATGTTCGAAATTCCTATTAGAGATTACCATCCTGATATCATTCAAGCTGATTCGAATAAGGCTGAAATTTTAAACACAATTCGTTTGACTTTTTTTTTCTATATTTATATTATACATATTACTAAAAATTATAAATTTTAATATAAATCAAATATATCCAACTGCCTTCTTTAATGCCTACTGTCGCTGAGGCACTTCTATTGTTGTATATTGTTGTATAAATTAAAGCTAATTACAGTGTAAGGCTACTTGAACTAATAATTATTCATAATGTTTTGTATCCTGTAACATTTACATTAGTAATTTTATTTAATAGACATTTACATTCAGCTAAATGAAATCACCCATTTCTTCATACATAATAACTTGATTTACTTTTTATTTCGAGTATTTAGTATTTAATGTTTGACACCTACTTAGTAAACAATTATAATACAAAAGGTGTACATTGCCACTGGTCACTGGTTTCAAGTCTTAATAACACTTATGAAACAACATAAAATGGGCTGTAGACAACTTGCAACAATAATTTAAACGAAATAGTTTCGTGACACGTGAAATGTGGAAATATTATATTATTTATTTAATTTGTATGACCAGTATTAAAATATCCCAAACACAGTGTCTAGTTCTGTTTTAGTTCCCCTCTAGGGTATCTTGCTTTTATATCATTTGGTGATTTCATATAATAAAAAATTCCTTGTTTTCAACTATCGTTAGCATGATAGCTTCAAATGCAAATTTTTTTGGAAATAATTCAATTTATTCATTCCAGATATTTAAATTGTTTCCTATTTTTCTTCAGCTTAATAAAACTACCAAAATAATTTAAATTAATATTTTAAGTACAAATTATACTACATATTTAAATTGTCCGTTGAAAGTATACTCGAGAAAAATGTCACACATTAAAGAACATAATTTTTAATTGTTTGCGAAAAATTCCTAAAAAAGCAAAACAATTTTTGTGGCAAAAAATGCATAAAAAGTTAAGCGAAAAAGGATGCGAAATAAATAAAGTAGGTAACAAGATTCAGCTGTCCGGATTTAAATACCCCTCACTGAATTATAATTAGAAATACAAACACGATACTGGTTATAGGACTAGAATATCCCTATTCTGTGTTTCTGATTAAGTAAAATTTTCGATCAGTACCGTTATTTATAAGAGATTTATGAGTATTGAGGTGATTTTTGAAAGACGGCTTTATATGGGGGATAAGGTAAAATATGGACCAAAATTCACAAAATTTTGCTGTATGATGTTGGTGTTTATTTCATGATATTATCTAAAAATGGTTAAAAAAAATATCAAGTTTTTATGGAGGTTGTATTTCAGGTTGGTCTGTAATTCTGGTTCTACTATACCGATTTTGCTGATCAATACAAAGGTGCCTGACAAAATAGAAAATATTTTTCTAGAAATATTGCCAAGTTTATTCGTGTATTTTGGGCGTGAAAGTGTTTTGCACGAGCAGACAGATGTAGAATGTAACTTGTCTGATTCTAATGCTGTAATTATAATTACAAAAAAATATAAAAATTTCATATTGATCAAGGATATATATATATTGTTGGGTCTCACGGAATGACAAACGTATATATACCCCCATTCACAATTTGTAGTGGTGGAGTATATAATAACTTCTTTTTAAATGCGTATTTGGAAAATAGACATGTTACTTGTGTTAAGTGGAAAAAACTTACACTTAATCTTAATCCTCGATTTTCCTTTTTACTCAGATAGAAAGAAATGCAACAAACATAATGTTGCGGTGAACTCATCATTTTACCGCTTAGAGACAGAACCACAGCCAGGCTGAAACCAAAGGTTTAGGGCCACCTGACTCCCATGATCCCATCATCATAAAATTTAGCACACTGATTTATATATGTATATGGATTATTTGTCGTAAATTTTTACTTCAAAACGATGTTTTAAGAGACCTATGAGCATTTTTATGGTTTTCGGAAGTGTACTTAATATGGGTCTAAAAGTCAAACATGAACCAAACAAAACAAAATTTCAGATCAGAAATTGTAATTCAGAAATCATACTAATATTGGTTACACGGGCATTATGCTACTGCATTTTGTAGCTATCAATCCATATTTGGCAATATCTCCCGAATTAAGTCCACTTCCGAGCATAACAAACAAACAACTCTTATAAATAACGTCATTGAGATGAAATTCGACCAAAATAAGCCTAAAATACATAGAAATAATATTAGTGGATACTGGATGTAGAATCTATCAATCCATAATTGGTCCACTTCTACTATGCCATCCATTAATCTTTTGTAAATAATATCATTGAATTCAAATTCAAACAGAAAAGTCTCACCTTATTTCTTATCCTTTTTTATAATTTGTTTCTTAACTTGTTGTGAATATGGAATTTTTTTTTATTTTAAAAATTATTAAATTACACTCAAGAGTATTATGAAAATCAGACAAACTCTGTAAATTACAGTATGAATCGGTAATTACATCAACTATAAATGATCAAAATTAGATAAAATTTCAAAACATTTAAAATAAATTATGTTGGTCGTAAAATTGTCTTTTAAATAATATATAAAATACTAATAAAATTGCAATAAGACTGAATAGAAAACATAGAATAAGAATATTCTAGTCCTAAAACCAGTGTAGTTTCTGTATTTCTTGTTACGTTTAGGTGGAGGGGATTAAAGATTCGGAACACCCGAATATTGTCCTCTAACTTGTTTTTACATAGTTGTAACTGATCTGTGTATAATTTAATTTTGATACTGATGTTTTTGTAGGTTAAAGAGTTTTTCGGAAGTAGTCCTCATAAGGGAGCAGTGACTTAATATGAACCGTTTAGAATGAAATTATGTACGACGATTTTAATGGATAATAATAATTGAGTTTCAACTTGATAGAGATGTTTATTAGACATTTATGTACATTCAAGTGATTTTCGGAAGTGGTATTTATATGGGGGCTATGGATAAATATGGACCGAACAGCATAAAATTTTGTACAAGGATTTATATGTACGAGTATACATGGATTATTTGTATTTAAAATCAACTTGATAGTCATTTTTATAAGAGATTTATGCTCATTAAAGTGATTTTCAGAAGTGGTCTTTATATGAGACTATGTCAAAACATTGACCGATGTAAACAAAATATCGTTTTGACATTTTTCGTTGTTTGAATCTTATGGATAGGGCTTTTCTATAAAGATTTAGGTCAGCGTTGTCAGTTTAGGGGATTTATTCCCAAATTGAGGATTTTTTTCGTGATTTGGGATAAAAATTTCATCTTGGGGATTGGGTACACAATTTTAAGGGATTTTTTGGGTATTTTTTTTATAACTGATGGTAACAAGAATGATTTTTGAGCTAAAAAATGTGCATCTGGCAAGTCTAAAAATGTGTGTTATTATTTATAGTGGATGGTTTCCAATAAAGAAGTGGTATGTAAATATTTAAAAAAAAAATATATATTAAAAAATCATAATGCTTCTTGGGAACGCGAAAATTGGGCAAAATGTATGAAATATACATACACGAGTATATTTTTAAAGGCTAGCGCTTGCGTTGAACGTGTTTTTTTTCAATAATGAATACTACCAAAACAAAAATACGTAAAAATATGTAATATGAATTATTGGAAGCACTTCTCAGAATAAACACATACTTTAAAGATAATTCAATTTGTTGTGAGAAATTTAATCCATCTGCTGAAATGCTAAAGCTTTTTAATACAAGCAATATGTACAACAAAATTTCTGAGGCTGATGAATTAGAAGATCTTGATTCTGAAGTTTTTGAACTTTGGTAAATAATTTTTTATATGTATGTATGTATTTCTATATATTAAATTATGTGTAATTTTTTCTTTACAAAATACATATATAATTACAAATCGAATTAGTTTGAATATCAATATATGTAGCTATCGATAAAAATGACTTTTATTAAATAAATATGTTATTTTTTAAATAAAATAAAAATTTTACAAAAAAAATTTGAATAAAAAAATCAGTTTCGGAATTTTTGGGGATGACAAATCAAAAATTGGGGATAAGCTCTAAAAAAATACTGGCAGCACTGATTTCGGTACCATAAAGTAATTTGTATGGGGCCTATGAAAAGTAATGGATCAACATTTTCAACAGGTCTTGTCCCTCTGTAATAAAAATAAAGTATGCAAAATTTCTTGATATTATCTGCATTATATTTGAAGAAAATTGCAAAAAACATGTGAGAAATATTGAGGTTGTCAGAAAGTTTAAGCTTTAACTCGGATCCTACCAGAACGATTTGGCTCATGTTCAATGCCAAACTTTTCGGTGGAACAAACAATGTTTGGTATAAATTTCATTCTTATTTGTGTGGCTTCAACACACGGACAGACGGACGGCCATGGCTAGATTGTCTTACAATCTTAAAAGAACTTAGAATATATAGACTTTTTGGTATTACGACTAATATTTCGATGTGTTACAAATAATATGAGAAACTACCCTTTTTGGTAGTGGGTATATAAATTCATGTCACTGCAGAGTGTTGTATCCAATTCTAAATATTTAACAAAATCTAGATACATTTTAAAAATACCATATTTAAACCATAATAAAGTAACACAAAACAAATTTAATAATTGAAAACTTTAGCACTAAATTAATAAAGCATGGCTATAAGTACCTATACATATTCTTACATACATGACTACTATATAACGTCTGCATTATTTATAAGTAGTTAGTTGATTTTGTTTTAGTAATACAAAAGTTATGACAAACATATTTATAAGCAGCTGTGATTAGTTCTTGCCAAGTCGTCGCTGTGTTAAAATACATAACAAGTTAAAATGCTCTAAAGTATGTCGCGAAGTGCCACAATTTAGAATTTTAACTCATTACTTGGCAATGAAGTCTTTTGCTGGCTATAACTTACAAATGTGATTGTTAAATTAAAATGCTTAAATATTTGTCAAATGATTGAAGTTTATTGCTTTTAATGAATTTGTTTTCACATCAATGGATTTATGAAATGAAAATTTAAAATCAAAAGAAAGCAATTAGAGAGAAAATAAAATACAGATAACTGAAGCAAATGAAATGAAAACTTTAAGAAAAGTACGAACGAAATTACCCTACCACCCTTGTTTAATCTCGAGAAGGAGCAAAAATATTTTACTAACGTTTTATTTTGTGTAGTTCATCATATATTCACTCTGTTTGCCAACTGTTTGTGATTTAGCTTTTATAATTTATTAAATTGTAATACTTATCATAAATATTTATTCTGATTTGTAACATTATAAGGGAATTAAATAAGTAGTAAAATTAATTATGTTAAGTTATTTACCTCTTAAAGAATTTCTAAAATTCTTTGAAGAATTTACTTGCTAATGAAATGTAATGTCATTTATGTATAAAATCAAAAGTTGGAAGTATTAATATAGTATGTATATAAATTGTTTAGTAAATACAAGCAAATAGGAAAATATATTTCCGCTATTTATTTTTGGGGTTGGCAATTGAAAAAAATCTTAATATTAATGGATTATTATTAACTTGTTATTCTACAAAAATAACTTTTGCAATTAAAAGTGGAATTATTGTAGAGTGGAAAAAACTGCAAAAAAAAAATTTCTTACTTTTAAATAATGATTGATAATTTGTGTTATTTTATTTCAAGGATCTACGGACGAGTTCGTGGTAATTTTAGCTACAACATGGTTGTGCTAAACTAATATTTTAACATACGCTTTAATAATTATCAGTTTCTAAGTTTATTTAATTTAAACATAAACCTTCCGATGTACTATAAATTTTGTTATCTTAAAGATTATTAAATTAAATTTGGTACTCAAACGTAAAGTAGAGCACCCGGAATAATATTTTTAATATATGTGACCCGGCCTATGAAAAGGTGGCTTATGACTCAAAAAAAAAATTTCCACTTTTTTTTTTGGTTTCGATAGTTTTTGATAGTGCTGGCAAAGTATTGAGTAATGGGTATGGAGTATCGAGTATTTGCCCTTTTCTTTGGATACTCAATACTTAAAAGTAGTTACTCGATACTTTCTGAGTTGTATGTTTAAGCAAGTTGAGCATAAAAATACATCACTGTATAAAACGACAACAATGTGTAAGCTACAAAATTAAACCAACCGCCGAAATAAAACTGTCTATTATTTCTTAATTTGTTGTTAACGTTGAATTAAAAGTTAGTTTTACATTTATTTTTGATTTAATAATAAAAGACATACAAAATCAATAATAGTTGAAAAACTACTTCAATTCGCAGATAAAAACTATGCGTTACAATTTCAAACAATCCGTTAAAAGTATCGAGTAGTATTGAGTACCCAAATGTAAAGTATTGAATATTATTGAGTAATGGAAAGTTAGTAGTGTACTAAAAACGTAGAGACAGAAGAGCACAAATGAAAGAAAAAACAGAATTTTATTGAAAATCCAGAATCAAGATAATAAATGGAATTGAAAAATTTAAAAACAAGATTGAACGCTGCAAAAACTCTTTATATACACACACGAACTTATCTCATTTATGCTCTTTTGCCTGACGAAATGCATTGGTTATCTTTAACAGCTGTTCTCGCAATTTGTTTTTTGAGTCATAAGCCACCTTTTCATAGGCCGGGTCACATATGTTATATATGTATTGTAGTGTGTCTTTATGTTCATCAATGCCAACACAATGTGTAAAGTTTTGTTTACGACTAAAAGTATCAAATATCAATGTCGTTGATCGTCATATAGTAAGCATTACATGTACATTATGCTGATGCAAGTGCGGGAATTACATTCTTCTTTTTACTAATTATCATTACAACTTAATTAACTTAGAAGTTTATGCAAATGAATAAAGAATTAAGTAAGCAATTTAAAATTGTGAAATCAGTCAAAAAGTAGATAGTATATAAGTCAAAAATATTATAAAGAAAGAGCAGACTGATTTTAGAGACACACACAGCAGTACCTGCTTAGATTCTTAATCAATCCTTAATAAATAAAAAAGGAAATAAATATTAAATAACAATTACAATAAAAATAAATATTAAATAAAGATTTCTTTTATTGTAGTATGTAAGTTAAATGTTAGAATTAGACACTAATAGCTTTTATCCTAATTTTAATACTAATATATTTAATATGCACTCACATTTTCTTAAATATATGAATGAGATTCAATCACAACTAGTTTCGTTTGTGTTTACTATTGTGATAAGTTCTTCTTTTCAAAATAGATCACTAGCTTTATTCAATACTTTAAGATTATGTGAGAAAATGTGCACAAATTGTTTATTTAATTTACTTGTTAGTGTCAAAAACCTGAAAGATGTAGGGTATCTATCATGTTATACATATTATCGAATTATACACTATTACTTATGCATCTATATAAGTACCCTTCTCCAAAAAAGGGTATTTTGTCATTAACAGTGAAGTTGTCAAAATAGCAATTCATTTTCCTCAAGCCCACCCAAGAGACCTGCCCCAACCTATCCCAACCTGTTTCTAAAAGGCATGATTTTTATATATCAAATTCCCACTTGGAAACATAAGGGATTAAAGTAGGGTCAATAATTATTTAAATTTTTCGCTTACATACTGCTTCTCTGTAAGATGTACAGAAATCATTTCAATGGTATTCGCTTATTTAATATTTCTTAGTAAGACGACTACAGCAGCAATTAGGCTACTTTTCCTAAAATATAAAAAAATTACTGGGAAGAATAATTACACTAATGTTATTAATATTTAAAAACAAAATAAAACAACTTAAAGGTCATTTATACGATGCAATTTTTCATGCAATTAATTGCACGCAATTGATGTTTGTTGGCGAACAGGGTAGATAAGCAAGATGGGTAGAAAAAGTTGACCGATTTTCGTTAATCATGCAATTTTTGACATTTCCTTTTACCATCGTTTGTGTTTTACTTATTTTGTTTTATTCTTATTCTGACATTGAAGTGTGCGTTATAAAAATTAATACACATACATACACGTACATACATTTTTCAAAAATAAAAAAATGTGTAACAAAGATTTAGTTGAATTGTTAATAATAAATTATAGACAACATGAAAATCTTTCCAGTATTTTTTTTTAATTTTTGTATATTTTATTTATGTATATGTATGTATATTATATTATATATGTACATACATATGTATATTTTTTGTATATTATATTTATATATTAAAATTTTGTTTTCTTTGTTGCGAATGAAAAACTATAGAGGTATGTGTAATTAAACGTCAAAAAATTGCATGATTTGTTGCACAGAAAATTTCATCGTATAAATGCACAATATTTTACGTAGTAATTTCAAAAGAGAATGGAAAAAATTGCATGCAATTAATTTCATCGTGTAAATGACCTATATGAGTGCTAATTTCGACTGTGCTGAATCTTAAGCACCTTTATAATAATAAGAATTACAAAAACAACACTGTTGTTAGGACTAGAATATCCTTATTCAGTGTTAGCGTCTGTATGCCCACTTGGACCTGTATGCACAGGCCAGTCAAAAAAGCTGAGCATACAAGAAATTGGAGGTTTTACCCAATGAATATTGTTCACAAACTCAACAAGAGCAACTTCAAGACGTTTGCGAACAGCAGGATTAATCCAATAACTAAGAAATTGGCTACCATATAGGTACCTTGAACGATTTGATGATGTTGCATATCCGAAATAAGAAAAATGGATCTATTACGATAAACTGAAGTATAAATAAACTGAATCGTTTGTGAAGCCTGGTTCACCAATTCGATTAAATTTGGCCAGACCATATGAGGTAACCTGTGACAAATGCAATTCATTCACTTGAAGCGAGCTTTTGTCGAAAAACGACTAAAATATACGACCAGCAGAAAGTCTAATATTCCATTATGACAACGCTCGGTCACATGTTGCAGAATACCTGTTAAAAAATATTTAGAATAAAACGAAAAGAGTATTTTTATATTTCTTAAACTATGTATAGACGGTCGTCAGATATTACAGCGTTGTCCGAAAATTTTTCAGAAAATGTCTAACAACCGTGTGAAATTAAAATTTTTGTCTTCCAACATTATAAGAAAAAGCATTTTCAGTGCATTGCCAGACAAAAATATTGTCAGACATCTAACAATCGTGTAAAGACAAAGTTTTGTCATTGTCATTGTTTTAAGACAATTGTCAAACACTTTTCATTGTTATGTGTGTAAAGTTTATGCATCTGCCAATGGCAGCAAACAAGTGTGCATTAATAACATTTTGGAAAAACAATTTCTGTTGACAAATAAATTCATTGTGTGACAATTGTGTGCAAATGAAATTGTTAGTATTCTTACAGTCGTCTGAACTGACAATTTGCCTTTTGCTAACAATTTTTCAATGTCAGTACATTGCTAGATCTGACAACGTTGTAATATCTGATGACCGTCTATACATAGCAATACACCGGTAATTGACAAACAAGCAATACGGGGTGACCATATTTTGTTTCATTTTTTAATGTTTTAGTAAATAATGTTAATTTTTACTTTAATTATTGGTTTATTTTTTACTTTATATAATTTAAGTTAAATATATAAAATAGTTAACTATAAAAATTGTTTTTATTTGTGTTTTTTTAATGTTAACTTTTTTATATATATTATTATTTATTAAAAATTATTTCTTATTTTTCGTCGTTATTGTTCTTCATACGCCTAATTTACACAGCGAATTGTCACCAACTAGTTCGTCGTGTTAGACGAAATTCGTTCGTTCCACTCATATATTTGTATAAAGTTAGTTAATACTAGATAAACTACATATTACGTGTTTATCTAATGTATATACATATGTATGTGTTTAATTGTTTGTTAGACAAAACAGCGTGTGCAAACTAGTGCACAGTGGGGCTGAATCTAATTTGTTGGAAAATAAGTCTGGCATTTCCAAACTGCTGGTCCGATCGAAATAAAATTTCTCATGGGCGTAGCCAAGGTTTATTCGATCTTAAGTTTACTGTAAAGATACCTTTCAGAAAAATAGTTTTTAATTTGTTTTGCATTTTTATATAAAGTTTTCTTTTAATACAAAAAGGCTTTTGGATTCATCTTCGAAACTTAAACTCGAATATTTTTTTTTTTTATTTTTATTTATTTATTGTAATCGAAAAGCCTATGAAGGCCAAAAATGATTACATATTGAAAACATTTCTTGGCTTTATTTCCAACAAAATGTTGATTCTGTTACACTGTACATTGTTTTTATATTTCCATTTGGATTAAGTCATGTATATGCTAAGTTATGTAAGTCATTATTTTAACTTTTCATTGTTTGATAATCCTTCCAGCAGGTCTTAGTTTAATCCTCGACATGTTGAACATTTACTGGCAACAATGTGTGATTATTTCAATAGAAATAGATAACCCTCATGTGAATGTGTTTTTTTAGATATGCATCAGGGATGTTTGTATTAATTTTTTCTTTCTCTTTAAGTATACTACTCATGTAAAGAGTATATAAGAACAAACAAACACCTACATATAAGGTATTCAAACAACTGATTTCATAGTTCTTAAAACATACTGTTTACTCAGACTATACTCGTATATACATACTTTAAATTATTTGTATGCATATACCCAGCACAAATGTAAAATAGCAACATAAATACGAGTGAAATCGATATAACCTTAATACTAGATTTAAGAGTTAAGTCTCTTGCAAATCTCTCCACTATATTTAACTTGTGCACAGCTTTGAGCCAGAGTTTTAACAAAAATTTAACTTATATTTTCTTTGTCACATTTAACAACTAAGTAGAAAAATAAATCAGTTTTCGCATTTTGCGATTCACTCTTTTAAGTGGTTTACATTACTGATTGAGAAATACTGTTTTGGTTATTTTATTATTTTAGTTGAGTAAAGAGTTTGGATGATTATATTTCCTTTGTGCACTCGAATGGCTATCGTAATTCTACCACCAAAACTCACAAGTTTTGCTTTGCAACTTTTCTTCATTTTATTTTTATTTGCTTTTCCATAGGCACAGTTTAATGTGACCCTCTCCAGAAGGTTACTGGGATTTCTGTTCAAGCGGATAGCCTAAATCTCCTTCAGTGTTAGATTTATTTAGCTTATGAAAATAAGTACGATATAGAATTTAATTTTGCTTTTCTAACAGCCAAGAATTTTACAAATTATTCTGATCGTAAAGCAAAATTTCGAAATAATGCTTAAAATTTAAGGTTCGTGATCATATAGATGAGGATAAGGATTTTTATCCGAAATTCTACAGATTATAACTTTTTGATTGGGCTCTTTCAAAAGTTTTATTTTTTATTAGACAAATAGTTTGATCAGTCAAATAAAACTTGGCATTTATTGTCATTCGTTCATAGCATATATAATATTAACAGATATTATATGTATTTTAAGATTATTGATAAAATCCTCATTAACTTAAAGAAATTTTCCGAACCCTGTCAAATATGATTCAAGTACAAATAAAAAGATTAACAGCCTTATGCAAAAAAAAAAAAAACTTAACACAGGCAACCATCATGAAAAATTAACTTTTAGCTTAACACACGTCTTGTTATGCGATGATAACATTAAATAATTTAAACCAGCTACTTACCAAATTTTATTTAAAGTGACGTTAAAATATTTCATTGTTTTAACAAAAAGAGTTTTGTGAATTTTTATGTGGATTTTTACATAAAAAATGGGAACTTTAACTTTAAATGACCAGAATAGGTAAAATTATAGATTTTTATACCCTCCACCATCATAAGTGGTGAATCAGGGTATGTATAAGTTTGTCATTCCGTGTGTAACACTGAGAAATAGTCATCTGAGACTCAACAAATTCGATTGAGCCCTGTCCGTCTGTCTGTCTGTCCGTCTGATTGTCAGTCTGTGTGTCTGTCTGGCTGTGTAAAACACTGTCACGTCCAAAGGACAGTTTGATTTTACTGTTGTGATACTTAGTTTAATACAATTTAATTATACTGTGATATTATTTTTATTTATATTTTTGCATTTCTTTTGTTTAATTAAATTTATGTTTTATATTGTAAATATTCTAAATGCAGAACTATTGACGAAAGATTATATATCTAATAAAATATCCCTGATGATGTTGGGATACTCCAACGAAACGTCGGAAAAATAAATTATGAAATAATCTTTTATTTGCATAGAATACATGACCTTAATAAGCCCGATTTAGAATTTGCTAAACAAATCAATAATAAAATAAGGAAAAGGTCGATAAAAAACTTAAATATACAAAATCAACAAAGTTTTATAATTATTGAAAACCAGCAATATCGGTAAAGTAGAACCAGTGTTATGGACACAACTGTGAGACAACCCCCATAAAAATTTGCTTTTATGACAAAAGAAGATAGTGTGAGGAAAATAGTATGAAGCGGTCCATAATTTCTCATAGTCCCCATAATCTTCCTGAAATATTCCTCAATTATACATAAATGCCTATAAAATTTGAATATCAATATAAACTTCAGCTGAAATAAGTTTCATGCAAAGCAGAATCGTAAAATGAAATTTGTTTTAGTTTCGTCCATGTTGGACCATAGACCCCGTATAAAGTCCGTATGCTCCATATAAAGCCCGCTTCCAAAAATCACTTTAATACTCATAAATCTCTTATAAAAAAGGGTACTGATCTAAAATTTTACACGGATCATTTACATACATGCCAAAATCTAACTGCTGCATTTTGAGAATATCGGTCCATATTTGACTATGTCCCCTATATAAGGTCCACTTCCGAAATCCACGTTAATACTATCCTCACATTAATAAAAATCACTGTTCCAAAATATAAGAATATCGACCCATAATTAGTCGTAGCTCCCATATAAGGCCCACTTTCGAAAATCACTTTAAAGAGCATAACTCGCTCAAAAATGTTGGTATCGAAATAATATTAAATGAAAATATATTACATATGTCTAAAAATGATATGGTCCAATTTTAGTATGATCGGTCCATAATTAGTTGTAGCTCCCATATAAGGCCCACTTCCGAAAATTACTTTAAAGAGCATAACTCGCTCAAAAATGTTGGTATCGAAATAATATTGAATGAAAATATATTACATATGTCTAAAAATAATACGGTCCAATTTTAGTATGATCGGTCCATAATTAGTCGTAGCTCCCATATAAGGCCCACTTCCGAAAATTACTTTAAAGAGCATAACTCGCTCAAAAATATTGGTATCCAAATAATATCCAATTTTATTATGATCGGTCCATAATTAGTCGAAACTCCCATATAAGACCCTCTCCGTAATTCACTTTAAGCTCCATAAATCGTTTAAAGTATATTTATATCGAGATAAAGTTTAACACATATAACACATATAATAATCGGTCCACAATAGGTTATATCTCTCATATATCGCCCATTTCTAAAAAACTGTTTTATACATATACATGTACTGTATTATATGGTCGGGTTTGACCGACTATACTTTCTTACTTATTGTTTATTAATTTTCAATTCTTATATTCTTAATTGGGTATGAGAATTAAATCAATAATATTTTTTGTTATTTATGCAAAATTTTTCATTTCTGGATTTTAGTTTGTCATCCATAGCTTTTAATTATGGTAGATGATTAAAAACAAAAGATTTATTAAGAGTGACCTGTAGAATAATGTCTCAAACTAACTGGATAGTAGTTAATCCATTCAATCAATGTTCAAGCATTGAAACCCTACTTACTTACATACTTTTGTAAAACCATTCATTAAGCCTTCATTATTATTTGACATTTTTATTTTGTTTTAAACTAAACGTGTAGTTGCCTGAAAACACATTGTGACCAATACTACATAGTAATTGAGATGTTATGAAAGAATTGAACAGAGTAATGAAAATTACAAACAAAGCGATTGAATACTTTTGAATGACAAATTATTTTTCTTATTTCGAAATAATTGTTGTACAATATAATATGTTTAGGTTTTTACTTTTCACAATTTTTTACTGTAAAATACATCAATCGCAAGAGTTGATTAACAAAATATCTGTATTTATCTTTTAAAATTAATTACACTATTTAAACAAATTATTTTCTTTTAAGCTTGTATTTATCTATGCAATAATACATTTATAATAATTTTTATTTTTAATGCAGCCCTGCCATTTTATTTAAAATAAATAGCTTGCTCCCTGAATTTGTCGCATTCTTAATCTTACCAAGTAGATTTATTTATAAATCTATAAATAAATTCTCATTCAATGCCTTTTCCTTTGTATACAAATTATTTAATATTTTCCGCACTTTCTGTTGACCATTAACGAACAAAATACTGTGTTGTACCCTACAGAGTGCAAGATAAGTATAGTCATAAAAACTATTTAATTTGCTATTTGGTCATATTTGTATGTAGCCTTCGTAAAATTTAATTTAACCGACATATGTATGTTTTTTTCAAATATTGAGATCGATTTATTATTGACGGTTAGAATCAGTTTACACTGATTTCCGCATTACAATTACTGAATTTTGTTCTTTCCTACTATGCACGAGTAATTCTTGCTAAATTCTGTACTGCTGAATTTTGAAAAATTACTCTTCTGCGTGCTAAACTAGCAAATAAAAAACATTATTTATATTTATTCCTTCCCTTTTGTTCAGTACTTTTATTGTAAGTTGTAGACAAACTACTGTTGTATTCCTTTGCAGTGTTTTTCGTTGCATCAGCATGAAATTCATATCCAAGTAACATATTTAATGCATTCATTGTCGTATATTTTGCTTTGTAGTGAAATAGTTTCATTTTAATTTTAAATAATTTATACACAACTTAATATGTGAGGTAGTAAATCTAAAAAAAATTCATCTATATTCGTTGTGTATACTTGGCATGAATTTACTTTACTTTACACTTAAATATTCGTCTTTTCAGTTGTAACTTAAAGCGTTGATAAAATTTATAATACAGAATTCAAAACAAAGCAACATTTTTACCCTTGGAATATGGAATTTAACAGAACGTTTTTACACCATCGATTAGCGCAAGTGGTGAATGATACGTTTGTCATTCCGTGTTTTACATTGATATATATATACAAGGTGGCGCAAAAGTAATCCTCCTATCAGAAAATGCTATAAATTTTGCGATTGGACCCTAATGTCAGTTCTGTTTTGACATTTGTGTAGTAAACACATGCGAAATACACGTTAATAAACAATGTTATGCTACAGTGCTCCAGAACGCGGAATATTGCTGCCAATTTATTTGACCAATAATCGGTCGGTGACTTTGGCACAACGTGAATTTCGTCGCAGATTTCCTGGCCGTCCAACGCCTACTGGTGAAACACTGCGACGTTTAGCCGCTCGCCTCGCAGAGACTGGCACAACACGAGATGCTGCCAGGCGTGGCAGACACCGGAGTAGCCGTTCTGCAGAGAATATTGCTGCTGTAGCCGAGGATGTCATGAAAGCGCCGTCGACATCGACCAGACGACGTGCTACGCAAATGGGTATCAGTCGACGGTCTTTACAGCGAATATTGGTACAAGATTTGAAGATGTTTCCGTACAAAGTCCAGACGGTATATCAGCTGTTAGCTACTGACCGCCAATCGCGTCTAACATACGCTCAAGCCATCCTTAATCACCACCAAGAGGAAGATGATTTTTCATCAAAAATAATCATGAGTGATGAGGCCCATTTTCATCTTAGCGGGTACGTAAATAAGCAAAATTTACGCTTCTGGGGCACTGAAAATCCGCGTTTAACCCACAAAGAGCCATTACAAAGGAGGACTCATCGGACCTTTTTTCTTCGAAGACGTCGCGGGCCAAACGGTTACTGTGAATGGTGTGCGCTACAGAGCAATGATCAACGAGCTCTTTTTGCCGCAACTTGATGAATTGGGATTGGAAAACATGTGGTTCCAACAGGACGGTGCAACGGCACACACTGCACGTGCCACAACCGATATGCTGAAGGATGCATTTCCCGGGCATCTCCCGTTTTGGCGATTTGCACTGGCCAGCAAGATCGCCTGATTTGACCGCTCCAGACTTCTTTTTGTGGGGCTTTTTGAAGTCGCGGGTTTATGTCAACAAGCCTCAGACTCTTGCAGCTCTTAAAGACAATATCCGTCAAGAATGTGAGAACCTATCGCCGGAAGTTTTAGCCAAAGTGATGGAAAATGCCATAAAAAGGGCTCAAATGCCAAATCGACTTGATTTAAAAAAATTAAAAGACCAAATAAAAATAATCCACAAGAAGAATCAAAGTTTTACATTTTTTTTTTAATTACAGCCAAAAAACATCGGAAGTTTACTATTGCGCCAAATATATATATATATATTTGATCCTTATAATATTATAAGTTATATTCGGTCTAACATCCAGATTACACAAGTGAACTTTCCCAAATGTTTTCTACTTTGTCAGAAAGTTTGATGTCAAAATTCAGCAAAATCGGTACATTAAAACACGAATTGTTGTCCAAAATTTGAGACAACCTCCATAAAAAATTGTTATTTTTTACAAATAGTTTACTATTTTGTTTAAATATACTGCAGTTAATACCATGGAATTTTGTGCACTTTTTTTTTGTGATAATATGACAAACCGTATTGAAAATAGTAAGAATATGTCTATTATTTATCATGGCCCCAAAAAAATTCGTCCCGAAATATGACTAATTTGATCCATAAATTATTATAAAATTGCAATATCGGAACAAAATTCAGCAAAAATAATTTTCCTGTAAAAACAAATCACAAAACGCAATTTTGTTTGGATCGGTCCACTTCGAATTTCACTTAAATATGTATAAATCAGTTATTGTTACAAAGGTAAACTTCGACAAAAATAATCTTTGTACATACACACAGCTTCAAAAGTGTGTAAGCACCAGTGAATTTTTTGATTTTTTTAAGCTTTATAGTTCAACTTGATTTTTTTTTTCATAACCGAATCTATTATTCAACCAAATATCCAATAAAACGAAACTTTTAAATTTCAATCGATGGGTAGATTTTAGGATTTTCATTATCTTAAAAAAATTAAATAATTTGTTGTGTTTATTCACTTTTGAGGCTCATAGTATATATATTGCTGTACCGAGTTTTATGATAATCGGTCCATAATTTGTCATAGCTCCCATATAAGAACCTTATCCGAAAAACAGATCATTTATATATACACAAAAATCATACTACAGGATTTTGTGAAATTCTATTCATATTTGGTCATATCCGCCATATGTATATAAGGTTCACATCCGAAAGTCTCTTAAATACTCATAAAACTATTATAGATAATGATACCGAACCAAAATTTTACACGGCTCATTTATATATATATATGACAAAATCAAACTGCTAGACTTCGTGAATATCGGTCCACATTTGACAATAGTCATCATATTAAATCTCTTTATTGCGATCAAAATCAAACAAAATGAGCTTCAAATACATAGACTCATGTTGAAGAATTGTGAATTTTTAAGTTACCAGTCCATAATTGGTACACTTTTACGATGTTAAGATGAAACCAATATAAGCCTTATCTTATAACCATTTCCTTTTTATAACCACAACAAAAAGATGGGGATATATTACGTTTGTAACACATCGAAATAATGGTCATGTCCGTCCGTGTGTCGTTTTATTGAAGTCATACTATCATATAGAAGCAAAATACGGAATTAAATTCTGTGCCATGGCTGATAGTAGATAGTTATGATATACATACTTATATATAAAAAACTCTGTCTATAATGGTAAGAATTGGTAATTTTATTATTATAAATGGTTCAAATTAGAATAAATTTCAAAAAATTGTAAATAAATTATGTTTTTCTTAAAATATAAAATACAAAATACAAATTTGAGCTCAAACTGCATATGAATAAATAACAATGAATAAGATTGTAAACCTAACACCAGTGTAGTTTTTGTAATTCCCAATAATTTTAGGTGGAGGGCATTTAAGATTCGATACAGCCGAATGTACCACTTTAAAGCTAGATTTACACGATTGAAATTGTCTTCAAAATTGCTATTCAAAATGCTTCAAACTCGTGTAAACAGCAAAATTTCTTCTAAATTTATTTATTTAATAACTATTAATAACCATTAAATAAATTAATTTTGAATAATTTTTGCTGTGTACACGAGTTTGAAGCATTTTGAAAGCAATTTTGAAGAAAATTTCAATCGTGTAAATCTAGCTTAACTTGTTTATTAAAGATTTTATGATAAACAGACAAACTCTGTAAATAACGGTAAGAATTGGTAATTACATCAATAAATGATTAAAATTTAAAAAAAATATTCAAAACATTTGGAATAAATTATGCAGTGCGTAGACTTGTCTATCAAACATTTCCTAAAACACAAACAAAATGTGCGCTAAGATTCAATAAGGATATTGTAGTCCTAACAACTGCGTAATTTTTGTAATTCTCATTATATTTAGATGGAGGGTATCTACAATTCGGCATTTAAGGCATTCTAACTTGTTGGATCTATGAACTATATTTCTGTGTGTTACAAACGGTGGTGGGTATAATAAAGTGTAAATTTCACTACAAGAGCGGAAATGTTGAGATTTTATACAGAAAATTTTTAATTTCTAATTTATGGGGATATAAAAAAAAATTGGGGTTATATAATGAAAAAATACTGATCATCTTTCGCTTATATCAACGAGATTGAGACACACATAAGCTCTGAAAAAGTATGTAGCATTAATTATAATTGTCTCTAACCGGTCATTTTATTGTGCTATTTGTACTGAACAGACAATTAAATATTGTTATTTACGAAAGATTCGGATTTTTTAAAAGGCTTATTTCCAATAATAACTGCAATATTCTAAACAACTGTAATATATATCGATATTGAGATGAGATGAAATTCTCCATAATACTCGTATACAGTAAAATATTTTATGACAATCATCCCATATTATGTAATAGAAAATTAAAATAACTCATATAAACATCGTTAGCGATACAAAATGTAACAAAAATTTGTTTCAAGAATACATAGATCACACTACTGATATATGTATACCTACCTATACATAGATAGTGGGTATATAAGATTCGGCACCGCCGAATAAAACTCTTACCTGTTTTTAACTAATAAATAATTTAAGTACTTTTTGGTGACTTGCACCTCTTCTATAGCTATGGTAAGTTTTATTAAAATCGGATAAACCGTTTAGAAAATTACAGATTAATTTTCCTTTATAATTTCAAATTGCCACACTCTGCGACACCAAAACAAACGAAAACAATTGTCTGTATTAATATTTTCATGACCGGACAGACAAAACTTCCCCCATATTCGTGAATTATGTCATGGATTAATTTGGTTTTGATGTCTTCCGCTTGGTTTACCTTGATACAATTTATGTAGTGTACAAATCCTTAAAAGAAACTCACTCAATAAATAAAAAATGAAAACAAGGAGAGGAAAAACTAAAAAAAATTAAATTCAGCCAAGCGGAAATTGATGAAATGTTAAAATAAAATGCAGGAAATTTGCAAACACCAAGCAAATGGAGTGAGTAAATCCCGAAAAATGTCTGCCTTAAAATGCTGTAGAATTTTTTTTTTGTTGCTTTTATACCCACCAACAAAAATATAGGGGGTAGATTAGGTTTGTCATTCCATTTGTAATACATCGAAATATAGATAGATCGTAAAACCAAAAAGTCTATATATTCTGGGTCCTTATAAGATTTTAAGACGATCTAGCCATGTCAGTCCGTCTGTGAAAGTCCAGAATGTTTGGAGCCGAGGAAGAGACCAAAGTTTCAGACAGCCACGATATTTTACAGATATTTTTTGCTATTTGCTTTAAATATTATGTAGATAATATCATAAAATTTTGCACACTTTATTTTTATTATAAAAGGTTATTATAGAAAGTCTATTGAAATTGGTAAGAATCGGTTCCGGTATTTCCGGAATATTGCTTTATGTTACATAAATGTTTATAACAAAGCCGTAATCATACTAAATTTAGCAAAAATTAGTTTCATGCTATGGGAAATCACAAAACGATACATTGTTTTCATCAGTTCATATTTGACCATAGCTTCCATATAAAACCCATTGCGAAAATCACTTAGATGTTCATAAATCTTCTATAAACATCACTATCAACCGGAAATTCGCTACCAAATATATATATATATATATATATATATATATATGTATATGTTAATTTAAAAAAATATATTTATGTATATGTTAAGTTCACGATAGTCGGTTCTAATTTGACCATAGCCCCCATATGAAGTTTACTTCCGAAAATCATTTCAAAGCGCATAAACCTCTTATAAACATTGGTGTTGAGTCGACATGCGACACAAATAATCTAAATATATATAGTAAAATAGTCGTACCCAATTTTATGACGATCGGTCCATATTTGACCATAGCACCAATATAAAGTAGACTTCAGGAAATCTCTTAAATTTTGTGAAGGACATAGCTCTGATATTAGATCCACTTCCGAGAATTACTGGAATACCCATGAAGTTCCTATAAGTATAACACATATTAATGTCGTTTTCTATAAAAAAATATGTAATGTAAATTCGTTTCCAGTATAAATAAATCATCACATTACTGGTATATTGATGGTGGGTGTACATGACTCTTGATTGTTAAATTTGTTCTTGTTGTTCTAGCGTGTATTACTTTTTGTTATTGTTGCCAATACATATATTCTGTTTAATGCCCAGTTTGGCCAAGGGATGCTTTAAGGCTAATAATTGTAATGGATACTTATTAAATCTATTGTTTCATCTTGAAATTTTATTTCTTTATTTTAAAAGTAATTGAGAACATTTCGTAAGAATGTACTTACTGTTGTCATGATAATTTTTGTGATATTTTTTTAATCAATTATTCAAGCTTAAGTTCTTTTTTTTAATTTATATTTTTATTTTCAATATTTCTTTTAAATTTAAATAAATAAAAAAAAATTAAGAAACGCTTTTCGTTACCTTAATATATTGATCAGTTGTGTACACAAAATAAATATGGATACTAAAAAAATCGACTAAAAGTAAAAAAATAAGAACATTTCAAACAACATCAAATTTTATATCAAAATGGAAAAAATCTCACACATCCCTTAAAGAAAAGCGTGGGGCGCGTTGTTATGAAACCAAATGCTCAATTATTGAAAATTCGTAGCTTTAAACATGATTGGTTGTATTTCTTTCGGTCTGAAATATTAAAATGTAGTCACGGCAGTCATGTTTTTTATGTTCAGATTGGTGTGGGCGCCCCACGTTTTTCTTTAAGGGATGTGTGAGATTTTTTCCATTTTGATTAAAAAGTTTATGTTGCGATAGCGAAGCGGACACTACTCGCTGGAACGTTTCTGTCTTCGCCGTTTTTTAAAAGAGTATCGTCCAATAATGCCACCGGCCCATAATCGACACTAAACAGTGCATTTTTTAGGTTGCCTTGACAGTTCTTGCAATGCTCCGGCTGCTCTTCATACCATCTATGACAATTTCGCTTGTTTACGTGTCTTTTCGACGGGAAATGGAATAATAATAATTTTGTGATAAAAAATGCAAGACACACTTTCTTAATTGAGCATAAATTTTGACAAAAGAATTCAATAAACTGCAAGCGTTGTTCGTTTGTAAGTTGATTCATAGTTACATTATAGATGAAACTGAATATGTTTAACAGTAACATGTTACACGAGCTGCCAAAAATAAAGTATATAAGCCTCGTTAGGGAGAACTTTTGAAGACGACAAATAGAATGAGAAATTCAGAGGTATTAATAGATTTGTATATAGGTACAGGGGCAAATCTAACACGTACCTCAAATATTAATTTCCTTGATGAATGAAATTCTTTATAATATATAATTAGACCATTTATAATATTCTTTGACAAACTAAATCTTTTGATTAATTTTTTCTATAGAAATTCAATAAAGCATATAAATTTAATTAAAAAAAAATAAATTTATTGGTCCAGAAAAAATATAAGTCAAATTGTTGAAAAAAAATAAAAATATTAGATTTCTAGTGAAAAACCAAAAAATTTAACTCATTTAAACAAATATTAAAACTGATCAGTACTTAACGCCCATAGCTCCGCCTCTGCAGAGTTTGTGGTATCTATCTACGCCCATATAAATCGGATCTGTCGTATGTAGTGCAAAACTTTCTGTACATTTTCGTATTAAAACATTTCTAATCCCAATAATAACAAAGCTTTTTGTCTTATTTAAATGATGGTCAATTACTCTGTTTCGTTTTTTTAATTTCTAATAAAATTTAATGCTCTAATAAAATTGTAACTATGAACATTTTATATCCTAATAAATTGTTTAATGACATTATCTTAAAGGTTTGAACTATAAAAACTCAATTGCAATAATACAAACATTTTTAATTACCGCAATCTCAATCTATTAAAATACCATTAACTGTAACAGTTTTGATGATGATTTGTTAAATTAGGTTGCATGTTATCTAACTATAGTAAGCTAATTAATTGTATTTTTAAAAACAATAGGTAAAAGTTCTAGAGTCGGCTGGGTCAAATCTTAGAGATACTTCGATCTTTTAGTACATGCATACATACATATATAGTCACCCCTATCGAAAATATTTTTTCTCTCGAAATGTCTTTCCTTTTCCCCAAAATGCAATCGTGAATAATATTTCCCATCCAATGTTTTTCCATTTTTTAACAATTCACTGGGGAATAATGTTTGTGAAAAATTTCGCACTCAAACTAAATTAAAATTTCCCTTATCGTGAAAATGTTTTTCCCTCGAAATATCTTTCTTGTTCACTTTATTTTTTCTGGAGAGTTGAATTCATCATGTTGCTAGTAGTTTGTTTTAAAAACGTCGGCGAACAGTTCGTTGAACAGTTATTGTTAAATACATATTCGAATTTTCTATATTTGTACGTTTATTTGCTACAAAACCAATAACGTTCGACTAAAATAAATCAGCGACTACTTTTTAGAGCTGAAAACTAAGCGTTACAAAGCGAAAAAAAGAAGATTTTTACTTAATCAAAGTGGAACAGAATAGACGCTGTAGTACAACGTAACGAGTAGCGCTGCAAGCTGCCAAAAGTTAATAACGGCAGTTTCAAAGTAGTCTCAACAGAATGTGTAGTTGTAGCTGTCGCTTTAGTAGAAGTTGAAGTGCAGTTTTTAAATTTTTAAACTTTGTTGCGCGATAGTGCTTTGACACCTGATTGTCAAATATAAATTTTTATCAAAATGGAAAGCGAAAAAAACAGAAATTTTGATTGAATTACAGGGTGGGGCAACATAACCCCCCGATTTTGTAACGCAATAAATAAAAAAGTATTAGAGATATTTGTTTATTTTTTTAAATTATGTGTAGGAAATATCTTAAAGTTTTTTTTCACATAGTTTTGAAAAGCATATCGGCCAAGTGACGCCCTCCATTATCGATGCACTGAACGAACCGATTTCGCGTGTTTCGCATCACCCTCTCCAACATGTCAACCGGTATGTTCGCCACTTCCTCGCGGATGTTGGTCTTAAGGTCATCAAGAGTCCGTGGACGGTTATTGAAGACCCGGGACTTGAGGTAACCCCACAAAAAGAAGTTGCACGGGGTTAAATCAGGCGATCGTGGTGGCCACTCCAAATCGCCTCTGAGAGAGATGAGGCGTCCAGGGAAGTGCTCCCTCAACAAAGCCATCGAACTCCTCGCAGTGTGAGCCGTTGCTCCGTCCTGCTGGAACCATATGTCCCCTAAGTCCATTTCATCAAGTCGGGGGACAAAAAGCTCCTCAAACATATTGATATAACGGTCTGAATTTACCGTGACCACCCGCTCATCTTCTTCAAAAAACCAAGGTCCGATAATCCCAACTGAAGAAATTGCACACCAAACTGTGACCTTTGGCGAGCGCAAAGGCCTCTGATGGAGTTGTCGGGGGTTCGTCTCGGCCCAGTAACGCATGTTTTGCTTATTGACACACCCGCTTAAGTGAAAATGCGCTTCGTCACTGAAAAACACAATAAATAGGCCTCTACGGCGAACGCTCGTTGCTCTTTACTCCACCGCATGATCACGACTGTCCTTGGTGGTAACAAAACTTTAAAACCTTATCTATCAATTGAGACCACGCCCACCCATCCACATTATCATTGAGCGGAATGGCGTTCATTTCAAATCGGGGGGTTATGTTGCCCCACCCTGTAGTTAAAAAAAAATGAGATTTTGTTTAATTTTAAGCATTGTGAGTACAAAAATGTAAAACAAAAGTTGAAAGCATGGGGAAAAATTGCGGATGAGAACGGAATGAGTGGTAAGATTAGTTGTAAGCAATGAAATACATAGAGAAATTCTAATGAAGTTTTTTTTTATTTTTTTTTTTATATATTTATTTGCAAAATAGCTCAACTTTAGCGCAGTTGATAAAAAAAACAAACTTTTTCTTTTCATCCATTTTAAAATAAAACACAAAATATGTGTTTACATACATAACTATGACAACTAGGGTTACCATGCTTTTAATAAAGGATTACATCAAATATATGAAATGTCGAATTTAATGTTGATGTAGAGCAATATGTAGTTGAATATGCATTTATTATACAACTTTATACATATTTTGTAAAAAAATTTACATATTCTTCCATATAGAAAGCTTCAGTATTCTGTTCGTATTTTTTCAAGCTACACTACTCATTAGGTCATCAGCTGCATCTACTACTACTACAGCGTCTATTCTGTTCCAGCCTTAAGACCCTAATTTTGTAAATCACTTGCGTGCAACGCATCACCTACGCTTTTGCGGACGCATAAATATTACGTTGTTACAATATGTGCTGTCAAATTATTGCGTGGGTAATGTTGCCATTGTAAATGTTGATTCTAAAATTTAAAATAAAAATTTACATAAAGCTATTTTGCATTGGCAATGCTACAAGCCTATCAGCTGTTCAATAATTTTTTTTTGATTATTTATTAAGAAAATATGTATTGCAAATTGTGAAAAAGAAAGCTTTTAAAGCAAATAACTATAAATATAAAGATACAAAATGGCATAGAAAACGTTCGCGCTTATATATATGCCTTTTTTCTGCCAATTAGCAATTGGCAATTCTAAAGCCAATCTGGTGCTATGGAATTCAATTATGGGGTACTGCCTCAGCATCAAACATTGAAAAAATTCAAAGGGGTCAAAATAAAATTCTACGTATAATTACTGCAGCTCCATGGTATGTTAAAAATTCTCGAATTCACAAAGATCTATGCGTGCCATTAGTAAAAGTTGAATTTACAAAACACGCGTCAAAGTATGTCAGCAAACTTGAACACCACCCAAACCCACTTGCACGAGACATCCTTAACTTTAGTGGCCATAATCGGTTGAGAAGGAGGGATACCCTTGCTTTAACTCAAGCGCAAAATAGATGACTGGATCAGTTGATGCGAAATTTTTTTTAGTATCATAAAATTTTTGTCTAGCACTGGCTGGGCTTATTATTTTCTTTTTAGTATTAAGATTTGAATACTTATTGTTATTTCATTATATGAAGATTCAATAAATAAATAAAGGCTAAAAAAAAAAAAAAAAAAAAAAAAAAAAAAAAAAACAAAATATATATATGCCTTCTTCTTCAGATGCTGAAGATTCTTCAAGCGGGCTAGACATATCTATTGAAAAAGCCCAATTGCGCTCTACTATCAACATCATGAATTTAACGAATAATGAGTAACTAAAATAACACTGTTGAGATTTACAATAGTTAGATTTATATAGCTAGTTTTATTCTACGAAATTTTTTTGAGTCCGCCTCTGTAGTCAGTCCAAATTTAAGGTAAGAATAAGGTGTGTATATACATAAGTACATGTAAAATGTTTTCTACTTAAAAATGTTTACAACAAACCTTTTTCCACTTTGCGAGTGTTCTAATTGGTGGGACAATTGCATTCAGGAGTTTCGAATTAGCTTACCAAACACTATCAAAAGTTTTTCTCTTTATCAAGTCGTAAATTAAGTTGTATTGTCTAGAGTCAGTTTTACAACTCCCTAATATATTTACAGCTTAATAAATATATAATTTTTAATTTCAATGTAATCCTCAATAACACTTGCCTATCACCTCATTCCTTTAACACTTTTGGTAAGGTTATAAAGATGACAGTGGTTCAATATACATTTACATACCAAAACATTCAATTATAATCCCTCTTCTATTATTTATTGTGTTTTCCTGTATATTCTAGTTAGGTATTCGATGTATTGATTTATCTTAGTAATATTCACTTGTTTAAGCCTTTTACTAATTTCCAAAAGTTTCTTACTGTATTTGACATTTGTCAAATATTTATTTGGTTCAATTTACTTTTTCACGGTTTAACCCCGTTTTGTGTAATAATTCTCGTCTCCTTGTTTTGGCTATAGCGTGTTTTAATTGTGTTTAAACGACAGACGGTCGGAAATTTTGTTCCAAAATGTTTTCTAAACTGACGTATTTAGACTTAGAATTGTATTTGTTTTCTATTATATATAAAATATGAAATATTTTGAGCTAATAAATATGTTCTATGTAGTTCTATGTCACGTACGAGGTCTGATCAAAAAATAATCGTTATAATCGTGACATTGAAACCAAAGCCCAGTCATCCCAATGGAAACGTCCAGAAGAGCCAAGACCGAAAAAAGCACTTCAAGTGCGGTAAAATGTGAAGGTTTCGCTCACTGTTTTCTTCGAATGCAATGGCGTGGTGCATTATGAATTCTTGCCGCAAGGTCGTACGGTCAATAAGGAATACTAACTTGAAGTTGTGCGCCGTTTGCGCGAAGCAAGTCGTCAGAAACGCACAGAATTGTGGAAAAACCAATCATGTATTTTGCACCATAATAACGCACCAGCTCACACATCGATGATTGTGCGTGAGTTTTTTACCAAAAACAAAACCGTTATCATGCCTCAACCACCGTATTCACCGGGCTTGGCCCCCGCTGACTTTTTTCTCTTCCCAAATCCGATGAAAGGAAAGCGATTTGCTACGATTGAGGAGATAAAAGAAAAATTGAAACAGGAGCTGTTGGCAATATCAAAAAGCGCGTTTCAGAAGTGTTTCGAGAATTGGAAAAAACGCTGGTATAAGTGTATTATATCTGAGGGGGATCACTTTGAAGGGGACAAGATAGTTATTGATGAATAAATAAATACTTTTTGAAAAAATTTAAAAGAACGGTTATTTTTTGATCAAATGTACGAGATACATAAGAAACTGAATGCGATTTGTAAATATACCTGTCACTTTATTCTTCATATCAAATTAAGCAATTGACAATAATTTACAGATACAGATTTTCTAAGTAACTTCTTAAAATTGTAAAACTATTTTGTAAAAACTTAAAAAATAAATTGTTTTCTTTCACGGTTTTAGTTATCTGATTGGTTGTTAATTTGGCATCAACCAGATGCTTAGACGTTAAAGGGCAAAATTAAGCGTATCCAAGAGCAAGTGTTTTACGACGATGTAATCTGGCAATCAAAATGGTATACATGTATGTTTGAGTTCATCATCCTTCTGCAAATTAATTTTGCTGTTAAAAAGGTAAATACTTTAACGCTTAAAATAAACATTTTACATCCCTGCAAAAAGGAAATAAAATTTAATTTTTTTAGGATGTATGATATAAAGTAAAGAGATGATTATGATGTGTAAAGAAAATGTTACATTAATGATCTTTACCAACAATTTTTTGAAATATGTAAACTTAAAAATTTAAGACTAATATAGAAATATTTTCAAGGTTTAACATAAAAGTCAACATGACTTGAATGGCTGTAATTATCTTTAAATGAGAGTTTTATTTATAAAATTTTATTATTTATAAAAATTCAAAATACAAAACAAAGGTCTGCTACCTTCTCCCCATTCTCACATGATACATAACAGCCGTTCTAAATGATATTTGAGATCATAATTGTTTTTTACATTTTAATATAGATTACGCCCTTTATAATCCATTAAATGTAGAATTTCTACGGAGAGAATTAGTGCTGAAGCTCATGAAGCGTAAATAACGTTAGAATTTCACAACAAAAAATTAAGAACCACACATTTTCCCATTAAACAGCTTAAACAAGCCACATCCGTTGTTTATTTAAATGTACATAAAAGTATTAACAACTGAATGAAGTGAACATTCTTTGTAAAATGATATTAAAAAAAGTAAGAAAGCCCGACCACAAAATACCCTACACCTAGTATACATATGTATAAAACAGTTTTTCTGAAATGGGCGTTATATGGGAGATATAACCTTTTCTGGACCGATCATCCAAAAATTTAGTGTCATGATGTCTGTGAATATAAATATTATATGTGTTAAACTTCATCTCGATATGAATAATTTTAAAAGATTTGTTATTTATCGTTAAAGTTAATTTCGGAAGTGGGCCTTATATGGGATCTACGACTAATTATGGGCCGATGTATACAAAATTGTACCGTATTATTTGTATACATATGATATATATTCTCGTTAAATATTATTTTGATACCAACATTTTGTAGATGTGATTTGGCTTCATTTACCACTCATTTGTGATGAAATTTGTTTGGATACTTGCATAATTCAAAGATTTATGATCGGTAAACCCCAAATTCGGGGGGACATTTGTATGGGGGTCAGTTGAAATAATGGACCAATTTCAATCCCATCCATCCATTTGCCGGAAAAATATCAAGTACCAAATTTAATCGATATATCTAGAATATCTACTCTGCGCACAAGCTTTACATGGACAGCCAGCCAGACAGACGGACGGTCAGACGGACATCGTTAAATCGACTCAGAAAGTAATTCTGAGTCGATCGGTATACTTTAAGATGCGTGTTGGACCAATATTTCTGAGCGTTACAAACATCAGCATAAATTCAATATACCCTTCCCACTATGGTGGTGTAGGGTATAAATATGAAATATTTATATGTGATGGGAAAATAAAGGTGCACAAGCCATAAAACCATAAATAAAATTTGCGCATATGCAATACATATTTATATACAGTGTTGGACAAAAAATATAGGAACGAAATTTTATGGAAAATGTAAATTAACATTTTGGAAAAAATAATAAGAATGATATTTTTGAATTAAATATATTTACATTATAAGATCATCAGTGGTTAACAGTATAAATTAACAAAGTTATTAATGTTTAAGTTATCTTTCTTCGCACTGAAAATAAAGAAGCCCTTCGTATTATTTTTTTCAACACTGTGTATATATTCGTGGTTATAATTTGAAAAAATTTTAACAAACACAAAGACATTTTCTTTATTAAAGCCGTTTTCTTATATAAAGATACTTGAAACACTTGCTACGAACTGCGAACAAAAAAGTTAAATTGAAGTAGAAACATGTAACAGTTATGTTCGCTGTGCCGAATCTTATATACCCACCATCTATATCCCTATATTAAAATATTATACTGGGATTTCTTTAAATTTTGGTATACCAGTTATTCTCGGAACGGAACCTTATATGGGAGCTATGGCCAATTATGGGCAGACCTCTACAAAAGCCAATAGTAAATTTTTTACATATATGTAACTAACACGTGTAAAATTTCGGTTCCATTTCAATATTTATAAGATGTTTAATGTTTTTTATGAAAGTGGTTCTTAAAGGGGACCTATGAACCGATCATTAGAAAGGTCGTAACGATGATTTATTTATTTATATGCATGTAGCTTATTTGTGTCGTATTGCAACTAATAATTATTATAAACAACATAAGAGATATATGCGCATTTAAGTAAATTAAGAAAAGGGCTTTATATGAGGGATATGATCAAAGATGGACTGAGCGTCATGAAATTCAGTAAGCCGATATATATGTGGCTTATTTGTGTCGAATTTCATAGCCGTTAATGTATTCTAGAGCCATATTCCGCGAAGACATTTGCATGTGTAGCTGAGAGACATCCTGGATTCTGATTCTGAATTTTAAACAGGACTTGGCTTTCTATAATAAAAGTTAAGTGTGCAAAATTTCATGATATTAATAATAGAATTTTATTTGAAGTTTCCATTTTGAAAAAAAAAAAAAAAACAAATAAGAAAGTATAGTCGGTCAAGCCCGACTATATAATACCCTACACCCAGTATAAAACAGGTTTCATAAATGGGCATTATATGGGAGATATAACCTATTGTGGACCGATCATCCAAAAATTTAGTGTTATGATGTCTACGAATATAAAAATTATGTATGTTGAACTTTATCTCGATATAAATAGCTACTTTTAAAAGATTTATGGAGCTTAAATAGAATTACGGAGAGGGTCTTATATGGGAGTTGCGACTATTTATGGACCGACCATTATAAAATTAGATGTCATTATTACTATATAAAAGAAACTTATTTGTGTCAAGTTTGAATACCAACATTTTTAAGAAATTTATTATCGTTAAAGTGAATTTCGAAAGTGAGCCTTGTATGGGAGCAACGACTAATTATTGACCGATGACAAGATAATTGTACCGTATTGTTTGTATATATATGAAATGTATTTTTCAGAAAGTGATTCTGAGTCGATCGGTATACTTTAAGGTGGGTGTTGGACCAATATTTCTGGGCGTCACAAACATCTGCACAAATCCAATATACCCTCCCCACTATTGTGGTGTTGGGTATAAAAATAAAAAGACACGAAGCAAAAACATAAATTTAGATGTTATGTACAAATAAAAAGACTAAATCTAATATTAAAATATTTGCTACACTGATACTTGTACATAAATTAAAACACAAGATTAAATGGGAAATGTAAAACAAGACGACAGCGAACTTAACAGAAAGTTTGTGTTTTAGAAGTATGCTAATGTGAAATGCTAATCTTCTTCTGTACACATTTGTTTGTTATTTAATTTTCAAATTCCAAAGAAATTAGACGATATACTTTAAACTACTTTAGTCGGAGAGTATTGTATTTTTATAATATAAATAATTTTTATCTGATACGACCAATTTATTCACCAATTTTCAACAGCAACCTAATCTGTAACTTTACCGATATATTGATGTATCTTAGAACTTGTATTACTGTAACTGGATTTTTAAGCACATACATATATACGAGCATATATGAATTTAACTATTATTGAACATCTTTTGATTTGTCTTCTGGAAATCCACGAAATATATATGAAAGTGAAAGCAGGATCATCATCTGCTATCGAAAATTGTGCTTTAAAGAAAAGACAACGATGTTTCTTTTGCCCACATGGTAAAATGTGCAACAAATATTCTAATAAGTGTGATTGTTGCAAGAACTTTGTTTGCCAAACTCACAAAACTACTTTATGTGTAAACTGTACAAAAAAACTCATAATTCTTAAAAAAATTCATCTTAAAGTTAGTTAATGACTAGTGTCATTAGTCACCCTGAAAGAGGATTTTAATTTTTTTATACATTGTTTTTCAGTATATTTAATAAATAAATCTTTTTTTAAACATATAATGTTGTATTTACTCACATTTTAAAAGCTGGGTCATATTGACCCAAAAGGACTAAACGTGTAGGCAGGTTTGAAGGAATGCAGAAGGGTTAAGAAAAGTTATATTGTTTACATAAAACAAAATTTTGTGCTGATTTGTGTATCACCCAAAAATATTAAGTCCTTTGTCCGTCCGACAGTGATTCAAATGCCTAATCTGGTGTACAATGAAGCAACAAGAATCGCAAAATTTTAAATGTAATAGAAAAATTAAATTTATTTATAATGTATAGTTAGTTTAAAATAACTACTACGGAATTATTTAAAAATACATGATAAAATTGATAAAAATAATGGAAAAGATCTTTGAAAAAATTAATGGCTCACAATCAAGTGAAAGTATATAAAAAGTGCAGTGAAAGATTATTAACGGATTTCGTCACTTAAATAGTCTTCAGCAGCATAATTTTCGATTACGACTGAAAAAAAAAATAAAGGGTAACACTTTTTGGCAATTTTTGTTTGACAATTTTTGCTGAAGTCGAATAGCTATCTTTCTAAAGCGGAATAAATTTGATTTTGCACGCTTCACATTTTTTGATCAATTTTACACCAAACTCAAGAACTATGTGACATAGTTCTTTATTTCCATTAGACCAGTTTGATCGAGGGCACATTAGTAAATGCCAATGCAATGACCGTTAGTGGCCAGAGTATCGTGTTGCATCTGTCTGGCTGTCCATTTAAAACTTTTTCGCATCTCGATACAATTTGGCACATGCGCTTTTTTCGGCTCAAGTATAAACCCTATTGAAACATTTTCAAAACGGTCCATTACTTGAACTAGCTCCCAAACTAATGTTCTCCTGAAATAGAACTTTATCGGTCATAAATGAATGATTTATTTAGGTATCTACACAAATTTGGCAATAATTGGTCATAGCTCCCATATAATGCTATGAGTATTCAAATAAAATTCAACACACATTATGCAACATAATTTTATGATGATGACTTCATAATTAGACAATATACGAGGTCTAATCAAAAAAAAAAGCGTTATTTTCAATTTCGTCAAAAAGTTTTCATTTATTCATCAATAACTATCTTGTCACCTTTAAAGGAATACGCCTCAGATATATTACACTTATGCCAGCGTTTTTTCCAATCTTCGAAACACTTCTGAAACGTGCTTGTGCATCGCCAACAACTCCTGTTTAGATTTTTCTCTTATCTCCTCAATCGTAGCAAGACGCTTTCCTTTCTACGGAAAGGGAAGAGGAAAAAGTCAGAGGGGCCCAAGTCCGGTGAATACGGTGGTTGAGGCATGATAGCGGTTTTGTTTTTGGCCAAAAAATCACGCACAAGCATCGATGTGTGAGCTGGTGCGTTATCATGGTACAAAATCCATGATTTGTTTTTCCATAATTATTTGCGTTTCTGACGACTTGCTTCGCGCAAACGGCGCATAACTTCAAGGTAGTATTCCTTATTGACCGTATGACCTTGTGGTAAGAATTCATGATGCCCCACGCCATTGCAGTCGAAGAAAACAGTGAGCAAACCCTTTACATTTAATCGAACTTGACGTGTTTTTTTCGGTCTTGGCTCTTCTGGGCATTTCCATTGGGATGATTGGGCTTTGTTTTCAATGTCATAGCCATACACCCATGATTCGTCACCAGTTATGACATTTTCGAGGAAATCTGCATCGTCGTTGACGATGTCTAACAGCTTCTGAGCGATGTCCATGCGACGTTGTTTTTGCTCAAAATTTAGCATTAGGAACCTCTCTGATAGTGCTTCGACGATTATCCAAAATCATTTTCTTCACTGCTTCAACGTTTTCATCGGTTGTTTTATTTAATTTTTTACATAATACTTAATACAGTTTCTTTGATCCATTTTTTCGAATAGTAAAAAATCGAAGAGCACACCGAAACACCACTAACCTTTTTTTCTGTCAAAAAAAAAACTGACAATCCAAAATGCTGATATTACCAACATATTTAACAGACATGTTTACCAACATAACATGGAAAAAATGCGAAAATCGAACATACGTAACTCACAAAATTTTAAAATAACGGTTATTTTTTGATCACACCTCGTATTAGGCAAACTTACATATGTTCCATGTAAAAAGTAAGCACAAGCTTATATTTTTTGTGACTATCAGCCAATAATTGGTCAAAGCATCCATATCACCTCTAAAACTCTTGTAAATATCGTTATTGTGACGAAATTGAATCAAAATAAAACACATCAAAATATTGGATCCAGAGCCTTAAGAAGGAAACCTAAAAAGAACTTGCTACACTTAGCCTTGGCAGCAAAAATATTTTGATCAAAGACATGACAAACTTTGTACGGACTTATCACTATATAACATAGATTACATTTAAATTCATGATTCAAAGACTCTGGCCACTAAAATTTCAAAAATCGGATTAAAATGTCCCACAGTATCTATACTATATATAAACATTTATGCGAATGTATATATTAATGCGAAAAATTATTCCAATAATTCTAAAATGAACAAAGAATTCGAATAATCGCGGGTTTTCAGTTTAAAGGCTGCAATCGATTCAATTAGCTCTGTATAGACCTATTCTAGAATTTATCCCTGGTGTTAAATCACATGCTGAGTGCGGCCACTTTGTTAAAAACGATCGGGAATTTGGTTTCCAATAAATTCAATGTTTCGGTGGCTATGTGACATAGTTCTTGTTAAAAGCCCATTTCAGTGATATCAGTATTATCAATAATACGCCAAAAATTTTGTTGTAAATATCTTGTGATAAGGTGGTCCACTCATTGTTAACACAATTCCAGGCGAAAAGAAATGATTCTAAACACGTCTCCGGACCACAGAGCACACCATACAGTTACATGTTAAGCATACAAAAGCTTTTAAACAATTGCACTTGGATTTTCAGAAGCCCAAATGAGGCAATATTGCTTGAAACATTTATTAAATTTATCTCAACAAGTAAAATATCAAAACTGTTATATTATTCCAATAATCGCTTTTAGAAAAAAAATTTATTTTTGAAAAAATATTTATATATACAGTGAACTCGCAGAAACGTGAACTAATTTTTACCGAGGGTGTTCACGTTTTAGATTGCATTTTTTCTATAACATATTTTAGTCTCTTATCTTTTATTTAATTTAAAATAAAGTATGTACGTTATTTTTTACCTATGAAACATATTTTGATGCTACTTTTTCTAAGTTCCTGCCATATTTTAATATACATACATGTATGTATGTACTACTCGTACATGTAGCTACTACGGTTTGCAGAAGGGGTTCTAAGATACTAATTTCTAAATTATGTTATTGAATTCATCAAAAATAGGGGTTAGCTGAATTTAAACTACTATAATTATAAATTTCTATCTGAAGTTTTTATTGAAAAGGAGCAACTACAACTAGAAAAGAAGCTACTTATCATGCAACAAAAGTTGTTTATAACAAACAAATTACGAAACTCTTCTGCAGGAAATCCCAAAATTTTATAATAAGCTTACAAAATTGAATTTTAACGTTCGGTAAAAGGTTGATGTTTTAGAACCTTCCGCCTATGTTCATGTTTTATAGTAGTCAATGCTAAAAAAAATATGTTCATGTTTTTGGGTAATTCATTTTACTGGATGTTCATGTTTCTGCGAGTTCACTGTAAATCTATTGCGAGTAGTCATCCCAATAAGCATTTTGGCTGGAATTCAAGTGTAATTACATTTGAAATTCAGTCACAATTTCCAATTTTCAGTGTTGAATTACAGTTGAAACACAGTTGAATTCAATAGCGAATCCAGGTAAATTAACCATTGAATTACAGTCGAACAAAACAGTACCTTTACAGTGTAATTCAATGAATAACAGTGTGATTCAAGTTGAACCGAACCTGTTTTCACGCTAGAATTCAAGCATGGAATTTCAGTGTTATTCAAGCAATGTTACAACAGTATTTAAATAGTGCTATAACATTATTTTAACATTAATTTTCAAACCATTTCCTGTCATATTTTTTACCCATTTGGGAGTGCTCTTTAAAGTTCGGGCATCCGATGGCAAATCCTTATGATGCTGGTTAAGGATTTTCAGTAAACAGTTTATTGCAGCATACGCAATGGGAGTCCCTGTCTCCCACAGAATTAATTCTAGTATCAGATATACCATATTCGTTTATAATTGTGTCCTCACAGACAGACGGTTCATCGTTCGAAGCGACGTGGCCATCGTGGACATCGTTGGAAGCCATTCCCAGTGGTTGTTCATTTCCCAGAATATGCTGATTCTGGGTAAGCAGTGAAAAAAAATTTACGAGCATCTGCTTTTGGCTTTGAATACATACCTTTATATTTATTTAAGCCAAATTTATTTATATTGTTTTATTTTCTATTCTTTATTTTCTTTTTGCTTATTTGCAATTTTATTTCTTTATTTTCACTTTAAAAATTTTGTGACTTTCGCGTTGTAAAATTGTTCACCATTATTTTTTTATGATTGACATTTAGAGTACATAGCTGACTCGATTTGATGCCGATGTTGTTTTTCAAGAAAGTTCTGTAGGTGGAAGTGTTTTGTATCCAGTCGCCGGAATAATGGATGTAATGTAACATAATTTAGTATAAATAAAAACTATTTTTTCACAACACAACCACTGAAAAAAAAAACAAAAAACAGACTGGAAAGAGGATGGATTTAAAATGTAATCAAGCTTGGATTTACAATGGAATTCCAATATTGGAATTCACAAAAAAATTGTACTGAACGTCTACATACGATGGCATTGCAGTAATTCTATTAAATAATGTGCTGACGAAATAGTTGCAGTATCGCAATAATGTCTTTTGGTCGTATTCGAATTTGATATTGAAAATATTAACGAAATAATATTGATGATTATGGTGAAATAGACGATATTATTAAAGGCGGCTTTATACGGTACTTGACAACGAAGTTTATTGAATGCAATTATTCGAATAATTGAATTAAGTGTGATCGAATTATTCGAGCAAGATAAAATCTATTATTCGAATTATTCGTTTTATTCAAACAAAGAAAAAAATCTAAAAATTTGAATACAATTTACGCTTAGTAAGAAAACTTTGAGTGTATTTCTTAAAATTTCTCACATTTAAAAAAAATGTACATTAGATTTTATGATCTAAAAAAATATTTTTCAAAAAATCAAAAAACAGACACGTTACTGAATACAAAATCATAATATTGTTAAATGATTTTTAAGTTATTTTCTTATAGAAAGATGTGACCTTTGATAAATTTTCCATTCAGATTTTCTTTTCTTTGAAATATATAAAGACTTTGTGACTTCAAATACTAATCTTCTAATGCCTTGTAAAAATCATGATGCAGTCGATATGCAGCAAAATTATTTCGGTACAATTCTGATAAAAAGTATCAATTGTGATTTCTTTTTATATTTTATTCCTCTGCTCACTAAGGCCGCGTTTTCACTATGTCATTTTTGTTGTCAAATTGTCCAAATTGTTGGCAATTTTTTAAAAACGGGTTGTCATATGGCTTCATCTATGTTTGCAATCATGATTGCAATCATGAAAATCATGCTATGACAACCCGTTTTCATACAATTGCCAACAATTTGGACAATTTGACAACAGAATGACATAGTGAAAACCAAGCATTATTCTTACTTGCTCTTTATCTGCTTCAATATCGATAAGATATAAACTATTTAATATACAACTATTGCGGATTGAATAATATATGTTTATATATAAATTAATAATAAAACATTTACAGCTTAAGATTCTATTTGTCACAATAAGAGTGTGCGTGACTTAAATTATTTAAATATTCAAAAATTCAATTTAATAAAATTCAAAATTCTATTTAATTTTTGTTAGCACTCATAAAAACCATAAACAACAATAAAATTGTGTCTGGTCTATGAACTTTTTTGTTAAGCAAATAAATACTTAGCAACACTCCTTCACAGAGAAGGTATTACTATTTTATATGTTGTATTTATGTCCCAATTTACACGAGGCAATTCTGTGAGCTTAATTTGTACTAGCAATATTGTACTAGCAATACTTGTTTGCAGTGCTGCCAACTTTTTTTTTGAGAAATCGTCAATTTAAAAAAAATCGTCAAGAAATCGTCAAGACAAAAATACGTTAAAATACCAAAAACATTTTTTTTATTAACTTTTTAAATATTTTATTTTATTTTATTTACATCTAAATAAAGTTATTATTTAATAAAAAAAATAATTCATTTAATTTTGGTATTATGTGATTTTACTCTGTGACATTTCTGTGTGAAATTTTTTTAATAATTCATTTTTAATTGCTATATTAAAACACTGAGAATTATTTAAATTAAGATAATCTTTTGAAAACAATATTCCTTGTAATGTTGAAGAATCCAAAGCAGTTCTGGTTTTTGTTTTATTTAAATTTACAATATTAAAAATTCTTTTAACGTTGGCCGGCCATTAAACTCGAAACAAATTGTATTAAAATTGGGAAGGCCTGTGCATTATTGACTCTCTTTAAATTAGAAACATTTTTCCAAAATGCCAATGCGTCAAGTTCGGTGAATTTCATATTACGTAATTCTCGAACTTCATTATCAAGTTGTTGATATTCTTTTCCATTTAAAAATTTGGAAAAAGTTTGTCCAATTGTAAAATTGAATCATTTTTTTTTTGTTTAAAGCTACGCTTAGTTCAATGGAGTTTAATCCTTCTAAAAGTATATCGCCAAAATCAAAACGTTTTAAAATTTGTGAAACCTTTTCAATATAAAATTGGACGCAGAATTCAACAAATATATTATATTGACTATTTTCAATATTTAAACTAGATTGGTTCTCCTTCACGTAAATGCCAAGATACACTTCATCTTCATTTAACAATCAGTTTTAAAATTAACCAAATACTCTTCTACAAAAAAAATGTCCAGTACAGATAGTAGTGTACTACACGCTCTACCTCTTCAACCCCTCGCCTACAAACTTCATCTGTCTGCCTGAAAAAAGGTTACCATATGTTTTGCTTTTAAAAAAAAACGTCATTGTTGTTCGCGGGAAAAATGAAAAATCGACAATCGTCATTTTAATAAATTTGACTTAAAAAATCGTCAAAATGACGATAAATCGTCAAAGTTGGCAGCGCTGCTTGTTTGTTATATACGAATGAGAGAGTAACATATATGTGTATCGCAGGGCTGCCAGAAATTTTCAGCAAAAAATCTTAATTTCCCCAAGAAAAAGTCTTATTTTTGCGAAAAAAAATCTTATTTTTGAAAATAATTAGTCTAGACAAAACAAAAAATCTCTGTTGGGAACGAGAATAGCAGAACATGAAGCAGACGTAAGAAAGGAAAAAGAATCAACTGGACTCTCACAACACGCAAAAGAGAGCGGACATACCATTAATTTTAAGAGTGTGAAAATACTTGACAAGGAGAAATCCGAAAATAAGAGATACACATTGGAGAGTTTGAGAATACAGGAACACTCTCAACACAAAAGAAGATAGAAATAATACTAAGCTCCAATACATGCCTGCAATTAATTATAAGTAATAGTTCTGTGATATCCGTAGTTATAAGTTTGACGATTCTGTGATTTATTTTATATTTATACAATTGTAATTATTTATTCATTTATTTTAATTAACTTGGTGTCGTGTTATTCCCGTTTTAATTACAATATAATTTTAAATAATAACAAATGATGTAAAATAAGATAAATTATCGTAATAAAATAGCTCCTGAAGAAGTCGAAAACCCACATCGACAAAACGTAGAGCAAATTGATGAAGTAAATAGTTTTCATTTACATCATTTAAAGAAGAAAATATAATTGACCGAAATCAGCCCGTAGGGATAATATCCAAAACTAAAAAAAAAAAAAGAAAAAAAAAAAAAAAAAAAAATCTTTTTTTGGAGAAAAAATCTTAAAATCTTTTTTCGGTTAAAAAATCTTAAAAAATAAGGTAAAATCTTACTTCTAACAGCGCTGGTGTATCCAAATGTGTGTATACTCTCACTTAAATGAAAAATATGAGTAATTTAAGCAATTATATTGTGCTGTGTAAAAACCGAAGAAATTTCAAGGAAATAATTGTATCAATATTTTTTCTACAAAAATTGCTTGGTGTTAATTGGGACTATAAAAAGCTAACCCAGCATTTCTGATAACTGTCTTCAAGCTACTATTTTTTTTGTTGTTGTTCTAGAAGGAAATGGCAACACCCTGACCAGCAGAAAAATTTCTACGTACTTACAGGTTACATGGTGTCAGTTTATTAATCCACTAGTTATCTTAACATGTACTCGAAAGTTATTGACCTAGAAGGAAGCTAATTGACATATCGCTCATTTGCTGTAATAACGTCATAACTCAAAATCCGTGTTTTTTTTGAACAAAATATGCGCCGTTATATAGTCTTTCATACAGTTTTATCAGTTTTCAAAAAAGTCAATTATTTTTTGTGTGAGAGTGTTTTTTGTTGTAAACAGCAAACTAAAAATGCATATTTTCTCGTACATATATTTGACAAGTAAAGATTCGAAAGATATTAGCATCTACTATTTAAATCGGGTTTTATTTCTGAAATCGCACGATTTGTTAAAAATTTATTTAAGAAATAGTAAAATGTCATAAAACATTCAAAGCCGTTTTTCTCGAAACGACTTTTTTTGAATTACTACATTGTTGCAGCAAATGAGCGATATGTATAAATACTTTTCCTTTTTTTATATCTTAGCATACATTTCGAGTTACAAAACACACTAAACTAAATTTGGAATAAATTACTTCTAAAGAGTAAAATAATTCGTTCCTGAAGTGTTATTATAAAATATTAAAACCGAAGGGATAGACTTAAGTATAACATGTATTACAAAAATAAAAGTTTGTTTGTCATATTTTGAACCTGTGTTTGCTTACGTATTATTATTATTAAATATGTCAACAAAAAGAAAAATGTTAATGTAATAAAGTAACAATTTGTCAACATTATTTGCAATGTTTAAAAAGAAAAATTTACAAAATTTCCATAAAATACAACAAATAACCCATTAAATATTTTTTTTTAAAATACTTGATTAAAGGTTAGTATGTATAAAACTTTCAAATTAAGCAGGCTCTATAGAAATTTAAAAAAGGGTTAGAAGTTATTATCATACAAAACATTCGTTTGTATTGTACATTTGTAGCCTAAACTTTTAGCCCTCACAACCTTTAGCCCCTAAAATATGTAAAGTTATGCTATAACATGATTTCAATCACGAATCAATTTTGTTTGATAACTCCTGCTGGTTTTTATATCCTTCTAAAATAAAATGCACACGTTTATCTGTGAGTGATTATTCATCATTCACATATAAACGTGTCTATTTTATTTTTGACATATTGTAGTTGGTAGCCTGCTGTGGCGAATTTGTTTAATGCTTAATGGGAAATAAATCAATTATTAGTATTATAAAATGTCAAAATGCACACATTATTCTTGTCATAAACGGGCAAACTCTGTAAATTATGGTAAGAATCGGTAATTAAATCTATATACTCGCACACATATAAAAGAATATCGTATTATTTAGAATAAGATTTCATTTACAGTTTCATAGTAATGTGAGAAAATTGAAAAATTTTAAATAATCTATATATGGACTCCAAAACGGCTCTGATTTTTTATTTTCGGTCTGCGGGTATTACTGCATTACCAATGACAGACAAGTATATATACATATATTTTGTTTTTTTTATTTTATTTCATTTTCTTGAAAGCCGTTGTCATGTTTTTCCAAACTAGATATTACACTCTTAAATCGGTTATGTAGTTCCAAAGATATTTACAAAAAACCTCTGTTAATAATGATCCAATATCAAAATTTTAAAACTTTCGAAAAGTTGCATTCAAAAATCTGAGTTTTCGGTTTATTTACAAAATATTTACATCATTCGATATCAAAAGATATTCCGCGCTTACTAACGTGCAACATTGCAGTGCTGCCAGTATTTTTTTAGAGCTTATCCCCAATTTTGGATTTGTCATCCCCAAAAATCCCCAAACTGATTTTTTTTTTATTTAATTTTTTTTTTTTGTAAAATTTTTATTTTATTTAAAAAATAACATATTTATTTAATAAAATTCATTTTTATCGCTAGCTACATATATTAATAAGTCGATTTGTAATTATAAATCTTGTAAAGAAAAAATTACACATAATTTAATATATAGAAGTATAAAAAATTATTTACCAGACTTTAGCATTTCCAAAACTTCAGAAGAAAAATCTTCTGATTCATCAGCCTCAGAAATGTTGTTGTACATATTGCTTGTATTAAAAAGCTTTAGCATTTCAGTAGATGGATTAAATTTCTCACAACAAATTGAATTATTTTTAAAGTATGTGTTTATTCTGAGAAATGCTTCCAATAATTCATATAGCATTTTGTTACGTATTCATACCCTACACCACAATAGTGGGGGAGGGTATATTGGATTTGTGCTAATGTTTGTAACGCCCATAAATATTGGTCCAACCTTAACGTATACCGATCGGCTTCGAATCACTTTCTGAGTCGATCTAACGATGTCCGTCCGTCCGTCCGTCTGGCTGGCTGGCTGTCCATGTAAAGCTTGTGCGCAGAATACAGATCGCATTGTTGAAGATATTTCGATAAAATTTGGTACGTGACATTTTTTCGGTCCAAGGATGGATGGGCTTGCAACTAGTGAAAATCGGTCCATTATTTCACCTGGCCACCATACAAATTTCCTCCCGAAATTGGGGTTTACAGATTATAAATCCTTCAATTATACAAGTATGCAAACAAATTTCACCAAAAATGAGTAATATATGAAGCTAAATCACACCTTAAAATTTCCTGAAGATCGGTTCATAATTAGTCGTAGCTCCCATATAAGGCCTACTTCCGAAAATCACTTTAAAGAGCATACATTTCTTAAAAATATTGGTAATCAAATAAAATTCGACACAAATAAGTTTCTTATATACAGAAATACTGACATTTTGTAATGGTCGGTCCATAATTAGTCGAAACTCCCATATAAGACCCTATCCATTATTTATATTCACAGAAATCATTACATTGAATTTTGGTCCAAAATAGGTGATATCTCGCCTTAACGCCCATTTCTGAAAAACTTTTTTATATTTTCATATACTAGGTGTAGGGTATTATATGGTCGGGCTTGACCGACTATACTTTCTTACTTGTTTTGTTTTGGTAGTATTCATTATTAAGAAAACGCGTTCAACTCAAGCGTTACACTTTAAAAATATACTCGTATATGTACATTTCAAACCTTTTGCCGAATCTTCGTGTTCCCAAGAAACATTCACCCTATCGTGAATAAAAATTCCACATGAAATTTGTTCCCTTTTCACGTCTGTTCTATTTAATTTCTATGTTAAAAAAATAAAAAGGAACAAATTTCATGTGGAATTTTTATTCACGATAGGGGTGAATATGATTTTTTTTAATAAAATCAGTATTTGCAGCCATTTTAAACAGTAAAAAATATGTTTTTTTTTTAATATTTACATACTTCTTCTTTATTAGAAACCACTTGCCAGTTATAAATAAAATCCCCTAAAATTGATATCATCCCCAACAAATCCCCGGTTCCCCAAGAGGAAATTTGTATCCCAAATCATGAAAAAAAATCCTCAATTTGGCGATAAATCCCCTAAACTGACAACGCTGCAGCATTGTACCATAAGTAGAAAATAATATTATATTATCAATCGATGATAAACAACTTTGTGTATTCTTTAATTTAAGATACCTACATTTTGTGCACATTTTTGAGTTTTTTTCAAACGCTGATATAAAATGAACAGTACATTAAAACAAATTGCTCGAAGCGCTTGACCGGACTCTACGTGTTTTGCACGGAAACTACAAACCGATAGTAGGCGCTCTTATTCTTTTTGTAGGTGATTTCCGTCAAACTTTGCCCGTTATTCCAAGATCAGTGCCCGCAGATGAGCTGAACGCATGCTTGAAGGCTTCATATCTTTAAAACCGATTCGAGAAAATCACGCTATCGACGAACATGCCTGTGCATTTGTTGCAAGACCCGTCTGCTCAAACATTCTCAGAACAACTTTTTGACATCGTAAAGGGAAAAATTCCAATTAATCGCGCCATCCCAAATCCACTTAAGTGAATTAATTGCTGTCAAAACTATAAGAGCTAGATGACATATTACATGCTTACTCAAGTATCCGATATTAGCTACCTAGCAATGGCTTATTCGTATCTTTAAAACTATACTGGAATTAGGGTACTAACCGAAAGATTGGAAAGAAATACGAAACAACATTACCGCAAACCAATAAACTGGTGAGTTTGTTATAATTTGTTACTGAAAACGCTGGAAAGATTAAAATATATATTCGTTAATGACAGCTACTGCAAGGTGAAACATGTTCATCTAACAGGGAGAGCAGTAGAGACTATACTATCGAGAGGACACTTAACAAAATAAAGTATGTTATGGCATTTCTCTTGTATATAAAGAGTGCACTTAACAATTTATAACCTCAATAATTGATGCTCTAAGTGACTTAAGAGTTGATCAAAGGATAACGAACCAGATAGTAAATAGGACCAACAACTCCAATTGGGTTTTGGTAGAATAAGGAAAGGTGTAGCAAAATGCCCACTACTTCCTGTTGTTGTTATTTCTTTACTTCTGTAGACCATTCTCGTTAATAAAATAGCTACCAATACCAATAGTATATGCTGTCAACATTGAGTTTCTTATTACAGACATTTCTTTTCACATTAAATAAGCTCACCTATCTACTATCATAGGACAAAACATATTGGTACCATTCTAGAAGTTTACTGAGAAGGGAAATATATTTTCCTAGGAGGGTAATGTTAAGAATAGACTACGAAAGACACTATACGAAGGAAATTTGTAATAGTTACAGCCTTGCATTCATCAACTCCAACGTAATTTGGTTGAAATATCTTCTGGCTCTAATCCTCTCCGAAAAAGAAAAGGACTAAGACTCTTGACTAATGGTAGGACCTTAGCGATTATACTTATTACAGGAAGAATTACTATTAATTTTTACTTATTTACTACTATTAATATTTACTAAGTATAAAATGTATGATTGAATATACTGTGTCGCATGTAACAAATAGAAGTTGTTTGTACGAAGAAAAGAAGGAATCGCTACAATATTCTAAAAGTTTCTACAAATCAATCAAAAAATGTTTAGTGTTTGTACAATTCTGTCACTAACTTTATTATTTTAGATTGAATAATGACATTGTTGTTCATTTTGTCTTTGACATTTTTATGCTGGTTTAACAAGAACCATCATAATGTAACTGACAAATGATTGACAAGAGGGTTTGAGAAGAGTTTCATTATTACGGATTCAATAGATAAAAAGGATATTTTAATTTTCGTTTTCTTTATATTGTGTTTTTTGGCTTTGTCTTATGACAATAAAAATTTAATTTAACATTCTCAATATTTGAAAGCTGCCGTTGGAGCGAAAAACTAAAATATTTTTCTAATCACATATACTTACGTACATAAATATTTTATGGGAAGTTTGAATAAATTAAAAATAAATATGAAATTAAATTCACCTTCACTTTCCTTAGTCGAATTTAACTATTGCATATTTCACTTTTTTACCTTCGCACGTCTTAACACATTTTTTTGCGGGTGGGGAGGGGAAATGAATTTTACGCATCCCTGCCAGGTCGTCACCCTTCACAACAGGGTATGTTGGGCTTCTCGTAAGACTACCAACTAAAACCCCCCTTCCCTTCAACCATGGGAATCCACCACACCGGGACTACTTTCGTATTACTACGATGTGGCTCCCATCTATTTGGCTATATGTATGTACTCCTTGGTTGCGATTTCCCCATCGGGCTCGCTTGTTGCATCCATTCTAAGCCGCCCTCATTATGGCGAGTATCTAAGTCTACCTTCTTTCTGCGCAGAATAACCTCAGCAAACTTTGCGATCTGATTCCAGCTTTCCTCATTCTTAAGCATTATTTGAAGAATGCTCTGTGCAGTTAGAAAGCCGTGTATCGACTCAATTGCCGCTCTTTCTTCGCTCCACTTGTAGCAGCAGAAAAAAGTATATTCGGCGTCATCTACATCGGCATCGTCGTATATGCACCCTGAGCTGACGCATTTCCCCATCTGGGGTAGATATTTTCTAAAATATCCATGTCCGGACAATAGTTGTGTAAGGTAATAGTTCACCCAGACATTCAACTCCGGTATAAGTTTTGCCGTCCATCAACCAACCATTTTGTTCCGCCATGTCTCCTGCCACTGTTAGATACTACGTGCTCTTAATTCTCCTGCTGTCAGTCAGCCTTCACTCCAGTGTCTTTGCTCCCATCGTTTCCTGCGTTCCGTTGCAAATACGGCTGCTTCTGAGACCGTTATATAAGCCGACGCCGCCCTTAATGCCGACGTTCTTTGCACATAGCCTAGCACCTTCTGCCGACATTCTGCCCCCAAAGAGTCAGTCCACGTCTTAACACTATTGAATAGAGAGATGTAGAAGGTAAAACATATATTTTATTCAAAAGTTTATTGAAAATATTAGAGACAACAATTTAATGTGTTTATTGTATGACTACTTGATAACGATTGAAGAAAAATTTAGAAAATTTATAACATAATTTGAAACATAAAATTCAAAGGTAAATTATTTAATAGTAATATGTATACTGAGCAAGGCATATTGCATGGTGCAACTATACAAGGTGAGTGCAGTAGCGCAGCTGACTGACTTTGTTTACAATTTACTTATGTCAAAAGTAATACTTTTTCAAGTATTTTTGACAGTAGTACATTATTTTACACAAACAAAATGCCTGTTGTTTCTGTTTTGTGTTGTATTTGTTCTCGATTTGCACTCACCTAGTTGCACCATGGCATATTGATTATAAGGTAGTAGTGAAGACACAGCTAATTTTTTTTTTTTTTTGGTTTCTTTGTCATGTCAAACGTTGTTTATGTTTACAAATTTATAATTGACAAAATGCTTATAAGTATCAAAATTTGTTTTTTATTATTGTTTTCGTTTTCGATTTCCATCACATACCTGAATCAGTGATGGAAAATTGGTTTTTGTTTTTCGTACCAACTATATAAATAAAATGTACTTTTTAGACCTCCATGGTACCATTTTTAATATTTGTTAAATAATCATAAAACTTTACCACAAATTTACTTTATCGAAAATTCGATATATCTTATAGCAACATTATTGCGTTAATTGTCACGATTATCTAAAACTATTCTTATTTATGAAGTACCGAGTCATTTGCAAAAAGTTAACCTTGGTAAATATATATATTTCCAAAATGACTAGAATTATTATTGCAAGAATAAAAGAAATAGAAGAGTTAACTTCTAACGATTTTGAAATCCTGATTAACTACCTCAAAATCATTTAATGTAAATGAATATGTCAAAGACTCATATTGTTCGATAATTCAACCAAAAATTTATTGTCGTAACAATCATCTTATAGATGCATATTTAAAGATCAAAGGGATATCAGTTCCAAAATGTTCATGAAATTTAATAAAATCTCTTTTGCTTGCAGTATTTCGCAAATAGTAACTTATATGATACACAGCCATTTCACAGAATTTAATTCCGTTCGGAAGTGAAATTAATACCATTTTTTGTTTCTATAGAAAAAGCAAAACGAAAAATTTGTTCGGAATGAAACCCATTGTTCGTTTTACTTTTTCTTTAGAAGCAAAATATGGAAATAAAGCCACTTCCGAACGAAATTAAAATCTACTTCATCTGAAATACCAACTTTTGATGCAACAGTATTTTGAAATTGTACCATATGACTCGCGGTAGTACCACGGTACCAACTGTGTTAAAAATGTAGCAAAAAAGTACTATTGTACCATGTTTGCCATCAGTGACCTGAATAAATACAAATAAAAACAACGAATGTTTGTAATTTTCAGTCAGCTGTTTTTGACATCAAAGAGCTCAAAGCAAAAACAAATAATCATGTTGTTTGTGTATTGTTGTAATGTTGCCGCTACCTTATAATCAATATGCCTTGATACTGAGGTATTTAACAGACACATTTAATTTTTGTTCCATTAAAATTATCTGAGTTTTTATAGCGAAGCCATTTATGACCGATAATAGAGCATTGTTTACATAAAATTCGGGCGAGCTGATGCAGAAAAAGATCTCCGCCTAACCACTTAAAAGTACCGATCGACCCTTAATCACTTTCTGAGTCTATTTAATGATGTCCATTTGTCGGGCAGGCTGTCCATGGAAACCCTTATATTTTAATCAATATCGACTCAAATTTCGCCAGTAATGAGTTATATAGAACAAAAAGTACCTCCTCCAAATTGCATGCATATTAATTAAAACCATCTATATTATCCTAAATATAAGGACCAGAAAAATGTAACCTATTATGATCACAAACAAATATTATAAAAATTGCAACTGTAATGACAAACTTACATGTGCCGTTATCTACTCTTTGCGAAGTGTTTGTAAGTCATATTAAAAACTAACCAAACTCCTGTATTTAGTTTATTTATTTAATAGTTTGTGAAAAAGTATTTTATTTTACACTCTTTCTATATTTAAATATTAAATATTTGCAGTCAAAGAAGACTAAAAGAGCATAACTAACTAACATTAAAAGTCGTATGTTTAATAACATTTTCTCATTATATTACTCATACGCACTGTGGTGTAGACAAGTAATGTTCAACTGAAATGTTAGACTGACTGTTGATGCTAGAGTTAAAATGTCTGCAAAGTAACATTTTGAGAGTTGTATAAATAACAATCTTTAAGTATGTGAGCAAGTCTTGTAAAATGTAAACAATGTAAAATCGAATCAAAACAAATCAATGAATTAAAAGCGCCTGCGTTAGCATGCAATATGTTCGAGTCTGTTTTTGTTTTGTACCAGCTAAACTGAGACGCTGCTGGAAAATCCCATTCAGTCACACGTGTACTTTCAAACAGTTCATAGCCCGTAAATTAGCAACGGTGCAACGAAAATAAATCACAATAGCAAAGAAAAAAAAAAAGTAATTCCAAACAAAATAAGAAGAAAATTAGAAAATTATATTTCATTAGAAATATAAAAAGTGATGATGATGATGGAGAAAATCTAACACGAAAAGTGTTAAGTTTGAAGAAATTAAAACGAAAATATTATTAAAGTTGGAATATTAATTTAAGATCAAATTTTTCAAAAATATGTCTAATTTTTAATTTAAAACAAATGATCATAAACTGCTGACCTAATATGCTTAATACAAATTTAAAATGTGTATTAAGAATTCACAATTAGCTATTTAATAGATACAAAGTAAAAAAAATACCCGTAATTTTGCATAAATTTTAATAAAAAGTTTTCGATAGTTTACACTGTGTGGGTGTAATTAAAATCTGAAATTAATTGCATACATTGGATACTGATTTTTAAAGGTAAATAACCACAACGTTATATAAATTCCCTTGTCTACCAGTAAATACAACACCTATTGCAAACATTTACTTGGCTATTTGTTCCTTTTGTAAATATAAAAAAGTAAAATTAACCAACATTTTTTAATACTTAAAATCTTATGAAATTAAATAATTACAAGCTGAAAGCATAAAATAAACAAACCTCAGATATATGTGAAAATTTGGGTGCATATCTTGAGATGTGTACACAACACAAAGTAACGATAAAAAGAACACAAAAACAAAATATGATTGAAGGGTTTAAAATGGTCGTATAAATTTTCAACTTTTAAAAAAAGTTTTTCTTTGTGAATTCTAAAGCAACAAAGAAAATGGAGTGTAATGAAGTTATAAATTGCCCATAAAATGTATTTTAATCTAAAATAAAGCAGAAAGTAAATTTCAAGAAAGTGTTTAAAAATAAGACCACTCTGTCAAACCTAAAGGGATTTTGTGCATTGTAAGTTATTTAGGCTGTCATTATAAGAGGAAGTTTAAAAATGAAAAAGTTTGGCAGAAGTGTTTGATTATGTTGAATTATAAAGTTTTAGTTTAAAAAAAAAATGCAGACTTAAAGTTTATAAAGTTTTGTTTTTATCATACAGTAGTGATGATTTTGATATGGTTGTTATTCATAAAATTGTGCTATTATTATAATGAAATTGTATCCAATTTGAAGCAAGTTTAACAATGATTAAACTAGTTAGAGTACAACTATATTCGGCTATGCAGAATTTTAAATATAATATGAATTGCAGAAAATACACTAGTGTAAAGGCTAGCTACCGTATTTATAAAAAATAAACTAGGCTTGAATTGTGCTTTAAGACCAAATTTTCATACAAAATTTTCTTAAGTAAATTTATATTCTTGAAGTAAATTTATATTCAATGTTACTTATTCAGACTTAGTGCAAATTTGTTTGCTGTTTTATATATTATTTGATGTAAGTACTGATTCTAAAAATTATTTACAGCGTTTATCCGTTTACAATAAGCACTGTGCTATTTAATTTACAAAATTAATAATTTGTTTACATTACCCGATTGGCTTAATAATATTCCTTTTTCTCCACAAGTTAAGGCAAAAAGTATTAAAAAAGGAAAGGTTATTTTTATGAATTTGAGCCTTATTTTGGTTGAATTTCATCTCAATAACGATATATTAACAGCTAAAAAATCCAGTAGTATAATTGCTGTTGAATTTTATTTCAACTTATATATTAATAAAGCGTGATTCATTTCGAGGTTCCCTACTTTTTAAAGAAAAAAAAAAAAACACAGAAAATTAAAATTTAATGGAGAATGTTTATTAACATTTGAAAGAACATTCTTTGGCATTTAATTTTTGAATATCATTAACATCAAATGTTGCCCGTTGCTACGTAGCAGATGGCTTATCCTTTGAGTGCAATTTGCGAGCATTTCGACTGGTAACTGGCGAATAACACGCTTGATGTTTTCCTTCAAGACCTAAATTGAAGCGAATTTGTCTGCATAAACTTTAGACTTTTCATATCCTCACAGGAAAAAGTCTAACGGTATATCACACGATCTTGGTGGCCAATAGACTGGCCCAAAACGTGAAATTATGTGCTCACCAAGTGTTCTCTCAATAAGTCCATTGATTGATGCGATGTGTGGGAAGTGGCGCCGTCTTGCCAAAACCAAATGTCGCCGAGATCACGAGCTTCAATTTCAGGCATGATATAGTCGGTCATTATGGCACGATAACTGTCGCCATTGACGGTTACGTTCGTACTGGCATAATTTTTAAAGAAATATGGACCGATGACTCCACCGGCCCACAAACCATACTAAACCTTTGTTTTTTCTGGATGCAGTGACAGTTTTTAAATCTCTTCGTCCCAAGTGCGGCAGTTTTGTTTTTTTACAGACCCATTGAGCCAAAAATGGGCCTCATCGCTAACCAAAATTGTCGGTGTTTAGGCGGTAATCTTTTCATTATGACACGACTCACAAGTGATCTGTCATAAAAAGGCTATTGAAAAAAGTATCTCTACTTAATCACCCTATATAATGAATCACCCTATATTATGTGAATTTATACAATTTTCTGAAGAGGTCCTGACACAGAATATATATATTTTTTGTTGTACAACCAAAATTTCAATGCGTTCCCAACAGAATGTCGAACTTTTTATACCCCCCATCTTTTAGAGCTGGGTATTAAAATATTTTATATGGTTTCTCTGAGAATATGGCCTGCGGTTGGCTGAATAGCTTCTAACTCTAGTCCAATCTACACCAGAGTCAGAAGCTATTCAACCGAGCAAAGGTCTTCTTTGCCTGGAAACCATATTACACATTTCATATTTTTCGCAATTGACTTCAATAATTCAATATTTATAGCTGTTGCCTACAATATTGACATTGAGTTAGACAACCAGAATCCACATGTACACAGGTGTTTTAATTTATTTGCTAAGTTTTTCTTAATTACTTAATTATCTGTGTTTAAGGTTTACTTGTATCCTTTTATTATAAAATTTCCAGTACTTCTTGGTGGTACTTTACCAGAATTTTTTTTTTTTTTATTTTGATTTTCTATTGCTTAGTACTCGATCAAATATATTTCGACTGATTGATTTTTTAAAAAGATAACTGTAGTTATGTTTAAAAAAGAAATCACTGGTAAAAACAGAAGTGTTGGCAACAATTTTTTTTAAAAAAAGCATCTGTAGCCGGATTTTATTAGAACAGTGTATTATGTACATTAGAGTATCTCGACAGATAACTTTTTTATTAATGCCACTCAAATAGAGTATCCAAAAACAGAAATCGGATACCGGTTAACCGGTTTTTATAACCTACATCACCAGTTAGTTAGTGAAATTTATTGAGACTTCCTCTACATCACCATAGTGAGGAGGGTATATTGAATTTGTGCTGATGTTTTTAATGTTCAAATGCAAAAATTAAATTCGTCCAACACCCAGCTTAAAGTACACCGATAAAATTTAGTTTGTAAACTCAAGAACGATTGGGACTGAATTTGATTAATGTCGGCGACCATTTTATTTCAACTTTTCCCTTACAAATGTTTTCCTGAAAGAGGGATTTATCGGTAATAAATGTTTGATTTCAATACGTCTCCATATACATTTCTCTACAAAAAAGTTGTGTATGAAATCTAATCAGACCTACAAATTTTATGCAGATCGATCTGTAATTACACATAGTTCCCATATAACACCCACTCCCGAAAATACCTTAAATATCTTTAAAATATTGGTATTCAAATAAAATACAATACAAATAAGTTTGATATATGCAGAAATTATGACATATAACAGTCAGTTCATAAATAGTCAAAATTCCCATATAAAACACACTTCTGAAAAACAATTTAATTCTAAAACTCAGTTTATGCCCATATATTGGGTGTGCCCTCCGCCTGAATATAATGAGAATTTTTAGTTTATATATTGTTTGATTGTCTTATGGGTGGCATAAATCCGAAAATCACTTTAAAGCGCATAACTCACTCAAAAATGTTGGTATTCAAATAATTATAAACATAAATATATTTCATATACATACAAATAATACGGAATAATTTTATTGTGATCGGTCCATAATTAGTCGCAACTTCCATATAAGGACCACTTCCGAAAATCACTTTATCGACCATAAATTTATGAAAAATATTGGTATCCAAATAAAATTCGACGCAAATAAGTTTCATATATACAGAAATAATGACACCTAATTTTATAATGGTCGGTCCATCATTAGCCGAAACACCCATATAAGACCATCTCCGTAATTTACTTTAAGCTCCATAAATATTTTGAAAGTAGTTCTATCGAGATAAAGTTTAACACATATTTATAATATTTATGTTCGCAGAAATCATGGAACTAAATTTTTGAATGATCGGTCCATAATATGTAATATCTCCCATATAGCGCTCGTTTTTGAAAAACATTTTTATACATATACTGGGTGTAGGTTATTATATTATACTTTCTTACTTTTTTTTGTTTGTTATTCTTTTTTGCATACCATGTACATACTTTTACATATATTGTTATTCCTCTCAATAGTATTTCCCCACTACATTCATAGATACATTCAGAAATACAAACATCCAAACATAGAGACCCGTATTTACAATAAGGCAGGTTATGTTTTTGTTTGTTACATCAATTTCCTTTTTCCAGCTTTTCATTTGGCTCTGTGAATTTATATACATGCATATGTTTGAATTTTTTTATCTATTCGTATGTGAAGTGTTTGTTTGTCCTTTTGTATGTGTAGTTGAGAAGTATCTTTTTGCTGTTCTTAGAATGTTTATTCTAGTGTAACTAAATTAAGTGAAACCATTTTTCTACACTATACCCCCAGAGAAATAGCTTTTCAGTGGTAGCGATATTAAGTGCTGGTGTTCGTAATAAAAATATTTATAAAAAAACTATTCCAAAGATAGTATGTTTAAATTAAAGCCTGCCGTGGAGGCAAAAAGTGAAAATAAAAAAATTTACGTATAACCAGAATCACGAAAAAATAACTTTTACGGTTCATTAAGAGTAAGCGGGAAAATAGTTTTGTTGAAATATGAGATTCATAAATATTGCTAATATCATTGCTGTATACAATTATTAAGATATACATTGTTTATAATTTTAGTTAGTAATTCAAGAATTAAATATTTATATTTGTATATCAAATTAAAGCACATCAGTGTGGTACAGGTAAAACAAAACCAAAACCATTACATTGCCATTTATGTCCCAAAAATGTTTATTTTATTCACAAGGTGCTGGAAAAAATAAAATGAATAATAAATTTTGTTTAATACTATCTAATTTTGAAGTACCTACAAATTTACCTATAGTTTTTAACATATAGGGAATTTTTTCATACATATCGTTTTTGGTTTTAGCTTTTTCGGACTGCCCAAAGATTTTCAATATGTTTTAAGTCCGAATAATCAGACACAAACAGTTTTTAAAATTTTGTTTTTTCAATAAATTCAGCTGCCAAAATTGTGTGACTAGTAACAAATGCACATTAATCGGTTTTTAATTCTTCAGATGACCAAAATGGATTTCTTTCCTTCATGAGAAGGGTATATATAAGTTTGTCATTCCGTTTGTAATATCTACAATATAATTTTCCGACCCTATAAAGTATATATATTCTGGATCCTCATAGATACCGAAGTCGATTAAGCCATGTCCGTCTGTCTGTCTGTCTGGATGTTGAAATAACTTTTTTTTAAGTCCCCAGATATCTTAGGGATCCTAATCTTCAATAATTCTATCAGATATGCTTTTGAGAAGTTTGCTATTTAAAATCAGCACAATCAATGTAGGCCAACCAGAGTTATAGACCAATATGTGAGACAACCTCCATAAAAATTTGATATTTTTTGTCCATTTTATTGCAATATTTTGAAATATATTGCAGATAATACCATGAAATTCTGTATACGTCATTTTTAAGATAAAAGAAGAAAGTGTGCGCAAAATAGTATGAATCGGTCCATGATTTCTCATAGCCTCCATACAAAAATCTTCCCGAAATATTGCTCAATTATACATAAATGCCTGTAAAATTGGAATATCAAGACGAAATCCAGCAAAAATAAGTTTTATGCAAAAAAAAATCGCAAAATCGGAAAATTTACCGAATTTAGTTCGGTCCATGTTTGACCATAGTCCCCATATAAAGTCCACTTCCAAAATTCACTTAAATACGTATAAAACAGTTATAAATATTGTTAAACGGCTAAAATTTGACATGAATAATCTTTATAGGCAAATAAATTGTTGCACTAAATTTTATGGTGGTCGGCCTATAATTGGTCATAGCTCCCATATAAAGACCACATCAGAAAAAGCCATTTATATTTATATATATCGTATAGATATCGATGCCGACTCTAATCTTTACACAGATCATTTACATATATACGAAAATCATTCTACAAAATTTTGTGAATTTCGATCCATTTTTAACCGTATCTCCCATATAAAGCCCTCTTCCGAAATTAATACTCATAAATCCCTTATAAATGACGGTACCGATCCAACATTTTACACGGATCATTTACATACATGGCAAAATCAAAGTGCTGGATTTTGAAAATATGTATCATAAATATACTGTTATTATGTTGAAATTCGATGTGAAATATCCTCATATGCATGCAAATTACTGTTCCAAAATTTAAGAAGATCGGCCCATAGTTTGTCATAGCTGCCATATAAGAACCATTTACTAAAAATAATTTAACCCACAAAAATGTCTAATAAATATCGGTATTGAATCAACTTATATATAGATCACTAATTTTATTCCAGAAATCATACTAGTATCGATTATACGGCAATTATACTACTTAATTTTGTAGCTGTCAGTCAATAATTCGTAATAGCTCCCGAATTAAGTCCACTTCCGAGCATATTAAACAACGATACAACTCTTGACAATAACGTTATTTAGATGAAATTCAACCAAATTAATTCTCAAATACTTAGAAGTCACGTTAGTGGATACTGGATTTAGAAGCTATCAGTCCATAACTGACCCACTTCTACAGTGCCACCCATAAATCCCTTGTAAATAATATTATTGAGATCAAATTCAAACAAAAGAAGCCTCAGCTTACATCTTATCTTTTTTTATACTCTGTTTTATACTTTGTTTCTTTACGTGTGGTGAATATGGAAAAAATGTTCTTTAATTTTATAAATTGTTAAATTACACTCAAAATTATTATAAAAATCAGACAAACTTTGTAAGTTACAGTAAGAATCGGTAAATACAGCAATTATAAATGGTCAAAATTAGATAAAATTTAAAAACATTTGAAATAAATTGTATTGGTCGTAAAGGTTCCTTTCGAAGAATATATAAATTACTAATAAAATATGCACTAAGACTGAATACAATACATGAAATGAGAATATTCTAGTCCTAAAATCAGAGCAGCTTTTGTATTTCTTATTATTTCTTACGGTTTGGGGGTTTACTGTTATTCCATCGCTAGTTTCCAAGTTTCCCGCAATAACACATGCACTTATTTTTGGATTATGGTTAACAGTTCTTAGAATTCTACTTTCTAGATGGTTGTCTAATTTTCTTGGACGGCCAGTTCTTGGTTTGTTGCTATTGTTTTTTTTTCTTTGAACTATTGAATTATGTACTGAATGAAAGACCGTGGACTTTCTACAATTTCACTAATTTCGGCTAGAGATTTTCCTACATCTTGCAGATTTTTTTTTGTATCCATTGAAATTTGCTTATTTTTACACTGCATAATTATATTATTTTTTAAATGTTACTTTACTGTAGAACAAAAAATATTAAAGTTAATTACCAATAGACTTTCGATTTAAGAGAATCCGTTGTTAAGCTATATGTCCAATCGTCGTCAAATATTACAACGTTGTCATATCTACCAATGTGCTAGCAATGTACTGACATTGAAAAATTTTTAGCAAAAAGTAAATTGTCAGTTTACATGACTGTAAGAAAACTAACAATTTCATTTGCACACAATTGTCACACAATGAATTTAGCTGTCAACCGAAATTGTTGTCAGATTGTTGTGTGGCATTGTCAAATTCGTTTTGCAGCTCTGTGTGTGTGTTTAAAAATTTTAAATATTGGCATGGAACAAAAAAGAACAATTGGAACCATTTTATCTGCACTCTATTAAACAGGATTCATCAAAAAATATGTCGCTATCCATTTTTTATTTTCTTTAATTTAATTCTTTGATTATCTTCCACTTTTTTGTTTATTTATGTATATACAGAGTTGCATTTATAAATAATTTCTATGACAATGCTGCCATTGGCAGATGCATAAACTTTGCACATATGACAATGAAAAGTGTTTGACAATTGTCTTAAAACCTGACAATGCCAAAATTGTGTTTTTACACGATTGTTAGATGTGTGACAATATTTTTGTCTTCCAATGTACTGAAAATGCTTTTTCTTACAACGTTGGAAGACAAAAATTTTAAGTTTACACGGTTGTTAGACAATTTCTGCACAATTTTCTGACAACGTTGTAATATCTGACGATCGTGGGCACATAGCTTTAGTCCGCTATGATGAAAAAAAAGTTGTACGGAGACTTTTTTTGAAAAAATTTTATTGCAACAATGAATTTTTCATGGTCATCTTTGCAATTTGACCAATAAAGGTGCCACATTATATTTCCCTATTATCCCTAGAGTACGTAAAAATGTTATATTAACAATACTTTAGTTTTTTAGGAAAATATGTTTAATTAATTAAAAGTAATGTAGCTGTACGATGAGTTAATATGACATCAGTTTCGATGTGTTTGTATGACATATTCTTGTAGCTAAACGAAAAAATGTTTTGCAGTGATTCTTTTTCTTAAATATTTATGTTGCGTTCAAAAATTAAAATAGTGTTTTTGAAAATGTAGATAATATAATATATGTAATTTCGAATTTCTTATTTTAGAAAAAAGAAAAATGTTGCTGACTTTTTTTGAAAAGTTCACTTATTTTCTATTTTTGCTCATCCAGCAATTTTTCTTATGCCTGTTTGTCAGTAATAAAATATTTTGAATTTTGAATTAATGCAAGTAAATATTATATTTAGCACTGGCATTACCTATAAATGAGGAATGTTTATTATCGGGAATCCGTTCAAGTGATTTTCATCCCCACCCCTATAAAACAGTTTTTTACCAACCTGTGCAGCTGTATTCCATATAAATTTTTCCTTGGAACAAATAAAATGGTTTAAAAAGTATTAAGCTGAAATATAATATTGTAAAATAGCAGATACGTAGGTAGAAAATGAATAGGGCGCACAGATACCCGGATTTTTACTATATATTTCACTGCAACAAATTCTTATCATAACGCTTTTTTAGCTTTGAGAGACAAAATGGAAACTGTTTACACAAGATTGAAATTATTTCAAATAGTGGAGGAATCTAATGCTGAAACCATTGAGGAGAAATTGCAGTTTATAGATAATTATTATTATAAATTTTCTAAATATCAAGGAGATAGGGATATACCATCAATTAAAAAGTGTTTAGTCATTTTCAGACATTTTTCAAAAGACATTGAAAAGCATTTACTGCGTCAATAAACCAAAAAACAGCGGGAAATAATGATGCGGCAAAATTAATAATATGTAACGACATCTCCAAGAAAAGCAAGAATTTGCAAGCGGTAAGCGGAGAGAGCTTTAGCGCTGTTTGTGAATGCAGAACGCACGGAAAACCAATATGAAATTTTATACAAAGCCAACAAAAATGTATATCCATGTTATTCATTGTCAGAAAATGCAAAAAAAAAAAAAATTGTTATCATAGTGAAAATGTCAAACAATAACTGAGACTTCAGCGGATTGGATTCCTCTTAGAATAAAGTGTAGTTTTAAACCATCCATACATAATAATTCCAGTGTACTCTCTCATAAGCGGACACCTAAGAGATTGACAAATTTATCCGCTTATGAGAGTACCAAGCCTCTCAAAGATTTTTTTGCTACTGAAAAAGTGTATTTATATGGTGTCCGCTTTAGTAAAGTGTCCGCAAGAAGAGAGTCCACTGTATTGGTTTTTCAATATCAATACAACAACGTGGGTACCAAAGCACATATTAAATTTCAAAAAATATTCACACAAATTATTGGGTCGGGGGTAGGGGGGTCACCCCTTGCTCTAGTAAATATGTAACTAAATTAAATGTTAAATTTATAACAAAAACGTAAAAGATCATGGGGGGGGGGGGGGAAATAGGGGAAGGATTTTTCTTCCCCTCTCAAACCAACCGCTTCTTTTCTCAAACTTTTAATTTAAAATACAAGTGTAATAACTTTGACTAGCTTTCTGTGTCAAATACTCCTCTATGCGACTGGTAGATGGACATCGTTACATCGACTCTGTAAAGGAGTAAGTGGACTAATAATAAACATCAGCACAAATCCAATATATCCTTACGACTGTGGTGTCGTAGGGTATAATTAGTAATTATGAAACACAAGTAGTTCTGTTAGATAAGCAAATCTAGTTCAGCATTATCAGTCAAATAGATCAAACTACTCAACGCATATTATGCTCATTTTATGGAAACGTTTATACTGTAATTTTAAATTGAAGTGGTACAACAGGACATGAAGCAATAAAAACAATACGATTATACTAAAACTATTTCACTAAAACATCACACAGTTTGTCAATATCTGTCAATAAATGTACGATTGAGTTTATATTATTTTGTACAAACTGACATTAATATACTCGTACATATGTATGTATATGTATATATGTTTATATTAATGTGTTTGAATCTATATATTTATATACATCCCTGTAGTTCTAAGGACTTTTTGCTAATAACTACTTATATTTCCTTATTAATCCATATATACATATACATATATCGACAGCTCAATTCCAAAACATGCTAAGACGAAAAAGTGGGTTTTACAGGAAAACCTCCTAAAGTTTACAGGCGATATCTAAAAAACCATATGACGTAGAACTTTGTTGTTTAAACTTTTGATTTGACTAGCCAATCACAACCAAAATTTGACAGAATTTAAGTTGAAAAAATCTAAATTCAAAAACGCAAACACAATTAAAAACATGCTAAGTCGACATAGCATGGTTTGGAATTATATTTGGAATAAAAGTCAACAAAATTTTTTAAAAATGCCCAGAATTTCAATTGTTGCTGTTTTAAATGAACAAAAACATCAAAATGCATTTAAAAAGCTACGAAGAAGGAATTCCTCTGTCATATTCCAGTGTAAATAGTTTTAATTTTTAAAATTTTTTGACAAAAGTTTTTTTGTTGCTGACACCAACTTTGAAATTTGTAAAATTTAATAGAAGTATCAATGAGAGAACTAAAAATCAATGAAATAACAAAATTTATTATTTAATTGTCATTATAAATTTGTAGTATAAGTTGTTTTCAGTATAAAATCTTAAAAAATAGCAATTCCACTTTAGAAATCTAAAGTGGTTTCATTCCGAAAAAAAAATTAGTTTTTCGATTTCTAAAGACTCAATTTACGGAATCAAAACCACATTCGATCGGAATTGACTTCTGTGACATGGCTGATGAGTTCATAACACGAACTTTAAGGTAGAATTAGCCGAACGTCTACGTCCCGTACTGTACCGTAACGAAACAGCTGATACCGTTTTGTAATTTTTAATCAATGCAAATGCTTACCGAATATTAATATCACGTTGACGAAGCATCTCAAACTGTACAGCAGTGATGGGCTGTTTGTATGTTTAATTGTATTGGGGTAAATTCGCCCAATATACAATATAAATATAACAAAATAAATGCATGCATACGCATAACTATGTATGTATTATAAATATTGAAAACCGAATATATATTGAATTAAATTATAATAAAATATTTTAAATTTATAATATAAATTACTATCAACGTGCTAGATTATGTGTGTAAATACACACACACACACACACGTGATTTAATCCTATTAAAGCCATTTTGGTACTTTTTTATACAAGCATGCATGTTCGAAAAGTAACTTTACAGGACCATCACTGTTTAAAACAGCTGACTGCTTATTTATTGTATGTTACTAATACTAGCGCAAATAATGTGGATTTTTTTTGTTTGATGTACGGCACCTTTTAAATGTGCTATAAGCACACAAACGTGCTTACAATATGGTACGGTACAGTACGGGGACGTGGACGTTCGGCTAATTCTACCTTTTAAATCACAATAGATTTAAACAGTTTAAATGTTTACGAGTAAATATAAAAAAGAGCAAAGAAAGCAAAAAATTATTATAATGTCGATAAACACGCCATCTGTTGATGAATTTGTTCGTAACAATATTAATACACTTTGTTTAATCAACGCCATCTGTTGATGATTTTGTTCGTAAGAATATTAATACACTTAGTTTTTTTGATGAAATTTTCAGAGGTTGTCTCGGATTTTTGCTCATATATCCGTTCTTTATTAGCGGATTTTGCTGATTTTAAACAGCAAACTTCTCGAAAGCATGTCCGACAGAATTATTGCAGATTTGGATCCCAAAGATATCTGGGGACTTCAGAAAATTGATTACAATAGTCAGACAGACAGACAGATATACAGACGGACATGGCTTAATAGACTCCGCTATATAGGGTCGGAAAATTATATTGTATAAATTACAAACGGAATAACAAACTTACATATACCCTTCTCATGAGGGTGAAGGGTGTAAAAATTACCTGAATACGAAGTAATTCTGAAAAAATTATTTAAATAATATTTGTAAATCGAAAATTATACCAATACCCAAATCTAGAACTGAATATCGCCCCATTGCAATACTTTGCTTCTTATCTAAGATTCTGGAAAAGTTATTGCATAGACAAATTTCGGAGAATGTACAAATTTGTTCTCTAATGACAGCAAAACAATCGGGCTTCCGACCTAATCACAGCTGCATTACTGCTTTGGTTGAAGTATCAGAGTATATTCGACAAAACTTAGATGATGGTAATGTCTCGTTTCTTGTTCTCCTGGATCATTCTAAGGCTTTTGACTGCGTTGAATATAATATTCTATGTTCTAAACTCACAAAACTTTTTCATTTCTCCTCTTCTGTTATCTCGTTGCTTAAATCTTATCTTAATGTGCGCGCTCAGGCTGTTTTCTCAAACAACTCCATTTCTGAGGTTCTTTCAGTATTAAGAGGTATACCAGAGGGTTCTATCCTGGGTCCTCTGTTATTTTCACTATATATTAATGACCTCCCTTTGCAGTTATCGCATTGTAATATACATATGTATGCTGATGACGTGCAATTGACACTCGGATTTCCCCTTAATGACTTAAAAGAATATGTGGCCAAATTGAATAGCGATCTGTTAAGAATTCATTGCTGGGGAATGGCAAATGGGCTTTGTCTCAACCGAAAAAAATCTAAATGCTTGCTAATACAAAAGAGACATTCTGCACAGAATTGCGAACCTAACATATTTCTGAATAACGTACCTATAGAAATTGTGTCACATTCAAAAAATCTTGGGATAGTTTTTAATGATAGGTTGACCTGGTCAAATCATATTAATGTTATTGTAGGTCAAACGTATGCTAAACTTCGATCACTCACACATTATGCCCGGTTTACTCTATGGCTGTGAGCTTTTCACCAGCTGTGATTCCATAAGTAAGCAGAAGTTAATTGTGGTTTTCAATAATGTAGTTCGATACGTATATAGTATTAAACGTTTTGATCATGTGTCGAATTTTTCCCGCTCACTTTATGGCGTTTCTTTCGAAAACCTTATAAATGTCAGAACTCTTGTGCTCCTTCATAAAATTATTTATACTTGTAAGCCTTTTTACCTTTATCAGAAAATTAACTTTAATAGAAGCAACAAACTCAAAATTATAAAAATTTTATGAACAATGATCGCTGGTAGTGATTTTTTATGCGCCACATCGTTTTAGTGGTATTCTTAAAATTAATTTCCAAAATTTAAAATGATCTGCGGTTAGAAATAAATAATAACAAAACTTCGTGTAATTTCGGGTACAAAATACTAGTTTATAATAAGACAGACCGTAGAACTTATACCGTGATTGGTTCTTTGACAGAAGGGAACGATTGCGATTGTAACACTATGTATGAAAGGGTAAGTTGACAACTTTTAGACACTCTGGAATGGGTAACTGGTTCTGCTTTTCAATATTTAATACAATTATTTAGTTGCGTTACAAGTAGTTAATAATATTTTTACCAAATTTTTTGTTAAATTAATAAATTATTATTAAATTAATAATAATATTGCCAACATTTATTTTGCCACAATTTGATAAGTAAAGTTGTATATACTTAATTCACATTTCTAGTCCTAAAGAAAATGAAAAAGTTATCAACATTTAGCAATCTAATTGTTCTTAATTATAAGTTACCCAAATTCAATCAACTATCCGGTATCCGGTATCATTGCTGCATGTAGCACTAGCGGGCTGCAAGTGATTGTACATGTTAAATACACAGAAATAATGTAGTTTAGATAAGAAATAAGAGCAGATAAACAAATGTGTTAAAACAATTACTGTCTGTCAGAATTGACAATATGGTATATAATTATTCTAGTAATTGCAGTAGTTATTGTTGAAATTGTGTGTATTTGTATATGTGAGATAAAATTAATTATATGCAAAGGAATCTAAATGAACAGAAATACACTCAAAAAATTCTGTACGTAAAATTAACTGAAATTGTAATATCAAATAAATGAATATTCAGTTAAAAACCGGTCTACTTATTATTCATTTAATTTTAACGAAAAGTTCATTTAATTTTAAATGTCAAAAATTCAACTCCGAATTCCGTAAAATCAACAGAATTTTCAGTTATTTTATGTATTTTAACTATCAAAAAATTAACCACAATTCCGTAAAATCAACAGAAGTTTCAGTTATTTTATGTATTTTAGTTATTGACTAAAAAAAAATAACTTGAAATAATTTTCTAAGGGTCGGTCTATACATAGTCATAGCTTCCGTATAATATCTACATATACATATCTTATATTAAAATTTACATTGATTGTGTGAGAATTATAACATTTAAAATTAAATGAACGTTTTGTTAAAATGAAATTAAAAATAAGTAGATCGGGTTTTAAGTAAATTTTCAGTTATTTTAAATTACAGTTTCATTTAATTTTACATACAAAATACTTTAACGTAAACAACTGCCAATATCAAATGCAACTGAAAGTCCGTATTAATATGCACTTATGTTTTTGAATAAATGTTAGATTCAGTTAAAAATAAATTTTCTTAGAATTTTAAATGTTTATTTAGTTAAAAACAACTGCACGTTACTGTAATAATATTGTGAGTGTACAAATTGTGAATAAACATTTAGAAAATCACTACATTAATTCATTGCAATGCAAATAAAAATTAAATCTAAAATAAATTTATAAAAATCTGGTTGTGATACACATAGAATATTTAACACTTATATGAGAATAGTTTGAAATATTCTTCATTTCATATTAATTTTTGTATTTACATCCTTATATAATTACAAATTTCTTTTTCAAACATGGTTAAAATATGGGGGTATGATCATTTATGGACCGACCATCACAAATTCAATATACCAATTTATTTATTATTAATTATATTGAATTTAAACTTGGTAACAACATTTATAACATACATATACTTATTAAAGTGAATTTCGGAATTGGACTTTATATGGGGACTTTGGTCAAACATGGGCCGAGCAAAAAAATATCGCTTTACGATTTCTGTTTACAAGATACTTATTTTTAATGAATTTTGTATTTACAGTGGTGTTTTTATAATTAAAAACGACTTTTCAGCACATATATTTGTTCATATATTCTAAGAATTTAGTTCAACATTTTAAAACTAATAGCTAGAAATAGTAAAGTAACAATTTATTATTAACTTTTATATTTAACTTTAACTAACTTCAACAACAAAAACGCAATATTAAATTGGTCACATATTTAGAAACTAAAACAAGAATCTGTGCCGAATCTTTAATACCTTCCACCTAAACGTACATAATAAGAAATACAGAAACTACACTGGTTATAAGACTTAATTCTGTGTTTTCTATTCAGTCTTAGTGCAAATTGTATTAGAATTTTATATTTTACCTGTTGGTCGTAATTCACTAATGTGTTTTATTTCAAATGTTTTGAAATTTTATCTAATTTCGACCATTTATAATTGTTGTAATTACCGATTCTTACTGTAATTTACAGAGTTTGTCTGATTCTCATAACAATCTTGATTGTAATTTAACAATTTATAAAATTAAGAGAACATTTTTCCGTATTCACAACAAAGTAAGAAACAGAGTATAAAACAGAATATAAGAAAGGATAAGTTATAAGGTGAGGCTTTTTTGTTTGAATTTGATCTCAAGATTATTATTTACCTGATATTTATAGGCGGCATAGTAAAAGTCGGTAAGTTATGGACTAATAGCTTCTAAATCCAGTATCCACAAATGCGATTTATATGTATTTTAAGATTATTTTGTTTAAATTTCATCTCAATAGCGTTATTTACAAGAGTTGTATGGTTGTTTAGTATGCTCGGAAGTGGAATTAATTCGGGAGCTATTGCCAATTATTGACTGACAGCTACAAAATCCAGTAGCATAATTGCCGTATAAACGATATTAGTATGATTTCTGGATTAAAATTACTGACCTATATTATATACTACTGTATATAAAAGTTGGGTAGATATCAATATTTATTAGACATTTTTGTGGGTTAATTTTTTTTCAGAAATGGTTCTATATGGCAGCTATGACAAATAATGAGCCGATCTTTTTAAATTTTGTAACAATGATATTTATTAAAAAACCTCTAAAATGGACCTTTTTATCCTTTGATCCAGCTCACCAAATATTGACCCCAGGGCAAAAAAAATGAGAAACGTAGTCTTAAAATTAATCAAATTTTCATATTAGTCGGGAACATCCGCTTTATTAATTTTGGGGCCACCCTAATGTACTTACATATGGGGTATTTCAAATTTTTTGAGCACCTGCTAAAACCGACATACTATGGGTCTTATTCCGTTAAGTTTTATGAATTGAAAAAAAACGTTAGACAGGGTTTGGATGACTATACTTGAAGGATATGAAAACGACTTGAAACTTGCAAGAGTTTTTTCATACATTCCGTTTTCTTTGTAATAGTTCTTAGCTTTCAGATTCAAACCAATACAAAATATAGTCAGTAGACTTGGAGGATATATCCACACAAAAAAAATTTGATATCGCTGCTGGCTGAGAAGTTGCATGTGGTTTACAAGTGAAACGAATTTTGAACTTTTTGAAAATTTTACATAGGGTTTTTGCGCCGTTTGATAAAAATGAGTTTTAAGCGCAAAATTAAAAAAAAACTGGGTAAATTTATAAAGGTTGAGGTATATCAAGTTGGTGTCAGCGCATCAATAAAGTATCACGGAGATCACAAACTTAAAAGAAATTAGAGTAAATTTTGTAAAAATGTATCTTTTTTGCGTCTGACAATCTCAATTGTCTTTTAAGTTGGGCAGTGTATTGCGTGATGTGAGTAACTTCATAAAGGGTACCTCAGAGGAGAAAACGCACTTTAAAAATTTTAAACACAAAAATTTTATGAACTTTTGAAAATTTTTGGAAAAAAAACATTTGTTAAGCTTTTTTTATATCAAAACATGGCATGGGAACATGTTTAGGTATCTAAATAGATTCTTTGCGGCGTACTAACTTGATAAAGTGCAAAAAAAAAGTTTTTCCCAAACACATTTTTCGCTTTGTGACAACTAAAGCGCTGTATCAATGGCGCTGAAACGTACATCGAATAGAAGATTTAAATTTTATGGAGGAGAAAAAAAAATGTTTCTAACCTCAAAAACATCCTACTATAAAATATTTATTTAATTTTTTACTTAAAACCGCAGTAAAAATGACTAACGCGAACGAATTTCACATGCTCAAATATCGGTTTATACACACGCAAATCGACATTGATGTCAGGCAAAAAAAAAAAAAATTCTAAGTGCCGTAAATTTTTGAAGTTGCCGATATACATATGTATATTATAAATTGCTTTGTAAGTTTGTCATTTTATTGAAGTTAAGAACGTAGATAAATCTAAGCTTTGAAGCGGCAATAGACTATATTTATTTTTTAAAGACTTGTACCATAAGGGATAAAATGGAAAAAAACTGTAAAATTTGAGCCTTTATTTCTAAAACAATCTCAAACGAATAATAAGCCAATTAAATTGGATTAATTTCAATTTCATTTGAGTCAATTTTGCATCTATGCGGGATTTGCATTTAAGGCTTCGATCGAAGTTTATACCGAGGTATTTAACTTCGAATTGTTGTGCTATTGCTTAATTATTGATATAAATAGGAGAGCATGATTCTTTACGCAATGTAAAGGTTATGTGTGCATTTCAACTCATTAATTTTTATTTTTCATTGCTTTAAATACTTTTGTAACCTTCACTACCACAAGTGGTGAATGAGGGTATGTACATAGGTTTGTCATTCCGTGTGTAACACTGAGAAATATTCATCTAAAATCCAGCAAAGTATATATATTCTTGATCCTGATGGAATTCTAAGTCGATTGAGTCATGTCCGTCTCTGTGAAATACTCTCACGTCTAAAATATGTAACCGCAATCAGCAAGGCTTGCAAAAAACCGTTTGTAAATCTCCTAAGCACTTTGGTATTTAAAATCATCTAAATTGATTCCGGATCAAAATGTGTAACAACCTAAATCAAAAAACAACATTTTTAAAAAGTTGGTTGCTATTTTTTTAAACTTATTGCAGATAAAACCATGAAATTTTGTAAACGTTATTTCTTCAGTGAACAGGAAAACTGTGATGAAAATAGTAAGAATCGGTGCATGGTTTATCATAGCCCCCATACAAATTTCTTGCCGAAATATGGCTCAATGTTACATAAATTGATATAAAATTGCAATATTGATACAAAATTCACCAAAAATAAGTTTCATATTATAATTAATCACATAAAGAAAATTAATTTAGTTTGGTCCATGTTGGACCTTTACAAAGTCCACTTCCGAAATTCATTTAAATAAGTATAAATCTGTTATAAAAAACGGTACCGATCCAAAATTCACAGTTCATGTATATGTGTCAAACTCAAACTGATGAATTTTGTAAATTATGGTCCATATTTAGCCGTTTCTTCCATATAAGGTCCACTTCCGAAAATTACTTCTCTCAAAAAATATACATATATTTTGTTGAAATTCAAATTGATAGATTCTCATGTATACTTCTACGTACCAAATTTTATTAAAATCGGTCCACAATTCTGTATATGGATTAATTCCGAAAACAAGTAAACCCACAAAAATGTCTAATAAATATCGATATTGAACCAACATTTTACACTAATCTGTAAATTTAATTCAGAAATCAAACTACTATCTACCATATGGCATTGTACTACTAAATTTTGTAGTTATCAGTCCATATTTGGCAATATGCCTCAAATGAAATAAACTTCCGAGTATTATTATAACGACCTCTAAAGTCTTATAAACTACGTTATTGAGACGACATTCTACATAAATAAGCTTCAAATACACAGCAATCACGTTACTGCATTTTGAATATATCAGTCCGTAATTGGTTTGCTTTATCTATAACACCTATACACCCTTGTAAATAACGATATTAGAATGAAATTCAGCTAAAATACGCCACACTTGTAACCTTATACTTTTTATACCCTCCACCACCATGACTGGTGAATTTGTCATAGCTGCCATATGAGGACCATTTTCGTAAAACAATTAACCCCACAAAAATATTTAATAAATATTGATATCTACCCAACTTTTATATAGGTCAGTAATTTTAATCCAGAAATCATACTAATATCGTTTATACGGCAATTATGCTACTGGATTTTGTAGCTGTCAGTCAATAATTGGCAATAGCTCCCGAATTAATTCCACTTCCGAGCATACTTAACAACCATACAACTCTTGTAAATAACGTTATTGAGATGAAATTCAATTAAAATAATCTTACAATATATATGGTGCATTTCATGTCAAGTGACCCAATTTTAAAATCGATGTCTTCCGATTTGGATGAAATTTGCACCAAGGTTAGTACTATTGGATAGTAGGCCAGACACAAATTTTTAGCTCTATCATTCAAGAACTGCCGGAGTTAGAAGGGGTCAAAGTTGGACATTTTGGTCATGCAGGGTTTTTTTTAAATGAGTGTAACTTTTCACCTATTGGTCCTAGCAAAAATTGGACTTTAGATAGCTATTTCCTCAATCATTCCAAAAATATTTTTTTTTAATTTTTAAAAAATTTTTTTCTTAATTTTTTTTTTAAATTTATTTTTTTTTTAAATTTTTTTTCACTTTCGGCCCTTTTTTTTTTTTCTCAAAAGAAAGCTTATACAATTTACTTTAAGGCCCATAAAGTCCCATAATGGGATGCGAGTGAGATATCTATCAAAAAAAATTATTTTTTAACTCAAGAATAGGATTTTTCAACATTTGGCGCATGTATAATTTTCATTTTCCCCCATTTTTTTATTTTTTTTTTTTTTTCAAAATGGAGTTTTTTTTAATTTTCCTCAAAAGTAACTTTATACCATTTCCTTTAAGAGCTTTGTGGTCACTTAATGGGATGTAAGTGGGGTATCTATAAAAAAATTTGCAACTTAAAGAAGAAATTATTTAAATTTTTACCATATGCACTATTTTCATTTTTTTTCCTATTTGTGTGTAAGTTTTATTAAAATGATAAAAATAAAAACTCCAATAATAGCCTAGAAACGCCCGTGAAATGGTGCTGTGTGAGACCAACCGCTATTAATTTCTACCTACAATTTTCTAAGTCACACAGCTTTTCATTGAGGCTTTTTTGTCAATTCTATAGGTAGGTTAGACCCCTGAGACCCTTTTTGAATCAAGGGGAAAACTACGTAGGTAGAAGTTAACAGGTACTTTATTATAATGCTACCTGATTTGTACTTTGTTATTTTGCCATTATACATAGGTCCTAATAAAGGATTTTAGACTCTTTCATAAAAACGTACTACCTAAATGATCTTAAAAAAGTATTTATTTTCATTCTAAGGACATTCGGAAATTAGGTTTTTACAAACAGTGTTAAAGTTTGGACGTGCGTTATTTAGTAATTACTTACATAATTAATCCTTACGATGGCTTCCTCTTCCAAAAAGGAAATGATTACTTCTTTTTGTTGTAATCCCTTAAACAAAAAGAAGCACAGATCATCAGATATGCGATATATTTCCGACAACTTATTGAAAAAATTCCCAACGCTTTCAAAACGTTTGCTAATTTGTGGATCGTGCAGGAAAATGATGGGAAAGTTGGACACATTACCGGCTATTCCAGATGAGAACAAAATCAATTTTGAAAATGATGCCAGTTCTGCAGGAGATGATGGTTGTTCTAACTTCTCAGACAAACTTATAAGACCTAATAATGAGTGCCAAAATCGACATCATAAGGATGCAGCAGAAGTTTTTGAACAAATAAAAAAGAAGTACAAATCGTCACAGAGTACATCTGAAAGAATTCAACTTCTTACTCTTGTCCCATCGTCATGGAGTTGTTTAAAAATAATGACCGAGTTTGGAACGTCTCAACGAAAAGCAAGAATTGTTAAAAACTTGGTTGCTGAGCATGGGATTCACACTCTTCCAAACGAGAAGAAGGGAAAACCTTTAGCGTGCGAAACTGAAGCTCTAGTAACTCAATTTTATCAGCGAGATGATATGAGTCGAATGTTGCCAGGAATGAAAGACTGGGTGTCTGTTCGAATCGATGGCCAGAAAGTCCAAATGCAGAAGAGGATGGATCTCTGTAACCTGAACGAGTTATATGCAAAATTTCAATCTGAACACAAGGACGTCAAAATTGGATTTACAAAATTTACCCAACTGAGGCCAAAGCATTGCGTTTTGGCAGGAAGCAGCGGAACACACACAGTATGCGTTTGCATTTACCATGAAAATGTTAAACTAATGTTGAAGGAAATCAACTTAAAGTATTTGACAGATGATTCCTCAGAAGATTTGCACGATTACCGTGATTGCCTTAAATTGACTATGTGTCCTTATGTAACAACTTGTTGCCACTTGGGCGAATGTTGAAATTGGCCGAATACCACATTCATTAAGGAGATGAGATAAAATTTGAATCTTGGCTTCAGACTGAAAGACGTACCTTAAAAACAGTAATTTTAAATGTGGATGATTTTGTGGAAGAAATATGCAAAGGTTTGCCATATTTGAGAACCCATGACTTTTTAGTCAAACAGCAATGGTCATTTGTGAATGATTTGAAGACAAATTTGAAGTCTGATGAATTCGTGATTTCATATGATTTCGCAGAGAACTATAAATATGTTATTCAGGATGCCATACAAGGATTCCACTTCAATAATGACCAAGCAACTATATTCACAGTTGTTATTTACTACATAGAAGATGAAAAACTGGAACACAAAAGTATGGCAATCATATCCGATGATTTAAAACATGATACCGCTACAGTTTATGAATACCAGAAGATAATTCTAAATTATCTAAAATCTAAATTTATAGTGGAGAAGGTATACTACGTTTCGGATGCAGCTCGTCAACATTTTAAAAACAAAAATAGCTTCGCAAATCTTATAGCTCACGAAAAAGATTTTGGAATTCCAGCTGAATGGCATTTTCATCCAACTGCACATGGCAAAGGAGCATGTGATGGCATTGGAGCAAATATCAAAAGAAATGCAGCGAGGTATAGCCTGCAGTGCTCTCATCAAGATCGCATCTTAGATGCGAACGCTTTACTCCGATGGGCAAAGAAGAATTGTAAAGAAACTGAAGTAGTTTTTAGTAGCAAAGCTGATCATGAGGAAACATTAAAAACATTTAAGTGCAGATTCGACGCTGCTGTAACAATTGATGACACATCTCAATACCATGCTTTTATACCACTTATCGATGGAAGACTCTAGTTGAAAAAGTTTTCGGCATCTACTCAATGCGATTTCTTTCCAAAGCCAAAAAAGACAGCATCAGCAAAATCAGCAGCTGAACCTAGTAACTCCAAGAAAGGATTGGCAAAAAAATCTAAAAATAAAGGCAATAAATAAGAAGGAAGAAAGATTGGTAATTTCAAAATTTATATACTAATTTTATTAAATTATTTATTATTATTATTGTAATTTAGTATTATAAGTAATAAATAGGAAATAAAATGAAAATAGTGCATATGGTAAACATTTCTTCTTTGAGTTGCAATTTTTTTATAGATACCCCATTTACATCCCATTAAGTGACCACAAAGCTCTTAAAGGAAATGGTATAAAGTTTCTTTTGAGGAAAAATAAAAAAAACTCCATTTTGAAAAAAAAAATAAAAAAATGGGGGAAAATGAAAATTATACATGCGCCAAATGTTGAAAAATTCTATTCTTGAGTTAAAAAATATTTTTTTTGATAGATATCCCACTCGCATCCCATTATGGGACTATATGGGCCTTAAAGTAAATTGTATAAGCTTTCTTTTAAGAAAAAAAAAATGGGCCGAAATTGAAAAAAAATTAAAAAAAAAATAAATTTAAAAAAAAATTTTTTAAAAATTAAAAAAAAATATTTTTGGAATGATTGAGGAAATAGCTATCTAAAGTCCTTTGGACAATTTTTGCTAGGACCAATAGGTGAAAAGTTACACTCATTTAAAAAAAACCCTGCATGACCAAAATGTCCAACTTTGACTCCCTCTACCTCCGGCAGTTCTTGAATGATAGAGCTAAAAATTTGTGTCTGGTCTACTATTCAATAGTACTAACCTTGGTGCAAATTTCATCCAAATCAGAAGACATCGATTTTAAAATTGGGTCACTTGACATGAAATGCACCATATAAATCGCATTTGGTGATACTGGATTTAGAAGCTATTAGTCTATAACTTACCGACTTTTACTATGCCGCCTATAAATATTAGGTAAAAAAAGCCTCACCTTATAATTTTTCCTTTCTTATATTCTGTTTTATACTCTGTTTCTTAACTTGTTGTGAATATGGAAAAATTTTCTTTTAATTTTATAAATTGTTAAATTACAATCTAGATTATAATAAAAATCAGACAAACTCTGTAAATTACAGTAAGAATCGGTAATTACGGCAATTATAAATGGTCAAAATTAGATAAAATTTCAAAACATTTACAATAAATTATGTTGGCCGTAAAATTGTCTTTCGAACAATATATAAAATTATCATAAAATTTGCACTAAAACTGAATAGAAAATATAGAATAAGGATATTCCAATCCTATAACCAGTGTAGTTTTTCTATTTCTTATTATGTTTTTTATTATTATGGTATTAAAGATTCGTCACAGCCGAATATTGCACTCTAACTTGTTTATACTATTTTCCTTAAAATGGTGAATATGCAAATATTTATGTTGAACCTATTTTTAGTTTTATACAATACTGTAAGATTGCTGGTTACGATACTATGTAAATGATCTGTATGAGATTGTTATGACAAACATACAAACTCTGTAATTGATGGTAATTTTAAACATCAATTATAAATATTTAAAAGTAGAACAAGTTTTTAAAATATTTTAAATAAATTATATTGTGCGTAAACTTGTCTACCAAACAATATATAAACTACAAATAAAATGTGAATAAGAAATACGAATAACGATATTCTGGTTCCATCAACAGCGTAGTTGTTTCAGCACCGCCCAATATAGCACTCTAACTTTTTCGAATTCAAATTTATGATTTTGTAGGTATTGGGATGCTTCTTTAGGGTTTTCATGAATGCTTAGTATTTTCTCGAATAGCTTCGATATATTCGACAGTAGGCTGATGGGTCTATTGCTACCCGGGGTAGCTTCATAAGCATCTTGTTACTGATTTTGTCAATACCAGGTGCTTTCTTAGAGTTTAAAACAGCTGCTCCTAAATGATGAGTGACTGGTTTCATTTGATGTTTTTTTGATAAATACTTTTTCAAATGATTAATATATGATGATAATTCTAACGAAGATTCAACTTGAAACATTTCTCTCGGGATATTTTTTATGACTCGGTATCTGTTGTAGGTCAGTAGGCCAGAAAGTAGGTTTTCCGCTCGATACAAGTCCAAAACTTGTATCAAGCAAAACACGACCTTTCGTAGTAAACAGTCTTGATCCCTAGAGTGTCTGCTTAGCATTATAGTCACCAGCTGCCAGAAAACGGGGGACTAGTGATTTAAAAAAGTTGCTGTATTGACTTTCTATTATTTGAAATCTAGGGATGGAATATATGGACGAAATCGCTATATTTCGATACAGATCTTAGTGGCTTGAAGATAATCTTTACATAGATCACTCATTAAGTAGTGTTTAATTCGAGTTGTTATAAAAATTGCTGTGCCTCCACATGTGCTGCCTCTGAGATCCTTAGTATCATAAATAAGGTACCCAGACGTCAAATGTGTTTCCGAGATTATAATCAAATCTATTTGGTGATTTTTTAGGAAATATTCGAGTTCGTTTTTATGTTGGCGAATGTTGTTTGCGTTCCAGAAACATATTTTTAAACAGTTTAAGGCCTATTAAGTACAGCTACTAATAGCATGTATTGCATTTTAAGCATTGTAGCCTCGATCCGTCCAAAATTTAAAGATTGATTGTTTGACATTATTATTAGTTAACGGGTTTCAAAGAATTTGGTTGCTTTTTAGTACATTAGCGTAGGATATATTTTTGGTTGCCGGCCCCTCATTTTGTGGGCAATTTATGTTTCGAAAGTTCGGTACTTGTACCGTGGGTACTTTATTTCTAAGTGTTCGAAAGCGCTTTACAATAGGACATACTGTGCAACCTCAGAATTATAAATTAGATGTTTTTTACTTTTGTTTAGTTAAAACATCACCAGGATTCAATTCAACTTGACTCAACTTCAACACGAATTTTAATGTTTATCGCGTTTTTTATCATAAAGCCTTTAGTTTCCAAACTTTGTTTCCTTGGAATCTACGCAACAGTCGATACGTTTAATAACAATTTGAAGTCCTTTACTACTTTTTACATCTATCATTTAATTTATTATCTAATATAGCATACCAGTTTTCAAAATTCAGCCTATGATTTTCATTATCCTTTGGCACTTTCTAATTAGCAGCCACTTTGGAGGAGTTCGGGCTTCGTCGTCGTTTCAAGACAGTAATATACCTATCAATACCCATTTGTATTGTAAATTTTTGGGTAATTTTATCAGCTTGAACAGTTTTGGGTATAGCTCCCTTTTAATATTAGTATGTGTACTTACGAGTACTTGGTTTAATTCATTGGGCATATTTTTAGACATATTAAAAATTTCAGTGTTGTATATTATTTTACTAGCTTTCACAGCTGTTGGTGACAAATGAGCTTTTGTTGTCATGCAATTATTTGCAAACAAAGTGGGAGAAAAAGAACGTGCGCGGTTAATGGTTTTGGCAGTTAAAAATGCGCTGTCATTAATTATTTTATTATTTTTATTTTATATCACTCTCTTCTGCATTTATTGTAAGGTACATAATTCTGTCATTTACGCTTATCCTGAAGCAATCTCTTATTTATTTATTTTCTGCTGTTTTTCTTTTATCTTTTTATTGATTTATTTTGTTGATTTTTCACACAGTTTTTTATTTTTTATAACTTTATTTAATCCTCCGTCTTACAAATGTTTTGATTTTTACATTGGTAACGCATGAGTCTAGCCAGACCCACTTAGTTTTTCATGTACATAATGCGAAAAAAGACCATTTTTTAATTAAATATGAATAATATATAATATGTATGTACGATTAAATATTTATATGTTAAAATGGAAATAAAGACTTTCATTATCATCAACACAAACATAAAGCAGAGATGATGAAAAGTGTAACGACAGTTTCAATGAACCTTGTACCTTATGAATTAACTAGATGGAGTTACTTGTTAGTATGTTTATGGGTTATTTCCCGAATTAACCAAACCTAACAATACAAAAAAAAAAATATTCAAATAAGTGTCCTTTTATATCCTTTACAGGATTTATTTTTTAAATAGTTATAGAAAACTAAATTGCAGAAGGGCACTTGAAATTTCAAGTCTCTAACTAATAACATTTAATTTTGAAAAGGCTCTGGTCAGACTCATATGTAAGACAAAGGGTTAATAAAAGAGGTAGCTTTCGCTTATATAATATATTTTAATATATTTTTTAAAAATCTTTTTACTTTATTAATTCAGCTTGAGGTCTCTTTTATTAAAAATATAAAAACTCTTGTTCGTTTTTAATTTTTATTCACCCCTATCGTGAATAAAAATTCCACGTGAAATTTGTTCCCTTTTCACATTTTTCCTATGAAAATCCAATGTTAAAAAAATAATAGGGAACAAATTTCATGTGGAATTTTTATTCACGATAGGGGTGATTATCTTTTATTACTTTTCAATATTTCGACCAACTAATTTAATGGTGTTGTCCAATGTTAATGTCTTAAGTTTCTTTCACTGACTGACTGTGAAAATAAAAGATAATACAAATTAAAAACGTCGGTACTTTTTAACTATATATAAGAAGTAACAATTTCGAACATAGATAACTTCTTACTTGGAGGTGAGTGAAATTTTTTCAAAACAAGTTTTAATACCACATGCTAAAATTATCAGTGGTCAGATATAAAAGATAATAAAACCCCGGGCAATGCCGGGTACAGAAAGCTAGTAACAACATAAACAAGTTAGAGTTCTATATTCGGCTGCGCCGAATCTTAAATAGCCTCCACCTAAATATAATGAGAATTACAAAAGCTGTGATGTTGATGAAATCAGAATATCTTTATTCAGTATTTTTTATTCACTTTTAACGCAAATTTTATTTATAGTTTCATGTATATACAATATACTTGTCTATATATGTTTACGCACAATAAAATTAATTTAAATGATTTAAAATTTTATCTGATTTTAAACATTTTTAATTGATCTTCAAAATATATCATAATCTTACCTTAATTTACAGAGTTTGAGTATTTTTCATAACAATCTTATGCGCATTTAAGTGATCTAGGCCAGGTCAAATATGGACCGATAATCATCATATCGAGACTGACGATTTTTGCATATGTATGGACTATTTGTGTTGAATTGCAACTTAATAGAGGTTTAATGCGCATTTAAGTGCTTTTCAAAACTGGATTTTATATATGGGGTTACGGTTAACTATGGACCGATCATGATGAACATTGGGGCCATGATTTAGATGTATATTTTTATTATTCTTGTTGAATTTCAACTTGATAGTGATTGTTGTAAAATATTTATGCGCATTTAAGTGATTTTCGGAAGTGGTTTTTGTATGTCAAAATATGGACCGTGTTAAGATTTCACTTGGCATAAAACTCACTGTTGCAGACGTTTGTATGAAACGGGCTTTTCTATAGACATTTATGTCCCATAAAGCCGTATTCCGGGAAGACATTTGTATGGGGGCTATGAGAAATCGTGGACCGATTTTTACCATTTTCAACAAGACTTGTCGTTCTATAATAAAAATTAAGAGTGCAAAATTTCTTGATATTATCTGTATTATATTTGAAGGCAATAGAAAAAATATTTGAAAAATATCGAGGTTGTCTGAAAGTTTCATCTATAACTCGGGTTCTACTGAACCGATTTTGCCCATTTGCAATACCAAAAATTTTGGTGGATCAAAGAATGTGTGGCAAAAATTACATTGTTTATGTGATTTTTCGAAGCTTTTTATGGCCTTCAACAGACGGACAGACGGACGGACATGACTAGATCGTCTTAGAATCTTATAAGGTCCCAGAGTTATAGACTGTTTGGTTCTACGAGCATTATTTCCATGTGTAATAACAAACGCTATATACCTCCATAGGTATAAATAGGGTAAGGTTATAAATAAGGCATATTTTGACTGAATTTCGTCTCAGTAACGTTATTTACAAGAGTTTATAGATGTTATGTGAATGTGATATATTCAAAGTCCAGGAACTTGTTTCTATTTAAGGCTTATTTGTGTAAAATTACGCCTCAGTAACGTAGTTTACAAAAGTTTAATAGTTGTTATAATAAGTTTACTTAATTTGGTACCTATTGCCAAATATGAACTGATAACTACAAAATTTAGTAGTATTATGCTATATGACCGATAGTAGTATGATTCCTGGATAAAAATTACCGATCGGTATAAAATCTTGGTTTGATATCAATATTTATTAGACAGTTTTGTGGGTTTACTTATTTTTCGGAATTGATCCTTATACGGGGCCTATGGCAAATTATGGATCGAATTTCAAAAAATTTGGCACAAAGAATTTTGTTATATGAGGATGTATCATGTTGAATTTCAACAAAATACCGATATAATAAGAGTAAGTAATTTTCGAAAGTGGACATCATATAGAGGATATGGTCAAATATGGTCCGATATGCACAAAAACCAGCAGTTTGATTTTGGGATATACATATATACATGATATGTAAAAATTTGGACCGTTATTTATAACATATTTATACATTATACCGATCCAAATATCGTTTTGTGGATTAATTTTATATGAAGCTGAATTTTGTATTGATTTTGAAGGCCAATCGGTCCATGGTTTCTCATAGCCCGAAATATGGATAGGGCTATGAGAAACCATGGACCGATTCTTATCACAGTTTTTTAGAGATTATCGCAGTTTTTTTATTTATAACGGTTCTACTAAACGGATTTTACTGACTTTTTTTTGTTCTTTTGGAAACCTTGTCGATTTTTAAGAGAAAGGTTTTATTCTTTCAGGCAAAGAGTTTGAATTTTCAAATAATTTCAAAGGATACTATTGTAAAGTAGTAGAACAATTGGCAAACTGGAATGCATTTTCTACCCTGCCAAGGGCGTCATCAGCAATTTTCATTGTCCACGATCCATCTGTAAACTCACCGTTTTTTTAAGAAATAGAATTCGAGAATTCATCATATGTCTCTTTTACGTGTTATGAGTTAGAACGAAATTTACATACGTTTACAATGTGTGTGTATTACTTATTATTATTTACAAATATTATATTATTACAAATTTGTTTTTGTTTTTCTTGCTGCGTCTACTGTTTTGTAGATCAATATGTATTTTGGAGGCGAGAGTGTTTTACAGAGACAGACGGACATAGTTCAATCGACTTAGAATTTCCTAAGAATCAATAATATATATATATATACCCCATTGGGTGTTAGATGAGGTAATCCTCATCAATGTTACACACGGAATGAAAAACTTTTATTTACACATAAACCCACAATCACCACTTGTGGAGGGTATAAAAACAAACAATATTAAGTCCATCAGGTGGCCGTCCTGGTAATTCATTAATGAAAGGCCTAATTGTTCGTCAGTAATATTAAACTATATGGTTATTTCATTTCCTTAATTTACGAGCAAAAATAAGCATGTAATGGTTGCTGTAAATGTTAAATGATATTGATTAAGTTGTTTCCTGGTTTATATAATTTAAAGGTTATTTTTTTGGTTGTTAGCTTTCGTTTTATTATTATTCACGCCATTTAATTTTAAATAGGCATTAGGATGTTTTAATACGAAGGAAAGTGCGTCATCATTAGCAGTGATGAATTTGCTAAGCAATAATTACAAAAAAAAAATATATATATATATACAGACGTATGTATGTAATTTAAATAATTTTCGTTAATAAATAGATAATGGAAAAACTGTTTTAAACGCAAAGCATTAGCTAAAGCATGTCGTATATCCACAAGTTAATTATGATATGGTTATGTAGATTGAGAGAAACTTGAAGCACAGCCCAGTTAAGTTCTGCTTCAGCTCATTAAATAATGCCAAAAGAAGTGCCATTGTATGCTTATCCCACATTATATCTATTCAATCTCCCCGTTCTTCTCAAATGACGATCGGCATTTATACACAATATTTTATGTGATATAACCATTCTCTATGGATATAATGTCCACCTTACTATAAGTCAAGTTGATGATAACTTCGGGGGGTAACCCATAATATTGAACATGTTAAGCGGCTTTCATTACATCCATAAGATGATTCATTTAAACTCTACTTTTAAGTTAAACCAATATAACTATTGCAAATCTACTTTTTAAAAATAATTTCATTAAAATGTTAGCCGCGACCACGCTGTAGGTGGATCATTCGGAAGGACCAATTTTCGATTACTCTAATGATATCAGTTCCAGTTGACAGCGAAATTAGCTGCTCATCAGCTAATTATTTTTCAATAAAGCCAAAATTTGCTTTACACAGGACCTTGATTCTCGTAATATAATTGAATAATTTGAAGACGTTATTGCTGTGTGAGTCTTACCATGATAAATTGTCGAACAATGTGAATAGAAAGATGGCAGTAATAAAAATTAAAAAAATGTCTAAATAGATCACCCCATATTACTTCAGCCTGAATTTTGCTAGGTAACCTAAATAAGAGCTCAGATTCAGATGGGCAGAGTAAATATACATCCAACACCTATCCCGTGATATCTATTCGTGGATGCATAGGATACGTATGCCATTTGTCGAATATGATTTATTAGGCATCTTTATTATAAAACCAGAACGAAGGCTAAATTAATTTTTCTACAGACATAAATAAATAATCGACTTTACAAAACTCTGCACAGTTTTTATTGCATAATAATGTCAAGGGATATTATGGCAATAGGTGTTATGACATGCTACTAATTTGCTATTCTAATTAAAACTGGCTGATCTGTATCAAGTATGCAAAGCGTGAAACAAAAATCTACATTTTCCCTTACAAATTCTTAAGTCTGTAACATGTTTTTGGGCTCATATGAATTAAATGTTTTCCTCTCAAATTGTTCTCACAAAAAAAAAAAAAATCTACTAAATTCTAAACTTTACGGCTATTTTGCGCAAACATGAGTATGCATGAAGTTCAAAAAGCACTTAGAAAAAGTAAAGTATATAAAAACATTTGACACAGTTACCTTAATTCGCAGGCAAAAAAAAAAAAGAGAAAATAATAACAAATGTTACACTTCAACCAAAAAAATATAAACACACAAAAAAATTAAGTAAAAGAACTTAAAAGGTATATGAAGTAAAAAGGAAACGGATATAAAACATATGAAGTGAATAAAAGCTTTTCAGTTTTGTACAATCCTCACATATGTATACAGCCGCACATACCCGTACATGGGACTAAACACGCAGCAGTTCTTAAGTAAGCCATTATGAGACTATTTAACCAACATTGACATACAAAAACACACTTAAACCTGGATACAGCAGTAAATGTACATTTACCTTTACATGGAAAAACAACAAGCAAAAAACAAAACAAACAAAAATATGGCAAAAATTAAATTAAACTTGTATTTATGTACAGTGATGGTCAAAAGTGTTGATAATTGAATATCAGAATAATAATAATAACTTAATGAGACAATGCAGTAGTGCGGATGGTACTTTTCTTTTAATATATTGAAAGTTTACGTAGTTATAACCACAAGTCATAAGACGCATTTCATTGTGTCATTTTGTTTGTTTTTGTCATTTGTTATTCAACTTAGTGGCATTTTATGGTATAATTTTGATTTAGGTATTAGAATTTTACGCAGCACTGTAGTTTAAAATAGGCATACAGACTACAACTTAATAAGGTGGCATATATGTTTTTACAATCTACATTGTACATACATATACATATATTATTTTATTACAATAATGTATACAACCGCATTTCTCACGTATGCATGTGAGTAGTGACTGTGTTAAATATGTGCAAACTTAAAATGTCTATAAAGTTTAAGCCGACTTATGATCTTTATCACATGTGAATTTATAGGAACGAGCTTTTTTAGGCGACTTTCAAATTTAAATTAAATACTAGAAAAAAAGTTCATACATGTTTCCGTAAATTCAAATCTAAATATTTTCATACTATGAAGAACACCTGGTTAAACAACAAGTAAGATTGTAATATTCGAATGGTTTAAATAAATACACTAATATTACAAGTTAACCTCAATAAAGCGGAAACGTTTACTAAGGGCCAGTAGCAAAGTGGTGTGTTATTGTAGTATTTAAAACATATTTACATGCATACAAAGAAATAAGTATTATATGCATTAAACCAAATCACTTCAGCAGATCGGTCAATAATGGACCATAGCTCATAATCTACTTCCGAATATCACTTCCGATGCACAATTCGCTAGTATTTATAAAAAATACAACACAATTTCCAATAAATAACAAGTAAGAAAGCATAGTCAGTCATACCCGACTATATAATACCCTACACCCAGTATATAAATAAAACAGTTTTACAGAAATGGGCGTTATATGGGAGATAAAACCTTTTATGGACCGATCATCCAAAAATTTAGTGTCATGATTTCTGTGAATATAAATATTATATGTGTTAAACTATATCTCGATATAAATACTTTTAAAAGATTTATGGAGCTTAAAGTGTATTACGGAGTGGGTCTTTTATGGGAGTTTCGACTAATTATGGACCGCCCATAATAAAATTAGGTGTCATTATTTCTGTATATCAGAAACTTATTTGTGTCAAATTTTTTTTGGATACCAACATTTTTGAGAGAGTTATGCTCTTTAAAGTGATTTTCGGAAGTGGGCCTTATATGGGAGCTACGAGTAATTATGAACCGATCTGCACAAAATTCGTAGATGTGAATTTGTTTTATATATTACTCGTTTGTGGTGAAATTTGTTTCGGCACTTGCATAATTCAAACATTTATGATCAGTAAACCCCAATTTCGGGAGGACATTTGTATGGGGGCCCTATTTTTATAAATTGTTAAGTTACACTCAAGAGTATTATGAAAATCAGACAACCTCTGTAAATTTTGGTAAGAATTAATAATTACATAAATTTTAAATGGTCAAAATTAAATAAAATATCTAAACATTTGAAATAAGTTATATTGTTCATAAAATTGCCTTTCAAACAATATCCCCCATATCGTGAATAAAAATTCCACATGAAATTTGTTCCCTTTTATTTTTTTAACATTGAATTTTAATAGGAAAATGTGAAAAGAGAACAAATTTCATGTGGAATTTTTATTTACGATAGGGGTGTATATAAAATGAATATAAAATTTGCACTAAGACTGGATAGAAAACCCATAATAGTCCTAGTCCTAAAACCAGTGTAGTTTTTGTATTTATTATTACGTTTACGTGGAGGATATTTAAGATTCGGCACAGCCAGCTGCTGGCAACACTGTTTACAACACATTCTTTTAAATACCTATACTTATACCTTGTATCTACTAGATTTTTTGAGGTTTTTAATATGAGATAAATACATTTTTCACAAATTTTATATAAATTCGGAAATTCGATATAAATTCTGTGTGGACCTTTCCTCTTATTTCTTTACCAGGGTAGTGTTATAAATTAAATATGTATGTAATTTCACTGGGATTTCATTTTAAACGAACCTTTGGTTTTATATTGCGGGTATGTTGCTGAATTTATAAGTGGAAAGGTATGAAATAATTCTTTTTTGTATTCTTTTTACACAAAAAAAAAAAAAAAACACACCGTATTTTATTTGACTTGTTGGTTTTTATCAGCTATAAGTAATTATTATTAGCCTACGAAGAATTCAATAATGTGCGAGAATTTATTCGCAAATCGTTGAAACATTGAAATATTTTTAAATGAATTTACAATGAAAATCAACCAGAATAAAAAATTAAAATTCATATCAAATATGAAAGGAATTTTAGCGCACCACAAAACGAGGGCTAAATAGTTGGTGGTCTTTCAATAATAAGAATACAAATACGCATTTGTTATTATGTTTGCAACAAGAGACCAACACACCCAATTCAACACAGATTTATATCCGAATGCTCGAGATTGCAGAGATTTAAGGTGCACGTTTTTATTTTACTCGAAATAAGTGTTTTTTGAAATACAAGGTAATATTTTTAATATACATTAACGTATAAAACTAGATATCTGGGCCAATTAATATTTGTATTTTCAGATTTACAGTGTTTCTGGATTAGACTCTGCCCATGTGAAAGCAGTCATTTAAAACCTAAACGAGAAGACCTAGAAAAATTTTTTCAATAAATAATTGTCTGAAATTCACCACCAAAATCTAGTGAACCAGATAAATATTTTTATACAAAGTATACAAACATCGATACTCGAATATAAATTAATAAAAAAAGGAGACCTAGAATTAGTAATTGCTAATTGTAATGTCCAAAAATAAACAGGTTGAACCGGCAAAAAGATTTTGATCAAAAAAAGATTTGACAACTTTTTTCAGACTTATCATCAAACATATTTTCTGCTCGATAACATTTATCGTGAATCAATCATTTAAGTGACATTTTAATACAAAAACTTATCTAATGGGTTGAACCAGATAAATATTTAAATACAAAATGCACTTAAATGGACAATCGACACAATCGAAAATTACACTCTACTCGGATCTAATAAGTTTCTAAAAACATATATTAGTATTTTAGAACCAGAATATCGTCGCAAATATCTTTTAATTCTAGATTAATTCTAGATTAATTCTAGAGAGCGACATTACTATTTCCAAAGCTGTCATACAAGTGATTCTTATTACATCCGTTCTAGAATTTGTTCATTTGTCAACAAGTTCTAAAAATGTTCTTGGTTTTTATCTAAAATTAACTTTTTTCCTTTAAATTAATATAAAAATGATTCTTTTTAGACCCCACTACAAGTGGCGAATGAGTATATATATACATTTGTCATTCTATATATAACTGAGATATACACACAGCTTCAAAAGTGTGTAAGCACCAGTGAATTTTTTGATTTTTTTTAAGATTATGAAAAGCTTTATAGTTCAACTTAATTTTTTTTTTCATAACCGAATCTATTATTCAACCAAATATCCAACAAATCGAAACTTTTAAATTTCAATCGATGTATAGATTTTAGGATTTTCATTATCTTAAAAAAATCAAATAAGTTGTTGTGCTTACTCACTTTTGAGGCTCATAGTATATTGATACTTACGAAATTCTAAATCGATTGAGCTTCGTCTGTCTGTCCGTGTGTGTAAAACACTCTCACTTCCAAAATACTCAACTAAACTTAACAAAATTTTCAGAAAAATATTTTACATTTGGTCAGAAAGTAGTTTGGTATGAAATATAAGCTGATATCGATATTAATGAACCTGAATTATGGCAAATAAGGTGAAACAACCTACATAACAATTTATTTTTTCAACACATTTTTGCTATGTATTTTGTTTAAGTATATTGCAGATAATACCATGCCATTTCGTACACGTTAGTTATACGACAGAAGGACAAACTACGATGAAAATAGGAAGAATCGGTCCATCGGTCATAGCCCCCAGACAATTTTTCACGAAAGATGACTCAATGGTACAAAGATGGCTATAAAATGGCAATACTAATACAAAAATCATCAAAAAGAAAAATGTAAAAATAAATTGTTTGGTTCGGTCCATGTTTCAGCCCCAATATAAAGTCCATTTCCGAGTATCAAATACATAGAAATCAGGTTATTGGATTTTGAAGCTATCAGTCCATAATTAGTCCACTATAGTGGAAGTACCTATAATATTCTTGTAAATAAAGTTGATTAAAACCAATTCAACCAAAGGAAGCCTCACCTTATAATTTCAACCCTTTTATATTCAGTTCCTTAACTTATGTTGAATATGGATAAATGTTGAACCAATCGGCTAATACACACAAGACGGCTATGATAAACCGACAAACTCTGTAAATTATTGTTATAATTTTTAATTTAATTTAATTATAAATGATAAAATTAGAAAATATTTTAAAACATTTGAAATAAATTAAGTTGTGCGTTCAAGGAGTATATAAAATATCAATAAACTGAACTGAATAACACTAGTTGTGGGTGGAGTAGGGCATTTAAGATTCGGCACATCCGAATATAGCACTCTAAACTGTTATTTATCTTTTATGTAGTTTAAATAACAACATCAGCTTTAGAATTATTTTCTGTGGTTTTATAAATATAATAAAATTCATTAATGTTTTATTACTAAACTAGCTGACCCTGTCCGCGTTGCTGGCCCTAAGCAAACATTAGTGTTATATTACCACACGATTTAAATTGAGCTTTTAACGAAATTTACATCCTTTAAATAAAAATCCATTGAATACCTATTATACCTATTATGAGGTTTTGTTACAGAATAACTTACATATGGTGTAGATATGGACTCAATCAAAAAAGAAACGCATCTATTTAAGGCCAATTAGAAATTATATTTATTTATTACTTCATAAAAACGTGTAAATTTTTTGGCGTATCAACTTGGGAGCAAGCCACATACAACTGGCCGTGTAAAAAACATGAATTTTCTAAAATTAAGCCAGCAATAGTCAATTATTGGTCTAGTGCTTTATCGATGGTAATAGCAAAGGGAATTGGAGCCGCTCGAATTGGAATGGTAAATCGTTGGAAATCATCGAAATTCATGGAATCTGCCACCGATGATTATTGCCTCGATTAAAATTGGTGAGCAGTTTTTGATGGTCAATCTGGTTCCGTTGCATAAGTTTGGTGCATTTAAGTTGCGAATAAGAATTACCGGTGATCCAACCTTTAATGTTAGCATATGCGGTGGCATTCCGGGTGGTTCAAATTGAATTCAAAAATTCAATGGGATAATTGACGGCTTGTTCTTCATCCACAACTATTTGCCGGGCAGTTTCAATTGAATTTGCACATTGAGCTTGTTGACATCATAATTTTTTGGTGCCCAAATTGCACGTTAGACTTGGGAATACTTTGTCGACAACGGCTTGAATATTCATTTGCATTTGGCAAAAGTTAGACGGAAACGAAATCTCGTTTGTGGCGCGATTAATTGGAATTTTTCCCTTTACGATGTCAAAAAGTTGTTCTGAGAATGTTTGGGCAGACGGGTCTTGCAACACATGCGCACGCATGTTCGTCGATAGCGTGATTTTCTCGAATAGGTTCCAAAGAAATGAAGCTTTCAAGCATGCGTTCAGCTCATCTGCGGGCACTGATCTTGGAATAACGGGCAAAGTTTGACGGAAATTGCCAACAAAAAGAAAAAGAGCGCCTCCCATCGGTTTGTAGTTTCCTCGAAAATGACGTAGAGTCCGGTCAAGCGCTTCGAGCAATTTGTTTGAATGTAACGTTATTTTTTTATCAGCGTTTGAAAAATACTCAAAAATGTGCACAAAATGTAGGTATTTTAAATGCAAGAGTACACAAAGTTGTTTATCATCGATTGGTCACCCGCCTGAATATTCTGAAGATTCCCTGAAAATTTCATCAAAATTGCCATACGTTACATTCATACACACGTCCTGTTATATATATGTATATAGAGAAACTAAGTTTACAAAATCTCGTTTATTTCAGGAAGATGTATCGCGTCAATCGAGGGACAGATATATGTACTTGTATTTTAAGAACTTCTCTGCTTTGCATTTTTCCACTTATTAAACAGTTTTTACGTAATATTTAAATTTGCTGAAAGAATTAAATTAGTATTCAGTATGTTGTTCTTTTCTGAAATTCTATTGCTGTTTTCTTTTAACATTATTTTAAAAAGTTAAACTTGTTTCGTGTTAAATGGTGCAAAATGAAATTACTTCGGAGACTTGACTTTTTTAACACAGACTTAATGCGAATAAAGCAAACCAAGAAAATTGCATGGATGAAAAGAGAAATAAAATAAGAATTTTGCAATTAAATTTTTTTAACACTTTGATTATAAAATAATTAAAATAAGTAAATTAAAACACTGTTAATTAATTATTACAAAGTGACAGTTATAAAGAAAGAAGAGGAAAACAATGTGTAAATAAATTGCAAAATACGTTAATTATTGCATTGCAGTATTTTGTTTGTGACACAAAACTCTGCAGCTTACTAAAATACTTTTAAAAATACCAGCAAAACCCTTGATGGCCAGTAAAGAAAAATGAAGGGAAATTTTTCTATTAACTTGAATTTAGCGAGCCTTAAATAAAATCTTTAGTTGAACATTGTATTTACAATGATTCAATTCATTTTCCTTTCCTTAGCAGCGACGTGTTTCCTTTGCTTCAATTTCCAATCAAGGTTTAAATTCCATTGAGGGTCATCATTTTAGCCACGTTTTATTACACGGCTGTTATCAATTTGTTATCATTTTCATTTTGTGGTTTGGGAAATTCTACAAAATATTTATCAAACCAAACTGAATTCACTTTCTTTATTTTTTTTTTTGGTCTGTTTTTATTCTGTAACTACATTTCCTTTCGTTTGCTTAACAAATCTCAATCCCAGCCATTCAGCCAGACATAAGAAGCAAACATCCGCTCATCCAACAAGCAGACTGTCATCCAATATTGTACAATGAATGAAACTTATGACACTTTTGGGTCTTATTATTACCCAAGGTTTGTGTGCGCATTTTTATTTCACTCGTTGTTTTTTTTTCTTTTTTTTTTTTTGTGTAATTTTCTTTTCTTTTTATTAATTTCAATTTCAGGATGGTTGTAGACACATACCAACTGAGTTTATCGTTCATTAAATTTTGTTATTTTATGTTTATGTAGGCACGCTACACATTCATTTATTTCAGTGTAGTCATATTCGACTGTGCAAAATCGTATATATCGTATGTACGTGTGCGTTCCAAAATTCATTCGTTCCAAAAATTAATCCATTTTAGTCGAAAGTTAAAGTAGTAAAAATTTCCTGCGTTGTCCTGATAAGACATAATACTTGCTTTTTTATTTGACACTAGATTTTGATTAATGTTGGAAAAATTAAAAAAAAAACTAATTTTTACCTTTAGTTTAAGAATTGGAAAAAATTGCTTTTTTTTGTTTGTAAAAAACTTGAAAAAAAACGTGCCGCATTTGTAGTGTGAAATAAATAAAAGCGGTTTGTCAATACACTTGGCCCTCACACGCTAAAAAGTAAAAATGGGTATTTAAATACCCAACCGTCCATAACGAGTTCTAAAATTAACTATTTTTTTCTATATTAAAATAATTCTTTTTGGCGTAAATAAAAGGCGAAGTTATATTTTTTAAATTTATTTAAAGAAAATTAAAGGTTAGTTAGACTTTACAATTGCAGATGTATCTGGTATAACACTTCTATCGTAATCCAGGAATCTTGATGCTGGGTGTAAATTTGCCTGGTACTTCAAACATCCATACTCTGTTTTTCCACCGCACTGCCGGCAGCGACGACGTGCTATGAGTTTCCCGATTAAATAATCGACGCGATCATATCTCACTTTCATTTATGCTCCGGAAATCATAATCTTCATCATTAAAATTTTCATATTTGCGACAAAGGCAATGCAGTTTCCATGTATTCACAATAGCCGCATCGAAAACATTTGTAACTAATGCTCAATGCTGCGTTTTGCCCTGAACTCGAATGCAATAATTATTCATGGCATTATCGAAAAGGTCCACACCTGCCATATATTTAATATATTGGTGGACTAAATAGGGTTGTTCAATTAAAACCCCTTTTAAAAACCAACTACTAAGCTATAGACTTTAAAGTTGGATTTACTTTTTATGGCGTTATTTCAAACATTTATATCGCTCTTTTAAGCAACCTTGTACATTTTAAATGTCACAGTAGGGTGTACCGGAACTTTGAGTGGTTAAAAAAATTAATAATTTTGTAAACATATCAAAAGCTTTTTATTTATACTGAAATAAGAAAAACAAAAAAGTATCCCCTTTATTCAAACGCGATTATTAAATTTAACAAACGTTTATTAAGCAAATTTTTATATTTATATAATAATCGTTTTTGAATAAGGGGGTATATCTTTAAAGATGGTTTGCTATTCTCAGGAATGGGGGGAGATACAATTTTTGTTTTACACCATTCAACTTCTATGGACCTCCAGGTAAAATTCTGAAAGTTTCGTCTAAATCCTACGTTTTTAATGCGTTAAAAAAATGAGTTAACAATGGATGCTGTTAGTTATTTTGCTACTTTATAATGATACCCTTTCTTATTTCTTTTGTCCTAAAATTTCAGTTCGTAGCAACACTGTTTCGTTACAATTAACAATCATTGTCAAAACTATCTCGTTGTATATTTCGTAGCAAAACTCGTTGGTTCCCTTTTTGAACTGAGCCAAAGTACCATCGTGTGTGGTGAAATTCCAAATATTTTTATGTATTAATTTTTCCTTATATTACTGTAATTGTTAAGATTATTACTCGCAATGATTAAGATAATTATTGTGATTCCTTAGAAATACAACAACCATTAAAATGGTCAGATAACTTTGCAAGGGAAGATTAATTATAGAATGAAATCGTGTGACCCTGAACCATTTCTGAGTCGAGGAAAGAAACTACTTTCTATAAATGTGGCGATTAAATCTGAAAAGAAAAAGATGTTGAAGCCCTTTTGTCCAATCGCTTTGGAGAAAATTAGAGAATATAATGCTTCGATTTTGGATAACGACAATGCTGGTCAGGACGTGGAAGAAAACAACGAGTAGTAGACTGAAGATGAAGCACTTTCCTTGTCTGTTTAAAAATTCATATATTTTATATTTTAACAAACTAAGAACAAACTAAGGAAGTTTTAATAAATTAATATAACTTTTAAAATATAATGAAGCTAAATAATTTATTTTACTGGCGAGTTATTGTAAGTTGCAGAACTCGTTCGTTCCAATATGGAATTTGCTACATCTCGTTTGTATGTTTGTTTGCTCTTTTTTTTCGAAAATTCGTAGCAAAACTTGTTCGTTACAAACTTCAAAACTTAATTTTTCTTAAGTTGTGAAGTATTGATTTTGTAGGTTTTAAGTTTTTAATAGAAAATATCCTAATATTTAAGAATTAGTAGCTTTCAACTTATTTGGCTCATTTACTAACCTGTAGCAAGTTTTTAGATTGATACACAAAATTTTGTAAAAATGGAACGAACAAGTTTTGCTTCTCCTCCTTCTCCTCCTTCTCCACAACATATAGTACATTGATAACCCACTGTACCAGTGTAATCATGTCATATATTTTGGTCTCGAAAATTTTGGTATTTTAAATCGGAGAAATCACTTCTACAATGTATTTCTTATGTAAAAAGGACTAAATTCACTTATGTATGGCTTATAAACCAGATAATAGTCACAAAAACATTTGTTGTCTAGAACATGCGTTTCAGACTGCGGATCATATTGAATGTTTATATTCTATGGATTTATTTAAATTAATATTTGACAAGCATTACCAACATGCTGGAGTGTATTTCTGAAATACTTTTTTTTTTTTTTTTTTTTTTTTTATAGCCTTTATTTATTTGTTGAATCTTCATATAATGAAATGACAATAAGTATTCAAATCTTAATACTAAAAAGAAAATAATAAGCCCAGCCAGTGCTAGACAAAAATTTTATGATACTAACAAAATTTCACATCAACTGATCCAGTCATCTATTTTGCGCTTGAGTTAAAGCAAGGGTATCCCTCCTTCTCAACCGATTATGGCCACTAAAGTTAAGGATGTCTCGTGCAAGTGGGTTTGGGTGGTGTTCAAGTTTGCTGACATACTTTGACGCGTGTTTTGTAAATTAAACTTTTACTGATGGCACGCATAGATCTTTGTGAATTCGAGAATTTTTAACATACCATGGAACTGCAGTAATTATACGTAGAATTTTATTTTGATCTCTTTGAATTTTTTCAATGTTTGATGCTGAGGCAGTTCCGCATAATTGAATTCCATAGCACCAGATTGGCTTTAGAATTGCATTGTACAACAATAGTTTGCAGTCCAACTTTAGTGAAGAATTTCTGCCAATTAGCCAATTAAGTTGCACTGCTTTTAATCTCATCTGTGTAAGTTTCGCTTCAATATGAGACTTCCAAGTTAAACGGCGGTCGAGGTGAATGCCGAGGTATTTGACTTCATTATGTTGAGGAATAATTTGATTATTTATTTTGATGAACGAGCAAGTTTCTTTTCGCAATGTGAAAGTGATATGAATACATTTCTGTTCATTAACCCTGATTTTCCAAAGCTCTAGCCAATTCTCTAGTTTATAAACATAATTCTGAAAATTCTGTGATGCTACTTGGTGGTCCTTGTGAACGCTGATAAAGGCTGTATCGTCTGCGAAAGTTGACGTGTGGATTTTGGGGTCTGACGGCATGTCGGTGGCATAAATCAAATATAAAGTAGGACCCAGTATGCTACCCTGGGGTACTCCTGCTTCAATTGGATGAGCGGGGCTTAAAAAATTGCCTTCTTTGATTTTAAATTTGCGACCGTATAAATAGCTTTCCATAAGTTTATGGATGTTAGCAGGCAGAGTTAATTTTATTTTGTGCATTAAACCGTCATGCCAAACTTTGTCGAACGCTTGGGACACATCAATGAAAAGGGCGGAGCAGTATTTTTTGTCTTCAAACGACCCTCTTATCACATTTACCAATCTGTGTGTTTGTTCGATGGTGCTGTGTTTAGCTCTGAAGCCGAATTGATGATTAGGAATGCATTCAGTGTCGTTCAGAATTGGAATCAACTTAGTCATTAACAATTTTTCAAACAGTTTAGAAATTGTCGGCAGTAGGCTAATTGGCCTATATGACTCTACTTTGGTGTGATCCTTCCCTGACTTAGGAATCATAGTGATCATAGACACCTTCCAATCTGCAGGATAGTATTCTAGGCGTAAAATAGCGTTGAAGATAAAGAGGATAATTCTTCTAGCTACACGAGGTAACTCCACAAGCATTTTATTGCTGATTTTATCCATACCTGGAGCCTTTCTAAGGTTCAGAGTACCAATAGCGCTTTGGACATCACCAAAGTTTAGTCTTAGAGGTACAGGAGGTCTAATAACGAGTGGTGGCAAATCAGATACGTTATTTGAGTTGTTTTTAGTAAACACATTTCTTAAATGGTTATTCAAATCATTCACATAGTGTTGCTTGAACTGGTCGGACGTGTTATTTTTAGTGCGGCTGAATTTTCGTAATAGGTGAAAAAAAAAAAAAAACTTGTAATAAGTGAAAAAAAAAAAATATATATATATATAAAAAAAAGATATCGTAATAGGTGGAAAAATATCTATAGTGGTTTTTCGGTAATTTAAAAATCGCAAAACAACTGCATGAGTGTCCCGCTCAGATGTAATTCTGAGAAAGAGCTAAGCTACAGTAGAAAAAATTTATGGATCTCTGAGGAGGAATCCTTAAGAAAATACGTGGAGTCTCTTCTCACTACAAAAGCCGAAATACGGCGCCGTTCCTGTTCGCCCAATATAGTTATCTCATCCGATGAGAAATCATCATCTTCATCAAATAGTGCAGTCAAACCCAAAAAACAAGTAGGTATGGATAAGTAGATCACCGTTCTCAAGCGACAGAGGAGCCCGACATCTGCTCAAATGTCTTCCAATTCCAATAAAGTTCCTAAGACCGTCAGCAGTGATAAGCCAAATGATCAAAACAGATTTGCTCTACTTCAGACGGATGACCCAGAAATACCGAAAAAGACGTTTAAGCCCCCACCAATTTACCTGAGGGAGCCCACTTCCAATAAACTGGTACAAGGAATTGTTGCTGTAATAGGTGAGAACATGTTCAGCGTAACCTCAATTAAACATGGAAAAATCAGCGAGACAAAGATCCAAGTGAATAGGGAAGATGATTTTCGAAAATTGTCCAACCAGTTGGAGAGGGAGACCAGGGATTTCTATACCTATCAGCTCAAAAGCGCAAAAGGACTCCAAGTCGTTCTAAAGGGTATAGACCCATGTGTTGATCCTGCGGAGATAAAGAACGGATTAATGGACAAAGGGTTCAAAATCAAGAGCGTAGTGAATATTAGAGACCGTGAAAAGATTCCTCAGCCCATGTTCAGGGTAGAATTGGAACCTGGAGATGTTGCCTTAAAGAAAAACGAGTCCCATCCAATTTACAATCTTATTTATCTTCTGCATCGTAGAATTACCGTGGAGGAACCGCATAAGCGTGTTGGACCCGTCCAGTGTCTTAATTGTCAAGAATTTGGTCACACCAAAGCGTATTGTGAATTGCCGTCTGTTTGTGTTGCATGTGGGGAACTACATGCAACTGCTCAATGTAATAAGTCCAAAACGGACTTAAAAATAAAAAAATGCAGTAACTGTGGAGGAAATCATACCGCTAATTATAGAGGTTGTCCAGTATATACTTATTTGAAGGGCATAAGGACCAATAAGTCGCCAGTATTACCTGACCATCCTCAACAACCTAATTTCACGTCGAGTAAGAATTTTCCTCAAATTGTACGACCAACTACTCACGTAAACGCTCCTAATTCTAGACAAGTTTCTTACGCAAACGTGGTCAAATCTAATATGCCAGGTCTGGAGCAGGAACCTATATCGCAATATTCTGAGCCACATATCAACAATCTAGAGACAACATTGCAGACACTTGTCCAAACTATGAACACTTTTACGACCACCATGACATCCATGATGCAGGAAATGCTGAAAATGCAATCCACTATCTTGCAAGCCATTTTAAAGAAATGATTTATTTAAAAATTTGTTTTTGGAACGCGAACGGCCTCCGCCAACATAAAATCGAACTGGAATACTTCCTGATGGATAAGCAGATTGATGTTATGATGATTGCTGAAACTCACTTGACGTCGACAGGGTACTTCGAAATTAATGGCTACGTGTTGTACGATACTAGAGATCCCCGCGGAAGAGCTTGTGGAGGTTCGGCAATTCTTATAAAGAACAGAATAAAACATTATCTAATGAATAACATAAGTGAGGATTACCTCCAAGCAACAAACATTTACATTGAATTCTGTCAATACAAATTTGTTTTATCATCGATTTATTCTCCGCCTCGATTCTCAATAAAAGAACACCAATACCATAACTTCTTTAATTCCCTTGGATCTAGATTTTTAGTTGCTGGCGACTTTAACGCCAAACACACATTTTGGGGTTCACGTCTGGTAACCCCAAAGGGTCGCGTACTCTTCAACACCATTGCTCAAATGGGCTTAGATGTACTCTCAAGCGGACATCCCACCTACTGGCCGACGGACCGACGGAAGATTCCCGATGTTATTGACTTTGGAGTAGTGAAAAATATCCCTGTAGAATGGATGCAAGTGGATCCTTCATTAGACTTGTCCTCAGATCACTCTCCTACTATCATTTCAATGCCTTTCCCTCAAGTGTGTGGCTCTCCATTTCGAAACATGACTAAGACCCGAGTAAGCTGGATAAAATACAAAAAGTATTTAAGTTCTCATTGCACGGAAAATATTGTGTTGAGAACTACCGACGATATCGATGAGTCGATTGGCAACTTTACCGAGGACCTTCGACGAGCTGTGCATCACGCTTCCAGTTATCACGTTGATTGTAGAAATAGGACAAACAGAACTTATTTATCTGAACTCGAACATCTCCTATCAGAAAAAAGAAGAATGAGAAGAGAGTGGCAACTTCACAGGTCTCCTGAACTGAAAGCTAGGCTACGGGTATGCAGAGATATACTAAGGCATTTCTTAGAAACCCAAAGAACGGCTTCACTTAGATCTTACTTGGAGCGTCTTGATAGCACCCCACAATCTGACTACTCGTTATGGAAGGCGGCAAGAGGTTTAAAAAGACCAGTTAGAGGAAAACCTCCTTTGCGAAATCCGACTGCTGACTGGGCTAGAAATGATTCCGAGAAAGGGACATTTCTGAAATACTTGTTATAATTTTTTGCATTGTGCTTTAATTTTTACATATAGGTCATATGTTATTATACGAGTTCAAGATGTTGATATATTCAAATATAGTCAGTATTTGACAGCCGATTTGATAAAATTTTGTGATAAATTTGTACTAGATTCTAGATTCATGTGCTTTAAATGTTATCGAGAATAAAATAAATACAAAATTTATCAATACTCGTATATGATATTTAATAGTTTCTTCTTTTTCCAAGCAATAAGGTCAATTGCATTTTATATACAAATATTTTATTTTATTTATATATATTAATTTCCGATATTTCGCTATCACAATGGATAGCTTCTTCAGGGATAATATAAGTTTTGAATTATAATAAAATAATAATTGAAGTATTTACAAAAATGAAAAAATTTTTTAACAGAAAATGAAAAGTTTATAATTATGATATACAGTTATGATATATATATATGTATATAAAACTTGTTTGGAATAGTAAATGAAAAATTATATATGTAATATTTTTAGTTTCTAAACTTATTTTTATAAATTAAATGTCTGTAATTTTGAGCTACATTGTCTGTATCTGTTTTAAAATTAATTCTCTTTTCTATCGGTACATTAATAATCTGTAACATTTCTAACATAAATCGTCTTTTATAATTTGTTTCTGTATTTAATATGGTGGTATTTTCAAAATCTGGATAATGATCTAAATTGTAACAATGTGATGTTAATGCAGTTTTTTGAGAAGAAGTGTGTTTGTGTTTTTGGTCAGATTTATGTCCAGCTAATCTAGTTTTCAATTTGTTCTTAGTTGTACCTACATATATTTTATTACATTTTTCATTATTTTTACCCTTACACGGTATTTTATAAACAATATTGGATTTATCTAATTTTACTGTTTTATCTTTTATTTTACTATATAGTCTATTTAATGTGTTATAAGTCTTATGGGATATTTTATAATTATTCCTGTCATAAAATTTTGAATTTTCTAATCGTTCAGAAATTAATGGAATATAAGTTAGAGATTTATACATTTTAGGTTCAGAATTTATATTTGTATTATTATTTATTGGTCTTTTATATTGTCTTATTAATTTATTAATTAGTTCATTTGGAAAACTATTATCTTTTAAAATTTGTTTGATTTTTATTTTATTATTTTTATGAAATATTTTGTCACTAATATTTAGAACTTTATCTATTAAGTTTTTAGCCGTATTTATAATAACTCTCTTTGGATGTTTAGAATAATAATTAATAATTCTTCCTGATGAAATCGGTTTTTGATACCAATCTATTAGTAATTTATCTCCATTTCTAATTACTATTGTATCTAAATATGGAAGTTTATTATTAGATTCTTTTTCAATTGTAAATTTAATATTTTGGTGAAAAGAATTAAATATGTTTAATATATTTATTATTTCATAATCTGAAATAATACAAAATAAATCATCCACATATTTTGTTATAATTTTTGGTTTAATAGACAATTTGTTAATACAAGTATTAAGTAGTTCTTCCATAATTATATCTGCTATAATTGGAGAAGCTGGAGAACCCATAGGTAGACCTTTATGCTGAGAATATATTTTGTTGTTATATTGAAAGTATCTGTTATCCTGTATGCAAAATTTTACAATTTCTAAAAACAATTCTTTCTCCATAGATGTATATTCTCTAATTATATTCCATTTATTTTCTATAATATTTAATGCTAAATCTATAGGTATACTAGGAAATAATGAAATTACATCTAAAGAAATGATTTTTTCATCATTTTCTATTCTAATTTGTTCAATTCTATCTTTAAATTGTAATGAGTCCTTTATATTATATATTGAATTTTTAGTTATATTTTTAAGAATTTTTGTTAAATATTTACTAAGTTCATGTGATGGAGAATTTATACATGAACAAATAGGTCTTAATGGAAATGTTTCCTTATGGATTTTAGGAACTCCATATAATTTCGGAGCTATAGCTGAAGTTATTTTTAAATTTTTCTTTTCCATCATTGTAATAATTTCTAATTTGCTAAGTTTTTCTACTATATTGTTATTTGTCTGTTGTAATTTAATTGTCGGATCTTTATTTAATATTTGATATGTTGACTGATCATTAAGAATATCGTTCATTCTTGAAATATAATCAGATTTATTCATAGCAACTGTAATGTTACCTTTATCTGCATTTAAAATTAAAATATTTCTGTTAGTTTTAAGAAAATGTTCTGTTTTTTTAACATTATTAAGGGTGAATTTATCTCTATTAGATAATTTTATTTTATTGATACCATTATCTATTATAGTAGTTAGTCTAGTCCTTGCTATTTCTTGTTCCTCTTTTTCTTTTATAGTCTGTATGAAATCTTCTCCTTCTGCTATCATTATAAGAACCGGAAATTCTTTTTTCGTGATTGGTAATGCGTGTTTGTTGCCTAATGAAAGAGTCCATTGTATATCTATTGGTATATCTGTATTCGTTTTATTTATGAAAAATTTTTTATTAAAATTAATATCTAATTCTTTTTTCTGTAAGTCAACTAGATAATTAAACTTTCTAATATGTGTGTCTTTAATTTTATTCTTTAATTTTAAGCCTAATCTATTCTCATGGTCTAAAAAGTTATTCATTATATCATGTGTGAAAATGTTGTTTAAATTGTGTTGTATTTTCATTAAAAGTTTCTTATTATAATCTAAGATATAGTGTTTTTGTTTAATACTTAAATTAAGGATCTTGTTCTGCATATTACATATATTTCTTGATACATCTTGTCGAAAATTCCTTGAAATATTCCAAAGAAATAATTAAAAAAACCAAAAAGTGTTTAAATAGAAGAAGAAAAAGAAGTTACAATAATAAATATGAATTACAACAATCTAAAGATAAATGAAGAAGCAAGAAGGACAGTCAACAAATTTAAGAAAGTGAGGGATAAGATTATAAAATTAAAGGCAACAATTACTTTTCTTATTCGTTGCCGAAACTCAGGTATAATACCAAAATTTATTAGGGATTCAACTAAAAATTATTTTAATCTTTTTGAGGAAAATGGACCAAGGAATTTTCGACAAGATGTATCAAGAAATATATGTAATATGCAGAACAAGATCCTTAATTTAAGTATTAAACAAAAACACTATATCTTAGATTATAATAAGAAACTTTTAATGAAAATACAACACAATTTAAACAACATTTTCACACATGATATAATGAATAACTTTTTAGACCATGAGAATAGATTAGGCTTAAAATTAAAGAATAAAATTAAAGACACACATATTAGAAAGTTTAATTATCTAGTTGACTTACAGAAAAAAGAATTAGATATTAATTTTAATAAAAAATTTTTCATAAATAAAACGAATACAGATATACCAATAGATATACAATGGACTCTTTCATTAGGCAACAAACACGCATTACCAATCACGAAAAAAGAATTTCCGGTTCTTATAATGATAGCAGAAGGAGAAGATTTCATACAGACTATAAAAGAAAAAGAGGAACAAGAAATAGCAAGGACTAGACTAACTACTATAATAGATAATGGTATCAATAAAATAAAATTATCTAATAGAGATAAATTCACCCTTAATAATGTTAAAAAAACAGAACATTTTCTTAAAACTAACAGAAATATTTTAATTTTAAATGCAGATAAAGGTAACATTACAGTTGCTATGAATAAATCTGATTATATTTCAAGAATGAACGATATTCTTAATGATCAGTCAACATATCAAATATTAAATAAAGATCCGACAATTAAATTACAACAGACAAATAACAATATAGTAGAAAAACTTAGCAAATTAGAAATTATTACAATGATGGAAAAGAAAAATTTAAAAATAACTTCAGCTATAGCTCCGAAATTATATGGAGTTCCTAAAATCCATAAGGAAACATTTCCATTAAGACCTATTTGTTCATGTATAAATTCTCCATCACATGAACTTAGTAAATATTTAACAAAAATTCTTAAAAATATAACTAAAAATTCAATATATAATATAAAGGACTCATTACAATTTAAAGATAGAATTGAACAAATTAGAATAGAAAATGATGAAAAAATCATTTCTTTAGATGTAATTTCATTATTTCCTAGTATACCTATAGATTTAGCATTAAATATTATAGAAAATAAATGGAATATAATTAGAGAATATACATCTATGGAGAAAGAATTGTTTTTAGAAATTGTAAAATTTTGCATACAGGATAACAGATACTTTCAATATAACAACAAAATATATTCTCAGCATAAAGGTCTACCTATGGGTTCTCCAGCTTCTCCAATTATAGCAGATATAATTATGGAAGAACTACTTAATACTTGTATTAACAAATTGTCTATTAAACCAAAAATTATAACAAAATATGTGGATGATTTATTTTGTATTATTTCAGATTATGAAATAATAAATATATTAAACATATTTAATTCTTTTCACCAAAATATTAAATTTACAATTGAAAAAGAATCTAATAATAAACTTCCATATTTAGATACAATAGTAATTAGAAATGGAGATAAATTACTAATAGATTGGTATCAAAAACCGATTTCATCAGGAAGAATTATTAATTATTATTCTAAACATCCAAAGAGAGTTATTATAAATACGGCTAAAAACTTAATAGATAAAGTTCTAAATATTAGTGACAAAATATTTCATAAAAATAATAAAATAAAAATCAAACAAATTTTAAAAGATAATAGTTTTCCAAATGAACTAATTAATAAATTAATAAGACAATATAAAAGACCAATAAATAATAATACAAATATAAATTCTGAACCTAAAATGTATAAATCTCTAACTTATATTCCATTAATTTCTGAACGATTAGAAAATTCAAAATTTTATGACAGGAATAATTATAAAATATCCCATAAGACTTATAACACATTAAATAGACTATATAGTAAAATAAAAGATAAAACAGTAAAATTAGATAAATCCAATATTGTTTATAAAATACCGTGTAAGGGTAAAAATAATGAAAAATGTAATAAAATATATGTAGGTACAACTAAGAACAAATTGAAAACTAGATTAGCTGGACATAAATCTGACCAAAAACACAAACACACTTCTTCTCAAAAAACTGCATTAACATCACATTGTTACAATTTAGATCATTATCCAGATTTTGAAAATACCACCATATTAAATACAGAAACAAATTATAAAAGACGATTTATGTTAGAAATGTTACAGATTATTAATGTACCGATAGAAAAGAGAATTAATTTTAAAACAGATACAGACAATGTAGCTCAAAATTACAGACATTTAATTTATAAAAATAAGTTTAGAAACTAAAAATATTACATATATAATTTTTCATTTACTATTCCAAACAAGTTTTATATACATATATATATATCATAACTGTATATCATAATTATAAACTTTTCATTTTCTGTTAAAAAATTTTTTCATTTTTGTAAATACTTCAATTATTATTTTATTATAATTCAAAACTTATATTATCCCTGAAGAAGCTATCCATTGTGATAGCGAAATATCGGAAATTAATATATATAAATAAAATAAAATATTTGTATATAAAATGCAATTGACCTTATTGCTTGGAAAAAGAAGAAACTATTAAATATTAGAAAAGGTCAAATAAACGAACTAAATACTCGTATATGATATTTAAAAATATTAATATGTGAAAATCATCAAATTGGTAGTTAATTTTGTTAAAGAAAAATACTGCAAAATATTGTTAAAGAAAAGCATTAACTAACATTAAAATCAATTAGTTTTAGCCAACCACTGTCATTTGTGGATTCTAATATACTTTATGAAAAATTGTTATTTCTAGTCTTTGCCAAAAAATTTTAAAATTTAAGAAAAGAAAGGAGAAAAATATTAGGTATCGCATACAAAGTTTAATAATCTTTTGTCTGTATCTTTCTTAGAAATTTTAAAACCAAAAATGTTTGTGCCTAACAACTATTGTATTGAAGTTTCTATGGCGTATAATATCATAAAGAAAGAAAATCCAATCAAAATAAATATCACAATTATGTAGGTAAACATGTTTATTATAGAAAAACTTAAAAAATTGTGGTGTACTCTCATTTATGGTCGCCCTGGGTCACCCTCAGAAAGAAAATCCTAGTTTGTTTTCTGCTCATATTCCTTACGTTGACCTTCTATTCCCAGACACGAACATGTTATTTTCATGGCAAATGCTTAAGAAACAAAAATATTTTTCAACTTTATTGAATGTGTTGTATAAAATTTTTAATCAATTATTGAAAAGAAAAATCCTGAAAATGGTATGTGACTGGGAATAAATTGTGTCTTGAGCATAAAATTAAAATCTTTTAGGTCAATATACTTATCAAAAATTATGTGTAATAAGCAAAAAATAAATTTAACGTTTTTTGTACAAGTTGGCGAAAAAGTTTTGCACAAAGTTGCAAAATACTGAAAAGGGATTTACAGGGATTTATTTTATATTCATACCCTCCACCACAGGTGGTGAATGAGGATATATTGCATGTGAAACTTTGTTATTATTCATCTAAGAATCAACAAAGTATATATATTCTTCATTCTTATAAAATTCTAAGTCGATTGAGCTATGTTCGTCTGTCTGTCTGTTTTAAACTCTCTCACGTCCAAAATATGTAACTACAATCAGAGTTTGAAAAAAACGTTTATAATTCTTCTAAACAATTTGGTGTTGAAAAACATGTAAATCGGTTCAGGGAAACCAGAGTTATGGAGCAAAATTTGTAACAACCTACATCAAAATACGATATTTTTGAAGAGTTGTTTGCTAATTTGTTTAAATATATTGCAGATAATACCAAAAAACGTTGTACGCATTATATTTACGATGGAAGGACAAACTGTGATGAATATAATAAGCATCGGTCCATGACTTCTCATAGCCCCCATACAAATTTCTTCCCGAAATATGGCTCAATGATACATAATTGCCTATAAAATTCCAATATCAATACAAAATTCAGCAAAAATAAGTTTCATATGAAAATAAATCACAAAACGAAAATTTAAGTAGTTCGGTTCATGTTTGTATATTGCTCCCATACAAGGTCACTTCCGAAAATCACTTAAATATCTATAAATCAGTTATAAATAACGGCATTGATCGAATATGTTTTATAGATCATGTATATGATTGGTTTTTGTTAATATCGGTCCATATTTAACCATATCCTCTATATAAGGTCCACTTCCGAAAATTACTTAAATACGCATATCTCTCTTAAATATACCAATATTTCGTTGAAATCCGACATGATACATCCTCATATGTATATAATTCTGTGTACCAAATCGTATGAACTTGGTCATAGCTTCCGTCATAAGGATCAATTCCGAATAACAAGTAAACCCACAAAATGTCGCATTAATGTCCATATCTAATCAACAGTTTATACCGATAATTTTAATCCAGAAATCTTATTAATATCGATCATATGGCAAGTATTCTACTGGATTTTATAGTTGTCGGTTCATCTTCAGCAATAATTCCCAAATAAAGTAAACTTCTGAGTATTATTTTAACAACCATTAAACTTTATTAAGCACGTTATTGAGATGAAATTCTACCTAAATATCATATCATAGCCCCCACACAAATGTCTTCCCGGAATATGGGCACATAAATGGCTATAAAAAAACAGTATTCATACAAAATTCAGCATAAATTAGTTGAATGCAAAGGAAATTCATAAAACGATATTTAAAGTCCACTTCCGAAAATCACCTGAAATTCGATACAAATAATCCACATATATAAAAATAATCTTAACGAACTTTGTGGTGATCGGCCCATAATTGGTCATATCTCCCATATAGGAACCACCTACGAAAAACACATTAACCTACGTAAATATTTTATACATATCGATATGGAACTAAAATTTTACACAAATCAGTTAAAGTGTAAAAATTGTACTATTAGTCAGTCCATAATTCTGCGTAGCTCCCATACAAGGTCCATTTCTGAGAATAAGTGAAATACTGACAAAACTCTAATATGTATTGGTGTAGGGTATACTAAAAGCGTCAAGCTATTCAGAAATGTTCTTTATAAGTTCCTTTGGATATAAATACAAAAAGAAGTGGATAGGAGTTTCGAGATCTAGTACATCAGAAGTCAACAATTCTTTGCCAGTGAAAGTGAACTGCTGTGCATTGAGGTTAAGGTGCATCTTTTTCCACTATAATGTTCTTTTTTCAGGCTTTTATCATTTTCAGTTGGAGGTGTTGGTTCTTCTTCAGGATAAGAAATAATTTCGTCATTGTTCAGAATCGAGAGATCTGTTTTATCTTCCAAACACTCTTCAAGAAACTCATATAAATCAGGAGCAAAGTCAGGATCAGCCAAGCCGTCATCTCGAAATCAATACCACATTCACTTTTTTCACCTGCTTGAAGTACTTGGGCGATATCTTCGTTATTTAGCTTATGTCGGCGAGCCATTCTTAAACAAAATAATACTCCTATAAATTTTCCTATTATGTATATATAAGTAGGTCCCCTTTCGCATATTGTAGCTCACAAGACACAAACACTTAATTCCATGTTCTACAAAAATAACTATACAGTTCAAAAATTACTGGATTAGTAACTAATCCTTGGACACCTACCTTGCGTATAAACGTAAAACAACAAAACAGATGAAAAAAAAACAAGTAAGAAAGTATAGTCGGTCAAGCCCGACCATATAATACCCTACACCTAATATATGTAAATATAAAACAGTTTTTCAGAAATTGGCGTTATTTGCGAGATATCACCTATTTTGGACCAAAATTCAGTGTCATGATTTCTGTGAATATAAATATTATATGTGTTAAACTTTATGTCGATATAAATACTTTTAAAAGATGGGAGTTTCGACTAATTATGGACAAACCATTATAAAATTAGGTGTCATCATTTCTGTATATTATTTGTGTCGAATTTTATTTGATTACCAGCATTTTTAAGAAATTTATGCTCTTTAAAGTGATTTTCGGAAGTGGGTCTTATATGGGAGCTACGACTAATTATGGACCGATCACAATAAACTTCTACCAGTTTATATGTATATGTACGAAACATATTGGTGTTCAATATTATTTGGATGCCAACATCTTTAAGAGACTTATGCTCTTTTAAGTGATTTTTGGAAGTGGGCCTTATATGGGAGCTACGACTAATTATGGACCGATCATGTTAAGCTTCTCCCATATGATATTTATATAGACGAAACATATTTGTGTTCAAGATTATTTGGATACCAACATTTTTAAACGAGTTATGTTCTTTTAAGTGATTTTCGGAAGTGGGCCTTATATGGGAGCTACGACTAATAATGAACCGATCGTCATAAAATTCTACAATACTATATGTATATGTACAAAACATATTGGTGTTCAATATTATTTGGATACCAACATTTTGAAGAGACTTATACTCATTTAAGTGATTTTTGGTAGTGGGCCTTATATGGGAGCTACAACTAATTATGGACCGATCTTCACGAAATTTGTAGATGTGCTTTAGCTTCATTTACTACTTATCTTTGGTAGATTTTGCTTGCATACTTGCATAATTCAAAGATTTATGACCGGTAAAGCCCAATTTCGGAAGGACATTTGTATGGGGGCTACGTGAAATAATGGACCGATTTTCACCAGTTTCAATCCCGTCTATCCTTGGGGCGTAAAAATATTACGTACCAAATTTTATCGAAATATCTTCAAAATTGCGACCTGTACTCTGCGCACAAGCTTTACATGGACAGCCAGCCAGCCAGACGGACGGACAGACGGACGGAAAGTGATTCTAAGCCGATCGGTATACTTGAAGGTGGGTGTTGAACCAATATTTTTGGGCGTTACAAACATCAGCACAAATCCAATATACCCTCCCCACTATTGTGGTGTAGGGTATAACAAATTTTTAGTAATTATTTACTTTTATGTAAATGTGCAACTTTTGAAATTCTCCAAAATACCAAAAGGATCGCAAAATTTCCAACAAGTGCAGACACCCAGTTTATGGTTTTTGCACTTGCTGCAAAGAACAGAATGTTAACTGCATTTTACATAGTGTGATAGACCATAGTAACTGTTACTATGGCTGTTAACAAGAGATGACCAGTATGTTGCCTCTAGTATATTATATGTTCTAGAGGGTTCAAGAAAATACATCGAGTCTTTATTTATTCAAATGTTCAAAATCATTTAAGTAAACACGTTGCCTTTTAACACTAATTTACACCTTACTTCAACACACACTTTGGGAAGGCTTTTGATGTTCACTCAGCGATGACTCACAATAAACTAGCTTTTGAGTGGTCCTGTTTGCTTCTAGAGAAGAAAATCGAAAGTTCCTTTCTATGGCCGTTAAAACTTAATGTTTCCATACTGCGATTTAGTAACAGTGTTACATCAACAATGTTTGTAAATAGAAACTTCTACTAATGCCATCTTTTTATATTGATAAATATGCTGTCTGATGATACCATAAATAAATTTAAATAGAAATGCAATTCCTTAACAACCTGCAGCTGGTGGGTATATAAGATTCATCACTGTCAAATTTAAACTGTTATATGTTTATTTTAGCTTCTCTTATTTCGCTATTTATATATAAATATTAAAATATGTATGCGACTGTATTTTATATGTTGATATTGAGGGACTGGAGTGAGTACTAAGTTCACCTATTTCCATAAAATCGTTCTAATATAACCCGAGTATTACATTGTCATATCTCTTTCTCTTTGTCAAAACATAATATTATATCTTTAAAATTATTACATTTGAAACAACTTATTTCTTTTTATGACAACCCACTGGCAACAAAACTGCATGTTTGTCGTTGATAAATTTTTATCTTGACTGAATTGTTAGTTTTTTTTTTTTTTTTGTATTTTTTAAAAACATGTCAAAATGAAATTACTGCAAGTGTCAGTTGCAAACGTTATACTTGTTGAGCTGGAATTACTGTTGGGATGCATTTGAAAAAATCACTCATACGCGCACAACGACAACAAGAATAAGTAAGAAAGTATAGTCGGTGTAGCCCGACCATATAATAATATAATACATTACACCCAGTATATGTATAAAACAGTTTTCCAGAAATGGGTGTTATATGGGAGATATAACCTATTATGGACCGATCATTCAAAAATTTAGTGCTACGACTTCTGTGCCTGTAAATATTATGTGTGTTAAACTTTATTTCAATATAAATATTCTCAAAATATTTATGGAATTACGGAGGGGGTCTTATATAGGAGTGTCGACTAATTATGGACCGACCATTATAAAGTTAAGTGTCATTAATTCTCTATATAAGAAACATATTTGAGTCGAATTTTATTTGATTACCAATATTTTTAAAAAAAATTATGATCCTTAAAATGATTTTCGTAAGTGGGCCTTATATGGGAGCAACGAGTAATTACCGATCTGCACAACATTTGTAGATGTGATTTGGTTTTATTTATTACTTATTTGTGATGAAAATACTCAATAATGGACCGGTTTCCACCAGTTTCAGTCCGATTCGTCCTTGGGCCGAAAAAATAGCACGAACCAAATTTATCGCAATATCTTCAAAATTGCGACCTGTACTCTGCGCACAAGCTTTACATGGACAGCCAAACACACGGACGGACAGACGGACTGACGGAGATCGTTAAATCGACTCAGAAAGTGATTATAAGTCTATCGGTATACTTTAAAGTGGGTGTTGGACCAGTATTTCTGAACGTTACAAACATCAGCACAAATCCAATATATCCTCCCCACTATTGTGTTGTAGGGTATAATAACAAACACTTATACCCGACAGTTGTAAAGGGAACTTTTGAAAGCAAAATCGAAGAACAGCAAATATACTTAGTATTGTTCTAACGTTCAGTCCGAGTTCTTATTGCTAGAAATACCTGATAAGAATTTATGAACTTGAGTTTCAGTTGAGTTGCAGTCATATCAGTTAGAAATGCTAAATATCAAAGTATTATTTTTCTTCTGGAATTTCCTTTCCTTTTCGTAAATGTCTTCAAATCAAATCACGTGTAAATGTTTATGAAGTTGGTGGAACTGGTTCACTTTCAAGATTAAGGTAAATATGACTGTGTTTGTGTATTTGGCAAAAATGTTTATGTTGCAAGCACTTGAAATTGATGCTAGTAGAACATTATGAGCAGCATGTCATAGTGTTTTAAATATCAGTGTTAAAACAAAATTCTCAGAAAGTAAAGAAAACAAGCAACCTATCAAAACAGTGTAGTAACATGCATATGAGTGCATACTCACATAATTGTTTTATACCACAAGTTGCACATAAACATAAAAGTTAATGTTTTTAGTTTTCAAAAAAGTTGTAAACAATTTCAAACATAAACAGTGCATGTAGCTCAGAGAGAGCAAGATATATTGCAGTAGTTTAAAATATATAATTATTAAGGATGTTCTGTTTCTGTTATCTACAGCATGAATGAAAAATGCTGGTACATGGTAATGGATTTTCTTTGTTAATTTTCTTTTATATAAGAATTGTTACTGAATTATATTAAACAAGGTCTACATGTACATAACCTCAGCTAGTAAGATGGGCAGACGAATGCACATGCATTAGTCGATACAAAAAGAGATTCTGAATCGATTGGTAGAATTTAATTACTTTTGGGCAATATACACTTCAGCTTGAATTTAAAATACATTAATAAACGCGATTGTTCGGGTAATTTAAAACCCATAGTTTTAAATTATATCGAGTGAATTGAATGCCCTAATATTTTTGTTGTTTTATGTCAACAATTTATATTTTGTTTTCTAATTTCAGCTAAAAATTCTGGTGATTTTGTGTAACTTTTAAAATTTAGAGTGAAGACTTAATCATACATTTTTTAAGAAAAAATGTTGACGACACATCATTTATCACATTTGCATCATCGTGGCAGTACGGCTGTGGAACTGGATAAAATAACAAATTTAAATACGGTAAGTTAAGCCAGATTGGCTTTTAAAAATTTTATTTTGCCACAAATTTAAGCAAGTCTAGCAGTAAACAATTTGTAGGTATTTTTTCCAACAACTAAAAAATTTATTTTTATTTCTCACTTGACGTAATATATTGAAAACAGATGTATGAATTTAATTTTGTTGTCCACATCATATAGGATTAAAAAAACTGTTGATATTCATTTTCTGTTTATCAAAAATTCTCATAATATGAGTATACGACGAATTTATATTTTCAAAAAAGTACAGTAGTTTAATGGAAAGTAAATCAAAAATCTTTACAAAGTTCATATAAACACTTATGAATAGTGTAGCGCAAAACTATTTCGTGGTGCAACTATACAAGGTGAATGCTTTGTTTATAATTTACTTATGTCATAAGTAATACTTTTTCAAGTGTTTTTGATAGTAGAATATTATTTTATATAAACAATATGCCTGTTATTCTGTATTGTGTTGTATTTGTTGCCCATTTGCACTCACCTTGTATAGTTACACCATTTTTAGAAGAAATTTGTTTTTCATTCACACATAAAATTGTAAAAATCAAATAAAGTATTTACGTTTTGCTTTCGATTTGGGCAATATCTATGGTAGTCAATAATATCATCAGTATATACAAGATTACCAACTCCATTGACAGAAATGTTGTTTGAACAAATTGCAATTGGTTTTATTATATAAAAACGTTTTTTCAGCAGTGGTAGTTATCGGCAAAGCATGATCGATAAAATCCTAATTTGGAATCAATTGATTATATCTATTATATTGATTAAACCGATTACAAACTAGTTTGGTATCGATATTCGTGAATAGTAATAGGAGTAGAACATTATAAAACAATCATATCTTCATTTACAAAAATAAGGTCCAGAATTTGGAATAATTATTTAGTATACCATTTATTTGGAAAATTTATTATCATATAAAATGTTAAAACAAATCCATATACTTGTTATTTAATCTGTTTTGAAAGCAATTTTTTTTCATTGGGCGAATAGTTCCAAGTTATCAAAACCATATTAAAATCACCCGTAATAATTATAAAATCCTTATCCTTAATTAATGGAGCAACAGATCTAATCGCTTCGGCATGCTGCATATAAAACGTGTACGGGGAAAAGGAATATACAAACACATTATTATTCATATTTATTATTATCTCCATCACAAGCCCTAAGAGTCGTACATTTTACCTGATAACTTCCTAACACAGCCATCATGAGATCATACAATCATTACCAATTGCAATTAGAATTTAAGCAATCCATAATTAAATGTTTATTTCTTATATGAATAAAATAGTTTGCTGGGATATGTAATTAAATTCGATAAATAGATGGCGCTGTTTAAATGTGTTATCTAATGACTAATTAACAGCATTGATTTTTTAAGTTTAAATAATTTGAATATGCCAGTTTCCTAAAACAACAATGATCACTGTGGGCTATATTTCATGTACCTAATTGACAAATATAAGGCCTTTGTTTACAGTTGAAAAATGTTTATAGAGTTCTTTTAATATTAAAAGCATTTAAATTTAAAAAAAATTACCGATCGATAGCAAAACACAATCACACACTTAGATAAACACACTACAAATATCACCATAAAACCGAAGTTATAATTAAAAATTTTTTTTTTGCTTTATAGATAAGTATGTTTTCTTGGGAGCCATTTCATTAAAAATGTATGTAACACTTTAAATTTGATTAAATTCAACACTTTTTGTAAACTTATGTTTTAATAATTTTACCACCCACAATAATGGAAAACAATTATCAAGCACGAATTTAACAGGTGCCTGAATGAAATTCTTACAAAATTGTATAAAAAGGTACTTTGGGTAAATACGCGAAAAAGGCAATTAAGCGTGGGGTATTTAACCTGGGTATACTGTATATAGATCTCGTATATCTTTATGGCTCTCAGTACGCTGTGAATTTTTCATTATTTACAAGTGTGTTCTTTTTAGTTCCTCGTTAATCTCTGGTCGTGATAATTGTAGGTTTAAGCAGTCCTCCATGGGCATTAGTCTTTCCTTCACTGCATTCAACAATTTTGGACAACCACGATAGACGAATTTATTAAATTGTTGCGTATATGAGAACATCTACTAAACATATCACAAATGTTTTGAATTTTTTGCCCTAATATTAAATCTGTGAAATAATTTTTCCTCCGGAAATGTTAAACTATTTATAATCCGGCCTTTTTAACGCAAAGACCTTCATATCTGCGCGCAATATTATTACTAACAACAATTCAAAAATTTTATTTAACAAAAAGCATTAAAAAATTGTAAGAACAATTAGGCAAAAACCACAAATAACCCAACAAATTTAACTGGGATTTCCAAATGCAACCTGCAATTTGTAATGCAAATTAATAAAATTCAACAACAACTAAGCAATTAATGACATTATTACAATTTTTTTGGGGATTTTCATAATTTACACAATGTAAAAAGCAAAACTATTTGAAATTTGCTGTGAGAATGAAACCAAATTGCTCTTGAAAATGTGTAGGTGAAATAGTTGTGTGACACACTGTACTTATATTTATTTAAATTTTAATAAACAAATCATAATATACCTAAATTGTATGTCCAGTTTAAAATGCATATAAAACTAATTTTTAATTAAACAATATTCACAATATTTAGCATAACTTTTGGTTAAAACAAGTAAGAAAGTATAGTTGGTCAAGCGCGATCATATATAAAACAGTATTTCAGAAATAGGCGTTATATGGGAGATATAACCTATTATGGACCGAACATTTAAAAATTTAGTGTCATTATGTTTGTGAATATAAAAATTATATGTGTTCAAATTTATCTCGATAAAAATACTTTTAAAAGATTTATGGAGCTTAAATTAAATTACGGAGAGGGTCTAATTATTTCGACTAATTATTTACTGACCATTATAAAATTAGGTGTCATTATTTCTGTATATAAGAAACTTATTCGCGTTAAATATTATTTGGATACATTTTTGAGAGAGTTATGATCGTTAAAGTGATTTTCGGAAGTGGGCCTTATATGGGAGCTACGAGTAATTATGAACCGATCTGCACGAAATTTGTAGATGTAATTTGGTTTTATTTATTTCTCATTTGTGGTGAAATTTGTTTGAAGACTTTCATAATTGAAACATTTATTATCATTAAACTCCTATTTCGGAGTCTGCATGCAGGCCAGATGAAATAATGGACCGATTTCCACCAGTTTCAATCGCATCCGTCCTTGGGCCGAAAAAATATCACGTACCAAATTTTATCGAAATATCTTCAAAATGGCGACCTGTACTCTGTGCGCAAGCTTTACATGGACAGCCAGCCAGACGGACGGACGGGCATCGTTAATTCGACTCAGAAAGTGATTCTGAGTCAATCGGTATAATTTAAGGTGGGTGTTGGACCAATATTTCTGGGCGTTACAAACAATATACCCTCCCCACTATGGTGGTGTAGGGTATAAAAAGTCAAAGTGTTTGGCTACTTCGAATTTTATATACCCATGACCAATTTATATGGTTAATGGCCGATTTCACAATCTTTAGTTAGCTAATGACAAAGGCTTAACTATGATTCTTTATTCGCAATGCTAAGTTTGCATTAAGAATAACAAGTAATAGGTAAACAATAGCTAGTATTTTAGTTTACCAATGGTTAACTAATGACTGAGAATTCGGCCATTAGTGGTACATTTTGCTTAGATTCATACATTCAGGTGCTGTCTACAGCATGCATTTGAATATGTATAGGGATAAATACGTATAATATTTGTCATTTGCTTTAATGTTAAACTTTTCCCTAATTCAACGAATTTTGTTCTTTTTTGGCCATTGATACTAGTAATAAGTATTTTATGTAAGTTCTTGCAATGTGTCCTTAATTATGCCCTATCGTTATATGTTGTATATAACAATTATTGTCGTCAATTTCAATTATTTCCAATTTCAGCCATGTACTTAGAAGCATAATAACAGATTTTCAGAAGTAGTTCTTATATTCAGGCTACGAGTATTATAAATTATGGGCCCAACTTCATGAAAGTAGAGAAGTCAATTTTTATAATATTTTTTTATGCGCATTTAAGTAATTTTCGAAAGTGGGCTTTGGTCAAAATGTCAAATACCAAATACCAAACTAAATAACGTTTTGTGATTTAGCTTTTATGAAACTTATTTTTCCATAGAGTTATATTCCGGGAAGATATTTATATTGGGGCTAGAAGATATTATAGACCGATTGCTTTCTTACTCAATAGGTCATAATAGAAATAATATGTCAAATGTTTAATGATATTATTTTCAAAATATTTAAAGAAAATAGCAAAACATTTTTGAACATTTCTGAAACTATGGCCAATAACTCTGTTTCTGTTAGGCCGATTTTGTGCATTTCAATATCAAACATTTCGGTTGAACAAGAATGTTTGGTAACATTTCATTCCCCCAAAGTACTTTACATCAAAATTTTTTAGCGGCTTCAACAGATAGGCGAACATGGCTAGATCGTCTTATACGTTTATAAGGACCCAGTGTATATATACTGTTTGGTTCTATGCCAATATCCCCAGGTAGTGATTTAACTTATTGTATTATTTGGACTCATCACAGTTTCAGAATTTGCTATATGTTAGTACAGCTAATTTTAAAATGTTCGTATCCTTGGAGGAATTCTACTGAGCCCACAAGTGAACTCTCTCATAAGCGAACACCTAAGGGACTGACAATTTGTCTGCTTATGAGAGTTGTTGGCTTGTAAGAGTAGTAAGCATTCCAAAGATTTTTTTGTAACTGAAAAAAGTGTCCGTCGATGGGAGGTGTCCACTTTAGGAGAGAGTCCACTGTATGTACATTTGAAGCAGTCTGGTATTTACACAAGCTTCCCTAACATATTCCGACATTATACATATGTACCAAACCGTAACATAAGCATATCATACAACCTCAAAATGATAAATTCAAATGATTTCCTTTATTTGCATGTAAATTGCCAACAATTCCCAAAGGAAATGTATCAAATGATTAAATAACTCATAAATATAAATTTGATTTATATTGATTATATAAAAAACTATCAAATCTACAAACTAAAGCTAAAAAATTAGCAGCAAATAAAAGTAAAATATAAATATTTAGATAGAGATAGCAATTTGCAATTCATCTAAATGTTTGAAAGTAAAATATCATAACAAAAACATTTGCAAATAGGAGGACTTATTTGTGATTATTTATTCAAAGGATAAATCGTCACCTTGCCAGCAAAATTATAAATATATTTTAAAAAGAGCAATCAAATAGTGCCGTAAAAAGTTGTTACGCTAACTTTTGTTATAACTTCGAAAAGAGTGGAGTTAATTGGAAATAGTTTAGCAATTGAATGTACAATGAATAGAGGCTCTTAAATCGTCAAACAAATGACTGTATATAAATTACACATACACCTTTTTGTGGAAATGACGACGATATTTAAATAGGTAGGCCTAAATGTAATTATTGTTTTAAAATATTAATCAAAATTAGAAAAGTTTGAAAAATTATATATAATCTATATAAAGCTAGAACTGAGACATTTAGACAATTGAGCGGTTCGAAAAAAAAGTTGTGTCAGTCACCCCCTGGGTTAAAGATAATTTTAAAACAATTTCAAACAAATACTGCCCTTTTAGTATTTTGTTCACTGTGTCGCTATTTTTAGTTTATTTACATTTCTTTCCTTAATCATTTTTTTCACTACCACGTCAAATTATAGTTATGACTTTTAAAAAATCGGTTCGTACCCACAATAATGCTAAATACTTTTTTATGAATTTTTAAAAGCTATGACTAGAACTTGACGTGGTAGTAAAAAATGATTAAGAACAAAAATGTAGGTCTTACAGAGCCATGAACACCGGTATACAAAATGTTATGATCGGACTAGAAATAGCGACATAGTTAACATAATACTAAAAGGGCGGTATTTGTAGGCGTGGCAATAAAATAAAAAAAAATATTTCTGGAATTGTTTTTACATTATCTTTAATCCTGGGGGTGACTGACACACCTTTTTTTGTATGGAAGGCGAACCACTTCATTACACAATTTAAAATAAATATGGTCTAAAATGGGTGAAATCTGTTAAACGGTTTTATTTGGCCTGTAATTTTGCAAAAATATAACTACCTGTTTAATTTACGCAATAGTATTTATTAGAAGTTGTGTCTTCAGACTTTAACTGCTCTGCACAAACATTTGTCGTTAGTGTCTTATACGTGTTTTTAAATAAAAGTTCTGACTTTATTTATTGTACAAGTATTTACACAAGAAAACGTATGTTCATTTTATCGTCATTTCTTTATATCGAAAACATTTATGTAATTCAACATGAGCTACACATATAGTTTTGCTCACTTGCTGTCCCAAAGGATATAGAAGTCATATCCTGTTTTGATAAATATAAATACTAACTCATAGTTATAGAAAACTACTGCTTAAGAATAAATATTTGTAAAACATACAGACAAATATTTCGTACTTACAGATAAATGTGCTGTTCATATTGATAAAGTGAGTGTGTAAATATTTTATATTTGTATGAAATAAGAAATGTTTAAATTAATCAAATAATTATTCCGTAATAGTTAAATATTTGAAATACATGCATATACATAATTGTAAAAGATTAGCCAGCATTGTTCACATAAAATTCGGTAACAAAAAAAAATCGATATTAAGAAAAATTCAGATATACTAAATGTTGGCCTATTATTAATGGACAGAATTTTATTGTAAGTATTTATTGTAAACAGAATTTCCCGATAGCATAATTTTTCGAAGTTCAGCTATTTATATTGCATTAGTAAAACTAAACATTGCATTAGTAAATAAATTTGATTTTTTTCTTGGCAGCAATGTTAAAGGTGGAGTCTATCTAATAGATTACAGCCGTGACGTGATTAACGAAATATACACGCCATTTTTCAAAATCTGTATGCGTGGTCATAATGGAAATCTGACCATTATAATTATACTCTGCAATACAATAGTGGGGAGGGTATATTGGATTTGTGCTGGTGTTTGTAACACCCATAAATATTGGTCCAACACCCATCTTAAAGTATACCGATCGACTTAGAGTCACTTCGTGAGTCGATTTAATGATGTCCGTCTGGCTGGCTGGCTGGCTGGCTGGCTGGCTGGCTGGCTGGCTGGCTGGCTGGCTGGCTGGCTGGCTGGCTGGCTGGCTGGCTGGCTGGCTGGCTGGCTGGCTGGCTGGCTGGCTGGCTGGCTGGCTGGCTGGCTGGCTGGCTGGCTGGCTGGCTGGCTGTCCATGTAAAGATTGTGCGTAGTGTACAGGTCGCAATTTTAAAGATATTTCGATAAAATTTGGTACGTGATATTTTTTCGGCCCAAGGACGGATGCGGTTAAAACTGGTGGAAATCGGTCCATTATTTTACCTGGCCCACATACAAATGTCCTTCCCAAATAGAAGTTTAACGATCATAAATTTTTAAATTATAAAAGTATCCAAACAAATTTCACCACAAATCAATAGTAAATGAAGACAAATTACCTCTACAATTTTTATCGGTCCATAATTTATCATATCTACCAAAAATTATGGACCGATAAAAATTGTAGATGTAATTTGTCTTCATTTACTAATCATTTGTGGTGAAATTTGTTTAGATACTTTTTTCATTGAAATAAATATATATATGTATATACAAATCATTTGATATAATTTTATGATGATCAGTCCATAATTGGTCTTCGGTCCCGTATAAGGGCCACTTGCGAAAATCATTTTAACCCTCTCTGTAATTCACTTTAACCTCCATAAATATTTTTAAAGTATTTCTATCGAGATAAAGTATAACATACACAATATTTATATTCACGGAAATCATGGCACTAAATTTTTGGATGTTCGGTCCATAATAGGTTATAGCTTCCATATAGTGCGCATTTCTGAAAAACTGTTTTCACACATATACAGGGGGTGGGGCCATATATGGTCAGTATTGACCGACTATACTTTCTTACTTGTTTTTTAATCACAATTGCCAATCCGTATTCATTCCCATAAAATAATCATTTCCATGACTTTTATACAATTTTTAATTTATTTAGAAAAACTAAGTTCTTAAAATAAAAGTTCTTTGTGGAAACCCCTTCATTAGCATATACTTTAATTGATACTGTAATATCCCTTTAAGTTTTATTGGACCCAACTATTGCAAAACTATGTACAAATCATCAAAATCATGGTACCTTAAAAAAGAGCTTTGTGTCATTTAATTTCATGAAAAGTTGTTGGTTAAACGCCTCACAAAAAAAAATATTTTTAATATACAAATACGAGTATACAAATACACTAGCTTTTTTTAACCCGGCCTTGCACGGGGACTTTTTATCATTTATTTCTGGCCGCTGCAGCGCGCTGTTCATTTTAATTTTTGTATTTTTCCATATTTAGCTTTGATTGGTATTCCTTAAAAATGTTGTTCTGTTGAAATTCTATTTTGTTCACGTGAGAATAAAAATTTAAAAATTAGCAAATCGTATATTGTTATTCAGAATGTTTGACAATTTGCAAACTTACTTTTTAAATTTTAATAGTCTAAATGGTTCAATCTGAACTTTTTGCGTCTCTTTATCATGATGTGCAAGATCCTAATTGCCACTGATAATTTTGTGCTAATAAATAAATATATATTCAAAATTAAATTAAAAGATGTCCCGGTTAATAGGTGGTGTATGTATTTACTGTAAGACCTTTCTTAAATATAAATATGAGCAACATCAAAAAAGTTTGTTTGTTTATGTACATTTGTTTATGAATTTAGCTACATTTATTTACAAGCATATTTAATATAATTTATGAAGCCCAACACTTAATAGACTTTTTAACGCCACTTGAACATAAAAAGCAGCAGGAAGTGAAAAACTGAACTAAAGTACAGTTCAGCTTAATAGAAAACGTTTTAATGCATCATTGATTATTTATTTATGAATTCTTATTAATATTTTATACAAATCTAATGCTCGATTAGTACTGTCTTTTTTTTGTGTATTATTATTATACCCAAACAATTATTTACATGTAATTTCCGGCCGAAGAAAACACATTTCAGAGTTACTTTTGAATATAAATTAAGTTATGTTTTGGAATACAAACTTTAAAGACTTCCTGTTTGAGGGAGTTATTTATTATTTATTACAACCACCACCAAAAATATGTGGGAGAGATAGATTACGTTTGTCATTACGGTTGTAACACATCGAAAACCAAAAAGTCTATATATTCTGGGTCCTTGTAAGATGATAAGACGATCTAGCCATGTCCGTCATGACACAGAACAATGAAATTTTTACCAACTATTCATTAATCCACCGAAATGTTTGGTATTAAAATTGGGAAAACTCGGGCAAGTAGGATGAGAGCTATAGATCAAAGTTTCAGACTACCTCGATATTTTTTAGATATTTTTTGCTGTTTTCTTCAAACATAATGCAGATAATATAATGAAATTTCGCACACTTTATTTTGATTATAGAAGGACAAGTCCCGCTGAATATGGTATTAACTTTTCCACGATTTCTCATAGCCCCTGTACATATGTCTTCCCGGAATATCGCTTAATGGTACATAAATGTCTGTACAAAAGCCGTATACATACAAAATTCTGTCATAATAAGTTTCATGCAAAGTGAAATCTTAAAACGATATTTGACATTTTTTTTTTGACATTTGACATCACTTAAATGCACATAAAACTTTTATAAAATCACTATCAAGTTGGAATTCAACACAAATAGTCCATATATATATATATATATATATATAAATCGTCACTCTCAATATGATGATATTCGGTCCGTAACTGACCGTAGCCCCATATAAAGTCCGCTTCCGGAAATCACTGCAGTGCACATAAATATCTTATAAAAATCATTAAAAATTCGAAATTTACCACAAGTAATCTGTATATACATACAAAGCGGTGTACTAAATTTTATAAAAGGTGATCCATATTTTACCGTAGTCCTCATATAAGTCCACTTCTGTAAATCACTTAAATGCGCAAAAACCTCTTATAAAAATCACTAAGAAGTCGAAATTAACCGCAACTAATCCGTATATAAATCTAAAACTTCGTACCAAATTTCATGATGATCAGTCCATATTTGACCGTGGCCCCCATATAAAGTCTACTTTCGAAAATCACTTCAATACTCATAAATCTCTTACAAATAATGTTACCGATCACACTGTTTACAAGGATCATTTACATACATGCCAAAATCAAACTGCTGCATTTTGAGAATATCGGTCCATATTTGACTATATCCCCCACATAAGGTGCACACCCGAAATCCACGTTAATACTAATATATATCTTAAATACACCGTTTTTATATTGAAATTTGTTATTATTAATAAATTCAAGAATAGGTAAGCTAGTATCACGTATGTAAATTTAACTGTTTCAAAAATTAAAAAAAAGAAATAATGATGATTTACTGATTCTCATAACTTCGCAAAAGAAACATGCATTGACAAGTAATGAGTTACAATGCATAATTACAATGCATATTTTTATAACATGGATATATCGTTGAAACACTTACCGCAACCGCTTATGAATATGTAATTAATTCTCACGTTAGTAACACTAAAACTAGTTATGGTTTAAAATCTCATGGTTAGGTCGTACAGAAGCTGCTATCAATAAAAACAAATAATAAATAATTATACGAATACATATTTATAAGTAATGCAGACGGTAAGAAGTAGTTAGTGAATAATTACAAATTATTATCATGAAGTTTTTGACGTTTTGTTCCAAGCTGGATGATTATGGGTAAATTTACGTAGAAGTAGTTCCGAAAACGACAATTGCAATAAAAATCATTAAATAAAGAACTTGTTCGGTAGAGTTCCATCATTATATTAGTAACAAGTTCTAACAGAAATCATTGGTCGCAAATTATTTTTTAAATTTACGTAGAAGTAGTTCCGAAAACGACAATTGCAATAAAAATCATTAAATAAAGAACTTGTTCGGTAGAGTTCCATCATTATATTAGTAACAAGTTCTAACAGAAATCATTGGTCGCAAATTATTTTTTAAACTAAAATATTTTTCAACAAATTCTATTTTAGCTTTTGACTTGACTCGCCTTTAAGTAACTTCACAATCAAGACCCTTCATGTCTGTAAATGCATTTTATGTTGGTAAATACATAGTTCCACAATACCCGATTATTTTGCTATTCTCCTATCAATGGTATTTTTAGTTCAATGTACTACAAAAACTATTTATGCTGAATTGCAATATCTTAAGAAAATATGTTTTCATTGTTTGAACTTCAGAAGTTGCTGAAAAAACTCAGTGAAAGCATAAAATATAACCTTAATAAATACAAAAAAGTTTTCTATACTTAAGTATATGAACGAGTTTTCAATATAAATTATTTAAGAACAACTTTTAGCATAAATTATACACACAAAAAATAAAGAGGTTTGGTTTTTCTTGCTTAAAAATTATAAAAAGAGCATTAATGCTAAGAACACAACTAGGACGCACGACGAATTTCGTCCAACACGACGAATTAGTTGGTGACACATCGTTGTGTAAATTCGGCGTACAAAATACAATAACGGCAAAACAAATACAGCTGTTATAATTGACAGCTATTGATGTAAGTATGTTTGTAAAACTTTTTAAATTTATTCTTACCGGATAAATTTCCCATGCCGCCAATTGTATCCCATATAATTATATATTTTTTAACCATGTGAATTATAAGTTTACTTATACCCATTTTATCGCAGTGCACAAAAAAAAAGTTTAATAATTTAATGTTTTTGTTTTCTTATAACAGCTGATAGATATTAAAACCATATGTAAAAATTAAACATTAACAAAAAACAAAGGTAAAAACATTTTTGACGAAGGACGAATTCAGCCGATGGCGTTATTGTGTGTATTTTCAAATACAGAAATGTTTTTGTATTTTTAGAGACGCATATTCGCGACCAAAAATTCGTTATTCGTCCAGTTGTGTTTGAAGCAGAAAATAAATGAATCTTGAAAATAAAAAGTTTATCGATAAAGTTGATGGTATAAAAACTGTGAAATTTAATAAGTTATGCACACAAGCACAACATTAATACTTATTTAAACAATGATAAAAGGGCCTTCCCAGAAACTTTCATTTCCTTTCTCCCATCCTGAAATGGACATCTTACTAACAAATAACAAAAGGCAGCCTAAAACACAAAAAGAACAAATAATGAACTCAAGATATTTATACACAAAGCAAAAATCATTTATTTATGAAAAAGCTTTAGAGAAAAAATGTCAGATTTCATTTGGCAAAGCCTTTGAAAATTAGTAATATTCAATGATGTACAAGATTGACAATAATTATTAATGTGAAAGTAATGGTTTTGAAACAATTTAGCAAATTTAATGCATAAAGTTTGTTGAAATATTGAACAAATTTTATATAAAAGAAATATTGGAAATATAATATTTGAAAGAAAATAGCTTTAGCTAAAATATTATGAAAGTTAAATAAAATGAACAAAAGTAAATATTTTAAAAATATGTGTGTATTAATACAAAATTTAAACAATTAAACTTGAGGAGTTCTTAACTTATTACATAAAGCTTATAATTTGGTCAAAATACTCTTTCTTAATTAGCGAACAATATTAATAAAATTAAATTATTTGTTTATTTAGTTCTTTTATTCGACCTTTTTTTATATTCTATAAATTGTTTTTTTCAAGCAATTAGGTCACTTTTAATATTTATATAAAAATGTTTTATATATTTATATATTTTAATATCCAATATTTCGCTATCACAATGGATAGCTTCCTCAGGGATAATACAATTTTTGAATTATAATAAATTAATAATTGAAGTATAAAAATGAAAATTTTTTAACAGAAAATAAAAAGTGTATATCCTTGTCAACTTTTTATTTTCTGTTAAAAAATGATGATGATATATGATATATTATATCATAATTGTATATCCTTGTCAACTTTTTATTTTCTTTTAAAAAATTTTCATTTTTATACTTCAATTATTAATTTATTATAATTCAAAAATTGTATTATCCCTGAGGAAGCTATCCATTGTGATAGCGAAATATTGGATATTAAAATATATAAATATATAAAAAATTTTTATATAAATATTAAAAGTGACCTAATTGCTTAAAAAAAACAATTTATAGAACTAAATTATTTGTTTACAATAAAATTTTTATCAAGCACTTTTGATTGTAATAAAAATTTATTATCTCAATAACTTAACAAGTAAGAATTTAGACTCGGCTTGGCCGAATCATAAATACCCACCACCATATCATCTATTATTATCTTATTCCAAGAATTCACACTTTATTTATATTTTTGCAGCATGTAACATAAAGCGATTTATATTAAGTGCCAAAAAGGACTAGAAAACTGATTATGATTTTTTGCAACGTATTGTATAATTTGTGGTTATTTTCGAAAGTGGAGCTTGTTCGGGAGATATGTCTTATTATGGACCAACTTTCACAAAATTCAATAGTATTATTTTTACATACTTATAACTGATTCGTGTAAAATTTCGGTTCGATAATGTAGGTAGGTTAATTAGTTTTCGAGAGTAGTCCTCATAAGTTTGCGACCAATGATTTCTGTTAGACATTGTTGCTACTACAATGATGGAAATATACCCAAAAAGTTCTTTATTTAATGATTTTTATTGCAATTGTCGTTTTCGGAACTACTTCTACGTAAATTTACCCATAATCATCCGGCTTGGAACAAAACGTCAAAAACTTCATGATAATAATTTGTAATTATTCACTAACTACTTCTTACCGTCTGCATTACTTATAAATATGTATTCGTATAATTATTTATTATTTGTTTTTATTGATAGCAGCTTCTGTACGACCTAACCATGAGATTTTAAACCATAACTAGTTTTAGTGTTACTAACGTGAGAATTAATTACATATTCATAAGCGGTTGCGGTAAGTGTTTCAACGATATATCCATGTTATAAAAATATGCATTGTAATTATGCATTGTAACTCATTACTTGTCAATGCATGTTTCTTTTGCGAAGTTATGAGAATCAGTAAATCATCATTATTTCTTTTTTTTAATTTTTGAAACAGTTAAATTTACATACGTGATACTAGCTTACCTATTCTTGAATTTATTAATAATAACAAATTTCAATATAAAAACGGTGTATTTAAGATATATATTAGTATTAACGTGGATTTCGGGTGTGCACCTTATGTGGGGGACATAGTCAAATCTGGACCGATATTCTCAAAATGCAGCAGTTTGATTTCGGCATGTATTTAAATGATCCGTGTAAAATTTTGGATTGGTGATTTTCGGAAGAGGGCTTTATATAGGGCATACGGTTAAAAATAGGTCGAAAATCACAAAATTTTGTGGGATGATTTTTGTATATATGTAAATAATCTGTGCAAAGTTTTGAGTCAGTCCCGATATTTATACAATATATATAGGGATAAGTATCTTTTTCAGATGTGGTCCTTGTATGGAAGCTATGACCAATTCTGGGCCGACCACCATAAAATTTAGTACAACAATTTATTTGCCTATAGAGATTATTTCTGTCAAATTTTTGCCGTTTAACATTATTTATATCTGTTTTATACGTATTTAAGTGAATTTTGGAAGTGGACTTTATTTGGGGGCTATGGTCAAACATGGACCGAACTATAAAAAATTTCGTTTTACTCTTTGTTTTTGCATGAAACTTATTTTTGCTGGATTTCGTCTTCATATTCAAATTTTATAGGCATTTATGTTATGTTATGTTATATTGAGAAAATATTTCGGGAACATTTTTGTATGGGGGCTATGACAAATCATGGACCGATTCATTCTATTTTGCGCACACTTTCTTCTTTTATCATAAAAACGACGTATACAAAATTTCATGGTATTATCTGCAATATATTTCAAAATATTGCAATAAAATTGACAAAAAATATCAAATTTTTATGGAGGTTGCCTCACATATTGGTCCATAACTCTGTTTGGCCGAAACCGATTTTGCGGATTGTAAATAGCAAACTTTTCGAAAGCATGTCTGACAGATTTGTTGAAGATTTGGATCCTTAAGATATCTGGGGACTTTAGAAAATTGATTTCAACAGACACACAGACAGACGGACATGGCTTAATCCACTCCGCTATCTATAAGGACCCAGAATATATATACTTTATAGGGTCGGAAAATTATATTGTGAAAATTACTTATATATACGCTTCTCATGAAGGTGAAGGGTATAAAAAAACAACACTTGGTTTATGGCATTTCTTACACCTCCAATTTTTATTTTGCTCTATTTTAGTAATAAGATGTTTACTATTACTTATTGGAAGACTATTTGTTGAAAACCTTGGTAAATCAACAACACTGTCATCGCTCGTTGAATCAAGATATTCTTGTTGCACCAATAAAAAATACGCAAGGTCTACATAAAAATCTTTTTCCGATTTATCACTTCAGTACCACTTCTTTGCTCAATTTGCAACATTATAATTTTGTACAACATTGTCATGCACATCCACTCCTCCCATTCCTTTGTTGTAGTTTTTCAATAGCTGGTGTTGGTTATAATTAAGTAGATTTGATCAAAACTGGTAGCAAGTGTGACTTCTTTATTGTCCTGCCAACGGAAAATTAAAATTTTGTTTTTGCTGTCAAAATGAAAATCATGATCGCCTCTCTCCAAGGATTTTTCGGTCTTAAGCTCAGCTCCTCCGATTATATTTGCTCGCACACTACCTGTTGCACACAATCTTCTTGCAATCAGTAGGCACATGAGGTAAAAGTTTTCCAAATACACGGTATGCCTGTGTGCAGACTCTACATTTCCTAACAAGTGAAGAACCACATCGGCTCATAAGCCAACTTCCTTGTTTTGTCCGTCAACACGGCATAAGGTATGCAGTTGAGTAGATATTCAGTTGAAGAGCAGAGGCACCATAACTTATGCCCAAACCGAAGGCTTACCGTGTACAAACATTTTGCAGGAATGCCGTCCAAAATATGGGACCAATTTTTCATCAATCGACAAATCTGCTTTCGAAATTTCGAACTGTATACATTATTTGTTTATCAGCTCATACAAAGGACGTATCTACATACATATATACTTATGCCCTTATTCATAAAACTTACAACAGGTTTACAAGAGGTTTTTAAAGCAAATTTTGTTTGGAATCTCCTACCAGAGATTTTATCACTTTGTCCAAATATTAGTTTTTCGTTATTGAAATTGTTTTGGAAAAATGCTGTCCCTTAAAAGAATTTGAGTTGCATGAATGTTTTCCTACGGCAAGATCACAACGAATATGCATCGTTTGTGTGCTGCTGATGATCAGGGCCAGGAATAAAATATCAATATCTCGGGCAACGCCGGGTACAAAAATCTAGTTACTATATATAGTTTTATGATTGATCTACTGAGTGTTGTGTAACTTTTAACTTTTTAATTATTTTACCAATTTCCAAAATGATAAAACAAAATTACAGTCTCTAATTTAAGTTACATAAAATACGTACCACAATATTTAATTTTAGGTCTTTGTTAAAGAACATTGTATGGAATTCAAGTTTATTTCGTTCTTAGAAGTTATTAGTATTATTTATTTTTATTTAATACAAGTTTTCTATTTAAATTTTTGCTCTTAAAATCAACACCTCTAATGGTTACCTTGGAGATGTTTGTGTCCACAGTGTTACTTTTACTTTGCTCTTTGCCAGCAGCATGCAGTAAATAATTCTGCATGCTAGAGAGAATATTTTATATATTTTTTTATTTAAATGGCTTCGCCAGCAACGTGCTTAAAGCCATGAATTTTTAACAATTCTATATTAAAACAAGTAAGAGTGCTATATTCGGCTATGCCGAATCTTATATACCCTTCACCTTTGTTGTAGATGCATAATTATATTATATACATACATACATACAAGGTGGCGCAAAAGTAATCCTCCTATCAGAAAATGCTATAAATTTTGCGCAACTTGATGAATTGGGATTGGAAAACATGTGGTGTCAACAGGACGGTGCAACGGCACACACTGCATGTGCCACAACCGATATGCTGAAGGATGTATTTCCCGGGCGCCTAATCTCTCGTTTTGGCGCTTTGCACTGGGCAGCCAGATCGCCTGATTGGAAGTTATCTTTTGCGCCACCCTGTATATATATTATATTGCTACATTTTTATCTTTTAAAAACGGTGGTTTATTTCCTTTAAATAAACCGGATTCTTTTTAATTGCAAAATAAAAGCGTCAAGAAGTTTAAAGAAAATATGTATAACGAGTCTTTATTTATTTAAATGTACACAAACACAATTAATAATGTAAAAATGTTGTCTTTTTACACACTTATATTACGGTTTAAGAACACACTTAAAGTTTTCGAACACATTGTTTGATCAACGCCATCTGTTGGTGAACAATATTAATACACTAAGTTTTGATGAAATTTTCAGAGGTTGTCTCGGATTTTTGCTCATAGCTCCGTTATTTATGTGCGAATTTTGCTGATTTTAAATAGCAAACTTCTCGAAAGCATGTCTGACAGAATTATTGAAGATTTGGATCCCGACGGTATCTGGGGACTTCAGAAAATCGATTTCAACATCCAGACAGACGGACATGACTTAATCGACTCCGCTATTTATAAGGCTCCAAAATTGATATACTTTATAGGGTCGGAAAATTATATTGTGGAAATTACAAACGGAATGACAAACTTATATATACACTTCTCATGAAGGTGAAGGGTATAAAAAGAAAATGCCAAGACATGGTATGAGAATGTTGTAAAATGTAAGAATTTCTTTATTTACTGTAGTTATTTGAATATCTTTAGCACAATATTTTATGTTTTGTTTTTCTTATTTCAATCTATGTATGTATTTTTGTGGAATTAAATATAGAAAAATATAGACATTTTATTATAACATTTCGTTTATATTCACATGAGATTAAGTATTATTAAAGTGTTCTTTTTATTTGATGTTTTAATATTCATACAAATTATTCATGGTTTTGAATTGAAGTTTCGCTTTGAAACTCTTTTGCAAATATTTTTTGTTTGCTTGTTATTCTAATTTATTTTTAAGTCTAAGGGCAGCTGAGTGTGTGACACGTTAAAGCTGCTCTTTCAACCAGACTGGTTGGTATATTTGCACAATACCAACTAGAATCAAGTTATTTATTATATTAAAGTGTTATATTTAAAAGCAAAATCTTTATTATGGATTTAACATTTCTGTTTAAGAACAAAATGCGAATTTATAGCATTTTATTAAATATAAAATTATAATTTAAACAATTTCTTTATATTACTTCCAAGAATTTATTTAAATCTAACTAAGTATGTGTCAGAAAGTTCTTGGAATTTACTTAAAAACAATTTAATTTAAATTTATAATTCTTTTATACATGCACACTTGCTTACATTTACACGATTAAATATTAGTCACTTAAATACAGCACAAACATACATGTTCAGATAATGAACTTAAAACACTTTAATACAAAATGCCAACGGATAAGGATGTTGATAACAATAGAGAGAGAGAGAGAGAGAGTACACAAGCATCATTGTCCGTGAGTACTCGTTGCACATAGATAATAACATATCTACGTACATTGCTGAGACACACACACACATCGCCATTAAAATTCATTGTTTAAGCACTGGGTGTACAAATTCGAGGATAGTTTGTTAATTCTTAAATACTAAGAGACCTATATTTTAGAAGCAGCCTGAATAAGTTAACCTAGAGAAACATCTCTTATATATACATTTTGATAACAAAAAAAGCCGAGGAACCTATCACATCACTAGTTCTGTGTTGATTCCCTTACATTGTTCATGGATAATTCTCATATAAATTCTTTTAGAATTTATTCAATATTTAGAAAATAAGGTAACGATTATATGGACAGTTATCAATGAAATTATAACTTCTCAAACTCTATGCATCTGTAGGCCAGTTTTATACAACAGATTTATTAAGAAAATGATTCAATCTGGTTTCAATATATAAATATTTTAAGTATATTTTTAAAATAGTATTTACGAGTTTATTATTCCACAGAAAAATTTTAAATGTATCTACTTATGCCAGTTATGAAAAAGTCTAAAAGAAGTCCTCTAACCGGTTCACAACTACGTATACTTTATATTTATTTGCTGCTTAAATCTTACATTTTGTCACAGCTGGCAATCTTCCAAATATAATATAAACGATTTTTTTTTAAATCGGGCGAAAGTTTTTTCCATTCATCCTGTATTACTCCTTGCAAAAAATATTTCTTTGTCTAATTTTTTTTTTGTCCAGTTATTTCCACAGGTGCTCAATTGCATTGAGGTCTGGGGACTGTGGAGGATGATCTAAAGCTTTTGGACAATGATTGAGCCACCACTCCTTCATAATTTTCTCCTGCTAGAAAAGAAGAGCTACATTGTTTTATTTTAGATATCGAGATAATCTTTATTTTTCATTGTAGATTCTATTAATGTAAGATTACCGACCCCTGATGTCGCCATACAACCGCAGATTATTACTGAGCCGCCGCCATATTTTACCGTCTTGGTAACATATTTATTAATAATGGCTTCGTTCTTGGGGGGTTTTTTGAGTCTAAATATATCTCAAATTTACTTTCATAGGTGAAAAGAATATTATTTCAAAAAACGTAAGGTTCGTTTATATGTTTTTTGAAATTCAAACTCTAGGTTTAATTTTTCTTCGATAGAGCTTCATACCTGACACTCTACCATGAAGGCCATTTTGTTGCAAAGATCTTCTTATCGTATTCTCGCTTGCAGGTTCTCCAGAAGTTTTCGTAACATTTTCAGCTATCTTGATAGAAAGAGATGTTTTTACAGCACTACCTTACTATAGCTCTTACTTCGGTTTTTGTAATACGCTTAAGTCGTTTTGCACCAGGCCAATTTTATACTGTATTGTGTTTGGTATACTTGTCTTTAATTTTTTTTTTTGTTCACTGATGCCTTCCAACGAATCTACCTATTTCACGCAGGGAAAGGCTATTATGATTTGTCGAGTCTTAATTGCTGTTTGTCCCCCCATTGCTACTTTTTACTACTAAAAGGCACAACTTAATCTCTTTTAATGATAAATTATGAAGAACATTTTTCCATATTCACAACAAGTTAGGAAACAGAGCAAAAAAAGGTTAGGGTTATAAGGTGATGCTTCTTTTGGTTGAATTTGATCTCAATAACATTATTGGCATAGCAGAAGAGGACCAGTTATGAACTGATAGCTTCTAAATCCAGTATCCAGTAATGTGATTTCCACGTATTTATCTTGTTTGAATTTTATCTCAATAACGTTATTTACAAGAGTTGTATGGTTGGTTGTTATGCTCGGAAGTAGACCTAATTCAGGAGCTATTATTGACTGAGAGCTATAAAATCTAGTAGCATAATTGCCGTATAACAAAAATTCACAACATTCTGCAGAATGATTTTTGTACTAATGTAAATGGCTTTTTCAGATGTGGTCCTTGTATGGGAGCTACGACCAAGTATGTGCCGACCACCATAAAATTTATAACAACAATTTATGGTTATTTATGTAAAATTTTTGCTTCTTTTTTTTTTTGAGTGACACTTATTTTTACAGAATTTTGTATTGATATTCCATTTTTCTAGGCATTTATATATTATTGAGCAATAAAATAAAAATATTTCGGGAAAATTTTCGTATGGGGCTGTGAGAAATCATAAACCGATTCATACTATTTTCCTCAAAATTTCTTCTTTTATCATAAAGATAATGTATACAAAATTGCATGACATTATGTATCTGCAATATATTTAAAAATACTGCAATAAAATGCATAAAAAATATCAAATTTTTATAAAGGTTGTCTCAGATTTTTTACTATACCGATTTTGCCGAGTTTCAATACTAAACTACTTCTTTAGTAAACATTGTTGATCTGGGATGTATCTCTTGGCGTTAGAGTGTTTTACACAGACAGACAGACAGACATACAGACACACAGAGAGACAGACAGATAGACGGACATGGCTCAATCGACTTAGAATTTCGTAAGGATCAAGAATATATATACATATTTTGTTGGGTCTCAGATGACTATTTCTCAGTGTTGCACACCGAATAACAAACTTATACCCTCATACACCACTTAGGGTGGTAGTGACTTTATTTTGACGCTCACAGTATATATAAAACAGTAAAATATTTATGAAATAATATATTTGAAAGAAATTATATGTCTTTAATATTTTTAGATTTGGATTTTTATTTTGACAATTTTAAATTGAAATAAATACCCCTCTCATTCTCACCGCTGATTTTTGTATTTAATGCTGGCACATTTAAAATTTTAACATAGGTTTATTTGTTTTGAAAATAGAAATGAAATGATTGAAATGATATTACGTTCGAATTTTAAAAAAATCTTAGTGAAAGCAAACATTGTAAAATTAACCTAGTAGCATAATTTAAATTTTCTTGATTTAGCCGCTAGGGCTGGACTATGATAAATAGATCAGACAGTCAGACATGTTACTCTTATATATAAAGATAGATAGATACATATAGATTAAGATTAAGATAGTATATAGATTAATCAAAAGCACAGAAATTATTTACCTACCCTCGTCAATGTATTGAATTTATACAAAAGTATATGTGCGAGAAAGTTGTTTTACTTTTAGTCTGTTTTTACTTACAGCATTTTGCTGGTTTCAAGGGAAAAATATTGTTAATTTTACTAACTTTCTTATCCTTTTGTTTTTACAAAAATATACATTATTCATCAGTTAGCGTTAGTATTGAAAACTTTATTGTTGCTCTTAATAATCGTCTTAAAGTGTGAGCGAGTATGAGTGTGTCTACTTTAAGATAATTAAATTGCAAAAATTCACCATCTTTAATTTCAACATATGAAAAGTGCTTCTTAATTTTTTGATAATAAAACAAAAAAGTGAAAAAGAAAAACTCAAACAAACAATATGACACTTGCAGATATTTTATGGGTCATGATGATACTTCATTTATTTGTTTCATATTTTTTGTAATTTTTTCGTTACATTTGTGTCTTAGGAACGCTCTTGTCTAATGTTTAAGGACGTTTGAGTGTTTTTGTATCCGTTTATTATAAAGTATGAAGAATCACACAATTTTCTTTTCATTCATTGTTATATGTATGTTTGCGAAGCACTCCATTCTCAGTACTTTTACAGTAAGTACCAAAATATAGATAACTTGTTTTATGTAATATATAAAATCTCTGCTTTTAATGATGAAAATAAGTCCACCTAGCAGTTCCATCTCTGTAAAACGTATATTACAAACTTGTGCTCATGATTATAAATTTAAACAATTAAGTTTTGCAGTATCTCAAATAACCTACGTATCAGAAACTCTTTGAATTCGCTTCCAGATTGTCTTTAAATAGTAACTATTACAAAAATAAGTGTTTCAGTAATTTTCTTAGCCACTGTTCTTACACATGTTCATACACATATCGCATAAAATTTAAGTTGATAGCATTTTCACCACCATCTCCTTTTTTTTAAGCTTAAGTCACTTGTTTAAGATCTTTTGCAATAACATAAAATAATGTGATATAAAATTTGTAAAATGATTTGCGGAAAATTTGATACTTTGTTTTGATTTTATTAGTTAGAAGGTATATTAGGTTGGCCCCAAAACAACAAATTCTGAATTTTCTCAACAAATATTAAGGTTTAGTTTAATTCATTCATTCATTTTGTCATGGCTCACAAAATAGCTGGATCAAAGTAAAAAGAAATCACATTTACATCAAATCGGGTGGCATAAATGCTTTAACAGTTATGTATCGATTGAATACTTTGAACGATAAGTTTATTAACATTTAAGAAAACCTAAAAGAAAATGCATTTTCGCTTATATAAATCCGTTTTTTTTTTTTGTTTTGTTGGATCGTATTAACTTGTTATATAATATTTCGATCGTCCTGTATACTTTTCCAAATCGGTAACACTTTTGTTTTAAAGAACTAAGGTAACACTGCGCTTTAACTTTCCTGTGACAATAAACCAATATTATTCAATTGGCGAAACTCAGTTTAATTAGGAAAATTCATATATTTTTATACCCTGCTGATGTTTGTAACGCCCAGAAATATTGGTCCAACTCCCACCTTGAAGTATACCGATCGACGCAGAATCACTTCCTGATTCGATTTAACGATGTACATCCGTCCGCCTATCCGTAAGTCTGCCGGGCTGTCCATGTACAGCTTGTGCTGCGCACAGGTCGCAATTTTGGTATGTGATATTTCTACGATCCAAGGACGGATGGGATTGAAAGTGATGGAAATCGGTCCACTATTTCACTTGGCCCCCATACAAATGTTCTCCCAAAATAGGAGTTTAACGATCATAAATGTTTGAATTATGAAAGTATTCAAACAAATTTCACCACAAATGAGTTATAAATGAAGATAAATCACATCTACAAATTTTGTTCATAATTAATCATAGCTTCCATAAAAGGCCCACTTCCGAAAATCACTATAAAGAGCACAACTCTCTTAAAAATGTAGGTATCCAAATAATATTGAACCCAAATATTATATTTCATATTGTATATACAAATAATATGCTACAATTTTATGATGATAGATCCATAATTAATATAAGATCCACTTCTCAAAATCACTTTAACGACCATAAAGGTGGATTCACCCATTCGTTCTTAACAAAAAATTTGTGCGAACAATTTTTTTTTATATGAAGTTTGACGTCTGTCTTTTTGAGAAAGAGAAAATATTTTTTACGAACTTGAATTGGTTTAATTTTATATTTTTTCTGGTCAAAAACGAATTTAGTTGCCAGCCAATAGGTTGCATTTTTTTCATACAAATAACAATGCCTTATGAATTTCCATGGCCTTCAGCAAAAGCAACTTTCTTTCTTCATTCATTTTGAATTTATATCTGTGATTTTGAATACACAATATTTGTATTTTGACACTTAAAACCCAAAGCAAAATAAATCAATGGCCGCACTTGTAAAACTAATAGATTTTGTTTACATATGGTTGCTCTGATTTTAAAATGGGTGTATCGTGCTGCAAAAAACTCTCAGTAAAAAAGTTTTTCTCCGGAAAAAATTTTTGTTAAGAACAAATGGGTGAATCCACCTTAAATCTCTTACAAATTTTTGATATCCAAATAAAATTCAACACATATAAGTTTCTTATATACAGAAATAAGGACACTTAATTTTATAATGGTCTGTCCGTAATTAGTCAAATATCCCATATAAGACCCTTTCCGTAATTCCTTCATAAATTTTTTAAAAGTATTTATATCGTTTAACAAGAATAATATTTATGTTCACAGAAGTCATGGCACTAAATTTTTGGATGACCTAATAGCGCCCATTTCTGAAAAACTGTTTTATACATATACTGGCTGTAGGGTATTATATAGTCGGGCTTGACCGACTATACTTTCTTACTTGTAGTTTTATTATTATAGGTAAACGTCTTGTTTGTATTTTATTTATATTATTTTGATGACAGTAATTTATACCACTTCATCAAAGCCATATTTTAGAAACTTTTCATTTTATTTCTTTTTTGGCGACTTTTCAAGTTTACATTAAAAATGATATAAAAATGTTGCCAACATTTTTCATTATATAAAAATGTTTTGTGTATTTTTTTTTTCTTTTTTAATATTTTAAAGTAATGACTCTAAAGCTTATATATGTATTTGAAAATTTGCAGAAAATAAAAATACCAATTCTAGACAAATGACACAATTTTTAATGTTTTTGTGCAGTGTTTTCTAAATTTCTATCAAAAAACTTTTCATGTGAAAAATGTTAAGTTTTTATTGCTATTAACTGCAAATGAAAAGTGGTATTTGTAATTCTTTGATGTTATATTTGTTTTTGTATCCCACATGGACAGTTAATTGAAATTAATTTTTTTATGAATTTCTGCATATGAATATGTTATTAAATTCTATTGTAGATACATATATTTAACCCAAAGTTCGCACATCTGTATCATTTTATGGCAATTGATTTTAAATCTAAAATGTTTTACTTCACTTGGAAATAAGATTTCTCAAAAGAGCACCAAACACCGACACAAAAGATATTCATATCACATGTACATATGTACATATTATGTATTAAAAAGGTCAAATTAAAACATTTAACAAGATTTAACTCAAGGTCATCTACAGCCTTTACAGACATATTATTGTCATTTGTTTCGGTATTCATTGTAGTTTAATATTAATAAATGTTTAAAATAATCATCTTATCCTTTAGTCGGTTGCCAGAAAAGTCTTCAGTCAAATAAGTTTGCATTAGTTTTATCAAACTATATTGATTGTGAAGTAAAAATTAATTGAAAGTGCTATATTCGGCTGTGGCGAATCTTTAATACCCTCCACCTAAACGGAACAATAAATACTATGTTTTCTATTCAGTCTTAGTGCAAATTTTATTATTGTTTTATATATTGTTTGAAAGACAATTTTACGACCAACATAATTTATTTTAAATGTTTTGAAATTTTATCTAATTTTGGCCATTTATAATTGATGTAAGTACCGACTCTTATTGTAATTTACAGAGTTTGTCTGATTTTTATAATAATCTTGAGTGTAATTTAATAATTTATAAAGTTAAAAGAACATTTTTTCCATATTCACAACACGTTAGGAAACAAAGTACAAAAAAAGGATAAGATGTACGATGAGGTTTTTTTGTTTTAATTATTTACATTATTTACAAAAGATTTTTGGGTGGTATAGAAGAAATGGATCAATTATCAATTATGACTGATAGCATCTAAATCCAGTATCCACTAATGTGATTTCTATGTATTTTAGGTTTATATTGGTTGAATTTCATATCAATAACGTTATTTACACGAGTTTTATGATTGGTTGTTATGCTCGGAATTGGGCTTAAGTCGGAAGCTATTGCCAGTTTTTCACTGACAGCTACAAAATCCAGTAGCATAATTGCCGTATGACCGATATTAGTATGATTTCTGGATTAAAATTACTGATCTATATAAAATTTGGTTCGATATCGATATTTATTAGACATTTTTGTGGGTTAAATTATTTTTCGGAAATGGTTCTTATGTGGCAGCTATAACAATCTATGGGCCGATCTTCTTAAATTTTGGAACAATAATGATCATGAACCTATTCTTAATATTTTCCTCACACTTTCACTTTCTTCTTTTATCATAAAAACAACGTATATAAAATTTTATGGGAATATCTGCAATATATTTAAAAAAAATTGGAAGAAAAATGTTTAAAAATATCAACTTTTTATGGAGGTTGTCTTACATTTTGATCCATAACTCTTGTTCTACTATACCGATTTTGCTGATTTTCAATACCAAACTGCTTAGGTTTTTTGTAAACTTTGTGGATTTCGGTAGTGCTATTTGGATGTGAAAGCGTTTTACACAGACAGGCAGACATACAGATAGACAGACACACACACAGATAGAATTTCGACTTAGAATTTCGTAAGGACCAAGAATATTTTGTTGGGTCTCAAATGACTATTTCTCAGTGTTACACACGGAATGACAAACTTATATATACCCTCATTCACCACTTTTGGTGGTGTAGGGTATAAAACCAAAACAATATTATTGCTGTAAACGGATGACCAGTCGATGACTATAGGCGATGTTTTTATGATATTCTCGTATTTGCATTTCTCAATAAATAAGAATATAAATGAACTAGCAAACCAATTGGTTATCGCACACATGGAAGTAATGGCCTCTTATTCTCGTGTATTGCGTTTTACAAATATTGTAAATACTACGGGCAAATTTAAGGCATACGAAAGTATTAAGTTAGACTTAATTTAAATTTCCTCTAAAACCGAACACAAAAACAAGACAAACATCAATTGGAAACAGTAGAATTTTCATAATTTCTAAGCAACTATAATCCTTTTGCGAAAACGCTGTGAAAAATAGGCCAACGCTATGTGTCTACAACATGATAAAGAAGACAAATCCAATATTTGCGATAATTGCCAAGCGGAATAATATGAGTTAATCGATTTGTTCTATATAAATTAGAATATTTTTAAATTGTACATAACACAAATAAATAAAAATTAAATAACTTAATAAAATCATAAACTTTAGATGTTTAAACTTTTTTGTAGACATTGCAATAGCTATTTTTACAAGTTTTAATATGTACGTATGACGTACACATATGAAATTCAGCCATATTAGGATATAAGAATTATCTTAAACAACATCATTCGTGGTCTGGCCAGAAAAGTTATATTGCAAATAATAACACGAAATATAGCACATTTTATTTTTACACCCACCACCAAAACAATCATTATAAAGTTTAAAAATCGAACTAAAGGATTTTGAAAATATCGCCCTATATTTGGTCATAGCTTTCATAAATCTGATATGACAATCGTTATCAGGTTAAGTTTCGAGTAAAATAATTCTATATAATATTAATATAAAATAGGCCATAATTGAACTCGATATATTTTAGGCAATGATATGTGGTAGTTATGGTATTGGCATAATTAGGAATACGTACCAGAAGAAAAGTGGGTGGGACCACGCCCCTTTTTAGGAAAATTAAAAATCGTAATATAGTCTTAACTACTGGACCGATCGTCATTAAATTTTCACAATAGGATATTCTTACGAAATTATAAATTCTTGACTATGTAAGTGGACAAAGGGGCATGGCCTCGCCCCCTGAAATGCATCGCTCATATGATGCGCTTCAGTATCCTATTATTTTTCCATATTGAGAAGATGGATATCACTTTGAAATGCGTCAAATCATTCAAGCAACCCGTAAGATGGTTAATTATCCTGTTGAGTTCTTAAATTCACTCGATGTGTCAGGCTTTCCACCACATGTGCCACAACTTAAAATTGGAGTGCCAATTATTTTACTGCGTAATATCGATCACCACGGCTTTGCAATGGCACTCGACTTGCAGTAAAAAAAAAACTGAGAAATAATTTAGTAGAAGCGACCATTATAACAGGAAAATATAAAGGTACAGATGTACTTTTGCAACGCATTCCAATGCTACCAACAGATTTACCATTCGATTTTATCAATCAATTTATTCCTGTTCGGTTAGCGTTTGCGATGACTGTTAACAAAGCTCAAGGTTAATATGATGAGCAAACTAAACCTAAAGCATTGCAATAAATACATTAAAATTAAATAAATAAATGTTTGTAAATATATAAATACGTCTTATTTTATAACGAGGGGGGATAGCGAAACACACCGGGTTTAGCTAGTCTCTTATAAATATCATTATCAAGTTAAAATTCGTTGGCAATAATCCTCATAGATATAAAAATCGTCACACCGAATTCTATTAAGATGAGCGCATTACAGGTCACTGCAGCTCCCATATAAGAACCACTTTGAAAAACACATTATATATCGATATCAAATCAACATTTTCACGTAATGTTTACAAAATCGGAGTAACCAAAAAATTTAAACAAAATGTACGCCCGTCCGTCATTACCCAACTACATATTTAAAAAACATGATGTCATCTAAACGAGAAGACCTTGAATTAATCGAATTTGAAACACATAATTATTGCTAATATCACTATCTATCAATAACAATCAAAATTGGCTGAACTAGTAAAAAGTTTTGTTGATGAATGTTAAGGAATTTACACTAAATTTAAAACTTTATATTTAAAAATTTTTAAACTTATAGTTTGACTTTTCAATATTTTTTAGTAAAACTTTAACATATTTATTGCAATTAAAGGATTGCATACATTTAGAAATGCTAATCTTAATGAGCTATTTCATCAGATATTATTGCTACCATATATCTACACCAGAAATATTAACAATTAATAATATTAACATTTTCCTTGATTATAGAACTAATAACTAAGTAAATCTCATTTACATATGTATGTATGTATGTATGTATAGCAGGATACATTACATTAAAATTAGGTGAATAAAATGTTTATATTTTCATTTTCTTTTTTAAAGTAATTAAATTTTGGACAATACATAAATTACAACAGAGAAAACAATAAAATGTTTTGTAGAAAATTGATGTATGTATTTTGTTCACATCCTTACATCTACATGGCGAAAAAAGGATGGATGTAAATGGTTAACAAAGTAATAAAAACTAAATACAGCATATAATAATGGGTATTAGAAATTAACAAGTTGTGGCTTAAACTTGACACCAGCATCATAAAAATATGTACAATGTACATATGGACAATTAGGAGTATTAATTGCTTTTTTGTCGACACTGTTACATATACATACATACGTATAAAAATTTATAAAAGGAACACAAGACTAATTAATCTTTATTGATTAGAAGTAATTTTAGTGACTTATGAAATGAATGATGGCTTTAGTATATTTGGCAGCAATATAAAGTTAATTGCCATTACATGTTGTTGTTCAACATAAAAATAACAAGTAAGAGTTTATATTTGGCAGTGCCGAATTTTATATACCCACCACCAAATCACCTACATATAATGGGGTGAACTTCATAAAATATTGTACCGCAATTTCTTTATATTTATTTTAGGTTTATTTTAGGTGAATTTCATTTCAATAACGATAATTATAAGAATTTTATGCATATTCAAGAATTTATATTTGTCTCTTCCTTTCAGAACTGGAGTTTGTTTATACATATATTTTTTCTAATTAAATGTAAATAATTTATATATAATACAATCATATGTTAAAAGGGAAATCACAACTTTCATTGTCATCAGCACTAACATAAAGTACAGGTGGTGAAAAATGTAACAACAGTTTCAATAAAACTTGTTCCTTATGAATTAACTAGATGGAGTTACTTGTTAGTATGTTTATTGGTTATTTCCCGAATTAACTTAACCTAACCTAATCTTGTTTCATAAATAAATATAAATAATAATAGATAACTGGACAAAAAATATTTAAAAACAGCAAGCAAAATATAAAATAAAACTGCACCTACAATATGAAATACATATACATTTATTGGTCTGACCAGACACATAGCTACAAATGTGATGTGTCCAGGAAAATAGTCGAATTTTTTTAAAAGGTCAGGTCGGAGTCATGTGTTTGACGAAGAGTTAAGCGATTTACTTTAACACACAATAAATTAGGTTGTGTAACTTAATTGGTTAGCGCATTTGATCATGACTTGGTATTTGTAGCCCGAGTTCGACTCCCAGCCGCTGCCACTCAAACATCATCTTTCTATCCATCATAATTAATATTTACCACAGCGCCCTCCTTCGGTGGTATAGCATTCAAACGCCATCGAAGTAAAATAATTAAATAAAGGCTATAAAATCAGGCTTTCAAAATAATGCGCCTACTTTACCACCAGAGGCGCTGCAATTCTGCACTAAACACAAACATAATGCGCAATTGCAGAGATGTGATATAAAGCTTTCTTCTATTTTCATCACCTTTACTTCTTCAATCTATCCCCTTTCCAAAGAAAATAATGCAATTATCTGTGCCAATGTGCTATGCCCAATTATGGACCAACTTTCACTAAAGTTAATAGGATAATTTTACATACTTATATCTAATCTGTGTAAAATTTCATTTCGATATGAATGTTTATGTAGGTTAATGAGTTTTCGGGAGTAGACCTCTTAAAGGAACTCTGACCAATTACGGGCCAATTACCATGAAGTTCTGTACGACGATTTCTATGTATCTATATGCGAATTATTTGTGTTGATGTTGTGATTGATGTCGTGGTGATTTTATAAGATTTTTATGCGCATTTAAGTGATTTTCGGAAGTGGTTTTCATATGAGGGCTACGGTCAAATATGTACCGATCATCATAAAATTGGGTACTCATTATAGACTACTTATGTCGAATTTAAACTTGCTGCTGATACTTTTAAGAGATTTATGAGCATTTAAATGATTTACGGAAGTAGACTTTATATGGGCGATATATGGTTTAATATGTACCGATTATTATAAAATTTAGTACGACGATTTATATGTATATTTCGATTATTTCTGTAAAATTTCTAATTAGTAATGATTTTAATAAAATATTTATGCACATTTAAGTGAGTGTATGTATGGGGCTATGCCAAAATATGGACCGATGCAAACAAAACATCGTTTTGAGATTTCACTTTGCACAAAACTTTTTATTGCAGAATTTTGTATGGATATGGCTTTTTTATACACATTTATGTACTATAAAGTCATATTCTGGGAAGATATATGTATGTATTGGGGCTAAGAGAAATCGTGGGCCAATTCCCACCATTTTTAAAAGGACTTTTCCTTCTATAATAGATATAAAGTGTGCAAAATTTCATGATACTAGAATCTTATAAGTACCCAGTATATAAAGACTTTATGGTTCTACCACCATTATTTCGATGTGTTACAAACGGAATGACAAACGTTATAAACGGAATGACAAACATAATATACCCCCTATGTTTTTGGTGGTGGGTATAAAAACAAAATACATTTTACTTGATATGCATTCATTTAATATTATTTATAGTTGCGATGGCACTTTCAACAAGACATATTTCTTCATTTATTAAGTAGAATTTCAGTATCCGGCATTAAAGATAGAAAGGAAGGATTTTAGTTTATTATTATAGTATATATTTATAGTATACATGTACAACACCATTTCCAGAAAATAATTGTCTAATTTATGAGATAATATCTAGGTATATAATATGAAATTTAACTTAACTATTTCAAAAGTTCGGTAGACATGTGTTCGAAGATCTAGTATATTGAAGATGGCGCCAGGACAAATGTTTGCATCTAGATTGACTATTGTTAGGCGCGGTTGCTGCAAACATAGTCAATACAGGTATCAAATGTTCTTTTATTTGTTTATTCTTTTTTTGACTAGTAATGTGTTGTAGTGTGCAGCAATTGAAGTTTGGCAAAGAAAATACTTTGTTCATGTAAAGTTAGCCGTTTTCCTGTACATTTATTTTAATCTTCTATATACCTGTAAGTCCAAAACTACATCTTGGTTGGTTTATCTTAACTATACATGTTTTTTCAGTAATAGTTAAATTTTTCTGACATAAGATATTGTGTAAATTTGTTAGTATTGTATACATCAAGCAAATAAATACGATATTATACCAGAAGAACAAAACCAAAATTAGCAATCAATTTTCACATAGCTACGGGTAATACGTGAAGAAGATGAAGCTCTATAATTTTATTTAGTTTTAGAATGTATAGCTATTTACATTAGGGAGTCCCTTATTTTGGATTTTTTTTTTTTTTGGTTTCTAACCCAGGTCTAAATTAATTGTAAATTAATTGTTCTTGAAAAGTCCCTTTCCAAAAGTCTTCATTCAAGAGCGTAAAAGCGGATGAAAAGAGAAATTTTTTCTGTTTATACACAAAGGGGAAAATCGGTAACACCAAACGGCTGATCCGATTTTATTGAAATTTGAAACATACAAATATACATGCTTGAAAATGTCAACAGGCCAGGTCGGCATAAAAAGTGTAAAACCGGCATGACCAAACGGCAGATCCTAATTTATTGATATTTTAAATGATCCATGCTTGAAAACGTCAACAGGCTATATTTGTTTTCGAAACGTGGACCAGGTCAAGATAAAAAGGGTAAGCCGGTATGAACAAATGGCTGAACCGATTTAATTGTAATTACTAAACTTAAATATTGCTTTTTTCACTCAAAACTCGAAACATCGAACAAATTGTAAAGGTTTAAACGTTATCCGTTTTGCCACAAATTTTACTTTTTGGTGTTTAGTGAACAATTTTAGACCTTGGAAACATTGGAAATTTCGAATAAGTTCCGCCCTAATATAAAATTGTTAGTACTTACATATAACGATGTATACTTAGATTTTCTTTACACAAACTGTGCATACATACAAATACCACACAGCCCTTGTTACTTGTTTCGTGTTAAGGAATGATTAAGCTTAAAAACTTCAATGGTTATCCATCATTTATTATCCAAATGATTATCCACATGTATTTTAACTAAATTTAACAGGTGAATATTTTTGTACGGAACTAAATTTTAACTAAATTTATAACCATTTATTATATAATCGTTTGGTTCCATATGAAAAGAAAAGAATTCTTCATGTTATATATTTCTCTATATTTTGTGTATTAATTATGTGAAATTATGTTAAGTATATAAACATTTAGCTTTTGCAAAAGTTGCAATCGCGACTCTTAAAACTGCAGGGTTTTTTAAATTTTATCCAACCATTCAAATGCGAGTAAACATTTCATTAGAGTTAAAGTTAGAAAATGAGAAATATTTTATTGACATTAAATACAATATCTTAATTGTATGTGTTTCTTACTAAACTACATATAATATATCTCTCACCAAAAGCTGAAACAATAAAATGAAAAATATAATAAAAACTATTTTTATATTGTTCGGTTGTGGCTTTTTGATTTACTACAGAGAAATCTCTATCTCTACCTCCAAATGTCTTTATATACAACATTCTATCTCGAAATGTCTTTATATAACGGGTGATTTTTTAGCTATTATTTTTTGGCAACACTGGTTTAAACAGCTGACGCACGTTTCGTGTTTTGTTTCACTGTCAAACATCTTCAGTTTGGTCTATGATTTCACCATGAATCGTCTTACCAACGAACAACGCTTGCAAATTATTGGATTTTATTATCAAAATACGTGCTCTGTTAAGAAAGTTCATCGCGCGCTTCTTTGTGTGCAGCGAAGAAGCTCATTTTTGGCTTAATGGCAGAATTGTCGATTTTGGAGTGAATATCAGCCAGAAGCATTGCAAGAGCTATCAATGCATCCAGAAAAAGTCACAGTTTGGTGCGGTTTATGGGCTGGTGGCATCATTGGACCGTACTTCTTCAAAGATGATGCGAATCGTAACGTAACTGTGAATGCTGAGCGCTACCGTGACATGATATCCAATTTTTTTTTTCCTAAAATGCAAGAGTTTGACTTGCATGATATGTTGTTTCAACAAGACGCTGCCACATGTCACACAGCACGCGTAAGAATGGACTTATTGAGGGGCGAGTTCGGTAAACATTTTATTTCACGTTCGGGGCCGGTCAATTGACCACCTAGATCGTGCGATTTAACGCATTTAGACTATTTTTTGGGGGGCTATGTTAAAGCTCATGTCTATACAGACAAGCCCGCTTCAAATGACGCATTGAAAGACAACATTGAAGCATTTATTCGTGAGATACCGACCGAAATGTTGGAAAGAGTATGCCAAAAATTGAACTAAGCGGATGGACCATTTGAGCCGCAGTCAAGGTCAACATTTGCATGATATAATCTTTAAACATTAAATTTCATGCATTTTTCTGAATTTTATGTGTTTTTTTTAACTTTCCTATAGCTTTTAAAAAATCACCCTTTACTATATCCGAACAATATGAAAATAGTTATACCATACACCACAATAGTGGGGAGGGTATATTGGATTAGTGCTGATGTTTGTAATGCTCATAAATATTGGTCCAACACCCACCTTAAAGTATACCGATCGGCTCAGAATCACTTTCTGAGTTGATTTAACGATGTCCGTCCGTCCGTCTGGTTGGTCCATGTAAAGCTTGTGCGCAGTACAGGTCGCAATTTTAAAGATATTTCGATAAAATTTTGGTACGTGATATTTTTTCCGCCCAAGGATGGATGGGATTGAAACTGGTGGAAATCGGTTCGTTATTTAACCTAGCCCCCAATCAAATGTCCTCCCGAAATTGGGGTTTACCGGTCATAGATCTTTGAATTATGCAAGTATGCAAACAAATTTCACCACAAATGAGTTATAAATGAAGATAAATCACATCTACAAATTTTGTCCATATCAGTTCATAATTAGTCGTAGCTCCCATATAAGGCCCACTTCCGAAAATCACGTTAAAGAGCATAACTCATTCAAAAATATTGGTATCCAAATAATATTTAACACAAATACATTTAATATATATACAAATAATACCGTACAATTTTATTATGATCGGTCCATAATTAGTCGTAGCTCCCATATAAGGCCCACTTCCGAAAATCACTTTAAGATCCATAAATCTTTTAAAAGTATTTATATCGAGAGAAAGTTTAACACACATAATATCTATATTCACAGAAATCATGACACTAAATTTTGGTCCAAAATAGGTGATATCGCCCATATAACGCCCATTTCTGAAAAACTGTTTCATATTTAGATATACTAGGAGTAGGGTATTATATGGTCGGGCTTGACCGACTATATTTTCTTACTTGTTTTTATTATATTTTTATACCATCCAACACCATAAGTGGTGATTGAGGGTATATGTAAGTTTGTCATTCCGTGTGTAACACTGAGAAATACTCATATGAGACCCAACAAATTATATACATAAGTATTTTCTTGATCCTCACAAAATCCTAAGTCGATTGGGCCATGTCCGTCTGTCTGTCTGTGTAAAACACTCTCACGTCCAAAAGACACAAACAAAATCAACAGAGTTTATAAAACCCCGTTTTTAATTCTCCTCAGCAGTTTGGTATTGAATATGTACAGTAGAACCAGAGTTATAGGCCAAAATGTGAGACAACCTCCATTAAAATTTTATATTTTTAAACATTTTCCTTCCAATTTTTTAAATAAATTGGAGATATTGCCATGAAATTTTGTATACATTATTTTTATGATAAAAGAAGAAAGTGTGAGGAGAATAGTAAAAACCGGTTAATGATTTCTCATATTAGTACACAATTCAGCAGAAATAAGTGCCATGTAAAAAGAAATCACAAAACGAAATTTTGTTTTGTTCGGTCTATGTTTAATCATAGACCCCATATAAAGTCTACATCTTAAATTCACTTAAATACGTATAAATTCGACACACACAATTTTTATAGATATACAAGTATGTATATATTTTTGTACTAAATTTTGTGATGGTCGGTCCATAATTGGTCATTGCTCTCATATAAGGACCACATCCGAAAAAGTCATTAAGCTTAATATATATCTTATAAATTTCGGTACCGACTCAAAATATTATATATATAATTTAAATATACATATAAATCATCCACAACATTTTTTAAATTTCGCCCCATATTTGATCGTATCCCCCATCAGCCATCTCTCGGCAATCACTTTAATACTCATAAATCTCTTATAAATAAGGGTACCCATCCAAAATTTTATACGGATCATTTACATATATGCCTAAATCAAACTGTTGGATTTTGAAAATATCGGTTCATATTTGACAATATCCCCCACATAAGGTCCACTCCCGAAATCCACTTTAATACTAATATATATCTTAAATATACCGATATTATGTCAAAATTCGACGTGAAATATCCTCATATCCATATATATCTGTAAATTGTATATTCCAAGTTTATAGGCATTTATTTATCATTAATCCATATTTCGGGGGCTATGAGAAATCATGAACCTATTCTTACCATTTTCTTTTCTTCTTTTATCACATAAATAACGTACACAAAATGTCATGGGAATATCTGCAATATATTTAAAAAAAATTTAAAGAAAAATTTTTAAAAATATCAACTTTTTATGGAGGTTGTCTCACATTTTGGCCTATAACTCTGGTTCTACTGTACCGAATCAATACCAAACTGCTGAGGAGAATTATAAACGGGTTTTTGTAAACTCTGTAGATTTTGGTTGTGTCTTTTGGACGTGAGATTAAATTACACAGACAGACACAGGGACAGACAGACAGACTGACGGACATTGCTATATCGACTTAAAATTTCGTAATGACCAAGAATATATATACTTTCTTGGGTCTCAGATGAATATTTCTCAGTGCTACACATGTAATGACTTATATATGCCCTCATTCACCACTTATGGTGGTGGAGGGTATAAAAATAGGGTATGTGTTTGAATAATTATCGTTCGTATCTATTCGAATAATGATCGTTGCTTTCAAATAAATTTTCGAAGAATTTATAGTTGACCATTTTCGAATAACAAATAATTCGAATAATTTTGCGAAGAATTATTAAATGAAGCGAAGAAATATATTTGTTTTAATAACTCGTTTTTCAATATTTTCTATAAAATTTTTAAATTTCAGAAGTCTAAGAATTTCGTATAACGAAATTATAATATGAAAGTTAAATAAAGCTTAAAATCCCTATATATAAGTCATCCGATAGCGCTTAATACAAAATACAAATGTTACTAATAACTTTTATTCTAATAAGAAAACATAGTTATTTCGTAAAACAAACTGAAAGATCTTAGAATGGATATTATTATGGTGGAGAAATATTGGCAAAATCTCAATTATGTTTTAACATCACGTTAAAATTAGGAATACTTATCGAAATGTTAGCATGGAAAAAGTTTAAACACATGAATGTTATTAAAATATATCAACACATTGAGTTGGAAACATAATGGCTTGTTTTCTTAATTGAACCAGGGCCATTCTTATAAGCTAACCAAAAGTAATATTGAATGAGGTGTAGTAAATGTTGAAGAAAGTGATATTGAGCATGACATTGATGATGACGTTAAAATATACAAAAAATATTAGTTTAGAATTGATATAAATGATGATATTTAAGGTGGGTTTAGACGAAATCACTTTACATATGATTTGATGAAGAGAAAAACTTTTCGTTTAACTTTATTTAGAAGAATTAGATTGTTCGAATGATACGATTAATATTAAATGTGTAGTCGAATTATTCGAACAAGTTACAAAGTTTAATAATATGGTTAGAGTTGAATAATACATATAATACGTTAGGGGTTTACGCCTTAACAATGGGCTGAACATAACCAAGATTTTGTCTATTTTATGTTACGCTATTTACTCTTGTTCAATTTAACCACAACAAATTCCACTGTTTCTTAAAGTACATGTTTATTTTCCAAATATTTTTACCGAAAATTAGTAAATGACGCCTCTTTAAAAACAAACAAGTAAAAGAGAGAATATAAAACTTGTACGAGTATGTGTTGTTTTTCAACTTGAATAATTAATTGTCCAATGGAAAATTTATGACGTTTTGTTTACTTTTGTTTCATATTTTTATCGGTCGATTAATTTATTTGAAATTGTTTCATTGTAACGTTTTATTATTTGATGTCTTTCATTTTTATTTTGACACATTGGTTGTTGTCTTTTAAGCTTTTATTCTTTATAAAAAGTTTTTAAATATAGAAAGGAAGGAATGTAACCAAGCAAACAAATTGCAATTTAGCAAGTGAAACTAAAAAAAGCACTGAAAAGCTGGATCTACGTTTCCTAAATGGGAGTCCGAAACGAGATTCCTGGAGGTCCGTAAAATGGTCGAAAACAAACCTTTGACTACACTGAACTGTCGAAGTGAACTGAACTGAATTTATCTTAGAGACTGTACTTACCCTTAATACAACTCACTTTAAAACGAGTAAAAAAGTATAGTCGGTCAAGCCCGACTATATAATACCCTACACTTAGTATATGTATAGAAGAGTTTTTCAGAAATGGGCGTTATATGGGAGATATCGCCTATTTTGGACCTAAATTTAGTGCCATGATTTCTGTGAATATAAATATTTTATGTGTTAAACTTTATCTCGATATAAATACTCTTAAAAGATTTATGGAGGTTAAAGTCAATTGCGGAGATGGTCTTATATGCAAGTTTCGACTAATTATGGATCGATCATTATAAAATTGGGTGTCATTATTTCTGTATATAAGAAACATATTTGTGTCGAATTTTATTTGATTACCAACATTTTTAAGAAATTTATGACCGTTAAATTGATTTTCGGAAGTCGGCCTTATATGGGAGCTACGACTAATTATGGACCGATGATAATAAAATTGTACCGCGTTATTGGTGTATATATGAAAGATATTTTAGTGTTAAATATTATTTGGATACCAACATTTTTGAATGAGTTATGCTCTTTAAAGTGATTTTTGGAAGTGGGCCTTATATGAAAGCTACGACTAATTATAGACCGACCTTTACAAAATTTTTAGATATTTAGATGTGAGTTAGCTCCATCCATTTACTACTCATTTGTGGTGTAATTTGATTGGACACTTGCCTAATTCAAACATTTCTGACCGGTAAACCCCAATTTCGGGAGGTCATTTGTATGGGGGCCAGGTTAAATAATGGACCGATTTCCACCAGTCCTTGGCCTGAAAAAATATCACATATCAGATTTTATCGAAATATCTTCAAAATTGCGACCTGTACTATGCGCATAAGTTTTATATGGACAGCCAGCCAGACGGACGGATGGACAGACATCGAAAGCGATTCTGAGCCGATCGGTATATTTTAAGGTGGGTGTAGGACCAATATTTCTGGGCCTTACAAACGTCAGCACAAATCCAATATACCCTCCACACTATGGTGGTGTAGGGTATTATTACTCTGAAGAGGGAATGATTTTTTGGGGATCTTTGGTTTTATAGTTATACAAATTATTTGTGGCAAAATTTGTTTAGACACGTGTTTAATCAAACATTTATGACCGCCAAAGTCAAATTTTGTCATGACATTTATATGGGAGATAAGGGAAATAAAGGATCCATTTCAACCAATTACAACAGCAATCGTTTTGGATTCTAAACAATTCAGATAATGAATTGTATCAAATATATTTCTTCTAGCCAGACATAAAGAAAAAAATCGTTAAATAGAATCAGAAAGTGATTCTGTGTATGCGATCCTTTAAGCTAGGGGTAAGACGAATTTTTTTGTGCATTTCAAATATCAATAATCCAGAATATTTTACTCAACTGATAGGAAATTAATGAATGAAGCGGATTTGAAAAACTTTAATTTTATAAAGAAGTTTTTTTTAACATTGCACACATCCACTCAACACACTTTAATTTGATTTTAAGTTTAATTTTTCGATTAGATTCGGACTTAACATGACCCTCACTCATGTACTCGTACTCCCATTTGTGATTTGTGATTGTTTGTATTTGCGCTTTAGTTCTTAATTTTATTACGTGTCAAATGTACAGCAAATAGACAATTTTCTTTCAAGGATTTATATCATTATACATATACATATGTACATATATATACTCGTACTTGCGACTAAGATACATTTGTATGTACATATGTATCTGTATAACAATGGTAGTTAACAAAGCATGTATTGTGAGCTTTTGATAAAAAATACGAGTATTTAGTATGTTCAGTTTATTTTCTAGTTTTTGTTATTCTACAACTTGTTGGTTGCTATTATTAAAGTATATATGTACATACATACTAGTCTAGTGTTTAAGTACAATTGTAATGTAATAAATAGAGTAATTTCTTCATTTATTGTATTATTCATTTGTTCAAGCATTCAGAGCATTCCCAGTTCATTGTTGAAATGTTTACAATCTAACAATGGAAATTACTGAAATATTTTTTAAAGAATATCATATTTCTTTTTGTAGGAAATTATTATATTCTGTTAAATTATTAAATGCGTCAAGTATTATTGTAATTCTTTGTACATATAAGGATAAACATTTATGTATATATTTCTATTTATTAATTTAAACAAGTTTAATAACAGAAACTTATATGTACTCGTATAAAAACTTAGTAAAAAATTTAAATATATTTTACATAATCTTCTTTGAGTATATTTGAACTTTTAAAAAGAAAGGTATCATATGAAAGTTTTGACTAATTATGGACCGACCATTATAAAATTGCGTTTCATAATTTCTGTATACATATACAAAACTTCTGTTTGTTGAATTTTATTTGGATAACAACATTTTTAAGAGATTTATGGTCGTTCAAGTGATTTTTGGAAGTGGACCTTATATGAAAGCTACGACTATTTATGGACCAATCTGCACAAAATTTTTAGATGTGATTTGGCTTCATTAACTTCTCATTTGTGGTGAAATTCGTTGGATACTTGCATAATTCACACATTTATGCTCGTTAAACTACTTTTTCGGGACGACATTTGTATGGGGTCAGGTGAAATAATGGACTGATTTTCACCAGTTGTAATCCCATCCGTCCTTGGGCCGAAAGAGTATTATGTACCAAATTTTATCGAAATATCTTCGAAATTGCGACCTATACTCTGCGCATAAACTTTACATGGACAGCCAGCTAGCCAGCCAGCCAGCCAGCCAGCCAGCCAGCCAGCCAGCCAGCCAGCCAGCCAGCCAGATTGACAGGCGGACGGAGGGGCTCAGGAAGTGTTTCAGAGTCGATCGGTATACTTTAAGGTGGGGTTAAACCAATATTTCTGGGTGTTACAAACATCAGCACAAATCCAATATACCCTCTATACTATGGTGTTGTAGGGTATTAATATTAAAAAGGAATGAAGAAGGTCAGAAAAGCGCCTTTTATTTTGTCCGACATTGTATATACGTTTTCTTAAGTTGATTTTGCTCATTCTAATGAGTATTATTATTAATTGCTTATTTGTCAACCCACGTTTATACACTTGAAATTATGCACGTGTGTAGAAATATATGTATGTACATCCTCCCAAGAGAAAACAACCACATTAAAGTCAACCATTTAACGATATGAGACAAGAACATTAACTACGCACTAATAAGAACAAAATACATTTAACCATGAATACTTTATGACCAAAACACAATAATACCGACAGCAACCAACAATAAAAACTAGTATTTTGCAACATTTATTACCTAAACGGTTTTTGCCGCAGAAGGGGTAAGATATTGATGTTTTTGTATTTAGTTGTACTACACCGTTTATTGAACGTTATTTAAGAATAGAAAGCAGGAAAACAAAACTGAAATTAAAATGTATGTTTCGGGTTATTGCAAAAGACGACACGAATTTAGAAGGAGCAAAAGGGAAACACTTTAAAGTCAACATGAAGCATATATTAGATCCTGTGGTACCTTTTTAATTTACGTTTAGGTTGATTGCTTTAAAATATATGTATGTATGCTACAAAATGTTTGGAAATAAGGTATACAGAGTGGTTTTGAGGAAGAACATTTTATAAAAGTAAATTTAAAGTGGCACATTTGTAAATTATTTTTATTTCTCCACAATATTTTGCGAAATAGAAAAAGAAAAATTATTATTTTATTTCAACACAAAACAGTTTCCGATTTTTGTGCATTTTGTATAAAATCATTTAAAATCATTTATCGTGTTAACAGCACACAAAATAAAATGCGGTAACAAACTAACTAGTACATTATGTTCTAAAAGAACATTTAACTTATATGTATATTAAAAGTATATTCTCTGTGAAGTCCCTAACACATACAACCTTAAAACATTATCTAGCATCTGATAGAGAAAACAATTTGGAAATGGTAAAGGTTAAACATTACCTTGGCTGAATATATTTTGTACCCTCTTAACTAAAAAAGGTATGTTTTAATGAGAAAATAACATACCAACATATACATACATACATATGTACCCATACATACTTATATAAATAAACAAATACTTGTACGTATACATTGCCACAAACAAGCATTCACCGACACCCACACATGATTTAGTTCATCAAAAGTAGCAATAAAAACTCTTGACAATATTGGTTTTGTTTTATTGTTGTTGTTTAGGTTCTCTACATGGGCCAATGAGTATAAAAATCGAATAGTAACACCTGTGATATTTTCCTAAAAATAAATATTTTTTGAAGATCCCTTTCTATTTATGTATGTATATTATCAAGCTATCTTTTGTTTGTTTATTCGTGTAACTATGTGTGTACTTGTATGTTTATGTGCCACCACATAAGATATGTTGGTGTGTATATGTTAATGTATTTGGCCTGCTTTGTATCTGCCACATCAAAGTAAAACTCTCACGTTATTCTGAATGGCCTTCTATTTTGTTGAAAATAAAACGTGAACATATTTTGTAGCATCAGTTCTAGCTTTTGTTATGACAGCTGATATTTGATTTTTTTAGTTTGTTTATGTATTGGTATTTTGTGTTTGCGTAAAATGCTCAACAACTACCCTGTAGTCCTTAAGGCATGATCAAACATGACAAATATTTGCTAAAAAAAAAAAGCTTAAAGCGTTTTTGGACTAATTTGTTTGACGCTGTTTATTCTCACAAGAGTTTTGCAAGATCAAACAGCATCAAATAAAAAAAAACTAATTACTTATTGTGTCTTGTCCTAAATAAACGAAGTTTTTTTTTTAATAAATAAACGAGTTCCAATACATTTTATTTAGTGCTTACGTTTTTTTTCGACATATATTTGCCAAGTGTGACCGTACATAGAATTTGTAAGCTGGAAACACCAAATAAAGTTTGGGTTTCACAATCTTGTTGATTTTGGTCGTGTAGTTTGGACTGATAAACTTATATGTATATACGAGGTCTGATCAAAAATAACCATTATTTTCAAATTTCGTTGAGTTACATATGTTCGATTTACGCATTTTATTATTTTATGTTGGTATATATGTCTGTTATATATGTTGGTAATATCAGCCATTTTGGATTGTCAGTTTGTTTTTGACACATAAAAAAGATAGTCGTGTTTTGGAGTGCTCTTCGATTTTCTACAATTCAAAAAATGGATAAAAGAAACTGTATTAAGTTTTGTGTAAAAAACTAAATTAAATTCGCAAAGACATTTGAAATGTTGACTGTGGCGAGTCTACTATGAACAGAACACAAGTTCAATTGTGGTATAACCGGTTTAAGGAAGGCCGAGAATATGTCAATGACGATGCTCGTCCTGGTCGCCCGAGCACGTCAATAACCGGTGAAAGCATTGAAGCAGTGAAGGAAATGATTTTGTATAATCGTCGAATCACTATCAGAGAGGTTCCTAATGATGTTGGCATATTGTTCGGCTCATGCCAAGCAATTTTACAGATGTTTTAGGCATGAAACGTGCGGCAGCGAAAATTTTTCCAAAATTTCTTAATTTTGAGCAAAAACAACGTCGCATGAACATCGCTCAGGAGCTGTTGAACATCGTTAAGGACGATCCAGATTTGCTTAAAAAGGTCATAACTGGTGACGAATCATGGGTGTATGGCTATGACTTTGAAAATAAAGCCCAATCATCCCAATGGAAACGTCCAGAAGAGCCAAGACCGAAAAAAGCACGTCAAGTTCGGTCAAATGTGGAGGTTTTGCTCACTGTTTTCTTCGAAATCAATGGCGTGGTGCATTATGAATTCTTGACACATGGTCGTACGGTCAATAAGGAATACTACCTTGAAGTTGTGCGCCGTTTGCGCGAATCGTTTGTGGAAAAACCAATCATGTATTTTGCACCATGATAACGCACCAGCTTATACATCGATGCTTGTGCGTGAGTTTTTGGCCAAAAACAAAACCGTTATCATGCCTCAATCATCTTATTCAACGGATTTGTCCCCCCCTGACTTTTCCTCTTCCCAAAACTAAAGACACCGATGAAGGGAAAGCGTCTTGCTACGATTGAGGAGATAAAAGAAAAATCTAAACAGGAGCTGTTGGCGATACCAAAAAGAAGTGTTTCGAGGATCGGAAAAAACGCTGGCATAAGTGTGTTATATCTGAGGGGGATTAATTTGAAGGGGACAAGATAGATGAATAAATAAATACTTTTTGAATAAATTGAAAATAATGGATATTTTTTTATCAGACCTCGTATATACCTTTATTAACCACTTGGGTGGTATAAAAAGCGTAACCACTTTTTAACATAAATTGGTATGACTATCTTATTCCTACAAGTGTAATTTGTAATATCAAACTACATGAAAAAACTAAAACTAAATATTTTTTTTATGAATCGTCTTAAGAAAACGCAATCATTCCTCAATAATAACTCAACTAAACTCACTCATATCATGACGCTTCCCTTAATGTCCCATGACCACCATATAAGGGAAACTGATGAGGTATCACATACCTTCAAAACAGCTGGGTTGAAATGCAGCAGTACGTGATGATTTTATGTTCCAAATTTTGTACAGGTTGTAACATTCTACAAATTTGCTCTTAGATTTTTTGTGTGTTCGAGTATCGATGTATGACAATGTGTATGAATATGTATCTAATTCGATTTAATGATGTCTGTCGAACCGTATGGCCATAAATGAATGAACAAACAACATAATTGAGGAATATAAAACTAATATCTTGACGCAGACATAAAATGTAAGAACATTTTCTGCTTCATTAATAAAAACATGAGGTATATCTAACATATTGTTAAAAATATAGTATTAGAAGAAATTATAAGTCATTTGCAATATATGTCGTTAAAAATACAGTTTATACCAAATGAAAGGTGTAGTGATGTTAAGATCCTAAGACATTATTCAAATTATAACTGCCGTATTCATAAAAAATAAAGTAGGTTTGAAGTGTGCTTTTAGACAAAATTTTCATACTAAATTTTCTTAAAGTACATTTAAAGTCTACTTCAATTTTTTATGAATTAGATCGTAAAGCTTTACATTTTTAGGTATGATTAAAGCACCAATTTGTTCCGAAGAAGAAAGAAAATTTATTAACCACAAACCTAAAAACCAAGAGCTTCCAAGCAACGATGAACAAGCAAAGGAGAAGATCATATTGTATAAAAAATCTCTCAAACTAATCCATATAAAACTTTGCCTTTGGCTGAAGTAATCACAAGGAATTCAAGTTTCATTTAAGTTCCATTTAAAAAAACCAATACATTTTTTGAAAAACGTACTTTGGAGTGATGAATGACAGTTTTGTTGTTGGGGATCTGACGGAAAACGGCATGTATAGCGTCCGATTAATCGGCAGCATCATTTAAAGTGTACCACGAGATCGGGCCAATAGCCAGAATTTTTTCAAAAATATATCGAGATTTATATAAAAATATATTAGAAAACACGATGATACTATTCGGTAAAGAAAATTTGCCGCTTCTATGAAATTTTATGCACGACAATGCTCCCAAATAAACTTCATGACTGTGAAACGTTGTTTAGAGGAACAAAAAATGGCCAGCACATTCCCCTGATCTCAAACCAATTGAGAACTTGTGGAACAAAGTTAAAATTGGAAGGGAAAAACAGCAAAAATTAGATGCATTGTGGGAAAACATTAAGGCGGCCTGAGAAGCTATACCTATTTCACTTTTTCACTTTGCAGGCATTTGGTCGAAAGTATACCAAATAGATGTCCTCATGTGATAACAAATAAGAGTTGTCCGACAAAATATTAAAGGTACATTTATAATTATTTAACGGAAATTAGAAAATTGTTAGGAATAATAAAAAAGTGGTGAATGTTTCAATTATTTGTCCAACCTCATAAACGCTTTTCTTTATTTTTTTATTTTTTTATTTTTTTTTATTTTCATAGATTTATGATTCCGTTTTGAGGGGCACAAATAAAAGCAGCCAAGCTTAGAATTAAGTAGCGAAAAAATATATATTTTTATAAATAGAAAATAAATTAATAAAATTTGTTCGGATGAATGTTTTATTTATATGACCACCAGTGTATGTTAAGCTTTGTTAACACAAAATCTGGGCCCAATAAAGAAGCTTTTCTATACAACAACCTGAGGCAAAGCTTTAGTTTTTTCAGTAATTTGTTTTCTAAAAATAGCTACTGTTAATATTTTTTGCTAAGCAATGAAAAATCACAATAGAAAGACAATCTTGCACAAATTTCTTAAAAATTCAACAACTGAATTTACAGCAAAAACTTTAAAAAACTACTGAGTGATGTTATGCAACAATACAAACAACAAAACAAAAAAAAAACAAAAACGTTATTAAAAGAAACCAGGAAAAGTAGATACTACGGATACTACGTTCAATAAGCAAAATCTTTTTATCTACATGCAAGAAGAATACGAGTGAATGATAGTTTTCAAATCTCTCGTTCAATTATACATATATCGAAATCGTTGTGAAAATCAGAATGGCGTTGCTTTAAAATTGGTTCACATTTTCAAGAACATTTGTATGGATGCTAGGTGAAATAATGGACATTTTACTAAAAAATAATGTATATACTAAATTTCAACGAAAAATTTTCCAAATTGAGACCAGATGGACATTGTTCTGTGTCTCTCAACTACTGGTGATCTTATGATGAATGCATACTGATTAGTTTTCTATGAATCTCCTTGAAATATTAATGTAAGTGCGCTCTTAAAGAATAGTATTATGCATCCACAACAAAGGTGAAGGGTATTAAGATTCAGCATAGCCGAATATAGCACTCTTACTTGTTATTATTCTTTCCGAGCAAATTTTCAATTACATTTAGGTCATTAAGTTAAAGCTATATTAGGAGACTTATTCGTTTAGTTTATTATTATTCCTGATAATTGACTAAATACAGTCAAACCTCGATATAACGACCCTCACTATAACGAATTCCTCGATTTAACTAATTTTTTGAAATCCCCTTAAGATTCGTTATACCAAGGTTGAACTGTTTTAATGAAATTCCTGTGAAATTTCTCTCCACTATCCAAATTACATGTCGTGGTACCGGTTTCGATATGTCGGCATGGTCCACAAATATGTGTCCTACTTCATACAGCCCTTAAAGTGTATTTCCATCAATTATATTTCCTTCATAAGACATTTTCCTTTTTAATATAAGAAAAATCTGATGTCGAATAAGAATCCTTAAATTATATTGGGCAAAAAGTTAGTTGGTTGACATCATCGATGGACTCATGATACCATAATGACATTTTGAATACAATTTTTTTTACAAAGTTTTTTGAATGAATGCCGATAAAACTTATGATGTTCTTTTTGACAATATAACTTGTACCAATTTTAGCATTCTTTGTAGCTTTCCCGACCATCTAATCGTCAAGCTTTATCACATCGTCTTTTCCTGTCTGCTAAAGGTTACAAGATAGGACAATATATTTATATCACTAGTTTTAAGAATCTGGGGAAAATAACAAAAATATTGAAAGTTTTTAGCAAATTTAGCAAACCGAATATAATATGAAAATTGTATTGTTTCTCTGTAACTATACATACATATGTATATCTACATTGTGTATGTATATATACTAGATAGAGTTGGTAATTTAATCAATTTAAGTCTATCGATGTATGATGGAAGGTTAATATCAGGATTCCAAGGTAACCCACGTAGACAAAAGAGTAAAAATTGTTTCTGTACAGACTCTATACGCTGAATATGAATATTATAATAACGATCCCAGATAATAGAGCCATATTCCAATATAGGTCTTACTAAGGAAATGTAAAGTTGCTTTATTTATCATCATGGTAATATGCGAAGCAAAGTTTAATTTGTTGTCTAGTAAAATTCCTAGATCAAGAAAATTTTCAACAATTTTAATCCGGTAAGCACCCAAAGTATAATTAGTAGGAATATAATTACTTCTTGAAAAACGCATAAGTTTACATTTTTTTTTTATTTAATTGCCTTAAGTTGAGACTGCACCACAAAAAGAAATTGTTGAGATCGGATTGGAGAAAATTTGGAGAAGCTCAAAAATATTTTAACATCGTCAGCATACATTAGAATGTTACAAAAATTTAAACCATTTGGAAGGTCGTTGATGAACAAGGAGAAAAGAACCAAGGTGGCTGCCTTGAGGAACACCAGAAGTAACCAAAATACTTTTTGAGTATTTATTATTAAATTTTACGCATTGAGTTCTATCCAGAAGATAAGATTTTATCCAGATGTAAAACCAAGAAGATCCAGTGTGATTTACTTTATCAAAAACTTTACTAAAGTCAGTATATACGGCATCAGTTTGTTTTCCATCTACAAAGCCTTGGTTAACATGGGTAGTAAGTTGAAGAACATTTGATATGGTAGAGCAACCTTTCCGAAATCTATATTGAGACGATGACAGAATTGATGATAATTGTTGACACATGTAATCAGTGATAAAATGTATGTATATTCCCTGCAGAAAATGTCAATAGTGAAACTGTACTGATTTACTATTGACACAGTGACCAGTACTAGTGACTTAGTATACCCCAGACAATGCTAATTAGTGCTGGCAAATTCTACTACTTTCCATTACTCAATAATATTCAATACTTTTCATTTGGGTACTCAATACTACTCGATACTTTTAACGGATTTTTTGAAATTGTAATGCATAGTTTTTATCTGCAAATTGAAGTAGTTTCTTTAAAAAATAAAAATACATCTTCATTGGTACATTGGTTTTGTATATCTTTTCTTATTAAATCAAAAATAAATGTAAAGCTAACTTTTAATTCAACGTTAACAACAACTTAAGAAATAATAGACAGCTTTATTTCGGGGGTTGGTTTAATTTTGTAGCTTACACATTGTTGTCTTTTTATACAGTGATATATTTTTATGCACTATTTTACCCACTCAACTTGCTTAAAAATACAACTCAGAAAGTATCGAGTAACTAATTTTGAGTATTGAGTATCCAAACAAAAAGGCAAATACTCGATACTCGGTACCCATTACTCAATACTTTGCCAGCACTTATGCTAATTACTATAGACATTTAACATGTGCGTGTCATTGAAAATCCTCTACTGACATTGGTACTATTGACAAGGTAGTTCTTTTGGGACCATATTGTCTACACTTTTGGTACTTTTCTGAAATATAAATACATTTTTTGCTAATTTTTAGAGTTTTATTAAAAAAAAAAACAAAAATAAAATACTAAAAAATATTTAATTAAAAATAAATTCGAAAACACCCAGAGTCTTTGGCGGGAATCGAACTCGCAACCCTCTGACTGGTACTCCGGCACACTATCGCCTACTCTATCGGGGCTCACAATTGAAAAAAAAAATAATTGTATAATAATAACCATTTTGACAAAGCTGTTGACAATGTCGCCAAACCGTTACCAAAACAGTAGACAAAAATGGTGACTTGGAGACACTTGTCCCCATGTTTCCTTCAGGGTAATTTTTGTCTGATATTGGCTATAAATTAAACAGCATTCACAACCAAACATTACAAACATCCATGCTTACAACCATGTGTACATTTCAACTCTGAAGGAAATTGTATTTGTCACATGTACATATGATGATTGTTTTGCCAACTCCCGCAACGAAACTAAATTATTGTCTTGTGACAGATGTTTATTTTTGTTTCACTTGAATCACTTTATTTTTGTATTTCCTATTTTAAAAAGAAAAAAAAAACAATAAACGAAAAACTTTACTTTGTTTTGCTTAGCATTTTCTATGTTACAAATTGGAAAAGTTCACTTTTTGCAATGAAAAAAAAAACAACTTAGAATACACAGACACATACACACAAACTAACATAAATTAATGGAGCCGTATCTAAGACTGTATGGCAAAATAGAGTTTCTCTTTGGCGTTGTTCTATATACTAGTTACATACATATATACTGGTATATAATGTTGTATGTTGTGTTTTAGTATCTGGCTTTATTTATTTGTGTGCATTTTTTTTGTTATATGAACTCATTCCAACACAATTTGTTTTTTTTTTTTTATTTCAACAATTTATGGCTGTAAGATCCAGGAAAATGTGTGTACATAAACAAAAATTAGGAAATGTTTGACTACATAAAACAGAGCAATTTTTGTGGAATGAGTGAAAATAAAGCATGTATGCATTTTGAATAGCCGTTAATCAATGTCGATATTAAGTGCGAAGGTGGAGTGTTAAATGTAAAATATCTACAAACCAAGAGTATATACAATTTGAATGTTCTGAAATACTGACTTTATTGTAAATATTACAAGAAATGATATTATGACTTGCCTTCTATTTACATGATTATGAAAGAAAAGCTTTTCCTAAAATCTTGGTTTAAATTCAATGGTCTGTCTTGGTTATTAGCAATTGTTTTGTTTATTTTTCATGTACGATTATATTTAAAAAAAAAGTGTTTACTTAATTAAGTAAAGTGTTTAAAGCTTTTCGTTAGTAATCCTTTAAACTCATTAAAAAGTTTAAACAGAAACTCAAGGCATGAATGCTCTCATAATTGTTATTTAACGATTTACCAAGGCACATAAACAAGTAATTATGAAAACCACTTTGAATATAAATTAGAATTTAATTAAAATTTTTAATGGAAAAATTCAACTGAAATACTCAAATTTATTTATTAAAATTTAATGGCCCTTGCCTTTTGTTGAAATTAAATTGTTCGTCAAGGTTTTCTTTATATAATTGTATATTAAAGAAAAATGTTATTAAGTAGTTTTTACATAATTATTCACATAAAATCAGATATTCTATAGGCAAAATTTGCAAAACGTCATTCTGATTATATGAATATTATTTCAAAGTATAAACTGAAGTGTGCCTGATTATAAAGTAGTATAAACAAGTATGATTTTATATTCGCCTGTGCCGAATCTTATATGCCCACCACCAATTATTATAGGACGAACTTCATAAAATATTTTACCGGAATTTTTATTTATTTTAGGTTTGTTTTAGTTGAATTTCATATCAATAACGACATTTGTAAGAATTTATATTTGTCTCTTTCTTTTTTTTATGAGTTTTCGGGAATAGTCCTCATAATGAAACTATGATCTATTATGGGCCAATCATCAGGAAATTATGTACGACAATTTATATGTGTACGCAAATTATTTGTGTTGAATTTCAAAGTAGTAGTAATTTTAACAACAGATTTATGCACATTTAAGTAATTTTTCAAAATGAATTTTAAATGAGGGCTACGGTTATATATGGACCGATCATCATCATATTAAGAGTGACGTTTTTTATATACATATGTATGGACTATTCATGTTGAATTCCACCTTCATAGTGGTTTTTATAAGAGATTTATGCGCTTAAAGTAATTTCTGGAAGTGGACTTTATATGGAGGCTTCGCTCAAATATGGACCGATCATCATGAAATTTCTTACGGCGAGTTAAATGTTTATTTTGAATATGCTTGTGCTTGTCGAATTTTAACGTGATAGACATTTTAAAAAAAGATTTGTGTTAATTTAAGTGATTTTCGCCAGTGGTCTTTTTATGGGTCTTTGTCAAAATTATGGACCGATGCAAGGGTTGTTTTGAGATTTCACTTTGCATGAGACTTATTATTGCATAATTTTGTTTAGATACGGCTCTTCTATAGATATTCTTGTACCATACAGCCATATTCTGGGAAGACATTGGTTTTGGGGCTATGAGAAAGCGTAGACCGATTACTGCCATTTTCAACAAGACTTGTCCTTATATAATAAAAATAAAATGTGCAAAATTTCATGGTATTATCTACATGATATTTAAAGAAAACAGCAAAAAATATGTGAAAACAAGTAAGAAACTATAGTTGGTCAAGCCCGACCATATAGTATATGTAAATATAAAACACTTTTTCAGAAATGGGCGTTAATGGGAGATATCACCTATTTGGGACCAAAATTCAGTGTGATGATTTCTGTGAATATAAATATTATATGTGTTAAACTTTATCTCGATATAAATACGTTTAAAAGATCTATGGAAGTTAAAGTGAATTGCGGATGGGGTCTTATATGGGAGTTTCGACTAATTATGGACCGACCATTACAAAATTAGGTGTCATTATGTATTTCTGTATATAAGAAATTTATTTGTGTCGAATTTTATTTGATTACCAACGTTTTTAAGAAATTAATGCTCTTTGAAGTGATTTTTGGAAGTGGGCCTTATATGGGAGCTACGACTTATTATAGACCGATCACAATAAAATTGCATCATATCGTTTGTATACATATAGGATATATTTTTGTTAAATGTCATTTAGATACCAGCATTTTTGAATTAGTTATGCTCTTTAAAGTGATTTTCGGAAGTGGGCCATATTCTGCGATATTATATGTATATTTACGAGACATATTTGTGTTCAATATTATTTGTATACCGACATTTTTAAGAGAGGTATGCTCTTTTAAGTGATTTTTGGAAGTAGGGCTTATATGGGAGCTACAACTAATTATGGACCGATCTTCACGGAATTTGTAGATGTGGTTTAGCTTCATTTACTACTCATCTGTGGTAAATTTTGTTTGCATACTTGCATAATTCAAAGATTTATGACCGGTAAACCCCAATTTCGGGAGGACATTTGATTGGGGGCTAGGTTAAATAACGAACCGATTTCCACCAGTTTCAATCCAATCCGATTATCGAAATATCTTCAAAATTGCGACCTGTACTCTGCGCACAAGCTTTACATGGACAGCCAACCAGACGGACGGACGGACGGACGGACATCGTTAAATCGACTCAGAAAGTGATTCTGATCCGATCGGTATACTTTAAGGTGGGTGTTGGACCAGTATAAACATCAGCACAAATCCAATAATGTGGTGTAGGGTATAAATATCGAAGTAGTCTGAAACTATGGTCGATAACTAATATTTTCGTGAATCAAAGAGTGTTTGGTAAAAATGTCATTGTTCTATGTTTTCTTCGGACGGACTTGGCTAGATCGTCTTAGAATCTTATAAGGACCCAGAATATATAGACTTTTAGGATGGTAACAACATTTCAATACCTGACTATTGTTCTGAATAATACAAATTTTGTATCAAAACTTTGTCCAACAGTTAATAGGATCCATTAAAACAAAAATTCTGAATTTTCTAGGAGGAAATGAGTTTTTGTTTTTGAAACTTTCTCTTAAAATTAGTACATGAGTATAAATTGATGGCTGAAAAGCGACTGAATAGCTTTTTTTCGTATTTTAGCAAATGTTAAACAAATTTAACCCACAGAAAATTTTTTTGTGTTTGAACTTTAAACTACACCAACCAACCACTGCAAATTTCATTCTTACAAGTGTGTCTTAAATTTAAATTACATAAATTCTTTGCTACTACTTTTTTAATTTCATTACCCAGCTAGCATTTTTTAAAATTTTTAATCAAATGTGAGTCTTCTTTGACACCCCCGCGCGATTAAAATAATCACTTATGCTCTCGCTTTTGAGTCGAAAATGAATGTTTTGTCGGGTTTTCTGAAAGCTTGCGACACATTTTTGTCACTTTCTTAAAAACAGTCATATTATGAACATCTGCGTGATTAAATTATGATTCCGAACATTCAGCAGATTTTGTTTTTGTTCTTCAAATTAGTCGCTTTCTAAACATTTAAATGAGTCTTTGTTTAGTCTGTTTTTTTTTTTATCGACAAACTGATTAATCAGTTTTTGGTCATCTGAGGCAATCTTGAAAGACTCATATTGCTGATATTATCAAAAACAATCTTCCAATTGCTAGCTGGGTAATTTCACAAGTTCATAGAAATATTTCTTTACAAATATCTGTGCTTAAAACAATTTTTATTCAAAGAAATTTATTATTTCTTATTGTATCTACAAGATTCTAGAAAAACCGAATATTTAATTACAATTTTCATTAAAGTTTAAATAAACAAAATGCCGAAATAGTTCACATTTTTTTCATCTCAAAACATTTTACGCCTTCGTTGTGTTCACACACACAACCCTAGAAGAAACATAATTAAAAATCTGTTTAAAAAAATTTATGCAAAGATGAAGCAAAATATGTATACAAAAACAAAATAGTTACACCCTATTTTAAAAGCGATTTCTAATTAATTGTTATTATAGCCTTGACTTTTTCATTTGAATTGCAATTAAATTTTACTTTTAACTTTGTTTTCAGCTGATTGTGGAAATTAATAGTCATGTGGCGTTATTTCGTGATCTTTTAATACACGTTGGCCAATCCAAAGACTGTCCGGAATTACGTGAAAAAATACGCAAACTACGGCGTACATGTGTAGAGGCCTTCAAGCGTACCGAACAGATTTTAATGCCGCAAGTAAAAAAGTAAGTTTGTTTTTTTTTTTTTGTTTTTGATATTTTCATTAAATTCATATTTTACGTGTTGAAAGGTTTTCTTTGCAATTCGATATGAAAACTATATAAAATTCTAGTTAACAAAACTTTATGTATTTTCCTTTTATTTAGTTTCTTTCTTAGTCTCTATTTTATTCACCATTAAGGTCAACAGGTATTAAAGTTTTCTGCTCAAGTAGCTTGAAAAATTTTTAGAAGTTCTTAGTCCATCTGTTCACTAAATCACTTAAGAAATGAGAGGAAATATTTTATATATAAAATGCGTGTTAATCTAAGAATCAGTAAAGCTTTGTAAGTAAGTTTCCTTGGGGTGGTGGAAATTGTGAAACAAAAATTTTTTACTTTAACTAACGAAATAATCAGACATAGTTACATAAATGTATGACTGATTATAATTATAATAATAATTATATATGAAAGCTGGGTAAGCATTTTTGCGTATGCTTAATATTTAATTCCATGTTAATTACACGTCTTATAGTGGGAAAATGTTAAACCGTCTAACAATGTTTGTATAGCTTAAATCATTTTAGCTCAGTAGCATGTTATTATTAGTTTGTGCTGATGCTTGAAATGACAAGTCTTTATTTTTTATTTTTATACCCTACACCATCATAGTGGGTATATTGGATTTCTGCTGATGTTTGTAACGGCTAGAAAGATTGGTCGAAAACCCATCTTAAAGTATACCGATCGACTCAAAATCACTTTAGCAATGTCCGCCTGTCCGTCCGTCCATCTGCCTGGCTGGCTGTCCATGTAAAGCTTGTGCAAAGAGTAGGTCGCAATTTTGAAGATATTTTGACAAAATTTGGTACGTGATATTTTTTCGGTCCAAGAATATTCCATATGTATAGAAATAATACGGTCATATTTTATTATGATCGGTCCATAATTGGTCATAGCTCTCATATTAGGCCCTCTTCCGAAAATCACTTTAAGCTCCATAATTCGTTTAAAGTTTAACACATATAACACAGTGCTATAGTCCAAAAAGCCTGGGACCGGATATTATTTTCTTGTAGGGCTTGTCGAGTAAAACAAGATTCCTATAGTGAAATATGCCGGACACCTCCAAAATCCGGATTTACGATTAAAAACCCGGTTTTTGTACCTTTGCGCACTTATAAGCCTGTAATTTTCTTGATAGTCATCCGATTTGGAAAGAAGAACTATCTAAGAAAATTTGAGAAATTTGGGTGTTATTGTCGAGCAAACACAAATCTTGTAGATTTTTCAACAATTTTTTAACTTTGGTAACGTTTTTATACATTATTTTATTAAGAAACTTTAATACTCTTGAATTTATTCAAAAAGTACATTTATTTACGATTACAACGTACGAAATTGAAAATCGAGCTATTATCAACAAAATTACAGGTTTATAAGTGCGGAAAAGTACAAAAAGCGGTTTTTTTAAACGAGGTGTCCGGCATATTTTACTATAGGAATCTTGTTTTACTCGACAAGCCCTACAAGAAAAATAATATCCGGTCGCAGGTTTTTCTATTCCATTCCATTTTGTATCACTGTGTAATACTTATATTCACAGACATCATGACACTAAATTTTTGGATGATCGGTCCATACTAGGTTATATCTACCATATAACGCCCATTTCTTAAAAACTGTTTATACATATACTGGGTATAGGGTATTATATGGTCGGGCTTGACTTTCTTATATGTTTTTTTTTTTTTTTTTTTTTTGGAAATTGATAACATTTTTTGCTACTCCAGAAATTACCATAAATAGTTAAGATTATTCCATAGTAGAAATTTAAGGGCACCTAACAGACTTCTCGTTTAAATAAAAATTATTCAAATGCATAAAATGTTTCATCATTTTACCAGCAATGCAATAATAATTCCTAAATACAATTTTTTGGTCCAACACATTTTATTTGATATTAAAATTTTATGATTGCAGTATTATAGAAATATTTGGGAAAAGTTGTTAATTAGACAAGTAAGAGAGTACAATCGGTCAAGCCCAACTCTATAATACTCTTTAACTAACGAGGTGAAATATTTGGACATAGTAAATGACGTGGTGGTAAATTTTACCCCTTTCAATTTTATTAAAAATAATTGAGAAAAAAATATTTTTTTATAATTATTTGCCCTTTAGAAATAAGCCACTACATTTTTGATTACAATAAATAAAGAAAACAAAAAATATTTTTATTTGTTTAAATAAAACAGGTACTTTATTTCACAAATCTTTTTTTTTAAAAAGAGTTTTTAAACAAAAATGTAAAGAGGGGGTAAAATTTACCACCACCTCAACAGTTAAAGGTTAAAATACAACCAGTATATGTGTATGATGAACGGAAATCCTTTAAACGACTCAGAAGGTTATTCTGAGTTGATCGGAATACTTTGATTTTTGAGCCTTACAGAAATCAGTACTGAACATTTAAGCTTAAAGAAGGAGATTACTTAACATTTTGAAGCAGGAGTACCTCAAGGAAGTATCCTGGTACCCTGCATATATTTGATATATACATCTGATATGCCAACAAACAATCGTACTTACACATCTACATTTGCTGATGATACTGATATTCTAAGCTTTCATGAAAACCGTCAAGAAGCATCTAGCTGCCTACAAAATCATATATGTATATGAATTAGAAAAATGGTTAAAAATATGGTGGATAAAAATTAATGAGCAGAAATGCACACACATAACTTTTACATTGCGTAGAGAATCATGCTCTTCTATTTATATCAATAAATACCTCGGAATACATCTCATATAAATGCAAAATTTATTCAAAGGAAATTGAAATTGATCCTAATTAATTGGCTCATTGGCAGAAATTCTAAGCTAAGTTTAGATTGCACACTCTTATTTTACAACTCAATCATAAAATTGAATCCAACTATGGGGAACAGGCTCAGCTTTTGTAACGTCACTAATTATTAAACAACACTTTGGGTTCTATTAGTGAGGTTATAAGTTTCTAAACGGATTTGAACATTTGTTAGGAAACAGTTGTTATTGTTACTTGACCATAACCCAACCCATTGGTATAAACATACGACCTTGATTAATTTAATTTAATTAATCCCAATAATCCAATGATAATTTCGTTCAACTCAAAAACAACCACAAACACATTGTTCCAAAAACAATGCCTATACGATTTAAGAATTTGTATGAACAAGTGAAGCTACAAATTTTGAAAGAAATCTTCAAATTTTCAAACAAATTACCTTAGCAAAACAAAATCTAAATAATTTTCCAAAACAAAAGGTTATTAAATCAAAGCGAAACTTTATTTAAATGTTCAATATGTTTAATTTAAAATTTTCAAACAATATACCAAAAATAAAAATTCATCATTAATATTCCAAAAAACTAAGCCAACCCAATTAAAAAAAATATAAGATAATTTGAATAGAATATTTAAATATAAAATTTTAACAAGTTTTCAGTTAAACAAGTATAACTCCAACACTTTAAATGTAGACAGAATTCAAAGACGCCAAAACAAATTGCTACAAATGATCAACATTGCCCCCTGGTATATAAAAATAATTCGAAAGTCCATAAAGACCTAAACGTGCCTTTGTTAAAACTGAGATCCAAAAAAATGCAGAAAAACACTTAAAAAAGCCTTAAGTACACCCAAACCCATTAGCCCGCAACATATTAAATAATAGTGGATATATTAGACTAAGGGGATAAAAGTTGTCGCTTATGCGGACGATGTGTGATACTCGTACCAAGTCTGTTTTCGGACGTGATCAGTGAGATTATGTACATTGCTTTGGGGTTGTTCGACAACTGGGCCACGGTTAATGGTCTTGCGGTGAACCCAAGCAAAACCGAACTTGTACTTTTCACGACGAAGACCAAGATTCCAAGCTTTAAACTTCCAAGGTTGAAAAACTCTGAAATCCCCCTTTCAAACAAGGCATCTAGGCATCATACTGGACTCTAAATTGTCATGGAAGCTAAATACTCAACACAGGGTAAAGAAGGCAACGGTGGTCTATTACACCTGTCGTAAGATGTTTGGTAGAAAATGGGGACTTAGTCTCAGCATAGTTAAGTGGATGTATAGTACGGCTATAGTACGTCCAATTCTTACCTACGGCTCCCTTGTATGGTGGAATGCAACTAGAAAGAAGTATGTCATAGACCAACTATACAAAGTTCAGAGATCAGCCTGCATTGGCATAACTGGCGCACTAAGAACTAGTCCTACAGAGGCATTGAACACTATATTGCACCTTATGCCAATTGACCTTCACATAATAGTCACTTCTGCCTGCAGCGCAGCGAGGCTTCAAGCGTGCGATTGTTAAAGATCGAGAATATATGGCCACGCGGGAATTCTGGGCCAGTTGTCGTCGATCGTTCTCCAACCATCTGAATATTACTCCATACACAGATTTTTATAGGGTATTCAGGGTTTTAATTCCCTCCAGGAGTGAGAGGCATAGGGGTAATCTCGTGTATAAATATGACACTAAGATATATAGAGACGGTTCTAAGATGAGCTGCGGTGTTTGTTCTGGGGTATTCTGTGATGAACCTGTGGTAGGCATCTCGTATCGTCTTCCGAATAAGTGTAGTGTTTTCCAGGCGAAAATCTTTGCAATCATGGCAGCCTGTAATACACTACATGAACATAATATTATCGGCAATATAGGTATTTTTGTCGACAGTCAGGCGGCACTCCTCTCACTTAATGCCTACACAATTTCATCCTCACTAGTCAGGCAATGTAGGAATTCTCTGTCAAGGCTAGGACGTCTGTCTGATATTACTTTGGTTTGGGTACCTGCGCACAGGGACCACTACGGTAATGAACAGGCAGACGAACTAACCAGAGTGGGATCTGCCTTAGATATTTCCTATGCGGTCTCAGTAGCAATTCCACTGGGGATTATCAAAGGCATCATCTTCTGACATTTTCTTACAAAGGCTGAGTATAGATGGCGTAATTTAGACACAGGGTAGCCAAGTTGATGTGGCCATCTTTTAACGAGAAACAGATAACCCGGAATAGAAAGGATATATCAAGGTTGCTGGCAGTATTAATGGGGCACGAAAATCGCCTGGGACTCCCTTTTAACGACCATTGTCGTAGCTGTAAGGATAGGGAAAAAGAGGAAACGATTTTCCAACTTCTCTGCGAATGCCCAGCCCTAAGTGTCAAGAGACATAAATTCATGGGAAACTAACATTGAACAACCTTGGTGAGGTAGACGGGTCAAAACTCAATGACTTACTGAGATATCTCACAGCTACAGGTTAAGTCTAGCAAGCACGACTTTTTGTACACATTTTAGTTACATTATGATGTAAACGACTCTACTTAAATGTTCGCACGCAGTGAACTACCACGTAAACCAACCAACCAACAATAGTTTTATTGATATTTGGACTTGTGGTAAGAACTTGTCACCAATATATAGCCTTTACTTGGGAACCAATATATAGCCTTTACTTACTGGAAATCCAGTAAGCATAGCTTTCTGAATAGGACTTTAAATATATATACATATACATATTTACATATGTAGCACTAAATATATGAATAAAAATCACATATATAAATTTTTTGCTTAACGGTCGATAATTGCATATATGTAGCTCTCTTATAAGGTATGTAAACAATATTAAGCACAAATAAGTTTCATATACACTGCGTTCCATAGCTATAAACACATAAAACTTTTCTCAATTTTGAAAGTTTAAGAAAATATAATGAAACAAACAAAAAACAAATTGCTGTGCCCAATCTTAAATATCCTGCACCTAATTATAATGAGATTTACAAAAACTGTACTGTTTTTATTTAGTATTAGCGCATATTTTATTAGTATTTTAAATGAGCGATAGACAAATATAATTTATTCTGAATAATTGTATGTGCATTCAGCGTAAATCGCGTGATACCGATTGAAATGAATGCTAGAAAGACTTCTAATTTACAACATACTGGTGGCAATGTTGAAAATATTAATTGAAAATTAGACTTTTCGAACTAGCAAACAACAAAGAAGACTTGGAATGAAATTATTTTGAAAAAGTAAATGTCAACGATTGTTCTTTTGTGCGATAAAAAAGATTTCGACATCCTTTTCTATTTTAAGTGTTTTGTTTAAAATTAAAACTAAAGCTTTGTACAGACGGTTGTCAGATCTTAAAACGTTGTACGAAACATGTTCAGAAAATGTCTAACAATCGTATAAACTTAAAATTTTTGTCTTCCAACGTTGTAAGAACAATCATTGATAATTTACCTTTTGCTAACAATTTTTCAGTGTCAGTATATTGCTAGCATATTGCTAGATCTGACAACCGTCAATACATTGCTTAAGGCCTAAATTAATCACTCTATATCAGTGATGTTCTGCCTTTTGGACAATTGTAAAAAAAATTACACACAGTTGTTATACTATTTTAGAAACTTTCATGCGAATGGTTATCATTTTTTTCATAAATTTATATAGCATTGTTGTTGCTTCTTGTTATACGAAGCATATTAAAAACAAGCGATTCAATTTCAATTGAACACCAAATATAAAAAAAAACTGTATTGCTAAATTCACACCCTTTATTCATAAAAACTTACAACAGATTTATATCAGATTTATAAAGCAAACTTAAATACAAAATTTGCCTTATAAACCTCTTATAAACCTGTTGTAAGTTTTATGAATAAGGACAAAAGTCTTCAGTGAGCTAATGGCTAAGACTACCAAGTAATAGTTAAACAATAGTTCGTATTTTAGTTTACCAATGGTTAAATAATGACCGACAATTCGGCCATTAGATGAACTTAATTTTGTTTTTTCTTAAAATAACTGTTCTAAATTTTTTTTAAGCGTTTGACATTATGTTTTCTGGGAAAAATCTCTCACCAATACATCTAAATTTTTATTTTTGCACATCACTGATATATACATTAAGCTAAGTATAGACGATATGTTGGATCAACATATTTATGCTGAAAAATTTGTTACAAGTGCTTACATATCGTGTAAACGCAAAATTTTCCAGCATACGTATGTTTAACAATATTTGCTAAAACTTTGTTAACAATGCCAACAAACGTATGTTGGTAATTTTAGCATATCGTGTAAACAGCATATTATTAGTGTGTGACAAATTTTCTGCCTATGTTGACAGATATGTTATTTGTTGAAAAGCGTATGCAACATTTTCAGCATGTGGCAAATTCATATGCATATGCAATAGTGTCTATGCGATCAGAGTTGTATTTTCTAATCAAGCTGATAAGAAAACAACAATGTCGGCTTCATTGATTTAAATTACAAATTATAATCTAAAAATTAAAATTTTTTAATTGCTTGTATAGTTTATGCAATTTATTATATTCACATATATCAACACAATAATTGAACACAAATATTTATTTGAATGGCGGAAAACTGCGTTTGTTTACATTAACAAAAACATATGTTTTTGCATCTTTTTTGTGTACTAGTGTGGCACCTATGACATACTTTGTTGGGATTTTTTTTTGAGTGTGATAGAAATCGGTCAGATTTTCCAGTGAATGTATCGTACGATTGTGTAGGATAGTGTATCACGAATTTTAAGCACAGCCGCCGATAGCTTTTTTTGTGTAAATACATTTCTTGTTGCATATGTACCTACAAACATACACACACAAGAACATAAAACGCAATATAATGGCCGGCGGCATTGTTCAAATTAATCGACACAGGTCTCTGGAAATAAACAATAACTTATTATAAATGTTTTACATGTTTTCGTGCATTATTTGCATATTTAGTGTATAATTTAGCTCGATTTTGTTGGTAAGTTCTGCAATATTTTATTATTTATTATTATTGCTGTTTTTGCAATAAAATATGCTCTATTTTTATACCAATTCCTTGTATAATTTTACACATCAACTTTCTTCCTCTCGTCGTTCTAGCCATTTCTTTTGCCAAACTCTGCGTCTTTTTGCTTTTATTTCCACTTCATCGTCATCCAAAATCAGCACTGTACAAGCAATAGCTAGACCAATTACCTCCCACGTCATTATTTATGTTTTTTTTTTATTAATATTATTTTTATTATTTAATTCTATTTCAAAAATTATACATAAAATACAGAAGTTGAAAAATAATTAAAAAATGTCAAACTGAATAATTTCACAAACAAATGTTTATACGACTCAGCATATGTAGCACCACATACAATTCAACATATCGTTTAAACACAAAAATCGTATGCTAATTCTTATGTTGACATTTCATTTGCTGACATATGCTGACATCAAAAAATTTGCTACTTTCAACATATCGTGTAAACGTCTAACATATCGCATAGGAATTTGCTGCTAATTTTAATCATATGGTTGTCAGCATATATATGCTGATTCAACATATCGTCTAAACTTAGCTTTAGCTATTTATGTGTTTTGCATTCACCGCATATGCGTGTGATTAATATGTGATTATTGTAACAAGTATACTCTAGAATTGTCATTAAACAAAATATTATTATGTAAGCATTAAACACATTCGAGACAGCAGGCTACACGACTACACGAGTACAAATGCCGCTGGGTACTTATGCCGCCCTGTAGCCATCTACTTAATTATTTTGAAAACGACAGCTACATAGTCAGCAGCTGATCCCAAAATCTGACGTTTAAAAAAAAATTTCTTCTTCGAATTTTTTCAATAACATAATGGCTGAAGACAATGTTGTTTATTTTATAGAAGCTATTACTAAAATACAACAAAAAAGTAAATAAAAACATTAAAAATAATAAATCTTCAACAATAAAACACTTACACTGTTGCAGTAATCCATTTATATTTCAGTGGTGCCACTTAAGGCTTTTATCTTTTCAAAGTAGCGTTTTTTTTTCATGAAACATGAAAAACATATGTACATGATTACAGACATGCTAATAAACTTCACTCATTTATAGTATTATAAAATATAGTATTATTAATATAATGTAATATTATCAATGTAATATAATATTATTGATACATTTAACAACTCTTGATGCATAACTGATCATAACAATTAAATTTTGTAATTTGCTGCATTCGTGTTGCCTGCTGTCGTCAATATAGTCAATCTCATATAAACGTGTGTATTTTATTTTTGACATATTGTAGACGGTAGCCTGCTGTCTCGAATGTGTTTAATGCTTTATGCTAAATTACAATTAATAAACTATCTATTTTACAGTGTTATTATTAATATACATTAATATAATTTTTTAATTCCTATAAATACTACCATAGGAACGTATTAACACTAAGAACTGAAATTACACTAAATAACTTCTACTGTTGTCTAACGGTCTAATTCATAAATACATTATAACAGGGTAATATGTCAATGACAGGCAAAATACGAAACAATTGAATTCATAAATGCACAATAGCTTGTTAGCTGGTTATAAGTCTCTTGTATGTTTTGATATTTTTATTGTTTTCTCTACCCAACTTTAAGCATTTAATAAAGTGACACGTGAATGCTTGTTTGCAAAATATTCGAACAGATACGAGAAAAAAAGTTAAAAAAAGTGATTAAAGAAGTAAAAATATTTACAATAAATTTGGCTTAAATCGGTTTGAGTGACTTTTTTCAAATCACTTCGAAAATTTTATCACTCATAGAGTTTGAAATTCTGATTAAATAAAAAAAAAATTCGACGGCCACGCCTATTTTCAGTGGGCGGGGATCCAAAGTTTATAATATATTTAGATATATCTTGAAAACTACATTTCTTTATTAGACGATATATATATCAAATGACCTTTCTAACGATATATAACATGGATCACCTATAGGTCAATTTCGGAAAATGATTTTTTGATCTTATATTTTTTTAAAAAATCTTAAAAATCCTAGAAAAAGGTCTATATGAGTAGATATATAAATTACAAAAGCGTGAAGAAGCTTCAATATAATATGACCATGTAGGTAATATAGATCCGAAGATATTAAAGAATGATTATGACATTTCACCATAAAAAATACAATCTTTACTATGCTAAACCGGTGTTCTGTATACCATGGTTGGTAAATGGCTGGTAAACTGTATACCATAGAGAAGAAAATCCTTTCCTGTATACAAAAGTTTGAAAAAATACATTTTTTTTAATTTTCGGATCATATAATTCTCTGATTAGAGTACCTACAGTCACATGTGATACCTTAAATTAAAGTTTAATATTTTGGCTATTTATATGAATAAACTAACATAACACTTATATAGACTCTTTTTTAATTTTTTTAGATATTAAAAAAAATTCAGGTCAAAAAATTTTATTTTTGGATTTAACCCATAGCTGTTCCATATTTTGTAATCGCGATATACATATATCGTTAGAAAGGTATTTTTAATGCCTTTAATTCGATGTATTACAAATTATCATAGACTAACCAGTTCCCGAGATAAAGGCTAATATATTTTCAACTTTGAGGGCCCTCCCTCTCCAAAATAGGCGTGGCCGCCAAACAAATTTTTTATTGCTTTTATCTCCTCTAAAAGCCATATATAATGAATTTTTTTTTTTTTTTTTGAGCAAAGTCAGTTAAACCGACTTGTTCCATAAATTTAATTAACCGAGTTCGTAAGTATATATACATGTACATATGTCCATACATATGTATGTATGCATATATACAAATGGTATCTTCATAGCAACTATTACATAGCAGAAATGTCGACAGCTACTACAAGACGATCAAACACAATGGCTACCATGTTTTCTATTTAATACGGAAGGAGAAGTATCATAAATTGTGTCCATTCTTTTTATTTATATAAATATTACTTACTTAAAAATAAACATTATTACATTAAACATAATTACTCTTTATACTCTGTGCCAGCGGTGAATAATTGTATTTTAAAGCAAATTTTTAACTATTGAACTTACTTTTTACACAGAAAAAAATAAAAATGATTTTCAATTAAAATATTTGTGGAATCAATTAAAAATTTAATTGAAATCGGACCTGTAAACAAAATGATAGTATCAATTAAAAAAAAATGTGAGATTTAATTGAAAATATCAGAAAGAGTAATTGAATCATTTAAAATTTTAATTGAAAATTATTTTAAAATCAATTAAAGGTTTAATTGAAAAAGAAACATGATTTTTTTTTTCTGTGTATATAATAACAAGTAATAAAACATGTTTTTTAACTTTCGATTAAATTATGTGCTATAATTCATATTATTTTCAGTATTCTATTAGGGTACTTAAATAATCAATTGTAATTGTCTTCATCACTAAGTAAAAAAATGAGAGTGAAAATAACATGTTATTGCCAACATAAAACTACAAAACTATTAAAACCGACTTATTGTTAATTTACTCTTATTGTGTAGTTATGAATACAAATTTTTATCAGTAGCTTATAAAGCAAAAAGAAACTTTTAACTATTAACAGCTTATAAGTAAAAATTTTAAATTTTCGTGAATTAGGCCGTAAGTGATTGCGTGCTTAATTTTTATTTGTTTTATTCCAAGTCACTAATAGACAACCAGGTAGTAATTGAATATACTAAATTGATTTGTATATATGTAATAGTCAGTCAGGTGTTGTCAATTATGAATATATATTCATCCCAGCTACGAACATTGATTTATTATTTACAAATGCCAATAAAAAAATGTGTAATAAATATATAAATAAATAAACACAATTTGCAGGCATATGGGAGTTTATTTAAAAAGAAAACAAATAAATCTAAAGCAAATGTAAATGTAAAATAAGAAACAAATTTATTGTTGAAACAAAACTTTTTATTTTACAATAAAAACAAGTTAAACTGCTATATTCGGCTGTGCCGAATCTTTAATACCCTCTACCTAAATGTAATAAGAAATACTATAAGACTATAATATCCTTATTCTGTGTTTTCTATTCAGTCTTATTGCAAATCTTATTTGTATTTTATATATTGTTTGAAAGATAATTTAACGACGTAATTTATGTTAAATATTTTGAAATTTTATTTAAATTCACCATTTATAATTGATGTAATTACCGGTCCTTACTGTAACTCACCGAGTTTGTCCGATTTTCGTAATAATCTTGAGTGTAATTTAACAATTTATAAAATTAAAAGAACATTTTTCCATATTCACAACAAGTTAAGAAACAGAGTAAAAAAATGGGTAAGATATTATGTGAGGGATTTTTGATTGAATTTAAATCTCAATAAAATTATTTACAAAAGATTTATGGGTGGCATAGAAGAAATGGACCAATTATGGACTGATAGCTTCTAAATCCAGTATCCACTAATGTGATTTCTATGTATTTTAAGATTATATTGTTTAAATTTTATTTCAATAACGTTATTTACAAGAGATGTATAGTTGTTTAATATGCACGGACGTGGACTTAATTCGGGAGCTTTTGGCAATTATTGACTGACAGCTACAAAATGCAGTAGCATAATTGCCGTATAACCGATATTAGTATGATTTCTGGATTAAAATTACTGATTTATATAAAAGTTGGCTCGATATTTATTAGAAATTTTTGTGGGTGGAATTGTTTTTCGGAAATGGTTCTTATATGGCAGCTATGACAAATTATGGGCTGATCTTCTTAAGGTTTGGAACAGTGATTTCTATGCATATGAGGATATTTCACGTCGAATTTCAACATTATAACGTTATATTTAAAATATATTTTAGTATTAACGTGGATTTCGGAAGTGGACCTTATATGGGGGATATAGTCAAATATGGCCCCATATTGTCAAAATCCAGCAGTTTGTTTTGACATGTATGTAACTGATCTGTGAAAAATGTTTGATAGGTACCGTTATTTATAAGCGATTTAGGAATATTAATTTCGGAAGAGGGCTTTTCACAAAATTTTGTTGGATGATTTTTGTAGATATGTGAATGATCTGTGCAAAGTTTTGAGTCGGTACCAATATTAATACGATATATATAAAGATAAATGGCTTTTTCGGATGTGGTCCTTATATGGGAGCTATGACCAATTATGGACCGACCATCATAAAATTTAGTACAACAATTTATTTACCTATAAGTATTATTCGGGTAAAATTTAAACCGTTTGACATTATTTATACCAGTTTTATAGTTTAGTGAATTTTGGAAGCGGACTGTATATAGGGTCAAACATGGACCGAACTTGCATGAAACTTATTCCTGCTGAATTTTGTATTAATATTCCAATTATATAGACATTTATATATAATTCAGCTATGAGAAATCAAGTACCTATTCTTACTATTTTCCTCACACTTTTTTCTTTTTTCATAAAAACAACGTATACAAAATTTCATGGAAATATCTGTAATATATTTAAAAAATTGGAAGAAAAATATTTAAAAATATAAATTTTTTAAGAAGGTTGTCTTACAATTTGATCCATAACTCTTGTTCTTTGTTGATTTCAGTTGTGTTCTTTGAACGTGAGAATGTTTTACACAGACAGACGGACATGTCACAATCGACTTAGAATTTCGTAAGGACCAAGAATATATATGCATACTTTGTTGGGTCTCAGATGAGTATATCTCAGTGTTACACACGGAATAACAAACTTATATATACCCTCATTCATCATTTATGGTGATGGAGGGTATAAAAAGGATAAAACAAAATGATTTATATTCTGTGCGACTTTATTGTAAATACTCATCATAGGAATATGAATTTGCAAATAGCAAAAATACAAAAACGGAAAACGAAATGGAATTCAAAAATGTTTCAATTTGAATTATTCTACATAAGTAAATACAACATATGTAAATATGTATACAAATTAGAACAACGCTATTTGTATCAAGAATAATATGCTGTAAATGTATCACACTAGCTAGATATTATTGAAATATTTTTATATGATTACTAAAGAATTTCAGGTTAATTTGCACCTATAAAATTATGATTTTCATTCAAACAAAGTCTTTTTTTAAATATTAAACATGTATGAATGTATCAGTTAAATGGGCTTTAAAAAAAGCCAGAAAAACCTAAATCCTTTTAAAAAAGCCAACAAATTTTAAATCGATTTTTATTCTAATTAAAAGTAAATGTAACATTAAGTAATAAAATTGAAAAGTACTTCAAGTATAAAACACATAACTGTGGTACTATTAACGCCTACTTACAGATAAATGAGTTGTTTGTATATATGTACATACTATCAGCCATGTCTCACAATTTAATTCCTTTCGAAAGTGGAATTATTTCTGTATTTTGCATCTATAGAAAAACACAAGGAACATTTTTTTTGAAATGAAACCTAGAAATGCTTTAAATTACAATTTCATATAGAAAATTAAAAATGGTTTCATTCCGAAAAAATTGTTCGTTTCTGCTTTTTTATAAAAGCACAATACAAAATTAATTCCACTTTCGGACGGAATTATATTCTGTGACAAGGCTGACATGTACGATGATGTATATGTATATGCGAAATATTTGTGTTGAATTCCAACGTAATAAAGTATTTAAGTGATTTTTCGAAGTGTATTTTATATGAGTACTATGGTCAAATATGGACTGATCATTATCATATTGAGAGTCATGACTTGTATATATGTATATGGACTATTTGTGTTGAATTCCAATCCAAGTGGATTTCATAAGGGATTAATGCGCATTTAAGTGATTGTCGGAACTGGATTATATATGGGGGTTATGGTCAAATATATACCGATCATCACGAAATTTTCTACGATGATTTATATGTGTATGCGGATTACTTGTGTTGAATTTTAACTTTAGAGTGGTTTTTATAAAAAAATTTTGAGGATTAGCGCCTTTGGCGGCTAATTCAAAATATGAACCGATACAAATAAAATATCGTTTTGAAATTTTGCTTTGCATGTAACTTATTATTGCAGATTTTTTTATGGATACGGCTTTTCTATAGACATTTATGTACCATTAAGCCATATTCCGGGAAGACATTTGTATGGAGGCTATGAGAAATCGTGGACAAATTAATACAATTTTCAACGGGACTTGTCCTTCTATAAACAAAAAAGTGCAAAATTTCAATATATTATCTGCATTATATTTGAAAAAAAAATAACAAAAAATATCGAGAATATTGAGTCTGAATCTCAGACCCTGCTGAACCAATTTTTTCCATTTTCATTACCAAACATTCTATCTATGTCTTTTTTCGGACAGACGGACGGACATGGCTAGATCGTTTTAGAATCTTATAAGAACCTAAACTATATAGAGTTGCTGGTTCTAGAGCCATTATATTGATGTCTTATGAATGGATATAAAAAAATTTATTGTGTTAATTTCCTTCTTTTAATAGAATTAATTTCCTTCGAAGTAAGCCACTTTCACTTTGATTCACTTATATGTGCTCGTATATGTACATATATGGCTTACTGGGTTGTTTTGACTTGCAAAATTAAATTGGGTTTCATATTATATGCTTTAGATCCATTAACCTAAAGTAAAAAAAAAATAATATATAGTCGGTCACGACTGACCATATAATACCCTACACCGACTTAATATGAACCTATTTTACAAAAATCTTGTACACGTGTTGACATTGAGGTTAAATTAAATCCAAATAAATCATGCTACTAATTTGTATAGGACATATGTAGCTCCCAAATAGCACCCACTTAAGCAACCATATATATTTGATTTTTAAATATGTATGTAAATAACCCCCTACAAAAGTGTATTATTCCAATATTAATTAATGCGTCTTCAATAAATCATGCATTTAAGCAAAAAGTTTTAATTTGTACATATGTGTGTATAAATAGAATACTTTGTTTGATTTATTTGAAAATAATTGTGCGCTGTAAACGATTTATAATGTATCTCGTAATTAATTTATTTAAGCTCAATTTATATTCATTATTGTGAGCTTTATTTTAAATGTCTTAAAATAAAATTTAAATTGTACTTTATATTTTGTAGAAATAAGAAAATAGCTAGATTTTTAGATTAAACATTGATTTTCACCATATACATATTTATATTATCTGCTTGACCCTAATCATCTATAGATACTAAAGAATTATATTTTATACCCTCCACCATAAGGGGTGAATGAGGGTATACATAAGTTTGTCATTCCGTGTGTAACACTGAGAAATACACATCTGAGACCCAACAAAGTATATATATTCGTGGTCCTTACGAAATTCTAAGTCCGTCTGTCTATCTGCCTATCTGTCTGTCTGTGTGTCTGTGCAAAACACTCTCACGTCCGAAGGCACAGCCTGTACACACAGTTTACAAAAACCGTCTGCAAAATCGGTATAATAGCACAAGGGTAATGGATCAATATGTAATACAACCTCTATAAAAGATTTATATTTTTAAACATTTTTCTACCAATTTTTTTTTTACTTATTTCAGATATTCCCATGCCATTTTGCATACGTTATTTTTATGATAAAAAAAGAAAGTGTGCGGAAAATATTAAGAAGCTGTTCATAATTTCTCATAGTCCCCATAATCTTTCTGAAATATTGCTCAATTATACATAAATGCCTATAAAATTGGAATATCTAGACAAAATTCAGCAGTAATAAGTTTCATGCAAAAATAAATCATAAAACGAAATCTTTTTTAGTTCGGTCCATGTTTGACCATCGTGTAAAAATAGTATAAATAATGCTAATCGGTTAAAATCTGACAAGAATAAATCTTATAGCTAGATAAATTGTTGTACTAAATTTTATGATGGTCGGTCCATAATTGGTCATAGCTCCCATATAAGGACCACATCCGAAAAAGCCATTTATCTTTATATATATCGTATTAATATCGGTACCGACTCAAACCTTTGCACAGATCATTTACATATCAACATCATCCAACAAAATTGTGTGAATTTCGATCCATTTTTAACCGTATCCCCATATAAAGCTCTCTTCCGAAATTAATACTCATAAATCGCTTATAAATAATTTTTCACAGATCAGTATGTCATGTATGTCAAAATCAAACTGCTGGATTTTGACAATATGGGTCCATATTTGACTATATCCCCCATATAAGGTCCACTTCCGAAATCCACGTTAGTATTAAAATATATTTTAAATATAACGTTATAATGTTGAAACTCGACGTGAAATATCCTCATATGCATAGAAATTATCAACCAAGCAACCTTAAGAAGATCGGATAATAATTTGTCATAGCTGACATATAAGACCCATTTCCGAAAAACAATTCCACCCACACAAATTTCTAATAAATATCGATGTCGAACCAACTTTTATATAAATCAGTAATTTTAATCCAGGAGTCATACTAATATCGGTTATACGGCAATTATGCTACTGGATTTTGTAGCTGTCATTCAATAATTGGCAATAGCTCCCGAATTAAGTCCACTTCCGTGAATATTAAACAAGCATACAACTCTTGTAAATTACGTTATTGAGATGAAATTTAAACAAAATAATATTAAAATAAATAGAAATCACATTAGTGGATACTGGATTTAGAAGCTATCAGTCCATAACTGGTCCACTTCTACTCTTCCATCAACAAAGCCCTTGTAAATAATATTATTGAGATCAAATTCAAACACAAAAGCCTCATCTTATATCTTACCCATTTTTATACTCTGTTTCTTAACTTGGTGTTAAATTACACTCAAGATTATTACGAAAATCGGACAAACTCTGTGAGTTACAGTAAGAATCGGTAATTACATCAATTATAAATGGTGAATTTAAATAAAATTTCAAAATATTTAACATAAATTACGTCGTTAAATTATCTTTCAAACAATATATAAAATACAAATAAAATTTGCAATAAGACTGAATAGAAAACATAGAATAAGAATATTGTAGTGCTATAACTGTAGTTTTTCAATTTCTTAGTACATTTAGGTGGAGGGTATTAAAGATTCGGTATAGCCGAATATAGGACTCTAATCTGGTTTTTTTTTGATAATTTTTTAAGGGCAGTTCTAAAAAAGCTAAAAATGTTTTTTACTATTTTCAATACTAAACAATTGGTCAATAGAAAAATCGCAAAATTGCGCAAACATTGCTTATTATATCCTACACCACAATAGTAGGGAGGGTATAGTGGATTTGTGCTGATGTTTGTAACGCCCATAAATATTGGTCCAACACCCACCTTAAAGTATACCGATCGACGATACTGGGTGTAGAGTATTATATGGTCGGGCTTTACCGACTATACTTTCTTACTTGTTTCGATGTGGCCTTGTTTTTGATATGTTGTTGTATTACAAACCTTACATTTTTGGAGGTGGGTACAAGCACGTTAAGTCAAACTGCCATTAAAAACATTAGCAAATATGTTATTGCCTTAAGAAGCCGGTAAAGTAAAGCAATAAAAAATGTTCGGTTTGTTTTAAAACAACATAAAAAAATACATTATTCAAAATTAAATCCGTAATAAAATATCAACTCCTCCCACACATTAAAAAACAATCTATACTACAAGTTGTACATACTTAATACACCATCACATCATTTTATGTTTCACTTAAAACATTGTAGTTTCACATTAAATATAATCTTTATTATGAGTATTATGAGCATTTGTTTTATTTACCCATCTATTACCACTAACTAGCCCTTTTGTTAGCACAATATACGATTTATCTAAATATCTATCAGATTGAATGAGTATTTGTTTATTATAATATTTATAGTGGAATCTATGAACAATACACGAGAATCTGAATTAATAGAAGTGAGAGTGTATTTTATGGCTTAGTCGAATTTAGGGGACACTATAAAATCTATATTATTTTATTAATATTTATATTATTTAACTATATTTAATTTTACAAGACTGAAAATTCAATTCAATCTCAGTGGTACAAAAATCCATAGGTATCGAATTTTTCATGCAACTGGTATCCAACCAAGCTGATGTTAATTTTCTTCGTGCTTCGTAAAAAAAAATGTCGAGTATAATTGCTTGCAAGCAATTATTGCTTTCCAAATTGAATTAATTTTCCTTTAGTAAATATATTACCTGCCATTAACCCACTATATTTCAGTAAAGATGCAGAAGATATTTTCTGGCTTTCAAGTTCTGATATATTTTACTTCTTTGTGGAATTGTAAACCAAGCAAGTTAATTCTGTTTTCGCATATTATAAAACAGTCCAAAGTGCTGTTGCGGTACTAGCAAGATCTAACTCTAATTTGACTAATACCTTTATTTACCCCAATAACACTTCTGCCAATGTCGAACGATTACTACATTCAACCTAGAAACAAAGACCTTTGCACTCTGCTGTCCACTCTATCCATCCAGGATTGGTAAGTTCTAAGCAGGATCCTAGTAAAACATTTTAAAATTTTAGAACACTAAAATATGCCCCAACTACTTCTGTATTCGCTTACTGCGAAGCCTTACTAAGAAGCAATGAATACGCGAAAGCCATCAAAATGATCGATAATATATGAAAACCTTACAACTATTCCTTACAAAGAAGCGTGTTGTAACCGATAAAGATAAAGAACTATTGAAATTATTCCAACTATTCCTTATGATGAAGCAGATTCTATAGCAGAGACATGCTTCCAAGTGGGATTTTAATGTACAAAAATTTCTTTTAAAAGAAATTAAACTTTATGGCAGTGATTTATTGGATAGTGGAATTTATAGCGTTTAATTAAAATTTAAAATACATATTAGTAACGGAATTCAATATAACTTTATTTTCTATGTTCGATCCGTCTATTGAGAAACTCTATTGGAGGTGTCCTACCATTTGCATTATATATTTCCCAATGACTTGTGGAAGTAAGAAGAAAACAAGTTAAATATTTTCGGAGTGCCCCCTTAGTAAACCCCATGACGCGCCATTAGCTGATATTAGTGACGGTGGAAAATTTTTTAAATTTTGTGGCGATAATACTCCTCATCAAAGGTCTTCCTGCTTACCATTATCCTTAATTATACATAGTATTGAACATTTTGGTGATTAGCATTGTCCCCCTCGATTTTATTCCCGATCATCCTAATTTAAATATAATTGGAGACTATATCCGACTTCGTTATGAAGTGTTCTCTTGAGGACTTAATGTTGAGATTCACATTGATTAGATGATTTAGTGTTATAAAACAACGACTGATCGATTTAAAAACCTTAATATTCTAGATTAAACAGCTCTTCTTCCTCTAAGCACCTTATTGACCTTATCGATAAAAAAAAATTCAAGGGGTTTGAAATGAAGGTATTAGGAGAATTGTTTTTTTTTGTTTAAAATACGTTATCGTTAATAAATCATGAAAATTAGTATTTGTGTCAAAGGTCCGGACATGCACAAATACAAAACATCTACACTTAACATAAATCAATGATTCTTCAGCATTTTTATATTTTATCTTTTATAACAGAATATAAAAGAGATCCACAGGCAGATTCCACGTTACATCCCTGCTTGAGGAGGTCAAAAACATTTTAAAATTATTTGCACAACCATCAACAAAAATTAAAATTTTACAAAAGCATGTCGAAAAAATAATGGTAAAAGAATTAAAATTAATTTTAGATTGCCAAACTCGAACGCACTATTTGATATGTAAGGAAAATAGACTAATTGCTCGCAATTCATTGATAATTGATTCTTTTAGCTCAAAAACATCTTTGTATTGTCTATTTCGGGCATAAGCGCGGCGGGCCAATATACCCCAAATATTTTCTATTGGGTTTTGATCCGGAGAACAGGCGGACCAGTCAATAATTTCTATGTTTTTTGATTTAAGCCATTCAATCGTCTGACGACTCTTGTGCACTGACGCGTTGTCTTGCTGAAAAATGAAAGTTTTTTCAGCCTGGGCTCCCAAAAAAGGCAACAGTATTCTCCGGAATTTATTCGAGTGCTCAGAAAGGCCAAATCAAGCATTGCATCGCTGAAAAAGGCTCCCAATACCATTAAGGAACCGCCACCGAAATTTCGTTTAGAGAAATATCGTGGTTCCTTTCGCAGATCCCTCCAATATCCACTGAAATCATCTGGACCGTCAAGATTAAATTTTTTCTTGTCTCAAAAAATCACCTAGAGGAAAAGAAAATCAATTATAATACATAAAAAAATAAAAATATTTACTTAACTGACTGCAGTTTGTTTGCAAATTTTTCTTTACGAATTCCATACAGGCTTTCTTGTGGCGCATGAGTAATCTTGGCATAGTCATCAGCGATTATCTGGTTATTGTTCCATTTGCAAACAAAAAATTTTAAATTTAGACACAGTTTTAATTTATTATTATTTTTAAATGCAATGCGGTTATAGTTATGCAACACTAAGAAATACATTAATTGTTTTGGATTTGCCAATTCAAAGAGTAACTCACAAATTTTTTGTTTGAATAAAACTACCGATATAATACTATAAGATACACCGTAAAGCATTCATGAAAATTTTTTTTATGTTGAGCAAAACGGACAATATAATGCGGTTATAGTTGTTACGGACAGTGTATTTTACTTAAACAAAGATGCGTCGTTTTTAGTCCGGTTAAAGCCCTTTGTCGCAGTGATATGAATCTCTGCCTATGTTAAACTTTTATGAATGTTTAAAGAGATATTAATAAGTGATTGCATATTAAATGATGAACTGGTGCAATTTGTCCTTAAAAGAAACCAACACTTTTACATTTTTTGTAAATATCTAAAATTGAAGAGTGAATTTGATAATGAGATAGAAATGTTTGTTATTAAAAATGAATTAAAAACGTTGATTGCGAAACGCATTAAATAATGAATGAATGAAACCTAAAAACTGTAATGAAAAGGAAATTTTTTTATTTGTTTCGGAGTGTAAGGAAATATTGTTTACGCAATCAGTATACAACAATTTGCTTACAATTTTGCTCACAAGCGTTGGCTGTGAACGATACTTTTCGTAACAAAATTAAATCAAGATTATCTTTACTTTAAATGCCGTAGTACCATTATTACAACTTGCCTCTAATATTCTTAATATTAAAAGGTAACTTTAATTAAAGTGAGGAATAAAGTGACCTTTAAAATTTTTCATTATTACAACTTCCTTGTAAAATAAAATAATCTTTTCTAAAATATGGCAATACAATAAATATTTGTTTGTGAAAAAAATTCAAATTCAACAGTCTACTTTGACGCTGACTGTATTCATAAATATTCTTTAGGTTATTAATATAAATCAAACGTCTGTTTTGCATTTTTGTTAATCAAATTATTTATTGGCAAGACAAAATTAAAATTAATTTATTTTTTATGAAGTTGACATTTTTTCCAGAACATATGACAATTTCATATACATAAGCCTCACTATAAAATTTAAAGGCAAAATGATCTTCCCTTTAGCTTATCGGTCGGTTTTAGATTAAAGTCAGCTAAGAATAACCAAATACTTTTTATCTGTCCGATTACATCATACCTTTTGATTTAACACGGTTTAAAAATAAACAAATTTTTAATTTGTTTACACGATTTTATTCCATTTAGCACGATTCAAAATTTTTTGGGCTCTAATTTTTTTATGTTAAATTTAATTTTTGCGAAATTTGTTAATATCACAAATTTAGGGGAGTTCCCGTTTTGTGAATACAAGCAACTGTACTGGTCAGAGCAATTGTAAATAGCACAAACTTAAAGGAATTTCCTTTTAGTGCATACAATCAAATGAATTTGTCATACATTTTTCATACATTACATTTAAGCTTAGGGTGCATATCTTTCTTTAATAACTACGCTTGTGTAAAAACACACATGTGATTTAATATTATAAACCTAAATAGTTGTTCTTAAAAAATCCTTGTTTTTCACTAATTTCAATAGGTTTTAGAGATAAGGAACCAATCCCCTATTTTGCATACGATCAATGTTTTTTTACACGGTTTTTTTAAATGAAGTTTCCTAGCGCCAATTACCGTGTAAAAACAGAATTAGGTGTACTTAAATGTAATGTTCATGGTGTAACTATACAAGCACAGCTGACTTACTTTGTTTAAAATTTATTTATGTCAAAAGTAATACTTTTTCTAGTGTTTTTGACAGTAGTATATTATTCTACACAAACAAAATGCCTGTTGTTTCTGTATTGTGTTTTATTTGTTGCCGATTTGCACTCACCTTGTATAATTACACCATGGTAATATTATTATGTTTTTAAATTATTAGTGGTATAATTATAAACTTTGAATAAATTTAAAAATATATGTAGCTTTGAGGACGGAAGATATATTATTTTTAAACAATTTATATTCAATACAAGTTAGTTTTTTGTAAAAAATAGTTTTTATTATAAAAAAAAAACAATATATTTTAACATGAAACAAAAATCTTGAAAAATTGCAAATACCGGGATTTGCAAAACCAGCCCCTTTTGGCATATCTAATTAGAACATCATAATCTTTCTAAAATAGCCGTTTCAAATAGATTTACTAGATCCGTAGTAATGAACCTTCATCTTTATTTAAAAAAAGTGTTGAGATTTAACTCTTGACCTTGTTCTGCAAATTCTATTGCGTAGTGTAGTATACAAATAAATAGTGATTGCTTTTATTGCCACCAATTTCGCTTAGTCTGAAAAAGGGAAATAAGAACTTCTTGCAAAATGGAATAAGCAAACAACTAAAACATGAAAGAAGAGTTTTTATATGTAACTCTCAACGTATTATTAAATTTTATTACTATTTTCTTGGTTTTATCTCCTCCTTGTTTTGTTTGCAAGTTTTTTGTTCTTTATATTATTAAAGAAACTAGACAATTCTAGTAACAAAACTAACCACATTTGGTGTTTCTTCTATTTCTTTTCCGTTCTCGAAATCTTTTTCATCTATATTATTGTTTTTGTCATCATTATTTCAACTGTCTTATGTGCAATGTGCCTGGGTGTGAATTTGTATGTCCTGCTGCCACTACAACTACTTTTGCTGCCACTACCATAACTGTGTTATGACTGTGCCGTTGCTGTTAATTTTGTTATTACTGCTGTTACTGACTGTGGATGGACTCTTGGCCGTGCTGTTGTGTCTCCTTGATTGTAGTGCTACTGCCGATGGCGTTCTTACTGACAATCCCCATCTCGTATTGTTGTTTTATATGGCACAATTGTTTTTGCGCGAATTAGTGAAAAGCTATCGTCTTATACAAGTGGTGCCAATGGACATGTCAGGATATTATGGTAAGTTTCACCAGTTAGATTTCCTTTTTGTTTTTTTTTTTTTTTTTGTCATTTACGTATTTATTTCAAAAAAGCACAATTTCATTTTGTTCAACTTGAACTTATATTTATATTTAATGTGTTTTTACACAGCATTTTAAAAGTATTAACTCAATGAACTATTTTCTAAGAGTATTAGCAAAGTGCTTTAGAATTTAAGAAGTGCATAAATGCTGTATGCAGACTAGCTGACAGTAAATATGGAGCACTACAAGACATAACAACGAGGTTTTATTATTGTATAAAGTTTAAAAAATACTGTACTGGCCACAGTTCGAAAATTTCGTAGACAATAGGTTCGAAATATTAGTTTAACTTTGTCAACTGTATAGAGAGTCATTGAGAAATTCAGGGCGATTGGATCAATTGCTAATTCTGGTCATTTAAAAATCAACCGTTCAAATAAAATTATCGAAGCGCTGATAAGAATTTTTAATTTCAAGAAGCTCTCCATTCTTAAAAAGTTCAACTATAGTTAAAACAAGTACTGAAGCTTAATGACCATGCACAGTGAAGAAATTATGGATTAGATCATTAAATGGATTATTTAATTCAGAAAATAATGTTTCATTATATGCTGCGGATTTTGAAGTAGAGGCCACATTTTGGCTGCTCAAGCAGTGACTGTTAATAGTTCCCGATATTCAGAAATAATAGAAGAGTTTTTTTATATTTACATAAATTGGAGTAAGTACGTCATGTGGTTTAAACTGATTTCTTGAAATTAAATAAAAAGATAACATACTGAAAAAAACAACTGGAGTTCCTATTAAATTCAATTCAATTCATGTATAAATTTTAGAACATCCACTTGAATTTAAACTTTCACAATGACAACCAAGTTCTTGCTTGCAAATATCTGATTGAATGTACCATTACTTTAATCAGTAAAATAACCCGATCATAATTACTTACAAAAAAAGTTATGAATAAAGAAGGAATGCAAAATTAAAAAGTAAAAGTTAAATTCGGCTGGGCCGTATTTTATATACCTACCACCTATACCTATACCTCATCTGTGTGAAAGAAATTTGTATAAAATTGTATGTCGATATCGATGTTTATAAGAGTTATTTTATTCTTTGGATCCCTTACATGGGATTATTTAATAATATGTAAGTAAATGATATTTGATGATATTTCCATCTCCATAAAGAGTTTTTATGTTATTCCAGTTATTCTCGGAAATGGACCTTATATGGAAACTGTGGCGAATTATGGACTGACCTTCACAAAATCGAATAGTAAAATTCTTATTTACATACATAAAGCTTATCGGTGTAAAATTGCAGTTTGATACCGATATTTATATTTACCAATGACCAATTATGGGACGTTTGCCATAAAGTTGGTTACTATGATTTATGTACAACAATATGTGGATTATGTCTGTTAAATTTGAACTTGATAATGATGTTTATAGTAGATTTATGCTCATTCAAAAGATTTTTTAAGTGTAATTATGGGGCTCTGAGAAATCGTTAACTGATGATGTTTGGGTGAAATCATTACTCTAAGTCCTTTGTTCGAGGCTCTATTGTGTCTTTAACAGACGGACGGATGTGGCTAGATCATCTTAGAATCTTTTAAGGACCCAGAATATATAGACTTGTTGGTTCTATGACAAATATTTCGATGTGTAACAAACGGAATGACAAACTTAATATAATCCCTATCTTTTTGGTGATGGATATAAAAACTATTATAATGACTGCCTACTGGTTTTGTACTTTGGAAAAAAAGTGGGAGATATTATAAAATCTAATTGCAATATTTGTGTCGCGTATAATTGTTTTATTTGTTATTCCTCAACTTCACTTAAATAAGAAATTCAAAAGGCTTTTAAAGTACTTAAAACTAATTTTATTTATAGTCAAAAATCTTTTGCTCCCAGACAATTTCAGAAATGTCAAATGTAAATATAAAATGTAACTTTTGCATAGAGAATTTGACACAATACCAGCTGGAAAGTCCTCCACTTAACTCCCTAAGTCTTATAGATGACATCGCTATGATGAATACGATAAAAATATCAATGTAGGCTGTGTTTATAGTATTGTGCTTGTACAGTGTAACACATCGCACCAATAACACACACGAGAATAGGTTTATTTCAGTATAATTCTTACTCTATATTTCATTTAACGGATGTACTTCAAGACCTTAAATCAAATTAATAATATGACAACGACTATGTAAGTGTCTATTTATGGGCCTTGAAGCAATGTAATTAATCAGTGACTAAACAAATGAAATCGGGGTTACTCATCGCATTCTAAAAACCTCTTGCTTGAGAACATGAACAAATAATGATTATATGATATAGTTCCTTTAAATACTCGTATTATATAAAATTACTTAAAGAAAAAAAGAATTAAAAAACAACATATAAAAATAAAAGCATTTATTTGGTTACGAGCTAAATTTGCAATAAAATAGAAAGACAATACACACTTAAGCTGTGTTCACATTATGTGTATTTGTCATGTGGAATGTCACTTTTCTACCAATATGTGATTTCATGTGTATGTCAAAATTTGAGTTTTACATACGGTTTATAAACTACATGTTCTTATGTTGGTTCTGTCACATACATATGTACTTACTTTTGTTAACTCCTTTTTAAATTTGCCCTCCATTTTCAATAATAAATTTGTGTAGTTTTTTTTTTTTTTTGGTTTTTTTGTTTACTATTAGGTATAAATTATCTTTATTAAAATTTCAATTAATTTTTGCCGCCACAAAATTTTGGTTACAAAAAACAGCTGATGTCAGATGGTTTGTCCCTTGAAAATAGAACTAGTTCTAAATACAAAAATGTCATGATATTGTTTGAAGGTGTTCAGACTATATGTATGTGCACAATTTGACATGCGAAAAAGTGACAGTCCACATGACAAATACACATAATGTGAACACAGCTTTAAGAGTGCGACAAGTGTGTATGAGTGCAAAAAACGATTCCCAGCAAAAGGAGAAAACAATCACATACACGAACACTTACTAATATGTAAGAATGCGTACATACACATTTATTTTTGTATGTATGCATGTACTGATGAAATTGTAGAGATGAAGCAATTATTGCTTGTGGCAACAATTTAAAAACTTACAATCATCATCAACACTGCAAGCATTGAAAATAATGAATTGTCTATACATACATATGTATGTATATGTATGAATATTAAGTTGGCTCTAATTTTGAAGTGTTGAAATTTTATATCCTCCCTAATATATAATAGTTCCCAACCAAACACTGAACATTTTCACAAAGTCGCATTATTATAAGTTTATCATTCCGTGTGTAACATTAAGAAATATGTATATATATATATTCTTGATCCTTAGGAAATTCTATATCGATTGACCAGTTTGGTATTTAAACTCTGTCAAATAAATCAATCGGTCGTTCATAACTCTAGAACCAGAAAATGTGAGACAACATCCAAAAATGTGAATATTTTTCACAAACTGTTTGCTTTGTTGCTTAAATATATTGCAGATAAAACCATGATATTTTGCACAAGTTACTTCTACGATAAAAGAACAAACTTTGATGAAAATAGTAAGAATCAGTTCATGATCTCTCACAGCCTTCATACATGTTTTATTCTGAAATATGGGTCAGTGGTATATATATGTATAAGATGATTACACCAATACAAAATTCTGCAAACATAAGTTTCATGTAAAAAGAAATCGCAGAGGGAAATTTTGTTTGTTGCGTTTCATGTTTGACCATAGCACCCCATATAAAGTCCGCTTACGATTATCACTTAAATATGTACGTATAGAACTGTTATAATATAAAGACATTAATCTTTTTATATATGTATGTATATGATAAAAATCTGTACCAAGCCAAAACTTAACACCGATCATTTGTAAATACACTAAAATCATAGTGCAGGATTTTGTGAATATTACTCCACTATATTTTGATTATAGAAGGACAAGCCTAGCAATCGGTTCACGATTTCTCATAGCCCCCGTACATATGTCTTCCCGGAATATGGCTTTATGGTACATTAATGTCTACAGAAAAGCCGTATCTATACAAAATTCTGTAAGAATAAGTTTCATGCAAAGTGACATCTGAAAACGATATTTTGTTTGCATCGGTCCATATTTTGACACAGCCCCATATAAAGTCCATTTCCGAAAATCATTTAAATGCGCATAAATTTCTTATAAAAATCAAATCGGAAAAGCCGAATATATCTGCCTTGTTTAAAATCAATTTGGATATACAGAGTTCATTTCAATACCAGTATTGAAATTATACAGAAAGCCCAATCTAATATTCTGAGGACTATGACAGGAAATTTAAAACACCATAGAAACTTAAAAGTGCTATTAGTTAAAGACAACAACTATTTATTTTAATTCTTATAAATATTACAATATCGTATATTTTATAAATATTTTAAAATTCAAGATTTGAGATTTCATGCAATTCTATGATTTGTTTGATATCAAATCATAATGGGTTATATTTAAACATCTATATACGACACAGTTAATTTGCATTAGCAGTCTTAATTCAAATTAGCTCGTGTATTATCCCCATTCTAGTGCGCATTAGGTTAGACGTAAATGCACAAAATCAGAGTGAATTTATACTGAATTTAGCTATTTCAGTATTGCAACATCGTCGACAATCAATCATATGTTATCAAATTGTTTACTTTTGTAAAAGAAGAAAAAGACAATTATAAAATTAAATAATAAAAATAAATTTCCACAATTGCCTTTCTCTTATTTCAGAGTGGCCTACTGTGGTCCCCACTTGTAGCAACACGTTCAGGTTGATGTTTGCTAGTGCACGAACAATTTTTGCAATATGGAGCAGTTTCAGCAAAAGTAATTTTAGCTTTTTTTTCAAATAGTTACTGATTTTCCACCAAATGCCAAACAAATTTTTTCACAATTAAACAGTTGTTTACAAACAAACAGCTGTTTACTAAATGCAAAAACTGTCGCCTGTCAGGGTAAAATTTTAATTCACATTAGTGAGATTTTAATGCATGTTAACGCTGTTGTCTGTTTACGCTAAAAAACAAAAACAAAAACTAATTCTTAATTTTAATTGGTTTTTCAACATTATCTACTAAATAAAGGCCACTCTAATGACCATGTTTGTATGAGTGTAAGCTTGAGTACTGCATAGATTAAGTGACTAGAAAAGTTTTATTCTACTAAAAAATTATGACAATTGTGATGATGTTTCACTTGCTTCTGCACATTATACAGTCAACTATAAAAACTTTCAAATATATTCAACATAGAACATGCTTAATATGTATATTTCAAATACTAAAAACTTGAAGAGTTGTTCATATTAAAGAGTATGAAAACTTTTTCCACTCACTGTTTATGTACAATTATAATCCTACATATATACACATGCATATTGCTCTTTTTCTAGTTCATCATATTTTATGTAACGAAAACACAAGTGCTATGGATGACATTTATAGATTTGTGTTTGAGGAAATTATGAAAGTTTTTAAAATGTTTTTGCCAGTGTATTGAAACAAATAATTTTAAAGTTTTATTTAGTTTTTGCTCGTTTTGTTATATTCCATTTTTATGTAGCAAATTGCAATTTGCAAAGATAATAAATATATAAGTATGTATTTTTAATGGAAAAATGTGTATTGTATTGTATTTTAAATCGTAGGAGATTTTAACTATTGTGTTTTTATTTCAATTAAAAATATTTTTAATGCTTCAGCAAATAGCTATGTAGTCTTTATTAGTTATTTGAATCTAGTTTATTTGCATTTATAACAAACATGCATTTTACATAATTTATTGCAAAATTTTCCATTAATTCGAAACGTATTTATTTACCAAATGTTTTATCAATCATCAATCAATCAATGTTCTATCAATAGCTACATGTTATACATATTACTACTTTCAATACAAAAATGCCAGTTTTGGAAGTCTTGTTAAAATGAAAAACTCTAATAATGATTAAAAGAAACCTCCCTTCAATCAACCATATCAATGCGTATATTTTGAGTTTATAATACCCTATTACTGTGTGATTATAAATATAATTAAAAACAATTTAGAGTGCAAACTTCGGCAAACGTCACAAGAAATACAAAACCTACACTGGTTATAGGACTAGAATATCCTTATTCCTTGTTTTCTATTCAGTCTTAGTGCATATTTTATTATTATTTTATATACATATGTATTATTGTTTGTCTGATTTCCATAATTCACTTGAGTGTAATTTAAGAATTTATAAAATTAAAAGAACATTTAAAAAAGGGTAAGGATGATAAGGTGATGCTTCTTTTGGTTGAATTTGATCTTGGAACAGTGAATTTTATACATATTAGTATTCAAGTGAATTTCGGAAGTGGATCTTATATGAGGGATATAGTCACATATAGACCGATATTTTCAAAATGCAGCAGTTTGTTTTTGGCATATATGTATATGATCCGTATAAAATTTTGGATCAGTACCGTTTTTTATAAAAGATTTATGAGTATTAAAGTGATTTTCGGAAGAGAAGAGAATTCACACAATTTTGTGGGATGATTTTTGTGCATATTTAAATGAAATATATAAAGTTTTGAGTCGGTACCGATATTTAAAAGAAAGCTTAATGATTACATAATCATGTGGTCTTATATGGGAGCTATGACCAATTATAGGCCGAACACGATAAAATAAAGTATAACAATTTATTTGCCTATGGAGATTATTTATATCAAATTTAAACCGTTTAACGTTATATATACCAGTTTTATACGTAGTTTAGTGATTATTGGAGGCGGACTTTATATGGGGTCTATGGTCAAACATGGACCGAACTATGTAAAATTTCGTTTTGCGATTTCTTTTTGCCTAAAACTTAGTTTTGCTGAATTTTGTATTGATATTCCAATTTTGTAGGCATTTCTGTATAATTAAGCAATATTTCGGGAAGATTTTTGTCTGGGGGCTATGAGAGATCATGGACCTATTCTTACCATTTTCCTTTTCGTCTTTTATCACATAAACAACGTATACAAAATTTAATGGGAATATCTGCAATATATTTTAAAAAAAATTGGAAGAAAATATCAATTTTTTATGGAGGTTGTCTTACATTTTGATCCATAACTCTGGGTTTACTACACCGATTATGCCGGTTTTCAATATCAAGCTGCATAGGAGAATTATAAACGGGTTTTTGTTAACTCTGTTGAGTTTGGTTGTGTCTTTTGGACGTGAGAGTGTTTTACAGAGACAGACAGATAGAATTTAACAAGTATCAAGAATATATATACATTGTTGGGTCTCAGATGAATATTTCTCAGTGCAATACACAGAATGGCAAACTGATATATACCCTCATTCACTACTTATGGTGGTGGAGGGTATTAATTTTTATTTAGCAAAAAGGTGTGTTACGAGTATTTATATAAACCAATATCATAGGACAGCTTTAAAAGCATTTAAAAAATAAAATAGTGTGTACCTGTAATTATATGCAAATATATATAAAAAGTGAAGTATATTACAATTGCTCACATAGTCCTCATAGAAATATTTTCCTAGATCAGAACTTTACAGCTCAGACTCATATAGATATACACAATTTCAATTTCACCACAAATAACTTTTATATAAAAATTGACTATTGTTTCCATATTAGAAAATATCTTTAATATTTTAAAAGTGTTGATATCGGTATAAATTATCACTATGGATAAGAATATACAAAGGTAATTGAGACGTTTAGAAGTATTGTAGGGTACAAAGCCATATATAAAAGTAAAAACAGGTAACGATTCCATATACAACAGCAAATTTTACTAAATTTTGTTCCCTTTTTCCTTCGATAATCAATCATTTGCTTTATACTTTCAAACAACTGTCAAATGTACCTACATCAAATGTCAGTGTTATTTTATATTTTTTTTTTAAATTTGGTGGTATTACATTTTACAAGATTAAGTTTTCATAAGTTGGATAAGATATAAGACAGGAAAGCAAATTATAATGTAAAGTTAATGCGATTCATTGTGATCGCCTACAACATTTTCTCTTCTGCCAAGAACGATTTAAAATTTTTAATATGAAATCTTAATGTAGAAATAGATAATCCTTAACGAACTAAGATCCTCAATGAAGGGAATGTCAAGAACAATCATCTTGTAATGCATTCTGAGCTATTTTAAATCCATTTCGAGAAATATTCAATAAAAATTTCGTTCAATGTAGACCAATGTACATGTTACATTAGAGTGTTTCAAGGATGCAAGGACGAAAAAAAATTTCAAGCTAAAAGTCGTCCAAAGCCCAAGAATTGTTCTATGGATTGCAGATATACGTTCCACAAAATATTAGGATTTTGGGATAAAAGTACAAAAATTTTATGATGGTCGGCCGATAATTGGTAATAGCTCTTATTTTAGGACCACATCCGAAAAAGACAGTAATATATAATATATTTCTTATAAATATCATAGCCCCCATATAAGGTCTACATCCGAAATTCACGTTTATACTAGTATGCACAATATATGTCTAAATTCAATGTGAGATATACTCATACGCATAAATAACTTTAAGAATATCGGTCCATAATTGGTCATAGTTGCCATATAAGGACTATTTCCGAAAACAAGTTAACCCACAAAAATGTCTATTAAATATCGATATCGGACCAACTTTTATACAGTTCAGAAAATTTAATCCAGAAATCATACTAGTATCAGTTATACGACAGATACAAGCTGTCAGACAGTACTTGCCAATATATATATACACATATGGTATACATATCCATTTTGATATTATCTGGTAATTTCGCCAGATTAAATGTGGAAACTTTAGCAAAAGTACATTTACTTTTTGTTTTAATATCCAGCTTTTGTTAATGTACGTATTATGGTTGGTCAGAAAAAGTACATACTTAATTTTATAATAATTAACTATTTATTAGACAAGGTTTGTTGGTTATTTTATTGTCTTGTATACTGTATACCAGAGGAGGGAAGACTCGTTTTAAATTAAGAAACAAAGGAGAATTTTTGCGATCAATTTCAAATACCTGGATAGGTCAACTCCTTTGTTCAAACGCTTTAAAACCAGATAAAAGACGTGGAAGGTCAAAAAAACGCATCCTATATAGGAACGGGATTGTAAAATCCACTGAAATTAACCCTTTGCAGGAAAATTTCAACCGATATTGTGCTAACCTACCAGGGCGAATAGCCAGAAAAGTGGCTCATGTTACTGTGTATTGGAGATTTATGCTAGTCTATAATTGGTCTACTTCTATTATAATAAAACTCTTGTAAATAAAGTTATTGAGATCAAATTCAACCAACAGAATCTCACAAACTTATAAACTTACTCCTTTTATCTCGTCCACCACCACAAGTGGTGAATTATGGTATATATACGTTTGTTATTCCATGTGAGACTTTGATAATATTTATTTGGGATCCAACAAAGTATATATATTCTTGTGGATCTCACGTGCAAAATACACAACTAAACTTCATCAAATTTCCAGAAAACTATTTTTCGTTTTGTCAGGCTGTTTGGTGTTGAAAATCAACAAAACTTTTATAGTAGAACCAGAGTTATGGACTAAAATGTAAGACAACCTCCATACAAATTTTATATTCTGTAACCATTTTAATAATTGGTTTCTCATAACCCCATACAAATATCTTCCCGAAATATGGCTCAATTATAATAAATTAAAATATTAATACAAAATTCAACAAAAATAAGTTTCATGTGAAAAGAAATAGCAAAACTAAATTTTGTTTAGTTCGGTCCATATTTGATCATAGACCGCATTTAAGGTCCACATCTGGTATAAACACTGTTACCAGATTAAAATTCGACACAAATAATCCTCATAGATATATAAACTGTTCTACTAAATTTTATAATGATCGGTCCATAAATGGTCATAGCTCCACATTTAAAAAAATCATTCATCGTTATACAGGAGGGTGCAACGGCACACACTGCACATGCCACAACTGATATGCTGAAGCATGCATTTCCCGGGCGCCTAATCTCCCAGCTCCAGACTTCTTTTTGTGGGGCTTTTTTAAGGTCGCGGGTTTATGTCAACAAGCCTCAGTCTCTTGCAGCTCTTAAAGACAATATCCGTTAAGAATGTGAGGACCTATCGCCGGAAGTTTTGGCCAAAGTGATGGAAAATGCCATAAAAAGGGCTCAAGTGACAATCAACTGTAGCGGCGGCCATTTACATGACATCATATTCTCGACTGGATGTAAAAAAATGAAAAGACCAAATAAAAATAATCCACTAGAAGAATCAAAGTTTTTAATTTTTTTTTTTTAATTACAGCCAAAAACATCGAAAGTTTACTTTTGCGCCACCTTGTATATACTCAAAAATATCAGCACTGACCCAAAAGTTTACATAGATCATTTACATATATATTAAAAACATACTACATGATTTTGAGAATAGCGGTCCATACTTGACCATATTCCTCTCTTCCAAAAATTACTTTAATACTCATAAATCTCATATAAATAACGTTATTGATCCAAAATTTTACACGGAGCATTTATATATATGCCGAAATCAAACTGCTGCATTTTGACAATAGCGGCACATATTTGACCATATCCCCTAAATAAGGTCCACTTCTGAAATTCACGTTAATACTAATATGAATCTTAAATATACCATTATTATATTGAAATTCATCCCCACCATACAATTCTAGGAGCGCTCCAAAAAAAGGAGTCAAAAAAGAGTCCAACTAAAAAGCATTTTCGGAGCGAAAGAAAATTTTGCTTACTAAATTTATTTTTTTTCCATTTTTATATATTTTATTTAAATGAATTCCATTTTTTTTTCTTTTTACTGTAAATACAATTTATTTAATTATTTCCATTTCTAATTTAGTTTATTTGTAAATGAATTCCCGGTTTTTTGTTTTTTTTTTGCAGTTGTTTCTTTGGCCGAGTGATGAATTTAAGTATGTTATTTTTTTAAAGCTAAAATGGCCTAAATTTATTCAATGTAAATAAAAATCCAATTTTTAATTACAATATTTTCCCGACGTTTCGTCGATTGTTTGTCGACTTTTTCAAGGGATTGTCTATTTAAAAATTATAAAACAATAAAATAAATACAATAATGTAATACATAAACAATATAGACTTACAATATGAAATCTTTTTTAACACATTAACAAGTCCTAGATGTAATCTTTCAATGTATAACAGATCAAGTGATGGCAACCATATAACTCGCATTTATGTTGTTCGTGTCTTCTTTCAAATTCATTGTTCTCTTAATTTGTTGTTGTATTCTAAAGCTCTCAATTTTCTATATCTAGAAGGATGTGTTGTGCCAGTGCTGTTGTCTCTTTTCTCCGCATTATGCCCATTTTGTGTTCTCCCATTCTTGTCTCCAGTGTACGTTTTGATGTTCCTATATAAATTTTCTCGCATTGTTGTGTGTCATTTCCTTCACACTGTAATTCGTATACAATGTTAATTCGTTGTTGTTTATTAATTGGCGTCTTAACTCTAGAAAAAATCGAGTTTAATGTCAAATTGGGTTTGTATGCAAAACAGATGTTTTTTGTTTTTATTGACGACCGTATGTTATTATTGTCAGTTAACCCAGGTATATATTTTACACTGTAAAATGATATCCGCTATAGTAGGTGATAGTGGGTTCCCCATTGGCATACCAAAAATTTGGGTATAAATATTTTCACCAAACATAAAATAATTATTATCATATAGACAGAATTTAAGTATTTTTGAAAATTGTGCGCTGGACATCTTCGTATGGTCCCTAATAATATTCCATTTCCTCATTATTTTGTTTATTGCCGTCTGAATCGGGATGTTCGTGAATAGTGAAATTACGTCAAACGATATTAATATTTCATTGTTGTCAATTTTTACGTCGCTCAGTCAGAAATTATGACTTTTAGAATATTACCAACGTATTTTGATAACTGCTAACATGGTACCTGCACTGATGATACAATAGGTCGTAGGGGTGTCCCTTCCTTATGTATTTTGGGTAAGCCGTATATTCTAGGTGCATTAGCTGCAGAACAAAGAAGTCTACGTTTTTCCCCTATATTAATATTATTACTTTTGTAGAGGTCCGCAATGATGGTATTGTTTTGTCTCTGAAGTTTGGCAGTTGGATCTGCTCTTGAAATTCTGTAGGTGTTTTTGTCTCCTATAAGTGCTTGCATTTTCCCCTCATACTCACTCTTATACATTGCTACCGTCTTATTCCCTTTGTCAGCCTGTATAATAATTATGTCTTTATATTTTCTTAAAAGTTTCTTAGTTTTCTCGAAAATTGTTAGGATAAACTTGTTCTTTTTAGTGTTTTTAAAGCTTCTTTTAAAAGCGGCTACTTGATTTGCTAATTTCGTTCTAGCGACGTCCTTTTCTTTATCCAAATTTCCATCCATGGCCTGTATACATTGTACCACAGCAGCTATTATATGTAGTGGGGAGAAGTTTCGTTTATCTACCGGTAATGCGAATTTTCTGCCAAGTGATAGTATCCACTTGCACTCCATCGGGATATCATAATCCGTTTTATTTTCAAACCAGTGCTTTGAAAATGCTAATCCATGTAATTTGATCTGTTTTTCCTTCAGTGTAGTTAATTTTTCAATGTGTCTTTCCTTAACATTCTTCAGTATTTGTTTTGATCTGTCTCTTTGTGTGTTCATAAATTTAGTGTGGTCTTCTTCTGTTATCATGTCTTTAATATTAATATTTAAGTGATAAAGTTTTCGTTCAATTAATTTAATATTTGTATTAGTCTGTGAAATTCCAAGTTCAAAATTTTTTTATGAAAATTGTGTTCTATTGTTCTTAGTTTTCTTTTTATTGTTGTACATTCAAAAAGATTTTCAATCCGTTTTGTTTAAGTAAAAACAATTTAAAAAAAAATAATAAATGTGAACTTCTAATTTTTTATATTTAAAATTGCAATGACTCTTCTCTGACATGATGTAAGAGCTCTTCCTGAGCCCAAAAAACCCTCATAAAAGACTCTTTTCTGACAGTATCTAAGAGCTCTTTCCGACGGACCACTTTCAAATGTAATTACTCTCTTTTCTGAAGGTTTTCGAAGAAATAATGATTGTTTTTTGAACTCATAAAGAGCATGAACGCTCCGGAAAAGGTGTCAGAAAAGACTTTTTCTGACTCATATGGCTTGCTGGGTCGTGAGATATCCTGATATGCAAAGGAAAATCGGCACAAGATTTGTCATTGCTCCCATATAAAAACCACTTCCGAATAACAAATTAACCCGCAATAATGTTTAATAAATATTGAACCAACTTTTATTCAGATCAGAAATTTTAATCCAGAATTCATGCTAATATCGATTAAACGGCAATTATGCTACTGGATTTTGTAGATGTCAGTCAATACTTGTGGTGAATATGGAAACATATTTTTTTTAATTTTTTAAATTGTTAAATTCAAGATTGTAATTACATCAATTAAAAATGGTCTTAATTAGATAAAATATTCAAACAATATATAAAATACTAATAAAATTTGTGCTGAAACTGAATAAGAAACACAGAATAAGGATATTCTAGTCCTAGGAAAGTCCCGAAATATGTATAGTGCCAAGCAAAATGGATGCTGAAATATATGTAGATATTTCTAGTAGGCTTTGCAGCTGAGTTATATGGTGATAATTGGGCATTCCAACCAAATAACGCTGCGAATCATGACGCACATAACAAAAATAAATTGTTTTAACACCCATAATATAACTGTATTAGAGTGGCTCATCATAAGTTGCGATCTCTAATCTTTGGGGAATAAATTGGTATAAAAAACTTGGCAGGATCAATGCCTGCCATATCATATTATTATTATAAAGAAATTACAAACTGTATGACAAACTTAAGGGTATAACAAAAAAAAAACTATTGATATATTACATTTCTGCATACTTATATTAAATTCATATACATTTATACAAACTAACAAAACTTAAAACAAAAAACCTTCATACTTCTTTTTCTAGAAAATCGAGCTGGCCCCTCAAATTTAGGCAACGTTATTAGTCAAATACTGCTATGCAAACAAATAACGCCTGATTTTAATCAAGAGGAATTATGTAGCATCACAAAAGACTCCCAGGACATTGCGATGTTGCTATCGGAATTGCAAGAATTCATGCCACAGCATGAAACATACCTGGGTAAGTTTAATTCAATTTCATTACAAATTTTAATGGCAATTTATTTGTTTAGAATTTAAATTTATATTTTGCCTGTCTTCATTGCTGTTGCTTACTTGTTTGTTATTGTCTGCATAAAAAAAAGAGAAATAAATAATTGGTAGTTGGTAGTAAAAATAGAAACAATGTGTTGGAGTTGTACCTATCCCAAAGCCATTTGATTGCAATAAATAGGATTTATTGTCTGCTGTAATTCTGTAATTGCAAATTTGTATAGGATTTATATTGTATGGGATCTAAAGGTTAAATTTTTTCTTTATTATTAGATGAATTTTATGTAATATAGAATTTAAAGCAACTATTGAACATTTGTTTTTAAACATTTATTTTAATTTCATGGGATTAGGATACATGTATATATTGTGGTTGGTAGAGCCAATGAAATGATAGGAGGATATATTAAACAATAATATTTTTTTTAAGCTACAATACAAATAACACATACGAGGTCTGATCAAGAAATAACCGTTATTTTAAATTTTTTCAAAAAGTATTTATTTATTCATCAATAACTATCTTGTCCCCTTCAAAGTGATCCCCCTCAGATATATTACACTTATGCCAGCGTTTTTTCCAATCTTCGAAACACTTCTGAAACGCGCTTTTTGATATTGCCAACAGCTCCTGCTTCGATTTTTCTTTTATCTCCTCAATCGTAGCAAATCGCTTTCCTTTCATCGGATTTGGGAAGAGGAAAAAGTCAGCGGGTGCCAAGTCCGGTGAATAAGGTGGTTGAGGCATGATAACGGTTTTGTTTTTGGCCAAAAACTTACGCACAAGCATCGAAGTATGAGTTGGTGCGTTATCATGGTGCAAAATTCATGATTGGTTTTTCCATAATTCTGTGCGTTTCTAACGAATTGCTTCGCGCAAACGGCGCACAACTTCAAGTTAGTATTCCTTATTGACCGTACGACCTTGCGGCAAGAATTCGTAATGCACCACGCCATTGCATTCGAAGAAAACAGTAAGCAAAACCTTCACATTTGACCGAACTTGACGTGCTTTTTTCGGTCTTGGCTCTTCCGGACGTTTCCATTGGGATGATTGGGCTTTGGTTTCAATGTCATAGCCATACACCCGATGTTCAACAGCTCCTGAGCGATGTCCATGCGACGTTGTTTTTGCTCCAAATTTAGCAATTTTCGAACAATCTTCGCTGTCACACGTTTTATGCCTAAAACATCCGTAAAAATTGCTTGGCATGAGCTGAACGATATGCCAACATCATCGGCAACCTTTCTGATATTGATTCGACGATTATACAAAATCATTTTCTTCACTGCTTCAATGTTTTCATCGGTTGTTAACGTGCTCGGGCGACCAGGACGAGCTACGTCATTGACATCTTCTCGGCCTTCCTTAAAGTGGTTATACCACAATTGAACTTGTGTTCTGCTCATAGTAGACTCGGCAAACGCCACAGTCAACATTTCAAATGTCTTTACGCATTTAATTTCATTTTTTTACACAAAACTTAATACAGTTTGTTTGATCCATTTTTTCGAATAGTAAAAAATCGAAAAGCACACCAAAACACGACAAAGTGACAATCCAAAATGGCTGATATTACCAACATATATAACAGACATATGTACCAATATAACAGAGAAAAAATGCAATTTCAAATAACGGTTATTTTTTGATCAGACCTCATATGTACGTAGCAGTTCCCTGTATAAACAAACCCATATAATTACAGATAATTTTTGAAATATTTGCTTTAAAATGTTTAATAATTTATTTTTTTACAGAACGCCACACAGCTCTGGACACCAATGGGCCGTGGGCAAATAAAGGTCGCCATAATTATATTTGCAAAAACATGAGTTTACTTTGTTGTGTCTCGCGCCCCAATTATCTCTGAAAGTAAACATAATAATCTAATGTTATCAAATATTATATTAATTATGTCTATAAAAGTTAACTCTTTCCAATTATATTTATCCAAATATTTCAAAAAAAAAAAAGGTAAATATTAATTAAATGCAAAACTTTTTTTCTTCTTTTAATAATCAATGGCAATTTTTCAAGACAAACAAGAAAGATCAAAATAATTTTTTAAGAAAATAAATAATATCTAATTTAAACATACAAACAAAAAATGCACCAATTAGTAAATTAAATGAATAATTATAATGAAAGAAAAGTACTTAAAAGAAGTTAAGAAATTAATGTTAACATTACACATCAATTACTAAGTATAAATTAGTCTTTAATTAATAATAAGTTAAGAATTTATTTAATAAATAACTTATAACTTACATATACATCCATATAGAAATATTTTAAAAAAAAAACACGAAAGTGGTTTACAATTTTAAGAAAATTTCAAATACCTGAATATTTATTTAGTTAAGTGTTAGTAAAAGTAAAAAAAAGAATAAACAATTTTAAAGAACAAGTAACAATTTAAATTTAGCTATAAGTTATTGTAATTATAAACAAGCAATTTCCCATACGTCTTTCTATAGCACTAGACTCATGGCCGAATTCTCGGTCATTAGTTAACTATTGGTAAACTAAAATACTAACTATTGTTTAACTATTACTTGGTATTCTTATGGCAAACTAAGCATTGCGAATAAAGAATCATTAGTTAAGCCTTTGCCATTAGCTAACTAAAGACTGTGAATTTAGCCATCGAAGACATACAATTAATCGCTCAATTATTTTTTGGATTTAATTAAAAAAAAGTTTGTAGGTTCGAAAACTATTATCACTCAAATTGTAACAAAAAAGTAGACTTATTTGAAGGTTTCTTAATTGCATATATGCAAATAATTTAAAATATAAACGCTTAAATCAATATCATAATTTAAAAAGTAATAATAGGTGTGCTATTCAGATAATTCCATTTTTTTATATATTTATATTCGTTATATCCTCGATTCGCTGTAATAAAAAAATTGGTCATGTTTGCTCTTTTAGGCCAACTTTTACATGTATTTTATCCATAATAAGGCAGCTGTTGAATTTTTGAAAATTTTTTTATAGAATTCGTGCTTTTCAGCAACACTTTTTCACTATGTTTAGAATCATTCTCCGGTTTTATTTTACGCGAACAATTCTGTGCCAAGGTTTGTTTATAACGTTTTATAATATTATTTACCATACTTTTGTGCAGCTTCAGCTATTTCCAATTATTTAAACAATGTCGGATTTTCAAGGAATTTCTACATGGTTTTTTATTTACTATTTAAATTTTCTTTGCTTACTACGTACAAATATATTTTGGCAGATTACAATTTTTGACAGAATAAATTGTGGCCAGATTTTACGTGATCACTGCTTTATTAACAAATTAAATATAATGTTTGCTTACACTCAATTCATATAATAAATTTGTTATTTGTTAAAACAAATTTTCATATGTATACAAAAAGCAAATATTGACTTGCTAAATAAACTATTTGCAAATTCAATAATGAAATTTAAATATTTATTAAAAAAAGAAAACGGTGTTAAATAAACTTAATAATTACAACTAAGTTAGAAAAAAGTAATAGAAACATTTAATTAGCATTGTTTGGATTCAAATAAATGGCTTAACTAAATGCCAAATACAACTAATTTTATATATAACAAGTAAGAAAATATAGTCGGTCAAGCCCGACCATATAACACCCTACACCCAGTATAAAAACTAAACAGTTTTTCAGAAATGGGCGCTATATGCAAGGTATTACCTTCCATATAGAGGATCAACCAAAAATTTAATGGTATGACATCCGTGAATATAAATATTGTGTATGTTATAATTTATTTGGATATAAATAGTTGTAAAAGATTTATGGAGGTTACAGTGAATTACGGAGAGGGTCTTATATGAGAGTTTTGACTAATTATGGACCAACCATTGTAAAATTGGGTGTCATTATTTCTGTACATAAGAAACTTACTTTTATCAAATTTTATTCGGATAACAACATTTTGAAGAGATTTATAGTCGTTAAAGTGATTTTCGGAAGTGGGCCTTATATGGGAGCTATGACTAATTATGGACCGATCATCATAAAATTCTTCCATATTATTTGTACATGTACGAAACATATTTGTGTACAATATTATTTGGATACCAACATTTTTAAAAGAGTTATGTTCTTTAAAGTGTTTTTCTGAAGTGGGCCTTATATGGAAGCTACGACTAATTATGGACTGATATTGTAGATGTGATTTATCTTCATCTATAACTTACTTGTGGTGAAATTTGTTTGGATACTTTCATAATTCAAACATTTATTATCGTTAAACTCCTATTTCGGGAGGACATTTGTATGGGGTCCAGGTGAAATAATGGTACGATTTCCACTAGTTTTAAAATTGCGACCTGTACTCTGTGCACAAGCTTTACGTGGTCAGCCAGCCAGCCAGCCAGACGGACGGACATCGTTAAATCGACTAAGGAAATGAGTCTAAGTCGATAGGTGTACTTTAAGGTGGGTGTTGGATCAATATTTATGGGCGTTACAAACACTATTGTGGTGTGGGGTATAATAACGACTTAAGCTATACAGTTGGTTCAGAAAGTGACTGCTAACCTTGTATTTTTTAAAGATGCTCTTTATGGTAATTAAAATCCTTTGCGATTTTACAATGCTTTTCTTATTAAAAACACTAAATTAAAATTTGTTTAGCATGTAAGCCGCATAGATTTAACACAAAAAGTAAATGTATTTCTTAATTACAACCTACACTACCATGGTGTTAAGGGTATATTGGATTTGTGCTAATGGTTGTTACTCAGAATCATTTCGATTTAACGTTGTCCGTTCGTATGGCTGGGTGTAAATGTAAACCTTGTGCGCAGAGTAAGTTTGAAGATATTTTGATTAAATTTGGTACATGATATTTTATTGGTATAAGGGTGGTCTATTTCCTTCCGAAATAGGAGTTTATCGGCTAAAAATGATTGATTTATATACGTATCTCAAAAAATGACTCCAGAAATAATTTGTACAATATACATCAACAAATTTTGTGCAGATCGGTAGCTGCCATATAATTCCCGCTGTCGAGAGTCACTTTAGAAAGCATAACTCTCTTAAAAATGTTGATATCCAATTCATATTCAACATACGGCTGTTTTATATATACATATACAGAAATCATGACAACTAATAACGGTCTGAAAATCTGTTGTTACACATATACTAGGTGTAGGGCATTATATGATCGGGCATGACCGGCTATACTTTCTTAATTGTTTTCACTTCAAAAAGTAAGTGCTCATCACTAACAAGCTTTGATTTGCATACGAAATATTTTGCAACAACAATAAATTTTCATAGAAGCTGTAGCAAAAAATGTCAAATAATTTTATCAGCGGTTGTTGCCAAAAGAGTTAATATTTATTTAAAAAAGTTTAAACATGAAAAGAAGCCATGTAATAACAAATTTGCGAAAATCGAACAAATCGTTGCTTAAAATTGATAAAATTCTTACTGCTATTTAACAAATTGTTGACAGATATAACAAACCAAAATATTTTGCAAACAAGCCTAGATATGGACGCCATCGGGCCCTTTCTAATGGTGAAAAAAGACATATTGTGCAGGAAATAAAGAAAATCAGGCAACAAAAATAAAAACTATTAATACCAACTTCAACAAAAGCGTTTGTCCAACAGTCGTGTTTCCCGTAAAAAACCCTATATCGGAAAACTAAACAAAATCAAACGACTTAAATACGCCAAAGAACATCGAAATAAATCGAACGACTCTTGGAACAGAGAGAGTTTTTACAGATCACAGCAAATTTAATATATGTATATGGAAACGATGGAAGAAGTAGAAAATGGAGAAAACCAAATGGGGAGTTAAAAAAAACACAAATTTGTGTCCAATTTTTAGACATGGTTCCAGTGTGGAGATGTATGAGTGCTACTGGAGTTGGAAATTCACATATAATCGACGTCATAATGGACCACAGGACGTATATTGACCTCTTAAAACTCATCTCCATCCCAGCATGCAAAAAATGGGTATATCAGAAAACTTCATATTTACACTAGATAACGACCAAAAACACACGGCTCATAATACTTAGTTATTGTATAACACTCCAAAATGGATGGAGACTTCCCCCAATCATCCGATATTAATTCTATAGAAAACTTGTTGGATAATTTAAACAGAAAACTTAGAGAGAGCGAGAAATAAGGAATAGGACTGATCTAATAATAGCTTTACAGGAAGAGTGGAATAACATTCCTCCATTGGTGACCCAAAACTTAGTGAATCTAGAACAATGGCTGCCATACAAAATAAAAATAACTGTTTTACGCGATTTTTATTGCAAAAAATAAAAAACTGAACTATTTTTCGTTATGCGTTGTGATTTTGAATTAATTAACATTTTTATTTATGTTTTTTGTATTAGTTTTAATTTTTACTAAAGAACCAACTTCTTTGCGCAAAATAAAGTTAGCCAAAGGTGGGAACTCACTTTTTGAGTCAACTGTAAATATTGTTATACAATTTAAACTGAAGGCTAATATGTACATATGTATATATATATATGTGTCTATGCATTTTTATTTGACAAATCCCTATATCCTTTGTTTTGCTTTTAGTTTTAGCAGACCATTTTCTCTATTGGAAGTAAATTGCCACTTTTTAATACGGCCTACATTTTCTGTTGTTGTCATCCGCTTTAATGTTATAATTTATATGTATACATAAGTGATTGACAAATGAAATGGGTGGCATAAAAGTTTAAAATATTTGAAATTGGTTTTTATGTACATACATATGTATGTATGTATGTATGTATGTATGTACATTTAATCGTATTGTTGTGACAAACAAACAAACAAACAAGAAATAAAAAGAAAACAAAAGTAAATATCACTTATAAATCAATTTTCGTTATTTAATACACATTGAGAAAATGTTGACATGCAACGTATAGAAATGCTTACAACAAACGTTTTTAAATGAAAAACATTCAACTACACAGCTACACATACATACATATTTGTAGGTAGGTACATACACGTACTCAACCGAAATTGATTTATAAAGTAAAACCTACAAAAGTTTTAAATTTATTTGTTCCGTAACAGATAGTTAAAAGAATTTATTTAGTGATTTATAGTTTTTGTAGTATTTTTGCTTCCAACGTGCATATCTCAACAATGACCAAACATTTAATTTGAATCTCTGTTTTTAATACAACTCTTACTTTTGCAGAAAATCTAATCTCAGGAGACATACATAGTCTTAAGTTCGGATAGTTTGTTAGATTTGAAGTTACACAATTTGAGAATTACGCATGAAATAAACGATGCACACTGTCTATAATACATCCAACAACGGAGGGAGTGCTGCCATTTTCGAATTTATTTACCCATTCCAATGTATATGTATTGAAAGTGCGCACAGTCTACACCATTGCACATTACACACCAATCACAAAATACACACAAGAATCTATACAATTCTGTATCTGCACTTAATAAAAGTTTCTGCTTTAGACTTTTGAATTGAAGACTTCTCCAATCCCTTAAATATAGAAAGAAATTTTAAAATTTTAACAAAGTACATTATTCAAAATTATTAAAATACAAAATTCAATTTCAAAGATATAAGAATTTCCTTTACTGTGGAATCAATACAAATTATCTTTTTCAATCACTTAAATCTCATATCTTGAGACAAAAAATGCATAAAAAATAAAATAAAATTTACGACCTACTCCGAATTTATCACCAGTTTTATTTTAAAAATAGTTTTCTAATGGGAGCCTTATATTGAGATCTTTAACTAATTATGGACCGATCGTTATTTAATTAGAATCTATTATTTTTATAACCACCACCACTATCATTTGTATATATAAGAAACTTCTTTAGAATTTCATTTGGAAACATTTGTAATTCATTTATGCTCCTTAATCTCAGGATTGGCACCTTGGTCTGGCCAGACCAAATCTGACTTATAAACTTGGATATTTTATCTTCAGGAACACAAATCAAATAAAGATGAACATAATAGCAATAAATGGCACAAGGTGAATCGGCTGAAACTAATGTTAAATAGATTGGAGTATGATAGAAGAGTGGAGAGAAAAATTATGCAAAATTGATCTCTACGTCTAGCTGGTCCACAACTCACATAGAATGAATTTGGAAAAAAAAATGTTAATATATCTCAAATTTCTAAACCGTAAGTCCGTAAACAATAAAGTTTTCTGTAGTTACATTAGAAATGACCTAAAAATGCAAATTCCCTATTTATTCCCTAATTAATTTGACACGTGGAAAAGACAAGGAAGTCATACTGTACATATATCAGTGGCCGGTAAATTTTGTCTATTTTTATAAAATATAGAAAACTTTTGACAAATAAGAAATTCATTGCAGACTTGTTTGGAAAACAAGGCCATTATAAGATTTGGCGGAAACAAAAATTGTTTAAACCGAAAAAAGTTTGCTTTTATTCAGGCAATTTGTGCAAGACAATAAAATTATTTTTTCTCTTCATTTTTTATTTATTGAATCTTCATAATTTAATCAAATCATATTCTAATATATTATTTTATGTCCTAACCAATGCCGGACGAAAATGAAAACAAAATTTAAAATTTTTTCAAACATACCCCACAATTCCAAAAAAAGTTTTATTCCAAAAGTTTAAGCTTTTAGATTTCTAGCTATATTGCCTACACTAGGTTTGAGCTTGCCAAAAACCAATGCAAAATAAATAAGATGATATTGAGCCATATAAAATTGGTTATTATATTTGGAACTCGACTATGCGATGTGAGAACATTTGCCCTAATTTAATTTTAATTTAATTTTACATAAAAATAGATAACAAAGTTTTTTAATTTTTTTCGTATAAAATAGGAAATATTTTATTAAATTCAGCTTTGAAAAGAACAAAATTACCTTTTTATGCCGAAAATTGTAAATTCATACAACTTCTGATATAAAAAAATATTTAGAAAAACAAGTCGGAAAGTTTAGAAAAAATTAGGATCCGCTATTTTTTTTTATTAAAAACACAATAAAGACAACAAATATAATGAATTTAATATTACTGAAATTTCTAAGGGTTTTAATACAAGATTATTCAATGCCTGCAATTATTGGATGGGAATTCCTTTACTGTTCAAGGAAGATTCATCATGACTCCTAATAAAATGTTTAAAGTTATTGCCTGATCTTAAGTTAAAGTTCCCACGATTACTATATATGTGGAGAACATCTTCAACTTTATATAGACTAAATAGTTCCTTAAATTTCTCATCAATGAATTTCTAATGTATCGTCAATTTACAATGTAAGTATTATCTTACTAGTGCACCTTCATTCAGAAAAATATCCTTTGTTATACCCTACACCACAACAGTGGGGAGGGTATATTGGATTTGTGCTGATGTTTGTAACGCCCAGAAATATTGTTCCAACACCCACCTTAAAGTATACCTATCGACTCAGAATCTCTTCCTGAGTCGATTTAACGATGTCCGTCCGTCCGTCTGGCTTGCTGGCTGGCTGGCTGGCTGGCTACTCATTTGTGGTGACATTTGTATGGGGGCCAGGTGAAATAATGGACCGATTTAAATTCTGGCTGGCTGGCTGGCTGGCTGGCTGGCTTTCCATGTAAAGCTTATGCGCAGAGTACAGGTCGCAATTTAGAAGATATTTCGATAAAATTTGGTGTACAATACTTTTTCGGCCCAAGGACAAATCTGATTTAAACTGGTGGAAATCGGTCCATTATTTCACCTGACCCCCATACAAATGTCACCACAAATGAGTAATAAATATTGAAACTAGTGGAAATCGGTCCATTATTTCACCTGGCCCCCATACAAATGTCACCACAAATGAGTAATAAATATCACTTAAAAGAGCATAACTCTTTTAAAAATGTTGGCATCCAAATAATATTGAACACAAATATGTTTTGTAAATATACATATAATATGGTACAAATTTATGATGATACGTACATACTTAGTCGTAGCTTCCATATACGGCCCACTTCCGGTAATCACTTAAAAGAGCATAACTCTTTTAAAAATGTTAGCATCCAAATAATATTTAACACAAATATGTTTTGTGTATATACATACATATAATATGGTATGCCCACTTCTCGAAATCACTTTAAAGACCATAAATCTCTTAAAAATGTTGTTATCCGAATAAAATTTAACAAAAATGAGTTTCTTATGTACAAATAGGATGGCACCAAATTTTATAATGGTCAGTTCATAAATAGTCAAAACTCCCATATAAGACCCTCTTCGTAATTCACTTTAACCTCCATAAATCTTTTAAACGTATTTATATCGAGATAAAATTTAACACAAATAATACTTATATTCACTGACGTCATGACACTAAATTTTTGGATGATCGGTCCACAATAGGTTATATCTCCCATATAACGTACATTTCTGAAAAACTATAGGGTATCATATGGTCGGGCTTGACCTACTTACTTTCTTACTTGTTTTTTAGTTATGAATTAGAAATCTCACATTATCTCGATACCAGTATATATATTAATATATTTATGTAAAATCTTCCCTAATAATTTCGCAGCCTTATCCTTTGTTTCTAGTACCAGCTGGAGGTATTTGACTTTCGTCTTTGGAACAAATGCTTTCATATGTTTAAATTTAAACTTTTAAGGTTTCAAGTATCAAATTCGATTGTACGGTAACGTTGCCAGTTCGGTAAACTTTTATTCTGCACATTATGGATATCATAGAACTTTCTGTTCTGGTTATGAGGGACTGCTTTCATTAGATTCATTCAGCTTAGACCTTATTTTTAGCTCTTTAGTAGTAGGATTGATATATTGTTACTAGAAACAAAATAGGCTTTAACAAAAATACAGCAAAAGTTAAATCCTTTTAAGAAAAGGCTTAAAAAAGCCAATATAATTTTAATTCGAATGCTCTGGTTTATCGAATTAAAAGTAAACTTAACAAAAAGTAATAAAATTAAAAAGTACTTCAATTATAAAATATGTAACAGTGTTAGTGTTAACGACTACTTAAGTATTTTGTTAGTAAATATATATATATACATTTTGAAGTGCATATGTATAGGTCTAAAAATAAAATATATGAATCCAAGTTTATATTTTCATCAGTTGGGTCTTATTTTATTCTTTAGCAACTTTAACTCAGTATCTTAAAATTTAAGAACACTCTGATAACGTGACAGTTATGAAATAGGGAAACAATTTAGATAGCTAATTGGAATACGTCAAAATAATTTTGTTGTTTAAATAATTTAATAATTTTAAATTGGTTACAGACATGGAATCTTGTCATCAGATAAGATTTTTATTGATTAGTTTAAATTGCTAAAGAAGGAAATAAGATCCACACAAAAAATCTGATATTTCAGAGTGAGTTTTTCAAACATCTATAATTATAAAAATAGGCATAACAATTCATTCATCATTAGTAGAATGGGAACGAGGATATGCAGTAATATGAGGAGTCTCTAGTAACTCTTGTTTGCTTTAAAGAACATCGAATATGTAATATTGAATTTAGCATTTTAACGTTAATTCAATTTATTTGCTTTGTTTTAACAAAATCGACACACTGAATACTGAATATAGTAACTCAGCAAATGGATTTTCTTGTAGAGTATTTTTAAACTCTCATATCTCTAACCAAAAGTCAACTATTGATTCTACGTTTGTCCATTTAAATTTCAAAGGATTTCCCCATTAGGCTTCAATCATGGTTATTTCATTTGCGGGAAAGGTGCCTTTTAAACTTTCAGTATGAGGGAATATAACTTAATTTTCCGAAGTGTATCCAAATTTGTAAGTAATCTTTCCTTCAATTATTTAATTAGTTTCATTAAAAAAATCTCTCATATATTGTTCAATTTTATATGAAAGCAAATATGCAGATGACATTGAAAAATTTTAAATTGGGGAAGTTAAAACTTGTGTTGACAGTTCTAGTTGTTCTAGAAATGGTTTACTATTTTAATAAGCGAACGATGCCGGTTTAATGAGAGCATACATTATTGCAAGTAAAACATTTTTCAACTTACAATAAAAGAATTTTTAAAACTAAAAAAAGCCAGCAGCTAAAACATAGATTTCAAAGATTAAAAGTAAATAAGAAGGCTAAATCTAGCCTCAAAAAAGCTAAACTGGCAAAAACTGTTTGCTACTTGTATTTCTGAAAGGTCTCGTTGTTATCAATGACACACAAGTAGTTTTGTCTTGCTGGATTTTGGTTACTACTGTTATTTTATTTCCTCGGTATCCTCTAAGTTCTGAAAAAAATAGAGGTTCACAAATCCTACATGATGTGTATATTAATCACTTCCTCAGTCGAAATTTTAAAATTAATTGAAAGCGGTTGAAAAAACAACATATTGGAACTGGATTAGGATCTGATATTCCACAGGGCTGTTTCTCTCTTCAATGTATTGTGTTAATAAATTTTACGTTAAATAGCGAATTCAATAAACTGTGAAATCAGGCAATAGATTATATTCTTTAATAATATTGTTACGAAAATTTATTTAATTTTAAATTTAACGGCTGGTATCAACATACATCATGTTTATTTAAGCTTTGTACACACGGTTGTCAGATCTCACAACGTTGTCAGATCTAGCAATGTGCTAGCAATGTACTGACATTGAAAAATGATTAGCAAAAGGTAAATGCTTTTTCTTACAACGTTGGAAGACAAAAATTTTAAGCTTACCCGGTTGTTAGACATTTTCTGAACATTTTTCGGACAACGTTGTAAGATCTGACAAACGTGTATCTGTACATTTAGCAACATTTGCATTGGTAGAAATTTCATGTTACAAACATAGCTGAGCAATATGGCAACATTAAGTTTTATCAGCTTTGACTGAATATTCTAGACATGAACATTCTAGTGTTCTTAAGTTTAATTATTTTTGTGTACATTTAAATTAATAAAAACTCGTTATATTTTCTTCAAACTACTTGACGGTTTTATTTTGCAATTAAAAAGAATCCGGTTTATTGAAAGGAAATAAACCACCGTTTTTAAAAGGTAAAAACGAAACAATATGAAATAATTCTTTTAAATTCAAATATTAAATCATTACATTAACCGCTGTTGGAAACAAAATAGTAAATTGTATTTTCTCTTATTTGTTCAGAAAACAATGTGGCTGGATTTTATTGTTTCTCTTATTTTTGCTTTTTGTTTTAAAAATGTTTTATGTATGTGTTCCTTTTTTCTTGTGCCATGGATAGAATTATACATTAGACATGCCCTTGCACTGGGCGTTGGATGGATCTGGATCCTGTGTATATGGGCTGGTGCAATATGTAGAAATTGGTTCCATGTGTCGATTCTATGCTGAAATCAACAAATAAATATTTCACTTGTCTCAAACAATTAATTTAATATAGTAAAAGCTAAAATTAGGCTCATCCAAATGTAGTTAATTTTAAAAATATTATTATGCATGAATTTATTTTTCAGATACATTGGTAGTCTGTATGCTAAAGAGTGTACATTTAGTTATATCAGTAAATTAAGGTTTCTGTTTTCTAAGATAGATACATATATCGGCTCATACGAGTATGTGTAGTTTTTTTTTTTTTGCTTTCGTTAGAAAAGGTTTTGTATTTTCAAAACACAACAACTTTACATATGTTTGATCTCTTACTATACAAATTAAATTCAATTGGTGAAAATGTATTATATTGGGTTTTCCTACCAGAAATTTATTTTCCAATAGGGGTAACATAAAAGTGTTAACATATCACACATTGCCAAATCAGTTATATAATGAATTGCAAAAAAGATCCAACATGATGAACAGCATGAAAACTACACATATATTAAACTAATTCTATTCACAAGGTTGTGCAAATGGTATTGCATCATTGCATTTGCAAAAAGGTTTAGCTTATTTTTGATCTACGCTAACAAAATACACAGCAATGCTTAAATTAATATAAATTAATATGCAATACTTAAAACCAATAGTTTCTATTTGCTCTCAGTATGCAACACCTAATTGCAAATACACAATTATTGTGATTGATAAAATCAGCTGTTAATTTTGTAGCTTGCCAAATAAATTAAAATGATCGTTCACAGTTAGTGGCATATATTTGCAGTTGCATATATTTGCAATTGCATATATTTGCAATCTCAAATGCACAAGATTGTGAATAGAACCAATGTAACAATGTTAAAAACTTATGAACAAAATACATGAATACCCATTTGACCATATTGAAACCTTAAAATTTTTGCAACCAAATTATCATTGCATTAAACTGAAAAAAAACCATTAAGAAAAAATAATGGGAAATTGCTATCATCAGCTAACATGATTTAATTATTACTTAAATATTAACATGTGTATACTCGTAAACACCAAAATTATATCATAACGACCACCTACAAACCAAAATCATAATTTTAATTAACAAAAAAAAAAAAAAAAAACAAATAAATAAATATTGAAAAATATTGCGTGTTTATTTAATGTGATAGTTGTAATACAAAAGAGAGAAAAAATACACATTAAATAAAATGAAATAAACTACAATGTACAACAGAAAGGAAACATGGTTTCTATAAATGAAATATAAATGGAATCAATTACGAAATAATTTATTTAATTATTTACTATTAAAACAAAAACAAAATATAAAACAAACAAATCAAAAAATGTAATAAAATTTTCAATTAAATAAACACAAAAACAATCCCCCCACACAATTTAACGTAAATTTAACAAAATCAAAAGAAAAACACCAAAATCATTTAAATAAATATTTAAAAGACCGCAACAAAATAAATATTTCAAAAGAAAAAACTAACAAACCAACAATTATGAAAGAACAATTAAATAAATTATTTATTGACAAAATTAATATTGTATTAAGTATTATTGAAAAAAAAAACATACATACAAACATATTTATTATGAGTATTTTTAAGTACATATTATGTTGGTATGTGTGACTGACTGTGTGTAGGTAGTTGTGTGAGAATGAACTGTCATCTCTATTATATGATATTCATATAATGTTTAAATCTTTTTCTATTTTATTACGTTTAAAATTTAATATTAAATTGTTACAACACTTAATATACTATATACATACAGTAGTGGCCATATAATTAGAAACGATGCTTTGATATAATAGGATCGCTGTGTAGCTTCTTTAAAGAGTAAACAATCAACATTGTTGTTGATGCACAACGTCGTCGAGTTCTAAGTTAAATTAAAAAATAAAAAAATATTATTTTCACAATTGTTTCATTCTTGCTGGTCACGTAATTAGAAACCCGTATTTTTTTTCGTCAACTTTTAAACTTTTATAAATATGAGTGACAAATTTGTTAAACAATAGATTAAATTGTAATAGTTTTGATACGTTTGGGCAAAAACAAGTCATGTGCTCCAGAAATGAGACGCTTAATTATGCAGTGTCACCAAAATGAAAAACTACTTTCAATGTCGGCATTGCACAAAAGTTTCTTGCTCAAAAAAAAATGGTATTTGGTGCGCTTGTGCAAAAATACAAAGGACTTTACAACCCCAGCTAGGAAACCAATGACACGAAAGACTACTTCAGCAGAAGAGCCTGTAAAAAACTAAATTTTTATGTTCGCGCGAAATAAAGTCTGAAATTGGACAGCACATACGCGCAGAAATGTCCACACGGACAATAAGAAGACGCATAAATGAGTCTGGACTTTGTGGGTGCATTGTACAAAAAAATGTCCCAAAAAAAAATATCATGACGCGGTTCCGGTATGTTAGACGTCCTCCAAATAAAGCCTTAGACCCCAAGTACACTGTTAAAACAGTGAAACACGGTGGCTGGTCTATTATTGTGTAGGGTGCCTTTTCGTGGCGTGGTGTGTGTCCAATTGCACGAGTTCAGGGAATAATAGATCAATGTCAATATAAAAACATTTTTGAAAATGTAATGGAACCGTATTGCTTTGAGAATATGCCTGTCCAATATATTTTCCAGCATGATAATGAAACAAAGCACACTTCACGGTTAGTGAATTATGAATTATTTCAGTTGGTACAACAAAGCTGGAAAACATATCTCTGCAAACATGCCAGCGTTTAAATAAGAGTTCGCCAAAAAGACTTTGTTGATTGTCAAAAACGAGGGTTATCCAACAAAATATTAAAGGATAAGTCCATTTTGTTAAACTTTACTAAGGTTTTTGCATATATTCTTTTAGTGTCTAATTATGTGACCAATTTGATATTGCGTTTGTGATGTTTAAGTTAATTTTCCTTAAAATAGTATTAGTGCTATGATTTTTTTTATTTTAAACTTAATAATAATTTATTACTTTACTATTTCTAGTTATTAGTTTTAATATGTTAAACTAAATTTTCAAAAAATATATGAACAAATATATATGCTGAAAAGTCATTTCTAATTATCAGACCACCACTGTACATACATATATATAAAGTAGATTAATAATGGGTCAAAAAGTACTATAATTATAAATAATAATTTTATTTAATTTATGATAAGCTTATTAATTACATACATAATACATACGACTATATATATACACACACATGTATTTATTATTTAAGTAATTCTAGTAAATTTAATTAAAATGCATATAAAAAATAAAAAGAACTAAAAATTATACAATGTAATGAAAAGAAATAAAAGCTCATATTTTTCAAAAATTAATTGAAATCAATAGAAAACGTGTTTTATTATGGCTTCATACAAATAAATTGAACTGCAATAGGTAAGCAAAAGTTTTAAAAATGTTTAAGTTTATTATTTTTCAAACTGTTTCAGGATGTCTAAGTAAATATGAAATGAACTATAATCATACATCGTGATTTCAGTGGAGTCCTTCAAATTCATATATATGTACATTGTTACTGAATTAAACAAATACGAAAGCCTAGACGGCCAACCGGACAATCCATACACTACACCTGCTATAACAATATATTAATTATTTATTTATAGAAATTCGTGCTTAAAATCAATTCAGTTATACCCACCACCAAAACGAAGGCGTATATTATGTTTGTCATTTCGTTTGTAACGTTAGAAATGTCATCCCATAATATGGGTCTATGCCAAAAGAAATGCTATCCTTGGTTAAAATTCGACAGTTATAAGTCACAAATACATAATAATCGCCTTGCAGAATTTTATGATGATCTGCCCATAACTGGTCATAGCGCCGTACACTGATGAAAACCCCATTAAGCTAGGGAAATATTTTATAAATATCGATATGATTTGCGTTTTCTGAAGGTGAGTTCATAATTGTTCACAAGTAGTATATGAGATTCACTTACAAAATAAATACAAAACACACATAAAACTCTTGTAAATATAGTTATCGAGATATGTAAGTTTGCCATTCCTTTTCTAACACTTCGAAATAATGGTCGTAGAAACAAACAAGTAAGAACGTAATACACGTAATACCCCCAGTATATGTATAGCACAGATTTTCAGAAATGGGCGCTATATGGTATATATTACCTATCTTACCGATCTTCCAAAAATTTAGAGCCATTACTTCCGTGAATATAAAATTAGATGTCATAATTTGTGTATATATGAAACTTATTTTTGTTGAACTTTATTTGAAGATTTATGGCCGTTAGAGTGATTTTCGGAAGTGGGCTTTATATGGGAGGTATGATCAATTATCGACCGATCTTTACACAATTTGTAGATGTGATTTAGCTTTATTTACTACTCATTTGTTGTGAAATCTGTTTGGATACTTGCATAATTCAAAAATTTATGATTATTAAACTCCTATTTCGGGAGGACATTTGTATGGGGCCAGGTAAAATAATGGACCGATTTCCACCAGTTTCACGTACCAAATTTTATTGAAATATCTTCGAAATTGCGACCTGTACTGTGCGTACAAGCTTTACATGGACAGCCAGCCAACCAGTAGTGATTCTAAGGCCGCGTTTTTACTATGTTTTCACTATTCTTACAATCATGACTCCAAACATAGATGAGGCCATATGAAAACCCGTTTTCATACAATTGCCAACAATTTGAACAATTTGACAACAAAAATGACATGGTGAAAACCAAGCATAAGTCAATCGGTATAATTTAAGGTTTGACCAATATTTCTGGTCGTTACGAACATCAGCACTAATCCAATCTACTCTCCGCACTGTGGTGGTTTATGGTATATATATTCTGGGTCTTTGTAAGATTCTAAGACGATCTAGCTATGTCCGTCAGTCTGTCCGCCTGTCCGTCTGACATAGACATAGAACAATGAAATTTATCCCAAATATTATCTGATCTACCGAAATATCTGGTATTGAAAATAGGCAAAATTGGTCCAGTAGGATCCGAGTTATAGACTAATGTCTCAGACAGCCTCTATATATTTCAGATAATTTTTGCGATTTCCTGAAATATAATGCAGATATTATCATAAAATTTTCCACACTTTATTTTTATTATTGAAGGACAAGTCCGGTTGAAAGTGGTAGAAATCGGCGCAGGATTTCTCATAGCCCCCATAGAAAAGTATTTCTGGAATATGGCTTTATGGCACATAAATCTCTATACAGAAGCCGTATCCATACAAAATTCTGCAATAAAAAGTTTCATGAAAAGTGTAATTTCAAAACGATATTTTGTTTGCATCGGTCAATATTTAATCGGTCAATATAAAAGTCGACTTGCGAAGATCACTTAAATGCACTTAAATTATAAAAATCACTAAAATTTTAATTTCAAAAAGCCAAAATCAGTTTTCTAGGGCCTTTTGGTAATTAATTTATTGAATGTGAAAGTAAATCGCTTTATGTTACACGTTGCAAAAATATAAACAATGTGCCGTTCTGAAAGAAAAAAACAAATATAAATTATTGATTTTTGTTTTAAATATAATTAAGAAACACAAACTGCGAAGCTTTTTGCCTTATCTGCAGAAAACACTCTGGGTTTTGGCGGTAATCGAACCCGCAACCCTCTGACTGATAGTCCGGCAAAATATCGCTTAGTCTATTGGGGCACCCTTATTATAACTGGAATGTGCAAAAAATTCTTATAAATGTCATTATTGAGATGAAATTCAACTAAAATATGTAAACCTAAAATCAGTAGAGGTTACAGTTCAATGATTTACGAAGATTACCCCATATAGGTTATATTATCTAAAGATATTACAACGATTTAAATTATTAATCCCAGATCTTGACTACAAAATATTTATTTATATAATTTTCGAAGGAAAATTAGGTAAAACCTTCATGTAAAAGAAAATGTTTAAATTAAGCTGGAAAATATGCATGTATAGAGTAAAATTATTTAGCAAATAATAACTTATACATGATATTTTCGATTTAATAGATTTTTTTTTGAATGCTGCAACTAGCCGGCTGTATGCAATCCTGTATCAGTCGATGACAGGAATTTTGTATAGATTCGTAATATTTAATATTTCTTCTTTTTATGAAGTCTAAAATTCGTTCATATTCAGTTTCGTTGTGGAGAAGCGCTGTTGAGTATCGCCAATGTTTGTTGTTGATTATTTTAAGATATTTATTTTGAATGATTTGAAGCTTTTTCAAATGATAAAAGAAGAAAAAAATGAATAAAATAGTAAGAATCGGTCCACGATTTCTCATAGCACCCATACACAAAAATCTTCCCGAAATATTGCTAATTATACACAAATGCCTATAAAATTGGTCTATCAATACAAAATTCAGTAACATTAAGTTTCAGGCAAAAATAAATCGAAAACTAATTTTTTTAGTTCGTCCATGTTTGACCATAGAACCCATATAAAGTCCACATCTAAATTCCACTTAAGTACGTATAAATCTGGTACAAATATAGTTAAAAGATTGAAATTCGACACAAATAATTCTTATAGATATATAAATTGTTGTACTAAATTTTATGTTGGTCGGTCCATAGGTGGTCATACCTCCCATATAAGAACCACATACGAAAAAAATCATTTATCTTTATATTTATCTTATCTTATGATCTTTACACAGATCATTGACTTATACACAAAAATCGTACTACAGACATTTGTGAATTTCGGTCCATATTTTACCATATAAGATCCACTACCGAAATTCACGTTAATACTAATACGTTTCTTAAATGTACTATTATTATATTGACAAATATTTTTTGCGTTAAATTGTATCTCGATATAAACACTTTGAAAAGATTTATGCAAATTACAAGTTATTTTCGAAGGGGATCTTATATGAGAACTTTGGATAAATATGGACCGACCGTTATAAAATTATGTATCATAATTTTTGTATATATGCATCTTCTTTGTGTTGCATATTATTTTGATATTAAGAAGTTATTATCGAAAGTGGTCCTTATGTAAGTGTTATGTTATGGTAAATTATGGGGCAATCTGTAAAAAATTTGTAGATGTGATTTAGCTTCATATACAACTTATTTGGGGCAAAATTTGTTTGGATATGTGAATAAATCAAACATATATGACCTATAAATTTCTATTGTGAAGACATATGTATGGAGGCTTGGTGAAAAATATACTGATTTATATCCCAACAGTAGAAAAAGTAGCATGTGTCAAATTTATTGTTATCTCGTAAGCTTGACATGGCCAGCCAGACGAACGGATGGGACTCACAAAGTGATTCTAAATCAATCGGTATACTGGGTATTGGATTATATATACATTCAATATTTCCTCCTTACTATGCTAGTGTAGGATATAAAAATCGTTTTCCAAGTAATTAAAAACATAAATTTTTAAAAATTTTAATATTTATTATCAAGATTATTACAGTTTCTATTAATTCTATGCTTACACTACTACAACATCTCTATTTCTTATTGTCATACAATTTTTTTTCAATTTAAAATTTCTCCCTGACTTTCAACTACAGATTATTTGCAGGTCATCACGATTTCAAGGCAATATTCTAACGGGTACTTACACATGTTTCTATGGGAAATTTAATGGATAAACAGGATTCTTTAATCTGTTTTAATTCAGCATCCAATTCATTGCGATCCCTTGATTTGCGTAAAATAATTGCCTGGAAGTAAGTTTCTCCTTCCGATAAATACGTCACAACATTGCTAAATTTGTTTTCTGTTTGCAAAACAGTAGTTGCCAGATGAACAATGGTATAGCAGACATTAGAAGGGCTGTTGCTATATTGTACCAAAAGCCAAGGAGTTTCTTCAATGTCCATATTATCATTGGGATCTTGGAAAGCCTAAAAAGTAAATGTAAATGTGTGTAAACTAACTATATTGTTCATTTTATGGAATTTATAATTAAAACTTACCTCTTCAAAACATGTGGCTTTTAGTGCATTCAACTCATTTTGCATTACATCAGCCGAATCATTGATAAATAGCACCCTGGACATTTTTGTCTGTTTGCCATTTTCTATTAGAATCTCTTTTATATTTGAACTATTCAAATCTTCTGACCAGAAAACATCCTTTTGGTGGACAATGGCATGCACTATAGTACTGGTACCCTTGGTGTATTGGACAAGAAATCGTTTCAATTGATTTATATAGCTTCTCATGACTTTGGCATTGCTATTGGCCAAGTTTTTGAATTGTTGTTCAACAAACAGACGATCATCGGAAGCCACCTTCACTCTGCCCTCAATGATGGTGTGATTCCAGTTAAAGCGTACCTTACGGTTTATATACATATATCTTGATTCACTGTCAATTATATCCATGCAGTGTATAATGCCAAAGACAATTCGACCATTGATTTTGCCGCCTTTCAATTGACCTTCGTCCATTTCGACGACAAACCATGACATGCGACATATTTCTGCAGACATATTTTTGTAATACTCGCGATTCGTTCACTTTGGCTGTCGATTTGAAATTGTTAATCCAACACTTTAATTTCGAGTACTTATTTATATATCCGCATATTCCAGCTACCTGTCGGTTATTCTCTTAAATATACATACATACATACTTACTTATATATGTATGTATATGTATGTACATACCTACATAAATAACACTTGCAAATTTAATGCGGGTCATAAAAGTGCGTTTTTGGAAAACAAATTGAGTTTTAGTCTTTGACAATTGTTCTCTAGTTGAATAACAAGTCAATTGGTTTCTGGCTATAATGATAATTTAATTTCTGGTATTTCCCACATATTGGCTAACAACTTACGTACGTACACATATGAGTATTACTTGGTGTGCAACAAGAAAGGAAAACTTTTTAAAACCTCTAATAATATTAGTCAGGCTTGAGTTCATTAAATTTAATTTTCATTAAATTATTTTTACTGAAGTTAGGAATTACAACTTGAAAAATTTTATTATTAAAAATTTTGATAATTTTTCTTGACTGGGATTCGAACCTGGGTTATTGAATTTACATATGTTTCGAGAAATCCCACTTTCTCTAATCAGAATTCTTTGCGTTAGAATGCGATGAGAGAAAGTGGGATTTCTCGAAACATATGTAAATTCATGAAATTTTGTACACATTGTTTTGATGATCAAATACGAAAGTGTACGGAAAATAGTAACAATCGGTTCATGATTTCTCGTAGCCCCCATACAAAAATTTTCCCGAATTATTTTCTCAATTATACATACATAAATGCCTATAAAACTGAAATATCAATACAAATTTCAGCAGGAATACGTTTCATGCAAAAAGAAATCGTAAAACGAAATTTTTTTTAGTTCGGTCCATGTTTGACTATAGACCCCATATAAAGTCCACTTCCATAATTCACTTAAATACGTATAAAACATATATAAATAATGTTAAACGGCTAAAATTCGACATAAATTATCTTTATAAGCAAATAAAGGGTTTTATTAATCTTATGGTGAATTGGTCATAGCTCCCATACAAAGACCACATCTGAAAAAGACATTTATATATTTTATAAATATCGGTACCGACTTAAAACTTTGCACAGATAATTTACATATACACAAAAATTATTTTGCAGAATAAATTGTGAATTTCTGTCCATATTTGACCGTATCCCCATATAAAGCCCTCTTTCGGAAATCACTTTAATACTTATAAATCTCTTATAATAACGGTACAAAATTTTACACGGATCATTTACATACATGCCTAAATCAAACTACTGGATTTTGAGAATATCGGTCCATATTTGACTATATCCCCCATATAAGGTACACTTCCAAAATCCACGTTAGTGCCCTATCGGACCAGCCGTTTAGAAATGCAAGATTTATTTCAAAAAAATTGTCAATTTTTCGCTAAAAGTAACACATCGAAGTAATGGTCGTAGAACTATATATTCTGGGTCCTTATAAGATTCTAAGACGATTTAGCCATGTTCGTCCGCCTGTTGTTGGTACAATAGACATTGAACAATGAAATTTTTATCAAACATTTTTGGATCCACCGAAATGTTTGCAAAATCAGTCAGAGAGGAACTGAGTTATAGATCAAAGTTTCAGACTACCTCAAGTCTTGTTGAAATTAGTAGGAATCGGTACATAAATGTCTATAGCAAAGCCGTATATAAATAAAGTTCTGCAATAATAGAGTTCATGCAAAGTCAAATCTCAAAACAATATTTTGTTTGCATGGGTCCAAAATTTTGACACAGCCCCACACAAAGACCACTTTCGAAATTCACTTAAATGAACATGTATCTTTATGAAAATGGCTATCAAGTAAATGAAAATGGCTAGCAAGTAAAATTCGACAAGTATAATCAAAAAATACATATAAATCGTTGTACAAAATTCCATGCTGATCAGTTTATATTTGACCGTAGTCTTCATATAAAGTCCAGTCCCGAAAATAACTTAAATTCCCATAAATCCCTTACAAGAACTACTATTACGTTGACTTTCAACACAAATAGTCCATACATATAAAAAAATCGTCTACCTCAATATGAAGATGATCGGTCCATATTTGAGCGTAGCCGCCAAATATAGTTCACTTCCGAAAATCTCTTAAGTTGAAATTCAACACAAATAGTCCATACATATAAAAAAATTGTCCATCTCAATATGAGATATAAAGTCCAGTTCCAAAAATGACTTAAATGAGCATAAATCCCATACATAAGATTCGGCACAGCCGAATTACTTGTTTTAATTTTAAATGATTCAATTCAATATTGGAATAGACTCAGCAGAAGGGCAATACTCTAATTTGATTCTAGCTCGATTTAGTATTTTTTTGATAAGTTTTTGCAACATTAGTAAATTCTACTTCATGTACATACTACTTTATGAGTTTGAAATAAATATTAACTATGTTTGTGTTGTTCATTTTTTCATTGTCCATAGAATTCCAATCATTTATATTTCCAACTGATTTTGATTAAATATTTTCCTTTTATACAAGCCATAAACAACAATACATGGAACATATGCGTCGCTGTCTGTAAGTTTAAACGTAACCCCAATAAATATCAACCAAAAGTAAAGAAAACAAACGCATTATAAAACTAAAGCAGCCGTCAATACCATTCATCCATCGGCCAGTTGATTTTTATGGCTCCCCAAATACAAAAAAAGCACTCTTTGAAAATAAAAGAAAAGTTGAGTATGTTTTCATACACTCGAGATTTTTCAACAAAGCAAATGTAATTTTTACAATGATTTTTCTTCTAATTCAGTACTCTCTCTGTGTTTTATTTTATTTATTGAAAGGCCTTTTGCTTTACTTTCATTATTCCTGAAGTGTAAACATAATAATTTGATTTTGGGTCTTAAATACAGATACATATAAAAAACCTTAAATGTCTGCCCACTCACATAAATATTTGTTCTGCTTTTTTGGATCTGGACTTTAAAACATATGTTTTCTTTACATTTTGTACAAAAATAAATAAAATAATAAACAAAATTTTAGTACAAATTTATAAACGAGCACCAAAAGATAATAAATATTTATGGCAAATAAAGACTTTAATAAAAATTTAAAGGAGGGACACACAACAACAACGGAAAATATTGTTTACAGTTTTATGGTTAAATTTATTTAAGGATACAAATTTACAGCAACAACAACTAAACACATACATAAATAAACATTTGAGAAAGATCCTGTACAAAAAATCTAAAAACAAAACAACAACAAACTTTCAACCCATTTGACCAGACGGAAGCGTATTGTTAATTTTGTAGGGACGAGTCAATTTCATTGTCTTTGATAAAGTGTATGAAGTTAATTATTTAGGGATTTATGAGGAACAATTTAGTTGAAGTTAAATTTTGCTTTGAAAAATATTTCTCTTAATAAACACATACATACATATGTGTGTACGTAGGTCCGTTTATCATTTCTGTTGGACTTACAGAAAACTTAAAAGTGTGTGATACGGAAATTATAGCCAATATTTCGTTATTTCAAATTTCGTTTATACGCCCCAACTTAATAAAATCTGTTCACCCAATCGTAGGATCTTGATATGAGTTCAAGATATTTTTAACATTATCACCGCAAACAATTTAAGGTCCGTTGAATTGCCAACACGAATTGTTCATTATCATAATAGCAATGACTTAATTACATATTTAGAATAACATTTCTTTAAACAAACGTTAAAATTTAATGAAATTGTTAAAGAAAACATCAAATAAACGCATCGCATGTTGTTTCAAATAAACTTGTCACAAATTGTGTCATTACGCTGAATTGAGTAGTCCCTTGTTTGAACAGACACACATCAGCACGCACATTTTCTGATAAAATATTCAATCTTCTTATTTCTTCCTTTCATGTTCTCCTTTTGTATGTATTATTAATAAGTATGTAGTATATGTATATACATATGTAAATAGAACACACGTTTATGATGTATGACTTTTGGTATCTTAAAAATAAACAAGAAGCACACCGTCGATGCAGTGTGACCAGATCTCAAAATCAATGCCAAAAATGTGATAAATTGTTTAAAATACTTTCTTGTAATAATTTTTTACATTTTGGGTTACACATGATTAAAAATAAACTTTTTATATAAATAATACAAGTTTTAACGCAAGAATAAAACTACTTAAGGTTCTCTTCTCAGATTTATATTTTGAGAAGTTTTTTTTATGATCAGTCATTTCTTACTTAGTTTTTATAGAATTTATTCTACTAAATATACGTTTAACTCCTGAATTATTAAATAGCAAAACTAAAATCTTCATAACAAGAGATGAGATTGTTTTCATAAAATGCATTCTTGTGTTTACAAACTTGCTTCCAAAATTAACATTTGACATCTAAAAGTTTATTTCGATACCCATTCTCATTTATAATACTAAGGACCAGGAGGCAAGGCAGTTTTAAAAAAAGTCTTGAATCAATGTGTGATTTTTGTCACCATGCCAGTACAATCTGCATCTAGCATTGCTATCAAAGCATAGCGGTTTCATCTATATATTCTCCCCCTAGATTTTCAATATCATAAAGTCAAAAATTTTTTGGCATCTGGCGTCTATAAAGCCAAGCACACATTCTGGGCATCAGTACTGATTACTCCGAATTGTCGTATTTTGTTTGTTACAATTTCTAAAATGGGATTGAATGTGATTTCGAGTAGACAATCTACTTACTAGTCTACTGACCCACAGAAGATATCAGATGTTATTGATTTTGCAGTGATAAAAAATATTCCGAGAGACATGATCGATTTTTGGATAATGGCTGCTCAAATAGAAAATCATTCGAAAAAAGTATTTACCCCACCCCCTGATATGAATCAATTGACTTGCCACCAGTCACACACCATTTAGGAACAGTTGTACGCCTACGTTTTAAGATTCGAGAGATCAAAAAGGCTATTGTTGATTTAGGCTCTAAGAAAATACCAGGGGCCAAATTACCACATTCCTGATCGAATGAGCTATCGTATCGAAATATGATTTCGATATCGAAATTATGATCAAATGTACTAAATTTCTTGCTCGATATCGAATGCCATAATCTCAAATAAGAAAATTACGATCAATTTTACTCGATATCGAATGCGGTAATTTGGCCCCTGGTATTGACAAAATTAGTAACAAGAGATTATAGAGCTACCTCGGATAGCAAAAAATATGAAACATATTTGTGTTGAATATTATTTTTAAGAGAGTTATACAGGCATGTTCTGAAATCACGGTGATTTTAAATCACGAACCGTTTTGAAATCACGAGAGGAATATTTTGGTGTTCTGAAAATCACGAGATTTTTAATTTTTAGTAGTGATTTTGATTGTTCTAAATCACGAGCTGAAACTGATTTTCTTTGTTTACAATAAAATTTTCACTTGTTGTTTACATTTGTATACTAAAATTTATTTTATCAAACTACATATTTCTTGACTACTTTTATTTTTTTCAACAATGTATGATTTAATTTAATAATTCAGTCAAATGCCATACGACTTTAATACTTTGTAACTCTGGCAACCAAAATGACGTAGATATTTTTATCCAGAATATCAGCTGACTACTAAAAAGTAAATTACGAAAAATGTAAACAAATCTAAGAAAATGATCCGAAAAAAATACAACGTCTTACTAAATTTGTAAATTTTAAGTTTTTTCTTTGTAAAATAGTTTTATTTCAAAAACAAATAAAGAACAAATGATTTTAAGTGTTTGTAATAATTTTATTACAAGAGTTCAATGAAAAATGCTAAGTGATTTGAAATCATTAGGCTGTTAGGTGACCGGTTTTAAATTACGAGATTTCAATAATTTTTGTGCACAGAACACCTTTTCAGTGATTTAAAATCACTTTACGAAAAAGTGATTTTCAGAACATGCCTGATAATCTTTACAGTGATTTTCGGCAATGGACTTCATATTGGAGCTATGGTCAATTGTAGACCAATCTTTACAAAATATGTAGGTATGAATAGGCTTCATGTAAAAATGTGTTTGGATAAGTGCATATGTAAATCAAACATAAATGGCCGATAAACCCCTATTTCGGGAGGACATTTGTGAACCGATGAACAGATTTGAAGCAATTTCAATCTCAACCGTCCTTGGTCCGAAAAAGTATCATGTATCAATGGGCGGACGGACGTACGGAGTCGATCGGTATACTTTAAGATTTTTGGCTGCTACAAACATCAACACAAATCCAATAGACCATCCTCACTATAGTAGTGTAGGGTATAAAAATACTAAATAAATTGCTAATACTAAATGTAAACTTTTGCAGCTAAATCAAAATTAAACAAGTTCGTCTGTGTCGAATCTTAAACACAATAACTACACTGGTATAGACTAGAATATCCTTATTCTGTGTATTTTTCGGAAGTGGGTCTTATATGCGAGCTACGACTAATCATAGACCGAACTTCATAAAATTCTACCATATTATATATATGTATACGAAATATGTTTGTATTCAATATTGTTTGGATATCAAAATTTTTAAGAAAGTTATGCTATTTAAAGTGATTTTCGGAAGTGGGCCTTATATGGGAGCTATGAGTAATTATGGACCGATCTGCACAGAATTTTTAGATGTGATTACTAATTTGTGGTTAAATTTGTTTGGATACTTGTATAATTCAAACATTTATGATCGGTAAACCCTCATTTCGGGAAGACATTTGTATGGGGGTCAGGTGAAATAATGGACCGATTTCCATCAGTTTCAATCCCATCCATCCTTGGGCCGAAAAAATGTCTCATACCAAAATTTATCGAAATATCTTCAAAAATCGACTTAGAAAGTGATTCTGAGTCGATCGGTATACTTTAAGGTGGGTGTTGGAACAAGATTTTTCTGGGCGTTACAAACATCAGCACAAATCCAATATACCCTCCAATATACTATGGCGGTGATACCCTACACAAACAGTTAGAATCTGTCCATGATTTTTAATCGACCCCATAAACATTTCTTTGTATATATACATAAACAATTTAGCAAGAATAAGTTTCATGTAAAAATAAATCAAAAAAAAAACGATGACCACAAATATCTAATAAATATTGCTTTTGAACCAAAATTGATCATACATATATGTATGCGAAAATCACACTACTGGTGGGTTACTCTCTATTGCGATGCGAAAGCAAATTCGATGCGATAAGCGTACTGGTGGGTTACTCTCTATTGCGATGCGAAAGCAAATTCGATGCGATAAGCGTACATGGGGGTTACTCTCTATTGCGATGCGATAAGCGTACAAATTGATACTCTTACGCATCGAATTTGCTTTCGCATCGCAATAGAGAGTAACCCCCTGGTTTTCATATATGTATGAATTTTAGACAACGTTATTATATTGAAATTCGACATATATGTATATTTAAAATATTAAAAACACTGTAATAAATTTTATTAAGTCCATAATTTTATATCAGTTCATAATTCCTTATAGCTCCATTTACAAAAACAAATTAACCTATATAACTGTGTAATACCATGTTCAGACGGCAATATGAAATACTTGTTTCGTTTATTGAATTACGATTGTGAATCATCCCGTTCACACGGCATATTCGTGTTTCATTTTGACAGTTTTTTTTATGTACATGAAAACGTAAGTAGTTGGCGCGATTTTTTTAAATTCTTTTGCTTAGCTTTTTTTAAAAACATATTTTTTAAGAATATTTTAATTTCACTTTTATTATTTTTGACAATTCTTGTTTTTACCTTTTTAGTTTTTTGTATAGCGAAACAGGTTGATTCAATATTGATTAAGGTGCGAATCACGAATGAGAGAGCGAAACCCGAATTTCAGTGCCCATCTAAAAATGGTATAATATGTATTGATATCGAACCAACATTTTATACAGATCAGTAATTTGCTTCCACATAACGTCCACTTCTGAATATCGCAAATCCTGGACATTAAAATTTAGCACACTAACTTTTTTGTTTGGAGCAATTTATTTCATTTGAACTTATACTTTTATATATAACTCAGGTACCTTTTATTTTCCCACGAGAATGAATTCTTATTAAGGAAATATTAAAGTTTCTATCAAATTTACTTGTATCAAATTTAAAGTCATTACTAAAAATTTAATTTTAAATTAAATCAAAGTTGGAATTTAAAGTGAATTTTTTCTAAAAATTGAGTTCTATAATAAATAAGTATGTATAAGCATTCCTGTGATAAAGCAGTACATATTTCAGTGGTACCTATGTCTACCCTAGTAGGGTATCCAAATTATTACATTTTTCCTTTGTTCGAATACAACGAATAATTCGAATAAGGGATACTTGTTCGAATAATTCGATAACATATTTAAAATAAATCGAATTATTTTAATTAAAAAAATGTTTAAACACTGTAAAATAACAAATTTTTTCCTCCATCAAGTCGTACGGAAAGTAGTATCGCCACCTTTATAATATCACTTATATAAATTTTAATAAATATGTACGTGTTATCATCAACAATATCATCTTTAATATCAATTTCTTCCACATATTTAATATCTAATTCACCAACTCCTTAGGTTGCATTATAAAGATGATACTGGTTTAATTAATTATAATATTACTCCTTAGAAATGTATAAATAAATTAATTAGTGTTTCGTAACTATAAATACACTTAAATTAAAACAGCTTAAAACATCAATATCAACAAGCACCTATAATAGCTCCTTTTAGGAGTTATACTCGTATGCGTTCATATTGTCGGTTTTCAACATAAATTCGAAGACTTATCATTTCTTCAAATGTGGTTCCGATCTGCAGAACATGCATGGTGCGCATATTCTTCAGAGTCCTTTCATATACTTCCTTTGTTTGACGACTTAAATGTACAGTTCCATTGTCTTGTTGAAAAGTGTATTGTTTTTCATTAATATTGTCTAAAAGAGCCACTAATATTTAATCTCGTAATTTTGTGCAATCAGAAGAATTCATTTGTGAGCTTGGAAATGCCAAAGCAAGCTCCCAATAAAAGAACCCCCTCAAAAATTTATTTTAAGAAATACACTCGTTCCTTCATCTCCAATAGACGTTTAATCTGGACCATCAAGACCGAATTTTTTCTCATCGGAAAAATATATGTTTAAAAAATGCAACTATTAACCAAGAACAGCGGCTTACCAGTTAGTTTGTAAGTTTCTTTTAAGGAATTTTAGTCTAGTTTTGTGGAGTAAAAGCCTTGGCACAGACAACAACGTTTGCCGAGTAATAGTCTGGAATTTTTTAGCAGTTTACTTATGGTTGATTGGAATACAACAGATTTCTCTTCAGAATAACTTATTATAAAATATTACAGGTCGGTTCAAAAACTTCTTAGCCCAGCACAGAAAGAGTTTTCTGAAACTTCAATACAGTCCTACGCTTATCTAAAAATTCCATCCCTTGATTAAAATAGTTCTCCTCAAGACCTTCAAAATAGTGGTTTATAACTGTAATTGCGTAATCTCCATTTGAGGTAAAACGCTTGCCAGCTAGGAAATTTTTTAGATTTGGGAACAGATAAAAGGCACTGGAAGATAAATCAGGAGAATAAGGTAGGTGGTCAAGCAACTCGTACTTTAATTCGATTGATTTAGATGGAAAGTGTAAATCAATAAAATACCTTTGAACTCCCAAAAAACCATTGCCATAACCTTACCAGACGATTGAATTGTTTTTACCTTCTTTGGGGCACTTCCTCCAGCTTCAGTCCATTACTTGGATTGTACTTTTATCTCTGGAGTATAATGGTTGATCCATGTCTCATCAACAGTTATGAAACGAAGCTTTGTTTCAATAGATGTTACCAGCGTTCAATAACTTTTTCGACTGTGGATGCTTTAATGTTAACCATTTCTGGTAGTTATCGCTTTGAGTGGCCATTGTGGCAATGGTTTAAAACCAATTCTCGTTGTTGTATCGTTGAGCGTGAACTCATTTGAACTATTTTAAACTGACGGTTAACGTTACAAAATCGTTCTCACAATTCAAATTCTACGTATAATTACTGCAGCTCCATGGTACGTTAAAAATTCTCGAATTCACAAAGATCTAGGCATTCCTTTGGTGAAAGTCGAATTTACAAAATATGCCTCAAAATATGTCAGCAAACTTGAACACCATCCAAACCCACTAGCACGAGACATACTTAACTTTAGTGGCCATGTTCGGTTGAGAAGGAGGGGTACCCTTGCTTTAACTTAAGCGCAAAACAGATGACTGGATCAGTGGATAAAAATTGTTTGTAGTATCATAATATTTTGTCTAGCACTGGCTGGACTTATTATTTTCTTTTAGTATTAAGATTCGAACACTTATTGTCTTTTCAACACCTGAATATTCAATAAATAAATAAAATGTATTAAAAAAAAAAAAAAAAAAAACAATTCAAATGAAACTATTGATAGTAGTAGAAAAAGAGAAAAACGAAAAACCAACACGCTGCAGTTAGCTATCGACACAGTAGTAATTGACTGCATAATATAAGCTGTGATGTTGAAAAACGAGAAAAGAAAAAAATGTTTTTTTTAGTTTTAGTATATTAAAATTTACATTTTTGCAATAAATATTTGTTTGTTACACATTTTTTCTTTGACAGCGATTTGCTTTTTAACTGCTGTGGGCCACTGTAAATGAAATTAAAACAGAAATAGTGTTAAATTTGTACTTTTTTAATAACAAAAGAAGTAGGATGGGTGCTATATGGAAGATATGACCTATTATGGTCCGCTCATTCAAAAATTTAGTGCCTTGACTTCTTGCAAAAAAAGTTTGTGTGTTAAACTTTATTTCGATGTAAATACTTTTAAAAGATTTTTGGAGGTTAAAGTGAATTACGGAGAGGGTCTTATATGGGAACTGACCATTATAAAATTAGGTGTCATCATTTTTGTACATAAGAAACTTATTTTTGTTAAATTTTATTCGGATAAATGATTTTCGGAATTGGGCCTCATATGGGAGCTACGAGTAAATATGAACCGATCATCATAAAATTGTGCCAAATTTCTGTTCCATATTATTTGGATGCCGACATTTTTAAGAAAGTTATAATCTTTAAAGTTATTTTCGGAAGTGGGCCTTATATGGGAGCTATGATCAATTATGGACCGATCTGGATAAAATTTGTAGATGTAATTTGGCTGCATTTACCACTCATTTGCGGTGAAATTTGTTTGAATACTTGCATAATTTAAACATTTATGACTGGTAAGCCCCTTTTTCGGGAGGACATTTGACGGGAGCTAGGTGAAATAATGGACCAATTTCTACCAGTTTCAATTTTAACCTCTAAAATATCATGTAAAAAATTGTATTGAAACAGCCAGACGGAAGGAAGGACGGACAGACATCCTTAAATCAACTGTGGGTGTTGGACACAAAGTATACAGAGGTGACAGAAGGGGAAAGAAAATGTAGTTTTATACTTGTCTCTTTATTTGAGAACTGCCTTTTTGTTTTCTTGATGTTACTGGCGCAATAAAATTCAATTTTGGTCACAGAATATTTTTGTATTGTTTGATACAATCATAAAAAAATGCATATATATCATCTAACGAATGCACAAACTCCACAATGCATACCACAAAGTATAACAATTAATAAAACATAATTTAGTAAGTTATTGAAATCACAAACATATAAACAAAATTTCAATTCAAATATTCTAACTTCTAACTAATTCTTCTTGTATATAGTGCTTTACTTTTCACATTACCAACATACTACCACAAAATATTTTCTTTCTCTTTTTAAGAGAACTGCCTCATTGTGGCTGATTGTAGCGATTTTGAAACGTCAAAGTTGTCCCCTCTGTATACTTTGTGGTGTTGGACCAATATTTATTGGCATTACAAACATCAGCACAAATTTAGTATTATTATGGTGGTGTAGGGTATAATATGAACAGTTTTAAAAACAAACGATATTTAAAGTTTTCATTTCAGTATTTTAAAATAATTATTCGTAAAAACCGTGTCGATTATTCGAACGATCATTATTCCAATGGATACCCTAGGACCTACATTTCGTTGATGTAAATATGTATATGAACTCTAACCATATTTCTGGGATATACTGATAAAAAAAATTTCCATAATATTAATGTAGATGAAAATTATGTTCTGGTTTTTGTACAAATATCATTATTTTTCCACTTTTCTGTTTTTATTCTGCTCATGTCATTCATTACAAATATAGGTATGTGTTTGCGTTTTTGTTTGTTTTTGTTGATGAATGTATTAACACTTAATAAAGGATAACAAAAAAAAGTAATAATAGCAATAACAACCACAAAACATACATCAGGGGGGAGTACGTGTATATGTACAATAGACCAGCCCTTCATTAGGCCTTCTTTGGGTCTTATTTTGTTCTTTAGTAACTAAAATTAAAAGCTGCAAAATTTAAGTCAATCGGATAACGAAAATTTAATAAACCTTTTTCAATTTTACAACTTTAAATCGATTTCCGGCATGAGTTCTTCTTATTACATTTTCCTTAATTTTTCTTTTTACATTTTTTCTTATTACATTTTTTCCTAATGCAACATTAGTTAGTCTTAAATACTTAAATAGAATAAGTCCCATCCAAAGCAGATCTATATTTTAAGGGCAGGTCTAACGTATATGTGTACCTACTCTCACAACCGTCATAGACAGTAGAAGACGCACATTTTTCTGTCATTACTATAAATTGTTTTAAATAAAAAAAAGCAACAACGACAAAAGAGTGAACATGAACAACAAATAGCATGATTAGAAGTGCGGTATGGAACAGATATGGGCAAAGTAAATTGGCATTTAGAAAATAAGGATGTTTTAAGGTTAAACTACATTGCGGTTAAATTGAGCAAATTTTTATGTTTCTGTTTAGAAGCACAAATTACTAAATTAAGGTATGATGGATGGATTATTATAGAAAGGCTCTACAGTTACTATGAACCAACTTAAGATCTTGAATATCAAACTAACAAACATGTGGGGTTTCAGTATGATGTATCATAATGTCAACAAACTTTATGACATACCAAAAACAATCATACCCAGAGTCTTTGGAAGGAATCGAACTCCCTCAGATTATCTAGCACACTATCACCTAGTCTATCGAGACACACCTTTCAAGTACTCAATCTAGCCGAAGACCATTAGGAATGACGTCTATTGCTATTCTAATAAACATAAATTATTTTCCCCAGTCAACTTGTCATTTAATTTCATATTTTATGTTCAATAAACTCCAAAACATAACAAACTGCGTGCTTTAGGTTTGAAATATGTATGTTTTATTAAATGAGACCATAACAAGTATTAACAGCAAAATGCTGCTGCAAACTACAATACATATTTTCATTTGCCATTAATGAACAAATTATGTTGACATTTTTTTTATCATCTTCTCAAAGTACAATATAAAGTTCATTAACATCTCGCAGGATTTCCTTGAAAATTTCAAACAAACTACCTTTTGTGTCATAAAAATATCACATGAACTTTAACAATGAGGTTAAAGTGGGCACAATATGAAATACACCTCCACTCTTACATTTAAAATATTTACTTCCACCACAAAAGGTCATCTGATATTCATGCTAAAATAAACACATAAATTTAGAATTTAAGCCGTAAAATAACAAAAACTAAATTTTATGTAAATTTTTATGCAAATTCTAATTAAGTTGACTGCGATTTGTTGGTTGAATTTTCCTTCAATTTTTAAAACATACAAAGAGCTTCCTTCATCATCGTTTAAATTGTTGTAATGTTTGTGCTGTAATAAGAAGATTAAGACATACAGACAGACTCTAAATACTATTTATTCTTTGGTTTGCATTCAGTATGTACATGAATTTTAAATACTTAAGATGCTGATTTCATTGTCTTTGGAGTGAGAAAAACCTTGGTTTTAAGGCCTATCATGTATTTGTTGATAGATTGTGTGTGCAAAGAAAAAAATATGAATTGGCTTAATACACAAACATAATAGTAATGATATGCCTAGAAAAAACTTTGTTGATTTAAAAATGACAGTAATTATGAAAATATAATTGGATGTTTAAAGTGGTCATATGTAAATATGTATATGTAAAATTAAACAAATGTGATAAATTTAATAATAAGACTCTTGTTGAGTGAGCTGTTGGGTAAAGTTCAGTAGATGTGCCCCTGTTCAGACTTGTGCAAAGTGAAAATGTCAGTTGGCAAACAAAATATTAATTTTCAATGAATATTTATACCCTCCACCACCATAAGTGGTGAATGAGGGTATATACTTATAAGTTTCTCGTTCCGTGTGTAACACTGAGAAATATTTATCTGAAACCCAACAAAGTATATGTATTCTTGATCCATATGGAATTCTAAGTCGATTGAGCTATGTTCGTCTGTCTGTCTGTGTAAAACACTGTCACCTTCAAAATACCAAATCAAAAAAGTTTAAAAAACCCCATTTGTAAGCAGTTTGGTATTGAAAATCAGCAAAATCGGTATAATACAACCTGAGTTATATTTTTAAACATTTTTCTTGCAATTCTTTTTTAAAATATATTGTTTTCATGAGAAACAACTAAGGAAGTATAGTCGGTCAAGCTCGACCATATAATAGCCTACACCCAGTATATGTATAAAATAGCGTTTCAGAAATGGGCCGAAAACGGACCGATTATCCAAAAATTTAGTGTCATGATGTCTGTGAATATAAATATTATATGTGTCAAACTTTATTCCGATATGAATACTTTTAAAAGATTTATTAATCTTAAATTGAATTACGGAGAGGGTCCTATATTGGAGTTTCGACTAATTATGGACCGACCATTATAAAATTAGGTGTCATTATTTCTGTATATAAGAAACTTATTTGTGTCAAATTTTATTTGAATGCCAACATTTTTAAGAAATTTATGATCGTTACATTGAATTTCGAAAGTGGGCTTTATATGGGAGCTACGACTAATTATTGACCGATGATAATAAAATTGTACCTTATTATTTGCATACATATGAAATATATTTGGGTTCAATATGATTTGGATACCAACATTTTTGAGAGATTTGTGCTGTTTAAAGTAATTTTTGGAAATGGCCTTATATTGGAGCTATCACTAATTATGGACCGATCATCAACAAATTGTACCATATAATTTTTATACCCTTCACCTTCATGAGAAGAGTATATATAAGTTTGTCATTCCGTTTTTAATTTCCACAATATAATTTTCCGACCCTATAAAGTATATATATATTCTGGATCCTTATAGATAGCGGCGTCTATTAAGCCATGTCCGTCTGTCTATCTGGATGTTGAAATCAGTTTTCTGAAATCCGCAGATATCTTCGGAAGCAAAATCTTCAATAATTCTGTCAGACATGATTTCGAGAAGTTTGCTATTTAAAATCAGCAAAAGCGGTTGAGGCCAACCAGAGTTATGGACCAATATGTGAGACAACTTCCATAAAAATTTGATATTTTTTTTGATATTTTAAATATCGTATAAATATCGATACTGATACAAAATTTTACAGTGTTGGCATATATGTTAATGCTCCGAATTCCGTAAGGATCATTAATATATATGTACACTTCGGTGGGTCTCAGATTAATATTTCTCAGTGTTACACACGGAATGACAAACTTATATATACCCTTATTCACCACTAAAGGTGGTGGCGGGTATAAAAAAGGGTGATGCTTCTCTTGGTTGAATTTGATCTCAATAACATTATTTACAAATATCGGTCCATATTTGACCATATCCACCATATAAAGTCCTGTACCGATATTCACGTTAATACTACTATAATATGTATCTTAAATGTACTATTATTACATATATAAAAATAATAAGATACAATTTTATTATGATCGGTCCATAATTAGTCGAAACTTCCATATAGAACCCTCTCCGAAATTTACTTTAAGCTCCATAAATCGTTTAAAAGTATTAATATCGAGATAAAGATTAACACATAAGTATAATATTTATATTCACAAAAATCATGACACTGAATTTTGGTCGCAAATGACGCCCATTTCTGAAAAACTTTTTTATATATGCATATACTGAGTGTAGGGTATTATATGGTCGGGCTTGACCGACTATATTATATAACTATATAAAAATGCAATATTATTTTCTAATATGACTAAGTATTAATATTAATATAATAAAGCTTGCTTTACGTTTACCGTATACATATGTATATACAAATCGCTGAACCCAATTGTATGACCTTTTGAACCATATGAATAAAATAAATAAATAAATAAATAACTACTTTATTTGATGGCATTGGAGAGAATAGCAAAGTCTTCAAAAACTGTATTTTTGTTTTCATTAGATAAATATATTTCATTTTGTTCTTTTATCACGATTACTCTTATGACTTTCATTGAATATATTCCATCTATATATTCTTTCATGTAGCGGGTATTAACTAGATAAAATCCACATAATCTATTTGGACTACTGTGCGCTGATTTGTAAAACAAACAGCTTTGAGACTGAAAAAGTTAGAAAAACATTACTTTGTTTCTGTTACTGCACAAACAAGTGAGAGAGAGTGTAAGAGTATTTATGAATAGGAAGTGGTCTCCATCACATTCATTTGCATATGGTAATGTGGTTAAGATAATGGATTTGCATTCTGGTCCTTTTTATGTTTATTTTGTTTGTGTTTTATTATGACTATATGAAGCTGAGACTGAGATATTTTGTGTGTTTTTCGTAAGAATTCAAAAATGTATAACATACAAAATTATCAAAGTTCTTTACTTAAAATTGAATACGAAATGTTAAAGTTACTTAAATTTAATGAAATTGCTTTAGTTTTGAAAATTTCCCAAAAAGTGTTTCTGTAAGTGGCTTGTTGTGTTGCCTAATTATAATTTTTTTTTAGCACTAACGTGATAATTCAACATAACTTATTTCCATCTAAAATTGTATACAATATATTAAAGTTGATTATTTATCTCATACTATATTATATTATATTAGCTTTAATAATACAAAGTAATATTTAAATATCATATATAAAACGTTTTAATTCAATTCGGAAAAATTCTATATAAATTGCAAATACGAGTTATTTAAAGTATAAATTCCGATTCATTAACCAGCACTTACTCTCTTCGTTCTTGTTCCCACAAATTCTACATCCGTTAATATTATTTTTAGCAGATATTTAGAAAATCTGCACTTACGCTCATTTTCCATCCACCATAAATATTCAAGTGACCTCCAACAATTTACAGTCAATGTAATATTTGTAATCATTTGTTATGTTTTGTATTTTTATACCCACCACCAAAAAGATGGAGGTATATTAAGTTTGTCATTCCGTTTGTAAAACATCGAAATAATGGTCGCAGCATCAAAAAGTCTATATACATATTCTGTGTCCTTTAAAGATTCTAAGACGATCTAGCCATATCCGTTCGTCTATTGAAGGTACGATAGAGCTTCTAATAAAAGACATAGAACTGTTAACCAAACATTATTTGATCCACCGAAATGTGTAGTATTAAAAACGCGCAAAATCGATTTAGTAGGATCCGAGTTATAGACCAATATATTTTTCATGAAATTTTGCACACATTATTTTTATTATAGACAGACAAGTCTTGTTAAAAAGAAATCTGTCCATGATTTCTCATAGCCTCCATACAAATTTCTTCCAGGAATATGACTTTATCGTACATAAATTTCTATAGAGAAGCCGTATCCATACAAAATTCTTCAAAAATAAGTTTTATGTAAAGCGATATCTTAAAACGTTATTTTGTTTGCATCGGTCCATATTTTGACCTAAACCCATATAAAGTCCACTTCTGAAAATCACTTAAATGCACATAAATGTTTTAACAAAATTACTATCAAGTTGAAATTCTGCAGGCATATTCATTATTTATATAAACGTGCATAAAAACAATAATAATAAACACTCTGGGCCATAACCATAGTCACAAAAAAAGTGTACTTTAATAGTTAAAAAGTTGACTTTTGTTAAAAGTACACTTTACTTTAACTATAGACACGTAAAGTTATACTTTAACCTCTAAAACATACTTCTAATTTAAAACCAGCTGAAGTTGCTTTTAAATAATTAAACATCAGTTTAAAACAGCTGGTGTTTATGCAAAGAATAAAAATATAAAAAAGTAAAAAAAATCTTATACAATCTTATACACTCCCGCAAATATTCTCTTTCTACAGTAGCCCAATTCGCCTCTCTTTCTCTTAGTTTTTTTCTTGTTCCTGTAAAGAGTTATCAAAAATCAACGCCAAAATCATGAAGCAATAAACACAGATGGCGCATTCCTCTTTTCAAAAAAATTTTCTACTGCGCATCTACGTCATCAGAGCGCACAACTGTTTATATGTTATGAAAACTGTATGAGATTTGTGGTGGAAATGAAAAAATATTATGGTCAATCATAGAATTTTCTTTTCTCATATTTAATTTTGTTGTTATAAATATATTTTATTCTGTTTGTAAAACACTTTATTGTTTTATACTTGTTTGTTTTTTTATTATTTATAAATTGATATATTGATTTTTTATTTTTTGAATATTTTGTAATTATAAAACAAAAAAATTATTGAGATTGAGTAATAAACTTTTAATTATGTTATTAATATAAAATAAGAAACTTAATTTATTATTTTTTTACATTTTCTTTTTCTCGAACTGGAAAGGAATTTTACTTTTTTGTCACATTCAATGTGATCAGCCTGTTGTACTTGAGACTTTATGAAGTTGTCTTTAATTAGTAAGCCTTGTCTATTTATTGTTCCATAGATTTTTGAGTCGGGTTTGATAGTCCGCCCTCAGACAAATGGTCAACCCACGAATACGATGAACCTTTTTCGTTTTCTGCTATGGATTTATTTTATTTTTTCGGCAACAAAAACTTATCCATTGCTTTAATAACTTTGAATCTGCCGGAAAGTTAAATAAACTGATTGTATGTACACGGCTTTTTTCTATTATTGTTACAACAATTTTTCACTGCACACCACATTTTAGTTTTTAATTTACACGATTTCTTTAACTTTAATGACTTTTTACTTTTTACTTTTCACAATAAACCACAATGCCATCTGTCTACGTCACTCAATCAGCTGAGTGAGGGCAACAAAACTAACGGACCTGCGCAATGCGTAATCTTGTTTATTTCATTCATGGTTAATAACAGCGTTTTATCAACAATGTTTATAAATAGAAATTTCTCCTAATGCAAATGTTGATGCACATGTTTTATGTTAATAAGCATGACGTATGTTGTTAAAGATGTTTAATGTTGAAAAACATGCTGTACTCGTATGTTGATACTGGCCGTTATATTTAAATTGAAATACAATTTTGTAACAGTATGTAAAAATTATACCATTAACTTTTGTGAAAGTTGTTCCATAATTGGCCATAATTCCCATACAAGCTCCACTTCCGAGAATAACCACAGAGTATAAAGGAGGAGGTGGTAAGTTTGACATTCCAAAATAGCAAAATCAGTTTTTTTTTTGGGTAGTTAATTTATTGTGTATAAAAGTAAATTGCTTTTAAAGTGTAGTTCTGAAAGAAAGAGTCAAATATAAATTCTTGATTATAACTGGAATATGGATACAATTCTTATAATTATCATTATTGAGATGAAATTCAACCAAAATAATCCTAAATTATATAGAAATTACAGTACAATATTTCATGAAATTCGCTTTATAATAGGTGATTTGGATTCGGCACAGCCGAATATGAATACTTACTGTTTTTATTTTTGTAATAATTGTTATAACGTGACCGTGGGCAATTTATCCACATGGAGTCCACTACATAAATATTTTGTAACAGAAATTATGAAAAACAAACTCACTAAAAACAGCTTTTCTGCATGACCAGCAATTGTAACAAATGTTTGGCAATTAATAATTAAACATACAAAGTTAAAACAAAACTAGAACAATTCATGAACTGAATTGGTTTCCATAACAAAATTATTATACAATTATAAATATTTCAATACTTAGTCACATGTTTTTAGAACTACTAAATAATAAATAAACAAGTAAGAGTGCTATATTCGGCTATGCCGAATCTTAAATACACTTCACCTTTGTTGTGGATGCATAATTATATTATGCATAATTATGCCGATAAACACGCCATCTGTTGATGAATTTGTTCGTAACAATATTAATACACTTAGTTTTTTTGATTAAATTTTTAGAGGTTGTCTCGGATTTTTGCTCATATCTCCCTTACTTATGGACGGATTTTGCTGATTTTAGAAAGCAAACTTCCAGAAAGCATGTCTGACAGAATTATTGAAGATTTGGATCCCGAAAATATCTGTGGACTTCAGAAAATTGATTTCAAGAGACAGACAGACGGACATGGATTTAATAGACTTCGCTATCTATAAGAATCCAGAATATAAAAACTTTATAGGGTCGGAAAATTATATTGTGGAAATTACAAACGGAATGACAAACTTATATATACATGAAGGTGAAGGGTATAACAAGTAAGAGTTTATATTCGCCTGTTCCGAATCGTATCCGAATCGAATTGAAACTAATTTTTGTTACATTTTGTTTCGATAACGATAATTATAACCCGTTATTTTATTTTTCGGATCCCTTACATGGGAGCTATCAGCTTTATAGAGCGATCGTCATAAAATTTTGTACTTATTTGAAATTTATTTTAGATGAATTTCACGCAAAAAATTATTTATAATTATGTACATATATATAAATATTTTTGTTGAATTTTCGGGAAGACCTGTGTATGGGGGCTATGATAAATCGTGGACCGATTTCGCAAATTTTCAACAGGACTTGTCTTTTTAGAATAAAAATTAAGTGTACAAAATTTCATGATATGATCTGCATTATATTTGAAAAAAATAGAAAAAAGTTTCTAAAAAATATCGAGGTCGTATTTAATAGCAAATAGTCTTTTTTCGAAGATCTATCGAGCCTTCAACAGACTGACGGACATGGAATATATAGAATTACTTCTTGGTTCTACGACCAATATTTCGACGTGTTATAAACGGAATGACAATCTTAATATACTCTCCGTCTTTTTGGTAGTAGGTATAACAAATAAGAGCGTTATATTCGGACGTGCGGAATCTTATACCCACCAATTATATTAAGTGTTAACTTCATCTAGATTATAGATTCATATATCTAAATATTTAGCTGCAAAATATATTTACATAATGATAAGTCTGGGCAAAGTTTTTCGTATATGTTAATCAAAATTTGTTTGCTAATTCTACCTATTTGTTTGTTTGTTTTAGATATCCTTATTTAGACCCTATCGTGTTTTAATTGCTTTTAAATCGCGGACGGGCGGATATTTTATTCAAAATTTTTCTGTTTTGTAAAATGTAAAATTTTGTATGATATCGATATTTATAAAATAGAATTGTAGGTTAAAGTGTTTTTAGGAAGTGATCCTTATTAGGGGATTATTGATGTTAATTTTGAACTTGATAACGAAGTTTACGAGTATAAGAGATTTATGCGTATTTTAGTATTTAAATTTTTGGAAGAGATCCCTATATGTTAGATACAACCGAATATGAGCCGATCGTCAACAAATTTGATATGTCTACTTATCTCAAATTTTACCCTGTAAATTTTGTAACAGATTTAAGCGCATTAAGGTGATTTTCGGAAGTGTAGTTTTTATGGGAGCTATGATCTAATATATGAACTGATATTAAAAAAAATGCATTAATTTTATGTATATTATTGATGACGAATTTCAATTTAATAACTATGTTTGTATACGATTTATGAGTAATTAAGTGTGTTCGGAAGTAGTCCTTATATGGGATCTGGGACTAATTATGAGCCGATCGAGGATCACGATATAAATAATTGTTCCACGAAAAGTATTTCGATATATGTATGTATTTTATTTCTTATTAAAAAATTGCAGTACTTCTTTTGGTTTGCACTGCTTTCTTTTTGCAAAACAAAATATTTTTTAATAAATAAAAATTGTATAAAGAACAGTGGAACAAAGTTTTTCAAACTTATATTATTCAAACTCATTCTTAAAAGTTTTCGGCATTTCGTTTTTGCATCATTTTTATAAATTTAAGATTAATGTTTTAAATGCATTTTTATCTTTTTATATCATTCGCCATAAGTGAAAATTTCGTACATGATTTGTACATCAATACAGAACTTAATTCCGTTCGGAATTTTTTTAATTATAAGTTATTTAATTATTAATTTAATTTAAAGTGATTTCATTCCGAAAAAATGTTTCGTTGTACTTTTTTTAGAGAAGTCAACATAATCAATTACATTTCCAAGTACTCCAAAATTGGATTTAATCTTTACATTTTTTTTGAAATGTACTGTTGATATATTGCATGTTAATATATTGATACCGACCGCTAAATTTAAATTGAAATACAATTTCGTAACAATCTTTTTGAATTTGAATTTTGAAAACTTTTGAACAGTGTTAATTTTTTATTTTAATTATTATCGCTATTTTAGCTCAAAAAACAATGGAGAATTTCGGTATAAATAAAAACGGTCTTTTATTTAATTATTTACTAATTTAAACAAAGATGTCACCTTCAGGATTAAATAAATTCCGTTAGGTATAAAGCTTTACAACCGTTATTTGTTAGCTTTAACATACAAAATCTTCAATGGTGGTTGAATTTAATAGTACCAAAGATTTGCTATACAATAACGAAAGCAAATGGTGGTAAAGCTTTTTCTCAGCAGATTGTCTAGGGAAAGTGTATCTTTAGTTTATTAAGGATAATATTGCTTGGAGCTTTTAAAAGCTTCCATATAGGGTGTACTGAAATATTTTGTATTTTAACAACATGGTGTAAGTAAGTTTTTTAACTACCCAGTAAAAAAAATTCGTGTTTTTTGAAGCACTTAACAGAAAAGGCACATAATCGAGCGCTGCAATACAAGCGCTCTTTTGAAGCAGTAAATGCTTACGAATAAAATATACAAAAAATATCCTTTTTTAGTGCTGACAACGAAAAAGGTTTTAAAGCGAAAAAATCAAAATTAAATTATAGCCTACAGATTTACATATGACAACGAAAGTGCTTTATTTGCATGTTTGATTAGGTTAAAAGAATCGCTTATTGTCAGCAGAAAGTAGTCCTCCAAACCGGGAACACCTCATACAAAAATCATACATCCCATCAGCAGGTTTGCAGCGATTTAAGGTATGAATTCATACATAAAACCTGCTGCTTTTGGAGCACACTTTTTATTGGGTACTACTATAAATAAAATACGTTTTCTTGCTTACAGAGTGAGAGAGAGTAGTAATGTAATAATGCAAAGAGACTTTATTAAATTTTATGGATATTTTGGTATTAGGTATATCAATTTGATATTTAAATATGCATCTATAAGATGATTATAACGACAAGAAATTGTTGGTTGAATTAACGAACAATGGGAGTTTTTGACACATTATTCACATTAAATGATTTTGAGACTGAATATAAAAACTAAAGCTAAAAATGTTGTTAATCTTCTATTCTTGAAAAAATAAATTTTGGATTTTGGAAATACAATCGAAGGATGCACGAATATATATATATACATATACATACATATAGTATATATTTACAAGGTTAATTTTTCGCAAATAAACCGATAGTTCATTAATAAGAATATTTTAGATAATCGCGATTATAAACGCAAATAATATTCTTAAAGATTTAGAAGTAACCGTCTAACTAACTAACTTTAAACAAATACAAACAAATCTCAAATACATTTAATTTACAGGACACATTTTATTACGCAACGAGCTCTGTTTCTTTGCATTTAAATAAAATTGCTAGAGTATCCTTGAGTAACTTTCTTCTTGGAACACTTGATTGAACAAACGCTTTATCTGGTAGCCTTCTCCAGTTTTTTAGGATTTATAATATCACTAGAAGTTAGATAATGATGATTATCACTTTTTTTTATCACTTGCAGTTAATCAATACCAAACGAGTATGCAATTGTTTAAACAATGGTTATAACGGGTGGTTAAATGTCAAGGGCCAATGTTGATTTCGAATAAAACACAAACTATTTAGGAAATTATTGTAATTTTATTTTATTATGATATATTGGTATTACTCAATTATGTATGGAATAAAATATCGGCCAAATAGGCGCCGCGAACACGGCGGCACACCTCAATCCAAATTTTCGATGACCCTGAGGCATAATGGAGGTTCTATGCCGTTAATGTGCCGAATTATCTCATCCTTTAGCTCTTGAATTGTTGCTGGCTTATCGACGCACACCTTTTCTTTCAAATAACCCCAAAGAAAAAAGTCCAACGGTGTCAAATCACATGATCTTGGCGGCCAATTGACATCGCCATTACGTGAGATAACATTGAATTTGTTGTGCAAAAGAGCCATTGTTTCGTTAGCTGTGTGGCAAGTGGCACCGTCCTGCTGAAACCACATATCGTCCACATCCATATCTTCCAATTCGGGCCATAAAAAGTTCGTTATCATCTCACGATAGCGAACACCATTCACAGTAACTGCCTGACCGGCCTCATTTTGGAAAAAATACGGGCCGATGATGCCGCCAGCCCATAAACCGCACCAAACAGTCACTCTTTGTGGGTACATTGGTTTTTCGACAATCACTCTTGGACTCCCATTCACCCAAATGCGGCAATTCTGTTTATTGACGAATCCACTGAGGTAAAAATGTGCTTCATCACTGAAGATGATTTTCTTCGAAAATTGATCATCCACTGTTGCCATTTCTTGCCACCATTCTGCCCATTCACGACGTTTGGAATGGTCAAGAGGCTTTAGTTTTTGAGCCAATTGCATCTTGTAAGCGTGTAAATGCAAGTCTTTATGCATAATGTTCATCAACGACGAGCGTGAGAGGTGCAATTGTTGGGCACGGCGACGAGTTGTGGTGGACGGCTCTTCAGCCACACTATCGCGAACAGCAGCAATATTTTCTGCAGTACGAGCTGTACGAGCATGCACTGGTGTTCTCACATCTTCTACAGACTCGGTTTGCTCGAATTTTTCCACGATTTTTGCGATTGTACGCACATTTGGACGATCAGATTGACCAAAAAAATCACGAAGTGCACGATATGCATTTTGATTTGAACTCCCATTTTCATAATAAGTCTGGATAACTTTAACACGTTGTTAGATTGTGTATCTCTCCATGGTTAAAATTGAGTAAGTCTGAAATAGAGAAGTGTCAAATAAAATTCGGAAAAAAGCTTGGCGTTTAGGTGTGGTTCACATTCAACATCGGCCCTTACAATTTAACCACCCTTTATAAGGTACTATTAAATAAAAATGTTGCCATAAGATATGTGGTTAAACCAATATTAAAAATAGTACCGTGGAGGTCAAAAACGTATATTTTATTTATATAGTCGGTACGAAATACAAAAAACCATTTTCCATCACTAATACATATGTACTTTAAAATATGTTGAGTTTATATATTACTTTAATCATTACTTTGTCAAAACCCAAATTATCAGAATTTTTAATTAAATGAAACTATATATTTATTTGTGTGTGTACATGTTGAAGTTATTTATATTGAATTTTATTTTACTAATAGGATCTCTGTACACTCCTAAACTTCATAATAAAGGCTTTTTTGTTTTATAATTATTCTGTTAGATGAAATAGTTTTATTATCTAAGATAGCAATGTCTGATAAATATTCAAGTCAGCATTCTCAAATCATTCTCTGCGAGTGGTCACAGCTTTTGGGATTTACGTTTAGACAGAGCCTATATAAGCCGGGAAGTTCTGAAATCAACGCAGGGATGAATTCTATCCACAGTGTAAACCTACGTTATGCAAAAATGTTCGATTGTTCTCAACGCGGCCCTAGATGTTAGATCGTCTACATATTATGACATGTACACAATCACATCAGTCTCTTATGGAGTTATTGACTAAAGTTTGAGACAAACTCGACATTTTTAAAAAATATTTTATTATTTGCTTTAAATATACAGCAAGTTCTGTTGAAAGAGTAGGAATTGGTCCTTGATTTTTCTAAACCCCATACACATGTCTTTTTGGAATATGGCCGTATGGCACATAAATGCCTATAGAAAAGAAGTATTCATGCGAAATTCATCTTAAATATAATCCATAATTGGCCATATAAAATCCACTTTTAAGAATAACTCGAATATCCATAAAATTCTTGTAACAAATATCCTGGCTTACGTTAGCTGAGCACTATTACTTGTTACAATTAAGTACTGTTTAGTTAAAATTATGTTCATTTGCAGATTGATAAAAATGTACGTACTTATTTTACTAAAAGTATAACTGAAATTAATAATTCAAAAATATCCAACAGCATTAAATAAAATCAATGTATTTAAATAAAAACAACTAAGTAAGCATAAAAAGGCCATGCTCGGCCATACACCTGCCACAAATGTATAGTATTATTTTGACATTAGGTACCCAGTGCTTATTTGAAATGAAATTAACTATTTTGAAGAAAAATTATTCCTTAGAAAACCACGTATCATAGCTATATTTGCACCGTTGCTATGTTTTTTATAGTTACATTTATGAAAACAAATTTTAAATAAAAACACAATACGTTATAAGTGGAACAAAAATACATTAAAATAAAAAAAATATTAGACTTATTCATCATGACACTATTTTATAATAATATATGCATTTATGAACAAATATATGGCTGTGCCGAACCTTATACCTACCACCAATATGGCAGTAGTCTGATGTACCTATATATAATTTGTGTTGCATTTTATTTTTCAGATCCCTTATATGAGATCTATTGCATGTTAATGCACGATCGTCATAAAATATTTTACTGTATTCTATGGCGAATTCCATACACAGAAAAAAATAAAAATGAGTTTCAATTAAAATATTTGTGGAATCAATTAAAAATTTAATTGAAATCGGACCTGTAAACAAAATGATAGTATCAATTAAAAAAAAATGTGAGATTTAATTGAAAATATCAGAAAAAGTAATTGAATCAAATAAAATTTTAATTGAAAATTATTTTTAAATCAATTAAAGGTTTAATTGAAAAAGAAACATGATTTTTTTTTCTGTGTATGTCAATAACGATATTTTCATCACAAATAATATATGTTTTATAGAGTTTTTTGGTTATGCCAGTTATTCTCCGAAGTGGACCTTCTATGTGCTATATGGCCAATTATAAGGATATAATAAAATGTTTAGTACCATATAACTGATCAGTGTGCTATTTCAGTTCGACATCAAAATTTATAAGATATTTACGTAGGTTAATGTGTTTTTCGAAAATTGTATCTATATGGGAGCTTCGAGTATGACCAAGTATAAGTCGATCACTTTAAAGTCCATTACTATGATTTATATATAAATGAAATGGTACATGTATATAATGGCATCACGTGTGAACGGCTGGAGCGATTTGGCTGATTTTTTTTATTCGATTGTAAAGCAAAAAAAAAATTCAAAAATTCCGGGTTAAACTCGGAAATTTTAAGTTTTTAATATATTGCTCATTTTTCTCACCATTTCTTAATAAGAGACATCTTTAAAGAAACTTGAAGAAGTGGCACCAAAGCCTCCTTTTCACTTCTCATTTTTTATGTATGAGACAATTTTATGAAAACTCAAAGAACTAAATTTTACTGCCTCATTTTCACTTTTCATTTTTCTTAATAAGAGACATTTTTTGAAGAAACTTGAATAACTGACACCAAAGCTTCCTTTTATTCTATATGAAATACAAATCATTAGTAAATACCGAGCGATGCCGGGGCGGTCATGGATTATTTGTGACGAATTTCAAGCTAATAATGATGTTTATAACAGATTTATGTGTTATTCGGAAGTAGACTTTATATGGGGGACCGATCGTCATACAATTCGGTACGCTAATTTATATTATATGTGAATTCTTTGTGTCGAATTTCAACTTGATAGTAATCAAGTAATAAAATAAGAGATTTATGAGCCCTTAAGTTAATTTCGAAAGTTGCATTTATGTTGGTACTATGTTAAAATATGGACTGATACAAGCAAAATATCGAAATATTAATAACTAACCTACAAATAAAACTTATTTTTGCTGCTTTTTGCATAAATACTGTTTTTCTCTAGGCATTTATGATGTACCATTCCGGGAAGACATTTGTATGAAAGCTATTAAAAATCGTGGACCGATTCTTACTAATTTCTTTACAGATTGTCCTTTTATCATAGAAATGTCGTGTACAAAATTCCATGGTATTATCTGCAATATATTTAAACACACCTAGAAAATTTAGATTAATATGAAATTTTTATGGATATTTTGGTCCACAACTGTGGTTATACCGATTTTACGGATTATCAATACAAAACTTTCTCACAAAATAGAAAATAATTGTGATAGTTTTCCTTTCTGTTTAGTTTAGTTGTGTATTTTGGGCGTGAGAGTCGTTTACATGGACGTTTACATGGACGTATAGACAGATAGACTAACTAAGCTTTGTTGGGTCTAAGATGAATATTATTAATGTTTCATATAAAATGACAAACCCTTATTCACTAATTGTAGTGGTGACTCTGGAGCCACCCAAAGTCGAATAGTCCTTTCCCTCCTGATAACATTTTGTATGAAAAAAGTAAAAATTATAGTATTTTTTTGTTTATTGGTTATTTAATTCAGAAAATATTTTACATCAAACTTTGTACTGTTTATTAATATTTTTGCATAAAAGAAAAAATAAAAAAAATTAACATCTATTGCAGCATGGAGCAATAGTTTTGCTATGCGTATTGCACATTGGACGATTGGCAACCGTCCAGTTTTATTTCGTTTGGTTGTATCGGACCGGACCGCAGCATCCTGGAAAACTTAATTAGGGATGGTTTTATTTGTCATAAGCTCTAGAGCAGCCCGGTCGTTAGTGTCGTGTTATTTGATTATCATTAGCTCTTTTGTTCATATTTTTAGTTGTCAACTCCATGCCAAGTGATGTTAAAAATCCTCGACGAGAGTTTCGTTTTATTTTTGCGCTTGGTTCGAGGCTGGAGTATACACAAAATGCACCCAATGCAGCCACGTCAATAATGTTGAAAAAAACTGCCAATGGCCATCTATTTGTTTTGCGTTTGGTGGTATATTTAGACACCATCTGGTCCATAACATCTACTCCGCCTTTTTTTTTTGTTTTTGTTATAGAAGACATTAATCTCCTCTTTTCCATTTATAGCTGGCTCTCCTCGAGTATAATTCATTGTTGACAGAAAGAAAACACACTTCTTCTTTTTGGCCACAACAGACAAAAGTGTTCCGTTTTTGTTGAAACCATATCGGGGTGTACCTATATCGTCCGTTGGGTTTGGACGTAGCTCTTTTGGAATATAGGCTTTGTTTTGTCGAAGGGTACCGACGAAACTTATTCCTCTAACTTGTAGCCGAAATCCACCAGATCTAGAACGATGTTTTCTCCTACTTGCCTGTGTAAATGATTCCTATTAAAGGATAGCTATTGGCTGTGTTACACAACCAAAATATTTTTATTCCGTATTTAGTTTGCTTTGAGGGAACATATTGAGTGAAACTGGTTCTACCTCTAAATTTCAAAAAATAACTGTTCGTCTGCTGTCACATTTTCATCTGGAAAATAATTTAAATGTAAATTCTGCATCAACATATTCCAGATATTAGAGATAGGAGCAGCTTTGTCTGTTTGTTTGCCTGTCGCTCTTGTGTATTACGCGTAGTATTTGCTGAAATATATCGCGACTTAACGATGCTTTGTATAAAGGATGACTGTAATTCCTCCAAAGAACTGAGGGAGGAACGATGCATACCCACAGTACAATTGTATATAACATATATATATACAAAAAAGGGATTCCCCGTTTTACAATGCATAGCGTTGTATTTATATGGCATCAATTTAAATAATAACGGACAAATAAACAAACAAGGGTACCCGGGTACCTTTGTCAGTAGTCTACGTGTGTAAATGTTGTCAGTACGGTTAGGGTTATAAAAGATTAGTGCAAATATGAAAATATAGCAAGATAGATGACAATATTCCCAAATCTTAAATACCCTCCACCTGAACGTAATAAGAAATACAGAAAATATCCTGATTATATGTTTTCTATTCAAAATTAGTGCAAATTTTATTATTTTTTATATATTGTTTGAAAGACAATTTTAAGACCAACCAAATGTTTTAAAATTTTATCTAATTTTAACCAATTATAATTGATGCAATTATCAATTCTTACGATAATTTATAATAATCTCTGATTTTTATTATAATCTTGAGTGTAATTTAACAATTTACCAAATTAAAAGAACATTTTTCATATTCAGAACAAGTTAAGAAAGGATAAGATTGATCTCAATAACATTATTTGCAAGAGCTGTATGGTTGGTTGTTATGCTCGGAAGTATGTTTAACAGCTACAAAATCCAGTAGCATAATTGTTGTATAATCGATATTAATATGATTTCTGGATTAAAATTTCTGATCCATATAAAAGTTGATTCGATATCGATATTTATTAGACAATTTTGTGGGTTAAATTGTTTTTCAGAAATGGTCTTTATATGGGGGATATAGTCAAATAAGAACCGCTATTTCAAATCGAACAAATTGATTTTGGCGTGTATATTTGTATATGATCCGTGTAACATATTGGATCGGTACCATTATTTATAAGAGATTAATGAGTATTGAAGTGATTTTCGGAAAAGGGCTTTATATGGCAGATACGGTCAAATATGGACCGAAACTCACAAAATTTTGTGAAATGCTTTTTGTGTATATTTAAATGATATATGTAAAGTTGTGAGTTGGTATCGATATATTTAAGATTATATTTAAGATGGAGCGACCATCATAAAATTTAGTACAACAATTTATTTACCTATAGAGATTATTTATGTCAAATTTTAACCTTTTAACATTATTTATACACGATTTATACGTATTTAAATGAATTTTAGATGTGGACTTTATATGGGGACCCCGGTAAAAAATGGACCGAACAAAACAAAATTTCGTTTTGCGATTTCTTTCTGTTACAAACGGAATGACAAACATACTGATGGTGGTGGTGGGTATAAAGGATGTATTAAATTTATATTGGTTAGAATATCCCTTCTTATACTCGTATTGCGTAATTCTACTAAATTTATTTTTATTTGATTGAGTACAATTTTCAAATGCCGCAACTCTAGGGTTTAATAAGCATTAGTACTGCGAATTTTAATGTGTATAATGTCAAAACAACATTTTCAATTAATAATAAATTAATTAAAGTAAGCTCACGTGCCAAATTTCATTAAATTCTTTTTATACCCACCAACAAAAAGATGGGATAATAAGTTTGTCATTCCATTTCTAACTCTTCGAAAAAATAGTCGTAGAACCAACAAGTCTATATATTCTGGGTCCCTATAAGATTCTGAGACGATCTAGCCATGTCCGTCCGTCTTTTGAAGGCACGATAGAGCTACGAAAAAAATACCTAGAACAATGACAATTTTATCGAACATTCTTTGTTCCATCGAAATATTTGGTATTGAAAATGGGCATCTTATAAGGACCAATATTTCTGTGTATTACAAACGGAAAGGAAAATTTTATATACCCCCCATCTTTTTGGTGGTGGGTATAAAAGGGCTAAACTGGCAACACTGCTGCATAGTATTGTCTTAGAAAGAAATTCTTAAGAAGTATTATTGACTGACAGCCTTTATTTAATTAGTAAGACCTTTAACCTTTGCCATGTAGTAATTGTCATTATTCATTCATTAAACACCTCTTATAATCTTATGTTTCTTTAGCAAAGTCAGGTAGGTAAAACGTAGTACTTCACTTCAAGTTGGGTGGGGTGGAAGCTTAAGCAAAAAAATGTTCTTTTTTTTTGTTGTTGTTAAAAACATGAAATTACTTTGTTACAAACGAATTTGCGCGTGTGTTTAGGAGCAAAAACTTTTTAAAGGGCGAATTAGTTGTACATAAAAACATAAATTTAGCCCTTGACATTACTTTTAATTTGCTACAGTGAATACGCACGCAGAACCATAGTTGGGATTGGATGTATAAATATGTATATATGTACATACATATAGTATCCAATAGTGAGTAACATTCAGTTAAGGGCATTTGCTAGAACAATTTGCTTATGCATAGTATAATCGAGCCATTAAAGTAAAGGATTCTTGAAATCGTACATCTTTTTTAGAATCCTTTAATTTAAATTCCGACACTATTTACACCAACACACGTATGTATTATTATATATTACTTTTACCTGCATGTAGTAAGTATGTATGTGTGAAGGAATATGTATGCGGGTGTTCTGGTGTGAGTAATATTATTGTTTATAAAGTGTTGTGCTTCCTTGAAACAACATTTACATTTAAATAATTGTTGTCTTGTTTAACATTAATTCTAAAATAATGTACAGGATTAATTTTCAAGCTGTTCACAATTATGTTATTGTGCTCCGTTAAATGTGTACCATAAGGTGGCCTTTATTTTAGACTTTTTCTTTTGCATATATATATATATATATATCAAAGCTAAATTTTAATTTTCCAATGAGAAATGAAAAATCTCTTTTAAAAGATGTCGGATTTTGCACAAATTTTTATTATATGGTTTTTAGAGGACGTATGACAATTATAGATCTTTGCAGCGCCGTAAATCAAAAATGTGAAGAATAAATGCCACCCTAGTATATAAGTACAGTAAGTATTCTTCTGTTATTTATAAGGTAAACAGCACTTTGTATTGATATTAAATAAAATGTATTATTAGTTCGCTATGTTTTTAAGAGCTACACTGAAGTTGTAGAATATGAATGAATTGATTGGAAATACAGTACTATTAAACATAAATACAGAATTGCATTGGTAAACAAATTTTATGTAAACACTAGTTGTATCAAACGTTATTGTGAGCTAAACATACCTCTTAAATTTGTTAAAATATTTAAGAAATAAACTGAATAACATTTTTGCAGAAACCCACAGTTAACAATGCCTTCTGCAGCTTAGAGGTACAGTTCTAACTAATCTGTTATTGTTTTCACTTTGTATTAAGCGGTTTTGAGTTGTTTCGACCACTTTAAGCCGCAAATTATTTTACAACATAGTTTCAAATAAATATTTATTCGTAGAATATTTCAGTTTATATTTTATTTTTTGCACTAGCTATTTGTTTTTGGTTGTGTATAGATATACATATATTTTGATATAAAAGTATTTATATTGGGGTATAAAGTATATTCCGCTAAAGTAGGGAGGATATTATGTGTTTGGTCTGGTGCTTGTAACATTTAAAAATAATGGACTGTACCCACAACTTGACTCAGTATCTATTTAATTATATTTTTCTATTATACGGTGTGTTCCTGTAAAGCGAGCGTTAAAAGTACAGGTCGCAATATTAAACAAGTAAGGAAGTATAGTCGGTCAAGCCCGACCATATAATACACTACACCTAGTATATGTAAATATAAAACAGTTTTTCAGAAATTGGCGTTATATGGGAGATATCACCTATTTTGGACCAAAATTCAGTGTGATGATTTCTGTGAATATAGATATTATATATGTTAAACTTTATCTCGATATAAATACTTTCAAAAGATTTACGGAAATTAAATTGAATTACGGAGAGGGTTTTATATGGGAGCTACGACTAATTATGGACTGATCATAATCAAATTGTACCGTATTATTAGCATAAATATGAAATATATTTTTGTTAAATTTTATTTGGATACCAACATTTTTGATATGCTCTATTAAGTGATTTTCGGAAGTGGGCCTTCTATGGGAGCTACGACTAATTATGAACCGATCACCATAAACTTCTACCATATTATATCTCTACACACAAGACATATGTGTGTTCAATATTATTTGGATACCAAAATTTTTCAAAGAGTTATGGTCTTTTAAGTGATTTTCGGAAGTGGGTCTTATATGGGAGATACGACTAATTATGGACCGATCATCATAAACTGCTGCCATATTATATGTATATGTACGAAACATATTTGTGTTCAATATTATTTGGATACCAACATTTTTAAGCGAGTTATGGTCTTTTAAGTGATTTTCGGAAGTAGACCTTATATGGGAGCTACGACTAATTATGGACCCATCGTCATAAACTTCTGCCGTATTAGATGTTTATGTACGAAACATATTTGTGTTCAATATTATTTAGATACCAACATTTCTAAGAGAGTTATGCTCTTTTAAGTAATTATTTGAAGTGGGCCTTATATGGGAGCTACGACTAATTATGGACCGATCTTCACGACATTTGTAGATATGCTTTAACTTCATTTACTACCCATCTGTGGTAAATTTTGTTTGCATTCTTGTATAATTCAAATATTTATGACCGGTAAACCCCAATTTCGGGAGGACATTCGTATGAGGGCTAGGTGAAATAATGGACCGATTTCCACAAGTTTCAATTCCATCCATCCTTGGGCCGAAGAAATATCACGTACCTAATTTTATGGACTCAGAAAGTGATTCTGAGCAGATCGGTATACTTTAAGGTGGGTTTTGGACCAATATTTATGTGCGTTACAAACATCAGCACAAATCCAATATACCCTCCCCACTGGCCGCTTGTGCAGCAGCACAACAAGTAATATATATTGTTGTTGTGACAGAAGAGCTTTTGGATGAAAATTCCACGTGAAACAATTGCTACTTTAATTATTTCGCTGTGAAAAAATAATGTTGCCACATACATTTCATATGTTTTTCACAAAATGAACAACAACATGTTTTCATGAAAACTTCATGTGAATTTTTTTTAACATGTATTTTGAACAGAGTACTAGGCTTAAAGACGAATGGGATTGAAACTGGTGGAAATCTGTCCATTATTTCACCTGGCCCCCATACAAATGTCCTCCAAAAATTGGGGTTTACCGATTATAAATGTTTGAATTATGCAAGCATCCAAACAAATTTCACCACAAATGAGTAGCAAATGGAGCTAAATTACATCTACAAATTTTGTAAAGATCGGTCTATAATTAGTCGTAGCTCCCATATAAGGCCCACTTCCGAAAACCACTTTAAAGAACATAATTAGTCGTAGCTCCCATATAAGGTCCACTTCCGTAAATCACTTTAACGATTATAAATTTCTTAAAAGTGTTGGTATCCAAATAATAATGAACACAAACATGTTTCGTATATATACAAATAGTACGGAACAATTTTATTGTGATCGGTCCATAATTAGTCGTAGCTCCCATATAAGGCTCAGTTCCGAAAATCACTTAAAAGAGCATAACTCACTCAAAAATATTGGTATCCAAAGAAAATTTAACACAAATATATTTAATATATATACAAATAATACGGTACAATTTTATTATTATCGGTCCATAATTAGTCTTAGTTCCCATATAAGGCTCAGTTCCGAAAATCACTTCAATATCAAGGCATAAAATGCTAGATATGCATTGGATTAAGTATATTAAAGATCAGAATCAATTACTATTTAAATTCTGCACTTTGTTGTTTAAACTCCATAAATTATTTCAAAAATTAAGTGCATACATATATAGGAAACATTATCTTATTACTGGCCGACTGCCATTATTCATTTCAAGGAACTCAACAACACACACTCACAAGTATTCTAAATATTTTCTTACTTAGTAAGGATAACAATAGTTCTCTACAGGAGAAGCTCCTCTGTTATGTTACATCTATGTACTTGTATAATTATGGAAAACAAAAGCAAGCATAGCATTGATGCTGCCTTACATGAAATACTATTTGTAGACGTGTTATTGCTAGAATTTTGTAAACTGCTCAGATTTGCAGGTAATAAACAAGCATTTAGTGCTGAGCAAAATTGTATAATAAAGTATGTATAATTCCGAATCTTGTCTATTAATATTCGAGAAATTAGACTCTTTAAGTTAAATTAAATTATTTTAGCACATGTTTAGTTAACACTTTCAAGTAATTATTTATTTAAGAGAATTTATTGGCATTTCCCAGCAAGCACTTTACTTAAGGTGCTATCAGACGGGATGTATTTTTGAAACAAAATTGTGTGAAAAAATAAAATTAAAGGAAATGGATAACGAACATTGAAAAGTAGGTATTTTTCAATTTTTAATAAATTAAATTATGTTTATTATATTTATTGCAGTACGATTGGCCAAAAGAAGCAATTCTTGAAATTTATACACGTTAAAAAGACAGCTTTTGTTTACATTTATAAGTTATGTCATACGGAAAAACATAAGCAGGTGTGATAGCAAAAATTATGAATCGTATGTAAATTGGCAATTTTGACATACATACGGAATTACATATGGGTAAGAAAAGTGACAGTACATACATATGTAAAATACATCCCGTCTGATAGCACCTTTACCTAATAAGCCAGCAAGTAAAAACTACTAATTATTTCGCCGCTTACAAATATATTAAACAATTAGTTAAATTAATAGTTACAATAACCAATAAAATAAGATATTAAAAAGAAGCAATTAAAATAAATCTTTACAATTCTAATAAATGCTAAATGAGTAAATTTTGTTTTTGGTCATAAAATTATTAAAATTAAACTTTTTATAAGACAAAATTTTCATACAAAATTTTCTTAAAGTACACTTGAAGTCTACTTTAATTTTTTATAAATACGGCAGTTAGTATTTCAATTATAGAAACTCTTTCAACGAGTAATTTGATGTTTTTCCAACAGCAATTGATTATATTGAGCTATGCCCGTCTGTCTGTCTGTGTAAAACACTCTACAGTGGGCAGAATCGAAATTTTTTGAAAATAAGTTTGGTATTTATAAACGATTTTCCTCAAACTTGGTCTATTAATCCACCTTAAAGTACACTTCCTGAGTCGATTTACGATGTCCCGATGTCCGTCCGTCAGACTGGCTTTCTATGTAAAGCTTGTGCGCAAAGTATAGGTCGCAATTTTGGAGATCCATATTTCAATAAAATTTGGTATATGTATTTTTTTTTTGATGGACGAATGGGATTGAAATTGGTGGAAAATGGGCTATTATTTCATCTCGCCCCCATACAAATTTCTTCTCCCATAAAAGACCCTCTCTGTAATTCACTTTAACCTCCATAAATCTTTTAAAAGTATCTATATCGAGATAAAGTTTAACGCATATAATATTCATATTCACAGAAATCATGACACTAAATTTTGGTCCACAATAGGTGATATCTCCCAAATAATGCCCATTTCTGAAAAACTGTCTTATACATATATGTACTAGGTGTAGGGTATTATATGGTCGGTCTTACTTTCTACTTGTTTTATATAAATAATAAAATTTCTTATTAGACACAAGATTTTTCAAAACATTATCTTTTCTAGGTTCAAAAATAAAATAAGCTAATAATAATTGCAATTGAAGAAATACTGGGTTTGTAATTATTTTGGGCAAAAAGTGCTTTAAATAATTTTTTAATAAAAAAGAATTTCTTTAAGAATATGTGTATAACAAATTTATATTTTACTGAAAGGTATAGAAACCAAGATTGTTCTAATATAAAAAAAAACAGGTCCAATTTGACAAAGCAAGCATACGAGTACAGAATTGATCATATCTGCCATATAGCGTCCGCTTTTGAAAAAATATTTTGCTCATTAACTCGGTGTAGGATATTATAAGGTCGTGTTTGACCAAATATACTTTCTTATTTATTTTTAATATTTTATTTTATAATATTTAATGAAATAAAATGAAAAGTAAAATCTTCCAATTTAAACTTTCCAATAGACGATAAAATGTATGTTATGTGTGAATTATAAAAAAAAAATCACAAAAGAAAAACGAATATACAATACTTGCACGTCATACAAACATATGTATACATATGTATGTGTGAAAAACAGTAATATTTATTATTTTTGTTACTAAAGTGGGGAAGTACTGAAGAAACACTTCAGATTATGAATTGTACAAATAAAATATTATAAACCTGAATGTATTTCTAGTGAGTGTAGGAGTCAGTATATCAGGATAAACGCGTGTGACTCAGCAACATTTTCATTTTGAATTTTATTTCATTTCATTTTGGTTGTTGCAACAGATATAATTCTACAAAATACAAGTCACCAGCTTGATTTATTGATGTTGATGTCGTCAACTATGAACACAATCAATAGAAATTCAATTTTCATTGTTGTTATAGTTAGTCCCAATTTACACCAGGCAACTTTTTTGGAATGATTGATACAATTTTGTTCTTGAAATTTCTTGACGAATCCACTGACGTGAAAATGTGCCTCATCACTGAAGATGATTTTCTTCGAAAATTGATCATCCACTGTTGCCATTTCTTGCCACCATTCTGCCCATTCACGACGTTTGGAATGGTCAAGAGGCTTTAGTTATTGAGCCAATTGCACCTTGTAAGCGTGTAAATGCAAGTCTTTATGCATAATGTTCATCAACGACGAGCGTGAGAGGTGCAATTGTTGGGCACGACGACGAGTTGAGGTGAGCATGCACTGGTGTTCTCACATCTTCTACAGACCCGTTTTGCTCGAATTTTTCCACGATTTTTGCGATTGTACGCACATTTGGACGATCAAATTGACCAAAAAAATCACGAAGTGCACGATATGCATTTTGATTTGAACGCCCATTTTCATAATAAATCTGGATAACTTTAACACGTTGTTGGATTGTGTATCTCTCCATGGTTCAAATTAAGTAAGTCTGAAATAGAGAAATGTCAAATAAAATTCGGCATTTAGGTGTGGTTCACATTCAACATAGGCCCTTACAATTTAACCACCCTTTACAATCACGTGTGTACTCGTTTTATCTTCCCCACACCACGATCTCAAAAAGCTCAGCTTAAAGAATTACTTCGTGTAAATTGGGACTTGTAGTTAATGCTGTTGTTGTAGCTGGTAGGGGTGGTTATATATGTATGTAGCTCACATTTGACACTGCCTGAATTTAAGTATTCTTACACATTTGTTCAATTCACAAGTAGTGTTGTATGTTGTGCATTGTATGATATGTTGTCTAGCATTAAATTGTCAAAAGTAAAATATTAAAAAAAATTAAAAGTTCTGCATTGTCTGAAAAATATAATGTAGATATTTTAACAATTGAGTCAAATTATTAAAAATTGTCCAGTTGCATTAAATTATTTAATTTTGTTGCTTATTGATTTTATTGTCTTGTTTTAAATTGTTCAGTCAGTTTATGATTAGAGTGTTGCCGTTTGGTTATTTTTTTTACACTATAATGAGTACTTTTTTGATTGAGATACATATATGTAAATTTTTGGCAAAACTTAAACTTTCATACAACATTCGAAAAACATATGTAAAAATGTCGTATACATAATATTAATATAGAAATTCCCAACAACATTTGTACAACTATTGTAAATTCAGATCACGCACATATATGAAACTTATTTGTTTTTCTATTTGGATGCCAACATTTGTAAGAGATTTGTGGTTGTGGTTGTTTCGGAAGTGGGCCTATTATGGACCAATCATTACAGAACTAGGCCGAATGATTTTTGTTTATATAAAACATAATTGTGTTGAATTTTATTTGGATTGCAACATTTTAAAACACTAAAGCTAGTTAAAGTGATATTCGAAAGTGGGCCTAATATAGGAGCTATAATTATTTATTTAAGAGAATTTATTGGCATTTCCCAGCAAGCACTTTACTTAAGGTGCTATCAGACGGGATGTATTTTTGAAACAAAATTATGTGAAAAAATAAAATTAAAGGAAATGGATAACGAACATTGAAAAGTAGGTATTTTTCGATTTTTAATAAATTAAATTATGTTTATTATATTTTTTGCAGTACGATTGGCCAAAAGAAGCAATTCTTGAAATTTATACACGTTAAAAAGACAGCTTTTGTTTACATTTATAAGTTATGTCATACGGAAAAACATAAGCAGGTGTGATAGCAAAAATTATGAATCGTATGTAAATTGGCAATTTTGACATACATACGGAATTACATATGGGTAAGAAAAGTGACAGTACATACATATGTAAAATACATCCCGTCTGATAGCACCTTTACCTAATAAGCCAGCAAGTAAAATCTACTAATTATTTCGCCGCTTACAAATATATTAAACAATTAGTTAAATTATTCACTAAAATGAAATTGTTCACTGTTAGTGCTCAAAATAAAATAATAACTGCAATAATTGGAATTGTATAAATCTAACCATTGTATGCTTTGACTTAGCTTCTCCCTAATCTGCAGGTTATATTTTATTCAATGTATATTTAATGCATTGAATTATAGATTTCCATAATATTTCTAAGTCCTACATTGAACAGCAACATAATTTATGTCCACATTGTAATGCAAAAGTAACAATATTTTCGAAAAATATGTATATAAAACTGCAAGTCTTAGCAGCAGAATATTCGATTAAATTTATTTTACACTCACATGAATTTTATATTGTATAAACAATTTCGCATAAATTCGTATTTATTCTAAATTGCAGTAAGAGGGAACATTATTTACTTTTCATCATAAAAATACTTAACGAACTTTTTACTATTACATATTTCTGTTCAACTAATGCAATAAAATATCAGTTGCATTTACAAACCACTTGACAGTATGTATTATTCTACGATATTGGTATGTGCAAAGGAAATGTGTTACAATAAAATCAACTCGAGCAATTATTACTACCGGATATGGCGAATTTTCCATACCCTACAAATACAGTTTTTTTAGGTCTTAGTCATAGAAAAGATTTACAATTTCTTACAATTGGTCAAAATCAATCAAATGTAACAATACATCTGCATGGCTTATGAATTTGCAAATTTCACTGCTTTTAGAAAACATCTGTTTTTGGTTTTTGCCAACAAATTTTGCAAACATACATACATCCATATGAGAATGTCATCAGCGAAATTTATGAAATGGAATTTGCAGGATTTCCAATTAAACTTAATATGTTACAAATAGAAGGTCATTTCTGCTCATGCTAAACATTCCTGGAAATACCAAATAAAACAGAAATGGAATTTAAGTGAAAAAGTGAACAACATGCATTTTGAAAATACTTTCTTTCACAAACAATATTCAATTTCTTAAGGACAGATAGTAAAAAAAAACATACAATACCACTGAAAACGTACTTTAAGATGCAATGCAAGGACAACACACACATACACAATATTTTTACTTACCTCAAAACATGAAGCACTCGCTTGCTGTATGCAACTACCTGAAATCCTGAATCAACAGCGAAACAAGAAATAACAATAACATCAGCATCAACAATGTGACAACAACAATATGTTGTTAGTATTAAACAACATGCTCAGATTCCCTTCATATGTGAAATCAGCCAGGTATGTGTCCTTAGGTGGAGTGTGTATTCGTATGTTCTTATCTGTATTTATCCAATGCTGTGTATGTATATTTGAGATGCAATTGTTTCGTTGATAATGTCGTTGCTGCAGTTGTTGGGATTAAGACTACAATAGAGAATTGTTGTTGGCACATTTCGTGTCGTCTCTCCTTTACCATTAGTGATTTTCTTTTATTGTTAAGTGCTGGCCGTGAGTTGAGCGCAGCAAACACCTGCCAGCTTTTCAGTTGAGATTTTGTTGCAACAGTGGATTTTTTACGACTATTTTGCAATTCCCCTAATTGAAATGACAAAGTTTCCTAAATGCGAATTCAAAGTCAAATGTTTGTAATTGTACAATTTGCTGAAACCAGCAGTTTAATGTTTTTCAAAATTGAAATTGTCAGAGTTGACAGATGAAATTAAAGTCGAAAAGGTGTAAACATCAGCAGTAAATTGTAGAAATAAAAAAATTTTATTAAATAAACTAATAAATGTATGTATGTACACACATGATGGAACTATACACGGTGAGTACAGATGACTGACTTTGTTTACAATTTACTTATGTATGTCAAAAGTAATACTTTTTCAAGTGTTTTTGACAGTAGTACATTATTTTGCACAAACAAAATGCCTGTTGTTTCGGTATTGTATTGTATTTGTTGCCGATTTGCTTTGTTCACCTTGCATTGTTACACCACACTCTACACTAAACAAAAGAAATGATTTTTTAAGCAAGATAGACAGATACATACATATATTCCAGCCAAACATTATTAATTTTTAATAATAAATGCAACAACAACAAAAACCATTATATCCACATAAACAATCAATTAACGTTCAGTGGCTGTCTTCTTTTTTTGATTAGCTAAAACTAAAGAAATTTATAAAAAAATTTAAATTTGTTTCTGGGAACACAAACAATTTCGGCTGCAAACATGAATATCTAATCCACCAATAATTCTATGCAACTTTTTCATAATATGGTATATTTTAAATATCAAAAGAAATAAAAATCAAAACACAGACTTTAATTAATTTCAATCAAATTAATAATATAAGATTCAAGTTTAATTCTTTTCTCACAATAGTACATAAAATAATTGAATTGATAATTCATGGAATAAAACTGATAATAAAAACAGTACCCAGCAAGCCATATGAGTCCAAAAAGAGTCTTTTCATACATCTTTTTTGGAGCGTTGACGATCTTTATGAGCCCAAAAAAACAATCATAATTGCTCCGAAAACCTTCAGAAAAGATGGTCATTACATTCGAAAATGGCTCTTAGATAATGTCCGAAAACAGTCTTTTATGAGGTTTTTTGGGCTCTGTGTAATCTTGTTTTTATTATTCTTGTGTGGTACAGCTATGTTTTTCTTGTTCAAAGCACAAATAACAGGACAACAACGCTTTGCTACACACATAATTAAGTGGAATTTCTGAGTCATACTGCTTGCCGACTCAGGACAGTAACAAGCAAATTGTTCTGTCACTCCGAAAATGCTCTTTTGTTGGACCCTTTTCTGACTCCTTTTTCGGAGCGCTCTGAAAATGTTTTTGTTGGCCTCTTCTGACTCCTTTTTCGGAGCGCTCCTAGAATGGTATGCTGGGTATATTTCAACAAAGTAAATAAAGGCAGAGATGCTGTGTATGTATATTGCCACCAAGGGTACACATGACACATTCCTAAATTACACATTTAAGAAAAAATTACACATCCCACAAATCATTTCAGAACTGGTTACTGAGTAACTTGTTTTAGAACGTGTGTAATCAGAACTACTACAGATTCTTTAAAGACATACTTGGAACCCGTTGTGTAGAACGCTGATTCTAAAGTAATTTTATATAATTTTTTTGCAACTATTTATTATACATTATTTCTAGACTTCTAGACAACTTTATTGAACTGACTTAAAAAGTTTACCGTTTCAAATAACTTGTGCTAGATCAGCACCGATTTTTTAAAAGCAGTTCTGAATATGACATTTAAAAACAAATGCCGTTGTTCGTTTGTGAATACCAGACCCTTGAAATATCATACTAAAAATTCAAAATATCTGGCGATGTGGAGGTCGTGATGTTTTTAATAAATATGACCTTTTTTTTGGTTATTTGAAATTAATTATTTCAATATATTTATTAGTAACAACAAGTAAAGGTGCAATATTCGGCTGTGGCGAATCTTAAATATCATCCATCTAAATTTAATAAAAAAAAAACAAAAACTAAACTAGTTATAGGAATATTCAGAATACACAGAGTCGTTGTCGTAAAAAGAAAACGACACTTATAATAAGGTTGATTATATCCCTTTTCAGAGACAACTTTACAAACAACATAATTTATTTCAAATGTTTTCAATATTCACCACAAGTTAAGAAACAGGGGCCAAATTACCGCATTCGTGATCGAATGAGCTATCGTATCGAAAAATGATTTCGATATCGAAATTGTGATGAAATGTACTAAATTTCTTGCTCGATATCGAATGCCATAATCTCAAATAAGTAAATTACGATAAATTTTACTCGATATCGAATGCGGTAATTTGGCACCAGGTTGTAAAAAGGGTACGATTATAAGCTGAGGGTTCTTTTGGTTGAATTTGATATTAATAACTTTCTTTACAAGATATAACTATATGGGTGGCATAGTAGAAGTGGACCAATTATAAATCCAATATGCAGTATGATTTGGTTGAAATTCATCCCAATAACGTTATTTACAAGAGTTGTGTGGTTGTTTTTTTTACTCGGAAGTGGACTAAATTTAGGAGCTTTTGCCGATTATTGACTGGCAGCTACAAAATCCAGTAGCATAATAGCCGTATAACCGTAAATAATTTGTGATCTGTACAAAATGTTGATTCGACATCGATAGTTATTAGACATTATTAAGGGTTAACTTGTTTTTCAAAAGTGGTAGGTATATGTAAGCAAGTACAAAACATCGACCGATCTTCTCAAATTTTGGAATAGTGATTTTTATGCATATTGAATTTCAATATAATAATAATTCATTTAAGGTAAATATTATTATTAACGTGAATTACGGAAGTGGACCTTATATGGAGGATATGGTCAAAATGGAACCGATATTTTCAAAATCCAGCAGTTTGATTTTGACATTTGCTAAATGCTCCGTGTTAAATTTTGGATGGGTTTTGTTATTAATAAGCGATTGATGAGTGTGAAAGTGATTTTCGGAAGAGCCCTTCATATGGTGAATATGGTCAAATATGGAACGATATTCACAAATTTCTGTAGTATGATTTTTGTGTATATGTAAATGATCTGTGTAAAGTTTTTAGTCGACTCCGCACTTAATAAGATAAACATAGAGATAAATGACTTTTTTGGATATGATCTCTAAATGGGAGCTATGAGCAATTATGGACCGACCATTAAAAAATTTAGTACAACAATTTATATATCTATAATAAATATTTGTGTCGAGATTTATACATATTTAAGTAAATTTTAGATGTGGACTTTATAACGTCAAACATGATATGGACTAAAAAAAAATTCGTTTTGCATTTTCCGTTTAGGACACTTATTTTTGCTGCATTATGTGTTAATATTCTAATTTGATAGGCACTTATGTATCATTAAGCCATATTTCGGGAAGATATTTGTATGAGAAATCATGTACCTATTCTTACTATTTTCCTCACACTATCTTCTTTTATCAAAAAACTAAAGTGTCAAATTTTCATGTTAATATCTGCAATATATTTCAACAAATTGCAAGAAAAGAGTTTAAAAATATAAAATTTTTATGAAGGTTTTTCTTACATTTTGGTCCAAAACTCTGGGTCTACTATACCCATTTTGCTGGTTTTCAATACCAAACTGCTTAGGAGAATTATAAACGTTTTTTTGTAAACTCTGTTGAGTTTGATTTTGTCTTTTGGACGTGAAAGTATTTTATAGAGACAGACAGACGGACATAAGAACCAAGAATATATGTACATATATACTTTGTTGGGTCTCACAGAAACATTTCTCAGTATTATATACGGAATGACAAACTTATATATACCCTCATTTACACTTATGGTGGTGGAGGGTATAAAAACGAAGGGGTTAATGTGCTTCCTTAAGTATTTTGTTAAAAAATTCATTTTTTAACACTGGATTTTATTAGTGTCAGATTTATTAAATATAAAAAAAATAATATTTACAAAATTATAACTTGAAATAAAATTATAATAATAAAAGCAAAAATTAATGAATTAATGATAATAAACGTAATGCAACTCTTAAATTGAACACGTAATGAATGCAAAATTAAAGAACTCAAAATCACGGATGGTAGTCGTCGCAAATGGAATTCATAGAAATTTAAAACAACAGGAAGTACTAAGGTAAGATGTCTTTAAATATTTATTCAATGATATTTCATGTCGTGATGAACTGAGCATACCATAAAATACGTTGGGGAAATGAAAAGGCTGGCAGCGATTATACCCAGATTTGAGTAATCCCGATAGGCCCACTAATTGAGGGATAAGATTAGATGACATTTCACCATTTTGTTTATAAATTGTATTTAATTCGCATATTATCTTCTTGGCGTATTAATTCTGGCATAAAGCTGGAATAAATTGATTTCAAACTTAAACTAATTTTTCACTATTAGCTCCTCACAATCATTTTTATTGTGATGTCAAGAAATTGGTAAAAAATATAAATAGTAATTTCTTAAGAGCTTTTGAATTTGATCAAAAAAAAAAACACGTAAATTTTTGAGAAATGTATGAAAGCTTTATTTGAGTCAGACACTGGGTCCAGTTTAGGCCAAAATAGTGGCAGCTATTTCACTAATAATTTCTTTAATATTAGCTTCTAGTGCGTTGTGGGCTTGTCGCTATAGATATGACCCTTAACATAGCCCCAAATAAAATAGTCTAAATGCATTAAATCGCACGATCTAGACGACCAAATAAACGGCTCCAAACGAGAAATAAATTGTTCACCGAGCTCGCCCCAATGGGACCATTGCATGCTTTTTGGCATGTGACATCAGCTTATTAAAACCACATATCAGCCAAGTGCAGCTCTTTCAATTTGGGCACAACAATTTTAATCATCGCACAGTAGCGCTTGCCATTCACAGTAACGTTCCTGCCTTCCTCGTATTTGAAAAAATACTGTCTAATGATGCCACCGTCCTATAATCCAGGACGGGAAATGTGCTTCGTCGTCGAACACAATTTGTCGCTAAAAAAGTGGATCTCCATCCAACTTTGCCAGCGCCAATTCATTAGAAGTTAGCCGTCACAGTATTTTTAAAGGTTTTACACCGAAATCCTTTTGCAAATTTTTCCACGTAGTGGAGTAACAGTGTCTCAGTTGCTACGTACGGTTTAATGTCGAAAATGTAAATTTGGTGAGAAATTTAGTCACAGAATTTTGGATTTTCTCCCAAACTGTCCATAAATGGAAGAAGTGCAAGATGCACTTTCTTAATCGAGCAGAACATAGATTTTGATAATAAAATTCATGCGAGTCAATTCATGATTAACAGTAATGTTAATCATGACAGTAACAGTCTTGCCAAAAAGAAAGTTAATAAAAATCAACCTTTAGGAGACAGAAGCGATGACAGATCAGAACAATCCTATGAACCGGTTAATGGAAAACATAAAGATATAAGAAAGGTCACCACAGATCTCGTGCACAGAAAAATGAATTATAATTACATTATATTCCTCATTAGGACAACTTCTAACGTAATCATTACAAGGGAATTCCAATACGCCGCACAATTTTTCTTATTGCGATGTCAAACCATTCACTTACTGCGAATATTTTAACTTTTCGGGGGAATTAGAAATGTTTTATCAACAGTTTTGATATCAAACCACCAAAATTTGTTTTCAGAAATACTTTGCTGACCACTGCAAAACCTATTAAATATATAGTAACATTGAAACCAAGAGGAGCTAATTTAAAAAGTCAAGTGTGTTCAAAATTAGAAACTCAAAAAGTTATTATTAATGCTAGAGATGTCCTCAAGGGTAGATCTATGTTTGGTAAGTAAATAAAAAATCAAGTTAATATATAATATATGAAGAATAAATTTATTTGTGCTTAGTTCGGGAATACAAATTATGTATTATTAAATGTTTTTCAATATATTTTGCGTAAGAAAATATCGAAGATAAAATTTAAAGTGTTAAAAATTTAAATTTCAAAAGAAATCATAATTATTTTCAATTTAAGGTTTATCAATAATTGATATTCATTAATAATACGTTCCTAAGCTTTATAAATGTTGGGCTATTACAAAAAAAACTGCACTGGTGCACACAGTTCATGTGAGAGAGACGGAAGGAAGTTGTAACTGTTTGTATATTAAGCCTCAGTTAGCCGACTGTAACGGAATGTAACTGCAACAGTAAGAAACAGCTGATGGATATTGTAATGCGTAAAGTAATGCAAATGGTTATGGAGATGTAAAGGTAATGTATGAATCTGTAAGAAATAGAATTTCCTTACATTTTTACGTCATTACATAATATTCCGTCGGCTAACTGAGGCATTATTGCTAGATAAATGAGAGTATTTCTGAATTATCTTACTGCTTTTTTAATTTCAAGGCGGCATTTTGTCGCTTTTTCTCTCTTTGTCTAAACATTTTATTCTCATCGGCGCACTTGGTGGTAATAGCATTTCGGACTTCCTTTGCTGTCAGCTGGGTATTTTCCATTATCATATGTATGATGTCGGCTACTTTTAATGGATCAAGTTGATTTTTCATGGGCTTATCGCAATCAATAAAGGCCGGAGAAGGTTTGCCCGTCAAAGTGTGAAAGGCTAAAGTTTCACGTCCAAAAACTTCCACAAGAATTTTGCGGGTAAGAGCCGCTCCCGACAAATACCAGTTGATGCCTTGTAAAGCTTTTTTGGAAATCATAGTGCCATTTGGTCCAATCACTACCATACCATGTTCGTTAGCTTCAAACTTGTCAGCAATATTGGGTTTAATAGGTTTTTTGAAAGTTGGACTGGTCATGGCCGATATTTTTATCCTTTTAGTTTTTTGTTCTTCACGCTTAGGTGTTTGAGGTTTCAACGGTTTGGTAAATTCATCAAATGGCTCAGGTGTTTGAGGTCTCAACGGTTCGGTAATTTCATCAAGTGGCTCAGGTGTTTGAGGTCTCAACGGTTCGGCAAATTCGTCAAGTGGCTTAGGTGTTTGAGGTCTCAACGGTTCGGTAAATTCATCAAATAGCTTAGGTGTTTGAGGTATCAACGTTTCGGTAATTATATCAAGCGGGTTTTCAATAGGATTTTCAGACGCATACTTTTTATAGCATTCTTCGAAATCATTTTCATCTATTTCAATGTTATGTGACAAAAGTAATTCTTCCAATTTTTCCACTTCATCGCCCAGCTCTTGTACTTTTTCCGCTATCTTGACCAAATTTCCCAATTGATCGCATTTGAATATTTCAATTTGTTCTAAAGCGTTTAATCTTAAATCGAGCAGTTCCAACCTTTCTTGGCTTAATTTGTGTTCTCTTACGTTTATGTCCATTTTCTGTCTTATCAGAAGTTCTAATTCTAGTTTGTATGCTGACATCGACTCCTCATTTGGTGTTGTTTCAGTGGTTGAAATTGGGTCTTTATTCTGGTTGTCTGGTGTAGGTTTCTTTATTAAGATCGGCTCATTCTCCATCTTATCAGGTGTATGTTGATTTGTTGAGATTTGTTCATAATTATGCTCCCTTGGTGTCGGTTCCTCTGTTGAGATCTGTTCATTATTCAGTTCATTTCTTGAGATGTTCTTAATGCTCAAGTCTTCTGGTTCATCATGCTCATGTGATGCGATTAGCTGTTGTAGTAGCTCACTTAAAATTCGATCCTTCTCTTCTTCATCTAATACCTGCAGCTCATCTGATTGAGTTTCGTCTTCTATGCCTATTGGGATGAGCTCATTATTTAGCTCAACTGATGCAGATTGTTCTTCTGTAGGTATAGCCGAATCCAAGTTTAGTATGTGTGCTTTCTTCGCCTCCTCATTTGATTGAGTTTCGTATTCTATGTCTATTGGGATGAGCTCATTATTTAGCTCAACTGATGCAGATTGTTCTTTTCTAGGTGTAGCCGAATCCAAGTTTAGTATGTGTGCTTTCTTCGCCTCCTCTTCTCTATAAGCTGCCAGAATGCGATTTTTGCGTATATTCTAAAAGAAAAATAACAATCATTTAAAATGTTTGTATTTCATAAATCAAATAAATATTTAGTTCTATTACTGCGGTCATTTTGTAAAATGTTCTTGTAGGTTTTACTTATACGCTGGTAGCGAAGTGAATGTCTGTTGTCTCTGAATTACTTTGTCGTTTTATACTTAAACTTGTATTCATTTCAATTATTCGTTAGTAAACAAGTGCAAATCACAATTTGCTTACCCTTCATAGCGGGTCTGCAAGTAAGAGTGAGACGCATGCTGTCATGCATTGTACTTGAGTCTGCTTTCATGTGGCTACCTGTACCAGCTACTTAATCTAAGTGCAACTGCCATTAACCATAATTGTGGGAAAATCCCAGTTATTAGATATATTAAATACATTATATCGTTCTAGGATTAAGTTTTAATACCATTCAACTAGTAAAATCAATGTGTGTTCACAGGTACACATCGATGTGGCTTTTATATATCTGTTGATGCTGCTCTATTCCATTCCATGTCCTTAAATTGTGTTTGCCCAAGGGGCTTTACTGATACACACCAAACATTTTGCAATACTATTCCAATACGACACTTAGGAGAAAGTGAACAAGGTACTTAGTGTTTGTCTACTCATACATGTGCCAGGTATATTTATTGGTATTTTGATGTTTCATTGGATATAATTCTATGTGTAAAAGCGCAGATAGTAAAAATTTGTCGAAAAGATATTAACACGTTTATAACACAAATTAGAAATAATGACATTTTCAACCTTAGAAAACAGGGAAATCCTGCCTAAAGTGCATTTGTTACTTTAAAGGAAGGCGATTTAAAAGAGCTCATGTAGCAAATACATTAAACGTTTACAAATTAAGCATTTTTAATAAACATTCGATTTTTAAGATTTGATACATATCAATTTAAATTTTATTAAAGGCATGACATTACAGCTAAAATTTATTATATGTAACTGCAAATATGTCCTAAATCAAAGTCGAGTTTTTGCAAAATAATCTTGTATATTAAATTAAGTAGCAATTTGCCATTCACAATTTGAATACATATTTACAAAATAATTTTTCCCGGGTCAAGCCCGACCATATAATATAACATGTTAATATCTTTTTAATTGCCAATGATGACTTAATGACTTCTTTGCATGCTACTCAATACAATAAAGCAATTATCCAATACGATCAAAATTTTACTTTTCAGAACAACAATAAACAAATAAGAGGTTATATTCGGCTGTGCCGAATCTTATATATCCACCATATACATATATCAGTAGTGTGATCAATGCACACTTGAAAACAATTTCGTGTAACATTTAATCCCTTTTATGGGATCAATTACATATTATGGGGCAATTATTATATGGATTATAATTATATTATTTTTCTGAGAGTTATGGTGAATTTCATATCACAATAACGATATTTTAACTTCAATAACGTTATATTTTAGAATTTTTTGGGTATTCCAGTTATTTCCAGTTATTTTATATGGGAATTGAGTCAATTATGAAATCATTTTTTCAAAATCCAATAGTAAAATTTTTACTTATGTACATATAAGTGATCGGTAAAAATTTCAGCTCGATATTGATAATTATATTATAACGGTTGATTCAAGCAGAGATAGTTTTTTTCAATAGCCTTTTTTTTTGACAGATCACGTGTGAATCGTGTCAGGCCATCATGTTATTTTTGTTTAGTATTCTTTGGCATTTCATAATGAAATGACTTACACCTAAACAACGTTTACAAATCGTTCAACTTTATTATGAAAATTGACGCTCTGTGAGGAATGTGTTTCATGCACTTTGCTCAACTTATGCTCAACATAATTGGCTCATTTCAGGCTCAATTTGTATATAAACAAACAAAATTACCGCATTTGGCACGAAGAGCAACCCGAAGAAATTCAAGAACTGACAATTCATCCAGAAAAAACAACGGTTAGGTGTGGTTTCTAAAAATAATGACGGTGCGAACGTAACCGTCAGTGGCTATCGTTAACGTGTCATGATAACCGACTACTTGATGCCTGAAATTGAAGCTCGTGATAACGGCGACATACATCGTGTAACATCACTGATCTATTAAATAAACATTTTCTTTTGTCGCATTATGTTCTAATCTGTTATATACAATTTCGAATTGAATATTTAGTTGAGCTAGATGTTAATAGCCCTAAGCCATATCCCGACCCTGTATTAATACATTAGTACACCATAACTGTATTCTTGGCAAATTTAAAATACAATCGCAATATTTTAGTTTGATTTTACTGCTGTGATACTTAGTTTAATACAATTTAATTATACTGTGATATTATTTTATTTATATTTTTGCATTTGTTTTGTTTAATTAAATTTATGTTTTATGTTGTGTTTATGTAAAACAAAATATATATAAAATATACTAAATGCAAAACTATTGACGAAAGATTATATATCTAATAAAATATCCCTGATGATGTTGGGAATCTCCAACGAAACGTCGGAAAAATAAATTATGAAATAATCTTTTATTTGCATAGAATACATGACCTTAATAAGCCCGATTTAGAAATTTCTAAACAAATCAATAACAAACCCAATCTAATTCTAATTCATTTATTTTGCTACAATATTAATCCATCTACCACTTCATCCATAACTCAAATAAAAAAAAAATTAGCAAGTCATTATTTTCTTTAAATTAAACTAATGTCAACATTTATGAAAAGTAAAATAGAGACAACAGTTACACCACTATTGTGGTGTAGGGTATAAAAACTTACTTATTTACATTTACGGATATGTACATATCAGCAGCATGTTTAGTAATATAAAATTATGGTATAACAATATTTATAAACAAAACAAAAAAAAATTAATTTTAATTACAAATCATACACTTTTTTTATAGTTTTATGTATCATATAAATTTTCCAAAATTGAATGCAGCATTTCTTTCATTTATACATCTGCCATTTCTTTTATTTTTTTTTATTTTCTTTTTCAAAATTTTGAATTTAAAGTTTTATCATGCTAAAAATCTTTTTATTTTATTAATTCGGCTTGAGGTCTCTTTTATTAAAAATATAAATACTCTTGTTTGTTTTTAATTTTTATTATATTTTATTTATTTCCAATATTTCGACCAACTTTGTTGTTCAATTAATAAAATAAAAAGTTTACTTAATTTTTTCAAGGAATATTTAATTTTACAAATTTTTCTGTCTTTTATTTCTGCACATTCATTTTTAGATTCAATAAGAATATTTAATGTTGTTGCATATTTTATTGTTCTGTATATTTATGCTTTTTCAATTCAAAATTTTTCGTTATCATTAATTAAATTCTTTAATATTAAAACAAAATTAGTGATGGCACGACTAATCGAAAAACTAGTAATAATTGATTATTTTTCTTCAATTAACGATTTAATTGTATCGTGAATTCTCTTTCGATTAATTGAGTTATTAATCGATTATTCCAAAAAATAATCGATAGACAACAAACGCATGGTTGAGCGTTTTTCGTGTGCTGAACAGTCGTATATCGTAAATTATTAAATAACGGGTGGTTAAATTTCAAGGGCCGATGTTGATTTTGAATAAAACACAAACTATTTAGGAAATTATTGTAATTTTATTTTATTATGATATATTGGTATTACTCAATTATGCATGGAATAAAATATCGGCCAAACGGGCGCCGCGACTGCGGCGGCACACCTCCACCCGATGGTCCAAATTTTCGATGACCCTGAGGCATAATGGAGGTTCTATGCCGTTAATGTGCCGAATTATCTCATCCTTTAGCTCTTGAATTGTTGCTGGCTTATCGACGTACACCTTTTCTTTCAAATAAACCCAAAGAAAAATGTCCAACGGTGTCAAATCACATGATCTTGGCGGCCAATTGACATCGCCATTGAATTTGTTGCGCAAAAGAGCCATTGTTTCGTTAGCTGTGTGGCAAGTGGCACCGTCCTGCTGTAACCACATATCGTCCACATCCATATCTTCCAATTCGGGCCATAAAAAGTTCGTTATCATCTCACGATAGCGAACACCATTCACAGTAACTGCCTGACTGGCCTCATTTTGGAAAAAATACGGCCCGATGATGCCGCCAGCCCATAAACCGCACCAAACAGTCACTCTTTGTGGGTGCAATGGTTTTTCGACAATCACTCTTGGATTCTCATTCGCCCAAATGCGGCAATTCTGTTTATTAACGAATCCACTGAGGTGAAAATGTACCTAATCACTGAAGATGATTTTCTTCGAAAATTGATCATCCACTGGTACCATTTCTTGCCACCATTCTGCCCATTCACGACGTTTGGAATGGTCAAGAGGCTTTAGTTCTTGAGCCAATTGCACCTTGTAAGCGTGTAAATGCAAGTCTTTATGCATAATGTCATCAACGACGAGCGTGAGAGGTGCAATAGTTGGGCACGACGACGAGTTGAGGTGGACGGCTCTTCAGCCACACTATCGCGAACAGCAGCAATATTTTCTGCAGTACGAGCTGTACGAGCATGCACTGGTGTTCTCACATCTTCTACAGACCCGGTTTGCTCGAATTTGTCCACGATTTTTGTGATTGTACGCACATTTGGACGATCAAATTGACAAAAAAAATCACGAAGTGCACGATATGCATTTTGATTTGAACGCCCATTTTCATAATAAGTCTGGATAACTTTAACACGCTGTTGGATTGTGTATCTCTCCATGGTTCAAATTGAGTAAGTCTGAAATAGAGAAATGTCAAATAAAATTCGGAAAAAAGCTTGGCGTTTAGGTGTGGTTCACATTCAACATCGGCCCTTACAATTTAACCACCCTTTATAACAAAGTCTACTAATTACAACAAACAATTGTGCATTCATTATTGTGAGTCACAATTTGAGGCCAGGGCTGCTAGGTGAATTTCGGAAAAAATCGTTTAAATCCCGACAAAAAAAAGAAAAATCGTCATTTCGAATTTTAAAAATCGTCAAAAAATCGTAAAAATAAAAATAGTATTTTTAAATTTCTATTTAACGAAAACATAGAATTTCAAGTTTATATAGTCTCGTGTACCATACATATCAAAATACATAAATTTGAGCTTTTGAAATAATAAATCACAAAATATATAATTAGGCATGTGATGGAAATCGCTATCGAAAACGAATGAGTTTTAGAAGTCAAATTTTTCGTAATATTTCTGTATTGAAAAACTTTTATCACATAAAATATAAAGATATTGGGCTACTAAAGATAATCTTAAAAGAAACATTTTGATTATAAATGCATTAAAATGTATTTCCAAAACTGGTTTGTTTTCGATATCGATTTACATCACATGCCTAAATGTTAAACATAACTTGTGTAATATTTTTATAATATTTTAGTCCGCTTTTACACTTTTCAATTCAAGGCAAGTATTTTTAAATGAGAAGGGAAAAGAGAACAAGCGGTCAAACTTGACGGTACTAGTCAATTTTCTCATTTCTTATTCTTTTAAGCATATTGATTTGCATTAAAAAGTACATAAATTGATTTGACGTGTGTAAATGAAATGACAGGTTCAAAAGAGAATTGAACAAAAACTGAAGAGTGTGAAACAAGACTTGCGGTATTTTATAAATAAATATCTGAATTTAGCATATTTTATTAATTCAGGTTAAATTACAGTGTCAAAAGAAATTAGGTTTTAAATAACATTTTGAGTATAGAATCCAATGCATCCATCATATACGAGTACAGGTACTTATTTTAAAAGAATTCCGTATTTTTTGTTATTTAAATTCATTTGCATGAACATTCTTTCGATGTTTTGTTAAAATAGGAGAAGTTTTTTTTAGAATTTTCCCGTTTAAAATTCAGAAATTGTTTTCTCGAAAAATTAAAATTTTACCTAAAAATACCGATTAATCGATTAAATCTTTGCAATAAATTGTTTTTATTTTCGATTAATAATATTATCCATTAATCGATTATTCTTTTCTTTTTTTTTTGCCATCACTAAACACAATATTACACACATTGTCTATTTTTAAATTATTATTATTATTATTCATTAGTTAGTTATCGTATCCATTTTCCCTTTATATGTATTATCCTTTTTGTTTATTTTTATTTATCTGGTTTCCCAATATATTTTAAATTTTTATCGTCCAAATATTCTCAACCGCACAGTTCAACAGTTGTTCTCGTTTTTTTTTGTTTTTTAAAAAAAGAAAAAAAAATTCCTAAAAAAAATTGCCTACTTGCTTAAAATAAATATTCATAAACATGTTCAACAAATAAATTTAAAATTTTCTAAATACAAAAATTAACTTACCTACCAATAAAATTTACTTACATATATTTTCCCAAAAAGCTAAGCCAACTCGATAAGATAAAAAAACTAAATATGTATTTTTATTCGACCTTTATTATTTCAATTATTACTAATTTTTCAAGCTTGAGGTCTTTTTTTAAATATAAAAAACTTTTTATCTTTTATTTAAAACCAATATTTCGGCACTTCCTTGAGTGCCTTCAAGAAAGAAAAAAACCCTGACGAAGGCACTCAAGGAAGTGCCGAAATATTGGTTTTAAATAAAAGATAAAAAGTTTTTTATATTTAAAAAAAGACCTCAAGCTTGAAAAATTAGTAATAATTAAAAAAACTAAATATTAAAATATGAAACAAATTTAACATACAATTTTGAATTTTGTTCTGATTTACCTAAAAATGGAATTTTCCATATAATTTCCAAAAGCAAAGGTAACTAAACTAAAAATAAAACTATTTTGTTTTTAAATTTCCAACAAGTGTTTCAATTGAAAAACAAACCTAGCAATTGCATCAATCAATGGATTTATTGAGAGAACACTTCGGTGAGCACATAATTTCACGTTTTGGGACGGCCGATTGGCCACCAAGATCGTGTGATATCACACCGTTAGACTTTTTAATGTGGGGATATGTAAAGTCTAAAGCTTATGCGGACAAACCCCCTTCGATTCAGGAATTGGGGGAAAACATCACGCGAGTCATTCGCCAGTTACCAGTCGAAATGCTTAAACGAGTCATCGAAAACTGGACGGATAGACCATTTGCCACGAAGCTACGGCCAACTTTTGATAGTTATAATCTTCAAAAAATGAATGCCAAAGAATGTTCTTTCAAATGATAATAAACATTCCTCATTAAATTTAAATTTTCTGTGTGTTTTTTTTTTTCTTTAAAAAAGTAGGGAACCTCGAAATGGATCATGCTTTATTTACGTAGGTTATGGAAATAGTCCCTATATAGGAGCTATGACCAATTATGAGCCGATTCCTATAGAGTTGGTTACTAAAGTTTTTTGTTTTTTCTTAATCGACACGAACGTTTTAAAAATTTTGTTCTCGCATTTAAAAGAGAAAAGTTATGAAAATATTTAACTTTAATAGTTTGCTATAACACTGGGGAGCACAAATGAGTATATGTTTGTGTTTTGCGCACTATTTATTGCATAAAAGTTGTACTACAGCAACAGGCAAGTTTACACAGGATATAATTTCTTTCAAATGTTTTTAAATTTTATATAATTTTAAACATTTACCTACATATATAATTGATGTAATTTCCAATTGTTATAATTATTTATATGCTTTGTATATTTTATATGTAATGTAACTATTTATATAACGTTATTGAGATGAAATTAAACCAAAATAAGCCTCAAATATGTAGAAACCACTTTACTGGAGACTGGATTTAGAAGCTATCAGTCCATTACTGCTCCACTTCTACTATGCCAACCATAAATCGTTTGTAAATAATATTATTGAGATCAAATTCAAGCAAAACAGCGTCACCTTATAATCTTATACATTTTTATACTCTGTTTCTTAACTTGTGGTGAATAAGGAAAAATGTTATTTTAACTTTATAAATTGTTTAATTACTATCAAGAATCAGACAAACTCTTATTACAGTAAGAATCGGTAATGACATTAATTATAAATGGTCAAGATTAGATAAAATTTCAAAACATTTAAAATAAATAAGGTTGGTAGTAAAATTATCTTTCAAACAATAAATAAAATAATAATAAGTCTTAATAGAAAACACAGATTAAGAATATTCTAGTCCTATAACCAGTATAGTTTTTGTATTTCTAATTACGTTTAGGTGGAGGGTATTTAAGATTCGGCACAGCCGAATATTGCACTCTAACTTGTTTTTTGTTTTCTATAATTTGCAATTTTGCTTCTAACACAGCGCGATTGTCACGTATTGCAGTAACCATTTTAATTGAATCATTTTCACTTTGCTACTCATAATTCTGAGATTTTTAATTTCAGTATAATTTGTTGAAATGAGTTCTAACATATATTTCGGACTGCATGATTTAATGAATTATATGTAATTTAAATTTCAGATACTAACTTCATTGTAAAGACGCCAATATTAGAAAAAATAGTAGAGGAATCGAAAAATACTTCATCATCTGTAAAAAATGAAAATTATGATTTAAATCTAGCGCAATCTCAAAAGGATATTCATCGTTTAAGAGCAGGCTGGAGTTTGGGTAACAGAAAGAGCAGCAAGAAAAACACCCGTAGTAAAAATGACGACAGTACTACTACAAATTATAATGAGTAAGTTTAAAGGCAAAATATAAGGTTGGCAACCGATACGAAATATTCTCATCATAAAATAGCTAAATTAGTTATAATTTCATATTCAGGAGTGTCATAGAAGACTTGGTTTTAAAATCGACAAGAAAAAACCAAAGCATTTTAAAACCAATTCTCACAATATTGGTTTCTATGACACCCCTGATTAATGTAATAATTAATAGTGGAAGGCCAATGTAAGCGGCATGCGGCCGCGGGCGGCAATCATCTGCCGCTTATACTTTTTGTATGTAGGTAGGCAAATGTGCGCGGCAAATGTCAAAAAATTAAATTGTTTTGGTTTTTACATAAAAAAATTCTTAAACGTTTTTTTAAATAAATAAATTGAAATTTAATTTTTATTTTTAACTAAACTCATATGTCACATATTATTACATGTGTATGGCAACATCGTTTTAAGCGGCAAAGTTGAACAAAATTCTACTTTGCCGCGCTGACGCTTCTCACAGCATTGCCAGATTAAGTAAATTGCGATACTTCAAAATTTTTGTATGAATAATTTTGTAAAAAAAAACAAAATTTTATTCACTGGTAATACTAATGCCGCCCGCGGCCGCATGCCGCTTTAAGATTATTTTAGTAGCGCAAGTTCATTCTAATAAAGGTAGTTCACAATTATTATTTTCATTACAGTGGTTCGAAAAAAAGTTGTGTCAGTCACCCGCTAAGATAAAGATAATGTCAAAACAATTCCAGAAATAATTTTTGTATCTTTTAGCCCCGCCGACAAATAACGCCCGTTTACTATTTTGTTCACTATGTCGCTATTTGTTAGTCCGATCATAACATTTTGTGCACCGGTGTTCATGGCTCTGTATGGGTGCCCCGATAGACTAGGCAATAGTGTGCCGGACTATCAGTCAAAGGATTGCGGATTCGATTCCCGCCAAAGACTCTGGGTGTTTTCTGCAGATATGTCAAAAGGCTTCGCAGTTTGTGTTTGTTAATTATATATGTATGTTATTAAAAAAAGGCGAAATTTCTGTCCTTCATAATTTTTTAATACCACGTCAAACTCTATTGATGACTTTTAAAAACTCGGTTGGTACACACAATAATGCAAAATTTTATTTGTAATGAAAAAAAGGGCCGCGTTATTTGAAATTTGACGTGGTAGTAAAAAATTATTAAGGAAAAATATTTCTGGAATTGCCTTTACATTATCTTTAATCATAGGGGGTGACTGACACAATGTTGTTTTTTTATATGTTCATATTTAATAATTGTAGAGATAATTGTAGCTTCAACCTTCTAATCATGTACATATGTATATGTATCTAAAACTAAATCCCAGTAACAAATTAAAAATAATTTTAAGGACGACAACAACAGAACCTGAACAGACTCTTGTGGCTGAAGAAGATACTGAAATAGCCCTAAATATAGAATCAAGTCAGCTAAGAGCTTCTACAAATATAACTCTTAAAAGTGATAATAACAATAACAAAACAGAAGTAAAACTTAGAGAAACACCAAAACATGTACTAACAAGTATGAATGGGTTAGAACAAACATCTAATAACGATGATATCAACATGAGTATGAAATTGAAGCAATTGCTAATTTTAGACAGTAAATTTGATCTTAAAGAAACCAGATTGAAGAATAACAATCACACTGAATCTGAACTGAATGATATATCACCAAAACCATTAGTAACAGCATCGTTTGTCGAAAATATACTTGAAGAATTGGTTCGAATTCCCGTAGAAACAACAACCTTACCATCCACTTCTGTAAAATGTGCACTTAAAGATCTGATGCCAATTTGTGGAGAGAACATTACAACTCAAAGTCACTGTGATCTGTTAAGTTTAAATTCAAATGATGCAAAACTAGCATCAGCGTTATTTTGCGTATTACCAAGCGACAAAGAAATCTGTAAAAGAATTGATAATTTAGAGAAGCAAGTAAAAATAATTCACTTGGAACTTAAAGGCCTACAAAAAGAACTATTACCATTAGAGGATTTAGCAAAATTTAGTATTCTCTTAAAAGGATTTAATGAAGTTAATGTGCTCTTAACAGATCTAAAACTGAATTGTTTAAAATTGAAAAATATGGAATCTCAAAGAGGTAGGGAATCAAATGAGGTGTTTTCTCAACAAAATAATCAATCAATAATGGATATTTCATTATATGACGACACCGAAAAATTATTTTGCCCACGAGCGTATTTGGACACGTGTAACTGTAGTACTCGTATATACCAGACCTCTCCAAGGGGTTCTTATGGTAGTGAAAAATTAAAAGATGATCTAGAAAATACTCTTAAAAAATGTCCCACCAAATGTACTCAAAGATTGAATTTTACCACAGATATGATGGCATCTTCTATGCACTACATTCCAAACAATATAGATGATTTTAAATATCCTCACACAAGTGTTCAATGTAGCTGTTGCAAAAATTGTCAGATTTATACAGAATTTAATACTGAGCAACGATATTACTTGGAAGATCAAAATGCTATTGAACAATCGGGACTAAAAACTCAACTAGCCATGCCCTCAACTAGCCATAAACACATTTCGATTTCTCAACAATCAGTAGACAAATACTTCTCCAGTGGAAATACTTCTCCAGTTAATTCCATTTATATAAATAATAATACAAACAGGACAATACCACAATCAAGTAAGTTCAAAACATTACAAGCTTCTTCCTCCAATAGATACTTTGATAAATTAGGAAAATTTCATACCAGTTCACCATTTAAAAGAGATTCCTCTAATAATAATAAACGAAAGCATAATCTTCGAAAATCTATTAAAGAAATTCAGTCGGTTGCAAAATCATATATGTAATTCAACTGGTAGATACATCAAATCGCATGCATTACCCTCAACGTATAAAACCAATGATTACCTTAACGATCTTTCATTATCACGTACATACATACCGAAGGCTTGCCAATAATCACTAACAACCTACGTAAAGCGATATGGAAAATTATTGGCAATATTAATATCGAAAATATAGATTTAACCGTATTTTTAGAATCAAATAATTTGTATTACATTAATGTGTCTATTGTTCAGAGGGGTCAATGTTTGGACTGCATTTATACCAATGAAGTGGCTGTCACAGAGGCAAAGAAGAAAAGATTTTTTGACAAGTTCCTGACATTTTTTGTATTGATTTCAAAGAATACTTTGAAACAAAAAAATAAAATTTTGGGTTATTCGTTTCAATTTATTAATACAAATGATTACTTTTAACGGAAAATGGAATTAAATGATTTTATTTACTACTAGCCGTTACCAACCCTTAAATTTATATTGAAATCACAAAATTTTTATATAGACAAATTATTTTCTAAAAGTACCAAAAAAGTACCAGGTTTCCATTTGGTCTCAGTTTTGTCCGTTGGGCAGAAATACTTTTAGAAAATTGTCATTGTCTTTGTTTGTAAGACCTGGAATTAGAGAATAACATTTGTAGATCTTCTTGTTGAGAAATTTTGTTTTGACAAAAGCTTAGCAAAAAGGGATTAAGATTTTAGGCCTTAAGAAATCGAATTCGGGTTTGGACTACTAAACTGTAGATGAACAATCAGTGTTCTAGTCTAAATGGAGTGACAACAAATTTTACTAAAAAAAATTTAAATAGAAGTACTTATAAAAATAATTTCAAAAAAGTACCAAAACTATGTGTATTGCTCTTTTTATCATTATCGTGTAAAACTAATTATGGAAAATGTTTGGAAAATTAGAAAATAATATTTCATGTAAATTTTATAGAGAAAATTAATTTTATAAAACAGTACAAGGATACGTTTTTTAGGCCCTAAGAATTCTTTTTAAAAAAGTACCAAATATATTTCTGCTCTTTACTGAATTAAGTCGTCATGTTTATTTATTATATAAATATATATAAATATAAACTCTTACTCTTACTTGTTATTTCCATGTTTATTTATTTAGCAGATACTGATACCAATTGTATGCGTTTTGACCTCCGTCCAGCCTCAGTTGGGTAGAAATAATTTTGAAAAATGGTTATTGCAATTAGTTGTATAATCTGGTATTAGAGAATACAATTATTAGATCCTTTTATTGAGAAAATAGATTTTTGCCAAAAATGGGATATAATTTTAAGGCCTTAAAAATTCTTATTTCAAAAGAGTGCCGAAAAGAGTTCTGTTCTTCATTGATTTAGGCGGGATTCATTTAAAAATTTATTTCTATGGTTATTTATTTAGAAAATATAAAAGGTAACAGAGAGTTCTCGGGTACCGTTTTTACCCGCGTTGATCATCTAGAATTTCAAAATTCCAAAAAGTACCAGACACCTTTTTTTATTAAAGATGATTATACGGGTTAAGAACCAATTTTACCGCTCCTATAGCTAGCTGGGAAGTCACCTAACATGCCTCTTAAGCAAATTTTTTATTTTTGGTTTAAGGAATTGAATTCTAAAAAAAGTTCAACAATTTTTATTATTCGTCTTGCAACCGGCGCGTAACATAAGATGTAAAAGGAATCCAATATCTGAATTTCAAGTTTATAGCTTTAACGGTTTGGGCTGTGCAATGCAGAATACCCGTAAATATAGTTTGAACAATAATTAAAGATTACAGCCAATTCAAATGCACGAGAATGCATTAATTTAGTAAGGATAATATTGATTAACATTAGTTGAAATCGGTCCATATTTTTAGCTTACTTATAAATCTTGGTTAATCAAAATAAATAATTTAAATTTAAAATTTATTAAACAAATTAAATTTAAGAACTACTTAGCAAAAACTTTAATTGCTTTAATTACTTACACAATAGCCTTCTGAAACGTCGATGCCATTGGAGAAGTACTTACCACGACCTCTTTATAATATATAATTACTTTAATGCCAATAAACACGTTACAAGTAATAACTTAATTATGACATTGATAGTTAGATACCATTTAAGCCGTAATCAATAACAACTGCCTGTAAATGACCAGAAAATAAGCGTATAATGGATAAGTCATTATATCACTACATCCATGTTATACAGACGGTATGTGGTAGTAATTGAAATGGAAGTTATTGAGTAATATCATTTTCATTACCAAATTTTCACTACATAATATTGACACAAAAATGAGATGGACCGATTTGGAAAACTACATATAGAAATTCTAAATAGACTTATTTAGTAATAATCCATATTCTAGAGCAATTGCACAGAATAGTATTTTGTATTAATTAGTAGTTTTTGTATTTTGATATTTTTTCGGCCATACAATCTCTAATGTATACATTTTTACTATAAGTCTTGTTTTACACTCTTCAGTTTTAGCTGACCAGTTTTTCTTCAATTCGTTTTTGAAATTGCCATTTCATTCATACACGTCAATTCAATTTTCGTACTTTTTAATGCAAACCAAAATGCATAAAAGAAAGAAAAAACAAAAGGAAATAAGAAAATTGACTACGGTACAAGTTTGTACCACTTTTATTCTCTTTCCCCTTTTCTAAAAATACTTGCCTTGACGAGTCAGAATTGAAGAGTGTAAAAAAGAGGACTAAGTTTACTATGTATATTGACACATAATATATGTAACTACATACACATATACATGGTGTAACTATACAAGGTGAGTGCAGTAGCATATCTCACTTTGTTTACAATTTACTTATGTCAAAAGTAATACTTTTTCAAGTGTTTTTGACAGAAGTACATTATTTTACACACACAAAATGCCTGTTGTTTCTGTATTGTGTTATTGTTTGTTGCCGATTTGCACTCACCTTGTATAGTTACACCATGCACACATATTTATCACAAATTCTTAAAAAATATTTTATTTTTATATTATATTATAATAATTTTCAACTGACAACAGAAAATTGTTTTAAATCAGAAGACAAGATAAGATAGAAATACATATCAAAACTTTATATAAAATATCACGTCTTATATGCAGGTGGTAATAACACAGATGTATCCGTAAAATACAAAACCAAATCAATGGAAAATGCCAGCAGAATTGCAGACGCGAATGTGCCGTCTTTCGCCAATATAAATACCCCGAATCATAAAATGCCGGAACCCAATGCAACATATGCCAGAATTCAAAGCATAAGAGTAAAAAATTTAGAACAACAAATTGTACTGATGCACAGAGAGCTGCAGCGGATACATGAACGAATGCTGCCTCAGAAGGATCTTATTAGATTAGCCAATATTTTGGAGAGACTGAAAGAGTTGAACTTAAGTTTAACAGATCTCAGAAATCACTATTACAATTTGCAGCAATCCGCATCATATAAAAAAGATGAAAGTATGATGACTAAAAACGCATTGCTGTCAAATGAATTGTTTTTAGGCCAGCAAAGACGATATATTAACAAAAGTCTTGAAGACCAAACTGAAAAAGAACCACAAGTCAATTATGAAAGTAATAACAAAAACCTAGAATATCACCCAAGAAAAAAAGCTGGCTATGATCAGAAAGAAACTTTAAACACAAGTGAGCAGCAGCAAATTAATTCTAGAGAAAGTCTGTTAGATGTGCAAGATACCGAAATAAATGAAGTTCAAAAAATGACTGACAACAAAAAAGAATCAAATGAAAATTTTAAAACATGTAAGCAACTTATGACTGAAATTAAACCACCAGGAAGCATTTTGGGAAACTACTTAATGAAATTGCAAGATTTTAGAACTGATCCTGAACTAAGACGTCAAAGATGGCAGAAAAAGCAGCAAGAAAAACTGCAAAAACTACAGAAACAAAGAGATATGGTAGAATCTTTTAAAGACAAGAAAACTTTAACAGAAGGAATTATGGATAAACAGAATTCTTACTCATCACTGGCAGACACTTCTGATGTTAAAAGTGATCAACAGGATCTTATAAAAAGTAGACAAGATCTCTGTCCCACCAGACATAAAAGTGAAACAACAGCTTCTAGTTTGGATTTAGATTTACCGCTGATTAAAAACAATCTTTCGGAAGTAGTTTTTGAAATCATAAACGATATTGATCATGATGCTATTGCTTTAACAATAGTTCTAGAAACCAATAGTTTTTATCACATAAGTGTATCTCTTATATCAAGCGGCCATTCGTTATCGTGTTTTCTTGCCACTGAAGAAGCCATACAAGAGGCTAAACAACAGCATTTATTTCAAGATCTATTAACGTTTTTTGTAGTCAATGCTGAAAATTCCGTGGAGCAAAAAGATCGCATTTTGGGACATTCTTTTGAGTTTATCAAGACGGCTATTAATTAAAATTGTATTGGGTCATTTTGTTATTTTTCTGATTTAAACGATTCTTAAATATATTTTTTTACATACTAATTTCCCATGTTTTATTTATACATAAAAATTATGGCCCTGCCATAGGCTCTTAGTAGATCTTTATGTTGAAATTAATTTCAAGTTATAATTATAAGTGGTTATGGAACAAAAATAATGAGTTTAAATATAATATAAATTTTCTTGGAAGTTGTTCAGTAAATCGTAATTTTTACATTTTTGTGCAATTCACAACTGATGTTGCAGTGCCGTACGAGTTGTACGTCGTGTGAGTTTACAATAGTTGTACAAATGTTGTTGGTAATTTCTATATTCATATTTTATAGACCACCTACGACATTTTAACATACTACATACATATGTTTTTCGAATGTTTTAAGTAAGTTTGAAAGTTTTTATCTCAACAAAAAAAAAATAATCATTTTAGGTTAAAAAAATAACACTCAATTCATAAATAAACTGATTAATAAATTTAGAATAAGCGAATATAATTAATCAACAGCAAATTTAAATAATGGAAATTATTTTATTTCATTTATGAAAAACGATCGTTAATTTTTATTTACTTGACTCAATTGTTAAAATGTCTGCAATGTAATGAGTTTTGTTTTAATAGTTTATTTTTAACATTTTGAAGGTCTGAGCACATAAATATACGGCTTTGCTCAAAATTGTGTTCACAATCAGATATTTGTAACCTACAATGTACAACATACAACATCATTTCTGAATTAAACACTATCTACCAAGTGATTTGTCAACACTCAAAAAAAAAAAATGGATGAGAATCTAAATCAGAAATCTGAATCGGAGCTTCTTCGGATGTAAGTTCTATAGTTTATTTTCAAAAATATTGCTGTTGTAATGAAATTCAGTATTCATTTGATTTAACAAATATACCCAGGAAATGTTTTTGTAGTTTACAAAGTACCATAGTTATTCATTAAAATGAGATTCCAAAAGAGTTGATATTTTTCACAATTTTGATGATATGTTTTTTATATGTATTTACCTATGTATGTATATTGCAGATAATGCTAGAACATGTTACTTTAAAATGAAAATAAAATGGTAAGTACCGGACCATGAATTCTCCCAGCTCCTTATAATTGAACAAAAATAATTTTCATTCATAGGCCCATATTTGACCATATACAGCAATGTCACAGTATTTAATTCCGTTCGGAAGTGAATTTAATTCCGTATTTTGCTTCTATAGAAAAGGTAAAATGAAAAATTTTTTCGGAATGAAACCTAGAAATTCTTAAAATTATAATTCCACACAGCAAATTAAAAGTGGTTTCATTCCGAAATATTTGTTCCTTGTACTTTTTCTATAGTAACAAAATACAGAATTAATTCCACTTCCGAACGGAATTAATTTCTGTGACATGGCTGATAAAGTCCACTTCCGATAATAACTCAATTCATTTTTATATTTAGTGTTAGTTAATATTTCCGCAATAAACAATTTATATACATACATAAATACGTCAAATTAAAGCTCTTTAGTCTGTTAAGACTATATAATACCCTACACCCAGTAAATGTGTAAAACAGTTTTTCAGAAATGGGCGTTATATGGGAAAAATAACATATTGTGGACCGATCATCCATCAATTTAGTGTCATGATGTCTATGAATATAAATATTATGTATGTTGAACTTTATCTTGATATAAATATGTACTTTTAAAATATTTATGGAACTTAAATTGAATTACGGAAAGGGTCTTATATGGGAGTTTCGACTAATTATGGACCGACCATTATAAAATTAGGTGTCATTATTTCATTTATATATATATATATATATAAAACTTATTTGTGTCAAATTTGAATAAAAACTTTTTTAAAAAAAATTATGATCGTTAAAGTGAATTTTGAAAGTGGGTCTTATATGGGAGCTACGACTAATTATGGACCGAGCACAAGAAAATTGTACCGTATTTGCGTTAAATATTATTTGAATACAAACATTTTTGAGTGAGTTATGCTCTTTAAAGCGATTTTCGGAAGTGGGCCTTATATGGGAGCTATGACTAATATAGAGCGATCTGCACAAAATTTTGTGGTGTGATTTGGCTTCATTTACCACGGATTTGTGATGAAATTTGTTTGGATACTTGATTAATTCAAACATTTATGATCAGTAAACTCCAATTTCGGGGGAACATTTGTATGGGGGACAGGTGAAATAATGGACCGATTGCCACCAGTTTCAATGCCATCCATCCTTGGGCCGAAAAAATGTCACGTACCAAATTTTATCGAAATATCTTCAAAATTGCGACCTGTATTCTGCGCACAAACTTTACATGGACAGCCAGCCAGCCAGACGGACGGACTGACGGACATCGTTAAATCGACTCCCCACTATGATGGTGTAAATAACAAACAGCAGCAATTCATTATCATTTTTCATTTTCAGCAAATAATTTAATTTTTATTATAAGATGCAGGAAAAAAATAAGACCAATACATTTTTTTCCAATTTAATTTTATGTTTACATATTAATACTGAGTTTAACTTCCACCTATTTTTAATATATTTCAGGAGATATGGATTCCATTCATTCCTGACTTTTTCTCATGTATATTTTTTATACCCACCAACAACAAGTTGGACATTCCGTTTGTAACACATAGAAAGAACCAAATTCTGGGTCCTTATAAGATTATAAGTAGATCTAACCATGTCTGTCCGTTTGTTGAAGGCACAAAAGAGCTTTGAATAATAATCTTAGAGGAATGAAATTTTTATCAAACATTCTTTGTTTCACCGAAATGTTTAGTATTGCAAATGGTCGAATAGTATCCGAGTTACATTCTTTGTTTCACCGAAATGTTTAGTATTGCAAATGGTCGAATAGTATCCGAGTTATAGTTTTGCTGTTTTTTTTTCAGAAACCATATTGTACACTTACCATATTGTCTAGCACCCCGTATTTTTGCTTATATCCTTATAAATCCAAATATTACTTGTGGTATGTTAATTTGTTAAGAGTCTCTTATTATTTTTTTTTATATATAAACCAACTATTTACTTATATGAATTTTTAATTTTAATTATTTAAAAAAATTTTCTTAATACCTAAAACGGTAAAATGTTTTAATTATATTGTTTTCGTTTTGTTTGTCTTTTCGTATTTAGATGTTGATTGTTTAAAAACTGTTCAAGTAGAAGAGTTTTGTTTGAACTAAACGATGGCAGGGTTGGGCAAATTTATTCATTCATACTCAGTTGAGTCATTAACGAGTGAATTATAATTAATTATAAACTTTTCAAGTTTGCAGAATAATCTTAAAATAATATTTAATAATATATATAAATTAATTTAAAATATTATTTTTATGAACATTTCAACTTTCTTATATTTTTTTTCTTGCATCTGCATAAACAGATGAATCAGTATGCATGAACATGATTTAAGTCTTGTGCTATTTGATAACACTATAGTTGCTATAAAAATAAACAAATACATGTCAAATTTATTAAGTTTTATTTGACCAAAGGTTTCTTTTGTCAAAGATAAAGTTTTTAAAGTTCCTTTTCCTGTGGTAACCGAATCGACAAGTTTAAAAATCTTTAATTTATCGTATAAAAATCGATTTTATTTAAAAACATGATTCTAACTAAAACTAAATTATTCATCTACTGCTAAATTTAAAACTGATTAAATCTACATATTTAGTTAATTAAATTTTAAAATAAAAGGAAAAGGTTACACCCACTAAGAAAACTGGACTAGACATTTAAACTTCTAAATTCATGACAATTAATGCATATGATTGAAAGTAATCTAATTTTTTCGTTAAAATAAATTATTTCAAGTTAATAACATTTCGATATATTCCCTTTTGGCAAATAATTCAAAGGAAGTCACTCAATACTTTTAAATACACAAAACTTCTCTGGAATTCCTCATGCTTCTTTATATTGCAACCATAGCTGCCAGATTTGACGATTTTGTTTTAAAAATAGCAAAATTTCTGAGTTATTAAAATTTTCTATCATTTGGTTGTTTTATTTATGTTTTTTGAGACAACAACTATTTTTCTCATTTAATAACATGACATATTCCAAGAACAAAACAAAATGATAGTGACAATTGTTGAGTTTAAATGTAATAATTCCATATAATATTATGAGTCTGGATAGTAGAAATTATTTATTTATTGGTAATAATGAAAATCAATTTTGAAATTCTGAATTCCTTGAACTAAAATTTTTAGAGGAAACAATTTCTGAATTTCAACGGGGAAATTCAACAAAAACTTCTCCCATTTTAACAAAATGTCGAAAGAATATTCAGCCAAATAAATTTAAATAACAAGAATATGGAAATCTTTGAAAATAAGAACCTATATTTAATGGATGAATTGGATTCTATACTCAAAATGTTATTTAAAATTTAATAAACTAAATGGTTTTGACAATGTAATTTAACCTGAATTAATAAAATTTGCGACATTCAGATATTTTTTATAAAATACTTGTTTCACACTCTTCAGTTTTAGCTGACAAATTTTTGTTCAATTCTGTTTTGAACTTAAAATTTTATTTACACAAGTTAATTAAAATTTCGTACTTTTTAATGCAAATCAACATGCATGAAAAAAACCGAAAGGAAATAAGAAAATTGCCGTCAATTTTGTACCCCCCTTTTGTTCTCTTTTCCCCTCTCATTCAAAAATACTTGCCTTAACGAGTCAGAATTGAAGTGTTTAACATTATTTTTTTTTGTGATTTTTAATTTAAAAAGTTAAAATTTATGTATTTTGATGTGTATTGTACAAGAGACTATATAAACTTGATTTTTTATGTTTTCGTTTAAATAATTTTTTTTTTTAAATTCGAAATGACGATTTTTTTTCTTTTTTATCGGGATTTTGACGATTTTTTCCAAAATTTATCTGGCAGCCCTACCATGCTTTTTTCATACTCGACCTGATCAACACCAACAATACCAAGACCAAGAATATATTTACTTTGTTGGGTCCCAGAAGAGTATTTCTCAGTGTTACACACGGAATGAAAAACTTATATATACCACTTATGGTGGTTTAGGGTATAAAATGATAAAATAATTTTTAAATTATTATTCGCAAATCTTGATAAAAAAAAACAACCATACAATACAAAGGCTAGGCTAGATAAAATTTAATAAAAGCAAGAGTGTAGTATAATATAAAAAAAATATCCCAACCACCTAAAATTAACTAAATTTAAAGTAATGAAATAAAAGAAAAAAAATTAAATATTTACAATTATAAATTAGAAAACAAGACAATGTAGAAAAAGTAAAAAAAAAACGTATGAAAAATATAGTAAATTAAAAACAAACGAAAATATAAATATCTAAAATGTAAAAAAGCATGTAAATATCAAACATGTTGTGACTTAGTTTTGTGTCTAACAACAATAGTAAAAAGAGATCAAACAGATTGTCGTTCGGTTACTTATTCCTCTATACATGTCGTGACCTACTTTTGATTACAACCTACCGAAAATATTTACACAAACATGTGCAGGTATAAAATGATCAGCTGTGAAACAATGAGTTCAATAAACTTTACTAACTTTTTTTTGCAATTGTCTTTTTTGTTCTTTTCGTTTAAAATTTGCACCATGGGTTAAGATACTCATTATTTGGGTTAAATTTGGTTTTGTTTATGAAATGAGTTAATGAGATTTGGATAATTAAAATTTTTATTGGTAATTAAGTTTGTCACAATAGTTAAATATTTTGTTTATTGTAAGATATCAATAAAATTTAAATTTTTATACCCTCCACCACCAAGAGTGGGGAATTAGGGTATATTACGTTTGTCATTCCATGTGAAACTTTTTTAATATTCATCTGCGACCCAACAAAGTATGTATTTACTCGATCCTTATGAAAATCTAAGTCGATTTTGCCATGTCCGTCTATACGTCTGTGTAAAACACTTTCACATCCAAACTATACAACTTAACTAAACGAAATTTCCAGAAAAATATTTCCTATTTTGTAACTTTGGCATTGAAAATCAGCAAAATCAATTTAGGTCAACCATAGTTATGGACCAATATGTGAGACAAGCTCCATAAAAATTTAGTCTTTTTTGTCCATTTTATCGCAATTTTTTGAAATATATTACAGATAATTCACTGAAATTTTGTACTCGTTATTTTTATGATAAACGAAAAAAGCTTAAGGAACATAGTAAGAATCGGTCCAAGATTTCTCATAGCCCACATACAAAAATCTTTCCGAAATATTGCTCAATTATACATAAATACCTATAAAATTGGAATATCACGACAAAATTCAGCAAAAATAAGTTTAATATAAAAATACATCGCAAAACGATATTTTTTAGTTTGGTCCATGTTTAACCTATACACCATATAAAGTCCACTTCCATAACTCACTTAAATACATATAAAACTGGTGTAAATAATGATAAAAAGTTAAAATTCGACACAAATAATCCTTATAGGTAAATAAATTGTCGTACTAAATTTTAAAGTGTTCGGCCTATAATTGGTCATAGCTCCCATATAAGGCCACATCCGAAAAAGAGATTTATCCCTAAATATATTGTATAAATATCGGTACCGCCTCAAAACTTTGCACAGATTATATACATATACACAAAAAACATTCTGCAGAAGTTTGTGAACTTCAGTCCATTTTTAACCACATCCCTTATATAAAGCCCTCTTCCGAAAATCACTTCAATACTCATAAGTCTCTTACAAATATCGGTGCCGATCCAAAATTTTACAGGGATCGTTTACATACTTGCCAAAATTAAACTGCTGGAATTTGAGAATATAGGTTCATATTTGACTATGTCCCCGAAATTCACGTTTGTATCTTAAATATACTATGGGCCATAATTATAGTCACAAAAAAAGTGTACTTTAATAGTTAAAAAGTTGGTTTTTGTAAAAAGAACACTTTACTTTAACTATAGACACGTAAAAGTATACTTTAACTACTAAAACATACTTTTTATTTAAAACCAGCTGAAGTTGCTTTTAAATAATTTAACATCACTTTAAAATCAACCAGCTGTTTATACTATATATGTACAAAAATTTAAAAAAAGTAAAAAATCTTATACACTCCCGCAAACATTCTCTTTTTGCAGTAGACTTATCAAAAAATAGCCTAATAATGATTTTAATCTTACCTTTTCTATTTTTCTACCGCAAACACTTTTCTTCAATTTTTTCGCTTAATTTTATTATTTTGCCGATTTTAGTGTTTTTTTTTTTTAATTTTCAATGACAGCTGTTTAAAGCTGCCACTTGCTTATTTTTCTTTACAGTTTATATGAAATAATTTTCAACATATAAAGTGGCACCCAGTTAAAGTCAGTTTAACTTAAAACAACCTAAAATTTTGACTACAGTTACAAAATAATTAAAAGTAGGTTTTAAGTTTAAAGTTGTTTTTAAAAAGAACCTATGGTTATGGCCCACTGTTATTATGTTGAAATGCGACGTGAAATATCCTTATAACCATAAAAAACACTGTTCCAAAATTCAAGAAGATCGGCCCATAATTTGTCATAAGTGCCATTGCCGAAAAATAATTTAACCCCACAAAAATGTCTAATAAATATCGGTATCGAACAACTATTATATAGATCGGTAATTTTATTCCAGAAATCATACTAAAATCGGTTATACGGCAATTACGCTACTGGATTTTGTAGCTGTCAGTCAATAATTGGCAATAGCTCCCGAATTAAGTCCACGTCCGTGCATATTAAACAACCATACAACTCTTGACAATAATGTTATTGATATGAAAATCAACCAATATAATCCTAAAATACATAGAAATTACATTAGTGGATACTGGATTTAGAAGTCATCGGCTCATAACTGGTCCACTTCTACTATGATACCCACAAATCCCTTGTAAATAATATTATTAAGATCAAATTCAAACACAAAAGCCCTACCTTATATCTTATCCTTTTTTTTATACTGTTTCTTAACTTGTGAATATGGAAAAATGTTTTTTTTTAATTTTATAAATTGTTAAATTACAGTCAAGATTGTTATGTAAATCAGACAAAGTCTGTAAATATCAGTAAGAATCGGTAATTATATCAATTATAAATGGTCAACATTAGATAAAATTTCAAAACATTTAAAATAAAATCACATTAGTGAATTACCACCAATAGGTAATATTGTCTTTCAATATTCAATAATAATAAGATTTGCACAAAGACTTAATAGAAAACACAGGATAAGGATATTCTAGTCCTATAACCAGTGTAGTTTCTGTATTTCTTATTACGTTTAGGTGGAGGGTATTAGAGATTCGGCACAGCCGAATATAGTACTCTAATTTGTTTTCAACACTGTATATAAAAAATCGTAGCACCGATTTTCAAGAAGATGGGGCTATAATTGGTATTACACAATACATTACAGTTTCATACACATTAATCTACACAAATACTATCTTATAATTATCGACATACATTTTGTGTCGATTAGTCCATAACTTGTCAAATCTCTGATGTAAAATCACCTTCCAATAATAACTTTAACACCTGCAAAAGTCTTGTAAATATCATTATTGAGAAATTCAACCAATTTAACCAAAATAAGCCTAAAATACTTAAAAAGCACGTTACAATATTTTATGAGGATCACCCTATAATAGGTCATAGTACCAAATACGTCAACGCCCGAAAATACATGAATGCGCATAAATATCTATATAGACAAAACTTTTAACATAAATTCGAACACAATTACGGGTTGCGTACATAAAAGAGGGAAGGAAGGCCTACAACTGGGAGGCAAGTATTTATATGAAGTAACCAGATGAATATTTTTATATAAAATAAACCAATAATATCATTGAGGATTGTTTTTGACTGTGAGTTTCATCTAAGAATATTGTTTCGAAATTGATCAGCAATGCTTTTCTAACCTTAAGATATAAAAACAGAAATAAAATAAAATTCGATTGCATGTTTCGTGTTAGGAACCACAAAGTCAACTATTTACGACATATGTACGTATGCCACACATGTACGTATGCCACACTATGCCACTGTTCATCGTAGTATTTGTATGAAAAACTCTTTACATGTTTTATTCGAAAATATTTGTTGATTTCAAACTCAGCAATATTGTTCATTGTTTTTTCTACAAATATGTAGAAAATGTTGAGTATATTTGCAGTTTACAGTTTTATTATAGGTTTCCAATGAATGCATATTATAGTCATATATCGTTACCTTAACTGCTAAAAACTCGAAATAACATTTTAATTACTTAACAGAAAAAACGATAAAAAGTAATGACAGTTAATAGATTTGTAATAAAAAAATTATTCTGTTGTATTCAGCAGAGCCGGATCTGAAATTTATATTTTCAGTTTTAAATGTATGTTAGTCCTTTTAGCGTTTTCGATGAAGATATGTATATGTAAACATACATATATATACGAGTACATATTACCATTTCTACTATTTATGTATTTTCTATTTATGCAGCGAGTATCTGAAATAAAATACACCAAAAAAAAAACAAAAAAGTCATGTGAGCTGTTTATGTTTATCTATTATACATTTTGTTGATGATGCGGATTTTGTGGTAAAATGAAAAGTGTGTAATGTCTATAAATGCAATAAAATAAACATTTTATAGTAAACTAAACATTAGCCAAAAATATGTGGTTTCCATACACTATCAACACATGTTTTAATTTCAAAAGTAGCAGCGATGCCAAGGCATTAGAAATGTGATAGAAAAATATTATAAGCAAATACAGTTTAGGATGCAATTGCAAAAGGGACAGAAATAATTTAAATTTAAAGAGTCCATAATATATCTGCAAATAAACAGAACGATCTGCTTTGTCTTGAAAAAAATTAACTTAAAGCTTTGTGCACATAAAATCCGGTCGCAGATATGTTTTAAAATGTTAGTAACGAGAAAGACACCGAATACTTTTGAACTTTAAGTGTATATACATTTTTTAATATTTAACAAGTTATAGTGATATATTCCGCTGTGTCTTTTTTTCATATTCATAATATTCTCTGTTCTGAAATTTAAGAATATCTGCTCATAATTGGTCATAGTAGCCATATAAGGACCATTTGTTACATATCGATATAATCGTCGTAGAACTGGGTCCTTGTAAGATTCTAAGATGATCTACCCATGTCCGTTCGTCTGTAGAGCTTCGAAAAAAAGATATAGGACAATGAAACATTCTGTGATCCACCAAAATGTTTGGTGTTGAAAATGGGCAAAACCGGTCCTGTAGAATCCGAGTTATAAATCAAAGTTTCAGACTACCTCGATATTTTTCAAATATTTTCTTGCTGCTTTCTTCAAATATAATGCAGATAATATCATGAAATTTTACATAATAAATTTTTATTACAGAGAGACAGATCCTGTTGAAAATCAATCCATGATTTCTAATAGCTCCTATACAAATGTGTTCCAGAAATATGTCTTTATGATGCATAAATTTCATGCAAAATTCTGCAAAAATAAGTGAAATCTCAAAACGATATTTTGTTTACATCGGTACATATAAAGCCCACTGTTAAAAATCATTTATATGCGCATAAATCTCCTATAAAAATCATTATTACGCTGAAATTCAACACAAATAATTCGCATATACATATAAATTGTCGTACAGAATTTAATGATGATCGGCCTGTAATAGGTCATACTCCCGAAAACTCATTAACCTTTCATTTTTTGTAGTTATTTGAAAGAAAAGGTGTACGACGATAAGCCAGCAACAATTCAAGAACTAAAGGATAAGGTAATTCGGCACATTAACGGCATAGAACCTCAAGTATGCCTCAGCGTCATCGAAAATTTGGACCCTCGGTTGGAGGTGTGCCGCCGACATCTCGGCGTCCATTTGGCCGATGTTTTATTTCATATATAATTGAACCATACCATATTATCATAATAAAAAGAAATGACAATAACTTCCTTTAAAATCGACATCGGCCCTTAAAATTTAACCACTCTTTACTACTACATACAGTGGGAAACAAAACTGTCCGGATGTTTTGCATTAAGGCAGTAAGTAAGTAATGCGCTCATGCGGCCTATGCCAATAGTATTCTTTTCCATCAGACTCGTATCGGTTGACTTTCGCTTCGTCGCTACAAATAAACACGTTTGCAGTCATCTACTATCCAATTTTTGTGGGTTTTACAGTAATAAAGACGTTTTTTCACATTTCTATCGGAAAGAAAGGAAAGTGCTGACTTTCGTGTCCTTACCAATACTTTTTGCAGCTTTTTCCTTATTATTTAGCAAACGTTCAATCTGCCGGGCATTCACAAGAAAGCAGTCTTGATCGACCCCCTTAGTTATTATTGCAAGCTACATTACGAAGTTATTTTATATAATTTACCGTGGATTTACTTAAATTTAATTTTTCAGCAATTTTACGGCATGAGTATTTTTTTTAGCAACAAATTTATTACATTGTTTTCAATATCAATTAACGTTTTCCTCATTTTTAAAGATCTTTTAATTTTTTATCATCAAGTTAATCACTTTACAGGTCAACCAATAATGCTCAAATAGAGCAAGGAAGCTTGAACAAGATCGCAACAACAAATAACCAACGGATCAAATACCATTACATTTTAATTGTGATAATATTTATTTCGTGAACTGTGCAAAAGTGTCCAAATAGTGCATTTCTTGTTATACCCTTCTTCACCATAAGTGGTGAATGAGGGTATATACAAGTTTGTCATTCCATCTGTAACACTGAGAAATATTCATCTGAGACCCAAGAAAGTATATACATATATTCTTGGTCCTTACGAAATCCTAAGTCGATTCAGCCATGTCCGTCTGTCTGTCTGTCTGTCTCTGTAAAAGACTCTCACGTCCAAAGGACACATCCAAAATCAAAAAAGTTACCAAAAGCCCATTTATAGTTCTCCTAAGCAGTTTGAAAATCAGCAAAATCGGTACAGTAGAATAAGAGTTCTGGATCAAAATGTTAGACAACCTCCATAAAAAATTGATCTTTAAATATTTTTCTTCCAATTTTTCTAAATATATTGCATGAAATTTTGTATTCGTTGTTTTGATGATAAAAGAAGAAAGTGTAAGGAAAATAGTAAGAGTCGGTCCATGATTTCTAATAGTCCCCATACAAAAATCTTTCCGAAATATTGCTCCATTAAACATAAATGCCTATAAAATTGGAATACCAATACAAAATTCAGCAGAAATATGTTTCATGCAAAAATAAATTGTAAAAAGAAATTTTTTTTTTATTTCGGTACATGTTTGACAATAAACGCCATGTAAAGTCCACTTCCAATATTCACTTAAATACATATAAAACTGGTGTAAATAATGTTAAACGGATAAAATTTGACAAATATAATCCTTATAGATGTTCGGCCTATAATTGGTCATATAAGGACCACATCCGAAAAAGGCATTTATCAACATATATATGTTATAAATATCGGTACTGACTCAAAACTTTGTATATATAATTTACATATACACAAAAATCATTCTGCAGAATTTTGTGAATTTTGGTCCATAAAGCCCTCTTCCGAAATTAATACTCATAAATCTCTTACAAATAACGGTACCGATCCAAAATTTTACACGGATCATTTAAAAAAATCGAACTAATGGATTTTGAGAATATCGGTCCATATTCGACTATATCTCCCATATAAGGTCCACTTCCGAAATTCACGTTAATACTAATTTGTATCATAAATATATTGTTATTCACCCCTATCGTGAATAAAAATTCCACATGAAATTAGTTCCCTTTTATTTTTTTAACATTGAATTTTAATAGGAAAAAATTTGAAAAGGGAACAAATTTCATGTCTAATTTTTATTCACGATAGGGGTGATTATGTTAAAATTCGATGTGAAATATCCTCATATCCATAAAAATCACTGTTCCAAAATTTAAGAAGATCGGCCCATAATTTGTCATATCTGCCATATAAGAACCATAATTTAACCTACAAAAATGTCTAATAAATATCGATATCGAACCAACTTTTATATGCATTAATATCGGTTATACGGCAAATAAAATGCTGGTAGCTGTCAGTCAATAATAGCTCCTGAATTAAGTCCACTTCCGAGTATACTATACAACCATACAACTCTTGTAAATAACGTTATTGAGATGAAATTCAACCAAAATAAGCCTTGAATACGTAGAAACCACATTAGTGGATACACATTAGTCCATAACTGGTCCACTTCTACTATTCCATCAACAAACCCCTTGTAAAAAATTTTATTTAGATCAAATGCAAACAAAAGAGTACCACCTTATATCTTATCCCATTTAATACTCTGTTTCTTAACTTGTGGTGAATATGGAGAAATGTTCTCACTATGCCATTTTTGTTGTCAAATTGTCCAAATTGTTGGCAATTGTATGAAAACGGGTTGTTTACAATCATGATTGCCAACAATTTGGACAATGACATAGTGATAACGCGGCCTTTCTGTCCACATAAAAATGACAGTGTATATAATGACCAGTGTAGTTTTTGTATTTCTCATTAAGTTTTGGTGGAGGTTATTAAAGATTCGGCACAGCCGAATATAGAACTCCAACTTATCTTTTTAATTTTTAAGCAATTTATATGAGTTTTTGTGCTTTATAATTTAGAATTTGTATTATCTTCATTACCTTACTTCCTTAATGCAAAACATCCGGACAGTTTTGCTTCCCACTGTACATATAATGCAAAAATATTTTTAAAGCAGTGTACAATAGAAACAAATATTTGCTATCATTTTGAATAAAACAGTTTATGATGAAATTCTTTATACAAAGGTTTTATTTATTCAATATTATTTTTTTTTTTCTTTTTGTTACAAATTTCAAAGCTTTTTATAATAATAATTTCTTGTTTAATTTTACATATACATACGTATTTATACGCATGTGTTATTTATTTATAATATTTTTTGAATACAGTTAATTTCATAAATTTTTGACACAGACACATTAATTTCATACATTTGTTAAATGGCATTTTAAATTCTTGGGTTTTTATTAAGTTATTCAATTATTAAATATTTTCTAATTACGTACACTTAAATGTTTTATATAATTTTATATTTTGATTTTATTTATGGAAATGTTTAAATATATATGTATATGTATTTAACTTGTATGTTTAAATGTATAGAAAAATGCTGACTAAATTTTCTATTATTTTGCGTAACCTCAAAAGATCTCTAAAAAGTTATTGACATTTTTGAACTACATATTGGAAAATGATAAATTTGTATTCGTGCTGGGGCGTTTACTAAACAAAGAATAATTGTTAGATTTAAAAATTAGAATATATTGGCACGTTGACAATTTGAAATCTTGTATAATTTTGTTCTTTTTTGAAATTTCTTTTATTTGTTTTAATATTGTTTTAAGCAATGTAAATTAATTTTAATTAAGCACTTGCATGATTTTGAAATGTTTATTTTCGGTTGGTTTTTACTAGAGAGAGAGTTTCGCAAAATAAACTAAAAATATTTGGCATTTTAGTTCTAATAATTATATATTTTAATTTAGATATTTTAAATTATTTAGCTGATTTTTCGACCTATTTATTTATTAAACAACGTGTAGTATCTTCATTGTTGTAGCGAAATATCGGAAAAAATAAAAAATAAAAACAATCACCCATATCGTGAATAAAAATTCCCCATGAAATTTGTTCCCTTTTCACATTTTTCCTATTAAAATTCAATGTTAAAAAAATAAAAGGGAACAAATTTCATGTGGAATTTTTATTCACGATAGGGGTGAATATTAGACCGTAATTTCGAAAAATAAAATATAATTGTTATATATTTTATATTTTTTGTAGCTTTTTTAAATGTGTGAACATTTTTTTAATAAACTTTTATTTGTGTTTAATTTTCTATAAATATTTTTATTATAAATCTTGTTTTATATTTCTATAATAATATTAAAGCACTTTTATTAAAATTTATATTTTAATTAATTTCAAAGAAAAAAGTACACTTGGGTTAACAATTAACAAAAAAGCTAAATAAAAAATATTAAAACCTTTTCTAAGATCAGCAGCACAGACACAAGAATAATAAGGAATGGAATTATTTTTAAATCCATATCCTGATTAATAATGCCTAAGAAAAGAATATTTTAAGTAAACACAAAAATATATTTCTAACAAAAGTCCAAATATATAAACACACAAGAGCTAATTGTAAGCAAATCAAACAAATAAACCTCTTCATAATTATACCCTACACCACCATATAGGGGAGTGTATATTTTCAGTCTTATTTAGAAAAAATTAAAGTAGACTTCAAATGTACTTTAAGAAAATTTTGTATGAAAAATTTGTCTAAAAGCACACTTCAAACCTACTTTATTTTTTATAAATACGGCAGTTTATCATTAAACTCGCATTAAATGTAGCTCGAAGGTTCCGGCAATACGCTTAAAAATTTACGTAAATACTGTTCCAAGTTTATTAAAAAGTTTGCTAATACATAAATGTAAAAAGTACGATCAAACTTATACAAACGCTTTGGTTTATGATAAGAAAATATGAAGATATTAATGTCAAGAAGTGCCAAGAATCGTTTAAAAAATTTATAAAATTTTATTAAATTAGTGGGTCATAGGGATGCCAATCTCTAAATCTCGTGATTTTCGAAAACGGGATTTGATAAATCCGGAATCGCTGGATTTAGTTTAAACACTACTATTATTGTTTGTAACAAAAATTTAAATTCTAAAAAATATGTCAAGGAAATAAAGATGTGCAGTATATTTGAGTGCAGTAGCCCAGCTGACTGACTTTGTTTACAATTTACTTATGTCAAAAGTAATACTTTTTCAAGTAATTTTGACAGTAGTACATTATTTTACACAAAAAAAATGCCTGTTGTTTCTGTTTTGTGTTGTATTTGTTGTCGATTTGCACTAACCTTGTATAGTTGCACCATGGATGAAAGAATTAAAATTAATTTGGGATTGCCAAACTCGAACGCACTATTTGATGTGTCTACGGTTTTTGGAATTTGGAAATTCCTATATAAAATTTCAATAATCATGCAATAGAAATAAAAGAATGCATTCAATGTTATGAGTAAATCCGGTTAAAGTAACAGACAAAGCTCTTTGTCGCAGTGATATGAATATCTGATGTTGATTTTGCCCGTTTTTTTGATATTTTAATTTGATAATGAGATAAAAATGTTTGTTTTTAAAAATGTATTAAAAACGTTGATTGCGAAACGAATGAAATAATGCATATAATTGAAATATGTAAAAGCCCCTCAAAACAACTAATAATGTCTGTAATGTTTCGGAGGGTTTATGCAATCAGAATAGAAGAATTTGTTAACAATATTGTCTACAAACAATATAAATGATGTTTTTCGTCAGCTTCATATATTGGTAACAAAATTAAATCAAGATTCTCCCCAGTAAAAAAAATTCGTGTTTTTTGAAGCACTTAAGAGAAAAAGCACATAAACGAGCACTTCAATAAAAGCGCTCTTTAGAAGCAGTAAATGCCTACAAATAAAATATACAAAAAATATGCTTTTTTAGTGCTGACAACGAAGATGGTTTTAAAGAGAAAAAATAAAAATGAAATTATAGCCTACAGATTTACGTATGACAACGAAAGTCAATTGCAAAAGGAATATCGCGCTTTTGTTACTATGAATTTTTCTTAAGCAAAAACATTCAGATAGAATTAAAAAAAAACACTTTAGGAAAGTGCTTTATTTGCATGTTTGATTAGGTTAAAAGAAGCGCTTATTGTCAGCAGAAAGTAGTCCTCCAAACCGGGAACACCTCATACAAAAATCATGCATCCCATCACCAAGAAATAAATTTAATTTTATCTTTAATATATTACGAAAGAGTCGTTGTCGTAAAAAGAAAACGACACTCATAATAAGTCTGAATACCTGCTCCTTTTGGAGCACATTTTTTACTGGGTCTTTACTATAGATCCCTTAATATAGCCTACAGATTTAAGAAGCTTTATAGATCGATAATATTCTTTTGCTTTTAAATTAATATAGAAATTAAAGGCGAAATGACATGTTATATTTGTCAATCTAATATTTCATATATTATTATGTTTTTTATTTATTTATGTTTTATAAACTTTTAATCAATTTAAAATTTTTGTTTTCAAACATATTTATATTTAACATAAGTAACTTTTTTCAAATAAATTATTATTATTTATAAACCAATTTGTTTTAATATGAAACAAAGATGCCGGAATTTACATTTATGAAATCTTTAATCCCGGGATTTGAAAAACCAGTTCCGTTTGGCATCCCTAGTGGGTGCTGTGCCATACTAAAAGCAAAACTAGAAGGCTAAAGCTAAGAGTTGCGTTATAAAGCAATTATTGTAAGGTTAACTTTATTTATTTAATTTGGAGTTAGTTAAATGGTTCCCGCTTAACTAACACACAGTTAGTATAATTTCATTCAGACCATACCGGAGACAATTTCAAAGTGTTTAGAGAACCATAGCCTGTAAACAAACAGGGTGGATTCAAATTACCGCAGAAAAATATCTACTAGAGGATATTAATTTTCTTTCAGTCATGAAAAATAATGTCATGTTGTGATTACTGACATACTCGTAGCATTGGAGAAATTAATCAAGGCTTGTCATATGTATCTACGACCAGAACAGAGTTACTTGCAAGATTTATTCGATCGTAGTTCTGCAATCCCCAGACTGACAGAGTAACACAATAATAGCGTTCTAACAGAAACTCAATTTTTGTATCTGCTATTTTTATACACATAACCATTTAGTTTCAAAATTATATCGTGTTGGATATATAAAAAAATATTGGGTATTTTTACAATTTATGAGCTCTGCAATATTTGCCAAACCAAATTTTTTCAACTTTGACTTCTTGTATTCTAACAAAATATAGTTTCTGAAAACGTATGGCATGTCTTTGTACATAATTTTGCAAACTGATCAGTATTTTAGAAGATACAGATTTGTTACTACTATTTATACACTGCACTTTCCTTACATAGTTTAAAATATTAACCGCCGTTTTGTCCAATTGCAGTTATTTTTTTATCTTAAATTATTCTGCCTGTTCAAATAATATTGCATACAGAAATTATTTTTACTGTAGGTATAACTTTAGTTTAAAATATAACTCGATATGGTGAAAATGGGGGTTAAAGCCTTACTGCCGTATTTATAAAAAAATAAAGTAGGCTTGAAGTGTGCTTTAAGGCAAAATTTTCATACAAAATTTTCTTAAAGTACACTTGAAGTCTACTTTAATTTTTTATAAATACGGCAGTTAATATTTTAAATACAAATCGCTCAGCACAACAGAATATTACATTCAGTTATACATGAACGAATTTTAAATTAAAGAATTACTATAGAACAAAAAAGGTTGTGATGCAATGCAACAATGAAAGTAGATTAGTGGAGTATTTTAACTCCTGAATTATTTGCTAAGTTGTTTTAAACTAAATTTGTATGCACTCTAAAATTTGCTCTAGGCAGAATTTCGGAAAAAAATCGTCAAAATCCCGAAAAAAAAGAAAAAAATCGTCGATTCGAATTTTAAAAATCGCCAAAAAAAAAAATCACAAGTCACTATTTCTAATAGTATTTATAAATTTTTATTTAAACGAAAACATAAAAATAGTGGGTAGGGTATATTGGATTTGTGCTGATGTTTGTAAAGCCCATAAATATTAGTCCAACACCCACCTTAAAGTATACCGTGATTCAGAGTCGATCGGTTCATAATTGACCATAGCTCCCATATAAGAGCCACTTTCGAAAATCACTTGCAAGTGCATAACTTTCTTAAAAATGTTGGTATCTTAATCAAATTCATCACAAATAAGTCTCATATATATAGAAATGATGACAACTAATTTTATAACAGTCGGAAACTCCCATCTCCGTAATTCACCTTAACCTCCATAAATCTTTTAAAAGTATTTATATCGAGATAAAATTTAACACGTCTAATATTTATATTCACAGAAATCATGACACTAAATTTTTGGATGATCGGTCCATAATAGGTTATATCTCCCATATAGCGCCCATTTTTGAAAAGCTGTTTTATACATATACTGGGTGTAGAGTATTACATGTTCGGGCTTGAACGACTATACTTTTTTACTTGTCTTATTTCCTTTTTTTTTTTTTTTTTCTTTCATTGATTTGCATTAAAAAAGTACGAAAATTGAATTGTCTGTGTAAATAAAATTTTAAGTTCAAAAGAGAATTGAACAAAAATTGGTCAGCTAAAACTGAAGAGTGTGAAACAAGACTTACAGTATTTTATAAAAAATATCTGAATTTCGCATATTAATTCAGGTTAAATTACATTGTCAAAACCATTTAGTTTATTAAATTTTAAATAACATTTTGAGTATAGAATCCAATTCATCCATTAAATATGGGTTCTTATTTTCAAAGATTTCCGTATTTTTGTTATTTAAATTTATTTGGCTGAATATTCTTTCGACATTTTGTTAAAATTGGAGAAGTTTTTGTTGAATTTCCCCGTTGGAATTCAGAAATTGTTTCCTCTAAAAATTTTAGTTCATGGAATTCAGCATTTCAAAATTGTTGTTCATTATTACCAATAAATAAATAATTTCTACTATTCTGACTCATAATATTATATGGAATTATTACATTTAAACTCAACAATTGTCTTTAATTAAGAAAACGTCACTATCATTTTGTTTTGTTCTTGGAATATGTCATGTTATTAAATGACAAAAATTGTTGTTGTCTCATAATTCAGAAAATCGTCACTTCCAATAAAAAAAATGGCCAAATCGTCACTTTGCTAATTTTTAAACAAATAATCGTCAAAATGGCGATAAATCGTTAAATCTGGCATCTGACAACTATGGCTTTAGGTTTTTTTTAATAAAAAAAAAATTTTTTAAAATATTCAAGATTTCAATAATCAAATGTAGCAAACTTATCCATGGTCTTATTTCAAATAAATTTTAAATCAATTGCATTATGATGGAATGCATGTTAGAAAATATTTGTTATTTATAAGATAATAGATGGAACAAACTGAACAAACGAATACTACTGATTTAGATTTGTTTTACTACGACTATTTAGCTTCAAGTTATGGAAAGAATTTGAAATATTATTAAAATTTATAAATAGGACAATAAATGCACACAACTGCATTCTGAGTAATTAATAAATATTTGTTTGAATTTTATCTCATAGTGGCAAAATGGCGAAACAAATCTCAACTTTAAGAGCCCATAAATGTCTAATTAATGCCAGCTTTTGCAAACCAATTTCTTCTTGCACAGTGTAATGAAAAGCTATAAATTATAAAAGTTTTTAATGAATGTGATTGGAGGAAAACTTAAACAATTGCCAATGAGTACGTTTGCACAGCACTATTTATTTCAATATTTGATGGAAGTTCATAATGTAACCGATAAGTATTATTTCACAGACAAACTTTATTTGCAAATATACTTACATACATCACTGTACAAAGTGTAGTATTAGTTGTAATTATTTATTACATATACATATGTATATTTTAAACTAAAATTACTTAGTTAATTATCTCATGAATTTATGTTGGAAACCTGTGATGTCATCATTATTTTATCCTTATATAAAATATTTTTCATCCATTTTTCATAATATTTTTATTTGACTTTTATTATTAACGAAAATAAAATAATTATGGTTGGTTTGATTGTTCGGTTTCCTTACTGGCCACTTAGATTGGGCTTTTTCGTATGCACAAACTAAAAAAGAAGCAAAATTAAAAAACTAAAATTTTTTTAACAGAGTTTTAAGTAGTGGCGGTGCTGTTTAGAGAAGAAAAGGAAATGAATCAATTCGTATAGAGTACAATTCAAAAATAAACTATACAAAATAAATTCGTAAAAGAAGGAAGAACTGGAAGTTGATGCATATATATTTTTTCTTGTTGTTAATTCTTAGAGGAGGGATAGAAAAAAATTCTAATAGCCAAAACTTTTATGAACTCACAAATGTTTCGCATTCGCAGTAACTAATGGAGGTAAGTTAATGAAAATGTTGGGAAGACCGATAGTTAGATCTTGACTTAAAATTAATGCCACTAAAGCGAAACAAAAAATATGAGTGAAGGCTGCCACATTTGAGGATGCTGATGACTGTGGAATGAATTGAGTGCGGAATTTTTCAACTTTTGTCCAATCACTTAAACCAGCCACATTACGTGATGCTGCTCGCACCAAGTACGTTGTATTTGCCTCTAGATTGTTAAGTAGAAATGTTGCACCTGAAATAAGTCAAACACATAGAAACAATAAAATCAGAATCAATCACTCATGTTTGGTCGACATTTTTCATTGTAAAATAGCGTCTACTTACCACTTTCATAATTGAAATCTTTACGTTTGGCATTCAACCATTTGCCAGAGTCCTTTTTGAATTCCATTTCACTCATGTACTCAATGCGATAACCGTTCACCTCCATCAGTGGCTTGATGTTGCTGGGACGTGTAACGGCCAATTCAATATCGAAAGTATGTGAATTCAATCCCCTCAGCTGGATGGGATGAGGAGTGGGTGGCTTAACGCCACTCTTCAATACAATGGAACGTTCAATGCTGCCCAAATGATTTTTAACTTTACATTTGTAGGTACTGAAAACACTCTCATCGCCCGCCTTAATATGCAGTATTGAGATGTAATTATCGTTCTCAATGGTGAAATGTTTATCGTTGTGTATTTGCTTTTTATAGCGATACCAAGTAAAATTGCCTGGTGGTTCTGCGACAGCTTCACATCTTAATGTACTCGTACCATTCAAGTAGGTAAAATGGTCCTTTTTATCATCGTGATGGGTCCACATGGGTTTGTCTGTGGAAACGATAAAGAAGGATGCGTCAAACAAGGGAGGAAAAATCGTTTTACTACAAAAATTGTGCAAAAACAAAAAAATTAATACTAATAAAAGACCAAATTTACTTTCAGTAAAGTTTTCATAATTACAACTGTGGTTGCAAACGAACTATGAATAATGAAAACTATTAAATGAATTATTGTTTACACGAAGAAAATAAAACTCTACAGAATTGCTATTTAAAGGCGTCAAGACTTACATACTTATATACAAATATAAATCAGGTAACTAAATTCCAAATTGAGGATTCCCCTAAATGTGGAATATGTTTTTGGGAATCATATTTCTAATTTAATGGTTTTTTGCAATGACAAATATATTTTTATTGTTATTTTGACAACGCAAAAATTGTCATACTTTTAAGGAAACAATTATATCATCATTTAAACAATTACTAGTTTACTAGCTTTTTGCAATCGGCGACCCACTAGGTTTCATTTATTCATCCCTGGCGGCTGATCATTTTACATTTGGGGAATCTGTCTAAGTAATATCACTGAAATTATTATGAGGTGATGTATAAAAAAACAAAAAGTCGCTCTATAAAATAACTTACAGTTTATTCTGTAGGAGAAGTAATCAAAAGAGAGTAAGAAAGTATAATCGGTCAAGCCCGACTATATAATACCCTACACCCAGTACCTATATGTATAAAAGAGTTTTTGAGAAATGGGCGTTATATGGGAGATATAACCTATTGTGGACCGATCATCCAAAAATGTTGTGTCATGATGTCTGTGAATATAAATATTATCTGCCGTATTTATAAAAAATTAAAGTAGACTTCAAGTGTACTTTAAGAAAATTTTGTATGAAAATTTTGTCTTAAAGCACACTTCAAGCATACTTTATTTTTTATAAATACGGCAGTATATGTATTAAAATTTATCTCGATATAAATACTTTTCAACGATTTATGGAGCTTTAGTGAATTACGGAGAGGGTCTTATATGGGAGTTTTGACTAATTATGGACTGATCATAATAAAATTGGACCGTATTATTTCTAGGCATATGAAATATATTTTCGTTCAATATTATTTGGATACCAATATTTTTGAGAGAGTTATTCTCTTTAAAGTGATTTTCGAAAGTGGGCCTTATATGGAAGTTACGAGTAATTATGGACCAATCTGCACAAAATTCGTAAATGTAATTTGGCTTTATTTACCACTCATTTGCGATAAAATTAGTTTGGATACTTGCATAATGCAAACATTTATAATAAAAAAACCCCAATTTCGGGAGAACATTTGTATTGGGGCCAGGTGAAATAATGGACCGGTTTCTACCAGTTTCAATTCTCTCCATCCTGGGGACGAAAAAATATCACGTAGCTAATTTTATCGAAATATCTTCAAAATTGCGTCCTGTACTGTGCGCACAAGCTTTACATGGACAGTCAGCCAGACGGACGGACGGACGGATAGACATCGTTAGATCGCCTGATTCTGAGTCGATCGGTATACTTTAAGGTTGCTGTTGGAACAATATTTCTGGGCGTTACAAACATCAGCACAAATCCTCACTATGGTGTAGTAAGGTATAAATCGGATGTGCCAAATCATATATATACAATATAACTGCAGTGCGATTTATTGATAATTGCAACTAATTTATGCATCGATAATGAAAACTTTACGAATTATTTTATTTTTCGGATACCCTCAAAAGGGCGCTATCAACTATCACCTTTTATTAGCTTTTGATTGAATTTCATCTCAATAACGTTATGTACACAAATGTTATAGGTTATTCTCGAAAGTGGATCTTATATGGGAGCAATGGCCAATTATGGATTAACCTTCATAAAATGAATGAATTTAAAAATCTACAAAATTTGTGTTTGCTCGACAATAACACCCAAATTTCTCCAAAATCCGGATTTTGGAGATGTTCGGCATATTTCACTATTTTAATTTTGTTTTACTCGACAAGCCCTACAAGAAAAATTATATCCGGTCCCAGGTTTTTGGGACTGTCGCAACGTGTAATTCATCTTTGTAAAATTTTGTTTCGGTATGGAGTTTATGTAGGATAGTGAGTTGTTGGGAGTAGTCGTCATAAGGGAACTATGACCAATCATCATGAAATTCTGTTCAATGATTTATATGAGTATGCGAATTATTTGTGTTGAATTTCAACGTAATAATTATTTTTATAAAAGATTTGTGCACATTTAAGTGATTTTCGGAAGTGAAATTTATATGGACCGATCATCATAAAATTGGGGTTGGATATTTCTATATACGTATGGAATATTTTTGTCGAATTTAAACTTGCTACTAATGCTTAGAGATTTGTGCAAATTTATGTGATTTCCGGAAGTGGACTTTATATGGGGGATATGGGCAAATATAGAATGCTCATCAAAATATTGAGGTTGACAATTTTTGTGTATATATGGACTATTTGTGTTGAATTCTAACTTGATAGTGATGTTTATGAGGGATTTATGGGCATTTAAGAGATTTTCTAAAATTGTCTTTAAATGGGGCAATGTCAAAATACGGTGCCAACTAAATATCCTGTTGAGATTTAACTTTGCATGAAACTTATTATATGGATACGGCTTTTCTATAAACATTTATGTACAATAAAGCCATATTCCGGGAAGACATTTGTATGGGACCGATTCCTATCATTTTGTTTATTTTGAAATGTTTCTTTCGCCATAATATTACTAGATTAAGTAGGCCTTTAGGCTTGTAATCTCTGAATTTAATAAATAAATAAACTTGTAATTCTGCATTATATTTGAAGAAAATAGCAAAAAATATCCTAAATATCGTGGTGCTCTGAAACTTTGATCTATAACTCGGATCCTACTAAACCGATTTTGCCCAACTTGAATGCTTAACTTTTCGTTGGACCAAAGAATGTTTGGTAAAAATTTGATTGTTCTATGTTTTTTTTTGAAGCTCTATTGTGCCTTTAACAAACGGACGGGTTTGTGACGGCTAGATCGTTGAAGAATTATTAGAAATAGAATATATAGACTTTTTGTTGTTCTACGACCATTATTTCGATGTGCTACAAATGAAATGACAATGTATTCAGGCGTGAAGGCAATTGCCACATTGGTATATCTAAGTAATATAGACAACAGAATACTTCTGAACTAGTAATATATTGGGGAGTCAATGGTCACTAAATTTTCTACTGTAATCAGAAGTTTAGACTTTGTAGTTTATATTGGGTCAATTGGCATGTTAAAATATCTGGTTAGATGTATTTAAAAATCAAACTACTGGATTTTGCGAATATCGGTTTATATTTAGTCATAGTTGCCAATTAAAATACACTTACAAACGCCACTATCAAATTAACAATCCTCAATAAAAATTACGAGTACTAGTAAGGAATTGTATGATAATCGGTCTATAATTTCTCTTAGCTCCTATATACATAAGGACCACAACCGAAAACCTTAATCTATATCTTATAAATATCGATATCGAACCAAAGTTTTATACTCATCAGTTATGTGAATGCAAAAATCAACTTATTAATATGTATATGTATGTATATAAATCATATTACATACTGTATTGAAACACAATTACAGCAAAAATCAGTGGTGGCTATATAAGATTTGGCATAGCCGAATAGAACAATATAACTTGTTGTTGTTTTTTTTTTTATTAAAAATAAATATTCATGGCAGTAAATTTCAATTCAAAACTATTATGCTTCGATAGAACAAAATGTATGAATAATTTGTTATTGCATTTTCTTTGAACCATTGCATAGAAATAAAAACCAAATAAAATGCTACATTCGGCATGAAGAACCTCAATAAATAAAATTCAAATAATGTAAATTTGGTAGTAATATACCTAAATCTGTTAAAATTAAATATACCAAAATTTGTTCCCGATAATTTACTCATATTTAGATTTACCTTTCTTTAATCAGTAAAAGTTTTTTCTGCCCTTGCAGCTGAAAAATAACTTCAACTTAGACTCATTTTTCCTACATATATAACTGCAATTTGTAAAATCTGGTTACACCAAGACTTTCTTTATGCTGAAAGGTAGATATGTATTATATTAACATTTCATATTTTTATATTTTTATATACATACATACTTGTATATTTATTTGTGAAAACGTTAGAGAATTTTAAAATTAACGAAAAACACCAGAACGTCTTCAAACCTTTGACAGATTGCAAAGTTAGAATGAAAATCAGCAGCAAGAATGAATGATTTAAGTGATATTTTAACTATTAGTGGTCCACGTTACAAAGAAGCTTAATACTTTGTTTCTTTCTTCTCTCATACATTGCAGCTAAATCTTTATAACTGCAATATTAAGAGAAATTTGCTTATATGCACTTTTGAAATTAAAATGATAAAACAAGCAAGCTGACTTATTTTATTAAACTTTGAACGAATATGTGTCATTTGGATTTCTACGAAGCATGACAATGTTGGCAACAGTTACAGATGTCGAGACTGACTTAAAATGCCAAACATTTACATGTTTTGCAGGAATCTAGACCAAAAAGTTGTAAAAAAAAATTGTAGTATTCAATAACTATTCCCATTCAAAATGCCATGTGTTACAGCGACTATATTTTATTTTGTAGTTAGAAAAACTCATACATATTTATATTAGGGGGGATATTTTTAACGATTGTAGTAGGGTTTGAGGGTTCGTATGAATGCCATATATATATATAGATATTTCAAATTGTAATAAAATCTGCTCAGGTAAAACCAAACAATCTTACAAAGACGTTTATAATATACTATGTAGCTAAACCCCGGTTTACTTCGCTACCCCCATCGTAATGAAATATAATTTTACCCCCTTATTCATAAAAACTTACAACAGGTCTATAAAGCAAATTTCCATACAAAATTTGTTTTATAAACCTCTTATAAACCTGTTGTAAGTTGTACATGCGCACAAGCTTTACATGGAAAGCCAGCCAGCCAGCCAGCCAGCCACCCTGACGTACAGACATCCAGACGGACGGACGGATAGACATCGTTAAATCGACGAATTTTCCACTATGGTGGTGTAGGGTATACAAATTAAATAATATTTAAAAATTTAATTATATTTATACCCTACACCACCATGGTGGGGAGGGTATATTGGATTTGTGTATATGTTTGTAACGCCCAGAAATATTGGTCCAACACCCACCTTAAAGTATACCGATCGGCTCAGAATCACTTTCTGAGTCGATTTAACGATGTCCGTTCATCAGTCCGCCAGTCAGCCTGGCTGGCTGTCCATGTAAAGCTTGTGCGCAGAGTACAGGTCGCAATTTTGAAGATATTTCGATACAATTTAGTACGCGGTATTTTTCGACCCAATGATCGATGGGATTGAAACTGGTGGAAATCGGTCTTTTATTTCACCTGGCCCCCATACAAATGTCCTTCCGAAATTGGGGTTTACCGGTCATAAGTCTTTGAATTATGCAAGTATGCAAACAAATCACTTAAAAGAGCATTACTCTTTTAAAAATGTTGGTATCCAAATAATATTGAACACAAATATGTTTTGTGTATGTACATATAATATGGTAGAATTTTATGACGATTGGTTCATAACTAATAATATAAGGCCCACTTCCCGAAATCACTTTAAGGACAATAAATCTCTTAAAAATGTTGTTATCCGAAAAAAATTTAACAAAAATGAGTTTCTTATGTACAAATAGGATGAGACTTAATTTTATAATAGTCAGTTCATAAATAGTCAAAACTTCCATATACGACCCTCTTCGTAATTCACTTTAACCTCCATAATTCTTTTAAAAGTATTTATATCGAGATAAAGTATTACATACATAATATTTATATTCACGGTCATTAATAGGTAATATCTCCCATATAGCGCCTATATCTGAAAAACTGTTTTATTGATATACTGGGTGTAGGGTATTATATGGTCGGCCTTGGCCGACTATACTTTCTTACATGTTTATAACTAAATACAAAATTGTATATTTGAATACAGTTTTTTTGCAAGAAGTAAAATTAATACATTGCAAAACCCTCGTACTAACTCGCAGAGTCGAGGGCGCAAGGATAAACTATATTAGATTTTAACCCAATTTCCCACGTTATAGTTTTATGTCACACTAATCAGACCAGCACTTCTAAAAAATACTATTTAAAATGATACCCTAATATGTACATATACAAAATAATAAAAAATCTAGCATCAAATGGGAGTAAGCAACCAGCAATGAAAATTGTATCTATCAGAAAAAAAATTCCAAAAAAGAAAGAAGTAATCGAACTAAAATGCAGCTAACAAAACAAAAAGCAAAGTGTTGTGTGAGCATTCTGCTGAACACAAACATGCACATCAATAAGTTGTATGTAGAAGAATGTACGTAGAATGTGCATTGTAAACAGTGTGTAGTACGAGTAGTAATAATATGTATGTGTAACTACAATAAGCTGTCAGACTTTTTAAAAAGTCCAACAACTTTTCAAAATTCCAAATTAAAATTAATGTTTCGTTAAAGATGATCATTGGATCCATATATACTTATATACAAAAATATTTAATTTTGGAAAGTAAACTTTTGTTTCTGTCAGTGATCACCCTAATGTACAAGTACATATTTGTTATAAATCACACTCACGTTCAATTTTCATCAAAACCGTACGCTCTTGCATATCGGATGCAATGGGATTGACTTGATAAGCACGACACGTATATTCGCCAGTATCGTTTTGTGTAACTGTGTTGATGAGTAATCCATCACCTAAAATTCGAAATTTTGTTGAATTGACTGGAAATACAGGAAAAATGGAGAAAAAAAAGAAAAGAAAGAAAGAGTGAAAAATATTAGAAAAAAATTGTTGTAGAGTGTGTAGCAAAAATCATCAATACAATAAAGGTAATTTAGTTGTATTGTTGTTATTCTAACATAAATCTATCTACTATACATACATATATATATATAGAAAATGTTACGAATGGATGTTTGTGTAGCCGTCACAACTACCTGCATAGATGCACGACAGTGAGGTTTAATGTTTTTGTTTAAAACAAATTTAAATTGATTTAATAAAAAAAAGAAAAAACGGATGATACTGGTTTAATTTTGATGGAATATCTTTTGTGTCTCTCGTACACGTTGATTAAAAATTTATTTTTAAATATTCTGGTTTATAAAAACTTTAAAAGATTAAATATATATGTACATATAGATATGTATGTACTGTATAATTAAATAAATGATTAACTGCCGTATTCATAAAAAATAAAATAGAATTGAATTTATATTTTCCATTTAATAGTTTTACTTGAAACCAAATATATTCTTTAATATAAATCACTTAATCCAAATGTTATTAAACAAACTTATTTTTAAAAACAAAACATTATTTATTATATGTCTGCAAATGTGAAAAGTGTTACTCACTGTCGACGGAAATTGGTAGACCATTGAAATGCCATGTTATATTTGGTTGTGGTTCTCCCTTAACTTCGCACAGTATTGTGGCATTCTGGCCTTCTTTCACTGTTAAAATTGTGGTGTTTTCTGTAAATGTAATTTTTTCTACAACACAAGGAAAAAGATCAGAAGACAATAGAAGATATAAATTATTATTTTTCTTCGCCTTGTTTAAGCTATTTGCTTGCTTTCATTGCTTTGTTAAGCGATCAATTAGCTTACTATTGTTGTGAAACAAATACAAATACTTACGAAAGACAATTAAATCAAAGATTTTTTCTGCATTGACACCTGTGGTATCCTCACAGACCCAATTGCCCTTATCGGCCAATGAAATGTGCATGAAAACCAATTTTAATTCATCTATAAAGAAAAGAAATGAAAAAAGTAAATGAGAGATGCAAATAAAATAAAGTGTACAATAAAATGGCAATCACTACGAAAGCTAGTTGCGCTTCATTTCTTAATAAATATTATTCGATGTTCGGGTTAACATTCTAGTATTTATAAATCGATTAACTGAAAATCTGAATTATCTGCGATTTCGTTTTTTTGTGTCATTTGTACTATATTAGTGCTAATCTAAAAATATATATTTTTGAATTCGCATATTTGCCGACGCAATTAAAATTAATATTGCCATTCAGATTCTCTGGTGACCCAACTCCTACTAGCACCACGCCAACAGCAAGGATTCCGTTTATGTACACCTAGAGAAAAAAATTAACACATATGTGTTCATTAGTGTATCATAAGGTGTCAAAAGTGTATCAACCTCGTATGTGCACAAATTGTACAAGAACGGTGTCAATTTTGTAACAAGAATTGACAATAGATGTTGTCAATTTGATATCTCGCCATTGTCGATTTGACATCGCATCGTTGTCGATTTGTAACGCGCCGTTTTCAATTTGATACCGCATCGTTGTCGATTTGAGACCGCATCGTTGCTGATTTGACACCGTCCGTTGTCTATCCTTTCTGAACCCATCCCAAATAAATATAAATTTTATTATTGTTTTGATTTGTTTTATAAAATTTTATTTTTACAGTAACTACAGAAATTTAAATATACCTACTTCTAAAATACATTTTTCCAAGCTATAAATATGTGTAAACATACGTTGCGTTACGTATTTAAAATTTTAAAAGAAAATAGTTTTTCTCCAAATTCTACCGGGAGCCCCAATGGTGGCACAGCTTCCTTTAGATCTTCTTTCATTAAATACTGCAAGCTCTTAAATGTTACTTGAGCTTCTATAAAAACAAACAAAAACTTATTGCTTTCTACTGCGATATTTAATATAAAATATTGGTTTTATAGGTTTTACCTTTTAAATGGACAAAAATAAAAGTCATATTTTTTGTTTCCAGAAAGTTTTGTAGTTGAATGTCGTCACTGGAGTCAACGAACTCTGCAATTGTCTCATTTGTCTTTGTTACACTGTCCTGCCTGCATCTTCATCTCATACAAATTCACTGTCGAAAACTATTAAACTTTCTTCATAAATTTGGTCTTTATACCAATTATTTTTTCCATTTTGTTTGCACTTAAATATTGACACGTTATAATCTAAATTAAAGAACATAGAATTATACAGCCATGTCACAGAATTTAATTCCGTTCGGTTCCGTTTTTTGCTTTTATAGAAAAGGTAAAACGAAGAATTTTTTTCAGAATGAAACCTAGAAATTCTTAAAATTACAATTCCACATAGCAAATTAAAAGTGGTTTCATTCCGAAAAAATTTTTGGTTTTGCTTTTTCTATAGAAGCAAAAAACAGAATCAGTTCCACTTCTGAACGGAATTAAATTCTGTGACATGGCTGATAAATACCACCAAGTCGAGTAAAATATTTCTTCGCAAGGCTTTGACATGGTGTCAAAATGACACCAACCGATGTTGATTTTTTTAACGTCGTTTTTCCCTCTGTGTACAACACCGCCTCAGCAATAACTATCATTGCTACTGCGATATCACAAGATATCTTGTGAAAAAACGATAATCGTGGATCCTGTCAAAAATACAGTTATTAATGTCATTCTTGGAAGCCTACCACAGCAGACAAGTAGTAGTAGTTGTAGTTCTGTCAGAACTATTTTCCGTCGGGATCAACAGGCTTAATGACTACTGATCCCGCATAGACCTTGCCATTCCCAAATTAAGGAAAAACCCACGCACCTATGAAATCAATTCCAAGACTAAAGGATAAATTAAATCCTAAATATGTATGTACATTAGGGTGGCCCCGTTTGTATGGAGAAAAAATAGGGTATCGATGTTCCCGACTAATAAGAAAATCTGATACATCTTAAGACTGCGTTTCTCAATTTTTTTGTTCTGGGGTCAATATTTGGTGAGGATAAAAATGTCCTTTTTAGAGGTTTTTTGATTTTTTCACATTTCTTCCAAAGGAACTATATGTAAATTTGGTATCATATGAAAGGCCTTTGAGAAGCGCATTCAATGGGTTCTCAAAAATTAAAAAAAAAAACAAATTTTAAAATTTTCAAAATTTCAAACAAAAATTTTTTTTTTCATAGAATTTACTTAAATAAATAGTTGAAATTTCTTGATTATAAACATCCTGCAATATAACCCAAATGGCTTTTCCCGCTTTTGAATCAAATTTTCATATTAGTCGGGAACATCCGCAACTTTATTTTGAGGCCACCCTAATGTACATATATCATTGCAGTGTTTTTTCGGGTGTATGCTTTGGTGAATTAGGAACTAATTATCATGCAATTTCGTAGTATAACTTTATATTAATACATTGCCATACAATTATAATGGACTTATAAATATTGTTCCAAGTTTTTTTTTTATCCTTGTAATAAAGGATACTTAATTTTATATGCCTACTGGTATGAAGTTATCTAAATAATTGCAACCTGCCGCTTGTTTGTAAATATGGTGAAATCGAATCAATCTATGTGCTGTGAATTTGAATATCTATTTTTAACGGAAAATTCTTAATCTATTTTTAAATATCCAAAACCTATTATTTGTAAGAAATTTTTTAATTTTTTTTTATTTTTTATTGCTTCTATATAGTGAGCATTAGACGTTTGTACAGATGTTTACAATACTCAAAAATGTCTGTTTATGTAAATATTGTAATTTAATTTTGAATATAATGATAATAATAATAATTTAGAGTTTGTTTTTCACAGATCACATTTGACTGGTGTCATAGTCCTATTATTTTTGTACAGAATTGTTTGCAAATCTTCATAGAAAGACTCACCGCATTAAAATTTCCAAATTATTGAGCTGTATTACGAAAATTAGCTTTCTGTGAGAACTATTTTTCCTTCATTTCAGGCTCTGTCAACTGAGTTTCTAGATTGTGTAAATCACACCTAAGAGACGATTTAAGACTTGTAAGTCCACATTACTCGAGTTATTCGCTAGATAACAGTAGCTACCTTGAATGAAATTATAATTAGAAATTAAATATGGGAGATTGTTTTTTGAGGTCATAATAAAGATTCCGACATCCAATTCTATTTAATTATATATGGCAGTGAAAGAAACTTAAGACGTTAACATCGGAGAACACTGTATTAAACATTAAATTATATTTCTTCCCTGAAGATGATCAACAAAGTTGGTCGAAATATTGGAAACAAACAAAATATAATAAAAATTAAAAACGAACAAGAGTTTCTATATTTTTTTAATAAAAGAGTTGGGGTCTCTTTTAATAAAATAAAAAGATTTTTTTAATAATGAAGACTCGAATTGAACGTTTACTGGCGCTATTTTTATTAGATGAGCTATTCTAGCTTCAACGTGGTCACACATGCACTTTTTTACTTAGGACGATTTAAATAATTACTAATTTTATTTTATTTAATAAATTCTAAACTAAACTCTTGTAAGAATAAACTACGTTAAACAAATTGGTGCTAAAAAAAAGTGGTTACGCTTTGTAAAGTACATGCGAGCATTTGTCATGCTTTAATATGTTCATACTAGGTGTAGAGTATTATATGGTTGGTTTTGCCAGCCAATACTGTTTTACTTGGTTTCTGGTTAAAAATGTATATTTTTCTCAGGAAAACTGCTTTTAAAACGAATTTAAAAACAAATTTATTTCTAGGTACCTTTAATTGCCGAATTAAGAGCAAAAGAGAAATGAGATGTTTTATTAAACAAAGACACTGTGTGTTCGCTACTGACCGCTATACCAAACATCTATTGTAGAAAAACATTAATTTTAACGAACAAAACACAATGATTATTTTCTCCAGAAAAAATCATCATGTTTTACAACGTGTTAACAATGCCATTAAATACGCATTAAAAATAACCGCCTCTGGTATTTTATTATACTGTGCACACACAAATACAAACACAATATTACAAAAGTCACCCACACACACACATACAGATAGGTACTTATATTAAAAAAAAAAAAACAAATACGAGTATACCATTCACACTACTTAATATTATCAAGGGAAAAGAATGAAAGTTCAATGTACCTGGATTTGAACTCGGTTCAATGTGTATGCGTCCTTTATGCTCTTCGATTATTTCACCTTTTGGCGACTTCCAGTGTAGTTTTACTTCCGGTGTTGGACTGCGACACAACACAATCAAAGATTCGTTTGTATACCGAACCATTGTTGGTTCAGAGGGTATCAACTTTAGGCCATCGACATTGCCCTCAGTTTCGGTATCAGTTTTGTGATGGTTGCCATAGACAAAACCTATAAACCAGCAGCAGTCACAGCAATGAGATGAGATATCAGCAGGAACATCATGTAAAATGAAGAGAAAACGAAATGAAGGCAATTAGTTGAACATAATGGCAGGAGTGCTAAACAAAAGATGTTTATTAAATTTATATTGTTACTTAAAGTAAACTGTAAATGACACCTTTATACTGTACGAGTATATATATACTTACACTCATACATATGACCATTTTACATATTCACATGTATGGAATCAATTAACATATATATATAATATATATTTTATATAATAATTAAAAATTTGTTTATCCAGAAAACTGAATAAGACATTTAAATATTAAATTATATATGTATGTAGTCTATTAAATCTAAATGATTGTATACCTATATTGTACCTATGTATATAATAAATATTATATAAACCAAATACTATAAAACACTTTAAATATAAAATTTTATAATTTATACAAAAATTTTAATTTTTCATGAGAATTGTAATCATCGACAGATTTAAACGTTTGTTTGAAGAAGATTGTTTGATAATGGTAGAAAGTCCATAATTGTAATACTGTCGCTTAAGAAAATGCCCATCACTGTGTTATATAAAAGTATATTTTTAAAAAGACAGAAGCAGTTGGCTTCCTACTAGTAAGGAATACTATGTAACTACAAGACAACCCGGCATAAAAAGCAACTCCTGATGTCTGAGATGACGCGACAATTGATCAAACACTGCACATTAACAAAGTAAGTTAGTAAATAGTTCAAACTGATAACCAAAAGAAATACGAGTCTTGATTAAAGCTTATACGCTTTAGCAATTGTAGTATAATTTGCAGCAGCTACAAACTTCACTAGAGATCTACCGCATATTTGCATATTGTTTTCATTAATTTTTTTTAATATTGTTACGAAATTGTATTTCAATTTAAATTTAACGGCCGGTATTAACTAACAACATACAACATCTTTATCAACATACACTATGTTTATCGCCATACAGCTAGTTTAGCATTTGTTGAAGTTATAATTTATAAACGTTATTGAGAACACCCTGTTATAAAAATAGTTGAGCAATATGGCAACATTGACTTTGGCTGAATATTCTAGACACGAACATTCTAAACTTGCAGTTATGAATATTCTAGTATCTTAGCTCCGAACCATGTAGAAATTATGATCAACAGGATCAATTTAGTGAGTTTATTGTGAGTCATCATAAAGTAAACATCGAATTGTTCTCAAACAGTAATTTCAGTGTGTTCTTAAACCGCAATATAAATATAAATAATATAAGGTAAATATATGTAAGTTTGTCATTGCGTGTGTAACACTGAGAAATACTCATGTGAGAGCCAAAAAAGTATATATCGACAGCTCAATTCCAAAACATACCAAGTCGAAAAAGTGAGTTTTGCAGGAAATGCTCCTAAAGTTCACAGGCGATATCTAAAAAACCATATCAGGTAGAACTTTGTTGTTTATAACTATTGATTAGACTAGCCAATCACAACCAAAATTTGACAGAATTTAAGTTGAAAAAATCTAAATTCAAAAACGCAAAAAAATTAAAAACATGCTAAGTCGACATAGCATGGTTTGGAATTGAACTGTCGATATATTCTTGGTCCTTACGAAATTCTAAGTCGATTGAGCGATGTCCGTCTGTCTGTCTGTCTGGCTGTGTAAAACACTCTCGCGTCGAAATTACACAACTGAAATCAACAAAGTTTAGAAAAAAACTCTTTATAGTTCTCCTAAGCAGTTATGTATCAAAATATATGATAACCTCTATAAAAAATTGATATTTTTAAACATCTTTCTTCCAATTTTTTAAATTATTGCAGATATTCCCAAGAAATTTTGTATACATTGTTTTTATGATAAGGCCTAGAACTCTGTTCAAAATTTCAAGTGGAATGCTGTCAAAATACATGTAAAGAAAAATCACATGAAATTTTCATGAAAAAATGTTGCAGAAATAGTACTCTGTACATTTTGTGAAAAACATATAAAATGTATGTGGCAACATTATTTTTTCACAGCGAAATAATTAAAGTAGCAACTGTTTCAAGTGGAATTTGCATCCAAAAGCTATTCTGTCGCAACAATAATATATATTACTTGTTGTGCTGCTGCACAAGCGGCCAGTAATATTTGTTTATTCATTTTTATTTAACTATTTCCACTTGAAATTTTGAACAGAGTACTTCAACTAAGATTTTTAAATATTTTAACTTTTATATATTTTCGATTAAAATTCACCAAAAAGCAAAACATATGTGTTTTGTTTATAAAACTACATTAGCTTAACATTTTTCCCAAATTTGAACAGAGTACTAGGCTTATTATGTTTATAACAGACTGCTATCAACAATGTTTATAAATTGAAACTTCTACGATTGCAAATGTTGATAAACATGTTGCATGTTGATAAACAAGCTGTATTATAATATCAGCCGTTAAAAAATTGTCTTATCAAATCTTATATTAGCATCCCTAGGCAACAATCTGAAATCAAATATAATAAAACAGACTACAAAATAGAGTTTTAAAAAATAATTTTATAAATTTGTGAAAAAAAACTAAATTTAATTGAAATTCCCCAATTTGAAATCATCCTAACCATTAGCCTACAATAGATACAAATAACCATTAAAATTTGCATTTCAAATTCAATAACTGTTTTTTTTTTCAAATTGCGATAAAATCTTTTTCAAATCGAAAAAGTTGTAGGTTTTTGCTTTTGTTTAGTATCAAGTTATAAGAGATTAACGATGTCAGACATTTGTTAATTTAAATGTAAATTAAATATAAAAACTATTTTTATATGGAATTTTTAACATTTATTTATTAAATTTTTTTTTGAAAATCTTGATACTCAAATTCTTAATTTCTAATATTTTGTTCAAATATTCTGGACTATGCTGACAGAGAACCTTTTTGTGAGCAGTGAAAAATTCGAATATAAGGTCACCCTAATGCACATGCATAGGGTTATAAAACCTTTAGTGCTCCCACAAGTTGGATTTTCTATAAAACTGTTAAAATTTTTTCTTCTAAAGTTTTTAACAAATTTCTTATCTGTTTTTTGTTTTATGCCAGGTTTTATGTAGCAGCTAAAAAAAAAATTCACAAAAAAAGAAAAAAACCCACATTTTGTTACACACAAAAGGTTGTGTTAGTTTTCAGTTGAAACACTCAGGTAAAACTATTGTTATCAGCAATTTTTGAATTTTTATAACTTTTCTCTGTTGCGTTTTCTCAAGTGCATTTTAAAAGTAAGTAAGTACGAGTAAGTAACTCTACATCTACTATGCTGTCTTTTCCTTGCATATCCCACTGACCATGTTTAAAGTATTTTTCTATGTTTTTTCTTTTCGATTTTATGACTTTAAAAGGGATTTGAATGTTAAGCTGTTTGCTAAAAGATTTCCATTCATTTCTGAGTTTTTTTTTTTATTGTTGCTGCTTTAATGGAAGATTTTAGACTCTTTTCAAAATACTCTAAGCTGATAAAGACACTAATAGGTTTAGCAATTTCAAAAATACATTCAAATAAAATTACACAATTTAGTTTTTTAAAACTTAAATTGAAAATACTTACTTAGTTGCTGCAAACTAGAGCGTGTTAATTTTGTTTTTAAATCTACTAATGTAATTGATTCTTGGTGTAATTTTTTTATGTTTTCGCTTTATGGTGATTTTGAGCATCATTCGACTGAAGTGTTATTTTGTGGTATGCACGAGTATGAATATTGAATCATGAGTTAAGTTTCATTCTTAACTCTATTAAAGTTATTATATATGAAATGATTTATTTAGGGATTAAGTAAATTTTAATTTTGTTAAAGTTTTTAATTTTTTAGTAATTTCGGAATCCATTCCAAAACGCATTCAAAAGGCTATTTCCGAATATATTATTTCAGATTTCCATGAAAATTACCAATGATTTAATGTGTGTTCATTAAATCTTTGGTCTTTTCATCTGAAGCCAGGACTATGACGTCTTATATATTAGAAAAATTAAAAACTTTATAAAAGTTTGAAATGAGTTTTAAATGTCAATATTTGCTGTACAAAGTTCAAACGCATCTATTTCAATAACCGAAGCATTTATAATGGTTTAAAAAACTCTGCATATGAAAATAAATTTTCTATATTTGTGTATAATGCCAAATTGAATGTCCAATTAATTAAAGAACCATGATGTAAAACTAGTTATAAGATAATTCCGCACAAGAATTCATATGAAAAATCTAACAAACACACAACTCTATTAATCTGCCGGTCCGATTGAAATAAAGTAAGCGCTATGCATGCACATTGTTGTTTACTTTTTCTACATTTCGTCCTTACTGGTTTATAGTTTATCAGCCTTTAACCTGAAAACCCCTCATGAATTAAAATAATTCATTTATTATGCATATTGAAAAGTAAATTCATCTTGGTTCAACTGCTCTTGCAGGTAAAATACTAAAGATACGGTCACATTTGGCAAATACTTACTCAAAAAAGCGTAACCACTTGTTTTGACACAAATATATTTGACGTTGTTATACCCTATACCACAATATTTGATTTGTGCTGATGTTTGTAACGCCCAGAAATATTGGTCCAACGCCCACCTTAAAGTATACAGATCGGTTCAGAATCACCTTCTGAGTCGACTTAACGCTGTCCGTCCCTCCATCCGTCCGTCTGGCTGGCTGGCTATCCATGTAAAGCTTGTGAGCAGAGTACAGGTCGCAATTTTGAAGATATTTCGATAAAATTTGGTATGTGATATTTTTTTGGCCTAAAGATGTATGGGATTGAAACTGGTAGAAATCGGTCCATTATTTCACCTGGCCCCCATACTAATATCCTCCCGAAATTGGGGTACCGGTCACAAATCTGTGAATTATGGAAGTATGCTAACAAAATTTACCACATATTAGTAGCAAATACAAATTTCGTGCAGATCGGTCCCTAATTAGTCATAGCTCCTATATAAGGCCCACTTCCGAAAATTACTTTAAAGAGAATAACTCACTCAAAAATTTTGGTATCCAAATAATATTGAACGAAAATATATTTCGTATGTCTAAAAATAATACGGTCCAATTTTATTATGATCGGTCCATAATTAGTCGAAACTTCCATATAAGACCCTCTCCATGTTTCTAGATAACAAGTGACTCAAATTTTTCGCCTAAATGAGTACAAAAATTAGTTTTGGGGTTTTACAACACACGTGTAAATTCTCTTGAGTGAAAACGTAAGACTATCTTTTTTATAGAATAATTATTAATTTCATAATCGAACTGTTAATTTTTACTTCTTGATAAATTTTAGTTAGGCTCGAGTTCATTAAATTTAATTTTCATTAAATTATTTTTACTGAAGTTAGGAATTACAACTTGAAAATTTTTTTTTTTTTATGGTTTCTACATTGCAATTTCAATTGTCCTACTGTCAAAAACAGTCAAGTAGAAATAAGTGCGTGTGTGCATCACAAAACAATATTTTAATTATTTCGTATATTCCTACAAACTGTTGTCCACTACCTTAACTTTCGATTTCAATGTTAATTGCGATAAATTTAAAAATGTTTCATTCAATTTATTACAAAATTAAAAAATTCATAACAATTTCAATTCACATAAATTATTTTTGTATTGTAAATAACACACAACTGTTTTTATTTTGGTTTCTAGGGTTGGCCCTAAAAAATTAAAATATTAAATGCTAACTTGGTAAAAATATTTAATTAAATAATTTGGCAATAATGCAATTTAACAACTCAATATTACCAAGGTAACTAACGTAAGTCAGACGAGTGTATTATAGAAACTCATTTATTTACGTACTCGCCCGTGTAGCAGTCGTTCGTGTGAGAATACACTAATTATCTAGAAACATGCCAAAAGTTTAACACATCTAATATTTATATTTACAGAAATCATGACACTGAATTTTTGTCCAAAATAGGTGATATCTCCCATATAACGCCATTTTCTGAAAAACTGTTTTAGACATATACTAGGTGTAGGGTATTATATGGTCGGGCTTGACCGACTATACTTTTTTACTTGTTTATTTTTAAAAATTTTAAATATATTTACAACACATAATAACTTTTAGTTTTGCATTCGTGTAAACGAATTACGCTGCGATATTACCATATTAAATTTCATGAATAATATATCGAAGATATTTTCACTGTAAATAATTTAGTTTTTTAACAAAACTTCTCTGACTTATATGAATTCGAAAAACATTTCGTAAAATATGTACTTAGTGTATGAGTAAGTAATGCAAGTGCTACAGCATATATGAATGTAGTTTTACCCCAAAAATATTTTTCTCTTACAGATTGTAGCCTGTGTGAAAGTTTTTCTAAAGCAAACAAAAGTTTTCTCCAAATTAATCACCAGAGACACTTATCAACCATGTGTTTGTGGCCTTAAGGGTTTTCTAAGGCAATTTGAAAAACTTGTCGGATAGTGATTTATTTCTCCAACAAGTTCAAACATTTAGTGTAGAAAAACAAAAGAATCAGAGTATAAAAATAAGAAAATATACCAAAACATGAAACATAAATTTTATTGGCCTAAACATTCTTTACAGTCATAAAAAACCATAAAAAATGCTTGGATTTCAAAAAACTAAAAATAAATTAAATCACTTTTATAAACACATTCATACAAACAGTTAAAATTATTGCCTTTGGTATATTGACCAAATACGAATGTACGTATTCCAATGGCTATAAAAATAACTAAATTTTTTACTCTGTATACATATGTATATGTAGGTACATACGAGGTCTAATCAAAAAATAAACGATATTTTCAAATTTCGTGAGTTACGTATTTTAGATTTTCCCATTTTTTTCTGCTATGTTGAAACACATGTCTTTTATATATATTGATAATATCAGCCATTTTGAATTGTCAGTTTGTTTTTGACAGATAAAAAGGTTAGTTGTGTTTTGGTGTGCTCTTCGATTTTTTACTATTCGAAAAAATGGGTCAAAGAAATTGTATTAAGTTTTGTGTAAAAAAATGAAAAGAAATGCGCAAGGCCACATTTGTGGCGTTTGGCGAGCAGAACACAAGTTCAATTGTGGTATAACCGGCTTAAGGTAGGCCAAGAAGATGTCAATCACGATGCTCGTCCTGGTCGCCCGAGCACCTCAACAACCGATGAAAACATTGAAGCAGTGAATAAAGTCATTTTGGATGATCGTCGAATCAGTATCAGAGAGGTCGCTGATGATGTTGGCATATCGTTTTTACGGATGTTTTTGCCATGAAACGTGCGGCAGCGAAGATTGTTCCAAAATTGCTACATTTCGAGCAAACACAACGTCGCATGGACATCGCTCAGGAGCTGTTGAACATCGTCAACGACGATCCAGATTTCCTCAAAAAGATCATAACTAGTGACGAATCATGGGTGCATGGTTATGACATTGAAACCAAAGCCCAATTATCCCAATGGAAACGTCCAGAAGAGCCAATACCGAATAAAGGACGTCAAGTTCGGCCAAATGTGTAGGTTTTGATCACTGTTTTCTTTGACTGCAATGGCGTGGTGCATCATTAATTCTTGCCACAAGGTCGTACGGTCAATACGGACTACTACCTTGAAGTTATGCGAAGTTTGCGCGAAGCAAGTCGTCAGAAACGCACAGAATTGTGGAAAAACCAATCATGGATTTTGCACCATGATAAAGCACCAGCTCACACATCGATGCTTGTGCGTGAGTTTTTGGCCAAAAACTAAACCGTTATCAGGCCTCAACCACCGTATTCACCGGACTTGGCACCCGCTGACCTTTTCCTGCTACCAAAACAAAAGACAGCGATGAAAGGAAAGCGTTTTGCTACGATTGAGGACATACAAGAAAACTCGATCGGCGATACCAAAAAGCGCGTTTCAGAAGTATTTCGAGGATTGGAAAAAACCCTGGCATAAGTGTATATCTGAGGGGGATTACTTTGAAGAGGACACGATAGTTATTGATGAATAAATAAAAAGTTTTTGAAAAAATAACGGGTATTTTTTGATCAGACCTCGTATATATAAGAAATATATGTACATACATTTATACTTTGCTATTGTTGGCAGAAAGTGTGTTTCTATTTGAGTACATCATTGCGTATGATCATTAAGTGCACCTGCTGCTGATGATGCGCTGACTGTGTTCATTGTTGTGTTTCACAATTGTGGTTATAAAATAAAATTTTATTATTTAACCATAAAAGTTTGAACAAATTTTTACCAACTTTTTGCAATACTATTGTCAGTTTTCTTTAAATTCGCTGACCATGAGGGTGCTAATGTGTATCAGTTCAGCATTGTGTTTGTAACAGTCATTTATTTTTAAAGTTATTGTTATTATTTTCACAAATATAACATTAACATTAATTATTGTTTTTGTGATTCCATAATTAAGGTAAAAAAATAAACACTAAAACAAAGTTTTAATGATATGAAATTCTTTTTGTACTATGTATCCAATAATCGTAGCATTAAACTACATAATATGTATTATATTTATGTATGTATACCCGCAGAGAAAAAATATGGTTGGACATGGTTACGACAACTACACTTTGTTTTTGGTAACAATATATTGTTGTGGTACACAAATAATTGTTATTTTAATTTGATTTCAACGATAATTTAGTTACTATAAACATTTTTATATTTATCAAAATTATAAACTGAAACATAATTATTGTTATTAAATGTTTACCACAACTATTGAATGAAAATTATTCAAAAATATTATATTATTTACAACTATTTAAACTTACAAATAACCATTAAATGATAAATTTCTATATTTGTACTCATATTTTGTTTAAAATGCAAACAAAATATGTTGAATTTTAATAATATTTTGTTTTAACCATTTTTATAATGCTTTTGCATCAGTTCAGTAGGTTGTCTGCGTGATATCGGATTATTTATTTGAATATAAATGTTTCAATAATTGAAAAAAAAACAATTCGTATTTAAAAGTTTACTACAAAATACAAAAATTTAAAAGACGTGTAAAATACCTAAATAGTGTATAATAAATAAATAATAAAGTGTACATAAAAGAAATAATCTTTTGTTATAATTGTGTCTTCATTTTAAATAATGTTTCAACTGGTACCACTGATACTATTATAATATGATAACTAGTAAAAATAAAATGATATTATTTTAACATATTATGATAAAGTACTATCATAATATGATTACTATAGATCATAAGATGATAATTTAGATCATAATATGATTACTTTAGATCATAATATTATTACTTTAGATCATAATATGATTACTTTAGATCATAATATTATTAATTAAGATCATTATATGATTACTTTAAACTATAATATGGTTACCCTAGGTCATAATTTGATAATGTATGACAATTTTATGATTATATTAGGTTATAATATGATGTTATAATATCAAATTATGAAAAGAAAATATTATGATGAAATATTACGATGCTATTTAATCATAATATGATATTTCATGGCACTTATATTCATCATAATATGTTTTGACTACAATCATAAATCTTATCATAATATGTTGCTCTTAGATTATGTTTACCACAACTATGTTTTTTCTCTGCGTACATATATACATGTATATTATATTTATATATAAAGAAGTAACACCTACATACGCTAAACTTGAAGTGGACTATGTGTGCTGTAGCTTAATTGGTTAGCGCATTTGATCATCAAGCATGTGTTGGTATTTGCAGCCTGAGTTCGATTCCCAGCCGCTGGCACTCAAACAACATCAGTTTCTGATAATTATTAGTTTTCTTTCTATCCATCCCAACTAATATTTATCACAGCGCCCTCCTTCGGTGGTATAGCATTCAAACGCCACCGAAGTAAAATAATTAAATAAAGGCAATAAAATCAAGCTACTCACCACTAGAGGCGCTGCAATGCTGCACTAAAACAAATATAATGCGAATTTGCAGAGTTGTAATATAAAGCTTTCTTCTACTTTCACCACCTTTACTTCTTCAATCTATCCCCTTTCCAAAGAAAGTAACGCAATTATATATGTAGGCATATTAATTGCCTGAGTGTTACTTCTCTTTTAAAAAAAAAAAAAAAAAAAAAAAAAGAACTACAGATGCAAAAGCTTTCTGCAAGATGGGTGCCGAATTTGTTAACAGTCGACCAAAAACGCATAAGAATGAAAGTTGCTCAAGCTGGTATGGATCGTTTAAAAAAAATAAAATGAATTTTAAGCGTCGTTTCATAACCGTTGATAAGACGTGGATTCACCACTATACTCCAGAGACAAAAGTACAATCCAAGCAATGGACTGAATCTAGAGGAAGTGCCTCAAAGAAGGCAAAAGCAATTCAATCGGCTGGTAAGGTTATGGCAACGGTTTTTCAAAGGTATTTTATTTATTCACTATCTGCAAAAGAATAAAACAATAAATTTAGAGTATTATTGCAACATTTTCGATCAATTAGATATAAAAATTCGACAAAAAACGTCCTGGCTTACAACACAAACAAATATTTTTTCATCAAGACAACGCAACAGCGCAACGCTAAAATCAACGAATTAAATAAAGTACGAGTTGCTTGACCACCCACCTTATTCGCCTGATTTAGCGCCCAGTGACTTTTGCCTGTTCCCAAATACTAGCTGGAAAGCGTTTTACCTCAAATAAAGACGCAATAACAGTGGTAAACCACTATTTTGAAGGTCTTGAGGAAAACAATTTTAATTAAGGGTATAATTGCTAGATAAGTGTAATAAACTTTCAGGAGATTATATTGAAAAATGAAAATGCTTTTGAAAAACTAACTATTTTCTTTCTGTGCGAGGCTAAGAAATTTCCGAACCGCCCTCGTACTCGTTCACAAATCATGCGACATAATTTTTTATACCGAATTTTGAAAATATTTACATTGAGAAAATTTCAAATAAAATTGAGAAATTCAATTTGATATTGAGAAAATTCCAAATAAAATTATGAAATTTAATTTGGAAGTGGGAAAACTCAAAATCAAATTGAGAAATTTAATTTGAAATTGAGATAATTCCAAATAATAAAATGGTTACATTCAATAATGTAAAACACCGGTCACTCCGACAATTAATGCGCTTAAAATAAAACAAAAGTCTAAGTAACGCATGAAGAATGAAATTAGATGTGCAAATCGTTGTCAAAAAGCTAAGGTTTTAACAAAATTCAAGGAAACCGAGCTGATGAAGGCCCAAAATTCAAATATACAAACATTTATTAATTTGGTACAAGACAATAGTTTGGCAAGTAATTTGCAACTGTGTTCTGACTTCAACTATGACTTTGAAGATTCACATAATATAATGTTAACGGAAACGCTTGCTGTTTTTTATTGAAAGTCATCAGCTTTCAGTAAATTTTTGAGCTTTTGAAGAAATCAGTTGGGAAAATTCGAAATTAAATTGAGGAACATTTACATATATTAATTCATTATTTAGAAATATATGTACGAAATACTCGTATACAACCTACTGCACAAATTTATAACGAAAAACGTTAACATAGTTATATGTTGAACGCAAGTGGTTTAATAAATTTTTCGTAGTAAACATTCCTAGTACCGTGTTAAATGTCGATCAGGCCTTTACATACCTACTTTCCGTGGCCCTATCATCCACCTAATAGGTTCAATTGGTAACACAGGCATTATTCAAGACGATAGTGAAGAGGTTCGTTCACTACCAAAAGAGTTCGTGAAGGGAAATAGTTATGCGAACTCGTTCTGGTCTGTGGCAATACTCCTAGCCACAGCTATCATATTGTCAGCAGAGGAAAAAAAAATGGCATTACTACTTCAACCCGTATGCAAAAGGCTACGCACGAGTACACTTAAGTAAACGAAAAATATGATTAAAGTGGTTTTGAGAAATTTTTATATCCACCACCAAAAAGATGGGGGTATATTACGTTTGTATATTAAAGCGGGTAAAATCGCTCCAGTAGGATTCGAGTTATAAAGCAAAGTTTAAGACTACCTCGAGATTTGTTAGATATTTTTTCAAATATTTATGAAGATAATATCATGAAATTTTGCACACTTTATTTTCATTATAAAAAGCCAAGTCCCGTTGTAAATAGTAGGAATCTATTCACGATTTCTCATAGTGCCCATCATACAAATGTCTTCCCGGAATATGGCTTGATGGTACATAAATGTCTATAAAAGAGTAGTATCCATACAAAATTCAGCAAAATTTATTTCATGCAAAGTGAAATCTCAAAACGATATTTTGTTTGCATCGTTCCATATTTTGACATAGCTTCATATCAAATCAAAAAAAATTATTGGCCCTTAATAGGTGTGAAACTATTGAATAGTTTAGTTTCATAATTGCATTAGAGGTTGTGTGTTATTTAATTCAGGAGGTGTTATTTACTGGAACACTATCAGAAATTAAGACTATCATATTATATTTTCTGCTCCAAACTTGGGTTTACTGTGAGGAGATTAACTAACAAAAACTCGAAGTAAGTTGCTCTAATGCAAACAATTTTTTTTATCAAATACTTCAAAAAAATTATTTTGCAACTCGCATACACTTACATAGTTTTAAACAACTAAACATGAAATAGGTGTACTTAGGTGCATTAGTTGTTGTTATCAATAAAATGTATAAAAATTTAACAATACTCAATAGAAAAAAATGCTTGTAAACTTTATTTTCATGTTGTACAAAAACTTAATACAAACTCAATACTTTTTGAGTGAGTTTCTTTTTATTTTATGCAAAAACCTCTTTAAAAAGTTTCAAGTGCCAGAAGCCATATTTATTTTCATTTTACAAAATATGTATGATGTTTGCTTCCTTTTTGTTCTTGAAAATATAAAATGGAAATTTTGCCTCGTTTTGCTGCTGCTTTCTTAAGGTAATCGTTGAAATCAATTGAAAATAAAATTAAGTAGTTTTAAAATAGGGTGACAGCAATGGTTGACAATATTTTCGATTTTTGTTGGAAATTGATTTAGAAATATTAATTACGTAAACCCTTCGTCTTACACATGAGTCTGGCCAGATCTTTTTCAATTTTAAATGTTTTTATAAAATATTTAACAATTAGTTATAGTCTTGAAATTTCAGATACCCTTCTACAAATAATTCGCTATAAATATTTAAAAAAGAAATCCTGGAAAGGTTATAGAAGGACACTTATTCGAATATTTTACTGCACACATTACATTTGTAAAACATAGGTCTGGTCAGACCCATATATATTTTGTATTATAATTGCTGTTTCCTTAATAGTTTTCTTGCTCTTTTTAATTTTTATTTTTGTCCTGTTATCTATTATTATTTATTTATATCTATTAAACAATGTTAGGTTAGCTTAATTAGGGAACAAACCAATGAACAAGTAACTCCATCTAGTTAATTCATAAGGTACAAGTTTTATTGAAACTGTCGTTACACTTTTCACCACCTGTAGTTTATGTTTGTGTTGATGATAATACAAGTTGTGATTCCCCTTTTAAGGTATGAATATTTTTTTATAATTTATTTAAAAAATATAATACATAGATAGACATATAAATATAATATTTTTGAATGTTATTTTTTTCTAGCTAAAATGGCCTCAATTTATTCAATGTAAATAAAGATCCAATTTTTAATTACAATATTTTCCCGACGTTTCGTCGATTGTTTGTCGACTTTTTCAACTTTTCTGGCCAAAGAAACAACTGCAAAATATATTTTTATTTAATTAAAAAAATTGTTTTGTTTTTCGAATTAAGTACATGAAAAACTGAGTCAGACATTATGCATTACGAATGTAAAAATCAAAATGTGTGTAAGACGGCGGGTAAAGCTATGTATAGACGGTCGTCAGATATTATAATGTTGTCAGATCTAGTAAAGTGCTAGCAATGTACTCACATTGAAAAATTGTTAGCAAAGGGTAAATTGTCAGTTCAGACGACTGTAAGAAAACTAGCAATTTCATTGGCACACAATTGTCACACAATCTATTTATCTGTCAACCGAAATTGTTATTCCAAAATATTATTAATGCACACTTGTTTGTCTATTTATGTATAAACAGATTTGCATTTAGAAATAATTTCTATGACAATGCTGCCATTGGCTTTGCACATATGACAATTAAAAGTGTTTGACAATTGTCTTAAAACAATGACAATGGCAAAAATTGGTGTTTACACGATTGTTAGATGTCTGGCAATATTTTTGTCTTCCAATGTACTGAAAATGCTTTTTCTTCCAAGGCTGGATGACAAAAAATTCAAGTTCACACGGTTGTTAGACATTTTCTGAACATTTTTCGAACAATGTTGTAATATCTGACGACCGTCTATACATCGCTTAAGATATGGTTAATATCAATTTCAATCAAATATTTGCATAGTTTCCCTTGTATGTTTATGCTTAAAATTAGGTGACAATATGATTGTATAATTTTGAAAATTAATGTGAGCTGTTTTGTTATTTTTCAATAAATATATACGAGTATAACAATAGTATTACTAATTTAAGAATTAATCAATCACTTGAGCTCAGGGAATGTAGGGCCCTCCTATTGTGCATACTAGTAGTATTAATACCCGGAAGAAAAATAAAAGACTTAAAATAGCATTTAAAACTTTTGATAATGTTTTTATTTTAGTGAAACAACTATGCCACAAATATCTTTGTTTGGAAAGTATAGTTTTAAAATTACTTATAAAATTGAATAAGTTTTCAACAACTTTTTTAAAGAATAATTCCAATAATAAACACATTTATAAGAGAAGTCCTACCTTTATTACTAGTCAAAAAGTTTGCTTTGTTAAAGTCATGCTAATTTAATAAAGAAATTTATTTTCTGTTTAATTTCTTTATATAAATAAAATATATAATATAATAGAAAAATAAATATGTCTGTAATCATTTAAATTTTATAACAAATTTTTGTCATATAAAACCGTTTTCACCATTTCTAAAACATTGCATTATTTGATGACACTATCATGTAAATATATGTAAATGATAAAATCTAAATTAGTAAATATGAATAATTAAACTTCATTCATGTAAAATGTTTTGAGTTGAAATTATTAAACTAAATGTTTTACATGCAGACGACTACACAACCGAAACAAATAAAGTTAAAATTAATTAAATTATATTGTACTCGTATTAAATTCAAATGTATGTAAATTAGGGTGGTTCCAAATAAAAATTCATTCTAAATATGTATCTCCTGCGAACAGTATTCGGGGGAAACATATAAGATATCATGTAAAATGCCTTCTGTAATTTCTTGCCAATATTTTATTCTTTTCAATTTAAATTCTTTGCATTTCTTTATGTAACTTAGTTGTTATTGTAAGTTTTTCTCTGTGGAGTATTTAATTCTTACACCTTATGTTTTTTGAAATATCTATATGTAGGCAACTATCTACAGCATGGAATGTGCCATACGTTTTTGGTATTTTATGGCTATGGCTACGTCATATGTTTTGCCGCTCTTTTGACATTTCTCTTCAGTAAGGTTTGCCGTTTCATGATGAAAAGATATATGGGCCGTACTTCTTCCGTCGAAACTCCCATATAAGACCCTCCCCGTAATCAACTTTAACCTCTATAAATCGTTTAAAAGTATTTATATCGAGATAAAGTTTAACATACACAATATTTATATTCACAAAAACCATGACACTAAATTTTTGGATGATCGGTCCATAATAGGTCATATCTCCCATATAGCGCACATTTCTAAAAAACTGTTTTATACATATACTGGGTGTAGGGAATTATATGGTCCGGCTTGACCGGCTATACTTTTTTACTTGTTTTATATTAATGCTGATCTATTATTCCCTGAACTCGTTCAATTGGAACCACCACCACGTTTCTCTATTTTAACAGTGTACCTGTGGTCTAAAGCTTTTTTTGGAGGACGTCTAAAATACGATTTTCCATCAGATGGGAACAAGCTGAATTTAGATTCGTTGCTCCAGAGAACTCTATTCCAGTAACGTGGATTTCTGAGTATTTTACTGCAAACCGCAACCGCTTCATGATATTTTTTTTTTGAGACATAAGGTTTTTCTTGTGCACTGCGCCCACGAAGTCGTGATTCATTTAAGCGTCTTCCTATTGTCCATGTGGATAATTGGCCTGGGGGCCAGGTCTAGGTGCACGCCTCACCTAGACCAAACCCCCACCACAGGCCTATATAAAAACCCGGCGAGCAAAGTATAAGTGATCAATCACCTATACATTACTCAATGTCGGGATAAAATGGTTACTAGTCCCATGAATTTGCAAGGATTCGAAACTAGATAGAGTGGAATCTGGTTTACCAGAGGAAGGTTGAAGCTAACCAGAGTCTTTATCTGGTACTACGGGATCAGTTGAAGCCCGGGGACTTGTCCCCAATTTAACTATTGGGAGCTTGTCCCCTAACTGATAATTGGTTGAGGTCACTTCGGTGTCCACGTAGTGGCTGTGGTTGCCACCCAAAGCGGGAAGAATGGCAGTTGGTTTAATGGCTGATGTTTGACTTCCCGCAAAAGCAGATTTCAAGCCAACCAAATTGTCCTAGGTGCTGTTGCCGATCTCAACAGAGCCGTTGTTAATTAGCGAAGACTTTTAGTTACGTGCTCATGGAACGCATGGGATCTAAGGCTTTCGTAGTTTGTTGAGTGCTACGTAAGTGCGAGGATCCTGTTCTATGGGCTTTACTAATAGTACTAAGTTATAGACGGCAGGGATTAGATAGCCCAATCACTCTAGCAAGGTGATCTTAACATGATCTTGCAGTCATGTATTGAGAAATTGCAAATTGTGTGCCCCTGTGGGGGCATGCAAGTATGAAACTCTGATGAGGCATGGCTCCATGTCACTCACAGGGACTTACAATGCGGCTGACGGACCGAGTCCGTCCTGCGTTTAAGTACGTAGTGAAGATTAAGCCAAACGGCAGGTGCTTCACTCAAATCTTAGAACATATTTGTCCATCTGGATATTTCTGCGCTTATTTGCTGTCCAATTTCAGCCTTTAATTCGCGCTAAGGTAAAAAAGGATTTTTTTCTGGCTCTAAAAATAACTCTATCTTCTGCTAATGTGGTCTCTCGTGTCCTAGGTTTCCTAACTGGGGTTTCAAACTCGTTTGTATTTTTTGTGCAAGTGAATTGCCATTTATTTTGTGCAATAGCCGACGTTGAAAGTTTAACATTTTGGTAACATTGAACAATTAACTGCCTCATTTCTGGAGTACATGACTTGTTTTTGCCCATTTTTGAAACTAAACCGTATCAAAATTATTACAAGTTAATATATTTTTTAACAAATTTGTCACTAATATTTAGAAAAGTTTAAAAGTTGAAGAAAAAATGCGCGTTTCTAAATACGTGGCCAGCAAAAAAAAACAATTGTGAATATAATATTTTTATTTTTTTTTAATTTAAAATAGAACTCAACGTGTTGCGCATCAACAAAAGTTTTGATTGTTTACTCATTGAATAACGGTAAAAACCAATTTACAGTGTAGGCCTTTAAAGAAGATACACAGCGATTTTATTATATCTAAGCATCGTTTCTAATTATATGACCATCACTGTAAGTGTGTGCGTGCGTTTCTTAGAGTGCATAAAATACAACAATGAAATATTGTGTTGCATTGTAGTAAAGACTTCCTGTTTTATTTCATAAATAAAAAATAAGTTACTTTACACAAAAACAGCACAAAACGGAAAACAAAAAGATAAAAACAAAAGAGTAAAATAGTTTCTTAGCATTTTACCCTACAGCAGTTGATTGAAAATTTAATTGTTTTCGAATCAATCTAAAAGGGGAACTAAGTTTGTACGTATAAATAGTTGTGTCAGTAATTTAATGTACTTTGAAAGATTAATAAAATTCTGTAAATTTGTTGTTGCTTACGAAAAACAAAAACGAAAAGCCAATTATAAAGCCTACAGACCTAAAGTTATAATGGTTAACAAAGAAAATAACTAAATAGTAAAAGCCTTCAAGATATAGGCAGCCATGAGAGGTTATAAAAAAAATAATTCAACTCTTAAGTACTTTCAGTAATAAATATCCAATATTAGTTGGTTTATTTATTTTGTCATTTTAAAAGTTATTTTTATTGTAAACTATTTCTGTTGTACATAAGAAGCCGCATCGTATTTGTTATTAAAAAAATTATTACATGGATGCCACGTGCGAACAGCTGGAGCGATTTGGCTGAAATTCAAAATTTTTAGAAGATGGTTTGTAAAAGAAAAAATTAAAAAATTCCTGGTAAAACTCGGATATTTGAAGTTTTTAATATATTGCCTCCTTTCACTTCTCATTTTTCTTAATAAGTGAAATTTTTTTTAAGAAACTTGAAGAATTGACACCAAAGCCTCCTTTTCACTTCTCAGTTGTTAAGTATGAGAAAATTTTAGCAAAACTTAACTCATTTTTTGTGTGATTTTATATAATTTTTGGTGAGTATAATTTTAAAATTAACAGTTTTTATAAGAAGAAAAAAAGAACACAAAAAAGTGAAAACTCTCCAATTAACAGAAAATGTGCGAGTTGCTCTTCAAAATGATTAATCGGGGCATGTGCTTTCAAAGCAATTGTTAGACATAAAATACCGACTGACTCTGCCACAGGCCAGATTTCATTTCCAATGGGCTTTTGTCAATTTACAACGTCTAAAGAAGAACTAATAGCAAAAGTGTTCCCCAATATTGCTCAAAATTACAATAATTACGATTGGTTGAGCGAAAGAACCATTTTAGCTGCAAAAAAAAAAAATAAGGACGTTGATGATATAAATTTAAAAATCCCAAGCTTAATTAATGACGAATTGCATTCGTATAAGTCAATTGATTTTATTACAGATCCTGATGATATTGTTAACTATCCAGTTGAGTTTCTGAATTCATTGGACTTACTTGGATCAGAAATAGTTATGTAACGAAACATGAATCAGCCAACACTATGCAATGGTACTAGATAAGTTTTTGAAACGCTGATGCCAAACACTATTAAAGCAAAGATAATTATAGGAAAGTTTAAAGGTGAAGAAGTGCTCTACAATTTAATTTTAAATGCTTCCAATTTCCAGTTCGACTTGCATTCGCAATGACAATAAATAAATCTCAAAAACAATCATTAAGAGTGTGTGGGTTAAATCTAGAATCCCAATGTTTTTCCCATGGTCAATTGTTTGTTGCGTGCTCGAGAGTCGGTACACCGTCAGGAGTTTTCATTTTCTGCCTCAATAGAAGAATAAAAAACATTGTTTACCATCAAGCTTTTAAATGATTTTTTTTTTCGTTTTTTAATTAATAATTTTTTCGATAGTTGTTGCATATAATAATAATCGAATTTTTAAGAAACTTTTTAAGCAATAAATTAATAAAAATTTTTGTTATTTTTTCTTTTACTGAAATTTTTGTCTCCTAATTTTTATACCCTACACCACAATAGTGGGGAGGGTATATTGGATTTGTGCATATGTTTGTAACGCCCATAAATATTGGTCCAACACCTACCTTAAAGTATACCGATCGGCTCAGAATCACTTTCTGAGTCGATTTAACGATGTCCGTCCGTCCATCCGTCTGGCTGGCTGGCTGTCCATGTAAAGCTTGTGCGCAGAGTACAGGTCGCAATTTTGAAGATATTTCGATAAAATTTGGGACACCACATTTTGTCGGCCCAAGGATGGATGGGATTGAAACTGGTAGAAATCGGTCCATTATCTCACCTAGCCCCCATACAAATGTCCTCCCGAAATTTTGGTTTACCGGTCATAAATCTTTGAATTATGCAAGTAAGCAAACAAAATTTACCACAGATAAGTAGTAAATGAAGCTAAAGCACATCTACAAATTTCGAGAAGTTCAGTCCATAATTAGTCGTAGCTCCCATATAAGGCCCACTTCCGAAAATCACTTAAAAGAGCATAACTCTCTTAAAAATGTCGGTATCCAAATACTATTGAACATAAATATGTTTTGTACATATACTTATAATATGGTAGAGTTTTATGACGATCGGTCCATAATTAGTTGTAGCTCCCATATAAGGCCCACTTCCGAAAATCATTTTAAAGTGCATAACTCACTCAAAAATTTTGGTAATCAAATAAAATTCGACACAAATAAGTTTCTTATATACAGACATAATGACGCACCTAATTTTGTAATGATCGGTCCGTAATTAGTCGAAACTCCCATATAAGACCCGCTCCGTAATTCACTTTAACTTTCATAAATCGTTTAAAAGTATTTATATCGAGATAAAGTTTAACACATATAATATTTATATTCACAGAAATCATGACACTGAATTTTGGTCCAAAATAGGTGATATCTCCCATATAACGCCGATTTTTGAAAAACTGTTTTATAATTACATACACTAGGTGTAGGGTATTATATGGTCGGGCTTGACCGACTATACTTTCTTACTTGTTAATTCTAAGTATATGAAATACAAATCATTAGTACATAAATACCGAGCGAAGCCGGGGCGGGGCGGTCAGCTAGTTTTAATATAATTTACTTTAGTGTATAATATATTCTGTGTAGCTGCAAGTATATTTTTAATACATAGTTACTTGTATAACCCCAAATAAATAGCTATTCCAGTTATTGTTTTATTTCGCTCCATACAATTTATCCTTGGTCTTCACATTTTTCTACTCATGCTATCATATTCATTAAATGCATCAGTACGAAAGTGTGTAGACAACCTTTTTCCGCTCACTAATTTTAATTGTTTGTACAGTTTTCATAGAAATATTTCATAAAAAGGTTTTGTTTTTTCATTTAGAATAATATTTGTTAGCGTAAGTAACATGGAAGGGCTTTTTGGAATGAAATGGAAAAGTCAGCAAATAAAAAATTGTTTACTCTATAAAAAGTGTATACATAAAGTTATATAATGTTTTTATATTCTTTATAATTTAATAATAGCTATTTTATTTAATCTTTAAAAACTTTAAATAATTATAAAATAATAAAAAAAAAAAGTTCTGAATGTAGTACTTTGTTTTTAAAGAATTTTTCAACATGAACTATGCTTTATATTGAAATAACTAGAACATTTTGACAAATTGTTGCAATGAATACCGTCTCGCTTGAAAATCTCATTAAAATATTACAAATTCATTCAAGAACAAAACATTGTAGTTTTTGGAAAATTTTGAGCTTCTGAAAATTCAAAAACAATTGAACTGCCATTTTCCAAAATGCAATTAACATTAAACCTATAATTGCCAAACCATCGATAAAGATCATTCTATAGGAAATTATGAGCCAGCGATAAAGATGCTTTTTTGTAGAAAGTCTTTGGCCGGTGACAGAGTAATCTAGAGTCAGCGATAGATTAGTTGGTCTAAGAAATCTAGAACTAGCGATAGACTTTCTTGACTAAGCAATTTACAGCCAGTGTTAAATAACGATCCATAACTTTATGCTTTTTTTTAACGAATTCTTGTATGATAATGTCTTATTTCTGCAACTCAATGTATTTATGTTTTATTAAAAAGGATACTAGTAAATTTTTTGAAATTCTTTGATTTTTAGTTATTTTTATTAAGTTTTATCTCTTTAATATACAACTCATGCTTCATATTAAAGAATTCCTTTGCGAATATAAATCATGTTCATAATTCGTTGAAAATTGCATAAAGAATATAATAACATTTTAATATTGCTCATTTGTTTTATTAAACAATACGCTTATAACAAGATACAATATACACTGATTAGATAAAATATATGTACTCGTACAATAAATAAATCATTGTTGTTAATTAATAATATCTTTCTACATTCTCACACTTGGGTATAAATAAATAACTATTTTCATTATGCATTAAAATGATGTATTACACTGAAAAGTAATTTATAAGCAAACTCAACCTCCAGTACTGGACAGGACAAAATTTAAAAAGCTGTTTAGTAATATACTCGTACATATATTACATGGTGTTAAAAATTATTGCAATTTGCGTTAAAATGAATTTACGATTAAAAATTAAACATAGAAGGAATATAATACATGTGTATTAATTAATAACCCTTAAAATGGACTTTTAAATGCAAAGTTCAATAAAAACAATTACAAGAACTGTGGATTTTCATTATTGTTGTCCTGACCCTCCGATGAGTGGGAAGGTCCCTTTTTTCCTTTTCAAACTGAAATTACTCCTACTTCGGCCACTACACACAATTTACTTGTTCTGAACACAAAGACCTAAACTCAAAGACATTAGGGATGATGATAAAAACAAAAAATTCTAAGAAAAATTCGAAGACATGATCTTTATTGTTTTCAAGGAAAGGCACAATATTCTAATTTTATACTACTTAGAATTGTTTGTTTTTATCATCATGTCTTTGAGTTAAAAAAATTGAAAAAATTATTTTTGTATGTAGAATTTAGTTATAAACAATAAAAACAAAAAAGAAAAAAAAATTTTATATGAAAAAAACATAATTTACAAAAAAGGTCCGTAGGGACCTTTTCACACGGCCGTAAAGTTCAGAACTGTCACTCATCGAAGGGTTAAGTTAAACGACTTGTTTTGTAAAAAAATTATACACTAATACCGCGATTTGCGTCGACCCGATTTGCGTTGATTCGATTTGCGTCATCAAAAAAAAAAGTTGCGTGGCTTCGAGTTGCGTCGTTGATGTTTCGTTTTCTATTACATTTTGTGCATAGAAAGGGGATTTCCCTTTTTACTTGTTTTGGTCACATCAGGGCAATTGCCTTGAAGTAAAAAGAAATTTTTTGTATGTAATTTATTAAATTGAATTACATAATTATATGTTTATGTTGATTTTTTACATGTATGTATGAATTGGCTTTAATTTATTTTTTTTACTTTACGTTATCTTTTTGTTGCAATATATTTTAAAAAATACATTTATTATACATTTATTTATAGTAAAAATTTTCAACTTTTCTAAAAATTTTCTTCTGGAACGAATTAACGAAAAAACCATACAAATATATGGAGAAAAGTGATTCGATTTGCGTTGTTTCGCATTGCGTCCCGTTTCGTCTGTCCCAATTAACGACGCAAGCCGGGGTATTAGTGTATGATCAAATATTAATCTCTAAACTCTACCGCAACCGACATTTTCTTGAAAAAATTCTGGCATTTTACATGGGCGTAGTCAAGGAGTAGGCGTAACTGTAGGGCACTTTTGACAAGTACTTTAAAATTTTAAGTCTGCATCTCCTTTTCGTCCGTTATTACTTTCCAAGGGTCGTATTATGAAGAAATGACTTTCCAAATACCTATTTTTGTGATTGCAAAAATTTACAACACAAATTTCGTCGTCGTAAAACAGCAGACACAAAAGTTGAATCCCAAATGTATGGTTTTGATATGTTATTTTTTTGTTTTTATAATATATCAATATTTAAAATTTCAAATCTACAGATAATCTATAAAGATTGGACACAAACTTTCCCTTTTAAGCCCGTTAAAGATAGAAAGTTCACATTTATGTGAAAACAGAAAGACAAATGTAGCCTATTGACGCTTCCAAGTAAGAATGTATATATTTTCCAGTTTAGTCGTTTGGGCTTCATTGTTTAAGAAAAAGGATACAAATTTTAACGAATGAATCACACTACTGACGTTGAAGCATAGATCTATCTACGTTCCAAATTTTAATCCAATCGGTTTAGTTACTTGCGATTACCAGTTTTTCCCTTTCGTTACCATCGTTTTTAAGAATGTGTCTATCTATGTTTTAAATTTCAATAAAATTGGTTTAGCCGTTTGAGTTTTCCTTTTTTTTTTTTGTATAAACATAAAATTTCCATTTTTACTGCCTTGAAAGAAGACCTTCGGAAAGGTACTTTTCTAAAACACATTTTTGTGGCTGCAGAAAGTTAATAAAAAATGCATTTGCTTCATACCATAGTTAATCATTATTTAAGAACAATATATGTATTAAATTTCTATTCTACGGTTTTATTCCTTTCCGGTCCAAATTTTAAAAAACTATTCCAAGTCCCAATAAAATCTGTTCAGCCGTTTAATAATATATACGTATATGGATATATGGATTACAAATGCAATGTACGCTAAAAATTTCTAAATTGTTCAAAAAATATCGATCATTATACCCTACACCACCATATTGGATTTGTGCTGATGTTTGTAACGCCCATAAATATTGGTTCAACACTTACCTTAAAGTATTCCGAACGATTCAGAATCACTTCCTGAGTAGATTTAACGATGTACGTCTGTTATAAAATGTACGTCCGTTATAATAATTGTTATAAAAATCAGACAAACTGTGTAAGTTACAGTAAGAATCGGTAATTACAGCAATTATAAATGGTCAAAATTAGATAAAATTTTAAAACATTTACAATAAATTATGTTGGTCGTAAAATTGTCTTTCACAAAATATATAAAATAATTATAAAATATGCACTAAGGCTGAATAGAAAACACAGGATAAGGATATTCTAGTCCTATAATCGGTATAGGTTTTATATTTCTTATAACGTTTAGATGGAGAGTATTAAATATTCAGCACATCCGAACTTGTTTTTAATTGTATTTAAAAAGTCAAATTTCTAAAATGCCTTAAATTAAGACATACAATTTTTTAACAAATTCTGTTACCTATAATTAAATTGAATCTGTGATAAATAATTTTCTGATTTTTAGCTTTTTATCATTTTATACTTGTTAAATATTATAGGAATTTTATATATTTTTATTTTGCATAGATATTTAAATTTTCTTAAACAGTAAACTGTTGAATATGAACTTAATAAAAATAAAACCTCTTTCCAGCATTGCATATTTAACACAATTCTTTAAAATAGTATAAATAAATAATACTAGATTTGCAGTTTTGTTAAAACTTTATTTTATCAAGGGATTAAAAAAAACCTTTTGCACAAATTTGATTTTCTTTTTCCAAACGCATTTACTATTACTTGCAAAACTTCGAAAAATTGAATTAATTTTATTTATAGTTGTAACTCCAAACAGAAAAAAAACTAGAAGCACTTTATACATTGTTGTTAATAATAAAATATTGAATTTATATGATTTGGAAGTTTTACAAAAATGAAAATAAATTAAACAAATAGTTTAAAACAAACGAGAATTTATGTAAATTAAAATACATACGAGTATGTATGTATGTATATGACTATGAATTACTTAAGGGAAGCAAGCCTTAAGGTTTACAATATGAAGGCCTTCTACAAGGACTGTTTTCATATTACAAAATATTTAATATTCAGATCAGTGATGGAAAATTCAATACTATTGTACTATTTTCAGTACTTTTTCACAACAAAAATACCACAGTACCCCCACATCATATTTAGTACTCTTTGTTTGTTTCCAGCGTTACTATTTTTATAATCAATGACAACATTGACTTCAAAACAAGATCATAAGGAATGCACAAATTCATTATTCATGTTATTTATTTGATCTGGGATGAGCTAATCTACAAAAGTAAACAGATGCATAAAGAATTAAAGTTGTTTGTGGTACTATTTTGATAAATTTTTTAAATTGTACTATGTACGTACATTTTTGTAATTCTCATTTCTTGTTTGAGATTTTTTGTGTATCATATAAGTTTGAAAACTTCAAACATATTGATGACGATCTACATATTAATGATATGGCATTAACACTAACAAAATGCAGGCATGCTCATATGTTTATTATCTTAACCAACAACAAATAAAAAATTTTGAAACATATATTTTTACATAAAAATGAATTAATTTTTAGTTTGTTGTTATAATAGTTTTTTTTTTATTTAACTGAATTAAATTTATTTTTGAATTATTTTTAAATTTTATTTTAGAATAAAAATATATGTTTCCCAAAAAGTACCAAACTGTTGAAAAAATACTCTTTTTGTTGACAGTCAGTACCATTTAAGTTTTTCATTTTTCCATCACTGATTCCGATATTAATCTTATCTCTTAAGAATATTTTAACAAAGCCCTCTTGTGTCTACAATAGACGGAAGGAAATAGCTAGATCGAATTTTACAAAAAAGGGAGAATATTTATTTATTTTGTGTCTACGACCAATTTTTCGATATTTTACAAACGATTTTATGCCGCCCACTCCTCTGGAAGGTAGAATTATATAAAGTAGAAAAGGTCTTGCAATGCGACTGGGTAGTAAAATATTTAAACACCACAGTGGGAGAATTTAGAATAAAAATGGAAATAAATCTGTAATTTATAATTTGTAGAAACGTTAGGTCCGATTGCAATAAAAAGTCATATGACTAGAAAAGAAAAGAAGTATTGTCGAGTTTAAGTTTGGATTTGACGTCATAAACTCAAAAAGGATTCTCAAAATGGGACAATTCTGCGCTTGTGATCCGATTTCAAAGATTTGTATATGAAAAATAAATGTATGACTTTTGTAGCCATCGCAGTATGGTTTTCCCGATTTTTACGAAGTTTTTTGTGGATTACTAAACTAACACTTTTATAAATCTTGTAAAAAAATAATTTTTTAAAAATCATCAGTGCACTCACAATATTATTCCAGTAACGGAATGTAGTTTATCCAGGAAGTATTCCGTGCAGTTGTTTTTAACTAAATAAACATTTAAAACTCTAACAAAATTTATTTTTAACTGAATCTAATATTTATTCAAAAAACTAAGTGCACATTAATACGGATTTTCAGTTGCATTTGATATTGACAGTTGTTTACGTTAAAGTATTTTGTATGTAAAATTAAATGAAACTGTAATTTAAAATAACTGAAAATTTACTTAAAAACCGATCTACTTATTTTTCATTTCATTTAAAAAAAAAGTTCATTTAATATTAAATGTTATAATTCTCAAACAGTCAATGTGAATTTTAATATAATAATACAAGTTATTTTCAGTTATTTTATTTTAGTTAATAACTAAAATAAATAAAATAACTGAAAATTCTGTTGATTTTACGGAATTCGGAGTTGAATTTTTGACATTTAAAATTAAATGAACTTTTCGTTAAAATTAAATGAATAATAAGTAGACCGGTACAATTTCAGTTAATTTTACGTACAGAATTTTTTGAGGGTGTTCCAAATCTAATACATATGTATTTAAAGTTAAAAATTTTATTTTTGGTCTTATCTTCTCGAAAAGCTAACTTTAAGGTGTACATAATATATGAGAAAAAAATAAAAAGAAAAAAAAACTAATTATACTGGATACTTTACTTAGCGGATTCTTTACATGAGTGCATAATGGGGCGATTGTCATAAAATATTGTACCGTAATTTGTAATTATTTGTTTGTTTAAATTTTATCTCAATAATAATAATATTTACGAGTACAAGCATTTTATGCACATTTCATTTATTACGGAAAGTAAACGGTGGTGTCACGAGACGAAATATAATCACATTTTATATTTAACTCTTTCTTTCAGAACTGTCCTTTGTTTATATTTTTGCAGCGTGTAATGATTTACTTTGACACACAATAATATAGACACCAAACTCATTTTGGCGTTTTGAAACGTCAAAAATGTCTCTTCTGCGATTATGCTCGGAAGTGGACGTTGTATGGCAGTCCATAGCCAATAATAGACTAATTTTTACAAAAGCCAATAGTATAATATTTACATACTTATAACTGAACTGTGAAAAATTTCGGAGCGATATAGATATGTGTGGAGGTTAAACATGAGAGTTCAGCATGAAATTATGTACAACGATTTTTGTAATGGGAATAATTTGTATTGAATTTCAACTTGATAGTGATGTTTATAAGTTATAAATTATAACAGATTTATGTGCATATCAATGATTTTCGGAACTGGACATTTTGTATGACTATTTATCTGGATATATATCTGTTCATATTCATATCTGCATTATATTTGAAGAAAATAGCAAAAACTATATGACAAATATCGTGGTTGTCTGAAACTTTGGTCTATAACACAGTTCCTACTAAACCGATTTCTCCCATTTTCTACACCAAACATTTTGGTGGAACAAAGAATGTTTGATAAAAATTTCATTGTTTTAAATAGATGCTTTTAACAGACATACAGACGGATCGTCTTAGAATCTTATAAAGTCACAGAATATATAGACTTTTTGGTTCTACGACCAATATTTCGATGTGTTGCAAACATTTTACTTAATATAACCCCCCCCCCCCCCCTGTTGTGGGGGGTGTATTAGGGTATATTAGTTATGATCCATTTTAAGGATTTTTCAAAACTTTTTTTAAAATAACACATTTTTGTCTTGTCTTCCAAAAAAGTATTTAATGAACTTCTTATTTTACCAAAGTTTTTTATATTTGTGAAAAAAAAATACAATTTCCTATCCAATGATATACATATAATATGACTTTCCTATCTTTTCTATGTGTCAAATTAATTAGGGAACACTTAACAACTCATGATTATAGCGTATTATACTATATAAGTGAATCGTATCAGTAACACAGTAGCACAATGAAAAGTTCTCTTTTCTATTTGTATGGCAATGAAAATAACAAATTATTGCTGGTGGACTGCAATCTAGATCAAAGTTATTTAATATATGGCGTTATGGTCCAATCAACTGAAACTTGTCAAACCATATGTAGTAAAACTATTTCTATTTATAATATTTATTTACAATATGACTTTGTAAATACATGCGGAAATGTAATGTATTCAGGGTACCAAAATAGTCTAAAATTAAGGTGCCCTTATTTTATACTTTTTAAAATCTAATAATTGCTAATAAGGATTTTATCTATTTTATTTATATTTTGCTAAACTGGACTATTTTGACTCCAAATCTTAAAAGGGAATGTCCTAGAAATCTGATATTACTAAATTGTAAATTAATAAATCCAAAATTATATATTAAAAAATATTAAACGAAATTAATTTTTAAAAACTAATATTTAAAATAAAGAAAATACAAAATAATGTCCACCCTAATATAACTACATACATATGTTTGTATGTACATATGTATTTGTTATTTGCCTTTATAAACTTTACTTTATTTGTGATGCTACTATTATTTATATACAAATAATTCTTCTGCAAAGCCAACTAAAATGCAACATTCAAATGTAAATGTATTTATTCCAATGAATGGTTTTGTAATTTCATTGCAAATGCTTGCCTTTTAGCAAACACATGAAATACTTTTATGTATTTAATTTTTAACATTTCACAAAAATATTTCTAATATTTATACATATGTATGTATACTACTATTATTTGTTTGTGAAAAATAAGCAAAAAAAAAACTTAAACCTTATTTGGGAACAAACGCTTGTAAAGTAAAAAGTTTCATTTTCAATTTAGTCGGTGTACATTGTACAACTACTGTAGTTTTTAGTTGTTTGAGTATAAAGTAACAAAAACTTGCTTTGGGGTTTAATTTTAATGTCAGCATCAGTTGTTTGGTACTTAATAGTTTCTCTGTATATTGTGTTTTATTTTCAACATAGAAAGACAGCGGCAAATAGCAGAAGGCCTTGTAGTAGGGCTTATTTTGCAGTCCCAACTACATAATATGTTTGATTAGCTTTCCATACATTTAGAACAGCTGCAGAATCTAAAAATCCCAAAGGCCGCATTCAAAAATAGATAAAAAAAAATCTTTATTCTTTTACCAGCCCCGGCCCAAATTAACATTAACAATTTCTTTTTTTTTTTGCAAAGCATTGGTAACATAAAATATTTACGCATAAATGTTTAAATATTTCTGTAACAAAAAAATGATTCAACCACAAATGAGAATAAATCATTCATTAATATCAAAATAAAAAAAAACTAAAAGAAAAAATTTCAATGAATGAAAATATGAAGTCTGTAATAATGATAAATAGTCATCTTACACTCAGCAAAATATACTTATTCTCGCTCCTTATGAAATTCTAAGTCGATTGAGCTACTTCTGTCTGTCTGTCTGACTCTGTAAAACACTTTCTCTAAAATACATAACCAACAATCACAAAATTTACAAAAGAGCATTAACAATTCTCATTAGCAGTTTGGTATTGAAAATCAGTAAAATCGGTCTAGTAGAACCAGATTTATGAAGCAAAATTTGAGACCACATCTAAAAAGAATTTATATTTTTCACACAGTTTTTGCTAATTTGCTCAAATATTTTGCAGATAAAGTCATGCAATTTTACAAAAGTTATTTTGATGATTTAAGGTTTAACTATGATAAAAATAGTAAGAATCAATACATGCTTTCTCTTAGCCCTTTAAAAAATTTCTGCACGGAATATGGCGGAATAGTTCGGTTAATATTTACACATACTCCCATACAAAATTAAATACCTATAAATCTATTACAAACAAGTCAGAGCGCAATATTCGACTGTGCCGAATCCTAAATACCCTCCACCTAAACGTTATAAGATATACAAAAACTACACTGGATTTAGGACCAGTATATCATAAATCTGTGTTTTTTAGTCATATTGTTTGAAACACAATTTTAAGATCAACACAATTTATGTTAAATGTTTCGAAATTTTATCTAATTTTGACCATTTATAATTGATATAATTACCAATTCTTAAGATAATTTGTCTGATTTTCATAATAATCTGAGTCAAGATCCCCAGTCAAGAAAAATTAAAAAAAAATTTTTAATAATAAAAATTTTTCAAGTTGTAATTCCTAACTTCAGTAAAAATAATTTAATGAAAATTAACTTTCATGAACTCGAGCCTAACTAAAATTATCAAGAAGTAAAAATTAACAGTTCGATTATGAAATTAATAATTATTCTAATCTGAGTGTAATTTAACAATTTATTCCATATTCACAACAAGTTAAGACACAGAGTATAAAAAGGGATAAAAGTATAAGGAGAGACTTTTTAATTGAATATGATCTCCATAACTTTATTTACAACAGATTTAAAGGTGGCATAGTAGAAGTGGACCAATTATGGACCGATGGCTTCTAAATCCAGTATCCACTAATGTGATTTCTATGTATCTAACTAAGGATTATATTGTTTGAATTTTATCTCAATAGCGTTATTTACAAGAGTTGTATGGTTGGTTGTTATGCTCGGAAGTGGACTTAATTCTAGAGCTATTAGTGACTGACAGCTACAGTAGCTTAATTGCCGTATAACCCTTACTAATATGATTTCTGGATTAGAATTTCTGATCCATACAAAAGTTGGTTCGATATCGATATTCATTAGACATTTTTGTGGGTTTAGTTGTTTTTTGGAAATAGTTCTTATATTTTACGTCGAATTTCAACATAATAACGGTATATTTAAGATATATATTAGAATTAACGTGTATTTCGAGAGTGGACCTTATGTGGGAGATATTATCAAATATGGACCGATATTCTCAAAATCCAGCAGTTTGAGTTAGGCATGTATGTAAATGATCCATGTAAAATTTTGGATTGGATCCCTTATTAAAGTGATTTTCGGAAGAGAGCTTTATAAGGGGCATACGGTTAAAAATAGACCGAAATTCACAAAATTTTGTCGGATGATTTTTGTATATATAAAGTTTTGAGTCGGTACCGATATTTATACAATATATATAGGGACAAATGTCTTTTTCAGATGTGGTCCTTGTATGGGAGCTATGACCAATTCTGGGCCGACCACAATAAAATTTAGTACAACAAGTTATTTAGCTTTAAGGATTATTTGTGTCGTATTTTGACCTTTTATCATTATTTACACCAGTTTTATACGTATTTAAGTGAATTTTGGAAGTGGACTTTATATGGTTAAACGTGGACCGAACTAAAAAAAATTTGTTTTACGATTACTTTTGGCATGAAACTTATTCCGGCTGAATTTTATATTGATATTCCAATTTTAAAGGCATTTATGTATAATTGAGCAATATTTCAGGAAGATTTTTGTATGGGAGCTATAAGAAGTCATGGACCTATTCTTACATTTTCCTCACACTTTCTTCTTTTATCATGAAAACAACGTATACAAAATTTCATGGTATTATCTGCAAAATATTTCAAAATATTGCAAAGAAATGCACAAAATATATCAAATTTTTATGGAGGTTGTCTCACATATTGGTCCATAACTCTGGTAGGCCTAAACCGATTTCGCTGATTTTAAATATCAAAGTTAAGTTGTATAGTTTGGACGTGAGAGTGTTGTACACAGACGGACAGACGGACATGGCTCAAATGATTTAGAATTTCATAAGGATCAAGAAAATATATACTTTGTTGGGTCGCAGATATATATTAAAAAAGTTTCACACGGAATGACAAACGTAATATACCGTCATTCACCACTCTTGGTGGTGAAAGCTATAAAAAGTGTAAGATATAAGGTGAGGATTTTTTGTTTGAATTTGGTTTCAATAACATTATTTACAAGGGATTTATGGGTGACATAGTAGAAATGGATCAATTATGTGATTTGGCTGAAAGCCATCTCAATAACGTTATTTACAAGAGTTGTATGGTTGGTTGGTGTGCTCAGAAGTGGCCTTAATTTGGCAGCTATTACCAATTATTGACTGACAGTTACAAGATCCAGTAGCATAATTGCAGTTTAACCGATATTAGTTGGGTCTCAGATGAATATTAAAAAAGTTTCACACGGAATGACAAACGTAATACATATACCTCTCTTGGTGGTGGATTGTATAAAAATCTTCGGCTTTGAATCCTAAATAATCCTGACTTGTAGTCATATGATTTTCTTATTTAATCTTATCGAACAAAAAAAAAAACAATTATTTGCGTATCACAACAATATATTATTACCAAAAACACAGTGTGGTTGTTATAACCAGGTCCAACCATGTTGTTTTTCTGAGTGTACGGACAGATTTTTGCAATAAAAATGTTATTTAAGTTAAGGTAGATTTATTATGTCGAATTTTAAACTTATTAGGACATTTATAAAGTTAATATGGCTCAGGACGAAAACAAAGAAAATATCGTTTTTAAAGTTTTTTTTGGGTTGACACACATATTGGTTCATAACTCTAACTCTACTAGATCGATATTGAAGATTTTCGATACCAAACTTTCTAAAGGAATGATTAAGTGGTTTGGAAATCTTCTTTATTGTATTTTGGACGTAAGAGTATTTTACACAGACGAACACAACCCAATCGACTTCGATCTTTTTTTAATTTTAAGTAAAACACTTAAAGTAGTCCAGTTCTATGTGGCATCTTTATTTTTGTCCAAAAGAACAATTTTTGCCAACTACTTTTTAAATATAATTTCATTATTATGTTGGCAGCAACTATACGGTTGGTTATATATTTGGAAGGTCTTGTTATAGATCACCCTTTCCAGCATTATAATGACTTTTATGTATTAAGACTTTGACTGCACATAACCCCAAGTACAAGAAAGTACAAGTGACGCAAAATTAGCTGCTCTCAATAAAGCCATAGTTCAGAAAAAAGAGTTTATTTGTGCTGTTTAGAAGTGGCGATTTTGACAAGGAAGGCAAAGATCGCCCAAACTAGCCAACAAATTCTGAAGACCAATAATTTGAGGCATGACTTCCTGATCATCTCTGGGAACCTGTTCTGAATTTAAATGATTCATTTGTATCGAGCATTGGAAAAGGCCCAGACATGGAGGCGTAATATTCCATCAGGACAACGCTCGGCCACATGTTAAAAACTATTTTTTGGTTGTGTATTAGTGAGTACCAGAGAATAATAATATTGAGAGAATGCATTTATTTAAAGTCGTAGAAAAATATAAGTTATATACATATTTTAAAATTTGCTATGTATGTTCTTCCCATTTGAAAAGCATGTTTAATTTTGTTCCCTTCTTATAATATAACATCTTCTAAATTTATACTTTTATGGCAGTTTCGCAATAGTAGAATGCTTTTCAAATGGGATGAACTTACAGCATTTTTGACCGCACAATATTTTTTGAGTGCCATCATCTTTAACCTGAAAAAAAAATAACGTAGCATCCGCTAGACATGTGCACTTGTCGAAAGTCACATCGACGACTGAATTGAAGCCCCTGATTTAAATAGAAGTATAGTCAAGACCTTGTTCCTTATGAATACTATTTGTTTTGATCAATGCAGACCGCTCTCTCTCTCTCTGGGAAACGCTTCACTTTAAAACAGTGTATCCAAGATTAACTTGATTAGTTATTGGCCTTAAAAAGATGAGCAGTACTTTAGGCGCGGAATCTGTATGTCGCCAGACAGATACGATAAGTTTATAACTAACATGTTTCAAAATAAAAGCTAGAAATTTAAAAAAAAATACATTCTCTAGTTATACACCCAATAGTATTTGACATAATCATTTTAGGACTGCAGCGACCAATCACTATTTTAAAAACATAACACATGTACATATGTACATAAATAATGAATACCATCTAACACCATCGATTAAATACCCAGTCCAAGTAAATACTCGTACAATATAACGTTGTCGTGTTGAATTTCCTCGAAAAAACTCAATGCTTGTTTTACTCTTTCCACAGCACTAAAACTAAATCTGTTCCACTCTGATCGGCACCGGTAGTTGGATGTTTTTTCCACGGTTTTATTCTCTGTTAAGAAGTGGAAAAAAATGAGTAAAATTTTAAAAATCCTTTGAAATATTGTTGTTTAGGCAAAAGTGGTTGCAATTGGTCAGTTGAACACGCCGTATATTTTTGCCTGACAAAATGTTTGTTATTTTTAGTGTTTTTCTTGCTGTTGTTATTTTATCGGTGAGTATTCAACAGTATATTCGTGTGTGGGAATGTGGACACGTATGTTCATTAGAGGGCTTCTAGATTCTATGGACGAAAAAAAATTCAAGCTGCAGACCGTCCTTACCTCTATAATTGTTCTATGGATTGTGAGAAACCTTTTTAAAGAATATAACGTTAACTGGCGCCACATGGTCCCTAAAGTTTGAAGGTGTATTTACAACTTTTTCAGTTTCATTAAATAATTATTATTGCATGTTAATGTAAAAGAATCGAAATGTGTACGAAATTATCGTCCTAATAAGATATAAAAGATAAAAATCGGTTAAAAAATTTTAAAGTTATTAAGTATTCCCCAGGAAATGTAAGGCAAATATTAACAAATTTCAAGGAATGTTGGAATAAAATCATATTTTTACTTTAAATATATAAATAAGTTTTTATCTTATTAGCGAAACGTTCACCTATTATCGAGTATGGTAAAAAATCCTTGATTGTTTTAACGGTCATTTCAAAACTCTATTTTCAATTTTTCAAAAAGTTTGTAGAATTTGTATAACACTTTTGTATTTTTGTGATTTATCAAGGATATAAAAAGGAACAAAAATAGAGAAAAATTATGAAAATACCTCCCCTAGCTGGGCAGCCGTTGTTACAAAACAGCTCACTTGGGTCCATCAACTAGTCAACTTCAGTTTGTTTAAAAGGCTGCACAGTCCACACAGTCGACTGCTATTTAGTTTCGTACTCATGCCAGGAATTTATTTTACTTTTATAGAAGAAAGAACATATTTCTTAAGCCACAAGGATTTACTACCTAAATACATGTCATTAAATACAATCACAACTCTAATTAAAACCCCGCGATTTAATTTTGATGGTTTTCGGGAAACAAATTTATTCTTGCAATATTTTAGTGAATAAGCTTAATTTCTCTAGTATTATGAATTTTAAATAAAACTAATCCTGAATAATATAGCCTAGATACTGTAAAATGCTTTCCGAAAGTGTTACTCAAAACGGACAACATTGACCGTAAACTCGTGAAGGTCAAAGGTATACGAGTACTTGGGATTTCTATTAGAAAGATAGTGACTTTTATGAAACTTGAGCAGAATATATTCATTCTAAAGACCAAAATTTACAATAATGGAGCAAAAATCATAATTATCCTTAAACTCATTTGGGCCAAAATTCACAGTATTTTTCATAGTTTCTAGTTTGTTTGGAAACATTTTGGCCATAATTGATTTTAAGTGTTAATCTAGGTATGTGCGCTGTTATTGCAAATTTTGGACTTTAAGATATATTTTGCTCAAGTTTCATAACAGTCAACTCAAAATTTTATAACATTTTGATATCTTTCCATTAGAAATACCAAATATAGGAAAATTTAACCTTTGACCTTCACGATTTAACGGTTAATGTTGTCAGTTTTGAGTAAAACTCCGCCAAATTAAAATCGCAGATACAGAAAACCAATAGAAGGTATAGACATATTTTTGTTCCCTCATATATCATTAACAATTTCAAAGAGATGTTCTAAAAATTCTATTTTTTTTTAAGTTGAAAATGGAGTTTTAAAAAGACCGCTAAAAAATCAACAATAGTTTACCATACTACATAATAGGTTAATTTTATGTTACGAATAAAAAAACTCATTTCTAAGTAAACGTATATGTATATGTATGTGTATTTAAAGTTAAAATATGATTTTATTCGAAAATTCCTTAAAATTTGTTGATATTTTCCTTACATTTCCTGGGGAATATTTAAAAACTTTACAATTTTTTAACCGATTTTTATCTTTTATATCTTATTAGGACGATAATTTCGTACACATTTCGATTCTTTTACATTAAAATGCAATAATAATTATTAATGGTAGAGTTTTTACAAAAACTGAAAGTAGGCATATTTTTCCCTTGTAAATATACCACCAAACTTTAGAACCAATGCTGCGCCATTTAACGTTATCCTATCATACTTATATTTTTCACAACGTGTTATTGCAATCTATAGAACAATTGTAGGGGCAAGGACGGTCAAAATTCGCAATTTTATGTTTTTGGAGCACTCTAATGTACATACATACATACATATGCATGGAAGTAAGTATTTTCAGTTTGTGCAATTTTAAACTCAAGTTACTATTGTGGTTTTATGCGTAAACGATGTTCGACAAGTACAAACAACCCAGGCATACTTTGTTTTGTGGTGGTGTCTAAAAATCGGAAATGTTCAACATGAATTGTTTTTCTCTTTGGCTTGTTTTTGTAGATGGAAGATACTTGAGCGAGTTCTGGCAATAGTGTGTATTAGCATTTGTGAACTTAGGCAAAAATAATTTAAGTTAAGTTTTCATTTTTAACTAAATGCATTTTAAATTTTATATATTTGTATATCACATGTGTATGTATACTAAACATTAAAACAAATAGAAAAAGTCAAAGTGGTGTTTGTTTTAGATGTATAGGACTTTGAAATGGAATAAATCAAAGATGTTTTTTTTTTTTAAATTGACATTATGCTTTATTCAAAAGATAATCTTCTGGCATTAGAATTTAAATAATATTTTTGGCATATGACCTTCACGGCTGGCTTGGACGTAGTCTAATCAGGAGGTCCAATTTTCGATGACTTAACAAACATAAACTGCAAAGCTTTTTGGCTTCTCTGCAGCAAACACCCAGAGTCTTTAGCGGGAATCGAACTAGCTATAGAGGCAGTAACGCGGCGAATGTCGTCCTCCAAATGGTCAATTGTTTCGGGCTTATCGGCGTAGACTAATAATATATACTTTAAAAATATTTTGGTTACTTCTGGTGTTCCTCAAGTAAAGAATTCGTGATCCAAAATTTTTTCCTTGTTCATCAACGACCTTCCAAATGTTTTAAATTTTTATAACATTCTAATGTATGCCGACGATGTTAAAATATTTTTGAGCTTCTCCAAATTTTTGGATCATATATATCTCCAATCCGATCCGATTTCTTTTCGTGGTGCAGTCTCAACTTAATGCAATTAAATAAAAAAAATTTCAAGAAGTAATTATAGTCCTGTTAAATATACTTTGGGTGATTACCGGCTTAAAATTGTTGAAAATTGTCTTGATCTAGGAATTTTACTAGACAACAAATTAAACTTCGTTTCGCACATAACCATGATGATAAATAAAGCCAGAGGTGTACTTGCATTTATAAAACGATGGGCTAAGGAATTTGATGATCCCTATGTCACAAAACAACTTTACATTTCCTTATCTGGGATCCTTATTATAATATTCATATTCAGTGTATAGAGTATGTACAGAAACAATTTTTACTCTTTTGTCTACATGGCACAGTGGCGCCCGTAGAGCAAACGAGGTTGCAAAAATCAAAATTTTCATGAGCGCCGACGAAGTTTTGAATAAACTCATGTTATAGGATCAACGATCTCAAATATGCCACTCTTAATAATATCAAATTTTTAGTTTAGAAGATATAACCGTTCAAAGTTGACCGACTTTCGGTTTTCAAAAAAACACACAATTTTTAGTCAATTTGTTGCGATTTCAGGTGTAATATCACGAAAAATAGGTAACGAATCGCCATATTTTTTGTTTGTATTGATTGATGTGTTTATTAAATGTATAATGATAAAAAAATTAACCGTTTGCTTTGTGTTTCTCCTGGTAAATCACTATTTAAAAACTATCCGTTTTTCACTATTTTTCAACTTTGACGGAAAATAAAAAAATTGAATATTTTTGTATATTTGCCATATTTGCAAAACCTGTCCTTTGATTATTTCTTTACATAATTCAAAAGGTTTTATCTGCCCGTACGTGCCCGTTTGGCTGCTAGAGGTAAAAAAGGTTAAAAAGACATGGTTGCAGAATTTGTATGGCGTCCATCCCTTATATGTTTTGAGCGATAGTAGTGTGTTTTAGTAGTAAATTTTTGTTTAAAATTTTTTTTCAGTAGTAAATTTTTAGGCATGGTAGCATAAGCCTATATATTGCAAAATAAGCATAATGCCTGGATTAGTCTACGACTGAAAGTTTGCGCAACAATTACTGAAACCATTAACCAATTTAAGTACTGAAAACATGGCGTTGAACAATTTAAAATTATTTGAACTGTTTAGAAAGTCAACCACACCAAAGTTTTTCACGGAAGCTGCTTTAGAAGAACTTGATAGCTTATACGGAAGTATTGAGAGAAGCGAAACTATAAAACAAGAGGAGGAAAACTTCGATGAAAATACATCAATAAAGGATAAGGAAAAGATCAGAAAGAAGCAAATACAGGATGCTTTTTTTAAACAAGTTGGCCTAAAAGTAGACTGTCCCAAGCACGGATATGGTAACTCAAACGATGGAAACACTTCTAGGAGATTTTTTGAAAATGATGAGGCAGTAATTGGAATCACTGGAATTGACAATCAAATCGTGAAAAAATTGGGAACGATCTTGGATGTTTTAAACTGTAAAGAAAATGTCAATTCTACAAAATATGGAGAATATGCGTCGAAAGCTGCATCTCTTTTAGCAAAAATGTATCCACAGAAGAAGTTGACCCCGACCATCCATAAAATATTGGCGCATGGCAAAGATATAATTGAGTACCAGTCTTTGCCAATTAAAGAGCTTTCTGCAGAAGCACAGGAGTCTCTTAACAAATTTCATAAAAAATATAGATTGCAGAACACATTCAAAGCATCAAGGGTAAGGCAAAATGAGGACCTCTCAATATGTTGGCAGCATCTTCCGATCCACTTATTTCTTCCCTGCGGTATGTGGTCACGAAAAGAGTTAGAAAATAATTATAGTTTAGAAGTGGTTAGTCTTCTTCTCTTACAAATTATGATGAATATTTTACAGAAAATTGAAAAAATAAATTTAAAAAAAAAATTATTTTTTTTTAATTTGTTAGGTAATAATTTAAAACATAAAACCCTAAAGAAAAAAAAATAAAAACAATCTAAAAATGTAAAAATAATTTTTTTTAGTTACCATAAAATTGATTTTTCTACTAATTTTAACTTTGATAACCCAGAAGTAGGCCCCTACAAAGCGTAGCACGCCTTCCAAACGCTCATTTCATAGGCTGAACAGTTATCTATCATATGCTGTTTAAGCTGTTTAATTATCTTATTCGGTTCAAAAGATATGCTTTTGCAACGAAAAAACTCAAATCGCGCCAATGTGCGTGGGTTACCTTGAAATCCTGATATTAACCTTCCAGCATACATCGATAGACTTAAATTGATTAAATTACCAACTCTATATAGTAGAAGGACTTTGCATATTGTAACATTTATGATCAATATAATTAATGGTGAAATCTGCTCCCAGTTCCTTATAAAAATCTTCCATCTTATTATGATGATGATCTGTCCACATTTGACCACTTAAATGTGCATAAATCTCTTATAAATCTCCATAATAACTTTGTGGTGGGTATATAATATTCGGAACAGCCGAATGTAAACTCTTACTTGTTTTTTTTAGTCCTTAATGGCTCTTGACAGTTCTTTCATTATTTATTATAATTTGATATATGTTGGATAATTTGCAAAAAGTGTTTACCACATGCAATCAAACTAATATTTTTTTGACGGCATAAACATGGCAAGCACACACAATTCGATAGGTGAACTGTGATGTCTTTTTACAAATTTACACTTGTGAAAAATTTAGTACATACTAGTTATTTATTTCATTTAAATTATTATTTATCGCTTTGTATGGACAAAATATTTAAAGATTTTCTTTATCAGTATTATTTTTATACAATAAAAAGATCAAATAACGCAAAAATGTATTCATTTGTGCTCCCCACTTTAAAATTCATTCTTTAGCCGTACTGTCCGTTTATGGAATAAACTTCCTGCAGATTTTTTCACTGTCATTTTGAATATAAATAGATAAATTCAAATCAAATGTTTACAAACACTACTCCCTTCCATAACCTTTTTTGTTACTTCCAACACAATACATTGCATTAGTAGGAGAGGAGAGTAGGAGTTTAATTAAACAATATATATTTCTCAATATTACACATTAAATTATAAATTTATATACCCTCATTCACCACTTTTGATGGTGTGGAGCATAATAATTTTACCAATAAATAATTTTAGTTGTCTCGCCACTTTTTTAAAGATTGATTGATGGTACTTTTCAACGTGGTGCCACATACAACAAAACTACAACAAAAAAAAGAAACTTACAAATTTGAAGTAGTGTTTGGTGTTTATTCTAAGTTTCTACTGACTGTAGAACTTTTAACACTAAAACACAAACAAACAACTTCATATTATAATTAATCAAAATGTTTAGTTTCCAACAATTTCATCTAATTCCTTTTTTTTATTTTTAATACAAATTAATTTTAGAAACAAAACTTAATTTGTTCAAAACTAGTTTTCTTAATTTTAGCAATAACAACACGCACAGCAAGACTCTGGTATACAAAACAAAAGAACCTGACCACAGCAACCAACACAAAAGCAGAACTTTCTAATAGAAATTTTAATACTTTTGAATGTTTTCTGTCAGGGGTGTTGCTATGTGAATGTTATATTTGAACGAGGGTTATGAGAAATGAGTGAAATGCTGTATTAAACCAATTAGTTTCTAAGTTACATATAAAAATCTTAGAAGCAATGCATGGAGATGTTTGTAAAATCTCCTTTTCTACAAGTTTTCCCTCCAACCCTCGCATATTTACATACAAGTATTACATCAGATATTAATTCCTCAAAGTATTGAACTTTATAAGTTTTCAAAAAGGAAACGGAACAGCATATTACAATAGATTCTTTATTATAAAACATGCATACAAATACATAAGCATAAATATATGTATTACACACACTAACCAGATGTCCTGTCCGTACACTACTAAAGTAATTAGAAAATTTTAACACAAAAATAAATCCCACTTGTACAACTTTGGTTTTTATTCGTGCCAAGAAGCTCTTACTTACAGTATAAAAAGAAAAAAAAAAAGAAATAATTAAAACAAAGAGACACGAAAAGAAACCAGCACAAATATCTTAAGGACTTTAATGCCATTTGAAAATAAACGTTTAATGATTTATTTCTTAATTAAAATGTATCACAGGCTTTAGCGACTGCAGTTTAAGTTGTTTTGTTTTCGTTTATAATATTAGAGCCACAGAGAAGGCATATTTCTTAACACAAGGATACCCATATATACATATACATTAGGGTATAACAACATTTAAAATAAATAAGGATAAATAAAAATCCGTTTGTGTAAATAACATTTTTCAATATTTCAGAAATTAACCTGTAGTACAATACATTTATGTTGACACTTTTTTAAGACAAAATTAAAAATTAAAACGCTCTATATTTTACAGATATGGCGGTGTTTTCATTAAATTTTTAAAAAGTTAGTTCCCTAATATTAATACATTGCATATGGGCATTTCCACTGAAAAGTCCACCGTAAAAAAAAAAAAAATTATTTTCTCTATAATTGTATTAAGAAATATCTGCATATCTATAATATTGTATTTTCAGATAATATATTTACTTTTTATTATTAATTGTTATATATTGTGCATATGTTAAGAATGCGACATTTTTAAAATTTTTAGTTTTTATTTTGAAACATACAATATAAATGTATTCATTGTTAGCTATAACCTTTTCCCTTCTTCCTAGCAACGTATGGATTCCGCTTTAAATGAACTGATAATCTTTTGAGGACTAGAATGAAACAGTCAATTTCCAATTTCGGACACCATATTCTAAATTGAAGCTTATTCGATGGCCTGGGCTATAAGACAAGTGAAGCAAAACAAAACTTTCACTTTCTAAACAGTTTTTAACAAGTGTTGCAACATGTGTACGAGTTCTGACACAATGGAATATTATGTTTTTATGTCTGGTCGCATATTATGGGCGTTTTGCGATCAACACTCATAATAAAGGTCCACATCTGTAAAATATATTAAACTTAATATATATTTCATGAATATCGGTACCGACCCCAAACTTTATACAGATATTTTTATATAACCACAAATCATACTATATTTGTGAGTATCGGTCCATGTCCTCCATCTGCTTATACATCTTTTACATATATCTTCAAGACGTTGAAATTCAAAGTGATATACGGGTATATAAAGATCTCTGTACCGATTTTTATTAAGATCGGCCCATAATTGGTCATAGCTTCCATATAACGACAACTTCAGAAAAACAAGTAGACTTACAAAAATGTTAATAAATGTCGAAGTAATAATACATAACTAGAATTTATAACCTACAGGATTTTGTTAATATAAGTCCATAATTGGATATAGCTCCTATATCTGAACTAGATATTAAATTCAAATTACAAATTTGTTTAATTTATTATGTCCATAACTGGCCTATCAAGTTGAAATTTATTGCAAATAATTCATGAAATTTGACAGCAATAATCTCATATATATAAATATTGAACTAATGAATTTTTTGAATATCAGTCAATATTTGACTATCGCCTCCATATAAAGTCCACTTCTGAAAATCACTTAAATACGCATAAATCTATTAAGTAAATAGTTATCAGTTTGAAAATCGAAACGTATACTGTACAAAAAATCCGACGAAGCTAATTTTATGACGATCGGTCCATAATTGGTCGTAGCTCCCATAAAGGGGCCACATCCGAAAATCACTAAAGTAGGCATAAATCTCATATAAAGATTGTTGTCAAATTTATATTTGAGATAAATAATCCTTATATATAAGAAGTTAACTAATGGAGTTTTTCAAAATCGGGCCATATTTGCTCATATCTCCCATATAAATTCCACTTGCGGAAATCCATTAAATACGCATAAATCTATTATGAAAATTGTTATCAAATCTTATAAATGCCGATATCGAATCTAACTCCAAAATTCACTAATATCAAAGACCAAAACGATAAAATTCCAGCCTATGTGGATTGGCAAAAAGTTTTGGATTAAAATATATTAACAAATTCGTTCATTATATATCAGAATATATGGTTTGCTCCCGATCTAGTTTTAAATTTACAATTATACTACTGGTGGGTATATAAGATTCAGTACAGCTGACTTTAGCACTCTTACTTGTTTTCACATAGACTGTCGCGTTCGTTATCGTGGAAATGCCCATGAGTAATTAAAACAACAAAAATTATTATTTCGGTGTACTTAGTTGGCTGAGTTGACTGGTTTATTTGCTTTATTTCATATACTTCTTTAATTACACGAATTTTATTAGTGTATTTTTTTTAATCTTGTATCATTAAATAATGATTAGATTTTTATTTCGAAGAAAGCATGACTCTCTTATTATATCTACGTTTAATAAACTGTTTGGTTGCAACTATAATGGGAATTAAATAGAACAAATTGAGAACATAATGGATAATTAACTGACATAAAGAGACCAAAGTAATGAACTAAACAAACACTCGCGCTTAAAATCATGAAATTTACAATTCAGAGTAATTACACAAATTTTGGACATTTACATAGAAATAGTTTCATTTACTTTTGTTTGCAGACATTTGCTTATTCTTAACGCACAATTAATATTTATAGAAAATTCATTTGTTTGTTAAACAATTATGGCCTACTACACGTTTTTGCAGAAACTATTTTCATTTGTATGATTATTTTTAGTTGATATAAACAATATCACACCTTGTATATCCTTAGTCTGTGTTTTCTATTCAGTCTTAGTGCAAATTTTATTAGTATTTTTTATATTATTTAAAAGACAATTTTACGACCAACATAATTTATTTTAAATGTTTTGATATTTCATCTAATTTCGAGCATTTATAATTGATGTAATTACCGATTCTTACTGTAATTTACAGAGTTTGTCTCATTTTCATAATAATATTGTGTGTAATTTCACAATTTATAACATTAAAACAAATTTTTATGGAGGTCCATAACTCTGGTAATTTGCTGATTTTCAATGCCAAAGTTAAGAAATATTTGTTTAGTTAAGTAGTTTGGACGTGAGAGTGTTTTACACAGACGGATAGGCGGACATGGCTCTTTAGACTTAGAATTTCATAAGGATCAAGGAAATACATATATACTTTGTTGGGTCTCAGATGAATATTAACAAAGTTTCACACGGAATGGCAAACGTAATATACCCTCATTCATGGTGGAGGGTATAAAAATATTGGCAATTTGTTTTCCCCTTCGTGTGCTTGACACTGTTTCTTTGCTGTTTGATTAAATAAATAGGGCAAGTAAATGTGTAAAATGTAACCATGTTAATTATTTAATGTGGTTCTGGTCAAACACAATGAAACATCTCACTGTCAAATATTTACGTTTTTTTTTACATTTTTACCAAACATTCTTTATTCCATGGAAAATGGAAATTACAACTCGAGCTATAGACCAAAGTTTCAGACAACCTCCATATTTTTCAGATATTTTTTGCTATATTTTTTAAATATAATGCAGATAATATCATGAAATTTTGCAAACTTTCTTTATATTACAGAGGAACAAGCCCTGTTGAAAATAGTTAGAATCGTTTCACGATTCATCATAGCCCCTATACAAATATCATGCCGGTATTTGGCTCTTTGCCGAAATTTTACACCGATTATTTATATGTATGTCAAAACTATAAGAGTGGATTTTGTGAGAATAACTTATTCCAGTTATTCTCAAAGACATAAAAATTACAGCAAATATTTTATGACAATCGCCGCATAATAAATATCGTTATCTATACAAAATGTTTCCAGTATGAATAAATACATATACGATTCGGCACAGCCTTATAGATATAAACTTTTACTTATTACTTATCAGTTGGTTTTAAGATGTATGTCTTTCTGTTACATCTTTTTTTACACAATCTATACTTACTAACTTGTATTAGCATACAGTTGCGGTTAATTAACATAATGGGTATTTCATACTGACGTTTGCTGTTGAGCAATTGTTGTGAGCTTGTAGAAATGTGTATTAACAAATTTAAATATTTATAGGGTTTATTTAAAAACAATTGTATTCTTCAGGAAACTGTGAGCAGAAATATAAAATTCTCATTTTGACCCTTTTATTCCATCTGGCTTCATCATTTGGTAATACTTTCTTTATTAGGGTGAAATTGACATTTTATTTCTTTTGAGCAGATATTGTATCTTTAGGTAGTCATCATAAAGATATATTGATTGGCTTTTGAACTTTTATTGCAAACATTAACATTTTTATAAGAGCTCTTATCAATATCCATAATTTTGTATAAATATTTGTCCATTTTTTCGTTTATACCTTTTCCAAATATATTAACATATTTATGAAACATTTGTATTCCTAAAGGTACCCAACAAATAAATTAATTGTTTGTTTATTGTATTATTTATTTATTAGAAATTCTAACAAATACCAAAGAAATATGTGTGTGTGTGTATTCAAAGCAATTCCCTAAATATTTGAAAACCTTACAAAGCAATGTTCCAAAGGTTCAAATACACACACACACACACACAAGTATAATTAAAAATTATATTTATTTATTAAAAAATGGAGTTTTGTGACTCAATTTACATGCTTAACACATAAAATGCAAACGAATTTTATTTGAACAAAACCACCTCAGGACAATTTACATTTTTGCAAAGTAAAAAAGAAAACGAATTTAAATTTATTATATGCTTTTCTTTTTATTTTTTGCATATTATCAAGACCACATTAAAGTATAAAATAGATGGTGATGATGCAGAGTATATATGTATGTGCATATATACGTCTAGAAAAACTCGAAGACCTATATTGAAAATTTTGATTGCTATTGAAATTCAATGAGAAAAAAAAAACTGAGAATGAATACATTACTCCACATAGATTGTAAATACAAACATCTTACTGAATGTGCGGCAATAAATAAAAAACTTGTACTTTACATACGTACATATGTATATGCATATGTATATGTATGGCCATTTAGAGTCAAATGATTGTTGAAAAAGCTAAAAATAAAATTCTATGAATGAAATCTTTTTATTTTTTATTCTTTGTTTAAGCACTTGAAGTAACAAGAATAAATTTAGTCAAGTTATAGGCGAATTGTTGAAGCTGTTCACAATCTGCGGTAAGCTGTGTCAATTATTTAAATTACACTTAGCGATTTATAAGTGAAATATCAATCAGTAAATTGTGACCAGTATTGTATTCGAAACATAACAAGTTTATTTTACTTAATTCCATTGCAAAACAAAAACTCACTTTTCTTAAAATTTTGAGTAACATTTTGCAAAAACGCTTCGCTTATCTCGTTCATTTACTAACGAAATTTGTCATTCTGAGCATAAGTTTGTTCAAGTAAACGTGATTTTTCAAATGGTAGAGAAAAAAATAGTCCAATGACGTTAAATCTCCAAAAAGTGGCTGAATGATCAGTCTGGGATGATGTAAACTAATAATTTACTCATTTCGAGATAGCCAGATTAACCATCTAGCGATGATAAGCTTTAGTATAAAAAGAATTCCACGATTTTGCTCTGTGTTGGGTTTCTTTTCACAAAAATAATCCAGGAAACTATTCTATGAGACGCTGTATCTGTAAGAAAATTAATTGTGATGATAAGTTCTTCTCGTTTTGGGGATATTAATCCTGAAATTGGAAGGACTAAAGTTGGAGAAGTTTTAGGGAAAATATGCGCATTTAAAAATCTCGTCATATATTAATGATGAAGCAGATTAAGTGTCTTCATCGATCTGTCTGAGAAATAACGACATACACGAGAGGTCCTATACTCTTTATAAAATCGACGAGGATATGCACCTACAAAACAAGTAAGAAAGTATAGTCGGTCAAGCCCGACCATATAATACCCTACAAACAGGGTTTTTCAGAAATGTGCGCTACATGTGAGATATAACCTATTGTGGACCGATCATCCAAAAATTTAGTGTCATGATGTCTGTGAATATAAATATAATATGTGTTAAACTTTATGTCGATATAAATACTTTTAAAAGATTTATGGATGTTAAAGTGGACCGACCATTATAAAATTTGGTGTCATTATTTCTGTATATAAGAAACTTATTTATGTCAAATTTTATTTGGATACCAACATTTTTAAGAAATTTATGATCGTGAAGTGAATTTCGGAAGTGGGCCTGATAAGGGGGCTACGACCGATGGGGGGATGGATCGATCTGCATAAAATTTGTAGATGTAATTTGGCTTCATTTTCCACTGATTTGTGATAAATTTACTTTGTATACTTGCATAATTCAAACATTTATGATCACTAAATCCCAATTTCGGGAGGACATTTGTATTGGGGCCAGGGGAAATAATGGACCCATTTCCACCAGTTTCAATCCCATCTATCCTTGGGCCGAAAAATAACACGTACCAAATTTTATCGAACTATCTTCAAAATTGCGACCTGTACTCTGCGCACAAGCTTTACATGGACAGTCAGCCAGCTAACCAGCCAGACGGACGGACAGACGGACATCGTTAAATCGACTCAAAAAGTGATTCTGTGATTCTGAGTCGATCGGTAGACTTTAAGGTTACAAACATCAGCACAAATCCAATATACCCTCCCTACTATGGTGGTGTAGGATATAAATATAAATAGTAAAGACCGTCTGCATCAATTCTACCGTGATTAAAATGTAAGAAAAACAATATGTTTCTTAAGAATTATATCGCTGTTATTATACCCCATATCACCATTGTGGGGCATATTGGATTATTTTTTATCTTCTTGCGATTGTTAGAATTAAAAGTGTAGCAATATGATGGTATAAATTTCTCACAAATTTACATAGAAATTAAGGAATTTTATTATTATATTAAGAACGTTATAACAATAGCCTTTTAAGAGTAATACAATATATAGGTATATATTTTAAAGGATATTGTGCCTTAAATCGTATATTTGCTACAGTAAAGGTGCATACAACATGATAAACATATTATGCCTTTGGTAAAATTGGTAAGGTGTCTATAAAATAAAGAACAATGAGTGAAGAAAAAAACTAAACAAATTTACAGGTCATGCATATGAAATGAACTACATTGAATGTAAATTGATATTAAATATTGCACTTTGATTTCTGAAGAGCCAAAGAAATAAATAATAATAAAATTAAGTATCTATCAAGAACAATTTCGAGATCTAATTTAAATAGTTAAAAATCTCATTGAATATTTATTAGGTTCATTAAAGCCTTAAGATATAAAATATATGTACAAAGCTTAATATTGAATTTATTATTTCAAAATAAGTTGGAATTATATTTAGACCAAATTGCTTTTAAATTGAATGGAATATTATAAATAAATTACTGAACAATTGCACAGTCATTTCAATTAACTTCTGTTAACACAAACACACATACTTATCCTTTTGCAAACAAATTTTATTTTGATAATTGTGTCTTATAAACATCACATTGTCTCTGTATTTAGTACCAAAGTACACTTTAGTATTTAAACTTTTTAGCAACTATTATTTGACTGTTTAGCATAAAGTTGTTATTGTCAAGAGTGTCTTTAAAAGAGCTGATATGACTACTAAACAAAACTTTCATATATCCTAAATATGACTTTAATTTAGGACCGCTGCAATTATTGGTTTGGAACAAAATTATTGGTGGAAAAATGTGTACTATTTTGTAGAGTGCGATTAAAATTTCTTCTAAACACATTGTTTCATATATAAAACAATTCTCTTAAAATCGAAAAAACATTAACATTCTTTTTCTTTTATCTTTTTTTAACTTACTATACGAACAATTTTCAAATTTCAATGTCGGCTTAATGAATTTTAAATTTTTTTTTAACTTTATGATTTGTAAAATTTTTATTTTTTTTACCCTACACCACCATAGTGATATATATATATGATAGATATATTAGTCCAACACCCACCATAATGTATACCGATCCACTCAGAATCATTTTCCGAGTCGATTAAACGATGTCCGTCCGTCTGGCTGGCCATGTAAAGCTTGTGCGCAGAGTGCAGGTCGCAATTTTGAAGATATTTCGATAAAATTTGGTACGTGATATTTTTTCGGCCCAAGGATGAACGGGCTTGAAACTGGTGGAAATCGGTCCATTATTTCACCTGACTCCCATACAAATGTCCTCCCGAAATTGGGGTTTACTGGTCATAAATCTTTGAATTATGCAAATATTCAAATAAATTTCATCACAAATGATTGGTAGATGAAGCCAAATCACATCTGCATATTTTGTGCAGATCGGTCCATAATTACTCGTAGCTTCCATATAAGGCTCACTTCCGAAATTTACTTTAAAGACCAAAAATCTCGAAGTAAATATTAAACAAGAATAAGTTTCGTATTAGAAATGATGACACCTTATTGTATAATGGTCGGGCCATAATTAGTTCAAACTCCAAGAATATAAGACCTCCTCCTTAATTTATTTCTACTTCCATAAATTTTTTTAAAGTATTTATATCGAGATAAAGTATAACATACATAATATTTATATTCACGGAAGTTATGACACTAAACTTTTGTGTGATCGGTCGTTAATAGGTCATATCTCCCATATAGCGCCCATTTCTGAAAACATTTTTTACACATATATTGGGTGTAGGGTGTACTTGTTTTTTTTTTGCTAAATTGTAGATTTGGTTTTAATTTTTCTAGTTTTTGCAAAATTTACGTTTTTTTGATTGTTTTTTTTTTCTAAAATTTAAGATTTTTTGTAAACTTTAAGTTTTTTTTTTTGGAAACTTTTAGATTTTTTGTGAAATATAACTCTGGTTTTACTGTACCGATTTTGCTGATTTTCAATACCAAACTGCTTAGGAGAACTGTAAATAGTTTTTTGGAAACTTTGTTGATTTCGGTTGTTTCTTTTGGACGTGAAAGTGTTTTACAGATACAGACATACAGACGGACATGGCTCAATCGACTTAGAATTTCGTAAGAAAAAAGATTATATAGACTTTGTTGGGTCTCAGATGAATATGTCTCTGTGTTACACATGAAATTACAAACTCCTAAATGCCCTCATTCACCACATATGGTGGTGGATGGTATAAAAAAATAATAAATCACTCTCTTAGTGGTACAACATGATAAACACATGTTAAATGGTGCCAATTAACTACTAAAATTCAAGTGGACCTGGTATTTTCGGCCGCTGAGAAAAATGTATACATCTTAGTTTTTTTGAAAAACTAAATAAATAATGCGGTACAAACATTTTCACAAAATCTTAAATCCTTCCATATCAGGAATGGCAAATAAAATTCAGAAAGTTGTACCAAATTCATGTTACATTTTTAGTTGTACAAAAGTTATTATTTTGATGTTCGTTGAAATCATTTGTATAATAGCTGGGTTTTTAGGAGTAGATTATTGTATGTCATAACACTATGAGTTGTTAACTATTATCAAATTTATTTGCTACATGTAAGAGACAAGGAAGACATATTATTTATCAATAAATAGTAAATTGTGCCTACCTTTTTAAAAAAATATATACAATTTTTGACAAATAAGAAATTTATGGCAGAAAAAATATGTTTTTGCGAAAATAAAAACTATTTAAACTGAAATAAAAATTTAATTTAAAATATTTGTACACAAAATTTTGCATTTATATAAATATTTTTGTATAAAATTTGAAACAAAATTTAATTTTTGTTTTTAAATACGCCACAATTCCCAAAAAATATTTAGAAATCCCAAAACAAAATTTTTTAGATTTTTGACTATATGTGTCTACTAGAGGTGGGGTTATACAATCTGTTATTATTATTATTATTAGATATCGACTATGCGATTTGATAACATTTTCCTAAAAGTTGAGTTTTACATCACAAATAGCTACTTATATATTTTAAATGACTATTGTCCCTTCTGTAACCATTATTTCGTTAAATTATTTTCATATAACATATTTGCTTTCAAGTTAGCCAAAAATAATATTTTTAAAATTGTTTAACTTTAAATACGTTTTGACTCTGTGATGATTTCTAAACAATTTTTTTTCTAGTTTTACAAAAGTATTAGTAACTTACAAAATATCAGGAAATATTTGGTTCGCTATTATCAAAAAACCAGATTAGGGTTTCTACAAAAGTAAAAAATTGAGTTTTCATATGCGAATATCTCGTAAACTATAAGAGATAATATAACAAAGTTTTTTTTCTAGTACTTGAGTAGATTCCACGTATTTCACAAAGGAAGAATAAACCGTGGTGCCCTACTTGGGAACCTCTGGCAACGGCCAAAATTCAAAACTTAAACTCGACAATACTTCCTTTTTAGGAGTGTGAAAATTACAGATTTATTTCTCTTTTTTTTAATTCTCCCACTGTGGTTTTGTTCAGTTTAGAGGAACTTAATTGAGATTTTTTTACTATGACTTCCTGAAGGTCTGCTCTAACGTCAGTAATGTAAAATGTTCGGTAGTTTAAACCGCAATATTTTTAGATTACACTATCAAACAATACATTTAAGTCACATAAATAATACATAATGAAGGCTTATGGCGTTTTAGAGTTTCACATAAAATTTTGTTACAGTGGATAAGAAAAATCCATAATTAAATAGATTGAAATAAAGGACAATATTTAGTGGCTATATTGACTGCTAAATAAATTTTTGATTCACGAAATCTTCTGCTAGAATATTATAAAGGCTCAAATTAATATTTAACGCAGCCGAAATTATTTCTCCACTCAACAAATAGTTTTAAAGTGACTTTCTAGTTCTCTAGTTTTTATCAAATGCTACAAGCTGTTGCTACGTTTTTGTTTGCTTCTTGCAACATATGTGCATAAATTCATTCATCTACTAACATTTAAACTTAGACAAATAAACAAATAAATACAGAAATGAACAAAACAAAAAAAGAAACAAACGCAAAACTAAACTTTGTTTTCCTTATTTACCGAGAACAAAAAAGGAAAACACTCCAACACTTCTATTAAGTTTGTCATCAACTCTAACGTTTTTCACTTGTTTTTATCCCTCAGTCTGGCTTGGTTGATGTTCTTTACATATCTGTTTTTGTACTCAACCAACCAACTTTGTCCTGAATATACAGACTTAGGAGTATTTTAGATAAAATTACAAAACATCCGCTTTGGGAATACCACAATTTAGGCAGTACAGACACTCTTACAGTTTCATACTTATACAGTGAGAGAAATACTTTAATATTTACACTGGTGTAAATATGTACATATGTAACAAGTATATGTTTACTTAAGTATGTCTCACAGTCATACATACTATTTGTATTTATACACAAATTGTAAGGAAGAGTCGCATTAGACTCATTTAGAATTTTTCCGTTTTTTCAACTTTGTTCTTTGTGTTGTATGTGTACGTACATATTGTGGTAATCGTTGTTGTTTATAACTTAACAAATTAGATAACATAAGTATGTGTGTGTGTATGTGTAATGACTAAGCAGCATCTGAAGAGGATGGCGCTGTGAAAGAGCAGCAAGAACAAGTAGCTGCAGATGAAGAATTACAGGAACCGGAAACAAAATTAAATAAATGTATAAACAACATATTTTTATTATCACAGTGTCATCAAATAAAACACAAAAGTTAAGAGACTTGAATTGAAATTTAATTTGTTAAGAAATTTAAGGAGATTTTTTTGTAAAAACTTTTTATTAGCCATTATTATGAGGTTTATGTAAAAAAAATATAAGCTTAGAAAGTAAGTCAATTTTGTATGTACCTTAAAAAGCATAAATACATTTTATGTGCGGTTCAGCCCTAACTAAATAGAGATTTAATTTTGAAAAGTCAATGATTTAGTTTTTTAGTATTTAAGTAACTAATTAATAATAAAAATTAATATCCAATGATAAAAAACATCAAAGCTGTAAGTAAAACTTAGTCTATAAGTTAAAGCTGTGTAATAAAACAATACATTTTGTCACTAGATTATTTAGAACGAGACACCTGAAGAAGTTAGAATAAAATTTACGAAACGTTGGATAAATAAAATAAAAATCGAACAAGTTTTTTATTTACGTTTGGAAACAAACATTTGACCAAATTAGCCTGAAGGAAACTCCTTAACCCTAATCCTGTATTTTGAGCAAATTTTTCCCAAACGCGTTTTCAACTCAGCATATCTGGCGTGTATTTAGTAATATCGGTATGAAATTAGACAATTAGTCTTTTATGTATATTTAGCAGCGCTGTTAAAATTTATATTGTGGCTCCACAAAAAGGCACCCCTATAAAAAAAGTAGAAAATCTTGTATTTTGGGCAAATTGTGCCCAATACAATTTTACTAGTTTTATTACTTTTTGTTACAAGTATTACATATTATTTCTACATGGGAATGATTTTGTTGTTTATGACAAAGGAAATGCAAACTATTATTATAAAGATGACAAATATTGAAGGTAATTTTCATCGTATTTTCTAAAACATTGCGCACTACAAACTTATTTATACATGTCTACATAGGCATGAAAGTGTTTGGAGAAGCTTGGAAGGAAACCCTACATCCTTGAAGGCATATTTTGGATTGCTGTTATAGCTGGCGTTTATCGTTCTTGTGGTGACGCAATGGAATGTTTATGGGACAATGTGAAAGGAAGGCTCATTTTCAAAGCAACAATGTCGCTGCGTAGATTCCAAAATATTAGCAGAGTTCTTCGATTCGACGATAAATCAGCTCGCGATAAGTTGGCACCTATACGAGTTTTGTGGGACAAATGGGCTAATAATTTGAAGGTTATGTATAATCCAAACGAATGCGTGACAGTCGATGAGCAGCTAGTGGCATATCGTGGCAAATGTCCATTTAGGCAATATATTCCTTCGAAGCCAGCGAAATACAGAATTAAAATTTGGGCACTATGCGACTCTAGCACCAACTATGCCTGGTCTATGCCAGTGTATATCGGACGAAATCGTAATTGCGTTCCTGAAAAGAATCAAGGCATGCGAGTGGTACTCGAACTTGCAGAAGGACTCAAAGGCCGAAATTTCTTGCTGCTGAGTTTCTGAAAAAGAAAATGACTATAGTTGGGACTATCCGAAAAAATAAGGTGTTTCTACCTCCACATATTTTGGACATGAGAAAAAAACCTGTCTTTTTCTTTCTGAACATAAAAATAAAGTAACATTAGTAGCTCATGTTCCAAAGAAATATCGGTGCGTATATATAACAAGCACATTACACCAAGACGCACAAATACACGATAACCAGTCAAAGAAACCAGAAATAATAGAGTATTATAACCATACAAAGGCAGGGGTGGATACACTCGACCAACTGGTTGTCACATATACTTGTAAGCGGTAAACTAATAGGTGGCCTGTAGTTCTATTTGCAAATATGCTTGATGTATCCGCATGCAATGCTTTCGTTATTTGGACAGCAATAAATCCCGAGTGGAACAAATCAAAGCATTTTCGTCGCAGGCTTTTTTTGTAAGAACTGGGATTTGAGCTTTTGGAGGATGAAAAGCAGCAGCGTAAGACACAGCCATCTACAACCCGCAAAAAGAGAAAAATACAAAGAGAGGCCGTTGTCACTTCTGTGAAAATAAGTCTAACAGTACTAAATACAAAATGTATGAATTGTAACTTTTTTTGTGTGCAAAAATCATTCCCGTGTAGAAATAATATGTAATACTTGTAACAAAAAGTAATAAAACTAGTAAAATTGTATTGGGAAAAATTTGCCCAAAATACAAGATTCGTTCCTTTTTTTTTTTCTTTACAGGATGAGGGTTAAAAATTATAATAATTATAAACTTTGGTCACAAAAACAAATTGATTTATTGTTACGTTTTAACCCTTTAAATTTTTGATTTGTTTTTTTTTCTTGAAATAAACGGGGGTTATTTTCAATTGCAAATTAAATAGCTGAATAGTTTAAAAATTTTAATAACTCTTTATTTATTTAAATGTATATATACAACAACAATGTAAATAGTCACTCTGTACTATGGCTGTTTTTTTTAAATACTTTAAAAAAACTTTTCAACAAAAAGGCCAGAACTCATAGAATATTTCTGCAAATTTTTATCAACCTACTTAACAAATGAAAAATAGTTAGAAAAACGTCTATTAAAAATTTTATACTTGACCATGGTTGTAAAAAGGTTAATGTTTCAGTAAATTCTTCATAACATATTATCTATGAAATAGTATTACAATGTTCTGCATTGGTGTTATTATAGCTGAGTAGCCTATTGACCAAACTTCAACAAAACTGTGGGAGTTATTAAAATATTTTTTTTAACCCATTTGGCGCAACCAATCTTTTAAAAGGACAAATTAGGGGAAAGTCCCGTCATGTATGTAGTGCTTTTTAATAGTCGCAATGGAAAAAACATGTAAGTAATTCATTTACATCTAGATAATTGCCATTTTTTTCTTTAAAAATTAATAATAGTAACATCTTAGTTAAATAACAAATAAATGAAATGCGTGCGAAATGCTTTATTGCAGCGTCCTTTTAAAGGGATATGTAAATTTTATTACATATTATTCATGTGTTTTTGCAGTAAGTCAAACCGAAGGGCATTGAAGCTTAATTAAATCTTGGAAGAACTAAATCAATGGAATGATGTGAAGTTTATGGCACCATTTATATCGCACCTCTCGTCAACGCTATCGGTAATATAACGGATGAAGACAGTGGCGATGAAGATAATGTATGCCTTTACAATTTGCCGGTCATCTACGTGCATAAGCAGAAATTAGACATAGCAATGTAACCTGACTATGAGTTAGCGGACCTACCCCTGCAGAGCTAAGACCGACCGATAAATGACAGCAAAGGAATATGGTTCCTAGCCTACCACCATGGGAGGTACTTTCAGAATGCCATCAAAATCCTATGAAATTTTTTATAAAACGGTTTCACGATGGTATATTTAACTTGCTGTATGCAAAGAGCCATAACTGCTCTGGTGATATGACACAAAATGAAATTAATTATTTCGTTGGAGTTTTGCTAATGAGCTCATCTGTCATTGTATAGAAATGGCTGAACAAAGTAGCTACTACTTATTATGTCGTTCGTATGTTGGAAATAGGGACCATTTAGCTGTTAGAAGAGTAATTGCAAATGGATTAGTGAAATATTTTAAAGGATCCTCGAAGAGGAGTTTAAACAAGTCCAGCGCCAACCTTTATATGTACTCGTGATTTGATGGACAATACCCCTTATTATAACACAAGGAACATCAAACCCGTAAGAAGGCTGCACCCAAAGGAATGCTTTTTAGCGTATCATACTGCAATATAAAACATAATCGTTTTTTCCAAAACAAAAAAATATTTAAGTAGTGTATTTAGCTACTGTCCTCTCAAAAGGACACCCGATTTCGGTAAAACTATAGGTTTTAAGAAAAAAAGTTACATAGTAAAAACTTTTAAGAAACCCATAAAAATTATAGTTTAGAAATAAAAATTCAAGTTTCAAAAAAATTTCCGGCGCTATCTGGGTCAATTGTTCAGGTTACTTTAATCGAAATTTGAAAATTGGGGTTTTAGAAATCGTAGATATACACAAATTATTTATTTTATTATTTTGTATTATTAAACTTTCGAAAAAAACAAAACAAAATTTTCAAATGCACTTGAAATTAAAAAAAATTATTAAACTAAAAAAAAATTTACAATAAAATACTGCCTGTAATTTATTGTAGAATAGAAGCTTCCTATAATACTTTCACTGGATCGAAAAAGCCCATCAACATGATCAACAGGATGGGCTTTGAGTATGATAGTATGCCTGTCTATTGTTCATAACTTATGTTACTGTAACATGGCATTTAGCTAACTTCATACATTTAACATTTACTTCGGTTACCATTGACGTTCCACTTCGATCGGATTTCTGTGTATCTATCCCCTGGAAAGGCTGTTAAAGGCCTGATGACATTTTTTTCCCCAAATATTCTCTTTTTATCAGAAATATTTGGTCAAGCGAGGAGACTTAGAAATACTTATTTTTAACAACTAACTGATGTACCTGAAAATATATTAAAACAGTTAAAAATATAACATTTTTGTTTGGACATTTTACTATAAACACTATGTTTTTGATAACATTAAAAGCATTGGTCCCATAAAATTCGGCCACATTACGGAAGCTCTTTTTAAATCCTGGTAGAACAACTTTAGAAATTGTTTCTTAACATTTTAACCACAGCTAATTTATCAAAAAAAAAAAAAATCGGTCGGAATATATTTCTGTGACTGCTGTGAAAAAAAAAGTGAAAAAATTCCTAAAAAATCCGACTTTATCAGGTATACTGATTGTAGAAAGTAAAGCTTCCAAAAAGTACTGTAAATATTGTTATAAAGCGATGCGAACTAAACCTAAGAACAATTTGCGTACAAAAAGAACGCGAAGCCATTATTAAGTGGAATTACAAACATACAAAGAAACTGCTATGTTCAAAAAAGAAAATCTGGGTCTTTACGAGAATGACCGCTGAAAAAATACAACAACAGTGCAAGTACCGAAAGAACAATACGTACGAATACTGGCTTTCAAATGTATCGCACAATTAAATATTCAAATCGTAAACCGTAAAGGTTAAGCTATAAAAAAAATCAAAGTTTAAAACAGTCTTATTGTGAATTAAGTATATCGAGAACAAGATTTTCTATTGCAGAGAAACTCACATACAACTATGGATCTATTTTTGCATTTTGAATCCAAAAATTTCTTGACTTGTTCTGCGCCAACCCGGCAATTTTTTTTAAATAGTCTTTTCAATAATTAAAAAAGAGTATTTTAGGAGCATATTCAAAATTTAAAGTGGATAGCTCAAATGCTGGCGAAAATATATCAAATTGAATAACCGCATTGGTGATTGTTGACATAAAAACTTAAAGATTGAGTGAATTTTATTGTGAATTAATTCAGTAGTGTGAATTCTATTGAAATGAAGCTTAAGAATTGGCTTTGTTGCGAATAGAGTTATGGAATAAATTTCTGATATATTTTTTATTCGCAATTAAACTGAAATTAAAATAGTTACCTCAAAGCTCTGAATGAAGTATAAAAATATACTTGATAACACATATTCATACTTTGTTCTTTCTCTTGAAATTGACTTTTTGTTTACAAATAAGTAAAGAAATAATTTATTTCTTACTAATTTTGAATATTATGCCACTGTCTTGTTGCTTCCATAAATGTTTTATATTTATTTTGCCACAAAATAAGTCATCAAATGTGCATACCCAGATTAATTGACTTGATAAGATTAGATAATCTCATAGCAAAATGGCTGTAAAAAATTTGTATAATTTGAATTGTATTGGGAGAAAAATGGTTTCTTATAATTCTGAAACTGAATGTTTTGCCGCCGTCATTTTGGGACAAGATCACAACTCAGAAAAGCTAAGATTCTGACTTAAAAAGCAGATGTTAAACCAATTAACAACTCATATTAGGGTTTACTTTAATACTATGAATCTTGCTAGATTTACTGAAATAACAACCGAAACATTTTTTGTCAAACATTTATTTTCGTTTCAAAGAATTATAAAAATGAAATGGCTTTTTCCCTTAACCAATTCCTATCAAATTGCCACTTGTTAATTTCTCCCCCCAACTTACTTCTGAGAATGCTTCATCAACATCAGTAACAACGCCGTAATAATCATCATTATAATTTTATTCATCGCCGTCACATCAACATCTTAAGTAGAGAATTATGAATGAACGAATGTGTGTATTTGGGTTAAGTACATTTTTATTTAACATAATTTTATGCATAAGATTTGTTTACTGTCATACTAAATATTTAACATCGCATACGTTGTTTTGCAGCCAACTCAAATATTTTAAAGAGACAATATGTTAATTTATTTTACCTTATTTATACTTGTTACGATTTTATGATTTCTTCGTTCTACAAATATTTATTGCGGAGGGTGAATTTCCTGCTTCTCCTCTTGAAGAATACGCAACTGCAAACTGTTTGGGTGTGTGTTGTTTTAAAATATGTAGTATTTTTTTTTAAGATTAAAAGATGGCACTGATTGCATGTTTGTATATGTATATGTAATAAAAAGTATAATTCCATGCTATAAATCTTTTTAATATATGGTTTAATTTAGTTTTTAATTTTAAACGCCTTTTGGATTTTATGTTTTTTTTATACTTTCAAGCACCATAGTAGTGTGTTCGCTCGTGTATTTACCAATAGGCACTCAAATACATATTCTGAATGAATTTGTTGGTTTTTAACAATTTTTTTTTTATTCTCTATATGTACATAAAAAGGGTGTCCCAACTAGAACGCAATTTTTAAATTTTAAATAAAACACAGATATTTAAAAACATCCTGAAACTTTATTATATCGTAAAGTAGACAGAATAAGGTTATGTATGGAGCAAGTTATCGTGCAGATGGCTGGCACACACGCGATTTTTTAATGAAATTTTCAATGACCTTTTTGCATAAATGCTGCGGTAAACCATCGACTTCAAAAAACCCCAACGAAAAAAAATCTAAAGGTGTTTAATCGCACGATCTAGGCGGCCAATTCTGGTCTACAAAACGCGAAATAACACGACCGGGAAATGACTGATGCAGCAATTGAATTGTTTCTCTGGCTGTATGACATGTGGCGCCGTCTTGTTGAAACCACATGCCCCCCACATTTATTTCTTCAATTCTAGGCAAGAAACAACTGGTTATCATTTCACGATACCGAACACCATTGACTGTTTGCGCTTGACCTGCCTCATTTTCATAAAAAAAGGTCCAATGATTCCTCCAGCCCAAAAACCATACCACACAGGTCGATCGACCTGGTCGAAGGCGCGTTGTTATCTTTACATCACTAACAGAACCAGTTTCGGCAAATTTATCCATTAATCTCTTTACAGTTGACTCTTTTGGAGCATTATTGTGACCTCAAATTGTTCGCAATTTGCAAACAGTAGCCGCAAAACTTTCACCATTTTGGTAAAACAATTTCACAATGAGAATGCGTTGCTCATTCGTGTAGCGCTCCATTTTTACTAACCTCGTACCTTCTACTAGCAAAAAATAACAATTGTTCAAATGTCAAACAATGACACTTCGAATGGCGCCAAATTTAAAAATTGCGTTCTAGTTGGGACACCCATCTATTGCGGCAAGTTGTTGAACTCACGACTACCCATGTATTCAATTCTTTGTTTTGTAACTTTCAGTCTACATCGGGAAACTGCAAAGTTAATATTGCTCCTTGTATTGATAGCAGATTGATTTCTCGAAAAATTTATTGCGTGATGACCAAGTAATAAGTTCCATGGATTGGTAGAACATTTTTAAACACACTATTATACAAAGACATTGTGGGATACGGTATTGGTAGATTACGTACAACTTTCAGGGCTTTATTTTGTACTCTTTGTAGCATTTTGAGTCCATTGCTCTTGTTGTAACCATATACGATTACAACGTAATTGAAATGTCTTTGAACTAATGCATTATAAAGTAATAATTTTGTTTTTCCATCAAATTAGTTTTTGAATTTATAAAGCAATCCTACAGCTTGAGCAGTTTTTGACTTTAAGCTTCTAATATGTTGACTCCCTGAAAGATTATTCTGTAGCTCCATAACTAAATATTTAACGGAGTTTACTTCCTGTATCTCGTTGCCATCCACAAATATACTAAAGTTAGTGTGATTACTATGCGGCCTAAATCTCATTATTTTAGTTTTAAGCGGGTTTAAAAGAAGTTTTTTAATTTTTGCAAATTCAGCTAGTAACGATGCATCCCGTTCCATATAAACCTTTGCGATTGTTTCGTGTTTGTAGGGGTAGAACATACAAATATCATACGCATACATAAACAGTTTTACATTGAGTTGGAGATTTTGTATATTGTTTAGATAAGTGGTAAACAGTAGAGGACCAAGTACACTTCCTTGGGGCACGCCATATTCAACAGCTCTAAAAGAACTTTTTTGACCATTAATTTCATCAAATTGCTTGCGATTCGTCAGATAACATTTTAGAAGTGACAGCTCTCTACCACAAATACCATACAACTTTAATTTCTACAATAAAATTTCATGATGTATACAATCAAATGCTTTGGTAAAATCATAAAAAATTCCAGCAACTCCATTAAATCCATCATCTAGTCCTTTACAAATAAAGTTGATAACATCTGTGCCACATCCACCTCTAAAACCAAATTGATTGTTGAGAACGAAAATAGCAGACGTAAGACAGGGAAAAGAATCAACTGGACTCTCACAACACGCAAAAGAGAGCGGACATACCGTTGATTTTAAGAGGGTGAAAATACTTGACAAGGAGAAATCCGAAAATAAGAGATACACATTGGAGAGCTTGAGAATACAGGAACGACTATTGAACACTCTCAACACAAAAGAAGATAGAAATAATACTAAGCTCCAATACATGCCTGCAATTAATTATAAGTAATAGTTCTGTGATATCCGTAGTTATTAGTTTGACGATTCTGTGATTTATTTTATATTTATACAATTGTAATTATTTTTAATTACAATATATTTTTAGATAATAACAAATGATGTAATATAAGAAAAATTATCTTAATAAAATAGCTCCTGAAGAAGTCGAAAACCCACATCGACGAAACGTAGAGCAAATTGATGAAGTAAATTGTTTCATTTACATCATTTAAGAAAGAAAATATAATGGACCGAAATTATCCCGTAGAGATAATATCCAAACCTTAATAGAAATCTGAAATTCGTCATAAATATAACCTAATACAAATTGAAAATCATTTAACAGGCTATGGGTTTTCATATACTTTGAAATTTGATTATGTAAAACTTTTTCAAATACGTTATCAATAACCGATTAAACAGCACTGGGTCTAAAATTTTCCCTAGTGCAGGTATTAAGTGTCTTTGGTATCGATACAACTTTGTGAATTTTAAAAATGTTAATGTTATTTAAAAGTATATTCGGCATTATATTATCATAACCACAACTTTTATTTGGTTTCAAGTTCAATATCACATTATATATATTGTCCGATGTTGCATAGTCAAAGTAAAATCTTGTATTCATTTGAGAGATGGTTCTTAAGGAGGTGAAAGAATCAATTAAACCATCTAACCCAGTAAAAAATTTTAATGTTTTTGGAAGCCATAAAAGTACAAGAGCGCTGATATATGCGCTGGCTATTACATACTACTTAGAAGCAACAGAGAAGCGAAAACCATTGAAGTGAATTTTTAATATAAGTAAATGAAAATTATTTAATAGCTTCGCATAATCCCTTATAAGTAAGCAGGTTGTAAGTGAATAGTTTAAATGATTATTTTAAAGAAAAAATTACGACCAAAGTTCAAAGTGCTTCTGTTTATCCCTTACGTGGAAGCACGTTGTATTGCAATGATTTCAAAATGTGTTTACGATTATTCCCGACATGTTACCGAAAACAAAAGATGCTTAAAATTACATCTTTTTTATTACGCAATCAGTCATCAAATTGTTTTTGAGCAGAGAGGACGCACGCAAATTGAATAAAAGTGATAATGAAATATATATAAAAATATATAAAATACATACCTGCAAAAAATATAAAAAACCTATAAAAATTAAATACAACTAACAGTAAGTATTTTTATTAAATACAATAACACATACATACATACATTTTTTTAGTTTATTATTTTTGTGTGGTCAATTACTTGATTTGTTGTTGTTTTCTTTTTAATTTGCGTACAGTTTGTTCTATTTTAAGAATTATTAACTGTTTTGTGTGTTTGTTTTTCGTTGTTTTACATAAGTTTTTGTGTTGCATGTAAATTGTAGGAGAAAAAAATAGTTTAAAGAAATGATTGTAAAAAGACAGCTTAATAAATTAAAGCAAAAAGAAAGGTGTACAAATTTGTTAGCTCTTTCCGAGGCATCGGTTAATAATTCAGAAGATGTTACAAATATCGATGTTGCTTCTATTGATGAGACGCAAAATATAGAACAAATGCCTATTAGTGAAACAGAAAGTTTTAAAGAAAATATTAAAGAATGGTATCTTAAATTTCGGCCTTCTATTCCATTCTATTGGTAAAAACATTAATTATTCACTTAGTCCCCTTTTACAATGTGGCAAGTGAAAGGCAGTCGGACAAGTTTGTTGGCGAGAGAGGAAAGAAGTAAAGTGTGTCACACATACAGCGTCGCCCCCTTACCAACAAACTTCGTCTGTTTACCTTTCACTTGCCACATTGTAAAAGGGGACTTATACTTTTAACTAAAAATTGTAATTTGTATTTACAGGTGGCGACACTCAAAAATATTTTAAGTCAAGGCGGGTTAAACAAATGCCTTACAAGTATATTTGATATAAAACTTTTGCTTAGTTATAATGTAGATGGCAAGCAAGGCAAAAATCGACTATTGGACTTTTCAAAATTTGTAAGCGCTATATATGGTAAACTTTTTAAATATAGTATACATATAGATAAACATTCCTTATAACATTTTTTCTTTATAGAAGCACTTAAAGTTGATAATACTCTTTCGAAGAAGAAATTTATTAACGATTTCCGTACAGCACTAAGACTAAACAAAAATCGTTGTTACAAAAAGAAAAGCTTGAGAAAACATAGCAAGTCCAACAACTCATTTTTGAAATCTGACAGTGATGAAGGGTCTGATGCGGAAAATATATTTCCGGACAGAAGAGAACAAACTCCAATGAATACCTCACTAGATTAAGTTCAAGCATCTTAAAACACATATTATATTGCAGTTTAAAGCAATAGTATTAAATATCATATCACAATGTTTCCTATTTACAAATGTATGTATTTTAAGTTTTTTTTTTTAAGTTTATCGATGAATTTACATATTAATTTGTGTTTTTTTAGTAAATAAAAATAAAATGTACAAAACTAAAAAAAATAGTAATGTTTTCATAGCTTATATAGGAGGCATGAATTAAATGCTTCCAGTAAGCAAACACAGTAATAGCATTGGGTAAGGTATGAAATTGCTATATAAATAGAGACATGAAAGAATCGCTTCTTGTATATAGTATAGAAGCAATACATCACAGGTATGCAAGCTGCGGTTTCTGGAAGCTTTTCCTTCACGGAATAATGTAAGCCATGAAAAATGCTGTGATTTTACAAAAAAGTAGTGCTTCCAAGTGGGAATTCGCCATATAAAAATCATGCCTCTTGTAAGCAGGTTTGTAAGGGGGAATTGTGCTTCTCTCCCTTACAAACCTGCTTACCAGTAAGCACCATTTTTTACTGGGAAACGTTGCATTTTCAAATCTTTTACTGAGTTCAGAAAAAACCTATTAAGAACTTTAGCTTTTTGCAAATCATTAGTGATTAGTTCAACATGAGAATCTAATAAGTCAATTTGTTTGCTCTTTGTTCTACCGAGTGTTTCATTCAACTTCAACTTCCAACATTTTTTCGGATCCATCTGAAACCTGTCTAAATTTTTTTTATAAAAATTATTCAAAGAATCTTTATTTGCTTGTTTTATAACATTGCTTATTGTTTTTAACCTTGTCTCTATGTCAACATTGCCAGGATTTTTCCTACGTTGTTTTAAAACGTTTTTCTTTAACAATATAATTTTTAGTAGATTGACATTTAACCATGGTGCAATTTTACATCTTAAATCTTTATTTTGCCTCTTTGCACTTGTTGCAGTTGTAACACAATCATTTATGAATTTTATTAATGCAGACGTGTCAATAGATGGGTTCCCAGTTTGCAATAACACGATTGTGGTCACAGTGAAAACGAACTTCTTCTGTATATTCAAGATTTTGTGCTTGAAACTTGACATCACATGCAATTAAGTTGTGTTCTGATAAGTTGCACTCAACAGATGCGATATATAAAAATTTATGAACGCTGCTATAAATATTGTCTATAGATGTACAATGTGTTTATAACAGATGGCGTATCTTTTAAACGAGGTTTTTGTCAACAAAGCGTTATATGTGGCAAGTTTCGCTATACTTCTTTAAATTTGGAAGCATAACGATTACTCACCGAAACTTATGTTGACACTGTTTCATAGGTATCAAAGTGTGAGAGAAAGTTTGTGTGGTTCTGAAGTGGTGATTTTATCACTGAAAACAAAGATGGACTAGGACAGTCAAAAAGTTTGAAGACAAGATTAGAAGGCATTACTCCATGAAGATTGTTACAAAACTCCACAAGATATTGGGAGCTAATCGTGCTGCAGGATCCAAAACCCGTGAAATTGTGTACCATAAGAATTAAAGCCCAAAGACCTTGAAATATGCTTTTGCATGACCCATATATCGTTTAAGCACCTAGAAAAGGAAATCATTTTTCCACCGAATAATAACTTGCGATGAAAAATTAAGCCATTTAGATAAGAAATCGTATGTGGCGTTGAGGTAAAGCTCTATTTTGCAGAATCAGAAGTGTTTTAACTGTTGTAAGCTACTGAAATCTGTTCGCATCATTAGAAGGAACCTATATCGAATGCAACAGGTTCTTTTGAAACGAGCATTGGCAAAAAAAAAACGGCCATAATATGCTAACAGACATGAAAGTGTAATAATCCATCATGACAACACTAGGCTGAAAAGTTTTGCCTCAACTCTCAGAAAGGCAAAGGTCAAAGCTGACATTGACCAATACTTTGTATAGATTTATATTGTACAAATACAAGGTGGCGCAAAAGTAATCCTCCTATCAGAAAATGCTATAAATTTTGCGCAACTTGATGAATTGGGATTGCAAAACATGTGGTTCCAACAGGACGGTGTAACGGCACACACTGCACATGCCACAACCGATATGCTGAAGGTTGCATTTCCCGGGCGCCTAATCTCCCGTTTTGGCGATTTGCACTGGCCAGCAAGATCGCCTAATTGGAAGTTTACTTCTGCGCCTCCTTGTATTTCAAAATACAGTCGAGCCTCGATTATCCGTGAACGAATCGATTTTCACGGTTAATCGAACAACAATTTTAATTATACAGTTTTTTTAATATTTTTATTATTTAACAAGTGAACATTGGTGTACGTAACATTTAAAAAAAAATTAATTCTTAAAACTTTGTATCTGCAAAAGCTAAATATTTGAAAAATTTCCAAATTTTTAAGTTATACATCCAATAATAGATTTAGATTTAGCTCATAAATATCTTGTATATTTATGCAATTAAGTGAAAATAAAATCATAAACACTTTTATAAAACGTATGAATATACTATAACTTTATTATATTTTCTTCAACCTTTTTGATATTTATTAAATAATTTGTAAGCTTGAGGTCACTGTTTTTTATAAAAGATTTATATATTTTTTTATTTATAATGAACTCGATATTTCGATTTCCTTTGGAAATTTTCTTCAAGAGTATATTTAAAAATAACAAATTTTTTATGTGTAAATATTTTGATATAAGTTTGAAAGGGGTTGACAAAATTGAAAAATATGTTTAAAAGAAAAATAATTTTAAATTTTCAATAATAACATTTTGGAATGATAACATTTTTTAAATACATAAATTGTGTTAATTTCTCCTATTATTAACATTTATATTTTTCTTCAGCCAAGTTTTCTGTGTCTTTTTTAAAATTTATTCTTTTTTCTGATGGTACATTATTGATATGTAACATTTCTAACATGTATCTTCGTTTTGTATGATTTTCTGTGTTCAATATAGATGTGTTATCGATATCTGGATAGTGGTTTAAATCTCTACAATGGGTTGATAAAGCTGTTTTTTGTGTTGAATTATAATTTTTTATATTTCTGGTCATGTCCTGCTAATCTAGTTTTAAGTTTCAATATGTTTTGCAACAATAGGCGTATGATTTATATTAAATTGTTATTATGAATAATACGCCCTGAACTAATAAAAATAACTTAAAGTGAGTTAACCTAATAACCACTGCCTTAGTTAAGTAGAGATGAATAGAAAATGCTTAGAAGTAAATATAAGTATATGAAATTCAAATATTTGACATTATATGCAATTTATTACATGGTGTTTGGTTGCCTGATATTTTTCTTCAAAGCTAGTCATTTGTAACCCAGCAAAAACTTTACTTACATTTTAAATTTTAATGACTTCCAGAATTCATTATTTCGCAGCTTTATTCGCCACTATATATTAAATAATTACTTATAAATATCTTATATATATAGATATATATTATAGCTAAATCCAAAAAATTTACTTCAAATAAATAGATTTAGAGGAGTTAGTCCGCTTTCACACGTTTCAATGCTGACTCTTCTAGCAGGTTTTTTTTTTTTTTTTTGATGAAAAGGAAAATAGAATAAAAGTGGTACATACTTGAAGTTACTTGTCAATTTTCTAAAATTTCTAAACAGAATTGAACAAAAACTGGCCAGCTAAAACTGAAATGTGTGAAACAGCACTTAGTATATGATTACAAATCTTTATTAATGTCTATTTTGCAATAAGTTTCCTTAATGTTTATTAAATTTGTTTATTTATTTTATACCTTTTTGTTGTAATCAGCCTACAACTATATATTTTTATAAAGTTTTTAAGTATAAAAATAAGCTACTAAGTTTTAGGTTAAAGGCGGCAAAATTATAACGTATAATTTTTTGACATTGCGAACAAAAATAACTACTTTTTCCAGTAGATTTGTAAGTAGTCTGATCGACAATTTCCTATTAATTTTGAACTTAATTTATAAGTGAAGTTTTTGCCACGAAACGCTTTCGGATATCATTCAAACAGTACCAAATATTGTGGGAAAGAAATCCTCTATATTGTTTGCCATTTTTAATTTAAATAAGAAAAGGTTTATATTTAGTATATCCCTACATTAAGAATTTCATTTTAATAATTATAAAACAAGATTTTTATGGGTATTCTAGTTATTCCCGGAAGTGGTTTAGATAAGAGATATAAGCAATTGTGTATTGATCTCACCAAAACCTAGTTGTATGATTTTTACAACTGGAGTTTTTTATAAAAGACCTTAGCATAAATTAGTATTGTTTAAAATTTGAGTAGAGTATAAAAGCTACAATCGTTCTAATTAGTAAATATATACTCGTATTCAATATGGGGAAGTAAAAAGAATACAATGATAAACTTTTTTAGGAAAAAATTAGTATGAGAGCCAGTACCAGTCTTGAACCGTTGCACTCTGGGTAGGATTTTTTGGCATAAAGTAATTTTTTTTTGATTCATATTTTGAAATTTAACTGATTTCTTTGATCTAGATACCCATATTAGAAAAAAAATTATTAAATATAAATTTTGGTGACAACCCTTTCTTGCTGGCAAGCTTTTAAAGTCAGCTGATTAAATATCCCTGGCGGTAAACATCAGCTGAGTTCCAGTGCTTATGAAAGTTGAAGTTGAATAAAATTAAAAAGTGTTGTTATGGAAAATATTAGTGGAGGTATGTAAAATTATTACCTGCTACCAATTTGGTCATTATTAGGTGTTGTTGTCACATTGTGCAATGTTTTATTTATGTATAATATTAGACTGAACATAACATTTATATTTGTGTTTCGTGGATTATAATTTTTGAAGAGCAAACCAGTGCAAAAACCTGCAAATGACAACTTATTAATTAAATTGTGTAGATTAATGAATAACTAACCATTATTGCTCCCATTTGCTCCATTTAAAAATAATTGCTTTTTTAAGGTAAAACCTAGTTGAATGTCGGCCAGATCGGCTATATAGCAGCTATATGAAATAGTGCACTAAATCATATGAAACTTGGTAGATAATCTTGGGAGCATAAAAAATGTACACAAACCAAATTTCAATTCAACAGCTTTTAAAGTAGAGTTTATGCCAAAATAAACGGAAAAAATCATAGTGCGTTGCTTACAATTTTCATCAGAGTTTGGCCAAAATATATAAAGAAAATATTCTTTTGAGGTTATCTCACATTTAGGTAACATTTCATCCTTTCATCTAAACCCTTCCTTACAATTTTGTAAGTGTACAGAACGTACATACATATGTTGCATTTACATCTTCGTTCAAGTATTAGAGATGATGTAAATGCAACACCTGCAAAACTTGTATATGGTAAAACTATTCGTCTACCATGCGACCTACTTCAAAATTCTACAGAATTTTCACCAAATAGTGATTTTGTTCAAAATCTTAAAACTCAAATGAACATGCTTAAACCAGTGGATGTAAAGCATAAATCTAATAAATCAGTATTTATTCACAAGAATTTATAAAGTTGTGCTTTCGTTTTTGTTCGTAACGATGCTGTAAAGGAACCTCTTCAACAGCCTTATGATGGTCCTTATCGAGTCTTAAAGAAGGCGGACAAATTTTTTACCTTAGACATAAATGGATGCAGTAAAGTCATATCCATATATCGACTAAAACCAGCATTTATGTTTAATTCTGAAATAATCTAAGAGCCAAAGTCTTTTACCATTCAACTAAGACGAACACAAACTTCCAATATGAATTCAACAAGGCCAATTACAAATAAGACAAGAATTCCAAAAAGAGTCAAATTTTCGAGAGTCAAATAACAAACTCTCTGGTGGGGGAATATATGTAGCAACTACTAGATACTCTACCATAAAATACCTGTTTTAAAAAATAAAATATAAAAATAGTTTCTTTGAAATTTTTGTAAAAAATATAAAAAAAAAAAATAAAAAATATTTTAGAGTCTTGAAAAATATTTTGAAGAAACAACATTGTTTTAAACATAAACGCCAGGCTTTTTCCCGAATTTTATTCGACATTTCTCTATTTCAGACTTACTCAATTTGAACCATGGAGAGATACACAATCCAACAACGTGTTAAAGTTATCCAGACTTATTATGAAAATGGGCGTTCAAATCAAATATGCAGATATGCATCGTGCAGTGAATGATCAATTTTCGAAGAAAATCATCTTCAGTGATGAGGCACATTTTCACCTCAGTGGATTCGTCAATAAACAGAATTGCCGCATTTGGGCGAATAAGAATCCAAGAGTGATTGTCGAAAAGCCAATGCACCCACAAAGAGTGACTGTTTGGTGCGGTTTATGGGCTGGCGGCATCATCGGGCCGTATTTTTTCCAAAATGAGGCCGGTCAGGCAGTTACTGTGAATGGTGTTCGCTATCGTAAGATGATAACAAACTTTTTATGGCCCGAATTGGAAGATATGGATGTGGACGATATGTGGTTTCAGCAGGACGGTGCCACTTGCCACACAGCTAAAGAAACAATGGCTCTTTTGCGCAACAAATTCAATGGCCGTGTTATCTCACGTAATGGCGATGTCAATTGGCCGCCAAGATCATGTGATTTGACACCGTTGGACTTTTTTCTTTGGGGTTATTTGAAAGAAAAGGTGTACGTCGATAAGCCAGCAACAATTCAAGAGCTAAAGGATGAGATAATTCGGCACATTAATGGCATAGAACCTCCATTATGCCTCAGGGTAATCCTACATTTGGACCATCGGATGGAGGTGTGCCGCCGTGGTAGCGGCGCCCATTTGGCCGATATTTTATTCCATGCATAATTGAGTAATACCAATATATCATAATGAAATAAAATTACAATAATTTCCTAAATAGTTTGTGTTTTATTCAAAATCAACATCGGCCCTTGAAATTTAACCACCCGTTATAACAATATTTGGATGTGTTACAGACAGAGTGATCAATATAACCACCATATTTTTGGTGGTGGGTAATTTTCTTAATTTTAATTTTATTATAAAGCATAAATATTATTAAATATTAAATTAGAGAAAATTTCTTATTATTTTGGCTTGAGTTCATTTTAATTGCTAAATCAAAGCATACAATTGTAAAGTTATATTTTTCTAGACAATTAACAAAGCCAAAATAATAAGAAATTTTCTCTAATAATTAATATAAAAAGTTCAACCATCATTATGACAAAAAAAACAATAGTCTCTACAAATTTTTAGAAAATTATGATTCTACATCCAAATTTTATGGAGGTGGCTTTTTATCTTTGAAATTTTATTTGTAACGATCTCCCTTGATTGGTCAAGTTTGGCACTGTGTAATGCAAATATCAAATGGTGTGGTTTGAGTGACTATAATTTTCAACTTGTTTGTTTATAAATTTTTACCACTTTAGTGGAGAGTAGAAAAAAGATTATCTCATTATCTCATTAACTCAAACAAGATATCAAGTTTATTTCATTTCGTTTGGCCAAAATAAATTATCTACAATGTAAACATTACACCATATAATGTAAAGACGTACTTTTAGCATCGTCAACTCTATGATAGCAACAAATTGTTTTGTAGAGCCATTAACTTGCTACATGGACATTAGTATTAACTTAAAATAAATAAAAATGTAGCATGTAAACTAACACAGGCACTATTGTACAAATTGCTATTTAAACATCATTTAAATACTAACACTCGTAGTAAAAGTATTTATTTGTAGAATTTTTCAAATATTTATTTTAAATTGTTTAAATTGTTAACCTTTAAAAGCTTTAGCTGTTTCTATTTTAAAACAATTTCTTTTTTTATGTTCGGTAAACCGCACAGCACAAAACTTTTGTGTTGACTTTCAGAAAGTAACAAAATACGCATTTTATAGCAACTGACATTTAACAAAGTTTCGTTGGAGTACATCTATTGCAATTTGTAACCACGCAAGCATGAATGCATTGTTGAAGGAAAGTTAGATATTGCTATTTGTGTCTATTTTTTTTTATTCATAATTAAAAATATTTACGTTCCACATTGATGTTATAATTTAGTTTGTAGCCTTTTGGTATGAGATTCTTAAATCTATTAATATATTTGAAATGAAGTTAACTGCCCTTATTCACAAAAAATTAAAGTAGACTGACTTCAAATGTACTTTAAGAAAATTTTGTATGAACAGTTTATCTAAAAGCACAGAGAGTTTAAATATTAGTTTTTAGATATTTCGAAAGAAAAGTTTTGTGAGATATATGCGAGTATAACTTAAAAATATAGGGAATTTTTATTAAATATTTAAGTTTTATTTTAAAGTTTTTACAAATATATTCAAAGTAAGGCCATTGTTAGCTATAACCATTTTTCGAGGCCAAGAACGCTTTAAATCAATTTCGGTTCTTAACAAAATCTTATCACAGAGAAAGAAAGACAGTTCTGCATCGATCGAAACAAATAGTACTCGAACAGGACAAGCTCTGGACTATAAGACGGGTGAGGCATATCTTCCCAACCACTTCTTTCTGGAAGTTTTTCGGCCACTGTTCACTCCAAGCGTATCAGTTGCATTGTGTACAGGTCGCCTGTGATATAATTCCCAGATTTTAGCAGCTCATATTAGACATAAACCTTTTGGTCCTAGCAAATACAGAACATTCGGATTGTTGGCCGGACTTTACATACGAACTCTTATGTTTCAGATTATCATAATGGATTCATTTATCATTGCAGATATTGATTCGGTGCAAAAATTATTGCCATGCTAAGTTTTTTTAAGGTCTCGATTCATATGGTACCCAATTTCTCTACTTTTGGATGAATCCTGAGTTTGTCAGCAATCTTCATGCAGTAAAGCCTTCAATTATTGGTTTTAAACTTTATACTTGGCTGGCTTGGTTGATCATTGTTTTCCATGTCAAAATCATGATTTCTAAATCTCACAAACCGTGTGTCGCACGTTGAAACTGATGGAGAATGTTCACCATAGGTCTCGGTGAGAATAAGTGAAGTGAAATATAAGTTCCTAAACACAAAAAACGCAAATAATACGCCATCTGTGTGTGAATCCTGGATTTTTAAGTTACACATCCAATATTTGTTTCATACCCTATCAAATTTTGGCTTTGTGTATATCTTATAGTTTAATATAAGCACTATTGATCCAGTTCAACTGTTATTCAATCTGACATATTTTTTGTAACAGCAAACAACATAACAAAATATAGAAATCTACTTATTTGTATTGTGATTTATTTTAAGTACAAAGTTTTTTTAAATTAATAAACTTTTACTAATTGATATAGAGAAAAAAAGGTATGACCAATATTGCCTTTTTAGTTAAGAGCAAAAAACTAATTTGTAATAAGGCAGAAAATCGTTATATTGATCAAGTTTCTCAAATACATTTCACAAACAATTTAAATTACGAGAGCAAAATGAAATATACGACTATACACAATAATGTCTTACATCATATGCAAATATATTTTATTATAATTTTAAATGTTTCTACATATCCATATAGGTATGTATATACAATCTTTAGCATTTTACCACCCACTGTTCACTTTTCCATCAGTATGAGTTTATTTTTTTTTTTTTAATTTTTAGCAAGTAAAATTTATTACTTTTGCATAAATTTGTATAAAGATTCCTTTTTCTTTTGTACAATAAATAGCTTGTTGTTGCCTTGTGAAAATATTGTAATATTTCATATTGTTTTATTACGAAATAAAACAATTTGTCTTTTGCATTCAACCATATGGCAGTCATTTGTATACATACGCATACAAACTCTCCGACACACTGTACTGTATTTATTCATATAAATGTGTATATGTAGTAGTATACACGTTTACATGCATGTATGAAAATGACAAAGAAATTCCATGTAATTTTAAACAAATCGTGAATATTATTTTTAATTTAACAAGAAGTAACGAAATCTTCCATTATGAGTTTAATTTTATAGCGATGGTGTGTGAGATATAAATATTTTTTGTACATGTTCTTTAAACTTCAACTTAAAGTATTAAATATTTATTGTATATGCTAATTAGTTAAACAAAACACAAGACTAAAAACTCTATCTCATTTTGTGTAATATGTATTTAAAAACTTTTTATTTTTATTTTTTTTTAATAACAAACAATTACATACTTAATCGTAAGATTCGATCCCACGCATCCTCAGCCAATTAAAAACAAGTAAGAAAGTATAGTCGGTCTAGCCCGATCATATAATAGCCTACACCCAGTATATGTATATAACAATTTTCAGAAATGTGCGCTACATGGGAGATATAACCTATTGTGGATCGATCATCCAAAATTTAGTGCCATGATGTCTGTGAATATAAATATTACATGTGTTAAACTTAATGTCTATATAAATGCTTTTAAAAGATTTATGGAGCTTCAATTGAATTACGGAGAGGGTCTTATATGGGAGTTTTGAATAATTATGGACCAACCATTATAAAATTGTACCGTGTTATTTGTATACATATGAAATATATTTGGGTTCAATATTATTTGGATACCAACATTTTTTAGAAATTTATGATCGTTAAAGTGATTTTCGGAAGTGGACCTTATATGGGAGCTACGACTAATTATGGACCGACCATTATAAAATTGTACCGTGTTATTTGTATACATATGAAATATATTTGGGTTCAATATTATTTGGATACCAACATTTTTTAGAAATTTATGATCGTTAAAGTGATTTTCGGTAGTAGACCTTATATGGGAGCTACGACTAATTATGGACCGACCATTATAAAATTGTACCGTGTTATTTGTATACATATGAAATATATTTGGGTTCAATATTATTTGGATACCAACATTTTTTAGAAATTTATGATCGTTAAAGTGATTTTCGGAAGTGGACCTTATATGGGAGCTACGACTAATTATGGACCGACCATTATAAAATTGTACCGTGTTATTTGTATACATATGAAATATATTTGGGTTCAATATTATTTGGATACCAACATTTTTTAGAAATTTATGATCGTTAAAGTGATTTTCGGAAATGGACCTTATATGGCAGCTACGACTAATTATAGAAACTGATTCTGAGTCGATCGGTATACTTTAAGGTGGGTATTGGACCAATATTTCTGGGCGTTACAAACATCAGCACAAATCCAATATACCCTCCCCACTATGGTGGTGTAGGGTATAAATATCGAGCTATTGTCAAGGGAAATATAAACAGAGTCGCGGATAGATCATGATGTTTTTAAAGTGATCTTGAGTTTTTTAATGCTTTATTCTATTTTGATAAGAAGCGGTTTTATAGAAAAAAAATTACAATTTAACTAAATTTACAAATAACAATTTATTATTTTTTATTCGAACAGTTAATTTTAAATTTTTGATATTTATTTAGTCGGGCTCGAGTTCATTAAATTTAATTTTCAGTAAATTAGTTTTACTGAAGGTAGGAATTGTTTTACAACTTGAAAAATTTTTATTGATAATTTTGATAAATAATCATAAAATCTGAATAATAGTTCAAAAGTTATTAACTGCTTTATTTATATTGCACGCATCTATTAATACATATGAACTTTGAACCTATTAAAAACCAAATTGAAAAGAATTTCAAAATTCTAGAGAACTTTAAATTTTGCATAGCTATGGCAAACTTTTATACCAAATATTGTTGAAACTTTCTTAACTTTTCGTCCTGTTCAGCAGCAAACGGTATCACTTAGTCTGTAATAGATTGTGGAATTTAATATTTTTTAATTAATTTTTTTCATTTTGAGTGAAAGATAATTTTTATCCCTTAAATATTAAAGATACGTCTGTAAAGCATAGGGTTTCTTACATCCTTTTAGGGACTTTCAAAAATAAAAATTTTATATATTCTATAAATTATATTTTATTGAGGTCATTCATTTGTAAAGCGTTCTTCTCATTAATAGGTATAATAACGACAAATTCAATTGAGATCAAAAATTATCATAAAATAAATATTCTTATTCAAAAGACTCAAAAACGATTATAAAAAAATAAAATAGTATAATTTTTTTAATTTATTTAAGTACTTGTATAAAACATAAATCATTTAAATAAAAAAAAAACTTATTATCAAATCATCGTATGCAAGTGTTGCAGACTAGTTTTTTATGTTCTCTACTCGTACACACAGGAGTTTGACATTTGACATGTCATTTTCGACATTCGTCGAATGTTTTAAGGACAAAATCCACTGTATTTTCTTTTTTGGAACAGATTGATCATGGCTATTCTCTAGGTTACCTTCGGCGTTAACAGGTACTAAATTTTGAATGTTGTAAAGGTATTGTTAGATTCAAGCAAGAATGATATAATAAAGATTACGTCATGCGCATGATTTCCCGTTATGTTGCTTAGAAGTTCCATTCTAAGGGTTACCAAGAATGTTTCATGTGTTAAAATTAAAAATGTACGTTTTATGCGAAGGTTGCCAACTACCTTGCACTTGAAATCTCTCTGAAAGTTCTAAAATAAAAGCTGTTTAAAAAAAAAAACAACAAAAAATATAAACATGAAGTGTTTAGTGCAGAGATGATCATTTCATAGTGCAATTGCTTATTGGCCCAACCCACTACTTTGTAATGCTCTTTTAATTCAGTTGCCTTTCACAAGGCAAATGGTACACATGCTAAGCGGATGCTATAAATGTTTTTAAAATACAGTCCGTAAAAAAATTATGGTACCATTACGAAAATTTTTCGTAATAAAAAATGCATTTGTTAATTCTCAATGCCTTTTTTGTTATAAAACATTTAAAGGTCCCTGGGAAACCCTTTTTTAAATTTTCAAGATAGGTTTAAAGGTTTTGATTTTCAAGATAGGTTAAAAGATTTTGAACCATTTCTTGATCTTTTTAAAGCCCCCTTTAAAGTTGAGGTTACAAAATATGAGTTCAAAATACAAACGGAACTCATTATTTTGCAAAGCGAAATAATTTTTTATTATTTTTTAAACCGAAACAATTTTTTACGTTTACTATTTTATAAAAATCTTTCGTATACTTTTTCGTTTTACTGTACTTTTAAATTTCTCTCATTTTCTCACCAATACATAAGCTTTTGTATTTTGATCACCTCTGGTTTAGTGAGAAAATACAAGCAAAACAACAGTAAAAAACAAGTGAGAAAAAATTAGCCAATGGTAACACAGAACGTGTGATGTCACAGTTCCCAAATGCGCAGAACGCGCGTTGGCGTAATCTTTATTTTATCATTCTTGGGTTCAAGGAAAGCTTTTTCATATATTATCTACAAGTTAAAGGCTTTTGATTAGCAGAAATCGTTTTGTGCGAGTAAATCACATATCGCACTTGTTCATTAAAAGTAACAACTCAAAATTTTCAAATTTTCACTTTTTGCAAAAAACCAAACCAAAGAGGTCATATCTAGCCACTGTAAAAATTTTAATTTGACTTTTCTTCCATGAAAAAAAACGTTATGACTACTTTAGTCTCAATTAAAGGGAGACATTTTTAGTTGTTTGCAAGTACTTGAGCAAAACAGATCAAAGTTTTTTCATACAAAGTGCGACATTTGGAGTTGTCGTTTTTTTCGACTATCAACGGTTTGTATAAGTTGTGTTTTAATTTTGTGTCATTACTCTTTATTTGCCATTTTGATGAAAAAATTTTTTCAGAAAAAGAATAACAACTCAAAAAGTCCGAAGTCCTGCCAGTATTTTGGCCTTTTGAGGTACTCCAACAATGTCTATTTTTACTTTTTATAGTAGCTTGTGGGAACTGTATTATCCGTTTAAAAGTCGTAGCAGCTGGAGTGGACTCACGTACCTCGTCTGTTATTTGGCTAGAAGTTGTAGTAGCGTGTTTTCATTTTGCTAATCAATTTGTATACTCTCGTCTTCTATATCATTTTGAAAATCATCATCTTCTATTTTATTTTCTAATTTACTTACTGTTTTGGATAAAACTGAATCATCCAAAACAGTTTCTAATACAGCAACAATTTCTTCATCATCCCAACAACGTTTACACGTCATTATATTTAAAAAAATTTCAAACAAAATAAATACCCAAAAATTACATTAAAGATAACAATACGTCTCCGAGACGTATGATTTTTAATTTTTCAGAAACCAGATCGACATACCGCATAAAAACAACAACCACTAGCAAGCTACTGAGACTAACTACGAATACTGAGCATTCATTCTCATATATAAAACAACAAAGATAGAGTACAAAATTAAAAAGACATATCTTATCTTTCTAGGGCTATATATCGCAACCTAAATACAAAAGGGTCACAACTCAAAATACATACTAAAATTTTCAGGAGAAACAAAAAACTGCATCGTACACAAACAACACACTTAACATAAAAATAGATACACTTGTATTTTTCCAGTTAAAGAAGATCGTTATGTGAAAGAAATTTTTGCAGTAGTTGGAGATGTGTACTCTGAATTAGTTTATAGAAAAAAGTCAGTTTTGGAAAATTTTGCGTTGTGACCCTTTTGTATTTAGGGTGCGATATGTTCGACCAGTGAGGTGGTCACATACTTAGCAGAAGGAGATGTTGTTTTTTCTGAAAATGGCGATTAAGAAATCCTAGATAATGACTATGAATTAGGAAATGTCATCAGAGTATAAAATATTAATCAGCGTTTACGATTTTGAAATTACAATTGTACAAATCCAACATAAGGAGCTGTTTTGCAACTTTGGTAAATTATATTCTTTAATTTTTTGTACTCTAATTAACGATATTCGTCCGCCTGGCAGCCACACTATAGGTGCAAACTACAGCTCTCAATTTGGAACATATTTCGATAGTATGAGCATTTATTTGGTCCAAAGATGACTAGTATTGAAAGTAATTGAAATTGGTCCTCACGAAATATAAGTTTATCGTTCAGAAATGTTTCATTATCAAACAGATTTTGCAACGGATAAGTTCTAATATCCATAATATATTAAAACAGCAAATGATGGATATATTTAGAACGAGAGTTGATGAAGTATGGCACCCACCATACCAATATTTTTGGTGAGATTTATGTATGTATGTATATTAAATAATTATTGGTAAGTACCCTTTTATGAGGGCTATGGATTATTGTTGGTCTATCATCACAAACTTAGAATAAGTTATTTCTGTTTAACAGAAAAGTAATTAGTGAAAAATCCATTTTCCTTTAACGAAATTTCCTTGATCAGGCCCTATATGGAAGTTATGGTCAATGGACGATCTGTCTAAAATACAGGAAAAATACTTGGGGCGATTATTTTATTCATTTATTTATGTTTTCTGGATGGCATCTTATATGAAATCTATTTTAAATTAGAAACCAATTGTTAACAAACTTTTTTTTTTTGGACCAGCACTCAGGGGACGACCCCTACTTATGCAATGCATTGTGTTGGAACTAGGAAAATATGTTATGGGAGGGAGGATAGAGGGAGTAGTGTTTGTGAACATTTGACTTGAATTTTCCTATATTGAAAGTAGTAGGGAATGCTTCTGCTGGTAGTTTATTCCACATACGGACAGTACGGCTAAAGAACGAATTTTCCCTGTAGTGTGTTGTGCGATCAACTGTCCAAGCGATCACAAATGGGTGAGCCCTGATTGAAGAACGTGTATTACGTAAAAAATTACATGTTTCAGGAACAAGTTCCCTGATTTCAGCAGAACACATTACATTACAGTAACGATAGAACAGTGAAACAAAACCCACATTGCGACAATGCTCCAATGAATCAATAGAGTTGGATACCCTACTGTCACCGATAAGCATCTTCGCCCTCTCCTGTACGCGGTCGAGTAACTCCAAAATAGACTTCGAAGCACCGGCCCATACATGAGAGTTGTATTCCATATTCGGCGGAATATATGTAGGTGGTGTAAATAGTAAGAAGATCATATGGAGTGAAGTATTTTCTACACCAAGACAACTGAGCGCTTCTTTTGACACTTGAAAAATCTGTTTGGTTCAGCGGACATCACACTGGATTCTCATGCCTAGAACGTTAAGAGCGTCTGATTCCTTAATATTTACACCGCCCATAAAAACAGATGAAACAACATGATCTGTTGTGTGTTTGTGCGTTAATAAACAACACTGAGTCTTGCGTGCGTTTAAATCGACCCTGTTCGCATAACCCCATTCCGAGATTGTCCTAAGATCGCGGCTCAGCGTATCATTCATATTCCAAAGGGTTTGGTCTATGGTTAAATGAGTATGAATGGCAAATGTTGCTGTCATCTGCAAAAGAATAGATAGGGTTTGAAGTTTGACATAGAAGGTCATTTATAAAGATGAAACTTATAGTTTGAGTTTGTGTTTAATATATGTATTTATGAAGACTTAACTTAGTTGTATGTGGGCTGGGAAAAGTAAAAGCTGTTTGTGGAAAGTATGGTTTGTGGAAAATAGTGAACTATAGTTTGGATGCAACATTTACAAGAACGGCCGGACATCAATTAATCGAATCAGAGAGTGACAGTGATCATGCATTATGCGATGGGATAATATATTTTTGGCGATACAAACACAAAGATAGTGTTATAATTTTGTATGTATTGCAATAACTATGACTACAGTTATTTCAATATACTAAAGGTAAATTTACTCGAGCTGGTGAAAAGATATGCATCAAATGCCAGTATGAAGTGACATCTAAGTATTTCAACATATACATAATCATAATATAAATACATACAAATATGAATATGTAGATATATATATGAAGGTATACGAGTGTATTAAATTTATTCCGAAAACATGCATCTGTACATTAGTATGTGAAACTGAAACAAACACATACTTATTTTATATAAAAAGGGAAATACAAAAAAAAAAAAAAAACGAACAATGTAAATAAAATGTATTTGGCAACATAGTAAAATTATGTGACATATTTAGTAAGAAAATGCTCGTACTTGTAATGGGAAAACACGTCAGAAAAGATGTTGTTGAACAAATGCTTCTGTTATTTTGGAACTCTTGTCACGCATTTGTATGACATTTATGTCAAGAGAAGAGTTATTTTTTCACTTTTTTTCATATTGTTCCTGTTTTCAACAAGCACTTTTCAAGGATTATTCTGTATACGAGTACGTATGTAGTAAGAAAACAAAAGCATTAACAGAATGATTGTTACGGAAAATTTTGTTTTCTTTTTTTTTTCAAGTTTGTTTGCAAAATAATAGAAAAACAAAGTCCTTGAAAAAAAACTTTAAAATATTAAAAACCAAAATAATGAAGTTTACTTTTCGTTTTCAAAACAAATATTTTTAAATCTCTGCAAGAAATAAGAAACAGCAATCTTATTATATTAACGATGAACATGTAATTATTTATTTACAAAATTAACTTAAATTTAAAAATTATAATCTAATTGTTTAATATGGAACTATAGCTACTTACCCCCTTATTCAAAAACGATTATTTAATTTAACAAACGTTTATTAAGCAAATTTTTATATGCAAATCTGCCTTAATAAACGTTTGTTAAATTTAATAGTCGTTTTTGAATAAGGGGGTTAGGCTTTAAGTTTGACTTGATTATAATTTTATAATTATATTAAATGAAGTTGTAAATGATGGCTTTTTTAGGAATTTAATTATTGTCTTAATGTTATTTAATGTTGGGTTACAGATTAATGAATAAATCTTGTCTTATATTTTGAATATCTGAACATTTAATCGTATAATTTTTTTATATCTTTGAAAGTTTTTGTATTTGTTTGTTTGTTTGTTGCGCAAGCACTCCTGAACCGATTTTAATGAAAGTAGGCATTATTTTTTTTTCATGAATTAACCAGTAAATGTACGGTCACATTTGGTAAATATTTGCAGAAGAAGACGTTACCACTAAATAACATATATTTGAACTCGTTTATTTATGTGAAAAAAAAACTTTTCCTATTTAGGCCAAAGCACAACAAATATTTAGTTTTAATTTATTTGATGCTGTTTGATCTTGCGAAACTTTTGTACGAGCAAACAACGTCAAACAAATTTATGCTAAAATATAAAAATATTTGTCAAATGTGACCGTACCTTAAGGAACAAAGTGGTATCTTTGTTACTTAAACAACCAATCCCAACGGCTAAACCGATTTTAAATAAATTTGAAACCTTTTTACTTTACTTAATTCGGCTTGTGGTCTCTTTTATTAAAAATATAAAAACTCTTGTTCGTTTATAATTTTTTTATTTTATTCGAGTCAGAGAAAGAAACTTAAGACATTAACATCGGACAACACTGTATTAAACATTAAATTATATTTCTTCCCTGAAGATGAACAACAAAGTTGGTCGAAATATTGGAAACGAATAAAATATAATAAAAATTAAAAATGAACAAGAGTTTTTATATTTTTTTTAATAAAAGAGACCCCAAGCCGAATTAATAAAGAAAAAAGATTTTTAACAATATAAAAGGTCTACATAGCTAATAAAAAAGAAATTTGAAACGTTGATAGATCTACGTCAATATGCTATATTTGTTTTCATAACTTGGACCAGGTTGGGATAAAAGGGAAAAAATAAATTTTATTAAAATGTGCAACGCAGTGAAATCTATTTTTCAAACTTGGACCAGGAAGTGATATCTTGGGTAAAAACCAGTAAACATTTTTAAAATTGTTCTCTGAAATAATGTTTGTCCTTGTTAAAAAGCAACAGAAATCTTTTTTTTAGCTCTCTGTACTTACAAAGTTGTGTATTAGAAAAATACATTTTTGTAAATCTATCATCAGGGAGGAAAAAGTGGAATTTTGTGTTTAATCTTAATAAGTGATCTACAGATCGAAGCTTTATATATCGATATATTAAAAGACTAAAAAAAACCTATCAAAAACATAGATTTGGGAAATTTTAAACTAAAGATTTGTGTTTTTGTACTTTTTTGGAACATTTTGTGTCTGTTGTTTTAAGAAAACCAAATATGTGTTGTATGCCAGATGAATTTCAAAAAAAAAAAATCGTCAAAATCCTAATAAAAAAAAATCGTCATTTCGAATTTTAAAAATCGCAAAAAAAATCGGAAAAATAAAAAAGTCACTATTTCTAATAGTATTATTAAATTTGTATTTAAACGAAAACATAAAAATTCAAGTTTATATCAAAATACATAAATTTCAACTTTTTAAATAAGAAATCACAAAAAATATTTATACCCTACACCACCATAGTGGGGAGGGTATATTGGATTTGTGCTGATGTTTGTAACGCCCAGAAATATTGGTCCAACACCCATACAAATGTCTCCCTATACAAATGTCCTCCCGAAATAGGAGTTTAAAGATCATAAATATTTGAATTATGCAAGTATCCAAACAAATTTCATCACAATTGAATGGTAAATAAAGCCAAATCACATCTACGAATTTTGTGCAGATCGGTCCATAATTAGTCGTAGCACCCATATAAGACCCACTTCCGAAAATCACTTTAACTCTTTCAAAAATGTTGATATCCAAATAATATTGAACGAAAATATATTTCATATATCTAAAAATAATACTTTCCAATTTTATTATGATCGGTCCATAATTAGTCGAAACTCCCATATAAGATCCACTTCCGAAAAAGTTTTGTTAATTAAATTTATTTGGTTGAATATTATTTCGACGCTTTCTTAAAATAGGAGAAGTTTTTTGTAGAATTTCCCCATTGAAATTCAGAAATTGTTTCCGCTAAATATTTTAGTGAATGGAATTCTTCAACATTTAAAATTGCTTTTTATGTTTACAGATAAATAAGTAGTTTCTAGTATCCTGGCGCATATATAATATATTTGGAATTATTATACATAAACTTCACAATTGTCAATAATTAAAAAAATATTACTATTATTTAGTTTTGTTTTTAAAATATGTCATGTTCTTCTTAATATTTATGATATTAAATGAGAAAAATAGTTGTTGTCTCACAAAAGGGAGTATTTGGTAACAAAAACATTAATAAAACAAATGATTGAAAATTTTTATAATTCGCAAAATCGTCACTTTCAACGAAAAAATCGTCAAATCATCACACTGCTATTCGTCAAATTGAGGATAAATCGTCAAATCTGGCAGCTATGGTTGTAGCTTTATACAATCACAAAAATATGTTGGGAAGTTATTTCTTCATAATACGACACTTAAACGTTAACAACGGGTCAAAATGGGAATTTTGAATTTCTTTGAAATGAATCACCAACAGACTTACAGTTTTAAATATGAATTCTTATAATGAAATAATACCAAACAGCATATATTTTAGCATATATTTTTTTTTTTTTTTTTTTTTTTTTTTTTTTTTTAGCCTTTATTTATTTATTGAATCTTCATATAATGAAATGACAATAAGTATTCAAATCTTAATACTAAAGAGAAAATAATAAGCCCAGCCAGTGCTAGACAAAAATTTTATGATACTAAAAAAATTTCACATCAACTGATCCAGTCATCTATGTTGCGCTTGAGTTAAAGCAAGGGTATCCCTCCTTCTCAACCGATTATGGCCACTAAAGTTAAGGATGTCTCGTGCAAGTGGGTTTGGGTGGTGTTCAAGTTTGCTGACATACTTTGACGCGTGTTTTGTAAATTCATCTTTTACTACTGGCACGCATAGATCTTTGTGAATTCGAGAATTTTTAACATACCATGGAGCTGCAGTAATTATACGTAGAATTTTATTTTGACCCCTTTGAATTTTTTCAATGTTTGATGCTGAGGCAGTACCCCATAATTGAATTCCATAGCACCAGATTGGCTTTAGAATTGCATTGTACAACAATAGTTTGCAGTCCAACTTTAGTGAAGAATTTCTGCCAATTAGCCAATTAAGTTGCACTGCTTTTAATCTCATCTGTGTAAGTTTCGCTTCAATATGAGACTTCCAAGTTAAACGGCGGTCGAGGTGAATGCCGAGGTATTTGACTTCATTATGTTGAGGAATAATTTGATTATTTATTTTGATGAACGAGCAAGTTTCTTTTCGCAATGTGAAAGTGATATGAATACATTTCTGTTCATTAACCCTGATTTTCCAAAGCTCTAGCCAATTCTCTAGTTTATAAACATAATTCTGCAAATTCTGTGATGCTACTTGGTGGTCCTTATGAACGCTGATAAAGGCTGTATCGTCTGCGAAAGTTGACGTGTGGATTTTGGGGTCTGACGGCATGTCGGAGGCATAAATCAAATATAAAGTAGGACCCAGTATGCTACCCTGTGGCACACCTGTTTCAATTGGCTGAGCGGGGCTTAAAAAATTGCCTTCTTTGATTTTAAATTTGCGACCGTATAAATAGCTTTCCATAAGTTTATGGGTGTTAGCAGGCAGAGTTAATTTTATTTTGTGCATTAAACCGTCATGCCAAACTTTGTCGAACGCTTGGGACACATCAATGAAAAGGGCGGAGCAGTATTTTTTGTCTTCAAACGACCCTCTTATCACATTTACCAATCTGTGTGTTTGTTCGATGGTGCTGTGTTTAGCTCTGAAGCCGAATTGATGATTAGGAATGCATTCAGTGTCGTTCAGAATTGGAATCAACTTAGTCATTAACAATTTTTCGAACAGTTTAGAAATTGTCGGCAGTAGGCTAATTGGCCTATATGACTCTACTTTGGTGTGATCCTTCCCTGACTTAGGAATCATAGTGATCATAGACACCTTCCAATCTGCAGGATAGTATTCTAGGCGTAAAATAGCGTTGAAGATAAAGAGGATAATTCTTCTAGCTACACGAGGTAACTCCACAAGCATTTTATTGCTGATTTTATCCATACCTGGAGCCTTTCTAAGGTTCAGAGTACCAATAGCGCTTTGGACATCACCAAAGTTGAGTCTTAGAGGTACAGGAGGTCTAATAACGAGAGGTGGCAAATCAGATACGTTATTTGAGTTGTTTTTAGTAAACACATTTCTTAAATGGTTAACAAATAATGTCCCTTTCTCGGAATCGTTTCTAGCCCAGTCACCAGTCGGATTTCGCAAAGGAGGTTTTCCTCTCACTGGTCTTTTTAAACCTCTTGCCGCCCTCCATAACGAGTAGTCAGATTGTGGGGTACTATCAAGACCCTCCAAGTAGGATCTAAGTGAAGCCGTTCTTTGGGTTTCTAAAAAATGTCTTAGTATATCTCTGCATACCCGTAGCCTAGCTTTCAGTTCAGGAGACCTGTGAAGTTGCCACTCTCTTCTCATTCTTCTTTTTTCTGATAGGAGATGTTCGAGTTCAGATAAATAAGTTCTGTTTGTCCTATTTCTACATTCAACGTGATAAGTGGAAGCGTGATGCACAGCTCGTCGAAGGTCCTCGGTAAAGTTGCCAATCGACTCATCGATATCGTCGGTAGTTCTCAACAAAATATTTTCCGTGCAATGAGAACTTAAATACTTTTTGTATTTTATCCAGCTTACTCGGGTCTTAGTCATGTTTCTAAATGGAGACCCACACACTTGAGGGAAATGCATTGAAATGATAGTAGGAGAGTGATCTGAGGACAAGTCTAATGAAGGATCCACTTGCATCCATTCTACAGGGATATTTTTCACTACTCCAAAGTCAATAACATCGGGAATCTTCCGTCGGTCCGTCGGCCAGTAGGTGGGATGTCCGCTTGAGAGTACATCTAAGCCCATTTGAGCAATGGTGTTGAAGAGTACGCGACCCTTTGGGGTTACCAGACGTGAACCCCAAAATGTGTGTTTGGCGTTAAAGTCGCCAGCAACTAAAAATCTAGCTCCAAGGGAATTAAAGAAGTTATGGTATTGGTGTTCTTTTATTGAGAATCGAGGCGGAGAATAAATCGATGATAAAACAAATTTGTATTGACAGAATTCAATGCAAATGTTTGTTGCTTGGAGGTAATCCTCACTTATGTTATTCATTAGATAATGTTTTATTCTGTTCTTTATAAGAATTGCCGAACCTCCACAAGCTCTTCCGCGGGGATCTTTAGTATCGTACAACACGTAGCCATTAATTTTGAAGTACCCTGTCGACGTCAAGTGAGTTTCAGCAATCATCATAACATCAATCTGCTTATCCATCAGGAAGTATTCCAGTTCGTTTTTATGTTGGCGGAGGCCGTTCGCGTTCCAAAAACAAATTTTTAAATAAATCATTTCTTTAAAATGGCTTGCAAGATAGTGGATTGCATTTTCAGCATTTCCTGCATCATGGATGTCATGGTGGTCGTAAAAGTGTTCATAGTTTGAACAAGTGTCTGCAATGTTGTCTCTAGATTGTTGATATGTGGTTCAGAATATTGCGATATAGGTTCCTGCTCCAGACCTGGCATATTAGATTTGACCACGTTTGCGTAAGAAACTTGTCTAGAATTAGGAGCGTTTACGTGAGTAGTTGGTCGTACAATTTGAGGAAAATTTTTACTCGACGTGAAATTAGGTTGTTGAGGATGGTCAGGTAATACTGGCGACTTATTGGTCCTTATGCCCTTCAAATAAGTATAAACTGGACAACCTCTATAATTAGCGGTATGATTTCCTCCACAGTTACTGCATTTTTTTATTTTTAAGTCCGTTTTGGACTTATTACATTGAGCAGTTGCATGTAGTTCCCCACATGCAACACAAACAGACGGCAATTTACAATACGCTTTGGTGTGACCAAATTCTTGACAATTAAGACACTGGACGGGTCCAACACGCTTATGCGGTTCCTCTACGGTAATTCTACGATGCAGAAGATAAATAAGATTGTAAATTGGATGGGACTCGTTTTTCTTTAAGGCAACATCTCCAGGTTCCAATTCTACCCTGAACATGGGCTGAGGAATCTTTTCACGGTTTCTAATATTCACTACGCTCTTGATTTTGAACCCTTTGTCCATTAATCCGTTCTTTATCTCCGCAGGATCAACACATGGGTCTATACCCTTTAGAACGACTTGGAGTCCTTTTGCGCTTTTGAGCTGATAGGTATAGAAATCCCTGGTCTCCCTCTCCAACTGGTTGGACAATTTTCGAAAATCATCTTCCCTATTCACTTGGATCTTTGTCTCGCTGATTTTTCCATGTTTAATTGAGGTTACGCTAAACATGTTCTCACCTATTACAGCAACAATTCCTTGTACCAGTTTATTGGAAGTGGGCTCTCTCAGGTAAATTGGTGGGGGCTTAAACGTCTTTTTCGGTATTTCTGGGTCATCCGTCTGAAGTAGAGCAAATCTGTTTTGATCATTTGGCTTATCACTGCTGACGGTCTTAGGAACTTTAGAATTGGAAGACATTTGCGGAGATGTCGGGCTCCTCTGTCGCTTGAGAACGGTGATGTACTTATCCATACCTACTTGTTTTTTGGGTTTGACTGCACTATTTGATGAAGATGATGATTTCTCATCGGATGAGATAACTATATTGGGCGAACAGGAACGGCGCCGTATTTCGGCTTTTGTAGTGAGAAGAGACTCCACGGATTTTCTTAAGGATTCTTCCTCAGAGATCCATAAATTTTTTCTACTGTAGCTTAGCTCTTTCTCAGAATTACATCTGAGCGGGACACTCATGCAGTTGTTATGCGATTTTTAAATTACCGAAAAACCACTATAGATATTTTTCCACCTATTACGATATCTTTTTTTTATATATATATATATTTTTTTTTTCACTTATTACAAGTTTTTTTTTTTTTATTTTTTTTCACCTATTACGAAAATTCAGCCGCACTAAAAATAACACGTCCGACCAGTTCAAGCAACACAATGTGAATGTGATTTTAGCATATATGTAAATCCAAAGTTGAAGGGCCAAAAAGAGGAAATGTACTTTTTGTATAATTTGTTCTAAAGTAATAAAAATAGTTTTTTGGCTTTTAAGATTCTCTAAAATATTTATTTGCAAAGAATCTTTTCCATGAAACGACAGTTAGGCGTTAATCACTGATAATAATGAAAATTTCTACTTTTTTTTTAAATTTAGTGCATTAGTAAAAAAAAATTTGGAATATTTATATTGTTTTTAGTTAATCATCTGTATTTTCTGTTGAAGTCATAAAATTTGTATTGTCGCTCTTTTTTTTTATTTTGACAGTCAACCGTCAAGGATTATTAAGTGCATAAGATCTTAAGTATATATTTATTTAAGGGGTCAAAATATTAATAGACTTAAAAAATTATTAGCTTTAAAAATTAAAAAATTCAAATTTTTTGCTTTTAGTATTTTAATATAGGTCGATTCATTTAGACTTAAAAAAAAACATTAAAATAAAACTTAATGTCGGGATCTTCATTAATTGAGAGTTTATTTTGCGATTATACGATTAACGTAGACTTCCAAATCCTGTAAGTTGATGAAGATTAGATGTAATCTATGCGGGCGCGTATCTTCCAATGACCATATGTTGCTACAAGAGCTCTGGATTTTCGTAATACAAATGAATAATTCGAAATAGCGATACACTGATTAAAAATAAGATAACATATGATATGAATATATGACAATCTGCAAGAAAACTATGAATGAAAAAAACCTCTAACTTAATCATCCTTAAAATAAATATCTCTCGATGATGATTACTGACCAATAAAAAATTCTGGAAAAATGTGTATATTCTTTAGAACAATATTCAAGGGTATAATGTCTTATTCTATTTTTAACTAGAATGCCAGTATCACCATGTGCTTTACCAGCAGGAAGATTTGTGAAATGTAAACTGAATCCTAGAATATAAGAATTATATCTATTGATTAAATACGTCTCGGAAATTAACATCACATCTATACAGTTATTATGAATGAAGTGGGACTATTAGGATTTCTGTTGGTTCAAGACTTTTTTTTAATTTTCAAAAAACTCATTTTCTTGTCAGGACCATTCGAATAATTTGGTTCCGCGCTCTTAACAGCTCTTGTATAGTGTGTTGCGTGGATGTCATAAAGTTTGGCATGTTTTGATTAAGAGAGGTATTAATTTTATAAAGGTTTATTCATAATTAGTCAAAGCTCCCATATAAGACCCCCGAAAATCACTTCAACATGTACAAATCTTTTAAAAGTGTTTATATGTATAGACACAAAAAATATTTGTATGCCACTTAATTTTTTGGATGACTGGTAACTGTGTTTATACAAATACTGGGTATAGGGTATTCAATTGTCGTGCTAGACTCCTACTCATGCAATGCATTGTGTTGGAACTAGAAAAATAAGTTATGGGAGGGAGGATAGAGGTATATGTGAACATTTGATATGAATTTTCCGATATTTAAAGTGATAGGAGAAACTTCTGCAGGAAGATTATTTCACATATGAACAGCACGGCTAAAGAACAAATTTTCCCTGTAGTGTGTATATAGTGTACAATCGACCATGAATAAATGATACCTGACTGAAGAACGTGTATTGAGTAAAAAATACGTGTTTCGGGAACAAGTTCCCTAATTTCAGCAGAGCACATTCCTTTATAGTATCAATAGAATAGTGAAACTTTGTTAATTCTTTTATACTCGAAAATAATTCTGCCCGCTTTTAAAACTATCCTATATGTGTAGTGTGTACTCAATCTAAGCTGTTCAGCAATATTAGATTAATTATTTTTTTACATTTAGTGTTTACTATTTCAATAATTCGAAATGAATGAACACTTAGATTTGTTTACGTTTACGCTAAAAAGTGATTTCAGCAAACATTTTTAGACAAATTAATGCTATCAAAGTTCGCTTCAATGGCCAGCTTAAATGCAACGATAAAAAATAACAACTTAAAAAAATAAAAAAAATGTATACGAAAGATAACAGCCTAATAGAGAAAGAAAACAAATAAATATCTGAGAGCAAGACTGGAGAACAGAAATAATAACGCAACAAAATACTGTGAAAATAGAAAAAGTTTTTCTATCATGAAATCCTTCGGGTATGAATGCAATGAAAGCTAGCATCCGTTTCCTACGGCAACATTATTATGTTGTATTGCTTTGTGTATTGTAGTACTGTGCTGTATTTATACCCTACACTACCATAGTGAGGAGGGTATATTGGATTTGTGCTGATGTTTGTAACGCCCAGAAATATTGGTCCAACACCCACCTTAAAATATACCGATCGACTCAGAATCACTTTCTGAGTCGATTGAACGATGTCCGTCCGTTCGTCCGTCTGGCTGGCTGGCTGTCCATGTAAATCTTGTGCGCAGAATACAGGTCGCAATTTTGAAGATATTTGAATAAGATTTAGTACGTGATATTTTTCGACCCAAGGACGGACGGGATTGAAACTGGTGGAAATTAGTGCATAATTAGTCGTAGCTCCCATATAAGGTCCACTTCCAAAAATCACGCATAGCTCACTCAAAAATGTTGCTATCCAAATAATATTTAACACAAATATATTTCATGTACATACAAATAAAACGGTACAATTTTATTGTGATCGGTCCATAATTAGTCGTAGCTCCCATATAAGAACCTCTCCGTAATTTACCTCCATAAATCTTTTAGATGAATTTATATCGAAAGTTTAACATATATAATATTTATATTCACAGATATCATGACACTAAATTATGGTCCAAAATAGATGATATCTTCCATATAACGCCCATTTCTGAAAAACTGTTTTATACATATACTAGGTGTAGGGTATTATATGGTCGGGCTTGACCGACTATACTTTTTTACTTGTTTCTTTTGCTTTATTTGTTTCATTCTGCTAAGGCTACAAGAATATGACTGCTTCTGTTGGTTATTTATGCAACAAAAATTGCTGGCTGGCGATTTGTTGTTGACTGACTACTGAAACCAAATGTTAGCAAGTTTTTTTTTTTTTTTGAACAGACTAAAGGAAATTTTAAAATGTGAAATGAATGACGAATTTTAAATCGGCTATTTTAGTACACAGTACAGAAAAAATAATAACAATGGCTTCTTAATTTTCGATGATGCAAAGAAGAAAAACTTTGTTAGTTTTTACTATGAGACTGGTGAAAATCTTTCTATAAATCTCTGTAATGGTCATTAGTTAATCGACTAGACTTTATGGAAAATTATTAATTGCTCGGAAAAAATGTTCTATGTTCGCTTACGTTTTCAATTGCCTTTAGTCTAGAAAAGTGTTATCAATGGGCTTTGCAAACTATTGAAATTAGTTTGAATAAATTGAGTGAAATGCCAATATTTTTTAAAGCAAAGGTTTACCAAGCAATGCAATGCTAAAAATAAAAATAAAACCAAAAACAAGTAGTAGGAAGCGAAAAACAATGACACGGTTTTATAAGTGTTAAATACGTAAGAGCAAAATAAATGTATTAAAAATTGGTATCAGGAAGCTGGATTAAAAACCCGTAATCCGAGGAAGGTACCTTTAATGAACAGACATAATGTTAAAAATATGTTGTGTTTTACTAATGTATATCTACACCTGGAGAAGTAAGGAAATGTGCTCTAGTCAGATTAAAGGAAGAAAAACTTGTTTGGTTGACAAATCAAAACCTTCATTCCAGGTATACCTAAAACACCGGGCTGTATGGAGGTTTCTAAAAATATTGCCAGAAAAGAATAGCTGCTCCTATGGGAATTCATGCAGGACAATGATTCTAGGCACCACCAAAACTAATTAAATCTGTGTTTAAGCAAAGTAAAATCCCCGGACTTGACCGCTATTGGTCGCCTTGGCACAAAAACCATATGTGGGAAAAAAATTAATGCAATTCTCCCGACATGTACTCGTATTAAAAACTTGTGGCACCTATGAATTGTAAGTGGGAAGCAGTGTTAAAACTAAATATTAATATTATGCACGTCATAGCTCCGGTGTCCCCCAAGGAAGTCACCTAGGCCCTTTGCTATTTTCGCTTTTCATAAACGATTTGCCGCTTGTAATGAAACATTGTAATATTTTAATATATGCTTCTCAGCTACAAATTGCCTTCAGCAGGATTTAAATAGTTGTTACGCATGATGTAAATATAATCAAATGGAGTTAAACTTAAAAAAAAATGCAAGCACATGCGATTTTCTACGAATTGCACATCAATGCTACAATATTTCCTGGACGGGTATCAACTAGAGTTAGTTGGAGAGTTTCTGGATCTTGGTATTATATTTGATCCTAAGTTAGATTTCAGCAAACATATTGCAATGACGATAAATAAAGCTCGTGGTATGCTGGCTTATATAAAACGATGGTCTAAAGAGTTTACAGATCCCAATGTAACGAAACAACTATACACATCCCTAGTAAGACAAATTTTGGAGTATGGGTCTATTGTCTGGGATCCTGAAATTAATATGCACATAGACCGAATTGAATCTGTTCAAAAGCAATTTCTCTTATTCTGCCTTGGTCGTTATGCTGGGAAGCTTCCTTCGTATACTGCGAGGTTAGCATTAATTAAACTACCTACCTTAAAAAGCCGAAGGACTATGCTAAATATGGCATTTCTAATTAATTTGATTAATGGCGATGTCCTCTCCGACTTCCTTCTTCGTAACATAAATTTTAATATTCCACGACGTTTTACCCGACACCTAATACCTCTGCACTTTCCTGTTGTTCAAACAAATTATGCTGATGCTGATCCTTTGAGGAGAATATACAAAAATGTCAATATAGCTTAATCGATTTTTCTATTAATATAAATGTAATTAAACGCAATAGTATCGTGTTTTTAAATACTTAATATGTGTTATCACAATATTTTCGTTAATAATGCCTTTATATAAAATCTTGTAATATATAGTAGTCTGTAAGGATTTATATCCATAGATTTAATCAAATAAATAAAAAAATAAAGGTAGATTGGTAAGAAGTAATAAATAATCCTAATGGAAATATTTTTTTCGTATTATTTGTTAAAGAATATTATAAATAATATGCAGTTTTTTTACAGACGATGTAGTATTGTTATTGGTTATGTCTGTCCTTTAGCAGAAGTGTTTTAATTTTAGATACATACATATCTACGAGTATATATAACTTTGCTTATTTTACAAAACTTAATTGAGAAGTGTCATTGTTATTATTTATTTCAACACATTATCTCTTTTTAAAAATATTTAACAAAATTAGTTTAATATAAAAATTGTAACTTAAAAAATGAGTTGTTGTTTCTTTTAGCGAATATATAATTTAATAAATTCCATACTGGAATTGTATGTTTCATATTACCCATCGAAAGCGATAAGAATTCTAACAAACCAAATTCAACAACTATAAATGCATAAGTTTTTAAAAAAATATATTCTATAATTTTTTTCTAGGTTTTATTTGCCCTGCATCCTAACAGCCAGCCGAACAACCAGTCAGTACTCTAGTAAAACCATACCTATTTGAAACAGACCGGAAATGTCTTTCATAATGTTTTGGTGTGTGTATTTATTTTTTGTGGCACTTGCTTGTATGTTGTACATTTGAACGTGTGTAAGTAAGGAATTGTTGAGCGAAAGTATTGTAAAGGGGTCAATAGGATGTAGATTCTCTCATTTATAATTTGTTGGTTGTAGTTTTTTTTTCTGAGGTTTTGGAAATTAAAACTATGGAAATACAATTTTAAAATCAACACGGCCATATAGTGCTGGCGAGTTGTTTTCAGCCTATGTATATTTGATTGCACAAACAACAATTTCATTTATGAAATACGAGTGAAAAATATTAACAGCATAACGAAAATTAATCCAGGAGAAAAATAAAAGGGAAATAAATAAAAACAAAAGAGTTAAATAAAATTGTAGAGGCAGGTGTTAATGTACATACCCAGCAAAAACTTCAATTACGTTTTTAATTTTAAGGATTCCTAGAATTCCGTATTTCATAGCTTTATTTAGCTTTAATCGCCATTTTTTGTATTACTAATTATATGTGCATTAAAGAATTACTTTATGTACATATCTCTTAAAAAGGATATTATTATAAAATAAAAAAAAGTTTACATACAACAAATGCATTTTATTGTAATCAGTCTACAACTACATATTTTTATAACTAATACTTTTAAGTACAAAAATCAGTTATTAATTCTTTGGTTAAAAGTAGAAAATTATGACGGATTACCTTTGGGGCATCGCAAACCAAAATAAATACTTTTTCTAGTGGATTTATAAGTGTTCTGATCGACAATTTCCTATTACTTTTTAACTTAAATTGAAGGTGAAATTTTTGCTGGGTACATATGCACTAGAGAAAAGCATATATTGTTGTTTATAGGTGCGTGTTTTCAGGTTTCAAAATAAATATTATTTAAAAACATATGCATACTCATGTTGCTGTATGGCTGTATACACAAACTTAACACTCAAATAGCTTTACATGTGTAGCCGTATATTTTTGAGCCGTTTGTTAAATATTTAACAATCTTTACTAGTTCCTGCCCATTAACATGTGTGTTTATTTATCCGTTTGTTGTTTTTTTAAAAAGTTCGCACACAATATGGCGTTTCCGTTTTGTTCTCTTTTATATGTGTGCGTGCGTGTGTGTATGGGGATGTGTGTGTGTGTTTTTTAAAATTTTGGTAATTAAGTGAACATGTTTTGGTAGTGGTTCGTTTTTAACAACCAACAAACCAAATTTTATTGTAGAAATAAATTTAAAATTATATTGACCAACAGTGAAATTGTTTCATATAAATACATATTTAAATTTTTGCCACAAATGTTTATTTTAATTGAATGTATCTTTTTTATATCTAAAACGTTTAGCATAAATTAGCTAATCCAGAGAGGGTGACGTTTTGGGAGATTGCTTTTCACCCTCCATCAAAAATTTGGTTTGACAGTGGAATGTGTGTGTGGTTGTCTTTTTATTTTTTTTATCTTTTTAATTTAATGAATTGATGATGATTCGGATACGGGGCATCTATTATTTATGTTAAGGATTGGAACTAGCTGCCTGTCTGAACTTTCGTGTCCCTTCGGCGTTACAACCTGTTTTTTCGCGTAAAATAGTACCATCTCATGCCTTCTCAAAGGTCTCATAGGCTGGTGCCTATAGAACGGCGTCGCGGTTTGACGTTTGACTATTAAGTAGCTATAGTGACTGTTTTAAGCTACCTCTAGCAATTGTATAGACAGCTAAAGAGACTGTTTACACGATGACTATATATTGGTTTGAGTGTATGAAAATCTTCAAAGGATTTATACGTAGCAGTACTCACCGCGACAGACCGCACGGTTATCCATGGCTTAATAGATGGAAATCGTACAAGTTTTTAACAAGATATAACAAAATATAATTATTCCTTAATTTTGAATTTTAAGTAACAAAACCACACGAAGCGAAAAAACATGGTTCGACATGGTTACAACAACTAGACTGTGTTTTTGGTAACAATATATTGTTGTTGTACACAAATAATTGCTATTTTAATTTGATTTTAACGATAATTTAGTTACTATAAACACTTTTATGTTTATCGCAGTGAAATGTGATTCACTGGAATATAACTAATTTTAAAAAATGCTTACCACAACTATTGAATGATAACTATACAAACATATTATATTATTAACAACGAATTCAACTTACAAATAACCATTAAATGATAAGTTTTTATATTTGTAGTCCTATTATGTTTAAAATGCAAACAAAATATGTTTAATTTTAATAATATTTTGTTTTAACCATTTGATTTAAATATTTCAATAATTCAAAAAAACAATTCGTATTTAAAATATTACTACAAAATACAACAATAAAAACATAATTAAAAATAAATGTAAATTTTTTTATATACGTTGAAAGTGCATAAATATTTATTTCTAGTTACAAAAAAAATCATATTATGATTACTTTAAACTATAATATGGTTACATTGGGTCATAATATGATCATGTATGACAATTTTATGATTATATTGGGTTATAATATGATGTTTTAATATCAAATTATGATTAAAAAGAAAATATTATGATAAAATATTACGATGATATTTAATCATAATATGATATTTCATGGCACTTATACTCATCATAATATGTTTTGACTACAATCATAAATCTTATCATAATATGTTGCTCTTAGATTATGTTTACCACAACCATGTTTTTTCGCTGCGTGCAGACACGACAAACATGGTAATTGAAGACGCCATTTAAATTGACTAAATACAAGGCAAAACGCTTCAAGCTCAAACATACAGTGTTGGAGAATATAATAATAACAAATTTGATTTTATTCATAAGAGAATTGCAAAAATAATAAAACCAATATATTGTCTTCAATATTATTTATAAATTCCTACCAATCTACCTTTCTGCGGCATATAATATTAAAACTTAGTTGCACCTGTATCCAGTTTTAGTGTTTTGAACATATTTCGGAAGATATGGAATTCCATTTTTTCTTAATGTTTTCCAATATTATATATACCGCTTTTTATTTTTCTAGGATTCCCCAATAATTCTCTTTTCCACCTACAAATGTCCTACCGAAATATGACTTCATAAAAGTTTGCTTTATTGTCGAAACAAATTTGTCCACAAAAAATGCTTGTATATGAAACTAAAGCACAAACATGGGAATGGGATGCAGATTATAGAGTAGATATAATTTCAAATGCAGCAGATTTTAAGTGACACCAACGTTTTTAAGAGTTTTATGGTCGTTGAAGTGATTTTCGAAAGTGTGCCTTATATGGTAGCTATGATCAGTTATTGATGGGTTTTCACAAAACGTTTGTCTATAATTGGGTTTTATATACAAATATAATTCTCATCATATTTAGTTGGAGACCCCTCACAGTCGAATATATGATTATAACTTGTGTACTTTCAAATATACTTCATCATTTATAACTTCATCTGAAATTCCAATTAATTGTTTGCATTCAATTCATAAAATAGAAAATGTCTACCATAAATCGATTGAATCTCCAACACAGAAATAAATACATTTTTTTAAATGCGTTCCTTTTGTTTAGTTACTATTTTAATTTGACCCCAAGTAAAATTGTGTTCTATATGACATGATAACAGTTGTTTGTTCAAATCAAGTAAAGAAACCAAGATGGAAACAAAAATGATTGCAAATCCTAGACATTTTTTAAAACACTGAGGAAAATAATTTCAATTATACTTAATAGCAAATATTTTTCTAAAATAAAACCATTTTCCAATTTGTTTCCATATATACGCTCATTAGGATTTTTTGAAAAATGTTCATTGAACTAATATTTGCTGTATGTAGTAATTTCACATAATTTATCGCATCTATGTATTTAATGACAAAATATTTTCTCTAACTGTTATATTGAATTCATTCAAAAGCGCATTAAACTCCTACTATGACAGCACGACACACAATCAAAGATACCCCGACACAAACTACAGAAAAACGCATGGACAAAAAAAAAAATAATAATGAAACGAAATGGAAGATTGAGTTAAAGTTTGTTAAATTAACGTAATTGAAAAGTTTTGTGCATTTCTCTCAATTTGTCTTGTAGAATGTTTTTCACTTGTACAACTCTGGCATTTTACCGTCCTGTTTTACTGTTCTACTTTAACCTGCTCTCCCCGCTCCTGCCACCATATTGCAACAGTATAACGAAACATGCAGGTTAGTTATTGAACATATTTAATGATTTTTTTTTTGTTTCTTTTCCAGTTCTGTGCCTTTTTGTTGTCGTACGTAATTCTTGTTGCAACATTTGTTAAGCAACTGTTCATAGAGTTTGAAGAAACTTACTCTGGCTTCTCAAAACAATTCAAAATAAAAAAGCAAACTAAAAACAAAATTAAGGGAACAAAGTGTATGTTGCACTAATGAAAAATGTTATACGTGATCTTTACAATGACCATTATTTATCAAGAAATAAGTAGAAACATGGACATGTACGAGCATTGAGCGACAACAAGAATGAACAATAATTTACAATAAACTGTAAACATGCTAGAAATATTTTAAGAGGTTTAAAAATTGTTTGTAGAAAAAATATTCCACTCTATACTATACGTGTATATACATATCTAAGTATATTACAAAAATTAATTTATTCCTGGTTATTCCTCTAGTGCTGGGCCCTAGGATATATCAATAATTGTAATATCACAATTGGATCTGAAATAATTTTCTCTAAAAAAAGACCAAAATGTGATAACCTTCACAAAAATTATTATGATTTTTTTTATTGAAATTCTTTCAATAAAATTCTTCCCGGAATATGGAACATGCATACCTACAGAAAAGTTGCATTCATACAAAATTCAGCAATATTTTATATATTTAATATAGTCACAATATAAATCCAATTTTATAACTACGGACACACAATTGGTCAAAGCTCCCATATAGAGATAACTTCCGAAAAATACATCAACATAATACATATGTACTATGAGCGTCAAAATAAAGTCAACACTACATATTATTAAGAGAAAAGCTCAATTTTATTAATTGTTATATAGTTTTTTAAGTATAATATTCACAAAATTTAATTGATTTATTGTTAAAATATACCTTATGCATAGAGAATTCTGTCATTCCATTTAATTTTTCATCTTTAATTTAATTTCTTCTTCAATTTTTCTTTATCTGAAATTTATCATCATCATTCATTAAGTTATGACGTTAAGTAGTGAAAAGTTTACAATGAGAAGACAAACATCTATTGAGACTCAGCAAATCATAAAATACTTACATATATACATAGAAAAGGTAAATTCCTGTGTGAAATAGGTTAAATCTTTGTAAAGCATCACTGTACAATAAACAAATTTGTTTGGTGTAAAAGAAGCAAGGCTTGCCCAACATCTCTTGTTGTCAAAATAGCACAAAGGGTTACGAAAACTTCTGGAAATCCTGTTAGCGCAAGTATGATTAGAAGATCTTTGCATCAAAAAAACTACATACATAGTAGAGTGCCACGTAAGAAGCCCTCTATATCAAAGAGAAACCAAAACAAAACTTGAGCCCTAAAAGTTTTGGAATAATATTCTTTTAACCGATGAAAGTAATTTCAAGATATTTGGGGTCAAAAACTCTGCAAAAACATGGCGAACCAAGAAGTAAACCTTGACTAATAAATATGTTATCAAGACGGTAAAATATGACGGCGGCTCAGTAATGGCCTGGGGTTGTACGGCTTCATTAGGGGTCGGTAATCTTGCATTTATAGAATCAACAATGAAACAATGTAGCCAGCCCCTAGTGCAGAGAAATATAACTAGCGCAGCACTGAATTTTGTATCAAAATAATATTGAACAGAAATACGTTTCAAATGTACAGAAATGATGACACTTAATTTTATAATTATCGCTCCATAATTAGTCGAAACTCCCAATTCAAACTCCGAAATTCACTTCTTTTTTATTTATTATAATTTATTTTTATAATATTATAATTTATGGATATATTTGTTTACTTTAAAATTTTAAATATCTGATTGTGCAAATAGTATTGCATCATTGCATTTGCAAAAGGCTTTAGCATATTTTTGCTCTTGCTGTGTATTTTGTTATTGTAGAACAAAAATATACTAAACTTTTTTGCAATTGCAATGACGCAATAACACTTGCACAATATTGTTAATTGCGCTATTATTTTTTCTGGTTTTCTCTACCAATTCCACTACTTTAATGAGACGTAGTTCTTGCAAAATAATGAAATGTAAGCCATAGAATATTTCATTTTGAGTGCCAATTCCTGTGACATTTCCACCCCTAATAAAAGAGCATATAGTTATTCTAAGAAAAGAAAGGAGACAAAAGACATATTGCAGATAGACTCACCTCTTCTAATAGTAATAATAAAAGCAATATAAAAACGAGAATATGAAAACTCCGCTGATGTTTGCAATTCCACTCCCACACTAGTTGTCTGGGAATATTACCTTTATATTTCTCCAATATTGCAACTATATATTTCATAAAATTTTTAATATCTATCAGATTAAAAAAAAAACAGTCTTATCTCAAATTATGGCAAACTCTTGGAGACTACTCTGGGGTTACAGTCTTGTAGTGTTATTAAATTTTGATAAAATTGTGAATTAATCTATTCTTTTATTTTTATTGAAAAGAGATCTAAAGGCGAGCAAATTGATATTAAAAATATTCATTTTAGATATGTTCTTACCAGGAGTAATTTCCTATTTCAATGTAACTCAAGTTTATGCAAATAACGAACAAGATTGCCAAAAAAATCTACCTATCAGCGGTAGATACATAATTTTTCATCATCGTCACAGTGAAACCATATTTTTAAATATAACTTTTATATTTTGCCATTAACATAAAAGATAACATGAAATATTTCTGTTATACATAAATATAATTTTAAATAGTTGAAAAATAATAATGTTAACGGATGATTGACTGCACATTACAAATCCGCATCTACGAGTTTTGATTTAATACAAATTTATATCAAGTACGCATAAACATCTCAATTAATTTTATGACTTAATAATTATTAATTTTTCCTCTAACATTAAGTCAACATCCGTAAACGCAAATATATCGCTTAACATAATTATTACTAAAAATACTGCAGTTATATTGATTTTGTTAACTGGAATATAACATGTCGAAATCCTTGAACTTAGGTTAATAATTTAGTATGAAAATTTAATTGCAACCAATTAAGATTCTTACAAACAGAAATAATTTCAACAAATTTCAAAATGATAGTTTAACATTGCTCCTTTTCCAAAAACCACTTTGCAACCGTATTAACGATTAAAAATTCCGACAAGTAATACATTTTTCAATTCAAATCATTCATTTATTCTCTATATTTTGAGATGATTAGTTTACATTACATAATAGCTCTGTTTAAGCACACATTCCAAAAACTTAATACCAAATATACTAAATTTGTGATATTCGGTCCACAATTTTTCATAGATCCCTATTAAGGCCTCTTTTTGAAAATAGCTTAACATAAATATCACAAAAATGCTGTTATTAGGAAGAAATTTACAACAAGTAATAACTTTATAAACTCGATATATAATTGAACATTGCTACAACAATAATCATAATTGGGAAAATCACACTATTTTGTAGAAATAATTTCGGTTTGTTAGTGTGAAAATTTAAAACCATTTGTTTTTCACATTTTGTAAAGTTCTATATATAGTTACATATTCTATATAATTGATAAAGACTAATTTCGGGAGGGTGCTAGGTGAAATAATAGACCGATTTCAACCAATTTCAATAGATTTTGTCATTGAAAAAATTTCAGAAACCGGATCAGAAAGTTCTTCTGAGTTAGTAGGTAGACCTTAAAATTGGTGTTACACTAATATTTTTTGCTAACACACATTTGCACAAATCCAATATACTCTCCCGACTATGATGGTTATAAATATTAACCCTCCGATGAGTGACAGTTCTAAAATTCACGGCCATGTGAAAAGGTTCCTACGGACCTTTTTAGTAAATCATGTTTTTTTCATATAAAAAATGTTTTTTTGATTTTGTTTTTTGTTTTTATTGTTTATAACTAAATTCTACATACAAAAATAATTTTTTCAATTTTTTTTAACTCAAAGACATTAGGATGATGATAAAAACAAAAAATTCTAAGAACTGGTTTATTGCTAGTAGTATAAAATTAGAATATTGTGCCTTTCCTTGAAAGCAATAAAGTTCATGTCTTCGAATTTTTTGTTTTTATCATCATCCTAATGTCTTTGAGTTTAGGTCTTTGTGTTCAGAACAAGTAAATTATGTGTTGAAACAATAAAAATGTTATAATGATGCCCAAAAACATGCATTTATTAGTGAAATTCATTACAAGGTCCATACGGACCTATTCACACGTCCGCGTACTATTCTCACTAAAACCTCAATAACTCCTAAAGTAATGATCCAATTGGTTTGATTTTTTTCCAAAAGATGCGCAACAAAATACCCTTGAAAAACAGTAAATTGGGGGGGGGGGGGATAGAAGTGGCCGAAGTAGGAGTAATTTCAATTTGAAAAGGCAAAAAGGTCCCTAGGGACCTTCTCGCCCATCGGAGGGTTAAGAGTTATACGACTATGAAATTTTCTTCTTTTCTTCTTCTTTTTATTGACAAAATAAAATAAATCATTTACTTCTCGTACAGAAACTGCAAACATTGGGGTTTACAGATCTTAGCATACAGTGAATACAAGCTTATCTGTCGAATAGAACCGTTCGGTATAATAACACGTCTTTATATAAAATTAACGTTTGTTCTGGAGTACCACATGGCAGTCATCTTGGGCCGCTGTTATTTTCTTTTTTTATTATCGACTTGCCTAAAGTAATTAAATTCTCTAATATTTTAATGTATGCAGACGACGTAAAAATTGTCTTGGCCATAACCAACCTTTTGATCACTTACGTCTCCAAACCGACTTGGATTCTTTTTATGAATGGTGCAAGCTTAACTTGATGGAACTTAACTTAAAGAAATGTAAAGTAATGTGCTTTGCAAGGCACAATCCAATTTCAACAAATTTTTTTCTGGAAAACTACCAAGTGGAAATAGTTCAAAATTTTCTAGGCCTAGGCATTTTATTCGACCCTAAACTGAGCTTCGTTCCACATATTTCTACGATAATAAATAAAGCTAGATGTACACTAGGCTTTATTAAATGAAGGGCAAAAGAATTTAATGATCCATATATTGCAAAAACTTTATATACTTCACTTGTTCAACCGATATTGGAATAAGGTTCAATAATATGGTACCCGATTTACATTACTCACAGCAATACAATTGAATCTGTGCAAAAACAATTCCTGATATTTTCCTATGTAGACTCCATTTCAACCTATTTAATTTACCATCATATACCGCTAGACTTCCTACATTAAAAAGTCATAGAACTATGCTGAATATATCAGTTATCCTGAATGTTATTAATGGTGATATATGCTCTGCTTTTCTAATCAATGAAATCTCTTTCAACATTCCGCAACGTTTATCCCGTAATTTTGCACCTCTAAATGTGAAATTTAATAGAGTCAATTATGCTGACGCTGATCCCCTAAAAAGGATGTGTAATCAGTTTAACGAGTTGTACAGATTTATTGATTTTTCATTAAATATTAATGTCATAAAAAAATTTATAATTGTTTTCTTATTCCCATATGTTAAATAATATTTTGTAAACTGTCTGTAAAGGTGGATTCACCCATTCGTTTTTAACAAACATTTTGTTCGAACAATTTTTTTATATGAAATTTGACGTCTCGCTTTTTGAGAGAGCGAAAATATTTTTACGAACTAGAATTGGTTAAATTTTTTATTTTTTTCTGGACAAAAATGAATTGAGTTGCCAATAGGTTACATTTTTTCATACAAATAACAATGCCTTATGTATTTCCATGGCCATCAGCAAAAGCAAATTTCTTTTTTAATTCATTTTGAATTTATATCTGTGATTTTGCATACAAAATACTGTAATAATTTAATATTGTTATTTTGACACTTAAAACCCAAAGCAAAATAAAACAATGGCCGCACTTGTAAAACTAATAGATTTTGTTTACATATGGCAGCTTTAATTTTTCAGAAAATCGTTCGAAATGGGTGAATCGTGCTGCAAAAAACTCTCATTAAAAGAATTTTTCTCTGGAAAAAATTGTTGTTAAGAACAAATGGGTGCATCCACTTTAAGGAATTAATTTCCATAGACAAATTAAGTAAATAAATAAATAAAATATGTTCCTGCTCATCTGAACATATCTTAGGTGAATCTAATTACATGTGTTACAATGTAAACACACCTTCAGCAATACATACTGTATATTTGCAAACAATTTTTTACACATTTTAATACTCATGTTTTGTTATTGGGGGTTTTGTCACGTGGTACGACACAGCTGCTGCACAATAACAACAAAATTTACAATACAAAAACAAAAACAACAGTAGCAACAGCATTGTTTGACAGTGATTAATGTTTAAAGCGAAATCATATGGTGAACATCGCAGGTCATAGAATCCAACCAAACGCCCAACCAGAGCCACCAATAAAAGCCAAAATTTACTGAACACAGTTTTAAATTGAGTTTCTCAATATCATTTGAGCTGACATAAACAAACAATAGAGCGGTTCATGAATTTAGAGAAAAAGAGAAAGTAGGAGTTCAACTATAACGTAAGTAAAATTATACATGTTACCACATTTTTACCAAGTCTAGTTATTTTCAAACTAGAATTAAATGCTTGTTTAAATACTTTTCTAAATATAATGAGAATTACAAAAAGAGTTAAGACTGGATAAATTAGAATTTAAGTAGTTCGCATTCAGTATCTTAGTTTTCATAATCATTTTTGAAATTACAAATCGGTTTACATTCTCCGATTGCTTCAACATGTTTCCTTGATAAGAAATTTATGCTCAATTGTGGATATAATGCGATTTTTATATAAATATATATATAAATGATCTGTGTAACGTCGCTACCGAAATTTATAAAATAACTGATTTTTCATACCAAATTTTAGTGACGAAATAGTAAACGTTTTTCTGGAAATTCAGTTAAGTTTAGTTGTGTACTTTTGATTTTTTACAAGGACGGATAGATGGACATACCTCAATCCATTTATAATTTCATTATTATCAATAATATAGATGATGTTTACAAAAAGATTTTGGACAACCAATATTATATCTTAAAAATATTGACCCACAGATATCATTTAATGAAATAAATTATATAAAATATAATGATTATCCTACGAATTTGAAACTTTACCCAAGATACATATATTCGGATGTTGTGACTATACCAAACATAGTAGTAATTGCAGCATGTGTAATTAACATTTGAGCCTCTCTAATGTTCACTACGAAATAAAGGACTGGCATTCCCGTCCGCAATTAAATTCAAGTGAATTTACGATAAACATTGTCATTGGTGAAATTTCGACAATCATACAGTACTCATACGAGAACTTTTAATTATAAATGTATAAATGTATATAACGGGTTTTCCAATAGCTACTTGACAACTCTGAATTTAAATTGTGAACGCACTATTTCACTGATCATCTAATTGTTGCTTTCTTTTTTTTCAGTAAACTTAACATTTTCGTTATGGTAAAGTACACGAAGGAACAACGTTTGGAAATTATAAAAATGTACATACATATGTAAGTAAATGCACATATGTTGTCACAATGAAATCTTACAAGAGTGTTGAATGTGTGTATGAGAAAATTTATTGTTAAGAGTTAATGTTTACTATTTAAACAAGTAAATGTAAAAACTCATACTATGGAATTTTATACCCTACACCACCATAGCGGGGAGGGTATATTGGATTTGTGCATATGTTTGTAACGCCCAAAAATATTGGTCCAACACCCACCTTAAAGTATACGATGTCCGTCAGTCCGTCCGTCTGGTTGACTGGCTGTCCATGTATAGCTTGTGCCCAGAGTACAGGTCGCAATTTTGAAGATATTTTGATAAAATTTGGTAAGTGATATTTTTTCGGCCCAAGGACGGATGGGATTGAAACTGGTGGAAATCGGTCCATTATTTCACCTGGCCCCCATACAAAAGTCCTCTCGAAATTGGGGTTTACCACTCATAAATGTTTGAATTATGCAAGGAACCAAATAAATTATATCACATATGAGCGGTAAGTGAAGCCAAATCACATCTACAAATTCTGTGCAGATCAGTCCATAATTAGTCGTAACTACCTATAAGGCCCACTTCCGAAAATCACTTTAAAAAGCATAACTCTCGCAAAAATGTTGGTATCCAAATAATATTGGACGCATATATATTTCATATGCATACAAATAAAACGGTACAATTTTATTATGATCGGTGCATAATTAGTCGCAGTTCCCATAAATGGCCCACTTCCGAAAATCACTTTAACGATCATAAATTTCATAAGAATGTTGGTAATCAAATAAAATTCGACACAAATAATATACAGAAATGATTACACCTAATTTTATAATGGTCGGTCCGAAACTCCTGTATAAGACCCTCCCCGTAATCAACTTTAACCTTCATAATTCGTTTAAAAGTATTTATATCGAGATAAAGTTTAACATACACAATATTTATATTCAGAGAAATCATGACACTAAATTTTTGGATGATCGGTCCATAATATGTCTATCTCCCATATAGCGCACATTTCTGAAAAACCCTGTTTGTAGGGTATTATATGGTCGGGCTTGACCGCCTATACTTTCTTACTTGTTTTTTTTATTAATTTGTACAATCCAATAACCAACTGTATGAACCTTGTTTATTAAACACATCTTGTTGGGGCTGCTTAAAACAATTTTAATTTAACAGCATGATAATCTTAATTGTATAATTTTTAAAATTCATACTTTGTTCAGTGAAATAGTTAATTGTGTTGAATGTAATTTCCATATTACATTGTGTTAGAGAATTCTGAGCGTTAATACATGTGTTTAAAAATTTGTTTATTACCTTTTAACAAAAAAAAACAGGGATATTCATAAGCTTGTCAGTCCGTTTGAAATGACTTAAACGTTCTTGATTCCTATGTTTTTTCTGTTAGTTTAAATAGGGTTTTTTGAAGTTTTTATACTTTTCACCGCCACATGTGGTTAATTAGCTTATATATATGTACATTTGTCATTCCATGTCAATAATCAACAAGTATTCTGTTTCTAATCTTTGTCATTTTATTTGAATATATTGCAGATAAAATCACAAAATCATGCACAAGAAATTTTTTTTGCCAAATCTTTAATACCCTCCACCTAAAAGCAATAAGAAATACAGAAACTACACTGGTTATAGGACTAGAATATCCTTATTCTATGTTTTCTATTCAGCCTTAGTGCAAATTTTATTAATATTAATATTTAGTATCGACAAAGATATTTCTACGAGTTATTTATTTTTTTGGATCTCCTATGGTATCTATAACATATTATGGGACGATCTTCATAAACTATTTTACTGTCTTTGAGTCTTACGGTGAATTTTATATTTCGATAACAATTATATATTTATCTCAATAATGATTTATTTTAGATTTTTTTTTTTGTTTTTGTTTTTCCAGTTATTCTCGGAAATAAACCTTATATGGGAACTGTGGCCAATCATAGACAAAATCCAATAGTAAAATTTTTACTTACATATACTATACATATATATATACAACTGATATATGATTTGCTTATATATATCGACATTTATAAGTTATTTAACTAAATTAATGTGCTTTTCGGGAGAGGCCCTTATATGGGCTGTTCCATATATGTATGTGGATTATTTGTGTAGAATTTCATTTTAATAGTGATTTTTATGAGCATTCAAGTTATATTCGAAAGTGGACTTTATATGGGGAAAGAAAGAATAATCGAATAAATCGGATCGCCTTGAACTTTTTTTTTAGACAATTCTATATAAAATTTCCTTGGAATGATGTGGGGGGTATACTTCCCATGAACTATCAAGGAGTATTTTCAGTTTGCAAATGAAATGGTAAGCGGACCTAAAAACGTACATACCGTAAAAATTATTTTTTCACGAAAATTACATTAACTTTAAATATAAAACTGTAAAGCATAGTCTATAATATTTCCTAATATTTAAACTGAACAAATATCAGTCTCCGCAAATATTTAATATATTTTCTGGAAGAAACGTGAAATTGTAAATTTCCCATATTTGTTTGGGTGATTCAAGTAGAGATATTTTTTTTAATAGCCTTTTTTGACAGATCACGTGTGAGTCATGTCATGCTGTCATGTTATTTTTGTTTAGTTTTGTCTAGCATTTCAACTTATGCCTGAACAACGTTTACAAATCGTTCAACTTTTATTACGAAAATTCACGTTCTGTTATGAATGTGTTTCATGCACTTCGCTCAACTTATTACCCCTTATTCATAAAATGTGCTTTATAAACCTTTTATAAACCTGTTGTAAGTTTTATGAATAAGGGCAATTGTCAACATAATCGGCGCATTTTAGGCTCAATGGGTATGTAAACAAACAACATTGCCGCATCTGGGCCGAAGAGCAACCTGAAGAAATTCAATAACTGCCACTTCGTCCAGAAATAACAACGGTTTGGCGTGGTTTGTGGGCTTCTGGAATCATTGGTCCATATTTCTTTAAAAATGATGACGGTGCGAACGTAACCGTCAATTGCGTTCAGTATCGTGCCATGATAACCGACAACTTGATGCCTGAAATTAAAGGTCATGATCTCGGGACATACATCGCATCAATCAATGGATTTATTGAGAGAACACTTCGATGAGCACATAATTTAACATTTTGGGCCGGTCGATTGGCCACCAACATCGTTTGATATCAAACCGTTGGACTTTTTCCTATGGAGATTAGTAAAGTCTAAAGTTTATGCGGACAAACCCACCTTGAAGGAAAACATCACGCGTGTCATTCGCCAGTTAGGAGTCGAAATGCTCGACGAATCATCGAAAATTGGATTTAACGGATAGACCATCTGCGGCGTAGCAACGGCCAATATTTGATAGAGATAATCTTCAAAAAATAAATTCCAAAGAATTTTCTTTCAAATGATAATGAATGATAATGAACATTGCCAATTAAATTTTCATTTTCTGTGTTTTTTTTTCTTTAAAAAAGTTGCCTCGAAATAGATCACGCTTTAATTATGATCTGCTCAGACACTATCATCTTCTGTTGTGCAGCGAGTTGTTTTTGAATGAATTTGACTTCATTCAAACGTAAACATTAGAGTGCCTTCCAACGTGGCAAAATAATGATAACGGGGTCACAGATCACCACTTCATGGTTTTTAAAAACATTTTTAAGGATACAATGTAGAAGTTTTGAGTGAAATTGTCGATACGGCTGATTCAGATATAATGAATATACTGATCATAATGAAAATACTAATTGAATATGTACCACTGAATACAATGAACAATTAAAAGTTTTTATCCAAAGCTCTAACTGATACTTTATTTCAGTTTATGCTTATCACACATTCCATAAAGATTTCAAGATTTGTACATTTTGATAAACGGTAGACATATGAACATTCTAATTGATTTTTAAACAAAATGGTTGCTTTTTAACAGGTCCACATCGGAATAGTAATAAAGTTTTGACCTTTTTCTTGCTGATATACACTAGGTGAAGCTTTAACAATTACTACAATAGATTTAATTTCAGTCGAAATCTCAGAATCTATTGATGGATTCCGTTGAAGCATGAGTTAAAACACTTATTATTGTGGCACGTCCCTTCTGTTGGCCGTGAACATAATTTTTCGAGTAACTGTGAGCAGGACTTTTCGCAGCAGTTGCTTATTCCTTAGTTTTTGAAAGCTTTCTGTACTGGGGTGGTGGGCCAGGAGTTTGATAAACAAATTTTAAGAACTCTTTAGAACCAAATTTTGAAGAAGTTTTATCTCAGGTGGTATTTTCTTTCACACCACTTATGAGCTAATCGAATGGCTTTCCACAATTCGATTTACTGGTTTATAAACTAAAAGCCTACTAGTAAAGTCTCTTTGTAAAGACTTGTGTGCCTTGAGAATGTGGAGGACGAATCATTTTACGTATTCCCGCTCTGAGTATTAAATAAATCTGGCGTACCTTGTCAACATTTGTAACATGGGATTCAACAGAGTTGGATGTACCAGAGCATTGAGAGCCGTAGAGGGGTACGGTTTCAAATAATCAGACAATTTGGTTTTTGATGCAGATAATCGTGAAAGCGTCAAAAAAGTGCAACATAAGGACCAACGTAATTCATATATGTACTTCACAATATATACATATACGTAATATGTATGTACATTAGGGTGGCCCCGTTTATATTCAGAAAAAATAAGGTATCGATGTTCCCGACTAACATGAAAATTTGATTCATTTTAAGACTACGTTTCTCAATTTTTTTGTCCTGGGGTCAATATTTGATGAGCTGGATCAAAGGATAAAAATGTCCTTTTTAGAGGTTTTTTGATTTTTTTTTCACATTTCTTTCAAAGGAACTATGTATAAATTTGGTATCATATGAAAGGTCTTTGATAGGCGCATTTAAGGAGTTATCAAAAATTAAAAAAAAAAAATTTTAAATTCAAAAATTTTTAAAATTTCAGACAAAAATAAATTTTTTTTTACAATTTACATTTACATTTACAAAGGACCTATTCCTTTGGAAGATATGGGGAAGGAAATCAAAAAACCTTTGAAAAGAACCTTTTTATCCTTTGATCCAGCTCACCAAATATTGACCCCAGGACAAAAAAATTGAGAAACGTAGTCTTAAAATGAATCAAATTTTCATATTAGTCGGGAACATTAGCAACTTTATTTTGGGGCCACCCTAATGCACATAGTATGTGTGTTATAAAATTTGCTAAACTAACTTTAATACTTAACCACAAATATGAGCAATATTTATTCAAATTATTATGATTGTTGCCATTCGTTTCATTTTTCTTTATACCCACATTCAAAATAAAAACACACTAACCTTCTACCTCATTTATTATGTTTTTCTCTCCATTTAAAGATTATTTTGCATTTAAATTTTCATATTTCATCTTGCTTTTGCAGTTATTATTTAAGGATGAATATGTCTGTGTGAGTGTGCGATACATACTAGGTTTTGTATGAGTATGAGTATTTTTTGTGCTTGTGCATTTTATGAATTAAACATTCTTGTGTTCAATTTTGTAAATATTTCCTTATTTTTTTTTTTGAATAAAGTAAAAGCATTTGTAAACAAAAAACTTAATGCTTGAATTATTATTGTGGTTTGTCTTGTTTGTTGGATTAATGTGTGAGAGAGAGAATTTGTTTCCAGCATACCTTATGTTCATTGAAACAAAAAAACTTCAAAATTTCTAATGTCATAGTTAGAACGTTTTGTTTGTAGGGATTTCTTTTGTAATTAAGTTCTACACTCTACATCATGAATTATAAGAGAACTGTTCAGTTATTAATAATGCTTGTAAATTCGATTCTGGCCCTTCTGTTTCTGACAAGAATAAATAAATATATTTTCAACAGCAGAATCTGTTCCAAAGTTTTAAGTATAATTATTTTTTGGATGATTGATTTTAATAAAGTGCCCTTAGGATTGGTATAAATAATAGAAACCTTGTTCAAAATAAACATGTTGAGGAAGGAACTCGGAGTTACACATATGTACATGTATGTAAATAATAAGATAAGTTGTCGGTAAGGTTAATGCGTCCATAGGTTGTCTGGACGCATTAAAATGATTAAAATTTTCAGATTTTAATTATGTCCGACAGATTGTAATATTTCATTAATTTTATAGTTATTGTTAAGGTACGGTCATACTTGGCAAATATTTGCCGAAAAAGATGTAACCACTAAATAAAATATTTTTGAACTCGTTTATTTATTTGAAAAAAAAAACTTGGTTTATTTAGGACAAAACAACAAATATTTAGTCTTATATACAGAAAAAATTAAAAATGATTTTCAATTAAAATATTCGTATATTTAATTAAACATTTAATTGAAAGTGGACCGATGAAGGAATTTGTAGTATCAATTAAAATATTTTGTAAAAATTTAATTAAAAATAGTTTTAATTAAAATATATTATATTATTTAATTGAAAATTGTTTTTCAATTAAAAATTTAATTGATATGATTAAAAGTTTAATTAAAAACCAATTAAGACTCAATTCAAAGTTTAATTAAAATTTGTCGGGCAATTATTTGATGCTGTTTGATCTTGCAAAACTCTAAACAACGTCAAACAAATGTGTTGCTTTTTTGAGTAAATATTTGCCTTGTGTGACCATCTCTTATGGCTTATGAGATATTCGCATCTAAAACGACATAATATAAAAACAAGTAATAAAGTGTAGTTGGCAAAGCCCGACCATATAATAACCCTTATGTGTGCACCAAGGTACCCGTATACCTTTGGCGTTTTCAGCCAAATTTTTTTAGTGAAATTGATAACTTGTATATCTGTAACTTTTCGAGACCTACTAACTTTCTAACAAATTAGTTTTTTTTTTTGCAGCCGTACGCCTTGACTTTTTTTTGTGATTTGCCTGAGCCACCAAAATACTTTTAACACCCTTTAATGCGCATCAAGGTACCCGGGTACCTGCACGTGTTTTATATAAGAAAGCGGTCATTGCAAGTATATTATTTGAAGTTGTTAGCAGCTTTGCATGAATAAATAAAAGTCTGTATAAATTATTGACAAAAACAATTTATTACATCTTATTTGGAAACAGAAACATAAAAACCACATTTTAGAGCAAATTTATCGAGCAGTATGTACATATTGGTCTAATCGAGTGTTGATTGCAGATTGTCTTCGAGCAGCCAGTACAAGCTTTACGAGTCTTTCTATGGTTCATACGTAGCTGCGAGCACTCGTAACAACTTTCTACTACTGGAATGCGTCCGCCTGTGTCTTTTGTTTGTAAATGAGATGGCTTTGAATTTATTTTTGTATTTTTAGCCCGATGCTCAATATTTTACTGACACAAACCAATGCTTGGTGCTGCTATGTCAATAGCATTAAAAAATAGTGGTAACGGCCATCGACTTTTTCTCCGTTTACACAAGTATTCACCTAATATTTTATCCATATTATCTACTCCCCCTTTAGATTTATTATATTATTATATCTGTTAACTACAACAATATATTTGGTGCATATAGGTACCCAGGTACCTTGCAGCGCATTAGAAGGTATTTTTTTGCCGCACACATAAGGGTTAAATACATCGAGTATATGAGAAAAACAATTATTTTTTTTAATTTTTTCTGAAGTGGACTATATATGGTAACTCCAGTGTTGCCAGAAAATGAATTTGAAAATATGCTAAAACTTAAAAAACTAAGTGCTAAAATGTTCTACAAAAGAAAAAATAAGTGCTAAAGTTTTTCAATGTAACAATACAATTTTTATTTCAAATGTTACAAATATAATTTATAGTTTTTTCTAATTTTGTTCATAATAGTGGAATGCCAATGTAGGCGGCATGCGACCGTGGACGGCAAAAGTAGAATTTTTTCAACTTTGCCGCTTAAAACGATGTTGCCGTACACATGTATATAATATGTATATGTCACATATTTAGTTAAAAATTAAAATTTATTTCCATTTTCCTAATTCTTTTTACACAATGTACACACTAATAAAGGTTTATTTAAGCTGATTGCCGCCCGCGGCCGCATGCCGCTTACATTGGCCTTCCACTATAACAATTGTTGACTTGTTTTAATAGATTACATTTCATATATTAATGCAAAAATTTCCGTGTTCATTTACTTACCACACCGAAAGGAATTTAGTTGAAATATTAATATAAGTAATTTTTTGGAGTAAAATAGTAAAAAAATTTTAGAGAAAACAAATTTTTTTATCAAGCAAATTATGCTAACAAGCATTTAGCATAATTTTTAAAAATTTCAATGCATTTTCGAGAAACAAAATGCTAAATCTAGCACTGAAAGTGCTAAAATGGCAACACTGGGTAACTCTGACAAATTACGAACCGATCGTCACATAATAACGGCTTACTGGAAAATAATTGTGTTCATATATTTCCTTTGTCCTTTTAAGGAACGATCGGCATCAAATATAGTTTCATGATTTCTATGTATTTGAGGTTTAATTCGTTCTTAATATCGATATTTAGAAGTATTTTATGGGTTATTCTCAGAAATGGATCTTTCAACAGTAAAGATCAGCGTATTATAGGCTGGTCGTAAAAAAATTTAAGCAAAACTTGTGTAAAATTTTGTTTCGATATCGGTATTTATAGAAACATATATGAGTATTGTAAAGTGTTTTTCGGTACTGATCCTTATATGGGAATTATGACCATCTGCATACAATTGGTTACGGCGATTTATATAAATATATGAGAATTATTGTTGTCAAATATTTACTTGATAATGATTTTTATACGAAATTTATGTATATTTAAGTGATTACTGAAAAGGATCTATGAGTAACTATTGGCGGACCGTCATCATTTGGTACGACAGGAGCTTGATTTTTGCATACATTATATGTGTGAATTCTTGAATAGAAATTGATATGCATATTTAAGTGATTTTTTGCAAAGGCTATGGCCAAAAATGTACCGATCCAAATGGTTTTGTGATTTATTTTTAAAAATATTTTAGTAGATGTTTAAACAATATTAAGCTATTAAAAATTTAAAAATATATGCAATTAATGAACAATATTAATGTCATTGATTAATTACCAAAAAACTTTCTAAAATACAATGTTACAAATTAAAGGACAGGCAACACATGAACGCCTATACAATATTAATTTCTCATAAGATCAAAGCGATAGCGTCTCCGATTCACAAATAAAGCCAAATCAATTTTATATTTTCAAAAAGAAAACCCCAAAATTATAATATTGAAAGCTGAAAATATTTTCAAGTGGTATAAGGTTTATGTGAAGCAAGTACAACCTTACAAACAATATTCAGATTGTTTTTATAATGTGTAAAAGAGTTTTCTCTAAGACTGGAAACTGCCTCTAAAATCAGAAATCGGATGTAAGATGACTTATTAAATTCATTAGTTATTTTAAAAATTAAAAAAAAATTATGATGAACTTCAAATAACATTTTATTTCTATAAAATCCAATATAAATACAAACGAAACAACATCTTTTTGGTTTTGGCTATAGCAGAGAAAACTTGTTATTCTGTTTACAACTTTGGTGTACTGTGTAATATTGTCGAACTTGTTCGCCTACGATTTATTTTATTATAAACAAAACATACAAAAAATATTAAATACTTCGGTTGCAATCAAGTTTATGAAATTTTAGTAATTTTGGTTGTTTTCTAAATTCTTTCAAATATTAAATTTTATGGTTTTTGTGGGTTTATTTACGACTATACTTATACTTACATATGTACATGTATTACATGTATGTGTACAATATGAATAGATACTCGTAGTTGTTTAATATTTTTCTGCTTGAAGCAACTTATTAAATGTTTATAAGATCAAAAAATAACAGTATGATTTGCTTCAAAAGAAAACAAAATAATATAATAATTAAATCGCAATCAAATTATAATTTAATGTGTGACTTTTTTTGTCTATATCTCGTGAACCAGGTAGAATATTTCCGAAAAACACTTAAATGAGCATAAGTCTCTTATAAACATCATTATCAAATTGAAATTCGACAGAAATAATCTACATATATAAATATAAATTACAGCAAATAACTTTATGGTGATTTATGGGTCCATAATTGGTCATAGCTCTCATATAGGGACCACTTCCGATAAACAAATTAACCTTCGTAAATTCATATATATATTATAAATGTCTTTGTTTGTTTGGTTGCTTCGCAATCACGCCTTAACGGCTGAACCGATTTTAATGAAATTTATAAAGTTGATAAATATGTATATGATTGTAAGCGTCAACAGGCTATATATTTTTTCAAAACTTGGACCAGGTCGCAATAAAAAGAGGAAACCCGGTAAAGCCATACGGCTAAACTAATTTTATTGAAATGTAGAACGCAGATAGATCTATTTGCAAGACTTGGATTAGGAAGTGATATGTTGGGTAAAAACCAGTAAAATTTAATATAACGTTGATACCGGGAAGGGACAAAAAGAGAAAAATTTTTTAAATTTGTCTGTGAAATAATAATGATCTTTGTTATTTTTATTTTACATTTCTTTGTAAGTCATCTTCAAGGGAATAAAAACGATTAAGAAGTGGAATTTTGTGCTTAATCTTAATAATGGCCAGTTTTAACTTCATATTTAAATACGCAATTAGTTAATTTTTACTTAAACTTAAGTTGTATTTAAATACGGTTTTATTTTTTCAGTATAAAATTAAGTTTGATATTTAATTATTTTGATATTAAATATCAAAAAAATATAAAAAAGTTTTTCATTTAACAGCTGATTTCATATTTAGTTTACAAATTGTTGTAATCTAAATGGACAAAAGCTGCACCATTCATGTCCTCTTCATCCAAATTCCTTGTTTTAGTTTATATTGATAATAATAAGCACAATGTTTCTATTCGCGGCAAGTTTATTAAATATTTTTATCAAATATTAAAAAAAAAATTCAATGCGAAATTTTCCCAACTTGCAGAACTGTCAAAATCATATGGTAGTTGTATTTAAGTTGTATTTAAATGGACGTAGTCAGTGATTTAAATATGATCTGTAAAATGAATTTTGTATTTAAACAGAACTTAAGTATAAAAACACTTTAATTTTTAAGTTAAAAACTGGCCATAAGTGATCTACAGACTCGAACCTTTATATATTGATATATTAAAAGAAAAAAAACTTATTTAAAACATACAAACTGAAAGGGTAAAAAAGGGTAAAGGTGTGTGTTTTTGTACTTTTTTGGTACCATTTGTATCTGTTGTTTTAAGACAACGAAATTTTTGAGAAGTTATTTTTTTATAATACGACACCTAAATAGTAATAACGGTTAAAAATGCGAATTCTGCATTTCTTTGAAATGAATCACTAACAGACTTACAATGAAATATAAGTTTAACCCAAAATTAGAGGACCAAAAAGTGCAAAATTGTATAGTTGGTACTTTTTGTGTACTCTGTTCTAAACTGATAAAAACAAATTTTTGTCGCTCTCTGCAATCAGAAAAATATTTATTAAGAAAGGTCTTTTTCGGTAGTCAACCTTTAAGGATTATTAAGTATTATAAGTATTAAGTATATTTCTATTTAAGGGATCAAAAGTTTAATAGTCTACTAGTATTGATGGCCTCAATGTTTTTTGATGTTACCCATATTTATTTATATAAACAGTAGTCTTACATACATAAAAATATTTAAAAAGGGGAATCGGGTCATCTGTTCCTTTAATGATGAAAAAATGTATTAGCACACAATTTTCAATAGCAATTAAGATCTTATACATTATGGCGTGAAAATAACGAAGGCTATTCAAATTTTAAATGTAAGTTTATTCATTTTCAAAAATATATACGATTAACGAGCTCAAATATACGTTTAGAAAGGGTAAATTATGAAAACAAATTTAACAGTTATCATAAACCAGAGATTTAAAATCTAAATGTCAACATTGCGTTGTTCAAAAATTTGTTTTTCGAAATAGTTAATGAATTTGTTTCGAAAAAATGCTGTCCCATAAAAGAATTTGAGTTGTATGAATGTGTTTTTTTCTCCTACAGAATAAACTGCCACTTTGCACACGAAACATGCTTCCATTGTGTGCTATTCTTAAAACATAATATTATTAGCAAAATATTAAATGAGCAAATTTTATTATTATTTTAATGTATTGTTTAAAAAACAATTTTAAGACCAACATAATTTATTTTAAATGTTTTTATATTTTATCTAATTTTGACCATTAATAATTGATGTAACAACCATTTCTCCCCATAATTTACAGAGTTTGTTTGATATTCATAATAAACCTGAGTGTAATTTAACAAACGGATAAAATATAAGGTGAGACTTTTTTGTTTGAATTTGGTATCAATAGCATTATTTACAAGAGATTTATGGGCGGCATAGTAGAAGTGGACCAATTATAGGCTGAAATCCATCTAAATAACATTATTTACAAGTTGTATGGTTGGTGTGCTCAGAAGTGGATTTAATTTGGGAACTATTGCCAATTATTGACTGACAGTTACAAAATTCAGTAGTATAATTGCGGTATAACCAATATTAGTACGATTTCTGGATTAAAATTTCTGATCTATATAAAAGTTGGTTCGATATCGATATTTATTAGACATTTATTAGACATGACATTCATGGGCCGATATACTTTTGGAACAGTAAATATAATGCATATGAGGATATCTCACGTCGAATTTCAACATAATTACCGTATATTTAAGATAAATATTAGTATTAATGTGAATTTCGGAAGTGACCCTTATATGGGGGATATAGTCGAATATCAACCGATATTCTCAAAATCCAACAGTTTGATTTTGGCATGTATGTAAATAATCCGTGTAATATTTCGGATCGGTACCATTATTTATAAGAGATTTATGAGCATAAAAGTGATATGAAGCGAAATTCACAAAATTCTAGAGAATGATTTTTGTGTATATGGAAATTATCTGTACAAAGTTTTAAGGCGGTACCGATATTTATAAGATATATATAAAGATAAATGCCTTTTTCGGATGTGGTCCTTGTATGAGAGCTATGACCAATTATTGGCCGACCACTATGAAATTTAGTACAACAATTTATTTGCCTATAAATATTATTTATGTCAAATTTTAGCCGTTTAACATTATTTATATCTATTTTGTACGTATTTAAGTGAGTTTTGGAAGTGGACTTTATATGTTGTATATGGTCAAACATGGACCGAACTAAAAAAAAATTTCTTTTTTCATAAAACTTATTTTTGCTGAATTTTGTCTTGATATTCCAATTTTTTAGGCATTTATGTATAATTGAGCAATATTTCGGGAAGATTTTTGTATGGGGGCTATGAGTAATCATGGCCCTATTCTTATAATTTTTCTCACACTTTTTTCTTTTATCATGAAAGCAACGTATACAAAATTTCATGGTATTATCTGCAATATATATCAAAATATTGCAATAAAATTAACAAAAAATATCAAATTTTTATGGAGGTTGTCTCACATTTCAGTCCATAACTCTGGTTGACCTAAACCGATTGTGTTAATTTTCAATAACAAAATTACCCTCAAAAATAGGAAATATTTTTCTTGAAATTTCGTTTACTTAGGTTGTATAGTTTGAACGTCAGATTGTTTTACACAGACGGACATACAAACGGACATGGCTCAATCGACTTAGAATATTAAAAAAGTTTCACATGGATGACAAACTTAATAGACCCTCATTCACCACTCTTGGTGGTGGAGGGTATAATAATTATAATTATTCAGCTTTGTCACAGAATTTAATTCCGTTCGGAAGTGGAATTGATTCCGTTTTTTGCTTTTATAGAAAAGTTAAAACGAAGAATTTTTTCGGAATGAAGCCTAGAAATTGTTAAAATTACAATTCCACATAGCAAATTAAAAGTGTTTTCATTCCGAGAAAATTTTTGGTTCGGAATCAATTCCACTTCCGAACGGAATTGAATTCTGTGGCATGGCTGATTAAAAGATAAAAGTCAAAACAAAGATGTTTCATTTATCTAGTATCAGGTATTAAAGTACCTGGTGGATTATCAGATAAAATTTCGCAGCATACAGAAGCTTTCTTTGCTAACATCCTGCTGACATTATCGCCAAAATGCTTGATACTGCTAGATAAACATCGGTTCTGCGACCTTATTGTTTTGTCTAAATGGACTTATGGAAATTTCTTAGACTGTACCTTTAATGTGCCGATACTGGATCTGTTGGTATACAAGCGTTCCAGAGGAACACATTTATGATTGTCATTAAAAAAAACCAAAGCTGCAAAAATTACCATTAGTATATAAAATATTATGTTTGGTGACTGTTTTCTTGTTCGTTGACAATAGAGAGGTTTATGTGACCTTCGCTTCGGTGGTTGACTGATGAGTGTTTGTTTCTTTTAGTTGCTACTAATGATGTTTAGTATAACGTTTCGCATTTCATTTGTACCGTCAGTGTGGTCAATATGCTTTATGCTAATTTGTACAATTAGATAAATAATATTTAAATCCTCAAAAGCCAAGTTGAATTTATATGATAAGGTAATGGGATTTGCAAACTTTGTTAATGTGTTAATTATTTATGTATATTACTTTATATCTTGACAAACTCCACTGAAACAATTTTTTAAAATAATAGTTTTCTAAACTTAAAAAACTTGTTTTCATGATGTATGATGAAGGATTCAATTGGCATTATAACATTATTCTGGAACAATTTGTTAGTTAGAATGTCGGTTTTTATTCTCATGATCTTTAATATTTTATATAACTACGCTGAAATTTGTTTTGTCTTGGATGACGTGAAAATACACTTACTTGCGTTGTTGAATAACTAACTTTCTTGCAATAAATTCTATATTTATACACCAATACCTCGCTTTGCGTCGCAGTTTAATTTGTACTAATTTGTACTCACACTGCGTTGTTAGATTTCGAGATTGCGTTGTTTTGGGTTCGAGTCTTTATTTTTTTTTTAATTTTCGCAAAATCTGCATTATCATTAGATGCTAAAACGATGACCCGTAAGAGAAGTGCTTTAATGATCGAAATAGAGTAATTGCTTTCTATTTGAATTGAAAATCAAGTTGCGCAGAGAATACCATTAGGTAAAATGTTATTTCAGACAAAAGCAAAAAGTTTATTTGATGACATAAAAAGTAAAGTATTATCCAACACTTTGCGTCGTGTTTTTTGGAACGTAACCCCGACGCAAAGCGAGATATTGGTGTATACGTAATTTTACAAAGATTAATTACAAAGAAAATCTTAAATAAAAAAGTTTTTTTTTTTGTTTTTATAAGTTTTGAGCTCAATGTCTATGAGAATCAAAAAACAATGTGCGCAGATATTTTTTTCAATTAACTTAAAAAATAAATTCATTACGAAACTTATTCCTAGCGAAAATACAAGTATGCAGAAGTTTAGGTATAAAACAGTTGGTTTAAATGTGTTTGTACGTAACATTAAAGTGTTGCAAATATAACGCAAAGTACATTCTTAAATCGAAAATTTTTTAATTTAGTTTTTTAGTCTTGGTCTTCATATACCTTTAACACCACTTATCTGCACAAATGACTAAACATTATTATGCACAATAGGGTGGCAAGTAGTTTGCATTTTTACAATTTCTGATGATCACAAGGTCTCAATTGTTGGAATTAAATTTTAGACAGTAATAAATATTAAATATTAGAAATACCAAATTTCCTTGGAAACCACCAATTTAATAAGTACAGACCTAAGCTTTTAGTAGAACCAAAAGTCATTTTTTTAATTTTTTTTAATTTCGTGTAAGAAAAAAGATTGTGACAATGTAAAATTTGGGATTTATGCTATGCATGCAGATTATATGCCCACCAATACCAAAAAAACTTTGCCATCAGTATATATTCAGGATTCTCATAAAATTTTAATACGATCTAGCCATGTCCGTTTGTCTGTCCGTCTGTAATGATGGCGCTACAAAAAAATTAAGCAATTTTTCCAAATATTCTCTGTTTATCAGATATATTTGATATTAAAAAATCGATCCAATTGACGTAGTTCCAAATGAGTCTGCCTTAATGCACAACTTTCCACTTATTTTGCCATTCCCAACCAAGGACATACTTACATAATGTCAGTGTGTTTACGTATGTAGTACATCTCTGTTTATAGCAACCAAAAAGAAGCTGTGAAGTAAAAATTAAATTTATGCATCAGTTATTTTTCTTAAAAAAATCATTAAAAACTTATTGCTTTTGCTCCTGTCTGTTCTTATGTTTAATATCCTTGCGAAATATGTAATAAACACTCAGTTACACCTGCATTTTCACCCTCTATTCCTCTCTCTCTCTCTCTTTCTCCTTTCCATTATTACTGCTTTAAATAGGGATAGTAATGAAACCTTGACTACACTTACACACTAAAACGCATGGAAAACGCGGGAAAAAGTTTCTATGGCTTCCCTATGCAGGCCTTATGGAAGACCTGTTTACACATTCTTAAGTATTCGATACTAATTTCATAATGCCTTCTCTCAGAAGGTGTTCTAGAAGAAGTGTCATACAAATTCAAAACTGCATTTTAAAAGAAGGCCAACAAATAGTTATTTAAATATAAAACACGTCTATAAATTTTGGCCTTCATGAAAGTTTTTGGTGTAATCCTCGTACATGTGATTTTTGTAGTATAGTAGAAGTATCCATACAAAATTCAGCAAAAATAAGTTTCACGCTACAAGAAATCTCAAAACGATATTTTGTTTTCAATAGTCCATATTTTAAATTGGCATGAATTTCTTACAAAAATTACTATCAAGTTGAAATTCTTCAAAAATAATTCATATACATATGTACTATACATATAAAAATCGTCGTGTTAAATTTCATGATAATCGGTTCATATTTGACCGTAGCCCACATATAAAGTCGACTTTCGAAAACAACTTAAATGCGCATCAAGTTGAAATTCAACACAAATCATTCACATACTTATACATATAAATTGTCGTACATAATTTAACGTTGAACACTTCTTAAGAGGTCATAACTCTCTTATGAGGACTACTTCCGGAAAACTACATAAACATTCATGTCGAACCGAAGTTTTATATAGATCAATTATAAGTATGTCAAAATCATACTAATGGCTTTTGTGAAAATTACAACGCCTACTTCCGAGAATAACCAGAGAGTAGACAGAGGAGACATTTTTGACGTTTCCTAGGGCTTTTTGGTATCTAATTTATTGTGTGTCAAAGTACACGCTGCAAACATATAAATAATGGGCATTTCTGAAAGAAAGAGATAAATATAAAATATGTTTATTTTCTGTCTCGTGACACCTCCGTATACTTTGTGGAATAACTGAAATATGCATAAAAACTTCAAATAAACTTCAAATAAGTATAAATTACGGTACAATATTTTATGACGATCGTCCCATAATAGTTGATAGCACTCATGTGGAAAATTATATAACCCGTCAACCACAGTGTAACAAAAAGTGTATTTTCAAGTGTATTTAGTGGTGGGTATATAAAATTCGGCACAGCCGAATATAAACTTTAAAATCTAAATTTAAATCTTAAAAATCTAATGCTGCATTATTTATTTATTTAACTGATCTTTAATTACGTCTTTTATAAGGCATTACTTGTCAGACGTTCTAATTAACCTTCTTAAGTAGCCAGTAGCGACTAGGCAAGGTCTTGACACGCCATGTAACATTGGAACGATTTTACAATGAGGCTGAAAGTCCTTTTGTCTGCAAAATAAGGCCTTGTAGAAGGCCTTTTCACAGCATCATTTTTTTGCTGGGTGGTGTTGTGTGATAAACAAAAACATTAAAAACCGTGGATGGAAGAGTTGATATGATCGCATTTTTTCACTGATATTTAATTTTCAAAAGTACTGTAATACTTTGGTGTCTCTTTTGATACTTTCAAACAATTTTGAGTAAGTTATTTAAAAAGACAAACTTACAAAATTCTATAGAACCAATTATTTGCTGGTTGATATAAGCATGATAGTGCAGGTCGTGTTAAACTTCTTTCGTTTTGTGATTTTTCTTGACATGAAATTAATTTTTCTTGATTTTTTATGGATACTGATTTTCAATAGCCATTTAAGTAGCAAACAGATATATTCTGGGAGCAATATAGGGGCTAGAAAAAAAATCATAGAGCAATTCTCACCATTTTTAACAGAACTTGTCCTTTTAAAATAAAAATAAAAAGTGTGCAAAATAGTTTGGTCCGTAGTTCTGTTGCCATATTGCTCATTTTCAACACTAAACATTTTTTATAAACAAAGAATTATTGAAAGAAATTTCGTCAGTCGGACATACGAACGGACATAGCTAGAGGTTTTAGAATATGTATGTACAATTTTTGTTTCTACGTAAAGTGTTTCAATGTGTTAGAAACAGAAAAATATTGATATGAACCCATCTTTTTGGTGGTGGGTATGAAAAGGCTGAAAAATAAAATATTTTTAACTATATTTTAATAATTATTATGATCATGTTCAAGTTAAACTAAAATTTAGTTTCTATTTTTGAAGCATGCATAAAATAGCAATCTCTTAATTTCTTATCGCATTTCTCAATATCATTTAAAATTGTCTCTATTTAATATTGAAATTTTCAGTTTCACTTGAATTTTTTAAATTTCAATTAAAATTTAAAATTAATTTAAAATGTTCTAAATGAAAATTCTCAATTCATTGCAATTTTTAAAAATTAAATTTAAAATTAATTTACAACATTCTCAACATAAAATCATTCAATAAATTTCTCAATTTCAATTTGAAATTTTTAGTTATATTTGGAATTCCTTCAACTTACAATTGAAGTGCTCAATTTCAATTTGAATTTTCTCAATTTAATTTTAAGTTTTGAAATTCAATGGTGTTGAATGAAATTAAAAAAAAAATAATATTTAAATAAATTTCCATCCCTGTTAAAAACACTTTTTACAATATCCTTATTTATTCACTCTGGTTCGCTGTTGCTGCCTTAAAAGGCTTTTTACTACTTTTACTAAGTAAAAGTTTATTTATTTTTTTCAGTTTCATCGTCGAACTACAGCTTCACTACTTTATACTATTCACTTTAATACAAATTAAAAAGCGAGAATAAAAACGATAAGAAAAGCTTGTTGCTAAGTTATTTATTATTATACCCTCCACCAATACAAGTGGTGAATGAGGGTATATATAAGTTTGACCTTCCGTGTGTAACATTGATAAATATTCGTCTGAGAACCAACAAACTACATATATTTTCCTTTTCTTATAAAGTTCTAAGCCGATTAAAATATACAAGCAGTTTAATATTGAAAATCAGTAAACTCTGTCCAGTTAAACCCCACTTATGAAGCAAAATATGATAGAACCTCCAAAAAAAAGTAGATATTTTTTAAACATTTTTTGTCTATTTTGTATAAATAAATGAAATTTTGCACAAGCTATTTTTATGAAAAAAGGGCAAACTTTGACGAAAATAGAATGTATCGATCAATGATTTCTCATAGCTCTCATAGAAATTTCTCCCCGAAATAGTACATAAATATTTGAATATAGCCTCCATATAAAGTCATCATCATCCGAAAATACGTTTTAAGTTAAAATTCGACACAAATTTTATTTTAAGTAATAACTATTAAAAGAAAATATGTTGTATGCTTATAAATTTCAGATATATAATGGATCAGCTGAAATATGTGCTAAAGGAGAACCCGATCTTCAGGCCTCAGCAAACAAAGTTGTTAGATTGCTTCGTGAAGTGACACGATTTACAAATTATGTACATAGTGTACTTTAACAATTTTTATACAACAATACCACATATTTGACAACCAAGGGTATCCTGGCTGTAGATACTATTCGACGCAACAGAATTAGAGATTGTAAACTTATTGATGAAAAAGTAATGCTAAAATTTGAACGGGAAACAAGCCAGGAATTTACATGTAGTATTCATGCTATCGAAGTGACATCCTTGCCATGGAAAGAAAACAATAGATTCTGATAAAGCTTGTTTTGACGTGTGTTAGTACTAAACCTACACAGAAAAAAAGATCATGTTTTTTTTTTTCAATTAAACCTTTAATTGATTTTAAAATAATTTTCAATTACAATTTTAATTGATTCAATTACTTTTTCTGATATTTTCAATTAAATCTCACATTTTTTTTTAATTGATACTATCATTTTGTTTACAGGTCCGATTTCAATTAAATTTTGAATTGATTCCACAAATATTTTAATTGAAACTCATTTTTATTTTTTTCTGTGTACATTAGCCTCAAAAAACACAAAAGAGCAACCCCTAACAATAAAAAGATTTGATAAGAAAAAAAAAACAATAAAAATATTATGTGTCCAAAAATCATAAAATATTATAATTGTCATATGGGTGGAGCTGATTTGATGGAGAGCCCAATATGACGTCACAAAATTATAATAAAAAGTCAAAAGTGGACCAGTAGAATATTCTATCACCTTCTTGATATGACATGTGTAAACGCATGGATACTACATATATAGAAAAATAAACCAATTTCAACAAATATCGGATATGATCTTGATTGATTTTAAATTGGAAATAGCTGACGTTTTATTTTCCTCCAATTGGATCCTCCTTCTCAGCATGGACGTCCACCTCTTGAAAAAAAAAACAAATTGCAGTCAAACGACCGAAGCCAAATGTTCATTAAGTGCCTGCAAAGGACACCAGACTAGATATGATGGACCACTGGACTGTGATGGATAAAAAATAAAGATGTAAGCTAAGATGTTACGGGCAAAGAAGGATGTATTTAATTGTTTTATTATCCTTTTATTTTCATTGTTTTTTATAATTTTTGTGTGGTAACTTTATGTATTTGCATGCTTTTCTAAATTAAAATGAAATAAAATTTATATGAACCCTATTGAAGTTTAGTTAAACAAAAATCGTTTAAAAATTCAAATTTTTCTTTTGAATATTACATCGGGAAAAGGACACACTGTATCTTCTAAGATACAACCACTTTTTTCAAATAACTTTTGAAAAAAAAAATTGTTTTCCAAAATTTTATACGTAGTCTTTTCTATTTTATAATTTTTTTTTGTCATTTATTATTTTTATAAAAATCGGCTTTTTTTAACATTTAAGGGTTAAAATATAACAATTTTTATGCGTCAAAATTAAGTACAAAGGTGTTTGCATCGTTTCTAATATAATATTATTTATATCAATATAATTAAGCTTTTGTTTGACTTAAATGTGGTGTTGACTTTATTTTTACGCTCACTGTAGATAGGCACACTCCCCATATAAAGTCCACATCAATCACTTACTCATATATGTATCTCATATAGATAACGTTATTATATTGAAATAACATAAATGTAAATTAAATTTGGATATTCTTGTCCTTATCCCAGAGTAGTTACTGTAATTCTCTTTAATTTTAAGTGCAGGGTATTAAAAATTCGCCACAGCCGAATATAGCACTCTAACTTGTTGTATGTTCAACTTGGTATTATAGTTAATAGTAAATAATTTGTTAACACAGTAAACATTGCAATTAAACATAAAATGATCCCTAGCATTCGAGTTTTTTCTGAAAAATGCAATTATAAAAATCTTGCTAAATTTAGAACCAGAAATTAAATTAAGAGCCCGATTATCGTTCACAACACTAAAATATTGTGCTGTCTCGACTACAACACGACATGCATTTTTCATTACAATTAAGCCGATAAGTGTTGTGAATCGTAATCGCAGTTTACAACATACAACATCAAAATACTTAGTGTTGTGAACGGTAATCGGGGCTTAATGCTCCACAACTATCGTTAAATAAATTTATTGAAATATTCAAACTGCTGATATCTTTTAATATGTTTCCCTTTTTAATTATAATATTGGATTCGTTGGTATAGCGCCATAACTGTTCAATATGGCTGCATAAAATATAACAAATACGCTTTATTACTTTAACACTATATTATACTGTATATGAATCTTCAAGTACATGCACGAGTACATTAATTCCTCCTAAGTATTCGATGAATAAACGTAAATATGTTTTCTACTTACGATGTTTTATAAATTTTTTTCTTACAATTTTAATTTTAGCACTGAGCTAAAAGGAGTTTTTGAATAAAATCCGGGAAAGATTTAATACAAAATCTGCAGAGTATAAAAAACTGAAGAAAAACAGTAAAGAGGAAATATGTGCAAAAGTAAATCACTGCAATAATATTAATATTTAAAAATATTAAGTATATATTAAGCCTCTTCAGGTAATCTTACAATAAGAAAGTGTAAAAGGGTTTTTAAACAATGGGGCACATAAGCCTGTCCATAATTGTTCCTTTATAACAAGAAATATGCTTATACATATCTACATAGGTACATGCAGCAATGAATGTAGTAATAGTAAAGTAATGACGACTTTTGTCGTTCGTTTTGGGAGGCACCTATAATACTTTTAAGCAGGGACCGTAACTGTTATGACTTTTATCGAAAACGACAAGAAAAGAAAGTTATTTTTTAACTTTTATTCTTTAAGGCAAAAATTGCATAGTAATACGTTAGTTTTATGCAATATTTAATTCATGGCTCTTATTTTTGCCTTCAAATATTAATTAAAAAATAAAAGTCAAAATTAAAAGTTATTTTTTGACTTTTATCAAAAAAGGCAGACATTTAAAAGTCATACAAAAATTTGCATGTACATCACTTATGTATCATAATGATTAGCACAAACATTTTCTACGATCATTATACAATACACCACCATGCCCAGAAATATTGGTCCAACACCCACCTTAAAGTATACCGATCGACTCAGAATCATTTTCTGAGTCGATTTAACGATGCCCGTCCGTCCGTCCGTCCGTATGGCTGGCTGTCCATGTAAAGCTTGGGCGCAGAGTACAGGTTGGAATTTTGAAGATATTTGGATAAAATTTGGTGCGTGATATTTTTCGGCCCAAGGGTGGATGGGATTGAAACTAGTGGAAATCGGTCCATTATTTCACAAAGCCCCCATACAAATGTCCTCCCGATATTGGGGTTTACTGATCATAAATGTTTGAATTATGCAAGTATCCCAACAAATTTCATCACAAATGCGTCGTAAATAAAGCCAAAGCACGTCTACAAATTTTGTGCAGATCGCTCCATAATTAGTCGTAGCTCCCATATAAGGCCCACTTCCAAAAATCACGCATAACTCACTCAAAAATATTGGTATCCAAATAATATTTAACACAAATATATTTCATATATATACAAACAATACGGTACAATTTTCTTTTGATCGGTCCATAACTAGTCGTAACTCCCCTATAAAGCCCACTTTCAAAATTCACTAATTCATAAATTTCTTAAAAATTTTGGTATTCAAATTTGACACAAATAATTTTCTTTTATACAGAAATAATGATACCTAATTTTATAATGGTCGGTCCATAATAAGTCGAAACTCCCATATAAGACCCTTTCCGTAATTCAATTTAAACTCCATAAATCTTTTAAAAGTATTTATATCGAGATAAAGTTCAATTTACATAATATTTATATTGTCAGACATCATGACACTAAAGTTTTGGATGATTGGTCCACAATAGGTTATATCTCCCATATAACGCCCATTTCTGAGAAACTGTTTTATACATATACTGGGTGTAGGGTATTATATCGTCGGGCTTGGCTGACTATACTTTTTTTTTTTATGTGTGCTTTTTTGATGTAAATTTTTAAAAATAACAGTTATTTTCTGTCCCTGCTTTAAGTGGTACTTTTTGTAACATATACTTATATACTTTGTTGGGTCCCAGATTCGTATTTCTCAGTGTTAACACACGGAATGACAAACTTATGTATACCATCAATCATCAATCATCACTTATGGTGGTGGAGGGTATAAAAATAAACTTAACATTAATATGTTGTAAAAGCTAATTCTTATAACCTTCTGAAATTCTAGTAGAAAATATATAAAATTCTCTACTGAATTAACGTAAACTCTTATTGCCTTTAAACTTATCCACTGTTCATGCATATTAATGCCAAGCAATTCACATAAAAATATTGTCATATAAATGCACATTGCTAGGAATATACACCAGAAAATATTGCCCAGCAGTTCGAGCTAAGTGCTCAAAACTAATGATTTTACCCATCATTGGGGTGTCGTTAATATGTGTTATATTTGTACGTGTATTTGTAAGTATTGTAAATTAAAGTCAAAACTTAGTGATAATTAACTACGCAATAAACTTTAAAGTGTCTACACCCAAGATTTCTTAGAGACTCTAAAGTGGCAACTGATTTTATCCAGCATTATATAGTGCATATAATATAGGGTTTTCTAATAGCTACTTGACAACTCTGAATTTAAATTGTGAACGCACTATTTCACTGATCATCTAATTGTTGCTTTCTTTTTTTTCAGTAAACTTAACATTTTCGTTATGGTAAAGTACACGAAGGAACAACGTTTGGAAATTATAAAAATGTACTACCGAAATTCGGAGTCGGTGACCGCAACTTTAAGAGCGTTAACTCCAATTTTCGGTCGTAATTATCGCCCTAGTAGACAAGCAATAACAAGTTTAGTGCAAAAATTTGAGTCTACATATTCATTGTGTGATGCTGTCGTGCCAGTGAGACAACGGCCTGGTCGAAGTTCCGAAAATATCGCTGCCGTTCAGGCGTCCGTAGCAAACGATTCAAATCAGTCGATTCCGCGGCGTTCTCAAGAACTGGGCATCCCCAAGACCACTTTATGGCGAATTTTGCGTAAGGATCTGGGTTTACACCCATACAAGATTAAGCTGACTCAAGAATTGAAGCCGATGGACCATTTGAGTCGACGTACGTTCTCCGATTGGGCTCTGGAGAAGATGCACCAAGATGATGAATTTCATCGCAAAATCATCTTCAGTGACGAAGCTCATTTTTGGCTCAATGGGTTCGTCAATAAGCAAAATATGCGTTATTGGTCTGCTGAAAATCCACATGTGCTTCACGAATCACCACTTCATCCACAAAAAATTACTGTTTGGTGCGCTTTGCATGCCGGCGGCGTCATTGGGCCATATTTTTTCGTCGACAATAACGATCGTCACGTTACTGTGAATGGCGATCGTTATCGCGCAATGATTAGCGATTATTTTTGGCCCGAATTGGAACACATGGACTTGGATGACATGTGGTTTCAACAAGACGGTGCCACAAGCCACACAGCACACGTTACAATCGATTTACTGAAGAGTAAGTTTGAGTTGTCAAGTCCTTATTGGAAAACCCTATACAAGTAAAAAACTATAGTCGGTCAAGCCCGACCATATAATACCCTACGCCCACTATATGTATAAAACAGTTTGTCAGAAAAGGACGCTATATGGAAGATATAACGTATTATGGACCGATCGTCCAAAAATTTAGTGCCTTGACTTCTTGCAAAAAAAAAATTTTGTGTGTTAACCTTTATCTCGATATAAATACTTTTAAAAGATTTATGGAGGGTAAAGTGAATTACGTAGAGGGTCTATATGGGAGTTTCGACTAATTATGGACCGACCATTAAAAAATTATGTGTCATCATTTCCGTATGTAGGAGACTTATTTGTGTTGAATTTTATTTGGATACCAACATTTTTAAGAAATTTATGGTCGTTAAAGCGATTTTCGGAAGTAGGCCTTATATGGGAACTACGTCTAATTATGGACCGATCATAATAAAATTGTACCGTATTATTCGTATATACATATATGATGTATTTTAGTTCAATATTATTTGAATACCAACATTTTTGAGGGAGTTATGCTCTTTAAAGTGATTTTCGGGAGTGGGCCTTATATATGAGCTATGATAATCTGCACAAAATTTGTAAATCTGATTTTTCTTCATTTACAACTCATTTGTGGTGAAATTTGTTTGCATACTTGCATAATTCAAACATCTATGAACCGTAAACCACAATTTCGGGTAGACATTTGTGTAGGGGCCAGGTGAAATAATGGACCGATTTCCACCAGTTTCTATCCCAACCGTCCTTTTGCCGAACAATTTTATGTAGCACATTTTATCGAAATATCTTTAAAATTGCGACCTGTTCTCTGAGCACACGCTTTACATGGACAGCCAGCTAGTCAGACGGACGGACGGACATAGTCAAATCGATTCAGGACGTGATTCTAAGTCGATCGGTATACTTTAAAGTGGGTATTGGAGCAATATTTCTGAGCGTTACAAACATCAACACAAATCCAATGTACCCTCCCCACTATGGTGGTGTAGGATATAAATATATGATTTGTAGTCAGCCAAGTTATAAGACATTAGAGCAGATAAGTGTCTATAAGGGTACTGACTTCTTTTGTAATCAATGCAGAACTGCTGGGTATAAACAAACATACACAAACAAAAGGTGCAAATATTTATGGCAGCCAATAATCATTTATCCTTTCATCTATACATACATATCTACAAATCATGCCTTTAAAGACATCCCATATTCATTTTAGTATTTCTTCTTGAAAATTATCCCCTACAGCATTACGACTAGAGTTTCTTGTAGGCATTGCAGATACCACTTGAGTTGTATGTAATGGAAGTTTAAACATTTATGTATATTGCACTCGTTCGTATGTAAATGTCAGATGATTGTTTATTGCACAGAACCCAACAAAATATCAAATCATTTCGAAAGTGAGTGAAAGAGAAGAGTTACAAAAATATCATTTATAATTGATTATTTTCTAAAATACTCGTATATCGTATAAGACATATAAGATTTGTATTAAATGTTTGCCCGAATATGTTATGTATGGTATTCAGACTATAATAATTTTGGAGAGTAAACCAAAAATAAATTTGTTGTGTGATTTAACAAATTTCAATATTTTTAATTCGTTCTTTACTCCAGACATAAGTTAGTCATAAGTTTAGGGACAGAGTGTCACTATAAAGAAAGTTATTAATCCCATTTTGCTAAACTTAGCTTTTAAAAAAACTTTGTTGTTCTTAGTTCAACTGACCAAAGCATTAAAGAGGACTACCGCATTTAAAATTTGTCCTCATTTACCACTTTCTTGAACAACCTTTATTTACATTAAATGAACGTTTGCGGTTGTGTTGCATGCAGCATGCACTCACAGACATTGTTCGCATTCTCAACCATAACACACGTCAAGCTCAAAATGACATCGACATGTAAAAGCAAAACAAAAAATAAATATTTAAAAAAAAAACGTATGTTTACGTATGAAATATTATCGATACAAAATTCCATGGGTTTTGTTTTCATTATTTTTATTGCAGCAGTGAATTCTGCATCGACGAAGAATCATTGATCACAATATAAAAAATGACAAACCATATTGAAATATTGATTTTTATTCAGGTTGACACATTTTTAATAGCTTTGACTGTGGAGCTAAGTAAATATTTGTTCATATAATTGATATGCAAAACTACAAAAACCTCATCTACATAAATATGAATCATATGTAAAAATGAGGAAGGTATCATGATGATAAATGCCTTTTGAAATGAATAATTTTTTCTCATCAGACACAAGCTTACTGTTAAATTGTAGTGGTGAGTAATACTGGTTGCTAATTAGTTTTTAATTATTTTTTTTTTATTTTTGTATATTTGGTTGTATGCAGTGGAATGAAAGATTCAGACAGAAAATTTGGATGTAAAAGTTGAGATCAATTAAAATTTGTATCATAGATAAAAAAGATTTAATTAAAAATCAATCAAAGAAAAAAAACAGTACATAATTCCTAAGAAAATTATTTGTAGAACATTTTATATGTCTATACAAATATCCTGTTCAGAAGAATCTAGGATATGCGTTTGTAGACTTACATTGGGTACTAGCTACTCATATAACCCACTAGAAATAATATGGAAGATTTTTCAATATAAATTTTCCATATCCCTAAACAATTTTAAGATGATTTAAAAATTATAAGGCCAAAATAGAACCAATAGGTTGATGCTGTAAATTTGTCTCCTTGTATGACAGAAAACATTTTTATAATCTAATATTTGAACACATGTACATTTAATACAAATATTGCAAGATAAGTTTTGCCTGTTAAAATTTGGCTTTTCTCTTAATTATTGTTAATATTTGGATAGGGCTGAAGGGAGCTCTGTTCTCAGAAACGAGGTAATTTTTATTCGTATTTGCGTAAAAGTTTTCTTTCAAAAACATATATATTTTATATATTTGAGAATACTACATTCCGAAGGTCGACCACTAACCCATATTCCAACCACAAACCAATGTCAATTAATAAAAAATTTCAAAATATTCATCTTTAAAATCTTTTAAATAATATTATGGTCAATGTAATTATTTATATGTTTGCGGCAACCATAATATGTAAAAATAAATAAACCCTACACCACCATAGAGGAGAAAGTATATTGCATTTGTAGTGATCTTTTTAACGCCCGAAAATATTCACAGAAATGACAATACAAATAAATCTGATATGTACAACGGATTTCATAGTGATCGGTCCAAAATTCGTCAAAGCTCCCCTGTAGGACCCACTTCTGAAAATCAATTTAGCATGCAAAAAATCTTTTTAAAATATTTATATCGAGTTAAAATTTAACACAATCAATATCTATATGCATAGACGTTATGCCGCAAAATTTTAATATGATCGGTCCATAATAGGACATAGCTGCCATATAGTGCCCATTTCTGAAAAGCTTATTTTTGCACATATACTGTGCATTATATGGTTGGGCTTCACATACTATACTTTCTTACTTGATTTTCTCTGGGTGTATGCTTGCATTTCTTTAAGATATATGTATCTAATCGTTGTCCAGTTATTGATATATTTCCACAATAAAATGTTTCTAAAAAACTGTGGTTAGGTATTTGAGATTCGACATGGTTCAATGTTACAATCCTTGATTATTATCGATCCGAAATAAGACTAATTTGGTCATAAATATTTTATTTATACATGTATTCAAAAACAAATTGCAACGAATAATTTATATGTAAAATCAAATAACATCCAAAAATAATGTGCAGATCCGCCCCATCCCATATATGGCACATTTCCGAAAATCACTTTAACGACCGTAAATATCTTCAACATTTTTGCATCCAAATAATATTCAACACAAATAAGTTTTACTTATATTTACAAATGTCATTTCACCAAATGTCAAAAACCAAACGGTCCGTAATTTGTCACAGCTCCTCTTTTAGACTTTCAGCTGAAAAAATTGTTAAATCTTTTACCAGAGTTAGTATCGAGATTAAATATAAATCAAATAATTTTAACTGAGCAGACTAGATTTTATGATAATCGGTCCATAATATTTCTGAAAAGTGTTTTTGCTATATACTCGGTGTAGGGTAAAATATGGTCGGACTTGACCACCTATGCTTTCTTAAATGGGTTTCTTTGATTTTTTACAGTCGATAAACTTGCAGCATTAGAAAACATGAACTATTCAGAATACCACTCAAATAGCGATAGACATGTATGTATCGTGCGTAAAGCTAGATTTACACGATTGATATTTTCTTCAAAATTGCTCTTCAAAATGCTTCAAACTCGTGTAAACAGCAAAATTCTTCAAAATTTATTTATTTAATTGTTATTAATAGTTATTAATTGTTATTAATAGTTACTGAATAAATAAATTTTGAAGAAATTTTGCTGTTTACACGAGTTTGAAGCATTTTGAAGAGCAATTTTGAAGAAAATTTCAATCGTGTAAATCTAGCTTAAGTTATTTCGGATCTTCAAAGTCTATGTCAGTAGTTTAGAAGGACATCGCCGCAGCGAATATTTATAAATAACAATGTGTAATAATATCGACATTAGAGTTTTGTAGTTCTGTATGATAATTGATTTCAAAATTAATACATTTTTTTATTCCATTTTTTTAATCTTAACTTGAACTTCCTTCGTTTCAATAACTGTGCATTAGAAATTTATGTATTATTATTTTTAAAAACTTGCTAATAAACATTCAAATTATAAGAGATACATTGACATCTATCAATAAAGCAGTTTCCTAACTTAAAATCCTTCATATTTAAGTAGATTTTGCTGAATATCACATTAAGGTTTGTAACAAATGTTCAAACTATTTTTCTATTGTAATTCCCTACCACTTCCTTTCTGAAAAATTTTCTTTTGAATAAAATTTTATGTGAGTGTTTTTTTTCTTTTTCAACAATTGAATTAAACAATTTTATTTGCAACAAAGATGAGCTGCAGTCGCTTATTTCAGATTCGTATTTTTTGTTGCATTTTACAATAAAACATTTTTTCCTTTTTGCGTTCAAAGAAATGCTTAGTCATGTGTAAGTGCATATAGAATTTCCCAACCAAGCTTAAGTTGCACAAAGCAAAAAGAAGGCAAAAAAAAAAAATGGCAACAACTGCAACTTCAAAATAAAAAATACAACTAAAACATTTCAATGCACAACAGAAAAAAGCTAAATAACATTCCTTCTACTCGATTTTATCATCATCATCATCAACAGTAAATGTTACTTACGAATTGAGTTCTAATTTCCGTTTTTACGTACGAGTATTAAAGCAAAAAAAAAAATAAATAAATAAAATCCAACTCATTCGTATACATACGTTGACAGACAGATACACGGGCTAAAAACACACATATATACAAAACAACAACAACAACAACAGCATTTTCAATACTGATTTGAAGCATTTACAATTGCAATTGCACTGATACGAGTATCTAGAGTAATGTATACGCATCCAAATAACAGATATTTATATACGTATATAGACACAGAAGCTCACATTTAGATATTTATTCACAGCTACAATCACAATGTTAAGAAATCCTTTGGTATTGTAGCAAATGCATCAGGGATTAAACATATAAAGTGTACCAATGACTTATTTCAGTATATAAAAGTACTGTTTCCCTTATAATTAGAATTAATTTTTGTGAGTCTTGTTTAATTAAATAGTATTATTTTTATACCCTCAGTATATAAAAGTACTGTTTCCCTTATAATTAGAATTAATTTTTGTGAGTCTTGTTTAATTAAATAGTATTATTTTTATACCCTCCACCACCAAGAGTGGTGAATGAGGGTATATTACGTTTGTCATTCCGTGCGAAACTATTTTAATATTCATCTGATCTGAGACCCAACAAAGTATATATTTTCTTAATCCTTATGAAATTCTAAGTCGATTGAGCCATGTCCGTCTGTCCGTCTGTGCAAAACACTCTCACGTCCAAACTATAAAACTTAACTAAACAAAATTTCCAGAAAAATATTTCCTATCTCGCAGATAACTTTGGTGTTGAAAATCAGCAAAATCGGTTTAGGTCAACCACAGTTATGGACCAATATGTGAGGCAACCGCCATAAAAATTTGAATTTTTTGTCCATTTTATTGCCATTTTATTATGTTACAGATAATACCATAAAATTTTGTATACGTTATTTTTATGATAAAAGAAAAAAGCTTGAGGAAAATAGTAACAATCGTTCCAGGATTTATAATAGTCCCCACAAAAAATCTTCCCCACAAAAAATCTTCCCCAAATATTGCTCAATTATATATAAATGCCTATAAAATTGGCATATCAATAAAAAATTTAGCAAAAATAAGTTTGATATAAAAAGAAATCGCAAAATTAATTTTTTTTAGTTCGGTCCATGTTTGACCATATGCCTCATATAACGTCCACTTTCACAATTCACTTCAATACGTATAAAACTGGTATAAATAATGATAAAAGGCTAAAAATCGAAACAAATAATCCTTATAGGTAAATAAATTGTTGTACTAAATTTTATAGTGGTCGGCCTATAATTGGTTATAGCTCCCATATAAGGACCACATCCAAAAAAGACATTTATCTTTATATATTTCTTATAAATATCGGTACCGACTCAAAACTTTGTATAGATCATTAGCATATACACAAAAAATGTTTTAAAGAATTGTGTGAATTTCGGTCCATTTTTAACCGTATCCCTCATATACTCATAAATCTCTTATAAATAACGGTACCGATCCAAAATTTTACACGGATGAGTTACATACATGCCAAAATGAAACTGCTGGAATTTAAGAATATTGGTCTAAATTTTGGCTATATCCCCCACATAAGGTCCACCCTCGAAATCCACGTTAATACTAATGTATATGTTATATATACCGTAATTATGTTGAAATTCGACGTGAAATAATTGTCATAGCTGACACATAAGAACCATTTCCAAAAAACAAATAAACCCACAAAAATGTCTAATAAATATCGATATCGAACCAACTTTTATATGGATCAGAAATTTTAATCCAGAAATTATACTAATATCGGTTATACGGTAATTATTCTACTGGCTTTTGTAGCTGTCAGTCAATAATAGCTCCTGAATTAAGTGCACTTCCGAGCAGAACAACCAACCATACAACTCTAGTAAATAACGCTATTGAGATGGAATTCAACCAATATAATTCTAAAATACATAGAAATCACATTAGCGGAGACTGGATTTAGAAGCTATCAGTCTATAATTGGTCCATTTCTTCTATGCCACCCATAAATCTGTTGTAAATAATATTATTGAGATCAAATTCAAACAAAAACGCCTCATCTTATATCTTATCCTTCTTTATACTCTGTTTCTTAACTTGTGGTGAATATGGAAAAATGTTCTTTTAATTTTATAAATTGTTAAATTAATCTCAAGATTATTATGAAAATCAGACAAGCTCTGTAAATTACGATAAGAATTGGTAATTACATCAATTATAAATGGTCGAAAATAGATAAAATTTCAAAATATTTCAAATAAATTATGTTGGTCGTAAAATTGTATTTCAAACAATATATAAAATAATTATAAAATTTGCACTAAGACTGAATAAAAAACACAGAATAAGGATATTCTAGTCCTAAAACCAGTGCAGTTTCTGGGTATTAAAAGTTCGGCACAGCCGAATATAGCACATATATGGGACAATTTTACCCAAATCATTTATGTACATGCAGAAATCAAAATATGTACCGAGTTTCGTGAATATCGGTTAATACAAGGACCACTTCTAAAAATCATCAAACAAATTACGTTCTCAGGATAATTTAATAATCCTCAAATACATAAAATCGCCATACAGAAATGTATGGTGATCGGTCCATAGTCTATAATTGCCAATGACTAACATCTAAGTTCCACGCCTGAGAACAACTATAACACCAATAAAACTTTGGGAAATAACGTTATTGAATCAAAATTCTACAAAAGTAAGTCACAAATACAACGACATCATCAACGATTATACAAATGGTACAATTGCTTTAACATTTCGTCCCCCAGTAAAGTGCACATTTGTGAGTGCTGTTACTAGTTTACATCAATGTCGGTATTTTAAAATTGCGTGGCATTTTAAAAGCAATTGATTTAGTTTGTTACGTTTAGCTAAAAGAGTTTTTTTTTTTCTTTATTTAGTTGATCCTTTAGTTTTATGCAGTGTATGTGTGTGTGTATAAATACACAGCAAAATATTTCCAAAAACAAGCTAAATGTAGAGCACAGGAATTTTGTTGTATGTATTTTGTTCATTGCATTTCATTTAGTCAGTCACTATGCGGAAATAGTAGAAACAAATGCAAAGAGAGAAAAGCTTGATAGAAACAAAAAGGAAATAAGCTTTGATGTGTTTGCATAAGCATCATTTTCTTTTAGAGTATCACTGTTTAACAAAGTAAAGTTATTTTTGTCGTACTTTTTTGACTCATTTTTTTTTTATCTTGTTGCTATGAATACCGATGTATATCCTGAAAAGAAATTAAATAAACAGCAAAACAACTAATAACGTTCTACATTATTTAAATAAATTGTTCATAAAACTAAAAAAATAAAGTAACCAGATGATTTTTGTAAATATAGAATACACAATGATACAAAATCGAATATTCCGAATGGGAATGGGATGATACCAATTGCCAATGAAAGTTTACATTATCCATAAGAAAACCTTCAAGTTTTTTTTAAGTTCACTGAGAGATTTGTTTTATACACATTTGAACGCTGGAATGATCATTGAAAATCTGAAAAAGTAATGCTAATTTATTTTTATTATCCTGGTAAGGTGTGACATCTTTTTTTTTTTTTTTTGGTTTGAAAGAATATTCATAATTTTAAATATTAATGTAATGTTTCCAGAAAATAACAAAAATAATAAACAAAATAATTGTGTGCCAAAATATGAGAGTATAAAAAAATTTAAAATGTAGATTGGGTACCTGAAAAGGAACTTGCAATGGTTCCTTAATTAAGTGGTTACAAAATAAAAGGAAGCCAATGCAGTTTGGTGTTCCAATGTTATAGTACCATGCATGTAATTTTTATATCAACCACCACAAAGAGGGCGGCATATTAATTTTATCATTCCGTTTGTAACATATTGAAATAATGGTCGTAGGACCAAAAAGTCTATATGAGGAGGTGAGAAGCAAAACTCGTTCGTTACATGTTTACAAAATTTTGGTAAAAAGCTAAAAACTTGCTACAGCTTAGTAAATAAACCAAATAAGTTGAAAGCTACTAATTTCTAAATATTAGGATATTTTTTATTAAAACCTTAAAATTTACAAAATCAATACTCCTAAACTAAAGAAAAATTATGTTTGGCAGTTTGGAACGAACGGGGTTTTCGAAACAAATGAGTTTTGCTACATTCCATATTGGAACGAACGAGTTTTGCAACTTACAATAACCCATCCAGTAAAATAAATTATTTGGCTTCACTATATTTTAAAATGTATATTAATTTATTAAAACTAAGGAAACTTGTTAAAAAATTAAAATAAAGACAAAGAGAGTACTTCATCTTCAGTTTACTCTTCGTTGTTTTCTTCCACGTCATGACCAACATTGTCGTTGTCGAAAATCGAAGGTTTTGTTTTGTCTACAATTTTCTCCAAAGTGATTGGACAAAACGGCTCCAACATCTTTTTTCTTTTCAGGTTTAATCGTCACGTTTATGGCAAGTAGTTTTGGAATAATATCTTTGATTTTTTTTCCTCACCTCAAGAATGTTTCTATAATTAATCTCCACTTGCAAAGTTATCTGACCATTTTAATGGTTGTTGTATTTCCAACAAATCACAATAATTATCTTAATAAGTGGGAGTAATAATCTTAATAATTACAGTAATATAAGGAAAAGTTAATACATAAAACATTTGGAATTTCACCACATACGATGGTACTTTGGTTCACTTCAAACAGGGAACCAACGAGTTTTGCTACGAAATATGCAACGAGATAGTTTTGACAATGACTGTTAATTAGAACAAAACAGTTTTGCTACGAACTGCAATTTTAGGACATAAAACGACATAAGAAAGGATACGAATTGATACCATCGGTATATTTATCCTTATAAAGTAGCAAAATAACTAACAGTATCCATTGTTATCTCAATTTTTAAATTTTTGGAACGAAAGGGTTTTGGAACTGACACACTCATATATTCTAAGTCCTTATCAGATTCTAAGACGATCTAGCCATATCTGTCTCTTGAAGGCGAAAAAAGACATAAAACAAAAGACAAGAAGCAAATATTCTTTCTTCCACCGAAATATTTGGTATTGAAAATGGGCAAAATCGTTCAAGTAGGATCCGAGTTATAGACCAAAGTTTCAGACAACCTCAATATTTTTAAGATATTTTTCTCAATTTGCTTCAAATATAATCCAGATGATATCATGAAATTTTGCACACTTTATTTTTATTATAGAAGGACAAGTCATGTTAAAAATGGCAAGAAGCGAACCACGACTTCTTAAAGCCCCCATACAAATGTCTTCCCGTAATATGGCTTTGTGGTACATAAATGTCTAAAGGAAAGTAGCATTCAAACAAAATTCCGCAAAAATAAGTTTCATGCAACGAGAAATCTTAAAAAGATTGTTTGCATCGGCCCATCGTTTGATATAGCCTCATACAAAGTCTAATTCCGAGAAACTGTTATATTACATAAATCTCTATCAAGTTGAATATAAAGTTGCAATTCAACACAAATAATCCTTGTATACATATACGTTGTCGTAATAAATATCATATTTATACATATAAATCATTAAACACAATTTCATACTGAACGGTTCATAATAGGTTATAGCTCCTTTATGAGGAATACTTCCGAAAAACTCATAAACCTACATAAACATGCATATCGAACAGAAATTTTACACAGATCTTTTAAAAGTATGTAAAAATTATGAGAGTGCTTTTATGAGGATTAATCCATGATTGGTAATGTACCACATAACCACAGAGTATACAGGGGAGACATTTCAAAAATCAGTTTCCCAGGGATTTTTGATATCTAATTTATTGCGTGTCAAAGTAAATCATTATACGATGCAAACAGATAAGTCTTGGTATAACGAACGATATGTTGGCAGGCATGTTATTAAAAATATAAAAAATTGTTATTCGATTTATTTGTTACTAATTGTTCTTCGGGACGTATTATGAAGGATAAAAAGCTTTACATTGGTAGGGATTTCAATTATAACCTGAATTCCAGCACGTTTTTTACCCAGCATTTACAATAACTTCTCCATTATACAGCTTTTTTGTATGGCTTTTGGTTTTTAAAGCAATTCAATTGACTGGAAAATGTTTATTGTTCTGATGAAGAACACAATAAAAAAGCCCCAATTCCATCAGGGGATACTTACGATTCTTTAGACAACGAAAATTTTTTGAAATTTGTTTGATTTGGTTTTATTTTATTCAATCGAGCATAAAATTGTCAAAACAATTTGTTATTTCAAGTTAAATTCTTTTAAGTATATTGTAGCGGATTTTCGTTTTAGTCAGATTTGTACATATAAGCAGTGCATTGATGAAATGATTTTTAAAATCGTTTTGAAAAATATGGCAGGTTTATTAATCCTTTTAATTTAAAAATTTATTAATAATTTATTAGCGACTCAAAAAAAATTTGTATCAACTCGAAAACATCCAAATTCAACTTTGTTTTATATATATATAAGGAAATGTGTTTTCAAAACAGTGTCATTTTCGAGAAGCATTTCAATTATTGAGAATAAATCTGAAATACCAAAACGAGCTAGAGAATGTATTCAAATCCAACAATTAATAGTGTTCTATACGCCGGTTCCTAATCCTATATATCCAACAATACAATACAATTCCAAGAAGAAAAATTGCTTCTAATAATAATATCCAAAAATGTTTTTTTTTTCGAAAGAAAAAATATTTATTTTAAACTGAAATTTAAGAAAGTAGTGGACGACATTGTCATGCAATGAATTTGTATATGATATGTAAAGAAGTTACATGAAAAGGTGCATCAGGCTGAACTACATTATGTAGGTTAATGTGTTTGTCGGAAGTGTTATATAAATTTGTTTATGTGACTACTGTGTAAATGTTTCGAAAAAGATACGTTTTCAAAAATTGAGCATAAGATTTATTTATAGAAGAATAAAATATATTAAAACAAAATTAGATTGATGTAATCTGTAAGGTAACTTCTAAAGATGGTTAAAATGAGATTTTATCTAAATTGATCAGAAAACTTTGATATCTTATATTTGAATGACTATAGGTCGGCGGGACCCGTCTTTACCAGCTAGACTCAGGGTTGGGGTTGGTTATTGACCATCGTCAAACAAAATTACCACATTAACATTTTTCTTAAAGAGTCCCTATGATGAAAATTAAAGTCTTAATCCTAAAAAAAACTATTGTCCCCATAATAAATGTAAACTTAATTAATACTGTAGATGAACTTTAACCATAAATCTAGTTTGTGTAATGCTTAGGGTTAAGATCTTCAATCCCCGTGCTCTATACCCTCACAATCTTGTTCTTCCGGGCAACAATCAAATTATTAGGAAGAACCCTGCTCAGCTTATGTTCACTCAAAGAATAAGTCACATTTTAAATTCACATAAACATTTTGTAATATTTATTAATTAAATAAAAATTTCAATTCATTTTTACTTTATAAAATGTTCAACAAGACTTTTAACAGTAATTTGCTAAATATATGGATTTAATTCACTATTTAATTTAAATACTGACATCAATTAAGTTTAATTCAAAAATTCTAACGACTAAATTTAATTAAAAAATTTTAACAATAAAATTTAACTGCAAAAATTTCAATATACATATTTTTTAATATTCAAATTTGAAGAAGACAACAATGTTTACAAAACCAAGTTGTTACTATGAAATGTGGAATAGAAACAAAGAAATGAGCAAGTTTGTTACAATTTTAATAAACAAAAGTCACAACAATAAAAATAGGGAAATAAAAAAAATTTTGTGCGATTAATAAGGAGAAATAATAAAAATAAACCCCTTGGTCCGCGATGTCGAACGATAACGTTCGCTTAAATAAGACTTAAGACACAAACTTGATTGTGGAATAAACAAACTTGATTGAGTAAAAAAAAATTGATGCGATAAAAAGTTTGTGTCTTAAGTCTTATATAAGCGAACGTAATCGTTCGACATCGTGGGCCAGGCGGTAAATAATACAAGAGACTTGTGAATTAATAATAGTAAAAAGGTAATCATTTTTGTTTGCAAAATATTTAAGTGCTAAGAATCCTGTCAAGCCGGAGGTGGTATTTTAAATCTTTTTATTTGAAGGAGAAATGGAATCCATAGCAGTGGCTTTATTGGTGGAAGAGGATAACAACGTGACTCATAACACAGAGGTAAGGCTTGAAAAGCTTGAAAAGAAAATACCTGAACTTCCTCCTTAGATCGTTTATGGTAGACGCCAGCTTTTCGTATTGCTCTGATGTCGTTGTTTTTGACCTAGAAAAATAAATAAATAGACTGCTTTCCTGTTTGTAGTAACAGTAATTCAAACCTCTTTCGTTCTACCATTACACATTTGTTTAACCATGTTCTTTGTTGCTGCGCTTGTAGTAACAGTAATTCATTACACATTTGTTTAACCATGTTCTTTGTTGCTGCATATCACATCTTGATTGGCCGTACAACAAACATTTATATAAATCACTTTTTAAACATTTTATACTTACATTTTATAAATTAAACACTTTTTAAGTTTATAAAAAGAGTAATCGAACAAAATTCCGCTGCTAAAATATGAGCGTAGAAAAACGTAACTACGATCGTAATACAGAATATCTACAATCGAAAGAATCGAAACTCTGAATACCAAATTTGCCAAACAGAGAAAATTTCGATTCGAATCGAAAGTAAGAATAGCGGTGACTACCTCATGAATCGCACATTACAACTGATATCGAATTTCAACTTGATAAGGATGTTTATTAGAGATTTTATAGATTTTATGGGCTGATCGTCATAACATTCGTATGACCCCATAAAGATTTTCATAAACATTTTATGCGTATTTAACTTATTTCCGAAAATGGGCTTTATAAGGTTGTTATGATCAAATACGAACCGATATTCACAAATCAGAGTAGTTTATATAAGTGATTTAAACAAAATACCGTGTTGTAATTTCTCTTTATATGAAACCCATTTGCCTGGAATTTTGCATCAACAACTTTAATGCTACTAGACCGATTTTTTCCATTTTCAACATTTCAGTCAAACAAAGAATTTTTTGAAAAATATTTTTGAAAGAATATGTATGTATATATTGCTATGTGTTACAAACGGAGTGAGAGAATTTAGAAATTTTCAATGTTTCTTGATATATTTGTTTAGTAATCTATACTGATAAGATAATATACTGATAATAAATTCTAAAAGTACCACTATAACCTAAATACCAAAGTTTCCTTTAGTCTGATTCTGACCTTATAGGGGGAAAAAATTGCTTAAGTTTTATGTTGTCAACTTTATTTTTACTGCTTCAAAATAACTAAATGATATTATTAAATGAAAAAAGTTCAATTATTTTTTGTTTGTTTAATTCTTCATTTGAAGAAAACAAAAAAATAGATGGGAAAAAGACAGTTAGCTTTCCGTTTTTGGACTATTGATTTTTGAGAAATATGCATATATGTTAATAATATAGTGCAATGAAATGTACTCCATGAAGAAACAAAAGCTCAGCAAAATTCTAATTAGAATTTCTATTAAGTCATTTAGAATGTCATATTATAAGGAAAACGCTACAAGTCAAAGTTTCTGTTTATATTTGGTGACTACTTGAAACTTGCTTTGTTTATAGTTATTTATGTATATAGTTTTTTACAATAAAAACTGAAAAATTTACAATTTCCCAATGACGAATCCAATTACACAATGAGCCATGTTCTTTATGCATTAATTATCCACAGTCTTTTAAAATTCGTGTACCTGGCAATTGCTATAAATACAAAAATTAATAGTAAATAAGTTAATGAGTTCCAACATTATAAAAATGTTTCTTGTAAAAGTAAATGTTTTTAAAGAATATAAATATTTACACATTTAAATTGAATTTCAAAACAACGAAAAACGTACTTATTATTTCGTTTGCACATGTTTGAAGGAGGTCATTGCAAACATTTGCTGTACTCGTATGTATTATAAAGTTAAACGTTTCCCGTTGTGTTATTTAGACAGGAAATAGAATTGCTTAACGAAACAAGAACAGGAAATGATTGCTACATTTGAGGAAATGTTTAAATTTTAAAATAAAATTTAATTCTTTTTCAATATGGGTCAATTTAAAAAAAAACGCAATTTTTGTGTCCCCGCACTTACACTACTATTTTAGGTAAAAAAAAAACCGAAAACAAAAAAAAAATGTGAGAGTGATCAGCGAGGAGTATGTAACAAAAACACGTAATTCTTGAATTTGTATGTTTGTTTTTTTGTTTATTCAGAATGGTGTTTTGTTTCTCCCTCTGACTGCTTCCATACAAACGCATGTGTCCTCCGTTAGAATTTTTACTAAACAAAATAAAATAAAATCAAGAAAAAAGTAAATATGCAACATTTAATAACAGTTTTCGAACTATTGCGTTTCTTTCTTGTGTTTTGATTTGTTATAGTCGTCAAAACTTAATTAGTGTGAATTTGGCATTGCAAAGAAAGATTGTACCCACAATTTGCATTGAGCGTCACTTTTTTATAAATCAAGTAATATTACTAGTTTTCACTTTGCATTTAAATAAATTAAATAACGTAAGGAAAGTACAAACTTTAATTATTACAGAAGTGAAAAAGCGAAAAAAAATATTAAACAAAGTGTGCATTTGCATAGTTTTTGTGAACACCATGGTAAAAATTTCTTGAGCATCACGCTAATTTTTATAAAAGTGAATATATTAAATGTAACAAATTAAAATTGACTATCATTGTTTACATGGTTTCAACTCATTTTTTTATAATTTTTGAATTTGAAAAATAAATTGCCTACGAAAAAAAACCAAAATAGGCAAATATTTCATGAGCATCACTTTTGAAATATATTGCTTTATAGCTTAAAATGCTAATTTTGATTTCAGTTTTTAATTTTCAAGAGTAAAGCAACAAAATTAACGGCGGCTGAAAGAGTACGGAGATATCGAGAGAAAATAAAGCTCGATAAAGCGCGTAATGATGAATATAAAAGAAAGAAGAAATAATCGTGGTATATTTGAGTTTAATTTTTATTGTTACTGACTGATTATGTTTTCTCCACAAGCTTAATTCGAAAGTGGTAAAAATAAATGAGAATGAAAAAAACAAAGCCGCTTGTCATTTAATGAAGTTTATACAGATTTAGAATAAGAATTCGAATGAAAATTTATAAATTAAATTAAGTTATTGTTTTGTGTCAAAAATGTATATATGTGTATAAGTTTATTCAAGAATTACTTCCTTTTTTCCATTTTTGTTAAAGACACCAAAGAATATGTACATGTTTAGTTTTGTATGAACATTTTTCTTTGTTGAAGGATTTTTGTTTTTTTTTTTATTTACTTTTTGTAAAAGAATAAACTTTTTTTCATTAAACTTTAAATTTGGCATTATTTCTGGTTTTCGTGAAACAAAATCTCTTGAGCGTCACACGTAGTTTTTTCTTAACACGCGTATAATTGCAGTTTTTTTAAATGCATTGTTACAAGCCTATTACTTTGCAAGTAACCTCTAAGCTTAAGTCTTTTTTAACAAAAATTTACATATTTTAAAATAACTAGTCACTTTAAAAAAAAAATGGAAAATCAAGGTGAATCATGATTTTTTTTATAATCTAAAAGGTAATTTTCGCAAAAGTCAATCTTGAGAAACTAAAAAACATCGTAGTAATTTTGAATTTCAAGTATTTTTGCATTTTTAGCGATTTTTTCTACATAAATGGTGCGTGACTCTCAAGATAGAAATCATAGAAAACCTAGAAAAAATCCAAAAATATTGATTTGTGTGAGAGCCTAAAAGTACCACCGGATTCTTCATCAATTTCTATATAAATTGGCCACTCTTACAGGCGAATTGAAAAAACTTTAAAAATAGGCAAAAATAAACTCGTTGTGTACGTTTTTTTTTTGAAATTGACCCATATACATATTTATTTAGAAACTAAACATTTACATTCTCATTTTAGTAAAAGAAATACCAACTTTATATTGATTTAAAAGAAAGCATATCAATACATCTATGAACAGTAAGTAAATTCTGTTGCTGTGGCAGCATAATTAAAAATGTCAATGATTAATACAATTTAATTACTGGCACTCTAATCTTACTTTATATACATACAATACTACATAATACTACATACTCGTACATACATTAAATATTCTGCACATTTCTAATTACCTGCGGAGGTTCACATTTATTAGTACTGTATAATTTGGTAAATACTCTTACAAAATGATAAAAGCGCTGGGAGCTTGTGCGCCATGGCGTATGAATAATAATAATATTCTAATAATAATTCATTTGAATAAAGTCATCGATGATACTTTCTGGCTGTACTCACTTTGCTTTGTTGTTGTTGGTTTAAATAGTGATGGTTGGTTGGCTGACTTGATGTTTAGCTGTTTGCTTGTTGCTTGTTGTGTTTTGGTTGAAGCCGAAAGTATAGAAGGGAATTAATTAATTACTCTTGTGCAATTATTCAAAACACATCAAGGCAGAAACAACGAAAATTTAAAGCAACTATAATAGCCAGGAATGGAAAATTATATAATATGTTTTGTATCACAATAACATTAAAAATATTTATTTACATCATTAACATAACATTAAATATTATTATTGCGAAATAATGTTGTAATATTGAAATATTGAAATATATTAATTTTATAATCAATCAAATGAGGCTACTCCCATGACTATGACACTTTTTATTATGACATAGTATCACAAAAATACGGTCATATTAAGTTTTACATCCCTGATAGCGGATTTTGCAAAATTTCTTTGAACCCTAGTTCACTTCAAAAATGTTTCTCTGGACTTTAATTGAATTTTTTATAATGTCCACTTGAAGCCGCTTGATTCTTTGTATGGAGGAATAAAAATATTTTGGTTTAATCATTAAGGTGCTATCAGACGGGATGTATTTTACATATGTACTGTCACTCTTCTTACCCATATGTAATTCCGTATGTATGTCAAAATTTTCATTTTACATACGATTCATAATTTTTGCTATCACACCAGCTTATGTTTTTCCGTATGACATAACCTATAAATGTAAACAAAAGCTGTCTTTTTAACGTGTATAAATTTCAAGAGTTGCTTCTTTTGGCCAATCTAACTGCAATAAATATAATAAACATAATTTAATTTATTAAAAATCGAAAAATACTTATTTTTCCATGTTCATTATCCATTTTCTTTAATTTTTCTTTACAATATATTTTTTCAAACAATTTTGTTACAAAACAAACCAGCTGTTTTGTTTATGTTTGTCACAGGAAAATAGATCGTGTTCTAATCAAAAAAATTAGATATGTATTTCCACATGTATTTTACACATGCAAAGGTTTCATATGTATCACACGATATGTACAACTTTTACAGATGGAAAATTTGACAGTACATATGTAAAATACATCCCGTCTGATAGCACCTTTACTTATGGCGTTTACTTTTCTGGCAAAAATGTTACACGTTTTTCTCATTTCGCACCTTTTTTAATTTTTTTTGTGTTCTTTTCTTAAAAAATTTCAACATTGCTAAAGTGTAGTGTGTTCTTTTCTATAAATGTCACACTATAAATTTAAAAAAATGTTACACCTTTCACACTCTGTATTTTTAGAGGGGTAGAATCGCACGATAAAACAGCTGACATTTGTTTTGTTTATGAATGTGTATTTGTAAATATACAAAATGGAAAATATTACTACTTTTTTATGAAGTATGATGAAGTATTTGATATGATTATGGAAAAAGGTTGTGGATTACCTTGAGTAAAAGACCTTGTAGAGAACGTAATTAATGAATACTCTAAAGTTATATTTGTAATGTATGTTCATATATATAATTTTTATAGTTTATGAAGAATTTGCGTATTAGTCGGGAAGGTGCCATTGGTCTTTTGGAGACATATTTCAAGCGATCTTACCAGGGAGCTATCTGCTTCTTCTTAAAAAAAAAAACAAAAGCAGCTGTACATGAAAAAAAGTGTTACACTGTTTCGATTTTATGTTCAATTCTGAACATTAAAAATGCGACATCTTTAAAATGTGGGATATACATTATAAAAATGTAGATAATAAAGGTGTAACATTTTGTTTCACAAAAGAAAGCCCCATTAATTTAAAACATATACTACGTTTTTTATATTACAAATGATTCTACCTATTGTATTGTGGTTAAAGTGTGCAGTTTTATACCCAGTAAGCATTTTATATCATGTATTAACCTCCTGTCAAGAAAAACGTCATTAGTGTATAACCGGTAAAACGAAATGAAAAAAATATCAATGGATCAATTCATTTATTTGCGAAAGACATAAAAGTATCACAAACAAACGCACTGTGGAGCAGTACCAAATATTTTTTGTAATAATTCTGTCACATGGACGTAGTAAATGGGTATTCGATATAACTTAGTGAATATTTATTCTGCTAAAGTTACACACTTTCAAACTAATCTAAATCTAGATCTGTCCGAAAATAACCTGGTAAAAATTAATTCAGTGTAACGTGTGGTTGTTTGTTTCAAAAACCAAATTGTAGAAAAAATTAGAACGGGTGAGCATTCTTTACGACAAACTTTTAACAAAATTGAACAACCGCCTTTTTATGGAAGACGAAACATATTTAGAGATACCGGAGCCAACAGTTTATATTGCAACGAAATGATCAAATTATAAATATAAACAAATATTTATAAATTTGGTAAAAAGGCAATAATTTGGCACGCAATTTGCTGTAGCCCTTTGTCACTTTTTCAACTTTCATTTGGAATATTTATATTTTGCTGTATCAAATCTTATATATCTACCCAACACCAACACATCAACATATGTGACTATGCATACTTGAAAGTCATATGTGTAACAGTTTGTATCTATAACGATGCTTTTTCGGATACCGTATATGCTAAAAACAAGTAAAAGATTATATTCGCCTGTGCCGAATCTTATATACCCAGCACCAAATCACCTATTATGAAGATTTATAGGCGATTTTTGGGCATTTAAGTGATTTCCAAATATGGACCGATCATCATCAGATTGAGATGGACGATTTTTATATATCTACGAACTATTTGTGTTCAATTTAAACTTGATAGTGGGTTTTATAAGGGATTTATAGACATTTAAGTGATTTACGGAACTGGACTTTATATGGGGGTTACGGTCAAATATGGACAGACCATCATGAAATTGCTTGTCGAATTTCAACTTGATAGTAATTTTTACAAAAGATTTATGTTCATTTAAGTGAATTTCGGAAGTGTTCTTTGTATTGGGCTTTGTCCAAATTATGGACCAATGCAAAGATTGAACTTCGCATGAGACTCATTATTGCATAATTTTGTTTAGATAAAGCTTTTCTATAGACATTTATGTACCATAAAGCTATATTCCGGGAAGGCATTTGTAATTGTGAACCGATGCCTACCATTTTCAACAGGTCATGTTTTTCTATAATAAAAATAAAGTGTGCAAAATTGCATGATATTATATGCATTATATTTGAAGAGAACAGCAAAAAATATCTGAAAAATACCGAAGTGGTCTGAAATTTTGAATCTATAACTCAGATCCTACTGGACGGATTTTGCCTATTTGCAATAGGCAACATTTGGGTGGATCAAAGAATGTTTGGTAAACATTTCACTGTTCTATGTCTTTTTTTCGAAGCTCTATCGTGTCAACAACAGATGGACGGACATGGCTAACTTTTAGACTTTTTGGTTCTACAACCATTATTTCGATGTGTTACAAACGATATGACAAACGTAATATACCCCATAACTTTTTGGTGGTGGATATATAAAAAGCCAGATAAAGTTAAATACCTTTGAAAAAAGCTTAAAAAGTCAACAAAATTTTAATTCCAATTTTCTAGTTTTTCGAATTAAAGGCAAAAGTAACTTAAAATATTAAAATTGTGTTACTTTTTACGACTACTTATAGATAAAGAAGTATTTTGTTGAAAAATAATACACGTGAAAATGAATCTAAGTTTGTATTTTTTATCACTTAGACCATATTTTATTCTCTAGTATTACAGCTTAATTATAATGTAATGCCAATCTTATAACACGATATTAATGAAATCCCATATACGAGTAATTTTTCTGATTTCTTCATACATATTGTTATTTATACCCTACACCACCCACCATAGTGGAGGGGTTATATTAGTTTTATGATGATGTTTATAACACCTAGTCCAACACTCACCTTAAAATATACCGATCGACTCAGAATTATTTCCTAAGTGAATTTAGTGAAGCTCTTCCATCTGGCTGGCTGTCCATCTAAAGCTTGTGCGAAGAGTACAGGGACCAAATTGCCGCATTCGATATCGAGTAAAATTGATCGTAATTTTCTTATTTGAGATTATGGCATTCGATATCGAGCAAGAAATTTAGTACATTTTATTATAATTTCGATATCGAAATCATTTTTCGATACGATAGCTCATTCGATCACGAATGCGGTAATTTGGCCCCAGGTCGCAATTTTGAAGATATTTCGATGAAATTTGGTACATGATATTTTTCCGGCCCATGGATGATATTAAAAGATTTTGTTTTTATAAAACTGATCAAAATCATTCATCTAACGACTATATCAAATGTTTGTTATGCATGCAACTCTTAAGGTGCATATACACTACGTGTTTTTTACATTGTATATTTCAAATTTTACATATGGGAGTAAAAACATGTAGTTGGTGACCTCAAAAGCTTTGCTTGTGTAAAATACATGTGGAAATACATATGTATTTTTTCGATTAGAACACGCTCTATTTTCTTATGTTCAAACACATGTTTTCAAATGTCGGCGAAAAGATTTGTCGACGGTTAAATATCTGCGCTATCATTAGCCGGCCGTATGTAGTATTTGCATAAGTGATAAATTAAATATTATTTTATCCCATTTTGATAATTTAATAACAATGATATAAATTATTTAAAAATTTTTGATACAAGCTCCACATCTTGTATAATAAAAAACGAAAAACCTTAAATCAATGACGCCGGCAATTTAGTGACGCTTTGTAGCGGCTTTAACGCATTTTTTAAAGAAACGACATGGAAATCTGGAGACCAAAAATTAAAACCCTTATGTAAAATAACCAATTTTGACAGACATAAAGAAAAATATGTGAGTTGTAAACTGAAAAATACATAAGCAGAAACACGTAGTATATATCCACCTTTAGATGTATACAATTGAGAATGTGTGTTAAAAATGACAACAGGTAATGAAAATCAACTCTTATAATGCTGTCAAAAGCCACTAGTTGAAGTGTATGTATAAATGCGAGAGTAGTATTAAAATTTATTTGAAATATTGGACTTGTAGGTAATTTTAATTTGTTACTTCTTCTACATACTGGTCGAAACCCTCCTACAACTTCTCCCACCCCTGGGGGGGTGGGGGCCCTGCATTCAACTTTTCACTGATAAAAGCATAAAACATTAAAAGCAAATTCTTTTATATTCAGTTATATGCAATGGACTTATCAGTATGCCATCCTAGACTGTCATGGTTACGAGCATAAATATGTCTATGAGTTCTTCAGTTAGAGCTGTTATTTGCAATTACGCACGAATGGCACACACATGCAAACATTTGATTATTAAAAATGTATCTGGTTGCCAATTATATTGGTTTCTTTGATAAATTGTTTATTAATTACAGTTTAATAATGCATTTGATTTAGTGGAATGATACAAAAGTGTACAATATAAACAAAGTGCAGATTCTCGAAGCGAGCATACATATAATTAATCTTGCATGTGAGTTTATGAAATGTTTTAAAAAATTACACAATTTTGAGTGTTCGTAATTTTTGTATAGCATAACCTATGTATCTACATATGTGCATATATACCAATGGGTATTGATATAAAATAAAGCTAATGAAAGTTGTTGGGTGCATTATTAAAAAGAAAAATAGGTTTGTTGTAATAGTGAAACAGAATAAAAAAGTATCTGATTAGAAATGATCTGAGGAAGAAGCAAATTTATGTAATTTTTTGGACGATGACATTTTTACACATTGTTCTTCCCCATCCATATGAATGTGATGGATGACAATAACAATCCTGTGATCGTTCTTAAGGCTGTGTTTTGGTAGCTTTTAGTATTTCTCATCTGGATATCTGGGTAGCATAAAGGAAACAGGATAATTGACAACTGATAGATCAACCGTCGTGTAGTTAGCCAAAAAGCTATTTTTACATATTCTTTACTTTTAGAACTATAAAAACATTTTTAATGTTGCGATGATTCGTAATTTCGCTAGTGAGATAACCATTCACCATATGGAGCAGTCTTCTGCATATGAAATTACTTCTACTCCTTGTGAATGTTTGGCGGGTTTAGAGAGGTAAACAGAGAGAGAGAGAGAGAGAGAACAGCAACTCTATTTGCCGTTCGACAAATTTTTCAAAATCTGCATGGATATATCTTCGGTGTAATAGCTTTGGATTGTTTAGCTGTATTTAGGACCTGAATAACTTTAGTAGGCTTACAACTGAAGTTATTGCGAAAAGTTATGAATCTTGCAATTTGCCATCGTTTCACCTTGTCCTTACCTTGTCAAGAGAAGTAACTGTAGATTAGTTCCTCAAAGTTTTACTTGTGCTCGTTTACCAATCTGCTGATTTTACTGATCAACTGAACTATCCTTGGGTCGCACAGTAAGGATGGACCCCACAAATATTTCAGAGGCTGAGCCGATCGGGCTCAAAATAAGCAGCTTTTTCAGATTTCGTAGGCTGAAAGCCCTCCGCTGGGTCTTTTAAAAATATGCTTCATCAAATGTGACATTCTATCTTATTAATTGTGTAAATTAGTTCTTCAAAGTTTCGCTTGTGCTTGTTTACCAATCTGGGTCGCACAGTACAGATGGACTCCACAAATACTTCAGAGACAGATCCGAGAGGGCTCAAAATAAGGCAGCTTTTTTATCAGATTTCGTAGGCTGAAAGCGCTCCGCTGGGTCGTTTAAAAATATGCTTCATCAAATGTTATATTCTATCTTAGACTTGTGGATAAACGCTTTCCAAGCTCTTCTGTTAGAATGATGTAACGTCACATTTTAAAAACAAATGTTAAAGTTTGCATTAATATTGAAACTTGAAATAGACATATTTCAATTTAGTTCATGAAAAATGTGTATACCATTCTTTACGTTATTTTCCAAATTTTTTTTCTTATTTATTGAATCTTCAATATAATTTGAACTAACAATAAGTGAACGAATCTTAAGTATAAAAGTATTTTTTTTATATGAGTCCAGCCACTGCCAGATACAAAAATAGTTAACACGTCTGCTGTTATCTCTCTTGCATACGGCTGAGAGCAAGAGTAGCCTTTCTTCTCAACTGAATATGGCCTCTGTAATTTAGGATGTTTCGGGCTAGTGGATTAGGACGAGCTTCAAGTTTATTTAAAAATGGTATAACGTATTTCCTGAACTCAGCTTTTACCGGTACGTTTATTTAAGTCTCTGTGCATGTTTTCATTTTCAACATCCCAGGGAGCGGTTGTGATCATGTGTACCCCATAATTAAATCCCATAACGCCATATTGGTTTTAATATCGAATTGTATATTAAGAGTTTGCAATCTAACTGCAATAAAGAGCTTCGGCCGATGAAAGAGATTATTTGGGCTGTTTTAAGCTTGATTTGTATTAGTTTTGCCTCTATGTGAATCTTTCATGTTAAGCGCCGACAAAGGTGAATACCGAGATATTTAACCTCGAAGTCTTGCGGTGTTGTTTGATTATTAACATAAATTAGTGAGCATGTTTCTCTGCGTAAAGTTAATAAAGTAATATGAACACACTTTTGTTCGTCTACTTTTATTCGTCACTGTTTTAGGCATTTTTCTAATCGGAAACTGTTTTAGCAATTTTTCTATTAAAGAATGCTGCTGTAAGATTTTTGATGTTTCATGGGGAAGCCATGCAAATGTTGATATGTAGACGTGCATGTTTGTTGGCATGTCGGGCATATAAATCAGGTATTAAATAGGTCCCAAAATACTGCCGTGGGGAACCCCAGCTTCTATCGGCTGGAGGTACTTACAAAATTTCCCTCTTTAATGACAAAACTTTGACCAGTCAAGTAGCTCCCAAACAGCGTATGTGTGTTTGCCGGAACACTTTGTTTTACTTTATAAATTTCCAATTGATTAACATTTTGAGAAACAAATATTAGATATTGCATATAAAATCTTTATTTATTAACATAATTGTATGAATTATTCCCATAAAGAAATAATTAGGGGACTGCTCTTAACAATTCCACATTTTATTTCTAAGCGGGAAACAATTTTTAGTTAATCGACCCACTTTACTGTTTTAACAAATTGAATACATATTTACGCGTTATGTAATTACTATACAGAAATTTTCAACACTTCTATTCATTTCCAACAATTTTTTTTTTCACACCTTCAAATAGGTTTTGAAAGAGACAATTATCTGTTTAACTGACAGTGTTCAACAATATATGTATATACACATATTTTTTTTAATTTCATTCATAAACATTTCTTCACTAACTGCACAATTAACATTTTATAAATACGTACAAAAATAATTGCCAATTAGTATCATCTAAATGGAATTTGACAACAAAGCTACATAAAATGCCGTGTCTGTTTTTAACGCCATAACAAACAGACATACATACATATATACATTCATTTGCATTCAAATTCCAATGCTCATGTACTTGAACGTTGAAAAATGTCATCGCAAAAGGACAACTGGCTTGAAAGTAAAATAAACTGAATGGTTGGAAATAGACAAAGAGGCCAAGAGAACGGCTGTCAGGTTTTAAAGTTGTCAAATGTTTGTGATAGATAAGTACTTGAAACTTGGAATATTTTTGTCGCAAATGTTTTCGATGCTAATAGTTCGTTTGTTTGTTGGTTGTGTTTGTCTGTTTAAATGTTATGACTTGTTTTCACAAAATGTGGCTCATTATGTTAAATGTCAATTTGGTTGACATTTGATAGATACAAAGGTAGGATGGTTAAATATTTCCTAAATGTGTGTCTCATTTAACGCAGTTTGCTTTAAAATATTGTAAATATTGAGCCTCTAGTACAGCTTACATTTTGGAATAGTTTTATTTGACACTGTATAATTATAAATGTATTTAATAATTTCATTTCAATTTATTACAGCAATCTTAAATTGTGTTCAAAATTACGCTTGAGCAATAAAATTACTTACTTGTTGTTTTTTTTTTTATAAAGTATAAATCACTCAATATGTCAAAATATTTAATCACACAAGTTGAAGTTTGAAGAAAAAGAAGTAAAGCTCATACATGAATGTTGTGCATACACATAAATATAAGAAAATTTGTTTCAATCACTCCAAACTGACAAGTATTATCCCATTTAAACGAAAAATAAAATGATAAAAGCAAAAACTGTAAATGGTTAAAAAATACTTGAATGGCGTTTATTCAAACTCTTTTTGTATTTTCAATATTCTCATACATGGGATTGTACTCGTGTGTTTGTTTAATGATAAATTGCTATATAATATCGAGAACTAAAAAGAATGTGGATTGGAAATAAATATAAACAAGTAAGAATGCAATATTCGGCTGTGCCGAATCTTAAATACCCTCCACCTAAACGTAATAAGAAATACAAAAACTACACTGGTTATAGAACTAGAATATTCTTATTCTGTGTTTTCTATTCAGGCTTAGTGCAAATTTTATTATTATTTTATATATTATTTAAAAGACAATTTTACGACCAACATAATTTATATTAAATATTTTGAAATTTTGTCTAATTTTCACCATTTTTAATTGATTTAATTACCAATTATTACCATAATTTACAAAGTTTGTCTGATGTTCATAATAATCTTGAGTGTAATTTAACAAACAGAGTATAAAAAAGGGGAACAAGTCGGTTTTAGTGACTTTGCTCAAAAAAAAAAAAAAACTTCATCAAATAGAGCTTTTAGAGGAGATGCCAGCGGTTAGCGGCCACGCCTATTTTCAAGAGGGCGGGCCCGTAAAGTTGAAAATATATAAGCCTATATCTCGGAACTACTGGGTGTCTGATAATTTGTAAAACATTAAATAAAAGGTATTAAAAATACCTTTCCAATGATTTATATCATGATTATAAAATATGGACCGAATATGGGTTAAATCCGAAAAACATATTTTTTTACCCGAATTTATTTGTTTTTTTTTTTTTTGGAAATGGTTCTTATATGGCAGTTATGACAAATTATGGTCCGATCTTCTTAAATTTTGGAACAGTGATTTTCATGCATATGAGGATATTTCACGTCGAATTTCAACATAATAACGGTATACTTAAGAAATATATTAGTATTAACGTGGATTTCGGAAGTGGACCTTATATGGGTGACATAGTCAAATATGGACCGATGCATGTATGTAAATGATCCGTGTAAAATTTCGGATCGGTACCATTATTTATAAGAGATTTATGGGTATTAAAGTGATTTTCGGAAGAGGGCTTTATATGGGGCATACGGTTAAAAATAGACCGAAATTCACAAAATTTTGTGGGATGATTTTTGTATATATGAAAATGATCTGTGCAAAGTTTTGAGTCGGTAGCGATATTTATACAATATATATAGGGATAAATATCTTTTTTAGATGTGGTCGTTGTATGACCAATTCTAGGCCGACCACCATTATAAAGTTATATAAAGTTTATTCATGTCAAATTTTAGCCGTTTAACATTATTTATATCTTTTTATACGTATTTAAGTGTATTTTGGAAGTGGACTTTATGTGGGGGTTATGTTCAAACATGGACCGAACTAAAAAAAAATTTCGTTTTGCGATTTATTTTTGCATAAAACTTATTTTTGCTGAATTTTGTCTTGATATTCCAATTTTATAGGCACTTATGTATAATTGAGCAATATTTCGGGCAAATTTTTGTATGGGGGCTATGAGAAATCATGGACCGATTCATACTATTTTCCGCACACTGTCTTCTCTTATCATAAAAATAACGTATACAAAATTTCATGGTATTATCTTCAATATATTTCATAATATTGCAATAAAATGGACAAAAAATATAAAATTTTTAGGGAGGTTGTCTCACATATTGGTCCATAACTCTGGTTGGCCAAAACCGATTTTGCTGATTTTAAATAGCAAACTTTTCGAAAGCATGTCTGACAGAATTATTGAAGACTTGGATCCCGAAGATTTCTGGGGACTTCAGAAAACTGATTTCAACAGACAGACGGTCATGGCTTAATCGACTCCGCTATCTATAAGGATCCAAAATATATATATTTTATAGGGTCGGAAAATTATATATAGGTATATAAATTATATACCTTCTCATGAAGGTGAAGGGTATAAAAATGTTGAATAAATGTTGACATGTTGGATACATGCACAGAGTTACCAGGTAAATTTTACAAATTTTGACATATAATTTAATATTTTTTTAATTTGCTACCGTTCTTTAATTTGTAATTTTTAAATTTTCCTTTATGTATTAGGTTTTCTTAAAAATGCGGAATATTTTAAAATGTTTAGCTTTTATTTGGAAACATTTGTACAATATAAATTTATACAAAGTATTCGTACTGGGTATTGTCGGTTATGAACTTTTCCCATCTCTCTGGCAACATATACATTACGCGCCAAAAGTGCCTTCTGAAGTGTGCACCAGAGAGAGCATTCTGCATCCATTAAAGTAGTCGGACGGGCAAGCTCTAGACTATCAGTCAGATGAGGTAAAGCTTCCCAACCACATCTATCTAAATAGTTTCTAACAGGAATTGCAACATCTCTCCTAGCGTTCTCATAATGAAATACATATTGCGCTTTCATGTCTGACCGCATAGCCTGCACATTTTTAATAATTCCTGGTGCTCGCAATTGGTATGAAATGATTTTACAAGCTCTTGTTGAGTTTGACAACAATACGCGTTCAAAAGACTCGCCACCTGTTATGAATCCCGCATATACATACATATATATGTAAGTGATATATATATACCCTGCCAACATTTTCTATTGCGGAAGTGACGCTAAGAAGTTGAAACTCATCTTCTGCGATACCATTTTCTCATCGTAGAAGCGTCTTCCATATTGAGAAGTTGTACCCCCCGAAAGTGACTTCTTGAAGTCACTTCTGAGTAACTTCAAGAAGTCACTTCTGAGTAACTTGAAGAAGTCGCCTCTCTTTTGTTTTTGATTTTTTTTTTTGCCTTTACAGATAATACACTCATATTGACTATGGGATAACAAATATGTAAAAACTACAACAATAACAAAAAAAACAAAACCACACTTTACCACTGACCGACCACAGCAAATGACAAAATAAAACGAATTTCGATGATGTCGAAAACTTCTTTTTTGCATTCTTTTCATTTCTTTAATAAGGGGACATGTCATTTTAGGCTGGTGTTGTAACCAACAAACAATCTTCCAATTAACGTCTGGAAGTGAGTAAGACGTAACGCCTTTGACGATGGACGATTAAAGAATCTTCCAATTGCTGGCAGGGTACATATGTATGTAAATAAATTTTATCAAACACAACTATAGTTGATAGAATATAAACTTAAATAATAATAAAACATTTGAAACTTTTTCGAATAAATTTCTTTTCTGGTCTAGAGAATTATATAAAGAAAAAGTTTAGCAAAGTGTTCATACTAGGTGGAAAAAGATAAAAAGTGCTGATGATTAGCTTGTTTCTCACGCTTGTAGTTTTATGAACTATATTTTCAACATATCTAAAGTTAAACATCGATATTGATTCACCATGTAATAAGACGATTTATAAAATAAAATCCATATATTCAGCGCTAGGTCTTAATAACGCACACCGAATATGATGTGTATTATAGTCTTTATTATTATGTTTAGGATATTAAGATTCGTCAGAGCCATACATCACTGTAGCTTATGTGTTTTTAAAGAATTCTTAGTAAAATTATAATTGGCGGTTAACTTACTGATATTTCTATTGTAAAATGCAGATCGATCATACCTGAAAAATAAAAGAAATTATGTATTAGAAAAATTTGTTTCAATTTGTTAATATCCCAATAAACATATTGACAAGCGTTTTGTAAATTATGATTGCAGCAAGGTTGCATAAGCTTTGCGAATGTCGTTGACAATTTGCTTTGTAATGCAAGTGTTTTGCGAATATTTTTGGTAATTTGCTTGCAAACGCAAGTGTTTTGCGAACATCGTTGACAATTTGCTTGCAAATGCAAGTGTTTCATAAATTTAAGCGAAACGTGTCATTCTAGCTGTTAAAAATTGTGCTAATAAGTTGTCTTAATAGTGTTACATTGTTGTTAAAATTGTAAAATTAAGTGAGTTTGATACTTTCGAGATAATGTGTTACGAAAGCTTTTCCTGGCGAGGAACTGCATATAAGAAGAGCATTAGGGCCTTCACTGTCATCACTGCCATTCGTCGTAAGTGAAATACGTTTAATAGGTTTCTAGTTACATTTTTATATTTATATTTGAATTCTTTTGCAGAAACTTTCGCTGAAAATGGAGGCAATTAAGAGGACTTTGTGTTTGCCTCTAAGTCATATTTCCAGTACGCAAAAAATCATGTTTTGCAATCGTCTTTTTAACGCTTATAAAGTTGGGTGCTTTTCGTTTATAAAACCCTTGCTTTGATGTCTTTTGTAAAGGTCACAGCAGCGTTTTATAAGTGTTTTGCTTATATTTGAACGCTTACAAAACGCTTATTTTTATATGTAAATGCTGGCTGGGATATTATTTATTTTGTGTGTATTATATGTATGTATGTTCCAATTTTCAGAAAAAAATATTAAACACGACCAAAATTTCAATAACCCATAAAACAACTTTGATTGCTATATATGTATACGTAAATATAATGAGATTTATAAACCCTATACATTCTTATTCAGTCTTAGCGCATATTTTAATAGTATTTACATATCGCACCCTAAATACCAAAGGGTCACTAATCAAAATTTTCCTAAGCTAACTTTTTTCCATAAATTAATTCAGAGTACACATCTCCAACTACTGCAAAAATTTCTTTCACATCACGATCTTCTTTAACTGGAAAAATACAGGTGTTAAGTGTGTTTTTTGTGCACGATGCAGTTTTTTGTCTCTTCTGAAAATTTTAGTATTTTGAGTTGTGACCCTTTTGTCACCCTTTAGGGTGCGATATATTGTCAGAAAGACTAGTTTATGCACAATATAATTTATTTGAAATGTTTAAAAATTTCTTGAAATTTTAACCATTTATAATTGATTTAATTACCGATTCCTTTCATTCTTTGCAGAGTTTGTCTGTTTTTAAAGACACTTGTTTGCAATTTAATCATTTATAAAATTAAAAATTTGCATTTCCCGATTTTGTCAACATTTTCCCATATTAACACAAATTAAAGCAAAGAGTATAAAAGGCATAAGGTGAAAATGCGAAGCTTAATTTGGTTGAATTTCATGCTAATAGCTTGGCCGAATGATTTGAATTTATATGAAAAATGTTTGTATTGAATAATATTTGGATACCATGGTTTTTAAAAGAGCTATGCTGCTGAAAGTGATTTTCGGAAGTGGGTCTTAAATGGGAGCTACTGTGGTCAATTATGTACCGAACCACAAAAAATCAGTAGATTTGATTAGGTTTTATTTACAGAATTTTTGTAGCAAAATTTGTATAAATACGTGGCTAAATCAAATATTTATGACCGATAAACCTATTCGGGAGGACATTTGTATGGGGGCTAGATGAAATAATAGACTAATTTCAGCCAACTGACCTTTAGCTAAAAATATCGTGTACCAAATTTTAATGAAATATCTTGCAAATAGCAACCTGTACTAGACAGCCCTCCAGACGGGCTGATGGACATTGTAAAACCAACTCAGGAAGTGATTGTGAGTCGATCGGTATGTTGAACTATTTGAATATTTAAGGATATTATAAAAATCAGTAGCACAGTGGTTTAGATATCTAAGTTTTATTTTGGAAATAATTCGGTATCTTGGAAGCTTAACGAAATTTCACATGATTGGAGGAGAATAAAGGTTAATCCGGCTAAATGTGCTCACTTAATCTTCACCCTCAGCAGACAAACGTGCCCAGCTGTAAAAATAAATAACATCACTGTTCCGGTAGAAAACCATGTTAAGTACTTGGGAATTCATATATATAGACGCTTGACCTGGTATCGTCATATTGAAGCGAAAATAACGGCTATGAAACTTAAAGCAGCTCAACTACATTGGCATCTCCGTCGAAACTCAAACTTGTAGTTAGACAACAAAATTCTCTTATACAAGTCCATCATAAAACCAATATGGACATATGGCATCCAATTATGGGGTACTGCATGCGCATCTAACATCCAAAAGCTTTAAAGAAGACAGTCTAGAATATTACGACAAATTGTCTGCTCCCCATGGTATATACGTAATGATATTATCCACAGAGATCTCAATGCCCCCACTATCCAGGAGGAAATTAAAATATATTCAATCAGCTACATCGATAAACTAACGGCCCACCCTAACTACCTCGCTCGGGGTCTGCTTCAGTTCGCAGGTCACCAGAGGCTAAAAAGAACCAAAACTTTGAGCCTAACTAGAAGATATTTTTAAAAAATTTGAATACAGCATTTTGTGGTTACATTGGTAACAACTAATAAACAACAAGTAGAATTAAGATTTGAATACTTATTGTAAATTTCGATACGAAAGATTCAATAATAAAAATAAATATAAAAAAAACATGATTCGAACTGGCGTGTTTTCCAGTTGATTTGTAGTTTTGTTTTTTAATTCGTAGGCAAATTGTCGCCCCTCAAATTCAAAATATAAATACTCCTTCAAAAATCTATAGAAAATAATTTTACCTGTGTATGTTATCTTTTTTAGTTCAGCAGATGTTTCTTAATTTTTCTCGATCTTTTTTGGGGATTTTTTTTGGAGGTTTTTTTTTGGATATGGCGGTAGGGTTAAAAATTTTTTCGTAAATATTAGCTGTAAAGTTCAAATAAAATTAAAACAAAAACTGCAAACAGTTATATCCTCCCTATTAAAAGTTACACTCGTTTTAGTACCTATATTTTTTTTTAATAGAAACTGGAGGCTATATTTAATTTTTATATAATCCGGGAAGAGAACTTAATGGATAAGCGTGTGAAATAGAATCTGACTCATTTTAGTGGGCCTAGCCTTCCCCAGCCCTTTCCAGGCTTGGCAAATTTAGAAAAAACTTTTGGTTAAAGTAAAAAATTCTAAAAACGCAAAACACCGATCCTCTAAAAAGCGGCACATTTGTTAGCCCTATATGTTACTTAAATACACAGAAAGTTTGTTTACTACCACGTGATCAACTCGAAAACATCTCAGTTCCAACCAAGTGAAATTACGTTACGATACGATATCTGTAATAGCTCCGAGATACCGAATTATTAGCAAAATAAAACGTTTCTAAACCACTATACTACGGTGGTGTAAGATATAAAAAGCGAACATTGAAAAATTCACACTGACTTTAAAATATTGGCACAGTTATTTATCAAGGTATATACAGTTTCATTCAAGAAAAACATTGCTTTAATTTAAGTTCAATAAACTAAAGGGTGATTTTTTAAAAGCTATAGGAAAGTTTAAATAAAAACACATAAAATTTAGAAAAATTCAAGAAATCTTTATTTGAATCGATAGTACGGTCCATATAATTTAATATTTGAAGATTATATCATGCAAATGTTGACCTTGACTGCGTCTCAAATGGTCCATCCGCTTAGTCCAATTTTGGAATACTCTTTCCAACATTTCGGCCGGTAGCTCACGAATAAATGCTTCAATGTTGTCTTCCAATGCGTCAATTGAAGCGGACTTTTCTGTATAGACATGAGCTTTAACATAGCCCCACAAAAAATAGTCTAAAGGCGTTAAATCGCACGATCTAGGCGCCCAATTGACCGGTCCCGAACGTGATATAAGATGTTCACCGAACTCGCCGCTCAATAAGTCCATTGTTGCGCGTGCTGTGTGGCATGTGGCACCGTCTTGTTGAAACCACATGTCAAGCAAGTCAAGCACTTGCATTTTGGCCAAAAAAAAGTTGGATATCATCTCACGGTAGCCCTCATCATTCACAGTTACGCTACGATTCGCAACATCTTTGATCCCACCAGCACCAAAATCGACAATTATGCTTATTTACGTACCCATTGAGCCAAAAATGAGCTTCGTCGCTGAACACAATTGAACTTTCTTAACAGAGCACGCATTTGGATAATAAAATTCAATAATTTGCAAGCGTTGTTCGTTTGTAAGACGATTAATGGTTAAATTATAGACCAAACTGAAGATGTTTGACAGTGAAACAAAACAGGAAACGTGCGTCAGCTGTTTAAACCAGTGTTGCCAAAATGATAATAGCTAAAAAAAATCACCCTTTACAATCAAGCATTATTTAAACAACATTTCATTTATAAAAAGTGTAAATAAATGAAGAATTATAAGTAGGCTTTAAATGATTTATGCAAAATAGTAAAAAAGTATGAAAATATTATACAAATATATTTAGTACATAAATCAACATTCCTGAAAAAATTTATTTTCATACCAACACAATACTTCTTTGTCTTGCATACATACACATGTACATACACATGTATCTATGCAGACAGTAAACTAACATCAATTTTCATTATAACACATCCCTGTTGTTAAAGAATTTCAAACATTGTTCTTGGTTACACTTGCATATTTAGGGAAGGCGAGATCCTAAGAATGCAATTTTCCTTATTGGCACTTGAATCATTGTTAATATTCTCATTTTATTGTTGTTGCTCTTAATAGGGTTGTCATTCGAATAAAAATTTTAATAAAAATAATCGATGCCAAAAATCATATTTTTTCAAAGAACAAACTTTTTTCGTTTACAATAAATAAAATAGCGAATATATTTATATTTAACACATATTTTATTCAATTATTCGATTAATAATTTTAACTGGTGTTTCTTGGCATTTATATTTATTAATTATTAAAATTATTTAATTACTCGATTTTTTATACCCACCACCAAAAAGATGGGGGCATAATAATTTTATCTTTCCGTTTGTAACCATCGAAATATTAGTCGTAGAAACAAACTGGGCCCTTGTAAGATTCTGAGACGATCTAATCATATCCGTCTGTTGTAGACAAACTGGGCCCTTGTAAGATTCTAAGACGATCTAATCATGTCCGTCTGTTGTAGACGATAGAGCTTCGAAAAAAAGATATACAACAATGAAATTTTTACCAAATATTCTTTGATCTACCTTTCACATCACTAAGTATTTTGATGTTGTATGTTGTAAACTGTGATTACGATTCACAACACTTATCAGTTTCCAGCGTATGGAAAATGCATAATGTGTTGTAGTCTAGACAACACAACATTTTGGAGTTGTGAACGATAATCGGGCCCTTAGCTTCAATTATTCATAGATCACACTACTGCTCTTTGGTGGTGGGTATACAAAATTCGGCACAGCCAAATATAAACTCTTACTTGTTATCGGCTAAAATTAAAATCGTGTAATGGACAACCATAGTTCTTACTTATCTATTCCCTATTTTGTCTACATTTAACATACCCAGAAAACATTGCATACTAAATTGACAATGTTCCAGACATAAAATAAAGGAAAATAATTTAATAACTGTTTGGAAGCGCTCTCCAACTAAACATGAGTTATTTTAACTTGGCTAACTCCAATTTATATATTTTTTGTTACTTTATAGCAAACTTGGTGTCTTCAAGTAATCTAGAGTGTAATCATTTACTTATGTTTGCATTGCAATTTTTTAGCACTAAAAACAATTACAGCTCTTGAAGATGAAAATAAGAAAAGCAAAATTTATATTGAGAAATAACCAATTTGAATTCAGAAATCTAAAATAATATTAATAAATACCAAATCATAATTCAGAATCACAAATTAATATGGAGAAAACACAAATTGAAAAGAAAAATCCAAATTTTTATTAAAAAAAAAACTAAATAAAAATTAACTGCCATATTTTTAAAAAATTAAAGTAGACTTCAAGTGTATGAAAATTTTGTCTTAAAGCACACTTCAAGCCTACTTTATTTTTTATAAATACGGCAAGTTCGGCTGTGCCGGATTTTAAATACCCTCAACCTAAATATAATTAGCATTACAAAAACTACACTGGTATTAGGAGTTAGTCTAAGCGCAAATCTTATTGCTTGAAATACAAATTTACGAAACTATAATTTATTTAAATTTTGAATAATTTTTTTTTGTTTATCATAACAATTTTGTGTGTAACTGAAAAACTTATTAAATTAAAAATTGGTTTACATTGCGTCAGTGGTTCATCATTTTTTTATATTCAACAAGGAACATAGTATAAACAAGTGAGAGTTTATATGTGGCTGTGTCGATCTTATATACCCACCCACCAACTGCCAATAAGTAGTGTGATCTATGTGAAACAAATTTGTGTTACATTTTGTAACGATATTAAACGTTCGGTCATTAAATATTTTACTGGTGAATTTCAGCTCAATAACGATATTTTCTTCTACCAGTTTGGGCTTATATAGAATAAGAATAGGAAATTTTTTCCAAATATTTTTAGTTTCACCGAAATGTTTGGTATGAAAATGCTCAAAACCTATTAAATCTTCAGACAACCTTAATATTTTTCAGATATTTTTTTTGCAATTTGCTTCAAATATAATGCAGATAATATCATGAAATTTTGCACATTTTATTTTTATTAAAGAGGCACAAGTTCTGTTGAAATTGATTTACGACTTCTCATATACCCCATACAAATGTCTTTCCAGAATATGGCTTTATGGTACCGCAAAAATATGTTTGATGCAACGAAAAATCTCATCACAATATTCCGTTTGCGTCAATCCATATTTTGGCATAGCCCCATATAAAGCCGACGTTCGAATATCCCTTAAATGCGCATAAATCTCTTATGAAAACCACTATCAAGGTAAAATTCAACAAAAATAAACCAAATATATGTACATTTAAATTGTGGTACCAAATTTCATGATGATCTGTCCATATTTGACCATGCAGCACATAGTTTATAAAGGGGTACCCCGATATAATAGGCTTTTGAGTACCAGACTATCAGTCAGAGGGTTGCGGGTTCGATTCCTGCCAAAGACTATCTACCGTATTTATAAAAAAATTAAAGTAGACTTCAAGTGTACTTTAAGAAAATTTTATATGAAAATTTTGTCTTAAAGCACACTTCAAGCCTACTTTATTTTTTATAAATACGGCAGTAAATGTGTTTTCTGCAGATAAGCCAAAAAGCTTCGCAGTTTGTGTTTGTTAATCATGTAAAAAAAAAAGAAAATATATACTCAATTTTATGGAGATCGGTTAATATTTGACTGTAGTACCCATATAAAGTCTTCTTCGAAAAATCACTTCATGATGATCAGCCAGGAATAGGTCATAGCTCCCTTATGAGGAGTACTTCCAAAAACTCATTAACCTACATAAACATCCATATCGAATCGAATTTTTACACCGATAAGTTATAAGTATTTACAAATTATACTATTGAGTTGGCTTCCGTACAAGCTCCACTTCCGAGAATAACCACAAAGTATAAAAAAGTGACAATTTCAAAAAGCCAAAATCAGTTTCCTAGGGCTTTTTGGCTCCTAATTTATTGTGTGTTAAATGAAATCGCTTTATGTTATATGCTGCAAAAATATAAACAAAGTACAGTTCTGAAAGAAAGAGACAAATATAAATTCTTGATGAAAAATCATACTCAATTTTTTATTAAACCTAAATGTTTGCTGTGTAAATATGTGTGGGAGTTGGTGTAGAAGTTTGCATGTTTTCTTTAATATTCATATATAAAATTCATACATATTTAAATTGCATTTCTTTCATTGCTGAGTGGCTACAATAATAAAAGAAGAAAATATTTTATTATTCTGTTAAAGATATTGTACGGTAAGTTTGGGGAAGGGTAAAAGGAGATGAATATCTGTTTATAGCAAAAAATTGTAAAGCAACTGTAAAGCAGACAATACCAATAAAGATTAGGTTGACGGTAAAACTATTTCAAAAAAGTCGGTAAACAGAAACCAAATTTTTTTGGGAAATATGCAATATGCAATGTAAGATATAAACTGTGTCTACCCAGCAAGCCATATGAGTCCGAAGAGTCTTTTCTAACACCTTTTTCGGAGCGTTAACGCTCTTTGTGAGCCAAAAAAACAATCATAATTGCTCCGAAAACCTTCAGAAAAGAGGGTTATTCGAAAATGGTCCATCAGAAAGAGCTCTTAGATAATGGCAGAAGAGAGTCTTTTATGAGGGTTTTTTGGGATCTAAAAGATCTCTTAGATAATGTCACAAAAGAGTTTTTATGAGGTTTTTTTGGGCTCTGTGTAATCTTGTTTTTATCGTTCTTATTTGGTACAGCTATGTTTTTTTTTAGTTCAAAGTACAAATAACAGGACAACAGCGCTTTGGTACACACATAATTAAGTGTAATTTCTGAGTCATACTGCGTGCCTACTCAGGACAGTAACAAGCAAATTTTACTTTCGCTCCTTAAATGCTCTTTTGCTGGACTCTTTTCTGACTCATTTTTTTGGAGCGCTCCTAGAATGGTATGCTGGGTATGGATTCAAAACAAAAAGCATAAATGAGTTTAGTAATGAATATTACAATTGTTAAAATAAACAGAATTAATTGTTTTTGCACAGATTCAATTGTATTGCTGTGAGTAATGTAAATCGGGTACCATATTATTGAACCGTATTCCAATATATGTATCACTAAATTCTTTTGGCCATCGTTTAATAAAGCCAGTTTCGGGTCGAATAAAATACCTAGGTCTAGAAAATTTTGAACCATTTCCACTTGGTAGTTTGCCAGAAAAATATTTGTTGAAATTGGATTGTGCCTTGCAAAGCGCAGTGCTTTACATTTCTTTAAGTTAAGTTCCATCGAGTTAAGCTTGCACTATTCATAAAAAGAATCCAAGTCGGTTTGGAGACGTAAGTGATCAAAAGGTTGGTTATAGGCCAAGACAATTTTTACGTCGTCTGCATGCATTAAAATATTAGAGAACTTCATTACTTTAGGCAAGTCGCTAATAAAAAGAGAAAATAACAGCAGCCCTTGTGGTACTCTACAAGAAACGTTAATTTTATATGAAAACGTATTATTAAATCGAACGGTTTGTGTTCTATTCGACAGATAAGATTGTATCCACTGTATGCTAAGATCTGTAAATCCCAATTTTTGCAGTTTTCGTACGAGAAGTAAATGACTTATTTTGTCAAATGCTTTACTGAAACATCAGTTTGCATCCTATGAATAAAGCTGCGATTGATGACTGTTGTTAGACGCAGAAAATTTGTAGTAGTAGTGCAAGATTTTTCAAAACCATGTTGAAATGAAGATATTAAATTTTGATACTTGATAGTTTAAATGATCGGTTATTTATTTTTGAAAAAGTTTCGGTATAATACCTAGTTTTGCGATACTTTGATAATTTTCGACATCAGATTTACTTCCCAATTGAAATAATGGAACAATATATGATTCCTTCCAGATTGCTAAAAAGTATCCATTAATAATAGAAGTGTTATTGGAGGAGCTAAGACTTTGGCGCAGTTGATTAATATATTACTGGGGATATTGTCAGGACCGGAGAACTGAAGCTTTTTAATGCCATTTACGACTGTAGAAACATCAAGAGACGGTATCATATCATATAATATTTTCAGCATTTAAATTTTTTTGTTTATTTTATATTCTTGTTTTAAATTTGTTTATAATTTAAGTGTAATTTTTATGATAATATACAAACATAATTTAACTTTTGGCAACACTGAAATTTTAATAAAATATTAGAAAAACATACATAGGTAAGAATGTCGTAGGTGTGGTACAAAATATTTGTACAACTATTCAACATCACTGGTAAATTGGACAAATTTTGTTTCTATAAAAGAACAAGTTTTGCTGAAAATAGTGGGAATCGATTCAAGACTTCTCATAGTCCCATACAAATGTCTTCATAGAATATGTCTTTAGGGTACATAAATGCCTATAGAAAATAGTGTCCATTAAAAATTTAGCAAAAATAGGTTTCATATCAAAAGAAATCTTAAAACTAAATTTTGTTTGCGTCGGTCCATATTTGAACATAACCTCCATATAAAGTCCACTTTAGAAAATCACTTAAATCTCTTATGGCCGAATTCACAGTATTTAGTTAGCTAATGACAAAGGCTTAACTAATGATTCTTGATTCGCAGTGCTTAGTTTGCCATAAGAATAACAAGTAATAGTTAAACAATAGTTAGTATTTTAGTTTACCAATGGTTAACTAATGACTGAGAATTCGGCCATTATAAACATAAGTATTTGAAACAAATAATCCATATACATACATACATATATACTTGGTTTATAAGAAACCCCAGCAAGCCATATGAGTCCGAAAAGAGTCTTTCTGACACCTTCTCCGGAGCGTTCATACTCTTTATGAGCCAAAAAAAAAACAATCATTATTGCTCCGAAAACCTTCAGAAAAGAGGGTCATTACATTCGAAAATTGTCCGTCAAAAAGAGCTCTTAGATAATGTCAAAAAAGAGTCTTTTATGAGGGTTTTTTGGGCTCAGAAACAGCTTTTATATCATGTCACAAAAGAGTCATTGCAATTTTAAATAAAACAAATTTAAAGGTCGCATTTATTATTTTTTTTTTTAACAAAAGGGAATTCATTTACAAATAAACTAAATTAGAAATGGAAAAAATTAAATAAATTGTATTTACAGTAAAAAAAATTATATGGAATTCATTTAAATAAAATATATAAAAATGGAAAAAATTAATTTTTTAAGCAAATTTTTCTTTCGCTCCGAAAATGCTTTTTAGTTGGACTCTTTTCTGACTCCTTTTTCGGAGCGCTCCGAAAATGCTCTTTATTTGGACTCTCTTCACACTCCTTTTTCGGAGCGCTCCTAGAATGGTATGCTGGGACTGGTCCCATATGAATTATTAATAGTTCAATACTTCCATACGATGATACGATGCATGTCATAAAGAAAGCACTTATCGTTTTTCGCCCTTATTCAAAAACGATTATTAAATTTAACAAACGTTTATTAAGACAGATTTACATATAAACATTTGCTTAATAAACGTTTGTTAAATTTAATAATCGTTTTTTAATAAGGGGTTTATTTTTAGTTAAACTATTAAGTGAATGTATCAAGAGATTATTTAATTATTTGTCAAATATTTTTTTGTTTTAATGTATTTGGAATAGTAAAAATTGACATAATAATAGGTTAGTTAATTGATTTGAAATTCAAATTCTTTTTTACAGGTCATGTGTGACTAGTGTCATCTTGTTTGCATTCAGTATTGTTTGGCAATTTGTCAGCGAAATAATCACCCTACAACAAATTATTCAGCTGTATTACGAAAATCAGCATTCTGTGAGAAATGTTTTCCCAAACTTTGATCAAATTGTAGTGTGTATCATTAACCTTCCGAATCGACTAATACCATCTGTAGTCCGTAGTGAAATAAACATTTTAGATGTAGCAGAGAGTGTGGGTAAAGACCATGATATTGGCATATTGGCCTCTCATAATGAACAACTTGAAGAATTTTACTGCAGGCTTAATTTGCGCTTTGATTCAAGGCAATGGGCCCTGTAATAGCTTAATGAATATCCTCTGTTTTCGCACCGAAATTTGTTCAGTGACGAGTTACTGGCAAAACGAATACTTAAATAAACAAAATTGGGGTGTTGGAAGGATTCTTGAACATCCATTACATCCACAAAATGCACTGTTTGCTGTGATTTATGTGGAATTATCGATCACTATTTCTTTTATAATGATGCCAGACAGAAAACTAACTTCACGTTTCAAAACTGATGGTCTAGATGATGTGATGTCTGTCCTGTGGTTATTTTTTCTCATTTTTATTTTTAAAGATTAAATTTTAAATGTTTTTATTTCGGATAATAATAAAGATTCTGTCATCAAGTTCTATTTTGAAAAAGGTGTAAATGAAACACCCATTAGACTACGGTCACACATGGCAAATATTTGATGAAAAAGACGTAACCACTGAATAAAATGTGTTTTAATTCCTGTGTTTATTTAGGAAACTTCTTTTAGAAAGGACAAATGACCATAGAAATTTAGTTCAATTATATTTGTGCTTAAAAATAGTGGTTACGTTTTTTTTGAGTAAATATTTGCCAAGTGTGACCATACCTTTAGAGCTTGATAACTGAATTTCATATCTAGTAAATAAATTGAAATTTACTTTCTATCATATCCAACATAAAAATGGCAACAAGCCTTGGTTTGCTCTAATGTTTGTGTATTTGTGTCTATCTGTCTGTCTTTCTAACGCTCTTTCTTATACACAATTTATATATTAAATAAAATTTGCATACGTATGCATTATTATCTAAGGAGCCATCAAAGGTTAAATGCATAAAGTACATATTAACATACATATGTAGATAGTTATATACATACACACACAAGAACACACACTTAAACACTCAGGGTAATTTAAAAACGATTTATTTGCATATTGATGACATCAGACCGAGTGTATCAAAGATGATGAAATATGTATGTGCAAATGTTACTTACTAACGCAAAAAGTTCACAAACAAATAAAAAGCAAACTACAGCAAAAATGTTCATTGTCTTGCCACCATATGTGCTGTTTGGTGTATGATAAGTAATTCAATTGAAAACTTGTTTAAATAAAGTGCAACATTTCTTTAATTCTTTCTTAAATTAGATGATTTGATGTCATTTCGAAATTACTTTAAATTTAAGTGAATCTCTTACTTATTCTTAAATTCGACATTATCTTTCGGTTGCAACCTTTAGTACTTGTGCAAACAACTCTCATTAAATACTGTAAAATGTTGCTCTTAATGTCCCTGGGTTTTTTTGTTTCATTTGTAGTTTTTTTTTTTTGTAACTTCTGCTATATTTTGTTTGCTCATGTAACTTTTTTATGAGTTTTTAATGTCAGTTAAATGCTGTTTTTCTGCAGTGAAAGTGTGTGAAAATAATGTTTTGCTCTTTGCAACATTCCTGTACCATCATGGTTTTTTATGCCAACAATTTTAACAACACTAAAATTTTATTATTTTTAAACATTAATACTTATACCATTTTAAGTACGCTCGTTTTTACAAAATAAAATTGGTGTGAAAATACGTATGTACGTACCAGCGTTGCCATTTCAGCGGTTTTTCGGTCAGATATGGTGTTTTTATTTTGACAATTACGGGAAAGTTTGCGAAAAAAAAGCTGTACTATTTTTTTAGCTACTTTTTTATTTCTACTTTATAGATTTCTGTGTTAAACTTTATCTTGATATAAATAATTTTTAAAGATTTATGGAGGTTAAAGTGAATTACGGTAAGGGTCTTATATGGGAGCTAGGACTAATTATGGACTGATCATAATAAAATTGGACCTTATTATTTGTATGTATATTTGCGTTAAATATTATTTGGATACCGACATTTTTAAGTGAGTTATGCTCTTTAAAGTGATTTTCGGGAGTGGGCCTTATATGGAAGCTTTGATAAATTATGGACCGATCTGCACAATCTGATTTGGCTTCATTTACCACTCATTTGTGGTGGAATCTGTTTGCGTAATTGCATAATTCAAACATTTATAAAAAATATCACGTACCAAATTTTATTGAAATACCTTCAAAATTTCGACCTGTACTCTGCTCACATGCTTAACATGAAGAGCCAGCCAGCCAGACGGACGGACGGACATCGTTAAGTCGACTCAGGAAGTGATTATGAGTCGATCGGTATAATTTAAGGTGGGTGTTGGACCAATATTTCTGGGCGCTGCAAACATCAGTACAAATTCAATATACTCTCCCTACTATCGTGGTGTAGGGTATAAAAAGCGCATGTAATTAAAGCATTTAAATTATACATGTACTATATAACGTTTATACATGGTAGTACTTAGCCGAATTTTAGCTGGTTCATTTTTAACGTTTAGCGGTTTCTGGCGTTTTTTTTTATCCATTCTGGCTATTTTTTGCTGGCATGTTTTAGCAACACTGGTACGTACATATCTACAAGGAAGTACCCACATGTGTGTGAATACATTTAAAGTAAGATAAATATACATATTTCGTTCGAAAGATTAAATGCTGAATTTAATGGACTAAATAGATTTTTTTTATATGCATATTTACTTTAGCCAAGTACCCCCACCCAAAAAACACTTGTTATTCAGTTGATTTTAGATATAGTTTGTAACTACAAAGTTAAATTTAGTATTTTTTTCTTCACATAAGTTTAGGCTAACTTGGAAGAATAGCTTGGGTCCTAGTGGTGATACCTTGTTTCCATTGCACCATTTCTCTTATGTTTCTCGGACACAGTCAGTCCTCAGATATCCTGTTGGTTTAATATAGGTGTGGATCTAAAAAAAATGCATCCCTTTATAGACAGGTTTTATTATTAAGTATTTGTTCTACTTCTAAGATTTATAAATGCCTTCTCTTCTTCTCTTTTTCTATTTATTCCTATTACTCTGATCTTCAGTAGCATTAAAATATATCTGTTCAATGTTTAATGGGTTCAGTATCTCATTATTTTCACTACACATCGACAACTACTTAGTTTCCTTATGAACTTTCTCTTCACTAATTTAACAATGCTAGAAAACATGTTCCTTTTTCAATATTTTCTATATCCTCTATTTTTTATAATTTATCATGCCACTGACTCTAGTTTTACCAAATTGTTTTCAAAAAATTATATATATCGGTATTGAAATATTACATTCGTAGATGTTCTACATAATAGACCAACTCGTAATTGGAGATATTATTATATTCTTTCCCATCCAACAAGAATTTTTCTAATCGCAATCGCTTTAGGTGGTATCTTAACTTATTTAGAATAGTGACATTGTAATATGATATTAATAAAAATATTAAAAATGTATGCCACTACACTATTGCTCCCACCATATCATTATGTCTTTCAACCCAAATACATTTGTCATATACTAGTCTTAATTTCAGCCTAAGAATAAATCTGAATAACTTCTATAATATCAGACTTATATCAAAGAATTCAAAATAAATTTCGGTATAAAAATTAGTATTAAAAAAATGAAAAAATATCATAGTCAATTATTAGTAATTTCAAAATGTTGCATTATATAGGATTCGTTTCTCTCTACACTGTATCATCGACAATCTTTTGTTATACTTTTTGAACTCCTACATTTTATGTTATATAAACACACAGAACACAGATAAAATGAATTACAAATTAGTATTATCGAGGATATAATATAGCCGGACATGCCCTACTGTACTTTCTTATACTATACAGATGATGATGACAGATGATGTTAAAACCACCGCGGTGCACTGTTGACGGTCTTTTTTGTGACTCGCACATGCAATTATTTACCTTGGGGCGACGTACGTTACGGCCGTTGTTATTACTGAACATGTTTATTTTCGTTTCATGCTAAAAAAAAAATACTGTGCTACTTCGTCTTAGATGATGATTGGGACAAACTTAAATGTCGTCTTTCCTTTAATTTTTTTCCGAAGCAAAGTCACTTTTCTGACTATTCGACCGGCTAGGCTAGCACATGTAGTCGTCGCCAAACAGTTCTTGGAGATACAATACACCCAATATCGGCCAAAATTTTCCTGGGTGATGCCAAAGGGTTCCTTTAAGCGAGTGTTACAATCCTGTTATCCGTTCTTGGCTGCGTTTATTTTTTCCTTCCACGCCTGTTTGAGCTTTTTCTGGTTTTAAAGCGTGTTCAACAAAAACGACTAACCTATGCAGGTATTTGGCAATTGATCGCAAAGATTCTTCTTTGTTTCTTAACTTAAACACGAATCTTCGCTCCTCCGGCCCATCTTTGAATTTAAATTTTATTCGTCTTAATTAATTTTTTACAAGGCAATAAAATACCCAACAAACCTTTTCTAATAAATATTGAAATCGAAGTAAATTATTATAAAATTAAATATGTATTTATTTTTTTTACCAACCGCATACGCACTTAAACAAAAAAAAAAACAGGAAAAGAAAATTTTGCAAAAATTTTTGTATTTTAAGCAGTGCTTAGACATCTTTAAATTTAGGCTAAGGTTGCCACATTTAACTAAAAAATCTAAGTGTTAAATTGCCAGATAATATTAAAATGGATATGTACGTATTTTTTTTACCATAAGTGTAGCACGAAGACAACAAAAATGTCTTAAGGCAGAATTAAGGCTTCATTAGTCTTTACTTTCTGTTGGTGTTCTGTTCCGTGTCGTTGTGTTAAATTTTCGTAGTTAGTTTTTCCATATAAACGCATACCGAGAAAATAAATCAAAACATACAAATCAAAGTTTTTTTTATTGTACAATACTTTCGACTAAAGTAATGAGTTTTACGTCATCCATCGTTTATTTTTTATATTTTTAGAACTTTTATACAAAAACTTAATTCAATTCAAAGAAATTTACTTTCTGTTCCGTTCCGAATCAGCTGACTTGATTCTGTTAAATAGAAAATGTGTAGAAGTCGTTAGTTGTTTTGTTACTTTCCGTGCCGTTGCGGACGAACAAGAAAAAATTTTTGATTTATTACAAAAATTTTAAATTTTTTTGAATTTAATTAAGTTTTTAAAAGTTATAAAAATATAAAAAATAAACGATGGATGACAAAAAACTCCTTACTTTAGTTCTCATTGAAATATAATTAATTTTAATTAAAATTTTCTCAATTTCTTTTGGATTTTTTCCAATTTCAAATTCATATTCTCTCTTTAATTTGAAAAATTTAATATTTTCTATTTCTAAATTTTTTTTTGATATTTATTTAGTCGGGCTCGATTTTATTAAATTAAATTTTCATTAAATTATTTTTACTGAAGGTAGGAATTGATTTACAACTTGAAAATTTTTATTAAAATTAAAAAGCAACATGTAAAATAGAAATTAATAAATAAAAATGATAATTACAGCAAATTTCGAACCACCAGGTAACACTGGTTAAAAGATTGATGTTTGTCTGTTGGCTAGCAGGCACCGCAGTGGTGCAGAGGGTTAGAACGCAAAGACTTCTGATGAGAGAAAGTGATGTTTCTCGAAACATATGTAAATTCAACAACCCAGGTTCGAATCCCAGCCAAGTAAATTATCAATAAAAATTTTAATAAAAATTTGTCAAGTTGTAAAACAATTCCTACCTTCAGTAAAAATAATTTGATGAAAATTAAATTTAATTAACTCGAGCCCGACTAAATAAATATCAAAAAAAATTTAAAAATTAACAGTTCGAATAAAAATAATAAATTGTTTTCTATTTCAGTTAAAAATTGAATAATTGTCTTTACATTTACACAATTACAATGATTTTGAGTTGTATTTCTAACTGTCATTATAAGTAAAAATAAATAACAGCTCCTAACAGCATAGTTGTAAAAACATATTTGAAAAATTCATTCAAATTCATAAGCAGTATTTAAGAACTTTCATGTGTGCCGTGGTACGTATGTGGAATATATTTAGTTTAATGTTCTCATATTAACATTACTCATACGCCTCATGGAAATATAAAATTATATTTACATTTACTTATTCATACATACAAGTACATACATATTATTTAAATGAAATATACGAGTAAGTCTTTATGTGCATTTACTTAATGTAAAGTTGCATGTTCATATGCAAGTGCCCTGGTAGTGGAATTCAATTTCAAAGACGTTTAAATAGACGAAAAAAACAACAACTGAAATAAAAAAGTAACTTAATATTTCTATTCACTGCAACATATTTAGCGTACAACATGAATGAATTTGCAAAATTGAAAAAATACTACTATTCTCCACTTGTTTTGTTTTTTCTCATGTAGAATTCGCATGTGCTGCCTTTTAGCTGAATACAGCACATATTGGTAACATCAGTACGGTGTATGAAAGTGTATTTTATTTTTGCTTTCTTTAGGGTACGAATAGAAAAAAACCACTCCATAAATATGTATGTTTGGTTTTTTGGTTAGTAAAAGGCATACTTTAGTATGAAATTTTTACAATCACAGAACTATTCACAAACACATTTAGTACGGGGAGCCATCGAGATGACTGTCTATAAAAGTATTTCAACAAAACATACACAAAAAATTGTTGTAACATTTCTCTGCATTTGATTGTTATGCAAATAGCTGAAAAATATCTCTTAGTTTTTTCGTTTCAATTTTTTTGAAATTGTTTTATTTTTCATTTCCTTTACATTACATGAAAACAGAATCATAATATTGCATTTAAGTTATAAGTATAGAATTCTTATAGGAAAAAAAAAAGAAAATAAAACCAAACATATGATGTTTTAAGAAATAACACAGATGTTGTTAGAGGAAGAGATTTATTTTACACCAATTCCAAACAAACTTTTAAAAGATTTCTTAAATTTTTTTTTAAACAAAGACAGCTTAACAATATTGTTGTACATGATCACTGCAATCATCTCAATATGGTTTTATATTACTTAACAATGATATAATATATTCAGGCGGTTCTCCACTGCTACCACAATCATAGTTTACTTCATCTGGTAAAAGTGTTGGAATATTACCGCGCAAAGTTTTAGATAAAGTAGGAATTTCTAGCCTTTTGTTTATCCAAGGGGTTGTTAAAGACGTAGAAAGTGCCTTCATCTAAGCCCTACGGTTTAAAGGCTGTTGATTAATAGAAATCATGTTATGTCAATAAATTACATATGAGTTTTTAAATGTCCCCCCTTGCCTTTCGAACTACATTCATTGAAGAAACTCGGCCAGCGCTTTGACCCTTTGATGTAATCCAACAGTGCTTATTTTTACTTCTTATAGTGGGTCGAGATAACGTAATAACCCGGCTATCGGCAGGAGTTGTAAAATTAGCAGGTTCTTGAGGACTTTCCTGAATAGGTGGTATGTATATTCTCATCAGGTTTAAAAATGTCAATCAGCTCATCTTCTACATCACATTGAACATCATCCTCCATTACTTCATCTTTCGATTCACTCACATTTTCCGGTGATTCCGAGTCGTCCAACACTAAAGATAACGATACGCCTCTCAGACGTATGTTGTGTTTATTTCTAAAAAAATAAATAACTTACCGCACAAGAACAACCACCAACCACAAGCTGTTGCTAACGACTGAGGTAACTGAGCGTGAGAAGGTTGTATGTTAGGACATCTGAGAGTAAGAGCATAAAACAGAAAAAGCGTATATCTCGCAGATTTACCTTATCTAACTAGGGTTAAACAATTTAAAAGTTGATGTTATACAGGTAAATGGTGTTGAGCTTTTGCAACTTTGTCCAAACAAACATTATTTTCATTAGTTTTTTTTTTGTAATATTTTTTCTCTAGTACAACTAAACTTTGACATTGCACTATGGTTCATAATATTTTATTAGTGTTTAGAATTAATACAAAATGATTTTTTTTTAATTTAATATTTAAAAGTGAGATTATAAAGCTAAACATTAATTAAATCCTTTCTTAGCATATTGGGGGAAACAATTTTGAGAACGTTAAAATTAATTAAAAAAGCAAGCTAATGTTTTTATTAAATTTTCTAAAAACGTATACATTTTTATAATTTTAAGGTATGTGCTTGAAAACATGGAGCGGCCAGTTTAAATCAGCTGAAAGAAGATAGTTATTAATGAGCCAGAAATTATTTCAAAGAGAATTAATAAATTTACTTTTGTTTTAAATAAACATATAAATTACTATTTGGCTATAAAACGTTCTTCTGAACCACAGTGCATTACAATTTTTATTTTTTTACATTTATAAACTCTACTTAAACTACATAAATGTTTGCAAGTTTCCTTTTAACATTAAAAATGGTTTAACATTGTTTTGTGGTCAATTTCTAGCCATATTTTTGTTAAAGAAAAAATTATAGGTTAATTGCGTATAAGGTATGGGAGACATATTTGTTGATTGAAATTGATTTGAAAGTACTAGTACACTGATCAAACAAGGTGCTGTTTCCAAGTATGTCTAATGGTGGGTTAATTATAAATCGATTTTGTGTTTAAAATAGTTTGTAAACAAATACTAAATTTATTCGAAATAATCCAATTAAATAGAACAACTAAGAGCGCTATATTGAGCTGTGTCAACTAATAAATATTCTACATATTGCGAATTATAGAAACCACACGGTGTAGACACCAGAATTTTTTTATTTTTTTTTTTATTTTTACTCTTTTATTAATTATTGAATCTGCCTTATGTCCTTAGGATTAACAATAAGTATTCAAATCTTAAAACTAAAATTAAGACTAAGTACTCTCTAACAGAGCATTCATTTGTTATTTGCAAATAAGCTCTACGAAACCTCGACTACGTCTGGCTCTGAGCTAGAATTCTAGCCAGCGGATTCGGGTGGGTTTGTAGCTTTTTGATGTAGTTTCGCGGACCCTTCTGAATCCATCCTTTACCAATGGTACTTCTAGATCTCTGTGTATGTTTTCATTTCTTATGTACCATGATGCGCCCGTGATAGTCCTAAGAATTTTTGATTGGGCCCTCTGTATAATTTCAATACTGGTATTACTAGCAGTTCCCCACAATTGGATTCCATATGTCCAAATTGGTTTTAAAATGTTTTTATACAGGGTGACTTTATAGTCCAGGCTTAGTTTAGATTGGTCACTGATTAACCAGTGAAGGCTAGATGCTTTTAGCTTCATGTGAAGTCTCTTGGTTTCTATATGACGACGCCAATTAAGTCTTCTATCTAAGTGAATACCAAGTTATGTAACATAATCAGACTGGAGTATATTTATATTGTTAAGTGTGACAGGTGGACAGCATCCCCTCCTCAATGTGAACGTAACATGTTTGCTTTTTAACTCATTTACTCGTATTCTACATTTGTTTAACCACGGTTCCACACATCTTATATGGATTTTCATGCGAGCTAATAATTGCGGTGTCATCAGCAAATGTAGAAATATTTAATATATCGTTCGTTGGAAAATCAAAGGTGTGAATCAAATAGAGGGTAGGTCTAAGAACATTTCCTTAACTGTAAATAAGCGGTCAAATAGATAAGATTCCAATAGTTTATGGGTACATGGTGGTAGCAAGCATTTTATTTTATATACCAGTAGCTCGTTCCTGTATTTCCCGCATCGAAAAATTTCTCACATGAGAAATCCATCGTTTCTCGATTTGTGAGAAAAAAGTGTTACTGTATTTGAACGCTAAAACGGACAACGCTGATTCTGTTTTTATTGGAATATTTCCAGTAAGTAAGTGTCAAATGCAAGCCAAACGTCAATGACGAAAAAAAATTCATGCAGTCGTTTTTTCAGAAACTTATTAAGAATTGTTGTTGCTTCTTGTTGTATGAATCATATCAAACACATGCGATTCAATTACAGTTGGACGAATCCACTGAGATGAAAATGTGCCTCATCACTAAAGATGATTTTCTTCGATATGCACGATATGCATTTTGATTTGAACGCCCATTTTCATAATAAGTCTGGATAACTTTAACACGTTGTTGGATTGTGTATCTCTCCATGGTTCAAATTGAGTAAGTGTGAAATAGAGAAATGTCAAATAAAATTCGGAAAAAAGCTTGGCGTTTAGATGTGGTTCACATTCAACATCGGCCCTTACAATTTAACCACCCTTTACATATATATTTTGAATTGTGTGTTTATCGCACCAATTTGAAATGTGAATTTTTTTGACAGTTCTTGTGAGAATCTTTTCGCAAAATATTCTTACAGAAACACTTTTTCTCACATTCTTCCAATAATTGTTGTCAAACTATTTAAATGACAGATATTTCTCACAAAATAAAGTTACAGAAACACTTGTGTAAGAAAAACCATTTTTTGTTTCATTTTACACTGTTTTTGTTGCAATTCACTAATTCCATGCGGAAAATTTTACAATGCGAGAAATACAGAAACGAGCCACAGAATATCAATATTTACTGTTTCTTAGTTAGACCTTGTGCTAATTGTTTTTTTTTTTTGTATTGTCACATATTTGCAATTTTTTCTAATTTAAACCATTTTCATTGATGTAATTTCCAATTCTAACTATATTTACACATTTTGTAAATTTACAAATTCTTGTCTGTTTGTAATTTGTAAAATTAAAAATTGGTTCAACATTTTTCCATATTCACCAGGTTAAATAAAAGGGTATAAACAAATAAAAGTGTTATACTCTGTCTTGTCGAATCTTGTATGCCCACTACCAATACATATTAAATATAAATTTTATTAATATGTATTTGTGAACCAGCCTATGAAAAGATGTCTTATGACTCAAAAAAGAAATTGCGAGACACAGCTGTTAAAGATAAACAATGCATTTCTTTCTCTTTCTTGCTCTTATTTCTCTACATTTTTAGTACACTTCTAAGAAAGTTAGGACTTTCTAGTTTTCACCACGTGAAAGAGGGTCTCAAAAACTATCGAAAACAGTGGAATTTTTTTTTGGAGTCATAAGCCATCTTTTCATAGGCCGGGTCACATATTATATATTGGTAATATTTACATATATTTATTTGATGCATTTACCAATTATAACCCTTCTTTACAGAGTATGTTCTTTTATCATAAAAATATTGTATGATTAAAAAACTTATAAAATTCCCTTACCGACTGACTCAGTACTTTTTCCTATTCACTACGCGTTTAGGAAAAGAGAAAGCAAGCAAACAAGTAGGAGTTTATATTTGGTTGTGCCGAATCTTATATTCCCTCTACCAAATCTCCTATTATGGGGTGATTGTCATAAAATATTGTACCATAATTTATATTTATTTAAGGATAATTTTAGTTGAACAAGTTATAATTAAGAATTTATATTTGTCTCTTTCTTACACTCTTTGACTCTTTAAGCCGCCAAAATTGTCACCTCTGTAAACTCTATTGTTATTCTCGACAGTGAATCTTGTATGTGAAATTTGGCCAATTATGGACCAACTTTCAGAAAAGTAATAATATAATTATACCCTCCGCCACCATAAGTGGTGAATGAAGGTATATTTCTGCTTCATGTTGAAAGATAAATCTAATATTGTTTACAAAATACCCTGCAAGAGTGGAAATAATAAAAATGTAATAAAATATACGTACTATGAGCCTTAAAAGTGAGTAAACACAACAAATTATTTGATTTTTTTAAGATAATGAAAATCCTAAAATCTATCCATCGATTGAAATTTAAAAGTTTCGTTTTGTTGGATATTTGGTTGAATAATAGATTCGGTTATGAAAAAAAAATTCAAGTTAAACTATAATGCTTTTCATAATCTTAAAAAAATCAAAAAATTCACTGGTGCTTACACACTTTTGAAGCTGTGTGTAGGTGCAATTAAAAACAAATTGAAAACTAGATTAGCTGGACATAAATCTGACCTAAAACACAAACATACTTCTTCTCAAAAAACTGCAAAACATCACACTGTTACAATTTAGATCATTATCCAGATTTTGAAAATACTACTAAATATATTAAATGTAAGAAATGTTACAGATTATAGAAAAGAGAATTAATTTTAAAACATATACAGACTAAAATTACAGACATTTAATTTATAAGAATAAGTTTAGAAACTAAGCCCCTTATTCATAAAAAATTAAAGTAGACTTCAAATGTAGGGCAGAGGGGGGGCACCTTTGAACACTTTTTGCTTTCAAGCCACATACAAATTTATATTTTTGAATTATTGACCTTTTACATAATTTACTTAAATATGTATGGAAATAAACTTTAGTTTAAGTCTACAAGTAACTTATTTTTAGTTCGATTTATATTTGTTTTATTTTTTTAATGAATGAAGTCATTCCGTTCAAATGTGTCTCCCATACGGGGCAGCTTTGAACTAGGCTGGGGCAGCTTTGAACGGCAATTTTTTCTTATAGCGCTTATGTCCAAAAATAACATAAACAGTTTTATTTTATATATACATATATATATATTATATATATATATATATATATATATATTAAATTCGATTTATTTGTTAAGAAAAACATAAACATTAACAATTAAAAAATAAAAAAAGTTCAGATCAAAAATAAGTTTTATATTATTAAGACGGAAGAGGCCTTGCGATTTCAGGTGACAATACATCAATGATCAGCATTGGATTCATTTTCTGAAAATAAGAGAGAATCAACAATGAATGGTTGGTACTTCGGTTCATAAATTAACATGTTCAAAGGTGCCCCCTTTTTCTTTGTTCAAACCTGAACTGGCTGGCGATTTCACGGAAATTTATAAGAAATATTTTTTTTTACATAAATATCAAATAACTGTTGTTTGAAATGAATTTTGGACTGCAATAAATTTCTTTCACGAAAGAAAACCATCACAAAAATAAAAAAAATTACAATGGCACTGCGAGAACTTGTTCACCCAACTACATTCGGTCGACGACTGAAAAAACTAGCATAAGTTGTTGACGTTGTTAGAAAACAAGGTTGTCATGTGAAAAACTCGGTTAAGGATCGAAAAAAATGTTAAACTGAGATTTTATCAATATTGTTCAAAGGTGCTCCGTGTGTCTCCCCTAATTTAAGAAAATATTGTCTAAAAGCACACTTCAAACCTACTTTATTTTTTATGAATACGGCAGTAAAAATATTAAATATTTAATTTTTCATTTATAATTCCAAACAATTTATATGTATATATCATAAATGTGATCTTTTCAGTTTCTGTTAAAAATTTAAATTTTTATTGTTTATATTTCAAATTATTATTTCATTATAATTTAGAAATTGTAATATCCCTGAAGAAGCTATCCATTGAGATAGCGAAATATTGGATTTAAATATATATAAACATATAAAACATTTTTTATATAAATTTAAAGAAATTAGAAAATATTAAAAAAAAGGTCGAATAAACAAACTAAATAATGGAAATAAATTTTATTATCTTCTGTTTGCTTGAACAATATAATTTAACAATTTGTGTTTTATTGAAAAAAATATTGCATATTACAGTAATAATTATCAACAGAATAATAGAAAATGAAAATATTTCGCTTTTCATGCTTTAAAAAACAAAGAACGTTTGAAACTCTGCTCACTTGATTTCATACATTCATTTACTTGGCCATATAAACACAGCAGGCTCTTTTTTTAGCATTTGTTTGTGGCAGACGACTAATACTGCTGATAAATCCCGCAATCCATAACTGCTGTACAATGTTTTCGTAAAATTCGATGAAACTAAAACCGGTACTTGAATGTTTGATATCCGGTATAGTTGAATGAATGGCTTCTTAAGATACTTACTTACAATCATGATGTTTTGAATTGTGGTCTTAATTTAGTATTTCTTTTATCATGTATCTATTCATGTCCATGTCTATTCATTGTACTTGTAGTCATCTACATTGCGACAGAATGTTGTTGTATGCATTCCATTATAAGCTGCAAATATCTTTGAACATTTTATAGGAACGCATAAATGGAAATGACTGAGGAAACTAAGGAATGGATATATATGTAAGTGAAATATATGAATTGTAGCACAGGCAGAATAGATTGCATTTTTCTACAGCATTTCTGTGTAATTTCTTACCTGCAGTGCCCAGCATGATATTGTCTGGTTACAGCATAAGATTTGTAAAATAGGAGCGTGATGTAAAAATTTAACAAAAATTCTTATGATTTTGCTATCTTTTATATGTTAATTTTTTTCTTGAGATATTTATTATTTTCTTTAGAAATGTGTAAAGAAACACCTAGGGAAATTAGAAGCTGTGACTTATATTAAGTCAATTTCAACGGATTCTATTTCATTATGATATTAAATCGGAATGATAGCAATATTTCTTATGCATATTTAAAAGTTCAAGAATTGAAATATAAGTTTAATTAATTTTATAGTAATTCTTTATAAGGTAAATAAGGTCAACTGTGTATTCTCTTCATTATTTACCATTATAGAATATGCAAAAATATGTTTATATTTTATTTCTCAAAACTGTAAACCCTACAAGAGGCATGAGTGACTTTTTATATATTCAGTACAATTTCGGTAATTCGGACACCTGCTAATCCGGACAGCGCGGTAATCCGAACACTGAATTTGTTACCATAATAGACTCTATAATCCGGACATCATCATTTTTTAGTTTTACTCAATAATTCGCGTAAACTGCGTAAAATTAGTTTTGTTTCCGAAGAATTATTACCATTAGTTTTCCATTGTGTTTGCGATTTAAATCATTAAATGCCTTCAGTTTTCATTATTTGTAAAAAGAAACGGAGTGTTTACTTTTGCGCAAACATCATTAAAGATTTTTTTGTTAGCGTTTCTACTACATACAGTGGGTGGCCAATTTATTAGTTATACATGCAAAATTGTTTAGTTTGAAGCCGTATAACATTTTAAAATAGTGAAAATTTATCATTTTATTTGTTGTTTTAGGTAACTTAAGTGTTTCTATTTCAATTAAAAATTAATTCTTTTGTTTTAAAAACATATATTTGAGGAAAACAAATTTTTTGAAAAAAATCTTAATATTTCGTAGAACCTCCTTTGGCATCAATTACAGCTTGCACCCTTTTTGGCATGCTCTGAATGCATTTTCTTTTAGTTCTTCATCGTGATGCCAGACTTTAATCAATGCCTCTATAAGATTTTGTTTGTATAACAGTATAACCTCAAAATTGCATATTTCATACCTCAAAGCAGAATGATCTACAGCTGCACTCTAATATTGCCAATCATTGTTGACACTGCACAAAATATTTAACAGTATTACCAGAATTAAAATACGGAAACATCTGGTACAAGAAACAAATTTATATACGTATTAAAAGCGGTGGAATCTTAATTAATAAGAAAAACTAGTGTAACTAATAATTTGGCCACCCACTGTACATACATTCAAGTTTAGCATGCCACCAATTAATAAGACGAAACATAATTTTTTAACTATTGATAACAAAAAAGAAATTTTGACAAAATTAGCACAAGGCAAGTCTTTGCGCCAACTAGCAATAGAGCGCAACGTAGGAAAATCTACAATATCAGATATAAAATTAAATGGTTTCAAAATCGATAGGTAAGTTAAAACGGGGAGTTTATTATTTCAATGAATAACATAATCGATTTGATAGCTATTTTTCAAAATCTGAGGGTGGGCTCCTCAGACTTTGAACCATGCGAAGTGCTGAGTATGAGATGATGGAAGAACGTTTGTACAATTGGTTTATAAACAAAAGGCATGATAATGCACCAGTTACGTCGAAAATTGTTCAAGAAAAAGCAAAGCTTTTATGTGCAGACATTTATTGAGCAAATGTGGAATTTGAAGCTAGCACTGGCTTATCAATTTTCGATCTCAATATGGAATAAAATTTTTAAAAATTTCCGGGGAAAAATGTTCAAACGACATGTCCGTCGTCTTATTGAAAAACTTATAAGCCACAGAGATATTGCATATAAAAAGAAAACTGAATCCAAACTTCACCAGATAAAAATCCCCAACTACATACAATATATATGAACGAATTTTCAGAAAATTTATATGAGTATGTAAATATTTAATTTTGAAGTAAATTTCTTTTAATAAATAAATGTTTTCTTATTTCTTCAAAAGGTATCTTAAATTATTTCTCTTGTCTCGGTAATTCGGACATTCCGATATTGCGGACAGTACATGGTTTTTAATTGTCCGGATTATCAAGATTATATGTATATAGATCGCTTTATATTACAGAAACAGTCATAGTTACTTCCATTAATCACCTTCCCTGTACGCCATAGTATAGCTAAATCTGGATTCTACTGGAATTAATAAGGAAAATACTAATGACTTTTTACCTCAAAATTTTCTAAAATTTACTCAAACAACAATACTATGATTCTTTAGAACATGTACAGCACTGCGGGCTATTCAAAGTCATGTTGTAGGTGAATTTATTTTTCGACCCCAAATACAACATTTCAGGCGATTATCAAAATCTTCAGGGTAAAAATATTTCGATGCTGTTGCTTTATGGATTTTGTTGCATTATTTTCTCTGTAATAGTTCATTTTACTAACCCATCAACACTACATTAATTATTCTGTACTGCGTGCAAAATATAACCTGCTCAACAATAAAATGTATAGCGATTACTTACTGAGAATGAAACATACAGCCATGCCACAGAATTTAATTCCGTTCGGAAGTGGAATTAACTCCGTATTTTGCTTCTGTAGAAAAGTAAAACGAAAAAATTTTACGGAACCACTTTTAATTTGCTATGTGAAATTGTAATTTACAGCATTTCTAGTTTTTATTACGAAAAAACAATTGCTTCTTTTTTGTTTGAAGGATATATACCGAGGATATGCATCACTTCCATCATATTCATCAAGATTACGTTTGATAAATTTGCCAACATTAAAAAGCCATAGAATAATGCTTAACATCTTGTTTTTAGTAAAACTTATAAATGGAAATGTCTGCCCTGAATTTCAATTAAACAAATTATTATTTAGTGTTTCCCAACGTTCCACTTGATGTTAAAACTTTTCGAACAAATGTTGCTATGGCAGATCCGTTTAGAAAATTATGTTGTTGTTTAAACGAAATGTTTATTTTGATAGACTTTTCTTTAAATATAAATAACATAAAATGTAACATTATCTTAAATTTTAATAATTAATTGTACTAAGGTGTCAAAATATATATGGGCAACTTCAAAAATTTACGGCACTTAGAATTTTTCTTTTATTATTTTTTTTTTCTGACATCTATGTCGATTTGCGTGTGTATAAACCGATATTTGAGCATGTGAAATCTGTTCGCTTAATCATTTTTACTGCAGTTTTAAGTAAAAAAAAATATAAAAATTACATTTTTTGAGGTTAGAAACATTTTTTTTCCTCCATAAAATTTTAAATCTTTAAAATTTTTTCGTTCGTTTTCAATTTTAGTATCTTTACTGAAAGTCTTCTATTCGATGTATGTTTCAGCGCAATTGATACAGCGTTTTAGTTGTCACAAAGCGGAAATTGTGTTTGCGAAAAACTGCCGCTGCACACGCCCGCGTTGAAAAAAATTTCTTTTTTTTTTTGCACTTTATCAGTTTAGTCCGCCGCAAAGAATCTATTTAGATACCTAAACATGTTCCCATGCCATGTTTGATATAAAAAAAGCTTAAAAAAATGTGTTTTTTTTTGCAAAAATATTCAAAAGTTTATACAATTTTTGCGTTTCAAAATTTAAAAGTGCGTTTTCGCCTCGGAGGTACCCATTATGAAGTTAATCACATCACGCAATGCACTACCCAACTTAAAAGACAATTCAGATTGTCAGACGCAAAAAAGATACATTTTTACAAAATTTACTCTAATTTATTGGTACGCTGACACCAACTTGATATACCTCAAACTTTATAAAATTACGCAGTTTTTTTAATTCTGCGCTTAAAACTCATTTTTATTAAACGGCACAAAAACCCTATGTAACATCTTTAAAAAGTTCAAAATTCGGAAAATTTTCGTTTCACCACATGCAACTTTTCACCCAGCAGCGATATCAATTTTTTTTTTGTGGATATATCCTCCAAGTCTAGTGACTATATTTTGTATTGGTTTAGATGTAAAAGCTAAAAACTATTACAAAGAAAACGGAATGGATGAAAAAACTCTTGCAAGTTTCAAGTCGTTTTTTTAATTTTTCGAATTTTGGATGACCACCAATTCTTAAGGTGAAGACTTTTCAACGTAAAACTTTGCACGTCATATCCTTCAAGTATAGGCATCCAAATCCTGTACAACGTTTTTTTCAGTTTTAGCAGATGTTCACAAAATTTGAAATAACCCATATATATATACATATATATGTATGTAATATTGTAAATGGTCTGTAAGGATTTTATCCATAGACTAAATAAATAAATAAAAAAAAAATTTAAATTTTCGGCAAGGTATTATAAAGAAATAAATAATCGGAGTACAGATTAACAGAGATGGATTCCATTTAGCAAAGCACGGAAATCATAAATATGTATAATAAATCAATATTTTAAGAATTTCTGACAATTAAATTGTCACCATTTAAACTTTAATGCATCAGATTTACAATTGAAAGAATAATATGAAAGAGAAGAATCCTAACCGCAATCGTCAAGATCAATAGCAATGAAAGTATTATTAGTATAAAGCAGATGGCACCAAGATAGAATGGCCGACAAAAATATCAACAGCTCTGAAGGGAATAACCCCTACTCATGAAATACATTGTGTTGAAACTAGTTATGGGAGGGAGGATAAAGGGAGTAGCGTTTGTGGGCATTTGACGTAAGTTCACGTACATATATTTAAAGTGACTAGAGTGACTTTTGCATGAAGTTGATTACACATACGCACGTTAGGTCTTCAGAAAGTGCTGAGCAATTTTATGATGATCGATTCATAATTAGTCATAGCTACCATATGAGGCCCTCTGCTGAAAATCACTATACCACTAGCATGCACAAATCCTTTACAAGTGTTGATATCGAGGTAAAATTTAATGCAGATAATGTATATATGCACAGAAGTCGGCGACCTTATTTCTGAAAAACGGTTTTTACTTGCATACTCGGTGTAGGACATTATATTGTCGACTAGTCTTTCTTACTTGATTTATATGAGTGTTGGTAGTAAATTTGTTGACTAAAATATCAGAGTGTGTTTGCATGTGTAGTCCTTTCACTTCCTATTTATTTGTAACGGATACAGGCTTTTAAAACGTATTACTTTACGTGAACAAGCCAGAGCGCTCTTCATAACGTGTATTCATGTAAGCATATAACTACGTATAGTTTTAGTGCGGACATTTTTGCTGTAATTCTTGTTGAGCCTTTTCTTTAGTCTGTTTGTTGCTATTTGGGCAAAAATAATGATTTATAATGGAAGTGCAGCTACTGGCTGTTATTTTTTCTGTTTAGAGTACAAATATTTTCCTCGTTTTTCTTTTTGTTGTAATATTCCAATTACTTTTTTCTCGTTTTTTGTTCAAACGATTTATAGCTCTCAAGGAAGTCACATTGCAATACGTGCATAACGTGAGGCAAACTTAAGGTTAATTTTATTATGCGATTTTTTTTCTCTTTCTGTCGCTTGCACAGTTTTTATATTTAAACCAATTTTCCATTTTCAGAGCTGAGGATAAAATGTAATCTACTTCATATTGAATTAAAAGTTGTGGAGACAAAAAAAAAACTAACATATAGAAGAATATTAATTTAAATCCTTGTGAGTGAGTGAGTGTGTGTTTCATTATGCCTTCAGTTATTTCTTAACTAATGAACTCCCTAAGCTAAATATTTAATTAACATCCTTGTTTGGGTTTTTACGCCTTAATGTCTCCTTCAATAAATGACACTCATTTGTCTATTCAAAGTCATACTTGTATGTGACTTTTCTTGCTCACATTTCCATGTGAATACGTGACTGTGTGTTTTCATTGCCAGGGCAACCATATTATTCGAGTTTTCTTTTGTTCGAATAAATTTTAAAAAGACGATCACATATTAAAAATTAATCGAATTATTCGAATAATTAATAAAGTTTAAATAGAGCAAAGTAACGACGATTTTCCTTTATCAAGTCGCACAGAAAGCCACATTCAGTAATATTATTTACATACATTTTAATAGTCATGTTCTTTGTCTATTTCAATGTTGTAGTCATCAATGTCTCCTTCAATATCAGTTTCTTCCACATATTCAGTATCACATTCACCTCCATCACATCGGTTAGGTTGTAATAATGACTCTGGTTCAATTAAAAACCAGTGTATATTGAAAATAAAACTATCCTTTATGATTCCATATACGAGGTCTGATCAAAAAATAACCGTTATTTTCAAATTTCGTCAGTTACGTATGTTCGATTTTCGAATTTTTATACCCTCCAACACCAAGAGTGGTGAATGAGGGTATATTACGTTTGTCATTCCGTGTGAAACTATTTTAATATTCATCTGATCCGAGACCCAACAAAGTATATATTTTCTTGATCCTTATGAAATTCTAAGTCGATTGAGCCATGTCCGTCTGTCTGTCCATCTCTGTAAAACACTCTCCAGAAAAATATTTCCTATTTCACAGATAACTTTGCTATTTAAAATTAGCAAAATCGGTTTAGGTCAACCACAGTTATGGACCAATATGTGAGACAACCGCCATAAAAATTTTAAATTTTTTGCCTATTTTATTGCAATTTTTTTAAATATATTGCAGATGATACCATGAAAATTTTGTATAAGTTATTTTTGTGATAAGAGAAAAAAGTGTGAAGAAAATAGTAAGAATCGGTCCATGATTTCTAATAGCCCCCATACAAAAATCTTCTCCAAATATTGCTCAATTATACATAAATGCCTATAAAATTGGAATATCAAGACAAAATTCAGCAAAAATAAGTTTGATGTAAAAAGAAATCGCTAAACGAAATTTTTTTAGTTCGTTCCATGTTTGACCATAGGCCTCATATAAGGTCCACTTCCAAAATTCACTTAAATACGTATAAAAATTGTATAAATAATGATACAATGTTAAAATTCGACACAAAAAATCCTTATAGGTAAAAAAATCGTTGTTATAAATTTTATAGTTGTCGGCCCATAATTGGTCATAGCTCTCATATAAGGACCACAACCAAAAAAGACATTTATCTTTATAAATTTCTTATAAATATCGGTACCGACTCAAAACTTTGTATATATCATATATCATATATCATGTACACAAAAAACATTTTAAAGAATTGTGTGAATTTCGATCCATTTTCAACCGTATCCCTCATATAAAGCCTTCTTCCGAAAATCACTTTAATACTCATAAATCTCTTATAAATAACGGTACCGATCCAAAATTTTACACGGATCAGTTACATACATGCCAAAATGAAACTGCTGAAATTTAAGAATATCGGTCTATATTTGACTATATCCCCCACATAATATAAAATATTAATAAAATTTGCACTTAGACTTAATAGACAACACAAAATAAGAATATTCTAGTCCTATAACCAGTGTAGTTTTTGTATTTCTTCTTACGTTTAGGTGGAGGGTATTTGAGCCTCAGCACAGCCGAATATTGCACTCTAACTTGTTTTTATTTAAAACATGTATTTTAGAGTGGAGTGGAAAGAAAGTTGTGATCATGTAAAAACAATTCCAGAAATAATTTTTTTACCACGCCTACAAATACAAATATCTTTTGGTACTTTGTTCATTGTGTCGCTATTTTTAGTCCGATCATAACAATTTGTATACCAGTGTTCATGGCTCTGAAAGGGCTGTCCTTAAACCTTTTCTACTACCATGTTAAATTATAGTTATAACTTTTAAAAACTAGGTTCGTACCCACAATAATGCTAAATATTTTGTACGAGTTTTTCAAAGTTATGACTAGAATTTGAAAAAAAATATATTAGAAAACCTTCTGTATTTGACAATTGATTCATTCCATATTATACGACTACAGTATTTTGTATGCAATTTCTTTCAATATAACTTTCTTTAAAACTATAAATAAGGGGAAAATGTATACTAATATAGCGTAGTTAATATAATATTTCGCCAAAATGTGGACTCTAAAATATCTGCTTTATAATACCTTTCAAACTCCTTCAGTATTTGTTTTAATAAATATTAGATTTATTTTAAGAATTATAACTTATTGCAATAACATTTGTATAAGAAACTAACAGAGCCTCTCATTTACATATATTGCTTGAAAAACGTTTTAATTTAGACTTCTGAAATTCAAAAATGTCAACATTACAAAAAATCTTTAAATAATAGTAAATAATAATTTAATTTTTATACTGCGTTTTAAAAAAGATGTCTTATTTTGTAAATAAAATTAATTATTTTTGATATTTATTTATTTATTATTTTGTAAAAAAAAATTAATTATCCAATTATTATTTGTTATTCGAAAATGGTAATTTTGAAATGCTTTAAATAACTATTCGTAAGAAATTGTTAGATTTTTCCAATGGATACCCTAATCATTACTCTACGACAAATTCTTATCGACGTAGAGGGGAAACTAATACAAGTTTTCTAAGTAAGAGTGTGTTGTGCAGTTAATCAGTTGCTGGTTTTCTTTTTCATCTTGAAAAATTTAATGGGTAACATTTCTGTTCTGCTTAAATGAGTCAATAACAAAAACGTTGGAAGAAAAGTTTTTGTCATAATGTATCATTTATAACAAAGTATGTATACAAAAAATATACGTATTGTAATATAATTATTAATTTTATTATTCTAAAATCATGATAAATACTAGTTTGGGAAACATAAGAAAGAAGTGTGACAAGTTTATGTTTGTTTAATTTTTTATTTTTAAACTGAAAATGTCTTGTCAATGTGATAGATTCAATCAAGGCATATTGATTATAAGGTGGTAGTGAACACACAGCTGATTTTTTTTTATTCCTTTGTGATGTCAAACGTTGTTTATGTTTACAAATTTATAATTGTCAAAATTTTTATAAGTGTCAAAATTTGTTTATTATTATTGTTTTCGTTTTCGATTTCCATCACATACCTGAATCAGTGATGGAAAATGGGTTCTTGTTTTTCGTACCAACTATATAAATAAAATGTACTTTTTAGACCTCCATGGTACCATTTTTAATATTTGTTATATAATCATAAAACTTTACCAGAAATTTACTTTATCGAAAATTCTTATCTTATAGCAACATTATTGCGTTAATTGTCGCGATTATCTAAAAATATTCTTATTTATAAAGTATCCAGTCATTTGCGAAAAGTTAACCTTGGTAAATAATATATTATCAAAATAACTAGAATTATTATTGTAAGAATTAAAGAAATAAAAGAGTTAACTTCTAACGATTTTGAAATCCTGATTAACTACATTTTAAGCTTTAGTTTTTGAATCCAGCCTCAAAATCATTTAATGTAAATGAATATTTCAAAGACTGTTGTTGTTCGATAATTCAACCAAAAATATATCATCTTATAGATGCATATTTAAAGATCAAATTGATATTAGTTCCAAAATGTTCATGAAATTTAATAAAATCTCTTTTGCTTGCACTATTACGCAAATAGTAATTTAATTCCGTTCGGAAGTGGAATTAATACCATTTTTTGTTTCTATAGAAAAAGCAAAACGAAAAATTTGTTCGGAATGAAACGTTCTTATTTATTGTGAAATATGTCAAATTTCAGTTTATATAAAAAGTGGTTTAGGTTCATGAGCAATTAACCGGTCACATTTTGTAGTAATTTTGCAAATAAAGCTTTCTGAACGGAGCTTTCAGCATGACAATGAAGAGTCTTCGTCAGATTATTAATGAATGCGAGGTAAATGTGTTTAAATGAACCATAAGTAGACTGGGAACTAATAAATCTCAGACTACTAATCGACAAAAGTAATAGCCAAAGCAATTACCCCGCCAGAAAACTGCTATACTTGAATTCGATAGAAAAAACTTACAAACTAACTGAAAACAAGTAAACCGATTCCTTCCAGATAAGAGGACCATTAAGAACATACATAGATATTTGGAGATCTATATCTGAATATATAAAAATAAATCTGCTGAATAATATGACTGATCGAATTTGTAAGTTGATTCAAATAGACATTATAGAGTCTATTTCTTTGTAACTATTGGTATTTTAAGTTATATAGATTCCAGTGTATTTATAGTTATGAAACTTTAATTAATTTATTTATACATATTAAAGAGGTAAAAAAATAATGACTTATTTTTATTTGATTTTTGTTCATTTTACATTCCCGTTTTACTTTTTCTTTGACTTTCAAAATTGAGAAAAATTTTATGTATGTATATACGAGGTCTGATCAAAAAATAACCGTTATTTTCAAAATTCATGAGTTACGTATGTTCGATTTTCGCATTTTTTTTGTTATGTTGGCACATATGTCTGTTATATACGAATATGCCGGTAATATCAGCCATTTTGGATTGTCGGTTTGTTTTTGACAGATAAAAAGGCTAGTCGTGTTTTGGTGTGCTCTTCGATTTTTTACTATTCGAAAAAATGGATCAAAGAAACTGTATCAAGTTTTGTGTAAAAAATGAAATTAAATGCGCAAGGAAATGTTGGCTGTAGCGTTTGGCGAGTCTATTATGAGCAGAACACAAGAAAAGATGTCAATGACGATGATCGTCCTGGTCACCCGAGCACGTCAACAACCAATGAAAACATTGAAGCAGTGAAGAAAATGATTTTGCTGATGATGTTGGCATATCGTTCGGCTCATTCCAAGTAATTTTTACGGATGTTTTAGGCATGAAACGTGCGGCAGCATGGACATCGCTCAGGAGTTGTTGAACATCGACAATGACGATTCAGATTTCTTCAAAAATGTCATAACTGGTGACGAATCCAGGGTGTATGGCTATGACATTGAAACCAATGCCCAATCATTCCAATGGAAACGTCCAAAAGAGCCAAGACCGAAAACAGCACGTCAAGTTCGGTCAAATGTGAAGGTTTTTCTTACTGTTTTCTTTGATTAGAATGGCGTGGTTCATCATGAATTCTTGCCACAAGGTCGTACGGTCAATACGGAATACTACCTTGAAGTTATGCGCCGTTTGCGCGAAGTAATTCGTCAGAAACGCACAGAATTGTGGAAAAACCAATCATAAATTTTGCACCATGATAATGCTCACCAGCTCACACATCGATTATTGTGCGTGAGTTTTTGGCCAAACACAAAACCGTTATCATGCTTCAACCCCCGTATTCTTCCCAAAACCGAAGACACCGATGAAAGGATAACGTTTTGCTACGCTTGAGGAGATAAAAGGAAAATCGAAACAGGAATTGATGACGATACCAAAAAGCACGTTTCAGAAGTATTTCGAGGATATCTGAGGGGGATTACTTTGAAGGGGACAAGATAGCTATTGATGAATAAATAAATACTTTTTGAAACAATTTTAAATAACGGTTATTTTGTAATCCGACCTCGTATATTTAAAACAAGTACAGCAGCCCATACACGTTTCAATTCAATTGGCAACTGAGTCGGTTGTTGTGCAAATCAAAGCATGTATGGCTTTGTCTTTTGATTAGTTTGACAGTTGACGAGTTGGTTAAAGACAAATCAAAAGATTTTGATTTTTTCAAGTTGACTATCACGTCTCTCAATTCGATTGTACTGTGTGTGTTCGAGTCTCTTGATCAACTGTCAAAATTTAGGTTTATATTTTTCAAAGCAAATGTTTGTTTATTAAATCTTTTTTGATTGTAGTGAATTTTAAATAAAAAATGAAAAAAATGACATTAATTTTTCTAAAAGTTGATGAAAAGCATCTTCATTTAGCCTTGTGAAATTTTTAAAGTTGTCCGAATCTATTGTTTTTAGTCCCCTTATTAAATTTTCATTTGAATTTTTTTCTTGTTCTTCAACCATTCTTTTGACCAAATTATTCGTCGCTTTTCTTTTTCTTCATGATTAAGACATTCTGCAATAACCATTAATGCAATTATTTTTTTTTTCAGCCATTAAAGTTTTTAATTTTTAAATTTGTAGTTGTATAAAAATATAAATTTGACAGTTGAATGCAAATCTTTCAATTCAGTTTAAGAAGTGTGTGGCCAAGAATCAATTTAATTGAAAGATTCAATTGACGATTGAATTGAAACGTGTATGGGCTGCATACGTGTTTATATTCGTCACCATCACCAATGTACCAGTAGTATGATTTATTCATACTTGAAACTAATTTGTGTTACATTTTGTATCGACAACGACATTTATACGAGTTATTCTATTTTTCGGATCCCTTACATGGGAGCTATCGCCGATTATGGGGCGATCGTCCAAAAATAGTATGCCATAATTTCTATGCATTTGAGTCTTATTTTGGTTGAATTTCATAACAATAACGATATTTACAAAAATTGTATGGGTATTCCAGTTATTCTCGGAAGTGAATCTTAAAAAGGAGCTATGACCAATAATGGAATAATATTCACAAAATACAAAAATTGTCGTAGGTTATTGTGTTATTCGAAAGTATTCCTAATATGGGAAAATGAAATTCGGTATGACGATTTATTTATACATATATGTGGGTTATTTGTGGCGAATTTCAAATTGATAGTGATTTTAATATGAGATTTATGCGCATTTAAAATACATTCGGAAATCTACTTTATATTGGTGCGGTGCCGAAATATGGGCCGATCATCTTGAAATTTGGTCGCGCGACTTATATGCAATATTTCTGTTAAATTTAATAGTGCTAGTGATTTTTATAAGAGATTTATTTATAGGCATTTAAATTATTTTCGGAAGTGGACTTCATATGGGGCTATGTTCAAATATGGACCGATCGTCATAAAATTAATTATGACGATTTTTATATAAGTATGGTCTATTAATGTCGAATTTTAACTTGATAATGATGTTTATAAGAGTCAACTTTATATGGGGGCTTTAATCAAATATGGACTGATCATCATGCTATTTAGAATTACATTTTATATACATGTATATGTGGATTTTTTGTAGTGAACTTCAGTTCAAAAGTAATATTTATGAGATTCTCGGAAGTATGTCAAAATATGGACCGATGCAAATAAAATATCGTTTTGAGATTTTACTTTGCAAGAAACCTTGTTTGCAGAATTTTGTATGGATACGGCTTTTCTACAGAGATTTATGAACCATAAAGCCATATTCCGGGAAGACATTTATATGGGAGCTATGAGATTCCTACCATTTTTAACAATACTTGTACGAGAAGTAAAAATAAAGTGTGCGAAATTTCATAATATTATCTGCATTATATATGAAGAGAATAGAAAATAATGTCTGCAAAATATCTAGTTTGTCTGGAACTTTAGTCTATAAATCGAATCGTACTGGATCGATTTTGCCCATTTTCAATAACAAACATTTCGTTGGATCAGAAAATATTTGGAAAAAATTTCATTGTTCTATGGCTGTTTTCAAAGCTGTATCGTTCCTACAACAGACAAACGGACATGGCTAGATCATCTTAGAATCTTATAAGAAACCAGAATTTATATACTTTTTGGTTTTACAAATATGTGTTATAATCGGAATAACAAACTTAATATACCACCATCTTTTTGGTGTAAGGTATGATTTTAATTGAGTATTATATTATATTAACAAGAGATGTCTACCACGACCATAAACACAGATGTAAATTTTTTCATTAACATTTTCAATCGCATTTTGGGAAAATGTCGGGCCTATTTCGTTGATCACTGATTTCAAGTTTTATGGCTATCGGCAAATTTGTTTTGCAATAAATTCATTATTATGTTGTTGCAATTTATAGACATTTCCAGCTAAATTTTCTAAAAATGATCACCATACAGTGACCGGTGTTGCATGCTGACTTCTCAATAATTGCTCATGGACTTTCAGTAACCCAAATTCGGCAATATTTGCTTTTTCAGGTATCCATATAAATCGTCTGAAAAAATGTTTTTCTTTAAATAAAAGCAAATCTACTCAGCAAATACATTATAAAAATTGCGATAGTTCTATAGGTACTACTGATGTTCGAAAGGTAAATATCAAAACTATCATGGGAGGACTTAGGAGCATAAATTTTATCCAAACAATTTTTGTTGATCACAAATGATTGGTATTGAAATCGGTTCTTAATCTCTTGACCTTTACCTCAACTGACGACAACGTATCGACGAGGATACCTAGAAATGCTAATGTTAACTTAACGTGTCTGAGAATAGAAAAAAAAACTACTAAACTATTAAAAAGGTTTGAATCAAAGCACATGAGAGACTTTGTACATTTAAATGCACAAAACTAACGAGTAAGAAAGTTGTTGAAAATATTGCAACACAATATGAATAATATAATATGGCAACTCGCTTGCAATGCAACACTGCCTTCCACATTTAGTGTCTTTTTGAATTTTGTCTTTCAGTCTTTTACTTTAACCAATAAAGATCTTTATAATAAACAAGTGTTCTTGTGTTCTAAATTCTTTTGTTTATCAAGCGTATCGTTCAACAAAAGTTCGACCTATAAACCTGTATATATGCAAACCTGTATATATGCAAAAACAGTATATCAGAAATAAGAGCTATATGGGAGCAATCATGCAAGAATTTAATGGCATGACTTCTTTGCACATAAATATGTTGTCTGCTAAATTTATAAAATTAGGTGTCATGTTCGTATATATGTAACTTATTTGTGTTGAATTTTATTTGGATCCCAGAATTTTTAAGATATTTATGATCTTTAAAGTCACTTTCGGCAGTGGATCTTATGTGGAAGCTATGACTAATTATGGAACGATTACCATAGATTTAATATTTAATTAATATTATTTAGATGCCAAAATTTTTAAGGGAGTTAAGCTTTTTAAAAAAAATGCGACCTGTACTCTGCGCATAAGTTTACATGGACAGCCAGTCAGCCAGACGGATGGACATCATTTGCTCGACTCAGAAAGTGATTCTAAGTGGAGCGGTATACTTTAAAGTGTGAGTTAAACTAATATTTAGGGGCGTTGAAAAACATCAGCACATCAGGTGTAGGGTATAACAAAGTGGAATTAGACGCCGATATTTGGTAGTAATTGAAAATTAAAAATGGTTACATGGCCGCATACAACTTAGTTGTTTATAACCTAAAATACATGTTACACTTTTATTTGTGTGCGAGTTAAATTTGGTCTTAGTATTAAAGGATCAAATTGTTTGCGCAACTAATTTCTGCCCAATTGAATTTATTTAATCTAAAACCACATACATACATTATCTATCTATAGGTAGATATATCAAATAAGACTCGAAAATAAACCAATTAAAACTCTCTTGTACATAATTAAAATACAAATATCAACATCCGTATACTAAATAGTCGTTTCGAGCCATATTCATATGAACAACATACAACCACAAAAATTAGTTAATTTAACGCTTTGATAGCACTTCTCCGAACTACCAAATGGCAAAAAACGTCATGTTAATTTTTCTTTTCATCTTTTTCAAAATCACAAAAATTTGTGGCAACATGCAAATTGTCATTTTGAATACACACAACAGCAGCATAAATTTGTTTTCCAGCTACAAATAGCATAAAATAAAGCGCAGTAAAAACAAAAAAGAGATGCATGAAAAATACTAAAAATACTATTTAAGAAAAAATCTCAGCGGCAAATTGACTCTAAGAACCTAAGTTTAATTAAAATCTTAAGTGGAGTAATTATAGCAGGCTTTAAATTACATATTTCCTGTAAAAAAAAACTATTAAAACTCATACCAAGCCATAAATGTTGACTCATACATTCAAAGAGTTTTCTTTTTAGAGCGCAGACAATATGAAATCATATGAAGGAGGCAAATGCTTCAAGAGAAACACCCGATAGTTTCATGCTGCTAAATAGAATACACTTTTGTTAGTGGAGCACCAGGAACATACAAAGTCATCATATTTTCTTTCTTAGCCCTCTACAATGAAGGAAAGCAAAAAATGTGCAATTTTATTAAATGCTTAAATACTCAAGATGCATACATGGGTGGTTCACTTAAAATTGTCTAAGAAAGAAAATGAAGAGAATATACAAATATATAGTACCCATATATTATAAATGTCATTATAAGTTTGTTTGTTCTGAAATATTTTATTTTTATTGAAATTTGGAACTATTTTGCTATGCTTGGAAGTATCAAGATTTTAACTAGGAAGCAATAAAATGTTTAAATATTTTATACCCTCTACTATCACAAATTATGAATAAGGGTATATTAGAGTGTGTCAGTAAACCCCTAGGATTAAAGATAATGTAAAAAAAAAATTGCAGAAATAATTTTTTTGTTTTTTTGCCACGCCTACAAATACCGCCCTTTTAGTATTTTGTTCACTTTGTTGCTATTTTTAGTCTGATCATAACATTTTGTATACCGGTGTTCATGATTCTGTAAGGGCTACATTTCTGTCCTTAATCATTTTTTACTACTACGTCAAATTCTAGTCATGACTTTGTTATTGCAATAACATTTATATAAGTACATATTTGTATAAGGAGCTAACAGAGCAGATACATATATTGATTGGAAAACTTAATTGAATTTTAGTTTATAATAAAAATTCTACCTATAATTCCTCCTGAAATTCAAAAATTTAAATTAATAATCGCCCCTATGGTGAATAAATATTCCACATGAAATGTGTTCCCTTTTCAAACTTTTCCTATTAAAATTCAATGTTAAAAGAATAAAAGGGAACAAATTTCGTGTGGAATTTTTATTCATGATATGGGGTCAATAATTTAATTTATATACTGTTTATTAAAAATAGGTCTTATTTTGGCATTGGTAACTATGAAATTTTTAAAAAGTTTTAACAGAAATTACAAATTTATTCATTTTATTCGACTATTCTTCATAAAATTAATCAAATTATTCCTTATTCGAAAATAGTTATTTTAAAATTCTTCCAATAATTATTCGTAAGAAGTTATTCGATTATTCAAACGATCTTTATTCGAATGAATACCCTAGTAAATATATATTATAAATATCGATATCGCATCGAAGTTTTACACAAATCAGTTACATGCATGAAAAAGTTATACTATTTTATTTTGTAATGTATAATTCAGAATTGGCCATAACATCCATCTTCAAGAATAACTGGAATACTCATAAGGAAGCCGAAAAATTAAATAACCCATAAAAATTTCGTTATCGATATAAAATGTAACACAAATTAATTTCAAGTATGCATTTATCACAAATTGCTGCTGTTTTTCCAATTCTAAACGCACCACGTTTTCACAATTTGATTTCTTTCGTCCTTATTTTTTTTAGCTAAACGTCGTTACAGATTTTTATTCTTGGATATATTTCTGACATTGTTGGGGTTGTATGAAATGTTGCACTATTTTTCTGCAGCTAATACAGTTAAAGGATTAATTCTAGGTTTTATGAAGAATGTATTTGACTTGAGGGGATTTTCTATTAAGAAGTGAAGCTCTTCAAACAACGATTAAAAACGACTTAATGTAGAAAAAACTAAACAAATTATTTAATTTTCTTGAAGTTTTTTTTTTAATGTATATATGTATGTATTAGAACGTTTAATGTAGAATAATGTTTATTTTTTCATCTACACAAAAGGCTTTTATAATAGTAAATGAGCGCAATTTAATTGTGGATAATTAACAATTATAATTATAGCATATTTTTAATTGGGAGTTACTTAAAATAAAATGTTTAAAAAAGAATAATTACCATTCGTTAAGCATTCCAAATGCTAGGATGCACATAATACAGGCTTTTTTTGGGAAGTTTGAAATGGACGTCATTCCCTCCTCAAAATGTACAATAATCTCACGATATGACACTTTATATAAAAACACTTCTCAAAATTAACTCAAAAGTTTATTTTTATTCTCACGTAGCTACTGAATATTGTAGTAGCAGCAAAGTTTTTTTTTGTTTTAAAAATGTCGAATTATGTGCCAAAAGCGTCAAATTCGAGAAGCTTCGCTTTACTTCTTTAGTTAAAAAAAAAAAGATGCTGAAACACACTTAAATTTCCGGTCGGGAATACCCGGATCCCAAGCCTTATTTACAGTATAAAAAGTGCCAACAAATAGTTTGCACCTCCATAAATGTACACTCGAAATTTCATGTTTTTAACATTGTGCGCTTGGACTGGACAATGATGAATCATGTAGTCACTCTTCTAGATTTATATCCCGATTTTAATTACTCGTGTTATAGTGTCGATTTACACGACGTTTTGTTTTTAATTGGCACCTAAAATTATTTATGAAGGTCTTGAATTAGGTTGGATATTAGGAAATAATTTTGTGGAACATGACCAGAATATTGAAACTTGAGAGCTGTTCCAGAATTGAATAATAAATTGTTCTTAGTACAAAATAAATTTTTAAATCTTCATTCAGCCAGCTTAATTAGAAATTATTTTTATATTTATTGTCATGAAATTTATACCAATAAATGGATTGTTTTTTATAAAGATTTCATTTGTTGATTTTAAAATTCGTTTAACCTTAAATAAGAATGCCTCTTTCTTAAAACTTTTGTAGCATCTTTAATAATTTTTGTGATTCTGTGTCAATCGGTATACATTGTGATGGCCGTTCGGCTATTATTTGCGCAAATCCAATATACCAATACATCCGGATACTCCGTCCGTTTCCAGTAATTGCCAGCATTGATATTTATTGAAAATGTTCGATATACTTTTTTGTAGTTTTGAATTATTCTTAATTTTTAGAAAATCTGACCATTCCGAGGATATTCAGATAAGGTTTAGCATGGCATATCTGACTGTAGTTATTTATTTTTTATTTATTTATTTAAAAAATTCAGCTACAAATATTAGTAACAGCTAAGCAGGATATAAAGTACAATAATTAATTAAGTACAATACTAATACTAAAAAAAAATAATCATAGTTATATTTATTTGAATTCAAGTAGTACGCCCGTCTGCTATTTATTTCATCAGTTGTCTCAGAAAAATCAACATATTCTTCGAATAGGATCAAAATTGAGCTATGGAATTTCAGACAGAGTGGAGTGTATGATCTTAGTTGTCTGTTTGGGACATTCAAGCAAACTTTAGAAACAAGATATTCGGAATCAAAGAAGGTAACGTTTTCGATTATTCTTCTACTTCTCAATGTTGGGAGCTTTATGAGTGCCAGTCGAAGGCAAAATATAAGAAATAGTTTTTGAATAGATTCCAGCTTTTTTATATACAAATTGTATTGCAAATCCCAGATTGCAGATGCATATTCAAGTATCGGTCTTACCAACGTTGTAAATAGAGTTTTTGTCACATAAGGGTCATGTAAATACTAAAGTTATTAACCTTAACGCACGCACAATATTTTTGTTAAATAATTGACAGTAATTGTATTTTATTATTTTAAAATTAATTAAACTTTTTGAATGCACTAAGTTATGTTTTTTTTTTATTTATAAATACATAAATATACTGAATTTATTGTGTTTTTTTTATTTACTTTTTGTAAAGGTGCTATCAGACGGGATGTATTTTACATATGTACTGTCAAATTTTCCATCTGTAAAAGTTGTACACATCGTGTGATACATATGATACTTTGCATGTGTAAAATACATGTGGAAATACATAAGTAATTTTTTCGATTAGAACACGATCTATTTTCCTGTGACAAACATAAACAAAACAGCTGGTTTGTTTTGTAACAAAATTGTTTGAAAAAATATATTGTAAAGAAAAATTAAAGAAAATGGATAATGAACATGGAAAAATAAGAATTTTTCGATTTTTAAAAAATTAAATTATGTTTATTATATTTATTGCAGTTAGATTGGCCAAAAGAAGCAATTCTTGAAATTTATCCACGTTAAAAAGACAGCTTTTGTTTACATTTATAGGTTATGTCATACGGAAAAACATAAGCCGGTGTGATAGTAAAAATTATGAATCGTATGTAAAATGAAAATTTTGACATACATACGGAATTACATATGGGTAAGAAAAGTGACAGTACAAATGTAAAATACATCCCGTCTGATATCACCTTAAGAGAATAAAGTTTTTTTCGTTAAACTTTAGATTTGACATTAGTTCTTGCTTACGTGCAACAAAATCTCTTGATCGTCACAAAATATCTTGAGCGTCACACTTAGTTTTTTTTCCCTTAAAACGCTTATAATTCCAGTTTTTTTTAAATCCATTTTTACAAGGGTATTACCTTGCAACTAACCTCTAAGTTCAAGTCTTTTTTTAACAAAAATTTACATATTTTCATCTTACAATTTTAAAATAACTAGACACTTTATAAAAATGCAAAATCATGGTGAATGGAAATGGTTTTTGTTTATAATCGAAAAGGTGATTTTCGCAAAAATCAATCTTGAAAAACAAAAGAACATCGTAGAAAGCTTGAATTTCAAATATTTTTGCATTTTCAGCGATTTTTTATACATATTTGGTGTGTGACGCTCAAGATAGAAATCATAGAAAACCTAAAAAAAATCCAAAAATATTGATTTTTTTGAGAGCCTAAAAATACCACCACATTCTTCATCAATTTCTACATAAATTGTCCACTCTTACAGGCGAATTGAAAAAACTTTAAAAATAAGCAAAAATAAACTCGTTGTGTACGTTTTTTTTTAATTGACCCATATACATATACATATATATATTAGAGTTTAAATAATTTAGCTGTGATTTAAACTCTAAAGATTTTGCAAAAATGTTTATATTTTTCAAAGAAACTAATTGAAATTATTATTGACTCAATTAGCAACTGTATACTGAAGGTTTTCCTTAAAGTCAAATTATCTTTTTTTTTATACACAAGGCACCATAATATCGTACTTCCATTTAAGATTAAACGGCAGCAACATAATACAACTACTAATTAATATTGAATTAAAAAATATTGAAATCACTCGATAATTCATCTTAATTAATTCATACGGTGAATCACAATGTAATTGGTAATTATTTGCTGGCACGAGTATCTGTAAAGGTAAAAATTGTCTAAGAAATTAAACACTAATGCAAAGACCAGTGTAATTTAGTTAATTCATTTTATTTACATTACAAATTCATAAAAAAAAAGTTGTAAAATTCGTATCAGTTATGTAAATTATGCCGCAATTAAAATAACGTATATTTAGGTAATGCAATAAAAGTATATATTTTTATTTTTTCAGATAACCTTTCTATTTAATAACAGATCTAAGGCGCTTTGGAATAAAAGTAGAATAGGTAAAATGTCATTATATTTTTACACATTTTGATAGCTGATCATTATCGTTGTGACATAAATTTTCTTTTACTTTGCATAATGGTAGGTATGCATTTAACAACTTTTTTTTTGAATTTGTAATGTAAATAAAATGAATTAACTAAATTACACTGGTCTTTGCATTAGTGTTTAATTTCTTAGACAATTTAAAACATATTACAATTCTTCTGTATTTCGCTTAATAGCGAAATTGATTCATCTAATTCCAATAATTAATATGACATCAAATGGTAAGTAAATGTCATTATTACAGTTCAATTTTGCTAAAAATTTATAAAAATATTTAAAATTTCTGTTTACCTTTACAGATAATCTTCATTTACATATCCTCACAAATACATTTTAAACATGGAATCAAACACACATAGATATACATACACACGTGTACATAACCAGTGAACATTTTCTTCCATTTCATGTAAGTTTTCGGAAAAAAAATAAATTCTAAGATTACTATTTTGAAAGTCTGAAAATAGAGGATGCCTGCAGAAACGTGTTTAGCTTTGTAAACTATTCCTTCAGTTAAATTTTTGTCCTATTTAGCTCCTTGTCATTATTCAAAAGCTACAATGAACTCAATATAATGAAATATAAAAATATATAAACTATACGATAGTCCCCAGTTTCGGCCAATTGAACAATGTTGGGTTATTGAAAAGTTTAAGCGGAAAGGAGCTGTACCTATAGTTCATCGAAATATTAATGTGAAAAATTACAATGAGATGAGATAAATTTTAATAAATACATTTTATATATTAATAAATGTTGTATCAATTTCTGGTTTTCCTTAAACATTTATTCGACCACATTTTATGTGAACAATATTTTAAACTAGGTATTTTTAACTTGTGTCACATTTTATTTAAATTATAACATTTTATTTATGATAATAACATTCTCAATAAGGTTTTTCCGTAATCCCAACTATTTGGGTCAATTTAATATTAAATGAAAAAGTAGCTATCGTATTTTGTAACTAAGCGTAATTAATTAAATGAATATTTTACTTTATAGCTGTTTCCAAATGTGTTTTACTCGGTATTATGAAGTTGATTCACCTAATTAAAATTGAATGAAAAATTTCATTCATTAGCAAGATATCAAATAGTGAGAAAAATAAACGAAAAACATTTTGTCATTATTAGATTATAGCTTTATTCAAAACAAGTCAGGATGTTATATTTGGCTAAGCCGAAACTTATATACCCTTCACTTTAGCAATAAAAAAAAGCCAGCATGCAATGTGATAAGTGAATAATATTTTCCCGAAATTAGGATATCGTCGATTCAAATTTTTAAGTTGCATTTCGTGGAAAAGGGTTTTGAAATAGGTACATTTCATTTAATATATTCTTTACTACGTCACTTAGACAATTCAGAAAGTATTTCTAACCGATAAAGTGTTTTGGTTTTATAACGTTATCTGAAGCTTCCAAAATTCATTTTTCAAGAAGTACTTTGTACTTCAAAATAAAATGAAACATGGAAATCATAAATTTGTATTGTATTTGTGAAGGTAAGGTTTAACAATTATAAATGGAGATTTATATCGATCAGATGTCCACTGCGACCACCCCTACACACGTATTTCCTGTATAGAAATTTGCAACCACATTTTGCTAAAATTTCGGGTATATTTCGTTGGTTGTGCGACACCGTCAGTGACATCTATATCAATGCGAGGTTAAAAATTTTGTTGTCAGCATCTGTCGAAAGTGAGATCCAATAACCGTAACCACATTTCCAGCAGAATTTTTAAAAATAATGGCCAATCACGCCTCCTGCAAAGGCTTCTCAACAATTACTTTTGGATTTTCAAAAGGCAATTATATCGAATTCTACGAAATGTAGTTTTTACCGATCCACCATATTCGTAGTAGATTATCGAGCAAAATAAAATTTATTGTAACAATTTTCTACTACTTATATGTCAACAAGTAAAACTTTCATGTTATAGTGGAAGGCCAATGTAAGCGGCATGCGGCCGCGGACGGCAATCAGCTGTTCTTTTTGCGCTTATACTTTTTGTAGGTAGGCAAATGGGCGCGGCATATTTATAGTGGCAAATGACAAAATATTCAATTGATTTGTTTTTTACATAAATAAATTCTTAAAAGTATTAAAAAAAGTATTAAAAGTATTAAAAAAAATGGCCGCGCGGTCGCTTCTCACAGCATTGCCAGACTAAGTAAGTAGCTATACTTCAAAATTTTTGTGTGAATAATTTTGTAAAGAAACAAAACTAGTATTCACTGATAATACTATTGCCGCCCGTTGTCGCATGCCGCTTACATTGGCCTTGTTGGAAAATAAAGTTCGTATTAAACTATGATAATAATCGAGAATATATACATACATACATACATATGTGTAGGGGCTCAAAAGAATATTACATAAATTACAAATGACAGACAATTTTATATAAACATTATCAGTCATGCTGAAGGGTATACTAATTGCTAGTAATATTTAAAATGTTGTTGTTCAATTTTATACAAAGAACAGGTATAATACTTAATGCCTGTTTATATACTCGCACCAAAATAATCTGCTATATATGTACATACACACAAATCCGTTTAAAATATAAAATTATACGCCCACCCATGTAAAACCCACTAAACCTTTTCTCCAATTTCATATCGGATTTTTAAAAATGTTTTTTTATCTTGCGGTGGAGCAAACTTCTGATTTCCATTTTGCATTCTGAGAAGAAGATTTTATTAAGTAATTTGTCCGAGACTTCTGTACAGGTATAATCAGAAAAATTTAACTCCCCTTATCAGTATCGGAACTAATACACATTTACTTTATGACTTGTGGAGGTGAATGTTTGCTGGGTACAACATACTTTATACAGTGAACAGGACATAGACAAATACAAACACATTTATCTATGTCACACTCAATATGTCATTCTGCTTGTTATTGATGTTGTTGTTGGTAGTATGTTAGTCGAGCAAAGAAGATTTCATTCAAAGGTGGTATTTTTTACACGGTATGGTTGTTTATGAAATATGAAATACAGAATAATGGTCGGTAATAATTGCTTATAAAATGACTTAAATAAAATTATATAAAATAATTTGGTCACGATGTTGTATTTCATTTGCCATTTTTCTTCTGAGTTTACAAAAATTAGTATCCAGTTGAAATGATATCAGGAAGAAGGACAGTGCCTTTATATGTATGTATATGTTGTATGTATCTAATAATAACGAACGAATATACTTGATATGTACATCCTTTTACTTTAAAGAGAAAACTACTACTCTTACGGTCTAATCCATAAAAAGTAGACTTCAAATGTACTTTAAGAAAATTTTGTATGAAAATTTTGTCTAAAAGCACACTTCAAACCTACTTTATTTTTTATGAATACGACAATTAGAAGGTACAGTGCAATAACTCCCAAATGAAATAAGTCCCAATGGCAAAATGAAATAAATCCCAAAAATTTTTCCATACAAATTGGGACTTATTTCATTATGAAATAACTTCCAATGCGTTGGGCTATAGGAAGAATACCGGCTTCGAATTGTACAAATTTCTTGTATTGCCGGCCTATGGCCGGGCGGAAGGATTTTCTCCTCCATGGTATACAGAACACCGGCTTTGCATAGTACAGATTCCCTGTATTGCCGGCCTATGGCCGGGCGGAAGGAATTTCTCCTCCATGGTATACAGAACACCGGCTGCGCATAGTACATATTGTATTTTTTATGGTGAAATGTCATAATCTTTCTTTAATATCTTCGGATTTATATTACCTACATGGTCATGATATACCTTAAATTAAATTATTATTACTATTATGTATATAATTATATATAATTGTGAAATAAAAAACGTTGTGTAAAAGGAAACCAACAAATTGGGAGTTAATTCGTTTTTGTTGGGACTTATTGCATTGGGAGTAAATTCATTTTTATTGGGATTTATATTTACATTTTGAAATAAGTCCCAAAAAATTGGAAATGAATGAGAGAAATTTTGCCTTTGGAAGTTATTTCATTTTTCATGGGACTTATTTCATTGGGACTTATTTCATTGGGACTTATTTCATTTGGGAGTTATTTCACTGTACCCAGTTAGAATACAACAATAGCGTTTCAAACATATGGCCACGATCACTTTTTATTTTGAAATTGAATTGCGATGAGGAGTAAGTACAAGTGTGTATGTTAGTGAATCGTATTTCATCCATATTAGATGAAATATAATGTATTAGACTGCTCCAAAAAAATTAAATGTAAACTTTAGCCACTCAGAATTATTTCTTTTATACCATAAACACCTTTAGCAATACATTAATGCTGGGATATCGTTAATAGTATCTTGAATTTGAAACTATCAGCCATGTCACAGAACTAATTCCGTTCGGAAAGGGAATTAATTCCGTATTTTGCTGTTATAGAAAAACTAAAACGAAACATTTTTTCGGAATGAAATCTAGAAATTCTTAAAGTTATAATTCCATATTGCAAATTAAAAGTGGCTATACACTACGTGTTTTTGCTTATGTTTTTTTAAGTTTACAACTCACATGTTTTTCTTTATGTCTGTCAAAATTGGTTATTTTACATAAGGGTTTTAATTTTTGGTCACCAACTTGTATGTACAATTATACGTGACATCGCCATGATTATTTACAACAGCTGATACGCTTAAATATTAAATATTATTCTTTTTTTGCACATAAATTTCCATGTCGTTTCTTTAAAAAATGCGTTAAAGCCGCTGCAAACATTTTTGGTAGCGTCACTTAACTGCCGTCGTCAAAAATATTGACTTAAGGTTTTTCGTTTTTTAATATACAAGATGTGGAGCTTGTATAAAAAAAATTTTAAATAATTTATATCATTAAATTATCAAAATGGGATAAAAAAATATTTAATTTATCACTTATGCAAATTCTTCATACGGCCGGCTAATGATAGCGCAGATATTTAACCGTCGACAAATCTTTTCGCCTGGCATATACATTTGAAAACATGTGTTTGAACATAAGAAAATAGAGCGTGTTCTAATCGAAAAAATACATATGTAATAATTCCACATGTATTTTACACAAGCAAAGTTTTTGAGATCACCAACTACATGTTTTTAATCCCTTATGTAAAATTTGACATATATACAATGTAAAAAACACGTAGTGTATATGCACCTTAAGTAAACTTAATATCATAGACAGACGAGACAGATAATTTGCATTAGAAGTCTTAATGCATTAGCAGTCTTAATTCAAATTAACTTGTGGATTATCCCCATCCTAATTCTCATTAGGGTAGACGTAAATGCACAAAATCAGAGTGAATTTATACTGAATTTAAGTGGCCATAATGTACTTACATGAACTTAGGATGCATGTAACCCTTGTTGCATATTTCTGCAGTATGTTGTGTTTTTGCGAGTACTTCAAATTAAAAAGTACCTAAAATTACAGCCCTGTATTTGTTTATTTTATGTTTTATTTTTTTGAATATACAGATGGTAAAAATGTGGAGAGAAAATTAAAATTGAAATGAAGCCTTTTCTTTAACATTCCTGTTAACGTAAAACGGGCTTCTCTTTTCATACAAACACTTGTGTTTTTCCACATTTTCAATTAAAATAAAAATAAACGCTGACTCCTCCTACATTTTTTGATTTTCCATTTTAATTTTATTTTTTTTATACAATCAAAAAACAGATGATTCCGTACGGAATGTGCGTTCAGTTTGTCTTTGCTTAAGCAAATGACATTTGACGAAACTCACATACTACATAAGTTTTACATGTATTAACATAGTTGCTTATGTTGGCATAAGTTAGTTCATGCATATTATGGTTGGGCCTTTACTAGTAAAAAAATATCGAGTTGTCCTATATGCAGTTGATGCACTTTCTCAGGCATGGTAGTCATATTCTGTTTTCAATTAAATGCTGTGACCGGGTTGAATAGTAAGAATATCAAGTTAAGTGTAGTATTTCCTACATCATTGCAGAGAATGCTAATTGCGACACTTGAACCAGTGTGCTTAGTCCAGCGAACATCACACTAAATAAACATGTCTACAGCATCAATGATTCCTTAATACAGACGCTGCAACATGATGTGACTTACGAGGTTTGGAGTAATCGATGTTCAAACGAAACTATTCAAAACTTTGCAAAATATTTGGATTAAGGGAATCATTCACGTTTTGTCTGATTGCCTCAATTACGGCTTATAATTGTATGACTATAAAGGAAAATATAGAAGACATTAATCTGGAGTTAGTTTGATGAGATAACATCTACAACAACTCGCACCATGCACAGGGTTCAAACTCCTCCTACAGCAACTACAGCCACTTTCTGTGAATGGAGCAAGATCGATTTCTGTGAAATTTTCGATATTAATTCTTTCAATAACACCTACAAAAGCTGAATAAATTACTATGGGATCAAAATGAACAAGTTATCCTTTTTCAGAAATGGACGTTACAGTCGGTGATTAGGCACAAAGAGCTGAAATCGCTAGCTAATGCACGAGCACGCAAAGACTACTGCTTTATGCTCAGGAATACAATACCATCTGATACAGGAGACCAAGATCTTTGCCGAAGTCTAACTGCATATTTCTTTAATGGAATCGAGGCTTTCATTTACCACCATAATGTTCTCAATAATTTTCGCCATTAATAGATATTGTCCAAAAAACTACATTTTTATTGAAATGCTGAAATAAATTGTTGATGCCGATTTTCGTAGAATAAAGTTGAATGTTATATAGATGTCTTTGAACGAAAAGGAGATGGAAGTTTTACAGTGCATCAAATAAGCTAGTGTTTCAATTTTTTTTGCGTGTAAAGTAAGCATTAATGTACACACACTTGGAAATATTTGCCGAAAGAGACGTAACAACTAAATAAAATATATTTGAACTCGTTTATTTATTTAGGACAAGACACAACAAGTATTTAGTTTTATTTTATTTGATGCTGTTTGATCTTGCAAAGCTTTTGTAAGAGTAAACAACGTCAAACAAATTTGTGCTAAAAAAAAGTGGTTACGCTTTTTTGAGTAAATATTTGCCAAATGTGACCGTACCTTTTGTTATTTTATTAATTGTTCATATACAAGACAGTTTTGCAATGCGAATAATTCAAATCAAATCAAAATCACCAAATATAAAAAAAAAAATATAATTTATTTCCTTAAAAATGCGCTTCCGGTTAAGGATATCAGATATTAATGATAATGTTTAGGGAGTAATTCTAGGAGGCCCATAGTTTGTATAATATTTCTCCATTAAATATTGCAGCAGTTTAATACAAGTACAGTATGTACTGATGTTTCTTTAACGTGTATAGGTAAACATTTTATTTGTAAAACTTTTTGAATGTTGTTATTGATTGCACTGCAATAAATCAAATTTAATATTTGATTTTAGTCCAGTACGAAAACAAACATAAAATCAAAAAATTTTCGTAAAATTGTTTAAAAGGTTTTTTGTTTTTCATTAAAATGCAAACATCGTTGATTATAAGCAGAGCAATAAAAAGTTTACAATTTGAATACAAAGGTTGGTAGACGAATAATAACAAATAACATTGATGTGTCCTAGAGGCGATAAAAGCTTTAATATTCGTATGAATGATGGCAAAAAATTGTTAGGGAATAATAAAACTAGAAGTTTTGTTTTAACAAAATCATAAGTTAAATACGAGTAGACTAATACGTTTGGTTAATTATTACAAAAGTTGGAAAATTTTCAATAAATTCTATTAAGAATATACAGCAAATGCTTTTAAAAATAATTCAGAAACCTAAATTTACTGCATCTAAAATACTGCAAAATGAGCTGGTAATTATTGAAGAAAAATATCAGTAACTACTTCGGAAAGGGCGGAGTCTATTCCTAGTTTAGTTAAATATAAAACATAACTAACTTTTAAATACAATAATTAATCTGCCTTCTAAATTTACAAAAAAAAAAATATAACATTTATAATTAAAATAAGATTGCTCATACATAATTGTTATTTAGTTTACTACTTAAGGCTACTTTCGTATTACATATTTACATTTTCATTCATTTTATTTAATAAGTCATCATGTGTCCAACTTAGTACATATTTGTCAATGCTTATGTAGGTTTTAGAACCAAAAAGCCAAATTAAACGAAAAAAAAAGGAAATGAAAATAAGTAAAATGGTTAGCAACAGCAACTTGTATATACGAGGTATGATAAAAAATATCCGTTATTTTTAATTTTTTCAAAAAGTATTTATTAATTCATCAATAACTATCTTGTCCCCTTCAAAGTAATCCCCCTAAGATATAAAACACTTATGCCAGAGTTTTTTTCAATCCTCGAAACACTTCTGAAACGCGCTTTTTGGTATCACCAACAGGTCCCGTTTCGATGTTTCTTTTATCTCCTCAATCGTAGCAAAATGCTTTCCTTTCATCGGTGTCTTCAGTTTTGGGAAAAGGAAAAAGTCAGTGGGTGCCAAGTCCAGTAAATACGGTGGTTGAAGTATGATAACGGTTTTGTTTTTGGCCAAAAACTTGCGCACAAGCATCGATGTGTAAGCTGGTGCGTTATCGTGGTGCAAAATCCATGATTGGTTTTTCCACAATTCTGTGCCTTTCTGACGAATTGCTTCGCGCAAACGGCGCATAACTTCAAGGTGTATTCCTTGTTGACCGTACGACCTTGTGGCAAGAATTTACGATGCACCACGCCGTGTCAGTCGAAGAAAACAGCAAAACCTTCTCATTTGACCGAACTGGACGTGCTTTTTCGGTCTTGGCTCTTCTGGACGTTTCCCTTGGGATGATTGGGTTTTCGTTTCAATGCCATAGACATACACCCATGGTTAATTGATTTTAAAATAATTTTCAATTAAAATATTAATTTTCTTGGTTTTTATAGAAATTATTTCTAACAGGCTTTTAAGGTCAGTTTTCCTCCTAAATGTAAATAAAAGACTTGATTTATTTATGCATTTTCTATCCGACGTTTCGTTGGTATTTTGCCAACATCTTCAGGGGATGAATTTTTATTAAATATATCTTTTCTTATTCAGTTTTACATTTAGTTTTAATTAAAAGATGTTTTTCACGACACAAATAATACGACATATAACATATAATTTGAAATAAATGCAAAAATAATTAATTAGAAATATCACAGTAGATTGTTTCTTAATGCTAGGTATCACAGTTGTTTTTAAACTTTAATTGATTCAAAGTAATTGATTTTTCTAATATTTTCAATTAAAAATCAAATTTTTTTTAATTGATACTATCATTTTGTTTACAGGTTCGATTTCAATTAAATTTTTAATTGATTCCACAAGTATTTTAATTGAAACTCATTTTTATTTTTTTCTGTGTAGTAGACTCATTTAATTTCATTTTTTACACAAAACTTAATACAGTTTCTTTAATCCATTTTTTCGAATAGTAAAAAATCGACGAGCAAACCAAAACACGACTAACCTTTTTATCTGTCAAATACAAACTGACAATTCAAAATGGCTGATATTACCAACATACATAACAGACATGTGTACCAAGAGAACAGAAAAAAAAATCGAAAATCGAACATACGTTACTCACGAAATTTAAAAAATAACAGTTATTTTTTGATCAGACCTCGTATTTTAGTATATACTCGTACATTCATATCTACATCAATATTTGTATCAACTACAATAAAAATCATAAGAGGAATGCTTTCTTTGATTTTGATAAAGGACATTTTGAATATTAGAACGAAAGAATTGTTGTCCGTCGAATGGAATAGTAACAATAATATAAAAGTATAACAAAAAGTATAAATTTATTAATAATTATTTATTTATCATCTTAAGGAATGACACTTTAGACAGTTGTATGAAATATGCGTCCATACATAGAATATATAAGCAAATAAGTAATATGTGCTAAATATTTTTCCTCTTGTTTATCTGACTTATAGGGTTTTTCAAACTAAACAAATTTTTATCAAATAAAAGTTTATATTTGGCTGTGCCGAATCTTATATACCCACCACTTATTATCGTCATAAAATATTGTAGGGTAATTTCCAACTTATTTGAGGTTTAATTTGGTCGAATTTCATTTCAATAACGATATTTATATGAATTTTATGAAATGCATAATCCAGTTATAATTAAGAATTTATATTGGTCTCTTTCATTCAGAACTCTGTATACTCTGTGGTTATTCTCGGAAGTGGATCTTGTAGCGTACTATGGCCAATTATGCACCAATTTTCACAAAGGCCAATAGTGTAATTTTTACTGATCCGTGTAAAATTATAGGTTAATGAGTTTTCGGGAGTAGTCTTCATAACGGAGCTATGACCCACTACGGTCTGATATATGTTTATAAGTACATATATATATAAGTGTATGTAAATTATATATGTTGAGTTTCAACTTCATAGTGATGATTTTCGACAGTTGACTATATTTGGGGCTATGTCAATATATGGACCAATGTAAATAAACGTGGACTTAAAGTGTGCACAATTTTATGATATACCCAACATTATCTTTGAAGAAAATAGCAAAAAAAAATATTTTAAAAATGCCGAGGTTGTCTGAAACTTTAAATTATGAATCGGATTCTTCAGAACCGATTTCGCATTTTTTCAATACTAAATATTTTGGTGCATCAAAGAATATTTTGTAATAGTTTCATTGTTCTGTGCCTGTTTTGCGGAGCTCTATGTTGCCTTCAACAGACGAACATGGCTAGATCGATCGTCTTAGAATCTAATAATGACCGAGAATATATAGACTTTTTAGTTCTAAGACCAATATTTCGATGTGTTACAAACGGAATGATAAACTTAATATACCCCCCGGTTTTGGGTATAAAAATCATTTGAGATTTGTAACATGGGTTACTTACGCTTTCAACAATAACGAAATTTTGAACTTTTCTAGTTTAGTTTTCAGTCAACAAAATGGCAAAAGGTTGTATATAAAATGTCAACAATAACTTACTTTTTGTAAAAGTGGGAAAAAAGTGGATTTTAGTACTTTGTAATTATGTTTTCAGTTATTACAGAATTGATTGTATAACTTAAAAAGGCGGATTTTTTAAAATGTTTAGCTTTTATTTTGAGACATTTGTACAATATAATTTTTTCAAAGTAGTGGCCATGGCAATCAAACATATTTTGGGTTGTCATGTTATATCTGTTTGCATATTCTGGCCGTGTTTTTATTTTTTTGCCAATTCTCGCTTAAACGAATCAGTTGCATTTGGTAGTGGTTGCCTTTGATGATCTGCCCAGATTTAGGCAACTTTTTGGTCCGACCAAATATAGAGCAATACCTTAGCGTCATGTTTGTTTGTCTTTCGTGTTCTAATCACCACTTCTGAATCACACAAACCATCTCTCTAATGACGGTTGTTTTGAGAATGAACGCAAAAATAAATTGGGTAAATTTATTTGTCGCTGTCGCGAGAAAAATATATGATTCCATGGTATAGAATTGGGTTATAGTTGTAATAATTGTAAATATATTAGGCAAAACCTTCATGAATATTAGTTATAAAATTTGTTACAAAATTAGTTACAAATTAAAAACAAATTTTCAATTAACCATTAACGCTTGTTATCGAAATGGTGATTTTGAATTAAGAATATGGCAATTATTCATATGAATAAACTTATTGAGAACAATTGGGGCTGATTAATTAAAGGGCTGCTACGACCACGTTTAAATTCGGGAACCCAATTTTTTATGTTGCATATGAAGGAGCATTTTCACCTAACACAATCACCATATCATTATTAAATATTTAATGACACCACGAATTTCTAATTTTTTTATTGTAAAAAACTGGCGGACGCCTCTTTTTTTTATACTTTATTAATTTATTTAGAAATAAATTTTTTAACAAAACTAAATTTTATTTGATCAAACTTAAACTCGAGTAATTGACAACTCTAGTTATGACCATCGTATATATAGTGTAAGTATTATTCACATAAACATACGATAGTTCTTGAAGACGACAATAGTCTAATACATTTTGTATTTGCTTATGCAGCAGAAATTATTTGCTAATTATAAGGCAGTATATTAGAAGCATTTGTATGTACGTACATATGATTGAAAGTCCTTATTTTATGCATTCTCATTGACAAGCTACATCCCAGCAAAAACTTCACTTACTAATTATGCTAAAAACTAATAGAAAATTAATGGCCAGATTACCTACAAATATCTAGAAAAAGTACTTTTTCGTTCGTGATTTTGTAAGGTCGCATAGTTGATGATACTCACTTGAAAATTTTCTACTTGTTTAAAATAAAATTTTTTTATCAGATATTAATTGAAACAAAATTCATTTGGCTTTTAAAAAATTTTTATTTGAGAAAGATTTTGATTTGAATATTTATCAATTGTGTTTGTGAGAATTGTTTGTTTTAAGAGGGAAATAAAAAGTTTAATAATTCGTCAGAACGGAAAATTTAATTTTAATTCAATATATAGTATTCTATATACCATCTCTATCGTTCAAACGAAGGATGGACATGGCTAGATCGTCTTAGAAGGACCCAAATATAATATTTCGATGTACTACAAACAGAATGACAAACTTAATATACCCTATTTGGTGATGGGTATAATAACAAATATAACGAGTATACATACATACATATGTAGTAATAATATCTAATATCACACCATGATTTGCTTAAACAAAGACAAAATCATATAAAAATAATTAAATCACGAAATTTGTGAAGGAAATTTGTTAATAAAATACAATTATATTAATATTAATTATAAACAAAAAATCTTAATATGTGTCATATTATTGACTATAGTATTTAATTGAAGTTAAATTGTTGTAGCAGTAAATCATACTAATGGTACTTAAAGAAATATTGTTTATTTATTTTGTTTATATATATAAGAATATGAAAGATATATATGGCATATGGTAAAATTCAAAAACTTTGTTTTTTGAGTTAAAATATTTTTTTTATAGATATGTCTCTTGCTACTAAGTGACCAAAAGCTCGCAAAGGAAATGGTCTAAAGTTTCTTTTGACGAAAAATAAAAAAAAACTCCATTTTGAAAAAAAAACAAGTAGGAAAGTATAGTCGGTCAAGCCCGACCATATAATACCCTACACCTAGTATATGTAAGTATACAACAGTTTTTCAGAAATATGCGTTATATGGGAGCTATCACCTATTTTGGACCAAAATTCAGTGTCATGATTTTTATAAGAGTTAGTCTCTTTTAAGTGATTTTTGGAAGTAGGCCTTTTATGGGAGCTACGACTAATTATGAACCGATATTCACGAAATTTGTAGATGTGCTTTAGCTTCATTTACTACTCATCTGTGCTAAATTTTGTTTGTATACTTGCATAATTCAAAAATTTATGACCGGTAAACCCCAATTCCGGGAGGACATTTGTATGGGGGCTAGGTGAAATAATAGACAGATTTCCACCAGTCGCAATCCCTGAAAAAATAGCACGTACCAAATTTTATCGAAATATTTTCAAAATTGCGACCTGTACTCTGTATACAAGCTTTACTTGGACAGCCAGACGGACGGACGGACGGAAGGACATCGATAAATCGACCCAGAAAGTGATTCTAAGCCGGTTGATATACTTTAAGGTGGGTGTTGGACCAATATTTATGGGCGTTACAAACATCAGCACAAATCCAATATACCCTCCCCACTATTGTGGTGTAGGGTATAAAAATGGGAGAAAATCAAAATGATACATGCGCTAAATATTGAAAAATCCTATTCTTGAGTTAAAAAATAATTTTTTGATAGATATTCCACTCGAATTCCATTAAGCGATTATAAAGACCTTAAAGGATATTGTAAAAAAATGGCCCAAATTGGAAAAAAATTAAAATATTTTTTTTAAAAATTAAAAAAAAATATTTTTGATATGACTGAATGAATTTTTGTCGTGTTCCGCAGATCTCTAAAATGCAAATCTCTTATAAATCTCCATAATATGTAATTTGGTGGAGGGTATATAAGATTCGGTACAGCCGAATATAAATTCTTTCTTGTTTTTTTAAATATTTAATAACATCACGAATTTTTAATTTTGCAATTGTAATAGAAAATTTGTTAAGAACATAATTTTACAGCATTATAAAGATTGAAATAAATGCAGTGTGTTGCAGTGTTGCCAGAAACTGAATTTCAAAATATGCTAAAACTTGAAAAACTAAGTGCTAAAATGTTCTACAGAAGAAAAAATAAGTGCTAACTTTTTTCAATGTAACAATACAATTTTTTTTCGGCTTAAATGTAGTTTAACGACGCAGCTCCAAATAAAAAAAAATACCTAGGGGTATAGAAAATTGAAAAATAAGAAGAAAAAATTAAATAAAAATATTGGTGCAAATGCTTAGTTTTCGAGTTATGGACGTTTTTAGTTTTCATAGAAATATATAATTTTTCCACTAACTAAAGCTTCTCTGTATAGCTAGGATTTTCTCCTCTATCACCCTACGTACTTTGTTTTTTATTTTGAGCTGCGTCGGCAAACTAGATTTGTTCCTTTATTTCAAATGTTACAAATATAAATTATAGTTTTTTCTAATTAATGTTCAGACAATTGTAGTCGTGTTGTTTTCGTGTTCATTTACTTACTACACCGAAAGAAATTTAATTGAAATATTAACAAAAGTTATCTTTTCTATTTCTCCAAAAGAATTTTTTGTAGTAAAATAGTAAAATTTTTTCGAAAAAAAATAGTTTTTTATCAAGCAAATTATGCTAAAAAGCATTTCGAATAATTTTTTAAAAATTTCAATGCTTTTTCGAGAAACAAACTGCTAAATCTAGCACTGAAAGTGCTAAAATGGCAACACTGGTGTGTGGTACAATGCACACCAAAACTGCAAGTTTGAGTTTGCAGCAGCCCCCAAGAACTCATATGAAAATTTTTTATATACAAATGGCTAAAACAAAAGGTATAACAGGAAGAATTTAAGATTGAACGCAGTTTTGAATAGGAAGCAAACGAAATTAAAGTACCTACACATCTTAACCAAAAACACAAAAGAGTCTAATTGCACAATTTGCAAACACACTTTGCAAAATGCAATATACAGTAGAACAAATTTCAATTAACTTGTTTAAACACAAATGAAAAACAAAAAATTTAAGAATATTTCATGATTACAAGTATATTTCATCATTAAACATCATTGACTGTAAGTTGTATTTATTTAACTTAATTTGAAATCCATTTCGCTCGTTACAGTGCAATAGAAATAGTTATGTATTCAGTAAAATAGTTCTTCTATCTATCTACATAAAATGCAACACAAACTAGAAGAACAATCTCAATTTAGTATGATGTTGCTACTGACTTGCTTGCTGGCAGAGTTCTACTTTGGGTTTAAGTTTTTGTTTTCTTTCAGCTGTTAAGTGCCCTCTTTAGCTAATTTGCATTTACTATATAAATTAAATTATTTTCAACTACTATTTCTTTTTCTGGCTTGTTTTTAGCATTCGTACATTTAAACAGTCATACAGTTTTACAGTTCTTTCACTATCAGACTGTCGTTGGTGAAATTTTACTTTTTCTAGTTTCTTTCTTCTGGGTGTTTAAGACTTTTTTCAATTTATTGTTGTTTTTTTTTTCAAGTTTGTCGTACTTGAAGAGTTTTGAAATCTTTACTAGTTCTGATTGTTGTTATAAACTTTATTGTTGTTGTTGTAACCTTAAGCTTTTATATTTGTAAGTTTTTTTTTTACAAAGTTGTATAATTTATCAAGATTTGCGTAGAGTCAGGAAAGTACCCTACACAATTTCACATTAATGGGGTTTTCTTTTCTGAAATAAAATGTTACACCTTTATTATGTACATTTTTATAACGTTTACCACACATTTTAAAGATGTCGCATTTTGAATGGTTAGAATAGAACATAAAATCACAACAGTGTAACACTTTTTTTCATGTGCAGCTGCTTTTGTTTTTTTTTTTTTTCTTTTTAGAAGAAGCAGATAGCTCCCTGGTAAGATCGCTTGAAATATCTCTCAAAAAGACCTATGGCACCTTCCCGACTAATACGCAAATTCTTCTTAAACTAACTATAAAAATTATATATGTATACAAACATACATTACATATGTATATAAGAAGTAGGAGATATTGTCCTATGAAATTTGACATATGTACATAAACTTCAGAGTATTCCTAAATTACGTTCTCTACAAAGCATTTTACTCACGTTGTGGATTTGTTTCCATAATCATATGAAATATATCATCATCAGCAGATGATGAAGATGAATCCAACAAGTCATCCAAAACTTTTTCAGCACATAAAAAAGTAGTAATATTTTCCATTTTGTATATTTTGTTTTTGTTTCTCAACACAAATACACATTCATAAACAAAACAAATGTCAGCTGTTTTATCGTAAGATTCTTCCCCTCTAAAAATACAGAGTGTGAAAGGTGCAACATTTTTTAAATTTATAGTGTGTGTTGAAATTTTTTCAGAAAAGAACACAAAAAAAATTAAAAAAGGTGCGAAATGGGAAAAACATGTAAAATTTTTGCCAGAAAAGAAAACGCCATAAGTGATGATTGAATTTGGACATTGCTGAACTGCTGTCATATTTTACTATAATGGATTTATGTGCCACCAAAACTATTTACATTTTACTTACATTTATGGGTAACACCAACACTAGTAGACATATACAGCACTTCCAAAGTCTAATTTAACCTTTGTTTATGAAATTTTGTTTCCACTTTACATACAAGCAAACAAAAACATTTTCATATTGTTAAAGCCAACAAATTTATTTGAATTTCACTTTTAAAATTTCGTTTTTGTTTAACATGGCACCTGGTCACTTTTGCTTGAGTAGTTGCAAGGTAGTAGAATATGCTCTCTCCACAAGTTTGAAATGTTTCACAGAAATGAAATGAAATCATATAACTATGATGGGATTATGAAAGAAAAATGAAAACTAGAGAACAACAAAAAAAATAAAGAAAACAAAACAAAAAAAAAACTGAAATGAAATGAAATGTATACTATTATCCCAAGAAAATAGAATCAGGTGTAATAGTCATACCTACAATTTGTAAACATTATGTCACATTAGAGTTGTTGTTTTTTATTATATTTGTAGCTTTTTCTTTTGTTCTGCAACAAAATATTGTTTTAGAGATAAACTTTTTACACAAAGTATGTAAGTCTTGCCACCTCAACTCAATTGTCATTCCAATAAAACAAGAGAAATATGAATAACGAATTTAAAAAGAAATTCCATTTAAATAACAGGAATTATATTTTTTTTTCTATTAAATGTTTTAGAATGAACATAGATTGTGTTGAATACTTTAGTATATTGTAGTAAATATTTAAGATATTGTTCATACAAAATCCAGTCTCATAAATGTTTTAATATTTATGTAAGAGTGAGCATGCAACAAAAAAAAATACTTATAAGTACTTTTGAGCCACAAAATGTTAGTAATTTATAATATTTAAGAAAAACTAAAAGAAAAACGATTATACATTTCCTGCTATACAAATCTATATTTTGATTTTGCGACCCATTAACTGTTGCACAACATTTCAACCCATCTGCGCTGTACGAGTATATATTTATTCTAAACTAGCTGACCGCCCCGGCTTCGCTCGGTATTTACTAATGATTTCTACTTCATATAGAATTACAAATTACCGACTAAATTATATCACAGAGCAAACACATACATACATATATCACTCATTAGGAACTTTCTAAAGTTTAGGCGTAGGTTAAGTAAACCAATTGAGTAGTGAAAAGGAGGCGCTGTTGTTAGCTCTTCAAGTTTCTCCAATAAAATTCGCTTATTAAGAAAAATGAGAAATGAAAAGGAGGCACTAAAATTTAGTTCATTAGGTTTTGCTAAAATTTTCTCATACTTAAAAAAAATTGCAGAGAAGTGAAAAGGAGGCAATATATTAAAAACTTAAAATTTTCGAGTTTTACCAAGAACTTTTTAATATTTTTTTACAAACCATCTCCTGAAAGTTTTGAATAGAACAAAAAAATCTGTCAAATTGCTCCAGCCGTTTTCACGTGATGCCATTTAATTATATATATAGATATAGATTGCCAGAATGTATTCACAACCTACCTGTTCTTATTTATTTGCAAATAAAATATCTAAATTTGTACAGCATACTACAAAATAATTTTAATGATCACTCTGTATAAACTAATTTTGAGTGGCCCTGTTTGTTCTGCCTACATTTATATACTAGCACAATCGAAAATTTCTTTCTATAATGTTTAACCAAACCATTAAAACTTGTTGCCACACGCGCGCATCACCTATTCAAAAAAACTACATAATTAAAAAACAAGTAAGAGTTTATATTCGGCTGTACCGAATTTTATATACCCACCACCAAATCAACTATTATGAGGATTTATAAGAGATTTATGCGCATTTAAGTGATTTCCGGATGTAGAATTTATATGGGGGCTACGGTCAAATACGGACCGATCATCATCATATTGAGAGTGACGAAGTATATACGAGTATACGTAATAACTATTTGTGTCTGCTGATGCTAATAAGAGCTTTCTGCGCATTTAAGTAATTTCCGGATGTAGACTTTATATGGGGGCTACGGTCAAATATAAACCGATCATCATAAATCTGAGATCGACGATTTTTATATAGTATCAACTATTTGCGTTGAGTTCCAACTTTATAGTGGTTTTATAAGAGACTTATGCGTATTTAAGAGATTTGCGGAACTCGACTTTATATGGGGGCTGTGATCATATATGGATCGGTCATCATGAAATTTGGTACGACAATTTAAATGTATATTTTGATTATCCTTGTGGAACTATAACTTGATATTCATTTTTAAAAAAGGTTTATGTTTATTTAAGTCTGTTTCGGAAGAGGTCTTTGTATGAGGCTATGACAAAATTATGGACCGATGCAAATAAAATATCGTTTTGAGATTTCACTTTGCATGAAACTTATTATTGCAGAATTGTATTTAGATACAGATTTTCTATAGATATTTATGTCCCATAAAGCCATATTTCGGGAAGACATTTGTATGGAGTCTATAAGAAATCGAGGACCGATTTCGACCATTTTGAACATAACTTTTTCTTCTATAATAAAATTAAAGTGTGCAAAATTTCATGATATTATCTGCATTGTATTTGAAGAAAACAGCAAAAAATATCTGAAAAATATCGATCCTACAAACCGATTTTGCTCATTTGCAATAGCTAAATCGTCTTCTCACATTAATTCCAATATAATTTATCATATCCCCTACATACATACGAGTATAATCAATGCATATACAAAGAGTATTACTGCTATACAAAATCAATATTTCACATTTACCCAGCTGCCAATTAATACGAAAAATCTCTGCAATCATTAAGTAAGTTGATTGAATTAATTTTGCAGTTTTAAAATTAATTTAACTAAGACCCATTAAAAAATTATCAATTATCAAAATTTTCTTAAAATACATTTGAAGTCTACTTTAATTTTTTATGAATTAGACCGAGAGTTTACGAAAAATATATTTTAAATTTCGATGCTACCGATTATGTCAATATGATTGATATGAATAACGACGATATATTATTTGAACCAGCATTTACTCGACAGATTTTATATGATCACTTGGTAAAATACTTATGGGTCGATTATGTAAAGCAACTAAACCGAAGCCCCTGTTACTCCACATTAGCGGTGTAAAACCTTTTAGAATACAGCTGGTGCAAGAATTTCCGCAACACCACCTACCACAATGACTAACTCTTGATAAATAGGTACTGGCAAAGTTGTTTAAAAATCCAATTTTATTATCGGAAAGCAGAATTGTCATATTTGATTTGACAAGAGTAACTAGAAGCAATGCAAGAACGTACGTTTCAACACAGCACCCTAAACAATGGCCCAATTGAGAGTCGAATTCGGTAAGCAGTTTATAACACGTTTGAGGCTGGTCAATTGGTCGCCTAAAACGAGAGTAGGCCAAAATTTGACCTTGCGTATGAAACATTTGAGACGTAACCGCGCTCAACATTCACATGAAATCATCATTCAATTATATAGTTCCTACTAACGACTCAAATAAAAATTTCATACATTTCTTTAAATTTGATGTGTTTTTTATTAAATCAAATCCGAAATGTCTTTAGAAAATCACACTTTGAGTTCTTTTTCTAAAAAAAAATGAAGCGTATACATGATATTTATTGTGCAAGGCAATTATTTATTAAGTATACGCATTGTATATGAAAATACATAGCACTGTTGTTTAAATGGTTCTTTTTAGTTCGTTATTTAAAATGGCACACAGACATCGATGTTTTAGAACAGATGAAGAGCTTCCCGAGTTTGTCAATTCAATGGCTTGGTCAGAAAGCGAAGACGAGGGAGACTTCTCTTCTGACGATGTGGATTGTGATCCAGACTACGATTTTGAAGCTGCTCTCCGCAATGAAGGTAATAACCAGGTAGAAGATAGTGAAAACGAAGAACTGGAAGACACAGATGTAAGGCAAATTGCAGCATTAGACGTGTTGGAAGCAGGGACAGACAATACAGATTTCGATACCGCAACAGTGCAGTCAGCTGAAGGTAATGTAGAAGTCGCACTCATTGTTGGTGAGAGATCTCGATGGCAAGAGTATGACACAATGGTTGAAGGTGTATCAATTGAAAAAGACTCAGAAGTTTTTAAAAAGACATTATGGCGGAAAAAAAATCTACAACTACATAATAATTATGTTAAGTTTTATGGCGATGAGTGTCAGACGGCAGAAATTCTTGCACTGGACACACCACTTCAGTTTTTTTCATTTTTTATGTCAGATGATATTGTTTCAAATATAGTGGAACAGAGCAACCTATTAGCTTTACAAAAAAATATTTCAACCCCACTAAATACCACTCCGGATTAAATAAAGCGGTTCATGGGTATTAATTACTACATGTCAGTTTTTAAATATCCGAGCATTCGGTAGTATTGGTGTGATTATGGCTTCAGCCCTATTATGGAATGTATGAATCGAAATCGCCATGAAACGATCCGTCAATTTTTACATTTTAATGACAATGAGAACATGAAAAGCAGCCATCACTCTCAACAACATTTAACACCAGCGGATCGTCTTTATAAATTGCGTCCCATAATTTCCGCACTTAACAGGAATTTTAAAAAAGTTCCAAACCGAACAAGACTTTGCGTTGATGAGCAGATTTGTGCGACAAAAATAAAACATTATCTAAAGCAATATATGCCAGACACGCCGCATCCATGGGGTAATAAATTGTTTCTTTTGTGCGATGATTCGGGATATTGCTACTCATTTGAAATTTATTCGGGCGACGACGATCACCGTGAAGAAAGTGAACCAAATTTGGGTGCGTCTGCAAATGTAGTATTACGTTTGTCACGCACTGTTCCTCAGTTTAGGAATCATGCCATATTTTTGATAACTACTACACATCAATTCCATTGATGGTATTTTTGCGAACACTAGGTATTTATTCGCTTGGAACTGTACGCCGTCCTCGACTTCCCTTATGCAAGCTACCACAGAAATTTGTCAATCGAGGTGATTGCGAAGAATATGTCGGAACGTTCCATGGAATCGACGTAACGACAGTAGCATGGAATGACAACAGAGTTGTCTATATGTCGTCTACTATGGTCGGAGTGAGGCCGTTTATTTCCACAGATACTGGAGACTATTCAATGCCCAAATATTGTTCACCAATACAATAACTATATGGGCGGCGTTGATCTGCTCGATCTTGGTCATTAGGCAGTTGTCGTATTCGAATTAAATCACGCAAATGGACAAATCGCTTATTCTACCACATGTGTGATATGGCATCATGCTCAAACTAAGCGAATGGATGCTAAGTTGAAACTACACGAATTTGTGACTGAAGTTGCACATTGCTTAGCAAAATCTGGCTGTGAAATGCGAGGAGGAAAAGGACGAAAAAGTAATATCGAAAGTCAAATTGCAGCAAAACGTAATAAACCATCAACTGCTCCTCTTCCACCGCCTGATATTCGACTTGATAACCAGAATTGATTGCCAGAATTTGCAAACCAAGGGAAGCCGGGCTGCAAAAATCCACAATGCTCATCACGTACAAAGTTTCGATGCGAAAAATGCGGGGTCAATTTATGTATTTCAAGTGAAAAAAATTGTTTTGCTGAATTTCACCACAACTAAACACCAAATATTATATTTAAATATTAATGTTTTCAAATGTATGAATTTAAAATTTAAAATTAACTGAATAAAACTCCTATATTTTTAATGAAAATTACTATTATTTATACCGACTATGTTTTATTTAGGAGCTCCTAGTGGTTCCCTCAGGGACCGAATATACTTCAGCTTGAATAACCTAGTGGTTCTTACAGGAACCACTAGGATATTTTTCACCTCTGTCAGGTACACATAACATATAAAAAAAACTGTATAACAAATATTGTTTAAAATCATCAATTTTATAACATATATTTTTTTCAGCTCAAAAAAAAATATCTGGATATAAAGGGTTAAGTATAATAATTCCAAATACCCTGAGTAGAAATTACTTATTTATTTGTAAACATGAAAAGCAAATTAAATGCTAAATTTCAAGAACTAAAATTTTTAGAAGAAACAATTTCTGAATTTTAATGGGAAAGTTCTACAGAAACTTCTTCTGTTTTAACATAACTTCGAAAGAATATTCAGCCAAATAAAATTATGTAAAACAAAAATACGGAATTCTTTAAAAATAAATACCTATATCTGAATTGAATGAATAAACTAAATTGTAATTTAACCTGAATTATTAAAATATATTTTGTAAAAGGGAAGTAACACTCAGGCAATTAATATGCCTGTATATTAATTAATTAATTAATTGTGTTACTTTCTTTGGAAAGGGATAGGTCGAAGAAGAATAGGTGGTGAAAGTAGAGAAAACTTTTCGTATGACGACACTGTAATTGCGCGTTTGTTAATAGTACATTATTGCAGCGGCTCTAGTGGTGAGTAGGCGCAGTGATCAAATCTTGATTTATAGCCACTATTTTAAATATATTACTTAGCTGGCGTTTAAATGCTATACCACCGAAGGAGGGCGCTATGATAAATATTAGTTATGATAGGATGGAAAAACTAATAATTATCAGAATACCAACTCATGCTTAATGACCAAACGCCCTAATCAATTGGATTCAGATATTGGTTTGTAAAATACTGTAATATATTATAAAAATATTACACAAGTTGTGTTTAACATATGATTTTTTGAAATTTCTTATTTAAAACGATAAAATTTATGTATTTTCACATGTATTATACAAGAGACTTTATAAACTTGAATTGTTATGTTTTCGTTTAAATAAAAATTGAATTGAGTACGAAAGTCTAGTCGGTCAAGCCCTAACATACAATATCCTACACCCAGTATATAAATAAAATAGTTTTTTCAGAAATGGGCGCTACATGGGAGCTATTACCTATTATGGACTGATCATCCAAAAATTTAGTGCCATGACTTCCGTGAATATAAATATTATGTATGTAATACTTTATCTGGATATAAATACTTTTAAAAGAACTATGGAGGTTAAAGTGCATTACGTAGAGGGTCTTATATAGAAGTTTTGACTAATTATGGACCGACCATTATAAAATTGGGTGTCATCATTTTTGTACATATGAAACTTATTTTTGTTAAATTTTATTCAGATAACAACATTTTAAAGAGATTCATAGTCGTTAAAGTGATTATCGATATTGGGCCTTATATGGGAGCTATGTCTAATTATGGACCGGTTTTCACATAATTTGTAGATGTGATTTAGCTGAGTGGTAATCATTTGTGATGAAATTTGTTTGGTTCGTTGCATAATTCAAATATTTATGATCGGCAAACACACAATTTCGGGGGGACTTTTGTATGAGGGCCAGGTGAAATAATGCACCGATTTCAACCAGTTTCAATCCCATTCGTACTTGGGCCAAAAAAAGTTCACGTACCAAATTTTATCGAAATATCTTCAAAATTGCAACGTGTACTCTGCGCACAAACTTTACATGGACAACCAGCCAGCCAGCCAGCCAGACGGACGAACGGATATCGTTAAATCGACTCAGAAAGTGAAAATATAATAATAATCCTCCGAATTTGAAACTTTACCCAAGATACATATATTCGAATGTTGTGACTATACCAAACATAGTAGAAATTGCAGCATGTGTAATTAACATTTGGGCTTCTCTAATGTTCACTACGAAATAAAGGACTGGCATTCCCGTCCACAATTAAATTCATGTGAATTTACGATAAACATTGTCATTGGTGAAATTTCGACAATCATACAGTTCTCATACGAGCACTTTTAATTATAAATGTATATACATACATATGTAAGTAAATGCACATATATTGTCACAATAAAATCTTACAAGAGTGTTGAATGTGTGTATGAGAAAATTTATTGTTAAGGGTTAATGTTTACTATTTAAACAAGTACGTGTGAAAACTCATAATATGGATTTTTTTTTATTAATTTGTACAATCTAATAACCAACTGTTTCAACTTTGTTTATTAAACACATCTTGTTGGGGCTGCTTAAAACAATTTTAATTTAACAGCATGATAATCTTAATTGTATAATTTTTAAAATTCATACTTTGTTCAGTGAAATAGTTCATTGTGTTGAATGTAATTTCAATATTACACTGTGTTAGAGAATTCTGACCATTAATACATGTGTTTAAAAATTTGTTTATTACCTTTTAACAAAAAAACAACAGGGATATTCATAAGCTTGTCAGTCCGTTTGATTTGACTTAAACGTTTTTGATTCTCATGTTTTTTCTGTTAGTGGAAATGGGTTTTTTTTTTGAAGTTTTTATACTTTCCACAGCCACATGTGGTAAATTAGCTTATATATGTACATATATGTACATTTGTCATTCCGTGTCTAAAACTCAGTAATATTCATCTGAGACCCAAAGAAGTATATATGTTCTTATGATTGAGATATTTGAAAATACAAAACAATAATCAACAAATATTCTGTTTCTAATCTTTGTCATTTTATTTGAATATATTGCAGATAAAATCACAAAATCCTGCACAAGAAATTTTTATAATAAAACAAAAAACTGTGATGAAACAAGTTAGAGTGCAATGTTTGGCTGTGCCGAATCTTAAATACCCTCCACCTAAACGTAATAAGAAATACAAAAACTACATTGGTTATGGGACTAGAATATCCCTATTCTGTGTCTTCTATTCAGTTTTAATGCAAATTTTATTAATATTTTATGTATTGTTTGAAAGACAATTTTACGACGAACATAATTTATTTTAAATGTTTTGAAATTTTGTCTAATTTCGACCATTTATAATTGATTTAATTACCAATTCCTACCATAATTTACAGAGTTTGTCTGATGTTCATAATAATATTGTGTGTAATTTCACAATTTATAACATTAAAACAACATTTTTCTTAACAACTTAAAGAACAGAGTATAAAAAAGTTATAAGGTGAGGCTTTTTTGGTTGAATTTGATCTCAATAATATTATTTACAAGGGATTTGTGGGTAGCATGGTAGAAGTTATGGACTGAGCGCCAATGCATTGGGCGTTATTTCATAATTTTTGTTATTTCATTATGAAATAACTACCAAATGAAATAAGTCCCAACAGTTTTTTTTTTTTTTTTGAGTTATTTCATTTGGGAGTTATCATTGGCACTTATTTCATCGCAGTTGGGACTTATTTCATTTTAATTGTAAACACTATTTTATCGTTGGGAGTTATTTAATTTCTCTTAAAATTGCATTTTAGTAAATTTTGATGGTTTCGTAACGGTTCTTAAAACTATCTTAAAGCAAGTAGTTGCAAATACAGGCAATCTGTACCATGCGAAGCCGGTGTTCTCCCTACGGCCAGGTGGAAGGATTTTCTCCTCCATGGTATACAGAACACTGGCTTCGCATAGTACAGATTCCCTGTTTTGCAGGCCTACGGCCTGGCGGAAGGATTTTCTCCTCCTTGGTATACAGAACACCGGCTTCGCATAGTACAGATTGTATTTTTTATGGTGAAATGTCATAATCTTTCTTGAATATCTTCGGATTTATATTACCTACATGGTCATGATATACCTTAAATTAAATTATTATTACTATTATGTATATGCTTATATATAATTGTGAAATAAAAAGCGTTGTGTAAAAGGAAACCAAAAAATTGGGAGTTAATTCATTTTTGTTGGGACTTATTTCATTGGGAGTAAATTCATTTTTATTGGGTTTTATTTTTACATTATGAAATAAGTCACAAAAAATTGGGACTTTTTTCATTTTGCCTTTGGAAGTTATTTAATTTTTTTTCAGTTGGACGTTATTTCATTGGACTTATTTCATTGGGAGTTATTTTATTGGGACTTATTTCATTTGGGAGTTATTGCACTGTACCGTGAGAATGTTTTACACAGACGGACAGACAGACAGACAGGCGGGCATGGCTCAATCGACTTAGAATTTCATAAGGATCAAGAAAATATATACTTTGTTGGGTCTCAGATGAATATTAAAATAGTTTCACACGGAATGACAAACGTAATATACCCTCATTCAGCACTCTTGGTTAATATTTCTTTCTTAACATGTTTGTAACACAAGGCCCAGGCCCTATGCTATGCTATTATGTAGAGAATGCAGCAAATAAAATCAAAACAAAAGATATCTATCACTTATCGTCACCTAAAATGCCCAATGACGTAACCCTCATTATCATGATTTTACAGGAGAAGCAAAAAAACGTTATAAAATAAAAACTGTTTAATTGAAATTCGCGATTTCTCACATCTTGTCTTAAGATAGACGACAAACTTCAGGTGACGATATGTAAATATCGCGATTTTTAATTAAACAGTTTTCATGTTATAACGTTTTTTGCTTCTCCTGTAAAATTATGATAACGAAGGTTATGTCTTTGGGCATTTAGGTGACGATATATATTTGGTGTTTTGTATAAAAAGCAGTAACAATGTGCTTGTACATTTAAGAAATTATTTTTTTTAGTGTTGTGTTGGCAGTATCGTGTTACAATGAGTACTGAAGTAGACAAAATCTTTGAAACAGTTTCAACATCTGAGCCTAACTATTATGATGGATTAGCAGAGACAATTGCCGATGAATATAGAAAACAAAATTCAGAATGAGGTTGATCGAAATGAAGACGATGCTTCTAATATTTGGAACGAGTTACAAGTTGATAATAAAATTCAAGATTTTTAATTTAAATCCATACAAAATATAAAAAGTCCCAGCTATCTCCTGGGGCTCCGCTTATGTGAACACATTTTGGTGTTTGCTTAAGGGTTAAACAAAATATTAACATGGCCGTACGATGAATATTTTCCAAAAAAAAAAAAACACTCATACCTAGAGGTATTATTTTGCATATCTTACCACTATTTTTGAATTGATCTATTTTCTTACATAAGCCATTGAATTTACCTGCAAAAAAAAATATAAAAAATAAATTATATAAATAACAAAATTTTAATTTATTTGTTTTTAGACAATGAATAAAAAAAAATGAAATATTGTCCATCAAAAACATGTTTAAAATCTAATAAATCTTACGAAACAAATAAATATGTATTTTTCTTAGATTTTTTGTTCTCAATACGAGTAATGCAAAATAAATTACATGAAATTTATTTGATTCTATTTCTAATAAATACAAATATTTTTTTCTTTAACTGCAAAAAAATAAGGAAAAGAAAAACAGTACAGCTCACTTTATAAAAGAAATAAATAAAATGGCAAAATACAAATACAAAACAATAAGTAAATATAAATATATAAATCAAGAAAAACATTTATGTTGAAATAAATAGAAATGTTTTCGCATTGTAAAAATAAAGAGAGAAATCTGTAAAAAAAAACAAGTAAAATTAAATCAAATAAATTTCAAACAATTTATCAGCTTTCAAAAATAAATATAAAAAAGAGGATTAATAGAAAAAAAGTTATATGTATGTATGTATGTATGTATGTATGTATGTATGTATATAAAATAAATTGTCTGGAAATTGTACATACACAAATAGTGTTTTACTTCTGAAAAAAATTTAATCCTTGCAACATGATTTAATACTTAAGTATTTAAAAACTTAAAAATACAAAATAAAATATAATTGTTATTTAAAATTTCGATATTGGAAAATTGTGTATGTAAAAGCCACAAACATTTATCGGACATTAAAGTTTTTATTGTTACTTTGATTGGGCAGAAAATTAGATTTCGATGTGGTTTTACAACAAGTTGCAATAAAAACGAAAAACATCGCCAGGAGCAGTTACACTTTTTCATGATTTTCTTTTGTTTTACAGGCTGGACTGTTAGTTTTAAATGGGATTTTGCTATAAGTTGGCTGGTAGATTTAGTTCGAGGTGCAGAATACTATTTAGCTGAGGAAGATTCGTCAGACTTAAAAAGTTTAGAGATCTTTATTCCAATTGGAATGAATCAGTAGTAATCCTTTTTATACCCTGAACATGTATATGAGAATTAAAATCAAGAGAAACTGCAAAGTACGAATTAAAAAAAAAAATATAACATCTGTCTAAACATTTTTAACAGAATTTTAACTATACTACCACGAAATTCATAGGGGTACACGAATTTCTAAAACAATTCAATATAAATAATACTCTTATCCACTTACCTACTCCTATTAAATTTAACAATACGTGACTTATACCACTTTACTACTAAAAACTAAAAACTGTAAATCACATAAATATCAACATCCCTTTATGCCATTGACCAACTCTAAATTATAGCCAAAAATCCGTAATATAGAAACATAAAAGAACGCAGCACTGAAAAAAGCACAGTAGCAACAAATGTATTAAAAACTACAAGTTTGTTTTAGATTTGAAAGCAAAGCAAAGCATACAATTTTGCTGTGGCACCCATTTGAGCATAAAGACGAACATCAAGAAGATTATGTGGTCACTGTGTACGAATTTCCGTTGTATGGGAATGTGTGCATGTGACCAGAACATGAATTTATTGCCAACAATATGAAAGAAAAAACATTGTTCGTTCAAAGTACTCAAAACAATATTGTCACTACTTCACCTTATTTCTCGATTTCATTGCATGCTGTGTTTGTTGTTATTGTTCCTGGCGCTATAGTTTTTAGTGTGTACAACAAAGTATGTACTAGTAAAGCATACAACAACAATGTACACACATATATACATACATGCACACTAACAAACTAATATTATTTGGTCAAAAAATATGACCAGCAAATTGTGACACACAAGGATATTGTCCAGAATATGAACAGTGGAACCAAATTCATTTTTAAACCCGTTTGTCAAGAAATGTCCTTCACTTCACTAATAATAAATATAACTTCATGATAAAATAAGTTACACTAACGACCATGAATCTCTGGCTTATAATTAGAAAAACATTAAATATAAATTAAAAATCTGTAAACATAGAATTCTGATACTAATTTTTATTCATTTATTATATGCAGAATTAATCTGAGTGAAACAAAAACAAGTAACAGTCTTGCGGAATCTTATTCACAACTTCATAAAATATTGTACCGAAATTTCTATTTCTTCTAGGTTTATCTTAGTACAATTTCATCTCAATGACGATATATATCTAGTTTTAATCAAGAAACTTTAGTGATTCAGCTGTATATTCGAATTATTTGTGTTGAATTTCAACATAATAATGATTTTATGCGCCTTTAAATGATTTTTTTAAAGTGATGAGTACAACGGCCAAATATGGACCGATCACCATGATTTTTAAACTGACGGTTTTTATATATGTATGGCCTATTTGTGTTGTATTCCAACTTGATGTTGGTTTTTGTAAAGGATTTATTACCATTTAAGTGATTTGCGGAACTGGACTTTATTTGGGGGCTATGGTCAAATATGAAATGATCATCATGAAATGTGGTACGACAATTTAAATGTACATATATTCCGATTATGGTTGTCGAATTTCAACTTGATAGTCATTTTGGTAAGAGATTCATGCGAATTTTAGTCATTTTCGGAACTGGACTTTATATGGAACTACGGTCAAATATGGACTGATCATGGTACAATAATTTAAATGTGTATTTGGAATATTTTTGTTGATTTTAAACTTGATAGTGATTTTTATATAAGATTAATGTTCATTTAAGTGCTCTTTATATGGTGCTATGGCAAAATTATGGACCGATGCAAACAAAATATCGTTTTGAGATTTCACTTTGCATGAAACTTATTATTGCAGAATTGTGTTTAGATACGGCATTTCTATAGACATTTATGTACCATAAAGCAATATTCCGGGAAGACATTTGTATGGGGGCTATAAGAAATCGTCGACAGATTCCTACCATTTTGAACATGACTTGTCCTTCTATAATAAATATAAAGTGTGCAAAATTTCAAATTTATAATATATATATAAAACTTTGATCTATAACTCAGATCCTACTGGAGCGGTTGTGCACATTTTCAATACCAAGAATTTTGTTGGATCAGAGAATGTTTGGTAAAAATTTCATTGTTTTATGTATTTTCTTTCGCAGCTCTTCGTTCAACAGACGGACGGACATGGCTAGATTGTCTTAGCATCTTATAAGGACCCAGAATATATAGACTTTTGGTTTTACGACCATTATTTCGATGTGCTGCAAACGGAATGACAAATCCAATATATATTTAGTAGGTATAAAAATTGCACACTTTAAATTATTTCTGCTTAATACTAAATACTACGTAAAGTAGTTTATAAATAATTCTGATTCTTTGTAAACTTTCAAATATAATCTTTGTCCGGATTAGGGATAAATCAAGTAGTTAAAACTCCAATTTTATTAACATTGTTATAACTATATAATCGCAAAGGACTCGTGCTTACTTTAATTTACTCACGGTTTTGTTAAATATTATCACAAATTCAGCTACACTGAGAAAATCGATATAACCTTTATAATATTAATTAACATTTTTAAAACGATAATCTAGAAATTACATCGGGCAATTCAACATCAAACAATATATCCCGAGACCATTTCTTCAGTTTTATATCAATCTACAGGTTGGAAATGATTTACCACTTAATTAATATGTAATTTTCTCTAAAAATAATATGTGCTTGATTTTTTTATAACACAGCTAAAGAAATTCTTAGCTTTGGATGCAATAGAAATTAATAGCAGGACTACATAGCTTCAATTATAGATACTTGGAAGAATGGAAGCCCGAATATTTATATATCATAGGTAGTCCCTAAGTTAAATGAGGTTTTGCAAATCTGACTTCAACTTATGACTGAGCAGTAAAAAGGTCAACGTTATATGATATCGCTTATTTACAAAGATCATGAGTTGCCTTTAGTAATAAAAAATTAACGTACATAAACTTAAGGACTTATAGGCTAAAGCAAAGTTGAGTAAAATTTAATCCACTGTGTATGCATATATGTATGTATTGAAACGAACTTGTATCTAAATATGTACACACACGTAGAGAAAAAACATGGTTGTAGTAAACATAATCTAAGAGCAACATATTATCATAAGTTTTTTGATTGTAGTAATAACATATTATGATGAATATAAGTGCCATAAAATATCATATTATGATCTATTATCATCGTAATATTTTATCATAATATTTTATTGTTAATCATAATTTGATATTATAACCTAATAAAAAAGGAAGATGACTTTCGAAAATTGTCCAACCAGTTGGAGAGGGAGAGCAGGGATTTCTATACCTACCAGCTGAAAAGCGCAAAAGGACTCCAAGTCGTTCTAAAGGGTATAGACCCAGATGTTGATCCTGCCGAGATAAAGACTAGTTTAATGGAAAATGGCTTCAAAATTAAGAACATAACGAATATTAGAAACCGTGAAAAGATTCCTCAGCCTATGTTCAGGGTGGAATTGGAACCCGGAGATATAGTCTTAAAGAAAAACGAGTCCCATCCCATCTACAATCTGATTTACCTTCTGCATCGTAGAATCACCGTGGAAGAACCGCATAAGCGTCAGGGACCCGTCCAGTGTCTTAATTGTCAAGAATTTGGTCACACTAAAGCATATTGTAAATTGCCGTCAGTTTGTGTTGCGTGTGGGGAACTACATACAACTGCTCAATGTGATAAGTCGAAAACCGACTCAAAAATCAAAAAATGCAGTAACTGCGGAGGTAATCATACCGCAAATTATAGAGGTTGTCCAGTTTGCACTCATTTGAAAGGCATAAGGACCAATAAGTCGCCAGTATTACCTGACCATCCTCAACAACCTAATTTCACGTCGAGTAAGAATTTTCCTCAAATTGTACGACCAACTACTCACGTAAACGCTCCTAATTCTAGACAAGTTTCTTACGCAAACGTGGTCAAATCTAATATGCCAGGTCTGGAGCAGGAACCTATATCGCAATATTCTGAGCCACATATCAACAATCTAGAGACAACATTGCAGACACTTGTCCAAACTATGAACACTTTTACGACCACCATGACATCCATGATGCAGGAAATGCTGAAAATGCAATCCACTATCTTGCAAGCCATTTTAAAGAAATGATTTATTTAAAAATTTGTTTTTGGAACGCGAACGGCCTCCGCCAACATAAAAACGAACTGGAACACTTCCTGATGGATAAGCAGATTGATGTCATGATGATTGCTGAAACTCACTTGACGGCGACAGGGTACTTCAAAATTAATGGATACGTGTTGTATGATACTAAAGATCCCCGCGGAAGAGCATGTGGAGGTTCGGCAATTCTTATAAAGAACAGAATAAAACATTATTTAATGAACAACATATGTGAGGATTACCTACAAGCAACAAACATTTGTATTGAATTCTGTCAATACAACTTTGTTTTATCATCAATTTATTCGCCGCCTCGATTTTCAATAAAAGAACATCAATACTACAGCTTCTTCAATTCCCTTGGAGCTAGATTTTTGGTTGCTGGTGACTTTAACGCCAAACACACATTTTGGGGTTCACGTCTAGTGACCCCGAAGGGTCGTGAACTCTTCAACACCATTGCCAAAATGGGCTTAGATGTACTCTCAAGCGGGCATCCCACCTACTGGCCGACGGACCGACGGAAGATTCCCGATATTATTGACTTCGGAGTAGTGAAAAATATCCCTGTAGAATCGATACAAGTGGAGCCTTCATTAGACTTGTCTTCAGATCACTCTCCTTCTATTATTTCAATGCGTTTCCTTCAAGGGTATGGCTCTCCATTTCGGGACATGTCTAAATCCAGAGTAAGTTGGATAAAGTATAAAAAGTATTTAAGTTCCCACTGCACGGAAAATGTAGTGTTGAGAACTACCGAGGATATTGATGGGTCGATTGGCAAGTTTACTGAGGACATACGAAGAGCTGTGCATCACGCTTCCACATATGACGTTGAATGCAGAAATAGGACAAACAGAACTTATTTCGCTGAACTCGAACATCTCCTGACAGAAAAAAGAAGAGTTAGAAGAGAGTGGCAAATTCACAGGTCTCCTCAACTGAAAGCTAGGCTACGGGAATGCAGAGATATACTAAGAAATTTCTTAGAAACCCAAAGAATGGCTTCACTTAAATCATACTTGGAGGGAATTGACAGTTCCCCACAATCTAACTATTCGTTATGGAAGGCGGCACGAGGTTTAAAAAGACCAGTTAGAGGAAAGCCTCCTTTGCGAAATCCGATTGGTGACTGGGCTAGAAACGATTCCGAGAAAGGGACTTTATTTGTTAACCATTTGAGAAATGTGTTTACTATAAACAACTCAAATAATGCAACTGAATTGCCACCACTCGTTATTAGACCTCCTGTACCTCTAAGACTTAGCTTTAATGATATTCAAAGCGCTATTGGTACTCTGAACCTTAAAAAAGCTCCAGGTATGGATAAAATCAGCAACAAAATGCTCGTGGAGTTACCTCGTGTAGCTAGAAGAATTATTCTCTTTATCTTCAATGCTATTTTACGCCTAGAATACTATCCTGCAGATTGGAAGGTATCTATGATTACCATGATTCCTAAGCCAGGGAAGGACCTCACCAAAGTAGAGTCATATAGGCCAATTAGCCTACTGCCGACAATTTCAAAACTGTTTGAAAAATTGTTAATGGCTAAGTTGATTCCAATTCTGAACGACACTCAATGTATTCCAAATCATCAATTCGGGTTCAGAGCTAAACACAGTACCATCGAACAAACACACAGATTAGTAAATGTGATAAGACGGTCGTTTGAAGAGAAAAAATACTGTTCCGCGCTTTTCATTGATGTTTCCCAAGCGTTCGACAAAGTCTGGCATGAAGGTTTAATGCACAAAATGAAATTAGCTCTGCCTGCTAACACCCACAAACTTATGAAAAGTTATTTATATGGTCGCAAATTTACAATCAAAGAAGGCGATTTTTTAAGCCCCGCTCAGCCAATTGAAGCAGGAGTACCCCAGGGTAGCATACTGGGTCCTACTTTATATTTGATTTATGCATCCGATATGCCGTCAGACCCCAATATACATACTTCAACTTTTGCTGACGATACAGCCTTTATTAGCGTTCATAAGGACCATCAAATAGCATCACAGAATTTGCAGAATTATATTTATAAACTAGAGAATTGGCTTGAGCTTTGGAAAATCAAGGTTAACGAACAGAAATGTATTCATATAACTTTCACATTGCGAAAAGATACCTGCTCGTCCATCAGAATAAATAACCAAATTATTCCGCAACACAATGAAGTCAAATACCTCGGAATCCACCTCGATCGTCGTTTAACCTGGAAGTATCATATTGACGCAAAACTTACACAGATGAGATTAAAAGCAGTGCAACTTAATTGGCTAATCGGCAGAAATTCTACATTAAAGTTGGATTGTAAACTTTTGTTGTACAATGCAATTCTAAAGCCAATATGGTGTTATGGAATTCAATTATGGGGTACTGCCTCAGCATCCAACATTGAAAAAATTCAAAGAGGTCAAAATAAAATTCTACGTATAATTACTGCAGCTCCATGGTACGTTAAAAATTCTCGAATTCACAAAGATCTAGGCATTCCTTTGGTGAAAGACGAATTTACAAAATACGCCTCAAAATATGTCAGCAAACTTGAACACCATCCAAACCCACTTGCACGAGACATCCTTAACTTTAGTGGCCATGTTCGGTTGAGAAGGAGGGATACCCTTGCTTTAACTCAAACGCAAAACAGATGACTGGATCAGTGGATGTAAATTTTTTTGTAGTATCATAATATTTTGTCTAGCACTGGCTGGACTTATTATTTTCTTTTAGTATTAAGATTCGAAAACTTATTGTCATTTCAATATCTGAAGATTCAATAAATAAATATAATGTATTATAAAAAAAAAAAAAAAAAAAAAAAAATAACCTAATATAATCATAAAATTGTCTTACACGATCACATTATGACTCAAGGTAACCATATTATAGTTTAAAGTAATCATATTATGATATAAAGTAATCGTAATATAATCTAAAGTAATCAAGTAATATTTGTATGACATAAATCACAATTATTTCTACATTTTTTTTAACACAAAACTTACAAGCACTAGTTAAAATTTTTGTAAATAAAAATAAATATTTGCGCAATTTCAACGTACATACAAAAAATTACTGTTACTTGTAGTTATGTTGATAGATTTTGTTATTGTTAAAATTAATTATTGTTATTATTATTGTTAAAATCAAATTAAAATAACAATTATTTGTGTACCACAACAATATATTGTTACCAAAAACACAGTGTAGTTGTCGTAACCATGTCCAACCATGTTTTTTTTCTGCATGCAATTGTGTGTATAAATTTGTGTGTGAAGTTTTTCTGCCAAAAGCTGTAAAAAAATTATTACATGAACATTTCTACAGCAATATGAATAAGGATGTGTATATAAATGCATTGCTCAGAAAGTAATTCCTAATAGGAGCTGTTAAAGAACTGCTAAATTAATAATTTTATTAAAGAAATTATTCTTTATGAATTCATCATAAGACTTTAAAGACGGCTTATAAATTAACCACGTTGTGTAAAAGCACTTCACGTTTACGTTTTACCACAAATTTTCATAAAAGACTAAAGGTGAATTCACCCATTCGTTCTGAACAATTTGTTTTGTTTTTCATATAAAGTTTGACGTCTCTCTGTTCGAGCGATAGAAAATAAGTTTTAAGACAACTCTCAGCTTGAATTGGTATTATTTTATATTTTGTCTGGACAAAAATGAATTCAGTTAAATTTTTTCATACATATAATAATGCCTTCTGTATTACAATGGCCATCAACTTTCTTTTTTCATTCATTTTGTATACACAATACATATTTTAAAATATTTTAATATTTATTTTTTGACACTCAAAAATCAATGGCCGCAGTATTGCCACTTGTAAAATTGTTAGAAATGGGTGAATCGTGCTGAAAAAAACTCTCATTGCAAAAATTTTTCTCCAAACAAAATTTTTTCTTCAAACAAAATTTTTGTTCGGAACAAATTAAATCTATATATGTTTTCTTTTTCATTTTTATTATTTGTATTACTCTAAAGCCCATTATTACAACTTGGAAATAGTTAAAGGTATGATGTAATCGGTCAGATAAGAAGTATTTGGTTATTATAAGCTTACTTTAATCTAAAACCGACCGATAAGCTAAAGGGAAGATCATCGAGCATTTAAATTTTATAGTGAGGTTTATGTACTTGAAGTTGCCACATGTTCTGGAAAGAATGTCAATTTCATGAAAAATAAATTAATTTTAATTTTGTTTTGGACTGGTATATAAAATAAAATGCTTGCTACCACCATGTACCCATAAACTATTGGAATCTTATGTATTTGACCGCTTATTTACAGTTAAGGAAATGTTCTTAGACCTACCCTCTATTTGATTCACACCTTTGATTTTCCAACGAACGATATATTAAATATTTCTACATTTGCTGATGACACCGCAATTATTAGCTCGCATGAAAATCCATATATAGCATCTAGTATACTAGATAGCTATCTAAGATGTGTGGAACCATGGTTAAACAAATGTAGAATACGAGTAAATGAGTTAAAAAGCAAACATGTTACGTTCACATTGAGGAGGGGATGCTGTCCACCTGTCACACTTAACAATATAAATATACCTCAGTCTGATTATGTTACATAACTTGGTATTCACTTAGATAGAAGACTTAATTGGCGTCGTCATATAGAAACCAAGAGACTTCACATGAAGCTAAAAGCATCTAGCCTTCACTGGTTAATCAGTGAACAATCTAAGCTAAGCCTGGACTATAAAGTCACCCTGTATAAAACCATTTTAAAACCAATTTGGACATATGGAATCCAATTGTGGGGAACTGCTAGTAATACCAGTATTGAAATTATACAGAGGGCCCAATCAAAAATTCTTAGGACCATGACGGGCGCACCATGGTACATAAGAAATGAAAACATCCACAGAGATCTAGAAGTACCATTGGTAAAGGATGAAATAAGAAGGGTCCGCGAGAACTACAGCAAAAAGCTACAAACCCCCATGGCTTCGTAGAGCTTAACAGCCAATAAGAAATTAATGCTCTGTTAGAGAGTAATTAGATTTATTATTGATTTGTTTAGAAAATTAGTTTTAAGATTTGAATATTTATTGTTGATCATAAGAAAATAAGGCAGATTCAATAAATAAAAAAAAAATTTTTGTTTTGCCAATAAATAATTTGATAAACAAAAGTGGAAAGCAGACGTTTGATTTATATTTTTTTCACAAACAAATATTTTCACAAACACAAACAATTTACTGTTTCTTGTCAGTAATTTAACAATTATTTTATTTTACAAGGAAGTTGAAATAACGAAAAATTGTAAAGGTCACTTTATTCCTCACTTTAATTAAAGTCACCTTTTAGTATTAAGAACATTAGAGGCAAGTTGTAATAATAACCTTAAGTATAAAATGGTCTTATATAAGGCCTACAAATGATGAAGTAATATTTACAGCTGATTTTTTTTTTTACTAACAAAATACTTTCTTATCTGTAAGTAGTCGTTAATAGTAGCCCTGGTATATGTTTATATTTGATGTACTTTTACATTTTTATTAATTTATGTTCATTTTACTTTTAATTTTATAAACCAGAAAATGCGAATTAAAATTGTGTTGGCCTTTAATTAAACTTTTTCTGTCATTTTTAGCTTCTTTAGCTTCTTATTTCTTCAGCTGCTTACAAACATCACCATAAATATATGAAAGCTTTCCACCTATTTATAATGATGCAGAGTTTAAATAGACAATATAATCAATTATAATCTTTATGGCTCAATATTGAATTTATTTATTTACCATTTATCTTATTTTTATAAACAATTACTTATAAACGACTTCATTTTTTGCATTAATAACGACACATCGAATCCATTGCAGCCTCATATCAATGCGCTGCACATCACATCATGTGACAGTGCCTGAATATTGGCTGGGTAATCGAAATGCAAATATTAAGTGCTTTATCGCATATGTGACACATATAATGACAATTTAATTATTAACAATTTAAATCTATTTATAAAGCATAAAGTGCACATTCGTATACGTTTATGTAAATGGCACAGTGGTTAACAAAGTTGGAAGGTTGTCTTGCTTTTTGACAATTTATTTGCTGCTTTCTGTATCCCTCCCTACTAATAAAATCAATTTACTATTAATATACAAATTGTTTCAAAAACTATTTATAAAGGGTGGTTAAATTGTAAGCGCCGATGTTGAATGTGACCCACACCTAAACGCCAAGCTTTTTTCCGAATTTTATTTGACATTTCTCTATTTCAGACTTACTCAATTTGAACCATGGAGAGATACACAATCCAACAACGTGTTAAAGTTATCCAGACTTATTATGAAAATGGACGTTCAAATCAAAATGCATAACGTGCACTTCGTGATTTTTTTGGTCAATTTGATCGTCCAAATGTGCGTACAATCGCAAAAATCGTGGAAAAATTCGAGCAAACCGGGTCTGTAGAAGATGTGAGAACACCAGTGCATGCTCGTACAGCTCGTACTGCAGAAAATATTGCTGCTGTTCGCGATAGTGTGGCTGAAGAGCCGTCCACCTCAACACGTCGTCGTGCACAACAATTGCACCTCTCACGCTCGTCGTTGATGAACATTATGCATAAAGACTTGCATTTTCACGCTTACAAGGTGCAATTGGCTCAAGATCTAAAGCCTCTTGACCATTCCAAACGTCGTGAATGGGCAGAATGGTGGCAAGAAATGGCAACAGTGGATAATTAATTTTCGAAGAAAATCATCTTCAGTGATGAGGCACATTTTCACCTCAGTGGATTCGTCAATAAACAGAATTGCCGCATTTGGGCGAATGAGAATCCAAGAGTGATTGTCGAAAAACCAATGCACCCACAAAGAGTGACTGTTTGGTGCGGTTTATGGGCTGGCGGCATCATCGGGCCGTATTTTTTCCAAAATGAGGCCGGTCAGACAGTTACTGCAAATGGTGAGATGATAACGAACTTTTTATGGCCCGAATTGGAAGATATGGATGTGGACGATATGTGGTTTCAGCAGGACGGTGCCAATTGCCACACAGCTAACGAAACAATGGCTATTTTGCGCAACAAATTCAATGGCCGTGTTATCTCACGTAATGGCGATGTCAATTGGCCGCCAAGATCATGTGATTTGACACCGTTGGACTTTTTTCTTTGGGGTTATTTGAAAGCAAAGGTGTACGTCGATAAGCCAGCAACAATTCAAGAGCTAAAGGATGAGATAATTCGGCACATTAACGGCATAGAATCCCCATTATGCCTCAGGGTCATCGAAAATTTGGAGCATCGGATGGAGGTGTGCCGCCGTGGTCGCGGCGCCCATTTGGCCGATATTTTGTTCCATACATAATTGAGTAATACCAATATATCATAATAAAATAAAATTACAATAATTTCCTAAATAGTTTGTGTTTTATTCAAAATCAACATCGGCCCTTGAAATTTAACCGCTAAATTGCAATTAGAAATACAATTTTTATAAAAATACTTGTAAGTGGAAAATCACAAATTTTAGAGAATTTTTTTTTGTACATAAAGTTAATGGTTTTGAATTTGAAAGTTTTAAGAAACATTTATAAAACTACAGTTTTTTGCTTACTTGAAATTAAAAAGATTCCAATTCATAGAATTCTCTAGTAATTATTAACTTGTGTTAAAATGTTTATAATATCAATATGTATTTATAAGATATTTATGCCCTTATTCATAAAACTTACAGCAGGCTTATAATTCTCTATGGAAATTTGCTTTATAAACCTGTTATAAACCTGTTGTAAGTTTTTATGAATAAGGGGGTTAATATCTTTTAAAAACAATAAAATGGAAAATGTTTAATTCTATTTTTCCACGAATAAAATTACATTTCCGCTAATATTATACGTCATTTTGCAATGTATTTCAAAAAAATAAGTAAATATTCTTTTATATTACACAGCAAAAATGTAGCATATTAATTATCTGCAAAATTATTGGTGAAATAAAATGGTCTACAAATGATCAAAATTAACATAAAAACCATTAACACAATTTTATATAGGCTGTACAAGTTATCAAAGTATAGTGGTTCTATGTTTTGTTCGATGGAACCTGTACGAGGGCAACTTCTAAGCCTAAGAGAGAAAGAGAATAGTTAGTTTTTCAAAAACATATTTATTTTTCAATATAATCTCCTCAAACTTCAATACACTTAGTCCAATGCTTATCTAGCAATTATATTCCTTGATTCAAATAGTTTTCAAAATAGTGCTTTACAACTGCAATTGTAACTTCATTTATGGTAAAACGCTTGCTAGCTAGGAATTTTTTTAGATTTGGGAACGGGTAAAATTCACTGGGAGCTAAATCAGGAGAATAAGGTGGGTGGTTAAGCAACTCCTACTTAAATTCGTTGATTTAAGCCATTGTTAAACACTCTTGTGCGTTGGTGTGATGTCTTGATGAAACATTATATTCTTTGTGTTTTTCTCGAATTTTTACGTTTAATTGCTTCAAAATGTTGCAATAGTAGTGTGAGTTTATTCTTTTACCCTTTTGCAGATAGTAAATCAATAAAATACCTTTGAAGTCACACAAAAACGTTGCCATAACCTTAACAGCCGATTGAATTGCTTTTGCCTTCTTTGAGGCACTTCCTCTAGATTCAGTCCATTGCTTGGATTGCTCTTTTGTCTCTGGAGTATAGTGGTGGATCCATGTCTCATCAACAGTTATGAAGCGATGCTTAAAATCCATTTTATTTTTCTTAAAACGATCCAAACAAGATAAGTTTTTATTCTTAAGCGTTTTTGATCGACTGTTAACAAATGCGGCAGCCATCTTGCAGTAAGCTTCTTCATCTGTAGTTCTTTATGCAAAATTAAATGGACTCGATCTTTTCAGATGCCCATGATATTAGCTATTTCTTTAATTATACAAAATTTTTGACTTTTTCTCACATATTTCCTGATTGTACATGACGATACACTTTTACTCTTCATTGTTTAAGTGCAAACATGTTGCACAAATAACAGACTTTTAATTGAAATTTATAGAACGTTGCTTGCGTAAAGAAATTTAAACATACGTATGTATGATTTTTCGCTATTGCCATATGCTTTATACTTATGATGAATTAATTTACGGAATTTTTTGGGAATATTTAATTAAGAAATTATAATTGAAATAAACTTTTAATGATTCTAATTAGTTCAATACTCAACTGCTTAATCGGGACAAAGCATGTCAAAGTGTTGTAATTAGAATTGAAAAGTTATATTTCCAAAACGGATTTTTAAAGAATTCAGTTGTCACAGCTTTATAAGGTTACTTATGATATTGAAAGTAGATTACTTGAAACAAAATATTTTATGGGCAAAATATAGTCATAATCAATATATGTATATTCACAGTTCATGTTATGCAAGTAAAACCTTTTTTTAAAAGAGATTTAAGCCTTTTTCAGTAGCTCCTGTCTCCTGACACTTTATAAAATTTTGACACTTTCCGCAGCATTTACTTTAGAACTATTATTTTGCAAAATTTAAACATTTTCTGGATTTTAAATCTACGTCACACATAATTATAAATAAACATTTACTTTTATGTTAACAGGTTGTAAAAGACAAAATCTGTGTTTAAAATAAGAATCATGATAATGATGCTGATGACACCATTAGTGACACTTGTGCTTTAGTGGTTACAAAACGCTGAAGTGACACGAAAACCACAAAAGGAAACATAAATAATCAAGAGCAAACATTTGTGTGTTTAGAATTGTTTTTAACAAAACCTTAAGCTTACATTTTTAATGATATGCACACTCGTATAGACATACAGTGTTTTAAGGGTATCCAAATTATTCTAAATATTTTACTTTTATTCGCATAATTTACATAAAGTAGTATATACTGTAGTTTTACATATTTTAATAAATATGTCTTTTGTGTATTGCAACCAGTGTTGCCAGTTTAGCCTTTTTAAGGCTAGATTTAGCCTTTTATTTGCCTTTTAGCATAGCTTCTTTTAGCCAATGTGGCTTCTTTAAACAATATTTAATTTACAATATACATATATGCTCTCCTTCGTTTGACATCGTTCGATTGTTAAAATAGTAAACTAGACTGTCATCTTGGATTTTAACTCCTTTTCATCACCAGTTTAAACATTTTTAATGCAATCGGCACATTTTTCTTATAAATATGAATAATAAATGAGAGATAAAATAAAAAACGAAATAATGTGTGAAATTTCTGAAAAAATAGTACGCCAAAAGTGTAATTTTTTTTAAATAAACCTATAATAGAACAATTGGGACAATGGTTACCAGCATATATGGATACACTTAGGATAATTAACTTAATAATTGACTTTTTAGTGAATTTATAATATTGATAAATCATAAAAATAAAAATTATTTCACTAAAAATAATAAAAACAAATACACAAACTGATTGAAGCTCATCGGCGAAACATTTTTAATTAAAAACAAGTAAAAAAGTATAGTCGCTCAAGCCCGACATCCAGTGTAGGGTATTATATATTATATTATGAACGCTATATGTGAGATATTACTTATTATGGACCGATCATCCAAAAATTTAGTTCCATGATTTCTGTGAATATAAATATTATATGTGTTAAACTTTATCTCGATATAAATACTTTTAAAAGATTTATAGAGGTTAAAGTGAATTACGTAGATTGTCTTATATGGGAGTTTCGACTAATTATGAACCGACCATTATAAAATTAGGTGTCATCACTTCTGTATATATGAAACTTATTTGTGTCGAATTTTATTTCATTACCAACAATGATCGGGCTTGACCGACTATACTTTCTTACTTGTTGATCTCTACATCGAAATAATAGTCGTAGAAACTAAGACGACTTATCCATGGCCGTCCGTCTGTCTGTCTGTTGTTCGCACGATAGAGCTTCGAAATAAAGACATAGAATATAGAACAATGAAATTTATACCAAACATTCTTTGTGCCACCGAAATGTTTGCTATTGCAAATGGGCAAAATCGGTCCAGTAGGAGCTGAGTTATAGATCAAGGTTTCAGACTACCTCGATCTTTTTCAGGTATTTTTGGCTGTGTTCTTCAAAAAAAAAATGCAGATAATATCATGAAATTCTGCACACTTTATTTTTAAAAGGACAAGTCCTGTTGAAAATGTTTGGAACCGGTCCACGATTTCTCATAGTCCGCATACAAATTTCTTTCCGGAATATGGCTGTATGGTACATAAATGTCTATAGAAAAGCCGTATCTATACAAAATTCTGCAATAATAAGTTTCATAACAATATTTTGTTTGCATCGGTCCATAATTTTGACATAGTCTCATACAAAGATCGCTATCGCAATGCACTTAAATGAACATAAATCGTTTGTAAAAGTGACTATAAGTTGAAATTCGACACAAATACATATATAAAAATCGGCCATCTCAATATGATGATGATCGGTTCATATTAGATTGTAGCCTACTTTCGAAAATCAATAAAATTTGCATAAGTCCACTAAGAAGTCGAAATTCTACACAAGTAATCCGCATATCCATTTAAATCGTCTTAGTACATTTCATAATAAGCGGTCTATATTTGACCGTAGCTCCAATATAAAGTCCACTTCCGGAAATCACTTAAATGGGCATAAATCTCTTATAAATCTCCATAATAGATGATTTTGTGGTGGGTGTATAAGATTCGGCACAGCCGAATATAAACTCTTACTTGTTAATAATGTGGTTGCTTGTGATTTAGCAGGAGAGTCATTACCATCTATAATGATGATTCAAAATACATGAAGTCTTTAAGGAACAAATGCTTCATTCATGCACCAGTTCCTTGCAACGACACTTAGTCAGTCCATAACAATAATTGGCATTTTTGTAGTTAAACTCTGCTATTTAATGGTAATATAGTAAGTTTGGACATATTTTGTAATCAAACTGACTGAGAAATATAAAATTAAACTAAACCTTTTCCCACAGCATCCGGATTGATAAACTAATACATTTCCAACATCACGTTCTTTGTGTATATCGAAAACAGGTGGATTTTCTGGAGAATAAAGGCGTCCTAATTTGTACATTTTCATATGTTATGTTTAAGTTTTATACAGAAATTTAGAAAAAATCTAAAAATAAACACAATATAACTTTTTAAATGAGATTTTAAACGTGAAAAATACATCGATTAACAATCACTTGTAGTTCTGATAAATAATTGATTTTAATGTGAAAAACTCAAAGTAACTATTGAAATAAGATGACAAATTGACTGTGATCATTTATATCTTTAACGAAAAATCAATCTTTTATAAATAAAAATATCAAATATAAAACAACAGTTTTAATTAATGATTTGAAGATACTATGAGCCTCAAAAGTAAGTCAACACAACAAATTATTAGATTTTTTTAAGATAATGAAAATCCTAAAATCTATCCATCGATTGAAATTTAAAAGTTTCGTTTTGTTGGATATTTAGTTGAATAATAGATTCGGTTATGAAAAAAAAAATTAAGTTGAACTATAATGCTTTTTATAATCTTAAAAAAATCAAAAAATTCACTGGTGCTTACACACTTTTGAAGCTGTGTGTATATGGATTTTACTGTTTTTAAAGTTTTTGACTTTAAATAGCAATAGTTTGGTTATAGTTTTTATGATTTTGTCCTTCTAAAATTGCCACAATTGACTTCATGGACAAAACGGATTGAATTCCAAAACTATTTATGACAAAAATAAAGAATAAATGAAACAAAAAAAAACTGAAAATACAAATTTACAGCAGAAAACAATTTATGGCAAAGTTGAATTAAAGGAAATATACAACAATTTGACTTTTGGCTACATTTTAGAGTTTAACAAAGATGAAATAAATTTTTTTAGTGCCAAAAAACAAGCAGCCAAAAGCAAACTATACACAATGTGTTAGACAAAAGGTCTTTTGAATAAGTTGAACAAAGGCAAATTTTCCGCTTTTTTACATTATATTCTTAAACATACAACAGCAAAGAAATGTATTTTAAAAATAAAATTTAAATAGGCAAACAGTTTAAATTTTGCTTGTAATTTGAGTGGCTAATATTGGTTAAATATTAAAGTGAAGTTGTAATATTCTGCCATAAATTTCCGTAAAAATATTATTTGTACGATGTTTGGGAAAATTTTATCCAAGGAATTTTATTTAATCGATGATACATATATTCATATATACATTAGTTATTTATTTTACTTATGATATAATTTATTCTTTCTTCGGTTTTAGGGAATATTAGAATATAAATCTATTTTCTTACTAATAGACTTGTAAATTAAGTTTATTAAGGCCAACACAATAAATCTTTAATAGATTTGTATATGATATTGTTTTTGTTTCAACCCAAAATTCATATAATAAATACTTAACAGTCTATTAAAAATACTTTGGACCAAGTTGAAAACATTAATTTAGATTAACTAAACTTATCTTTTAACAAACACATATACTGGCATAATATACACACACTCCCACACACCCTACAATGCAAAGTTTCATAAATAATTATTATTATTAAGATTCGTACAACTCTTTATACTCACCACCTAAACAATATAGGATATATTAAGTTTGTCGTTCCGCTTTTAACACTTTTTCTCTTGAGAGAAAATATAGTGTAGATCCTTATACAATTCTAACACGAACTAGCTATATCCGTCCGGAAAATACTTTAGAGGCATCGGTCTAGTAGAACCAGAGTTATGGACAAAAATTTGAGACATATTTGGATATTTTCAAAATAAACTATGTACCTGAATACTAAACATGGTAAGAATTGGGACATAATTTCTCATACTCCCCATATAAATGTCTTACCGGAATTTAGCTCTATGGTACATAAATGCCTGTAGAAAAGCAGTATCCAAAATTCAAATAAATATCATAAATAGGTATTTAGTTTGTCATTTTTGGACCACAGATCCCGAAAACATTAACCCACTATCATTATCGAAACATAATTTTTTCTCAATAACATTTAAATGCATTAATCTGAAATTTACCACTAAAATTATTCAGTCTGGTGAAGCTGATTAATTTTTTATATTGGTATTTATGTATATTATATTGGTGGTGGGTATATAAAATTCGTTACAGCCGAATATAATACTCTTACTTGTGTATATTTTATATTTTTACTGACTTTGTCCAGTTGATGTTGGCAAGGCAACAGTATAAAGCAACGAAACAGGCAAGAAAATAAAGAGATAATCTCGTAAATACCTTTTGACCAGTTTATTATAAGATTTTATGAGTTTTTTTCTCCATCTTTTACTTTGGCAAATGTGTGTTGTTGGTACATTTAAGTCAAAGTAACTAATCATAATGCTGAGTTATATTATTGCTGTATAAGCCGCATCATTATGAGCAATTTGTTAAATGTGCAAAAACTGGTAGAAAAGTATTAAAGGCAGAAAATGAAGGGCATTATAGAAGATAAGTAAAATGTTACATTACGGTAAATTTGATTATGTAGGGGTACATTATTAACTTCGTTAGTTAATCTAACCCTATGGACTCAATGAGAAAATATCTTATCTAAATAAATAAAATTATAATGAGCTAATGAAAAAAACTACTTGTTTTTTAAGTTTAACATATTTTATTTTATTTTATGCAAATGTCTGAAAGATTTTGTCTCACATTTTGTTATTATAACTAAATTATATACAAACTAACATTATCTTTTATTCCTGGCCGCTGATCATTTAACATTTTGGAAATCTGTTTTAGGAATAGTACACAAACGACGCATTTTTTGTGTGTAAAGTGGCAGTTCATTCTGTAGGAGAAACAAAACATTCATGCATATCGCACCTGTTCAACAAAAGGGTAGTAACTCAAAATTTTGAAATTTTCACTTTTTATTAAAAAAAACGATACATAATGATCTACTCTACCCACTGTAAAAATCTCCCATTATTTTGTCTACTCTTTCGTCAAAAAATACCGTTATGTTGCTCTTCATATCTTCAGAGATACTATTTATATTTCAATAGTTTTTTGCTGAAAAATTTCGGTCTTCTGGACGTTTTCATTGGGATGATTCGTCACCAGTTATGATCTTTTTGGGGAAATCTGAATCGTCGTTGACGATGTTCAACAGCTCCTGAGCGATGTCCATGCGACGTTGTTTTTGCTCAAAATTTAGCAATTTTGGAACAATCTTCGCTGCCGCACGTTTCATGCCTAAAACATCCGTAAAAATTGCTTGGCATCAGCCGAACGATATGCCAACATCATCAGCAACCTCTCTGATAGTGATTCGACGATTATCACAAATCACTTTCTTCACTCCTTCAATGTTTTCATCGACCAGGACGAGCATCGTCATTGACATCTTCTCGACCCTCCTTGAATCGGTTATACCACAATTGAACTTGTGTTCTGCTCATAGTAGAATCGCCAAACGCCACAGTCAATATTTCAAATGTCCTTGAGCATTTAATTTAATTTTTACGCAAAATCTAATACAGTTTCTTTGATCCATTTTTTTCGAATAGTAAAAAATCGAAGAGCACACCAAAACACGACTAGCCTTTTTATCTGCCAAAAACAAACTGACAATCCAAAATGGCTGATATTACCAATATATATAACAGACAAGTGTTCGAACAAAACAGCAAAAAAATGGGAAAATCGAACACACGTAACTCACGATATTTGAAAATAACGGTTATTTTTTGATCAGACCTCGTATGTGAATGATTTGTGTTGAATTTCAACTTGACTTTGCATAAGGCTATGTAAAAATATGGAACGATGTAAACGTTTTTGCTGGATTTTGTATAGACTTTTGCTTTTGTATAAACCATATATAAGGTCATATTCCGGAGAGATATTTATATGGCAGCTATGGGAAGATTTTCAACAGGACTAAAGTGTACAAAATTTTATGATATTATGTGCTTAATAAGATAATTCTCAAAAATATCTGAACAATATAGAGGTTGTCTAAAACTTTTGTCTCTAACTCGGATCCAACTGGATTGATTTTGATCACCTTCAATACGAAACATTTCGTTTGGTAAAAATTTCATTGTTATATGTCTTTATTACGAAGCTCTATCGTGTCTTTAACAGACAGACGGACGGACGGACTGGGCTAGATCGTATTAGAATCTTATAAGGGCACAGAGTATATGGGATTTTTGTTCTATGACCAATATTTCGCTATATTACAAACGAAATGTAAACTAAAGCTAGATTTACACGATTGAAATTTTCTTCAAAATTGCTCTTCAAAATGCTTCAAACTCGTGTAAACAGCAAAATTTCTTCAAAATTTATTTATTTAATAACTATTAATAACAAATTAATAAATAAATTTTGAAAAATTTTTGCTGTTTACACGAGTTTAAAGAATTTTGAAGAGCAATTTTGAAGAAAATTTCAATCGTGTAAATCTAGCATAAGTATATCCCCCATTTTTTTTGGTGGCATTTAATAAACATTATTTCAAGTTTAAAAAATTAATATTTAAAAATGTATTTAAAATAATTCCTAATTTGAAACTTGCAACGAACAACTAAATAACCTTATTTTTCACACTAAATAAACTTTTGCTTGAAACAAAAAGAAAAAGAGGCAAGTTAAATATGTAGTATGTAGAGTTAGCACAGAAACATTATTCATTTATTTGTACATACATACATATATAACTAATATACATACATACATTCATAAATAAATAAATAAATATATAAGTAATTATAAGCTACGTACGTGAGTACATAAGTACTATGAGTACTCGTATAATAAGCTTTCGGAAATAATAATAGTTCTTTATTTTTAGAAACAATATTATATGAACGAGCAAAAGAAAAGTTTTCATTTCAAATTTATATTTCAGTGATTTCATTACCCAAGCGCACACAACACAAGCAGAAAGTTGTTCTATTATTACAAACGAGTACAATGGGTGTTTTTTTAAGAAGATAAAATTAACTCAAAACTAGTTTAAAATTTTAAATGTTGTATTTTCTTAAACTTGAATTTTTTTTTAAATGTTTGAAAAAATTTACATTCATTTCTTTTTATCTTTAAATACATTTAATAATTTCCAATGATTACTTTAATTGTTGTATTTTTAAAACCCCCATTTTTAATTTAAAATAGAATTATTATTGTTTTTTTTTTGAAATCTTTGAGTTGAAGGATATTTAGTGAGATAGACGATAAGACAAGATCATATTAGGATGCTAGTATGTATGCAATTGCTATGTCCAGCCTGTTGCGTCCAGGTAACCGATGGAATCGCAGCATCTAAAACTTGATGTCACTGCTAGATTGTGTCTCTAGCTCATATATGAGTGTTTAAAAAATTGAGACTATAGTTGTGTACAGCCGAACTTTACGGGAAAGGCGAAATACTGTATTTTCTTTATCACGGTCCTAAGCAACTATTGCTCTCTTCACCCTATGTTCTACAACTAGTTTTGCTTTGCTTGGGTATACTCCCCAACCGCTTTCTGTGGTCCACAGAAACATATCAGATACTCACAGAACAATTGAGTTAAATACAATCAGTCAAATGTAGAGGCTGATTGTACCTTGAGGGCTTCCACGTTCAACTTGCTTCGACTTTTCGCTGTTGCAAAGACATGAATTAATGATTTACAATTTCATAATTTTCATTTTCCAGCTGCTGATATACCCTGCAACCTCTGGATCTTTTAGTACACATTGAATTGCAAAATTTCTATATCTAAAAAGGCTGTATCGTATATTGTTGAAATTCCAGTGATCTTCCAATGGCCCTTACTAGCTCGTGTAAAGCTGTTTCCGTTGAGCGACCGTTTATGCAGGCGTGTTGGCATCTCGACATTATTGAGAAACTCTCTAACTTTTGCTTTATATGCAAGTCAATGAGCCTTTCTAGTGTTTTCAACAGGAAAGATGAAAGGCTCATCCTGTTTCCGCCCACTCATGACTTATTTTACCATTTTTATGAAGAAAAATAACTTTTACCTTTCTCTAAATAAGCGGCATGTAGTTGAGAGAGAGAGACATACGACTATAGTATATATTTTATAGAGCTGCGGAATGATGAAATCGTTAGCACTCTGCAGTATCTGTAGCAGGATTCCATCTAGTTCTGGTGATTTATATGCAAGGTTATCATTTGGGAACAATCCTACATTGATTAAGCCTTTCTTTTTATTTATCAAGTGTTTTAACAAATGACCCAATGTGCACAAATGCCAACGTATTTCTATATTCCTTTTCAAAAACCTTGCAGTGTCTGTTGAATGTATCCTGCTGTTAAAGAGCTGAAGCAACCATTGATGGTTTGATGTGTAATGAATCTTTTTCTATGAGTTCGTGAAATTGTGTGTGTGTTTAATTTAGCTGCTGACTACTAGCTGCCATTTGGCCAACTATTCATTAAAAAAGTTTTGGCTTCATAAGGCTAATTTCACGCTAAAATAAGATAAAACCAACATAAAATAATATTTATAATAGAAATATTTTCATTTCCGTGTTTTTAAATAGTTAAGGAGGAAAGGAGCATAAAATAATTATACTGTATGTAGGTATGTATGCTATTTTACGGCTAAATAAATAAAATAATAGATTAACTCGCCATGAATATGTGTTAGCAGTTTACAATTAAATTAATACGATTATTTCCGAATATTTAAATTTAAGTTTACTATTCATAGTTGAAAACAAGTAAGAGTTTATATTCGTCTGTGCCGAATCTTAAATACCCACCAACAAATCATTTATTAAGGGGAGAACTTTATATTTGCTTATTTATTTATTTATTTATTATTTTTATATTTATTTTAGGTTTATTTTGGTCGAATTTCATTTCAATGACGATATTTACGTATATGAATTTTATTTATATTTTTTTTATTTATTTATTTTACTATCACAAAATCAATTTAGTTTTTTATTTTTAAACAATTTTGAGTTACTATCATTAAGATATTACAACATATAAATTCAAGATTTATATAATTAAAATAGCTTTTTACAAAAATATTCCACTGTTTAGGAAAAGATAGTGAGAAAAAACCTATATAAAATATCACAGAAGTATAGTTTTGAAAAGTTTTTTTTTTAAATCACAAACGAATTGAATCTATACCAGTATGAACACCCATAACAGGTGTTTTGGTGGTGGGTATATAAGATTCGAATAATTTAATTAATTTTAAATATGTATGTGATCGAAATATTCGGACAAGTTAAAATGTCTCATTCGAATTATTCGTTTTATTTGAACAGAAGAAAAATCTTATAATTTTGTTACCCTAGTGGATACATATAAAAACCCATAAGTTCCTATTTCGACAGGACATTTATTTGGGGGCCAGCAGAAAAAAGTCAGTTTGTTAAGATGAGTAAGAATTACATACATACATATAATATAAAATATTTCTCACCCCCTCTAAAGTGGCTAAGATTCATACAAACTCAAATCTTATTAATAAATTTTATACTTCTTTTACTTATTCCATCTGCTTACTTACTTTCTATTGGACTTGTGCTGATGTTTGTAACGCCCTGAAATATTGGTCCAACACCCACCTTAAAGTATACCAATCGACTTAGAATCACTTTCTGAGTCGATTTAACGATGTCCGTCCGTCCGTCTGGCTGGCTGGCTGTCCATGAAAAGCTTGTGCGCAGAGTACAAGTCGCAATTTTAAAGATATTTCGATAAAATTTGGTACGTGATATTTTTTGTCCCAATCCCATTGAAACTGGTGGAAATCGGTCCATTATTTCACCTAGCCCCAATACAAATGTCCTCCCGAAATTGGGGTTTACCGGTCTTAAATCTTTGAATTATGCCAGAATGCAAACAAAATTTACCACAGATGAGTAGTAAATGAAGCTAAAGCATATCTGCAAATTTCTTGAAGATCGGTTCATAATTAGTCATAGCTCTCATATAAGGACCACTTCCGAAAATCACTTAAAAGAGCATAACTCTTTTAAAAATGTTGGCATCTAAATAAAATTGAACACAAATATGTTTTGTATATATACTAATAATACGGTACAGTTTTATTATGATCGGTCTATAATTAGTCGTAGCTCCGTAGAGCATAAATTTCTTAAAAATGTTGGTAATTAAATAAAACTCGACACAAATAATATACAGAAATGATGACACCTAATTTTGTAATGGTCGCTCCATAGTTAGTCGAAACTGCCATATAAGACCCTCTCCGTAATTCATTTTAAGCTCCATAAATCTTTTAAAAGTATTTTTATCGAGATAAAGTTTAACACATATAATATTTATATTCACAGAAATCATGACACTGAATTTTGGTCCAAAATAGGTGATATCTCCCATATAACGCCCATTTCTGAAAAACTGTTTAATATTTACATATACATACTAGGTGCAGGGTATTATATGGTCGGGCTTGACCGACTATACTTTCTTACTTGTTTATTTAAAACAATAGTTGTATTATGGTGCAACTATACAAGGTGAGTGCAGTAGCCCAGCCGACTGACTTTGTTTACAATTTACTTATGTCAAAAGCATTACTTTTTCAAGTATTTTTGACAGTAGTACATTATTTTACACAAACAAAATGCCTGTTGTTTTTGTTTTGTGTTGTATTTGTTGTCGACTTGCATTCACCTTGTATAGTTGCACCATGAGTTGTATATTTGGTTTTATTTATCATTTTTTAAGTAAAAACACACAATACTATTTACACAATTATAATTTTTACTTTAAATTAATTAATATTCTATATTCCATATTCTATCTTATTAAATGCCGCTTAAAGTTTCTTACAAAATTAGTTAATTTCAACTAAGAACTTCTGTTTATACTGCTTAAACCAGTACGTAGGTATGAGAATGTCTTTGTTCAAAAGTTAAATTATATTTTTGAGATATTTACCATCAACTTTGGCATTTAAAAGTTAAACTGTTTCGGGTTTCAAATTCATAGTTTCGTTAAAAAGGGTTTTTAACTTTAATTACTAGTGAAAACTTTTGCTGAAAACTTTAAAGAGTTTGCAATTTATTGCATTTTTTTGTGTTCCCTGAATTCATTCATGCTTCACAATGAAATTGATTTGGCAAATGCATGAGTGAGAAAACGTTTAAATCGCTTTTAATTAAACTTTTCTATTTAAACAGCAAAAACGACTTTCTGTGCTGCAAACAGGGGTATTTTGTTTCGAATAGATTGTGAAATCAAACAATTACTTTGTAGTTTTTGATAAAGTTACTTGGCTTTAATTGCAAAAGAATCAAATAAAGAACAAAGAATAAGTTTATGTATAATTAAAATGAGAAGTCAAAATATAGGCATTAAAGAAATAAATTAATTCTATTCAGGTGAAAAAACTTATGCTTAAAAGTAAGATATTATATAGGTCCCAGTTTACACAAAGCAATTCTGTTTACCTTTTAGACATCAGGGTGAGGGAAGATAAGACGAGTACACACTAGATTGTACTAGCAATCAGGAATGCCAGAAGAATTTCGGAAAAATCGTCAAAATCCCGATAAAAAAGAAAAAAAGCGTCATGTCAAATTTTAAAAATCGTCAAAGAATCGGAAAAATAAAAAGTCACTATTTCTAATAGCCTTTTGAAATTTTTATTTAAACGAAAACATAAAAATTCAAGTTTATATAATTTTAACTTTTTAAATAAGAAATCACAAAAAATATAATGCTAAACACAACTTGTGTAATATTTTTATAATATCTTAGTCCACTTTCACACTTTTCAATTCTGACTCGTCAAGGCAAGTATTTTTGGAGGAGAAGGGAAAAGAGAACAAACTGGGTACAAACTTGACGATGCTAGTCAATTTTCTATCTATTTTTTTATCTATTATCAATTACAACACTAAAATATTGTGTTGTCTCGACTAGAACACAACATCCATTTATTTAAGATTGAGTCGATAATGGCCGAATTCACAGTCTTTAGTTAGCTAATGACAAAGGCTTAGCTAATGATTCTTTATTCACAATGCTAAGTTTGCCATAAGAATAACAAGTAATAGTTAACTAATAGTTAGTATTTTAGTTTACCAATGGTTAACTAATGACTGAGAATTCGACCATAAGTGTTGTGAATCGTAATCGCAGTTTACAACATACGACATCAAAATACTTAGTGTTATGAACGGTAACGGGGGCCTTCCTTTTGTTTTTTTCTTTCATGCATGTTGATTTGCATTAAAAAGTACGAAAATTGAATTGACGTGTGTAAATGTAATGGCCAGTTCAAAAGAGAATTGAACAAAATCTGGTCAGCTAAAACTGAAGACTGTGAAACAAGACCTACAGTATTTTATAAATAAATATCTGGATTTAGCACATTTGATTAATTCAGGTTAAATTACAATGTCAAAACAATTTAGTTTATTAAGTTTTAAATAACATTTTGAGTATAGAATCCAATTCATCCATCATATACTCTTACAGGTACTTACATATTTTCAAAAAATTCCGAATTTTTGTTTTATTTAAATTTATTTGACTGAATATTCTTTCAACGTTTTGTTAAAATAGGAGAAGGTTTTGTAGAAGTTCGCCGTTGAAATTCAGAAATTTCTTTTTGTGTTTACAGATAAATAAGTAATTTCTACTATACCGACTCAATATTATTTGGAACTATTATACCTTGAACTTAACAATTGTCAATAATTCAGAAAATACTATTATTACTTAGTTTTGTTTTTGAAATATGTCATTGTATTGGTGTGTGGGTTGGACACCAATGAGAAATAACCTACTTCTGTATAGAGGATAGGGTATGTCCGCTGATTGTAAAACGGTGGGCTATCAAGATGTAGGCTATTATTATAATTGCTCCATAGGAGTAATTATAATAGATTGAGTGAATATAAAGAAAATGAAACAAGGATTTAATACGTTTTAAGTATGCACAGAAAAAATTATTGCCCGACAAATTTTAATTAAACTTTTAATTGAGTCTTAATTGATTTTTAATTAAACTTTTAATCATATCAATTAAATTTTTAATTGAAAAACAATTTTAAATTAAATAATATAATATTTTTTTTTAATTAAAACTACTTTTAATTAAATTTTTACAAAATATTTTAATTGATACTATAAATTCCTTCATCGGTCCACTTTTAATTAAATGTTTAATTAAATATACGAATATTTTAATTGAAAATCAATTTTAATTTTTTCTGCGTGGGTTTATTACAATTCAAGTTTCATTTCTTAAATTAGGTATGTGTATGCTTACGTACGTTATATTAATTTTGTAGGGCAATTAAAAGGGGGACAAAATGAATGCTAAGTTCTCGTAGATGTGATGGAAGCTGCACGTACCGCTGGGTAAGTTGTTTAGCGATCTCTTGTTAAAAAGCAAGTGTCTGTGCTCGCAAGAGCAACAATATATATAGCTTATAAACGTAATTACTTATGTATGTAAGTACAGTAAGAAGAATAAATGGATCAATAATTAAGATTTTTAGTAGTATTTACATTTCCGAATTATTTTATAATGTACAAATCTATCTAACATGACTGTATGTTCTTCTTACATACATATTAAATAAGAAAAATAGTTGTTGTCTCAAAAAAAAGAGAATTTGGTAAAAAAAAAAAACATAAAAGAAAGCAAACAAATAAAAAAAATTTTAATAATTCAGAAAATCGTCACTTTCAATGAAAAAATCGTCAAATCGTCATCGTAATAAAAAATCGTCAAAATGACGATAAATCGTCAAATCTGGCAGTTATGCTAGCAATTCTTTTTTCTCTCCTATTCCTATTGCATATGTGTATACATATAGTATGTGTGTATACTCTCAATTAAAAATACCAGTGATTTAAGCAATAAAATTGTGCCGTGTAAAAACCGATGAAATTTTAGGGAAAAAATTGTATCAATATTTGCAAAAAAAAATAGCTTTGTGTAAATTGGGAATATGTATATTTCTAAATATATATTGTGCTACTAACATGTTTTTATTTCGTTTATATAAATCGAAATTGTTGTCACTATACCTTACGAATACATATTTATGATCCTTGTAAATTGCATGAAACATTAAATAATTCCAATAAGAATATTTAACCTACATTGGCCATAAAAATTCATTGGATTTTTGTAAAAATCATAGATGGTAATACATATTTATGGCCGTAATATTTGTCATCCTTTTTGCTGTTTGTTTTTGTGTTTTTTTTTTAACTTTGTTTCAAATTACAAATATTTTTCTTTAGAAATTGTACACAAAAATTTATGTTACAACAGAAAAACAACAACAATATTGTTAACAATAGCTACAACAACAATAATATTCCGGATTGAGAGCATATTATGATGATGAGACTAAAACAAAAATTTACACTTTGACTTTAGAAATATAAAACCAAATGGTGTAACCCACAGAAATAATAGCATTTGGCCCTAGACCAACAAACATTGCTAAATATACAAATAAACAAAACGAAACATTCACTGAAACTTGAAGCCCATTTGCAAACAAAAACATCAAATAAGGACGGATGGATTTCTGTGTTTAGAATGGGGTTAGAAAATTTTTGATGTAAGAGAAAGTATTGAAAGATCTTTGCTAAGGTTTCGTTGGCCATCAAGTTGCAAGCAGCGTTGGTTCACTAAAGTCTGATCGAAATGTAATTTCCAAATGCCACTCCCAACACTCTAAAGCGAAGCTCCTTTTTTTGGGCTGTTGTAAATGATCCTATAAAGCAGTGGGATACTGTAGTTATTGACTAGTGTTAGTGATTTTAGTTTTAGTTTCGTGTTTTTTAATTATTAAGTAAAAATAATACTGCGCAAGTACACAGAAAAAAATAAAAATTAGTTTCAATTAAAATATCTGTAAACAAAATGATAGTATCAATTAAAAAAAAATGTGAGATTTAATTGAAAATATCAGAAATATCAGAAAAATCAGAAAAAGTAATTGAATCAATTAAAATTTTAATTGAAAATTATTTTAAAATCAATTAAAGGTTTAATTGAAAAAAAACATGATTTTTTTTTCTGTGTAATGAAAATTCATTATTTTAAACCACTAATTTGTAATGGAAATTTTCGCTGAGTAGTTCTATGGTTTGACGCAAGCAAGTGAAGAAGATATTAACGAACTCAACAATTGGTCTATTCTATAGTTCACAACGAGCTAAATGTATTTTAGCTGACATCAGTCAATGTGATGTTTTTATTTTTGTAACACCCTAAATAAACTCCTTGAAACTTTATGAAAATAATAACTAAAATTGTGTAATTATTAATTAATTATACAGGCAAATAAATATTTGAAATTTCAGATTCATACATGTATGTGCAGATGTCACAATTTCAATATGAATTTTGATTTTTCTATATTTAAAAGGTTTCCTTTTAATACCAGGCGTATCTGGTTTATTTGTTGACTTTTAATAACGCTAGAACTTTTAACTGTATTGCAACTACAGCCCTGTAACTGCAATTGCGAACTAGGCTGCAAAAGCAAAGCAACCCACTTGCGCTACATTCTACATGTTTGTTTATTCATTTGTACACACAAACTTTGTCCTAGAAATGAAAGCATTTTGTTATTGTACCAGTATTTGGTTGTTAGAACCAAAATGTATACGAGTACATTGCCATTACAATGGTTTAACTCGCAACGTAATGTTTATTAGACTGCACCACAACTACAAAAATTTTCAACATAACTCAGCCATAATCAGTAGGCCACAATCTTTAACTGTTGCTCAATTTAAACAAGATCTCAACATATGTTAAATAGTTTAACAAAACCGCCAAAACTTAATCGACCCAATCATGAATAAAAAAATCCGCGGGAGTTTTTTCCCTTTTGAGATTTTTAACACTGAATTTGAATAGGAAAAATGGGAAAAGGGAAAAAACTCCCGCAGAATTTTTATACACGATTGGGCTGAATATAATATACCAAACGATCCGCTAAGATTGTAATGGAAAATCAAATATTTAAAGCTTAAACATATATATGTATTAAACCTTTAAAATATGTTTGTTAACCATTTTTCTCTCTACAATTTTGGATTAGTCTAATAATGTATCGCAAACAAGTATATTACACAAAATTGTAGTAACAAATTTATCTGCATTTGATGTTTTCGTTCACGAGTTACAACAATAACAGCAGTTTTACAAAAGTTGTGCACGAATTTGTAAAAAGCACAAAGAAACAAGTAAGAGTGCCATATTCAGCTATGCCGAATCTTATATACTCTACACCTAAATATAATCACCCCTATTGTGAATAAAAATTCCACATGAAATTTGTTCCCTTTTCACACTTTTCCTATTAAAATTCAATGTTAAAAAAATAAAAGGGAACACATTTCATGTGGAATTTTTATTCACGATAGGGGTGAATGTGAATATCCTAATTCAGTGTTTCTTATTCCGTTTAAGTGCAAATTTTATTAGTATTTTATATATGTATTGTTTGTTAGACAAGTTTACGCACAATATCATTTATTTCTATTTCTAGCTCTTAACAATTAGTTACAGAGAATTTTACACAAATGAGAATATATCACATCGAATTTAGCAAACTACCAGTATATTTAATAGATATATGTACGATTACTCGTACGAGTAATTATGGCAAGTGCACATTATATGGAGGATATTGTCAAATAAGGACCGATATTCACAAAATCTTATAGTTTGATTTTGATATATAAATTGTGAATTACGGTACCCGTTATTTATAGCAGATTTATACGTATTTAAGTGCTTTGGAAGTGGACTATGGGGGCTATGGCCGAATCAATAAAAATATAATTTGTGATTTATTTTTATATGAAACTTATTTTTGCAGAAACTTGTACTTATATTGTCATTTCAAAGACATTCACGTACCATTTATCCATGTTTCGGTAAACAATTTGTATGGAGGCTATGAGAAATCATGGACTGATTCTTAATATTTTCATCATAATTTGTCCATTTATCATAAAAAGAAACTTGTGTAAAATATCATGGCTTTATCTACAAAATATTTAAACAAATTGGATAAAAATATGTAAAAAATATTAATTTTTTTTGGAAGTTGCTCAATCGACTTAGAATTTCATAAGGATCAACTCGCAGAAACGTGAACTAATTTTTACCGAAAATGTTCACGTTTTCGATATTGTTCACGTTTTAGATTGCATTTTTTCTATAACATATTTTAGTTTCTTATCTTTTATTTAATTTAAATAAGGTATGTACGTTATTTTTCACTTATTTTTATACCCTACACCACCATAGTGGGAGAGGTATATTGGATTTGTGCTGATGTTTGTAACGCCCAGAAATATTGTACCAACACCCACCTTAAAGTATACCAATCGACCCAGAATCACTTTCTGAGTCGATTTAATGATGTCCGTCCGACCGTCTGGCTGGCAGGCTGGCTGTCCATATAAAGCTTGTGCGCAGAGTACAGGTCGCAATTTTGAAGATATTTCAATAAAATGTTGTAGGTGATATTTTTTCGCCCCAAGGATGGATGGGATTGAAACTGGTGGAAATCGGTCCATTATTTCACCTAGCCCCCATACAAATGTCCTCCCGAAATTGGGGTTTACCGGTCATAAATCTTTGAATTATGCAAGTATGCAAACAACACAATTTACACACAAATGAGTGGTAAATGAAGGCAGATCACATCTACAAATTTTGTGAAGATCAGTGCATAATTAGTTGTAGCTCCCATATAAGGACCACTATCGAAAATCACTTTAACGATCATAAATTTCTTAAAAATGTTGGTATTGAAATTAAATTTGACACAAATAAGTTTCTTATATACAGAAATAATGACACCTAATTTTATAATGTTCTGTCCATTATTAGCCGAAACTCCCATATAAGACCATCATCGTAATTCACTTTACCTCCATAATTTTTTTAAAAGTATTTATATCGAGATAAAGTTTAACACATATAATATTTATATTCACAGAAATCATGACACTAAATTTTTAGATGATGGGTTCACAATAGGGTATGGGAGATATATAGCGCCCATTTCTGAAAAACTGTTTTATACATATACTGGGTGTAGGGTATTATATGGACGGGCTTGACCGACTATACTTTCTTACTTGTTTATGACCATTATATATTTTATTTATTAAGTTGACATTCTTCCTTCTCGTCTTCGGCTCAGTTCCGCTGTATCCCTTCATCTTAGTCGAATATAGCCACTATTATTTAATATGTTGCGGGCTATTGGGTTTGGGTGTACTTCAAGCTTTTTTAAGTGTTTTTCTGTATATTTTTGGATCTCAGTTTTTATCAAAGGCACGTTTAGGTCTTTATGGATATTCGAATTTTTTATATACCAGGGTGCAATTGTGATCATTCGTGGCAATTTGTTTTGGTGTCTTTGAATTATGTCTACATTTGAAGCCAATGCCGTTCCCAATAGCTGTATTCCATAACACCATATAGGTTTTATGATTGAGTTGTAAAGCAAGAGTTTGCAATCTAAACTTAGCTTAGAGATTCTGCCAATAAGCCAATTGATTTGAATTAATTTCAATTTCATTTGCGTCAACTTTGCATCTATATGGGATTTCCATGTAAGGCGACGATCGAGGTGTATACCAAGGTACTTAACTTCGGATTGTTGTGTTATTGCTTGATTATTGATATAAATAGGAAATCATGACATCCTCTACGCAATGTAAAGGCTATCTGTATGCATTCCTGCTCATTTACTTTTATCATGCATTGATCTAACCAGTTTTCTAAATCAGATATATGATATGAATGCTTAATATAGCAGTTTCATCAGCATATGTAGATGTGTAAGTACGATTGTTTGTTGGTATATCAGATGTGTATATTAAGTATAAGAAGGGTCCCAGGATGCTTCCTTGAGGTTGTGCTGAGGTTAAGAAATCTCTTTCTTTATGCTTAAATGTTCGACCAGTTAACTAGCTTTCCAATAGCTTATGTGTGTTTACGGGTAAATTTAGTTTCAACTTGTATATTAGACCATCATGCCACATTTATCAAAACCTTGAGAAATGTCAATAAAAAGAGCGGAACAATATTTTTTTTCTTCAAATGTTTTTTTGATGATATTGACAAGTCTACTTGTCACTTATGAAACACTTATAAAACATGTTTTGATGCTACTTTTTGTAAGTTTCTGCCATATTTTAATATACTACATAGCTACTATGGTTTGCCAAAGGGTTTCTAAGATACTAATTTCTAAATTATGTTATTGAATTCATCAAAAATAGAGGTTAGCTGAATTTAAATTACGATATTTATAAATTTGTCTATTTAGTTTTTATTGAAAAGGAGCAACTACAAAAGAAGCTACCTATCATGCAACAAGAGTTGTTTGCAACAAACAAACTACAAAATTCTTCTGCGGGGAATCCCAAAAGTGTTAAATAAGCTTACGAAATAGAATTTTAAATTTCGAATAAAAGTTCAAGTTCAGCCTATGTTCACGTTTTATAGTAGTCAATGTAAAAAAAAATGTTCCTGTTTTTGGGTAAATTACTAGATGTTCACGTTTATGCGAGTTCAATGAACTGTGTTGGGTCTTAGATGATTACTTCTCAATTTTACACATGGAATAACAAGCTTAAACCACCACAAGTGGTGAATGTAGGTATACAAACTTATTAGATATACGAGTACGTTATGAACTTCAAACATAAACAAAATTCGAATTACTTTTTAAACTAAAAACTAAGCAAATTTTCAAAAATTATTCATTTGAATTTACACAGAAATTATGCCAACTAAATTTTTTTTTAAATAAGACTGTTGGAAATGATGCATGACTTTGGGATAGAACAATGTTTTAAAAAATATTAAATTGTTGATCGTTGCAGTTGACATGAACAGGAACTTAAGTAGGTAAGTTGGTAACCTGTCGAAGATATCATCTTATTATGTGGACTATATCAGCATCATGAATAGACTTTGTAAGGTTTTAAGTCTGTAAAACTAAATTTACAAATTGCAATAATTTAAAATTTTACATATATGTATAGTTGCTTTTGACCCCGCCCATCGACATTCTAGACGATCGAAATTAAAAACTTATACTCGACATAACCTTTTATTCAGCCATTACATTAAAAATGAAAATTGGACTATTTAGAAATTACAGAAATATTTCAACATTTTTTCGAAACTCTGTTGACATAGCTCGTCCGTCCGTATGTCTTTTGAAAATAAATTGCGACAAATATTTGACTTTTGATAAAGAAAAAAATACTTTGTTCTCAGAATTACGTTATGCTTAGTCATAATAAAACGCAATTCCTTACTTTACAAAGATCAAATAGAACAAATAGCGCACCATACAATGATACCTTCACTATGCAAAGACTTTTCAACATTTGCTCTTTGATTTTTAATGCCCAAATATGGCAATTTTAACAACCAAATTCTTAACAGCGGCCTCAGATAGACGATTATTTTGACCGAAAATATCAAGAATTTTAAGAAATCTAGCTTTCACAGATCCAATATTTTCACAGTAAATTTTCAAATTCTTTGTCACAATTGGAAAAGCTTCTAGTATTAAAATGTCAAAACGTTCCTGTTATTACAATAGGCCCATAATGGAAATAAAAAAACTTGATTTTAAAATCTTACTCTTTATTTATTTGAAAATATTAACAAAAGAAAAACAACCTTGAAAAACTAATTAAATTTTTTTCGGTAATTTTACCCGGCAACAATTGTAATATTTTATTTCAGGTAGCAATGAAATTAAGTTATTATACCCTACACCACCATAGTGGCCTATAAAGATTAGCCCATTTCTTACCTCAAAGTATACCTAGCGACTCGACATCACTTCCTGAGTCGATTTAACAATGCCCGTCCACCAGGTTCGATATCCATGTACTTGCGTAAAGTACATGTCGGAATTTTAAAAATATTTTGATAAAATTTGGAAGATTATATTTTTTGGCCCAACAGCGGGGTGCGATTGAAATTGGTGGAAATCGGTCTATTATTTCACCTAGCATCCACACAAATGTCTTCCTGAAAAAGGAGTTTATCGGTTATAAATGTTTGATTTATATACGTATCCAAACATATTTTACCACAAATAAGTTGTCCATGCATCCTAATTACATTTACAAATTTTGTGCAAATCGATCGATAATTGACCAATGCTCCCATATAAGACACACTTCCGAAAATCACTTTTAAAAGCATTTTTATCTACATAATATTCAACATAAAAATGTGTTATATATAGCACCAAAGCAATCGGTCCAATTTTATGATGATCATTCCATTATTACTCATAGCTCCCATATAACGCCACTTTCGAAAATCCCTTTAACGCCCATAAATCACTTGAAAATGTTGGTATCCAAATAAAATTCAACACATAGAAGTCATGCTACCTAATTATAAAACGGTCGGTCCGTAATTAGTCAAAGCTTTCATATATACTGGATGTAGGATATTATATAGTCGGGCTTGACCGATTATACCTTCTTACTTATTTTTAATGAAATAATCCTGTCGTTCGGCACTAGCTAGATATGTTACTGTTAATTTATCAGCAAACAGTAAATTTTATTTCATTATCAGCTTACTAACAAAATTCATAAACGACTCAACGGTCTTACTGTCATAAAGCCCCCAAAATATTCTACATACCGATTAAAGCTAAGATTTGAGTTTTAATTTAATTATAATGTTTGTACAACCGAAATTGCATTCGTATTCAATTCGCATCGCCAAAAATTAATACTACTACTAAAATGTATTCTTGCGTTATCAAAATCCAACTGACTAACCATTCAGCCTGATACTAATTAAACGAAACCCTAAACCAATAAAATCCTACAACAATACATAGTATTGTATACCTTTGAGTAACCTAAGCTCGTTAATGTTTCAAAACCAAAACTACCATCTCTGACCGGAAACAGAGCCAATACATCCTGTAGCCACTGGCCTTTAATGTTTTTATTTCTTTTATGTTTAATTTTGCAATATTGTTTTGTGTTAAACATACATGTTGCCAATATTTACAACATACAAATATCACACATAAATATAATTATTTGCCAACTAACAACATTCTGTTTGGAATTTTAAACAATAGATGACATTACTAGTTTTCATAACTCATACAAATACAATTTCGTTAAATGTTATAGTTTTAATAACGATATGTTGACTATTCCTCGATTGATTTAGCATTGGGTTTGCATTTTAGGCACAATTGAAAATAATACAATTTGTTAACAAATAATATAATACCTCGACTTAGTTTGTCTTTTTGTGAGCTAAACATTTTGTAAACATTATTTGGAGAAAATAATTAGCAATTTATAATAGCAACTTGCCATTAAATGGCAAATATTAGATTCAAATTGGTAAAAACTTTTACAAATTGACTTCCTTCAATAGATCGAACAATATTTCGTGGCTAAACGTAAATCTTATTAATATTTTAGCTGTTTTTTAATACTTACTTGCCAGTACTTCTTATTAAAATAAATATCGCCTTCAGTTTAAATCATATAAATCTATCATATAAATTACCTGAAACATAAACAAAAGGAAGAACGAAATATTATTATAGTTATTATTATTATAAAGGGTGATTTTTTAGCTATTATCTTTTTGGCAACACTGGTTTAAACAGTGGACTCACGTTTCGTGTTTTATTTCACTGTCAAACATCTTAAGTTTGGTCTATAATTTAACCATGAATCGTCTTACAAACGAACAACGCTTGCAAATTATTGAATTTTATTATCACAATGCGTGCTCTGTTAAGAAAGTTCATCGCGCGATGAATTACCGAAAATTGTGTTCAGCGACGAAGCTCATTTTTGGCTCAATGTGTGCGTAAATAAGCAGAATTGTCGAAGCATTGCCAGAGCTACCAATGCATCCAGAAAAAGTCACAGTTTGGTGCGGTTTATGGGCTGGTGGCATCATTGGACCGTACTTCTTCAAAGATGATGCGAATCGTAACGTAACTGTGAATGGTGAGCGCTACCGTGAGATAATATCCAACTTTTTTTGCCAAAAATGCAAGAGCTTGACTTGCATGACATGTGGTTTCAACAAGACGGTGCCACATGCCACACAGCACGCGCAACAATGGACTTATTGAGCGGCGAGTTCAGTGAACATTTTATATCACGTTCGCGACCGGCCAATTGGCCGCCTAGATCGTGCGATTTAACGTCTTTAGACTATTTTTTGTGGGGCTATGTTAAAGCTCATGTCTAAACAGACAAGCCCGCTTCAATTGACGCATTAGAAGACAACAATGAAGCATTTATTCGTGAGATACCGGCTGAAGTGTTGGAAAGAGTATGCCAAAATTGGACTAAGCGGATGGAGCATTTGAGGCGCAGTCAAGGTCAACATTTGCATGAAATAATCTTTAAACATTAAATTATATGGACCGTACTATCGATTCAAATAAATATTTCATGCATTTTTCTGAATTTTATGTGTTTTTTTTTTAAACTTTCCTATAGCTTTTAAAAATCACCCTTTAGTTATTACTAAATGCATTTAGAATTCAAACATTAACGCTTTTGCTTGTATTTTTATACGAGTATTTTTAATCTTAAATGTAACAAGTAAGAGTTTTATATTCGGCTGAGCCGAATTTCTAGTGGTTCAAGCTATTTGTTTAGTTTTTACAAATTGCTATTCCTGATAGCGATTTATGGCAAATTCTCTTCCTTGTTACGGCCACATTGAGTTTTCATTGATTTCAAATAATGGACGGCAGGATGTTTTACATTAAAATTTTTGGTTGCACCTATTTTTCTGATCATCAAAAAATATTTAAGAATATTTGTAGCGTATATTTGAGTGTTTCGCTCTAGACAATCAACAGACATACTTAGTATTGCATAAGAACCCAACACATACATATATACCCTTTACAGGAGCTTGATTAAATGTGAATCAGTGTTCACAATTTTGCTAAATTGATTAAGTATTTATATGTATTTAAGTGATTTTCAGAAATTACCTTTATATGGAGGCTATAATCAAATATAGACCGATCTAAACCAGATATCGTTTTTGAATTTTATAAGGATGGCAGTATCCAGCTGTAAGGAAGAGAATTATGAAGACTGGGAGGAATCATGAACCGATTCTTTTCATTTTCAAGAGGACTTGTCCTTCTCAAATAGAATGATAATGGAATACGGATTATAGAAGTGGACCTTAAATGGGAGCTATGACCAATTATGGACTTACATATAACTGATTTGTGTAAAATTTCTTGAATAAGGATATTTTAAAAGTATGCAGACAAGCTCCCATCTATAACTAATTACTGATTATAAAATGAATACTCATGATTTGTGTATGTATTTGTGTAGAATTTCATTTGGATAGCAATATTTGTAAGCCCTTAAGAGATTTTCGGAAATGGTCCTTATATAGGGTGTTTTTTGGTTGTATAGAACTTTTAAATTAAATAAAATAAATATGATTTTTCTAAATTGACATGACAATTTACTTTATTCGAACGATAATATTTTGGCATTATTATTTAAATATGACTTCTGGCATATGACTGTCAAGGCTGGCTCGGACGTAGTCTAGTCTGGAAGTCCAATTTTTGATGACTTTTCCTAACATTTCCTAACATATACCGGCAATATCTTAGCGAATATTGTCCCCCAAGTTATCAATAATTTCGGGCTTACTTTATTTTTATTCTTTATTTTTCAGACATAATTAACATCACCACAAATCCAATATATTTGTATGTTCTCCACTGTGGGTTAGTTTATAAATGTTTATGATGCCTTATTTATTATTAAATTGAAAAATGAATAAAATGAATTAATAATATTTTTGTTCCTTTGCCTATATCAAACAAAATATAAATACAATTTATCCACAATATAACGCAAATAAATAAGCATTTATTTTATTTTAGATATTATTGCAACTAATTTGCATAATTAAATACGACAATATGTTTAAAGTGTCAGAAGCATGCGATGAAATGAGCATATTTCAAATTAACTCTGATTTTCTGTTACTTTTAAGTAAATAATCCCATAATTTGTATCACATTTAGCAGCAGCAGCACAAAACAGAACAAAATTCACAATTAACACTATAATTATTCATTTTAAAATAATAAATTCTTTTGCTATTATTTATGAAAATCAAAAGCCGTTGCCCCCAAAAAAAAAGTACAACATGTGTATGTAACAAAAACCACATACATACTATACATACACAAGCACAAAACTGTGCTGCATAATTAATAAATATAATTACATTTTTGCTTTATTTCATAAACATAAATAAATTATTAGAAATTATTGTGATTTTAGGTACAGCACACCGAATAGTAAAGGTCGAAGTTAAAAGGACTAATTTTCAAAGGGCTTGGATTTTATTTAAATTAATTCGAAGAATGCTGCTTTTAATAACACAACACAAAAAGTGAGTAAATAATTTAAACGAAATTCTTGTTTGTATTTTTGATGTGTTCAAACCCTACGGCATATCTGACGATTTAATAAATTAATCTGACGATTTAACAATTAAAAGAAAGCCGAAGGAATATGTTTTCTAGATTTATTTTTATAAATCCGAATAATGCATTATTTGCTGGGCTATTTAGGGATAAATGCATTGACAATTGTTTATAATTTCATTATAATAAAACAATAAATCTAAACCGCAATTATCAATTAATGTAGACTTATTAATCTACCAGAAATTCTAAAGTGCCACAGGTCTAATCGATTATAGAGGATTAAGAACGCAACAGTAATTAACAAAACCAACATAAATATGTATGAACCTTTAACAATTAATTTAATTAAATTAAATAGAATCTTTTCACACCTGCAAATTAGCAAATAAAGATATACAGCTGTTGACAACAAATTGAAATTAACGTTAAGGTTTCGTTTTAAAATCACATGTAATTTATTTATTACTCTTTTTACTAAAAAAAATGCATTGCGTTTTGGTGTTGTTTATTTCTTATTTCCCTTTTCAATTTTCATCTAAGTTAAACTATTACAATGACAAAATCCAAGCAAACGAGACAACTAATTGGTAGCGTGCGAGTTTAATAAAAAACAAGTTAGAGTGCTATATTGTGTCGAATCTTAAATACCCACCACCTACATATAAAAATAAATAGCAGAATTATCCTGTTGTTAGGACTAGAATATCCTTATTCTGTGTTTTTTATTCAGCCTTAGTGAAAATTTTATTATTATTTGATATATTGTTTCACAAACAAATTTACGCGCAATATAAATAATTTCAAATGTTTATTTTTTGTCTAATTTTATATATTTACATATATGTAATTGATGTAATTACCAATTCTTATCATAATTTACAGATCTTGTATTCTTATCATAATAATTTTATATGCAAAAAAAAAACAATTTATAAAATTAACAGGTAAGAAAGTATAGTCGGTCAAGCCCGACCATATACATACATACACCCAGTATATGTAAAGAAGGGTTTTTGAAAAAAGGGCATTATATGGGAGATATAAACTATTGTGGACCGATCATTCAAACACTTAGTTTCATGATGTCTGTGAATATAAATATTATATGTGTTAAAATTTATCTCGATATAAATACTTTTAAAAGATTTATGGAGCTTAAAGTAAATTACGGAGAGAGTGTTATATGGGAGTTACGACTAATTATAGACCGATCATAATAAAATTGGACCGTATTATTTTTAGACATACCAAAAATATTTTTTCGTTCAATATTATTTAAATACCAACATTTTTAAGAGAGTGTTTCTCTTTAAAGTGATTTTCAGAAGTGGGCCTTATATGGGAGATATGAGTAATTATGGACTGATCTGCACGAAATTCATAGATGTGATTTGGCTTTATTTACCACTCATTTGTGATAAAATCTGTTTGGATACTTGCATAATTCAAACATTTATAATCGGTAAACCCCCATTTCGGGAGGACACTTTTATGGGGGCCAGGTCAAATAATGTACCGATTTCCACCAGTTTCAATCCCATCCATCCTTGGATCGAAAAATATCATGTACCAAACTTTATCGAAATATCTTCAAAATTGTGACCTGTACTCTGCGCACAAGCTTTACATGGACAGTTAGCCAGACGGACATCGTTAAATTGAATCAGAAAATTATTATGAGTCGATCGGTATACTTAAGGTGGGTGTGGGTGGGACCAATATTTCTGGGCGTTACAAACATTAGCACAAATTCAATATAGCCTCCCCACTATGGTGGTGTAGGGTATACAAATTGGTACAACATTTTTTATATTCACCAGAATAAGGAAAATAGTAACAAAAGAAGGGTAAATGATGAAACAGAACTGGGACTGAACACTGTTTTCCATACAGTTTGACATAAAAATTTGCCAGAGAATGCGGTCGTGAAATAAAATCTATTTTATTTTGACAGCGTTTTTACTTATGCTCTCACTTTGAAACACAAATGCTCTCAACAATATTACCATAATTTTATTAAATTTTATACATTTTGTAAACAAAACCATATGTTTTTGAAGCTTTGGCGCAAGAAAAATAAAAACAAAAGAAAATCAAAAAAAACGTTTAAAAGTGAGATTTTGTAATTTAAAAAAAATGAGTGATATTATAGAAAAATTAATTTAAGAAGTACAAAAGCATGATCGCATATATAATTTGCATTCGCCATTGTACAAAAATGTTTATTTAAAACAAGATTTGTGGACAAAAATTGGAAAAGCCGTCGGCATTACAGGTTGGTACACAGAAGAAATATAAAAACATTAAATGACAGTTCGTGTTCTGTTTCATCATTAAGGCTGAATTTCATCTGTCCATGTGAACGTTGTGCGCAAAGAACATGCCGCAATTTTAAAGATATTTCGATAAAATTTGGTATAATAATTTTTTCCGGCCCTCATAGAAATGAACTTATGAAGGAGGACTTTTCGCATTAATATTGATATTTGCTATTTGTTGTAAAGTAAAATTTTTTTAAAACGAGTAAAAGTTTTTAGGTGTGTAAAACAAATTATGCATTAATATTTTGTTAATGTTTCATAAATATAATTATAATTATATGATAAACAAAGAAGAATTCTAGAAAAAACAAAACTTTTACGAGTATATGTTCTTAATTTGCAATTTTCGAAAATTTGCTATAAAATTCTGCGTGGTTCGCACCGTAGTGACTACTATTATTGTTCCGAAACCTTCCATTTTTATTTGGTAAGTATGGTTGCCACCTCGACTAGCTCATATATGGCGTGGGAGCTCAACCCGCATCAACTCATCCCGGTTACGACACAACAAAAAACTAAAAAATATAACTAAGTATTTAAAATAAGATACAAAATCACAAAACTTTAACAAGATTAATAATGGATTTCCTTCTTTAACATCATAATTATCGGAGTAGATGCTTTAACCTGTTGTCGCTGCCCACCCACGTTCTTCAATGACCCCTATAACATACACTACCAACCACTCAACATTTCATATGTTTGCTCTTCTATATACGGCCCACTGTACCTGTAACTTTTAAAAATAATTTGTAACACATATTGGAACAAATTTTCTTTTACATATTTATTACAAGTAAAACATTAATATTAAACGTACGCACATAAACTGAAGTCTATATTATATTACCATTTATTTATTTTACTAACTCAATATTATCTAACAAAAGGTGCTTTTAATTAATTACAAAATATATTTTTAATTTATGATTTGTTATACCCTACAGCACCATAGTGGGGAGGGTATATTGGATTTGTGCTGATGTTTGTAACACACAGAAATATTCGTCCAACATCAACCTTAAAGTATACCGATCGACTCAGAATCACTTTCTGAGTTGACAGCCAGCTGGTTAACTCAAATGCTGTCCTTTTTTGCTGTACAAATCATCCTTAGTGTCTTTTTTGTCTCAGAATTTTGAATTGGCAGACCGCTATTCTTTTATATTAAATTCAATTTGCAGATTTTATTTAACAAATTTATAGATGTCTTTACGTTTGCAATAATAATCACAGCAAATCCATTTTTAGACCTGTTTGTATTTTTAATTATAGTTTATATAAGATTAAGCACAACCGAATTTATATATTGTCAGATTGTTTCAAACAAAAATTAAATTTTTTTTTCATGTCAGTTTAATCGTCAATGTCAAGTTAATTTTTTTCTAAAATATTAAAAGTAATTTGTTTACTAAATAAATTCACTTTATAATCTGCTTTTCTGATTTAGCTTCAGTGTGCCAATTTTTAAGGTCATTTTGTAGATCTTTTCATTTTTGCCAACATTTTTATAGTATATTCCTTTTACAGCTGAGTTTATATTTATAAGCTTAAAATTTTGTAAAAACATTCATGTAGAAGGAAAGGCAAACAGTGAAGGTCAAAAGTTAAGCCAGAATTAATTTAAATTAGGTGACATTTCAAGTTCTCCTTGATTATGTATAGTTGCGGTATGGAGTCTAAATTCAAATATTTAAGGTATTTAGTAAACTCGATTTCAGTTGCACTCGATCGTACACGCAGTTAAAAAATAAAGTTGTGCATATTTACCACAACTATTTCAACATTTTAATTATTTATATGATTTCTGCAACCATAATATGGTTAAGTTTACCATTCACATGATTATATCAATCATATTTTTTTTTATTTTTTATTTTTATTAATTAATTGTGTTACTTTCTTTGGAAAGGGATAGGTCGAAGAAGAATAGGTGGTGAAAGTAGAGAAAAGCTTTTCGTATGACAACACTGTAATAGCGCGTTATTTTTGTTAATAGTAAAGTATTGCAGCGTCTCTGGTGGTGAGTAGGCGCATTAATCAAAGCTTGATTTATAGCCATTATTTTAATTATTGTACTTCGGTGGCGTTTAACCTTCGCACTCATAGTATCTACCCGGGTAGATATTTCGGTTTTGATGTGTTAATAACTTTTCGAGTTTTTAATAAATTTAAAAATGGTCTCAGCTTTGTTATCAACTTTTTATTGTTTTTTAGGAAATAACATCATAAATATGTTAAAAGTAGTTTTTCACAGTCTTTTTCAAAATTTGTTTTTTTGTATATATAGGCTCATTAATATCTACCGTGGTAGATACATAGAAACTTTTATGAACACATGGAACCTTTTTTAATTTTTATAAAAAAATAGTTTAGGGCAACAAAAGAAAATATTATCTATGACTGTAAGCTGTGTTTTTTTGAAGTTGTACCATGATAACAATCTTGACACTTGGTTTGCTTGAGGCAGTGTTGAGCGCATATTGGTTTTTTGCATGTGATGCATTCTTGACGAGTAGCTCTTTTCTTTTTGGAGTCCCTATAACACATATAGCAACCTCCCTTTTGCATGATTCGTTGAATCTCTATCTGGCTCACAGTTGGCCTCAAAATCATCACCACAGTCGAGTGCAGAGATCGATTCACCTTCAATGTGAAATAAATATTAGTTTGAGCAAAAAATTGTCAAAGGTGTTCATACCTAAAACGCATTCAATTGCTGCCTTGATAAAGAATTTGCTGATTACCAGTCGACTCTGGGCTCGAATTCTAATTTGCGGTATACAGAGATTTGTTCCCAAAAAGTTTATAGTCTACGTCGCGAATTCTTTACGGTACATTGACATGGCTGCAATGTCCAACAAATTGAAAAACATGACCAGGGGCCAACGTGTTGTCGCTCTTTTTGTCGAGTATTCCGTCACCATTTTATCCATTGTGTCCACACTGCCTTTTGTCGCATTGTAATATAAAATAATTTGAGGTTTCTTTTTTATGTCAGACAGAACCGAAATACGATGCATCGATGAAAGCAACAGAACTGCTTTGCCTTTTTCTGGGACGTAAGACGTCATCGTTGCGCTTGGTCCAAACCATTCCGGTTGCTGGACAAAACTTCTCTATTTTTGGAGACTTTGAACTCTTCGGGCACGTACCGCTTATTTTTCTTTAAGGTTCCCACAATAGACATATTCCATTTCAAGACTTCTTCTAGCAACGGCAGCGAAGTGAAAAAATTATCTACCGCAATATTCCGGCCAGAGTTTTTGTAAGGAGCCACCAGATCTTTCACTACTAGGTCACCTTGGTTCACGTATCTGGAATTGCCTTCTTTTCCGATATAAATTTGCTCATTTAAGGGGTATCGCAAACCCACCAAATTTTTATTTCATATTTTGCGGGTTTTGATGGTATACACTGCGTAAACTTGGTGCGACCTCCATATCCATACAACTGCTCGTCTACAATTATGCACTCATAAGGCTTGAAGTGCGCTTTCAAATTTGAGTTTACCATTTCGAATATATCTCTTATTAGTGCAGCTTTATTTCCTAACTGGCGAGCAGCTCTTGTAACATGATTGTCAAAACGAACAAAACGTAAAAGCTGTTGAAAACGATTGATAGGCATAGTCGCACGATAAACGAGAAAGGCGTTTTGCTTCCAAAGCTCGCTCAGCTCTTCTTGCGACGATTTTTGTGTCCCCATCACAAGTAATAAAACATTTTCTTGCTCAAGCATAAAAAGCCCCATATAATTCTATGAAAATGTTTTTTATCTACCCGGGTAGATACTATGAGCCCGTGCACAAAAAAAGCTTCATAAGAGCGTAGGTTAAATGCTATACAACCGAAGGAGGGTGCTGTGATAAATATTAGTTATGATAGGATGGAAAAACTAATAATTATCAGAAACTCATGTTGTTTTTGAGTGGCAGCGGCTGGGAATCGAACCCAGGCCACAAATACCAGCTCACGCTTAATGATCAAACGCGCTAATCAATTAAGCTACAGCACCCTCAGTTATTATATTAGTTATGCAATGTTTATCAGTTTTATGATGTAAAATTATACCATATTATGTTGTTCTCTATCATAATCACAAAGCAACAAACTATGATAAATGGATTTATCATAAACATAATTGCAACAAATATATCCATAGTTACTACAATCATATATATAATTGTAGTAATCATCTGAATCGTAACATAATATGGTTATCGCAATCATAAAAATAACTACAGTGATCACAATAATGTTGGAAAAATTGTAAAAATTTTGACATTGTTGTCGTAACATGTACAACTATATTTTTTCTCTGTATGTATTTACTAGCGACTTAAAATTCTGCCTTATTTTACAATTTATATATATGTACACACAGCTTCAAAAGTGTGTAAGCACAAGTGAATTTTTTGATTTTTTTTAAGATTATGAAAAGCATTATAGTTCAACTTAAATTTTTTTTCATAACCGAATCTATTATTCAACCAAATATCCAACAAAACGAAACTTTTAAATTTCAATCGATGGATAGATTTTAGGATTTTCATTATCTTAAAAAAATCAAATAATTTATTGTGTTTACTCACTTTTGAGGCTCATAGTATATACATGTATATATATGTATCTATATAATTTACTACTAAATATAACTCTATGAAAAGTAAAGATAAAAAGTAAAACATACAGGGCTATCAAAAAATATCAAATCATATTTTTTGTACTTTGATCCGTGGACTGTGTCTAAAAATTTAAATTTATCCTGAACTAAGTTATTATCATGCTAAAGTGTTAAAACTTAAAAATTTTGTATTATTAATTCGATTTGAATCTAGTAAAATTCACACCACCACCGCTAAACATTTGCCTATCACTGTATGCCATCAACAAACAAACAGTGTGACACTCTTTAGTCGCATAAACTTAATTAAAACTGTTATCTCTTATATAGAAACAAACAAACAAACAAACATGTTAGTCCTAACTTCCCTTCCAAAAAATTACAAAATATATATAAAAGAAAAACTTAAAATATCTCTCTTTTTTTATAGGAACTTTTGGTTTAACTGGTTTTACATGCTGGCACAGTTTCTCATAAAATCTTTTGGTTTATTGCACTACCAGTGTCTTTTTGTTTCTGGTATCCAGTTCGTATTTTTTTTTTTTTTTTGTAATAGTATTATTTAATTATATAGTTAAGGGTCATAATTTAATGATTTTAATACTCTTTGCAAATATACTTTCTTACATACGAACATGTGTATATGTACATGTATTTTGTAGGTCGACCAAGTGAATCAAAGCGAGGAAGGATGCTTAGTTATTACTTAGATACAACATACACATTTACTACGAAAAGTTGAAAGTTAATTATGGTTAAGTTTGGTAGAAAAAATATTTATTAAGCAAAAGTTAGCAGTGATAGTGTAATTAAATTACCTAATGATTGTGTAGAAAAACAAGTTAAATTATCTAAGGAGAAAAGTTTGAAAAGTGAAAAAAGAAAAACTGTTGAGTAAATTTCAAGTTTCATTTTAAAGTGATAATGATAATAAAGAAGCTTTTAAAGTGATGGAAAATATAATTGGAAAATGTCAGGCATTTAATTTTAATACACCATAGTGGGAAGGTTTTATTTGAGCTGATGTTTATAACGATCGTCTCAATTTTTTACAGGATTTCAACCAATATACATACATATGCATATGTAAGTATAATGGAGGAATATACATGTGAATATTGTAGAAAATAACTAAAAAATAATTCTGTCCTATTGCAAAAAAACAAAAAAAAAAAAAAAAAACAAGTAAGAAAGTATAGTCGGTCAAGCCCGGCATATAATACCCTACACCTAGTATATGTAAATATAAAAAAGTTTTTCAGAAATGGGCGTTATTTGCGAGATATCACCTATATTGAATATTGTGAATATTATATGTGTTGAGAGGGAGAGGGTCTTATAGTGGAGTTTCGACTAATTATGGACCGACCATTACAAAATTAGGTGTCATTATTTCTGTATATAAGAAACTTATTTGTGTCGAATTTTATTTGATTACCAACATTTTTAAGAGAGCTATGCTCTTTTAAGTGATTTTCGGAAGTGGGCCTTATATGGGAGCTACGACTAATTATAGACCGATCTTCACGAAATTTGTAGATGTGCTTTAGCTTCATTTGCTACTCATCTGTGATAAAGTTTGTTTGCATACTTGCATAATTCAAAAATTTATGACTGGTAAACCCCAATTTCGGGAGAACATTTGTATGGGGGCTAGTTGAAATAATGGACCGATTTCCATCAGTTTCAATCCCATCCATCCTTAAATCTACAAATATATATGGTCGGGCTTGACCGACTATACTTTCTTACTTGTTGGTACTTAATTTATTGTGTATTAATTTAAATCGCGTTACGTTAACCGCTGCAAAAATATAAACTATTTGTAAATTCTTGATTATCAGGCATGTTCTGAAATCACGGTGATTTTAAATCACGAACGATTTTGAAATCACGGAAGGAATATTTTGGTGTTCTGAAAATCGCGAGATTTTTAATTTTAAGTAGTGATTTTGATTGTTCTAAATCACGAGCTAAAACTGATTTTCTTTGTTTACAATAAAATGTTCACTTGTTTTTTACATTTGTATATTAAAATTTAACTTATTTATTGACTACTTTTATTTTTTTCCAACAATTTTAATAAGTTTTTAATTTTTATGTATAATTCAATTTAATAAATCAGTCATAAATGACCAGAATGACGTATATTTTGAGTAAATCACGAAAAATGTAAACAAATCTAAACAAAAATGGTCCGCAAAAACCACAACGTCTTACTAAATTTGTAAATTTTAAATTTTTTCTGTGTAAAATAGTTGGTTTTATTTCGAAAACAAATTTTTCTACAAGAGTTAAATGAAAAATGCTTGAAAAACTCTAAGTGATTTGAAATCATTAGGCTGTTAGGTGACCGGTTTCAAATCACGAGATTTCAATAATTTTTGTGCACAGAACACCTTTTCAGTGATTTCAAATCACTTTACGAAAAAGTGATTTTCAGAACATGCATGTATAACTGGAATATGCATTCTTATAAATATCGTCATGGTATTCATAGTTATGAGATGAAATTCAACTAAAATAAATAGAAATTACCGTAAAATATTTTATGAATTTCGCCTCATAATAGGTGATTTGGTGGTGGATGTATAAGGCGCAGCCGAATATTAATGATGAAACAGAACTGGGGCTGAACGTTTTTTTCCTTACAGTTTGACATAAACTTATGCCAGAGAATGCGGTCGTGAAAATAGAATCTATTTTATTTTGACAGCGTTTTTACTTATGCTCTCACTTTGAAACACAAATGCTCTCAACAATATTACCATAATTTTATTAAATTTTATACATTTTGTAAACAAAACCATATGTTTTTGAAGCTTTGGCGCAAGAAAAATAAAAACAAAAGAAAATCAAAAGAAACGTTTAAAAGTGAATTTAAAAGTGAGATTTTGTAATTTTAAAAAACAAAATGAGTGATATTAAAGAAAAATTAATTGAGGAAGTACAAAAGCATGATTGCATATATAATTTTCAGTCGCCATTGTACAAAAATTTTTATTTAAAACAAGATTTGTGGACAAAAATTGGAAAAGCCGTCGGCATTACAGGTTGGTACACAAAAGAAATATAAAAACATTAAATGACAGTTCGTGAAGTTGCAGCCGTCGTTTCCATTATGGGCCTGAGAGTCGTTTTTGCTTGAAGTTGCGGTCGTGTTATTTTTCATCCTTTACCGGTCTTAATTATAATTATGATAATTATCAATAAAATATTATCTTTTTAGAAGAATTAAAACTTTAACTGAATTAATTTCATTACTGGAACTCATATTTATTCGTTTGTTATTCAAACAACAATATATATTGTATATTTACCATATTTTCTATTTAATAATTTAAATTCGTAGCAACGAAATTTTATTAAATACATATATTTATTTACCCACACATAAACATATTCCATTTTATGTATGTTTATACGTATAATGGTTACTACAAACATATTTAAATTTATATTTGTTCGATTATAGTGTGCACAAATATAAATGTATTTATTTTCATACATACATACATATATACATAAGTATATGTTCATCCGGTTACTGATTGTAAAGCAATTTTATGCTTCATAAGATTTTTGTATTTTCACCAGAACCTACTTATTTAAATGGCATACCCAAAACAAAAAAAATTCAACAAGAGGACTTGAACAAAAAAAAAAAAAAATGAAATAACAAAACCCTTGGATATTAACTCGAGCGTAAATACCACAAAAATTGTCAATTATCGAAAAAGAACAAAAATGAAACAAAACAAAATATGCATATATACATACATACATATGTATATTGTACATACATGCATACATACATACAGTCATGCTAGTAAATCTGAAATCAGAAATATTTATTATGGTATTTGTGTTAAACATACAAACATACAGAATATGGATGTAACTTTTTCAAATCATTTGAAAATATCAGCCATAGTAATAAATAAATATATTATGTTTGGCATTTCCTGAGAAAATAGTTTGTTTCAGTGGATATCAGTAATTGGATCGAATTATTTATTAAATCTGACTTCAAAAATAATTATGTATCTAACTATGATACCCTCCAACACCACAATTGGTGAATAAGGGATACGTGAGGGATCTAAACCTATTTCCAAAAATATGTTTACCTTTGTTTAAAGCTATTTGATATTGAAATTCAGCAAAATAAAAATGTGAGGCAACGTGCAAAAAAGTATTTTTCAAATGTGCGCTAAGCTGCATACTTATTACCGATAGCTAAAATTTTTAAAATTGAAAAGAATTCGTATATAACTTTCAGCTGAAAATAAGCCGATATTATTCAATTGGCCAAAGCTGGGGACAATTATGTGGGTTCGAACTGATTTCATCAAACCATTGATTTTAAATAATGACTGACTTATTACCGATCGCTAAAATTTTTAAAATTGAAAAGAATTCGTATATAACTTTCAGCTGAAAATAAGCCGATATTGTTCAATTGGCCAAAGCTGGGGACAATTATGTGGGTTCGAACTGATTTCATCAAACCATTGATTTTAAATAATGACTGACTTATTGCCGATCGCTAAAATTTTTAAAACTGAAAAGAATTCGAATATAACTTTTAGCTGAAAATAAGCCGATATTGTTCAATTGGCCAAAGCTGGGGACAATTATGTGGGTTCGAACTGATTTCATCAAACCATTGATTTTAAATAATGACTGACTTATTGCCGATCGCTAAAATTTTTAAAATTGAAAAGAATTCGAATATAACTTTCAGCTGAAAATAAGCCGATATTGTTCAATTGGCCAAAGCTGGGGACAATTATGTGGGTTCGAACTGATTTCATCAAACCATTGATTTTAAATAATGACTGGGCGCTAAATCGGTTCAAAACTTAACTGAAGAGTACCAACGACTAGCAAAAGTCAGCAGACATTTATGTATGCATTATTTTAAAGCCTTGAATGAGAATGAAAATTACCAAAATATTATATGTTAATCAGCTCAATTTGGTAATGGGCCAAATTACAAAGCCGTATTTTGTATGAATCAGTCCATATTTTGTATATCATTATTTTATAAAAATATTTTTGAGTTGAATTTCGATCGGCCTATAATTGGTCATAGCTCCCATAAAATCACTAGTTTTGAAAATCACTTATGGCCGAATTCACAGTCTTTAGTTAGCTAATGGCAAACGCTTAACTAATGATTCCTTATTCGCAATGCTTAGTTTGCCATAAGAATAACAAGTAATAGTTAAACGATAGTTAGTATTTTAGTTTACCAATGGTTAACTAATGACCGAGAATTCGGACATTAAATACTCATACATCTCAACATTTGATATAGCTTCTACATCAAATTCACTTCACAAAAACACTACAGTATGCAGAAATCTCTTATTAACATGGTAATGAAGTTAAAATTTAACAACAATCATACGTTGTCACTTCGAAACTTATCAGAAGTGAGTTCATTGCGAATTCAAAAAGTGCTTATTTTAATACTACGAGGGCGGTTACGAAACTTCTTAGCCTAGGACAGAAAAAGAATAGTTAGTTTCTCAAAAACATATTTATTTTTCAATATAATCTTCTCAAACTTTACACTTAGCCCAACGCTTATCTAGCAATTCTATCTCTGGATTATAATAGTTTTCCTCAAGGCCTTCAAAATAGTGGTTTACAACTGTAATTGCATCTTCATTTGAGGTAAACCGCTTGCTAGCTAGGATTTTTTTAGATTTGGGAACAGGTAAACGTCACTGGGAGCTAAATCAGGAGAATAAGGCAACTCATACTTAAATTCGTTGATTTTAGCCATTGTTAAAACACTCTTGTGCGCTGGTGCGTTGTCTTGATGAAAAATTATTTTTTTTTGTATTTCTCTCGAAGTTTTACATTTAATTGCTTCAAAATGTTGCAATAGTACTCTGAATTTATTGTTTTACCCTTTTGCAGATAGTCAATCAATGAAATACCTTTGAAGTCCCACAAAACTGTTGCCATAACCTTACCAGCCGATTGAATTCTTTGTGCCTTCTTTGGGCCACTTCCTCCAGCTTCAGTCCATTGCTTGGATTGCTCTTTTGTCTCTGGAGTATAGTGGTGGATCCATGTCTCATCAACAGTTATGAAGCGTCGCTTAAAATCCATTTTATTTTTCTTAAAACGATCCAAATAAGAGAATTTTTTATTCTTAAGCATTTTTGGTCGGCTGTTAACAAATGCGGCACCCATCTTGCAGAAAGCTTTTTCATCTGTAGTTCTTCGTGCAAAATTAAATGGACTCGATCAGTTGAGATGTGCATGATTTTAGCTATTACACGCACTTTTATTCGTCGATCATTTAATACCATAACATGCACTTTGGCTACAAATTCTGTAGTATTATTAAAAAAATAATTTTCTGCATAATATAATTTATTTCAATCATCTTAAGCTTAATTAAATTGTATACAAACTTTTCTGAAACTAAGAAGGCTTTTGTGCATTTACAAATTATTTGCATAACATTTTATTGCGGTAAAATAACATTTGTATCTATTTATGAGACTTACATGTGTCGAATTTTATTTCGATACCAAAATTTTTAAAAGATTTTTGATTGTAAAAGTGACATTCGGAAGTGCAAAGTCTATGGGAGTTACTATTAATTACTGACGGATCTGAACCTAATTGTGTAGAGGTTTATAAAACTTATACACATATACAAATTGGGGTGCCCCGATAGACTAGGCGATAGTGTGCCGGACTATCAGTCAGAGGGTTGCGGGTTCGGTTCCCGCCAAAGACTCTGAGTGTTTTCTGCAGACAAGCCAAAAAGCTTCGCAGTTTATTTAAAAAAAAAAAAATATTTATGACCGATAAAGATTTATTTGCGATCACAGCTTTTTGGAAGCTAGTTAAAATAATCATTCGAGCTCAATCAAATTCAAGAGTTATGTAATTATGTAGACCATGTAAATTTAATTGTTGAATTAAAAAAAAAATTATCCTTGAACAAAATCTTGAGTTTTTCGAAACTTAAAAGAAGATATTTCAAAATAAATTTAAATGATATATATATATACGAGTATGTGTTTTGCACTTTCCCTGCGAGTATTCGCGAGTATATGCGAGTATGCGCGCGTATAGACTAATACACAATGGACCAGGAGTACTGAAAACATAATCAATTTCTATAAAAAAAAAACAAGTAAAAAAGTATAGTCGGTCAAGCCCGGCCATATAACACCCTACACCTAGTATATGTATAAAACAGTTTTTCAGAAATGTGCGTTATATGGGAGATATCACTTATTTTGGACCAAAATTTAGTGTCATGGTTTCTGTGTATATACGTGTTAAACTTTATCTCGATAGAAATACTTTTAAAAGATTTATAGAGGTTAAAGTGAACTACGGAGAGGGTCTTACATGAAATTTATTTATGTCAAATTTTATTTGATTACCAACATTTTTAAGAAAGTTATGACCGTTAACGAGATTTTCGGAAGTGGGGCTTATATGGGAGCTACGACTAATTATGGACCGATCATCATAAACTTCTGCCATATTATTTGTATTAAATATTAAATATTATTTCGATACCAACATTTTTGAATGAGTTATGCTCTTTAAAGTGATTTTACGACTCAATATCGACTGATCTTCACAAAATTTTAGATCTGATTTAGCTCCATTTATTACTAATTTGTGGTGAAATTTGTTTGGATACTTGCAGAATTCAAACATTTATTATCGGTAGACCCCAATTTCGGAAGGACATTTTTATGGGGGCCAGGTGAAATAGTGGACCGATTTCCACCAGTTTCAATCCCATCCGTCCTTGGGCTGAAAAAATATTACGTACCAAATTTTATCGAAATATCTTCAAAAGTGCGACCTATACTCTGCGCACAAGCTTTACATGGACAGCCAGCCAGACGGACAGACGGACGGTCGGACATCGTTAAATCGACTCAGATAGTGATTCTGAGCCGATCGGTATACTTTAAGATGGATGTTGGACCAATATTTCTAGGCGTTACAAACATCAGCGCCAATCCAATATACTCTGCCCACTATGGTGGTGTAGGGTATAACTAGTCCATTTAACATTACGATGTCCTAGGACTGGACCATATAATCCAGCTTTGCACAACACGGAACTAGTCCCAAAACTACTCCTTGTTACTACTGCATTGAAAATGAAATGATCAATGAGTGCTTTGCATAGGACCATGATGTAGTCACTACATTTTAGCTACAAATTTTTGCAGGGTTTGCACTCTTTTTTCTATGGTCTACGCAATGCGTACCCTTTTTTTGGACTTCGAAATACATCATCGAAATTTTTGATTTTGCTCATATAACTTGTTTGTAAACCCATATGTCTAGCTGTCTTTAAATATTTAATACACTAGTGATTGTGTTTGCCCTTTATAAAAACAAAATTGTATTCCTACTACATATTATTTTGTTTATTTGGTATATTCGTACATAAACTTTTACCAATACTCATGCATATATACATACATATATTTAGGATAATTGTATAGAGTTTATGCAAACAATATAATGAATAAATAAATAAATTCTTTTCGAGTTCGTTTTTACAAGAACTATTAAATAAACATGAGTTTATGACATAGTAACTTGAGTGTACATATATTTTAAGATGTCACCATGACATTTAGGGCATGTAAAGATGTGAATAGCTAAAATGTGAATAGCTATGTTAAAATTGGATTCAAATATTTCATTAACATTTTATGATTGTGAGGTTATGCAACAAAGTAATTCAACAATACAGGCACAAATATTTTGAAGATCCGTTGAGTATATTTGTTTTTTTTTTAGTACATAAAATAACTATACTATGGTTCAAGCACAGAATCATTGAATAATCTGTGACATTTTTGAGGCTTAATTGTTTCTTTCCATTTTACTTGAAATATATTTAAATTATTTTTTAAACTTAACTAAACTTTGCTAAACAATAAACTACTTAAATAAAATGTCAACAAATATTGCTCAAAATCCATGTCTAGTTGCAAAGTCAGTGACTTGTTAAAATTTTATTTTAAAACATTGATGTTCAAATATAATATAAAATTTATCTTAATTTGCATAATAACTTCAACAACAAAAATAACAAGAACAACAATAACAATAACAACATAATACCAACATGTTGTTATTTACAAGAATTTATTGTTGAATTTTTGTCTGCATCTTTTAAAATTTTGAACTAATTGCCTGACTGGCACTTGTTTGTTTTTGGTAATTAAACATAAATTTTCACAAGTTTTAATAGTCTTAAAAGATAAATGTTTATTTTATCTGTCAAATGTGTCAATCTTTTGTCATTTATTTAAATAATAATAAGTACCATACCGCACATGAAATGTACATACAAACATACGACTACATACATATGTAAATACATTCACACAGCTTTGAACATGAAGCAAAGTTATCGAATCTTTGTATGAATATAATTAAGTCATAAAATAGAAAGTAACAGAATTTTAGAAAATATTTAAAGGACAATAGACATACAAAATTTTGTGTATTAAAATCACTGGTAATATTAAATGCATGTCTTTTAAGAAGCAATCAGCAGCTGATGCAGCAATTTGTTGATATAAAAGGTAACAAATTAATGTATCTTTTAAATATGGCCTTCGGGCAAGGAAGAGTAGGTACATCATTAATTAAATTTATTTTCAGACAAATGAAAACTGATTGAACAGGCTAAACCTACCACCAATATACATAATACAAATTAGTTAATTTTTGTGGTAGAATTGCGTTTTTTTTTGGTTCAATTTCATCCCAATGATGACAATTACAAGAGTTTATTAGGATAAAGTTGGTCTCTTAAATTGACCTAAAAAGGAAACAATGGTTAATTATGGATCGACCGTCATACAATTCTATGGTAAGATTATTCCATTGTTACAACTGATCTGTTTAATATTCGGTTCTGGATTCATGCATGTTATGTATGCTATTTAGATTAAAATATGTGTAGTGATTAGTTCGATTGATCCTATTATTTTTTTGGTTTTTACTATTAGCAATAATTATAGCAAAAAAAATAAAAACAGTAAAAGAACGTGGTCTTCGTATGGCAATGTGCTGAGAAGTGAAAAATCTACATGAGAAACGCCTTCGTATTAAAGTTCTTTCTGCTCAACGGGACAGTAAAAGCTTTTGCTCATTCGTTATTAATCCAAATTATTCATTCGTGCTCTTTTAAGGGATGGCCAAACATTTATAACCCGGTTTATAAAGCTAAACTTTTAGCTAACCTTTATTTCAAGCAAGCGCAATTAGAAGTGTTTTAAAGCTAGATTTACGCGATTGAAATTTTCTTCAAAATTGCTCTTCAAAATGCTTCAAACTCGTGTAAACAGCAAAATTTCTTCATAGTTATTAATAACAATTAAATAAATAAATTTTGAAGAAATTTTCCTGTTTACACGAGTTTGAAGCATTTTGAAGAAAATTTCAATCGTGTAAATCTAGCTTTACGGATCTCCTACTCAAGTTCGTCCATTAGCTAACCTTTTCAGCAATTTATACCGTGCCGATGAATTTCTTACGTGTTGAAAGGTTGCTAATGTAACTCCGATTCCTAAAAAGGTAGAGGCCACCAACGCTGAAAATTATGGGCTATTAGTAATTTGTTCTGCACTTTCTAAAGTTATGGAAAGTATGTTTAATTATCATATTGTCGAATATCTGCAGTTCAACAATTTACTTTTAGCCCGCCAGTACGTTCTACACGCAAAGAAAAAATATAGTTGTGCATGTTTACCACAACTGTTTCAACATTTTTAAAATTGTTTTTAAAATATGTGGAGCGATTCCACTAAGATATATGTAGCATACATTGGCAAATAATATGCAACCATAATATGGTTAAGTTATCATTCACATGATTATATCAATTATATATATGATTATAGCAGTTATGCAATGTTTATGGTGATTAGTTTTATGATGAAAAATTATACCATATTATGTTGTTTTCTATCATAATCAAAGAGCAACAAACTATGATAAATTGATTCATCATAAACATGATTCCAACAAATATATTCGTAATTACTACAATCGTATATATGATTGCAGCAATCATCTGAATCGTAAATTAACCATATTATGGTTACCGCAATCATAAAAATAATTACAGTGACCATAATATTATTGACAAACTTGTAAAAATGTTAACATTGTTGTGGTAAACATGTACAAATATATTTTTTCCCTGTGTGTATTCACCGTTTTGGCGAAAATAAAATGGAGACTATAGATAATTCCAAGGCATTTGATTAGAGGCTGGTATAGTGCGCTTTTATCGAAACTTATTGCTTTTGGTGTTTGTGGCAACTTCTCCCGATTTATATCATACATTCTCATAAATCGAACTTTACTAGTCGTTCTAGTTGGGCTTCGTTCTTTCTCATACTTTATTTCTTATATTTCTAAATGATCGTTTACGTCAAACTTGCAAAACTATCTATTTTTCCTATCTATCCATAGACCAAGCTCTTTGGTAATTGTGGAAATGACGCAAGACATGAATGATACTCTTAACCAAGATCTTGTGACTATTTCTGAAAAAGTCATGGGAATACAGTCACTTTTAACGTAGGTAAGACCCAACATTGTATGTTAACACACAAACGCACGACAGATTATATTGATCCATGAGATTTCAACTTGATATCTGCAGAACGAAACATATTTTTTAAAATGTAAAATAGTGCATGCAAGGCATACAGGAGAGGCGAAGTTGCTTATCGGTGGCAATAAGTAGTATCCAACTCTATTGATTCGTTGGAGCATAACATAAATCTTGTTGTTGTATTTCATTGTTATATCGATACCTACTATAATGGAATGTATTATGCTGACAATAGGAAATTTGTTCCCAAAACCTTTAGTTCTTTACACAAACACGTTCTGCAGTAGGAGCTCATTAACTCGTGGTTGACTGGACAGTGGATCTCACAATACATTACTGGGAAAAATTTGTTTTTAGTTGTACTGTTCGTAAGTGCAATAAACTCCTAAAAAAAAAATATCTTTAAGAGATGTATGCGTATTTTCGGCAGTGGTCCTTTTACGAGATCTATAACCAATTATAGGCTGAACGGCACAAAATTTTATGGGCTGTAACGTTTCTACGTATTTCCGGACAATATGGATAGCGATTCAACTGAGATATAACATACATTAAAAAACCATATCAGTAAAAAGTTTAAAAGTTGTCGCTTTAATGCTGGACTGTTTGTAGAAATCTTCTAGAAGTAGAAATCAAAACAAGTAGATTAAAATCTCTTAATTTTTTCTAAACAATTTTGCCGTCTTCTATAAAACTGAGACTTTCAATTGCAATTATTTGTTGCTGGCAGTTTTTATGTTAATTTTTATCTTAATATCTCTAAGATATTTGTCTGCCTAATATAGATTTTTCGATGTCAAAATTATATTTTTTTTTTTTTTTTTTTTTTTTTTTTTTATAGCCTTTATTTATTTATTTAATCTTCATATAATGAAATGACAATAAGTATTCAAATCTTAATACTAAAAAGAAAATAATAAGCCCAGCCAGTGCTAGACAAAAATTTTATGATACTAAAAAAAAATTTCACATCAACTGATCCAGTCATCTATTTTGCGCTTGAGTTAAAGCAAGGGTATCCCTCCTTCTCAACCGATTATGGCCACTAAAGTTAAGGATGTCTCGTGCAAGTGGGTTTGGGTGGTGTTCAAGTTTGCTGACATACTTTGACGCGTGTTTTGTAAATTCAACTTTTACTGATGGCACGCATAGATCTTTGTGAATTCGAGAATTTTTAACATACCATGGAGCTGCAGTAATTATACGTAGAATTTTATTTTGACCCCTTTGAATTTTTTCAATGTTTGATGCTGAGGCAGTACCCCATAATTGAATTCCATAGCACCAGATTGGCTTTAGAATTGCATTGTACAACAATAGTTTGCAGTCCAACTTTAGTGAAGAATTTCTGCCAATTAGCCAATTAAGTTGCACTGCTTTTAATCTCATCTGTGTAAGTTTCGCTTCAATATGAGACTTCCAAGTTAAACGGCGGTCGAGGTGAATGCCGAGGTATTTGACTTCATTATGTTGAGGAATAATTTGATTATTTATTTTGATGAAGAGCAAGTTTCTTTTCGCAATGTGAAAGTGATATGAATACATTTCTGTTCATTAACCCTGATTTTCCAAAGCTCTAGCCAATTCTCTAGTTTATAAACATAATTCTGCAAATTCTGTGATGCTACTTGGTGGTCCTTATGAACGCTGATAAAGGCTGTATCGTCTGCGAAAGTTGACGTGTGGATTTTGGGGTCTGACGGCATGTCGGAGGCATAAATCAAATATAAAGTAGGACCCAGTATGCTACCCTGTGGCACACCTGTTTCAATTGGCTGAGCGGGGCTTAAAAAATTGCCTTCTTTGATTTTAAATTTGCGACCGTATAAATAGCTTTCCATAAGTTTATGGGTGTTAGCAGGCAGAGTTAATTTTATTTTGTGCATTAAACCGTCATGCCAAACTTTGTCGAACGCTTGGGACACATCAATGAAAAGGGCGGAGCAGTATTTTTTGTCTTCAAACGACCCTCTTATCACATTTACCAATCTGTGTGTTTGTTCGATGGTGCTGTGTTTAGCTCTGAAGCCGAATTCGTTCAGAATTGGAATCAACTTAGTCATTAACAATTTTTCGAACAGTTTAGTAATTGTCGGCAGTAGGCTAATTGGCCTATATGACTCTACTTTGGTGTGATCCTTCCCTGACTTAGGAATCATAGTGATCATAGACACCTTCCAATCTGCAGGATAGTATTCTAGGCGTAAAATAGCATTGAAGATAAAGAGGATAATTCTTCTAGCTACACGAGGTAACTCCACAAGCATTTTATTGCTGATTTTATCCATACCTGGAGCATTTCTAAGGTTCAGAGTACCAATAGCGCTTTGGACATCACCAAAGTTTAGTCTTAGAGATACAGGAGGTCTAATAACGAGTGGTGGCAAATCAGATACGTTATTTGAGTTGTTTTTAGTAAACACATTTCTTAAATGGTTAACAAATAATGTCCCTTTCTCGGAATCATTTCTAGCCCAGTCACCAGTCGGATTTCGCAAAGGAGGTTTTCCTCTCACTGGTCTTTTTAAACCTCTTGCCGCCCTCCATAACGAGTAGTCAGATTGTGGGGTACTATCAAGACCCTCCAAGTAGGATGTAAGTGAAGCCGTTCTTTGGGTTTCTAAGAAATGTCTTAGTATATCTCTGCATACCCGTAGCCTAGCTTTCAGTTCAGGAGACCTGTGAAGTTGCCACTCTCTTCTCATTCTTCTTTTTTCTGATAGGAGATGTTCGAGTTCAGATAAATAAGTTCTGTTTGTCCTATTTCTACATTCAACGTGATAAGTGGAGGCGTGATGCACAGCTCGTCGAAGGTCCTCGGTAAAGTTGCCAATCGACTCATCGATATCGTCGGTAGTTCTCAACACAATATTTTCCGTGCAATTAGAACTTAAATACTTTTTGTATTTTATCCAGCTTACTCGGGTCTTAGTCATGTTTCTAAATGGAGAGCCACACACTTGAGGGAAATGCATTGAAATGATAGTAGGAGAGTGATCTGAGGACAAGTCTAATGAAGGATCCACTTGCATCCATTCTACAGGGATATTTTTCACTACTCCAAAGTCAATAACATCGGGAATCTTCCGTCGGTCCGTCGGCCAGTAGGTGGGATGTCCGCTTGAGAGTACATCTAAGCCCATTTGAGCAATGGTGTTGAAGAGTACGCGACCTTTTGGGGTTACCAGACGTGAACCCCAAAATGTGTGTTTGGCGTTAAAGTCGCCAGCAACTAAAAATCTAGCTCCAAGGGAATTAAAGAAGTTATGGTATTGGTGTTCTTTTATTAAGAATCGAGGCGGAGAATAAATCGATGATAAAACAAATTTGTATTGACAAAATTCAATGCAAATGTTTGTTGCTTGGAGGTAATCCTCACTTATGTTATTCATTAGATAATGTTTTATTCTGTTCTTTATAAGAATTGCCGAACCTCCACAAGCTCTTCCGCGGGGATCTTTAGTATCGTACAACACGTAGTCATTAATTTTGAAGTACCCTGTCGACGTCAAGTGAGTTTCAGCAATCATCATAACATCAATCTGCTTATCCATCAGGAAGTATTCCAGTTCGTTTTTATGTTGGCGGAGGCCGTTCGCGTTCCAAAAACAAATTTTTAAATAAATCATTTCTTTAAAATGGCTTGCAAGATAGTGGATTGCATTTTCAGCATTTCCTGCATCATGGATGTCATGGTGGTCGTAAAAGTGTTCATAGTTTGGACAAGTGTCTGCAAAGTTGTCTCTAGATTGTTGATATGTGGCTCAGAATATTGCGATAAGGTTCCTGCTCCAGACCTGCCATATTAGATTTGACCACGTTTGCGTAAGAAACTTGTCTAGAATTAGGAGCGTTTACGTGAGTAGTTGGTCGTACAATTTGAGGAAAATTCTTACTCGACGTGAAATTAGGTTGTTGAGGATGGTCAGGTAATACTGGCGACTTATTGGTCCTTATGCCCTTCAAATAAGTATAAACTGGACAACCTCTATAATTAGCGGTATGATTTCCTCCACAGTTACTGCATTTTTTTATTTTTAAGTCCGTTTTGGACTTATTACATTGAGCAGTTGCATGTAGTTCCCCACATGCAACACAAACAGACGGCAATTTACAATACGCTTTGGTGTGACCAAATTCTTGACAATTAAGACACTGGACGGGTCCAACACGCTTATGCGGTTCCTCCACGGTAATTCTACGATGCAGAAGATAAATAAGATTGTAAATTGGATGGGACTCGTTTTTCTTTAAGGCAACATCTCCAGGTTCCAATTCTACCCTGAACATGGGCTGAGGAATCTTTTCACGGTTTCTAATATTCACTACGCTCTTGATTTTGAACCCTTTGTCCATTAATCCGTTCTTTATCTCCGCAGGATGAACACATGGGTCTATACCCTTTAGAACGACTTGGAGTCCTTTTGCGCTTTTGAGCTGATAGGTATAGAAATCCCTGGTCTCCCTCTCCAACTGGTTGGACAATTTTCGAAAATCATCTTCCCTATTCACTTGGATCTTTGTCTCGCTGATTTTTCCATGTTTAATTGAGGTTACGCTAAACATGTTCTCACCTATTACAGCAACAATTCCTTGTACCAGTTTATTGGAAGTGGGCTCTCTCAGGTAAATTGGTGGGGGCTTAAACGTCTTTTTCGGTATTTCTGGGTCATCCGTCTGAAGTAGAGCAAATCTGTTTTAATCATTTGGCTTATCACTGCTGACGGTCTTTGGAACTTTATTGGAATTGGAAGACATTTGAGCAGATGTCGGGCTCCTCTGTCGCTTGAGAACGGTGATGTACTTATCCATACCTACTTGTTTTTTGGGTTTGACTGCACTATTTGATGAAGATGATGATTTCTCATCGGATGAGATAACTATATTGGGCGAACAGGAACGGCGCCGTATTTCGGCTTTTGTAGTGAGAAGAGACTCCACGGATTTTCTTAAGGATTCTTCCTCAGAGATCCATAAGTTTTTTCTACTGTAGCTTAGCTCTTTCTCAGAATTACATCTGAGCGGGACACTCATGCAGTTGTTTTGCGATTTTTAAATTACCGAAAAACCACTATTTTTCCACCTATTACGATATCTTTTTATATATATATATATATATTTTTTTTTTTTTTTCACTTATTACAAGTTTTTTTTTTTTTTATTTTTTTTTTCACCTATTACGAAAATTCAGCCGCACTAAAAATAACACGTCCGACCAGTTCAAGCAACACTATGTGAAAATTATATGCTACATCATCCAAATATTTAAATAGCTATTCACGTATATTAAATTTATTAAAGATAGATAAAAAGAGTTTTAAAATAATTCTTCTTTACAATATTTTTAATGCGATTCCTAGCTATTTACTATTTTTGCAAGTTATTAACTCAGTCTCTCTTAATTAAACATTATTGACGACATTAGCAAATAAATTCTTTTTTTTAAGCTGATTTGGCTGTATAAGAAAACCTTTTTATTACTAAACTATAATAGGAATAATTTAATTAATAACAGCTCTAAAACCTTGTAAGTTTATAATGTTGAATACTGCAAATTTTAATTTGCAACGATGCAATATTAAACCCTCAAAAAAAAACATACAACTAGTAGTGTTCTTTATGTATAACAAACTCGGTAAAACATTATTTGTTGAGTTGAGTAATTTAATGAAAAAGCAAACAATAAACACTAATAAACAACATCATTGAAAAACATCATCAGTTTTTTGCCGCCGTACGCACAAACTTCCGTACGTACACCCTCATTGTGGCATCATGTAGCAGAGTTCATGCATGCATGACAGTAACAATAAATAAACATTGTAAGTAAATACTCGTACATATTTGGCATCAACATTCACCATCGAACGAAGAGGCACAAATATTTCCACCTACATTCACGTACAACTAAAATTTATAAACGTAAATGCAATTTTACTTATGGCATACGTAAATACCACTACACTTAGTGTGAAAATTAAGCGTATACAATTCTACAAGACTAAAGAAATTTTAGAGGAATCCAAGAAGAATGAGAAACCTTACATATCTTAAACAACATATTTAAATACCACATATACAGCCATGTCATAGAATTTAATTCCGTTCGGAAGTGGAATTAATTTCGTTTTTTGCTTCTATAGAAAAAGCAAAACGAAAAATTTTTTCGGAATGAAACCACTTTTAATTTGCAATATGGAATTATAACTTTAAGAATTTCTAAGCTTCATTCCGAACAAATTGTTCGTCTTACTTTTCTATAAAAGAAATAACCCGAATTAATTCCACTTCCGAACGGAATTAAATTCTGTGACATGACTGATAGTTAAGTTTTTATACCCACCACAAAAGAGGTTTGTCATTCCGTTTGTAACACATAGAAATATATATATATATTCTGGATTATTTTAAGGTTGTAAGGTGATCTAGACATGTCCGGCCGTCTGTCCATCAGTTGAAGGCACGATAACTTTGCGAAAAAGACTTTGGTTATGTATATACGGTTGTCAGATTATACAATGTTGTCAGATCTAGCAATGTTCTAGCAATGTACTGACATTGAAAAATTGTTAGCAAAAGGTAAATTGTCAATGTTTTTTCTTATAACGTTGGAAGACAAAAATTTTAAGTTCACACGGTTGTTAGAAGTTTTCTGAACATTTTTCAGACAACGTTGTAAGATGTGACAACCGTCTATACAAAGCTTTAGAACAATAAAATTTGTATCGAACATTTTTTGTTTCAATGAAATGTTTGGTATCGAATGGGCAGAATCGGTCCAGTAGGATCCGACTTATAGGACAATCTCGATATTTTTCAAATATTTTTTTCTATTTTCTTTAAATATAATGCAGAAAACAAGGACAAGTCCTGTTGAAAATGATAAGAATCGTTCCACGATTCCTCTGGCACATGCAAATGTCTTTCCGGAATTTGGCTTTAAAGTACATAATTGTCTAAAGAAAAGCGATATTTTGTTTGCATTGGTCCATATTTGAACATATCACCCATACAAAGTAGACTTCCGATAATCACAATTAACCCGCATATAGTCATACCGAATTTCATTGTGGTAGACTCATAACAGGTCATAGCCCCTATATTAGGACTACTTCCGAAAAACTCAATAACATGCGTAAATATCTTACAAATAAGAATAAATATTATTTTATTTGAACTGTTAATTTTTGATATTTATTTAGTTGGGCTCGAGTTCATTAAATTTAATTTGCATTAAATTATTTTTACTGAAGGTAGGAATTGTTTTACAACTTGAAAATTTTTTTTTTTATCTTGCAAATATTTATATTGAACCAAAATTTTACAAGGATCAATAATATGTAATATGTACTCTTGGATATTGTGAAAATAAATCCCGAATAGCATAGCTCCCATATAAAAATCACTTCCGAGAAAAACTGGAATACCTATAAAATTCCTATATATATCGTTATTGAGGTGAAATTCAACCAAAATAATCATCAAACTCAAAGATATAATGGCACAATATTTTATGACCATTGCCCCATAATAGGTGATAGCTCAAATGTGAGGAATAAATAAAATAACTCGTATAAATGTCGTTTTCGATACTCAAATTTCAAGTATCAAAAAATTACACTATTGGTATATTAATGGTGGCTATATAAGATTTGGCACAGTCGAGTATAAACACTTAATAGATTCAAATATATTTGTGAAGAATTTGAAACAACCTCTAAAAACCTGACTGTAGTCCGTATATAAAGCCCACTTCTGAAAATCAATTTAACACAAAATTGAACCAAAATAAAATACATCGAGATACCTTATAAAATTCTAAGTCTATCGTTTAATTACAATTAAAACACGATTGGGCCTAAACGAGGAAAGAATTTTACACAAATACCTATAGTTGTTGTAAATAGTAATGTCCAAAAATTAACACAATGCACTGGTAAAAAGAAATGACAAATTTTGTTCGAACTCATGACTGTACATATGTTGTAATCGACAACATTAAAATGTATGAATCAAGAACTTAAGTAAATTGCCAAAATTAACCAGATCGCGTATATGTAATTTTTTTTTTGATGCACAGAAATCAATATTTGTTTTATATTGGTTGTGGGTATAAAATATTCAGCAAATACGAATATAACACTCTTAATTGTTATACCTACATAAGAGTTGCTCCATTAATAAAATTAAGTGACTTGTATGTTGACTTTTTTAATCAACTGTACTGGTATAAAAAAGCCAGCATAAAGAGTCAACATTTGCTAAATAAATAGCAGCACACAAAAACCTAAACAAATGCACACATACACAGATCTGTATTTAAACGCACTTTTACAACATCATTTTGAGGCATCATAATTTCATCATATACCAACTTTTTTCCTTCTTTTCCTTTTAAGTAACCACCACACCCACACATTAACTAACATCGTGGAAGGTTTTATATAAATTTAATTTTCATTTCACACCTTAAATACTTGTACATCATAAATGTAGGACTTTTGTGGCGATATACGAGTGTGTGTTTCTAAATTAGACTGGTTCGTATTCATAAATTTGTGATCTAGACCCTAGAAATGCATTTTTATAGAACAAGTAAAAAAGTATAGTCGGTCAATAATACACCCAGTATATGTATAAAACAGTTTTTCAGAAATGGGCGTTATATGGAAGATATAACCTATTGTGGACCGATCATCCAAAAATTTACTGACATTATTTCTGTGAATATAAATATTATATGTGTTAAACTTTATCTAGATATAAATACTTTTAAATGATTTATGGATGTTAATGTGAATTACGTATATGGAAGTTTCGACTAATTATGGACCGACCATTATAAAATTAGGTGTCATCATTTCTGTATATAAGAAACTTATTTGTGTCGAATTTTATTTGGATACCAACATTTTTAAAAAATTTATAATCGTTAAAGTGTTTTTCGAAAGTGGGGTTATATGTAAGCTACGACTAATTATAGACCGATCACAAGAAAATGGTACCGTATTGTTTGTATACATATGAAATACATGTGCGTTAAATATTATTTGAATACCAACATTTTCGAGTGAGCTATTCTCGTTAAAGTGATTTTCGGAAGTGGGCCTTATATGGGAGCTACGAGTAATTATTTGCCGATCTGCACAAAATTTGTAGATGCGATTTGGCTTAATTTACCACTCATTTGTGATGAAATTTGTTTGGATAATTGCATAATTCAAACATTTATGATCGGTAAACCCCAATTTCGGGTGGACATTTGTATGGGGGCCAGGTGAAATAATAGAAAGATTTCCACCAGTTTCAATCCCGTCCATCCTTGGGCCGAAAAAGTATCACGTACTAAATTTTATCGAAATATCTTCAAAATGCGATCTGTACTCTGCGCACAAGCTTTACATGGACAGCCAGTCAGCCAGCCTGACGGACGGACGGACATCGTTAAATTGACTCAGAAAGTGATTCTGGGTCGATCGGTATATTTTAAGGTGGGTGTTGGACCAATATTTCTGGGTGTTACAAACATCAGCACAAATCCAATATATCCTCCCCACTATGGTGGTGTAGGGTATAAATATATGCAACAAATTAGTATAATTGCTTCATTATTAACTAATACCATAGTTTAGATAGCTTAAATAGGCTATACATAAATAAGGAGGAGTAACACATTTGGGCTTTGCAAAGCGCAGTAAAACTAATAAGAAAGTATAGTCGGTGAAACGCGGCTATATAATAAACTATACCAAGTATATAAGCAGAAACTGTTTTTAAGAAATGGGAGCTTATATGGTAACTATGACTAATTACATTTCGTTAGTTAAAACGCAAACGGCCCTAACTAACAAAAAAATCCAAAATCGGGTTTTTGGTAAAAAACAAATCTACAAAACACATTTGGACTTATTTGACCAAAATTACCAATTTTATTAACGAAAAACAAACGGTCCTTTCTACAAAAGCATGTATTTCATGCACAAACACCTAATTGATTGTTTGTATAGACAACATTGTAAGTTGACAAAAAATTGACAGATTCTACCGTCGAACAATTTATTTATATAGAGAAATAAATTATTTGTAACAGCTTAACACATAATCAGGGTTTTGTTAACTACTTTGTATAGACATGCAAGCAGTGAAGCTTTTACACCAGTCTAAAGCTAACTCGTCTTATTATATAATGATTTTACCATTTACAATGCAGTTAATCACGAGTCTGGCAATTATATTTGAAATGAAACTGAGGGAAATCTGGTTTCATCCACGTTTACTACAATTATTATTAAACATTTGAGAAATTCAGTTGAACAGTTTCCTTAAAATTCACCACATCATTATCTATTCAGATAGTTGTTTTTATCTCAAAACATAAATGTCGTCCTGACAGTACCATAGAGCACAAATACTTGGTGGTTGGTCAGACGCAAATGGAAGGCGACTCTAGGCACTCTCTTATTGAAAAAATGATTACGAATAAAGAAATATACCTGCTATTTGAATATGTTTACTTGGTAAAAGCTGCTCGCAAAGCCCCTTTTTCTCTAAAAGTTCACCACTTAAATCACAATTACTTCTTTGACTATGAATCTGTCCCTAAGCGATATAAATCTATAAGACCAGGTATAATATGAAATGTATTTCTGTAAAATCTACTGAATCTAAAAAGTATATTTTTTTTTTAATGACAAAAATCCGGGGAGCCCACTTTCAATATGATACGTGCACTGGCATACGAACAAACAGGCACTATTTATATTAAACGAAATCGTTACCGTTTTATTTCCGATATTGCACGAAGAAAGATTAAAAGTTTCTAAAAAGGAAGTGTCAACATCTGCAGGATTTAAAATCACTACTTCCAAAAGATTGACATTATTTCTATGATAGCATACCCTTGGAAATTAATTAATACTTTTCTTTATTCCAATTCTTCTTTATTCCAAGAGGTGCACTTGATTAAAAATAAATAAAAAGCGTTTTCCTAATAAATCAAAAATACAATTGATCTACTTTGTATTAATGTGTAGATAGGGCCTTTGGTTTCATTAAATTAGAGTACCAAAGGACTTAACTAACAAGGCTTTTTAAATATTTTAAAATTTTATTTTATTTTATTTTGCATGAATTCAAATTCGCACACCTTTTTTTTATAATAGATACTGGTAAAAATCATACTGATCGAAACTATAAATTTTTCAAAATGTTTGATAGGGCCGTTTGCGTTTTAGCTAATGATTTGTATTTACATATGAAACTTATTTGTATAAAATATTATTTAGATGCCAATATTTTCAAGAGATTTATGCTCGCTAAAATCACTGCTGGAAGCACGCTCTATATGGGAGCTAGGGTCAATTATTAATCGACCTGGACAAAATTTATAAGTATGATTAGGTTTTATTTGGAAACGTGTATGAGACATTTAAAAGCGATAAAATCCTATTTTTGAGGGAGATTTGTATGGTGGCTATGACCGATTTCAACCAAGTTCAATTACAATTAACAAACCCTATATATACTTCACACTATGGCGGTGTAGAATGAAAATATCTGACTGAAGTTTCTACAGATATATTTGATTTAATTCAACAAACTAACTTTAGATGTATATATTGAAATTATTTTTACCAATAAGAAACATACAAAAAAAATCTAGCTGCACGAGTTTTGCTTGAAGCTACAGTATATTTTTTTCTACGACCAATATTTGCATGTGTTACAAACGCAATGACATGCATACATAATATACCCTCCATCTTTTAGGTGTTGGATATAAAAACTTGTAAAAATAGAAAAACTAACAAATTAATTTTCCCAGCATATATACCATATAAAATGTAAATTCATTTACAAGTAGATTAGCAATATTTAATTAGAAAATACCTAATAAAGCATAGTTCCCTTAAAATCCGGTGCATGATGTTTATGTAACAATAGTTTTGAACCAAACATATAAACTCAGTTATTAATATTTAAGAAAAGCTAAAAGAAGAGACTGAGATTAATTTTCTTTTACAAAAATCCTGGCTTTTGTTATAATGCATATCATTAATTATTCCACAACAATACGTTTCACCTGCGCTGTATAGTTATTTCAAATAGCTGAATGTCACTGCTACTCCGCGACAATTTCGGCAAAAGGTGTATTTACTGATTTATTTCCATAACATGTATGCTACGGTCTGTATTTGCTTTTATTGTTTTATAACATCAATTAGACTACATTTTGGAAGCTTAATTTTCAAGGAATTTGTGCACGATTTTTATTCTGTTTTGATTTTTCATTGATCAGCCCTCGTATACAAATCGAGAAAAGCCACTAGGCTTATGTATTGTGGCCGGTTTGTATGCTTTTTACAACACATAGAACATTCGTGACAATTTCATCAGTTTTAGTCAAAAAGTTTTTTGTCCTTTCATTTCCTTTGAATAAATATGTTACACACTTCAACAGATGACTTAACGGGTCTTCCTCAACTTCATTAGAATATTTCTTTAAAAGGTTTCTTTTCAGACTGTATGTCCTTGCAAATTTATCCATAACACAATTTATATTTTTTTAATATTTTAATAAAATACATTTTGTTACGTTTTTAGATATTAAAAACGGTGGCTATTTCTGTTTATACACCAATCATAATTTCTAGATGGTTCGAAGCTCAGATTTTTTGACTGCAAGTTTAGAATGTTCGTGTCTAGAATGTTCAGCCAAAGCCGTTAAAAAATTAATGTTGACAAAGCTCTCAGCTATGTTTATAACAGAGTGTTATCAACAATGTTTATAAATAGAAACTTCTATTTTTGTATGTTAATAAACATGCTGTAAGTTGACACCGGCCTTTGAATTTAAATTGAAATATAATTTCGTAACAATATAATGCTAATAACAACCACTTCAATTTCCATTTTCAATAATTTCTTTTAAGAGACTTATTTTGTTTTCTTGTTAGCTTTAATTATTATCTACAAAACCAATAGAAACATACAATACAATTGTATTATTGTCGTATGGGCCTCTATTCAGAGGTCCCTTTAAAGATACTTAGAAAAACAAGATCAGGATTTAAGAAAGCTACATTCTTCGACACGCAAGGAGCAAAAACTACAGTAAAACGTTCTTTCTAATAATCTAATATTCGCCAATATCATATTCCAAAGTTCCAAATGTTCCTCAAAGCCATCAACCATATAAAGTTATATTGAACGAATATTGTCCTTTCTCTATGGACGTTTAATGTTTCAAAATAATCCTGTTTAGAAGTTAAATATATTACGATAGCAAACTACAGAATCTTGCAGTTTTTCAACAATAGTTTTGGCTATAAGACATTGAGAGCATTTCACCTTGTTATTGTGCCGAGCTGGCGAAAACTGGATTGCGCTTTGGAGGATACCAGGTATTCGATTGTTGTTTGAGTTGCACAAAAAGCTTTAGGTTAGCCAGAGTGGATTTTATTTAACCGCTTTCATCAATTAATATCTGAATAGAAAATATAGAAGTTGTAATTCCTTTTTATATCCACCACCAAAAAAATGGTGGGTATATTAAGTTTATCATTTCATTTGTAACACTTCAATATATTGGTCGTAGAACCAAAAAGTCGCTCTAGCTATGTCCGTTCGTCTATTGAGAGCATGCTAGAGCTGTGAATAATGGACTTAAAGTAATAAAGTTTTTCATAACAATTCTTTCTTCAATTGAAATTTGATGTATTGAAAATGAGAAAAACCGGTCCAGTAGAACCGATTAATAGTCCTAACTTTCAGACAAAATTGATATTTTTCAAAAACGTTTGGCTATTTTCTTTAAATATATTGTAAATAATATCATGAACATATTGCACATATTAATTCAATTAGAAAAGACAAGTTTTGTTGAATATGATAAAAATCATTCCGTAATTTATCATAGCCCCCATTAAATTTTTATTTTCCAGGAATATGTCTTTATGGTACAGAAAAGCAATATTCATACACAACTTAACAAAAAAAAAAATAATATAAAACCGAATTTGTTTGGAATCGGTCCAAATTTGATTATAGCCTCCATATAAAATCCACTTTATATCAGGTTAAAATTCGAGATATTGTATATAGGTTCGGACCACTTCCGAAAATCACTTAAATACGCATAAATTTCATCTATCTTATAAATATCGATATCAAAGCAATATTTTACACATTAATATCTGAAAAATCGACCGTTATTTAAAAACAATTGAAACACGATAGGGCCAAAACGAGGTGTCCATGATATAATTTACAACAAATAGTTATTGTCAATCGCTTAGATAGAAATATGCGAAAGAACTTTGTTTGCTTTCGCTGACATTAAAGTGTATGAATCTAGAATCTAGAGTCAAATTTCCATAAAATATTGTTGATGGATATAAATATAAGATCTGACACACTCTTACTTGTTAATTTTGAATCGGTCTAATGTATATCCGACATGTATAGCAGAATTTTGCAAGTGTGTGTGTGGTTTTTATTCTCCTTGAGTTTAGAGCTTCATGCTTTATTTACTTTCAGCTGGCACAGTTTATTAAACATAAATACAAAGAGATGCTTGACAGCAACTTCCTCATACACTTGCAACCACATTCACACACACATACACACACTCATACATAACATTATTTCCTATTCATGCAACAAAACAAAAGGAGTGAAGAAAAATATGAGAAAGAAAAAACTAAAAGTTTTTCTTTTCATAACCAACGTCGTTTCTCTTGCTTTCTTATTATAAAGTTAAAATATCGAAAGAAAGAGATATATAAATTTTGAAACCTTTAGTATTTTATATGGAAGTTCATTAAGGTAAATGGGTTAAAAGCGTTGCATTTATCTAATGTAAAAGTAGTATATATAAGTATGCAGTTATATATATATATATATATATATATTCACATGTAAGCGTTTATATTTATGAGAATTTGTGTGATTATACGTTCCCAGCATACCATTCTAGGAGCGCTCCGAAAAAGGAGTCAGAAAAGAGTCCAACTAAAAAGCATTTTCGGAGCGAAAGAAAAATTTGCTTAAAAAATTAATTTTTTTTCCCAATTTTATATATTTTATTTAAATGAATTCCATTTTATTTTCTTTTACTGTAAATACAATTTATTTAATTGTTTTCCATTTCTAATTTAGTTTATTTGTAAACTAAATTTTTGTTTAAGTAAAAACAATTTAAAAAAATAATAATAAATGTGAACTTTTAATTTTTTGTATTTAAAATTGCAATGGCTCTTTTCTGACATGATGTAAGAGCTCTTTCTGAGCCCAAACAACCCTCATCAAAGACTATTTTCTGCCATTATATGGGAGCTCTTTCAGAGCCCAAAAAACCCTCATAAAAGACAATTTTCTGACATTATCTAAAAGCTCTTTCTGACGGACCATTTTCGAATGTAATGACCTTCTTTTCTGAAGGTTTTCGAAGAAATAATGATTGTTTTTTCGGCTCATAAAGAGCATGAACGCTCCGGAAAAGTTGTCAGAAAAGACTCTTTTCGAACTCGTATGACTTGCTGGGTTACATTACTGAATAATTAATGATAGAAATACACATAGATTAAACCTGAGGTTGCTTAATTCAACACATAAATTTATAAAGGAAAGTGTTTGCTTGTATCTTAATTCGATTTTAAATATGATGATTTGTTTAAAATTAAGACTAAAATATTAAAAACATTTCAAATTTATTATATGTAGATATATTTGTTATCTACAACACTTGCACACTAGCCAAAATGCCAAACAAATTTTTCTGATTTTTTACTCGAATTTCGTTTGACAAATAAATTTGTTTGTAAAGTACAAGAAAACGAAACTATGGGCAATGACAAGAACAATGACAAAAAAAATATGCAAAAAATATTTCATACCCGTACCTTTTGCTTTCATCTCTATTTTACTATCTGCACAATTCCCAGTATTGTTTTACATCTTTTACACTTTGGAAATTCAACAAACAGTAACACAATTTATGAGGACGACAGTTAGAGTGTCAACTCCATTGTGACATGTAAGTTTTTCTGTCGGTCCATTTTTTTTTTCTTTTTGTTTTTTGGTATATTCTAGTTTTTTATGTGACCACAATTTGTGGTAACTTTCATTTGGGGGGTTTTCAAGTTTCATTGTTGCCTTGCAAACAGTAGCAAATGTTGTGCCATGTTGTTTGTTGGCTACGGTTTGGGTTGAACTTTTGCCCAACCATAGAATTTGTAATACAGCACAAGAAAAAAAAAACAGACACATTCTTAATCACACCCAGTAATGGAACAATGTAGGAGCAAAATAAACTAACAAACATTTCCCACAAGTGTTGCTTGAGCTCATTCGTTCGTACCTTCCTTCAATGATGCTGCAAAAGGAGTTTTCCTATTGTTATGTTCTTCTTCATATTTTCGGACAAAAAACCAAGAACACGAGCCAGTAGTGGGAGTTGTAACAGAAGTGTGTAATTTTGCTCTTCTTGTTTAAAATTACGTGACAAATACTTGGGCAAAAAATAACTTTAAAGTTCAATTTTTTTTTGCTCATCGTTCAATTACTGCTAAAGTTGGAAATATTTTTGCTACAACTATTCTCACGCCTGGCTTCATTCAAAACTATAAAACGTTTTTGTTTGGTATTTTACGACTTGTGAGTGTGCAGCATATTCACTTAAATAAACACTTACGCACATTTTTTTGTGGTTTCATATTTTTATACAGTGGCGACATAATTAAGAAAAGTTTTTAAAATTGTTTGTATTATTAATAAAATCATGATTTTAAAATTGCTAAAATCAAATTTTTGTTTTTTTTAATTTTCTTGCCATTTATTGAAGCATTATTTTTAAAAGTTTTTCAATCTTAAACTAAAATATATGGCATTCCAATTAGAAATTTTCCAGTCCTGTTACGTCATCATCTTTATATTCAGTAAGGAAAGGAGAGGCTCAGACCGCAACAAGTCACCAAATTAACAGCTTTACGAGGGCAGCTCGGAAACTTCTTAGCCTAGCACAGAAAGAGAATAATTAGTTTTTCAAAACATTTCTACTTTTCAATATAATCTCATGAAGCTTTAATACACTTAGTCCAACGCTTATCTAGCAATTCTATCCCTGGATTATAATAGTTTTCCTCAAGGCCTTCAAAATAGTGGTTTAGAACTGTTATTGCATCTTTATTTGAGGTAAAACGCTTGCCAGCTAGGAATTTTTAATATTTGGGAACAGGTAAAGGTCACTATTAGCTAAATGAGGAGAATTAAGTGAGTCCAGCAACTCGTATTTGAATTCGGTGATTTTAACTATTGTCAAAACACTCTTGATGTAAAATAATTTTTTTGTGTTTTAAGCCAAAACGGTTTTCTCGAATTTTTACATTTAATTGATCCAATATGTTGCAATAGTATTCTGAATTTATTGTTTTACCCTTTTGCAGATAGTCAATCAATTTTAAGTCCCAAAAACCGTTGATATAACCTTACCAGCCGATTGAATTGGTTTTGCCTCCTTTGGGACACTTCCTCCAGCTACAGTCTATTGCTTGGATTGTTCTTTTATCTCTGGAGTATAGTTGTGGATCCACGTCTTATCCACAGTTGTGAAACGACGCTTAAAATCCATTTTATTTTTCTTAAAACGATTCAAGCAAGCTTGAGAAAATTTTATTCTTATGCGTTTTTGGTCGACTGTTAGCAAACGACAGCGGCACCCATCTTGCAGAAAGCTTTTTCATCTGTAGTTCTTCATGCAAAATTAAATGGACTCGATCGTACATGTACTGTGACTACAATTTCGGTTGTTGTTGCTGTTTTTGGACGTCCACTACGTGGTTCATCCTCAATGCTTGTACAACCACGTTTAAATTCAGCAACCCAATTGTTTACTGTTGCATATGAAGGAGCACTTTTACCAACACATTCATCATATCATTATGAATTTCTTGTCCCGATAAATCTTTTTTATTTAAATATTTAATGACACCTTAAATTTCTAATTTTTCCATTGTAAAAAAATCGTGTATGCGTCTTTTTTGAACACCTGTTTCTGTACGAAGGAGTTGCCAGCTCGAAAAGAAATTTAACATGTGTTCATAGCAGAGACGGAAGTTTTCAAAACACGTAACCTTTTTCTATTTATACAGCGCTTTCTTTTCTAGGCTAAGAAGTTTCCGAACCGCCCTCGTACGTTACATGATACCTAAGCCTTATCAAATAATTTGCTGTCACGAAACGTGTGCTTATGCAGAACAAAAATTTAAAACGAAAATAACTATTTGCAACATTAGATATTTATAAGAAAACAAATACTAGGAAATGCTTAACTTTTTTAAAATGAAAATAACATTTAAAATATCACGGTTATTTGCATATTTAACAAAAGCGCAAATAAATTTGTATTGTTGGTTAAACGGAAACCCAACAATATCGATTGAATATAATAATGAAATGCACTGCTATAGATTTGCTTAAATTATCTATTTATTCATTAATGTCACATGTAAGATTTCTTAAGATTTCGACGAAATTCTTGAAATAGTTGAGATTTAATCTGAGTTAAATGTAACACAAGTGATAACTTTTTGATTTAGCTTTAAAATAAAAATTAAATAGATAAAACTCCAAACAGTGTAAAGGTAGTTAATTCAATCAATCAAACAATTCTACAGGAAATCAATTAAGGCAGTTAAGTTAATGTAACAGATTCATATCTGATACAATAAGATTAAGGAAGGGATTGCAATCATTATCTTAATTTGAAAAACAATACCAGTTAAGAGGTTTCCAAATGCGACCATCGATTTTTTTTAACATTAACGTATTATACTCCTAAACGGCTAAACCAACTCTATTGAAATTTAGAATGCATACAATCCATAGACTATCAACTGGTTTCTACATTTCCAAAATAAGTGGAAGTGAAATTTTCATTCAGTTTGGGTCATAATTTTATTGCAAATGATTTGAAAAATAAAATATAATTTTCAGTTTGATTCATCATAGAATAAAAGTTTCACTCGTATTCTAGAACGCCGTGAAATTTTCTATGCGGAATTTAAAACGATTTCAGTTTCACTTCGTAGTTGAATATTGAACATAGGCGTATCTATTTTTTCTAGTTCAAGACCAGGAAGGTATTAAATTGGGAAAACCCATTTTATTAAAATTTGGAACGTATGTAGATAGATCCACTCTTTAAAGCGTCAATGGGATAAAAACGGGCAAAACGCGAAATACTTATAAATGATTGCATTCAGAGTTTCAATTTTAAATACTGACATATTAAAAGACAAATAAAACAAGTAAGAAAGTATAGTCGGTCAAGCCCGACCATATAATACCCTACATCCAGTATATGTATAAAACAGTTTTTCAGAAATGGGCGTTATATGGGAGATATAACCTATTGTGGACCGATCATCCAAAAATTTAGTGTCATGATGTCTGTGAATATAAGTATTATATGTGTTAAAGTTTATCTCGATATAAAAACTTTTAAAAGATTTATGGAGCTTTAAGTGAATTACGGAGAGGGTCTTATATGGAAGTTTCGCCTTCACAATAAAATTTAACCCTATTATTTGCATATATATGAAATAAATTTGCGTTCAATATTAATTGGATACCGACAATTTTGAGCGAGTTATTCTCTTTAAAGTGATTTTCGGGAGTGGGCTTTATATTGGAGCTACTTGTACTTATGGACCAATCTGCACAAAATTTATAAATGTGATTTGGCTTCATTTACCACTAATTTTTGATGAAATATGTGTGGATACTTACATAATTCAAACATTTATGATCGGTAAACCCCAATTTCGGGAGGACATTTGTATGGGGGCCAGGTGAAATAATGGACCGTTTTACAACAGTGTCAGTTTCCATCCATCCGAGGGCCAAAAAAATATCAGGTACCAAATTTTATCGAAATCATCAAAATTGCGACCTGTACTCTGTGCAGAAGCTTTACATGGACAGCCAGCCAAGCCACGAGACGGACGGACGGACAGACGAACAGACGGACATCGTTAAATCAACTCAGAAAGTGATTCTTAGTCGATCGGTATACTTTTAGGTAGGTGTTGGATCAATATTTCTAGGCGTTACAAATATCAGCACAAATCCAATATACCCTCCCCACTATGGTGGTGTAGGGTATAATGAAGCCCAATTACTTCTACAAATTGTGTGCAAATCGGTCTATAATAACTCATAGCTCAAATATAAGGCCAATTTTTGAAAATCAGTTCAAGAGCATAACTGTCATTCTGCCAAATTTTATGACGATCGGTCCATATAAGGCCCACTTCCGAAAATCACTTTAGATACCATAAATCTCTTGTAAAATTCAACACAAATAAGTTTCATAAATACAAATGTCGTTTCATCTAATTTATTTTAAAGACCGGTCTATAAATAGTCAGATTTGTGTTTATAACGAGATGCAATTTAATGTATATATGGCCAGAAGTGATGCTAATAAATTTTATGATGGTCGGTTCATAATCCATAAGGAGCGCCTATTTCTAAACACTTGTTTTAGCTCATATACTCGGTGTAGGATATTATATGAAGTTGCTTGACCGACTATTAAAAAACTAAAAAAAATTAGTTACCAAATGAATGTGGGCAAAATGTATTTAAAGAAAATTGCAATACATTTTGGAAAAATATCAACTGATTGGGAGGTTGTTCACATTTTGGTTCATAACTCAATAACTTTTGGTCATAACTGACCAATTTTGTCCATTTCAAATACCAAACTGCTCTGATCAATATAGAATATTTTAGAAAAAAATATATTACCTTTCGACCTTCCTTGGAGGCCCTATGGTGTCTACACATCACATTTGGCAAATATTTGCAGAAAAAGACGTAACTACTAAATAACATAAATTTAAACTCTTTTATTTATTTAAAAAAAACTTTTCTTGTTTAGGCCAAAGCACAACAAATATGTAGTTTTTATTTATTTGATGCTGTTTGATCTTGCAAAACTCTTGTAAAAGTAAACAAGTGCTAAAACAAGTGGTTACGTTGTTTTCAGTAAATATTTGCCAAATGTGACCGTAGCTTTAGAATATTATAAAGACCCTAAATATTTCGATAAATGTTTAATATATAACACAAGCCTAACTGCCGTATTTATAAAAAGTAAAGTAGGCTTGAAGTGTGCTTTAAGAAAAAATTTTCATACAAAATTTTCTTAAAGTACACTTGAAGTAGCTATACTTTAATGTTTTATAAATACGGCAGTAAATGTTTAAATCAAAAGTTTCTGCAAAACATGATATTTCCAGTGTGCTCTAATACAATGTAAGTTCTAAGAAAACAATGCTAAAATCTTACATTACGAAATTTTATTAGGTGTATAACTTAAAAATACGGGATTCATAACAGATGGCGTAGCTTTTAAACTCGGTATTTATATTTCCAGAATTTGCCCCGTCCGACTGTTCTCGATGCAGAACGACTTCAGCGCTTATTTTGCAGTAGATTTACTTTCAATATATTTATGTTGTACAAATATTTCAAAATAAAAGCTAAAATTTTTAATAAATTCCGCATTTTGAAGTTATATATCCAATAACAAGATTTATTTATCTGTTTCACTACAAATACATACATACTTACAGATTATTTACAAACAAAAATCAAATTCCTTTGTTGCATACTACTGACAATGTTATAACCAAATGAGAATAATATGTATTCGTACGTTTTCATGCAACAAAGTTTCGTTTTAGCTTTTGTAAATATTATCAGCAAAAAATAAAAAAATCAGTAATAAAAAACCCAATAGAAGTATTCTTGCACCATATTTTCTAATATTTCCTCACTCCAACAATCTATTTTTTTTTTTCGGAGAAATGTTTCCCTACTTTAGGCTATAAATTGAATTTATGTAAAATACAGACATTAGTATGTACGTTACCAAATATTGTTATGCAATAACTTCCACCTTTAGAAACCCCTTCAGGTTGTGTTGATTAGTTAAATTTAAATGAATTTATACTCGTATGAGAAATATCTACATATTGTAGGTATGCATGGTGTACATGGGTATAAAGAACATACAGTAATGGAAACAAATTAAGAACGATATTTTCATCTATAATTACGTGAAGAGAAAAACTTTAAGAAGTAACCAAAACTATTCTTTAATTACCAATTAAGCTATACACCAAAGAGCGTTAGATATATTGAATTTCAGTAAAACGTGTCATATGGATATCTGTCATATCGTGTCATAGGATATCTATTCTTAATATTTTATTAAATTAGCAATTTTTACAACATATTTTAATCAGAGACAGATTTTCGTTACCAAAATAAGAAAATATTGTCAAAATATATAAAAAAAAGAGGCAAAACAAATGAATAATGTTGGACAAATTTGATGTTTTTAACAAAAAACAAAAAAAAAAACAAGTAAGAAAGTATAGTCGGTCAAGCCCGACCATATAATACCCTAGACCTCGCATATGTAAATATAAAAAAGTTTTTCAGAAATGGGCGTTATATGGGAGATATAATTTATTGTGGACCGATTATCCAAAAATTTAGTGTCATGATTTCTGTGAATATAAATATTGTATGTGTTAAACTTTATCTCGATATAAATACTTTTAAAAGATTTATGGAGCTTTAAGTGAATTACGGAGAGGGTCTTATATGGAAGTTTCGCCTAATTATGGACCGCTCACAATAAAATTTAACCCTATTATTTGCATATATATGAAATATATTTGCGTTCAATATTAATTGGATACCGACATTTTTAAAAGAGTTATGCTAGTTTAAGTGATTTTCGGAAGTGGGCCTTATATGGGAGCTACGACTAATTATGGACCGATCTTCATGAAATTTGTAGATGTGCGTTAGCTTCATTTACTACTCATTTGTGGTAAATTTTGTTTGCATACTTGCATGATCCAAAGATTTATGACCGGAAACCCCCAATTTCGGGAGGACATTTGTATGGGGGCTAGGTGAAATAATGAACCGATTTCCACCACTTTCAATCCCATCCATCGTTGGGCCGAAAAAATAATACGTACCAAATTTTATCGAAATATCTTTACAATTGCGACCTGTACTCTGCGCACTATTGTGGTGTAGGGTATAAAATAATACATAAGAATACCGAGTGTTCATTTAAATTGTTTCTGTCAACATATAAATAAATAAAGTCTCGTTGTATTTTCTTCAAACTACTTGGCGCTTTTAATTTGCCATTAAAAGGCAGGAAGGAATTATTTAAAGGAAATAAACCACCGTTTTTAAAAAGGAAAAATGCAGCATTATTAAAAGAAAAACAACAAAATCTGCATCAGAAAATTTGTTAAATATTATTTGTGCTAAAAACAATCAACTATATTGATTTTAAGGATCAAGTCAAAAAAGTATTTTATTTCTTTAGATCTGAAAGAAATTGACATAAAAACCTTTTCTACATTAAAATTAACCCTCCGATGAGTGAGAAGGTGAGAAGGGACCTTTTTGCCTTTTCAAATTGAAATTACTCCTACTTCGGCCACTACAACCCCCCAAGTTACCCTGTATTCTAAAAGTATTTTGTTGCGCATCAAGCCGATCGGATCATTACTTTAGGAGTTATTGAGGTTTTAGTGAGAATAGTACGCGGACGTGTGAATAGGTCCGTATGGACCTTGTACTGAATTTCACTAATAAATGCATGTTTTTGGGCATCATTATAATTTTTTTATTGTTTCAACACATAATTTACTTGTTCTGAACACAAAGACCTAACCTCAAAGACATTAGGGATGATGATAAAAACAAAAAATTCTAAGAAAAATTCGAAGACATGAACTTTATTGCTTTCAAGGAAAGGCACAATATTCTAATTTTATACTACTAGCAATAAACCAGTTCTTAGAATCTTTGAGTTAAAAAAATTTAAAAAATTATTTTTGTATGTAGAATTTGTTTATATGAAAAAAACATGATTTACAAAAAAGGTCCATAGGGACCTTTTCACACGGCCGTGAAGTACAGAAGTCGGAGGGTTGAAAAAATAAAAAAAATAATAAAAAAAAAAGAAAAAAACATTGAAAGTAAATGAAATGCCATAAAATAAGAATAAGGATCTGAAGTGAAATGCCCAGAGGAAAACTGGTATAAGGATGAAACACTGCTGCAAAAATCAGTACGAGTATTTAATAGTTATTTACATAAAAATTTATTTGAAATTTAATATATATGAATGCTAACATTTTTTATATTGAATTTAAAATTTGTGCTTATTTTATTGTCGATCATTTACCTTTTTAAAATACATGACTAAAATTAAGAGGAAAAATCTAGCCATTATCCCTCTTACACTAAATCCAATGAAAATTCTTGGAAAGCTTAAGGAGTTTTCAGGTGACCGAAAAGAGCCAAAGAGGCTACTGAAAACAATTTTCAAGCCCAAACATGGGATAAAATTAAACCTGTTTTGCTGAACTATTTTGGAAAGAACCAAAGCTTAGAACAGTTTTATGATAAGCTAAGGCCCGTTCACTTTAGGACAAATATTATCGACTTTTATAATGAAATTAAGGACAAATTACGAAGCTTAAATAATAGAACCGTTTCCGATTTATGCATTAACATAAATAGTGGGCACATTGCTTCTAATAATATAAAAACAGCATTGAATATTTTTATGTCTGCAGAAATTCTGATACTATAGATAAGGCAATGAATATTATTTTTACATCAGGATATGCCAATTATAGAAGTAATTTGAAAGATAATTTCAATAATGGAAATTCTAGACAGTATCGTGCAAGTAGCACTAATAATACTGATAATACCCAATGATGTTTAATATCGAATTTTAAATATGATGTAAAGGAATTGAAATGATGCCTTATTCGATAATCAGTACAGTTTTGCTAGGAAAAGGAAAAGGAAATAACAATTATCAGCGAAATAATATTAGTAATGTTATCAATTTTAAGTGAAAGAATTATCGAAAAATGGTCAAAATTATGAAAATAATTATTCTAATCAAAATTCTTTTTTCAATCCTCAAGTCCCTGAGCCAATGGATATTAATATAGTTCAAGAACCTGACAATTTAACCAATATGTTCAACCAAATCGTAACTTCCAAAATAATTTTTGTGCGAATTTTAACCAAAATCACACTCCTAATAATATGGAAACAAATCTTTAGAGATCTCAATGTAACATGAATCCATTGAATTTTTGCCAACAACCCCAATAATCAGATTTACCGAAGAACGAAGTTCAAAATATTTCTCCATAAAATTTTCATTTAACGGCCTCACCGGCCAACAACCACATATAGTTTTAAAGAGTAGTTTCAAATTTATAATAGACACTGGAGCCACTCACTCCATTGTGAATCCAAGTCTTTGTGATCTAAAGTGGAGAATAAATTCTAGTACCTTGACACTAAAAACGCTTCAAAATTAATTTTTGACTAACACAATCAATCAAATACCGAAGTTTTCCGAATTAGGAAACAATAATGAAAAAATCTTCTTGATAGAATGTAAATTTTATGTTAATTATGATGGAATCTTGAGGAATGACATCCTTTGTAAATATGGAGCCATTGTAGAGTATGAAGAGAAGCAATTAAGAATAAACACAAGAATTTTGCCACTGTTATTTCAGAAAATTCATAAAGTTAAATATATAACCAATGTTGAATGTAGACTTCTTCACATTGCAGTAAAATGAAATGACATTGGTAAACTAATTCTTTCTGAAGGGGTTGGAGATGCACAGCATTTTAATATAGGCGGAAAAATACATGGTTTAAGAAATTGTTCCTCTGGACAAAATTAATATTTTACTAAAAAAGGCTTGAAAAGATTGATTTTTTGAACAGCAGTATTTAAACTCGTACTGCAGGCCTGATTTTATTCTGTCATATAATATTGGCCCTCTCTATTGCACACATATTTAATACATATTTGGGTGTGTGTGTGTGTGTGTGTGCATGTTTGTATACACTATATGTAATCGTCATATTAGCAACCAATTTGCAGCTGAACAGTTTGTAGTAAAAGTAATCGTAGTTTATTTAATAAGCCCCAATTTACACGAAGCATGTGTACACTCTCAAATGAAATACAATCTATTAAAGCAATAAAAATTGTTCTGTGTGAACACTGAAAAAATTTCAAGGAAAAAATTGTTTCAATATGTTCAATGAAAATTGCTTCGTGTAAATAGGGACTAAGCAATATAATAAACAAGTAAGAAAGTATAGTCGGTCAAGCCCGACATATAATACCCTACACCGAGTATATGTATAAAACAGTTTTTCAGAAATGGGCGTTATATGGGAGATAAAACCTATTGTGGGCCGATCATCCAAAAATTTTGTGTCATGATGTCTGTGAATATAAATATTATATGTGTTAAACTTTATCTCGATGTAAATACTTTTAAAAGATTTATGGAGCTTAAAGTGAATTACGGAGAGTGTCTTATATGGAATTTAGAATGTACCGTATTGTTTGTATACATATGAAATAAATTTGCGTTAAATATTATTTGGATACCAGCATTTTTGAGAGAGTTATGCTCTTTAAAGTGATTTTCAGAAGTGGGCTTTATATGTGAGCTACGACTAATTATGGACCGATCATCATAAAATTATATCATATTTGTACACATATAAGATATATTTTTGTTCAATATTATTTGGATACCGACATTTTTAAAAGAGTTATGCTAGTTTAAGTGATTTTCGGAAGTGGGCCTTATATGGGAGCTACGAGTAATTACTGTCCGATCTGCACAAAATTTGTAGATGTGATTTGGCTTCATTTAGTAATCATTTGTGATGAAATATGTTTGGATACTTGCATAATTCAAACATTTATGATCGGTAAACCCCAATTTTGGGAGGACATCTGTATGGGGGTCAGGTGAAATAATGGACCGATTTACACCTGCTTCAATACCAGCAATTCCGGGGCCGAAAAAATATCACGTACCAATTTTTTTCGAAATATCTTCTAAATTGCGACCTGTACTCTGCACACAAGCTTTACATGGACAGCCAGCCAGCCAGACGGACGGACAGACATCGTTAAATCGACTCAGAAAGTGATCCTCGGTGACGCGACACCGTTTTCTGGTCTTAACATTTTATATTAAAGAGGAATGTAATATGTATTTGGAAATTTAAGGTTTTAATCTGTTTAATATAAGGAATTGCACTACTTCCACTTGTTGAGTCCATTCATTTTATTTAAAAAAAAACTAAAGTTTCTTTTACTGAAATATGCGGAGGCGTCATTGGGAACATGGTCTTTGAGGGAGCATGTGTGCTTGGTGACCTCAGTTTACAACATATTTCATTTGATATGACAACTGCATTATTTCCAACATTAATCATTTAATTAATTTCTTGTATTTGTATTCAATGACCTTTATCACATTAAGCTTTGCACGTTTGAATTTTATGGCGAAAACTTTTTACTGCAACTATATGATTGTCAGCACACCATATCTAAAGAATCATTGTTCCATTATGTTTGGTTTTATTATAAAATATTCAGTCGTGCTGAGTGGAGTGAGGTAAAAGTAGCATGGAGTTTAGTTTAGTTCCTGTTGATGTTTATTCACGCAAAGTACTTCATTACAATGCCATTTGTTAACCATGTACAAGTATGTATCGAAAAACAAGAACAGTATAATCACAATGTATAAGAAACCTTTAGACAATCTAAAATATATTTTAAACTTTTACTTAAATTACAATAAATAAAAAATAAAAACATTTACCGAGAACTATTGTTGTAACAACTAAAATGAATCAATATTCTAATACCGCATCGAGGTCCAGTCCAAGCGCAAGTTTATTTCAATGAGTTATCCATGTTAGTAGGTTTAAGTAATCAGTTCAACAATTAATACATCTAACAGGACATAAATAGGAACATTTAGGTTTCTCCATGCCGGCGTCTGTGCTGTTGCTTTCCTCATTTTTTCCTGCGAATGGTGTTCCGTGGGTCATCAGTGTGTGGCATGATGATGTAATGGTTTGCAAACAAAATCATTTCAATAACCTGTGGAGATACGGAGAGTTTAGACAGGTTTGTGTCTATCGACTGGCGGGCTCTAAGGTAATTTACGATCCATCACTTCATATTGGTAATTCGGTTAATTTTACCAAATCTATGATGGTGACGAGCCCCTGGTAGTTGATGTTTCAGCTAGGGAAGTAGAAGGCCTCAACAGCCTTTGAGACTCGGAATGAATCTACACTTCTTTCACGTATTTTCAGGCAACACAAGGTATTTCAATCTACGACAATCACCTTGATTAGTGATTGCCTCTATAGGTATAATTTCAGTACGTATTATTAAATTAATCGTCAGATTAATTGTGGACCACAACTCCCTACAATTTCATTAAAAAATTCAAATACAATTCACTCATGCTGTGCTTTATATTCACAAGTGTAAGTAGATTATTGCTTGAAAATACGCAGTAAAGAGCCTTTCCGAAAGGCCTTATTTTGCAGACACAAGGACACAAGCGTGTCATTGGTAATGAAGGCCCTGCATACTTGCTCCTTGTTAAGAGCTGCTAGGTTTTTCGTAACGCAGTATTTATTAATTTAAAAATAGACCTTGTTAGACCTTGGAAGGAAAAGTTATGAATTTCAAGAAAATATTCAGCGCGCTGGCTGGCCTACAAAGTGCGGTCCTTGCAATTTTTCCCGCTGAGTATATCTATGTATATATTTACTAGGTATTTGTAAATACACAAGTACTGATTTATGCATACATACATTCACAATACAATTAAACGATAATTTTAAAAACAATTTTCCTAGTTGATTGACTTTAGGACTGGAGGCAAAATACTTCTATTGTTCTCTCTTGCTACGTACCAGTTGAATAAAGTTTTACTTTAATTGGCAGCATGAGTTGTGCCGCAATTAACCAAATTTCTATAGTACTGAGTGCACAAGTAAATTGGAATTGAAATTAGAAATGCTGAATGTCTAGAGTATATTTAATACTTTTCATTTAAGTTTAATTAAAGCAAACCATACAGTAGTGTAGCTACTTATCAGAATGTCTACATCGGAAGTGAAGGCATATAAATTGGCATTAAAATGAAGTTAACACTACTTAAATTACTTAGTAGGTAGCTGAATAGAATTAAATAGAATTTAGTAGCATAATATTTATGCATGTTAAAGTGAGTTTGGAATTGATATTTATATTTATCATCAAATAATTTTTAAATGTGATTTCTTTGAATATAAAACTTATTTGTGGCACATATATAAATCAGACATGCATGACCCATAAATTACAATTTTGATTGAAAATTTGATGGGGGATTTATTTATAGAAGAGAAGACGAAATTGGTTTGGACAACTACAAGCAAGTGCATGTAAATGCATGTTTTGTCAAAGAAGATCAGGATTATTTAAAGAATCTGCTGTAAATGTTGAAATAACATTACAAATATGTCATTATTACTGATTGTTTTCATAATAGACTTCTTTTTAAAAATAATTTATTTTGTAATGCTTTTTTAAATCTCTTAAACAATTTGCTCTGCCAGCAAAATTCAACACAATTAAGTTTCATATTTACAAAAGTTATGTCAACTAATATATAAATATCGTTTCATAATTAGTCCTATCTCCCATATAAGACCCACTTCTGAAAAGGAAGAAATGTGAAAAAAATCAAAAAACCTCTAAAAGGACCTTTTTATCCTTTGATCCAGCTCACAAAATATTGACCCTAGGATAAAAAAATTGAGAAAAAGAGTCTTAAAATGAATCAAATATTCATTAAAAATTCGTTCTATTATTAACATATTAAAAGAAAACTGTTTTGTTCATACATCTATTCAATGTAGGGTGTTATATATACGGGTTTGACTGGCTAGACTTTCTTACTTGTTGTTATCATATTGTACAAGCAAACCTTGAATGCACAAGAGCAGCTGTTAATGCATTCTTAGGTAGTAGTTGTACTAGTGGATAAATATAAGTAATTTTAGCAATTGTAGTTCTATTAACTACGCTTCACTACCAATACATACATTTGAACACAGTCAGTAGTAGTAGTAGTTTAGATTTCGTAATAGTGTATGTTATACCCTACAAACTGTGGTGTTTTCTTGCTGCTGCTCATATTTTCATCCTTGATATTTACTGTTATCCTACGAGAATGTTACACAAGTATGTTGCACACAAATGCAAGTGTATATATGTATTAGAATGTATATAATACATGCATGTATTTATATATATATATATATAAGTGAATGTGTAAGCATGAAGCATGTGTAGTTTTTATGTATCTATAGTTATATTTTCTATTAAATGTTAAGATGCTTTTTTGTATTTTTGTTTACTTCTTTATCCTTTGTTGGCATTGTTTTTAACACAAAATCATTTTATGTGTAACTAAACTTGAACTGAACAACAATATTCAAAGTCCTACGTAGCAAGTGTATTCCACTAGTATGTAGTTAATAGATATAAGCTACATTTATGATTTTTTATACCCTTCACTATCAAAAGTTGTGAATGAGAGTTAGTTATTCCCTATGTAACACACCATGAATAATTCATCTAAGATCCAACAAAGATTTACGTACATTGGTAGATATATTATTGATCTTACCCTGAAGAAAACCTGGGGACAAGTATCTCCAAATCACCACTTTTGTCTACTATATTGGTTACGATTTGGCGACATTGTCACAATGGTTATTATTATACAATTATTTTTTTCAATTGTGAGCCCCGATAGACTAGGCGATAGTGTGCCGGACCATCATTCAAAGGGTTGCGGGTTCGATTCCTGTCAAAGAATCTGGGTGTTTTCGAATTTATTTTTAATTAGGTATTTTTTAGTATTTTGTTTTTTTTTAATAAAACTCCAAAAATTAGCAAAAAAAAATGCATTTTCATTTTCTCTTTCAGAGAAGCACCAAAAGTGTAGAGAACAGTGGTCCCAAAAGAACCACTTAGTCAGTATTGACGCAGTCTACTTGTAGATTTCGTAGGACAAGCCTGTGCTAAATATCAATAGTAGATAGCATTAGTAAGGGTATAATTTGTGAATAGTAATGGTGACATCGTCAGTAGGTAATCAGTATAATTTTACTATTGGCATTTCCTGCAGGGTTGTCTATTGAGCCATGTCCATCTGTCTGTCTGTGTAAAACACTTTCTCGTCTAAAATACACAACCAAAATCAACACGGTTTATAAAAAATCGTTTTTAATTCTCCTACGCAGCTTTGTAATCGAAATCAGTAGAATTGGTTTAGTAAGATTTGTAAATCAAAATGTTAGATAATCTCCAGAAAAGTGGATATTTTTGTCAGATTGCAGATATTATCAAAGCCTGTAGAAGACGGTATTTTTATTTCGTATTGTTTGACAATTCATCATAGAAAGAGAAGAGTGATCTATTAGACCTACCAACCAACAGCTCTCATATAAAAAACACTTACAAAAAACACATAATTACATAAAAATCTAATAAATATCGATGTCGAAACAAAATTCTTATACAGATCAGAAATTTGTATGGAAAAATCATACCATAAACCAGTCTATAATTGAGTCTATCAGTCCATAATCGGCCATATCTCGCATATAAAGTTCACTTCACTTCATGGTGAAACTATACAAGGTGAGTGCAGTAGCCCAGCTGACTGACTTTGTTTACAATTTACTTATGTCAAAAGTAATACCTTCTCAAGTATTTTTGACAGTAGTACATTATTTTACACAAACAAAATGCCTGTTGTTTCTGTTTCTGTTTTGTGTTGTATTTGTTGTCGATTTGCACTCACCTTGTATAGTTGCACCATGATTTGGTTAGTACAGTTATTGACTTGAAATTCAATCAAAGTAAGTCTCAAATACATTGAAATCACAGCCGAATGTAGCACTCCAGCTTATTTTAAAATTATTATTATACTCGTATAACATTATTGTTATTGTTCTTGCATGAGTAAAACAAAAAAAAACATAAATAAATATTAAGAATGATACTAAAATCTCTTTTGATTTTATTTATACATCTATACTTGTACGAGTTTTAAATGCAACACATTTGTACACGTGTAAAGATATTTACTAAATTCAAAATTCATATGAAAATGATTTTGATTATTTTTAAGTTGGTATTTATGTGAGTTTTTATACGTGCCAGATTTTATTGGATTATTTAAGATATTGTTTAATGTTCATAACAATGCTTCAATAACTACTTATAACACCTTCTTCGAAAGAGCATTGGTAAAGTTAACAGGCAAGAGTTTATATTCGGCTGCACCGAATCTTATACACCCACCACCAACTCACCTACGAGTATACTGGGGCCAACTTCATCAAATATTGTACGGTAATTTATATTTATTTTAGGTTTGTTATAGCCTACACCACCATAGTGGGGAGGGTATATTGGATTTGTGCTGATGTTTGTAACGCCCAGAAATATTGGTCTAACACCCACCTTAAATTATACCGATCGACTCAGAATCATTTTAAAGATATTTTGATAAAATTTGGTAAATGATACTTTTTCGGCCCAAGGATGGATGGGATTGAAACTGGTGGAAATCGGTCCATTAATTCACCTGGCCCCCATACAAATGTCCACCCGAAATTGGGGTTTACCGATGATAAATGTTTGAACTATGCAAGTATCCAAACAAGTTTCACCACAAATGAGTAGTAAGCGAAGCTAAATCACATCTAAAAAATTTGTCCAGGTCCACTTCCGAATATCACACGCAAAAATATTGGTATCCAAACAATATTTAACACAAATATATTTCATATATATACAAATAATGCGGTACAATTTTATTGTGATCGGTCCATAATTAGTCGTAGCTCCCATATAAGGCCCACTTCTTAAAAATGTTGGTAATCAAATTAAATTCGACGCAAATAAGTTTCTTATATACATAAATAATGACACCTAATTTTATGATGGTCGGTCCATAATTAGTCGAAACTCCCATATAAGACCCTCTTTAACGACCATAAATCTTTTAAAAGTATTTATATCGAGATAAATTTTAACACATATTATATTTATATTCACAGAAATCATGCCAAAATAGGTGATATCGCCCACATAACGCCCATTTCTGAAAAACTGTTTTATACATATACTAGGTGTAGGGTATTATATGGTCGGGCTTGGCCGACTATACTTTCTTACGTGTTTTAGTTGAATTTAATCTCAAAGCCGACATTTCTAAGAATTTTACGCATAATCCAGTTATTACGAAGAATTTATATATTTGTCTCTTTCTTTCAGAACTGCATTTTGTTCATATTTTTGCAGCGTGTAACATAAAGCGTTTTACTTTAAAACACATTAAATTAAGTATCAAAAAGCCCTAGAAAACTGATTTTGGTTTTTGAAACGTCAAAATTATTACCTCTGTTTACTCTGTGGTTATTCTCGGAAGTGGTGCTTGAACAGGAGCTATGCCCAATTATAGATTTTCACAAAAGTTAATATAAATACTATTACTTATTTTACATACTTCTAACTGATCTGTGTAAAATTTCGGTTCGATATGGAAGTTTATGTAAATTAATGAATTTTCGTGAGTAGTCCTCATTAGGGAACTATGACCTGTTACGGGTCAATCATCTGTACGATGACTTATATGTAGTCGTACGAGTATAGGGTGATTTAACTATATATACTTCTTTCAATATCTTTTTTTTGACAGATCACGTGTGAGTCGTGTCTTGCTGTCATTATATTTTTGTTTGGACAACGTTTACAAATCGTTCAACTTGATTACGAAAATTCACATTCTGTGAGGAATGTTTTTCGTGCACTTCGCTCAACTTATGATCAACATAATCGGCCTACTGAGCGTGCTATTCGCAACACCGCAACCCATTTTGAGAACCAGCATTCATTATTGTATAACATTCGACCGAGTAGACCATGTCCAGCATGCTGTGAAGAAAATATAGCGGCCGTAGAATCAACGACCCATAATTCTTTAAAAATGATGCCGGTGCGAACGTAACCGTCAATGTCGACCGTTATCCTGCAATGATAACCGATTATTTGATGCCTCAAATTGAAGCTCGTGATCTCGGCGACATTTGGGGTCAGCAAGACGGCGCCGTTTCCCACACATCGCATCAATCAATGTTTTTATTGAGGATACACTTCGGTGAGCACATAATTTCACGCTTTGGGCCGGTCGATTGGCCACCAAGATCGTGTAATATAACACCGTTAGACTATTCCGTTGGGGATATGTAAAGTCTAAAGTTTATGCGGACAAACCCGCTTCGATTTAGGCCCTGGAGGAAAACATCACGCGAGTCATTCGCCAGTTACCAGTCGAAATGCTCGAACGAGTCATCGAAAATTGGACGCAATGGATAGACCATCTGCGACGTAGCAACGGCCATCATTTGATAGACATAGTCTTCAAAAAATAAATGCCAAAGAATGTTCTTTCAAATGATAATAAACATTCCACATTAAATTTGAATTTTCTGTGTTTATTTTTTTAAAAAAGTAGGGAACCTCGAAATGCATCATGTTTCATATGCGAATTATTGTTGTTGATTTTTAACGTAATAATAAGAGATTTAGGCGCATTTAAGTGATTTTGGCAGCTACCGTCAAATATGGACCGATTATCATAAGATTGGGTACGAATATTTCTATGTATATATGAACTGTTTCTGTCGAATTTAAACATGCTGCTGATGCTTATAAGAGATTTATGCGCATTTAAGTGATTTCCGGAAGTAGACTTTATATGAGAGCTATGCTCAAATATGGACCGATCGTCATCGGCTTAGTTGCGGATAATTTCGTTTTCTTCGTATATTTTATAAGAGATTTACGCGCATTTAAGTAAGGACTTTATATGGGTCAAAATATAGACCGATGGAAACAAAATATGGTTTTGAGATTTCATTTTACATGAAACTTATTACTGCAGAATTTTGTATAGATACAACTTTTCTATCGACATTTATGTTCCATAAAGCCATACTCTGGGAAGTCATTTGTATGGGAACAATGATAAATTGTAGACCGAGTACAGCCACTTTTAACAGAACTTGTCCTTCTATAATATGACGAAAGAGTGCAAAATATCATGATATTATCTGCATTATATTTGAAGAATATATCAAAAAATATCGAGGTAGTCTGAAACTTGGATCTATAACGCGGATCCTACAAGACCGATTTTGCCCATTTTCAGTATCAGACATTTCGGTGAGTCAAAGAATGTGCGATAAAAATTTCATTGTTCTATGTGTTTTTTCGAAGCCCTATCGTGCTTTACACAGACGGACAGACATGACTAGATCATCTTAGAATCTAACAAGGAGTCAGAATACGAGTACAAGGACTCAGAATGTTTATACAGCCATTATTTCGATGTGCTACAAAGGGAATGACAAACTTTTTGGTGGTGGATATAAAAAAAATTGATAATTTGAATATAATTTATAATTCATGTACTTAGTTTGTTTATGTTAATATTAATTTGGAATGGAATGAAATGTCAGTAGTGATTTCTACGTTTTTCACTGAAATTATTTTTACGAATCTCCGCAGAACAGACTATGAATCAATAAATTTTTCATTTAGTATCCGGCATACACACCTTTTTTTTTAAAACGTGCACAAATTAATTTAAATGCATTAAAATTTGTTATCAAAAAAATCAGGTCGACGTAATAGAAAAATATATAAACTGCTTAATTGTCTTCATTTTCGGCCAATTGAGTTGAATGGAACTGTAATTTGTTACAATGTAATAAAAAATGTGGAATAAATATGAAAGTTAATAAAATATAGATTAAAACATATAATGGATTTTTTTATTTCTTTTATTAAATTTGTATTTATTATTTCATTTGTTTTTTTTGCACTTCAAAAACAATAACTTGATTGACAATATCTTAAAATGTTTTATTTAAGCCAACAGTTTTCTTAATTGGAAAATTAATCGTTATTGATGACGTTTCACTTGTATTGGTTTGAATAACCCAGTTAATATTTTTATGGTTAATATGTAGCGCGGATGGATCGAAATGTTAATTTATAATCCAATAAAACATAAACAAGGATTTTTATAAGACGAAACTGATTTTAGTTTATTCTTTCAGTAATTTTATATATTTATTGATACGTTATTTTTGGTCTTTTAAAGGCTTGCCAATATAAACATATGATTTTGTTCAAACTTGTGTTCACAATCTGATAGTTGTATCATACAATGTACAACATACAACATCAGTTGTGAATTGAACAAATATAATAGTGAAATATTTGTAAATTCACAATTTATATGAATGTAATACAGGGTGGGCCAACTTGGACTGACTGATTTGAAATGCTTATAACTTTTGCATTTTTAATTTTTTTTAATTTTTTTTTTTTTGCAGATAATACAGAATTTTATAAAATTTCATAATGTCATCATACTCAGTGAAAGAACGTGTAAAAATTGTTGAATTTTATTATGCTTCCGGACGATGGATAATCTGATTATGAGCGATGAAACAGAACTGCCGAATTTGGGGAACAGAGAATCCAAGAGCATTGCATCAGCGACAATTACACCCTGTCAGATGCACTGTTTGGTGTGGAATCATGGCTGATAAAGTTATTGGTCCATATTTCTTCGAAAATGAGCTTAATGAACCACAAACCGTCTCTGGGGTGGTATACCGGACCGTGTTGGAAAATTGTTTACGTCCGATAGTTCTCAATAATCGTAACATATGGTTCCAGCAAGATGGAGCTACAGCTCATACCGCAAGAGCCACAATGGCACTTCTGCGAGAACTTCAGTCAGTCAAACTTGGCCCACCCTGTATATGAATGTAATTTAAAAACCAGAAAAGGGAGTATGTTTATTTAAAAATCACATTACCAACTTACGACCATCATTAAAGGTTTTTTTTATATATGTTTTAAATAAAACACGTAAATATTATAATGGAACTGGATGTTATTGGCTGAAAGAACAATATTTGACATTTACTTTTTAAAAATAAGATCATTTAAATGTTGGTTGTCCATTCAGAAGGTCTAAATTTCTATCACTATTTTCAGCATTGACTGCACATGACCACAAAGAAAAACGTAGATGAGTGCTATTGCTTGTAGCAGGTATCCCACACCGGCCAATCCAATTATAAGATTTTGTATTAACTCCATATTTTTTTTTGTGGTGTTTGGCTTCATGGAAATACTTATTTACTTAACATCAAATTTTACATAATTTCACTCCATGCACCATGCGAAATAGCTAACAAGTTTGATTTTTAAACATATAACGTAATGTAATATGATAATTTAAACATAAAATGTAATATTTTTTTTTGTTCATATGTACCCCGTATGTATAGTAATATTTAAAAATCATCAATATTTAAAACATCTACGAATTACGTGACTAAATTCTTAAGCAATTTATTACCAAAACACATTTTCAAAGTCAAATTCGAGAAAACCTTTGCATTTCTTAAACATACGAGGGTTGCGACATATTTTTTAGACATGCTTACGATATTTAAGTTGCTTATAAATTTTAAACTTTTAAATCTCCATCATTGATTTTATGTCTGGTCAAAATTTCGTTAAATTCTACTTCCAAAAAGTGGGTCAAAATGTCGTTGGAAAAAAAGTGTAAAGTGAAAAGAATAATAGTTTATACGCATTATACTCCATTTTAGCCTGTAGAAAAAAAATACAATTTATGAAAACTTTAACTCATAAAATAGCTTATAATAATATACACTTTTGTTTGAGAAATAGTTTCATTGCGACTATTTCTATACCCCACATACAACGAAAACAATTATTATACAAGGGGGAATGGAGTGGAGACTTGAAACTAATTGATATTGGAGGAACGCGAACAACAAAAGAGGTGATCGACTTTTCGTTTACTGGAAAATACAATAAAGAGCTGCCACAATTTGTAATCGAAAGCTGCGTGATCTCCAAAATTTGTGCAAAAAGAATGTAATTCCTCGCGATCGCAGTAATTTTTTTTTTAACTTACAAGGTGGAAAGAAGCGAATTTGTTTAGATGAGGCAGATGTAGCAGAGGAAGAGAAAGAAGACGAATGAAATTCTAGTTATTTTTGATTTGCGCAATATATTTGTCATAATTTTTTATTTATAATAACTCAAATTGGAGGTAATGAATACTATGAGCCTCAAAAGTGAGTAAACACAACAAATTATTTGATTTTTTTCAGATAATGAAAATCCTAAAATCTATCCATCGATTGAAATTTAAAAGTTTCGTTTTGTTGGATATTTGGTTGAATAATAGATTCGGTTATGAAAAAAAAAATTAAGTTGAACTATAATGCTTTTCATAATCTTAAAAAAATCAAAAAATTCACTGGTGCTTACACACTTTTGAAGCTGTGTGTATGTGCCACTTTATTAACAAAACTATGAATTAATTACTGTTTTATAATGTTACAAATTGATATTTTTCGAGATCAAATATTTTAATAAAAATACCGTAAACTTATTGAATAAAACAGCGGATACCTTACAAAATAAAATAGTGTATCTGATACATCATACGAATTCCTTTAAAAATAAAATAGCCTATATGGAGGACTTGCGCTTTGAATAACAGAATTATGGTCTTAAAGGATACGTAGAGTAAAAAAATTTTGCCAATTTAAAGACAAGAAACGGTATTAGATACTCGCCGAAAAATCCTATATGAAGAATTTTTATTTACCGCGATATTGAGGTTTTAATAGACATCCGATTTGATAAAATATTTAAACTCTATTTTCTCAAAACCCAAAAAAAAATTATACGCTATTGTTATATTGAGGGGACGATATGATTTCAGTAACTATAATAGGTAAGTTTGTGTAAGTCTCCTAAAATATAAAGAGCATTGATATTGTTACTACAATATCCAACCAAAATAGCCCACGAGTAACATTATCTGGTTAGCTCTAAAGTTTTCACTCTCAGTGGACATATGGGACATATGCAGAGATTTCCAATGATGTTTATATTTCTAATACACAATAAAGGATCTGTCATTCTTGATTGTTTTGTACGCTTTTTTTTAAAGCTGTATGAAAAGACTGGACCTAGGTTGGCAAACATGGTACAAGTGTTGTTGCATTAAAATGGCCTACATGGTAGAATGAAATGTAAGGAGCGCTCCGAAAAAGGAGTCAGAAAAGAGTCCAACTAAAGAGCATTTTCGGAGCGAAAGAAAGATTTACTTCCCAGCATACCATTCTAGGAGCGCTCCGAAAAAGGAGTCAGAAAAGAGCCCAACAAAAGAGCATTTTCGGAGCGCTCCGAAAAAAGGAGTCAGAAAAGAGTCCAACAAAAGAGCATTTTCGGAGCGAAAGTAAAATTTTGCTTGTTACTGTCCTGAGTCGGCACGAAGTATGACTCAGAAATTCCACTTAATTATGTGTGTAGCAAAGCGTTGTTGTTCTGTTATTTGTGCTTTCAACAACAAAAAAAAACATAGCTGTACCAAACAAGAATGATAAAAACAAGATTACACAGAGCCCAAACAAAAACTCATAAAAGACTCTTTACTGACATTATCTAATAAATCTTTCAGAGCCCAAAAAAACCCTCATAAAAGACTCTTTTCTGACATTATCTAAGAGCTCTTTCTGACGGACCATTTTCGAATGTAAGGTTTTCTGAAGGTTTTCGGAGCTATAATGTGTGGGTATATCTGGACAAAAAAAAAATAGGCAAAGAAATATTTGCAAGGCAGTAACACAAGTTGAATGCAACAAAATGTCGCCTGATATCACTAAAAAAACTATTTGATTCTATTTCTAGAAGATTGTCAGGTGTGATAAATCCAGAAGAACTACAAACAAAATATTAAATACAATGTTTAACAAAATTTCAATATTCCTGTTTACTTTTTTTCGACGCTATCTTACGAAAAATCTGGTGATTTTCCATTAATATTTAATTAATTTTTCTGGTTTTTGTTAATATAATTTGCTTAAGTTACTTATGAAGTATGCAATATATTTTGTTTTAAATTTATACTTGTAGTATATAGGTAATAAAATATTTTTTGTTACGTGTTTACTATATATTGACACTCACAGTATATATATCAGATAATATAGTATATATTCCTAGCAAATTTTAAATGCCTTCCAAGGACACTGTATGTAAATTACTTACTAGAGTTGATAAAAATATGAGAAAATATAAAATAAAATATTGTTACAAATGTTACGTTTAATCATATCTAAAACTTATCAGACAGCTTTCCCTAAACGTGTGCTTATGCAAAACCAAAATTTAAACATAAAAAATTTATTTGAAACATGTTTTATAATTTATGAGAAAATTGTAAATATTAAGAAATACTAGGAATTGGTTTGACTTATTGAATATTGAATATAAAAGGAAAAATTAAAATAATCAGGCAGGCTTCTTTGCATATTTAATATTTAACAAAAGCAAATATAATCTGAATAAAACAAATATATGCTAGAATTTATCTATAAATTATTTATATTTAATTGTAAATTCTTCTTTTGAAGTAATTGTCAATTGAGGCATAAACTTGAAGTTTGAGATACAACTATTTTCAGTTAAATATTATAAACGTTGAAGGTAATTACAATTTAGCTTATGAAGGAGATAAAAAATAAATATTAAAAGAAGAGTTACTAAAAAATATGAGACCTCAAACTTGGCTCATTAAATCAATCAATGAAGTCAAAGTGTGCCCCGATAGAATAGGCAATAGTGTGCCGGACTATCAGTCAGAGGGTTGCGGGTTCGATTCCCGCCAAAGATTCTGGGTGTTTTCTGCAGACAAGCCAAAAAGCTTCGCAGTTTGTGTTTGTTTAAAAAAAATCTATTTCTCAATAAATTATGTTTACAAGTAGATCTTGGACAATAAACTTTGCTGATGAAGCCCTTGGCAGGGCAGAAAATGCATTTCAGTGTGCCATTTGTCTAGAAAAATGCCATTTGTCGAGTTATTAATTATAAGAAATGAACTCAAGCCTAATTAAAGAAATTATCTCTAATATGGAAATAAATTAACTTAGGGGAAGTTACTGTTACAGATCCATATCTGTACAATAACACTGATAAAAATAATAGATTTGCATCATTAGCTTAATTAAAAAAAAAAAATTTTAATGTAAAGATGTTTCAACAGCCTGCGAATTTAAAATATCTTTATTATCCGTGACATAATATTTTCAATTTTAATAAATTGCTTGAATTTTTATTTGTTAAAGATTTTTAAAATTTTTGTAGAAAATTTAAAATTTTCTTTTAAATCCTGCTTTTTATTTTCTAAAATCTTTCAACAATTCTAGATTTCGAAACATGTCTGTGGTATAGTCAGCTAGAAAACAAAGCAGTGCAGTGTAAATTGTACAAAGTGAAAATTTTTTCGATGTCTTTCAAAGGAATTCATCTTTTTTTAACATTTAAATGTTAGTATGCTTCTTATATGCAACCCACAAATGTCTGGTTAATTTCTTTTTTTTCCAGTTTTACTTTACAGTAGTTTCAGTTTTTGTTTTCTTATTACATTCTTTCCTAGTTTTGGACAAAAATAATTTGTAACCAGTGTAAATTCGTTTGTAAATCCAATGGTTTTTCATGCCTAATTCTACTTTAATTCAATATTTTGTTCTTTCATTCGTTCTTTTGCCAGTTGCAAACAACAGCAATAGAATTAAGTTGGAAAACAAGTAATAAAGTAGAATTGGTTATATCCGACTTTAAGCTTAACTTTAAAGTAAATAATTTAAAATTTTCACATTTAACAATATTTGTAGTAGGCTGGCGTACTTTAAAAGATATTATTTCGATTTGTTAAAATAAAGTTGAAAAAAACATTTTACATTTTCTGCTTTCATTATTACAAAGTCATTTAATTTCGAAAATATTTTGGTTCGCAGGAATTCTTATTATCAACCATGTCACAGAATTTAATACCGTTGGGAAGTGGAATTAATTCTGTATTTTGCTTCTATAAAAAAAGTACAAGGAAAATTTTTTTTCGGAAAGAAACCACTTTTAATGTGGAATTGTAATTTTTAGCATTTCTAGGTTTCTGTGACATGGCTGTATATTCAAATAAGTGTTACAATAATAACAAAACATGCAGTAGCGCATTAATATGTTGTACGAGTACAACATGCAACAAAAAAATATATATTGTTTCTTTTAAGTGTAATTTAAGTTTATTTTCATGTACTTTTTTTAAATTTTTTTTTTACTTTTATATTGAAATAATTAGTTCCTTTGCTTTAAAGTTTTCCTTTTGCATCTGATTTTCTATGCTTTTTACAAGATTTTAAATATTTAAGAAAAAAATTGCAAAAATTTTTAAATTTATTATTAAAATTTAAATTTCTTATTTAATGTTCATTAATAATTATAAATTAATACAGTCGTAAAGACAATCTGCATATACCAAACACAGGTATGAGTTTAAACTCTTGGAAAAGAAAAAAAAATTGTTCCAGAACTAGTTCTGGTACACATGTCTAAAGGTAGTACTCAGTCTTAATTCCTTCAAAACTAGTTCTAGAGCAACTTTGCAAAATATTGAATTTGTAGTATTATAACGAATAATTTCCCAGTAAAAAAAATTCGCCGTTTTTTGAAGCACTTAAGAGAAAAAGCGCATAATCGACTGCTTCAATAAAATCGCTCTTTTGAATACAAAATATACAAAAAGATGCTTTTTTAGTGCTGACAACGAAAAAGGTTGGTTTTAAAGCGAAAAACAAAAAATGAAATTATAACCTATAGATTTACGTATGACAACGAAAATCAATTACAAAACGAATATCGCGCTTCTCAGTTACTATGAATTTTTCTTAAGCAAAAACATTCAGATAGAATTAAAAAAAACACTTTAGGAAAGTGCTTTATTTCCATGTTTGATTAGGTTAAAAGAAGCGCTTATTGTCAGCAGAAAGTAGTCCTCCAAACCGGGAACACCTCATACAAAAATCATGCATCCCATCAGCAGGTTTGAAGCGATTTTAGGTATGAATTCATACATAAAACCTGCTCCTTTTGGAGCACATTTTTTACTGGGTTATATTTCATTGAGTTTTATTTTTCGATATAATTAATTTTTAAATACACAAATTAACAAAATCCAATGTATAAATATGTATTGCCAAAGTGTGGACTCATATAGATCTATATAGAACAAGTTTAAGAAGTATTTGCGACTTCAATAGTTCTAAGACATTCTGAGTCGATTTCACGATGTACGTCCGTGCCTCTGGCTCGTTGGCTGGCTGTGCATGTAAATTTGTACGCAGAGTGCATGTCGCAATTTTCAATATACATACATATGTATGTGTTTTGATGAAATTTAGTATGTGATGTTTTTCGACCCAAGGTCGTTTGGGCTTAGAATTGGTAAAAATCGGTCCTTTATAAATATATTATATATGTATATGGGTGCCTTGATCAATAATGAAATTAGGCATGACTATTTGAATATATTCATATATGAATTATTTGTGCCAGATTTCAACTTGATACATTTGCGGCGTTTATAAGAGGTTTATGCGCTTTTAAATGCTTTCGGGCTTTATAAAAGGACTGTAATCAAATATGAGAATTCTCATATGTGAATTATTTATAGCAAATTTCAACTTGATAGTGATATTTATAAAAGATATATACACTGTTAAGTGGTTTTCTGAAGTGGACTATATATTTCGTTAACATGAAACTGATTTTGCTAAATTTTGTATGAATACTGCTTTTCTCTACATATTTATGTATCATAGAGCCAAATTACAGGAAGACATGTGTATGGAGGCTATGAGACCGAGTTTGTCACAAATATATAAATAATATCTTAGAAAGTTATTTATTTTAGGTTTATTTTGCTTTAATTTCATCTCAGTAACAATATTTACAAGAATTTTATACATATCTCAGTTATTATTAAGAATTTATCAGGCATGTCACAGAAATCGATCGGAATGGTTTCAATTCCGTATTCGCAAATCGATTGTTTTTACTTGGCGTTCTCTAGATTCCGATCGATTTTGTTTATTCCCAAAAAAAAATTTAAATCTCGTTTTTTAACTTAAATATGGTAACGTTGTGTAACCAAAACAAAAAATATATGATTTTTGTAATAAAAAGTATAACAAAAGCGAACAGAAAGAGCGCTAACAAAGAAATTTTAAATAAAAGTGAACAAAATTTTTCAAAAATGCTCGAAATTTAAATTGTTGCTGTTTTAAATGAAGAAAGACATCAAAACGCAGTTGAAAAGCTACAAAGAAGAAATTTAAGGGATGCATCTGAAAACGACAAAAGTTTTCTTGTTGCTGACACCAACTTTGAAATTTTTAACATTTTATTTAAATATCAATGAGATTACTAAAACAACAATGAAATAATAAAATTAATTGTTTAATTGTCATTATAAATTAGTAGTATGAGTTTAATAATAAAAAATAACAATTCCACTTTAGAAATCTAAAGTGGTTTCATTCCGTTTTCTAAAGACTCAATTTACGGAATCAAAACCACTTTCGATCGGAATTGAGTTCTGTGACATGACTGTATATTTGCATCTTGTTTTCAGAACTGTGATCTTTTATTTTTTGCAACTTAACACACAATATTTTGGCTTTTTGAAACGTCAAAATTATCACCTCTGTACACTCTGTAGTTATTCTAGGAAGTGGAGCTTGTATGGGAGCTATGGCCAATTATGAACCAACTTTCACAAAAACCAATATTATAACCTTTACATACTAATAACTGATCTGTGCAAAACTTCGTGTTCGATATGGATGTTTATGTAGGTGAACGAGTTCTCGGGAGTAATGTTCATAGGGGAGTTATGGCCTATTACGGGTCGATCAATTTTATACGACGATTTATATGTATATGTGAATAATTTGTGTTGAATTTAAACTTATTGGTGATTTTTATAAAAGATTTATGTAGCAGGAAGACATATTTGGCGAAGACATTTATATGGGAGCTATGAGAAATCGTGGCCCGATTGTCTGAGAATCCTTTAAAAAACCCAGAATATATAGACTGCGACCAATATTTGGATGTGTTACAAACGTAATGACAAACTTAATATACCATTATTATTTTTGAAGTGGATATAAAAAAGATTGTTAAGTATACGAATTTTGGCCCAAGACCGATTGAGATTGAATTTATTTGAAATCAGTCCATTGCCTGACCTAGTTTCTATACAAATCTCCTTCAAAAATAGGGCTTTATCGGTTATAAATATTTGATTTATACACGTGTTCAAACTAAGTTTTCCAAAAATAAGTTGTACATATATGAAACCTAATCACATCCATAAATTTGGTGAAGATCGGTCCATAATTAATTATAGCAACCATATAAGACCCACTTCCAAAAATCACTTAAACGAGCAGAAGTCTCTTAAAAATGTGGGTATCCAAGTAATACTATTAACACAAACTTATGAATTAACATTAGGCCACTACTATGTTGATCGGTCCATAATTAATCACAGCTCCCACATAAGGCCTACTAGCGAAAATCACTTTAACAACCATAAATCTTTTAAAAATTTTCATAACCAAATATAATTCAGCACAAACAAATTTCATATATACAGAAAGCATGACATTTCATTTTATAACAATCGGTTCATAATTACTCATTTCTAAAAGTCACACAAAAAAAACCTGCCTAAATCGTTTAAAAGTGTTTATACTGTAACAAAGCTTAACACAAACAATATATACAGGTAATTTTGTAGCTTTATTTAAGTTTTACTATTCAGGATTTACATTTTTGTTTATTTTTCAAGACATCAAATCAGTGTACATTGATGTCATATACTATATTTCTTCTTAAAAATTAAAAAAAATTCTCATCTCTTAAATTTAATCTGGTTTTATGTTAAATCGTTAAATATTCTCATTTGGAATTTTCTTTCAGCAAATATTTTACATACTTTTCTGTTGCCTTTGAAAAAGACATTAATGCCTCTGTAGGTTTGAGTTCTTTTTTTTGTATGTTTGAAAGTGTTAATATAGCTTGTGTTGGCATTTATTAAAGAAAAATAATTGAGGTCACTTTTAGTTCAGACCATTTTCGCAAGTTTTAATAAATTTAAGTGTTACTGCTCTCAACAGCCAGCAGCACATTAAATATTTTTCTTTGGCATGGTTACTAAAAGCAAAAACTCGTCAATTTACTTTGTGAACAAAAAAAAATAGACCTAAAATTATTATAACAATAAATGTGGTACGAATGTTATTTGACCACAATAATAATTAATATAAAATTTTACAAACCATTATGTTGCCGTCTGACAGCAACTTCTAAAAGGTTTTGAACTTTCAACACAATTCTGCGTTTGAAATGTAGGCATAAAGACTTTATTATTTATTATAATAATAAATCATTTTAAAGGAATTGCAAGAAATAAATAAGCAGAATACTACATCTTTTGGGTAAATGAATTTAATTGTATTTGACTTGACGTCTTTAAATTTGCAAAGAAATAGATTTATATATAAAAGCCTTCGTTAGTTTACAATAATATTAAATGTGAAATTATAATGATTTTCCATTACAAAAGAAATTACAAATGTATAGAATTTGAAATTTCTATTTTAAGTGATGTCCTTTTAAAGCTTTATATTTGCTTTTGATTCGTTATACAGATAATACATATATTCATCATCAAAACAACTACATACGATATTAAATATTAATTCTAATATACAAATAGTTATTTTGTTATGTTTTGATATCCATACAAATACAAATGCACAGATAATAAGCAGGATGACTTTATATAAATGTATATTTGCGCATATATGTATGTATTTGTTAATATTTAAATTGATAACTAAAATCATACAGCTGTCTTATTTATACACCAATACCTCAATTTGCGTCGGGATTACGTTCCAAAAAAACACAACGCAAATTGAAACGACTATATCAAACCATGTAAAGATCGAAAATACTAAGTCGTCGGCTTTCTTTCACAAAAAATTGGTCCAATGTTTGCTGAACAGCTTTTTTTTCAACGTGAAATAAATTTACTTGCAGCAAAATATATTACTACTACTAGCATTATCGTTGCTTTACTTTTTATGTCATCAAATAAGCTTCTTTGCGCAACTTGATTTTCAATCCAAATAGAAAGCAACAACATTTCGATCATCAAAGGACTTCTTGTACTTCTTGTTTGAGCATCTAATCATGTTGCAGATTTTGCAAATATTTAAAAAAAAAATTAAAGACTCGAACCAAAATTAGTACTTATTAAGCAGCGACGCAACGTCGAAAAAAAAACGCAAAACGAAATGACACAAAGCAAGGTCTTGGTGTATAACAAATAAAACTTATCGTTAGCTTAGTGAGTAAACATGTTAAGTCCTTTTTTACAAATTTATCAACAAATATGTATGTATGTATGTATGTATGTAGGGAGCATTAATCTAAAATGTTCAACAATCACGAAAGAAAGAGAAAAAGAGCGTATTATTATTGAAGAAATTTCATTGCTGAATAAAATATTTCAATATGCATGAAAGTGTGGCAGTCAATGTTTTAATTTTTTGAGCAAGATCATCCGTAGTACATTTTCATTTTTGCTGTGGTAAACGTCATAAATGGCGAATTTGGGATTTACTTACAACCTTATGCCGAATTTCCAAAATGATATTGTGGCATAGTTCTTTCCTGGGATATGTGGTTGCTACTGGCTCTTGAAACAATCAATTACCTCGTGAACTAGTTCTCTGGAGATGTGAGTTAAAACTATATTGAAGGCCTATCCCAATCAATCTAAAGCAACCGTTAATTAAATAAGAAACCTTATGATATATTCTATATTATTCAAGAAATAATGAAAATAAATATTAAATAATGTTAAAAAAAATAAATGTAAATTTGGGACACCCTTTTGTAAATTAAGAAATAAACCAATTTTTGATCTATTTGAAATTTTAGAATTTAATCTTTAAATTTAACTTGCATTTACTACTAGTTATTTGATGTATGCATACAAAACATCTTAATAAATTGTTTACATTTACATTTACTCAATATGATTTATTTAACTATGTTTGTAGTAGTAGCATATTTTAAAATCACTATGGCTCACTTGTATTTATTTTTGAGCAAATAACTTATGAGGAATTACCGAGGTTTTTTCTTTCAATTTTTTCCTCTCTATAAAATGGCAGCAATATATTTTACATAAATACATTATGAGTTCTATGGTGACATAAATTTGTAAATGAAAAACCTAAATGTAGCAACAAAAAAAAAAAATACCACGAAAATTGCGTATTATTTTCACACAACTATGGGATTTGTAAACCCCCACATTTATAGAATTTTTTTGTTGTTTACAATTCCTGCATGTTGGATCATAAGGTTTCAATGAGAGTACAAATGATTTCATTTAAAATATATGTAACTTTTGGAGAAAAAAATACTTTAAATAAAATAAAATCACAGTTTTTTAAATAAATATTCATATTATTTAACTGTGTCACAGATAAAAATCATCAACGTACTGATTATTTTTTCATACAAATATGTGTAAGAGTATTTTAATTCTTTACAAAATATTTTCACATTGTAGCATCGTGTTTGGTTTTTTTTAGGAGTTTTGTGTTTCCATTTATTTCTAGTGGCTTATTTTCCCTTTGGAAAAAAATGTGTGTCATTTGTTCAACTTAGACGTATGTATGATGCTCACATAAACTCAGGAAGTGCAGCACAAAATTTTCAAACATTTTTGTTTATACTTGTACTTTATTGGAAGCATTCTGTAAATGTTTGAGCTGGAAACGCTTTTCTGACGCCATTTAGACGCGTCATACGGTCGCAAAAGAAATTAATATTTAGAAGCATAAAAGCAAAAAAAAAAAACACAGCATTAATAATTTTGCAGTAAAAAAATGTAAAATTAAATGTTAAATTAAAATGTATGTTTATCTAAATAAAAGAGAACAGTTAAATGCCTCTGCAACATGTAAACATTGGCGCAAATAATTGTTTTAGATGACGACATTAACAAGTTTAACTTATTATTCGTTAACATAGACATCTTTTATATATATGCGTCTTTTTGACTATGGAAATCATTAGAAGTTTGTATTTATAAAAGCCACTGAAAAGTTTTTATATTTTGATACAAAAATTTCTATTTTACCTCAAAAGCAGAATCTTATCAGGCGCACTTGGTTTATAGTTCAACTCAGAACATTTTAGTCAAGTCGCACCACCAAGAGTGGTTTTTCATTCCGTGTGAAACTTTTTTAATATTCATCTAAGACCCAACATATGAATTTCTAAGTCGATTTAGCCATGTCCGTCTGTCTGTCCGCCTGTGTAAAACATTCTCACGTACAAACTATACAACATAACTAAACGAAATTTCCAGAAAAATATTTCTTTTTTTGTGGGGAACTTTGGTATTGAAAATCGGCAAAATCGGTTTAGCTCAACCAGAGTTATTTATTTATTTATTTTATTTATTTATTTATTTATTTCAAAAAATATGCCGCAAGCCCATGGGGCCAAAATTAGCAGTACTACTAATAATTCAATAATATTAATACAATTGTTTAGATATATAACAATGAAGAAAAATAAAAAATTTAAGATTAAGATAATAATAATGAAGAGAGTCCTTAATATTTGCACAAAACCAATAAATAATGTATAATTGCAGGAAAATGATTGTTAACCCATGATAGAACCAATGATAAAACATACAAACAAAGCACAATTTAAAATATAGTTCTTTTTCAAATAATGCCACTCCTAATAATTTTACCTGTTTAAATGTACCATGGTCAGCACGAAATAGAGAACAAAAAATATTAATTTATGTTATGGACCAATATGTTAGACAACCTCCACAAAAATTTTATAAATTTGATAATACCATGAAATTTTGTAAACGTTGTTTTTATGATAAAAGAAGAAATGGTGAGGAAAATAGTAAGAATCGGTCCATGATTTCTCATAGCCCCCATACAAAAATGTTTCCGAAATATTGTTCAATTATACATAAATGCCTATAAAATTGGAATATCAAGACAAAATTCAGCAAAAATATGTTTCATGCAAAAAGAAATCGTAAAACGAAAATTTTTTTAGTTCGGCCCAGAATTGGTCATAGCTCCCATACAAGGACCACATGTGAAAAAGACATTTATCCCTATATATACTTTATAAATATCCTTACCGACTCATTTACATATACACAAAAATCATTCAACAAAATTTTGTGAATTTCGGTCCATATTTGACCATATCCCCCATATACAACCCTCTTCCGAAAATAACTTCAATACTCATAAATCTCTCATAAATAAAGGTATCGATCCAAAATTTTACATACACGCCAAAATCAAACTGCTGGATTTTGTGAATATCGGAACATAGTTGACTATATCAACCATATAAGATAAACTTCCGAAATCTACGTTAATACTAATATATGTATATCTTAAATATAGCGTTATTATGTTGAAATTTGACGTAAAATATCCTCATATGCATAAAAATCACTGTTTCAAAAATTTAAGAAGATCGGCCCATAATTTGTCATAAGGACCATTTCCAAAAAAAAAAAAAAACAAGTAAGCCCACAAAAATGTCTAATAAATATCGATATCGAACCAACTTTTATATAGATAAATAATTTTAATCCAGAAATCATACTAATATCGGTTATACGGCAATTATGCTACTGGATTTTGTAGCTGTCAGTCAATAATTGTAGCTTCCGAATTAAGTCCACTTCCGAGCATAACAACCAACCATACAACTCTTGTAAATAACGCTATTGAGATGAAATTCAACCAATATAATCCTAAAATACATAGAAATCACATTATTGGATACTGGATTTAGTAGCCATCATTCCATACTTGGTCCATTTCTTCTATGCCACCCATAAGTCTTTTTTACATAATGTTATTGCGATCAAATTCAAACAAAACAGCCTCACTTTATATCTTATCTCTTTTTATACTCTGTTTCTTAACTTGTTGTGAATATGGAAAAATGTTCTTTTAATTTTATAATTTGTTAAACTACAATCAAGATTATTATGAAGATCAAACAAACTCTGTTAATTATGGTAAGAGTAGGTAAATCAATTATAAATGGTCAAAATTAGATAAAATTTAACAATATTTAACACAAATTATGTTGGTCGTAAAATTGTCTTTTAAACAATATATCAAATACATACTAATAAAATTTGCACTAAGACTGAATAGAAGATACAGAATAAGAATATTCTAGTCCTATAACTAATGTAGTTTTTGTATATCTCTTATAACGTTTAGGTGGAGGGTATTTAAGATGTGGCACAGCCAAATATAGCACTCGAACTTGTTTTTATATTATTTAAGAAATTTCCAAAAATATGTATTGTCTAGTTATTTTTTTCGGAAAGCTACCTTTGCTACCATTTGCTACCAAATTAAAAAAAAAAAAACTTGATTACCGAGGGGGACAAAATGTATTGTAAGGTATTGTTTTTTAGATCTAATTTACAAGATATCTACTTATTTCTATTAATAATAGCAAACCTTTTAAAAGAAAAAATTAAAACAACTCAATTCCTTTAGCTCAACAAATAATCGAACAAAGCGCAGTAGAAATGATTAAAATACAAAAATCCATCATTTAATATTTTGTGGCATATAATTTGTTGTTCAGAACGCTCATTAAGCATTTGGGAATTGAGATCACTCAGTTATGACAAACTAACGGTTCTATGGAGTTTCAAGATTTTAACAAAGCTTCCTTAAGCTACACTAATTTAAAGTAAAACTTGTTTTCGTCATTGAACTTTCAACTTTCCAAATTATATGCCCCATTATTTTATATTGTACTTATATATACTTAATTACAATTTTCTTTATCATTTCAGTCCCAAGGTATTTTATAAACAACATTTGACATGTTCCATTTCCCTATTTTATCTTTTGTTTCATTAATGGCCGAATTCTCGGTCATTAGTTAGCCAATACTAACTATTGTTTAACTATTACTTGTTATTCTTACGGTAAACTAAGCCTTGCGAATAAAGAATCATTAGTTAAGCCTTTGTCATTAGCTAACTAAAGACTGTGAATTTAGCCATAAATAATTTATCTAGTATGTTATAAGTCTACTCTATAATTATCAGTATCGAAAATTTTTGATCTCCTCAATCGTTCTTTATTGGTTTGTAAATTTTCGGTTCTATTGATTTTCTTGTGTTGTTTTTATTTCTGTCCTTAAACTGTCTTTTATTAGCTGAACTATAAAATTATTATCTTCCAATATATTCCTTATCGTTTCTTTGTTCCTCTTATGAAAAGTATTAATAATAATATGTTTCCTATGTTTAGAATAATAATTAATTATTCTCCCTGAAGCTGTTGGTTTGTGATACAAATGTAATATTACCAAACTCTTTCCTCTTCTTATCAATAAGGTATCTAAATACGAAAGTTTCGAGTCATATTCTTTCGCTGTTGTAAATTTAATATATAGATTAAAATAATTATATGTCTTTAACATGTTATCAATAGCATGTTCTGAAATAAAACAAAATAAATCATAAATCATTTTTATAATTAATTTTCCTGCACATGTATCTCATACCTACTCCATTAGAATATTCGACACAATTGCAGAAGCTGGAGATCCTATTAGAAGTCCTTTTTGTTGCACATATATCTTTGCATTGTATAAAATATCTATTGTCCTCTATACAAAATTTTGGAATACGCAAAAGCAGGCATTTCTCAATTTTTGTGTATTGTTCTATAATATTAAATTTTTCTCCTATCTTATTTATTGCTAAGTCAACAGGAATACTTGGAAATAGAGATGCTACATCTAAGGAAATAAGTTTCTCATTATCTTCTATATGTTGGTTCTTTAGACTCTTTTTGAATTGTAGTGAGTTTTTGACATTATATTCTGAATATAATGTTCATATGATGAGAATTCTTGTTTGTGGATTTTTGGTAGTCCATATAATTTTGGTGCAGTGGCGACATATGTTTTAAGTTTTATTTTTTAAATATGTTTTATAATTTTAAGTTTATATATTTTCTCTACTAAATCATTATTAGTCTTTTGTAGTTTATTTGTTGGATCTCTTTTACTCAATCGATATTTCATAATATTTCTATTTAATTTCAAGAATTTTCAGCTTTATTAACTTTAACTATTATTCTGCAAAAAACTAAACGTAAAACATTTTTTGCTTGTTTTCCAAAAAAAGTCTTTCATGAATTTCTTACTTGTCAAAAGTTATATATATTTTTAAAAAGTAGACACAACTTCCTATCCATTAAAATATAATATTGTCTTTTCCACATAGCAAATTAATTTAATGAAAATTTAACATCTCATGAATTTATCCCTTATTAATTAAATATGAGTTGTTAACTATTCCCAAATTAATTTGACAAATTCAAAATATAAACTCGATAACATTTGCTCTTTAAGCATGTGAAACTTAATGTTTTCCAACCGTGCAGCTCTGTGATCATATATAAATAAAAACTTATAAATAAATATGCCAACCAATTCTACTAACAACAGTTGACTTGAAGCAGTGACATCTTGATTTCATACATCATATATTAAATTTTAATGCTCCCGCTGTGTTGCTGTATGTATTGCTTCTTAGACGAACGTACTCATATCAAAATTATATATGTATAAAGTGCACAAAGTTTTAGACCCCATGTTGTATGATGAATGTGGTGTTAAGCAAATTAATATCAAATACTCATACGTAGTGGTGTACTGTTATTATTATTAATGAAAATATGTATTGCAAAAATACGGCTTCAGCAAAATTCACAATTTTTTTATTCTTATTGGTTTTATAGTTTTTTTTTAAAGCTTTCACTATGGGTGGTAAAGATAAGTTCGTCGTTGCACAGGTCATTTCAATAACAATTCTTTATAATTTTATAGAAGTTTAAACAAATACAGAAGTGTATATGTTTAAATAAGTTTTTTTTTATTTAAACACACTCAACCTGTTGTTCATTTTGCTCTGATAATGTTAAGAAACCCTTTTCGTTTAAAATCTATGTATGTACTTTAATTTGTCGCACAGTTTGCAAATGTTAAACTTTAATTTAATTTTCCTACAATTAATTTTTATTTAAATATTTTAGTTTTCCTTTGTACTTTGTTAGTGTAATAACATTTTGGTTAGGCTCTCGTGTACAGAGAAGTTTTGTTTTTTCCTTTTTTTAAAAGCACCAAAATTCAGCAACTTGGAAAATGAGTCTACAGAGAAAGAAAGAAAAACCTCATTTTGTCGCTACAATGTTGTTTAATTACTGTTGGCCAACAAACACTTTGTGGCCTGAGAGTTGTGGTAGATGAAAAAGAGAACTAAAAGTATAGTCATAAAAACAACAACATTAGTAGACATCACAGTAATTTAAATTAGTTTGCATAACAAAATCTGGATTTTTATGTGCTTTTTGCAAGAAAAAAAAATATAAATTGGATTTTTAAATTAAAAAAAGTACTTTTTGGTAAAAAATGTACTGACTAAAGATAAGAATTTAGTAACCTTTTGTTTCTAGCAGTCATTTATTTTCGAAAGGTTATTAGTTGTAATTTATAAATTAAAAATTATTCTAAAAGTAAAAAAAGTTACTATTAACAAAAGATTTTTGTTACGTATTTAAAATCCACTGTAATGTGCACATAAATTGGTGCACCAAAACCTCTTTACAAATGCCACCCATACAAGCATTTTTGTGTAGGTGATCCATCGTGGATAATAATTTAATTTAAAGTCATTGCTTTGCAATTCTGCTGACGCAAGGCATTGCGACTTAAACAAAGCAATCATCGATTAATTGGGTCAACTGACTTAAAAACGGTTAAAAAGGGAAATTCTGTGTTTATTTTTAATTAGTGCTGCAGATTTGAAAATTTTAATATCAATATATTAAAAGACAAAAGAACTCAAAAAAAATACTTTTTTGGTACCATTTGTATCTGATGTTTTCAAACAACGAAATCCATTCTGAAGCGTTCTGTAATGACAAAAATATGTATTTGAGAAGTTAAGAACTTAACCCTTAAATGGTAATAACAGCTAAAAGAGGGAATTTTGTTTTTCTTGAAATAATTCACAAACTGACTTAATGTTTTAAATATAGAGTTCTATAATGGTTTATAATTTATATCAAACACTATACAGTTAGGGACTTATGTTTTTATACATACCCAAAATTTCATATATTTGCTAATCAAAGAGTATTAGGCAAACTAATTTTAACCCAAACATTCAACTATTTTTTATTACTCTTCCAAAAATTTAATTTTTTATTTTCTTTCAAAACAATGGTAAGTATGAAAAAAAACCTAAAATAAAGAGAGACAAAAGTGTTCATACACTACATTCTCTTCTGCTTTATTAATAATTTCAAACAAGTAAGAAAGTCTAGTCGGTCAATGATTTTTTTGTATATGTAAATGATCTGTGCAGAGTTTTGAGTCGGAACCGATATTTATACGATATATATGAAGATACATGGCTTTTTCGGATGTGGTCCTTATATGAGAGCTATGACCAATTATAGGCCGAACACCATAAAATTTAGTAAAACAATTTATTTTCCTATAAGGATTATCTATATAAAATTTTAACCATTTAACATTATTTATACCAGTTTTATACGAATTTAAGTGAATTTTGGAAGTGGACTTTATATGGGGTCTATGGTCAAACATGGACCGAACTAAAAAAAATCGTTTTATGATTTATTTTTGCATGAAACTTATATATTATTTATATTTCAATTTTATAGGCATTTATGTATAATTAAGCAATATTTCGGGAAGATTTTTGTATGAGGGCTATGAGAAATAATTGACCTATTCTTACTATTTTCCTCACGTTTTTTATTTTGTCATGAAAACAACGTATACAAACTTTCATAGGAATATCTGCAATATATTTAAAAAATTGGAAGAAAAATATTTAAAAATATAAATCTTTTATGGAGGTTGTCTTACATTTTGATCCATAACTCGTGTTCGATTTTTCTGATTTGCAATACCAAACTGCTTAGGAGAACTTGAAATTGTTTTTTGGAAACTTTGTTGATTTCAGTTGTGTCCTTTGGACGTGAGAGTGTTTTACACAAACAGCCAGACAGGCAGATGGACATGGCTCAATCGACTTAAAATTTTGTAAGGACCAAGAATATATATACTTTGTTGGGTCTCAGATGAATATTTCTCAGCGTTATACATGGATTGACAAACTTATATATGTATAGCCTCATTCACCACTTATGGTGGTGGAGGGTATAACAAGTACAAAAGTTATGTACAAACAATGCATATATATACAAGTTTGGTTGTTCCGAAATCACACGTTAACGTCTGAATATATACATATATATATATATATATGTATATAGATTGTAGTACATAACATTTATACTTGTTTTATTTATCTTTACATTTAAATATTTTTTTACAACCATATGCAAATTAAGATTTAAAATGTATTTCTAAAATAATTTCCTTTTTTAATGCATTTATTTTTTATTGAAAATAAATAAACACAAAAAACCAATTAAATATGTATTGAATAAACAACAATGTGCAGAATATTATGGATCATCAAAATCATAATGAACTCCTAGAAAGCAAGAATTTATACTCGGCTGCGCCGAATCTTATATACCCACCACCAAATAAACTATTATGGGACGATTGTCATAAAATATTGTAGCGTAATTTCTATTTATTTTAGATTTTTTTGATTAAATTTCATCTTAATAACAAAATTTACAAGAACTTTATACATATTCCATTTGTTCCACAAAGCATACGAAGGTGTCACTAGATGAAAGATAATATAGTTTTATATATATTTCTTTAACACAACATAAAACGATTTACTCTGACACACAATAATTCGGTACCAAGAAAAACTAAGAAACTAATTTTGTCTTTTGGAAACGTCAAAATTGTATCCTCTGTATATACTGTGGTTATTCTTGGAAGTGGCAGATGTAGCCAATTATGGACCAATTTTCACAAAAGTCAATAGTATAATTTGTATATACTTATAACTGATCTGTGTAAAATTTTGGGTCGATATAAAAGTGTATGTAGGTTAATGAGTTATTTGGAGTAGTTTTTATAAGATAAGATGTCCTATACTGGGCCGATTTATATTCATATGTGGATTATTTGTGTTGGATTTCAATTTAATAGTGCTGTTTATAAAAGATTTTATGATTTTCGGAAGAGGTCTTTGTATGGGGCTATGGTCAAAATATGGACCGATGCAAACAAAATAATGTTTTGAGATTTTCCTTTGCATGAAACTTATTATTGCAGAATTTTGTATGGTTTCGGCTTTTCTATAGATATTTAAGTACCATAAAGCCATATTGCGGGTCGACTTTTGTGTGAGTGCTATGCGAACTCCTGGACCAATTCCTACCATTTTCAATAGGACTTGTCCTTCTAAAATAAAAATAAAGTGTTGAAAGTTCATAATAATATCTGCATTATATGTGAATAAAATAGCAAAAAATATCGAAAAAATGTCGAGGACTACCTCTTTGATCTATAATTCGGATCCCGCTAGGCAGATTTTTACCAGTTTTAACACCAAAGATTTCTGTAGATCACAATGTCTTTTTTTGAAGCTCTATCATGTCTTTAACAAACTGGCAGCCGGTCATACGGACGGACTTAGCTAGACCGTTTGCATTTAATAAGGACCAAGAATATATAGACTTTTTGGTTGTAATCTTTCGATGTCTTACAAACGCAATGACAAACTTCTACCCACCCAACTTTTTGGTGGTGGGTATAAAAACAAGCTTAAAGATGCAAACCTCTATGTAGAAATTACCGTCAACTTGTCACTCAAGAGATAAAAATGTTGATTTATTTTCTTTGCATTCCTTTAAAGGTCTTAAGTTTTTAATGAATTAAATTTTATTTTTGTCCAACCAATTATTAGTCAGCATTTTAGTAATTATTTTAAATTTTAATTAATTCCAATTAATTTTTTTAGATTCCATTAAGCAATATTTTTAAATCAATTTACTGTTTATTTTATTTATTTTTATAGCATTTGAATTATAATGCGTTGGTAGTTTTATACAAAGCCGAAAAAACCAACCTAAAAAAAAAAATCTATAAAAAAAATTTATTCACACTGAATAAATTATATTTTATTTTAGACTTGATATTTATTATTTACATGCACACTCGTATACTACATATATAAATATATGAACATTCATTTGATTATGTAACTTTTTATTGCATTATAATTAATTCATTTATAAATATTAGAATAAGCAAATCTGTGTACTGTAAATGAAAATAAGTAAAAAATGCAGTTGATTCATTACGATGGGGATTTGGGATGATTAGGGTGATTACATCTCACACCGCCAGTTGGGAGGGTATATTGGATTTGTGCTGATGTTTGTAACGCCCAGAAATATTGGTCCAAGGCCCACCTTAATGTATACCGATCAACTCTGAATCTGGTTGGCTGTCCATGTAAACCGCGTGCTGAAAGATATTTCAATGAAATGAGGTACATAATAACTGTTCGGTACATACTATTTTTTCGGGACGGACATTTCCCAAAAATTTAACTACAAATAAGTTGCACATGAAGCCATAATTGACCATATACGTGCCTCTTCCGAAAATTCCTTTAACAAAGTCCTCCCGAAATTGGGGTTTACCGGTCATAAATGTTTGCATTATGCAAGTATCCAAACAAATTTCATTACAAATGAGTGATAAATAAAGCCAAATCACATCTGCAAATTTTGTGCTGATCGGTTCATAATTACTCGTAGCTCCCATATAAGGCCCACTTCCGAAAATCACTTAAAAGAGCATAACTCTCTCAACAATGTTGGTATCCAAATATTATTTAACGCAAATATATTTCATATGTATACAAATAATATCGTCTAATTTTATTATGATCGGTCCATAATTAGTCGAAATTTCATATAAGACCCTCTCCGTAATTCACTTTAAGCTCCATAAATCTTTTGAAAATATTTGTATCGAGATAAAGTTTAACACATATAATACTTATATTCACAGACATCATGACACTAAAGTTTTGGATGATCGGTCCACAATAGGTTATATCTCCCATATAGCGCCCATTTCTGAAAAACTGTTGTATACATATACTGGGTGTAGGGTATTATATGGTCGGGATTGACCGACTATACTTTCTTACTTGTTTTAAATGTATAGAATTTTTATATTGAATAAAAAAGAGACCTCAAGCCGAATTAATAAAATAAAAAGATTTTTAACAATATAAAAGGTCTACATAGCACATAAAAAACAATCATTGACATAAAATTTAATTTATTCGAAAGATAATCTTCTGGCATTATAGAGTAAAGCCCTGCCATTCCAAAGATATTGCAGTTCATAACTAAATGAAATAGGTAAAATCGTTGAAACACATTACTGTTCAATAAAAAAAATTACAGACAAGTTTATACAAAGACAATATGGTTGCTTGGTGTAAAACAACCAATGCGTCTTACAAAAACGAGCCTAAATTTTTTGAAATAATCTTCTTTTCAGCGATGACAGTACGTTTGAGAAATTTGGAGTGACAACCCCACCAAAAATATGACGAATCAAGAACGAAGCCTTTAGTTATATATATATATAACCAAGATGGTAAAACATTGCGGAGGCTCAGTAATGGTCTGGCGGCATCATACATTTATAGAAACTACAATGCAAAAGGAAGATTTTTTGACATTTTAAAAAATATTGTAGCCCCTAGTGTAGAGAAATTAGAACTAGCACAGCACTGGATTTTCCAACATGACAGTGATACTAAGCATACCTCCAAAATTGTGAAAGAGTGGTTGCCCAATCATTGTCAAAAAATGTTAGATCATCCTGCGCAGTCCACAGGCCTCAATTCATTTAAGCACGTGGGGGAATACCTTGACAAAAAAATAAGGCAAAGAAGTATTTCCGGCAGCAAAAACCTAAAGGCAGTATCACAGGATGAATGGAACACCCGCGTCGAGAAACTTTTTGATTAAAAACTGCTATTTTTCTCACAAAACTGTGTCTGCAACTTTTTTGGCGAGTAATCGCTATCACATAAGCAAATTACTCGTCAGTGTATCTGTAAAATTTTTGTGAGAAAGGTTTGCGCTTTGAACTGTCAAACAGCCGAGATATAATTTTAGAAATAAAAAATATTCAAATTTATATTTTATTATATTATATTATATTTTATGTAGCACTTTAACAATTTTCTTTTAGCAAAATAAAGTTTTCTTTTTTACACCAATAAACTTTAAGTTTATTGCAAAAACATTAAAGTTGTGTAAATTTTATTCGTCGTCAACGATATCTGTGATTAGCGGTTTTAAAGACTGAAATTTTATAACGGACATGGGTTGTATATTTTGACATTTCTAAGGTAGCGACGTAATCCCTTTTGATAGTTTTCGACACAAGTTTTCGTGAAATGATGGATTATTTTGTTTCACAGAACAGAACGTCGATAATATTTTCAGCTGTTATAAAGAACTACAAACAAACAATTTAATGCAATTTTTTACATAATTTTAATATACCAGTTTACTTTATTTTGAAGCGAAAAATTTAGTACTTTTCTGTAGGGAAATAGGTTATGGGAGGGAGGATAGAGGGAGTAGTGTTTGTGAACATTTGACTTGAATTTTCCTATATTGAAAGTAGAGGGCATACTTCTGCTGGTAGTTTATTCCACATACGGACAATACGGCTAAAGAACGAATTTTCCCTGTAGTGTGTTGTGCGATCAACTGTCCACCAAGCAATCACAAATGGTTGAGCCCTGACTGAAGAACGTGTATTACGTAAAAAATTACATGTTTCAGAAACAAGTTCCCTGATTTCAGAAGAACACATTACATTATAGTAACGATAGAACAGTGAAACAAAACCCACATTGCGACAATGCTCCAATGAATCAATAGAGTTGGATACCCTACTGTCACCGACAAGCATCTTCGCCCTCTCGTGTACGCGGTCGAGTAACTGCAAAATAGACTTCGAAGCACCGGCCCATACATGAGAGTTGTATTCCATTTTCGGCCGAATATATGTAGGTGGTGTAAATAGTAAGAAGATCATATGGAGTGTAGAAAATACCTACACCGTTTTAAAAAGCCAAGGCACTTGAGCACTTCTTTTGACACTTGAAAAATGTGTTTGGTTCAGCGGACATCACACTGGATTCTCATGCCTAGAACGTTAAGAGCGTCTGATTCCGTAATATTTACACCGCCCATAAAAACAGATGAATCAACATGATCTGTTGTGCGTTTGTGCGTTAATAAAGAACACTGAGTCTTGCGTGCGTTAAAATCGACTCTATTCGCACAAACCCATTCCGAGATTGTCTCAAGACCTCGGCTTAGCGTATCATTCATATTTTATCTCATTTCCCCAATCTCCAAAGGGTTTGGTCTATGGCTAAATGAGTATGAATGGCAAATGTTGCTATCATCTGCAAAAGAATAGATAGGGTATGAAGTTTGACAAAGAAGGTAATTTCTAAAGTTGAGAAAAAAAGAAGGGAGAAAGAACGGAGCCTTGCGGTACCCATGAATTAACCTTGAACTCGTCTGATGAGATCCCATTCAAGAATGAGAAAATAAAGATTACGCCATGCGCATGATTTACCGTTATGTGACGTAGAAGTTCCAATCTAAAGGTTACCAAGAATGTTTCATGTGTTAGAATTAAAATTTCTTGCGAAAAATGTATATTTTATGTAATAGTTGGCAACCTTGCAAATCTCTCTGAGAATTCTAAAAGAAAAGCTGTTTAAAAAAGAAAAACAAACAAAAAAGCCGACAAAAAATATAAACATGGAGTGTTCAGTGAGCAAATGCAAGCAAAACAACAGTAAAAAAACAAGTGAGAAAAAAATTAGCCAATAGAAACACAGAACGTGTGATGTCACAGTTCCAAAATGCGCAGAACATTTTAAAATTTTACGCGTGTTGGCGTAATCTTTATTTTATCATTCTTGATCCCATCTATAACAATTCGTATAGTGCGATTTCTGAGGAAACTCGATATAAATCGAGAGAAGTTAATTATTTTTAAGTTCCTTAGTTTTCTAGTTTTTGTTAAGAACTTGTAGTTTAAATAATAAAACACTTATTAATCAATATTAGGTGTCTACTTTCTATTGATGCTCACAGTATAAATAGAAATATTTCTAAAGGTATAGTCACACATGGCAAATATTGATTTAAAAAAATCGTAACCGCTTTTTTTAACATAAATTTGTTTGACGTTGTTTGCTCTAACAAAAGTTTTGCGAGATCAAACAGCATCAAATAAAAACAAACTAAATATTTTTTGTGTCTTGTCCTAAATAAATGAAGGTTTTTTTAAATAAATAAACAAATTTAAATCTATTTTATTTAGTGGTTACGTCATTTTCGGCAAATATTTGCCAAGTGTGACCGCACCTGAAGTTAATTTGTTTCCAATCAGTAGCTATTACTGGCTTTAAAGCTGACTCCAGCATGTTAAATTCAGTTGCGAAAGTCCATATCGCTCCCTAATTACAAAAGTGGCACAACTCAAAATTTTCCAAATTGACTTTTTTCCATAAATTAATTCAAAGTGCACATCTCTAACTATTGCAAAAATGTCTTTCACATCACTATCTTCTTTAACTGGAAAAATAGAAATTTGTCAATTTTGATGTTAAGTGTGTTGCTTGTGCACGATGAACTTTTTTGTCTCTGCTGAAAATTTTAGTATTTTGAGTTGTGCCACTTTTGTAACTAGGGTGCGATATGAGTAGGAACCTCAGCGCTATTTCTATCCCGTCACAGTCATTATTAAGCATTGCTAGTGCTCATCTAATATAGATCCAAAAAAAATGTGTTTATTTTTATACCTAAAAATTGAACATTTCGTAATTGTTTGTAAACTTAAGACTGTACAAAATGCTAAAATTATTACATTTTAAAAATTTTAAATTTTCTGTATTATTTAAATACAATAAAGTATTTCTATTACTACATATGTACATGTAAATAGGAATACGAGTATTATTATATGTTGTCGCCGGTATTAGTTTAAATTCATTTTGTGTAAAATAATACCATTTTTAAGCTGCTTTTAATATTATAATTTCAGTTTTTTTGTTCAGTTTGCTGATACATACTTTAGTATTGTTGCATGCTAACTTGTTAATACTCGCACACCTTAACAGGTTGTCAGGTTTTGTTTGTTAATTTCAAAGTAAATCACTTGACATTCTGAGTACTAAAAGTAGATAATCTGTGTTCAGTTCATAAATAGAAGGCAAAAGTTTAATTTAGTTACAAGGACATCAACTTTTGCTTATTATACTTCTTATATGCATGTCTTTGAAAATTACACTAAACCTTTACAGCAGTCAAATGAAAAGAGATTGGTAGGATTTGAAAACTGAGAACATACAGCGCTGTGACAAATGAAATTTACAATAAGAGGTTCATATCAAAAGAAAAACCTAGCTACGCAAATTGATTTTCAATAATAGAATTGATTTTATTATACTTTTTCATTGAATAATATCTATGGTAGTTAGAAAATTGCAATCAAATTAACAACCGAAAAAAGTGTGCCCAAAATAGAACACACTCTTGTAAAGGGTGGTTAAATTGTAAGGGCCGATGTTTAATGTAAACCACACCTAAACGCCAAGCTCTTTTCCGAATTTTATTTGACATTTCTCTATTTCAGACTTACTCAATTTGAACCATGGAGAGATACACAATCCAACAACGTGTAAAAGTTATCCACACTTATTATGAAAATGGGCGTTCAAATCAAAATGCATATCGTGCACTTCGTGATTTTCGTGATGAGGCACATTTTCACCTCAGTGGATTCGTCAATAAACAGAATTGCCGCATTTGGGCGAATAAGAATCCAAGAGTGATTGTCGAAAAACCAATGCACCCACAAAGAGTGACTGTTTGGTGCGGTTTATAGGCTGGCGTCATCATCGGGCCGTATTTTTTCCAAAATGAGGCCGGTCAGGCAGTTACTGTGAATGGTGTTCGCTATCGTGAGATGATAACGAACTTTTTATGGCCCGAATTGGAAGATATGGATGTGGACGATATGTGGCTTCAGCAGGACGGTGCCACTTGCCACACAGCTAACGAAACAATGGCACTTTTGCGCAACAAATTCAATGGCCGTGTTATCTCACGTAATGGCGATGTCAATTGGCCGCCAAGATCATGTGATTTGACACCGTTGGACTTTTTTCTTTGGGGTTATTTGAAAGAAAAGGTGTACGTCGATAAGCCAGCAACAATTCAAGAGCTAAAGGATGAGATAATTCGGCACATTAATGGCATAGAACCTCCATTATGCCTCAGGGTCATCGAAAATTTGGACCATCGGATGGAGGTGTGCCGCCGTGGTCGCGGCGCCCATTTGGCCGATATTTTCCATACATAATTGAGTAATACCAATATATCATAATAAAATAAAATTACAATAATTTCCTAAAGAGTTTGTGTTTTATTCAAAATCAACATCGGCCCTTGAAATTTAACCACCCGTTATTACTCTAACAATTATTAATTAAAGCTGCTCTATCCCGGGCCATTTGGTATCCAACTCGACCGTCATTGAATCTAACAGATGTAAAATCCATCTACTGTTCATTTTTAAATGGATCTTCTATATATGTAATTGTTATATAAATTGGTTTTGAAATTGAAAACTTTAAAAAAATGATTGGAATTATTCAACTGAAATTCGGTCTATAGTTGTTAGGAAAGAAATTTTGGTAGGAATGCAGATCACTAATTTCATTCAATTTCCGATTTAGTGTAAATTATGCAAAAATATTGGAACTTTTTAAACACAACTTTGTCCGCTTAATAAAAAATAAATTAAAATTTATAAATATTTAACTAATGTACATATTTAAATGCTGACCCTTTTCATCACTCTAAATTTGATTACTCAGTCACAAATGTATCCATTTACTTGCTGCAACCGAATGCAGCTGTTAAACCACAAAGTGGTTAATAAAGACTGCAATGTAAGGATTTACTGCAAGACCAAGTAGTTAATAATTGTTGAAATCAAGTGCAAAAACAGATTTTGCTTGATGTAGCAATATAAAACGTGCAAATTTAAGTAAAGTAGGTTATTTAAACAAAATCATCTATTAATTAAAGACACTTTTGATATGGGAAGAGAAGTAAAATTGTTGTTTTGTTAGCATAAAGATTTTGCAGATTAAATTGCATCAGGGCACCAAACGTTGGAATGATTGCAGAAACTTTAGAGACACCTGAACACACAGAACAAAAGTATGTGAATATTTATTTTAAAGAAGATAATTTGAGTGAAAATCTTATAAAGTTCAATCACATGTAATGGTTACATGATTTTCATAATCTTTACTTGAAGAAGTTAAGCTAGTGCTGTAAGGACGACTGAAATTATAAAAAAAATTGGAATTATGTTTAATGAAAAAATTTACTTTCTTGCTAGTTTTTCCACCCATTTCTTATAAACTAACTTTACGCCAATTTATTTTTGTACATTTGTATCATTAAGTTCACTTTGCTCTATAGTTGCTGCAGCCTTTAGTATGCATCTCATATTTCATTTGGTTACTGCCTGCAAACGTAATTAGGCCTTAATTAAAAATTAAGTTTTTGTTGTTGTTTATTTTGTTTATTTTGTTTCTCAACAATTTTTTTGCGGCAGTTGTTTGTTTTTATATCCTTCACCAACACACTGAGGGTAAATATATGTACGTCTATCATTCCGTATGTAGTATTGAGATATATTCATCTGAGACCGAACAATGTATTGCTACGGAATTGTATTTCAATTTAAATTTAACGGCTTGTAACTGCTGGTATCAACTTACAGCATGTTCATCAACATACAATATGATTATCGACATTTGCATTAGCAGAAGTTTCTATTTAGAAACATTATTGATAACTAGCTGGATTATGGAGTATGGCAACATTAAGTTTTAATGGTAATGGTCAAACATTCTAGACAAGAACTTGCTATTATCTCAGCTCCGAACCATCCGCAGACTACCACAAATGATGTAAGTGTATAAATTGACTAACCGGGCCAATCAAGCAGAGAGTTTATTGTGAGTCATCGTTGAGTAAACATTGAAGCGCGTTCTTAAACCGTAAGTCCTAATTTACACGAAGCAATTCTTTAAGCTTAGCTGATTACCTTTTAGACATACACACTTATTTGTATTACATATTTGTATACAAATGTGTCTATATTTTAAAAGTAAAATACGAGTGATTTAAGCAATTAGAAGAAATTTCAAGGAAAAAATTGCATCAATATTTTCAACAAAATTTGCTTCGTGTAAATTGGAACTAATTCAAGTGTGTGTTAAAGTAAATTGTATAAGACAATTAAAAAACAGAGTGTCTACTTAAATTCTTTTGTAAATTTGATTAAATAAAGACTCGTTATATTTTCTTTAAACTCCTTCAGGCTCCTAATCTGCAACTAAAAGGAATCCGGTTTATTTAAAGGAAATAAACCACCGTTTTTAAAAGGTAAAAACGTAGCAGTATTTTATTATTTTTTCAATCCTTATTCAATTTTAAATCGATTGAGCTATTTTCGACTATGTAAACCATATATCGTTTAAAATACACAACTTAATGGGAATTTAAAAAAATACTATTTTGTCAGAAGGTTTGATATTATTTTTTTTTTTTTTTAAAGAGAAGTAACACTCAGACAATTAATATGCCTATATATACTTGCATTACTTTCTTTGGAAAGGGGATTGATTGAAGAAGTAAAGGTGGTGAAAATAGAAGAAAGTTTTATATCACAACTGTGCAATTGCACATTATGTTTGTTTTAAGTGCAGAATTACAACGCCTCTGGTGGTGAGTAGGCGCATTAATGTTAAAGCTTGATTTTATAGCTTTTATTTAATTATTTTACTTCGGTGGCGTTTGAATGCTATAGCACCGAAGGAGGGCGCTGTGATAGATATTAGTTATGATAGATAGAAGAAAACTAATAATTATCAGAAACTGATGTTGTTTGAGTGGCAGCGGCTGGGAATCGAACCCGGGCTATAAATAACAACTCAAGCTTAATGATTAAATGCGCTAACCAATTAAGCTACAGCACCCTTAAGAAGATTTGATATTGAAAATCAGAAAAATAAGTATAGTAGAACGAAAGTTATGGACAAAAATGTGAAACATCCCGCAACCTTGATATTTTTCACAATTTTTTTGTTTGGTATTTAGTGAAAATATATTGCACATAATACCATGGAATTTTGAAAGTGTTTTTTATATAATAAAAGGTAAGTAAGAATCCGCTCAAGATATCACCTAGTCCCCATAAAAATAGTAAAAAACATTATTACAATACTAACAAAAATTGAGCTTAGCCTGAATAAAAACTGAACTGAATTTGGATATTTCAGTCTATATATTTATGTAGTGTCTGTATTTATCATTATATTTAGGTGTAGGGTATCAGCATAGCACTTGTAACTTGTTTACAATAATTTTAATTTTAATTTTTTTCCGTTGAACATATACATACATATGTATGTATGTTTTACTTCATTTTAGTTGAGTTTCAAAATGACAGCTGTCGGAAGGTATAAAAAGGAACATTCAAACAAGTGTCGGTTATGCTTTGCTGAGTTGGCTAATTTAAATGCATTATGAAATTGCTAATAAAAAAAAAAAAAAAAAAAACAGAGCAAAAAACTAGTATGCAATTGTTAGAGAGTTACTGAAAAAATAAGGCGAGGCAGGCTTTGTTACATTCAATGCTCTAAATAAATAGTAAAGTTAATTATATGTTTTATTATTAATAACACAAGGCTGATATATCTACATAAATAATTTATCTATGTTTTGCTAATATTAAAGATATAAATGAAATTGACACGATCAATAAGTATACAATTATTAATATACATTTTAGGAGATCCATTCTAATAATGATCATTCGAATAATCGAATAATTTCTTACAAATAATAATTCGATGTACATATTTCAAAAAAACCTTTTTCGAATAACGAATATATCAATTAATTTTATGATTCCATTATTCTTAATAAAATTAATCCAATTATTCATTATTCGAAAACGATATTTTTGAAATATGTACATCGAATTATTATTTGTGTGTTAATTTGTACTTTCTTGTTAAATTTTTAATCATTTAGTAATTAACACTTTGTGTTACAAATGAGTCTGGCCAGACCTTTTTCAATTTGAAATGTTATTATAATATTTATTTAACACTTGAAATTTCAGGTATTAAAGAAAGAAATCCTGGAAAGGATATAGGATATATATAGTTATAAGGACACTTATTCGAATATTTTACTGCACACATCACATTTGTAAGACATGGATCTGGTCAGACTCATATATATTTTATATTTTTTGCTGTTTTTAATTATTTTTTGCCCAATTATCTAATATTATTTATTTATATCTATTAAACAAGTATAGGTTAGGTTAATTCAGGAAAAAATCAATAAACATACTAACAAGTAACTCCATCTAGTTAATTCATAAGGTACAAGTTTTATGACAACGGTTTCACCACCTCTGCTTTATGTTTGTGTTGATTATAATAAAAGTTGTGATTCCCCTTTTAACATATGAATATTTATTTACATATGCATATATTTTTTTAAATTATAATACAAATTATTATTTACATTTAATTAAGAGATAGTTTTTTATATGGAATTAAGTACATGAAAAACTAAGTGGGTCTGGTTAGACCTCATGCGTTACAAATGTGAAAATCAAAACATATGTAAGACGGAGGGTTAAAAAAGTAAAAATTTAACACCATTTCTTTTGGGTTTTATTCTCAAAATAAGATATGTTTAATAAACAGATATTTGTATACATATGTATATAAATTAGATTATTATAATATAAACTTTATTATTCTAATTATGACATTTTGAATTGCAGAAGTCTTAAAATGTTTCTAATCAAAAAAGTACAATATAAAATTATATTAACCACTTTTAACACAAACGAAAGTTAAATAAAGTTTTTTAATCGCTCTTGATTAAGTTAATGTTTGCTTTCATAGATCCTTATACAAGTATGATTATAGAAATGTTTTACATAATTTATCACTAAACCCCGCCAGTTTTTAATTGAACCAGTGTCATCCTTCAAACGTAACCTAGAATATTGATGAATGTGTTGTTGAATATGTTGAAGAAAGTGATATTGAGGATTAATAAAATGTAAATGTATAAACTTGAAGTAAAAAATTATCATTTGACGAAAAAAAAACTGAAGACAAAGGAGATAACATGAAAATAGAAATTAATAAATAAAAATTATAATTACAGCAGTATTCGAACCACCATAACAATGGTTAAAAGATTGATGTTTGTCTGTTGGCTAGCTGGCACCGCAAGTGGTGCAGAGGGTTAGAACGCAAAGAATTCTGGTGATTCTCGAAACATATGTAAATTCAACAACCCAGGTTCGAATCCCAGCCAAGAAAATTATCATTAAAAATTTTAATAATAAACATTTTTTCAAGTTGTAAAACAATTCCTACCTTCAGTAAAAATAATTTAATGAAAATTAAATTTAATGAACTAAAAATATGAAATGCAGGTGGTAGAACGCAAAGAATTCTGATGAGAGAAAGTGGGATTTCTCGAAACATATGTAAATTCAACAACCCAGGTTCGATCCCCAGTCAAGAAAAATTATCAAAAATTTTTAATAATAAATTTTTCAAGTTGTAATTCCTAACTTTAGTAAAAATAATTTAATGAAAATTAAATTTAATGAACTCGAGCCTAACTAAAATTTATCAAGAAATATGAAAAAACTTTAAATTATTCGATTAAAAATATGTGATCCGATATTCGAACAAGTTAAAATCTCTTATTCAAATTATTCGTTTTATTCTAACAAAAGGAAAAACGTATAATTTGTACTTTTTCCATTTGTAAAACTCCAAGTCTAAAATTGTTGTACGTCATCTAAAAACTAAATGACAAAAACATGAGTAAAATGAAAGTGTTTGGATGTTGTAAATGTTATTTGAATGAAAAATAATACAATGAAAATAGTTTTTGTTTTTAATTTACTCAGAACTATTTAAATATAAACATTTTATGGCATCGATTAACTATTATAACTTCATACTAGTGAATGGTATGAAATGTTAATAATCGATTTTCGGTTATTCGATCAACCATTTTCAACTCGATTATTATAATCGATTAATCGAACATAAAATTCGATTTTTTTTTGAGGTTTATTACGATTTTGTTTATATTTTTTTTTTTGTTAAACTAAAGAAATCAAAAATGTTTACAACTTGTTTTTGTTGAAAAAATAAAACATGCAATTTTATTCAATTGTTTTTTTTTTAAAGGCGCGCTTGAAATATGTAAAATATATATTTCAGTTTAATAAATTTTATTTTTTAAATCTGATGAGATTTTTTCAGATGTGCTGATAAGGCAGTTGTGCTGCCACAAAAAGCTAACTCCTTCTTACAAATGCAGCACTTTGCCTTTTTTCAATTATACATTTTTTTAAAATATTGCCGTGGCTTGGTGCCGTTTTTTTCACTTTTATCACTTTTAACATAATTTTACTGTTATTTTTTTGCACACCGACTTCCAAAAAATCCGCGCTTTTAGTTTTACAGGTTGATTTTTCGATTAATCGACACCAAAAGTCGATTTCAGTATAAAGTTGGTAGTGTAAAATCGACCACAAAATAATCGATTTTTGAAGGCAATCATCGATTAACGACCATAATCGAAGTCGATTTACCATTCACTACTTCATACCAACAATTCCAAATTTTAGATTTTCTTTAATCAAATAATGATATACAAGTTCTAGAGCAATGTAGAATACCTCCTTGTGGTGTACTCCGAACCGGCACTTTGAAAATATTCAAAGAGTCTAGACTAAACTCAAGGCACCTGTATTTTAAAAGTCTTCTGACAAATAAGATGGCCACCAGCAAAGCTCGATTAAAAAATTCAGTAAGCATTAGCTTATTTTAAACACTACTTCCAATAACCAATTATAACAGTTTTTGATCCTCAAAAGACATCCCTAAAAATAAGTGTTTACCAGAGACCGAAAATAACTCCTCCATATAATCAAAAATCTAAATTGTGATTTATAATTTCTTTTTCAAAACAAATCATTCATGAAATTATTTTTCTTTATATGGTTTGGTATGACCTTTAATTAGTTTTAGTTGTTTTTTAGTACTTTGGTGAGAGACAAACTATTTCAATTTTGGTTGATCTTAATAACTGCTAACATTCTTTCTATTTTATTTGCATATTTTTAACAAATTGTAAATGGAATATGTTCAATATAAACTAAAGCAGTGCCGATTTTGGGCAAGAATTAGAAAAAATGCGAATTTTATATTCCAGTTTTATTGGTTGGCATTAAATGAAATTTTGTCATTTATTTTAAAAGTTCGAAAAAACTTTAATTATAAATAACTCATCTTGATCATTTCCGTTATTTTCTTTTCTGTTTCTCTCAACCACAAACTTAAACTGTTTTCCTATAAATCACTCTAACAGTGATATAAAACAAGAAAATAATTTTAAATGGTGCCAATTACCAACTAAAATTAAAATGGGCCCGTTCTGTATCTGGCATTTACTCAAATATGTATGTATATTTCCCGTGTACATTGATTAAGATAATTCAATTTATAAAGTCTAAATTTTAGTTATAAATGCATTAAGAACGTACACACAATTTTTGTATTTTCCATGAGGAGTAATTCTCAAATTAATTTATATCACTCGCCTATTAACTTGTCTCATAAACTAAATTTAAAACTTTTATCATGCCCGTGCATGTTCAGCATTAGCACTGGTAATCATACCAGCAGACAGGACATTTACATATATACATACATATGTATGTATGTAAATTCATACATACATAGTACATTAAGGACTTTCACTGTCCTTGGCTATGTAATAGCAAAAGCTGATAGTGTCGTAATTAGTTTTTAGAGACAGCAAAGCTTTAAATTTAAGTACAATTTAGTACAATTGATTTTGTTATTAAATAAATAAATAAAACATGTAAGAGTGTTAAATACGAGTACCGATTTTTTTGCATTTTGTATTAAAACATTTATCTGCACGTAGAGAAAAAACATGGTTCTAGCAAACTAAACTAAGAGCAACATATTATGATAAGATTTATGATTGTAGTCAAAACGTATTACATATGTTGAATTAATCATTGATCATATTATGATCAATTATAATCATAATATTTCTTGTTAATCATAATTTGATATTATAACATCATATTATAAACTAATATAATCATAAAATTCTCACACATGATCATATTAGGACCCAAGGTAATCATATTATAGTTCCAAATAATCATAATATAATCTTATGTAATCATATTATGTACTCAAGTAATCATATTTGGATATAAATTATTCATAATATAGTCTAAAGTAATCATATTATGATCTAAAGTAATTATATTGTGATTGAAAGTAATCATATTATGATATATAATTTTTTAAAAAATTAACATTTATTTTTAGTTATGTTTAATATATTTTTATTTTCTGAAATTTAATTCTCTTTAATTGTAATTTTTATGTACACTTTTACGTACTTGTAATATTTATGTACGCTTTATTTATGTCTTTTACACTTCTTTGAAATTTTTTGTATTTTGTAGTAATATTTAGTATATTTTAAATATAAATTGTTTTTTTTTCCATTTTTGAAACATTTAAATCAAAATAAATAATCCTATATCACACAGACAAACTACTGAACTGATGTAAAAGCATTCTACAAATGGTTAAAACATTTGCATTTTAAACATAACAAATATAGAAACTTATTATTTAATGGTTATTTGTAAAGTGAAATAGTTGTAAATAATATAATATGTTTGAATAGTTATCATTCAATAGTTGTGGTAAAAATTTTTTAAAAATAATTATGTTTCAGTGTACCATATTAAATTTTATAATTGTAATAAACATACAAATGTTTATAGTAACTAAAATATTGTTAATATCAAATTAAAATGACAATTATTTGTGTACCACAACAATATATTGTTACCAAAAAATACAGGCTAGTTGTAGTAACCATGTCAAACCATGTTTTTTCTCTGAGTGTGGTTTATTTTATATTTATGCACTCAAATCTAATCGAGAACTAAATACGCATAGTAATAGTATGTGTAAAAATTTGTTCTATATCGATATTTATATGAAAAACCTATAATTATTGTGCTTTTCAGAAGTGGTATGACCAAGAAAGGACTGATATAAAAAACTTGGTAAGGCGATTTTTATATATGTACATATATGATGTATTTGTTCGTATGTTCAGTGAATTGGAACTGAAAATTTTAGATTCATAAACGTTAATGTTAATGAGAACAACATATATGCAGTAAAAATCTGTTTAAAATTAATTAGATAAATAAATATGTCAGTTATGAGTAATAGAATGGACAAAAAAGAAATTGTCAAAACTCTATAATAAAACAAATTATCTGAACACCTTTCATAGTTTAGCTTTCGGGATTAGTTTAGGGTTTCGGGAAAACGTAATTTGTTTGCAATATTTGGGCGAACAAACCCAAATGTTTTGCTCTTATGAGTTCAAGTACGCTCTTATGAGTAAAATTACATATACACCCCTATCGTGTATAAAAATTCCACATGAAATTTGTTCCCTTTTCACATTTATCCTATTAAAATTCAATGTTAAAAAAATAAAAGGGAACAAATTTCATGTGGAATATTTATTCACGATATGGGTGATAAATTGCTTGTATATACATTTAATATAAATTCAATACTAAATCACTTAGAAGTTATGCAGTCGGTATGTTAATCTGCAAGGACATGTTGGCATTTCTAAATGTCTGCTGTACTGTAATTAATTCCGAATTCACAAAATAGTAACTAAAATATTTACCTAAACTTATATAAGCTTTTGAATGAAAAATGAAATTACAGAATTAATCCTCTTTAAATATGTATATAATTATTACAAATTGTTGAACTAGGGGCTTAAATTATATTATAAAAATCGTTTTTAAAAACTACAAAATTCCAATACAAGTATATTTTCATACTTAAACAAGTGTCGTTTTTACTTGCAACATATTCGCATTTAAGTAAAAACAATAACAAGATTAAATTACAGGAAAAAAATTATTTTTTGACAAAGCTCTTTGGATGTAGATGATTTTGTTACACAAACTACATACGAGTAGAAAGTATGTAAAAATAAAAGGAAAAAAATTTCACAAATAAAGTTATGCGTATGCATTATTTACATACCATAGAGATAGAAACAGAGTCATAGACAAATTACTTACAGTGTTACGCAATAAAATTATTAAAGTGGAATATTATTTAAATAAAATTATCTTTAAAAAGAATAAATATGCCGACATCCAGTGTCATTATAAGTCTAAATGAATCAACTTTTAACAAACTAAAAAACTTACGTAGTTTATGATAACCGATAGGAAAGTTATTAGTTCTCATACCACTGTAGCACTGTAACTAAATATGTAACAGCGTTGTCAACTTTGAAATTTCAAAAACGCACCAAAATGGAGAAAAAAACGCGCCATTTAAACAAAATCGCGACAAGTTTAGATATTCTTTTTTATTTAAAATGTTTATTGAATTAATTTCACATAAAAAGTATAATATTTTTGTATTATAAATATAACAAAAACAGTCTTGAACAGTTCAGTGTTTTTAGAAAAAAAAAATAAAACTTAACAAAAACAAAAAATAAACTAAACAAATTTGTTTGCATACCTTTTTTTTATTTTTTATAACTTTTTTAAAAGAGATCAACGATTAATAGTAAAAGTAATAATAGTGAAAGCCTTTTTTTAAATAAACGAACTAATAAAAATAAAACAAGAATTTAACCACTCAAAATTTTACTGAAGTACTATTCGGAACTGAAGTACTAATTGGTAAAAAGGGCTAATTTCAGTACATATTTTTTAAATATTTTTATATTCTATTGTAAGTACTTCTAGTACTGAGACTCTAACCCTACAATACGCACCAAATTAAAAAACGCACCAAAATTTAAAAAAAAAGCGCACCGCGCAACAAAAATTTAAAATAGCACCAAAATATGGTGCGAAACGCACCACGTTGACAACACTGAAATTTAAATATAATGACCAGCTTTTTCTTTCTGACAAATAACTTCAGGTATTTATCTGGAGAATGAGGTTCATGGATATTTTGGATAAGATATGCATACTCGTATGTATGCATGAGAAAACATATGTACATGCATATGTAAGTATACAAATATTTGCATGCATATTTAAACCATGTTGTTTTAAATTTTATTCTCAAACAAGTTTACCGTCGTTCTGTGAAAAAACTATAGATACAATACTTCAAAATATATTTTATTTTAAACACATGTTGCGTTTTAAACTCATCGAATATTGGTCATAGTATATACATATTAGTGCTGGCAAATTCTACTACTTTCCATTACTCAATAATACTCAATACTTTTCATTTGGGTACTCAATACTAATCGATGCTTTTTTGAAATTGTACCGCATAGTTTTTATCTGCAAATTGAAGTAGTTTCTTTAAAAAATAAAAATATATCTTCAACTATTATTGGTTTTGTATGTCTTTTATTATTAAATCAAAAATAAATGTAAAGCTAACTTTTAATTCAACGTTAACAACAACTTAAGAAATAATAGACAGCTTTATTTCGGCGGTTGGTTTAATTTTGTAGCTTACACATTGTTGTCTTTTTATACAGTGATGTATTTTTATGCACTTTTTTACCCACTCAACTTGTTTTAAAATACAACTCAGAAAGTATCGAGTAACTACTTTTGAGTATTGAGTATCCAAAGAAAAAGGCAAATACTCGATACTCGGTACCCATTACTCAATACTTTGCCAGCACTAATACATATATTCTCATTCATATATAATTCTAAGACAATCTACCTATATCTGTTCAAGGCACGATGTGACTTCGAGAAAATGACTTAAAGGGATAACTTTTCCAAGTAAGTAATTTTGACTTTTATGAAAAAAAAAATCTGGAGAAGATTTTTGACAATTTAGGAAATCTTCAGAAATGAAACGTTCCCTAAAAAAATGGAGAAGATTTGTGACCATTTGGTAAACTGAAAATTTTAATTTTTTTGGAAGAAAAATCTGAAAAAGATCTTTGACAATTTTTAAAATCTTGAGGACTGACAAATTTGAAATTAAAAATTTTATTTTTTGAAAAAAAAAAAAAAATCTGGAGAAGATTTGTGACCATTGTGGAAACTGAGTGAATGGTACCATTACTACATAGAAGCAGTGGTGTAAGGAGCACTTGTTAGAAATGTATTAGTGGGAAATCTGGAATAATCTTGCGAATTGAGTAATTTCAACTTCTTTGAAAAAAAAATTCTGGAGAGGATTTATGACAATTTTGAAAACTGAAAATTTTATTTTTGTTGAAAAATAAAGGTATACAAAAAAAATGAAGTGCGCGCGTAAAACTTACAAACCATTAAACAACACAACATAACATACAAGTTGTATAATATTGTGTACAACTTCTCATCCCTATTCTTTTGAAATAAGTCGGGAATACTGTAGATGTTGAGGTTGAACTTTTATTCTGGTCGATCGTCTCAGGTGATTCCTGCTGAGTTGTGTTGGCTACACTGTATCTCCCTTGACGAAATGGTGGCATTGCGATTTGCGTAGTCGCATTGTTTATCTCTTTCTTGTTTTAAATATTCAGCTATTCTTTTGCTTTTTGGTGATAATAATGTCTCTTTTGAAGTCGGTAAAATTCCTCTTGTTACGTGGCCAAAAAGACGTTGCAATGGTGAACCAGAAAACAAACCAAAATAACATAGTTGTATAATATTGTAGTATAATTATGTTTCATCTTCTCATCTAACACTCTTTATTTATCAGAAATGCTTAGTACTGAAAATCGGTCTTGCAGACAAAATTCTAAACTACAATTTAACACAACTCGATATTTTTTAAAAATGTTTTTATATTTTTTAAAATATAAATCATTAAATTTGAAATATTTTTTAAACCACAATTATTCTTGAAAAAAGTCTCAATAAAAAATTAAATTAAATTTGAAATACATTATTTATATTATAAAATGACAAGTTCTGTTGAAAATGATGAGAATGGTTTCCCAATTTCTTCTTCCCGGCTTTATTGAACATTAATTCCTAAATAAAAGCAGTATCCATAGAAGTTCCATATAAAGACAAATCACAAAACGGAATTTCGTTTGGGTCGGTCCATATTTGACCACAGATTGCATAAACTGACCACTGACACTTTCAAGAAAAGATTCAACACAAATAATCTTCATTATAAAAATATCGGCTCGTAATTGGACATAGGAATACATAATTCTACATAATTATTAATTTGTTTTTGTGACCAATGTTTGTAATTATTATAATTTTTAAGGAGTTTCCTTCAGGTTAATTTGGTCAAATGTTAGTTTCCAAACGTAAATAAAAAACTTGTTTGATTTTTATTTTATTTACCCAATAATATAAGGATTTAACACATATCAGTTATATGTTTGTTAAAATCGTATTGTTGGATTTTTTTTCGTAATTGGCCACAGCTTCCGTATAAGGTTGCCTTCCTTGAATAATTAGAATATCCATACAAATTTGTAAATATCGTAACTGAGATGAAATTCAACCTCAAGCCTTAAAAACATAAAAATCGTGTAAAAATGTTCTAATATATAAAATAACCAAATTGGGTGAACGTAGAAATAAAAAAACTTTTCTTGTGACAATATTTTATTTTTTTTAATAAAAAATCATATTCAGCCAAATTTAAATGCATCAATGTTCCAATCTAAAATCTAGCTGAACAAAATTATAAATAAATGTGTGTTTAGAAGACGCTCTAATAAGATATTAATTAAATTTTCATTTATTTCTTTTTCACAAGAGGACAAGGTAAAGTACATATAATTTTCGCTTATATTTTTGATTCAAACATTTAAATTTCTTCATAGTTTATCACCAAACAGTCACACGTTGTATATGAATTTGTGTTTAGATCATCACATATGGGAATATTTTGATTGAAACTGTGGTTATTAGACTTTCAATATTTTTGAAATATTGTTCAACAATGAGAACTCGTTGTTATCTCATATACCCTAAACATTTAGCTGTCTGTTTTTAATTTTTTATTTTTTTTTTAATTTTTTGGTTAGACCATTTTGAAAAATTTTGTTTCAATATTGATATGTTAATGTGCTTTCGGCAATGTTGATTATATAGGAGTTACGACCAAGAATAGGCCAAAATATGCAAGTTATAATACTACAACCATATACAAGCATATTCGTATTTCAGAAAGACTAGTTTCTTGGAAATGAAAGATTACTGAAGGCGTCCTTGGCAGGGTTGAAAATGCATTCCAATTTTACAAATGTCTAACCCCCTTATTCAAAAACGATTATTAAATTTAACAAACGTTGATTAAGCAAATGTTTATATGCAAATCTGTCTTAATAAACGTTGGTTAAATTTAATAATCGTTTTTGAATAAGGGGGTTAGACATTTGTAAAATTGGAATGCATTTTCAACCCTGCCAAGGAATAAGGGGGTAAATTACTTTACAAGTTTATTACAGTCAAAATAAAGTTAAGCCAAATTAAATAAAAATTTCATAAAAAATTTAATAGAAATTCATTAATTTAAGAAAACATAATCGAATTATTAAATAAAAAGGTTTATACTAAATGAGAATTTGTTCCTCTTACGAGTAAAAAATTGTTATATAAAATTCTTTTATTCGAAGTTGCCTTCTAGTTAAATATAAAAATTTAATTTGAAATTTATTTTTGTATACTTCATTTCCAACGGAAAGCTAATGTAAAACATATAATGAAGTATACAAAAATAAATTTCAAATTAAATTTTTATATTTAACTAGAAGGCAACTTCGAATAAAAGAATTTTATATAAAAAGGTTTATTTAATATATGCAGACTAAATTTCGAATGTATCAGCTAGTGGCTGATTTGGACATTTGCGCTGTCATTTGGCTTATTGTTCAGGCCATATTTTGGCATTGACTGAAGTTAATAAAAATCTAAATCAGCAAGCGAAATTAATTCTTTTTAATTCCTTTTAATTCTGAATAATTTAAATGACAATTAAACAAAGAATTCAAAGAAAAAAAATAGCTCTTAAATTTATATAATTTCGTAAAGTATTTTTTCCAGTTTTTTTTTAAATATTTTGCACCAAAATGATTGAAAAGTAACTTCTAAACGTTTTACTATTTTAAATTGTTTACTTTCTTTTTAAATTTTGAGAAAGAAAAAACGTCATAATCGTTAAAAAGAAAGGTGACCAAAATATTATGAATAAGACTTTAAGTATTTACTATGTACGTTGAAGATAATAAAATTCACCAGATTTTGAGAAATACATACAATATATTCAAATAGAACAGATTCTGTAACTTCTACAAGTTTCAAAAAGGATTTTAAAACAATTTTTGTTCCGCCTTCGTAATATTAAACTCATTGCATTGTGCATTATTACAAATATGTGTGAGTTCATACAAAATGTGTGTTGTCTTTTAAACATTTATTATTTTTTGTCTGTGTTCTATTTGCATACGGAGCACACACAAATAAAATAATGGGCATTGGGGTGGGCCCGTTTGCGTAGTAAAAAAAATGTCACTTCTCAAATCGTATATGTGACATAACTTTTGTAAATATGAAACTCAATTGTGTTGTGTTTGTATATGTACTTATATCACAATTTTTAAGGCCTTTATGTTCGTTAAAGTAGTTTTCGAAAGTGGGCATATATTTTATCTTATAAACATTGATATCGAAAAAAAATTTTACACAGTAATATGTGTCAAATAGGTAGAGCCACAAAATTTAGAACAAAATGTCCTACCGTCCGTATCACAGTGGGGGAATTTAAAAAGAACGAAATATATAAATCTGTAATTTCTAAACGATAAGTCCAATTGCAATAAATTAAAATGCTAACTTTACATGCCTATCCCTTTTAGAACTACTAACTTTCAAATAATTTAGTTTTTTTACAGCCGTACACCTTGAATTTTTGTTTTGTAATTTGCCTGTGAGACCAATTTACTTTTAATACCGTTTTATACGCACCCGGGTACCAGTGCGTGTTTTAAATGAGAAAACGGCCATTGCAAGTACATTATTTGAAGTTGTTAGTAGCTTTACATTATTAAATAAATAAAGGGGAGGTTATAAGCAAAAACAATGAAGTTTCGCATTTATTTTGAACGGGGGAAATACCAACTTTACATTCCCACTATACATATTTTACAAGCGTTAGTTTTTATATACATTCAGTAAAGAAGCTTTAAATGTTAAATTCAACTTACGTAAACATTAAAGTTTGTGTTGCAAATGTTAAGACGTTAAGAAAAATTATATAAAATATCTGTTAACTACGCTCCAACAATATATTTACTGCGAAAATGCTTTTTCTCTACTTACAGGCACCTTGCAGCACATTAGAAGGTGATATTTTTGCCGCACACATAAGGGCTAGAGAAGAAGTATTTTCGAGTTTTGGTTTTGAATTTGGATATCATAAGCCAACCAGGAGTGGTGCCGGCGGTCAACAAAGTGGGACACCTCTGGTATGGGAGAAATTGAAAACGATACCAATTCTTCATTTGTGATACGATTTCACAGTGCGTCATATAAAAACAAGTAAGAAAGTATAGTAGGTCAAGCCTGACCATATAATACCATACACCCAGTGTATAAATAAAATAGTTTTTCAGAAATAGGCGCTATATAGGAGATATTACCTATTATGGACTGATTATCCAAAAATTTAGTGCCATGACTTCCGTGAATATAAATATTATGTATGTTAAACTTTATCTCGATATAAATACTTTTCAAAGATTTATGGTGGTTAAAGTGAATTACGGAGAGGGTCTTATATGGGAGTTTCGACTAATTAATAACCGACCATTATAAAATTATCATTTCTGTACACACCAAAATCATTTTTGTTAAATTTTATTCGGATAACAAAATTTTTAAGGGATTTATGGTCTTTCAAGGGATTTTCGGAAGTGGGCCTTATATGAGAGCTACGACCAATCATCATAAAATTCAACCATATTATTTGTATATGTATATATGAAACTTATTTTTATTCAATATTATTTGGATATCGAGATTTTTAAAAGAGTTAAGTGATTTTTGGAAGTGCACTTTATATGGGAGCTACGACTAATTATGAAACGATCTTCCCATAATTTGTAGATTGGTTTCATTTATTACTCATTTGTGGTGAAATTTGTTTGGATACTTTCATAATTCAAACATTTATGATCGTTAAATCACTATTTCGGGAGGACATTTCCATGGGGGACAGGTGAACTCCTCCAGTTTTAATCTCATCCGTCCTTGTGCCGAAAAATATCACGTAACAAATTTTATTAAAATATCTTCAAAATTGCGAACTGTACTCTGGGCACAGGCTTTACATGGACAGCCAGCCAGGCGGACGGAGGGACGGACGGACATCGTTAAATCGACTTAGGGTGCGATTCTGAGTCGATTAGTATACTTTAAGGTGGGTGTTGGACCAGTATTTATGGACGTTACAAACATCAGCACAAATCCAATATACCCTCCTCACGTAGACAGAGCCTAAGTGAGAAGACCTTAAAAGAAGTTTCCACAAGTAGTTATTGTTAATATCAATGTCCAAAATTGGAATTAGTAAAAAATGAGATCATACACATGCTTTCGTTAACATGTATGTATGAATATAGGTGAAATGTATCAATAAATATTCTTTCATGGAATAAGATTCCGCACAGACAAATGTAACATTTTTACTTGTTTTAGTTGGAAACATTTATTATATTATTTTCTGGGACCATCCCAAAAATAAAATTTAATTCTATAACTCTTCATGTACTTCAAAATCTTATTCTCTCTCGTATACATTTTGTATTTGATTGAACATGTTTGTATAAAAGTACTAAAATTTGTTAACCAAAGTCATACATTACTCTTGTCACTGCTCTGTACATACTCTTGTCTACATATGCTTAAATATATGTTTTTTATGTATATATCGTTAGTATAGTTCGCAAACGGGTTAAGTCAATTTTCTTAAAAAAAAAAAACGTTAAAAAAAACATTTAAAATCAGCCTTATTATGAGTGTCGTTTTCTTTTTACGACAACGACTCTTTCGTAATAGATTAAAAATAAAATTAAATTTGTTTCTTTAATCTATTACGAAACAGTCGTTGTTGTAAAAAGAAAACGACACTCATAATAAGGCTGAATTTTTTTGAAATCGATTATGTTTTAGTACCTTTTGAATGATTTACAGTGATAAGTAATAATAATTTAGAAGAATTTTTAATGTACTTAGCTCATATTTTTTTTAAACTTTTCTTTTCATTATTTGAGAATTTTTATTCTGGCTTGAGTTCATCACTGTAATAATTCAAAGAATATAATTGTAAAGTAATTAATTTTTAAAAATTTTCACGATTATCATTTTAACTCTGTTATTTAATTTAAATTCTCTATTCTCACCAAAATTCCCCTCAAAAGGCAATTTCAAAATTATCCAACATTTATTTAAAAAATTTATTATTTACGTTTTTTGGTTAAAATTAAATTAATAGAATAATAACGTAGTTATACACAATTACATTTGATTGAGAAATAGATTATTGATATTGATTGCAATTTTTTTCAAAACAAGCGAAATAATTGTAAACGCTAAGCAACCAGTTCATTTTTAACCTTTTGTTTTAAAATCTTAATTTTCATAAAAAGTGGACTTAACACGTTTTCTCACTAAACAAACGATATGTATAGTATGTATGTTTAGTAAATTACTTAGTAGTTGTGGCATTATTGCTACTAAAAATGATGAACTTAAGTATATTCTGCTGTTGTATGTATGTATGTTGTATTAAGGTAAATACAACATAAGTTTCGGTGATTAAGGTGTAAAGTATGAAAAACTTTGTTCAAAAAGAGAAAACGGATTTACAATGAAACGAGTTGAAAAGTTTGTTATATTGCTATGGAAACAAAGTTTCCAAATTTTAATTTCCATTTAACTAGTTTCAAAAAATTACTTAATTATTATGAGTGCAGTTTGTTCACCAATATAATTTTTCACTTGATTGAACATTTGCTTTAAAAAAATGGAGTACTGCCCATTAAATTTAAAGTTGGACACTTAATAAAATTTAATTTTTAATAAATAAATTTAATTAAAATCACTATCAAACTAATACTATTTTTTGAATCTAAGCCAGCAATTAAATTCGCTTTCTTTTAAAATACATATATGCAGCTGTATATTGAGAATGAAATATGTAGTATGATGTTTTCAATATACATACATACAATATTTAAAATTCTACACTAACTCTAAACATAGCAAAGTTTTTTAAACCAGTGAAGTTAGGTAAAAAAGTATTAATTTTAAATCACTTGGCTGCCAATTATTAATATAATTAATATGTACTTTGTTTTTTCAATAAACATACCTGTATTTAAATTAGTAGAAGTACATATTTATTTTTTACAAACATCCATAGTTATACATACATTGTATATAGCAGTATTTACCTAAAATTGTAAAGAAAACAATATTTGTTTAAATCATTAAAATCATGACTTTTTAAAAGTTTATAATAATTATATAAAACAATTTATATCCACCATTAAATGGATGGGGGTATATTAAGTTTGTCATTCCGTTAGTAACACATCGGAATATTGGGGTGTCAAAGGCAAGATGAGTTTTGAAAAAAAAAATAGTTTACAGTTACACGCAGAGAAAAAACATGGTTACGACAACTACACTGTGTAACAATATATTGTTGTGGTACACAAATAATTGTTATTTTAATTTGATTTTAACAATAATTTAGTTACTTTAAACATTGCTATGTTTATCGCAATTATAAAATTGAATATGGTTGACTGAAACATAATTATTTTTAAAAAATGTTTACCACAGCATTGAATGATAACTATTGTATATTATATTATTATTTACAAGTATTTAAACTTACAAATAACCACTAAATTATAAGTTTCTATATTTGTACTCATATTATGTTTAAAATGCAAACAAAATATGTTTATCTGGCACTTATATTCATCATAATATGTTTTAACAACAATCATAAAACTTATCATAATATGTTGCTCTTAGATTATGTTTACCACAAGCATGTTTTTTTTTCTGCGTGTACACATGGCAAATATCGCAGTGATACAAAATCGATGTTTTTGAATGGAGATGGGATGAGACCGATTGCAAATGAAAATTAACATTATTCATAACAAAACCTTGAAAGGGTTTTTTCTTAGTTCAGTGAGAGATTTTTTATTCGCATTTGAAGTTGGTGATTTTTGGAACGCTGTCTAACAAGAAATGATTATTGAAAATTTTATAAAAAATTGCTTATTTATTTTTATTATCCTGGAAAGGTATGTTTTCTTTTCTTCAACACAAATATGTTTCATATATACACAAATTATTCGACGCGATTTTGTGATGATCGGTCCATTAGCAGCCATAGCTTTCATATAAAGCCCATTTTGGAAAATTTTTTAACAGGCATAAATAAAAAAAAAACAAAAAAATATTTATATGCGCAGAAGTCACATTACTAAATTTATGGATAATCGGTTCATGGGTGTATTATATGGTTGGTCTTTACCGACCATACTTTCTTATTTATTCTTTTACAAAAGTTATTTGACCATGTTTAATATAAAACTTAACTTCTATTGTGATTTGTCCTTAGTTTTCTAAATAAAAACAAGAATTAAAAAAAAACCTTTTATTTAGTGCTTATGTCATTTTTGTCAAATATTTGCCATGTGTGACCGTACCTTTTGAACAAAAAAGTTTTTCCCAAGCATCATTTGTTTTACGGAAAAGTTTGGTACTGAAAATGTGCAAAATCGATTCAGTAGGATCCGAGTTATAGACCAAAATTTCAAACAACCTCGATATTTTTTAGATATTTTTTGATATTTTCTTCTATTTTTATCATGTTGAAAATGGAAATAATCGGTCAACGATTTCACAAAGTCTCCATATAAATATCTTCCCAGTTTTATGTAAGTTAACATTTTATTATTGAATTTTGTGGATTTAGTTATAGCTCCCATTAAGGTTAATTTCCGAGAATAACAGGAATACCCTACACCTAGTATATGTAAATATAAAAAAGTTGTTCAGAAATGGGCGTTATTTGCGAGATACATATGACCAAAATTGACACTGATTTCTGTGAATATAAATATTATATGTGTTGAACTTTATCTCGATATAAATACTTTTAAAAGATTTATGGAAGTTAAAGTGAATTACGGAGAGGGTCTTATATGGGAGTTTCGACTAATTATGGACCGACCATTACAAAATTAGGTGTCATTAATATTTGTATATAAGAAACTTATTTGTGTCGAATTTTATTTGATTACCAACATTTTTAAGAAATATATGCTCTTTAAAGTTATTTTAGGAAGTGGGTCTTGTATGGAAGCTACGACTAATTATGGACCGATCTTCACGAAATTTGTAGACGTGCGTTAGCTTCATTTACAACTCATCTGTGGTAAATTTTGTTTGGATACTTGCATAAATCAGACATTTATGAGCGGTAAACCCCTATTTCGGGAAGACATTTGTAATGTAGGCTAGGTGAAATAATGGATTGATTTGCGCCAATTTTAATTCCAACAGTCCTGGGGCCGAAAAAAAATATTATGTATCAAATTTTATCAAAATATCTTCAAAATTACATGGACAGCAAGCCAGACGAATGCACATCTTTAAATCTACTCAAGAAGTGATTCTGAGCCTATCGGTATACTTTAAGGTGGGTATTGGACCAATATTTCAGGGCGTTACAAATATCAGCACAAATCCAATATACCCTCTATGGTGGTATAGGGTGTAAATATATGTATTTTAATAGTTATGGTATTTAGTTACACAAGTGATATTTAATATTCCAAAAATATAATAATAATTCTAAATAAAGTTAATTATTAATATAATAAAATATTAACTATTTTCAATAATTTTCAAAAAAAATTAATATCACTCTAAAGGTGATGGTTAAAATGAATGTTAGAATTTTAAAGATTTTTAATAAACAAATTTATAACAAAATGTTATTAAAATTGTTACTATTCAAATAACTGATAACTAATTTGTTATAATAATTATGTAGTTTTCATTGAATTTATTTAATTGTTAGTAAACATGTTTTTGTTGCAAAATTCAAATGTTTTTATATCCTTTAAATAGGAAGCAGATGGTAATGAATAATTTTCAAATATATTGAATAGATTTAATTTGATAAGTATTTTTCAGATTAGGATTTTTCTCCTGAAAATAACCAAAGCCCAAAAATATTACTCCAAAACCCATCTTAATATACAGCGATTGATTTACAAATTGAAAGCAATTTCTATAAAATTGATATTTTGCATTTTTGGCCTATTTTCATAAAAAGAAATAACACCTAAAAATTGATAAATAATTGACCATAGTTCTCATATAAGGTCCAATTTTTTAAATTATTTTAATAAGAATAAATGTGTTGAAAAAATACCAAATATATATCAATATAAAAAGTTCAATATATGTACATTAGGGTGGCCCTAAAATAAAGTTGCGGATGTTCCCGACTAATATGAAAATTTGATTCTTTTTAAGACTATGTTTCTCAATTTTGTTGTCCTGGGTCAATATTTAGTGGATCAAAGGATAAAAAGGTCCTTTTTAAGGTTTTTTGTTTTTTTACATTTCTTCCAAAGAAACTGTATGTAAATTTGGTATGATATGAAAGGTATTTGAAGGGCGCATTCAAAGGGTTATCTAAAATTAAAAAAAAAATTTTAAATTCAAAAATTATGACAAAATTTCATTTTTTTGTTATTATTTTTGCATAGAATTTACTTAAATAAATAGTTGAAATTTCTTGATTATAAACATCATGCAATTTAACCCAAAAATCAACAAACCTCTAAAAAGGACATTTTTATCCTTTGATCCAGCTCACCAAATATTGACCCCAGGACAAAAAAATTGAGAAACGTAGTCTTAAAATGAAACAAATTTTCATATTGGACGGGAACATCGATACCTTATTTTTTCTAAATACAAACGGGGCCACCCTAATGTACATATATACGTACATAAATTATGCCAAATTATGTACTGATGAATTTCATGATAACTTCAGCTATTTACATAGATCTTAGCTGGTCTATTTGCCGGAAGTCTTCAAATGTTGCTCGAAATGCACATAAAACAGAAAGCTGATACATATTGAATTATTTTGAGACGTTGTTGCAGTATGAATCTTTCAGTAATGAGTAGTCAAACAATACTGAATAAAATAAGATTAAAATTGTAGTAAAGTAAAGTAGTGATAATTACAGCAGATTTCGAACTACCAGTAGCACTGGTTAAAGATTGATGTTTGACTGTTGGCTAGCAGGCACCGCAGTGGTGCAAAGGTTAGAACGCAAAGGATTCTGATGAGAGAATGTGGTGGTTCTCGAAACATGTAAATTCAACCCAGGTTCGATCCCCAGCGCAGCCAAGAAAATTATCAATAAAAATTTTAATAAACATTTTTTCATGTTGTAAAAACAATTCTTACCTTCAGTTAATTTAATGAAAATTAAATTTAATAAACTCATGCCTAACTACATAAATATATCAATTGTAGTAAATGATATAATTTCTCTGATTATATAATAATATTATATTATAAAATTAAATAATTGTCCCTTATTTTTATTAATTTTCAATAGTAATCTACGGTTTTCTATCAGTATTGATCTGCATTAGTCAACAATTTTTAAATAAATATTATTTTCCATTTTAATTGCGCAACTTGTTCAATGTTTTAAAGTGAAATAATAAAAATATATTTTAGCAATATTTTACAGACCACCACTTTGGTTGGATAAAAAACGATAAAAAGTACACGAATAAAATGTTAAAATACAACCAACAATCTGTTCATTAACAAAAATTCCAATTAAATATATCACAAACATAGCAGCGTTTGTGATAAACCAACAGTTTTGGAGAAAATCTTTCGCTACACTCTATCTACCATAATAGTTTGGATTGTAGTATATTAATTCTTAAATTAAAAACACTCTACCAGATATAAATCAGTAAATAAATTTCCATTATTAAAAAACAGATAATTGATTTAAATATTTTTTTTATTTCCATATACTTTATTAAAATTAAACTTCACTTCCAGATTTTGTTATAATAATTAATATACAATATTTATTTACAAGAGTAGGGGGTTATGTGGACGATCATTATTAACTGTGTGTAATTTTCCATATTTAACAATTTGTAACAATTTTTTTAGTTTATTCTTTTATTCATGATTCTGTCAGCCATAATATTTGTAATAAAAAACATTTATTATATTGTTTTTTATATTGTTGCTGACCAAATCTATACTAAGACCAGCATTTGACAAAAACAGTAGGCATTTGTAAAAACGGACAAATGTGTTAACAAATTATTCAATTATCATTTCCGTATTATTTATTTATTTAAAAAAAAAAACAAAAAGGTTTTCACACTCAAAAAATCGATTGTTTCAAAGTATTTTTACAGAGCCAAATATTTAAATTTTGTCATCGTCAGAATTTAGATGGCGAAGGGCCTAAACGGTTGAAATTGAGCATTAATAATCTTTGTTGCTCGAAATCGGACAAAAACATTTTGATCGTAGACCGCACAAGCACGGTTAATAATACCATATTATCTAAACGATTGGACTTACTCTTGAAAATCAGTTTAAATCTCTTGAATCCATTATCTCCGTACTTATTTCTGTGCTTAGTTAGTCAAAGTTTTCAATTAACTTTCGAAGAAATCTTTAACATGCATAAATCAGCTACAAACTTTGATGTCTACACTTAAAATCTATTTAGATCAAACCTCTAAAAATATACTTTAAAGTATGTAAATCTCAAAATATAGTTGTATGGAATTGATGCAATATTTCAAACAGCAAAGTTTCCTGTAATCTTATATCACCCTACCCATACACTGATCTATAGTGAGTCCTCGTATCAGTAATTGTAGAATTATTGCTTGATAAATGTTCCCTTATTCTTAAATTATAATTTTTTTAATAAAAAAAATATCCACAAACTTATTTTTAACAAAACTTCTTAATTTGAAAGTTTTTACTGTTTATAGGTAAAATAAAAAATGTTATGGTGGATTAAATTCCACTTAAAAATAGTTAGATACACATCTACATTAATATTTTTATACACTTGGATTTACTTCACAGGGTCGAATATCAAGCACATTTTGATATGTACATGCATATACGAGCAAATAGTTCAATAGATATTCTAGAATAGACGAGGTATAAACAGAAAAACAATAAGTGTTTTGGAAACTCCCATCTCTGCTATAAACACACATTAAATTTCTTTTCGATCTGCAAACTTAGAGACAGGTGTCCAAAAAAGACGCATCCGCGATTTTTTTTTTTACAATGGAAAAATTAGAAATTCGTGGTATCATTAAATATTTAAATAAAAAACGGTTTATCGGGACGAGAAATTCATAATGATATGATGAATGTGTTAGGTGAAAGTGCTCCGTCATATGCAACACTAAAATATTGGGTTGCTGAATTTAAACGTGCTTGTACAAGCATTGAGGATGAACGTCCAAACAGCAACAGAAATTGTAGCCAAAAAGCATGATATGTTATTAAATTATCGACGAATAAAAGTGTGTGAAATAGTTTATATCATGGGCATCTCAAATGATCGAGTCCATTTGATTTTGCATGAAGAACTACAGATGAAAAAGCTTGCTGCATAAGAATAAAAATTTCTCAAACTTGTTTGAATTGTTTTAAGAAAAATAAAATTGATTTTAAGCGTCGTTTCACAACTGTGGATGAGACATGGATCCACCACTATACTCCAAAATTAAAAAAACAATCCAAGCAATGGACTGAAGCTGGAGGAAGTGCCCCAAAGAAGGCAAAAACAATTCAATTGGCTGGTAAGGTTATAGCAACGGTTTTTTGGGACTTTAGAGGTATTTTATTCATTGACTATTTGCAAAGGCCAAAAAAATAAATTCAGAGTACTATTGCAACATTTTGGATCAATTAAATGTAAAAATCGAGAAAAACGTTCTGGCTTAAAACACAAAAAAAAATGTTCATCAAGACAACACACCAGCGCACAAGAGTGTTTTAACAATGGCTAAAATCAACAAATTAAAGTACGAGTTGCTTTACCACCCACCTTATTCTCCGGATTTAGCTCCCAGTGACTTTTACCTGTTCCCAAAAAAAAAAAAAATCCTAGCTGGCAAGCGTTTTACCTTAAATAAAGTTACAATTGCAGTTGTAAAGCACTATTTTGAAGATCTTGAGAAAAACTATTTTAATCAAGGGATGGAATTGCTAGATAGGTATAGGACTAAGTGTATTGAAGTTTCAGGAGATTATATTGAAAAATAAAAATGTTTGTTGAAAAACTAATTATTCTCCTTCTGTACTAGGCTAAGAAGTTTCCGAACCACCCTCGTAAAAAAAATGACACAAAATACAAATAACAAGTAAGAATTTATATTCGGCTATGCCGAATCTTATACACCCACCATTGTACCGTAATTTCTCTTTATTTTAGATTTACCGTAGTTGAATTTTATCTCAATAACGATATTTATTAGAATTTTATACATATTCCAGTTATAATTAAGAATTTAGATTTTTGTTTTTGCAGCGTGCATGAAACATAAAACGATAACACAATAAATTAGAGACCAAAAAGCTCTAATAAACTTATTTTGGCTTTTTTAAACGTCAACATTGTAACCTCTGTATACTCTGTGGTTATTCTCGGAAGTGGAGCTTGAACAGGAGCAATGGCCAATTCAAATTAAGTTCGTTTCTAATGAAGATACAATAAATAAATTCGTAAATATTACTATTACGAGCATATTCAACTGTCAATCTACTTGTACATATTTTGGCAGCTAATGACAATTTTCCAATTAAAATTAGTTTAAAATACATATGTATATACTCGCATGTACATACATATATGTATATAAAAACTTATTATAAACATATGTACGTATATGCTATTGTTTAAAAATTTAATATACTAAACCCATTACTGCTAAGCAATGGCAACATTTATAATCACTATATTTATGTATTTGACAAAAAAAAAATGCACATGGAATTGAATGCTAAAATTTGATTGTCAACATAAATAAATAAACAATATTGAAGCTTAAATACGATTATTAAAATAATAAAATAAAGCTTAATTGACAATAGATAACAAAGCAATGCATTTAAATGTTATAATTGTTAAAACCAAAATATTTCAGTTGTCAGTATTAAAATTTATCTGCAAAATACACATGGAAAAATTAGTTTTTATTTAGATTGGATATTAAATTTAAATACTAACAAGTAAGAGTTAAGTTTTGTTCAACTGTGCCGAATCTTATTTAATTTAATATTAATTTGTGAGGGTATATTAAGTTTTTCACTCCGTTTGTAACACATCGAAATATTGTTTGTAGAACCAAATAGTATATATATTCTGTGTCCTTATAACATTCTAAGACGATCTAACAGTGTCCGTCCGTCTGTTGAAGACAAGATAGAGCTACAAACAAAAAACACATAGAGCAATGAAATTTACCAAATATTCTTTGATCCAGCGAAATGTTGGTTATCGAAAATGGGCAAAATCCATCCTGTAGGATCCGAGTTATAGATGAAAGTTTTAGACTACTTCGATATTTGTTGCTATTTTCTTCAAATGTAATGCTGTTAATATCATAAGTTTTTAAAGTATTCTAGTAATATGGCTTTATGGTACATACATGTCATATCAATTCAAAATTCTGCACAAATCCAAATTCCACTTCCGAGAATCACTTATAAACACTATCAAGTTAAAATTCAACACAAATCATTCATATACTTCTACATATACATATATCGTCGTACTTAATTTCATTTCAATGAACGGTTGATAATAGGGCATAGCTCTTTTATGATGACTACTTCCGAAAAACTCCTTAACATACAACAATATAAATATCGAACCAATACCACAAATCAGTTATAAGTGTGTAAAAATTATACTAAAATTCGGGTGTATAACGAACCGATATTGCCCATTTTCTCTACCAAGCATTTAGATAAAACAAATAATCTTTGGAAACAATTTAATTTATCTAAGTCCGTTTTTCAAAGTTCTATTGTGCCATTAACAGACTGACGGACATAGCTAGATCGTCTTAGAAATTCTTGAGGCCCCTGAATGTCAAACTCCCATTTTGTTGTAGTGGGTATAAAAATAACAATACATTGTTAGAATGTTAGTGGATATGATATGATATTTTGAAATCATCCAATTACTTACATGCTTTAAACAAATCATTGTCGTTACATTTAAAAGTGACAAAAACACTGAAGCATATTGTAACGTGGAGTTACAAACTCAACCATATGTTACATTTTTCAATACTAATTAATATATTATAATTCTAAAACAGTTTATGTTAGTTTTAATAGACGAGTAAGACTTGTAGGAAAACATGAATAGAAGTAACGATCTACATAGTTACATTTTGCTCCCGGGTAAATAAATTCCTTAGTTGGTTTTTTTAATTTCGGTGCGTTTTTTATTTTTTCCGAAAATGTAATGAAATCTTTATTTTTACTAATTTTTAATTTCTGTTTTTTTAATAATTTAATATCATGAAATCTATACGATGAAAAAAGACCTCATTTATTTATTTTAAATACGAATGTACAGTAAGGGACAAAACTGTTCACGAAATTAAATTTATTGACAACTAATTCAAAATTTTTTTGTATAAAACATATTTAAAAAAACGTTTAAACTAAATTAAATACATTATTTGTTCTTAATACAAAATCGAAAAATATTCCAGTAAATCAAAAAACGTTGTGATTTAAAATATCTTTGTAAAAAATTCAAGTGTGAACAGTTATGTCCACTGAGAAAAAATTCTCTTTTTTACAACCACTAATAATTTGTATATCCTCCGTGTGCCTTTAGTACTACTTTGCTTCTTTTTGGCATACTTTTCACAAGGTTATTAAGAATTTCTGGATCGATGCTTTCCCAGGCTTCAATACAACGTTCCCAAAGATCATATACCGTTTTCGGCGGTTCTTTTTTTTTTTTGAAAAATCTTTTTTTTTTAAGATGGACCAAAGATGCTCGATCAGGTTCAAATCTGAGGACGTGGTGGCCAATCTAAAAGCTTAATACCGTTTTCTTTAAACCACCCTTTTGTTACTTTTGCCGTGTGTTTTGGGTCGTAATCTTGCATGAATGATCATTTTGTTCCATTTCAAGCCCAAATATATCAAGACTTGGTAGGTAGGAGTCTTCCAAAATGGTAACGTAGTCCATTGCGCACATCTTACCTCTAATGCGGTGTAGTACTCCAAGCTGATTTCCACGAAAACATCCCCAAGCCATCAATGATCCACCTCCAATTTTCATTGTTTGGCATATGTTTCGTTCCTTTAGCCCAACACATTTATTAACCCATGTCCATTGCCAATTGACAATGAAGATTGCTGATGACGCCTTTGGTAGGGTAGAAAATGCATTCCAATTTGCCAATTGTTCCAGTACTTTACAATAGTATTCTTGATTATTCGAACTATTAGCCTGAATAAAAAACTTTTCTCTTAAAAAGATAAATATTAGTTCAATTCCTTCTCTAATTAATAAAAAAAATTTTAATTAGTTGTCAATAAATATAATTTCGTAAACAGTTTTGTCCCTTACTGTATGATAAATGAATACATACTATCAAATTCGTCACTTGAATGTTATTGCTAAAGGTGAATAGGATGAAAATCTTTGTTTGAAAATAAAATTGACATTTTAAACATGAAAATTCTTGTGTGACCTGATTGGCCTACTGAACTGTAGACGAACAACCAGGGTTAGAGTCCCAGTGAAGTCCTAACAAATTTTATTAAATAGAGTCAATGAAATACTAGAAGTACATACTTAAAATAGAAAACAAAATATATAAAAAGTACCAAATATGTACTTAAATTAGCCCTTTTCTACCAATTAGTTCCAAATAGCATATTTTCAGTTAAATTTTGAGTGGTTTAAATGCTTATTTTATCTTTATTAAAGCATGGTACTCTGTTCAAATTTGCGAAATTTGTTGAGCAACATCAATTATTTCGTTTGAAAATTTTGACAATTAGCAAGTGGTTACAATGCCGCGATTTAGAAGAAAATTGTCGTTTTCATTGCCCTTGGGTATGCAACATTGTTTCTTTTATGTAAACAAAAACCATATGTTTTTGGCTGTTTTTTTTCAATTTCGTGCGAAATGAGTGCCGCTTACATTATTTCACAGTTGGAAAAAAATGTTGCCATATACATTTTTTTGTTGAAAAAACATGCTGCCAGAAACATTTCGTAACTTTTCACAATAAGAACAGAGTACAACTTCAGCAGCATTTATTTCGTATCAATTTTTTTTTATATGGGCTTTTGATAGTATTTCGCACGAAATGATGAAAAGTTAATTGTTAAAAAACGAAAAAATAATTAAATATCTAGTAAAAGGAATACAAACAATTTTTTTTAGTTTATTTACTTTTTATGTGAAATTAATTCAATAAACATTTTAAATAAAAAAGAAAATCTAAACTTGGTGCGTTTTTTCTTGTCCATTTTGGTGCGTTTTTAAAATTTCAAAGTTGACAACGCTGTTTACAGTCCTCAGTACAAAACAAAGTAGTTTTATTTTAATCCTCTACTGAAACAATGCAGCTCTGTTGTCAGACGGATTTCAAAGGAAGCAGCCCCCTGAAAAACAGTCTATTCAGATCCCGAATAGAAACAAAACTTGCATCACAGTCAGAGCTACTGTGATAACAAGTAATAGTTAAACAATAGTTAGTATTTTAGTTTACCAATGGTTAACTAATGACCGAGAATTCGGCCATTCTTCTCTTTACCCTTCTCAACCAAAAATACTTGCCTTGAGTAATCAGAATTGGAGATTGTGAAAGTGGACTTACAAAACAATCTATTTTTTCGATTGATTAATATTATTGCCATAAAATAAATTTTTTGCATATGTGTAAAAATTAATACAGTTTGCCGAAAAATAAAACATTAATGGCCGAATTCTCGGTCATTAGTTAACCATTGGTAAACTAAAATACTAACTATTGTTTAACTATTACTTGTTATTCTTATTTCAAACTAAGCATTGCGAATAAAGAATCATTAGTTAAGGCTTTGTCATTATCTAACTAAAGACTGTGAATTCGGCCATAAGTGTCAGTTCATGGTAACCCATTGTAGCCAGTTTTTTGTATTTACAACAAATCGACTACAAAACCTAAAACCATTTAAGTTGATTTGCAATTTAAATGCAATTCTAAAATATAAAGTTCTGTCCATATATCTCTGCATATAATATTAAATAGTATAGATGATTATCAGATCTTACAACGTTGTCCGAAAAATGTTCAGAAAATGTCTAACAACCGTGTAAACTTAAAACTTTTGACTTCCAACGTTGTAAGAAAAAGTATTGATAATTTACCTGTAACATGTCAGAACATTGCTATCACATTGCTAAATCTGACAACATTGTCTGATCTGACAATCGTCTAAACATAGCTTTACAGTAAAAATTTTTAAACAATTTCATGTTGCATGCAGTATTACTGTACAGAAATATAAGATGTAATTGATATATCATATACATATGTTTTTTTAATTTACAGGGAAATGCAAACAACACAAATAAAAACAATAAGAACACAATTAATTACAATTTGATTGAAATTTAAATATCATATTATTTTATCTCTTTTTGAAGTAAATCATACAGTTATTTATTTTCTTATAAACATTATTGCATACAATTATTAAAAGATTTAATAAGTTGCTCCAAGCAGGAAAATATTAAACAAGTACGAGTATCTATTCATATTGTATACATACATGTAATACATGTACATATGTAAGTATAAGTATAATTGTTAATAAACCCACAAAAACTATAAAATTTGAAAGTATGTATTTAGAAAACAACCAAATGAATAAAACTTGATTGCAAGCGGAGTATTTAATATACCAACGTTGTAAAGAAACTAATAAATATCATTTTTGACATCAATTCTCATATACATATACAAATTGTATGCAGATGGTCATAATTCCAATATAAGGACTATTCCCGAAAAACACAATAACCCTACCAATTTTTAATTTTTTTTAACAAAATGTTTTTAAATTAGTGCCCCTCTAACTAATGTAGTTATATTCTAACGTTCATAGATTTATTTTTTAAAAAGGAACTTATCTACATATCTATACACTTGTCCCTCGATTTACATGAAAAAATCGTATAAATCGAAATAGAAAATTATTGTATGAGATATCGTGTAAATCGAGAAAAGACACAAATACGAATAAAATTAAAATTTTGTTTAGAAAATTCATTTATTTTATTAAATTATGTATGTATATCAATACGTACATTGTATATATTTACACATTTACATTGCATTAATAAAACAAAATAAGTGGAACTCATAAAAAGTATTTTATGTCAGTATGTACACTAAAAACACAATTAGAAATATATTAGATATACATATTTATATGTATGTACTATGTATATGTAAAAGTCATCACTTTCAAATAATTCTTCATCACTGTCTTCCATTACTAATCGTACCTTTTTGGTAGGCGACATATCACTTTCATAATATTTCATGCGAGTCTGAAGTATATATATAAGTATAATTTGTAATTAAAACTTGTGTTGAATTATTGTTTAAGTCCTTATATACATACCTCCCGATATTGGGATAAGCTCTGTGAAATGTATCGCTGGAATGCAAGGGCTCTTTCAATATTTGGGTCATTTTTTATAAAATGATTTCCCAATTTTCGGCCTAATTCAAGGAATATTTTTTGTTATCAGTGCTATTGATTACGTAACTCCTTCATCGGAATCGTTTCGATCGTTTGTTTCGACCACCATATTTACTAAATTTATCATAATTTCTTCAACGTCATCTGCACAAAAATCATCAAAACCTTCTGCTCCCACTGCATGGGGCAATTGAACAATCTCAGACATTTCATGCTCCAAGGATTGACAAGTTAGTATAATATTTTCTCCTACATCTGGCCACAAATTTTTCCAACAGCCTTTAAGCGTTGATTGCTTGAGTGTAGTATAAATTAACGTAACATGCTTTACACAATCTAATATTGTAAATTTTTCCATGCATTCATTACTGTTAAAGATTTATCATTTTCGATTTGATCTAAAATATACCTGGACGATTTCTTGATATACAATGCTTTAAAAGTCGAAATTATTCCCTGGTCTAAGGGCTGCAACAAAGAAGTTGTATTTTTTGGTAGAAATATAACTTGCATATTCTCATGTTGCAAGTCTTGTGGATGTCCAGGAGCATTGTCAATTGCTAGAAGCACTTTAAATGGCAATCCCTTTTGGTTTAAATACCGCTTTATGTCTGGGACAAATATACATATGTACATAGTATTACCATAGGAAAATATACATTTGGAAATATTCGTTAATTTGAAATAATATATAGAAGCTTCATAATTCTCAAACGTATACTATATCTTATTGTTACGAAACAATTACTTTCTAAAAAAAAAAATATTTTTGCTAAAATTATTAAAAATAAAAAATCGTGCAAATTGAGGTAATTTCCACATCCCTCGTTGTAAATGCAAACCAAGAAAATCGTGTAAAAGTGACATCGTGCAAAAAAAGTATCGTATAAATCGAGGGATAGGTGTAGTTATTTATTTACACTGCCAGTGTTTTTAATTGTAGCACCGTGTCTATAGTAGAAGACTAGACGTAAATTGGGATTACTACAGCGTGGTTATTCGAAAACGTGTCCTGGCATGAAATCCATGCTACAGATGTTGTCAGTTTTATCAGAGCCGGTATTCCAAGAATGATTCGATTTACAAGTAGTCGTTCAGTTTATAAACAAGTAATTTGAGTTTGTGGAAACACCGCCTAGGATCAATCTTCTTCAAAATATGCCTACGAGATGGAGGTACGAATAGCTAGTTGATTTGACTCTGAAGTGTTCTTAAAATTTTGTTATTCAAAATCAAAGACTAAATATATATGTTGGCAGGTATGAAAGGCATAACAAACAGATACCCCACACAGATGAGCTTTCAACACAGCTATGTGTAGCCGCTGTGGCGAAAAGTCCTGCTCATGGACTGCAAAATGGCACATGAGTTGAATCACACTGCCAATAGGAAAGTGATGTTCACAGCCAACAGAATATACATGTCCTAATCAATTTTTTTTTTTAACTCATTCAACAGAATCCATCTATAGATGTTGCGTGCGAACTGTTAGGAATATTACTGTACTTTCCAACATAAACAAAATTGTCAAAATAATGATAACAGTGTGGTGCGATCTCATCACTCATGGTTTCAAAAATCTCTATAAGAAGACTAAAAGTAAGCCCAGGAGAAATACAGTGGCTACATCAAAGATCAAAGAGATTTATTATTTTATCAATTCTACCAGAAGCCTGACAGTCAGCCAATTTAGGATCTAAAGAAAAGAATAAATACTGAAAATTTATAAAGATCATCTTAGAATATATTATCAGCAATATTGCTAAATTTGTTGGTGCAAAAACAGATTTATGGTCAGAAAACTACACAAATTACCCCATTTTCATTTGTCTAGATACGTAGGCTACCAATATTGCCACATTTGGGCTTAAAAAAAAAACTAATCCGTACTTTAGAACCAATATTGACCATCACTAAAATATTGAAATTGAAATTGTATTTCAATTTAAATTTAACGCTCGGTATCAACATACAGCATTCTTATCCATCTGTTGATCGTTTATCGACATACAACTTGTTTAGCATTTGTATAAATTTTAATTTATAAACATTTTTGAGAACACCCTGTTATAAACATAGCTGAGCAATACGGCAACATTAAATTTTAACGCTTTTGGCTGAATATTCTAGACACGAACATTCTAGAGTTGCAGTCATGAACATTCTAGTATCTTAGTATCAAACCTTGTTGAAATTATGTTTGCTGTATAAATAGACTAACAGAGCCAATCAAGTTAATCAGTTTATTGTGAGTTATTCATTGTTGTATAGACATCAAAGTGTTCCAAAACTTTAAATGTGTTCTTAAACCGTAATATAAGTGTGTAAAAAGACAGAGTGTTCATTTTTAATAGTTTTTGTGTACATTTAAAAAAATAAAAACTCGTTATATTTTCTTCAAACTACTTGACGCTTTTATTTTGCAATTAATAAAAATCCGGTTTATTGAAAGGAAATAAGCCACCGTTTTTAAAAGGTAAAAACGTAACAATATTTTCAGTGACTTTTCAAGAAGTTTAACAGGTGTGATGTAACAAATCTGCGTTTGTCAGTTTCTGATCTCCTCTTACTGAACAAAGTAGCTATTGTTAGCAATTCAACTAACTGTGGCATTAATCAAAATGGAAAATACAAAGAAACCTGACACTTATTAATATAGTAAAACAAATATCTCTATTTTATTTACAAAACTCTTCAACACATCTGATTATATGTATATGTAGGTAAATATTTTAAACTGAAGGGAAAAAGTATTTTGAAATTGAATAAAATGCACACACTTTATGATTTTCATTTAATTCGAACATACAAATAAACCTCTTACAAGAATGCTACTCACAAGTTAATATTTTTTTTGGGGGAAATTGAAAAGCAATATGTTAAAGTGCTGAATACAATGTGTCAGAAAAGTGTAATGGGAACATAAACAACCTTTTCTGACAGCTTAAGAATTGCAAACCAAATGATAGACGTAAGTACTACTTTGAACTTTTTTCCCTTTCTAGTTTGGCTTCTTCTTTTGCTTTCCGAATAATATAAAATCTTCAAATGTCAAAAATTCTCTAAACTTTTGCTTTGCAAAACACTACGTACAAGTAAAAGTATTAACAAAAGCATCAACAGAGATTGAAATATTCACACTCATTCTCACTCATTCGTTCAATCACACAGCCAAATGCAAAACAGTCTAAATGCCAACATTCAAGGATTTTAATGGAATTTTACCAAAAGAAACACATCAACATGAAAACGATTTATAAAGTACGTAAAGCTACAAAATATTTATGAAAGATGTTGGTCTGGACAAAACTGTAACTAAGAGAACGGTTGCATGGCAAGAAAAAGTATTTGAACATTATTACATTTATTAAAGTAGATACTTTTGCGGTTTTAGGTTTTCAGGACACAAATGATGATTTAACAAATGGAATGGTAGTTGATAATCAAGATATTGTAAGTCCCAATTTACACGAAGCAATTTTTATTGAAAAGATTGAGAAAATTTTCTCTTAAAATTCCACACACATGTATACACAATGTAATGCGAATAAGAGAGTAACAGAAGAGAGTCAGAGAATTGTTAGTACAATCAAGTGTATACTCGTGTTATCTTCCCTTCACCACGATGTCTAAAACGTAATCAGGGGCCAAATTACCGCATTCGTGATCGAATGAGCTATCGTATCGAAAAATTAGGATCAATTTTACACGATATCGAATGCGGTAATTTGGCCCCAGCTTAGTTTAAAGAATTGCTTACTGTAAATTGGGACTAACCAATAAATGTTGATTATATAGAGTGATTAATTTATTCGCACCTAATTTAATTTTAAATAAAACACTTAAAATAGAATTAGATATCGGAATTTTTATAATTGCATTCTATGACAGTCACTTCTTAAAAATAATCCCATTAAAATGTTTAGCGCGACTGATTGGAAGGTCTAGTGCTACCAATATCTCACGAAAAACGACTTTTGACTTCACATAACTTAATTGGTTAGCGCATTTGATCATTAAGCATGAATTGGTATTTGTAACACGGGTTCGATTCTCAGCCGCTGCCAATCAAACAGCATCAGTTTCTGATTATTATTAGTTTTCTTCTATATATCATAACTAATATCTATCACAGCGCCCTCTTTCGGTGGTATAGCATTCAAACGCCACCGAAGTAAAATAATTAAATAAAGGCAATAAAATCAAGCTACTCACCACTAGAGGCGCTGCAATTCTGCACTAAAAACAAACATAATTCGCAATTGCAGAGTTGTGATATAAAACTTTCTTCTACTTTCACCACCTTTACTTCTTCAATCTATCCCCTTTCTAAAGAAAGTAATGCAAGTATATATAGGCATATTAATTGCCTGGGTGTTACTTCTCTTTTAAAAAAAAAACTCAAATAAAGAAAACCAGAGATTCGCTACCCAAAGTTCTAGACGGCCAGTTGAAATTAGCGAAATTAGCTGCTCATAAAGCTTATTTTGCTAATTCTGTCAATTTTTTTTTTTAATTTAATGACGACCAGCCAAATATTTAAATTTTTCATCGTTTGAACTTAAAGTGCAATAGGGAAGACAAAATACATCATCTGCTGCAAAGTACATGCTTGTTGCAGTAAAAAAAGAACTAAAAATAGGCCGTAACTTGCCCTATTCTTGTTAACCCTGCTGTTAAATTAGGCCCATTTGGTCCAATTTTTGTTTGTAATCTAACTTTTGAACGGTGTAATATATTGTGTTTTATATTTGTAACAATATTATTTTAAATATTTAGGTATCTAATGTAAAGGTGTACGAAAAAATTAAAGAGTTACAATCTTTTATTAGGGAACATTTTGTCCAATGAATATATCAATTTAATATAATACAAAACAAGAAGTTTTTGTTGTCTTTATTTGTCAGAATAATATTAATTTATTGAAACTGTTTTTCGTTACATGCTATACAAAATATTTTGCGGTTTGTTTTGCAATTAAAACTTTCGCAATTGACACATTTTCTGCCAGATTTAGCCAGCAACTACTGATTCCCCGCTTTCTTGCTACCGCTTTAGACGAAGCAATTTTTGATGAGCTCAAGGAAATTGAAGGTTTGTATATCAGTCAATAATTTAGCTGAAAACTGTTGTTGTGGTAATCTATTTCGTTTCATCATATGGGCGTGGCCATGAAGTAACGATCTCAGAAAAGAGTATATATGCGTTCAAAGCAGTTATATCCAGCATATTTTCGAATACAATATGTGGCCATCTATGTGTTTTATGCTTTGTTGTGAAGCAGCCAATCATTTGGTCAGAAGTATAAACTCCTCCTATAAGAAATAAAACATTAAAAACTATAGACGACAAGAAACAATCTGCGGCTTCTTCTTTTCTCCACTGTCATTAACTGCAGCTGTTTTATGCATTGAGCTTATCAATATACTATAGCTAGTTGATTTGTTTTTGTGGCTGACATATGACACCAATGTTGCAATGTCACAGAAAGCAAACGTAGCAGCTTTTGGCGCACTGTGCCTATATACGAAAGGCACAGTGCGCACAAGGCACAAGTAATTTTTGCACTAAATCAAAAGAGGAAAATAAATTGTCGCCTGTTACATTTTGTCCCTTTCGTCCTTTCGTTGCCACTAACACAACTCGCAGTTCTTGGTTCTGTTTAGGCATTATATTTTTAGCTTTTCCAAGATATGGCTGTATCTTCAATTATGATATTCTCATGGAAACTGTAAAACGTTTAAAGAAGGACAATCCAACGCTGCCACACCGCATGAGTAGGAGCTAACTTGTCGTTACTTCGCATTTGTCGTCGTTTTGCAACATCAAAGCGGAACGCACTTGCAATCATGTGGAAAGTACCTTCAGACATTATTGTACGGAGAATTCGGCGACAAAAATTTGCATCAAATAGGCCATGAATATCTTCGTTTTTTCCACTGTTATGTAAAAATTTGACATACAATTATGTTACTAAATAAATAAAATAAGAATGTACGTACCGATATACCTTATTAATTAGTATTATTATGGAAATAAATTCGCATGTACGTAATTTGGGCCAAATAGTCTCTTAATACAGGATTCGCATATAATACAGCTATAATACGTCCAATACTGACTTATGGATCTCTAGTTTGGTAGACTGTAACAAAGGAAATATGTCGTGAGCCGTACTAGGCTTTGAGAGGCTCTGAACCTAATCTCAATAGGTAAGATTTCCGCTTCTGGATACTGGAGATCAAGATCGTATGGAGATGCAAAGATTTTGAATTTGCTTCCCCCCTTTATTACACCAAACATCCGACTATACAACACCCTTCATTGTGTCTGATAGGATGTTCAAAATCACTATGCCATACAAACAAGATTGAAAAGACGGTCATATGATTGAATGATACTAATGGTTGAGTGTACAACTCAGTTTCAAATTCTAAGTACGCCCCCGATAAATCTTGTATTTTCTGGGTGAGATAGTAACAATAAGGAAAGCTTGTAGAATTTTATGCGAAAGAAATATTCGCCACAGTACTGCCATTCTTGTCACTTAAATCCAATACTACAACATCTATTCTAGTCATGCCACCTTGTATTGCTTGGTCTCCTAATTGACATTGCTTAAGTTTGGATCCCTGTTTACATCGACGACTCAACAGCCGTATCAGTCGCAATACCGCTTAGGACCATTAAAAGTGAAATCCTTAAAAGGCTTAAAATAGGTGGAAAAAGTTGAACGGACATCTAGAGAATAAAAGTGGTGCAACTGGTTACTGGACGTTTATTAAGCCTGCAAACTGACTTATACATCCTTTCAATAATCATTGCTGCAGTTGCCAGGATCATGAGAAATAAGAAACGTCATCTGAAAGATTAATATATTGAAAGTTTTATGAATTTAAACTGCCTTCCTCTGGAAGGAAATGGAGAATATTAAGCCATCGGTAGATTCAATGAACTTTATAAGAAAGTTTACAAAGGTACCAGGGCTGGAATTTAAACTTTAAGAATTCACCAATCAAAATATGATGTAATAATACCATCCATCATTATATACATATCAAACATTGCAACAATAAAGATATCAATATTGTTTAATGAGATCTTAAAACTAGAAGTTTATTCGAAAAATTGGAAAACTTTCAAATAATATTGATACCAGACCCCTAACATCTTCTGAAAGTATAGTATATCTAGTATATTAATCTAGCATATTTTCTTGTCTATCGAAGCTATTCTAGACAATATGCCAAAAGCAGAAAATGTAAAACCAAGAGACCATAAAGGCATTCGGCATGAAACCGTCTGAAAACCAATAGCGACATATGGGTAACATATGGAATTACCAGCATTGAACTTATAGTAAAGTGTGGCACAAACACAACAAAAATGTCATACAAGAATTTCATGAAATTGCAATTAGTAGCGCAATTCACAATCTTTTTTTTCATATTTTTTTCTCTTGCTGTGTATTTTGTTAGTGTGGAGCAAAAATGGTTGATTGGTGTCCGCGGAAGTGGACTTAATTCGGGATCTATTGCCAATTATTGACTGACAGCTACAAAATCCAGTAGCATAATTGCCGTACAACCGATGATGATTTCTGAATTAATGATTTCTGGATAAAAATTTCTGATCCATATAAAAGTTGGTTCGATTTATTAGACATTTTTGTGGATTTATTTGTTTTTCGGAAACGGGTCTTATATGGCAGCTCTGAGAAATTATTGGAATTAAATTTTGCAACAATTATTTTTATGCATGTGAGGATATTTCACGTCAAATTTTAACATAATAACGATATATTTAAGATAAATATTAGTATTAACGTGGATTTCGGAAGTGGACCTTATATGGGAGATGTAGTCAAATATGGACCGAAATTCTCAAAATCCAGTAGTTTCATTTTGGCATGTATGTTAATGATCCGTGTAACATTTAGGATGGGTACCGTTATTTATAGGAGATTTATGAGTTTAAAGTGATTTTCGGAAGAGGGCTTTATATGGGGCATACGGTTAACAATAGACCGAAATTCACAAAATTTTGTGGGATGATTTTTGTATATATATGTAAATGTATGTATATGTAAATGATTTGTGTAAAGTTTTGAGTCAGTACCGATATTTATACAATATATATATAGGGATAAATATCTTTTTCATATGTGGTCCTTATATGGGAGCTATGACCAATTCTGGCCCGACCATCATAAAATTTTGTACAACAATTTATTTGCCAAATTTTAGCCGTTTAACATTATTTATGTCTGTTTTATACGTATTTAAGTGAATTTTGGAAGTGGACTTTATATGGGGGCTATGGTCAAACATGGAACGAACTAAAAAAAAATCATTTTACGATTTCTTTTTGCATGAAACATATTTCTGCTGAATTTTGTATCGATATTCCAATTTTATAGGCATTTATGTATAATTGAACAATAATTCGGGAAGATTTTTGTATGAGAGCTATGAGAAATCATGGACCTATTCTTACTATTTTCCTCACACGTTCTTCTTTTATTATTAAAACAACGTATACAAAATTTCATGGGAATATCTGCAATATATTTAAAAAAATTGGAAGAAAAATATTTAAAATGGTTGTCTTACATTTTGATCCATAATTCTGGTTCTACTTTACTGATTTTCAATACCAAACTGCTTATGAGAACTATAAACGGTTATCAACTTTGTTGATTTCGGTTGTGTCCTTTGGACGTGAGAGTGTATTACAGAGACAGACACACAGACTGGCATGGCTCAATCGTCTTAGAATTTCGTAAGGACCAAGAATATATTTCAGTGTTACTCACAGAATGACAAACTTATATATACCCTCATTCACCACCTATACAGCTGGAGGGTATAACAAAGCTGAAGTAGAAGAGAGATGAAGTAGAACATCAAAACTAGTTTGGAACATTCAAAACATGTGTGAATAACTCGTAGACAAACATGCAAAGAAACTTTTGCATTTTTAATGAACATAAAAAATCCAATGTATGTATGCAAAAATAAAATTCTTTTTAATACACATTTTGAAAAACAAATAAAATAAAAATATCACAATTCATATTAAAAAAAGTATATATATACAAGGTGGCGCAAAAGTAATCCTCCTATCAGAAAATGCTATAAATTTTGCGATTGGCCCCTAATGTCAGTTATGTTTTGACATTTGTGTAGTAAACATATGCAAAATACACGTTAATAAACAATGTTACGCTACACTGCTCCAGAACGAGGAATATTGCACCACCAAGAGGAAGATGATTTTTCATCAAAAATAATCATGAGTGATGAGGCCCATTTCCATCTTAGCGGCTACGTAAATAAGCAAAATTTATGCTTCTGGGGCACTGAAAATCCGCGTGTTACCCGCGAAGAGCCATTACACCCGTTCAAAGTCACTGTATGGTGTGCAGTTTTCGCTGGAGGAGTCATCGGACCTTTTTTGAATGGTGAGCGCTACAGAGCAATGATCAACGAGTTCTTTTTGCCGCAACTAGATGAATTAAGATTGGAAAACATGTGGTTCCAACAGGACGGTGCAACGGCACACACTGCACGTGCCACAACCGATATGCTGAAGGATTCATTTCCCGGGCGCCTAATCTCCCGTTTTGGCGATTTGCACTGGCCAGCAAGATCACCTGATTTGACCGCTCCAGACTTCTTTTTGTGGGGCTTTTTGAAGACGCGGGTTTATGTCAACAAGCCTCAGACTCTTGCAGCTCTTAAAGACAATATCCGTCAAGAATGTGAGGACTTATCGCCGGAAGTTTTGGCCAAAGTGATGGAAAATGCCATAAAAAGGGCTCAAATGACAATCATATCCTCGACTTGATGTAAAAAAAATTAAAAGACCAAATAAAAATAATCCACAAGAAGAATCAAAGTTTTTCATTTTTTTTTAATTACAGCCAAAAAACATCGGAAGTTTACTTTAGCGCCACCTTGTATATATGTACGAGTATATAACTAGCGTAGTGTAACATTTTTATTTTAAAAGAAATTAATAAAAAAAAAAATCACTTTTAAAATGGAAGAGAACAAAATAACAATATTTGACAAAAAATATTTTTGGCATGTATAGTGAAGTCAATATATTAATAACTTAATTATTATAATTTAAAAACATAATTTGGGATACTTTTTCTGTATTTCCATCCAATATTTTTTTTGTCAGTTAATAAGCTTCGAGGAGCAGCAGAAAAAACTCTTTCTGAAAATGCACTTGCTGCAAGAATGGTCAGTAGGAAATAGGAAATTGGTTTTTGTTTGTATCCCACCATTTTAGTGCATCAATATCATCGTAAAAGTATATGACTGTATTTTCATACATTTTCAGTTCTTCCCTAACCATGTCTATGAAAATTGCCCTCAGAAAGATGTGTTAATTGGATGTTGTTAGATAATTCAGACATAATATTTATTGTTGCTTTTTTATGGCAAACTTTTCCTCATAATTTAATTTCAGAAGTTTGTTTGCGGATGGAAATAAAAATAGAGCTATTTGCTGGAATATGCTTAGATTGTTTAAAGCTATATTGTTCAAATAAAAAGAGCTGAACAAACTGACTGCCACAATCGCTGATTGCATAGTTTCGTAATAGATTGTCAATAAACATGATTGCCACAAATATAGATATAGTTACTACAATCGCATATATAATTGTAGTAATCATTTAAATGGTAATTTCACCATATTATGGTTGCTGAAATCATATAAATAATAACAGTGACCATAATATTTTAAAATAGTGTTTAAAAATATTGAAATAGTTTTTTCTCTGCGTGTACTATATAACTACAGTAAAGCTTTCAATGTGTCAGCCCAAAGCCTTAGTGTGAATCCCATAGTCAATATGTAAAAACATTTGAAAAAAAAAGTTGGAAAAAAGGATTTAAAATCCCACAAAAATACGGGTAAGCGGTCCAATGCAAAGAAATTTGTAATCTGTAATTATAGCTCAAGACGGATTTAATTTTTAAATGTGTCAAAAATTATTTGACATTTAAAATTTCGATATTTAAAATTTCGCAAAAAATTTTAAAAATTTATAATTTCACCTACATTTAATGCAGCCATTTCAATATATATTTAAGGTTACTAAAATTTAGAAAAATCAAGAAAATAAGAAAGTTGAAATTATGAAAAAAAACTTAGATATCTGCAAGGTGGTTTCCCTCCTAAATGACATTATATAATAACAATCCTGTTTATATTTTTACGCTTTTTTATGTTTGTTCTAGTATACTCGATGCTCTTGGTGTAATTTATTGTTTTTTATTTCATTGTGTGCTTTTGGTTTGATGTTCTACTTCATTTGAACATACAAGCTCTAATAAAACTATGGAGAGAAACTTTTCGAATGGTGCTTGTTTTGTTTCAGTGAGAGTCATGTTTGTTATGCTTGTTTTGTTGATAATGTTTACACTGAAATACACGGCTTGGCAGTACTGTGCTTCAGAATACAGAACTTTCAATACATTTTGTGCAGCTGCTTATACAGAGAGCCCAATCTAAAATTATTATAATCACGAGAATGGGAACTCTAATAATTTAAAAGAAATGAAAACATGCACTTTGACTTTAAAGTTTGTTTTTTTGGAAAAGGACGAGTTCAATAGTGAACAAGTACGAAAGTATAGTCGATCATAATACCCTACAAACAGTATATGCATAAAAAAGTTTTTCTGAAATTGATGCTATATGCAATAGCATATATTCGGGAGTACATTTATATGGGGGCCAGGTGAAATAATGGACCATTCGTCCTTGGCCCGAAAACACAACACGTACTAAATTTTATTGAAATTTCTTCAAAATTGCGCCCTGTATGCTGCGCACAAGCTATACATGGACAGCCAGCCAGACGGACGGACGGACATTAACCCAGGGAGTGATCCTGAGTCGATCGATATAATTTAAGGTGGCTGTGACAAACATCAGCACAAATCCAATATACCCTCCTCAATATTGTGCTGTATGGTATAAAAATCTTATAAAAATATATTCTAAAATCATATGAACAGACTTTTTGCTTTGAGTAATGCTAAGAACACAACTGGGACGAACGACGAATTTTTCGTCTTTAAAAATACAGCACATTCGTGTATGAAAATACATACAATAATGGCGTCGGTTGAATTCGTTATATGCGGCGAACTTTATATTTCTTACGCTGGCGAACGACGAACAAACAATAATGTTTTAGTAAATAATGTTAATTTTTGCTTTCATTATTCTTTTACGTTTTACTTTATATAATTTAAAATAAATATATAAAATAGTTTAAAAAAATTGTTTTTACTCGTGTTTTCGTTAATAGTTATAGAAATGAAGTCTATAGAAATGAAAGACGTTGACCCTGTTTACTCCTAAGTTTGCAAACGTCGAGAAAATAGTTTCATATTAAGTAAATATTTGTTTTCCTGTTATAATTAACAAACTGTCATGGGGGAGAAAGGGAATTACTAGAATTTAGTTAAAACCGTTGTTAATATCACTTTAAAAATCTAAAAATTTATTTTCGCTTTTAAACGCAATATTTTCTAAATAGTTAAATGCTTCAGTAGGCAGTAAATATAATTTCAAAATTTGTATCCTTATTTTCATCTGCAAAAATGTTCAAGGACTCCTGATTATTTATATATTTTTTTATATTTCTGCTTTCTGCCCAGCATTTTACCTACAGCAAGCTTTTGTTCATAACTTTAAACCATTGCATATGGTTTTGTGGTTTCTATTAAAAGTTAATTACGTTTTTGTTTTTAGTTTTCATGCCATAATTAACAAACTACCATGAAAGGGTGGCAGGGAGTTTATGGTAGGGAGGGAGAAATTCTTCTATCATAAGAATCGTATTTCAAGTATGTTTGAGTGTGAGTGTATGTGTATATACATACATATGTATGTATGTATTTTTGTAGTATTCGCTGTATTATATTTTACTGTATTGTGTTGATGAGTGTCGAATGGAGTGGCCCACATATTAATTTATAGTTTGATGTTGCTGGAATACCTTACGGATATTCTTCATCTCTGGTTAGCATGTTCATTTTAATTTGCTAGAAAATAAAAAATGTACACTCTGTAGTTGCATTTCTTAGGGTGGCAATGAATGAAATTCTAATGACGAGGAAGCTGATGTATAGCATGTAGAGGGTTATTTACTTGGTCTCAGTTGGCTTAAAAATGGGTTTGGTCAGCATTTTATGCAAACCACTGAATAAAGGAAAAAAATAATAACAATAATTGCATACAATTTTAATTCCAATTGTAATATTTCCATGAATAGTTTAAATAATTCACCTTCGCCTGAGGTTGTAAATTAAAGCATATAGAAGGATAAAATATGAGCAAAGTTAGTTATTTAACTGGAATTATAAATGCAAGCTAATTATAAATTTATATTTATCTAGTAGAATAAATTTATAGTTTTAACAGAGAAAATTAAAAACTTTAAGGTTCAAAAAAATCGTTTTGAAAATCTAAGGTATAATTTTTTAGTAAATATTTCATAAGAGATACTGTTAATTAAAATAAATTATTTTTATTTCTTTTTGTATTATTTTAGTTTTTATTTATTTGTTGAAATTCTACATAAAGTCCCATGATTACTGCTTAATACTCATGTGATACATTTCGAAAATCATTATAAAATAGACATCAACAAAATAATTGTCAATCAAAGCAAAACATTTTCCAAATATCGGATGGTTCATAATTGGCTGCCACTTCAAAAAAAAAAAAAATGAAAATCTCATAAATGTAATTTTAATATTCAAATAATTGTTTAAGCTTAAGGCCTTTTTCTTCCCTACACCATCATAAGTGGTGAATGATGGATGGTATATACATATAAGTTTGTCAACAAAGTTTATACATTCTTGAGCCTTATTAAATTTTAAGTCGATTAAGTATGTCTGACTGTATTTCTGTCTGTCTGTCTGTATGTCTGCCTGTCTGTTAAAACACTCTCACTTCAAAAAGACAAAACTAAAATCAACAGAGTTTACAAAAAACCATTTATAATTCTCCTAACCAGTTTGGTATTGAAAATCAGTAAAGCAAACCAAGAGTTATGGACCAAAATGTGAGACAACCTCCATAAAAATTTGATGTTTTTAAGCATTTTTCTTCCAATTTTTTTAAATATATTGCAGATACTGCCATGAAATTTAGTACCCATGATTTCTCACAGCCCCCATACAAATATCTTCCCGAAATATGACTTAATGATAAATAAATACCTATAAAATTGGAATATCAATAAAAAATTCGGCAAAAATTAGTGTAATGTAAAAAGAAATTACAAAAGGAAATTTTGTGTTGTTCGGTCCATGTTTGACCAAATCACTTAAATACATATAAATCTGGTGCCAATATAGTTACCAGGTTAAAATTCGACAAAAATAATTCTTGTAGATATATAAATTGTTGTACTATATTTTATGATGGTCGGTCTATAATTGGTCATAGCTCTCATTTAAGGACCACATCCGAAAAAGTCATTAATCTTTATATATAACTTATAAATATCGATATCGACTCAAAACTTTGCACAGATCATTTACATATATACAAAAGCCCTCTTCCGAAAATCACTTCAATACTCATAAGTCTCTTATAAATAATGGTACATGCCCAAATCAAACTGCTGAATTCACTTTAATACAACTATGTATCTTAAATATTCCCTTCTTAAGTTTAAATTCGACGTGAAATATCCTTATATGCATAAAATTTAAGAAGATTTGTCATAGTTGCCAACTAAGGACTATTTCCGAAACACAATTTAACCCACAAAAAGTTAGTCAATAATTGGCATTAGCTCCCGAATTAAGTCCACTTCCGAGCATATTAAACAACCATACATACAACTCTTGACACTAACGTTATTGCGATGAAATTCAACAAAAATAAGCCTAAAATACATAGAACCACATTACTGGATACTGGATTTAGAAGCTATCAGTCCATAATTGGTCCACATTCACTATGCCACCCATAAATCTCTTGCAAATGAAGTCATTCAGATCAAATTCAACAAAAGGAAGTTTCTTAACTTGTTGTGTGCTGACAATAATTGAGGAATACATTTGAGAACAGCCTTTTTCACTTTCCGGGCCAATCAACTGGCCGCCTAGACTTTTGTCCTTGGCATGTTGGCAAGGCGATACCTTGTCGGTATTGTCAAGCTGCATGGAGAATAAATTTGAAGCTGACTAGAGTCTTTATCTAGCACCACAGGCATTGGTTAAATGCTCGGGACTTGTCCCGTATCTGATAATAACTGTGGTTGTAATCCAAAGCGGGAAGAATGACAGTTGGTTAAGTGATTGATGTTTCTTCTAGTAACAAATTTCGAACAACCAAATTCTCTCTAGATGCTGTGTACTGAAACAACATAGCTGCATGAGTGCTGGGGAATCCTGGACAAGTTTATATGGTATTATTTATGACACCAGCAATGATCTCTCGTCCTTGGCAGTCAGTGCAATGTAGAGTTTGCTGCTTTTTAAGTAATAGTCCTGGGTCATGCCAATTGACTAAACTATAGACGGCAGGGATTAGATAGCCCAGGCTCTCTAGCAAGGTGCTCGTACATTGATCGTAGCAGTCGTGTAATAAAATTTGCAAAATAATAATTTTAATAATCTTTGCAAGACATGTATTAGTATGTTCTTGCAGGACATACAATGTGGTGGTGAGCAGAGTTCACCCGCATTTCAGTGCACCGTAACGTTAGGCCGATAGGCAGGAATTTACATTAATCTTGATGTGTTCGGAATCTGCATTCCAGCGGCCAGATGTGTTCAGATTATATTGTGTTTTTAATTAAAAATAAGTAAGAACGTATAGTTGTGCAAGCCCGACCGATTCTACACCGAGTATGTGAACAAAAACAGTTTTCAGAAATAGTCGCTATATGGGAGATATTATGGACCCATCGTCATACAATTTTGTAGCATGACTTTGTTGCAAATACAAATTATTTGTGACGAATTTTATTTTGATATGTACCATCATTAGAGATTTATGATTGTTAAAGTGATTTTTAGGAGTGGACCTTATATAAGAACTACTTTTAATTATTGATCGATCATTAAATGTTAGGATTTGGTTTTATACATATGCATATAAATTATTTCTGGCTCAATTTTTTTTTGGTGCGTGTATAAATCAAATCTCTATTAGAGCAGTCAACACTATTTTTGAGAGTATAATCATTTATATAAAATGTATTTAAATAAAGTTATCACCAGGGTAACCAAAATATGCAAATTCATGTTTTTTCTGGTGAATCTAATGGGCACATGGATAAGATATTTACACGTTTCAGAACTATTTAAGAATTTTGGCATCGATTTTTTAGTGCATATTTTTGCATATTTTACCCTTTAATGCATATTTTTGCATATATTTGTTTTAAGAGCATATTTTTGTCATATTTTTGCGTTTTTAGAGCATATTTTACTGTTTAATAGCATATTTTGACTTTATCAAAAACAAATTTTGTCTTACTTATTTTTCGCTGTTGTGTTACAGGTTTTTACATCCTTTGTTTAAAACTCAAATTTTTTTTCAAATTATTATTATTTGTGAAATTATCATGCTTTTAATGCTGAGGAGTCTCAGTTTATTAACATTGTTAAAGATGCTTTAAATACACCTACAATAAAAAATTACTTAATTCGTATAACGTCAAATTTTAGATTTATTGAAACAGTTATTAAAAAACTTCAAACAGCTGGGCTTACAATGTCCGAACAGTATAATTTAGTGCAACAAACATTTAAAAATTGAGATAAAATACTAAATTGTAGTGTGAAAACTAATATTAAAATAAAATTTGAACAAATAATAGGAAAAAATTAAGGATTAAAAATTATAGAAAGCATTTGAAAACAGTTTAAAGGACTTTCCTCAACACAGATTTCAAAATTAAATTTTAAATATATATATTATCTTTTAAATGTGCTCCTAAACCATCAGTTGATGTCGAAAGGATATTTTCTATGTATAAAAATGTTTTCAGATCCAATAGACAACGATTTTTATTTGAAAATTTAGGTCAACATTTTATAATTTATTGCAATAATAACCCTAATTGAAGAAGTGACTTTATATTTAGATAAAATATCATCAAAAAATCCCTCTCAAGGCCTTTTAGATGGATAATAAATAAATAAGAAACTTACGCCAGCGTTTTTTTCAATCCTCGGACCACTTCTGAAACGCGCTTTTTGGTATCTCCACCAGCTCCTGTTTCGATTTTTCTTTTATCTCTTTAATCGTAGAAAAACGCTTTTCTGTCATTGGTGTCTTTAGTTTTGGGAAGAGTAAAAAGTCAGCGGGTGCCAAGTCCGGTGAATACGGTGGTTGAGGCATGATAACGGCCTTTGGCCAAAAACTCACGCACAAGCATCGATGTGTGAGCTTGTGCGTTATCTTGGTGCAAAATCAATGATTGGTTTTTCCACAACTCTGTACGTTTCTGACGAATTTGTTCGCGCAAACGGCGCATAACTTCAAGGCAGTATTCCTTATTTACCGTACGACCTTGTGGCAAGAATTCATGATGCACCACGCCTTTGCAGTTGAAGAAAACAGTGAGCAAAACCTTCACATATGACCGAACTTGACGTGCTTTTTTCGGTTTTGGCTCTTCTGGACGTTTCCCTTGGGATGATTGGGCTTTGCTTTCAATGTCATAGCCATACACCCATGATTCGTCACCAGTTATGATCTTTTTGAGGAAATCTGGCTCGTCGTTGACAATTTTGGAGCAATCTCCGCTGCTGACGTGCATTCGTAAAAATTGTTTGGCATGAACCGAACGATATGCCAACATCATCAGCAACCTCTCTGATAGTGATTCGACGATTATCCAAAATCATTTTCTTCACTGCTTCAATGTTCTCATCGGTTGTTGACGTGCTCGGGCGATCAGGACGAGCATCGCCATTGACATCTTCTCGGCCTTCCTTAAACCGGTTATACCACAATTGAACATGTTTTCCGCTCATAGTAGACTCACCTTTTAATTTCAATTTTTACACAAAACTTAATACAGTTTCTTTGATCCATTTTTTCGAATAGGAAAAATCGAAGAGCATACCAAAATGAAATTTGAAAATAACGGTTATTTTTGATCAGACCTCGTATGTATATGATCTTGATTATTATATTCTGACCTTTTTAAAATATAATAAACTTCACAAGTTAAAAATTCTTAGCAATTAATTTTTTATGTTTATCCGAAACTGCAATAATTCTTATAATTTTTTATTAAATATCAAAATAATATGGAAAAATCAGTGAACCAAAACGAAAAAAGCACATTTTAAAAACAAAACCATATACATATTCACAAATAATCATACTCCCACCCACACCTGACAACCTATACATAATTGAATCCATAAAATGAAAAGTGGGTTATAGTAAAAACGTGATGAACGTGATACAGCCAAAATAAAAAGAACGTTAAACTGATAACTGATATCATAGTAAATTAAAAAAAAAACCTTTATAATAAATTGAACATCAAAGCCAAGTAAACTTGATTGTCGAGCAAAAGCGGAAACAGTGAGAAACAAATGTTTTTAATTTTTAGTAGAATATTGCAAATATCCATTTTGAACTCATACTGTTCAAATATTCGTCTATTTGTGTTATACAGGTGCAGCAATTACGATTTTCACTGTACCATTATTTTTAAAATAAGAAGCCTTTTAGTTCATTCATAACTAAGGAGGCGAATTGGAATACAATGAAAAATCATTTAATACTTACACACTGAACGTTGCTGCTTCTGACTATGGAAATGGTTGTGGATCAAGTGTTGGTGAGGCAAATGCTACGAAAATGTCTTTGCAATGTTTGTAAATTCCTTCGTTTGCACTAAAAGCGCATAAATCGTGAATAAACTGGTAAAGTGCGTTGAAAATGTTAAATTAATTGCATGTAAAGATAACCCAAATATGTATAAATATACTCGTATTGAAGTTGTTGGAGTACGAGTAGCTGTAATACTATAAAATATGAAGCAAACCCCTTTATACTGAATATACTTATGAACCTACATATTTATGTATATGTACTGCAACTTGTACATGTATGTAGTTATATATGGCAGCATATTTAACAAGGATCTTATTTCTAAGGCCTTTATATAGCCTTAATTTCAAGAAACCGTTGCCTAGAGCATAATAATATGTGACGCCAGGATTTATCGTAATTAGCCAAATGTTCTAAGTTGTTGACTGGCAATGGGAATTCAATAGTAAATAAAGTGTTTGCTCAAAAGGCCTTTTATGTAGGATCTACTCCCCACTATGTAAGAATATATGTAAGTCTATAACTGCCAACAAGAGATACTCTTACATATGTATGTTCAATATTCTTAATTCGAATATCCAACATCACCCGCGCGATTTCTTGATTTTTGTTTCCTAATTAATCAAATTGCTATATTAATAATAGAAACTATTTATTTCATTAATAAATTTAACCCTTCGATGAGTGACAGTTCTGAACTTCACGGTCGTATGAAAAGGTTCCTACGGACCTTTTTTGTAAATCATGTTTTTTTCATATAAAAATTTTTTTTTTTTTGAGTTTTTTTTTTTGTTTTTATTGTTTATAACTAAATTTTTTAAATTTTTTATATAAAAATGATAAAAACAAAAAATTCTAAGAACTGGTTTATTGCTAGTAGTATAAAATTAGAATATTGTGCCTTTCCTTGAAAGCAATAAAGTTCATGTCTTCGAATTTTTCTTAGAATTTTTTGTTTTTATCATCATCCCTAATGTCTTTGAGTTTAGGTTTTTGTATTCAGAACAAGTAAATTATGTGTTGAAACAATAAAAAAATTATAATGATGCCGAAAAACATGCATTTATTAGTGAAATTCAGTACAAGGTCCATACGGACCTATTCACACGTGCGCGTACTATTCTGACTAAAACCTCAATAACTCCTAAAGTAATGATTCGATCGGCTTGCTCTTTTTTCCAACAAAATACTCTTCAAATACAGAGTAACTTTGGGGGGGGGTGTTGTAGGGCCGCAGTAGAAGTAATTTCAGTTTGAAAAGGCAAAAAGTTCCCTAGGGACCTTCTCACTAATCGGAGGGTTAATCACATCTGCAGGAAATCACTTCAACATACAAACATTAACTGCTTAAGGAGATGTCTATTGAAATATATTTGAGTACAAATATGTTAAATTAAATGTTAATCAAACCACCAAGTTTTGTGATTAAAGGACCATTAGCTCGAATATTCCTACTGACAACCTTTAAAATGTTATTCCATTTAAATCTCTATATTGTTCAAAACAACTATTTTATTTAATAAAATTTTATTTTTAAACTTTTGTTATAGAGATGGGCTTTCTCATCTCTACTCTCTTGTTGTTCCTACTAATTTTTATATTTTTAACTGAAAAGTTTTGTAAGTAGTTTTCCATTGAAAACAAAACAGAGAATAAAGTTTATCACTCATATTGTTTATGTTGGTCATTATACAAAGAAATGCAGAAATGGCTACAAGCTGGTTGTAAATATTGTATAATACAGTCAAAGCTGTAAATATTCTTTTAGCCAGATAAAAGAGTTCTTATGTTCTCATTGTACTCGTGATATTATAATTAGAATTATAAATGTAATTCCAGTTAGAATAATGAGATTACATATATTAAATTTAAACTAAGCAAAACAAAATGACAGCATAGTTTCTAGAATTTAATATAAAATACTCTTATCAAGTTACCTATTTAATGTTGACAGAGTTTTCATATTGAAAAATGTAAATACCTACTAAACATTTGCTAATCAGATAAAGTACATAATCGTATGAACAGTGAAATCTGTGCTAAAAGTGAAAGGAATCAAACTATGAAACATGTAACAAGTGGCACAAAGCAATCATGATATTAGTTTCAGAATATCCGTTTTGTGTAAATTTATACGACAATGTTGTAAGGAAGCAATATGCCTTGATCAACTTTATATACATATACTCGTATCTATTTAATTTGTTTAAATATATAACATGGATCTAATAAATAACATGTATTTTATTTATATATGCATATTTTTTTATTTTTTTGGGCATGAAAGTCTCAGCTCTAGTAATTAGTACATAGTTGGTAGTTATCATAAAAATCTTAGTTTTACTGAAAAGTATTAAGTTTTACATATATCGATGGTCTCATGTAGTTTAGTTTTGTTTCAACTAAAAGTTTAACCATTATTATTAAACTATTTCCATTATTATAATACATATGACGGCTTGTATTCAAGAAGAGCTATCTGCAGGTTTTTTAAATTGGGGGTTTCAGCGACACTCCATTATTTATGCAACTAATTTAAAAAAAAAAATAATTTTAATTATAATTTGTTTAATAATTTTTTTCACTTTTCTACTAATTTATCAAATATGTTTCGAATGCAGATTTAAAGTTTTTATTTAATTTTCAAAATTCTGTTAAAAACCCGTTCTTTGTGGTTTTAGCTTTATTAATAGATTGTTATTTGCAGACTTCAAATCATACATAAAAATTAACTTCTCTTATCAAAGTACACCAATTCCTTACTTTGCGTCGGGGGATGCAAATTAAAATGACGCAAAGTGAATTAAGATTTTCTATATCAAATCATTTAAATATCGAAGAAAAATTCTAGGGTTAGGAAAATACCAAGTCGTCGGCTTTATTTTGCTGAACAGCTTTTTTTTCAATGTAAAATAAATTTCCTTGTAGTAATTGTCTTTATAACTACAACTAGAAATTTTTAATTTTTACTTTTTTTTCCATTATTCTAAGTTTTTTTCGAAGCCTTATCACACCTTTAACAGATAGACAGAGGGCTGGACATGGCTCGTGGATCATCTTAAAATCTTTTTAAGACCCAGAATATACATATATACTTTTTGGTTTTACGGTCCAATATTTCGATGTGTTTCAAACAGAATGACAAACGTAATATACCCCCCATATTTTTGGTGCTGGAAAAAAAAAAGGTCAAGGTTATAAGGCGAGGCTTATTTCGATTGAATTTCATCTCAATAACGTTATTAACAAGAGTTTTATAGTTGTTATAGTGTTACATTACCCGACTGGTTCAATAGTTTTTCATATTCAACACAAGTTAAGGACATAATAGAACCAAGTAAGAGTTTACATTCCGCTGTATCGCTTAACTATCACCAGTACTGAGATTTATGCATATTTGAAACAAATTTGTCTTACATTTTGTATTGATAATAATAATGGTGAATTTAATTTCTCAATAATGATATATTTTAGCGTTCTTTACAGAAAAAGACTTTATAGAAACCGTATAGACCTTATATGGCCAATTATGGACTTGCCGTAACAAAATCCAGTAGAATATAACCGCTGTTAGTATGATTCTGTATTAATATTACCGATCTGTTGTTGGTTCGATATCGTTAGACATTTTTGTGGGTTAACTTGTTTTTCGAATGTGGTCCTTATATAGGAGCAGTGATAAATTTTGAAGTGATCTACGTAATATTCGGTACAGAGAGTTTTATACATATGATATATCATGTCGAATTTTTAAGAGATTTTTGGAACTGTACAATTTTTAATCGGTACCATTATCTATAAGTATCTAAATATTAAGAATTTTGGAAGTGGACCTTTTATGTGGGATATGGTCAAATATCGAAAGCTATCTACAAAATCCAGTAGTATGATTTTTGTATATATGTATATATGTAAATGATTTATGTAAATTTTTGGGTCAGTATCGATATTTACAAGACATATATGTAAAGATTAATGTATTTTTCGACAGTACTCCTTATATGGGAGCTATGAAAAATTAAGGGGCGACCATCATAAAATTAAATACATTAATTTAAATATCTGTAAGGATTATTTGTGCCGATTTTTAACAATTTGTATAAAATATTTTTAAGTGCATCTCGGAAGTAGAGGGTTACGTGATTTCTATGAATTTGAGACTTATTTTGGGGGCTAAAGTGATATTCGGAAGTGGATTATTATGGACTGATAGCAACTAAATCTACAAAAACTATCAAGGAAATACATATATACTCAGACAAATATTTCTCAATGTTACTTACATACGGATTAAAATTATTTAATCACGACGACAAAAAAGAGCTATCTACACAAAATTCGGAATTAATTATTTCTATTGATTATTTTTTGTTTGCGAGATTCAGGAGAATTATTTTTAAAATATTGCATAAAATGAAGTAACTAAATCAAATTGTTGCTCTTCTGATTATAAAAACCTCGATATTTTCTTGTTTTCCCCACATTAAAATGAAACAAGTTTTACAAGTTAAAAAAATTGCTGGTTTTAAAGCTGGAGGTCCACAACTCGCATTTTAGCGTCAGCGCGTTTTTAGCTATATAAACGTTTTAAGCGTCAAGTATTTCAAGTTACATGTGAAGATTTTTCGCGTCAATCATTTGTGTTTTATATATATGTACTTTTGGAGGTGATGCCGTATGCCCAGCTGATTTTTTTTTTATAAGAAGTTTTTTATCGGTTTGTTTGTCAAACTCATATAAAAAATGTTATTTCAACTGTCGTTTTTTCTGGTGACATTATCTTTAAAATAAATTTGCTTTGCATTTGTCAAAGTTAGCTGTGACGCGTGCATCGCGTTCAAAAGTAGAAAGTAAACGAATTTTTCGCGTTTCAGGCGTCAGTGCGTCCTACGCTTTTGATTGTGTAACTTAACTCATACAACTACATTGATTCTACTTTTTTGAGAGTTGCTTAGAACGCGTGAAACGCGTAGACGCTTGGTGTGGACCTCCAGCTTAACTATTAACAAGTACTAGTGCTATATTCGGCTATGCCGAATCTTATATACCCTTCACCTTTGTTGTGGATGTATAATAATATTATGCATAATTATCTCGATAAACACGCCATCCGTTGATGAATTTGTTCGTAACAATGTCAATACACTTTGTTTAATAGTTTTTTTTTTGATGAAATTTTCAGAGGTTGTCTCGAATTTTTGCTCATATCTCCGTTATTTATGGACGGATTTTGCTGATTTTAAATAGCAAACTTCTCGAAAGCATGTCTGACAAAATTATTGAAGATTTTGATCCCGAAGATATCACGGGACTATAGAAACTTGATTTCAACAGACAGACAGACAGACGGGCATGGCTTAATAGACTCCGCTATCTATAAGTATCAAGAATATATACTTTATAGGGTATGAATATTATATTGTGGAAATTACAAACGGAATGAGAAACTTATATATACCCTTCTCATGAAGGTGAAGGGTCTAAAAATAAGCTGTTCATTAAAAAGAACACAATGTAATGCGAATATATTTATAGATTTTTTGTTGTTGCACTCCATTCTTTGTTTTAAGTTTTACTCCCAACAATACGAACACTGTCGAAAAAAAGAAAAGAAAAGAAAAGCCAAAATAATACCTATATAATCGTAAGTGAAAAGCATATAACACAAAAAGAAATAAAAGGCAAACAAATAAAATGTTTTTAAATGAAATTTTATGATCAGTTTACTTGCCATTAATATTTATCTTGTTGTTCTTGTCGCTGCTGCAGTTGCAGTTGCAGTTTTGTTTGTATTTGTTATTAAGGTTCAGTTTATTCTTTTACCGTTACTGGGAAATATACACTGCACATGTATTTAAACAGTTGGAGTCATTGCTGTACTCGCAAATGCACCAACATTTTGTTAATACACGGATACCATTTATAAATTTATCTTTATAAATAAATTTAAGAGTGAGTGTTAATATTTATATGCAAATGCGCATTAGGAAGGTTTTAAATTATTTTTTGTTTAGATGCGATGCATTTGTAACAAATATAATAAAAATAAATTTTGTAATTTTCTGTGAACTTGAATCTTATGCTTAATGAAACTTATTTTAGTTGGGATACATTAAAATGGTGCCACCCTAATGTTCATATAAAGGCAACAAGCAAGTGTATGTATGCAAATTTATTAATACAAACACAAAAATATACACAGTCATTTACTTGCAAGGAGAACGTCTGACAAAAATAAAAGTTTATGACTTTTGTTGTTATTGCTGTTATTATTATTGTAATATATTTATTTTTTACATGTATATGGCAATTATGCAGTGTACATTCGTATGAATGTAAACATGAGTAGGAAGCATAAGAGAAAGAAGTTTTCATTACTTCATATACCTATACATACATACATATTTTGTGTGGCATGATTTATTAATGCCTTCTAGTTGTCAGTTATAAATGTGTAATATGTACGAGTATCTTTGTAAAGTATCCATTTCATATATAAATTTATTTAACTACATATATTGGTATGTTTGGGTACCTATGTAGTATGTATGAGTTTGGTAGAGCTTCTTTGGTACAATCAAGTGCAAATAAATAGCAAATTTTGCTTTCGAAAATATGTCATATCCTTGATGGTATTTTATAATAATATGTACAGTCAATTTAAAAATTGGCATGTTTTGAAAATTGAATATTTTTCGTACAATTGAAATGTAGTATTTAGTTTGAATTACTCACCCCCTGAACCAATAGCCTTTAGCCACAAGACCATTGGGTAAAATTCTATGGTCACCGGAAATAAACAATGCTCAATTTTGACATAATTTGTTGTCGACGTAGGATAAGCCTATCATAATTTTCACTAAAAATACATTGAAATATAAATCGCTACTAACATTCATGTGTACTTATGAGCTATGAAACAGATGGAACTTGTGAAGAAAACAACATAAAAATTACGGACGAAGTGTGCCGATGAATACCAAAGGAACTTAAACTATGACTGCTACTTTCTTGCCAATGAATAACTAACACCCGTTTGTTATGCAAATGAAGTTGCGATACTGGTAAGAGATAGGAATCCAAATATTTTATGCAAAATGCTAAAACACTTCTCTATTTAACTTACAACTGAACTAAACACAGATGTGCAAATGTTAACAACGAAAATATTCAGGCATGTGATAAAAATCGATATCGAACACGAATGAGTTTTAGAAGTCAATTTGTTCGTAATATTTCTGTATTGAAAAACTTTTAGCACATAAAATATAAAGATATTGGGCTACTAAAGAGAATCTTAAAACAAAAATTTTAAAAATTAGATTATAAATGCATTAAAATGTATTTCCAAAACTGATTCGTTTTCGATATCGATTTCCATCACATGCCTGATAGAAATTTGTTTCTATACAAGGAATAAATGGCGGACTAAATAGTGTGTTAAATATATATAGGACCAGTATTGAACTGCCGCTGGGGGAAATACCATATTCTAAATCAAGTAATACAGCATAGAATTCAATATACGAGTATATAATAGAATAGCACTATTTAGACTATCTTGACAAAAGCCGTTTAAGATTTGGCACAGCTGAATATAAACTCTTGCTTGTTTCTATATAAAATACTTATGTCGGAAAATTTATTATTGATCTAAAGAAAAATCTTTTTAAAAGTAATTTCACTCAAATGTTGGCCGTGGCTACGATAATTTTGTTATTACTATTTCCAGCATTCCTATCGCTAACTCGGTATATAATTAAGCCATTGTTAATCTGGAGCCATTTCTTAAGTAATAATTTCGACACGTTCTTACGGTCTGAGCTTTTAAATAATAAATTGTCAAACAATACTGATGAAAAAACAAATGAAAATGTAGATTCCCGATCAGAGGAATACCCAGGTTTACTGACGTACAAGATTTTTTCAAATGCTAACTTTTTTGCGGACCTTTGGCATTTCCTACACAGCAATTCGAAAATCGGTTTCTATTAAAAAATTTTGAATTTAAAATTGATTCTTCGGATAAAAAAAGTAATAATATGCCATTTGTCAATACATCACTGTATATGCTTACAGAGATACAATATTATAAATTATATCATGAGTTAGTGTTGGTCTGTTGTACGTATGTATGTATGTATGTATGTATGAGTATCTATAGGTTTCACTTTGTTTTAATAAAAAATAAACAAACTTCATAAATAACAAAACTTTATACTCCCATACAAAATGTAATAGTAGTAGTAAAATTTTAAAAGATGTATAAAAAAACATTTAAAAAAGTGGAAGTAATAAATTTACATTTAGTAAAAATGTCAGTCAGGGTACATAAGTGATAAACAATTTTAAGCAATGCACTGTCTTTTTGTAAAATTAAATTCATTTTAACTATTTTAAACACCCAAATAAATTAATAAAAGTGTTCGAAAAAGTAATTAAATAATATTTAAATTATAAATTTGTATACTCACCACCAAAAAGATGGGGGGTATATTAAGTTTGTCTTTCCGTTTTAACACATCGAAATATTGGTCGTAGAATTAAAATGTGTACATATAAACTTTTTGTCGTTATAAGATTCTAAGACAATCTAGCCATGTCCGTCCGTCTGTCCCTGTGTTGAAAGCACGCCTGAGCTTCCAAAAAAACCGTCTAAAAGTATCCGAGTTGTAGACCAAATCTATAAACAACCTTGATATTTTTCAGATATTTTTTTCTATTTTCTTCAAATATAATTCAGATAATATCATGAAATTGTACATGCTTTATTTTTGATAGAAGGTGAAGTCCTGTTGAAAATGCTAAGAATCGGTCCCTTCCCTTCTTTTTAATGTAAAGATAAATCTCAAAACGATATTTTCTTTGCTTCTGTTTATATTTGAACATAGCAACCATATAAATACCACTTCCGAAAATCACTTATATGTGCATTAATCTATTATAAGCATCACTATCATGTTGAAATTCAATACAAATAATTCATATATATGTGAAAAACCTCGTACGAAAGTTCATTAAGATCGGTCCATATTTGAGCATAGCCCTCATATATAGTCCACTTCCGAAAATCATTTAGAGCCCATGAACCTTCTATAAATATCGCTATCAATTCCATGTATAGCATATCGTACCTAATTTTATAACAAACTTCCGAAAATCTCTAAAAAAAAAAAATTGCTAAAAATAACCCATATATATAAATCGTCATACCGAATTTAATCGTAATCTGATATAGCTCCCATATGAGGACTACTACCTACATAAGTAAAGTTTTATAAAAATCGATATCGAACCAAAATTTTACGCAGATCAGTTTTGCAAAAACTATACTATTGGATTTTGTAAAGGTTAATCCATAACTGGACATTGCTCCCATATAAGATCCACTTCATAGAAAAGCCATAAAATTCTTGTAAATATAGTTATTAAGATGAAATTCAGCAATAAATTGAAAATAATCCTCAAATGTATAAAAATTACAGCATAGTATTTTTGGACGATCGCCCCATAATCGGTAATAGCTCCCATGTAAGGGATCCGAAAAATAATATAACTCGTATAAATATCGTTATCGTAAACCAAGGCCTAACTAGTTTGGATGTGTGCTTGAGTTCATTGTTTCCATAGGAGCGGCATTTTTTCTATGAATATATTTCTGCGTAACGCACATTTGTTAATCTAATCAATAAATTGTAAAAGTAAAATTGTTTATTCTGTGGCCTTTGAATGAAGATTTTGCCATCAGTACCAATCATTGCTTGTGCTTATAACATTTCTCCAATTGTCCAGGTGTAGATGTTTCTCAGCAAAATACATCCTACTTGTAACATTCCTTTTGCTCAATTAAGGTAACTTTTGAGATTCCTAAAGTCTATTTCTACTTGTGCGACCAGCAACAGATGCATATAGATCAATTTTGAGCTCATCAGATGACTAAAATGCTTTTGCTTTTACATATTAAACACTGAGCAAACTGTCGTTGTTTTCCGCCTCTTGTGTGGTCTGGTTTTGATTTTATTTTTCTGTAAAGTGCTTGAAAAAGCTTTGTATTGCAATTTAACTCATACTTTATCATTGTTTTGGTAGCTTAATAATTATTTATTTTTGAAATAAAGTGCAATTATTAAATGTTGTCTGAACATAAGCGAACACAGAAAAGGATTTTTTTAATTATTGATTCTATTATTTCCGGTTGAAATAAATTGCAACTACAATATTTATACCCTACACCACAATAGTGTTTGTTTGTAACACCCCATAAATATTGGTCCAACACCCACCTTAAAGTATACCGACCGACTTAGAAACACTTTCTGAGTCGATTTAACGATGTCCGTCCGTCCGTCTGTCTGGCTGGCTGGCTGTCCATGTAAAGTTTGTGCACAGAGTACAGGTCGCAATTTTGAAGATATTTCTATAAAATTTGGTACGTGATATTTTTTCTACCCAAGGATGGATGGGATTGAAACTGGTGTAAATCGGTCCATTATTTCACCTAGCCCCCATACAAATGTCCTCCCGAAATTGGGGTTTACCGGTTATAAATCTTTGAATTATGCAAGTATGCACAGAAAATGAAGATAAAGGATATCTACAAATTTCGTGAAGATCGGTCCATAATTAGTCGTAGCTCCCATATAAGGTCCACTTCCAAAAATCACTTAAAAGAGCATAACTCTCTTAAAAATTTTGGTATTCAAATAATATTGAACACAAATATGGTACAATTTTATTATGATCGGTCCATAATTAGTCGAAACTCCCAAAATAAGACCCACTTCCGAAAATCACTTTAAAGAGTGATTGTTGGTATCCAAATAATATTTAACGCAAATATATTTCATATGTATACAAATAATATGGTCTAATTTTATTATGATCGGTCTATAATTAGTCGAAGTTCCATATAAGACTCTCTCCGTAATTCACTTTAAGCTCCATAAATTTTTTTGATAGTATTTGTATCGAGATAAAGTTCAACACATATAATACTTATATTCACAGACATCATGACACTAAATTTTTGGATGATCGGTGGTCCACAATAGGTTATATATCCCATATAACGCCCATTTTTGAAAAATGGTATTATATGGTCGGGCTTGACCGACTATACTTTCTTACTTGTTTTTCAAAACAAATTAATATTTTCTATAAAATTTAGGCAATTACATTATGACCAGTAATACGATTCATAGAAAGCATATGAGTATAGATTCACCACAAGATCATAAGTAGTTTGACAGTGAGAATTAACAAAGTTTTTCGTCTTTAATTGTTTTATCTATGAATTCGTTTATATTATTTTTCAAGCACTTTATGTAGAAACGCTGGGTCTTTCTGATCCATATTTAATAAAACTTTTACAATATACTTGTTTTGCATTGAAAACTCTGAATTGATAAGAATTTGCTTTATTTACCCAAAAGTAACTAAATAATCATGGTTTGCAAATGATGTGAAAATAAATTAAAATGTTTAAACTTTCTACAAAAAAAAAGAACTTTCAATTTTCTTTTTAAATTTTCTTTATCAATGAAACGTATTTACTTTTATTTCTTTTTCTCTTATATCTAAATTATTATCAAAAATATTTTATCTAAAAAAAACTTTTTTATAGCAATTGTATGTTTGTTACAAAAAGCTGTGTGTTACAAAAAAAATGGAATAAAGTTTTAGCAAAAAAAAGTATTTATTACACACAAACAATTACGTACATTCATAAATGAATTTGAAAAATATTTGAATACATATTTTTATACTTTTAGCAGGCAAACTTAGCAAGAATAAGAGTAGTCGGTTAAAGTCAACCTTTTAAAACGCTACAAATATTGCAAAGCAATAAATTTAATTAGGTTTGACTAACATTTTAACATAAAGCTAGTTGTAGAAATAATCATTTTAGATAAACAATTTTGAATTGTAAAATTCTTTATTTAAGCCAACTGCACCAATAATGCACCGATTATAATTATGAACTGTTCATATACTGTCATGGCCTGTAGGGTAAAAGGAAAATAGTAAAATAGAATTTTACTCTGCATTTTATACGTGCATTTGAATATTTTCTTTAAGTCTTTGAAATGAAAAAGTTAAGTTATATCAAATGCAAAATAACCAGTAAAAAGTTACTTTCAAGTGCAAAAGATGATAACAACTCTCCAAAGTATTAAAGTTTTGATAACAATAATAACAACAACAACTTCTACAACTGCAAAAAATACTTAAAAACTTATCGAGAAAAAGTAACTAAATGGAAAAAAAAAACACCCAGCATACCATTCTAGGAGCGCTCCGAAAAAAGTATTTAAGAAAAGAGTCCAACTAAAGAGCATTTTCGGAGCGAAAGAAAGATTTACTTCCCAGCATACCATTCTAGGAGCGCTCCGAAAAAGGAGTCAGAAAAGAGTCCAACAAAAGAGCATTTTCGGAGCGAAAGAAAAATTAGCTTGTTACTGCACCAAAGCGTTGTTGTCCAGTTATTTGTGCTTTGAACAAAAAAAAACATAGCTGTAACACACAAGAATGATAAAAACATGATTACGCAGAGCCCAAAAAACCCCTCATAAAAGACTCTTTTCTGACATAATCTAAGAGCTCTTTCAGAGTCCCAAAAAAACCCTCATAAAAGACTCTGTTTTGACATTATCTAAAAGCTGTTTCTGACGGACCATTTTCGAATGTAATGACCCTCTTTTCTGAAGGTTTTCGGAGCAATTATGATTGTTTTTTTGACTCATAAAGAGCGTTAACGCTCTGAAAAAGGTGTCAGAAAAGACACTTTTCGGACTCATATGGCTTGCTGGGCATATACAAATAATTTCTCACACACATACGTAAGAAAAAAAATTTATAGTTTTACAATAGTTTTTGCATATAGAGTAAGAATGTTTTTACTTTTACCCCAAACCAAATGATGAAAAATTGCTGCTGCTGTGAGTAGGATTTTGTGGTCAACAAAATTGAATAAAATTAAAAAACAAAAATATAAAAAACTTGTACATGTCTTTATGAAAAAAGATTTCCATGAGATTGAAATGAAAATAGCACAAGTTATGCTGGAAATTGTAAGGAGAGAAGTATTAACGCTTAGCGATACAGGATGCAGAAAAAACTTACTTTCAATCAATATGTATTTGAACATTTAAACACAGTTTAGTAAATATTGAATTTATGTATATGTGTGTGTATACATTAGGGTGGATTTTGGATCAAACTAGAAGTCTAAAAAAACTCAATCAATTTTGTATGAGTAAAAATCAAACTTTACTTTTTCATTTTAATTCAAAGTTTATTAAAGCTTCCTTTAGACGGTATGTATTTTGCAGTGTGCTTGTCAAAATTGCCACTGCAAAATAACTACACGTTGTATAAAAGCAACAAAAAATGCTTCTGCAAATGACAGCCTGCATTTACAGTGTAAAATTTTCAATTAGAGCATGTTCTACTTTTATCTGCAACCAGCTGTTTTTAAGGCAATTCTTTATGGCGCCAAGAAAATAGTGTTTATGATTCAGCAAAAAAAAAAATTGTATTAAACAAAAATAAATTTGTATTGAAATATTTATTAAAAAAAACGTATTTTTTATTTAATTTAAATACAACAATTTTTGGTTACCTTTGGTACATTTTATAGAAGCTATTATTGCAATAATGCTGCAAGTTATAATTATTTCGTTTTATAATCCATTTTTTCAAACTATATTTGCAAGAACACAAAACTCGCGCGAAAATACTCATAACAAAACAAGTAAGAAAGTATAGTCGGTCAAGTCCGACCATATGATACCCTACACCCAGTATATAAATAAAACAGTTTTTCAGAAATGGGCGTTATATGGGAGATATTACATATTGTGGACCGATCATCCTAAAATTTAGTGTCATGATGTCTGTGAATATAAATATTATGTATGTTAAATTTTATCTCGATATAAATACTTGTAAATGATTTATAAAGCTTAAATTGAATTACGGAGATGATTTTATATTGAAGTTTCGACTAATTATGGACAGACCATTCTAAAATTAGGTCATATTATTTCTGTATATAAGAAACTTATTTGTGTCAAATTTTATTTCGATATGGTTTTCAAGAAATTTATTATCGTTAAAGTGATTTTCGGAAGTGGGCCTTATGTAGGAACTACGAGTAATTATGGGCCGATCATATTAAAATTGTACTGTATTATTTGTATACATATGAAATATATTTGCGTTAAATATTATTTGGATTCCAACGTTTTTGAGAGAGTTATGCTCTTCAAAGTGATTTTCGGGAGTGGGCTTTATATGGCAGCTGTGATAAATTATGGACCGATCTGCAGAAAATTTGTAGATGTGATTTAGCTTTATTTGCCACTAATTTGTGCTGAATTGTGTTTGGATACTTGCATAATTCAAACTTTAATGATCGGTAAACCCCAATTTCGGGAGAACATTTGTATGGGAGCCAGGTGAAATAATGGACCGATTTCCACCTGTTTCAATCCCATCCATACTTGGGCCAAAAAAATATCACGTACCAAATTTTATAGAAATATCTTCAAAATTGCGACCTGTACTCTGTGCACAAGCTTTACATGGACAGCCAGCCAGCCAGCCAGACGGACGGACGGACATCGTTAAATCGACTCAGAAAATGATTCTAAGTCGATTGGTATACTTTAAGGTGGGTGTTGGACCAATATTTCAGGGTGTTACAAACATCAGCACAAATCCAATATACCCTCGCCACTATTGTGGTGTAGGGTATAAACAGCTGTTGTCTTCTATGATAGATTGTGTCAGACGAAACTAAAAACCGACGTGTGAAAAAAATATTAACCTGCTGTAAATTGCCAATATTGACAGACCTGCACATTTACATATGTATCGTACAACTGACAAGTACACTGCAAATTACATACCGTCTAAAGGGAGCTTAAGCAGAGTAGTGACAATGTTGGTTTATAACAAAAAAAAAAAAAATAATAAGGAAATTTAATGTTGCTTTAAATCGTATCTAATAATGAATAAATTATCAAGATCAGCATACATAAATACAGGTTTAATATTTAATGGACGCAATAATAAAGAATAATAAAGCGTCAAAGTCAGATCAAATTACGATATTATAACTAATAATATTAAGATAGTGAGATAGAAAGTGTGTGTGTGCTTATGAGAGCATTACAAAAATAAACCCCAATAGGAAGTTTTAATTGATGGTAAAAAAAATCATAAACTTTCCAACACAAATGGGATAAAATAAATCTGATGCCTCAGCTCTGAAATTTTATTCCCAAAAAACAAATTATCAAAACTCGTTTTAAAATAACTCTTTATTTCATCCTTTGATCTTTGGCGTAAATTTTAATAATCATCCTTTACAAAAATGTAATTTTACTTCAAAGTATGTATCAAGTGATAATTGCAATAACAAATAAATGTCAATTAATAATTCAAAAAGGAAATAGCAATAATTAGTACAAAAATAAAGAAGTAATAAAAATTATGAGTAATAGGGTTTACAGAATAAATTTATAGAAACGATATTTCGGGATTGTTTTTTAATGTGTTTACATAAAAAAACACTTGTTGCCAAAAACGCTTAAATTTAAAGTATTTTCACCATATTTTAAAAGGAGTTCAAAGTTACTATGCAACATTTACAACGTACAGTCAAATTTAATTAAATATCTTATATAACCAACGTTCATGAAATTTTATGCTCGATATAATGAATATTGAGAAAAATAAAACAAAATCAAACGAACGACCAATTGTGCCAACTTTCAAGAAGGGCTTAAAAAATAGTCGATAATAAACGGTTGGAAAATGAGCTTTATTGCTGGTGTTTAAACCAGGGGAAGAAACACATTCCAGTTAATGGAATTGCTTAACAAACCACAGTCATGGTAATACATAAAAACCTTATAATGGTAGATTCCATGCAATATCTATATAATATTCTAGCATATGAGCAAAAAACGGTTTTCTTTAATTTTTTGTCTGTAGTGGGGTTTAAATGGAACCTATGATTTGTCTTCACAAAATTAGGATCTATGTAATCATTTAATTGGCAATTTATACCCGTAAAAGTTATTTTTAGAAGTGGGTTTTATATGCGAGCTATAACTACCCAACAAAAATTGGAGCTTAACTGTAAGCAAGTTTATAAGGGAGAAAAGCTAGACTTACCAAAGCTGCTTACAGATGGCATGATTTTTATATGTCAAATAATTATTTACATGACTATTTCACTTACAACCTACGTCTGTGTAAGGGATAACAGCAAGCTTCACATTTATTTTCGCTTAGATTACTACAAAAATCCTTGCCATTCGTTCTTTGTTATTCCTAAAATCTATTTTTTTACTGGGTATGGTGCAGTCTGCATAAATTACATATGTAGCACCATTTCCATTTATATGAATTTAATTATGTTTGGATAACATAATTTTTAAGATATTTATGCTTGTTAAGTGATTTTCAGAAATAGTCCAAATTTCAGTATCAATCGTCCTTGGCCAAAAATTAACATATCATATTCAATTGATATATATTCAAATTTTGGACCTCTACTCTGCGCACAAGAATTGGATGGACAAGAAGACAATCAGACGGAAGGACATTGTTAAATCGCCTCAACAAGAGCTTCTGAGTCCATCGGTATACTTGAAAGTGGTTGTTAAAATACGATCACATTTGGCAAATATGCACTCAAAAAAGCGTAACCACTTGTTTTGGCACATATTTGTTTGACGCTGTTTACTCTTATACGATGTAAGAAGTAAAATGTGTATGTATTGGCACGAGTTTCTAGAAACTTAACAAATATTTTGTCTCATAGTATTTTGAAATAAAACCCAGTATAATCGAAATTGAAAATCGAAGGGCACCATGAAGATTTTCAATTTCGATTATACTGGGTTTTATTTCAAAATACTATGAGACAAAATATTTGTTAAGTTTCTAGAAACTCGTGCCAATACATACAGATTTTACTTTGCGCTAATATATCTAGAACTATGATAATTAAAACCTTTTTTTCTTCAGAATTCAATATTGCCTGTTAATCGTCTTCACTCAAATACTGAAAGTATAATTTTTATAACCGAAAATCCCTCTCAAGAAATCCGTCTCATTATTTCTAGAGATTGCTTAAAGTTACCGGAAGAACAAATAGCAAAAACAAGTAAGAAAGTACTCGTCAGTCAAGTCCGACCATATAATTATTAATGGCCAGTATATGTGTAAAAGCAGTTTTCTTAGAAGCTATGACCTATTATGGACCAATCATTCAAAAGTTTAATGGCTGACTTCTGTGTATATAAATATTTTTCTGTATATAAATATAAATATTAGGTGTCATGATTTCTGTATGTTGGAACTATTTGTGTTGAATTTTAATTGGTTACCAACATTTTTAAGAGATTAGTGGTCATTAGAATGATTTTCAAAGGGAGCTATGAGGGAAAATTATTGACCGATTATCATAAAATTGGGCCGACTGATTTGTATATATATGAAACATATTTGTGTTGTATATTATTTGGATACCAATATTTTTAAGAGAGTTATGCTCCATAAGGTAATCTTCGGAAGTTGGTCTTATATGGGAGCTATATGGTTAATTATGTACCGGTCTGCTTAAATACGGTTAGACTTTATGTACAACTTCCTTAATATGTAATTTGTAGTTGGCGAAGGAGTTGATGAGTGATTATAGAAATAAATTTCACTTTAGTCGGAAGATACAAATTTTTATAATTTTGTACAACTAGATTTAGAACTTATTTTATATTTAGTTTTAAAATTAAATATATTTCAAGATACATATTTATATAATTTCAATCTTTCAATGTATATTATGGTTCTAAACGGAAGCGAAATAAATTTCTATTAGAGCTTTAAATTAAACATAGCTACTCAGTTTTCCTAAATTTAATAAATATAACGGGTCTGCCATCTAACGTTTTTTTTTTTAAACCAGTGCTTATTTCGTGAATCGTAATACTTAGCTCATGTCTGATTCGACAGATAATTAATTTTATCCTTCCGCTGAACGAATATGGTTGTGTATACGCTTGAACAATGCTGGGAAATATTGCGACATTACTTTGAAAATCATAGTAATGTTGCAGAATGTGTGCGAAAATTGCGTACGGATGTTGGAAGAAGAGAAGCACCGTGTGCTCCGTATGTTCGTTATCTTGTGAAAAAAGTGAAAGAAACTGGCATCCTCATCGATAAACCAAAGCCAAAAACACCCGAGAATATTGCTGCTGTGACAGAAAGTGTGCGTGAAGCGCCATCAACATCAATTCACCGTCGTTCTCAACAACTGAACATTTCGGAAACATCATTTAGACGAATTTTGCATAAACACCTTGGTCTGACGCCATACGAAGTCCAATTGGTTCAGGAGTTGAAGCCAACTGATCATCCAATGTGTTTTCGCTTCGCTAAGTGGGCCTGCGATCGACTTACAGAAGATGCCGATTTTGCCAAAAAAAAATCATCTTTTCAGATGAAGCTCATTTTTATCTTGGCGGGTATGTAAACAAGCAAAATTGTCGCATTTGGGGCACAGAAAATCCGCACGCATACATTGAAAAGCCAATGCACCCAAAACGAGTCACTGTTTGGTGGGGCTTTTGGTCCAGAGGCATAATTGGGCCATTTTTCTTCGAAAATGAGCAAGGAGTGGCCGTTACAGTCAATGGCGATCGTTATCGGGCCATGTTGAACGCATTTTTGTTCACAAAAATTGAAGAGGAGGATATTGGCAACATTTGGTTTCAACAGAACGGCGCTACGTGCCACACAGCCGAAGCTACACTCGATGTTTTGCGCCCTGTTTTGAAGATCGCATTCACAGCCGCAGAGCTGATGTCGTTTGGCCACCTCGGAGCTACGATTTGACACCGTTGGACTATTATTTGTGGGGTGCCGCCAAAGATAAGTGTTACGTTGACAAGCCCGAGACAATTGACGCTTTAAAGGACAATATTCGTGAAACCATTGGTGAAATACAGCTGCACACAATCGATAATGTGCTTAAAAATTGGACCGATCGTGTAGGCTACTGCATGGCCAGCCGCGGCAGCCATTTGAATGAAATTATTTTCCATTATTAACCAGAAGTATTGTACTTTCAAATAAAAAAAGAAATTTGAGAAAACATTCAGTAGTATTTTTTTTAAAGCATTTTCAAAATAAATTTATTTGGCGGACCCTTTAGTATAATATAATAATTGTATAGAACGTATAAATCTGAAATTAATTTCTTGGCAGAATACAAATAAACAATGTAAAACAATTGCAAAGACTTAACTATTCAACTAATTTTTAAAACCTTAAATTACAAAGCAGCAAATTATTTATATAAGCAAATTCTTAAAAAAACACAAAAGGACCAACGAATAAACCAAAAATCTTAAAATAAAATAGTTAAATTCAAAGTTGTTACTTAATTTAATTTTTTGTTTTGTTATTTAACTGACAACATTTTGCTGAAAGTTGTTGTTGTCGTTTTTTTTAATCCTGTTTAATTGTGTGTGTGTGTGTGGCAAAGAAAATCCTGTCATTACCAGGTTTTCTATTTAAGCATAAAAACATTTCCTTTTTTAGTTGTTTTTGTTGTTGTTAAATTGTTCTTTTTGTGCTGTTTGTTTTGTACAAAACCCGTACTCAGGCTTAAGCCATTATCTTCTACTGCAGCAACAGCAACAGCAACAGCTACAGCAGAATGGCACGGTTTTTTTTAGCCAAAAGCTATAGAAAATAAGCAAAGACAAACTAAGTAAATTGCAAATGTGTGCGTCTGTTTGTGCTTTCATGTATGTTTTATAATGTGCTTGTATCTTTTTGTTTTTCTATGTTCAGCTCTCTAAACGAAAATTGTAGTTGTTGTTCCTGTAATTATTGTGTTTTTATTTTCTTGTTCCTCTTTTTTTCTCTTGCCTGTAGTCAAGTTTTTACTTGTTTGTTTTTTTTCATTTTTGTTTCTATTTATATTTCTAAGTGTTAATGTCTCTCTGTTCGTGTCCTTATGTTTGTATTTGTGTTGGTTTTATATGTGAATTTGTGTGTTTTGAGTTTAAGTATATTTTTAAGTAGATATAAGTGATGCTAGATAACGACAACGACAATAACAACATCGAAAACAACAACGACCACAAAGTAAAAAATAAAAACAAAATCCTAAAGTGTTTGTTTGTCACGTATGAATGTGTTATTTTAGTGTCTTCTATTTAGTATGAGTGGGTAAACGTTTACAGTGGCTGGCAAAGAATTCCAAACAAAACAAAACGGTACTAGAACTGTTACCGAGAAGGTACAACACCCCTCCAGGTTTTAACCCTCGAATCAATGCAGTGGCATTGACATTATATGATAAAGCGAAATATCTTGGACTAATACTTGATAATAAACTAAATTGGCATCTGAATACACAATTCAGCACTACTTAAGTGGCATTCAGGACTATTCAATTCCTGCATAATGACAATTGACCCAAACCAAACAAAATCTGCTGGCTATACAATTTTATTATTAAAGCAATTCTATACCTCTTTGTTAACTATACTGAACACAAAACAAATACTTACTTATCGACAAAACCTGTCTGCCACGAAACGATATAGACAAGATCCATTACACGATGGACGAATGGTGCAATAGACACAAGGTATCAAAAAGGGCCCTATACTTGAAACCACGTGAGATATGCTAAAATCAAATAAAATAAAAACAAATCATATGAAAATCACTTAAGTTTGTGTTTTTTTGGTAAGAGTAAGATTTGACATTTACAAATGAAAAAGTACAGTTGTCCACCATGACCATGACCACGAATACACATGTCGATTCTTTTACCAACATTTTCAATCACTTGCTGGCAATAGGTTCTTTAACTTATCCACCATTCCAAAATTAACTTTCAAGTTAAATTGAGTTCATTGTAACAATTGTGCAAATTTAAAATCCTTCTTGTTATTCGAAGATGCATCTATTGCAAAATAAAGTTCATGTTGAAAACCTATTATATATGTATGAGGAAAATCAAACATTTTGAAGAATTGGACTAAATAATGCCATCAAAAACTATTACCATAATTTTATATAGGCATAAAAGAATTCAAAGCCTAGCGGTTCGAATTTATGTCGGATGGAATATCGTTGAAATGTAATTCTGTATATGAACTAACATTTGCCGCATACTGTAAGTATATGAAAATGTTTTCGTTGCTGTATGTGAATGAGGTATCAAAAAAAAAAAAAAGACACCCAAATATTTATAAATATACTTACATGTATTTAGATATACTCACACGTGTCTATTATTTTATTTTTGAGGTCATTTGACGGTGATGTTTTTAAGAGCAATTTAGAGTTTATTTTTTTTTTTTAAATTGAAACAACCCAACAAATGTTATTACAATCTACTCATACACTATTTTACTCAATGTTACAAAATAATGCAACATATTTTTAAAACGTAAACATTTGTATTTTATACTTAAACTGTTTTCATAATCAACTATGCATTATTGTTGTTTGTCTCGTTACAATAATTGATCATGTCAATAGTAATGCAATTGTTGTCGTACATTAAATTGGATAAGTATGGATGGGTTCCATGATAGTATATAAAGGACGAAGTTCCAGTGTATTTGTTAGTATATTTTTAAATGACCAAGTGCAAGTCAGAATCTCCGGAACATGAACAAACGGAAATTATCGTAGTCAAACGATGTTTACGATCAACTTGTCACAATGACATCATTTTTGAGAAAATCCTGAAAGATGCTCGAGAAATGTCCTCATTGATTGTGGATGCTACATACACTATTCCCTAATGAAACGCTGGAAAGATGAAAATTTCGAACAAGTAAAATTTCTGGACTATTACTATCCTTTGATGAAAGTTGAACGATCGAAATATATACTGGATCCAGTGTATTCTATTCTGCGTGGATCAATGCCTTTGTATGATAGTTCGTTTCGTTCTAACCTGTTTGTCGATTCGGCCAACCAATATACTACTATATTCCACAACAACATATAGATGCATGCATATCATCGCACAAGAAGGTTTTTCAAAAATTTTGGAATCGACAATTCTGAAATCTGCAAGACATTGTCGTATTTATTTGAGAAGGACAGCACTAAATCGCCAAATGAATTGCTTTCGGAAAAATTGCGTATTGAACTACAATGGAATGGTGAAAAATTTAATGAATTGAAACTCAAAACTAAATATTGGTCATCGATATAATTATTCTACAATCTGCAAAGATACAACGAAATTCATAGTCATTGATTCCTATATTCAAACATGCTATGCATCATATACGATATGATACATTCGCATTCGAGTATTTGTTATCGAGCGTTGGTCTGCGCAAATTGAATCACACTACATTTGATCGCGATGAAGAATGGCATAAATATTTTACATTTCCCGAGACGTCGACAAAAACGTTTCATTATTCTCTGCAGATGGACGGATTGTCCGTTTCATTTTCAATGGCAAAATTAGGACCGACGAAAAAGCGTAAAAAATATCAGAGAGGCGAAACGGATTGTGCCGGAAATTTGGAGAAAATTCGCAATACCAAATATGACGATAAAATTGGATTGAATCCTGGACTACGCTTAATCTATGGTGGTGTAAAGAATGGTCAACCCATAAAACTCAAAAATTCACAATATCAAACTATGAATAGACACCACTCGCGTAAAATGCAGTTAGCCAAATTCACAAGTTGGTTCTCGAAAAAATCTCAATCAAACTATGAATCATATACCAAGCATCGCTTATCAATTTTTCTACTCAAACAATCGGCCCTTGCACAAGGTAAAGTCACACGTCTAAAGATGCAAAAATACATTTGTGTGGAGAAGACCGTAAATCAAATTGCAAAGTCTTTGGTCCCCGATAAAAAGAGGAAAACACTAATCTGCATTGGATCAACAGAAATTGCCGAGAATTCACCAATGAAGGGATATACTTATAAGAACACCAAATAGAAAATTAACTACTGCCCTAAGGAATAGAGCTGCGGAAATTTTATTCGTCAACGAGTTTTGAACGACCAAACTTTGTAGAAATTGTCATTGCGAAAATATTACATCAAAATTATTGCCCAAACTGCCGTACTTGTTGGAATCGAGATGTGAATGCTGTCATCAACATACTATACCTGAGAGAATGTCATATAAATGAAATTAAAAAACATGTCAATTTTATCTAAGAATATGAAACTTATGAATCAGTGATGGAAAATGCGTTTTTTGGATTTCGTACCAACTACTAAATTAAAAAAAATTTTTACACCTCCACGGTACCATTTTCAAAATCTGTTAAATAATAATAAAACTTAATCACAAACTTACTTTATCGAAAATTCGATATATCTTATGGCAACATTTTTAACATTACAATTTTATACTCGATTGCTATTGATTTATTGCAAGTGACAAAAACTAGTTAGAAAGAAAGTTACATAAAGATATTCTAATAATTTTATTTTAATACAAAGAAACAGAGCTCGTTTCGTAATAAAATGTTTCCTGTAAATTATCTTCATTAGGGATTTCTTTGTATTTATTTAAAGTTTGTTTAAAAGCGGCTACTTCTAAATCTTTAAGACAAGTAAGAAAGTATAGTCGGTCAAGCCCGGCCATATAATACCCTACACCCAGTATATAAATAAAACAGTTTTTCAGAAATGGGCGCTCTATCAAAAAATATATACTATGTATGTTATACTTTTTCTCGATATAAATACTTCAAAAAGATTTATGGAGATTAAAGTGAATTACAGAGACTGTTTTATATGGGAGTTTCGACTAATTATGGACCGACCATTATAAAATCAGGTGTCATCACTTCTGAAACTTATTTGTTTGAGTTTTATTTTGATACCAGTTTTAAAAGATTAATGGTTTTTAAAGTGATTTTCGGAAAAGTGGGCCTTATATGGAAGCTACGACTAATTATAAACCGATTATCATAAAATTGGGCCAAATGATTTGTATATATACAAAACATATTTGCGTTTAATATTATTTGGATGGCGAAGATTTTAAGAGAGTTCTGCTCTTGATAGTAATTTTAAGAAGTGGGCCTAATAAAGGAGCTATGATTAATTATGGGCCGACCATCATAAAATTGTACCATATTATTTTTAAATATATGAAACATATTTGTGTCTAATATTATTTGGATACCAACATGTTTAAGAAAGTTATGCTCTTTAAAGTGATTTTCGAAAGTGGGCCTTATATGGGAGCTATGATCAATTATGGACCGATCTGCACAAAATTTGTTGATGTAATTATCAATCATTTGTGGTGAAATGTGTTTGGATATTTGCATAATTCCAACATTTATGATCGTTAAACCTCTATTTCGGGAAGACATTTATATGGGGGCTAGGTAAGATAATAGACCGATTTCCACCAGTTTCAATACCATCCATCCCTGGGTCGAAGAGATAGCATGTACTAAATTTTATCGAAATATCTTAAAAAGTGCGACCTTTGGTCTGCGCACAAGCTTTACATGGACAGTCAGCCAGCCAGCCAGACGGACGGACGGACGGACATCGTTAAATTGACTCAGAAAGCGATTCTAAGTCGATCGGTATACTTTAAAGTGGGTTACAGACATCAGCACAAATCCAATATACCCTCGCCACTATTGTGGTAAGGGTATAAATATTACTTGCGTTTAAGAATCGGATTAGTTGCGAAAATTTAATCTTGTTAAATATATATGTTTATATATTCGTGCATCCTTCGATTGCATTTCCAAAATTAGTTATATTATTTCAAGAATAGAAGAAATAGAAGGGATAGCTTGTAACGATTTTGAAATCCTGATTAACTACATTTGAAGCTTTAGTTTTTAGATTCAGTCATAAAATAATTTACTGTGAATGAATGTGTCAGAAACTCTAATTGTTCGATAATACAACCAACAATTTCTTGTCGTAATAATCATCTTATATACTACGCATTTAAAGATCAAATTGATATTGTTCATGAAATTTGGCTTGCACTTTTACACAAATAGTAACTTAAATAATATATGTATCTATTTCATCTGAAATACCAAATTTTGATGCAACAGCATTTTGAAATTGTACCAAATGACTTGTGGTAGTACCACGGTACCAACTGTAGGTATCAAAAAAGTACATCTGTAACATGTTTACCAACACTGTTATGAATACTTGAATACAATATTTGTCTATATTTATCAATCATACGTACTGTTGCATGATGTGACCGATTCTAGTCTTTGAGAATGTTGTTTGCAGATAACATGTGCATTTGTGTATAATTTTAGAAATTTTCAATATTATGATGTTATAGACACAATGACATTTGTACATACGACATATATATATACAAGTGATGTAAAATACTACTAGCAAAGAAGTAAATCTAAAATATCAGTTTATTTTATCATAAATATTTGTTTGCTATTCTGTCTGATTTATTTCAGTTTTTTATAATATTTGTGGTACAAGTTACATTTTCGAGCTGTAATATGTACATAGAGTATCGTTAAGGACTCGTTTAAATAAATCTATTTATACAGGATGACTTTATAGTTAAGGCTTAATTTTGATTGGTTACAATAAACCAGTAGCCAGTAAACATAATTAAAAAAAGCCAACAGAATTTTAATTCGAATTTTCTGGGTTTTCAAATTAAAAGTAAATGTGACATAAAGTAATAAAATTGAAAAGTACTTTTAGTATGTAACAGTGTTACTTACTATTATTGTTTACTTACAGTAAAATAGGTATTTTGTTAGTAAATATATATTTTTGTGTGCATATGTATAAAAATAAAATATATAAATCCAAGTTGATATTTTTATCGGTTGGGTCTTATTTTATTTTTTAGTATCTATAACTCATCGATAACTGATAACGCAATAATTATGAAATTGAAAAATAATAATTAATTTTTTCTCATTTCTTTATTAATATTGTTATATTTTAAACGAAACTTTTAAAAGGATTTAAATAGAAAATTTTGAAGATGCCAGAAAAAGTTTGCTATTTAACTAATTTACCAATTATCAGTCGGTTTCTAAAACGAAATCTTTTCGTTTTATAAACCTAAATTTTGCATTGATAAGTTTTAGATGCTAAAGAATGAAATAAGATACTCCAAACAGATCTGATTTTGAAGACTAAGACATTTAAATGTGCATTTAAATATGTGTAATTTTTTTAAACATTTATAAATGCCAATAATAATAATTTTTTATCCTCAGAAGAAACGAAACTATAATTTGCATAAATATCACCAGTATCTAGGAACTTTATAAGATCATCAGATCAGCTTTATTCATTTCATTGTTTTATTTTAACTAAATAAACTCTGCATTACTAAAAGGTAGAATTAAAAAGCTAAATACAAAATACTCATGTACAAACAATTTTATGATGAACGGTCCATAATTGGTCATAGTGCTTATATCACTTAAATACGCATAAATTTCAAATAAATTCGTTATAAAATTTAAATTTGACATTAAATATCATTATATATGTATAAAAAAAATGCATTTGGGAATTTTACAAAAATCGGGCTATATTTTCACATAAGAACCATTTCCGAAAATCGCTCAAATACGCATAAATCTAGTCGTAGCACATCATATTGAATACTGAAATCGATCTATTTATACTAGTTATATTGTTGGCCATACGGAAACCAAGTGTGAGGAAACACAATTAATGCCAGCACTGATCAGATATAAAAGGTGCAATCATAAATTCTTAGGACCATGACGGCAACAAGACAAGGCATTAAACTGTAATTAAAAACGTAAAATTTAAAAAAATAAAACAAACGATGCCAAACGGGGCTGGATTTTCAAATGCCGGGATTTTAAAAATTTAAATACCAGATTTTTCTGGATTTTCGGGATTTTTGTTTCTTATTTAAACAAATTGGTTTATTAATAATAAAAACTATTTTTTTTTAAAAAGTAATATTAACTATAAACATGTTTGGTAGCTACAATTTTTAAATTTACTAAAAGTTTATAAAGATAATTTTGTATTTTATGAACAAAATTTTATAAACCGTTAATAATTTAAAAACGTTATAACATTATATTAAAAATTGCATTGAAAAAAATAATATGTCATATCGCCTTTAATTTCTATATTAATTTAAAAGCAAAAGAATATTATCGCTCGATCTTAACAAAGCTTCTTAAAAATATTAAGGCATCTAAATTAAAGAGAATCTTGATTTAAGTTTTTACCAATATATGACGCTGACGAAAAACATAGTTCGCAATTAACGCTTGTAAGCAAAATTATTGTATGCTGATTGCATTTCTCAACCTCCGAAACAAATAATTATACATATTTCTTATTTAATATTTGATTCCGTATTATTACAGACATTATAAGATGTTGTTTCAGTTACATTTATTATTTCATTCGTTTCACAATCAACGTTTTAATTCATTTCTAATAACAAATGTTTATATTTCTTAAGGAATCGTTTTGTATTTTTTTTTTCAAAAAATTTTAAAGTTTTGAGTAAATCATCATAAAGCTTAATATGCAATAGATTTTTGATATCACTTTGAGCTTAAATAAAAGTGCTGCATCGACAGAAATTAATGCAATGCAGCAAACGCCTTCACTGTTACTTTAACCGCAATTAAAATTACAACTTTTTGTGTAAGTAAATCTTATAGTGCGTTCGAGTTTGGTAATCCAAAATTAATTATTATTCTTTCACCTTCATTTCTTTAATATACTTTTTGTAAAATTATATAAAGGGTGATTTTTTAAAAGCTATAGCAAAGTTTTTAAAAAAAACACAAAATTCAGAAAAATGCATGAAATATTTATTTAAATCGATAGTACGGTCCATATAATTTAATGATTGAAGATTATTTCATGCAAATGTGTTGACCTTGACTGCGCCTCAAATGGTCCATCCGCTTAGTTAAATTTTGGCATATTCTTTCCAACATTTCTGCCGGTATCTCACGAATAAATGCTTCATTGTTGTCTTCTAATACGTCAATTAAAGCGGGCTTGTCTGTTTAGACATGAGCTTTAACATAGCTCCACAAAAAATAGTCTAAAGGCGATAAATCGCACGATCTAGGCGGCCAATTGACCGGTCGCGAACGTGATATAAAATGTTCACCGAACTCGCCGCTCAATAAGTCCATTGTTGCGCATGCTGTGTGGCATGTGGCAGCGTCTTGTTGAAACCACATGTCATGCAAGTCAAGCTCTTGCATTTTGGGCAAAAAAAAGTTGGATATCATCTCACGCTAGCGCTCACCATTCACAGTTACGTTACGATTCGCATCATCTTTGAAGAAGTACGGTCCAATGATGCCACCAGCCCATAAACCGCACCAAAATGTGACTTTTTCTGAATGCATTGGTAGCTGTTGCAATGATTCTGGCTGATATTCACTCCAAAATCCACATTCTGCTGATTTACGTACCCATTGAGCCAAAAATGAGCTTCGTCGCTGAACACAATTTTTCGGTAATTCATAGCGCGATGAACTTTTTTAACAGAGCACGCATTTTGATAATAAAATTCAATAATAATTAATTGTCAAACGTTGTTCGTTTGTAAGACGATTCACGATTATAGACCAAACTGAAGATGTTTGACAGTGAAACAAAACACGAAACGTGCGTCAGCTGTTTAAACCAGTGTTGCCACAAAAGATAATAGCTAAAAAATCACCTTTTCTAAATAATTTTTAAATGTTTCTGGACTTTTCAATTTGTGACTTAATATGGATTCTGTTTATTTTCTCTTATTAAAAATGCTAAAAGAACATTGATTTTACGACAAGTGAAGATGTTTTTTATTTGTGTTTGCCAAAATAGCAGATGAAAACAATTATGCTTCACTGTATCTTTTACACAAATACTAATTTTCACGGATTTATTAATCCCGAAAAATCTCGAGATTTTTTAAAACAAATCCTCGGGATTTGAGAAATCTTGAAAATCTCTGGATTTCGAGATTGTCATCCCTAGTCCCCAGGTTAATTTTTAGTCTTCATTTATGCCCTTCTTCATAAAAAATTAAAGTAGACTTCAAATGTACTTTAAAAAAATTTTGTATTAAAAATTTTGTCTAAAAGCACCTACCTACAAACCTACTTTATTTTTTATGAAAACGGCAGTTAGCGTTTATTATAATCGAGAAAAAAGTTTTTAAATTTGTAAGCTTTCATTTCTTTCAATTTGAATATATTGTTTTTTTTGACATGTATGATAAATGAAATGAAAAAGTACTTTTAATTGAAAATTGTATCCACATTTATTTCGACCCAAAACTCAAAATTTGAAATAAAATATATCGCTAAAAACAAATTTACCAAATTATCAAGACAGCTTTATTAATTCTTAAAATTTTTTTTATTTTTTTTGAACTGAAATATAAAACTCTTTTGCATTTTTATTAGCATTTTTTGAAACACTTTACAACATATTGTTGGGTAGAACATGTTCATAGCGTATGAGCAATATTCATTTTCGTAAAAATTTATGCATCAAACGTTGTGTAGCACATTCTACATAAGTATTGTTTAAAATACGTACAATACACAAGTGTATAACAAATTCATACTTACTACATACACGTTTTTGACTTAACATTATCTTTATTTAAGTAAAATTCTCTTAAGTGGCCTTGAATTGTTTCAAAAGATTTACCTGAAATATAAAAGTAAAACACATTTTAAAATAAGTAAAGTTAATATGGTGGATTTAAATTTAAAATAATTAAATGGTAAAAAAAATGTCTATTACTAGGACAGTTTTTTAGAATTAAAATTTACCAGCTACTATTTAACTCAGATTTTCATATTTATTTAAAATTATTGTTCAAGCTTAAATTTTATAAATTGCAAGTGTCAAAATAACATGTAGTTAATAAACTTGTCATCAGCATTGCCAAACATTTAACACAATGAAAATAAATCAAATTTGTTCGCACTTAAACAATATACGAGACATTTTTAATAAAATTTAAACTCACGTAAAACCTACATTTTATTCGCAAACATTTAACATCCAAAGTAACCACTTTAAATTGCATATTAAAACCCAATTTATGCATCATCTAATTCTTAGATCCAGAAATATACATTTTTTATGCCATGTCAAATCGAACAAAAACAGAAATTTAAATACTCCAGGTATTTGTTCGTTCGTTTGTTCATTCATTCATTCTTTCATCTATTCAACATTTTTTCGTTTGATTTATGTAGTCAACCATCTTTGGCTAATGGTCTTTGGAGACAGCATCATAACGATGCAGCAGATGATGTAAAGGAGATGAGTATTTCTATTGTTGCCGATGATGCAAGCCAGGACTGCAGCCTGGAAACAGAAAACGAGAATCACCAAAAATAAAAGGAAATGAAAAAACGAAGACAAGGACATGCATAAAATATGTTTAAAAGCTAAATTTTATACATTTTTATGACCACTACCTTTTATTATTTGCAGTTTTTTTTTTCCATTTTGGCTAAACCTAGACATTACCTTACTTTGATATGTGTGTGAAGGTATGTTATGGGAATTTTGTTGGCAATAAAATTTCGAATGATTTACAGTTCACTAGTCTCTTTTATAGATAAAAATGTAATAGAAAAACAAAAAAACAAAATCAAGCAATTTAACGCAAGTTCAAGTTTTAGTTGTTTAAAAATTTGGGAAAATTAAAGTTGTTTTAATTTTAGCCAATATTGATTTTCTGTTGATGCCAACAAAATAAATTACAAAAAAATAAAAAAAGAAAACAAGTTAGAGTGCAATATACGGCTGTGACGAATCTTAAATACCCTCCACCTACACGTAATGAGAAATACAAAAACTACACTGGTTTTAGGACTAGAATATTCTTATTCTGTTTTACATATTGTTTGAAAGACATTTTTACGACCAACAATATGTTTTAAATGTTTTGAAATTTCATCAAATTTTGACCATTTGCCAATTTTTATCGTAATTTACAGAGTTTCTCTGATTTTCATAATAATCTTGAGTGTAATTTAACAATTTATAAAATTAAAACAACATTTTTTCATATTCACAATAACTTAAGCAATAGAGTATTAAAAAGTGTAAGATTATAAGGTGAGGCTTCTTTTGGTTGAATTTGATCTCAACGACTTTACTTACAAGAGATTTATGGGTGACATAGTAGAAGTGGACCAAGTATAAACTGATAGCTTCTATTTTGGTTGAATATCATTTCAATAACTTTATTTACAAGAGTTGTTGGGTTGGGTGTTATGCTCGAAAATGGACTTAATTCAGCAGCTATTACTGACCGATATTAATATGATTTCTGGATTAAAATGTTTCATCCATATAAACGTTGGTTCCATATCGATATTAATTCGACATTTTTGTAGGTAAAATTATTTTTCGGAAATGGTGCTTATATGACAGCAATGTCAAATTATTGGCCAAACTTCTTAAATATTGAAACAGTGAATTTTACGCATACCAGGATATCTCACTTCGAATTTTAACATAATAACGGTATATTTAACATATATATTGGTATTAACGTGGATTTCGGAAGTAGTCCTTATATGGGGGATATTGTCAAATATGGACTGATATTCTCAAAATCCACCAGTTTGATTTTGGCATGTAGGTAAATGACCCGTGTAAAATTTTTGGTCGGTACCGTTATTTATAAGAGATTTATAAGTATTAAAGTGATTTTCGAGAAGGGTATTATATGGGGGACCGAAATTCACAAAATTTTGTGGAATGATTTTTATGTATATTTATATATATAATGTCGATACCGATATTTGTACGATATATATTAAGATTAATGACTTTTTCGGATGTGGTCCTTAGATGGGTGTTATGGCCAATTATGGACCGACCATCATGAAATTTAGTACAACAATTTATTTACCTATAAGAATTATTTGTTTCGCATTTTAACCTGGTAATTATATTTGTACCAGATTTATACGTATTTAAGTGAATTTTAGATGTGGACTTTATATGGGGTCTATGGTTACACATGGACCGAACAAAAAAAATTTCGTTTTGCGATTTCATTTTACATGTCATTTATTTTTCCCGAATTTTTTATTAGTATTCGAATTTTACAGGCATTTATTTATCATTAAGCCATATTTCGAGAAGCTATTTGTATGGGGGCTATGAGAAATCATGAACCCATTTTTACTATTCTCCTCACACTTTCTTCTTTTAGCATAAAAATAACGTGTACAAAATTTCATGGCAATATCTGCAATATATTTAAAAAAATTGGAAGAAAAATTTTTAAAAATATCAAAATTTTTATGGAGGTTGTCTCACAATTTGGCCTATAACTCTGTTTCTAATGTACCGATTTTGCTGATTTTTAATACCAACCTGCTTAGGAGAATTGTAAACGGGTTTTTGTAAACTCTGTTGATTTTTTTTTTGTGTCTTTTGGAAGTAATAGTGTTTTACAGAGACAGACAGACAGACAGAGGGACATGGCTCAGTCGACTTAGAATTTCGTAAGGACCAAGAATATATATACTTTGTTGGGTCTCAGATGAATATTTCTCAGTGTTACATACGGAATGACAAACTTATTTATACCCTCATTCACCACTTATGGTGATGAAGGGCATAACAAATGACAACATAAAACTAACAAAAGTTCAACCCCTAACTGACAAAAATATTTCACACACATACAGAGAGTTGATATGGATTCAAAAAATTCCAGCATCGTTACAAAAAATGGTTGTGCTTTTTTAATGGCTCGCAATGGCGTTGAATTTCGAATGGCGCCGTCTAGACTACGAACAGTTGGCGCGAGCACTTCGTTAACCTTCTTCCAAGTATTTCGTCTTTCTGTTTCTCTGGTAATTTTTGTGAAAAAAAATGCTGCACGGTGGCGCTTTTTCAAAAATTGTATTCCAGTGTGCATTGATTGTAAAACTTATTGTCAATGAATTTCAATTCCCGGTAAATTTCTTAGCTGTTTTACTGATGACGTGTCATCTATGTTTGGATTAATTACAATATGGAGTAACGGGTTGGGTATTCATGATGATATTATAAGATATGTGTCCATCTAAAGCTTTTTTTGGTTATTTAAATATGAAAAATGATAAAATTTAACTTGTGACAAGTCTTCTTAATTAGGTCCTGATGACTTCAGCAGACAGACGAACATATCTAGTTGGTCGTAGATTCTAAAGGTACGGTCACACTTGGCAAAGATTTGCCGAACAAGACGTAACCACTAAATAAAACATATTTAAAATCGTTTACTTACAAGTATTTAAAAAGAATTCGTTTATCTAGGACAAGACACAACAAGTATTTAGTTTTATTTTATCTGATGCTCTTTGATCTTACAAAACGTTTGTAAGAGTAAACAACACCAAACAAATTTCTGCCAAATTATATGACCTTACCTTAAGATGTAACATTTTACAAGGACACGCAACATATTCTTTTTCTTTTTGTCCAATATTTCGATGTGTTTTATTTTGGTTGAATTACAAGTGTTATATGGGATATAGTTAGGCTGGAAAATTAATCTTATATAGTAGCTTTGGCTAATTATGGACTCACCTATATAGTCATAAAATGCAGTACTATGATTTTTACATACATACAACTGATATGTTTGATTTTTGGTTCGAAGTTGTTATTTATTAGAGATTTAGGCGTATTTAAGTGATTTTCGGAAGTGATCCTTAAATGGTAGCTATAATCAATTATAGCCCGATCATCACAAAAATCGATACAGTGGTTTATATAGATGTCAGGATTATTTTTTTCGATGTGTATTAACGTTTTATGCTTATAAAAGTGATACTCGGAAGTGGACTATGAATAAATGTAATAGTTTGCATACATATAAATTTTATTTGTAAAATTTTGGTTATAAATCAATGGTCTTCATATCAGGTTTATGATTCAGTATGGACCCATCGAAACTAAATTTAGTTTTGTGGTTTGTTTTTACATGGAACTTATTTTTGCAAAATTTTGTATGTATACCTGAATCTAATAGTCATTTCTGTACCCTAAAGCGATATTCCGGAAAGGAATTTGAATGGAGGCTGGAAAAAATCATAATTGCTACAAATCACAAAGTTTTGTAAAACAAAAGATGATCGAATTTGACATCCTGTATCTTGCATTATGTTCTAACATGTTAGTCACACATTTCAATTCTGTTAGCTTATATCCTTATGAACTATTCGCTCGTATATGAGTTTGCAATCAGCAGAAAACTACTGATTTAGGAGGTACTGGTTTATTAAGTTTTTTTTCGATCTCCATGCGCGATCTAGTAAATAGTTACTCAACATACATGATTAAAAATTGAAACGCATTCCTACGCATATTCTATAGTACTACGGGAAAAAGACACTTATTGGCCAAGATCTCATTATTGCGCAGCTACATTTTCACCCTGTCCCAAATATGAGGAATACAAAACACACATCTTTCTACTTAGTTAGATCCATCCACCTAAATTTTGAGTGTGACGCTTTTTATATGAATTATCCGTGATCAATACGGAAAATTGTCTGTATTGGCTAAAGGACACACAGAACAATTCGAAGGATTCCGCTTTTGTTAAGATATTCCAGTTTCATCGAAACCATACATTTTAGTCATCCAATTTGACAAATATACACTACTGCGCAGCGTACAGAATATGAAAAAGAAAATATTAAAGTCAAAACAATAACTTACACATAAAGTGATATGACATCTCAGCTAGTATTTATATAAACAAAAGTGTTCAAAACAGCAAACAAAACATATTGTTTTTTATGTCTGTCCTGTAGTCCTTTAAACAAATATAAGCTGTATTTCCATAACCTTTGTAAATATATAAATACTAACACATGTAAATACATACAAACATAGCTACATATGTATGTATGTTTGAACGAATTAAATAACACCAACTCAAACTGTATATTACATTTATCGTTTTTGAACCACACACAATATTATCAACATTTTATCTTAGATGAAATATAAGTCGTTGCTTTGTAACATCGTCAAGGAGCTCTTTTAATGTAAACAAACAATAAATAATACAAAAAGCAACAACAATAACCAAAAGGGAAGTAATAGAAGAAACAAACTGGTTAATACTTAATATTGAAAAGGTTTCTTATTAAAATTTGTATTTATCTTGTTTTTCAAATCAGGTAACTAACTATTCATTTGTATTTAATCCTACTCAAATGCTTAAAGGTTTTTGAAAATCTTGCAAAAATCATTAATGAACTTCTATTAGTTTGCAGCAATTTTTGTTTAAATTTATAAATATTTAAAGAAGAGATAATATTGTTGCCATAATAACCCAATATGTTTTAGGTTATTTATGTATTTGATATACATACATACATACGTACATATTATAGTGTGAAGGTGAAAATACGATTTAGAAATGTATTAACGTATGTAATATTAATACAAGTTTTTAAGGTTCACCAAATAATCGCATTACAACTATTGAATACTTTTCTTCGTTCTTGTATAATGCCAGTATAAGGACATTGATAAAGTTTGATTTAAGCATTAGATATGTAATGGAAGTTGATTTTTCTAACTTAAAATCACTTCAAAATGCTATTATTATACAAAGCTGTACTATTCATGTCTTTTTACTGAAATTAATTAAAATCATCACATAACTTCTTCTGATCGCATAAAATATTTCAAAATTAAAAAAAAAACATTAGCGATTCAATGAAGTACTAGTATACATATATTTTGGTGGATCCTAAAAAATTTTAGAATTTCCCAATTTACCTTAAAATTTCATTTATTCTTCTTAACTAAAACACATTTCATCAAAATGAGCCTGCAAAGGCTCATTCCAAAATCATTAAAAGTACCTCCAAATTAATTTCACTCAAAAATATAAATTCATAAATGTTGAAACATAAAATGCACACTTGGAAGAAACACACGTATGTGTGAAATTTTTAAAATAACTATCTGATTCTTAAACATACGAGGTCTGATTACAAAATAACCGTTACTTAAAATTTTTTCAAAAAGTATCATCAATAACTATCTTGGTCCCCTGCAAAGTAATCCCCCTCAAATATAATGCACTTATGCCAGCGTTTTTTTCAATCCTCGAAACACTTCTGAAATGCGCTTTTTGGTATCGCCAACAGCTTCTGTTTCATTTTTGCTTTTATCTCTTCAATAGTAGCAAAACGCTTTCCTTTCATCGGTGTCTTTAGTTTTGGGAAGAGGAAAAAGTCAGCAGCGGACAAGTCCGATGAATATGGTGGTTGAGGCATGATAACGGTTTTGTTTTTGGACAAAACCTCACGCACAAGCATCGATGTGTGAGCTGATGTGTTGTCATGGTGCAAAATCCATGATTGGTTTTTCCACAATTCTGTGCGTTTCTGACGAGTTTCTTTGCGCAAACGGCTCATAACTTCAAGGTAGTATTCTTTATTTACCGTACGACCTTGTGGCAAGAATTCATGATGCACCACGCTATTCTAGTCGAAGAAAACAGTGAGCAAAACCTTCACATTTGACTGAACTTGACGTGCATTTTTCGGTCTTGGCTCTTCTGGACGTTTTCATTGGGATGATTGGGTTTTGTTTTCAATTTCATAGCCATACACCCATGATTCGTCACCAGTTTTTATCGTCAACCATCATGGTACCATCTTCGCTGCCGCACGTTTCGTGCCTAAAACATCCGTAAAAATTGCTTGGCATGAGTCGAACGATATGCCAACATCATCAGCAACCTCTCTGATAGTGATTCGACGATTATCTAAAATCTTTTTCTTCACTGCTTCAATGTTTTCATCGGTTGTTGATGTGCTCGGGCGTCATTGACATCTTCTCGACCCTCCTTGAACCGGTTATACCACAATTGAACTTGTGTTCTGCTCATAGTGGACTCGCCAGACACCACAGTCAACATTTCAAATGTACTTGAGCATTTGATTTCATTTTTTACACAAAACTTAATACAGTTTCTTTGATCCTTTTTTTCGAATAGAAAAAAATCGAAGAGCACACCAAAACACGACTAACCTTTTTATCTGTCAAACACAAACTGACAGTCTAAAATGGCTGATATTACCAACATATATAACAGACATGTGTACCAAAATAACAGAAAAAAAGATTGGAAAATCGAACATACGTAAGAAATTTGAAAATAACGGTCATTTTTTAATCAGACCTCGTACATAAATGCAGAAAATTTGTTTTTCCAAGCCAATTTCATCTCAAGATCTTAAAATTTGTATCGTAAAACCAGATTTTAAGAACAGATCAGATACATATATGCAAAACTAGTAAATATTCCATATAAAAATAGAATATTACAGTGCAATAACTCCCAAATGAAATAAGTCCCATGAAAAATGAAACAACGCCCAACTGAAAAAAATGAAATAACTTCCAAAGGCAAACTCAAAGAAGTCCCAATTTTTTGTGACTTATTTCAAAATGTAAAAATAAATCCCAATAAAAATGAATTTACTCCCAATGAAATAAGTCCCAACAAAAATAAATTAACTCCCAATTTTTTGGTTTCCTTTTACACAACGCTTTTTATTTCACAATTATATATAATCAGATACATAATAGTAATAATAATTTAATTTAAGGTATATCATGACTATGTAGGAAATATAAATCCGGAGATATTAAAGAAAGATTATGACATTTCACCATAAAAAATACAATCTGTGTTCTGTATACCATGGAGGAGAAAATCCTTCCGCCCGGCCATAGGCCGGCAATACAGAGAATCTGTACTATGCGAAGCCAGTATTCTGTATACCATGGAGGAGAAAAACCTTCCGCCCGGCCATAGGCCGGCAATACAAGAAATTTGTACAATTCGAAGCCGGTATTCTCCCTACAGCCCAATGCATTGGGAGTTATTTCATAATGAAATAAGTCCCAAATTGTATGGAAACATTTTTGGGATTTATTTAATTTTTCCATTGGGACTTATTTCATTTGGGAGTTATTGCACTGTACCCACAAGTGCTTTTAAATTTTGTAATTCTTCATATTAATGGTAAACAATATTAATAATAATCTTAAAAAAAATGTATAGAAAAATGCCTTGCTGTAACCCAAATAAAAGTATTCAAAATTCCATTGACGAATTAACTGACAAAATGCATATGTTAAAAGGTAAGTGAAAATACTAACCCCCTTATTCATAATTATATTAATTTTATTCATTTTGGTTACTTATTTATTTTTAGAAACACTTGTTACTCAAAATAATATTATGGTGATAATCTCAAATGTACATATTTATTTTAATTTTAAATATTTGATAATATGTATAATACTTAAGTAATTTGCTTTCCATTTCAGAAATTGTTGAAAAACAGCAAAATTCAATAGAAGTTTAAAAGTGACAAATTATAGATTTTAAAGGTGCGAATTTTTAACATTGTAGTTGGACTAGTATCAGAGGTTAAAATAGTGGTAAAATGTTATGTTACACCAGGCCATGTTTCCATAAAATATTCTGATTTATTTCTTATTCAATCAGAAGCCGAATGCAAAGAAATTGAAGATGACATAGACGATGAAAAAAATTTTGCAATGATAAGAAAGCTTATATTGTTCAATCCAGATTTATTATAATAAAATTTATTATTATTTTTATTTATAGGTGGCAACAATAAAACTCATTTTAAGTATGGGGGGATTAATTAAACAAAGATCTTTCAAATTTACTAGATATGAAGGTGTTGTTTCCAATTTAATGTATGTAAATGGAAAGCAGGAGAAAAAACTTTTATTAGACTATCCGAAGTTTGTAAATGCAATTTGTCGTAAGTAGTTTGTTATATTTGTTTGTTTTATAAAAATAACCATTCTTATGCCTACAGAATCTTTAACACGGTTTTGGACGGCCTTTCCAAAACCAAATTCTTAAATAATTTGCGAAAAGCATTTACATAGATTAAACAAAAACCGATAATATAAGAAAAAGTGCTTGAAGAAACAACACACAACACATTTTTTAACAATGAGAAGGATTCAAATTCAGACAGTATTGATCCACATAGATTTGATTAAAAATTACAGATAATCGTCAGAATCAAATATTATTTTCTAAAACGAAAATCAAAAATTTTTAACATAAACTTTGCTAAATATAATTTAATTGGTGGATTAATTGCCTTAATTCAATTAAATATTTTAAAAGTAATATCATGCATAATTATTATACTTTTGTTTTAATAATTGGGACCGGACTTTTATGCAGTTAAAATCGCGTTTTATGCGCATAAAACATGTACTAAAAATATAAAAATATGTGCTTAAAATTATAAAATATACATTAAAGTTTTTTATAACATTTATTAATGATAAAAAAAAACACCAAAATAACAATAAAATTAAAAAGTAACAATTCAGTCTCATAAACGTAAGTAAAGTACAATAACCTCAAAAGCACAAGTAAAACTGAAGTAAAATATAAAAGTACAAAGTTAAACCAAAAGTAAAACAATCACTTAAATTAAGCCACTTGTCAGATACATACATACATATTTGAACCTACATATAAAATTAACTAAGAATAAGAAAAAAATTTGTTTATATAGATACAGAAATATTTTTTAATATTTTCAAAAATGGCCCCAAAAAGCTTTTAAACATGGAAAATAACCGTTCAACGTCGACAGAAGTGATTGGTGCAAACGAATATTCCTTTGTGGAATATTCCTTTGTGGAATATTCGTTTTCCACTTCATTGTTTTCGTTAAAATTTAATTTAAATATATCAGCGATTTGTTTTTTTTTTCAATCCTTCATTTTTTTGTAAAACTTTATCAAGTTTGATACGAATATTTTTACTACCCTCCATGATATTATTTATGGCATCATCAATTAATTTAGTTGCTTACTCAATATATTAGATTCCTCTAGTTTAACAATAGTATCAGAGTTAAAACTATAATTGGAAGACACAAACACTAATTCAGCTTTTATATTTGGTAAATTTAAAATTTTTCGTTTGGTAAATTTAAAATTCGTTTTATCGACACTACTACATCCATAAATTGGTCAAAGTTTTTAGCATAATACATAACTGCTGCCAACCACGTTCCCCATCTAGTTGTTATAGGCTGTGGAGGAAGACGTAAATCGGGGTACTTCTTCCACGCGAAGGTGCCTTGCAAAAAATTTTTTTCCATAATAAATCAATAAATCAATGTCATTTAAGTTGCTTCTTATCTCTTCTGCAACACGGTGCATCGCATGGGCTAAACATGTAAGATGAATCATTTTTGAATAAAATACTTTTAAAACCTTTCCAGACTTAACCATATATGGCGCAGCATCAGTCACATACAACAGTATTTGGTTTTTATTGAAATTTTCACCTAATAAAGCTACAGAGTCATTAAAAACACGAGCAATTGTTTCGTGGTTTGCTTTTTCCAACTCAACCGTATTAATTAAGAATTTTTGTTTGCTTTTGTCTTTGTCCTCATCCAAAATTTCTGCAATAACATTGGCAACATAACGCTCTTCGATGTCTGTCGTTTCATATATATAGTATAAGCAATAAAAAAGTCATTAAAGCAAATAGAACATTTTTTTTTTGAAAATATGCAACATAAATATGCATTCAAAGCAAAATATGCAAAATTATGCATTTAAAACAGAATATGAAAAAATATGCACGAACAAATAGATGCCATTTTACTGAAAATTTCTTGATTCGCAAAGATATTTAGTTTATGTTGATCTCAGACTGACGACAACAAATATGCATTCACATAAAAATCCGAACCTTGATAATAACTATGTGCACCTTCTAATTAATTTATTTTTTAGACTAAGTAATTTTATGATCCTATGTACCACAAAAAATTTACTATTATCAGGGATCCTTATAATAATATTCATATACAGTGCATAGAGTTTGTATAAAAACCATTTTAAATATTTTGTCTACGTGATTTACTTGGAATCTTTATATTAACCTTTCATCATACGAGTACATTGTTGATACTCCACTTAGTAGAATGATTTTACGGATCGACACAGATCGACCTTGGATTTGAAAATTCTGTATTTGCAATAACTTGGGATATTTAATAAAAATATATTTACGAGTACAATTTTCAATAAGTCCAGAATTAAAATATTTAAAGATAGTATACCTGCTGATCTCTTAAAAAAATATAGATACAGATAATATAAAATTAATTCTTAAATTTATAAAAGAAAATAATCTTTTAAATCAAATATAATTTTTAATTTAATTTCGGGTCGAAGGCCATTTGTTGCAAGTATTCTACCTTATTATTAGTTACACAAATTGTATTTTGTAATTAAATAAATAAATAAATATTTACGAGTACTAATATGTTACTCACAGTTAGTCCTACCAAAATCAGTGCAAGTATAACTAACAACTAACAATCACAAATTTATATTTTAGAAATCTCTAGAATTTTAATTTGTTACCAGAAATTATTTTGTCAAAATATCATACATTTTAAAATAAACATAAAATCCGTATAAAAATTTTAGAAAAATAACAAGAATTCAAATGCAAAATATAGTTAAACTGTTACAAGATGTGGCCGTGTTATCCTTTTTTATTGTCCTTAAATTTATGGCTCTATTACCAAAAAAAAAACAATAAAAATGTTTACTTCTTTCTACTTGGTATTTTTTCCTCTTGTGTGTGTGTGTTGTTTTTTTTTTTCGGATACTTTAAACGTCATAAGGAAGTAAAAAATAAAATAAGAAGCAAAATAAAAAGAAATAATAAGGAATAATAAAAATGTAGTTTATTGCTGGTGTATTTGTAACCTACAGAGGATACGGACAACAACAAAAGCACTAAACAAACTTATATTCGCACACATACTTATAATACACAAATAAAAGACAACAACATTAAAAGGATACAGGAAAAAAATTTTACCAAAACACAGATAAATGGCGTCAATGTAATAAGACGCCAGTAAAACAAAAATAAGTTATGTAACAGAAACAGAATTATCCAAAAAACTTAATATACAAAATATAATAGAAAAGAGATAACTATTAATGTAAAGGTATAGAGAAAAAAAGCTTAAAATTTTAGCCTCCTTGTAATGTATGTATGTTTTCAGTTGCCTTTGTAATCATTACGTTGCCTTAACTAAACAAACAAGAACAACTTTTTTTGGCCTTGAAATTATGTAATGCACAGCATACTGACAATATTTAAAATATTTTCCATATTTATTACCAACATTTTCTTATTCAGTCATAGTAAAACTAGCGTAAAATCTCATGATGAAAAATTTAAATTTCTAAGCTTCAACTAATTACTTCTAATGGCCCTCCTTTCAAAATAACATTGTGCATAAAAGTTTTTATTGAATATCCATTAAAGAAGGATGTGCTTAAATATTGTATTGACAAGTCAAACATTTAATTTTCTTAAAAAATTACTCCAATTTCCAATTGTTTTAAAAGCAACAAAAAAAATCTGTCAATACAAGGTTTATTTTCCACTAACTTAGAAAAACAATTTTGCAAAATAAAAAAAAAAATACTTGTCATTTTATTAGAAATTTAATCGCTTCAATTTTTCTTTTTTTACAATTTATTCTTTTTATTTTGTTTTCAATTTGTTCAACTTTTGTAACATGTTTTCAATTTAATTTATAGAAGAAAAAAGTCTCAATGGAGAAATGAGCAAATAACCGAAGAGTTTTGGTTCTGTTTTATTTATATCGTTTGACATTTTTGGCATAAGAAGAATTATTTCAAAGTAATTTGTTAAAAAACAATCAATTTGATGAATTTTTTCTGGTTTTTATACCCTCCACCACCAAGAGTGGTGAATGAGGGTATATTACGTTTATCATTCCGTGTGCAACTTTATTAATATTCATCTGAGACCCAACAAAGTATATATTTTCTTGATCCTTATGAAATTCTAAGTCGATTGTGCCATGTCCGTCTGTGTAAAATACTCTCACGTCCAAACTATACAGAAAAATATTTCTTATTTTGCAAGTAACTTTGGTTTTGAAAATCTGCAAAATCGATTTAGGTCAACCAGAATTATGGACCAATATATGAGACAAACTCCATAAACATTTGATATATTTTGTTGCAATATTTTTAAATATATTGCAGATAATACCATGAAATTTTGTATACGTTATTTTTATGATAAAAGAAAAAAGTTTAAGGCAAATAGTAAGATTCGGTCCATGATTTCTCATAGCCCCCATACAAAAATCATCCCAAAAAATTGCTTAATTATACATACATAAATGCCTATAAAATTGAAATATTAAGACAAAATTCAGCAGTAATAAGTTTCATGCAAAAAGAAATCGCAAAACGAAATTTTTTTCAGTTCGCTCCATGTTTGACCATAGGCCTCATATAAAGTCTACTTACAAAATGCACTTAAATATGTAAAAAACTGCTATAAATAATGATAAAAGGTTAAAATGCGAAACAAATAATCTTATAGGTGAATAAATTGTTGTACTAAATTGTATGGTGGTTGGCCCATAATTGGTCATAGCTCCCATATAAGGACCACATCCGAAAAAGCCATTTATCTTTATATATATCGTATAAATATCGGTACCGACTCAAAACTTTGCGCAGATCATTTACATATATACAAAACCATCCCACAAAATTTTGTCAATTTCGGTCCATTTCTACCCGTAGGCCTCTTCCGAAAATCACTTTAATTCTTCTAAATCTCTTATAAATAACGGTACCGACCAAAAATTTTACACGGGTCATTTACCTACATGCCAAAATTAAACTGGTAGATTTTGAGAATATCGGCTATATCCCCCATATAAGATCCACTTCCGAAATCTACGTTAATAGTAATATATTATTATGTTGTTACTGTTCCACTGTTCCGAAATTTAAGAAGATCGGCCCATAATTTGTCATAGCTGTCATATAAGAACCATTTCCGAAAAACAATTTAACTCACAAAAATGTCTAATAAATATCAATATGAAACCAACTTTTATATAGATCAGAAATTTTAAACCAGAAATCATATTAGTGTCGGTTATACGGCAATGATGCTATTGGATTTTGTAGCTGTCAATCAATAATTGACAATATCTTCCGTATTAAGTCCACTTCCGAGCATAATAAACAACCATACGACTCTTGACAATAACGTTATTGAGATAATTTTCAACCAATATAATCCTAAAATACGTCGAAACCACATAAGTGGATACTGGATTTAGAAGCTATCAGTTCATAACTGGTCCGCTTCTACTATGCCACCCATTAATCTCGTGTAAATAAAGTCATTGAGATCAAATTCAAACACACCTTATATCTTCTCCTTTTTTATACTCTGTTTCTTAACTTGTTGTGAATATGGAAAAATGTTCTTTTAATTTTATAATTTGTAAAATTACACTCAAGATTATTATGAAAATCAGACAAACTCTGCAAATTACAGTAAGAATCGGTAATTACATCAATTATAAATTGGCGAAATTAGATAAAATTTGAAAATATTTAACATAAATTATGTTGGTCGTAAAATTGTCTTTCAAACAATATATAAAATAATAATAAACTTGGCACCAACATTGAATAGAAAATACAGAATAAGGATATTCTAGTCCTATAATCAGTGTAGTTTCTGTATTTCTTATTACGTTTAGGTGGAGGGTATTAAAGATTCGGCACAGCCGAATATTGCACTCTAACTTGTTTTAAATATTAGTTTAGCAATTTTTATATTTTGTAAATATCATCCTTTAATTATTTCATTAATTGTAGATATTTTCATAGATATTTTCAGTTTTATTAAAATTTAATATTCCATTCATAAAGCTAACACTTGTTATGTATTTGTGTTGTGTATTTTTTCAGTCTCTCTTACTATCTATATTGTACATATTTCAAGTATACTCTCGTTGTACTTGCACTTGCACTTGTCACGTATGTACCCACTTCAAATGTATCCTTTTATTCGAAGGACGAAATATTTTCCTTGTGCTTTGTTTGCCAAAATAGCAACAGTATTATGCATCTGTGGGGCAATATCTGTATGGCAATGTTATTGCAAGCTTGCAGCATACGCATGCACAAGGATACTTGATACATTTTTAGCTTATAATACAATTGTTTGTACTTAATATGTGTGTGTATGTCTGCATATAGCTATGTACATAGATGTTCTTGCTGATGTTGTTGTTATTGTTGTTGTTTACCTACTATTATCAACAGAATAGAGAATACAATAGACTTGGAAAAGACATGTCCACACAAGTTGGTCCTGTAAACATTCATCTGGACTGTTTTATATGTTGATGAGTGTATATGTTATGGTGTGTGTTTCACTGTCTTATGTGTGGCATGTCACGGTATGAGTGAGTATGATGTGTTGTACTGTTTGTATGTTAGCTTACTGTGTTGTGAACTTTGTACAAGTAGCAATAAAGGCTAAATATTTTTAAAGGATATGAAGTTTGTCACTCATTCAGTGCACATAGTTTAAAGATCACTTGTTTAAATTGTTTCCACACAAATTTAATTTAATTAAATTTTTATTTATAGTTGAAGCATAGATTTGTATTAGAACGTATTAAACATTCCGATTACTTTTACAGGAGACTATATTAACATTGAGTGAGAAAATTGTGTCAGAACTTGCTAAAGTTATTAGTTAAAGTTTGTCTAAAATGGGAATGTGTACAACAAACAAAGTACATAGTTGCAGCATATTTGCTCTTTTTTGAACAGTAAAATTAGCAATAAGTATTTGTGGAAATTTCTTTCAAGGTCTCCTCGTTAAGACGCTATCGTATTTTAATTGTATTTAAATAGCGGGTGGACATTTTATTTTAAATGTTTTCTTTCTATATCGATATTTATAAGATAGATATGTAAGTTTAATTGGTGTTCGAAAGGTATAGCTATGACCTATAATATGCCAATCATAAAATTCGACTTTTATATAGACATATGTATGTGGATAATTGATTTCGAATTTCATACATGATAACGTTCTGTCTTTTAGACCTTATGCTTGGTTTTCACTATGTCATTTTTGTTGTCAAATTGTCCAAATTGTTGGCAATTGTATGAAAACGGGTTGTCATATGGCGTCTAATGAGATTGCAATCATGATTGCAAATTGATTGTACCAATACCCTAACTACTATTATATTGTAGAAATATTTGATATATGATAAAACGACTAGCGCCGTTGAAATCTATCCATGATAGAATATTAGTAACTATACAAAAATCAGCAAAAGAAATAAAAAAATCACAAAACGACATTTCAATTGGATGGGTCCATATTTGGCAATAGCTCATATAGAGTCCACTTTGGAAAATAACTTGAATTTCTATAGATCTTGTAAAAACATCGTTATCAGTTAAAAAAACACCGTGCGAAATTTTATTTCGACAGGCTATTGCTGTGATATAAGAACCACTAATTAAGGCCCAGTTCCATCAAACACAAATTTTGGATAGAGTTTATACTTAAAGTCATAAGAGTATTTTTCTTTACAAATATGTTCTAAGATTATAGTGAAGCACCTGCCGTTTGGCCTAATCTTCACTACGTACTTAAACGCAGGACGGACTCGGTCCGTCGGCCGCGTTATAAGTCCCTGTGAGTGACATGGAGCCATGCCTCATCAGAGATTCATACTTGCATGCCCCCACAGGGGCATACAACATTGCAATTCCTCAATACATGACTGCAAGATCATGTAAAGATCACCTTGCTAAAGTGATTGGGCTATCTAATCCCTGCCGTCTATAACTTAGTACTATTAGTAAAGCCCATAGAACAGGATCCTCGAACTTACGCAGTCCTCCACAAACTACGAAAGCCTTAGATCCCATGTGTTCCATGAGCACGTAACCAAAAGTCTTCGCTAATCAACAACGGCTCTGTTGAGATCGGCAACAGCACCTAGGACAATTTGGTTGGCTTGAAATTTGCTTCCGCAGAAGTCAAACATCAGCCATTGAACCAACTGCCATTCTTCCCGCTTTGGGTGGCAACCACAGCCACTACGTGGACACCGAAGTGACCTCAACCAATTATTAGTTAGGGGACAAGCTCCCAATCGTTAAATTGGGGACAAGTCCCCGGGCTTTAACTGATCCCGTAGTACCAGATAAAGACTCTGGTTAGCTTCGACCTTCCTCTGGTAAACCAGATTCCACTCTATCTAGTTTCGAATCCTTGCAAATTCATGGGACTAGTAACCATTGTATCCCGACATTGAGTAATGTATAGGTGAATGAACACTTATACTTTGCTCGCCGGGTTTTACTATAGGCCTGTGGTGGGGGTTTGGTCTAGGTGAGGCGTTACACCTAGACCTGGCCCCCAGGCCAATTATTTTTCTTTACAATAAGATGTGTCCTTAACCCTCCGAGAAGTGAGAAGGTCCCTAGGGATCTTTTTGCCTTTTCAAACTGAAATTACTCCTACTTCGGCCACTACAACCCCCGCCCCCCTCACAAAGTTACTCTGTATTTGAAGAGTATTTTGTTGCGCATCTCTTGGAAAAAAATCAAGCCGATCTGATCATTACTTTAGGAGTTATTGAGGTTTTAGTTAGAATAGTACGCGGACGTGTGAATAGGTCCGTATGGACCTTGTACTGAATTTCACTAATAAATGCATGTTTTTGGGCATCATTATAATTTTTTTATTGTTTCAACACATAATTTACTTGTTCTGAATACAAAAACTCAAAGACATTAGGGATGATGATAAAAACAAAAAATTCTAAGAAAAATTCGAAGACATGAACTTTATTGCTTTCAAGGAAAGGCACAATATTCTAATTTTATACTACTAGCAATAAACCAGTTCTTAGAATTTTTTGTTTTTATCATTTTGTTTTTATCATTTTATATAAAAAATTTAAAAAATTATTTTTGTATGTAGAGTTTAGTTATAAACAATAAAAACAAAAAAAAAACAAAAAAAAATTTTTTTATGAAATAAAACATGATTTACAAAAAAGGTCCGTAGGAACCTTTTCACACGACCGTGAAGTTCAGAACTGTCACTCATCGAAGGGTTACATGTAGGTGTTTATCCAAAATACTGGAAATATTCCTCAATCATAATGTTCTCAATGGCGTGTCGGCATGTTTTGACAATATTTTAGTATATTTTTCCTTGTATATGAAAGCTATTCTAATTTATTACCTCAAACGCCTTGATGTCGCCGAAGCCATACCATAGAATTCCTGAGTTGGATCATCCAACCGTGGAGACTGAAACCCTATTTTAATTATATCAATGGATTTAATGTGTGTTCTTTAGCTCATGATACTAATTTGTCTTCCAAAACCGGTTTCGTCCACTTTCCTAGTACGAAATTTATATTTTATTAGGAGGCATTCCCATCAACATATCTGACTTCTTAGTGTCCGCACTTGAATAGGACTTTATTAATCTCCGAACAGTTTATTATTCGATGATATTGACTGCGGAAATGTTAAAAAAAAAAAAAATGTGTGTGCTATCGTGTTTCCACACAGCACCAAAAATGTGAGTAGGTACCAGCTTATCGGCACAAATATTTTCGAAATGATATACAAACATCATAACGCGTCATTTTGAGAGAATAAGCGAAAACGCAATTTTATTTGGTATTTAGATCAAGGCACATAAGCTGGCATACATTACTAATAGTTCAACTCAAATTTCATGATATATAAAACTATAAAAAACTATACATACTAAAAAAAACGCACATACCATACTTTAGCTGAAATCTCGTTTTGGAGCTAAATATTATCATTAATTCATATTAAGCATTCCCTTTGGCCATACAAGCAGAGTATTATCAATGCTTCTATTTCGCCAAATCTAGTCTATTGTTTTGCAAATTCACCAATACAATCAATCGTTAGGTCATAGATTAAGTAAGTTTATAGAAAAATGCATGCACGAGCATGTCGTGCTAATAACAACAAATGGAGTCCATAAACAATCTCATTCACCAAACACATTTAACATGCTATAAATTCATATGAGTATTTATGATTGTATACTATTGTTGAAAACAATTAACCTTAAAGTCATTCAGTAAAGTTTTGCCACAAACTTTTCAACCGGACATAACATATACATACATATGCACACCATGTTGTTTGCAAAAATTATTTAAAATTAGTTTTAGTTTCATATAGAGAAACGAGAGTTTAGATATTGCTTGTATAGTATAAAATGTATGAAGGCTAATAAATATGGCATTTCGAAACTAGTCTCCTGATTTAAGAATAGCTATACAGAAGTAGTTAAGCTTTTAAAAAGTTGTTGGAATTGATATGAAATTTGAAGTCGTCGATTGCTACAGTGCATTAGGCAATACGCTTAAGCTTAAAATTTAGAGAAATGTATGAAATCCTCACTTGAGTCGATAGAACGATCTACATAAATAATTGAACGTGTACAGATGATTTCATGTCAATTTTGACCCCGGCTCCTCATCAAATGTAGCTGTCGCACAGTAGCACTCGCCATTAACAGTAACGTTCCTCACTTGGTCGTCTTTGAAAAAGTACGATTCAGTTATGCCACCGGACCATAATCCACCCAGAACAGTGCATTTGTGGGGGATTGGCAGTTGTTTCAATGCTTCTGGCTGGTTCGCACTAAATTCGACAATTTTGCTAGAAATGAGCTTCGTCGCTGAACACAATTTTCCGATAAAAAAAAATGCACTATGCACTTTCTTAACCGTACTTGAATTTTGATAATAAAATAAATAATAAATGTTGTACAAAAGTGGACAAAAAACATAATAAACACAAACAAATGTATTCAAGTTTTCGAGACGAAGTCTTGACACGAATACGAAAAAACTGAAGAAATAAGGAAAAAACAACCATGAATAGAAATTATTAAAAAATGATAATTACAGCAAAAACTTCGAACTACCAGAACTAACACTGGTTAAAGGATTGATGTTTGTCTGTTGGCTGGCCGGCACTGAAGTGGTGCATGTGGTTAGAACGCAAAGAATTCTGATGAAAGAAAATGGGATTTCTCGAAACATATGTAAATTCAACAACCCAGGTTCGAATCCCAGTCAAGAAAAATTATTAAAATTTTTAATAATAAGATTTTTCAAGTTGTAAATAATTTAATGAAAATTAAATTTAATGAACTCAAGCCTAACTAAATTATCAAGAAGTAAAATTCAATAATTTGCAAGCGCTGCTCTTTTGTAAGTCGATTCATAGTTAAATTATAAGCCAAACTGGACATACTTAATAGTAACAAGTTACACGCAAACAAATGAGCTGCCAAAAACAGTCTTGCCAAAAAAAAGTTGCTAAAAAACTCACCCTTTCTAATTTACGCCAAACCTGAATAAGAAATGAATATGGACTTTATAGTGTCTACACCTGTGCATTCTCTGTAATTATATTTTTCCTTATATTAAGGGAAGGGTATTTTTGATTTGGCATAGCCGAATATAATCCTCTAATTAGTTTTTTTTTTCAATTTATACAACCAAAATCTTTCATCACAGCTTTACGCCGTATTTTTAATTTAAAACTCCAACTATTGACATTGACTATTTGTACTTAGAATGTATGTCAAGCTTTAGTCAATACAATTTTCAGAATATTTTTTTGTTAATTAAAATAAGTAAAAAAATCCACTCTACGATGTTGTAAACAGAAATTTCACTTCAGTTTTTTTTTTATATAATCTATCTCTCTCTCTCTTGTACAATAAATATTTCTCTACATTTTTGTTTGACAAAAATTAAGTATGTAAATTTGTCGTATGTAAACTACAATTTAATGATGCATTTAGTAGTTGCAAGAGCAGCAGTTGTAGCAGTAGTTGCCTATTTAAATACAAGAAAAATTGGCAACTGAAAAAAAAAACATGACGACAATGATGACGTTGATGACCATTATTAGCATTATAGTCAACACCTTCTGTTTCTATACTTCACTTAAACATGATTTGTCTACATATATTTCTGGACTTTTTTCTTCTACAGTTGCTACTTTAAAACCTACAAAAAGATGAGAAAATCTTCACTTAACTTTGTCGTCTGCATTTGAAAATAGTTCAAGTAGTTTTAATGGAACAATGGTTTTTTGTACAATACACAGGACTAAACTAAATACTGTGCCTTCAAGTATAAAACCATGTTCGTATGCTGATGATGATGACGAAGACGACGATGACTGAGACAAATGCCACATTAACACAAATTGTAACAAATTGATGCTGTGTTTTCAAATTGGTGGTAGAAATAGCAGCAGAACTTGAACATAAAGTACTTCGAAGAAGGATTTTTCGTTAAAAAAAAGTTATATATTTATAAGTACTTATATTGTGTATGGCATATGAACGTGGAGAAAGTTTACATATATTATATATATATATATATATATATATATATATATTGGTGATATATGGAAAACTACTGGTAACTGTTGGTGGTTAAAAAGAAAAATGACTTTAAGTTAAACGCACTGTTGAGCTAATACAATGTTAGTGATGGCCCTGCTTCGCCAAAAACTTTAAGCTCATCTGCATACAAATTGCACAAGTTAGTCATATGGAACGGAAGAAACAGACAAATCCTCCAGCACACTCTCACAGATACACGAGAAACAAAAATTGTCACATATTTATATTTACAAATCGAAAAAAAAAACTTCAAGACAGACATCTACTGGCTATGGCCCATTAGGTATTTCCACATCAAAAGCATAGCATTTTATAAAATTGATGGTGGTATATTAATTTAGTCGAGTTTTTATGCCTTAGAAGACTTTTGTAAAGGTACTTTTCTAATATTCATTATTGTGACTACAGAAAGTTAACATTCATAACAATGTTAGTCATTATTTAAGATCAGAATTTAAATATTACCCGTTTTTCCTCTTTGAAACCCTTTCTCTTCAAAGCCAAGTCACGATGTATCTATGATCCGAGTTCAAAGTAAGGATTTATCTATGCTCCAAGTTTCATTTACACAGAAAAAACTATTGCCCGACAAATTTTAATTAAACTTTTAATTGAGTCTTAATTGATTTTTAATTAAACTTGTAATCATATCAATTAAATTTTTAATGGAAAACCAATTTTCAATTAAATAATATAATATTTTTTTTAATTAAAACTACTTTTAATTAAATTTTTACAAAATATTTTAATTGATACTACAAATTCCTTCATCGGTCCACTTTCAATTAAATGTTTAAATAAATATACGAATATTTTAATTGAAAATCAATTTTAATATTTTCTGTGTAGCTGTTTGGGCTTGCCTGTGATTGCGGAACAACCAAACACATTTTAAATATAAATATGGGTTTATTGATATTAAAATATTTATCCTATGATCAAAAAGCTTATCTTTAATTTGTCGTTATATTATTTCCGAATACGAATGAAGAAAATCTCCATAAACTCTCACAGCGTAATAGTGCAGTGTTAAACATTTTCTATGTTTACATAAAAATTTTATTCCAAGCTCGACTTTAATGAAATGTAATTGCCGTCGGCCTTTTGTTTTGTTTAATTTTTAGGACAACTATTTTTCTCACTTCACTCTTAAGTACTTTTTGATAAAAAAACAATGTAAATGAAAGGAAAACAAACAAACCTGTGTATGATAATTAAAGAATACTGCTTCGATTAACTAATTTGTTGGTAGGAAATCCACAACAACTGAGTGAAATCTCAGAGAGCAGATGAATCTTGCAATATAAATTCGGTTCAATTGGACCAAATGTTTAGCTGAAAAGCTCCTGAAAGTGGCTAGATACAAACTAGTCGTTCAACTGTTCACTTCATTTTCTTTTACTTGTTAAATTGTTCTGAGTATCAAAATCTAAACGAGTTTGATAATCTCTTCCAATTATCCAGCTACTTTTAAAAGCTTTTTAGCTAAACAATATAGATTCTCCATAAGATCATCAGTAATTTGACAGCAATTAATAAAGTTATAAGTTTTTGTACCCTCCACCACCGCCAGTGCTGAATGAGGCACATATAAGCTTTCTCATTATGGCATCTGCGATCCAACAAGGTATATATATATTTTTTTGATCTTTATGAAATTCTAAGTCGACAGAGCTATGTCCGAACCTCTGTATAAAACACTCTCGCCTCCAAAATACACAACCAGAATTAATAAAGTATATAAAAAACAGTTTATAATTCTTCTAAGCAGTTTTATTTTGGAAATCAGCTAAATCGCTTCAGTAGAACCGGAGTTATGACTCTAGATGTGAGACAACCACCAAAAAATTTATATTTTAAACAAATGATTATATGTTGGCGATAAAGTCGTGAAATTTTAGACAAGTTATTTTTATGATAAAAGAACCAATCTAATGAAAATATTAAGAATCGGTCCTTGATTTCTCATAGCCCTCATTCAAATTTCTTCCCGAAATATGGGTGCCCCGATAGAATAGGCGCTAGTGTGCCGGACTATCAGTCAGAGGGTTGCGGGTTCGATTCCCTCCAAAGACTCTGGGTGTTTTCTGCAGACAAGCCAAAAAGCTTCGCAGTTTATGTTTATTTAAAAAAAAAATAAAAATAAAAATATGAGACATAAATACCTACAAAATAGCAAAAAAAAAATTAGGAAAAATATGTTTCATGTAAAAGGAAATCACAAAACGATATTTTGTTTGGATAGGTCCATATTTGATCAATACACTTCCGAAAATAACAAAATACATATTAATCTGTTATAAATATCGATATTAGGGGCACATTCGAAAAACGAATTTTTTTTCATCTTATGAATAAGTGCCGATCTAAAATTTTACACAGATTATTAATATATGTTTATGGAAAAATCACACTACTGTATTTTGTGAACATTGGTCCATATTTGCCCATAGCCCACATATAAGGGTCACGTCCGAAAATCAGTAAAAAAATCATATATCTGTTATACGCAATAAAGTTAAATGTCGGCATATATAATTCCCATATACATATCGTCTTACCGAATTTTATGATGGTAGCCGATAATTGATCATAGCTCCCATTTAAGCACCTCATCCGAAAAAGACATTATTTAAGACATAAAACCCCAAATTTTATACAGACCACTAATACATACACAAAAATCATTCTACAGGATTTTGTAGCTATCAGTGCAGAATTGACTATAGCTCCCCAATAAAGTCCATATCCGAGTATCACTGTAACACCCATAAAACACTTGTAAAATAACGTTATTGAGTTGAAATTGAACCAAACTAAGCCTCAGATATTCAGAAATCACGTTAATGAAGACAGGAGTTTGTTGTTATTAGTCCGTAATTGGTACACTTTCATATGACACCTATAAAATTCTTATAAATAAGATTATTGACACTTGCCCTTTTTTATTAACTTTTCCTTTTTTAGTTTTATAAATTGTTGCATTACATAATAGATTTTTATTATAAATATACAAACTCTGTAATAATGGTAACAATTGGTATTACATCAATTGAAATGTTTTTTTTTAATTTATTCGAAGTTTACTTCTAGTTAAATATACAATTTATTTGAAAATAATTGTATACACAAGAGGAAAAATTCTCATTTATCAATTGAAATGTTTAAAATTAGATAAAAGTTAAAAGCATTTGAAATAAATTACATTGTGTGTAAACTTGTCTATCAAAAAATATATAAAGTACTTGTAAAATGTACGCTAAAACTGAATTAGAAACACTGAATAATGAAGAGTCCTAACAGCAGTGTAGAGGATATTTAAGCCGAATATAGCACTCCAACTAGTTGAGTTTATCTACTTCTCATCATTGAAAATGAAGAGTTGTTCATTGCTACTATTTTTTCCAACACTGCATAAACTATTGTTTCTACAGCCAATATTTCAATGTGTTACAAACGAAATAATAAAGTCAACACAAACCCCATCTTTCGGTGTTGGGTATAAGAACGAATTTTAGAAAAAGTCCACTTTAAGACCTTATACGCCTTTATTCTTTATTTATCAAAATTAGGTGAACTTTTTTTAATAGACTTAAAGTCGATGCTCGACATAATATTCTTTTGGCTTTTGCATATTTTTCCTTTTTAATTGTCGTTAATCTAATACAAACAGGTTTGGACAACTCCTTTGATTCCATCAAAAGCTTCAAAGCTATTCAATAAAGTTGAATATAGCAATTTGTTAACCTCTCTGCTGAACATGTTGAGGACTTTATACAAAACTATGTAGTTGTTTATTTAGTTTTCACTTTTGCCTCCATTAAAAGATGCATAAGACGTTGCTAATGACGCAACACTTAAGTAGACATCAAAGCAGAAACTAAGCAACATAAATACACACTATACTCGTCAAGCACATACTTATGGTGATCCTTTTGGATATTTTTTTTATGTGCCTATTTTTCATTCATAGCATGTGACTGTCATATTATTTGTATTGAGCATTAATCAGTAATGAGTTTTAAGTGAGCAGCTAATAGTGCGTTCGAGGTATTTTTTCTCTGTAGCAATGCTGGAATGAATCGAAATTCCCAATATACTGGTAGCAATGCTGAAAAGAGTGATTGTCGCTATCAATATTTGAATGAAATTATTTTTAAAAATTAAAAGTAGATCTTTTGGGCAATAATAAAGTTTCCAACATCCAGTGGTGGATTTACGCCTAGGCCCGTGAGGTTAAATTTATATTATAAACTTCAGCTTTTTTGATAATTTATATAAAATAGATACAACTGAGTTAAAAAGTCAGGCAAATAAACTCGCCAAAAAGTATCCTGGTGTTCTACAGGAGACATTAGCAAATGAATGCACTCATTTACATTATCAACTCGAAGATTCATTGGCAAATACTGAAAATATGCGTTCTGCACAAATTTTTTGTTTGCAAATTATAAACAAAATTTTATGCATGCATAAAAAATTTAAATATCTATTAAAAATAAATGAATTGAAAAGCGTATGTGTATCTAAATTAATAAAAATTAATACACAATAATTAATAATTATATGGTTTTTTATTATCACTTTTGTGTAATCAAAAAGATTGCTTAGGAAGAAAGCAGGCCTAAATCCACCACTGCCAACATCTAGATATATTTCAAATGCTTTAAAAAGATCTAAATGAATAATCCTACACATTAATACATACCTATATACATACATACATACGTAGCTTAGAAACGTTTTTATTTAAGTTTACACTTTTAACGTTTAGATTTTCTTTAACCAAAAAACTTTGAGTGATGTCTATTTATACGAATATTTATACTTCAGCTAAATAATACTTAGTATAAAAACACAAATCAACATTAACTTCAATACATCACGAATAAGTAAAAGGTCACATGTAGTTACACATACTCCCCCCACTGAACACACTTTAAGATAAAACCGTGTTCCATCAGGACAGATTTCTATCACAATATCTGTGGGCTTTTGAAAATTTCGCTATAAATGTACATACATACGTACACATACAAACATATATGCGAGTGTTATAAAGTTGATGATGATGTTAGAGCTTTCAGAGCACTTAAAGCCACCATATAGTACGTATGTATGTATGTATATAAGTTTGTATGTTTGTTTTTCTGTGGCTTTTTGGTGTGCTTCTAAAGTATTACCACGAACGATGCTGCAGCATCAACCGCTACGGCTGCTCTGTTGTGGCTGCTAAATCTTCGTGCACAATTTAAGCAGCAATTTTCAATGGTGACTGTAAATGATCCTTTAGACTTTGTGACAAGTAGTATGTGACAACACAATACTTATCTTACCGTGACTCTTGTTAGTTTGTTTCATTTTTGTTGTTGTATTTGCCCCATAATATTTCTTTGCTTTAAATAAAGTTTCCCTTCTGCCTTAGAGCCAATTTAGAACTACAGTACAGTAAAAGTATCACTGATGGTATCAACAAAAGAAGCTTCAAGGAAGTCATTAATTCAAATTTTGATAAGTTTTCTTTCATCCAAAAAAGTTTTGAAAACAAAATAAAATAAGCAAGTATTAACTGTTACAAAATATTTATGTCATGGAATATGTAAACAATTGCATTTGAAAAGATACTGAAAGGAGAAGGCATGTTAAATCACTTATAAAGGGTGATTCAAGTAGAAATACTTTTTTCAATAGTGTCGTGTCATGCTGCCATGTTATTTTTGTTTAGTATAATGGAAAGCCTTACGCCTGAACAACGATTACAAATCGCTCAACTTGATTACGAAAATTCACGTTCTGTAAGGAATGTGTTTCGTGCACTTCGCTCAAGTTATGGTCAACATAATTGGCCTACTGAGCATATACCAATGCCAATGTTTCTCAACAGAGTATAAGATTTCCGATTGGTTAACAAATAGGTGGTAATATGGAGAAAAACCTGTACTTGTATGAACTGCACTTCTAAGAGCACAACAAAAGACTGGGATGACAATTTGTCATCCCAGTCTTTCGGAGAAGGTTTAATGTAGGCTCTTACTGCGGCTAATAACGGACGATTAACCCGCTCGCTAGCATTCACCTGGGGTGAATAAATAGCTGTTAAATTGTCAAAGACTCCATAAGTTTTCAAAAATTCTTTAAAAATATTAGACTTGAACTGGACTCCGTTATCTGTAGTCACAGATTTCGGCACACCGAATATTAGATATATACGTTTTTCCAAAAATTCAACAATCACCATTTTCAGACCCAGCAATCATTATTGGATAATATTCAACCGAACAGACCATGCTGTAAAGATTTATAGCGGCAGTAGCTGAGAGTGTATGGTGCGAACGTAACCGTCAATGGCGACCGTTATCGTGCCATGATAACTGACTATTTGATGCCTGAAATTGAAGCTCATGATCTCGGCGACATTTGGTTTCAGCAAGACGGCGCCACTTCCCACACATCGCATCAATCAATGGATTTATTGAGAAAACACTTCGATGAGCACATAATTTGATGTTTGACCAACGGACAAACCCGCTTCGTTCCAGACCTTGGAGGAAAGCATCACGCGTGTCATTCGCCAGTTACCAGTCGAAATGCTAGAACGAGTCATCGAAAATTGGACTCAACGGATAAACCATCGGCGACGTAGCACTGGCCAACATTTGATAGACCTAATCTTCAAAAAATAAATGCCAAAGAATGTTCTTTCAAATCACAATAAACATTTCCCATTAAATTTGAATTTTCTGTGTTTTTTAAGTAGGGAACCTCGAAATGGATCACGCTTTATAGCAAAATTAAATTCTTACGGTTTTACTTTCTTAAAAGTATTATAAGGTACTTGTTTAATTCCTTGAATTTTGCTAATCCAATCACTGTTAAATTAAAAATTGTACTAGTATGTTATAAAAAATTAAAATAATTAACCTAACAACGGGAGGATATTTTTATGGGGACTAGGAGAAATAATGGATCAATTTCAATAGGCTTCGTTGATAAGCAGAAAATATTAAATATTCCAAAATTAATTGAAATATCTTCAAAATTACAACCTTTACTTTGTGCTTTACAGTCAGTCAGCCAGACAGCTAGTACAAAAAAAAAACTAAAGGTACGGTCATACTTGGCAAATATTTGCCGCAAAAGACCAAATAAAATATTTTTAAGATACAACAAATATTTAGTCTTATCTTATTTGATGCTGTTTGATCTTGCAAACTCTTGTAAGAGTAAACAACGTCTAACATAATTGTGCTAAAACAACTAGTTACGCTTTTTTTTGAGTAAATATTTACTCTGCACGGCATATGTACGGCATATGAAATGCCCTATAACCCAAGAATCTCCATTAAGACTGGAAAACCGCACTTGCGCCAAAAACACAAATGAAAAATTAAACGCTTTCGCGGGCCACCTTGAGAAAGTTTTCACACCACATGATGCACATACACGTTTCTGTCGTCCAATCATTCCTGATAAGGTAAACCATCCAATAAAATTTAACATAAATCAAGTAAAATCTGCAATAGAAGAAGTGAATATTAGAAAATCTCCCGGACCGGACACACAGGGTCAATGATAAGGACCTTACCATCGTCTGCTTCTAGAATCTTGCTGCTCATTTTTAACGCGATATTAAGAGTCGGATACTTCCCATCGTCATGGAAGAGCTCTATAATTATTATGATTCCCAAGCCAGTAAAAGATGCTAGCCAGGTTGCGTCGTACAGACCGATAAGGTTATTATCAATCCTATCGAAGCTTTTCGAAAAAATATTCGTTTTAGGTATAACTCCTCATCTAAATGAACACGACATCATCCCGGATCACCAATTCGGATTCAGACCGAAACATGGTACAATAGAACAAGTGCATAGAATTGTCACCCTAATTAGATCTGCGTTTGAGAAAAAGCAATACTGCTCAGCCCTGTTTATCGACATTTCCCAAGCATTTGATAAAGTTTGGCATGATGGGCTACTTATCAAAATAACACGAATGCTGCCTCAAAACACTCACAAGCTTCTGGAGAGCTATCTAACAGGCAGGACATTCATGGTAAGGTCGCAAGATAAATACTCCCCCCTCAAGAAAATTACTGCTGGTGTCCCCCATGGCAGCATATTAAGACCGCTTCTATATATAATATACACAGCGGATATGCCAACAAACCTGAGCACGCATACCTCTATATTTGTAGATGACACAGCATTTATTAGCGTTAACCATGACCCAAAAGTCGCATCGCAAAATCTGCAGTCCCACATCAATGAACTAGAGGCCTGGCTAAAAAATAGAGAATAAAGGTTAACCCGGCTAAATGTGCTCACTTAACCTTCACGCTCAGAAATAAATAAATAATAAATAACATCACTGTTCCGGTAGAAAACCATGTTAAGTACTTGGGAATTCATATAGATAGACGCTTGACCTGGTCTCGTCATATTGAAGCGAAAATAACGGCTATGAACCTTAAAGCAGCTCAACTACATTGGCTTCTCGGTCGAAACTCAAACTAGTCGTTAGACAACAGAATTCTCTTATACAAGCCCATCATAAAACCAATATGGACATATGGCATCCAATTATGAGATACTCTAACATCCAGAAACTTCAAAGAAGACAGTCTAGAATATTACGACAAATTGTATGCGCCCCATGGTATATAAGTAATGATATTATCCACAGAGATCTCAACGTTCCCACTATCCAGGAGGAAATTAAAAAATATTCAACTAGCTACATCGATAAACTAATGACCCACCCTAACTACCTCACTCGAGGTCTGCTTCAGTTCGCAGGTCACCAGAGGCTAAAAAGAACCGATACTTTGAGCCTAACTAGAAGACATTTTTAAAATTTGAATACAGCAGTTAGTGGTTACATTGGTAACAACTAATAAACAACAAATAGAATTAAGATTTGAATACTTATTGTAAATTTCGATACGGAAGATTCAATAATAAAAAATAAATTTCATGGTTATAAGTGAGAAAAAAAAATATTTGCTAAGAGTGACCGTACCTTACTAGTCGCACGCTGTTCCAATTCTTATAATCGGCGCTTTGACAACAAAAATGGATATTCTAGCGTTTATGCCATTACGCTGTGGCATGCATGAGGGTTTTAAAGCCCTGCTGGAAATGTAAACGATGTTGGTAAATTTAACTTTTCGCCGATTTTTTTGACGGTTTCTTTTAGAATATTTAAATAAACTAATTTATCCATAATGCCGTCTATAAAAACCAGCTCACCGACACCCGTAGATGACATTGTACCCTACACTACCTTCCACCATATTTAACTGTGGGACAAAGATTTTGTTTTTCATATGCCGTATTGGGCTTCTCCACTCGGTAATGCGACCATCAGAGCGAAAAATATTAAATTTACTCTCATCCGAGAAGAGTACTTGATCCCAAAAAGTAACAGGTTTGCTGTTATATTATTTTGCGTAGTCCAAACGCTTATTTTGGTTGATTAAAGAAACAAGAGTTTAACGTCTTGCAACTCGAGCATTATAATCAGCCTCGTGCAGCACTCTCCAAATGGTCATGGGATGAATAATCTTACTGAATTCAGCTTGAACTTCAGCGGCAACTTCGGTCGACGTTTTTTTTTTGGTTTTGTTTTACTTTACTTACGATTCGTTTAAGTTCTAGGACGTCCTGTTGGATTAGCATTATTGAAGCTTGACAATCCTTTAAAACGATTAATAACACTTCGAATTATTAAACGGCTTCTTTACATTATTTCACCTATCTGAGCGTATGACTGCCTTGATTATGTAGGTGCAGTATTATTTTGTGCTGAGATTCGGTGGTTTCTTTTTGTTTTGAACTCATTTTGGTGTTCAGAAATTATTTTTTGAATTTGTTTTTTAACAAAGTGTCACTTTAACCGAAATATCGGACATATTGGTGCCTATTATGAGCAAAATTCGATTTTCGACTGTAGTCGAAAATGCTTATCGAACATATTTTCATTTGGTATTATGGTGAACATTCGATGAAAAAACGCTATTGTGAAAATCACTCTTTTTGGGTTATTCACAATAGTACATTTTTATCAGCTGGTGCTATATTTGTTTACAAATTCTTAAAAAAAAAATAAAATTTGAAATGACCACCACGGAATTGTGGTTTAATGCTTCGTCTGATGAATAGAATTAAGCTTCTGTGTAATGCCCTTCCATTTTTTGGCTGCCTGAACTTTAGAGCAAATACCTTTTGCCAACAGTGGATCTACTTTCGTGAGAGAAACGAGCTTCTCCAATTGCTGTTTTCTACTTGTGACCTTAGACCTGCAGGATATTAACAAAAGTAATTTACAAGTAGTATTTGGTTGACCAAAACCAAAAAAAAAAATATGAGAGCGATGCCAACTCATAATACAAATTTTACATTCGATAGTCGATTTTCGAAAGCCAGCGAATATCGATTGTATATATAAAATTTAAGCCCAATGGAAAACAATAAACTTTTTCTGATTTCTTCAGAAATATTGTTATTTTTTAAATTAATCTTTTAAACGGATTTAAATAGAAATTTTTGAGATAGTACTAAATAACCTAGGCATTGCTGAAAGGTAGTACTAATAAGCTATATACTCTTATACAATAAATGAAATGAGATGTCCCGATTAAGTGGTTTTGTATGTACGAGTATCTGTTCTACGACTACCGTTTATATAGAAACATATGGGTAATATCAGAAAACATTAAGTTCTGCAATGCTTATCAGCGGTTAGAGATAGGAAATCCAGTTCAAATAAATCTCTATTAAGAAATAAACAAAATAACATCTCTGGAAATTTTATTTAAATATTTTTTTTTTTTGAGATTGTGATTAATTTAAAGATCATTTTTGCAGATCACATGTGACTTTTGTCATACTTAATTCAGCATTGTTTGACAATATGTTATGAAAAGACTCATACCGCAACAAAATTTGGAATTATTCATTCAAACACATTATTTGCATGATCGACCTTCCGAGCCCACTATTGCTAATACCGTCGATATTCTCAGTAAACGTTATTAGAAAATAGGAGACCGAATAGATTATATCTAGTCTTCATAGACTTCTAAGACTTGGAAGACATAAACTTAGAAAACTCTCCTAATTCACGAGATACCGGTAATATCAGAATAGACCATGTATAATGTAGTCGCTGATATATTATGCTGCAATTGAAATTTTGTGTCTAAATTAACAAAAAAAAAATTAAATTTGTTGATAATTTTAAGCAGTATTAAAACACGATTTATTAGCTGAGTTAATCATTTTAACACACAGTGTATATATGGATTATTATCATATTATTACGATAGTTGTTATTACCAAATAATCTGCTTTATAAATTAAAATAATATGTGTTTTAAATATCTTGATAATGTTATTAAATAAAATGTAATTAATAATCTGATACTATTTACATAATTATTTATATAATAAATGATATAGAAATACATTAAGTAAACTTTTAATCCAGCAAATCATTCATTTTATTTATGTAGATTAAAATTACTCTAAAAGAAATTAAATTTACGAAAAAAAAACTGTATATAGAATTAGAAACATCAATAATACTTAAGTGTAACCTACATACATAAAGTATTCGTGCCTAATCCAATTCAACATAGTTTGATTAGTATCTTGGCAACAATTTTCACAACAAAGCTAACGACTCCCACAAGTTCTTTCCTAATAACTTAATTAATATTTCTAACAAATGCATAGTAATGCAATATTTATATGTATATATCGGTATTGGCCATTGTAAGAAATTTTCTAAAAATCAATTAAATATAACTATTTATTTCGTTCGTAATATTTCTTGTTTTTCAGTTTAATTGAATTTTCTATTTGTAAAAAAAAAAATGTTTTTATATGTGAAAATTTTGTTTTTATTTCAAGTATTATTTCCGTTTCATTATTTAAAACCAGAATACAATTTCTTTCGTTTTGTATGCCATGAAGGGAAAGTCCTTTAAATCCCCCTCTTCTATTACTGTTGATTTATTCATGAGCCAAATCGTATGTTGCAACAACATAGAATTGCAAATGGCTGCTGCCATCAATAGTTTAACTTTATAAAAATGAATTTAGAAAAACTGAAATATTTATTTTAAACTATCATCAACAGATTATAGAAACAAAAACCTCAATAATAACAGATTATAGCAAAGTTTGCTATACTGTCTCAGTGTGTGAGTTAATTTTGTAACATCGACAAGGAAAACCAATAGTCCATACATATGTATATGTGAGCATAACTCCTTTGTATTGGTTTAGTTTAGAAATTTGTTACTAATATAAGGGTGGTTCAGATTCTGTGAAAGTTTTTGAAAATAAACTAAAGTCAATTTTCTTTATATGGACTTTGTATTGTGGATCCAGGCCAAGTTACGTATCCAATTTGCATTGTAAGATAAGGATTATGAAATTCTCTATCCCAACGTGTAATGAAATCTGAAACTCCGAACAGGAAAGGGCAACGACACAAAACTCATTTTATGTATGGTACATCAGTGTTTGAAAACAGTTCTAGTTCTAACAATAATATCCTGCGAGATATTAAATTGACACCTTTCAGTCAATCTATGATAGGTGATGGAGCTAATCTAAAATCACTAGTTCTTCTTTAGATATTGTGCTACTGGTAACAAAATTCGAATGAAATTAATAGATTATATATATTTTTTTTTTTTAATTCATTGATAAATTGCTAACTTATTTCTAGAATTGGACATGAGCCAATGTTCCTACAAAGCACAGTTTACGAAATGTGAGAAGTAATAATCTTAATCGACTTTTTCTGTTGCATAATTTTTAAAACTTCAGATCTATTTACTTCATTAAAATACATTATTGTATCCAGGATTTAAAAAAAAGGGCAATTAGTAGCTCAGTCATGGATATTAGAAACAATATTGGACTCAAATTGCTGCCATCATCATTTATTTTTTCTGAACTCCACCTGAACTAACTCCGAATCCTATCAGTAAGGCGTGTCGATTTAGGGAGAAAATTTTTTTTCCCGATTTTGGCAAATGAGGGGGTCCAAAAATATGCCTTTTGATGTGTTTTATCCTAATTTGAAAGGATTTTACGTATTGATAAACATTTAGCTTGGTAAATTTGCGTTTGATAAAAATGTATACTGAAATTTCTGTTATAAACTTCAAAAACATTTTGCTTAAATGAAATTGAACCATTTTACTTATATATTTTCTTTATTAAAAAAACAGTAAAAACATTTAAAGACTTTAAACCAACAATATTCAAAAAATCTTGCTTCGATTCATTCCTAGACATCATTGTTCTGCTTGCTTCCTGACCTCTAATGAATCCATCTCGTTTTTTCATGAGTGTACACTTTGGTTACTTGTTTCACACACCTCTCTATAGACTGTCCATGACATGGCCACTTTGGAACATACATTGGCTCTTCAACAAACTTTCTTATTTCGGATATTTTAAGTTTACACGTAAGCGTAGGTTCATAAACTTTTTCTTTATCTGAACAGTCTATAAGTTCTAACAGGGATGTTGCATTTAAATTTATTGCAGGTGTTATCCTGGGCCGAATAGATAGATCCCATAGTGTATCATCATCGCCATTCCTTATTTCAATTATTTTCTGAACCCCTGCCATCCATCCATAAAAGTGTCTAAAGCACCATTTCACTAAATGCAAACCATCGGCTACTGCCTTCTTCTGAGATCTTAGGAGCTTCAATTGAAGAAGAATGTGACGAGGTCCTTCCACCCAAGAGAATTTCGATTTAATTGTAAACTAGCAGGGATAGTAAACACCAACAATGAATTCCACAAGAAGTTGTAACGTCTTCAAGTTAATGCCTTTAAGGCCATGTTTTGAAACCTATATGCGACAAATCCTATTTGCAGTTATTAACCACCGAGAGTGGCTTACTGGGCCAATTTTTAAGAGTGCCAGATCAGTTGGAAGTGTACCATTTATTATGGCCTGGGTTATCCTGTACCCATAAGCCTGATCTGTACAGAAATCTCTGACAATATCATCATTCAATGAAGCCAAAGGCTCTGAAAAGGATAATCTGACAAATGAGGGATTGATTTCAAGTTCAGTCGCAGTATCAAGCATGTTGCCAATCGTTTTACTCCACTTGTTGTTGGATAAAGTTTTTCCATCCAACTCTGTGATCAAGTGCCGCAGAGGTAACTCATTAGTATGAAGAGCACAAACCAGCCAGATGAGTTTACGATTCAGTTTTGCCTCAACCCAATGCATGACTCCTCCTTGCCAACCAGTGTTTACATTGGTTGAGTCACCACCAATAGCCTGTAAACTTGTATCAATGCTGTGTTTCTTAAGGAATTCAACAAGATGTTTAGCAATAACTTCAGCCGGTTTTCTTTTTATTACGTCTTTCTTTGGAGTAAAATGGTTATGATACCTTCCGCCTGGCTCACTGCAAACAGTGTAATGCTCTTCTTTCACAATGCTTTGATATTGATGACTTGAGTTGTCTGCTTTTAATAGAACTTTAGTTGAATCTTTGCGTCCATCAAAGAAAATACATTTAATACTGCCTGTTTGGCATCGATAATGAAATTCTTCATCAAGTAATTTTATAACTTTTTCTTGTGCCCTTTTTACTTTACTGTGATCAACCACAAGTCTCCTATCTCCTTCTGCTATTAAGCCAGCATTCAAAAGAGCAGCTGTTGTAATGGCAGTTGTAGCACGTAGGCCGACACCATACCTAATACTTTGCAATGCAACATTGCGCAATTGTAATGTATTATAATCACTTGTTCTTGAAGTAGAAGGGACATCAAAATCATCACATGGAATATGAAAATGTTCTTCAGATTCTTCACGCCAAGCACCAGTTGACTTATCATCATCTTCGGAGGAAATAAATTCACTTGTTTGTACTGTTAATTTTTTTTCTGTTCTGCTGATATTCCGTAATTCTTCATAAATCATCTTCTTGCCTCTTCTGTTTCTTAATTTGTATTCTGTGATCACATAAATCCGGTAATCCAATTTGATGCTGTCCGACAGATCCAATCTTCTCTCCTTGACGCTTAATAAACACTAGTTCTTTGATAGGAATCTTCATACTCTTAGAACAAGAGCAGAAGATGTGGACTTCATATTTACAGCCAGCTCCCCCTGGACATTTACCCTCTAACTCTGAACATAGCTTAATCTCACACTCGCAATTAAGTATGTCAAATAGCTTGTCTAACGCTGCTATTAAAGCCTCTTTCACTTCCAGTTTTCCTCTGCAAAGTGATATGTTTTTGGCCTTTTCATAGTTTTCCTCTATCTTCTTCCGAACTATGACTCGAATTTAAAATTGGTACCACAAAACAACTGTTTGCTAGTTCCCACTTTTCGAGCACTTTTGAATAAGTATCCTTGGCAACAGTAGCTGCTGGGTAATTTCTGACATTCTCTTCACAAAGAGTTGGGAGTTCTGAAAGCAGCATTTCTCGACCTGTTCCAATAAAGTTACTCATGTGAGTGGAAGTTGCCAGTCTTGTCTTTCTTTTACTAGTCATGGTCATCACAGTTTAAAGAAAAGAAAAAACACTTAATGTACACACGTTTCAAATTTCACTTAAACACTGCCGAAATATGACTACGCGTTTCAAATTTCACACACTAATAAACAAAAATGTATGGACAATAAAAATTACATAACTAACATGGGCTTCCCCTTTTTGCCTATGTGGAGCCAAATAATAGCTACAAAGACAATGTTTCAGTGTTAAAAACAAGCAATAAATAAAAACGCCATGCAATGTATTAAAAACGCTGCTTAAAAAAAAACGGACACTTACAACAGGTGACATTTATAGAATTTTTACTGTAAAAAAAACTTTTTTGCTGATTTTATTATGTCAATTTATGTTTATCCGGTGCTAAATCTGAAAAATATTATACGTTACTGCACTGGAATCCAAATTTTAATTTTAATAAATACAAATAGTTTAATATATATATATATATATATATTCTTAACATTAGAGCAGAAAAATAGATAGAAATAATTATAGACAGAAACTTTTTATGGGAAGACTGTTTGCTGAGAATTTTAAATGAAACGTGAAAATATCTCGAATTTGAAGTTGCTATTTACCGAGCAAAGTTCTCTCACGATTATCGACTGTGATTGACGTGTCTTTATCTCTACGCTCTGTGACAAATTTCGTTTTGTATAATTATTAAAATTATTAAACATTTCTAAAAGACGATCTAACGTCAAACCGGAGGACTTAAAGTCCACGGTTGATGCGTCAGGCTTAAAAATGAGCCGATATAATTTTTGGACTCCTTTACAAGCACTTAATACTGATGACAATGCTGAAAACATAGACACTACAGTTCGCACAACAGTGAACTGTTTCATAAAATGTTTAAAAACTCTGGTCTGACCAATTATTATATTAAAAAAATATCAATTGGTATTAAAATTTTTTGTGTAACAAAAGAAACATTCAATATAATTATTAAAATATTAAAAGAACATAACCTTCAATTTTTCACACATGAATCTAAATATGATAAACCATTAAAATTTGTCTTACACGGTCTAGACAACAAAACTACCGAAGAAGTAAAACAAGAAATGATTATAAACAAATATAAATGTACAGACGTTAAAAAAATTGAACAAAAGTATAATGAGTACGTTGACACTCTTTATATAGTATATTTCTAAAACGGCTCGGTAAAATTAAACGATTTAAGAGATAATCTAAAAACACTCTTTCATATGGTTATAAAATGGGATTATCAAAGAAGAATTAAAAACAAACCCGTTCAGTGTTATAATTGCCAAATGTTTGGCCACGGAGAAAAAGGTTGTTCGATTAAAACTAAATGCTCTCTTTGTTCAGGTAGACACAAAACAACAGATTGTACCAACAAGGAAAAAGTTAAATGTGCAAACTGCAATGACACGCACGCTGCAAACGATCGCAGTTGTCCAGTAAGAGAATCGTATTTAAATTTAAGAGAAAATATTCAACGAAAAAATAATCGTCAAATAAGTGGTAGAAGATTAACTAATAATAATAACGGCACTGTGAGAATATTTGATAAAAACTCTTTTCCACCTCTACCTCAGCCAAACAATAGACATAAAATAAGCACAAATGTATGGTCAGTTTCTCCAAATCGCTATATCCCCTGCGACAACACTCAAAATTCAAATGAACTCTTTACTGCTGAAGAGATAAGTCAACTTACACTGGATATTTTAAATAATCTAAAAACATGTAATTCTAAAGAACAACAATTTCATGTTATTACACAATTAGCTATTAAATATTTATATAGTAAATAATTATACATAATGGCTCGACAATTAAATGTTATTTTCTGGAATTGTAGAAGTATTAAGAATAAATATTTGGAACTTTATGATTTTTTACATAATAATAATGTAGATTTATGCTTTTTATCAGAAACTTGGTTGTCAAGTTCTGTTAATTTACCTCAAATGGGTTACTATTGCATTCGACGTGATCGAGCAGATCGTGTTGGTGGAGGGGTTGCAGTTCTTATTAAAAAGGAAATAAGAAATTTTAAACCGATTTTCGTCGAAACTAAACATATTGAAAATGTTGGAATTTCTATAACGACATCTGATAAAATGGAAATAAAACTGTTCGCGGTATACTTCCCTGGGCTAGTTGCAAATTCGGAAACTAAAGGCTTATTTAAAAAAGATATTAGAAAACTCCTTGCAGTTGATAGTAATGTCACCGTTTGCGGAGACCTAAACAGTAGACATAGATTTTGGAACTGTAATCGTGCTAATATCTGGGGAAATATCCTCTATGATACTGTGTCTGTTCTCCCGTACACTATTTTACACTCTGGCTCGCCAACTTATATTCCCACAAATAGAAACCACACACCTTCTGTCATTGACTTAATTGTCTCAAATACTCCACAGTGTATAACCCAACCTACAACAATTAACGATCTTAACTCGGACCACCTTCCTGTTTTATTTAAACTAAATATAAACTTATTACGTTCTAGGCAACTAGTGTATAACTACAATAAAACCAACTGGAATATTTATAGGCATTTGCTTGACAAATCGGTTTCTCATTTACCTTCTGATGTAGGTGTGGTGACGGGAAAAGATGTTATTGATGTAAGTGTAAATTACTTCACAAAAAGTATGATTGAAGCTATTGAGATTGCAACTCCTAAAATAAATAGTGATTTTAGCAATCAAGTATTACCACCTTACATTAAACAGCTTATAAGTACTCGTAACTTTTATCGGCGTAATTGGCTAAGGTATCGAAATGTATCTGACTTTGAATTAATGAACGGCCATAATAGAATGATTCACTGTGAAATATCAAAATTTAGAAATAAAACATGGAACACCAAAATTCTAAATTTAGATAAAGCTTCAAAACCGTTTTGGAAAATAGCTAAGTGTTTAAGGAAAAAGCGTATATTTATACCGCCTCTGAAAGAAAACGCTACAACTTATTATACAGGCGAAGAAAAGGTAAATAAACTTGCCAAGAATTTCTTAGAAAATCACAGAACTTCTGAAAATTTAAGTACCCAATCCCACATCTCCTTAATTGATACAGTTAATGAACGATTTTCCCAACTTAACATTTACACAGACTCATCTGAATATGTGAATAATAATGAAATTGTTACAATTATTAAAGATTTAAAGACTAGGAAAGCATCAGGCTTAGATGGTGTTAAAAACATTATGCTTAAGCAATTGCCTATCTCTGCTGTTACATATTTATGTTTTATTATAAATTGTTGCCTGAAACTACAATATTTTCCACAAGGATGGAAAACGGCAAAAGTAATACCTATTTTAAAACCCAATAAACTTCCAAATTCGGTACAGAGTTATCGTCCAATAAGTCTTCTCAGCAGTCTAAGTAAGATTTTAGAAAAAGTCCTGAAAATAAAACTTTCAAAGTTTATGGATCTCAATAGAATATTACCACTAACCCAATTTGGTTTCACCCCATTTCACAGTACAGTTCATCAAATTAAACGTATATGTAATCACAAAAATTCCGAGTTTATAAATGGAAACTCAACTGTGTTGGTTACGTTGGATATTGAGAAAGCTTTTGACTCTGTGTGGTATAACGCACTATTGTATAAAATGATTCAATATAATTTTCCACTATACATTATAAAAATCATTGAGTCATTTTTGAGAAATAGATATTTTTGTGAAAGTCTGAATGATAATTTTTCCGATTTAGTTGAAATACCAGCAGGAGTTCCACAGGGCTCGGTTTTAGGTCCATTGCTCTATAATTTGTACTGTTCCGATATGCCACAACCTAGGGGAGTGGAATGTGCAGCATACGCTGACGACACTTGTTTATACGCATCACACAAATACGGCCAAAGTATTGTATTAGACTTACAACTAGCTTAAGATCAACTTGTGGCTTATTTTCACAAATGGAAAATCAAAATTAATGAAACCAAGACCAATGCAATATTTTTCACTCGTAGAAGAAATTTGTGTTTTTATCCATCAAATCAACTTAAAGTCAATGGCTCCAATGTGCAATGGAGCGATAATGTTATATATTTAGGGGTTTTACTGGACCAAAAACTGACATTTGAACTGCATATCAAAAAACAGATTGAAAAATTCAACTTAGCAAAAACAATATTATATCCTTTAATCGGGCGTAAATCATTTTTAAGTCATGATAAAAAAAAAAATTCTGGCTAAAGTAATCTTTCAAGCTATAATTTTATATGCTTGTCCAGTTTGGGGAGTTTGTGCGAAATCCCACATTAAAAAAATTCAAATCTGTCAAAATAAGCTGTTAAAGATGATGCTTAATTTACCATGGCATTTCTCCACCAAAGATCTCCACGAAGAAAATAATATTAAATTAATTAACGAGAAAATAAATGTTTTAACAGAACGCTTTAAGGTTTCTTGTAGCATGTCTAGTAACCCACTTATTTCTGGCCTTTATTAAAAAAGACCAATTTATTTTCTAGTTTATACCACCATACATACATGTATGTATTGCGCATATACTTAAATGAGTATATATGACTTACAATTGTACATGAATGCATGAGTGCATATTATTATTACATTATTCCTTCATATTAATTTGCTCTAATATCAAATCAGAGGTTTTTATAAATATACTACTTTCCTCTGAAATAAAATATTTCTTTATTATAAAACTCCTTCTATAAACTTAGTATGATTTTATAGCTGAAAAGTTAATATAATAACTAAAACTCTGTAAATTGTGTGATAACTTTAGGTTAAGTGTTATAAAAATAAATTTTTAATGATTTAATATAAAAAAAAAAAAAAAAATTTACCGAGCAAATCAATAAAATTGCTAGTTCTTGTGAATAACTAACCAAAACACAACTTTTTGACACCCCTCATTTTTGGATATAGAAAGTATAAAAAATCGACACGCCCTATCCTATCAGTTTGGAATACAGAATATAATTAAGATATCATTGAAGCTGTAAATTCAAACATATAATTGATAGATATTACAGAATTTCTGTAACTATTTTTTTTAATACTCGTATAATTAACAAACACAAACTGCAAAGCTTTTGTGTCTGACTGATAGTCAGGCACACTATCGCCTAGTCTATCGAAGCACCCAACCCAATCTTTTTCAATGTACCACTTTGGAACTTTTCTAGAAGTTTGAAAAAATCTATCCAATGAGATTAAAAGCGCCACCAAAACCCAGGTAAAGAAAGAAACATTTATTAATACACATGCATGTCAATTTTGTATACAATAAAATGCCACGAATTTCAGGATGTGCCTGTAACTCATGTCGACAACTATCAAAATTGATTACGTTGTTATGTTGTAAATGTCAAAATATACAACTCAAAGTCGATGTGAAATTTCAGAGATATCGTTGACGGTGAACAAAATTTACTAAAATTTAAAAATTTTCAATGTCGGTGGCAAAAATACAACCGTCACGTCGGCTATACAAAATAATGTATAGTACAACTTTAATTTTTGTTGTTTACAAAATAATTTGCAATAAAATAAAAATGGTATCGTGGTATAAAAAAGAAAACTTTGCTTTGCTAAAAGAAATTTGTTAAAGTGGCATATAAAATATAATAAATATTTTTTATTTTTAAAATTATATCTCGGCGCGTTTTTGCGTTTTTATATGTGAGTATATTTGACAGTTCAAAGCGGAAACATTTCCCAAACAAAAATTTTACAGACACACTTTTTCTGTAAACCGACAAGTAATTTTCTTACGTAACGTTAGGTTTGTGAGCAAAACAGCTGTTTGTTTCAATTTATGCCAATTCTGTTTCATTTCACACATTTTAATCAAAAAGTTTCTCGACGCATGAGTTACAGAACATGGGCACAGTAACACACAAACATATTTAATTTAGCACTTGCCTTTGGTACAAAAAAACAAGGAAATCAAACGGTTAAAAATAAGAAAGAAAAAGTACTATTATGTCTGAAATTTTATATTAAATAAACAGATGTTGTTTGTCTAGTATTATTTTTATAAGATTTACAATTTAAAACCATTGAGTCCACTATTTTTATTTTTTTACCTTACAAATAAATTAATATAGATTACTTACGAATATCTAGAATTATAAATTATGCAAATGTTAAATTATAGTGAAAGAACGAAAAATAAAAAAAGGGGTTTATTAATGTTTATACCCTACACCACCATAGTGGGGAGGGTATATTGGATTTGTGCTAATGTTTGTAACGCCCAGAAATATTGGTCCAACACCCACCTTAAATTATACCGATCGGCTCAGAATCACTTCCTGAGTCGATTTAACGCTGTCCGTCCGTCTGGCTGACTGGCTGTCCATGTAAAGTTTGTGCGCAGTGTACAGGTCGCAATTTTGAAGATATTTCGTTAAAATTTGGTTATGCTATTATTTCGATCCAAGGACGGTTGAGATTGAAATTAGTTTAAATCAGTCCATTATTTCACCTAGCCCCCATACAAATGTCCTCCCGAAATAGGGGTTTCTTGGTCAGAAATCTTTGAATTATGCAAGTATGCAAACAAAATTTACCACAGATGATTAGTAAATGAAGCTAAAGCACATCTACAAATTTCGTGAAAATCGGTCCATAATTAGTCGTAGCTCCCATATAAGGCCCAGTTCCGAAAATCACTTAAAAGAGCATAAAAATGTTGGTATCCAAATAATAATGAACACAAATATGTTTCGTACATATAACATGGTAGAATTTTATGACGATCGGTCCATAATTAGTCGTAGCCCCCATATAAGACCCACTTCCGAAAATCACTTAAAAGAGTATAACTCTTTTAAAAACGTTGGTATCCAAATAATAATGAACACAAATATGTTTCGTACATATAACATGGTAGAATTTTATGACGATCGGTCCATAATTAGTCGTAGCCCCCATATAAGACCCACTTCCGAAAATCACTTAAAAGAGCATAACTCTTTTAAAAATGTTGGTATCCAAATAATAATGAACACAAATATGTTTCGTACATATAACATGGTAGAATTTTATGACGATCGGTCCATAATTAGTCGTAGCTCCCATATAAGGCCCACTTCCGAAAATCACTTAAAAGAGCATAACTCTTTTAAAAACGTTGGTATCCAAATAATAATGAACACAAATATGTTTCGTACATATAACATGGTAGAATTTTATGACGATCGGTCCATAATTAGTCGTAGCCCCCATATAAGACCCACTTCCGAAAATCACTTAAAAGAGCATAACTCTTTTAAAAACGTTGGTATCTAAATAATAATGAACACAAATATGTTTCGTACATATAACATGGTAGAATTTTATGACGATCGGTCCATAATTAGTCGTAGCTCCCATATAAGGCCCACTTCCGAAAATCACTTAAAAGAGCATAACTCTTTTAAAAATATTGGTATCCAAATAATAATGAACACAAATATGTTTCGTACATATAACATGGTAGAATTTAATGACGATCGGTCCATAATTAGTCGTAGCTCCCATATAAGGCCCACTTCCGAAAATCACTTAAAAGAGCATAACTCTTTTAAAAATGTTGGTATCCAAATAATAATGAACACAAATATGTTTCGTACATATAACATGGTAGAATTTAATGACGATCGGTCCATAATTAGTCGTAGCTCCCATATAAGGCCCACTTCTGAAAATTACTTAAAAGAGCATAACTATTTTAAAAATAACATAATATTGAACACAAATATGTTTCGTCTATATACATATGATATGGCAGAAGTTTATGGTGATCGGTCCATAATTAGTCGTAGCTCCCATATTATGCTCACTTCGAAAATTACTTTAAAGAGCATAAATTTCTGAATCTAATGTTTGAGTATAAATTTCATATAAATCGAAGTGGATCACATATAGAAGATCCAAGCATTGCCTATTTCTTGAGCTACTCGGATTAAAAATTTCTAACAAAAAAAATTTTGAATTTTAAGATAAGCAAATTGACATTTTTGATTAATTAATAATTCATAACGTTCGAACTTTTTCTAAAGAGGCCGTTTAGAATTTATTTATCTAGTTTTGTTAAAATCAAATGCGACCATATAATACCCTACACCGATTATATGAGCAAAACCGGTTTTTCAACAATGGGTGCAGTAATGGTTTGCATTAAATTGTATTTCGATATCAGCACGTGTAAATGATTGATGCATATTAAAGTCATTTTTTGACGAGAGCCTTATACCTGGGTATTATTTGATTATTATAAAATATTTCAACATATTTGAGTTGAATTATTTTTGTGTACCAATATTTTTAAGACATTTATGCTCGTTATAGTGATTTTGGCTATATATAGGAGTTACCGTGAATTATTAAACAATTTTAGCCAATATTAATACCAATCGTCCTTGGGCCGAAAAAAGAATGTACTGAATATCTTTAAAATTGCAAACATTAATTTGAGAACAAGGTTCACTATTGACCAGCAAAGAATATTTGCAGAAAATTTATTTGGCCTCTGTCCTTACCACGAGTCCATATCGTAACTCCAGCAGATGAACGGTCTTCAAATTTTATAAAGACCCTGAATATATAAATATACTTTTTGGGTCTACTGCCAATATATTGGTGTGTTACAAACATAATTTTTTGTGATGCGTACTAAAATATATATTTTAATAACCTTTTCTTCCTAACAAATGTATTTTTTTCTATGAAGTTACTTTAATTCCCTTAAATAAAATCAACTTAGTTTTGCACCGAATAAAAATAGTGTAAAATAAAGTATCAGAAGAATATTTAGTTACTTTATACTAATTTCTAAGAATTTCTCTTTTAAATGTTTTTATGTACTTTAACTGAATATAATTTCTTGTTTTTCATACAAACAATTTTATTTCAATTTCATTTAAATCTGCTTAAAGGATTTCGTATATCAGCAAAGATTTATTTTAAAATTGATGGGCAACAGTTGTAAATTGTAAAATATATTCTATGTAGATAATTTAATGCAGCAAGGAGTAGAAATATATTATAACTATTAAAACATACCAAAGAGAATAATAAGATAAGAATTTATTTAAGCAAACCAAGTGACAAATTAAGTAACAGAAATTAAATAATTTAAAATATATAGTGCAATGACCTACTGCCATGGAATTTATTACACATACAAACAAATTTAAAATATTGGTAAGAGATATGGTTTTATACTGAGATAAAATTTAACATAGGCTAAGCTGAAGAATATTCGAGTTTAAGTTTTGATGATGACTACCACAAACACTACGGTGGTGGAGCTCAAATAGGGAACTTTTGATATATAATTCGTTTAAGCAACTTTCATTATACCCATCACCTTCATGAGAAGTTCATTCCGTTTGTAGTTTCCACAATATAATTTTCCGACCCTATAAAATGTATATATTCTGGATCCTTATAGATAGCGGAGTCTATTAAGCCATGTCCGTTTGTCTGTATGTCTGTTGAAAGCAATTTTCTGAAGTCTCCAGATATCTTCGGAATCCAAATCTTCAATAATTCTCTCAGACATACTTTCGAGATGTTTCCTATTTAAAATCAGCAAAATCCGTCCACAAATAACGAAGATATGAGCAAAAATCCGAGACAACCTCTGAAAATTTATATTCTTAAAGAAAGTTAATTTTAATAAAAAATAATTAAGCAACTTTTTTGCCAAAAAAAAATATTTTTCAACTATAAAATCGTTTATTTTTGGACCTTGAAAAGATATTGCTTTGAAATATATATATAAAAAAGCCTGACCAGAGTTTGGCAATATTTTGAAATTGAAATTTCTAAATGCTTATAACTCGAAAAACATAAGAGATAAACTGCACTGCATGCTTTTTAAAGTACTACAAAATATAAAAATCATATCAAAGGTGTCCTATTTTAAGCCCCCAAAGATCCGCCCCAGGAAGATTTTCGATCTCCTTGATATTTTCAACACCCACTTTAACCAGTTTGTATCGTTCAATCGCATTATATTCTGTTACATTGCCACATAACACTATCCTCGTTCATTATATAGATACATGTTGCAATAGTTTCATATTGCTTAAACTATTTGTCTACTTACTTTTTGTTAATTACTGTAACTAAGTGCGTAAAATATTTTTTAAACGGTTTACAAATTTGCAAAATTGCTACACTACTTAGAAATAAAATTAATGGCCCGCCAAGATTTATGTAAGAGCATGTTGTTACTGTAGTAGTGGCAGTAAGTATTTAAATTGCAACAATAAATAAATAATATTTCTTTAAGGATCGTGGGTAGAACGAATTGTAAGCCAACCATACATATACAAGTAGACACAAATACAGACCTAAAAGACAAGAAAAAGAAAGAAAAAATATATAATTTAGTATCTCTGTTGTATGACTGGGTTTATGAGAAGCATATAATACTTAAAAGATAGTTAAAGTTATTATTCTTTTTTTATGTTAAAATAATAAATTATAAATGTTTTGAATAAAAGAATATAAATAAAATACTGTCAGTAGTTAGTTGTCGTACTATCAACTAGTAATAGTAGTGTTATTATATCCTTAACCAATAGTACTAAAGGTACATTTATGTCTAAATAGTAATTTGATATTGCTTTTGTAAATTACTATATTTCTTGGGGATGTTGTTGTATCTTCTACATGCCTTAAAGATATTTGAGATGCTTCAGTATGTCTCGTATGCTACAAAAAAACAACCTAAATGTTTCACTATCCTATGACTGCAACAAAAAAATTCATATATTCTACTGGAAGTGTTCCCATACCATCCGTATGTATAACAAACTTCCTGCAGAAGTTCTTCCTATGAATTTCTATGTTAGAAAATTTAAATCGGATGTTTACAAACGTCCTGCCTTTATTCTCCCTCACATAATATATTTTCCTATGTAGTTCCATCACATCAGTAGATCATAGGTCATCCTCTAAGTTTTTTTATACCCTACATCCCACAAGTGGTGAATCAGCGTATATTACGACAGACAATTTTACGACCTGCATAATTTATGTTAAGTATTTTGAAATTTTATCTAATTTTGACCATTTATAATTGATGTAATTACCGATTCTTACTGTAATTTGCAGAGTTTGTCCGATTTTCATAATAATCTTGACTGTAATTTAACAATTTATAAAATTAAAAGAACATTTTTCCTTATTCACCAGAAGTTAAGAAACAGAGTATAAAGAAGGATTAGATATAAGGTGAAGATTTTCTGTTTGAATTTGATCTCAATCTCATAGTAGAAGTGAACCAGTTATGGATTGATAGGACTGATTAGGCTTCTTTCGGTTGAATTTCATCTCAATAACGTTATTTACAACAGTTGTATGGTAGGTTGTTATGCTCGGAAGTGGACTTAATTTAGGAGCTATTATTGACTGACAGCTACAAAATCCAGTAGAATAATTGCCGTATAACCGATATTAGTATAATTTCTGGATTAAAATTTCTGACCTATATAAAAGTTGGTTCGAAATCGGTATTTGTTAGACATTTTTGTGGGTTTATTTGTTTTTTCGAAATGGTTCTTATATGGCAGCTATGACAAATTATGGGCCGATCTTCTTAAATTTTTTAACAGTGATTTGTATGCATATGAGGATATTTCACATCGAATTTCAACATATTACCGGTATATTAAAAAAATATTTTAGTATTAACATGGATTTCGGGAGTGGATCTTATGTGTGGGATATAGTCAAATATGAACCGATATTCTCAAAATCCAGTAGTTTGATTTTGGCATGTATGTAAATGATCCGTGTAAAATTTTGGATCGGTACCGTTATTTATAAGAGATTTGTGAGTATTAAAGTGATTTTCGGAAGAGGCCGGTTAAAAATGGACCGAAATATACAAAATTGTGGGATGTTTTTTGTATATATGAAAATGATCTGTGCAAAGTTTTGAGTCGGTACCGATATTTATACGATATATATAAGGATAAATGGCTTTTTAGGATGTGGTTCTTATAAGGGAGCTATGACCAATTATGAGCCGACCACCATAAAATTTAGTACAACGATTTATTTATCAATAAGGATTATTTGTGTCGAATTTTAACCTTTTATCATCATATACTTATTTAAATGAATTTTAGAAGTGGACTTTATATGGAGTCTAACTTATTACTGCAGAATTTTGTCTTGATATTTCAGTTTTGTAGGCATTTATGTATAATTGAGCAATATTTCGGGAATATTTTTGTATAGTGCCTATGAGAAATCATGGACATATTTTGTCATAAAAACATTGTATAAAAAATTGCATGGTATTATTAACGTGACCATACGTCCCGTGTTGAACGGGACCATCCCGTTTTCAGCTACTTTGTCCCGTTGTCCCCGACAACAACTCGGGCACGCAAAAATGTCCCGTTTTTAGAAATTCGAAAAAAGAAATAGTTGATTTGTTCAAAAATGAAAGAACAAATCTTCAAATTCGTTAAAGAGGTTTTTTTTAATATATGTATGTATGTATGTACAAACATATATATGTATGTATGCATGTACAAAGATCTAGAAAAACGTAATTGGGCAAATTTAACAGAAGTACCACAGTGGGAAGATGTTCAAAAAGTTCTAGATATATTGATCAAAAAAGAACATATCGATTGCAATAAAGAGACGGAAGTATTCGATGAATATTCAATCGTATCTAAAAATGTAACATCGTAGAAAATTTATGAATGGAATCAACAAAATATTTCTACGGAAAATCGTTGGGTGAAAGTGTTTGAACATTTTAAAAGCAATTACCAAAACCATGAAAATTTTCAAATTATCTTTGAATATATTTTATGTTTGCCTGGAACAAATGCGCCAGTTGAACGTGTATTTTCTTTGATGAACAAGTTGTGGACCGCAGATAAAACTCAATTAAGGGTATCAGTGCTTAAGGCTATGTTAATTGTTAAAGTTAATATTAAAAAATCCTGCCAATAGTTCCACACATATTTGAAATCGTCACCTAAAATTTTGAAACAAATGTGAAACTCTGAAAAATATAACAATGTATAAAATTTTTTTTTGCAGTGTAACGTAAAATAAATACAGTGTACACTCTCCTAAAGGACAACACCCATATACGGACACTTTTTTGAGTACCAAAAAAATTGTAAGGGATTTTAAAAATAGTTCCCTCTTAAGCGGACAATCCTCCCGTAACAGGACGAGGACACTTTTTTCAACGATGTATGACATTTTATGTCCCCATAACCGGATAGTTTGACAGTGAAAAATTGCTTCAGAAAAGCTGGTTTTAGAAAAAATTATAGCCCAAATGATGATGGCTGTTGGACTGCAGAAGATGAGCTTCCACTATTAGCGCTTGATCAGTTCTCCGATATCGTTAATCGAGTTTAGAGCCAGATACAAGTTGACGTCGAAGATTATATCAATTTAGATGATGACATAGTTATTAATGATGAAGATGTGGAAAGCAATAGTACTGAAATGTTAAAAGCTTCCGAAGAAATAGTGGAAAGCTCGTCTGAAGATAAGCTAAAAAATGAAATTGAAGACAAGTTAACTTCTTATAAAGAGGCTTAAGGGTTTTCTTTATATCACAGCGAACTTGAAAGTGTTAAAATGCTGACTGATCTTCAAATGCGCTTCCAAGATATTGAAATTAAAGGAACAACTCGCCAAGCTAAAATTTCGGACTTTTTTAAATCCAGTTGAATATCTGGTCTTTCAAGCTTTTTCTTTTTTATTCGCAAAAATATTAATGAATATTTTGTTTACTTTGCCTTGTAGTTAAATTTTTTTCGTTTTTCGCAAGAACATAAATGAAAATTCTGTTTATTTTGTTTTGGAAATAAAAGTGTTTAAAGATAAATATATGTATATATGTACAATATTATAGATTATTGATTACTATTTTTGTGTTTCTCTCATAAACGGACACTTTTCATAAGCGGACAAACTCGTCAGTCCCTTAGGCGTCCGCTTAAGAGAACGTACACAGTAATGCCATTCACTAGGGACAAATAAAATATTATTATATTAACTATGCATTTTTATTTCATATAACCGAACCCATCAGAATTATTCGATGTCCCGTTTTCAGATAAAACAAAAATATGATCACTTTAGGTATTATCCGCAAAATATTTAAAAAAAATTGGAAGAAAAATGTTTAAAAATATCAATTTTTATGGAGGGTGTCTTACATTTTGATCCATAACTCTTGTTCTACTATACCGATTTTGCTGAGTTTCAATACCAAACTGCTTAGGAGAACTGTAAACGGCTTTATGTAAACTTTGTTGATATCGGTTGTGTCCTTTGGACGTATGAGTGTTTTACACAGACAGACAGACAGAGGGGCATGGCTCAATCGACTTAGAATTTTGTAAGGACCAAGAATATATATACTTTGTGGGGTCTCAGATGAGTATTTCTCAGTGTTACACACGGAATGACAGACTTATATATACCCTCATTCACCACGTATGCTGGTGGAGGGTATAAAAAATTGGTGCCTTTATTTCTTTAACAACCAATCCCAAATGCCTTAACCGATGTAATGGATATTCGAAATGTAGAAGGTCTATATTTGGTAGAACCATTAGGGACAAAAAGGGGAAAGTTGTTCAGAAAAGTCGTTCTTTGTAAGTCTATCTTCAAGGGGTTAAAAACGAGTAAGAAGTGGAATTTTGTGCAGACTCAAAACTTTATATATCGATATATTAAAAGAAAAAAAACACACATTTGGGAAGTTCAAACTGAAGGGGTAAAAAAGGGGAATTTTGCATTTCTTTGAAATGAATCGCCAACAAACTTACAGTTTTAAATACGGATGCTTATTATGAAATATAAGTTACCAAACAGCTTATATTTGATAAATCCAGATTTAAAGGGCCAAAAAGAAAACAATCGTATATGTAGTTGGTACTTTTTGTATACTTTGTTTTATACTGATAAAAATTATTTTTTGGCGTTTTAGATTCACTCAAATATTTATTTGCAAAGCAGCTCTTCCATCAAACGATAATTAAGTAATCACTGATAAAATGGGAAATTTGTTTGCTCTCTTAAACTAATGAACTACATACAATTTGGAATATTTTTTTTTATTTTTCGATAATTGTTGGTATTTTATGCTCAGGCAAGTCACAAAATTTGTGTTGGCGCTCTCTGCAAGCTCTATTTTTTCCGATAGTCTTTCGGAAACACATTACTAAACTTGATTTTGAATAAAAGATCTATAATATATCGGCAACAATTTCACCATAATGAATATTTATACAGAGAACAAGTAACAAGAATCCAAATATATACATATGTAGATGGATAAGCATACAAGGTTAAAAACAAAAAAATATCACTGAGTCTTTAACAAACTATTTTGATATTCTTGAACGGATATTAGTTAATAATATTTTGTCCTTTAAAACACACAATGAAATATTTTTGTATCCACACACACCATGTTCACTATATTCACATATTCAATCAAACAGCTTTAAAGGTTTCCTCTTGTTTTTAAACACACATTACTTCGTTCTCACAAAATTTAAAATTTAATTGAATAAAGCTGTCAGCTTAAAAGTTTGCTAAGTTATTTACAAACATATCCTTCATATGGATTAAAAGGATTTGTCTTTGTTATAATATTCGACTTTTGGTGATGAATTCAATTCATCAGATACACATATATGAATAAGTATATACATATGTATGTATATGTACATACATATACAAAGTGGCGCAAAAGTAATCCTCCTATCAGAAAATGCTATACATTTTGCGCAACTTGATGAATTGGGATTGGAAAACATGTGGTTCCAACAGGAGGGTGCAACGGCACACACTGCACGTGCCACAACCGATATGCTGAAGGATGCATTTCCCGGGCGCCTAATCTCCCGTTTTGGCGATTTGCACTGGCCAGCAAGATCGCCTGATTGGAAGTTTACTTTTGCGCCACCTTGTATCTATACATATATAAAATGTTTAGCAATGCTTTTTATACATATGTAAGAATGTATGTATGTATCAATCAACGAAAACGTTTTTATGTCACTTGTATTTCTCGACAAAATTATAATAAGAATGTCTATGAATAGAATTTACTACAAAGAAAGATTTGAATATATAGTTTTACAAATAATGTTTATGTCATTGCTCTAGACTGACAAATATTGTGTTATTTAAGGGTTTCTATAGATTGCACAATGAAATGTGATAGCAGTATGAGCAACTTTAATTAATTTGCTAAGTATAGATACCTACTTGACAATTTGAAATAAGAATTGTACGCCTACGTTCTATATTCGTACTACGAAGTGAAACTGAAATTATTTTCATTGCCACATAAAAAATTCCATGGCGTTCTAGAAAACGAGTGAAACTTTTATTCTACGATGAACCAAACTGAAAATTATCAGCCATGTCACAGAATTTAATTCCGTTCGGAAGTTATTTTAATTCCGTTTTTGGCTTCTATAGACAAAGCAAAACGAAAATTTTTTTCGGAATGATACCACTTTTAATTTGCTTTGTGGAATTGTAATTTTAAGCATTTCTAGGTTTCATACGGAAAAAATTGTTCGTTTTACTTTTTTCTTAAAAGTAAAATACAGAATCAATTCCACTTCCGAACGGAATTAAATTCTGTGACATGGCTGTATATTTTACTTTTCAAATCATTTTCACTAAAATTAAAACAAAAAACGTAATGAAAATTTCACTTCCACTTCATTTTACAAATGTAGAACCCAGGTGATAATTTGTATCTGCGCCTGTATTGAAATGTTTTATATTAAAGTTAGAAAGTGGTCTTTAAGTAAAGAATTTCATATATTTTCGAAATAAAATAAAAAAAGAGAAATGTGTATATAGAAAGAACGTCGTGCACAAAAGGCTTAAAAATCCAACATTGTTGGGTTCAATGATTGCAAAAAGGCTAAAGCTACCAAAAAGCAATGTAAATAATAATATACAACGGCACTAGTAAACCTTAAGCAAAAAACTAACGAAAATGCTATAAAACCAAACTAGTGAAACCCGGTACTCTCCCGGCAATGACTAAACAATTCTTAACTGAGCTTTAATTTAAACCTTTAATTTACTTTTCTGAACTTCAATTTAGCTTTTAGTTTTTGGTGTCCTGATTTCAATTTGTATTGTCCTAATAATAGCAATATTATTTGTGTCTCAATTTCAATATTAAAACTTTACAAAACTATTCATATATTAGCAGCCATCTCACAGAGTTTAATTCCGGAAGTGGACTTAATTCCGTATTTTGCTTCTATAGAAAACTTTTTTTATACAGATGGGTGCCGCTGTCGTTTGTTACCAGTCGATCAAAAACGCATAAGAATGAAAAGTTCTCAAGCTTGTTTGGATCGTTTTAAGCAAAAGCGTCGTTTCATAACTGTTGATGAGATATGGATCAATCACTATAATTTAGAGACAAAAGAACAATCCAAGCAATGGACTGAAGGTGGAGGAAGTGCCCCAAAGAAGGCAAAAACAATTCAATCGGTTATGGCAACGGTTTTTTTTTTGGGACTTCAAAGGTATTTTATTGATTGACTGTTTGCAAAGATTTTTGACATTTTGGTTCAATTAAGTGTAAAAATTCGAGAAAAACGTCCTGACTGACAACATAAAAAATATGTTTTCATCAAGACAACGCACTCTTGTGCGCTGAGTGTTTTAACAATGGCTAAAATCACCGAATTAAAGTAAAAGTTGCTTGATCACCCATCTTATTCTCCTGATTTAGCTCCCAGTGACTTTTACCTGTTCCCAAATCTAAGAAAATCCCTAGCTAGCAAGTGTTTTACCTCAAATGAAGTTACAATTACAGTTGTAAAGCACTATTTTGAAGACCTTGAGAAAAAGTATTTCAATCAAGGGATGGAATTGTTAGATAAGCATTAGACTAAATGTATTAAAGTTTCAGGAGATTATATTGAAAAATAGAAATGTTTATGAAAAACTAACTATTCCCTTTCTGTGCCAGGCTAAGACATTTTCGAACCGCCCTCGTAAGTTTGCTTATTTTTCTTTTCTTTTATCAATTTACTTAGAAACATATTGTAGTTCCTTTTACAGTTTTAAGGACCTTGTACAATATACTCGTATGCATAAAACGTTTTTTCCAGACACAGTTTAAAAATTGTTTGTGTATAAATCTCGGTTATTGTATGTCATTCGTGGTATGATATTTTTTTTTTCTTTCTTTGTTAAAGGGAAGTAACACTCAGGCAATTTATGCCTATATATAATTGCGATACTTCCTTTGGAAAAGGGATAGGTTAAAGAAGTAAAGGTGGTGAAAGAAGAAATCTTTTTTAATCACAACTCTGCAATTGCGCATTATGTTTGTTTTTAGTGTAGTTTTGCAGCGCCTCTTGTGGTGAGTAGGTGCATTAATGTGAAAGCTTGATTGTATAGCCTTTATTTAATTATTTTACTTCGGTGGCGTTTCAATGCTATACCACCGAAGGAAGACGCTGTGATAAATATTAGTTATGATAGGATAGAAAACTAATAATTATCTGAAACTGATGTTGTTTAAGTGGCAGCGGCTGGGAATCGAACACGGGCTACAAATACCAACTTATTGACCAATTAAGCTACAGCACCCTCATATTCATTTTTATACTTCCATAAAGGAAATCGACCCAAAGTTTGACAATTTCTATACAAATTGCACATTTAAAACATATTTATGTTTAATTTTATTGCAACCCCAAAATGTGTAAGATAATTATGACAGTTAAAGTGATTTCCAGGTTACTGACCAATATACACAAAATTGTTAGATATAGTTTGGTCTTTTTATACAAATTATTTATGACGAATTTTGTTTGAATAGATACCAATGTTAATCAGGTATTTATGAACGATTATGTCATATTTCAAGATAATAATAATAATGAACCGATTTTACGCAATTTTAATATCAATCCTATTTAATGGAGAGTCATCTAGCATGACGTACGAACATGAATGAATCGAAAGTGATGTTGGGTCGATCGGTGTACTTTAAGGTGGGTGTTTGAATAAATGTTTTAAGTATTTGCATAAATCCTGATTATGGTAGTGTAGGGTATAAAAAGTTTTTTTTTTAAGAAACGTGTAAGCTAATGAACGTAGTAGACCCAAAATATTTTGGGAAACATTAGAAACTCAACCTAAGTTCATTTTTAATTTTTTTTTTTTTTGTAATTCTGTCTAATGTAAATACATACATATACGTATGTATACTATACATTGTATAGGTATGTACGTACGTGTTTAAAAAATAAAAAAGCTTGTTATTGTTTGCATAATTCTATTGTGACATTTTGTACGCAGTTGTTAGACTGTTGCCTGTGTTTGCGTTACTAAATCCTTTTCTAAATAGACAGACAAGTTATTGCACTCAATGTTTAATTGTGCTTAAAGCATTTCCGGCTGCAGTTCTGTTAGATGTTTTTTTCCTTTTTTACTTTTTGTTTTCCTAAAAGACTATTTTTTGATTATCAACACATGTACTTTCGTAGTAAAAAATACTATGTACATATATGTACTTTAATACAAGTGGGTTTGTGGGTACAATTCGGTATAAATACGGATTTTTTTTTTCTTTACGATAACTCAAAAAATTAAAGATTATTGCTGTAAGTTTTTTCCCCCTAGTTTTTGGGGGAAAAAAATATGAAAGAGTTTGTGCTGAACTATATAAATAGTTGAATGTTGCTGTTGTCGTTTTATGATGTTATTGTTTTTATGGCTTTCTGTTATCTAAAGGTACAACAACCTCAAATTTATCAACATTTTTGTAACCCACTTTTTAATCTCTTTTTATGGGTATTAAAAAAAGTTGTCATTATTTTCCTGCACACACATACATCGTAAATTTCAAACATTGCTTCAAATCACATACATACATATGTACATACAACAAATACGAATAAGGAAACATAGACCCACTAATATGCGAGGGATATTAGACTTCTAAAAGCAATAAACTTTATTTTTATGAATGAGATATGAATATATTCCTGTTAGGAAATTAACTATTTTATTGAATTAAAAAAACTGTATTCTATAATTTTCCCGCTTTCAATCAAAATTTATTTGCCTAATTTGTCGTCAACAAAGTTTCCAATTCACATAATTCTCTAGGGACTAAAATTTCTCATAACGACCCACTGATCTGCCAGGCAATCAAATCCTCTATATGTAGACAGTGTAATTTCGTATATGTGAGTATTTAAATATAAAACTCAAATGCGTTCATTTCTATAGAAAACATTTCGCCATAAAAGTTTAACTTTATATTTCCATTCGTGCATGTAGATGACATTAAGATGTCACGCGACAAAATGGCGTCATATGTGGCATAAACTTATATATATGTATGTATATATTGTTGTTATTGTTGTTGTTGTTATAGTTTTTGTTGCTTTTTTCGCTCCCTCCAAATTATGACCATGTTTATTTTACGTTATCTGGATGCATGTGTGTTTGAATGTAATAATGTATTATTTGTGTGCATTCTAAATTTGAAAATGTGTTAAGAGAAGCTTAAAATTGTAAATTTAAATCCATCTACATGGATACATGAATGAATTCCTTTACTTGTACGTGTTTGTACATATACGTACATATATCCCGCTAGTTCAACATGTGACAAATGCACCAGCATGTACCGGTAGTATTTACAATAAATCTACCATACGATTGACATTGATCAATGGTCTTGTCCATTTACAATTTACATATTTCTTGGTTGCACTTGATGTTATTTTGTGTGTGTTATTTTTAGAATTAGATACTTAATTGAATCTGAGTTATCTATTGTTGAGACGATTTCCATGTTACTGTACCTATGCGGAGATATTTTGATTTGCTATATGACGTGCAAGTTTAACATGTGGCTGTCTTAAAAGGACACAATTGGCTTCATTGACATTAATTCAAAACAGTCTCCAAATAGCGCTAATGGGAATAGTGATATCGCACAACTGAACTATTCACATGGGTCGTGATATTTCACTGTTCTCGAAGCGCCAATTGTTATTCAGAGACTGTTTAATTCATTCATTATATTTTTAAATTAATGTCAAGAAGGTCATTTCATACTATTCATTCCAACTGTAAATCCATGTAAATACAAATCAGCTTAATTGTAATTGTGTTAAATTTCATTAAGTCTTTCACAAGCTACCGAATTATATCCAAAATTAAATGTTTATAAACCAATGTGATACGCCACGTGAACTGCAGAGATACATATGTATGTATATATATACTCGTATATATAAAATGTGTGCATTTATTTAGTCTAAAAACTGAAGTTTTGTTTTATGGTAAACGGGAGTAATGCATTAGTTAATATAACGCGAAAATATGCAAATTTAACTAAAAATCTGATATATGTACGTACATACATATCTACATACATACATATGTACACCGAGTAGTATATTTATTTTTAGTATATTTTTGGAAATTAAAGAATGTGAACATATATTGAATCTGCAGAAATTATAAATGTATGTATATAAAACGGGGTTTTCAACAAGAAATTTTTTTTCCAACTATATTATATTGCGATAACATAAAAGTTTTGACATGTTATTTGTTAACATATTATTAGTAAGAGCTAGGACAATTTGTACAATTAGAGTATTCAAAACCAAAAAACCCGCTCGGTTTTAAATATTTTATTGTATATTTTCAGGCCGGTTTTTTGTATCGGTTATACGGATTTTATAATTATGAATTACTTTTCAACTTTTGGTAACAAAAAATAACAATTTTCTAACATTGTATGTACATATTTCACAGAAGACCACTTTCTTTTAGATTTTTCTTATATATATTAATAATTTTCATGGACTATATCGTTAATATTTGGTATGAATTTGACTTATAGAGGACTGTAAAAACGTGTATTTTGAACTATATCGCTAAATGGACTATAAACGACGTGACTATAAGCGAAAAGTACACATATTTCACAGAAGACCACTTTCTTTTAACTTTTTCTTAAAGCTTTGTTTATACGATTACAAATATGCAAAAAACATCTCCTGTTTAAAAAATAAAATCTTAAAGGCTTTTGCTTTAACACAATTTGCACCTAGCAATTCTTTAAGCTAAGCTGATCGAAGTGAATGGAAGATAAGACGAGACACACTTGATTGTACTTGCAATTCGTTTTATTCTCGTATACGTATTACATATGTGTGTATACTCTCAAATAAAAATAACAGCGATTTAAGCAATAAGAATTGTGCTGTGTAAACACCGAAGAAATTTCAAAAAAGAAATTGTATCAATATTTTCAATAAAAATTGCTTCATGTAAATTGGGACTTAAAACAAGGCGAATTTATATTAATTCGCATGTTTTAGAAAACCAAAACTAAACACCGCTAAATACAACAACAGCAATGGAACTGTTGAATACACAATAGCGCAATTCACAATCTTGTGCTAATGGTATTGCATCATTGCATTTGTAAAAAGGTTTAGCATATTTTCGCTTTACACTAACAAAATACACAGCAAGAGCAAAAATATGAAGGATTTAATTTTTATTGATATTTTCATAAAAACCATAAATTTTTAATATGAATAAAAAGTGATCACAGATTAAGCTTATTTTCTCTAAAAACTCAGCATTTACAAAGTTATAAAGGCTTTTAGTTTCATTGACGTTTTCATACCAAATATTGATTTTTAATATGATATCTCGATACCTTTTAATTGTCAAATAAAAGCGTCAAGAAGTTTAAAGCAAATATAACGAGCCTTTATTTATTCAAATGTACACAAAAATAATTTTAACAAGAAAGAAAGTATAGTCGGTCAAGCCCGACTATATAATACCCTACACCCAGTATATGTATAAAACAGTTTTTCAGAAATGTGCGCTAATGGGAGATATGACCTATTATGGACCGATCATCCAAAAATTTAGTGTCATGATTTCTGTGAATATAAATATTGTGTACGTCAAACTTTATCTCGATATAAATACTTTTAAAAGATTTACGGAGGTTAAAGTTGATTACAAGGGTCTTATATGGGAATTTCGACTAATTACGGACTGACCATTATAAAATTAGGTGTCATCATTTCTGTACATTATTTGTGTCGAATTTTATTTGATTACCATCATTCTTAAGAAATTTATGATCATTAAAGTGATTTTCGGGAGTGGGCCATTTATGGGAGCTACGACTAATTATGGATAGATCACAATAAAATTGTACCGAATTGTTTGTATATATATGAGATATATTTGTGTTAAATATTATTTGGATACCGACATTTTTTAGTGAATTATGCTCTTTATAGTGATTTTCGGAAGTGGGCCTTATATGGGAGCTACGACTAATTATGGACCGATTACCATAAACTTCCACCATATTATATGTATATACACAAAATATATTTGTGTTCAATTTTATTCGGATAGCAACATTTTTAAAAGAGTTATGATCTTTTAAGTGATTTTTAGAAGTGGGCCTTATATGGGAGCTTCAACTAATTATGGACCGATCGTCATAAAATTCTACTGTCTTATATGTATATGTACGAGATATATCTGTGTTCAATATTATTGGGATACCAACATTTCTAAGATAGTTATGCTCTTTTAAGTGATTTTCGGAAGTGGGCCTTATATGGGAGCTACGACTAATTATGGACCGATTACCATAAACTTCCACCATATTATATGTATATACACAAAATATATTTGTGTTCAATTTTATTCGGATAGCAACATTTTTAAAAGAGTTATGATCTTTTAAGTGATTTTTAGAAGTGGGCCTTATATGGGAGCTACAACTAATTATGGACCGATCGTCATAAAATTCTACTGTCTTATAAGTATGTACGAGATATATCTGTGTTCAATATTATTGGGATACCAACATTTCTAAGATAGTTATGCTCTTTTAAGTGATTTTCGGAAGTGGGCATTATATGGGAGCTACGACTAATTATGGACCGATCTTCACGAAATTTGTAGATGTGCTTAAGCTACATTTACTACTCATCTGTGCTAAATTTTGTTTGCATACTTGCATAATTCAAAGATTTATGACCCCAATTTCGGGAGGACATTTGTATGGGGGCTAGGTGAAATAATGGACCGATTTCCTCCAGTTTCAATCCCATCCATCCTTGGGCCGAAAAAATATCAGGTACGAAATTTTATCGACAAATCTTCAAAATTGCGACCTGTACTCTGCGCACAAGCTTTACATGGACAGCCAGCCACCCAGACGGACGGACGGACGGACGGATAAATAAAGTGATTCTAAGCCGATCAGTATACTTTAAGGTGGGTGTTGGACCAATATTTATGGGCGTTACAAACATCAGCACAAATCCAATATACCCTCCCCGCTATTGTGGTGTAGGGTATAATAATAAGTGAACACTATAAAATTACAGTTTAAGAACACTTTGATGTTTACTCAACGACACAAAATATAAAGAGATGTCACGAGACGGAAGATAATCAAGTTTTATATATATCTCTTTCTTTCAGTACTGTCTTTTGTTTATATTTTTGTAAAAAGAAGTAAATATTTTTTCTATAAAAACTTCTTTAGAATTCTTAATTTGGCTTTTTGAAACGTCAAAATTGTATACTTGCCACGATTGCAATGGTGGCAAATAATGTGTCGTGGTGTAGTGGGTCATACGCATCTTGAATATGATACTGTACACGCGCAAATAAAAAAGAAAAAATTCCTTCGGATCTATTAAATATTTACACGATTGGGCAAAATTAATAATAACTATATCGTCCATGAATTAAGAAAATAGGATTTACTCAATTTTTTTGCACTACTAAAGGACAAATATACATGGAGGTCACATAGCATTTCAGGTATAATTTTAAATAATATTTAATAATTTATAATAATATTTTTTTAAATAACCTATTTCTACTTTTTTATTAGTTCCATTTTAACAAAAAAAAACTGGCCTTGAGATAAGCGCAAAATATGAATCACGTTTTTTTGTTTAAAACCATTTTAACAAAATAACTTGTGTTATGTAAGTTAATTTTTTAATCTTAATTTTTCTGAAAATCTGTTGGCATTAGAATAAAATTATGAAATCTTCACTTCAATTTAGTATTTAAATTTAACACTTAGGTGTTCACTAAATATTTCAAAATCAAAGATGTTAGATATTTCAACAGATTTTTTGTTCTCCTATAAAATTGCAGTTTTTGAAAGAGGTTGTTTTGTCAAAAGTTCACAGATATTGAATAAATACCAATTTCATACTAAATAAATTTTACAATAATTTTTCTTTTTAGCAACTAAAAAACCTACATTCTTATCAAGAAAAAATTAAAGTAGACTTCAAATGTACTTTAAGAAAATTTTGTATGCAAATTTTGTCTAAAAGCACTTTTCAAACCTACTTGATTTTTTATGAATACGGCAGCTAATTTATAAAGTTGTCCACCTATTCTATATTTTATTTTTATTTTGAGAGAAATTCTAATATATGTACATATATTAACACAATTTGTAACAAGAAGAACTTAATAAAAAGAATATTTGCTTTGAAAGATAATTATTTTACGAAATACTACAGATTTTTCTATTATATCTTGTAAATACATGAAAATAAACATTATTACTTCAAATGAGTATAAGTTATTATCAATATTTTAATAACACTTAAAAATTTGCATTAAAAAGAGAAGCACGCGCAACAATGGACTTATTGAGAGGCGAGTGCGGTGAACATTTTATTTCACGTTCGGGACCGGTCAATTGGCCGCCTAGATTTAACGATTTAACGCCTTTAGACTATTTTTTGTTGGGCTATGTTGAAGCTCATGTCTATATAGACAAGCCCGCTTCAATTGACGCATTAGAAGACAACATTGAAGCATTAATTCGTGAGACACCGGCCGAAATGTTGGAAATTGGACTAAGCGAATGGACCATTTAAGGCGCAATCAAGGTCAACATTTGCATGAAATAATCTACAAACATTAAATTATATGGACCGTACTATCGATTCAAATAAAGATTTCATGCATTTTTCTGAATTTTATGTGTTTTTTTTTTAAATTTCCTATAGCTTTTAAAAAAATCACCCTTTACCTACATGTAATACATATATGTACATATTATGTATACATATATATAAAAATTTTAATTGCATAAAAAACTTACCTTAAATACAAATTAAATTAACTTATTACATATCTTTAAATTAAACGCCCGAACCGATTTCCGTTTTATTTACACTATTTATAAAATTGACAACTCTACCACGCACAAATATCAAAAACATAACTTCATCTCCTATGTGAAGTTTACTTTTTCTTGCTCCGCTCTGCTTTTATTATTTTAATTTTGCTCTTATTTGCTCTTTATATTTTTACTAGCAATAAACAAAACAACAACACACAGCATTGAGCCACATCAATTTTAGATACACACAAAATCATGCGCAAAGGGCTTTTGTATAGAAAAACAACAATAACAATTGAATACAACAGTTAAATACAACCACAACAACAATTGAATTACATATTGCAAACACAATGATTTATTTGTGTGATTTATTTGGCTATTCTTTCACTGATTTATTTGAATAAAATCTTGATTTTAACACTGATTCTTATAAAAGTTAATAACTTTATTATTCAGTTACATTAAGACGTTTATTATTTGTTTAATTTTGTAAAATTTACTACACTTTAACTATATATAAAAGGCATTAAAAGACGAAGCGAAATTAAGAACAACAGTTTTAAGTGGCGTACGCGTAGAAACTAGGGATTTGTTTGGCTACTAGAGCAGAGTTGCCAGTAATATGTATTGGCGTTTATTAGGCGGAAGGTGTTTATTAATGAAGTTATTTGCGTTTTTGGTAGTAAAAGGATTTAGTTAAATAGGATTTTAAATTAATTGCTAATGCACACTGGTAATTATTTAAAAATAATTCAATTATTTATTTATTAACAGTATTTTGAAATCATTTGGATAGACATAATAACACTTTTTGGAATATAAGTATAACAGATGGACAGCCAAAAGTTCTAAATAAGATTAAATTGTAGTTTATGAGCACCATTCCGAATCGTTATTTTTACTAAAGGTTATGCTTAACATAATGTTAAGCCTCAGTTAGCCGACTGTAACGGAATGTTATGTAATGACGTAAAAATGTAATGAAATTCTATTTCTTACAGTTTCATACATTACGGTGTTGCTTTACTTTACATCTCCATAACAATTTGCATTACTTTACGCATAACAATATCCATCAGCTGTTTCTTACTGTTGCAGTTACATTTCATTACAGTCGGCTAAAGGCAGAATTAGTCTTTACATTCTGTTCCGTTCCGAATCAGCTGACTTGATTCTGTTAAATAGAACATGTGTAGAAGTCGTTAGTTGTTTTGTTACTTTTCGTGCTGTTGTGGACGAACCTGTTGAAAACAAAAATTGCTAAGTAATTCTAAGTGACAGCACAAAACAGCTGACATCTGCATAATCAAAAATTTTTGGTTTATTACAAAAATTTTCAATTTCTATGAATTTAATTAAGTTTTTGTATAAAAGTTATAAAAATATAAAAAATAAACGATGGATGACGAAAAACTCATTACTTTAGTCGAAAGTAATGACATATTGTACAATAAAAAAAACTTTGATTTGTATTTTTTGATTTATTTTCGCGGTGTGTTGTCTGTTTACCTAAACAGCTGATACGTTTATACGGAAAAACTAACTACAAAAATTTAACAAGAGAACGACACGGAACAGAAAATCAACAGAAAGTAAAGACTAATGAAGCCTTAACTGAGGCTTTATAGTTTGCTTTTATGACCGACCCATAGTTCCTGAGATATGGGCATACAAATTTCGAATATTTAATATGTTGTACTTTTGTAATTTTTTATTCACTTTGGTCAATATACATACATACATACATATTCTTCATTTGATAGATTTTTAAAACAAATAAACATAATACATATGTATGTATATAATTCTTAAATTTTTAAATTCATTAGGTTCAAAGTTAAAAATATTTTTTTTTTTTTAATTTCAGTTTACTCAAAATATGACAGATTAAATAATATATATTAATGTATTAAATATTAATAATATTATTGTCAAGACTTTAAGCCTTTCGTTTTTTTAAAGAGAACCCAGCATACCATTCTAGGAGCGCTTCGAAAAAGGAGTCAGAATAGAGTCCAACAAAAGATCATTTTCTGAGCGCTCCAAAAAAAAGGAGTCAGAAAAGAGTCCAACAGAAGAGCATTTTCGGAGCGAAAGAAAAATTTGCTTGTTACTGTCCTGAGTCGGCACGCAGTATGACTCATAAATTCCACTTAATTATGTGTGTACCAAAGCGTTGTTGTCCTATTATTTGTGCTTTGAACAAAAAAAAACATAGCTGTAACACACAAGAATGATAAAAACAAGATTACGCAGAGCCCAAAAAAAACCTCATAAAACCCTCTTTTCTGACATTGTCTAAGAGTCTTTTATGAGGGTTTTTTTTGGCTCTTAAAGAGCTCGAGTTTTTCGAATAAGTTTTCGTATATAATACGTACACAGCACTCGCATGCAATTACTTGCATGTGTAAAGGCAGGGTTAATTATTTTACTTTGGTGGCGTTTGAATGCTATACCACCGAAGGAGGGCGCTGTAATAAATAAATGTTAGTTATGATGGACAAACATAAACAACACAGCTGGTTTGTTTTGAAATAAAATTGTTTGAAAAATATATTGTAAAGAAAAATTAAAGAAAATGGATAATGAACATAGAAAAGTAAGTATTTTTCGATTTTTAATACATTTATTGCAGTTAGATTTGCAAAAAGAAGCAATTCTTAAAATTTATACACGTTAAAAGTCAGCTGTTGGTTACATTTATAGGTTATGTCATACGGAAAAATATAAGCAGGTGTGATAGCAAAAATTATGAATCGTATGTAAAATGGAAATTTTGACATACATACGGAATTACATATGGGTAAGAAAAGTGACGGTACAAATGTAAAATGCATCTCGTCTAATAGCACCTTTAGATATATGTACATATAAATCGTGAGTGAAAGTAAATCGCTACATGCTGCAAAAATGTAAACAAAGGTCAGTTCTGAAAGAAATATATAGATAAATATAAAATGTGATTGTCTTTCGTCTCGTGGCACCTCCGTATACTTTGTGGAATAACGTGAATATGCATAAAATGTTTGTAAATATTGTTATTGAGTTGATATTTAAACACAATAAACTTCAAATAAATAGCAATTATGGTACAATATTTTATGACGTTCGCCCCATAATAATTGATAGCACTCATGTAGAGGATCCGCAAAATAAAATAGCCGGTTATTAATTTATCGTTTCGTTACCGATATAAAAAATAACAAAAATTACTTGTTTTTGGTGTCGGGTACAATTAAAACTAAAGTTTTTAATGCTCATTTTAGCAAAATATACCGATTTGGTATTTTCGATCAGAAAAAAAATTGTGAAAATATTTTCAATTATCTTTAACTTTGATAATGATGAAAAGGTAACTATTTTTTCAATATATTTCTTAAAATTTGCAAAATCCCCAAAAAAAAAAGAAAGGTTTTCTAAAATTTTCTTAAGAAAAACTGCAACTTGATTCTTGATTGATTCTTGCTCCACAAGTAGTTGCTTTAAATTTAATACCATTACTTATAAAAGTATGAACAATTTAATATTTTTAATATCTTTAACAAATAAGGCAGTACTTTAAGTTTAAAATTCATACGGTGCTAAATCCACATTAGTTTGATTCATTATCAACGAATGCAACGAGTACATGTACATAAATATAAGTATCAGTAACTGTATAAACATTTACAAGGAATTTCATGAAAGGAGAACTAAACCCAGTGTTGGCTGTTAACAATGAACAGCAAAATTTCGTACGCTAAAACGATGTGGTTTAAATGGCTACATTAAACACTTTAAGAAAAAATTTTGTTCAAATATTCAATTGTTCAATTCCCAAAGCGATGTTGTAGGAGTTGTACATTGTCTAAATTTACAATAGTTGTACAAAGTTTGTTTGTAGTTTGTATATTGTTATTTTGTGCAACACCTACGATATTTTTACACATGTTTTTTAGTGGTGTAAGAAAGTTAAAGTGTTGCCAAAAATTAAAATATCTCAACATAAAAATTACTGAATTTAGTTTAAAAAAATAACCAAACGGTAACACTAAAACCATAAACTGATTGACAAATGCGGAAAATATTACGGTGTTTTTTAATTTTGGAAAATATTCACATTTGTATTTTGTATATTTGTTATACCCTACACCACCATAGTGGGGAGGGTATATTGGATTTGTGCATATGTTTGTAACGCCCAGAAATATTGGTCCAACATCCACCTTAAATTATACCTATCGACTCAGAATCACTTTCTGAGTCCGTCCGTCTGGCTGGCTGGCTGTCCATATAAAGCTTGTGCGCAGAGTACAGGTCGCAATTTTGAAGATATTTTGATAAAATTGGTAAGTGATACTTTTTCGGCCCAAGAACGGATGGGATTGAAACTGGTGGAAATCGATCCATTATTTCACCTGGCCCCCATACAAAAGTCCTCCTGAAATTGGGGTTTACCGCTCATAAATGTTTGAATTATGCAAGGACCCAAACAAATTTCATCACAAATGAGTGGTCAAGGAAGGCAAGTCACATCTACAAATTTTGTGCAGATCGGTCCATAATTAGTCGTAGCTTCCATATAAGGCCCACTATCGAAAATCACTTAAAAGACCATAACTTTTTTAAAAATGTTGTTATCCAAATAATATTTAATACAAATATATCTGATACGTATACAAATAATACGGTACAATTTTATTGTGATCGGTCCATAATTAGTTGTAGCTCCCATATAAGGCCCACTTCCGAAAATCACTTTAAAGAGCATAACTCTCTCAAAAATGTTGGTATCCAAATAATATTGAACGCAAATATATCTGACACGTGTACAAATAATACGGTAGCTCCCATAAATGGCCCACTTCCGAAAATCACTTTATCAAATAAAATTCGACACAAATAATATACAGAAGTGATGATACCTAATTTTATAATGGTCGGTTCGAAATTAGTCGAAACTTCCATATAAGACCCTCCCCGTAATCAACTTTAACCTCCATAAATCTTTTAAAAGTATTTATATCGAGATAAAGTTTAACATACACAATATTTATATTCACAGAAATCATGACACTAAATTTTTGGATGATCGGTCCATAATATGTCATATCTTCCATATACCGAACATTTCTGAAAAACTGTTTTATACATATACTGGGTGTAGGGTATTATATGGTCGGGCTTGACTGACTATACTTTCTTACTTGTTTTTAAAATATTTTTCTCTTGTCATTTTGAAGGTTTGACAACATAAAAATACGACTTTGCTTAAAACTGTGTTTACAATCAGATAGTTGTATCATACAATATACAACATACAACGTCACTTGTGAATTAAAAAAATGTATTTACAAACATCAATATAAACAATCGCATGTAAGACACCTAACAGAAATAGTTTGAACGTCTCCAAAGTTTGAATATGTATATACAAAGGAAATCATTTATGGGCTTGATTCCAAAAACCAAAAACTTATAAATACATAAATAAATAAATATACATATACCCGAATATATGTAGGTACATCTACTGATTCTGATATTACACATGTATACAAATTTACAGATTTGTCTGGCACTGCTGAAAAGTTATTAAAAACACATTCAAAAATACATAATTTACCAAATTATTTCTGGCAGTGTACACATGTACACTGTATCACATGTACTTAATATATCTCTTTAACAGTATTTAAGAATTTAGCAACTAATGAATGCAAACATCATAAAGGAGGTTTCTAAAAATGTACCTTTTTAGTGTTTTTATTCACCAAAAATTTTCCTGCGTTTGTTTGTTTAACAAGCACTGCAGTGCGTTCTACTCGTATCTCGATTTCAAAAGAAAATTTTTGTAAAATACTTTTTGTACTTGTGTATCTGAGGTATAAAAACAAAGCAAACCTACAAATGCAATAATACAATTAGATTAAACATTGTGATAGTGACACAGAGATATACTTTCATACAAACATACATACATACATATGTATGTATCCTATGCCAATGAAAAATTTACTCCGCTCAAACACAATTTAAGTTTTTCTATTACTATTTGTAATTTTGAATTACAAACACTTTTGTTTCAGTATAATTTTTTGGGGAGCGACCTTATTTGTTTAATTTGATACACATAGTAAAAGTTTAATGTCTGATCAAAGAGACCTTGAAATTAATTGAAAGTGTGATGAATGTCATTAATTTCTTAAATAAATTATAACATTTCCACACTTCGCTAATCTAATAAAATAAAAAATCCAAAAGCAGCAATTTAACCACCATCTAACATGAACTTCCATAAAAATTATTACATTTATGGTGGTCGCACTTTTGTATACCCTGCACCCTGTATATGTAAATAAATTGATACTCGTCTTAAGGTTAAGATTTTACCAAGGCAAATCAAAATTTAATTACTTCTATACAGCATAATTTATTAAAATATATTAAAAAAAACAAATGTTTATCAACAAATTATAAATGACTTACGATTATTCAATAACTTATTGCTTAATGACTACTACATACCGCCTCCATTATTTAGAAATGGTTGATTAACAACTTATTTAAATAATGAGTTATCCGATATGCCAAATAAGATTTTAAACTTTAATCTATCTCATAATGCCTTATTTCTAATAATACAATTTTCGAACAGATTTAATCATCATCCGTCACAAATGGTTTAAGGAATTTAGTATACCCTTCTCCATCTACAATGTGGATGACAGCACCCTCATAAAAAACAGTATGTTTGTATGTTTATGATCTTTATATTGTCTTTGTAATGAACTAGTACTAGCTAGTATCACAATCATTGTCATCATCAGCATTATCTTTACCCCAATCATTTCCACTGTTTATTCAGTAATTTAAAAGCAGGTATTTAATATAATGAAATCATAAGTTCACAAGTGATTTTAAATCTGGATCAGAATAAGTTTAGGCATTTTCAGTTTATCATGACAAATAGGGATTTAAATAAGTAATTTGCACTTTCGCTTAAAAATAAGGTTTTAAATAACTTATTACTATTAAATCTATCACCAATGGTCAAAGATATTAATAATTAGTAAGAATTAGAATAGCCACTTGAACAATGATCGTTCGAAAAAGGCAAATATTTCGCTTGAAGAATTTCAAAATGACCATTTTCTAATAATAATAAAACGAAAAAATATTGGTATGTTCATCTGTCGTTTCTGTTTAAAAATGTTCATAATTATATCTACCCTACACCGCCATAGTGGGGAGGGTATATTGGTTTTGTGCTGATGTTTATAATGCCCCTAAAGAGTAGTCCAACACCTACCTTAAACCAGACCGATCGACTCAGAATCACTTCCAGATTAAATCCCATAAAATTTGGTACATCTTATTTTTTCGGTCCGCGAACAGCCTCTATAAAATGTCCTCCCGATATAGGAGTTTATTGGTCATTAAATTTTGATTTATGCACATATTCAAACAAATTTCGCTAAAAATAAGTTGTAAATGAAGATATACTACATATTTTGAAATATCATGACACCTAATTTTATAGCGATAGGTCCATAATTATTCATAAAAGATCCCACTCGAAAATCACTTTAACATCTAACAGTGTTTATATCGAAATAAATTTTAACACAAAGAATATTTATATGCACAGAAGTCATGCCACTACATTTTTGGATGATCGGGCCATAATAGGTCATAGCTCCTATATAGATCCCATGTCTGAAAATCTGTTTTTACACATATACTGGGTGTAGGGTATTACATGGTCGGGCTTAACCGACTATACACTCTTACTTGTTATACCCACAACCAGAACTAAAAATTAGTAAGTATCTCGAAATATTGGTCGTAGAAGTCTATCTATTCTGCCATTTCAGTCCGTCTTTTGTTTGAACAATAGAGCTGCAAAAAAACAAAGAACAAAGGGAAATTAAATTTTTACCAAACATTCTTTGTTCCACCGAAATGTTTGTAATTGAAAATAGACAAAATCGGTCCAGTAGGATTCGAGTTAATAGACCAAAATGTTAGACAACCTCGATACTTTTAGATATATTTGATCATAGAATTTTGGAAACTTTTTTTTTATTATAGAAGTACACGTCCTATTGAAAATGTTAAGAATCTGTCTACGAATTTTCATATTCCCCATACAAATATCTTCCCAAAATATGGAGATATGGTACATACCAAATTCACACTTAGTTTTTTTTTTCCTTAAAACGCTTATAATTGCAGGTTTTTTTAATACATTGTTACAAGCCTATTACTTTGCAAGTAACCTATAAGTTCAAGTCTTTTTTTAACAAAAATTTACATATTTTCATCTTAAAATTTTAAAATAACTAGTCACTTTAAAAAAAAATTAAAAATCAAGTTGAATCATGATTTTTTTGTTAATAATCGAAGAGATGATTTTCGCAAAAGTCCATCTTGAGAAACAAAAGAACATCGCATTTTCAGCGATTTTTTTATACATATGTATATGGTGTGTGACGCTCAAGATAGAAATCATAGAAAACCTAAAAAAAAATCCAAAAATATTGATTTTTTTGAGAGCCTAAAAGTACCGCCGGTTCTTCATCAATTTCTACATAAATTGGCCACTCTTACAGGTGAATTGAAAAAACTTTAAAAATAACAAAAAAAAAAAAACTTGTGTACGTTTTTTTTTAAATTGACCCATATACCTGTTTACTTTCCTTTGATGCGAAAAATCTGGTAGATTCCGTTAGATTATTTTTTATGTTCCTTATTTTTCTAGTTTTTGTTAATGAGTTATATTTTGTTTCAGTTACTTATGAATTTTTTGTTTTAAATTGATATTGAAGCTCACAGTATATACCCTCATTGTCCTACATTCATGAGAGAAATTTAAATACCAACCGAACTCGGTAGCATTTTGGTATGTTAATATGCCGATTTCGCATAATAAATAACTACACCCCACATAATTCTCGATACGGGTCTAATTTATTATTTATCTTTGACTTATATTTATGTAAGTATGAATTCCTTTAAATTTATTTTTAAAGAACACACGCACACCCCACAAAAGCAAAATAAAAAGTCAAACAAAATGCACCAGACAAATTCATGGCATGATAACAAATACTATAATATAAACTAGTACTCGTTTGTCTGTATTCAAACTGTCAACATTATCATGTTATAACATGTTCATTTTATTTGTCTTATGTTTTTTATTATTTTTTTACATTACAATATTATTTCAGTCATTATTTAACCCCCAACCGACTTTGGTATGTTGAGACGTTGACCTTTTTTCCACAAGCAATTAATAATGTATTTTTAAGATACATACGACAAGTGTAATCATGATGGACCCATAAAAGCTTTCTAGCTGTTTGGTGTGAAAATTCAATAAAATTACAAATGGGATTTATGCAAATATTCTTTTTTACAGATTTTCAAACAAATTAAACAGCTAGCGATTGATAGTAGAATGTAAATAATTTTACAAAGAATGTTATACAAATTGGTATCAAGATAACATTTTTGACATTTTGTAAACATTATTATATTAAAATTAAAATAATGACAAACTATTCAAAGAAAGAAATAACTTTTCCCTCATATACATACATAGTACATACATATATAAAATTAATAATAACTACATCCCGGAATACCATTCTAGGAGCGCTCCGAAAAGGCAGTCAGAAAAGAGTCCAACAAAAGAGCATTTTCGGAGCGCTCCGAAAAAGGAGTCTGAAAAGAGTCCAATTGAAATGCATTTTCGGAGCGAAAGAAAAATTTGCTTAAAAAATTTTTTTTTTTGCATTTTTACATATATATTTTATTTAAATGAATTTCATTTTCTTTTATTTTGACTGTAAATAAAATTTATTTCATGTTTTTGAATTTCTAATTTAGTTTATCTGTAAATAAATTCCCTTTTAGTTAGTAAAATCAATTTAAAAAAAATTTTTGTATTCAAAATTGCAATGACTCTTTTCTGACATGATGTAAGAGCTCTTTCCAGAGTTGTCAACTTGGTGCGTTTCGCACCATTTTTGGTGTTTTTTTAAGTTTTGTTGCGAAAAATTTTTTAGTTGGTGTGCGGTGCGCTTTTTTGTTTAATTTTGGTGTGCTTTTTAATTTTTGGTGGCACCAAAGCAAATTCAACACAAAGGAAAAGGTGTCAGAGAAGACTCTTTTCGGACTCATATGGCTTGCTGGGATGTATGTGTTCTTTCATTATTAAAGATTAAATAAAGTGAACGTAGTTAAATACGTTAAATATGCCTTTAATCGAAAAACATTTTGAAAAGTTTATCCTGAAATAAAGAATATGTGGGTGAAGTTTAGAACGAATTAAATCTAAAAAATGGTAAATAATATTTGGTAAAACTTCACGCAGAGAAAAATATAGTTGTGCATGTTTACCACAACTATTTTTTAATATATTTAAAAAGTTTTTTTTAATATTATGCTCACTGTAATAATTTACATGATTTCTGCAACCATGGTATGGTTAAGTTACCATTCACATGATTATAGCAATCGTATATATGATTATAGCAATTATGTAATATTTATGGTGATCAGATTTCTTATGTTTGTCTCTATCATAATCATAAGCAACAAATTATGATAAACGGATTCATCATAAACATGATTGCAACAAATATATACATCAGAATCGTAACTTTACCATAATATGGTTACCGCAATCATATAATTAATTACAGTGACCATAACATTGTTGAAAACTTGTAAAAAAAAATATTGACATTGTTGTGTTAATCAAATTCTTTCAAATACTAATAACGCCACTGAAAGATGTGACAGAATTCAAACTAAATATGTTAACATTTACTGCATCATCAGAACACCAAAAGAGGAAAATTTAAAAAAGTAATAATAAAAGGAGTAACCAAGATAGAAAGGAAATTGGTTTTTATCATAATACTGTTTATGAGGGCTGAGATAGTGGCCTACATATTAGCATAATAAGAGTTCCAATAAACTATTCAAGATGGGTACTATCACACTGGAAAATGTCAAACCATTCTAAATTTTTCAGTCCGAACTAAAAGAATAAGCAACAACTGAACATGCCGGGAACTGGCTGAATTGCACAGTTGGCAGAAGCGTGTGAAGAAGATGACGAAACACTAGAACATTTCAACCTCCCTGCAAAAAACGCGAGTACTCCATTCACGCATGTATGGACTACTCCACAATTAGGGCATATAAAATTACCGGAATTTGCTTTTACCGGTAAACGGTAAATTTTTTATTTAAAAACCGGTTTATCGGTAATTTACCGGTAATTCTGTTTAATTTTAAGTTTATCAGTAACGAGTAAAATAAATGCTTAAAATTATGTAAAGAGAAATATATATTGTTATATATTAAAGTAATAAAACGTTTAATGCATTGTTCAACAAAGTTATTTAAAATAAATGTAATTCATTAATAAAACAAAATAAGAATGTTAAAATATATTAAGAGAAAATTTTAATTTTTGAATAGATCTGCGTGTGTATTAAAATATGCTCGCAATAGGCAAATGGTGTCAATTGTATTGTCATTAAGGCTGTTTCTAATTTTTGTGCAAATTAACCCTGCTGCAGAAAAAGCTCTTTCTGATTCCACACTCGTCGGCTTTACTGTCAAGAGGTGGTTGAACGCTATCGTCAGATACTTTCCACGCTTTTGTTCTTCTTCAAGGAGTGCGATTTCTTTTTTTATTACTTTTGTTAAAATCGTGGTATTGGTTACGTTGGAAATTTTATTCAATTTTATTTTATTTTGATTTTTAATGGCCAATTGTAGCCTGTCTTTCATTGTTAACTGGGTTGATTCAGGGATTTCTTCTACATCATCAGAAGACTCGTTTGAATCATTTGTCGAGTTACATTCATTTCTCATGTTCAATCGTTCTATAAGCGTCACAATAGTTTGTATCAATGAAAGTTTATGTAGTTTAAATAAATTATAATTATCCTCTAGATGAATATTTCTAAATTCTATCGGATTATGTAAGAACTGCATAACGTCCGAATAACTTGTGCGTCGCTCTTGGATGCGTAAAATTAATTGACATTTTAATTCCCGACTGAGAGCATTATTTTGTGCAGATAATTCATCAAGCATGAACTTTAGAGTGGCATCGCTTGTCAGCAATGTGCAGTCAGCTGCACCCAAAGCTTCTACAGCCAATTTTACAGGAAGCAGTGCATTTATTATCATGCTAATTAAGTTAATTTCATCTTCTGAAAACGAAATTTCAATATTTAAGTCAATCAGACTCTTTCTGGTACACGATTTTAATTGATTGAACCGTTCCACCATAGCCAGTAAGCTGTTCCATCTAGTTTTAGTATCCAAAATCAAAGGGATTTCTTTTCCAAACTCATTTTTGACGTGCCTTTGTAGAACTTCATTTTTTGTGGGTGAGCGTCGAAAGAGTTTTACTGTACGTCGAATTTTAATTAAAATTGGTACAATTGATTCGTATGAAACATCAGTTTGAATCTCCGAGTGAACTTCTAAGCTGAACCCGTCAGTCAGGTCATCTTCATCGGCATCCGTATCATCATCTGCATCCTCATACTCATTACTAGCTTGTAAATGCATTCTGTTAGTTTTATATAAAACTTCTATAACAGCTAGCTGTATTCCATGTGCTAAACATAGCTGATGATGTGTGTCTAACGTTGAACCCAACTTTTTCATCACAGCCGCACCGTCTGTGGTTATAGAAACTATATTCTTTAAATTTAGCCCGAATTCTTCCAATTTAGTTTCAACTAGCTGTATACATTTATCAGCATTCATGCACCCACGTGCCCTTGTAAGACCTAGGTTCCAAAACATGTTTCCGGCCGTATGAACATTTATGTTCATATACCTTCGATTTTTAAGCGATGTCCACTCATCAAATGTAAGGCTAAATTTAGCACCTTTCTTTATTTTATCTGAAACATTTGCACGGATTTCATTCCGAATTTTAGATCCGTACTCCATGAACATCTTTTTTATTGACATTGCAGATTTCGGCACCACATAGCCTTTAGCGGTTAAAAGACTTCTTAAGTCGAAAGACGTGGAAAATTTTGTAAATGCCAATCCGTCTCTTGCAACCATTCTGGCAATTACTGCAGAAAAGGAGTCATCAACTGTCCTTTTGAAGTAATGTTGTAGGGTATTATTAGATGAACACACACTTGAAAAATTCTCTCTTTGATGAGAAGATTCAACAGATGTGGAAGAAGTGGAAGGATCTTGTTTCATCCGTTTTAAAACATTTATTTGATGCTGACTTTTAAGGTGGGAATGTAAACCACTAGTTGAACCTCCTGCTGTTTTTAATATCTTATTGCAGTTGTTGCATGTGGCCGTATCTTTTCCATTTCGTCTATAGTAGTCCCATACCGTCTTCTTTGTTTTTTCAGTATTCATAACTTAAATGGGAAACATTTTTTATAAATAAAATATAATAACTATTTAGTACACTAAATACTTACTATATAAATATAACTGTAACAATAACTGAAAAAATAATTGAATGCAGCTTAAATGCTTCTGTATCAAATCAAACAATTTAAAACAAACCTTTACTTTCAATTAAAATTACAATTTAAAAGTATCTATGTCATATATGTAGCTGGTAACTGCAAACTAGAATTACAACCACTAGATGAAGTGTGTATACTCGGCACTCGACAACAAGGGGAATACCCATATTTTATTTCAGACTTGTGTAATTTAGTAATGGCTTAAATCAGAATAACCGTAGTACTTAAGAGCGACAACTGAGCAACAGAGCTGGACATTTATTATTACTTTATAACAAAAAATATATAAGAAGATTTAAACATTATATTATTATTATTAAATCTTTATTATATAACGATTATATAACGTTTCGTTCTTTGAACAAAATAAAGTAATATATTATTTATGCCTGAAAATTTATAATTTAATGACGATTAACTAAATGTGATTTAATTTTAACCTAATAATAAAAAAAATTTATTTCTTAAAATATAACATTTTATATATAAATTTAACTTCAATTGGAATGAAATATTTATCAACAATTACCGAAATTGCCGGTATTTTTCTCCGGTAAATTCGGTAATCAATACGACCGGTAAAACCGGAAAACCGGTTAACCGTTTACCGGTAATGTAACCCCCATCCACAATGGACCAGGAGTACTACAAACATAATCCATTTGTTTGAAAAAAACTAGTCCTTGGACAGGACCATATACTACAGCTTTGCAAACAAGGGACTAGTCCCAAAACTACTTCTTGTAACCACATCAAATGTTTTTAAATAACGATTACGGTCGTTAAAGCACGAACAATTGTCGTGTAACAAGAAGTTGTGCTTTGAAAATTAAATGGTCCATAAGTGCATTACATGGGACCATGGTGTAGTCACTACTCCACAGATTTTTGCAGGGCTGTTACTCTTTTTATCTTACCAATACCAATCCGTGCCGTTTTACTGTAATTAAATATAGATAAATTTATCTTTCACGCAGTTGAATTTCATTTTTTACAATATGTTTTTAAATTGAAATACTAATATGAAGAAATGTAAGTCAGAATTGTTTTTTATATACAAAATATAATAAAAATTGAAAGGAAGTTCTTATTTGATTGCTACCACAGATATTTGTACTACATAAAGGATATGTACAATAGGATGATCATAAAAGAAGTAATGACATAAATTAGAATTTTTTTTAACTTCAGGTATTATTTTCCAAATTTATTGTTCAATCGGAAGCACCTTTTAAATATTGGAATACACAACATCTCTAGAAATACTTTTGATTGCACTGAAATAGACATGATTTTTGTTAGAGTTTTTTCCCTGTCTCTAGGAAGGACGCAATAAAAAGTTGAAATTGGATTTATTTGTTTTAATTACCTTATATGGTGTTGGCTCAGAATAATCCACATGCGAGTACACCGAAATGATGTTTTCAAATTCCTTCGTCAGCTCTATTAAATATATTTATAGTTACTAAAAAATGCCTGGCAAGTGTTTTAAATAATAAAAATCCTTGATTTTTTTTTTTCCTTGCACATATTTCATATAAAATTTATTTGTTCATACGCAGCTGTGCAATTTGTTTGGTATATTTAAATATTTTAACACTTTGGATAAAGGAAAAAAAATAAATATGTTAATGTTATTTAAAAAATAATAGTTTAATACTCGCACATACAATGGCATACATACATACTCGTATGCTATATTTATCTTTTTATAAAATAAAATCAAACAAAATGAACAAATGGATGAGCACAATATTTAAACTGATGCATGTAAATAATATTAAATATTAAGAGTAAATTTTAATACACCCTACAAAAACCACTGAAAAAATTCAAAGCATAATGGATTTATGAACAGTTTGATATACATACATATATTTGTTATAAAAATTTCCTTGTCTATAGTCACTCTTAGAAGTTCTAAATATACTTCTAACAGAGTTTCGATCAAAAATACATATTATTCGTCTATGTTATCAAATTAAAACTAAAATTGATTTTTCTCCTATTTTTCTATAATCTTTTCTATCTTTTCTATATACATACATACTCGTAAGTTCTATATACATAAATTACACAGTGGGGCAGAATCGAATTGTTTTTAGAAATAAATCTGACATTTTTAAACCGTTGACAACTCGATATAAAACCTTATGTGGACATAGCCAAGCAATATTCGAATTAAAGTTTTGAAGATAACCCTTTCAAACACTCAGAAGCGGTCTTAAAATCGGTCACATGCATGCATGTGCTATTTATCTGTTTCTAAATAATTCAAAATTTAAAAAAAAAAAATTTGTTTAAATATCGAGCAGAATTTTTCACGAATTTAAGAAAAAAATTACAAAATAACGTTCGCTTAGCTAAGACTTAAGACACAAACTTGATTGTGGAATAAACAAACTTGATTGAGTAAAAAAAAGAGATACGATAAAAAGTTTGTGGCTTAAGTCTTATCTAGGCGAACGTTATCGTTCGACATCGTGGGCCAGGGGGATTAATATTTCTAGATGCGAAAAAAATCAATTTGAAAATTTTACTTTTTGTTTATAAAAAAAGCTTGGTTTTAGAAAATAAAATAAGTTATATTTTTTCTAAAGGTATCTTGATAGAGATCATTTTAATATGAACAAGTAAGAGTGCTATATTCGGCTCTGCCGAATCTTAAATACCCTCCACCTAAACGTAATGAGAAGTACAAAAACTACACTGGTTATAAGACTAGAATATCCTTATTCTGTGTTTTCTATTCAGTCTTAGTGCAAATTTTATTAAAAGACAATTTTACGAAATTTTATTTAATTTTGATCATTTATAATTGATGTAATTACCGATTCTTACTGTAATTTACAGAGTTTGTCTGATTTTCATAATACTCTTGAGTGTAATTTAACAATTTATAAAATTAAAAGAACATTCTTCCATATTCACAACAAGTTAAGAAACGAAGTATAAAACAGAGTATAAAAAAGGATAAGATATTAGGGGAGGCTTATTTGTTTGAATTTGATCTCAATAATATTATTTACAAAAGATTTATGGATGGCATAGTAGAAGTGGACCAATTATGGACTGATAGCTTCTAAATCCAGTATATCCACTAATGTGATTTCTATGTATTTTAGGCTTATTTTGGTTGAATTTTATCTCAATAACATTATTTACAAGAGTTGTATGGTTGTTTAATATGCTCGGAAGTGGACTTAATACGGAAGCTATTGCCAATTATTGACTGACAGCTACAAAATCCAGTAGCATAATTGTCGATTAACCGATTTTAGTATAATTTCTTGAATAAAATTATTGATCTATATAAAGGTTGGTTCGGAATCGATATTTATTAGATATTTTTGTGGGTTTATTTGTTTTTCGGAAATGGTTCTTATATGGCAGCTATGACAAATTATGGGCCAATCTTCTTAAATTTTGGAGCAGTGATTTTTATGCATATGAGAAAATTTCAGGTCGAATTTCAACATAATAACGGTATATTTAAGATATATATTGGTATTAACGTAGATTTCGGAAGTGGATCTTATGTGGGGGATATTGTCAAATATGGACCGATATTCTCAAAATCCAGCAGGTTGATTTAGGCATGTATGTAAATGATCCGTGTAAAATTTTGGATTGGTACCCTTATTTAAAAAGAGATTTATGAGTATTAAAGTGATTTTCGGAAGAGGGCTTCATATGGAGCATACAGTTGAAAATAGACCGAAATTCACAAAATATTGTGGGATGATTTTTGTATATATGTAAATGATCTGTGCAAAGTTTTGAGTCGGTACCGATATTTATACAATATATATATAGGGATAAATGTCTTTTTCAGATGTGGTCCTTGTATGGAAGCTATGACTAATTCTGGGCCGACCACCATAAAATTTAGTACAACAATTTATTTGCCTATAAGGATTATTTACGTCAAATTTAAGCCATTTAGAGTTTTATACATATTTAAGTGAATTTTGGAAGTGGACTTTATATGGGGCTATGGTCAAACATGGACCGAACTGAAAAAAACTTTCGTTTTGCGATTTCTTTTTGCATAAAACTTATTTCTGCTGAATTTTGTATTAATATTCCAATTTTATAGGCATTTATGTATAATTGAGCAATATTTCGGGAAAATTTTCGTATGGGTGCTATGAGGAATCATGGACCTATTCTTACTATTTTGCTCACACGTTCTTCTTTTCTCATACAAATAATGTATACAAAATTTCATGGTATTATCAAATATATCAAATTTTTATGGAGGTTGTCTAACATATTGGTCCATAACTCTGGTTCTACTACACCGATTTTGCTGATTTTTAATAAAAACGGTTTTTGTAAGCTATGTTGATTTTGATTTTGTTCTTTGGACTTGAGAGTGTTTTTCAGAGACAGACAGACAGACAGACTGACATGGCTCAATCGACTTAGAAGTTCGTAAGGACCAAGAATATACATACATATATACTATGTTGGGTCTAAGATGAGTATTTCTTAGTATTACACACGGAATGACAAACTCCCTCATTCACCACTTATGGTGTAGGGTATAAAAATAAGTAATCGTGTTATATACATAAATGCCACCGCAGAGTCATAATCAGGTAAGAAATTTTGTATGGGAGCTAGGGGAAGTCATGGATCGATTCTTGCCCGTTTGAACAAGACTTGTTGTTATATAAAATGCAAAATTTCATGAAATATTCGGTCCATAACTCTAGTTCATTCCCTCGTCCCTCCCTCTATGCCTTCCTTTCAAGAATTCAATAGCCGGACAGACTGTTATATAGCCAATATTTCCATCTTTTTGGTGGTGGGTATGTATAAAACAAATTTTAAAATTTTATAATTATGCCATTCTAAATTTGATATCTTCTTTATTGAAATTTCCTTTCATTATGTATTAAATACAAATTTTATTACTTATTTCTGTAAGATACTTAGAATGACGCGTTTCGAACAAACTTGTGCCAATGTACTTTCGACATATTGACTTGAATTTTTATTATTGTTCATTATTTTCTAAAGAAAATAATTTAGTTAAAATTATATTTTCTAGAGTTTTAACAAATTGCAATATGTAATAAAATCTTGAAAAAAAATTTTAATTTAAAAATGTACATGTTAGAGGTGTTCGATTTTCCAATACAATTCCACTCCACTGTCCTTTAGACTGCTTCAAATAATAATCACTCCTCCTAGAATTTTTGCTTGGATTGTAAAAACATGTTCTAAAAATTATAGTAGTTTGATAGGATAAAGTTAAACCGTTGCTCTTCGACTGTGACATTTAAAGATCCACAATATGCTTTTTCAGTATTTACAAACTGTTTGTCAGCTCTTTTACATTTACTGAGGGTAGCTGAGAGCTTAATTTAAGCCTACCTGTTATTTATATTCAGCGAATTTCGGAAAAGCCAAATTTTTTAACAAATTTTTGGATTCTAAATTTGGACTAGTTATAAATCTTTTGATCCCTAAAAAAATTAATATTTAAAAACTCAAGCACTATCGAAAAAGTACTTTGCTACAACATAAATTTTGTGACTCTAGAACAAAATTTGCTATATTTTCTTCTGGATTTCCCAAACAATTTGTGGATTTACATTTTTACTTGTAGTAGTAAAATTTTTTGTATATTTCCTTATATGTATTTCAAATTAATGTGCATATGTAAAGATTTACCGAAATATCTCAAGATGACAGTTATGTAGAAAATTATTGGTAAATTTATATACATACGTATGTAAAAAGCTTATGTAATAGAAAATTGGAACTTTATGTAGGGTAAAAGTATAAAACACGAATAAAGAATTTTGCAACCATTATTCAGCAAAAACTTTACACACCATTTAAGCTCCATTGTAAATTGTTACTTAACGTGTTCAAATTTGCCAACCAGACACACACTGTCGCACGCCCTTTCGTATTCTCCTACACAGGAGATGCAAAACATAAAAATTACAAATTGTGTCTGAGAAATTTAAAAATTGTATTGTGCTCTTGTGCCAACATTTAGTTATAAAGTTAAGTTCAGATTGCTTAAATATTAGTTGAAATAAGCATTAAAGAAAATAAAACAGGTCGCAAATTTCATTAAGATTTAAATGATTTTTTTGTAGCATGTAAAACATTTACACTTGGCAAAGCGTTGCACATTAGAAGAACATATAATACAGCATAAATTCATATGATAAATAATATTACTAAATTTCTGTTACAGATCTTGATACAGATATAGATTCAATACAACATAAATACGTCTCTATTAAAAAGAAATCAGTTAGAATTGTTCTCAGCCCTGTTATTCATATGAACCATTCCTAAAGACTGTTAAGTTTATTAATTCATGGTTCTTATTAAAATGATATATATTTCTAAATTAGGTGTGTCTTATTGGTAAAAAAAAAGTATTTTAAAATACTATTCAGTATTTCAGAGTCGAGGTCTGATCAAAAAATAACCATTATTTTAAATTTTTTCAAAAAGTATTTCTTTATTCATCAATAACTGTCTTGTCCCCTGCAAATTAATCCCCCTCAGATATAATACACTTATGCCAGCGTTTTTTCCAATCCTCGAAATACTTCTGAAACTCGCTTTTTGGTATCGCCAACAGCTCCTTTTTCGATTTTTCTTTTATGTCCTCAATCGTAGCAAAAAGCTTTCCGTTCATCGGTGTCTTCAGTTTTGAGAAGAGGAAAAAGTCAGCGGGCGCCAAGTCCGGTGAATACGGTGATTGAGGCATGATAACGGTTTTGTTTTTAACCAAAAACTCACGCACAAGCATCGATGTGTGAGCTGGTGCTTTATCATGGTGCAAAATCCATGATTGGTTTTTTCACAATTCTGTGCGTTGCTGACGAATTGCTTCGCACAAACGGCGCATATTCCTTATTGACCGTACGGCCTTGTGGCAAGAATTCACGATGCACAACAATAACAATTTTGGAACAATCTTCACTGCCGCACGTTTCATGCCTAAAACATCCGTAAAAATTGCTTGGCATGAGCCGAACGATATGTCGACAACATTAGCAACCTTTCTGATAGTGATTGGACGATTATACAAAATCTTTTTCTTCACTGTTTCAGGACGAGCATCGTCATTGACATCTTCTTGGTCTTGCTTAAACTGGTTATACCACAATTGAACTTGTGTTCTGCTCATAGTAGACTCGCCAAACGCCACAGTCAACATTTCAAATGTTCTTGAGCATTTGATTTAATTTTTTACACAAAACTTAATACAGTTTCTTTGATCCTTTTTTTCGAACAGAAAAAAATCGAAGAGCACACCAAAACACGACTAACCTTTTTATCTGTCAAACACAAACTGACAATCTAAAATGGCTGATATTACCAACATATAAACAAACAGACATGTGTACCAACATAAAGTGCAAAAATCGAACATACGTAACTCACGAAATTCGAAAATAATGGTTATTTTTTGATCAGACCTCGTATATGTGTTTTGTTATAGTTAAAAAATGATGAGAACTGTTGCAAAAAAATTCATTGAAATAACTCTTTACCTCTTATTTCTGGCTGAATGTGCCCGCTTTCACATATAAACACGTTCTCATATGAAAACACATAGATTATTATTTAACCATCATAATAAAGTCTATGGCATAACAGCCCGGCAATTTTAAGTGTAGCACTAGCCAATAAAAGTACGCTTTCCAAATTCATTTGATTTATCTTCAAAATTCCGTCATGTATTTTGATTGCAAGGTATTAAAGGATGGACAAATTTTGCAATTTTTCAAAATAGAGTGCTAAACTATCAACCTGAGGATTGCCGGTTCGATTGTTGCCAGAAACCCTGGATGTTTTCTGTAGACATTTTGTTCAAAATATTTTGGTTATATTGATTTTGCTTTTGAATTACTGTGCAAAATCTTACTTCGATATCGATATTTATAAGATATAATGGCCGATTATTAGAATCAGAATCCATTGAATAGATTTTTCTATATATGATAGGATTGTTGATGTCGAATTTGAACTTGGTGTTTATAAGATATTTGTTCGTATTTAAGAGATTTTCGGTAGTGGACTGACTATATATCGACCAATACCAACAAAATATCGTTATTTAATTTAAATTTACATAAAAATTATTTTTGTTGAACTTTTATTAAAACTGTTTTTCTACAGATTTGTATGTACCATAAAACCATATTCCGGGAAGACATTTGTACTGTGGCTATGAGAAATCATAAACCAATTCTTATAATTTTGAACAGGACGTGAACAGTTCATTTATAATATAAATAATAAATGCAAAATTTCATTATATTATTTGCAATATATTTCAAGAAAACCCGATACATTTATTACAAATATTTATATGCTAAAATTTCCTTCCCCTAAGTCCTAACCTCAACTACGTTCAACAAACATACACTGCGTTGCGTAACTGTACATACGAGTACATAAAACTTTTCTCAATTTTGTATGTTAAAGAAAAATTAATAAAGTTTAACTAACATACGAGTATGTGAAATGAACACAATCATTATTTTTTATTTCACAAAATCATTATTTTGTATTTCACCTCTTATAAATGTATTTATAAAGAAATTAGTATTTCATAATTAAAACAAGTAAAAAAGTATAGTCGGTCAAGCCCAACCATATAATACCCTATACCCAGTATATGTATAAAACTCTTTTTCATATATATGGGCGATATAACCTATTATAACCGATCGTCCAAAAATTTAGTGTCATGATTTCAGTGTTAAACTTTATATCGATATAAATATTTTTAAAAGGTTAATGGAGGTTAAAGTGAATTACGGAGAGGGTCTTATATGGGAGTTTCGACTAATTATGGGCCGACCATTATAAAATTAGGTGTCATAATTTCTGTATATATGAAACTTATTTGTGTTAAATTTTAAAGTGTTTTCAGAAGTGGGCCTTATATGGGAGCTACGACTAATTATGGATCGATCATAAAAAAATTATACAGTATTGTTTGTATATATATATATAAAATATATTTATGTTCAATATTATTTGAATACCAACAGATTTAAAAGAGTTTGTTTGTATACTTGCACAATTAAAAGATTTATGATCGGTAAACCCCAATTTCGGGAGAACATTTGTATGGAGGTCAGGTGAAATAATGGACCGATTTCCACCAGGTTCAATCTCATTCGTCCTTGGGCCGAAAAAGTATTATGTACCAAATTTTATCAAAATATCTTCAAAATTGCGACCTGTACTCTGCCCACAAGCTTTACATGGACAGCCAGCCAGACGGACGGACGGATGGACAGACATCGTTCAATCGACTGGTGAAGTTATTATGTGTCGATCGGTATAATTTAAGGTGGGTGTTGGACAACTATGGTGGTGTAGGGTATAAATACACTCAAATTAAAATAACTTAAAATAGCAATATTCACAAAAAATTTAAACTTTTATAATATGTTGGATTCTTTTTTTGTTAAATCAACTCAAAAATTCGATAAGGCATACTATTCAGCAGATTTATTTCAACAATCTTAAACAGCTTCTTTTAGGTTTTCAGCATAAATATTCCCCAATTGTTCTAAAAAGGGGTTCTGATCTACAGAACATGTGGGCAATTCCAGTACATACAATAAAATTTTTCGAAAGCAACCATCCCTTTGTTCGACGACTTACATGTATAGGTGTTTTGCATTTTAGAAAAATAAATTGTTTTTCATTGCTATTTCTAAAAATAGCATTAATTTTTCATTTTTTATATTTTGTGTAATCAAGAGATTTAATTTTGGTGCTTGGAATCGCCAAATCAAACATTGTTTTTTTTTTTTTTTTTATATTATATTAAATCATTAAAAATTTATTTTTATAACACTTAACCTAAAGTTATCACACAATTTACAGAGTTTTAGTTATTATATTAACTTTTCAGCTATAAAATCATACTAAGTTTATAGAAGGAGTTTTATAATAAAGAAATATTTTATTTCAGAGGAAAGTAGTATATTTATAAAAACCTCTGATTTGATATTAGAGCAAATTAATATGAAGGAATAATGTAATAATAATATGCACTCATGCATTCATGTACAATTGTAAGTCATATATACTCATTTAAGTATATGCGCAATACATACATGTATGTATGGTGGTATAAACTAGAAAATAAATTGGTCTTTTTTAATAAAGGCCAGAAATAAGTGGGTTACTAGACATGCTACAAGAAACCTTAAAGCGTTCTGTTAAAAAATTTATTTTCTCGTTAATTAATTTAATATTATTTTCTTCGTGGAGATCTTTGGTGGAGAAATGCCATGGTAAATTAAGCATCATCTTTAACAGCTTATTTTGACAGATTTGAATTTTTTTAATGTGGGATTTCGCACAAACTCCCCAAACTGGACAAGCATATAAAATTATAGCTTGAAAGATTACTTTAGCCAGAATTTTTTGTTATCATGACTTAAAAATGATTTACGCCCGATTAAAGGATATAATATTGTTTTTGCTAAGTTGAATTTTTCAATCTGTTTTTTGATATGCAGTTCAAATGTCAGTTTTTGGTCCAGTAAAACCCCTAAATATTTAACATTATCGCTCCATTGCACATTGGAGCCATTGACTTTAAGTTGATTTGATGGATAAAAACACAAATTTCTTCTACGAGTGAAAAATATTGCATTGGTCTTGGTTTCATTAATTTTGATTTTCCATTTGTGAAAATAAGCCACAAGTTGATCTAAAGCTAGTTGTAAGTCTAATACAATACTTTGGCCGTATTTGTGTGATGCGTATAAACAAGTGTCGTCAGCGTATGCTGCACATTCCACTCCCCTAGGTTGCGGCATATCGGAACAGTACAAATTATAGAGCAATGGACCTAAAACCGAGCCCTGTGGAACTCCTGCTGGTATTTCAACTAAATCGAAAAATTATCATTCAGACTTACACAAAAATATCTATTTCTCAAAAATGACTCAATGATTTTTATAATGTATAGTGGAAAATTATATTGAATCATTTTATACAATAGTGCGTTATACCACACAGAGTCAAAAGCTTTCTCAATATCCAACGTAACCAACACAGTTGAGTTTCCATTTATAAACTCTGAATTTATGTGATTACATATACGTTTAATTTGATGAACTGTACTGTGAAATGGGGTGAAACCAAATTGGGTTAGTGGTAATATTCTATTGAGATCCATAAACTTTGAAAGTTTTATTTTCAGGACTTTTTCTAAAATCTTACTTAGACTGCTGAGAAGACTTATTGGACGATAACTCTGTACCGAATTTGGAAGTTTATTGGGTTTTAAAATAGGTATTACTTTTGCCGTTTTCCATCCTTGTGGAAAATATTGTAGTTTCAGGCAACAATTTATAATAAAACATAAATATGTAACAGCAGAGATAGGCAATTGCTTAAGCATAATGTTTTTAACACCATCTAAGCCTGATGCTTTCCTAGTCTTTAAATCTTTAATAATTGTAACAATTTCATTATTATTCACATATTCAGATGAGTCTGTGTAAATGTTAAGTTGGGAAAATCGTTCATTAACTGTATCAATTAAGGAGATGTGGGATTGGGTACTTAAATTTTCAGAAGTTCTGTGATTTTCTAAGAAATTCTTGGCAAGTTTATTTACCTTTTCTTCGCCTGTATAATAAGTTGTAGCGTTTTCTTTCAGAGGCGGTATAAATATACGCTTTTTCCTTAAACACTTAGCTATTTTCCAAAACGGTTTTGAAGCTTTATCTAAATTTAGAATTTTGGTGTTCCATGTTTTATTTCTAAATTTTGATATTTCACAGTGAATCATTCTATTATGGCCGTTCATTAATTCAAAGTCAGATACATTTCGATACCTTAGCCAATTACGCCGATAAAAGTTACGAGTACTTATAAGCTGTTTAATGTAAGGTGGTAATACTTGATTGCTAAAATCACTATTTATTTTAGGAGTTGCAATCTCAATAGCTTCAATCATACTTTTTGTGAAGTAATTTACACTTACATCAATAACATCTTTTCCCGTCACCACACCTACATCAGAAGGTAAATGAGAAACCGATTTGTCAAGCAAATGCCTATAAATATTCCAGTTGGTTTTATTGTAGTTATACACTAGTTGCCTAGAACGTAATAAGTTTATATTTAGTTTAAATAAAACAGGAAGGTGGTCCGAGTTAAGACCGTTAATTGTTGTAGGTTGGGTTATACACTGTGGAGTATTTGAGACAATTAAGTCAATGACAGAAGGTGTGTGGTTTCTATTTGTGGGAATATAAGTTGGCGAGCCAGAGTGTAAAATAGTGTACGGGAGAACAGACACAGTATCATAGAGGATATTTCCCCAGATATTAGCACGATTACAGTTCCAAAATCTATGTCTACTGTTTAGGTCACCGCAAACGGTGATATTACTATCAACTGCAAGGAGTTTTCTAATATCTTTTTTAAATAAGCCTTTAGTTTCCGAATTTGCAACTAGCCCAGGGAAGTATACCGCGAACAGTTTTATTTCCATTTTATCAGATGTCGTTATAGAAATTCCAACATTTTCAATATGTTTAGTTTCGACGAAAATCGGTTTAAAATTTCTTATTTCCTTTTTAATAAGAACTGCAACCCCTCCACCAACACGATCTGCTCGATCACGTCGAATGCAATAGTAACCCATTTGAGGTAAATTAACAGAACTTGACAACCAAGTTTCTGATAAAAAGCATAAATCTACATTATTATTATGTAAAAAATCATAAAGTTCCAAATATTTATTCTTAATACTTCTACAATTCCAGAAAATAACATTTAATTGTCGAGCCATTATGTATAATTATTTACTATATAAATATTTAATAGCTAATTGTGTGATAACATGAAATTGTTGTTCTTTAGAATTACATGTTTTTAGATTATTTAAAATATCCAGTGTAAGTTGACTTATCTCTTCAGCAGTAAAGAGTTCATTTGAATTTTGAGTGTTGTCGCAGGGGATATAGCGATTTGGAGAAACTGACCATACATTTGTGCTTATTTTATGTCTATTGTTTGGCTGAGGTAGAGGTGGAAAAGAGTTTTTATCAAATATTCTCACAGTGCCGTTATTATTAGTTAATCTTCTACCACTTATTTGACGATTATTTTTTCGTTGAATATTTTCTCTTAAATTTAAATACGATTCTCTTACTGGACAACTGCGATCGGTTGCAGCGTGCGTGTCATTGCAGTTTGCACATTTAACTTTTTCCTTGTTGGTACAATCTGTTGTTTTGTGTCTACCTGAACAAAGAGCGCATTTAGTTTTAATCGAACAACCTTTTTCTCCGTGGCCAAACATTTGGCAATTATAACACTGAACGGGTTTGTTTTTAATTCTTCTTTGATAATCCCATTTTATAACCATATGAAAGAGTGTTTTTAGATTATCTCTTAAATCGTTTAATTTTACCGAGCCGTTTTCGAAATATACTATATAAAGAGTGTCAACGTACTCATTATACTTTTTTTCAATTTTTTTAACGTCTGTACATTTATATTTGTTTATAATCATTTCTTGTTTTACTTCTTCGGTAGTTTTGTTGTCTAGACCGTGTAAGACAAATTTTAATGGTTTATCATATTTAGATTCATGTGTGAAAAATTGAAGGTTATGTTCTTTTAATATTTTAATAATTATATTGAATGTTTCTTTTGTTACACAAAAAATTTTAATACCAATTGATATTTTTTTAATATAATAATTGGTCAGACCAGAGTTTTTAAACATTTTATGAAACAGTTCACTGTTGTGCGAAAGCACTTTAATAGGTGATATAAATTCTTTAACATTTGGAGGTTGCACAGTAGTGTCTATGTTTTCAGCATTGTCATCAGTATTAAGTGCTTGTAAAGGAGTCCAAAAATTATATCGGCTCATTTTTAAGCCTGACGCATCAACCGTGGACTTTAAGTCCTCCGGTTTGACGTTAGATCGTCTTTTAGAAATGTTTAATAATTTTAATAATTATACAAAACGAAATTTGTCACAGAGCGTAGAGATAAAGTCACGTCAATCACAGTCGATAATCGTGAGAGAACTGATCAAACATTGTTACTTCATAGACAGCCCCCCAAACCATCAAAGAACCGTCTCTGAAATTTATTTTTGCAAATATCGGTGTTCCATGCGTAGGTCTCTTCAATAGTACAACTATTCGATTATTGGCTTAAATATTTATATATATTTATATATTAAAATATCGAACAAGTTTTTTATTTACGTTTGGAAACAAACATTTGACCAAATTAGCCTGAAGGAAACTCCTTAAAAATTATAATAATTATAAACATTGGTCACAAAAACAAACAAATTAATTTCCAGTCAGTTTGTATGTTTCTAACACACATTTATTAATAAACTGACTAAGACTCTTCAGTGTGTTACTGGCACAGTTTAGAAAGCTTTTTATAGGGCCGTCACATTTATTTTTACCATAATAATCCGAATTACTTTGCATAAACAACAGTTTCTTTTGTAGTATTCTTTTTTGTTTATTTTAAAATGTAATTATAGTTATGAAACACTAACAAAATATCTCTCTGAAATTTATGAAGTGGTCTCCGAAATTTTAGACAAAACGATCTCATTAATCATACTCTTAACATTGTTATACGTATTTTAAATATAATGATTAATTATTGTAATATCCAAAATATTTTCGATTAGTTTTGTGCGGTGTTACAAAGTGCGAAAACAGTCTTACAAAAAAAATCAGAACCTCTTCTTAAGCCATCACTATATTGAAATGCCTGATATTTTTACATTCATATAAACTGTCGGTACTTGAACCGGTGTCTACACTCAAGGAACCGTCTCCTACAAACCGGCTGTATAAAACTCAAATTTGTTTTGTTTTAATACTTAAAGATATATTTAATATCTTTCGAACTTTCTATCCAAAAAAAAACTTTAATATAAAGTGTGATTTTTTAAGTGTTTTCGGATTTGATTTAGAGAAATGTATTTAATCTTGAGTTGAATGAATTTGTTTCGATAGAACGATCTAATTTAATATTTTAAGATGATTTCATGTACCTATATATGTTTGGCATACTCTATCGAACATATTGTCCGGTATTTTAAGAAAAAATTCTTCAAAATTGTCCCTATAGATATGAGCCTTAACATAGCCCACAAAAAATATTCTAAAAGCTTTAAATCACACAATCTATCAAACGTGAAATAAACTGTTCACCGAACTCGCCTCTTAATTGGGCCATTGTTTTGCATGATGTGTGGCCTGCGGCACCGTCATGTCAGCCAAGTCCATTTATTTGAGGCGACAAAACTGCTTGCATTAAACTAAAAAATGTGGATATTGATATTTATAACATATTCCATATTCCATATTCCAAACATCTTTAAATATACAAAAGGCAAATGTTAAGACATTTCTACAGATATTAAATCAATAAACAGTTTTTTCGGTTTAGAAATAAAACTTCAAAAACAGGATTTTTTCTGAGTAGAAAGGATGTTTTTTGGATGTTAATTAACTATTAAAAGATACAGTCTAATCGAAAGCTGTTTTGTTTTCAGGCCGAAACCGAAACTAATATTCTGCCAAAAAGTTGATATTTGGCCTAATCTAAAACAAACCGAAACATTTAAAATGTACTATTAGTTCCAAAAAAAAATTTAATTTTATAAACAGTTTAGCTAATTTTATGGTACATATCTTGAAGTATTAATTCCAAAGTGCGCATTCCATAAATCTTGTTTTTTTATCTTCAACGGACATTTTTTTTTTAAGGAAAAGTATGTGTCGTATTCTTAAATATTAAAAATAAAAAACAAATTTTGTATTTTATTAAAAGCTTTTAGCGCCTTAAAAATTCCATAATCTGTTTTTTTTTTTCTTCTAAAAGTTTCAGTTTCGGTAAAAAATAGGGTCGAATGTTTGTATAGGCCGAATTTTTGCCTAATCAGAAAGCAAATATTCTATCTTACCTACAACAACCAAGATGTATACTCCTCCGCACGAGTCCCAAAAGCTGCGGGTATTTACACACAACACATATACAAAATAAATATTTTTTTTAAACATCACATATACAAAAAAAAAATACAACAATAAAATACATGAATCACTACATATTGTTAAAAAATGTATGTAGAGTGAAAATGTGGAAAATACACACTTGCGTTGAAAAAAAAGTCAGAATTGTTTACGTATTTCTGTTCAAATAAATTGCAAAGATTTATCAGACCCTCGTGTATTTTTTTTTCGTACATGTGTTCATTGTGCTGTTGTATGCACAACACACACCGTTAGTTACACACACATACACAAGTACATACATGCAGAAACAAAAACAAAAACAATAACAAAAATAAATTGGAAAATATGCTGTTATGAATGTTGGGCTTTACACTCTCAGCCAAGGACAACACAGATTCTCCCACACACACACACAGATACACATTTGAATACATCCGCATAGTAAATAAAATAAAGTCGATCATAAACGAACATTGCTCACCTGATGAGTCTTTCTGTATGTTTATGTTTAGGGGATACTAGCGCCACCATGCAGCCATTTTGAGTCCACAATTTCTATTAGGATTTATTTCAAAACCTAAATGTATGCGAAACATGGTGTTTAATTTAGTAATGTTTGCGCTTAGAACATATATTTCTATTAAAATAAATTTATGGATATAAACTGTTGTTTTGTTGGACTTTTTAAATTTATATTGAAGCCTGATGGAGAGTTATTTATTGATAAAGGGTGATTTTTTAAAACCTATGGGAAAGTTTTTCCATAAAAAAACACATAAAATTCAGAAAAATGCATGAAATCTTTATTTGAATCGATAGTACGGTTCATATAATTTAATGTTTGAAGATTATTTCATGCAAATGTTGACCTTGACTGCGCCTCAAATGGTCCATCCGCTTAGTCCAATTTTGGCATACTCTTTCCAACATTTCGGCCGGCATCTCACGAATAAATGCTTCATTGTTGTCTTCTAATGTGTCAATTAAAGCGGGCTTGTCTGTATAGACATGAGCTTTAACATAGCTCCACAAAAAATAGTCTAAAGGCGTTAAATCGCACGATCTAGGCAGCCAATTGACCGGTCCCGAACGTGAAATAAAATGTTCACCGAACTCGCCTCTCATTGTGGCGCGTGCTGTGTGGCATGTGGCACCGTCTTGTTGAAACCACATGTCATGCAAGTCAAGCTCTTGCATTTTGGGCAAAAAAAAGTTGGATATCATCTCACGGTAGCGGTCACCATTCACAGTTACGTTACGATTCGCATCATCTTTGAAGAAGTACGGTCCAATGATGCCACCAGCCCATAAACCGCACCAAACTGTGACTTTTTCTGGATGCATTGGTAGCTCTTGCAATGCTTCTGGCTGATATTCACTCCAAAATCGACAATTCTGCTTATTTGCGTACCCATTGAGCCAAAAATGAGCTTCATCGCTGAACACAATTGAACTTTCTTAACAGAGCACGCATTTTGATAATAAAATTCAATAATTTGCAAAGCGTTGTTCGTTTGTAAGACGATACATGGTTAAATTATAGACCAAACTGAAGATGTTTGTCAGTGAAACAAAACACGAAACGTGCGTAAGCTGTTTAAACCAGTGCTGCCATAAAAGATAATAGCTAAAAAAAATCACCCTTTACTATTGTGTTTTTCTCAAGACAAGTAGAGAGAGTTGTTACGAAAAAATATGAAAAAAGAAAATCCACATTTTAAGACATTTAAGCCATTATTTTAAATTTGTTATGTAATATAATAACCCACCACAAAAAAATTAGGAGCATATTAAGTTTGTCATTCCGTTTGTAACACATCGAAATATTGGTCGTGGAAACATATTTGACCATGCCCAAATATAAAGTCCATTTCCCAAAATAACTTAAATGCTCTTATGAAAATACAATTGAGTTGAAAGTCGACACAAATAATCCACATATACGTACATATGTATGTAATTTTCTCTATATTTCACTATAGCCCCCTTATAAAATCCACTTCCGAAAAAACCGCAATGCTCATAAATCTGTTATCACAACCACTATCAAGTTAAACAACTAAATATCGATATGGAACTGAAATTTTTCACCGATCAGTTATATATATAAGTAAACATTTTACTATTGAATTTTGTGAATGTCAGTTCCCATAACCATTTCCATTTTCTTATCGTTTTGCCTCAGAATCGATTTCGACCGGGGCCAAATTACCGCATTCGATATCGAGTAAAATTGATCGTAATTTTCTTATTTGAGATTATGGCATTCGAAATCGAGCTAGAAATTTAGTACATTTTATCATAATTTCGATATCGAAATCATTTTTCGATACGATAACTCATTCGACCACGAATGCGGTAATTTGGCCCCAGATTTAAATAATGGAATTATGTATGAAGACCTTCAACCATTTGTTAGTTTATGAATATTTATTATAAAATAAAAACACAATTATTTTTATTATTATTATTTTAATTGAAAGTTTTAATGAAATTAATCAGTTTTCCTAATGGAAATTTAAATGATTTGAAAATCTAATAGAATATAAAATAAAAACGTGCAAGTTTTTAATTACACTTGAAGAACGGGTTGTTTTGGTGTAAAACAATGTGACGTATATTATATTAATAAATAAATTGTAAATTCCAAAATAAATTAAATAAAGATTTACCTTATTCTAGAAGTAAATGAGTTTCAATTAAAATATTTGTGGAATCAATTAAAAATTTAATTGAAATCGGACCTGTAAACAAAATGATAGTATCAATTAAAAAAAAATGTGAGATTTAATTGAAAATATCAGAAAAAGTAATTGAATCAATTAAAATTTTAATTGAAAATTATTTTAAAATCAATTAAATGTTTAATTGAAAAAAACATGCTTTTTTTCTGTGTAGTGAATATTACCTACTCTTTAACAAATCAGAGGATTATTAAAAGAAATTTTTTAAATGTTCAAGAAATAAAATGAATATTTTTTAAAATAAGAAAATACTACGGAAATATAAATCATATGTATGTTAAAAATCCGTAAATATCTGGAGATTTGATCAATGTTTTAAAGCGTATTGCAAATATTCTTCGTGTTAGAGCTTTTCCAATGTATATTGAAAGGTGCCATGACTCCATTCATTCATTCTAGTACACCTTTAAATATGTGATCTTACTTGTTGCAACATTTTTCCATAGTTCATTAAATGCTAGAGAACAATTAAAAGAATGTGACGAATGAATTGTCAGTATCTAAAATTCTATTATACACTGTTTGATTTAAACCGCCAAAAATACACAAACTACAAAAACACAAAATGTTGGGACTTTTTATCTATTTATTTTGGGGTACAGATACATTTTGTCGTTGTAGTGATTCTGCATTTAAAGATAAATGAAACTTACCCCAAAATAGTGGAATGAAAAAGGAGTTCAAAAAATTTTGTTGTTGGACTTTGAGGCTTTTTGGACTTTTATTCTATAATTTTTTTAAAATATACTAAAATTATATACATAAATGAAAAATGGTCCAAAAATCTCATTCGAAATTCTGAGTAATTTTTCATCATTACTCTTTAGCTATAATTTAATAAAAATACAAGGCATTGTAACCATAATTTTTTCGTTTCTGGTTCAAAATTGTTATACCCTACACCACCATAGTGGGAAGGGTATATTGGATTAGTGCTGATGATTATAACGGCCAGAAATATTGGTCCAACATCCACCTTAAAGTATACCAATCGACTCAGAATCACTCCCTGAGTCTATTTAACGATGTCCGTCCGTCTGGCTGGCTGTTCATGTAAAGCTTGTGCGCAGAGTACAGGTCGCAATTTTTTAAGATATTTCAATAAAATTTAGTACATGATATTTTTTTGACCCAAGTACGGATGGGATTGAAACTGGTGGAAATGCGCCCATTATTTCACCTTGCCCTAATACAAATGTCGTCCCGAAATTGGGGTTTAACGATCATCAATGTTTGAATTATGAAACTATCCAAACACATTTCACCACAAATGAGTGGTAAATTAATCCAAATCACATCTACAATTTTTGTGCAGCTCCCATATAAGGCCCACTTCCGAAAATCACTTTAACGAGCATAAATTTCTTAAAAATGTTGGTATCCAAATAAAATTCTACACAAATAAGTTTCTTATAAACAGAAATAATGACACCTAATTTTATAATGGTCGGTCCATAATTAGTCGAAACTCCCATATAAGACCCTCTTTAACGACCATAAATCTTTTAAAAGTATTTATATCGAAATAAAGTATAACTTACATAATATTTATACTCACAGACATCATGACACTAAATTTTTAGATGATCGGTCTACAATAGGTTATATATCCCATGTAACGCCCATTTCTAAAAAACTGTTTTATACATATACTGGGTGAAGGATATTATATGGTCGGGCTTGAACATTACTTGTTTTTATTCTCATTATATATCATTATTTTAAAATACGGCAAAGTATGTATTTAAGTTGGGATGCTAAACTAGTTTTGCAAATACCGGGATTTGTGATTTTACAAAATATGAATCCTGGGATCCCGGGATTTTTTGAGATTTCAGTATTTTTATTTTATATTAAAATAAAATGTATAAGGTATATAACGTAAAGAGAATCTTGATTTAATTTTGTTATCAATATACGAAACTAATGAAAAACATCGTTCACAATCAACCATTGTGGGGAAAATTTTTTTTGTATGCTGACTGCATAAACAATCCTTTCTCGCCCTCTGAAGAAAATAATTATATATCTTATTCAATATTTGATTCTATATTATAACAGACATTATTAGGTGTTGTGAGGGGATTTCACATATTTCAATTACATTCATTTGTTTCGCAATCCACTTAAATAAATAATCACTTTTCGATATCTCTTTTAGCATAAATAAAAATTCATATTACTGCGACAAAGGATTTAAAATGACAACCATTTCTTTAAGTGTAAAAATTCTTCATCTGTTAAGCCCTTGATTCAATTAAAGCTTTTTTCGAGTTTGACAATCTAAAATTAGTTTTAATTCTTTCACATTTATTTCTTCGACATACTTATGGTGTAACTATGAAAGGTGAGTGTAAATCGGCAACAAATAAAACACAACACAGCAACAATAGGCATTTTGTTTGTGTAAAATAATGTACGACTGTCAAAAACATTTGAAAAAGTATTGTAAACAAAGTCAGTCAGCTTGCTACTGCACTCACCTTATATAGTTACACCATGGATATACTTTTATAAAATTTAATTTTAAATTTAAATTTAATTGTTGATGACTTTGTAAATAATTTTGAAATATTTTTGACAATTTTAATTAGTAATTTAATGTGGAATCCTTCAGTAGATCTCTTTTAGTTTCTCTTATTAAAAATGCTAAAGAATTTATATGTCTAAAACAACAAATTGTTGTGCGAATAGAGTCGATTTTAACACACGTAAGCCTCAATGTTGTATGTTAACAAGCAAACGCACGACAGATCATGATCCGTTTTAATGGGCGGTGGAAATATTAAAGAATCAGACGCTCTTGATGTTCTAGGTATGAGATTCCAGCGTGACATCCGCTGGACCAAACACACTTTTCAAGTGTCAAAAGAAGCGTTCAAGTGCCTTGGTTTTTTAAAACGGTGTAGGCAATACTTTATTCCATCTGATCTCATTACTATTTACACCACCTATATTCGAATACAACTCTCATGTATGGGCCGGTGCTTCGAAGTCTATTTTGGAGTTACTCGACCGCGTGCAGGAGAGGGCGAAGATGCTTATCGGGGATAGTAGGGTATCCAACTCTATTAACTCAGTGGAGCATCGCCACAATGTGGGTTGTGTTTGACTGTTATATCGATACTATAATGGAATATGTTGTGCTGAAATTAGGCAACTTGTTCCCAAAACACGTAGTTTTCTGCGTAATATACGTTCTTCAGTCAGGGCTCATCCATTCATGTTCGTGGTCGACTGGACAGTGGAACGTACAACACATTACAGGGAAAATTTGTTGTTTAGCAGTACTGTTCATATGTGGAATAAACTACCTGCAAAAGTATTCAATGTCACTTTCAATATAGGAAAATTCAAATCAAATGTTCACAAACACTACTCCCTCTATAATCCTTGTTAAACCTATTTTCCTAGTTCCAACACAATGCATTGCATGAGTAGGAGTCATTATCTGAGTGCTGGTCCAAGCAAAAAAAATATAATATATTCCATAGCAGACATGTTACTTTAAGTGACCGTTTAAACGTATGTATGTACATATATCAATTTGCTAATTTTGAATGCACTATATCCCAATTAATACACTTGTATAGGGTAGGGTATACAACAAACTTAATTCTTACTTAAATATAATAAAGAGTAAAATAAATATGTATATACACAGAAAAAAAAATCATGTTTTTTTTTCAATTAAACCTTTAATTGATTTTAAAATAATTTTCAATTAAATTTTTAATTGATTCAATTACTTTTTCTGATATTTTCAATGAAATCGCACATTTTTAGTTAATTAATACTATCATTTTGTTTACAGGTCCGATTTCAATTAAATTTTTAATTGATTCCACAAATATTTTAATTGAAACTCATTTTTATTTTTTTCTGTGTAGCATGTAATATTGTTTTTTTTCAGTTATTTTTACTTAACTTTTGTTATTTTAACTCGCTGTTAAAATGATAAAAAGGTTAACAATGTTTATTAGTAATGTCATCTGCAGTTTCTCTTTCTCTAGTTTTGTTTTTTCTGAATGTCAGTTGTTGTTTTGTGCAAAAGAAAATAAACACTTAATTATGATTTCGTTTGTTATCTCAAACAAATATAAATTTTATGTAACTTTTAAAAACAACACAAATGAAATATTCACAGAGATAAAAATAAAAAGTACATAATAAAAGTTTAACAATGAGAACAAAACTATAAATGAAATGTTCAAAAAATAACACATAAAAATGTATTGCAAAAAAAAAAAAAAAAAAAACGTTAAAATTTATAAAATTACGAATTTCCATTGAGTAGGGTTAATTTTGGGTAAATAAAACACATCAAAGAAAACCCTCAGATTTTGCAATTAAATTTGTAAACAGACACATCATATAAGCAAATACATACAATAGCCAGGATAATTTGTGTAATGGAGTTAATGTAAAAGAAGCATTTAAAAATTGGGTTAATTGTGATATTTGCTGCAATTTCAGAGATGAATCATTTAGATACTGAATCGAATATTTTGAACAATATGTTGAAAGAAAACCAGAGCAGGCATTTAAATACAATTAAACTTGTGTCCCTTGCCAGCTCTTTTAGGCAATTAATATCTAGCATATTAATTTATTTAATTGAGTTACTTTCTTTGGAAACGCGCCTCTGCACTATGCTTTTTTTCGGATTTTTTTGGCATAAAGTAAATTTTTCTTTTGTTTAGTATTTTAAAATTTTGTTGATTTTTAATTTTTAAACACCCTAGTTAGATAAAAACATAATTAACTTTAACATGTAGAGCAACACTATTCTGTTTGCCTTAAAGTCAGCTGATTATGTACCAGACGTTTTGTGTGAAATTGGCGGGGAAAATTTTGCAACTTTGATTGTTTGTTCTGGCGAAAGTTTACATTAAAGTGAAAAGGATTAATATGGAAAACGATTGTCCAGGTATGTAAAACTATAGTTTACTAATGTTTGTGTGGTTTTTATGTGTTTTTGTCCAATTGTACCGTATTTTGTTTATGTGTATTTTTAGAATGAGCTTATCAAGTGTAGTTGTGTTTCGTGGATCAGTAATTTTGCATGGCAAAGCGTTGCAAAAACTTGTTAATGAGAAGTTATTAACCAAAGTGTGCAGATTAATAAGAAACTAATCTTTTTTGTCCGAATCCACACGTTTTCGAAAAAATAAAATTTTTCTAGTACAATATGAGTTTAGTCGTGCTGAGCTGGTTGACATTTGGAGCAACAACAATTGCTCAGGAGACGCCGTACAACAGCACATATTAGAAAGCATTGCTCAATAAACAATTAAATAACGAGAACATTAAGTCAATAAATGAAAAAGTGAAAGCCTTCGTCAATTATATAAATAAACACTTGCATATTCATAGAAATCAATGGTAATTATGCGTTAGAAAATAAAGTGGGTCGCCCAAAATGTGATTACAAAAGCGCTGGTCCTTGTCTGAAAAGAAAATTAGCCGCAGAACTCTCAGAGGAGAATAACAACTTAGCTCCCTTACTCATACATGCTGCCACAATAGGAGATGAATACTGAAATTTGAATTTGTATAATGATTATTTTTTTCTTTTCATCAAATATAATAGAAAATTTAAAAATAATATTTTTAATGGAAACGTCAAAAACCTAGTTGCATTTTGGCCAGATTGGCTATATAGCAGCTATATGAAATAGTGCACCAAATCATATGAAACTTCGTAGGTCATCTTGGGAGCATAAACAATGTATACAAACCATATTTCAATTCAATAGCTTCATAAACAAAAAAGTTGGAGCAAATCGGCCAGATCGGCTATATAGCAGCTATATGAAATAGTGCACCAAATCATATGAAACTTGGTAGGTCATTTTGGAAGCATAAAAAATGTACACAAACAAAATTTCATTTCTATAGCTTTAAAATTAGAATGTATGCCATAAACGAAAAAAACCATAGTGCTCTGGTGGTGAGTAGGCGCATTATTTTAAAGCTTGACTTATAGACTTTATTTAATTTTTTAACTTTGGTTTCGTTTCAAAGCTATACCACTGAAGAAGGGCGCTGTGATAAATATTAGTTATGATAGGATAGAAAACTAATAATTATCAGAAACAGATATTGTTTGTGTGGCAGTGGCTGGGAATCGAACCTGGGCTACAACTACTAACTCATGCTTAATGTTCAAACGCGCTTAATATATAGCTTAATATCAGCACCTCAGCTCTTAGTGGTCAGCATAGAGGGTAAAATGACTACGGACAGATGGCGCAAGGCTGTTAAAATCATCCGATGAGATAATAGGAAAGTATTAGACTTCCTTTAAAACTGTATCCGAAAAATTGGCAAACCCTGGCACATTATGAGAACAGAAATCGTTCCTCTGGATCATGTCACTTTACGGGCAAAGTAAGGGCGTGGTTTGCTCCTCCTTATTCTGGAGGATGAAACCTTTCTAAAACTTATAAACCTCCAGAAGGGAGTGAACAAGGATTTCAGCTTTCCTCGCAAGGAGTCATTAAATATAGACTAAATTAACTTCGATCGGAGAAACATAGTCAAAAATTAAAGAAGCCTGCACCACTTTGCAGCAGCAACGGTAGAAGATACTCTGATAAATAAATTCCAGGAGTCAGGTCACGGAGCTCTGTGCTCCTTTCCCCAATCCTAGAAGGTAAAGGAATGTGATGTTTCTTTTTTATTGAAATAACAGTGACAGCGCTATAGAAACCAGGGTAACAATATCTAATAATCTGCGTATGTATCTACCTTATATTATTCCACCGGAAAGAGATCACTGATATTACGCTTAGACTCAGTTAGAATTCTTGATGCTCGTTTTACGATACAGGTTATACGGCACAGGGCTAGGTGAAATTTAATTCAGTCTTGTTGATACCAACCACCTTCCGAAATGGATATATTACGACTCAGTGTGTTTTCTATTCTGGTTAATCGGCACTAATATAAGAGTGTATTGTTACTAGATGAGAGGATAGTGGCAAATGAAAGGTAACGTAACCATTAATAACAAAATCATTAAAGACCTGACTTTCGTACGGGAACTTCCAGATTATGTCTTCGGGCCAAGTTTGGACTTCTTGCTGACTGCGCATGGCTAACTTTTGCATATTTTTTACAAGATGTCTATAGGATACTTCGGAGAGTGCGGTAAGGGACATTAATACTAACAACATGTATTAGCGGAGTATAATTCACATATAGTGGCGGGTAGGATTACAGTTAGGTCTCTAACAGTTTTAAATTCAACTAGTGGATACAGGAGCTTCTGAAACTTTGATTTCAGACCTTCGGGAAGCCCCATGGTGGCTCAAACTCGGGATGGATTTATACTACAACTGGGTACAGTAACCCATAGATCGGCAAGAGTATTACATGGCATCCGGTCATCACCGAGGATGAGGTCACGTCCAAAAACATGACTTTGAATTGGGGCATGTATTGTATATTACAATTTTGCTTTTACTCAAAGTAGTAAGTCTGGTACTCAGGATAAACCCGAACAAATCTGCAATACAAATGTACACTGCGAACATAAGACTTATTTCAAACTATGGTATTCTTGTCTGGTGGAGAACAGAACTGAACTTTGGACATTCTCTTGCGCTGTTATAATTTAGTGATTCTAGTAGTCATGATTTTGACGATTCAATAATGTATAAATCAAATATTTATACTCGACCGTCGCTGCGGGTTTTAATAATATCTGGGTCCTTTGACTAGACTTTATATTATATTATTATTATTATAACTACTACCTAGTTAAAAGGATCTAGAGCAGTGATGTTTAGCCCATACCACTATTGTGTAAAAATTTTACACACATTTGTTATGCTCTTTTAAAAACATTCATTCAGTCGTCGTTGAGCAAGCGATGAGAACACATGCGGCGGACTATCGTCATTTTTCTTCAGAAATTTGTTAAGAATTGTTGTTGCTTTTTGTTGGACGAAGCATAGCAAACACACGCGATTCAATTACAATTGAACACAAAAATAAAAAACTGTTTTAGATGGAATTATTTTTGTTTTTTCTGAAAATAACTGTTCTAAAATTGTTTTTTGATATTGATAATTGTTATTTATGGTCCCTGATATTTTTTCTTAAGGTGTTTATATCTGGCAAAACTCTTTCTTTTTTTTCTTAATTTAAGCGTTTGACAATATGTTTGCTGGGAAAAATCTCTCACCAATACATCTTCATTTTTATTTTTGAACACCACTGATCTAGAGTATATATCGCAATTTAAATATAATAAATATTTTGTAGCTTCTGAAATGGAATGGGAAGGTTAAAATGAGATGGCATTGAAACAAATATTCATTATGCATGTTATTCTGGCCAATTGATTAAATATGTAGATTAAGTAAATCACAATTTGTCGACTAAATACAGCTAGTTGCATTCAGACAAAATATCTTGAAAAAATCAGATAATCCATGATATGATTTCCAACAGGAAAGACAAATAATTCTCCATTATTTTTGGATACAAGTATACCAAGATCTTGTATAATAGCATATTTAAATATTTACATCTATTGATTTATCTTCACTGATTTTACTTTAATTACTCATTATTACGAAATATTATTTTGCACGAATAATATAATTTTCTAAAAATTGTAAATGTTTAAACAAAAAATAAATTAACAAATTGTATGTTCATATTCTATTCGTTTTTTTTATGGTGATGAAATTTAATAACTAAAATCAACAATATCTACATATATATATTAATTATTACCAGAAAATTGCCACAAAAAAGGCAGAGCAAATATTGATTTACCACATTTTTTTTATACTTATGTAAGTAAGTATATTTGAAATGAATTAATTTATTTATTTCATTTAATAATAATAATCGAAAGTTATTTGATAATAAATCATTAGAGTATTAATAATATCCTATATGTAGATTTGTGTGTGTTCAAAAACAGAAAATAAATAATTTAAAACATTTTTGTTTTTGTCTTTTTTGTATTCTTGCTCATAAATAATGTTTTAAATTAAATTCTTTGTGTACTTATGGAATTCCATCAGAAACATCAACAAAGTTAAAAAGAGCAACAATTCTTTGGGAGTGAGTTATATAAATATTTGGTTTAAACCACTTAAATCTGCTTAAAAATAATCAAAAGAAAACAGTATTTAAAAACTTATACAAAATAATAAATAGCCATAAACCTTAAAAAAGATTAGGTATGTAACTAGTTATGTAAATGCTATTAAAGAATATCAGGGATGGAAAAATCATGATTATTGTAATATTATTATACCCTCCACTACCACAAGTTTCTCAATCCGTGTGTCACATTAGGATATAGTCATCTAAGACACAACAAAGTTTCCTTATGAATTGATCTTCATGAATTTCTAAGTCGATTGAGCTAAGTCCATCTGTCTGTGGGTCTGTCTCTGTAAAACACGCTAACGACCAAAATACATAACCAAAATCCATAAACTTTACATAAAACCGTTTATAAATCGTTTTTCAGTAGGGACGCTACAAAAGTAGACCGATAGGGACAGCAAATGACGCCATATTTTTGCCGCTCTTTTGACATTTCTCTTCAGTAAGGTTTGCCATTTCATGATGGGAAGATATACGAGCCAACAACGAGTCGAAATTATTAAAACTTACTACCGAAATTCGGAGTCAGTGGCCTCAACGTTAAGATGTCCAATTTATGGTCCTACCAGTTTAACAATTGAGCGTCTAGTGGAAAAATTTGACTCCACAGGCACAGTACAAAATTTTCCCGTGCCAGTGAGACAAAGAAGTGCCCGTAGTATCGAGAATATTGCTGCCGCTGGGTCTTCAGTTGAAGAAAGCCCAAATGTGTCTCTCACACGTCGTTTTCAAGCGTTGGGCATCTCTGTGACATCGTTGTGGTGAATTTTGCGAAAAGATCTTGGCCTACATCCTTCAAATTGACGCAAGAACTAAAGCCGCTTGACTACCAGAAGCGTCGTATGTTCGTGAATTGGGCTGAGCAACAACTTGAAAATGATTCGGATTTTCATCGAAAACCCATCCTCAGCGATGAGGCTCATTTCTGGCTGAATGGCTTCGTCAATAAGCAAAATATGCGTTATTGGTCAGACAGCAATCCACATTTCTAGTTTCATTGCGAAAAAATTTTTCGTTTTAGTTTTTCTATAGAAGCAAAATATAGAATTAATTCCACTTTCGAATGGAATTAAATTCTATGACATGGCTGTATATATATATGTATATATATATATATATATATATATATATATATATATATTTAAATAATTTCCCCCAAGGACGGATGGGAAGGAAAATGGTGGATATCGGTCCATTATTTCACCTGGCCCCCATACAAATTTCCTTCTGAAATAAGGGTTTGACGATCAAAAATGTATGAATTATGCAAGTATACAAACAAATTTTACCACAAATGAGTGGTAAATGAAGCCAAATTACATCTATAAATTTTGTGCAGATCGGTCCATAATTTATCATATCTCCCTAAGGCCCACATACGAAAAAAAGAGCATTACTCTCTTAAAAATTTCGGTATTCAAATAATATTGAACATAAATATGTTTTGGTAGAATTTTATGATGATTGGTCGTAGCTACCCCACTTCCGAAAATCACTTTAACGACCATAAATCTCTTAAAAATGTTGTTATCCGAATAAAATTTAACAAAAATGATTTTGGTATGTACAGAAATGATGACACCTAATTTTATAATGGTCGGTCCATAATTAGTCGAAACTCCCATATAAGACCCTCTCCGTAATTCACTTTAACCTCTATAAATCTTTTAAAAGCATTTATACCGAGATAAAGTATAACCTACATTATATTTATATTGACAGAAGTCATACCACTAAATTTTTGGATGATCGTTCCATAATAGGTCATATCTCCCACATAGCGCCCATTTCTGAAAATCTGTTTTATACATATACTGGGTGTAGGATATTATTTTTTTTTTATTAAATATCATTTAAATATTTTAATAGTTATATATTATTTAACTCTTCTTTATATTTAAAATCATTAATATAATTTCATATTGTAGTTTTTCACAAACGGATTTCTGAAATTCAAAAATGTCACCATCAAAAAATAAAGTTTAAATAATAACAAATTAATTTATATATAAATAATATCTGTTTATTAAAAATGTCTTATTTTGAAAATATTTTTTTAACGATTATTAAGGTGAATTCATACATTCGTTCTTAACAAAAAATTTGTTCGAACAATTTTTTTTTTTGTACGAAGTTTGACGTCTCTCTTTTTGAAAGAGAGAAACTATTTTTTACGAACTTGAATTAGTTTGATTTCATATTTTTTCTAGACAAAAATGAATTGAGTTGCCAATAGGTTGCATTTTTTCATACAAATAACAATGCCTTATGTATTTCCATGGCCATCAGCAAAAGCAACTTTCTTTTTTCATTAATTTTGAATTTATATCTGTGTTTTTGAATACACAATACTTTAAAATAATTTAATATTTGTATTTTGACACTAAAGCCAAAAGCAAAATAAATCAATGGCCGCACTCGTAAAACTAATAGATTTTGTTTACATATGGCAGCTTTGATTTTTCAGAAAAATCGTTCGAAATGGGTGAATCATGCTGCAAAAAACTCTCAGTAAAAAAATTTTTCTCTAGAAAAACTGAACAAATGGGTGAATCCACCTTTACTATTTTTAGTTATAAAATTATGAAAAATTAAAAATCTTTTTATTTTATTAATTCGGCTTGAGGTCTCTTTTATTAAAAATATAAAAACTCTGGTTCGTTTTTATTTTATTATACTTTATTTGTTGCCAATATTTCGACCAACTTTGTTGATCATCTTCAGGGAAGAAATATAATCTAAAAAACATAAAAACTAAAACTAAAACTAAATGTAAAACTGAATAAGAAAAGATATATTTAATAAAAATTCATCCCCTGAAGATGTTGGCAAAATACCAACGAAACGTCGGATAGAAAATGCATAAATAAATCAAGTCTGTTATTTACATTTAGGAGGAAAACTGACCTTAAAAGCCTGTTAGAAATAATTTCTATAAAAACCAAGATAATTAATAAAAAAGGTCGATTAACTTATAAAATCAAAAAAAAAAAAAAATAATTATTATAATTGTAACAATTTTCTTAAAATTATATTAACAAACAATTTAAAAAAAAAAAACAATAAATTAACACAAAAATAAGTATTCGTTTTATTCGATTATTCTTCTTAAAATTAATTCAAGTATTCGTTTTTCGAAAATGGTAGTTTAGAAATTCTTCGAATAATTATTCGTGAGAAATTGTTCGATTATTCAAACGATCATTAGTCTGGTATTTTTATTGTACAGAATTATGTGAAGATCGGTCCATAATTAGTAATAGCTTTCATATAAGAACCAATCCACATGAGAAGAAATTCAATTAAGCCTCTAACACTCTTTTTCTATAAATCTTTTTCTTAAACTGGAGAATATTGAAAAATATTGAACCAATTATAAATTTAATAAATTGTTATTTACAAATAAGATCGTAATGCTAAACAGACATACTCTGTAAATAATGGTAAGATATGGAAATTCGATAAACTTTTCTTGCCCATAAAACAATATATATAATACTATTAAAATATGCATTAAGACTGAATAAGAAAAACTAAATAAGGATATTCTAATTATAACAATTGTGAAATTTGTCTTAATATATTAAAGTGGAGGGCATTTAAGATTCGGTACTGCCGAATATAGCACTGTAACTTGTTTTCAATTTGGTTTTCTATAAAAAATATTTTACCTAATATTGATTTAATTTTTGCATCAAGCTTAAAAACTTCAATTGAAGCTCACTCCTTCCTCCACAAAACATATGTAGTAACTATAATCAAGTAATAATTTACAATCCATTTAATTTTAATTCTATTTTATGCAAAATAATCCTTCAACTGTAAAGTATAGATAAAACAAAAAAAAAATTAAATGGTTTGTTACAAAATCTTGACATGTCATTAATGTGTAAATATTTATGACAGTTCAATGATAAATGTCTGACAGATACAGAGCATAATTTTCATAAATTATTTCATCATAATTGAGTGGAAAATTTATATGCTGGATTTTATATCCATAAATTATTGATACTTTTATTACAAATTGACATAGTCAAATTAAATTCATACATATGTTAAAGATAACAAAAAAATAAATATATATTCATAGGTGTGCACGTAAATATATTAAATATACATACCCGTACATACATACATACTTATATAGGAAGTTATTAAAATCAATATAAGTATATTATTATTATTATTCTTTTTTTGGAAAATAATAAATATAGATAGCATAATTGTTAATTATTTAATAACAAGCATTTATTCATGTCCAAACAAGTGAGTACATGTTATATACATTGGAGATTCGAATTTTCAAAAATGGCAAATAAGCGCTTGTCATATTTTATTTGAAAAAGGAATTAAGATACAATAATTACCATTTGTATACCCTCCACCACCATAAGTGGTGAATGAGTTTGTCATTCCGCGTGTAATACTGAGAAATATTCATCTGTCATAATCGTAACTAATATTTATCACAGCGCCCTCTTTCGGTGGTATAGCATTCAAACGCCACCGAAGTAAAATAATTAAATAAAGGCTATACAATCAAGCTTTCACATTAATACACCTACTCACCACAAGAGGCGCTGCAAAACTACACTAAAAACAAACATAATGCGCAATTGCAGAGTTGTGATATAAAAAGCTTTCTTCTTTCACCACCTTTACTTCTTTAACCTATCCCTTTTCCAAAGAAAGTAACGCAAATATATATAGGCATATTAATTGCCTGAGTGTTACCTCTCTTTTATAAAAAAAAAGGACACAACCAAAATCAACAGAGTTTACAAAAACCCGTTTATAATTCTCCTAAGCAGTTTGGTATTTAAAATCAGCAAAATCGGTACAGTAAAAACAGAGTTATAGGCCAAAATGTAAGACAACCTCCATATAAAATTGATATCTTTAAACATATTTCTTCCAATTTTTTCAAATATATTGCAGATATTGCTATAAAATTATGTATACGTTATTTTTATGATAAAAAAAAGAAAGTGTGAGGAGAATAGTAAACATCGGTGCATGGTTTCTCATAGCCCCCATACAAATACCTTCCCGAAATACGGCTTAATGATAAATATATGCCTATTAAATTGGAATATTAATACAAAATTCAGCAAGAATAAGTGCCATATAAAATGAAATTGCAAACCGCAAATTTGTTTTGTTCGGTCCATATTTAACCATAGACCCTATATCTAATTCATATCCACATCTAAAATTTACTGAAATACGTATAAATCTGCTACCAGGTTAAAATACGAAACATATAATTTTTATATTTTTATATTTTTATTTTTGTACTAAATTTCATGCTGGTCGGTCCATAATTGCCCATAACTCCCATTTAAGGACCACATCCGAAAAAGTCATTAATCTTATTATTATATATCTTATAAATATCGGTACCGACATTATATATATAAATATACATAAAAATCATTCCACAAAATTTTGTGAATTTGATCCATATTTGACCGTATCCCCCATTTAATATTTATAAATACTTTAATACTTATAAATCTCTTATAAATAAGGGTACCAATCCAAAATTTTATACATGCCAAAATCTAACTGCTGGATTTTGAGAATTTCGGTCCATATTTGACAATATCCCCCAGATAAGACCCACTTCCGAAATCCACGTTAATACTAATATATATTGAAATTCGAAGTGAGATATCCTCATATGCATAAAAATTACTGTTCCAATATTTAAGAAGTTCGGCCCATAATTTGTCATAGCTGCCATATAAGAACCATTTCCGAAAAATAATTTAACCCACAGAAATGTCTAATAAATATCGATATCGAACCAATGTTTATATGGATCAAAAATTTTAATCCAGTAATCTTATATTGGTTATATAGCAATTATGCTACTGGATTTTGTAGCTGCCAGTCTAAATTAAGTCCATTCCCGAGTATAATACCCAACCATACAACTCTTGTAAATAACTTTATTGAAATTAAATTCAATTAAAATAATCTTGAAACTCATAGAAATCACATAAGTGGATACTGGATTTAGAAGCTATCAGTTCATTATTGGTCCACTTCTACTATGCCACCCATAAATCGCTTGTAAATAAAGTCATTGAGATCAAATTCAACCAAGCCTTAACTTGAAATCTCTTCCTTCTTTTAATTTTATAAATTGTTAAATTACACTCAAGATTTTTATGAAAATCAGACAAACTTTGTAAATTACAGTAAGAATTGGTAATTACATCAATTATAAATGGTCAAATTTAGATAAAATTTCAAAACATTTAAAATAATTTATGCTGGTCGTAAAATTGTCTTTCAAACAATATATAAAGTAATAATAAAATTTGTACTAAGACTGAAAAGAAAACACAGTTTCTGTATTTCTAATAATTTTTAGGTGGAGGGTATTTAAGATTCGGCACAGCGGAATATTGCACTCTAACTTGTTTTATATTAATATTACGGACAATCTACATATTAGCAAAAAGTCGTCAGTAGTATATAGCACCAAATAGATTGGTTAAATGATTTCTGCTGTAATTATTTTCTTTATGTACAACACTTAATTCATCAATATATACTTTATTAAACAGTCCTTTGAAAAATAAATTAATTCCATTTCAATAAATAATAAATTACACAGGTCTACAAAGAAAAAAAGTATTGTTAAATTCAAACTTTTATTAATTTTCCCATGCTTCGTGTTCATTATACATAAAAATAATAATGTGGCGCCAGGGAGACCGGAAATTTGTAGTTGCAGTTTTTCTCGAGCGTTGTATTTAACCAAAGATTAAATTATGTATTTATCCGTTTCAGAACAATTAAAGAGTTTTTTATATACATTTGTAAGTGCATTTTTCTCCTTTGCGGCCATATATGTATGTGCTTAATAACATATTTAAGGCATATTTTTGCGTTTTTAGGCCATATTTGGTCTTTTTAGAGCATATTTTGAATCGATCACGTGCTACAACTGGATGATAATGAAAACAAGGTTTTGATAAGTTCAATATAATGGCTTATTTTGCAAAAAGTTTTTGCAACATGCCGAAAACAAATTTAAAATTTAACTACCTTTTAATAACTTTCATATTTTATCAATGAATATGCATAAATTTATTGGTTTTAGCCTCAATTTTTCTAGTAAATTTCTAGCGTTAGGCCGCGTTTTCACTATGTTTTCACTATGTCATTTTTCTTGTCAAATTGTCCAAATTGTTGGCAATTGTATGAAAATGGGTTGTCATATGGCGTCATCTATGTTTGCAATCATGAAAATCATGATATGACAACCCGTTTTCATACAATTTGGACAATTTGACAACAAAAATGACATAGTGACCACCAAGCATTAGTATTCGAATGTTACTCCAATTTTGTATCGCAATCAAAGGATCAACTGAAGTATTTACTCTCAGACTAACCACTCGAAATTTTATTTATTTACTTCCTGACCTTTATCATATGCCACTATTTAAAAATCTGGTAACAAAGAATATATTGTTCCCTAAAATATGGAAGGATCGGGAACTTTATTACATGCACTTACACAGAATATGAGTGCTCTTAATAAAAATATGTCCAACTTTATGACATCCATACAGAACACAATACAAGAGCTTCTAAGAGCGCAGTACCTACTGATTCAAACACTCCTCACAAGAAAATGAGTTTTTGAAAACGGCTTGAGCCAACACAAATCTAAACTGTTCCACTGCATTCATGTTAAGAATGTACATGTGATGTTTATTTCGGAGGCGCATTAATTTTATATTCCAGACTTTACATTCCACTTTACAAACCATTCTCATGGTAGTACTGGTAATGTAATTATAATTATATTATATCTAGATATATAATGTGCAACATCTATTCGACTTGAATGTGCAGTTGGAAATATAACTTTAATCTACATATATTGTCAATATATCCACGATTTTTAGTGACCAAGAAAAAGTTTGCAGATTTTTTTAGTACACTAGGAGATCGTTTTCTGGTATGTGATGACTACAATGACAAGCACATACGAGTATACAGGAGTTCTGGATTATTGAATTCCACACACCGAAAAATTTATTTATATCCATCAACTTTGAAATTTCTTGAGGCGGAAATGGTTAAGACTAATTGCCTGGAATAAAAAAAATATATATTAATAGCCATATTCACACGGATCCTTATAAACATGATCGATATAACGTCTTTGATTATTTCGCCCATAAATAATTATAAGTGTAAAATTCCTTCAAAACATAGAATACATATTTATAACTAAGATATTGAAAGACTTCTTCGCCATAAATAAATTGTACATGAAGTCTAATCACATTTACAAATTATGTATAGATTGGTCTATAATTCCCCATAGCCCTGATAGAAGACACACTTTCAAAAATCAGGCATAACTCTCTTAACCCATATGACAAATATATTACATATACACACAAATCATTCAGTCCAATATTATCTTGATCGGTCCACAAGTAGTCATAGCTCCCATGTAGCGCCCATTTCTGAAAAACGATTGTTACACATATACTGGGTATAGGGTATTATACATATGTTATATGTTAGACTAAGTTTGCTCTTTATAGAATTCTGAAAATCTTCTGGATTGTAGTTTTTACATTGCATTATTGTTCAGCGAATGTGTTTGAAGTTAGTAACCAGATGCTATCAACTTTTGCCTAATTAACTTTATACCTCTCGGTGGCTCAATATTCAGAGCTCCTTTACAAGGAAATTTGAAGTGAATTTTATATATTCAATATAATTTATATTTCTGATATTCTCTTCCGAAAGAAAGACATTTCTTAGTTTCTAATATATTGTAGGGAGCACCTGCATTGCAACATATATGTTTTATTGTTAATATCTTCTACGGTTTCTTTTTCGATAAGACATCTGTATTAAAAATATTCATATTAGGTTTTAAAAGGAATTTACACTTAAAGTTATCAAAGGCTAACTAAACTAAACTGTCACTGATAGTTACAATAACCGATATTATCCTCACCCAATAAATATAAATCCGTTTGGGTGCTACTGGTAATATATTTGTTTTACATTTTCAAATTTAATGGCTATCGCGAAATCTAAACTAACAAAGGACCTTTACTTTCTTAGAAAGTATGTGATATATATGTAGTAGTATGTATACTTTTTCACTGTAGACTAGTGTTGTGCAGCGGAATTCACACATGTGTTTTAACAGCTTAAATATGCCTTTTTTCGTCTGATGTATGGTAATAATTAAATTTAAAAACATTTTATTTTTATTGCGTTACATGTGCCCTCTTTGCCGTATAAGTGATATTTAATTATTTTTCAATTGCCATTAATCATACGACGTGATTGCTTCTGCTTTTTGTTAAAAAATATAATGGTATAGTATCTACAGTGGAATGGTTCTTCAATCAAAAATTACAGGTTTTGTAAAATCACAAAAAGTCAAAGTTTGTATTTATAGTTCTCATATCCCATGTTCAAACAATTAACTTCAAATCAAATATTGAAATGCGATTTCGAGTACAACTATATATATAATTTCTTTAATTAGTTTTGTAATTTTTGCTTGACAATTGCTTAAACAACAAAATACTCGTATGTACATTAGGGTGGTTCGAAAAAAAGTTGTGTCAGCCATCCCCTAGGACTAAAGATAATGTTAAAACAATTCCAGAAATATTTTTTTTCTATTTTTTTGCCACGCCTACAAATACCGCCCTTTTAGTATTTTGTTCGCTGTGTCGCTATTTTTAGTCCGATCATAACATTTTGTATACCGCTGTTCATGGCTCTATAATAATGCACATAAATCTTTTATAAACATCATTATGATGTTGAAATTCGACGGAAATACTCCAACATATATATTAATATATACACATCTATATCTATATCTATATCTATATACATATATAAAATGCAATGTTTGCATGTTTGTCCTCTATAGACTCTAAAACTATCCAACCGATTGGGCCCAAACCGGTTTCATTTGAAAGGTTATAGTCCAAATTAGGTTTTCGGCTATATACATTTCAAGTCGGCATGGCCCCTCCCACATAAATCGAATAACATCATATATCTTGACTATTGTGATAGCAAGAGTTTTGAAACATTGCAGTATCCCATATGTTACTGATTTGAATAATCAGGAAAAAAAATGGGCGGGATTGGACCAATGAGCGTGTCAGCTCCCATACAAAGTGAATATTTAATATCATATATCTACAGTTCTATAATAGCCAGAGTATTAGAAATTTGTGCACGTTGATTATATTATGAATAGTCATGCGAAAATTGGGCGGGATCATACAGTGGGCGTGGTAGCTCCCATACAAAGTGAGTATTTAGCTCATATACAAAATTAATATTAATCTATATGTATATATAAAAATGAATGTTTGTATGTATGTCCTTTATAGACTCCTAAACTATGCATCTGATCATGTGATGATCTTCGGCAAAGTTGTTGTACATGAGACCGGGAAGGTTTCTGAGTTGGTACGACCACGCCTACTTTAACGCTCACTTTTTTTAATTTATTAATTGCTTCTGTATAGGTTTTTACAGATTTACTTCATACAAATTGTATCCACATCTTACTGAAGGAGGGGTAAAAATAAAAATTGTATGTGCCATGCCCACTTTCACGCCCCATCTCAAAAAATTAATGTTTGCATGTATGTCCTTTATAGAATCGTAAACTATGCATTTGATCATGTATTGATCTTTGGCAAAGTCGTTGTGTATGAGTCCGGCAAGGTTTCGCAGTTGGTACGACCACGCCTACTCTAACGCCCACTTTTTTAAAGTGATTAATTTCTTCTGCATGGGTTTTTATAGATTTACTTCAAACAATTTGTATACACATCCTACTGAAGGCGAGGTAAAAAGAAAAATTATATGTGCCTAAGCTTCATATTTCTTTCGACCACTCCTACTTTTTTAAATTGATTTTATTCGGATTTTAACATGTTTACTTCAAATCTAATACACATGTTACTTTAAGATTCATACTCCACGCCCCTTTCACACCCCATCTCTTGCAGGACAACGCCTGCCGGGAAGGCCAAACCGCTGAACCGATCTTACTAAAAATTTTACGAATATAACAAAGACTCCGGCATGACTAAGAATACTTCTTTCGACCGCCTACTTTTTTCAAAATGAGCAAAATCAATAAAATTACTTAAAATGAATTGAATATTTGTGTAATGTCTTTCTTTCAAATTTATTTTAATTGGTAGCGTAGCTACGCGCGCAGGGTACAGCTAGTATATATATATATATAATAGTAACCAAATTTATGGTGAGCAGTCACAGCTCCCATAAATATCTTACAAATATCGATATCACACTGAAATTTCTCACCGAGCAATTATATATAAGTAAAAAGTTTACTATTGGATTTTGTAAAGGTCAGTCTATAATTGGACACAATTCCCATATAAGATCCATTTCCGAGAATAACTGGAATACCCAAAAGAAACTTTAAAATATATCGTTATTGAGATGAAAATATCGTTACTGAGATATGAAATTCACCATAAGACTTAAATACAGTAAAACATTTTAATGACGATCCTCCCATAATATATATTACATCTATCCCATATAAGGGATTCAAAAACCTAAATAACTCGTATAAAGCATACGATCAAACTAAATGGTGGGTATAAAAGTTTCGGCACAGCCGAATATTAACTCTTACTTGTTTCAAATTAAATTAAAGTTTTTCGTTTTGTATTTACAAATATACAAAAGCAATTTTTTGTGTATTAGCTCTGTATGTGCACAAATCATGCACAGCGCTGTTAATTTTACAACTGTCTGATTTCAATTTGACACCATCCGTTGTCAATCTGACACCGCCCCTTTATTTTTGGTTTGAAAACACGTAATACCTTTCTAGGACCACTATAACACTTACATATCACGATTGCAATAAAAGCAAATCTACAGAATAAATTCTATATATCTAGTTAGTCGGGGAGTTTGGGCAGATCATTACTCAAATTGATAAGAGAGTAATCGATATTTTCTGTTGTTCTTAGCGGTATATTTTCAATACAATGTGTAGAGAGGTATTTTTCGCTAAATTACCAGCCGGGAATACAATTTATTGGTGTCTCGATATAGTAACAATTGTGGTTGAGTGATCTGATGATAATTCTAACGTAGATTCAACTTGAATGATTTCTCTCAGGATATTTTTTATCACTCCAAAATCAATAACATACGGTATCTTTTGTGGATCAGTAGGCCAGTAAGTAGATTTCCCGCTCGGAATCACATTGAATGCCATTTTAGTAATTGTATCAAACAAAACACGAGCTTTCGGTGTAATAAGTCTTGAGCCACATTATAGTCGGCAGTCTAATGATTTAAAAAAAAGATTGTGTTGACTTTCTGATATATGAAATCTAGAGGAAGAATATATAGACGAATTCTAATTCGGTTTTTTATTAAAAAAAAACTGTGTCTTCACATGCCCTGCGTCTGAGGTCCTTAGTATAATAAATTGAAAACCCATTTATACGAAATAAACTTTTAGATCTCAAATGTGTTTCCGAAATTAGCATCACATCTATTTAGTGATTTTGTAGGAAATATTCGAGTTCGTATTTATGTTGGCTGGTTCACATGTTTTGATTAATTTAAAATTTCACCTGGATGCTAGATTCTTATATTTTGAAATTTTTATTAGCCATAGCTGTTTGTGGCTTATGCCTAATTAAATTTTTAAATGACGGTGGGCATTTTGTTTTAAAATTTTTAGTTAGACCGATTTTGCAAATTTCAATATAATCCACAAAAGATATTTGGGGGCATTTTAAAGTCCTTCCTTATAGCCCTACAACAGACAAGTGGAAATCGATATATAAGGATTAACAATATTGATTATCAACATTGCATCGATATTTATAAGATATTTATGCGTATTTAAATGATTTTCGGTGCTAATCCTTATATTGAAGCTATAGACATTTATGGACCAATTATAATTAAATTTGGTGCGGTAATTTCACGTCAAGTGACCCAATTTTTAAAATCACTTAGTAACAAGAGGCCTATCTATAAAAAAAATATTTTAACTCAAATATGCCTCTTGCTCTAAGTGACCACAAAGCTCTTAAAGGAAATGGTCTAAAGTTTCTTTTGAGGAAAAATAAAAAAAAACTCCATTTTGAAAAAAAAAAATAAAAAAAAAATGGGGGAAAATGAAAATGATACATGTGCCAAATATTGAAAAATCCTATTCTTGTGTTAAAAAATTATTTTTTTGATAGATATCCCACTCGCATCCCATTAAGCGATTATAAAGGCGTTAAAGCAAATTGTATAAGCTTTCTTTTGAGGGGAAAAAAGGGCCCAAATTGAAAAAAAAAATTTTTTTAAATTTAAAAAAAATATTTTTGGAATTACTGAAGAAATAGCTATCTAAAGTCCTTTAGACAATTTTTGCCAGGACCAATAGGAGAAAAGTTACACTCATTTTTAAAAAAAGCCCCTGTATGACCAAAATGTCCAACTTTGACCCCTTCTAACTCCGGCACTTCTTGACTGATAGAGCTGATAGAGCTTGTGTCTGGCCTACTATCCAATAGTACTAACCGTGGTGCAAATTTCATACAAATCGGAAGACAACGATTTTAAAAATTGGGTCACATGACGTGAAATTGCCCATATATATATATGGATTTTTGAACCACATACATATATATGAACAAATTTATTCTTATTGAAGTGATTTTCTGAAGTCTACTTTATATGAGACCGATATTTATATGAACCGATATTCAATAACACCAGTAGTTATTTGATTTTAGCATGCATAAATCGGCTTTTTTGCTTACAATCTGTGACGATTAATGTCGGATTTTCAAGGAAATTGTTCACGTTTATTCATTCTGGCTTGCCACAAATATTTTCAAATACACAAATCACATATCCATCCTCTTGTGACCATGCAAATGTTAATCTGTCCCACTGTACACTGTAATAGTTCAGCAATAAGTAAACAAAATAATCTATAAATTTATGTTTTATCAAACATTAGTAAATTAAAAATTTCCAATAATCATCCCCTAACAAGCACAAATTTGTATCATAAGGATAAAACTTCAAATATGTTACTCTATTAACAATCAAACAAACAAAACTAACACTGTACTAATCACACGTATCAGTTACAGTAAATCAAGAAGGAAATGAAGCCGTACAATTTCCGTGCAACTGTACCTATAATACAAATAAAGTACGATAACTTAACTAGTCTCTGGACAACTATGTACATAGGTACTATTCACCCTTAATGTCCTTTATCAGCAAGGTGTGTTGGACTAGTCACCACAAATTTTAAATTCTACTACAACATATCAATTCAACTCACATTGAGTGTCCAAAGTGTTCTCTATCTTGTGTTTATTATTTATTTACAAGTTCATGTAACAATTGACACCTATTTATTTAATATATTGTTATGTTTGTTGTTGTTGTTACTGTTTGTAATAATAGACACATTTCAACCATTCAAACTAACATATAAATATGTATGTATGTATACTAACACAATGTGCATTAGGGAGATTGCTAAATTTTGGAACTATACTTACATATGTGATGATTAGGGCCAGGAATCTCATGCACTAAAAAATCGAAAATATACACCCTAAATTAGAAAATATGCACTAAAAACACAGAAAATATGCAATTAAAAATATTTTTTCAATTCTTTATAAAGAAAAATATTGCAAGTAAGTTAACAAAAAAGGCTGAAAACAATTCATTTAATACATACATATGTACAAATAAAACTAGTATAAAGAAAAACAAAACCATAAATTCAAAAAAAAAAAAAAATAAGTTATATTAAAATTAAATAAAATTATTGCGTTATTGGCGTAAACAAAAAAAAGTTCTTTTTAAGGTTTTCAAACACAAAGCTTTCCCGATGAGGTCTTAAAAAGTTCTTGTACATAGAAAAGGAGCGCTCAACATCAACAGATGTTACAGGAGCATATTTAAAAGCACACACTTCTTTTATTGTATAATTGGTTTGGGAAGAATTTTCATCAAATTTCAAAATTCCTGCAATTTCCTTATTTCAAGGAAACCTTTATGACGCACTAAGTATCAGGGGCGTTTTACTCTTTCAAATGGACCAAATAGCAAAATTATGCAAAAAAAAACATGCATTTATTATAAAATGTGCTAAAATATGCGCAAAAATATGCAAAACCCGTTTAGCAAAATATGCAAAAACGATTGAATGCCATTTTTAAGGAAATTTCACGATTCGCAAAGATAACTTAACCGTTTCCGTTTTAGGATGGCCAGTAAAAACATGCATTTGCATGATATTCCTTGCCCTAGTGATGATCAATAGTGTTCTTACTAATGAAATTACATACCATTAGTTTACAGTGTTTGTAAATGATAAGAATTCCCCTAATGTATGTATATTATACATAGTTATTTTAAATTATATTAAATTACATGAATAACAATAAGTGTATTTGTTTTTGCCTTGTGGCAATTTCTTTTTTGTTAGTTTTTCTGTTTTGTTTTTGTCATTTGAAAATTCCAATTTATAATTGTCTCAGCTATTTATAGTTCGGTTGACATACAATAAAAAAACATACAAACATTAGAAATAACAGCTCGTTTACAATGGGTACGCGCAAAACCAATTTAACACCCAAATTATGTGATAGTATACAAATTCACACTGGAAAATATTTAGCAGCAGAATGGAAATGTTCTCAATAAAATCCTAGAAAGTCATTCGTTACTTGCAGTATTTTTAAAAATTATTCAAAATACAATTTCCATAATTAAAACTTTAAATAATGTACTGAAATATTTAAATACAGTATTAATTGTACTAACTATTTGATTTTTTTAATCAAAAATTTTTACTATTTAACAGAAATTTTTTAAAGCCTCTTTTAATACCAGAAATTGCGAATTACGTAATTACTCTGAAGTTTACATTATAAACTACAGAGATTATGGTTCCATTGAGTGACTTTTCAAAACCAAAATTACATTAAAAATGTAAAATTCAAATCACGGAAATGGTGAAGAATTATTGAATTAATCAGAGACCGGAAATTACTCCTCTATATAATCAAAAATCAAAATTGTGTTTAAAACTAAATCACTCAAAATAACCGTTTTAAAATGATTTTTGTTTACATGGTTTGGTATCATGAATCAAATAATAAAGATTGCGCAAAGAATACTCGTATATACAAAATTTGCTCTCTCTGCGCATGACGCCATAAGTTATGTTTCCCTTTAATCAACATGCAGAAACAAGTAAGAAAGTATAGTCGGTCAAACCCGATCATATAATACCCTAAATATAACAGTAAATACTATTAAAAGATTTATAGAGGTTAAAGTGAATTACGGAGAGTGTCTTATATGGGAGTTTTTACTAATTATGGACCGACCATTATAAAATTAGGTGTCCTTGTTTCTGTATATAAGAAACTTATTTGTGTCGAATTTTATTTGATTACCAACATTTTTGAGTGAGTTATGATCTTTAAAATGATTTTCAGAAGTGGGGTTTATATGGGAGCTACGACTAATTATGGACCGCTCACAATAAAATTGTACCGTATAATTTGTATATATATGAAATATATTTGTGTTAAATTTTATTTGGATACCAACATGTTTGAGTGAGTTATGCTCTTTAAAATGATTTTCAGAAGTGGGGTTTATATGGGAGCTACGACTAATTATGGACCTCTCATCATAAAATTGTACCATATAATTTGTATATATATGAAATATATTTGTGTTAAATTTTATTTGGATACCAACATTTTTGAGTGAGTTATGCTCTTTAAAATGATTTTCAGAAGTGGGGTTTATATGGGAGCTACGACTAATTATGGGCCGATCATCATAAAATTCTACCGTATTATATGTATATCTACGAAACATATTTGTGTTCAATATTATTTGGATACCAACATTTTTAAAATAGTTATGGGCTTTAAAGTAATTTTCAGAAGTGGGGTTTATATGGGAGCTACGACTAATTATGGACCGATCTTCACAAAATTTGTAGATGTGATTTGGCTTCATTTATTACTTATTTGTGGTGAAATTTTTTTGGATATTTTCATAATTTCAACATTTATGATCGTTAAACTCCTATTTCGAGAGGACATTTGTATGGGGGCCAAGTGAAATAATGAACCGATTTCCACCAGTTTCAATCCCATCCGTCCTTGGGCCGAAAAATATCACGTAACAAAACTTATTGAAATATCTTCAAAATTGCGACCTGTACTCTGCGCACAAGCTTTACATGGACAGCCAACCAGACGGACGGACGGATGGACGGATATCGTTAAATCGACTCAGAAAGTGATTCTGAGTCGATCGGTATACTTTAGGGTTGATATTGGACCAATATTTCTGGGCTTTACAAACATATGCACAAATCCAATATACCCTCCCCACTATGGTGGTGTAGGGTATAATTACTAAAAATAAAATAGACCTGTTATTTTCGGTCTCTGGAATTTATCTATAAACTGCTTGAAACGACTATAAACGAAACATTTGTTGTTGTGTATAGCTTGTATGAAATTTTATAATAAAAACATTATTATATTAAGAGCTTACCATCTCGGAGCAACACATCTCACATCATTAAAGACGGACTATTAAAATAACTCTTAATGTAAACCTAGTTCTCCTTTGCAGATCACAGCAATTTTTATTAAATTTCTTAAAAAAAGGTACCAAAATTATGAAAATAAATAATAAGGCGTAATTTTTTACAACTTTCTTTTTGGCCAGACTGTTTTTGGCAGCCTTTAAGGCTCACTTAGCCGACTGTAATGGAATGTAACTGCAACAGTAAGAAACAGATGATTAATATTGTTATGAGTAAAGTAATGCAAATGGTTATGGAGATGTAAAGTAAAGCAACACCGCCTAGATCGATTAAATGGCTTTAGACAATTTTTCGTTAGTCTATGTTAAGGCTCATATCTAAAGCGACAAGCCCACAACGGTTGGTGTACTGGAAGCTTATATTGAAGAATTTATTAGTGAGATACCAGCCGATATGTTATAGACAGAGTATGTCAAAATTGTATGTGTTTTCTTAAAATTAAATCCAAAAGCTCTTAAAAAATTACTCTTTATAATGGCATCAAGTATTTGGCAGTGTATCTTTCAAATTTTCTTTGATATCAAGAGGACATGCTTGGTATGAGAAAGTTATTTTGAAATTACCATGAACTTTTATACTATTAGTCTATGGACACAAACTTTTAGATTTGATCTACCAATAGAATCATTGACTTTTTCAAAATTTTGAAAAACATTATCGTTTTAGTTACTTTTCGACCAAACCTATTATTATCTTAAAACTTAATAGATCCTAATGACAACAAATTATATTTATCGATTTTGTAAGATATATTGCATATGGAATTTTATGTGTTAATTAACAACATAATCAGTTTAAAATAATAAGAAAAATTAATACGCTAAACAAATTTAACTTAAACTGTATTTATAGTTATGAAATACGAAGACAAACATAATGTGCCGTATTTATCGCATGTTATAAACTTTAAACACAATTTTTTTAAAAAGCTATTATTACAATACATTTGGTATTCCATAAAAAGTGTATTACATCGATTTCATCAATAATATGAAAGAAAATTTTAAGGTAAATAAAAAAGCATAACTGGGGCCAAATCACCGCATTCGATATCGAGTAAAAATTATCTTAATTTTCTTATTTAAGATTATGGCATTCGATATCGAGCAAGAAATTTAGTATCATAATTTCGATATCGAAATCATTTTTCAATACGAAAGCTCATTCGATCACGAATGCGGTGATTTGGCCCCTGAACTCTGTATAAAATCAAATATCAGGAACTCATGAAATCTGTGATAACAATTAAATAATCTTACATGCATATTTTTCTTTAAGTGCATTTCCACATACATATTTAATTCGAAATTACCGCAAATATTATTCATAAATTAGTTGATACCAATTTAATAATAAAACAATATTTATCAAACAATGACTACTATTATTACAAACTTAACCCAGTTAATTATTTAAATATTTAAATAAAATCATAACATGCTATTGCATGATCATTATCAAAACTTCAAACTCAAATATGTATTTACAAAGATTTTTTTTAAGTTTCCAATTTTTTATGATAATTACACTCGTACACATGAATATTAAAGACCCATAAAAATTTAAATAGCATCAATCATTTCTTTCGCGCAATAAAATACGAAAAAGAAATTCAATTTAAAAATTTCTTTCTTCATCAAACTAATTAAATAAGACACATAAAAAATAAGAATTTCATTTTAAAAGTTTCCATAAACATTACAAGCAGTAGACTCTTCAATAAGAGTGAAAAAAGAAATAACAAAAAATAATTAAAAACTTTGTAATGAACTTTTTATGTATTGATGTCAAAATGAATACAACTTTATTGTTTAGGGTCAAAATAGTGAACGACACGCACGTACTTGCAAGCTAACCTGTTCGGGAGTTATGGGCGGGGATCTTGTTACTATATAGAGACCTAGTGTTCAATATCAAAAAAAAATTACGTGCGCTTTTAGTGCCCTTATCACGCCAACAAGAAACTTTTCATAAATTTTTATCTACATTGTCTAGTTTCTAATACAGCTAGATGTTCTTAGCTGTAACCAACTATCCCTCCCATCCATAGTTTTTCCTAGGTTGAAATTTTATTTATGAAAAACCCCTGACACTCCCATTCCTTACCTACTACACTGAAGTTTTACATACAAAAGCACAAGTTAGTTCATCTTCATTATTTCATATGTATATTAAATAAAAAAAAAGGTATATAAAAAAAATCATACTTAAGAGAGAGAGTAATAATAAAATAACTTTACATGTTGTAAGTGCCAACAAAAAAAAATAAGAATTTTACTTAGAACAAACTAACAACAAAGAAATTTTTAAGCTTTGCGGTTGTTGCAGATCACTCTTAACTGGGTGATGGTTTAATTCTCTTATTTAAAATAAAGCAAGAGATAAAAAGTTCTTTGTTCTAGCTCGATCAAAACAAACAAAATAGAAATATGTTTATAATTACGTATCATACGGTTATAATAATGATAATTTATATAAAGGCAGTGCCATATAAATATATTTAAAAAAAATGTTTAAAGGTTTGACTTACGTAAGTGACTTGATTCCAGGGATGCTGAAGGCCTTCTGCTTTCTCGAGGAATTTTTGAAATGTTAAATATATTTATAGGTTAGTGTTATATGTACATAAGTTTATGTTAACATACTTTAACAAAATTTAAGTTACTCTTAAATAAAAATAAACAGATGTATACGAATAGTCTTAAAACGGGGATATTATTTTTTTTTTTTTTTAGGTAGGCATTATTTAGATATTGGAATTAGTTTATAAATCGGAAGTTAGACATTTTTAATTAATCGACATAATAAGAAACTGCAGGTTGGGATTATTGTTAATAAAATATGGTATAAAAAAAAATTAGATTTTTTTTTTTTTATAAGTTTTATGTGTATTAACAGATAAATTAGTGTTATGTAAAATATATGTAAATCATTTTTATCAGGCATTCATTAGATTTCAAGATTTTAAGTTTTATAAATTGTTATATTAAAGTTTATATAGGAAATTATTTAGTTGTCACATTTAAGAATAAGTGGTTGTAATTTCTGTTAGATAATTGTTGTAATTTAGTATATAAATGTAATATGATTTAGTTTAGTTAGAACTAGGTGTTTTAGTTAGATATATTTAGTTAGAGTATAAGCTATTTTTTTGTTTTTTTTTTTTTTTTTTATATTAGTGGTATGTGTCAATTCTGGTAGTTGAAGCATCGCCGGGAAAATTTATGTTGGATTTATCGTCAAGAAAATGGATTTATGGTTTTTTTTTGAAGTTGACCATTTGTTGTTCAAGTAATTTCAGGGTGTAATAAAAATTATATCTCTCGAGTGATGAAGTTTGATGCCGAATGACCATGTGGTCCACACCCCACAAATGTCAGAAACAAAACTCACCCGAGAGATTGTTGTGGAGCTACACATGGAAAACCCAATAGTAAATATTAGATTGGAATGTTTAATTTATTAGAAAAATCATACAATTACCTTATGTTTAGATATATGAGATGAAAAAAAAAATCTCGATGAAATGTTCGGTCCAATGCCTTATGGAGATTACTTGGACAATGCACTTCCGAAACAATTGATAAAAACTTTCGCAAAAAAAAAAAACTGTCTAGGGATTATTCTTATTTGTTTTCAATTTTGAATAATATTTGCAAATAACTATACAAATTTCTGAACGATACCGTAAGTTAATTTTTCTCAAGACACGTTGATTTTATATCTTGATTTTTGCGATCAAAAGTTTGTGTGTCTTATTTGATGTTCAGAATGTAAAAGAAACCCGTTAGTTCGATCATTACGATAGATCACACCACTTATTGCGTTTTAATATCTCTTCTATTTTTGACTTTACTTCTTTTGCAACCAATATACATTTGAGTAAAAGCTCTAAGAAGAGTACCTATGAACTACTACACATATAGCTATCTCATAAATCATGTATGCGATATATATATGATTACGCCGAGATATGTATACATGATGAGTTAGTGAAAAGTAAGTGTAAAAGAGAATAGCTTAAAATTTTCAACGTTGCATTTACTAGTATTCCGTGATAATATAATAAACATATTTGGTACACTTTGGTGTAAATAAATACTAAGGAAAAGTACCAAAATATTATTAAACATAAATGCAAGTTACAATAAGTACTTTTGATTAAACTGCAAGAAATAGAGATGTTACAAAACAGGTTGTGTTGAACTGATTTGTCAGTGAAACAAAAGCTGAAGACATTATTTTTCTATGACAAATGAATCAGTATTACGTTCGGATGTCTTTTGCATGAAATTTCCCTATATTTTTGCTTGACATATCCTGTAGTTGATAGTAACATGACCCGAGTTTTGCTATTACCTTTGCCTTTTCAAATTGGTTCGCTAATTTACTATTGAAGTGATCTACTGCTTTAGATTGAGCAAAATTTCTCCTGTAAACGGTTTGGCCAATTTCATAGTTCACTGGGCGTGACCTAAGGTTGTAATTTCTACAATTGCGTTCGTATGACTTTCGAAGATTTTCTCTGGCTTGTTCCCTCAGTAATTCGACTTTTTCATCACTTTTCAAATTTATACTAGGGTCTTTTAATATGTCAATGTTTCTCAACAGAGTATAAGATTTCCCATTGGTTAACATATTTTGCCCGAATAGGAGGTAATATGGAGAAAAACCTGTACTTGTGTGAACTGCACTTCTAAGAGCACAACAAATTGCAGACAATTTGTCATCCCAGTCTTTCTGAGAAGGTTTAATGTAGGCTCTTACTGCGGCTAATACCGAACGATTAACCCGCTCGCTAGCATTCGCCTGGGGGGAATAAATAGCTGTCAAATTGTGAAAGACTCCATAGGTTTTCAAAAATTCTTTGAAAATATTAGACTTGAACTGGACTCCGTTATCTGTAGTCACAGATTCCGGCACACCGAATATATGAAATATTCGTTTTTCCAAAAATTCAACAATCACCTTAGCCGTAAATTTCCTAATCGGTTCTAAAAAACAAAATTTAGACAAATGGTCTAAAACTATAATTATGCCTATGTTTCCTGCCGATGATCTTGGATAAGGACCTAATAAATCCAAATATAATCGTTGAAAAACACGTTCTGACGTGGCTTGCTGTCCCATAGGAGGTCTTAGACACTGGTTAGGGGCCTTTGTCTGTTTGCAGGTTTCGCAAGACTTTACATAATCTGAAACTTGTTTCGCCATTTTAGGCCAGTAGAAAAACTGTTTTATTCTACTTAAGGTTTTATTTAAGCCTCCATGAGAACATAAGGGATGATCGTGTGCCCTTTGTATAAGGTCTTGTGTCAGTGCGGACGGAATCCATAATTTCCACGATAATTGTTCTTGCAATTCTTGTCCTGAAGCATGCTCACATCTTCGGTATACAAAACCATCAATTATCTTTATATCGGGAAAACGATCTAAATTTGGTTCAAGTTTGTCTATTAACAATAAATATTCATCTGATTTAAATTCGTTAGACTCCAAATCTATTTCTAAAGAATTATCTATTTCTTCTATATTAACTATTGGCATTTTAATCTCATCATTATTCTCAGAATAAATTCTCGACAATGTATCAGGTACAACGTTTTGGGTTCCTTTACGATGCCAAATTTTAAAATTAAAACCTTGTAGTTTTAAAGCCCACCGCGCCAATCGTCCGTGTAAGTCGGTCTGCTTCATGAGCCATTTTAAGGATGCATGGTCAGTTATTATTTCGAATTCCTGCCCTTCCACGTATGCACGAAATTTCTTGACTGCCATGACTGCAGCAAGACATTCTTGTTCTGACACCGAATAATTTACCTGAGCAGTTGTCAGCTTATGGCTCATGAAAGCTATCGGTACTTCGTCTAGTTCATCTGTTCTCTGTGCGAGTACTGCCCCAATCCCATATTTACTAGCATCGCACTGTATTGAAAATGGGCGTGAAAAATCCGGATTATGCAATACCGGAGCTGAAGATAATGCACATTTCAGATTATTAAATGAATTTTTAGAGTCTTCGGACCAAATAAACGGTCTAGATTTTTTTAACATATCGGTAAGGGGAGCTGCTAAAGTAGCAAAATTGCGGACAAAACGTCTATACCACCCACATATCCCTAGAAACCTTCGTAATTGACGGACGGACGTTGGTAACGGGAAGTTCCGAATTGCATGTACTTTGTCCGGGTCTGTTTTGATTATTCCATGGCCGATTATATGACCTAAATATTTAACAGATTTGAGCAAGAATTTACTTTTTTCGATATTTATCGTAAGATTCGCTTTCCTTATATGAAGAGCAACTTCATGTAGCAAAATAATGTGATCGTCAAATGTTTCTGTCATTAAAAGGAGATCATCCAAATATACAAAAACCTTTGTACGTAAATATGCCGGTATGGCTTTATCCATGAGTCTGGACATCGTTTGTGGCGCATTACATAAGCCAAAGGGCATGGTTACGAACTGGTATAAGGGACGCCCAGGCACAGTAAATGCTGTCTTTTCCTTTGACCGTTCATCCAATGGAATCTGCCAGAAAGCATCCTTAAGGTCAAGACTCGTAATGAATCTGGCCTTAGGGAGTCTACTGAGTATTCCATCGATCAACGGCAAAGGATAAGCATCTTTCACCGTGACACTGTTCACCTTACGTGCATCTAAACACAGTCGCACCTTCCCTGGCTTTTGTACTAGAGCCACAGGCGATGACCAAGGACTCTGGGATTCTTCGATGACCCCTAATTTAAGCATTCGGTCAATTTCAGCTGATAACAATTTCTCAATTGCGGGTGAAACCGCAAAATAGCGCTGTTTGATTGGCTTAATATCTGTCGTATCTATCACATGAGTCACAAGATTTGTTCGACCAAGGCCCTCCCTAGAATATGAAGGAAAAGAGTTTATGGCAGCGTTCAGTCGTGCCTTTTGATCAGGGTTCACACTATGTACGTTATCATAAAAATCATTATCGTCTATTTCCGAGTTCTCGCCAAAGGTCATTGTATCTAAAAATAAGTCTTTTGCCAGGTCAAATGATTTGACAAAATCAACACCTAAGTATATATTTTGTTTTAAATGAGGAATAATCAAGAACGTTATCGATTTTGACACACCTCTAAAAAGTACATTGGTAGTAATACTACCTAACGTAGGGTGTTCAGTACCATCTGCAGTTCTTAAACAAAGGTTGAATTTCTTATAGGGATGTCTATTTTGATTTAAAAATTTAGAGGCGTAATCATTACCAAACACTGAGACCGTTGCACCGGTATCAATCATACCAACAACGTCTTCCTCAAAAATACGCACTGTGACAAAAGGCCGAATATCAAAATTGGGTTGTTGCGATATAATTGCAGAACATATATGTCGACGATTCTTTAAAACATTCTTCCAAAATTCACGTAATCTTCTAGTGTTCCTTTTAGTTTTCTTGGCAGTAACATTAATACTAATTTCCTCATTAAAAATTCTGTTTCTAACTTTTTGGTATTCCTGTAATCTAATATGGTATGGTTTAAAATATGTTGGTATATTATTTGATTCGAATGAATCGGCATTTGAAACATGCGAATTGAAATTTGTTTGACATAAAGTCGATTTTACATTTGTGTTGCTTTCGATTGGTATTGTTTGGGTTTGTACTGAGCTTGATAGTTTTTTGAAAACTTATTACATTTTGAGCAGTTTGGTTTAAAAATGTTTGGTGCTCCACACCCAAAACAAAAAATTTTTCGGTCTCCTAAACAGTCTTCAAAACGATGGCCCTTTTCTGAACAGTTCCAACACATAATCTCATTAACTTCCTCAAGGTCAATTGGTGTATTTTCGCCTACACAATCATCCATTTCAGAAACAATTTTTCTAGAATTAAAATTTCTATTTGTCCTGCGGTTATCTAACTCCTCCTCAAGGATTTCATGTTTTCGAACATACTCTCTTAATTGAGATATAGAACTTATTTCGAAATACAACAATTCTTTCCTGACCTCGGGATTTAGATTACGCTTTAAAATTTCTATGAGTTCAAAATCTGAAATAGGTGTTTGTAGTCTGTCCGTTATTTGTAAAATAGAATCATAAAATGAATCAAATTTCTCACCTAATCTTTGTTTACGACGTCTGATTTGCTCCTTTAGATCAAAATCAGTACGTCGATCACGAAACTGGTTTCTTAATTCTATACACAATGTGTCCCAATCAAACCTTTGAGTAGTCCGGTGGAAGCGCCAGAACCAGTCAATAGCTTTGCCAGAGAAAAGCAAGTGAACGTGACGACACAACACGTCAAAGTCCCCACGTAAACTTTGAATAGTAAGGGACTGTACCCTGTATATAAAATTGTCAACTGATAACCCTTCTTCCTCTTGTCCACTAAACTTTAGATGCCAACCGGACATTATGTTTGAGATCTTTTCAGTGGTATATTCAAAATTTTGATAAAGATTTTGGCGACTAAAATTTTGGCGATTAGAGTTATTTCTATTCGGAAAGTTTCTATTATGGGTCGTATTATATCTATTATCTTCGTTCTGAAAATTACGGTTTGGGTTAACTGGATTAACTGTACCAAAACTTGGCCTAACGTTATTGTTTGAATTAAAATTCATGGAAGCTAAATGTGATCTAACAATCTCATTAATAAGGGTTTGTAATGTATTGTCACTTATATACTGATTACCCATGTCGGACTGCACATTGCGTGTATTTAAATTACCTTGAGAAATATTCAACAAATTGTCAACGGATATTCTCCGATTAGGAGTTGGATGACCAAAATGAAGATTACGTTCGGGATTAAAACCCTGAGCCTGATTTTGATTTACAACTTTTGGGATAGCACCATGACTGGTATTATTATCGGTATTTGAAGAATTTGGTAAATTCCGACTCTCAGAACCTGACATGATATTATGCGACTTAAGTTTTGTCTGCCTACAAGCTTTGCCACAAACACTGCAAGCTTGAGTTTCCTTAAGAACATTGATTATACAATCTTTATGAAAAACATGAGTGCAAGGAGTGGACACAACTACATCGTCAATCTCATAATCTTTGGTACATATGGAACATTTCTGTGAATTATACATATCTAATGACGATAAATTTTCGTTGCTATGAACTAGCGACATTTTCAAATAAATTGAATCTTAAAGTTTTCTCAAAAACAAATACATGTATGTGTAAAACTTCACTGTTTTCAGTAAGGTGGAGTGTAATTTTATAAAAATCTAAAACAATATGAGACTAAAGTTTCGGCTTTGATAATCTGTTTAATGAAATTAACTGATATATTAATAATTATAAAAGTGGACGAAGTGAGTGATGACTTTTTAACCTCACAAGCGTAATTCCAAACATTTATTCTTATAAATAATCAAAAAAATCCTTTGCAGCTTTATCAATACCTAAAGTAAATTTCAAATAACTAGATCACGAACACTAATGAATGAATATACTTCCGATGCATAATGGATTGTAAAAGAAAAACATTCTAACTACAATTATTCCAATTATGTCTAAAAGCTCTTGCATTCTTGACCAATGTCAAATAAAACAATACACAATGTGATATAGCTATGTGAAAAATACTTTTAAATAGATTTATGATAGTTTTTTTTTTTTTTCTTTTTCTTTGATGGCTATTTTATCCGTATAAAGATGGTTTTCATGTGAAGTCCCCAAAATAATTTAAAAATAGTTGTTGTTAGAATTTTAAATTTCAGACTATTTGGGGGCCCCACGTTGGGCGCCATTTTTTTGTAATGAACTTTTTATGTATTGATGTCAAAATGAATACAACTTTATTGTTTAGGGTCAAAATAGTGAACGACACGCACGTACTTGCAAGCTAACCTGTTCGGGAGTTATGGGCGGGGATCTTGTTACTATATAGAGACCTAGTGTTCAATATCAAAAAAAAATTACGTGCGCTTTTAGTGCCCTTATCACGCCAACAAGAAACTTTTCATAAATTTTTATCTACATTGTCTAGTTTCTAATACAGCTAGATGTTCTTAGCTGTAACCAACTATCCCTCCCATCCATAGTTTTTCCTAGGTTGAAATTTTATTTATGAAAAACCCCTGACACTCCCATTCCTTACCTACTACACTGAAGTTTTACATACAAAAGCACAAGTTAGTTCATCTTCATTATTTCATATGTATATTAAATAAAAAAAAAGGTATATAAAAAAAATCATACTTAAGAGAGAGAGTAATAATAAAATAACTTTACATGTTGTAAGTGCCAACAAAAAAAAATAAGAATTTTACTTAGAACAAACTAACAACAAAGAAATTTTTAAGCTTTGCGGTTGTTGCAGATCACTCTTAACTGGGTGATGGTTTAATTCTCTTATTTAAAATAAAGCAAGAGATAAAAAGTTCTTTGTTCTAGCTCGATCAAAACAAACAAAATAGAAATATGTTTATAATTACGTATCATACGGTTATAATAATGATAATTTATATAAAGGCAGTGCCATATAAATATATTTAAAAAAAATGTTTAAAGGTTTGACTTACGTAAGTGACTTGATTCCAGGGATGCTGAAGGCCTTCTGCTTTCTCGAGGAATTTTTGAAATGTTAAATATATTTATAGGTTAGTGTTATATGTACATAAGTTTATGTTAACATACTTTAACAAAATTTAAGTTACTCTTAAATAAAAATAAACAGATGTATACGAATAGTCTTAAAACGGGGATATTATTTTTTTTTTTTTTTAGGTAGGCATTATTTAGATATTGGAATTAGTTTATAAATCGGAAGTTAGACATTTTTAATTAATCGACATAATAAGAAACTGCAGGTTGGGATTATTGTTAATAAAATATGGTATAAAAAAAAATTAGATTTTTTTTTTTTTATAAGTTTTATGTGTATTAACAGATAAATTAGTGTTATGTAAAATATATGTAAATCATTTTTATCAGGCATTCATTAGATTTCAAGATTTTAAGTTTTATAAATTGTTATATTAAAGTTTATATAGGAAATTATTTAGTTGTCACATTTAAGAATAAGTGGTTGTAATTTCTGTTAGATAATTGTTGTAATTTAGTATATAAATGTAATATGATTTAGTTTAGTTAGAACTAGGTGTTTTAGTTAGATATATTTAGTTAGAGTATAAGCTATTTTTTTGTTTTTTTTTTTTTTTTTTATATTAGTGGTATGTGTCAATTCTGGTAGTTGAAGCATCGCCGGGAAAATTTATGTTGGATTTATCGTCAAGAAAATGGATTTATGGTTTTTTTTTGAAGTTGACCATTTGTTGTTCAAGTAATTTCAGGGTGTAATAAAAATTATATCTCTCGAGTGATGAAGTTTGATGCCGAATGACCATGTGGTCCACACCCCACAAATGTCAGAAACAAAACTCACCCGAGAGATTGTTGTGGAGCTACACATGGAAAACCCAATAGTAAATATTAGATTGGAATGTTTAATTTATTAGAAAAATCATACAATTACCTTATGTTTAGATATATGAGATGAAAAAAAAAATCTCGATGAAATGTTCGGTCCAATGCCTTATGGAGATTACTTGGACAATGCACTTCCGAAACAATTGATAAAAACTTTCGCAAAAAAAAAAAACTGTCTAGGGATTATTCTTATTTGTTTTCAATTTTGAATAATATTTGCAAATAACTATACAAATTTCTGAACGATACCGTAAGTTAATTTTTCTCAAGACACGTTGATTTTATATCTTGATTTTTGCGATCAAAAGTTTGTGTGTCTTATTTGATGTTCAGAATGTAAAAGAAACCCGTTAGTTCGATCATTACGATAGATCACACCACTTATTGCGTTTTAATATCTCTTCTATTTTTGACTTTACTTCTTTTGCAACCAATATACATTTGAGTAAAAGCTCTAAGAAGAGTACCTATGAACTACTACACATATAGCTATCTCATAAATCATGTATGCGATATATATATGATTACGCCGAGATATGTATACATGATGAGTTAGTGAAAAGTAAGTGTAAAAGAGAATAGCTTAAAATTTTCAACGTTGCATTTACTAGTATTCCGTGATAATATAATAAACATATTTGGTACACTTTGGTGTAAATAAATACTAAGGAAAAGTACCAAAATATTATTAAACATAAATGCAAGTTACAATAAGTACTTTTGATTAAACTGCAAGAAATAGAGATGTTACAACTTTTTGTCGAACTTTAACCCTTTAATGGATGTTTTTTAAAAGACAACATTTAAAAAAATATAAAAAAAGTATTAAAAGAAAACGACAATGAAATGCGGAAAAGAAGAAAGTATAAAAGTTGAAAAGAACTACAGCCAGACAGTATTAAAATGTTTTATTTTACATTTATTTGTTTAGAAATGGTTGATGGAAATACTTTAGTTAGAATGTTATATTCGGCAGTGGCGAATCTTGAATACACTCCATATACAAAATGATTTTCAGTAAAAGTCTTGTACATTTTTCAAAGCAATACGTTTGCTCCAAAGCATCCGCAGCGCTTAACTTCTGCTTTATAGAAAACATGATTTTTGTATGGCGAGCTCCAACTTGGATCTAAGTATTGTGTTTGGGATTTGTGCTGATGTTTGTTGCGCCCATAAATATTTGTCCAACATCCACCTTAAAGTATACCGGTCGACTAAGAATCACTTCCTGAGTTGATTTAACAATGTCCGTCCGTCCGTCCATCTGGCTGGCTGGTTGGCTGTCAATGTAAAGCTTGTGCGCAGAGTACATGTCCCACTTTTTAAAATATTTCGATAAAATTTTGTACATTATATTTTTCGGCCCAAGAACGGATGGGATTGAAATTGATGAAAATCGTTCCATTATTTCACCCCCATACATATTTCCTACCGAAATATGGGTTTACCAATCATAAATGTTTGAATTATGCAAGTATCCAAACAAATTTCTCCACAAATGAGTGGTAAATGAAGCCAAATAACATTTACAAATTTTTTGAAAAAAATCACTTTAAAGAGCATAACTTTCTTAAAATTGTCAGTATCCAATATGTTATATGGTAAGATTTTATGATGATCGGTCCATAATTAGTCGTAGCTTCCTCTCTTAAAATTGTTGGTATCCAAATAAAATTCAACACAAATAATAATTATAATGGTCGGTCCATAATTAATCGAATCTCCCATTTAAATATTTTAAAAGTATTAAATTAAATTTTGATTTTTTCGACCTTTCTTTTGATAAAATAAAAAGTTTTTTCGAGTTCGAGGCCAATTATTTGTAAAAAATGTATATCTCATTATCCGCAGGATATCGAAATATTGGAAGAAATAAATTATATATACATTTTTTACAAATAATTGTCCTCGAGCTCGAAAAAACTTTTTATTTTATTTTAAAAGTATTTATATCAAGATAAAGTTTAACATACATACATAATATTTATATTCACAGAAGTCTGCAACTACTTAATTGGATGATCGGTCCATTTAGTGCCCATTCTGAAAAACTGTTTTATACATTAACTGGGTATAGAATATTATATGGCCAGGTTTTTTTTCTTGTTTTTCTGTTAAATTATTGCCTTTGTTTTGTAGCTTATTAATTTGATATTTTCTTCCCTTATATCCAAATCACTTATCACTTATCATAGTCATGTCATTTTCAGTGAGCATTTGGTGACCAAAGAGTTCCAGTCATAAGACTCCATGTATTGGGTGTTTTTTTTAAGTATAGAACTTTAAGTTTGCAACACTTTTGTAACTGCCGGTCATTTTGTCAGCTGTTGAATGATTTATGTTCAGTTTGGTTGGGCATTTCATCATGAATAGACTGACGCCTTAACAACGTTTCCCAATTGCGCAAATTTATTTTGAAAGTCATTTTTCTGTGTTTTTGTAGATGTATAGAACTTTGAAATGGTATAAAATAAAGATGATTTTTTTTTAAATTGACATGCAATTTACTTTATTCGAAATCTACTTGCATTATAATTGAAATATGACTGGCACGGACGTATTCTAATGTGTAGGTCCAATTTTCGATGATTTTGTCCATCATTTGTGGCCGTATATCAGCAATAACGCGATGAATGTTGTCCTGCAAATGGTCAATCGTTTCGGACTTATCGGCGTAGACTAGCCAATTCAAACATAAATCACTTGACAGCTGACAAAGTGGCCGCCAGTTAAAAAAGTGTTGCCAACTTAAAGTTCTATATATCTAAAAAGCACCCTATACGAAGGCAAAAAAGGTTATCTGAATTTTCTCCTCCTTCTAATTGTTAAAGCTTCTGCTGTAATAGTATTTGTACGGACCTTCTAGCGTACGAGCGAGACTATCAAAATGACAGTTCCATAAATAAATTCTCAATAGATTTACCTCATTACGTTACCTCTGCATCCATACATGGACAGATATGTTTTTGGCTTCAATGCAATTGAGTTGTTTTTTTCACCTTTTATTGGAAATGAGGTATGATTTCTGTGGCTTTTACATTTTGGACATTCACTCCCATTTAGTATCGGCCTTTGGAAGCCCGTCTGTCATTTATAAGTCCTTAAAGAAATTATAATTTTTAAATTAAGTAAATCATTTATACTTCCTCAAGTACATATCGTACTGTCTAAAGGCAGCTTAAATAACGTCACTTCTATACATTTCATAAACACATTGTTCATCTATATATTTCAGCATTATCCTCAATAACACTCCCATCAATATTTTCAACATCATATTCGACTATGTTAATGTTTTGATTAGTATTCTTATTTGCTTACAGAACTGATGAACTGATTCCTACGATTTTGAACAGAACTTGTTTTTATATAATAAAAATTTCATGATAATATCTGAATTATATAAAGAAAATAGTATTTCAACAATATTTCTGAAACATTTTGGTTTATAACTCTGACTCTACTGGAGAGACTTTGCAAAATGTCAACACTAAACATTTCGGAGAAACAAAGAATTCCCTCGAAACTCTATCGTCTTTCAGCAGGCGGACAGACATAACTAGACTGTTTTAGAAGTTGCAAATGGAATGACAAATTTAGGCCCTAATTTTGTAAAACGCAACGCCACAATTTTCTAAGCGTTGCGTGAAATTACATTTTGCAAATCAGGGCGTTCAAGCATATTTTGTAAAACACAACGCTGAATTTTTTATCACTTGCGTTGTCAAATTTAACGCCACCATTTTCTTGGCGTTAGTTTTAAACGTTGAATTAAAATATTATTAAAAAACAAAATTATTCAATTAATTTAATATTTTATAGAAACTTTATTAATACCATGTAAGCAAATATACACAAACATATAAAATACTACTAAAATATTTCTTAGGGCTTTTTTCGCCACAACGGTAGCTCAATTTAAATTGTAACATATTTATGAAATGAAAACGTTTTCTTCTTCATTCAGAAGCTCACCTGAAATCTTTAAAAAGTAAATTAAAAATATTGTAAATCTCCACAGTGTTATTCTACTTACTCATTATTCGTTAAATTCATAATGTTGATAGTAAAGCGCAATTGGGTTTTTTCAATAGGTAAGTATGTCTAGGACGCTTGAAAAATCTTCATCATCCAAAGAAGAAGACATATACATAAGTGCAAACATTTTGTATACCCCCTAGTATCTTTGTATTTATAGTTATTTGCTTTAAAAGGTTTTTTCTTTACACTTTTAAATATTTTGTTTATAAATAACCAAACAAAATTATTTGACAGCTGATAGGTTTGTAGCATTGCCAATGCAAACTAAGTGTAGCTCTATGATAATTTTATATTTTAAATTTCAGTATCAACATTTACAATGGCAACATTAACCAAGTAATGATTTGACAGTATTGTAAAAACGTAATATTTCTGCGTTCGCTAAACGCAATGATGCAGTGATTTACAAAAGTTCACATTTTTGATGATGCGTTACGCAACTGATTTACAAAATTAGGGCCTTAATTCTCATACATAGGTATACATACATTAAAGATGGGTAGTAATATCTTAAAACTAAAATTAAATCTAATTACTCTCTAACAGAGCATTAATTTGTTATTGGATTTGTAGCTTTTTGATGTAGTATTGAACAAATTACTTTAGTTAAATTCTTAACTGGCACAAACAATAAATATTCTACAACAGAATAAATATGCTGAAGATAAAAATCATTTTTGATGAAGGTTTTTAAAAAGCTTTTCCAATATGAAGAATCAGCATTGTATCAACTGTCGAAAATTTCTACAAAACTATCAAAAACCATATATCTGACCTATGGTGTGGACAGGGTCGAATTGGGTATCGATGCGACTAATATAATATTTAAATTGTTCGATTATTAGAACAAAATAAAAGGTGAACAAGGGCTACAGTAGTCAAAATTCAATTCCAACATCTTTATAGTGTTAGTGTTAATGGGTACAGTTAGAGAAGTCAGCATTTCTTCGACGCAATGTCATACCTACTAAAGCCATCCTTCGAATAAAAGAAAATCAAGAGATTTAATTTCGGTGTCCATTTCTATGATCAAAAACGAATACTTGGGATTTCGCATATAAAAAACCTACCAAGAAACACCTATCGGTGAACAAAGTGAAAACTTTCTCCACATCTTGCGGGAAGAACTTTTTATAACCACGCATCTTGAATAAAAGTCTTTTAATAAATATGTACTGTGAGCGTCAATATAAAGTGAACACTTAATATTGTTTTATTTTACATACTGCAAGTATATATTTGAAACAAAATATAATTAAATTAAAAATAATTCAACTTTAACAGAAAAGTACCAGATTTTTCGCGTCAAAATAAAGTAACCAGGTATATGTTTGTTTGTTTGTTTGTATTCCTTTTACCTTTACCACAGATGACAATATTTCAAATATAGAAATTTTGTTCCAATCAATCTGTATTACTGTCTTTATGTTATCCTTGCAAGAAATATTTTTTTGCCTGTGGGAAGGCGCTCAGTTGGTTTGAGGAGGAGGATAAACTAGAGTTTTTGGAAAATTATTAAGTAACCGCTCTTAAACATTTTTGGAGGTATGCTTAGGTTCATTATCCTGTTGGAAAATTCAGATCTCCGATAGTTCTAATTTCTCTATACTGGAGGCTACATTGTTCTTTAAAATATTAAGACAATCTTCCTTATTATTTGTAGATTCTATAAATGAAAGATTACCAACCAGATACCACCACACACATATTTATTACTAAAGGCTTCGTTATTTGGTTCGACATTTTTTTTTTTTTTGGGGAGTTTTTGACTCCTAATATCTCAAAGTTACTTTAAACGGTGAAAATAGTTTTATCTAAAAAAATTTCAGACTAGTTTATATATTTTTTTTGCATAATTCAAACGTTTGGTTTGGTTGTACTTTGATATAAAGGGCTTCTTACGTGGCACTCTACCATGTAGTACTTCTTGATGCAAAGATCTTCTAATCGTACTCGCGCTTACAGATTTTAGCACTAGATGTTGGATTTGCCCTGACTGCTCTTACTATAGAAGTTACTTCAGTGTTTGTAAAATGCTTTGGTCGTTTTGCATCAGGACAATTTTCTACGGTATTGTGTTTGGTGACCTGTATATAATTTTTTTTATTGAACAGAGATTCCAAAGAATAAAAAGGGCTACCTAAAAATAAGGTAAATTTAATAATAATACCTATCGGTTCATATTTAATTTTTTTTAATGAAAACAAACATCTCTCGGCCCGTTTCAAGTAAAACTAAATAATTATTTTAATAAGTAGCAAAAAGAATAATAATTTATGTATGTATACTTCTCCCCTACCATTTTGTTATGAAAGACAAACAAGTACTAAAGAATAAAGTACACATCAAGCTAGTACTCTGCTATACATCCATAAAGGGTGATCCAAATACGGGTATGTTTTCAATCAAGCTTTTATACACCAGGTTAGTTAAAAGTCAATTGACCACTTTGGGGCTGAGATTAAACTGCTTTAAATATTGATGGAGACGATAGCGAACATTAATGTGAATTCTTCCATGAATGAAATATTTTCCTATTAATATTAAGAATGTTTGTTCTTTATAAAATGTATCACATTTTATTTATTTCATTTATTTATTTTCTTAATGATTCCAACCAGAGATTATAATAAGACGCGCATCACGGAGAAAATCATGGTAACAAAACATATGACTTGCACGACAACAAAATACATTGATTTGCATATATTTTGTTGTTGCAAGACTTGGGTTTTTTCACTACCAGTTGCGCCCCTAGTTTCACTCTACGATGCCAACACTATATAAATTGGACCACCCTTTACATACATACATATGCTGCATATCATATTACACTCTAAATACTCGTACTACTTACATGCAACATATTAATTTAACATGCTTTTATTTCATAAGTCTGCCAAATGAAGATGAGCAAATGAGTAAAAGAGGGAAACATTATCTATCTATTTTGTATTAAAGACAAAACTCTAATAGTGCACTGCAGTGGTCAGATTAAAACAATTTGAAAAAATAGAATGTAAACTAAATACAATAATATATGTATGTATATAAAAAAAATATCACTATGCTCATAATAATGATACGGATGATGATGGTAATGACTACCGCAGTAAACTATAATAATTATACTGTTGCTGATGACGACAATGATGAAGAGTGGTAGCTAAATGTAGAAGAATGTCATAATAATGGAGAGGTTGGAAAAAATGCTCGCCAAAACCACAAAACAATTGTTGTCAACCAGACAACAACATGGCCACAGACTAAACCGGCCAACATATTAAACTTTTTACTCGTACTCTTATAAAGACTTTTTTTGAATTCAGTTTCGTTGTTGTAGTTTGTTTGTTTTCCTTTGTCCCGGAGGTAATGTCATGGATGTCCTAGAGTAGTTTTTGTATCCCTTTATTTTGCTTGTTTTGTTTTCCTATTTTTTTCGGTTTTGTTTGGTTTATCTCCTTTTTCATAGAAGTACAAACTAAATCATACAAAGAAAAATAAATAAGTAATAAAACTATAAAATTTCTAGCGTTTTATTTAGGTTATTAAATATTTAAGGAATATTTAAGGATATAACTTAAGAGTTTATAATATTTAGTTAGACAATATTTGTATGAAACAAATTCGAGTGCAATATTCGGCTGTGCCGAATCTTAAATACCCTCCACCTAAACGTCCTAAGAAAGAGAAAAACTACACTGGTTATAGGACTAGAATATTCTTATTCTGTGTTTTCTATTCATATTATTTTATTTATTGTTTGAAAGATAATTTTACGACCAACATAATTTATGTTAAATAATTTGAAATTTTATCTAATTTCGACCATTTATAATTGATGTAATTTCCGATCTTACTGTAATTTACAGAGTTTGTTTGATTTTCATAATAATCTTGATTGTAATTTAACAATTTATAAAATTAAAAGAACATTCTTCCATATTCACAACAACTTAAGAAACAGAGTATAAAAAAAGATAAGATATGAGGTGAGACTTTTCTGTGAGACTTTTAGTAGCATAATTGCCGTACACACAAAAAAATTAAAATTGTTTGTTAATTAAAATATTCGTATATTTAATTAAACATTTAATTTAAAGTGGACCGATGAAGGAATTTATAGTATCACTTAAAATATTTTGTAAAATTTTAATTAAAAGTAGTTTTAATTAAAAAAAATATTATATTATTTAAAAATGGTTTTTCAATAAAAAATTTAATTGATATGATTAAAAGTTTAATTAAAAATCAATTAAGACTCAATTAAAACTTTAATTAAAATTTCTCGGGCAATAATTTTTTCTGTGTATAACCGATATTAGTATGATTTCTGGATTAAAATTTCTGATCCATATAAAAGTTGGTTTGATATCGATATTTATTAGACATTTTTGTGGGTTTATTTGTTTCTCGGAAATGTTTCTTATATGGTAGCTATGACAAATTATGGGCCGATCTTCTTAAATTTTGAAACAGCTATTTTCATGCATACGAGGATATTTCACGTCGAATTTCAACATAATAACGGTATATTTAAGATATATATTAGTATTAACGTGGATTTCGAGAGTGGACCTTATGTGGGGGATATTGTCAAATATGGACCGATATTCTCAAAATCCAGCAGTTTGATTTAGGCATGTGTAAAATTTTGGATTGGTACCCTTATTTATAAGAGGTGGATTTTCGGAACAGGCTTTTATATGGTGCATACGGTTAAAAATAGACCGAAATTCACAAAATTTTGTGGGATGATTTTTGTATATATGAAAATGATCTGTACAACGTTTTGAGTCGGTACAGATATTTATACAATATATATAGGGATAAATGTATGGTCAAACATGGCTATTTCTCTTTGCATAAAACTTATTTTTGCTGAATTTTGTCTTGACATTCCAATTTTTTAGCCATTTATGTATAATTGAGCAATATTTCGGGAAGATTTTTGTATGGGGGCTATGAGAAATCATAGAGCGATTCTTACTATTTTCCGCACACTTTCTTATTTTATCATAAAAACAATGTATACAAAATTTCATGGTATTACCTGCAATATATTTCAAAATATAGCAATAAAATGGACTAAAAATATAAAATTTGTATGGAGGTTGTCTCACATATTGGTCCATAACTCTGGTTGGCCTAAACAGATTTTGCTGATTTTCAATACCAAAGTTACCCGCAAAATAAGAAATATTTTACTGGAACTTTCATTTAGATAAGTTGTATAGTTTGGTCGTGAGAGTGTTTTACACAGACGGACAGACGGACATGGCTAAATCGACTTAGAATTTCATAAGGATCAAGAAAATATATACTTTGTTGGGTCTCAGATGAATATTAGAAAAGTTTCACACGGAATTACAAACGTAATATACCCTCATTCATCACTCTTGGTGGTGGAGGGTATAAAAATATTATTATATTCAAAGTAATACATGTCTGTAAATAATTTCCTTTGTATACTTAGTTTTTGTCCCATATAACTTTTTCGAAAATCACTTAAATACGCGTAAATATCTTATAAATCTCGATTTCGAAATAAAGGTACGGTAACACATGGCAAATAGTTAATCAAAAAAAACGTAACCACTAAGTAAACCATATTAAAATTACCTTATTTATTTCAAAAACTTGTTTTATTTAGGAAAAGTAACACAAACAAATTTAGTTTTATTTTTAAGATTATATTGCGAATGGTTGCTAAAAAAAAATGTAGTTACACTTTATTAAGTAAATATTTGTCGCATGTGACCATACCTAAGACTGAAGAAAAATTTACGTGTTTTACCTATGACATTCTACAACGGAAATGACTTATAAATAACGGTACCGATACAAAATTTTACACGGAGCATTTAAATATATTTCAAAAACAAACTGCTGGATTTTGTGAATATCGGTCCATATCTGACTTTATCCCCCATATAAGGTCTACTTTAATACTAATATGTTTCTTAAATATACCATTATTATGTTGAAATTCGTCGTGATATACGGTCTCTGTTCAAAAATTTAATAAGATCGGCCCATGATTTGTCAAAGCTGCTATATAAGGACCATTTCCGATAAACAATTTAACCCACAAAAATGTCTAATAAATATCGATATTAGACTGATCTGAAATTTTAATCCAGAAATCATATTAATATCGGTTATACGGCAATTATGCTACTGCATTTTGTAGCTGTCAGTCAATAATTGGCAATAGCTCTTGAATCAAGTCCACTTCTGAGCATAACCACCAACCATACAACTCTAGCAAATAAAGTTATTGAGATGAGATTCAAAAAATACATAGAAATCACATTAGCGGATACTGGATTTTGAAGCTAGATATCAATCCATAATTTGACCACTTCTGCTATGCCACGCATATATCTCTTGTAAATAAAATAATTGAAATCAAATTCAACCAAAAGAACCCTCACCTTAAAATTTCACCCTTCTTTATACTCTACTTCTTAACTTATGGTGAATATGGAAAAATGTGTCTGGGTTTTATTTCATAAATTGTTAAATTTACACAAGATTGTTATGAAAATTGGACAAACTCTGTAAATTATGGTAAGAATTGGTAATTACATCAATAATAAATGTCAAAATTAGACAAAATTTCAAAATATTTGAAACATTTGTTGTTCTTAAAATTGTCTTTCAAACAATTTATAAAATACTAATAAAATTTGCACTAAGTCTGAATAAAAAACACACAATAAGGATGTTTTAGTCCTGTAACCAGTGTAGTTTGTGTATTTCTTATTATATTTAGGTAGATGGTATTTAACTCTAAGTTGCTTTATTTTGTTTAACCATTATTTTACATTCAAAAGTTATGTAAACAACTATTTTCTACACAGAACGACACATAAAATATAAGAAACGCACACAAATATGCTACTTTGCTATTCGAAATTAATGTATTTATTAGCGCAATTCACAATATTGTGCAAATGGTATTGCATCATTGCATTTTCAAAAGGATTTAACATATTTTTGCTCTTGCTGTGTATTTTATTAGTGTAGAGAAAAAATATGATAAACCTTTTTACAAATGCAATGATGCAATACCATTTGTACAAGATTGTGACCTTGTTAGGAGGATCATTTATTTCGAAGAAATCGGAAAATTTCCATTTTTTACACAGTTTCCCAACTTTCAATCTATTTCCGATACATTTAAAGCAACCCAGATATTTTAGGCGCATGGCCAATGGACACATAAAATAAGTCGTTAAATGAAATCTAACGTCTTCAATCTCTGATTATTCACAACAAATATATTATGTATTAACAAAAAATTTTCAAAGTTGGAAAAATTTGATACAAATTTTACACAATTTTTGATATTTATTTAGTCGGGCTCGAGTTCATTAAATTATTTTTATTGAAGGAATTGTTTTACAACATGAAATCTCTATTAAAATTTTATTGATAATTTTTCTGGCTGAGCTGGGGATTGAACTTGGGTTGAATTTACATGTTTCGCGAATCACCATATTCTCTCATCAGAATTCTTTACGTTCTAACCTCTGCACCACTGCGGTGATTGCTAGCCAATAGTCAAACATCAATCTTTTAACCAGTGTTATTTTACACAATTTTAGATTATATTTTACTTTCAATTGAAGAGTTATATACTTTACTTTTTGTACTTCGTTAAAATGTAATAAAACTATTTTTAATCACTTCATTTACAACAAATTTTTAATTTTTAAAGTCATGTTCAAATTTGATATTGCATAGATTTAAATACAAAATACAACCTCATGTACTCATCAAATCTATGACAAATTTAATAAAATTTACACATATAAAAACTATACTATACTACAATATATCCTTTTGACAAGTTTTTCTATTTTGTTTTATGGTTTCTATTAACAATTTGTCATATTCATTGAAAAAGAGTACAATGTGACACACACACACACACACAAATGTACACTTATATAGTCATATACACATGCATAAACAATATCAGTAATAAAAATTAGGAGTAAATTAGCCTTCTAAGAGGCCTTTTTAAACAGACACAAGATCTCCAAGTTTTATGGCATATTCATTATTAAATTAGCCGTGTTTTCACTACGGACCACACTTTTCTTCTATTACTGAAGAACTATATGAATAAATAAAACAAGTAAGAAAGTATAGTCGGTCAAGCCCGACCATATAATATAAAACAGTTTTTCAGAAATGTGCGCTAATGGGAGATATGACCTATTATGGACCGATCATCCAAAAATTTAGTGTCATGATGTCTATGAATATAAATATTACGTATGTTAAACTTTATCTCGAGAATTACGTAGAGGGTCTTATAAAGGAGTTTCGACTAATTACGGACCGACCATTATAAAATTAGTTGTCATCATTTCTGTATATCATTTGTGTCGAATTTTATTTGATTACCAACATTCATAAGAAATTTATGATCGTTAAAGTGATTTTCGGAAGTGAGCCACTAATTATGGACCGATCATAATAAAATTGTACCGTATTGTTTGTATACATATGAGATATATTTGTGTTAAATATTATTTGGATACCAAAATTTTTGAGTGAGTTATGCTCTTTAAATTGATTTTCGGAATATGGGAGCTAATTATGGACCGATCTGCACAAAATTTGTAGGTGTGATTTGGCTTCATTTACCACTCATTTGTGATGAAATTTGTTTGGTTCTGTGCATAATTCAAACATTCATGATCGGTAAAACCAATTTCGGGAGGACATTTGTATGGGGATCAGGTGAAATAATAGACCGATTTCCACCAGTTTCAATCCCATCCGTCCTTGGGCCGAAAAAATATCACGTAACAAATGTTATCGAAATATCTTCAAAATTGCGACTTGTACTCTGCGCACAAGCTTTACATGGACAGCTAGCCAGCCAGACGGATGGACAGACGGACGGACGGACATCGTTAAATCGACTCAGAAAGTGATTTTGAGTCGATCCATATATTTTAAGGTGGGTGTTGAACCAATACTTCTAGGCGTTACAAACATCAGCACAAATCCAATATACCCTCCCCACTATGGTAGTGTAGGGTATAATAAAAACAGAGCGTTCAGAAAATCGTTTCTGAATTTAGGCATTGTTTCAAAAAATACAAAAGATCTATATAGAAAAAAACCTTTCCAAAAAGACAGGCTAGATTGAATTGCTTGCAATAGAAGGCCTAAGTAGCCATGTGAACTGAAAGTCCTGTGAGTTTTGCCACAGGCATATATTGAAACATGTGCGGATCTAACTATGTAAAATGTATTTATCAAATAAATTTTTATTGTGGTTTTGTAGAATGTATTGCTTGTAAAAGAGAACATAAGTAGCCCTGCGAAGCGAAGGTCCTGTGATTTTTTATTGAAACATGTGTGCATTTATGTAAAATGCATTTATCAAATAAACTTTTATTGTGGTTTTGTAGTTCAGTTTTTAATTTTTCAATATTTATCGATGAAATTTTTTATACAAATATTAAATTGTTTGTTAAATACTAACAACAGTTTTAACAGCAACAACGTAAACTGTAAAATAATGAACATATTACCATACAGAGCAAACAATTTCAACAATCAATATGCTGTTCATATATTGTACTTGTGTATTTGTGTATTAAAATATTGATAAATTAAAAAAAAAAAACATAAAAAATTCAAAATTTATTTACTCAAAAATGTTAAATCTAAATATAAATTATTATTTTACAAAAAATTGCAACACAATAAACGATTCAATTGTTATAATACTTTTTACTTTTATTTATTTATTGGATCTTAATTAAAAACTAACGAACGTGGTGACCTCTGCAGTTTTATTAGAAGAGAAGCTATTTCCTTGTGTTGTGGTTCTTTAATTCGTAATCCACTACTGATATGAGTGTTTGATATTTCTTTATCGGGTACCGGCTTGAAAGTAAATTTTCGAGAATAATTTCTTTATCTTACATATACATATATCCAATTTCTTTTGTTCAAAGAAAAACTTCAAAGATTTAATTTTGACTACTAGTATATATTTGTATATTGTGTATTTTCTATTTCCCATTATGGTCCTTCTAGTAGTGTATTTGTTTCGTTCTACTTATTTGCAAATTTAAAATGTTTTAGCTCTAGTATGTTAAAAACTATATTTGTATTTTATCAAAACTTAAGGTACGATCATACTTGACAAATATTAGGCGAAAAAAACGTAACCACTAAATAAAATATATTTGAACTCGTTAATTTATTAAAAAAAAAAACTTCAACAAATATTTAATTTTATTTTATTTGATGCTGTTTGATCTTGTGCTAAAACAGGTGGTTACGCATTTTTGAGTAAATGTTTGCCAAGTGTGAACATACCTTTAGACCTCAAAGAGATAAAACTGTAATATGACAGAGGATGAGATGCATCCCTTAAATTTCTTCTTCGTAGCTTTTCAACTGCGTTTTAATGTATTTATTTGTTAATTTAAAACAGCAACAATTGAAATTCCGGGCATTTTTAAACAATTTTGTTCACTTTTATTTAAAATTTCTTTGTTAGCTATTTGTTCGTTTTTGTTATACTTTTTATTACAAAAATCATATGTCTTTGTTTTGGTTACACAACGTTACCATATTTAAGTTAAAAACCGAGATTTGAAATTTTTTTTGGGAATAAACAATCTAGAGAACGCAAAGTAAAAACGATCGATTCATAAAATTCTGAATATTTAAACTTTATTGGGTGTAAAATGTTAAGTTTTATATTTTAGAAACTTTTCTGTACTTTGTACGAATTCGTTCTACAGAAATCTGACGTATTAAATTTGTTTCATTGACATATTATTCTTATGTTGCCAAAGAATATTTAAAATTTGATATGTTTTCTATAAACTAGTGTTATTTATCAACAGCTGAAGTTTACAACACAATAGCAACTTCTATTTGCAAAATCCAAAAAAAAAAAAAAATGGGAAGAAGTAAAAATGAATATCCTTTGTTTTAAAACGACAATATTTCTGTGGTAACTTTAAGTAATCATGTGTGACGTAGTTTATTTTTTACAACTCATTAACCACTTAATATTTATTAAAAGTTATTAGGGTTTGGGAGTTTGAATTTAATTCCCGGGTTTTCTGGGAATTTAATAAATAATAAAATGTGGAAATCCCAAACCCTAGTGGTTATTCAAAATAAACTTCAATATTGAAATTAGTTGTAGATAGTTAAAAAAAAATTTTATTTTAAAGGTTTTCTTTTTCAATCAGTGACTCTTGTCAGAATAAAATACTATAAAACACTATAAAACAAGTAAGAAAATATTTTCGATCAAGGCCAAACTAGTAATTGATCATTAAAAGATATTCAGCCTTATTATGAGTGTCGTTTTCTTTTTATGACAACGACTGTTTCGTAATAGATTAAAGAAATAAATTTAATTTTATCTTGAACGTTAAGTAGTTCAAAATTTACAATGGGAACATCAATTGAGGGAAGGTAAATCCCTGTGTGAAACAGGTAAATTCGTTGAAAGGCATCACAGTATCATGAAATAAATTATAGACAAGTACACCAAACATACGTAGAGTGCTAAACCACCAGGGTTTGGTGAAAACTGAAGTAAGAACTATAGTAAGGGAAGTAAGAGCTAATGCTATAAAAATAGCTAAAAATGTTACAAAATCTTCTGGAAAACCTATAAGCGCGATACGAGCCTCAAAATTTTTTTGAAATACTATTCATTAATAATGAACATAAGTTTGAGATATTTGGAGTCAAAAACCCCCCGAAAATATGGCGAACCAAGATTCAAGCCATCAGTAATAGTAATGTTACCAAGATGGTAAAACATGGCCGCGGCTCAGTAATGGTTTGCGGTTGTATGGAAGCATCTGGAATCAGTAGTCTTACATTTAAAGAAATTATAATGAAAAATTATATAGACATTTTAAAAAGTCATGTACATAAGGCCTAGTGTAGAGAAATTGTAACTAGGGCAGAACTGGATTTTCCAATAGGGCAATGATCCTAAGCATACCTCCAAAATTGTAAAAGAGTGGTTGCTTAATTATTGTCCAAAAAATGTAGGTCATCCTCCCCAGTCCCCAAACCTCAAACCAATTTATAGCCTGTGGGAAGATCTGGACAAAAAAGTTAGGCAAAGAAATATATGTATGTATATTAAACAAGTAAGAAAGTATAGTCAGTAAAGTAAAAACAGTTTTTTCAGAAATGGGTATATAGTATGATTTATTATGGACCAATCATCCAAAAATTTAGTGGCTTGTCTTGTGTCAAATATTATCTTATGTTAAAGTGATTTTCGAATGGGGCCTTTGACTAATTATTAACCGACCTATAAAATTGAGTGTCACGATTTCTGTATATATGAAACTTATTTCTGTTGAATTTTATTTGGATACCTACATTTTTAAGAGATTTATGGTCGTTAAAGTGATTTTCGGAAAAGGGGCTATGACTAATTATAGACCTATCATCATAAAATTAGACCGAATGATTTATGTACATATATAAGAAACATATTTGTGTTAAATATTATTTCAATACCAACATTTTTAAGGGAGTTATGCTCTTTAAAGTTAATTTTGGATGTGGTCCTTATATAGTCAATTATGGACTGATCTGCACAAAATTTCAAGTACAACTTATTTGTGTTGAAATTTGTTTGGATACGTACATATATCATACATTTATGGCTGATAAGCCCCTATTTCGGGAGAACATTTGTATGGAGGCTGAGGTAAAATAATCGACCGATTTCAACTAATTTAAATCTCCACCATCCTTGGGGCGAAATAATGTAATTTTTATTTACTTATTCATGTACTAAATTTTATCGCAATATCTTCTGCTTTACATGGACAGTCAGCCAATGATTGTGAGTCGACCGGTATAATTTAAGCTTGATGTTGGACTAATATTTATGGTATAAAAACCATTTGAGATTTTGTTAACCCTTTACCGCTTATAAGGAATTCAAAATCATACCAAATACTATTTAACATTAATTAATTAAATAGTACAACTTATTTACAACAACAAACATTACAAATCACAATTTGATACTTGTCTTAACTAAACCTACTACGAGTACTGCCACTCAAATCTTGGGCATTAAAATGATTTTAATATTCACAGTTAAACATTTAAGCACGCCGATTAATTACGAAATACAAAATTAAAGTCATTAATTAAATGTGAAATATTTCATTAACAGGGAATTTTACAGTCTGTAAATAATTGAGATGCTCAGACAGACAGACAGACAGACAGACAGCAACAAGAAAGAGCATAACAGATTAAATGGATTTTCTAAATGAACATTTTAAACAAGTTACAAGTATTTCATTACTATACAAGTAGGTACATATATATTCTAAACTTTGAATCTGTAATTTTCAACAAGTAAATATACAACATAAATACATATACATACAAGTATATTTAAGTTTGTTGGTATTTTTGTGCAACAAATGTTGTTTGTGTTTGCAAAATAAATTTAATCAATACTTCGATTTTTCTGCCGTTTGGCGAATTTGTTTATTAGAAAAAAAAAAACACTCACTAACTGTTAGTTTGTGTGGAAATATGGGAAAATTTGCACAATGTTTTTTCACACTAGCAGGCAACAACAACAACAACTGCTCATCATCAGCAACCATGAGACAGTTTGAAGAAAAATGCAAAATTAAACAAATTTTACTAGAACAAGAAATATTTACAAGCAGGTTCAATTCCTCTTCGACGACCTAATGATGACCTATAGCTTGGGAAAACAATTTATTTGTGTTAAGTTTTGTTATACATATCTATAAAATATTTTTCAAACAATTAATCAGTCAATTAATTAATATAGTCGAAAATACCCGATGTCACGAATTGAAATATGAAACAAGTAAGAGTGCTATATTCGGCTATGCCGAATCTTATATACCCTGCACCTTTGTTGTGGCTGCATAATTATATTATATACATACATACATATATATATATTATATTGTTACGTTTTTACCTTTTAAAAACGGTGGTTTATTTCCTTTGAATAAACCGGATTATTTTTAATTGCAAAATAAAAGCGTCAATTAGTTTGAAGAAAATATGTATAACGAGTCTTTATTTATTTAAATGTACACAAACACAACTAAAAATGAACACTCTGTCTTTTTGCACACTTAAGCTAGATTTACACGATTGAAATTTTCTTCAAAATTGCTCTTTAAAATGCTTCAAACTCGTGTTAAAGGCAAAAATTCTTCAAAATTTATTTATTTAATAGTTATTAATTGTTATTAAATAAATAAATTTTGAAGAAATTTTGCTTATGAAAACGGGTTGTCATATCATGATTTTCATGATTGCAATCATGATTGCAAACATAGATTACACCATATGACAACCCGTTTTCATACAATTGCCAACAATTTAGACAATTTGACAACATAAATGACATAGTGAAAACATAGTGTTATAGTACGGTTTAAGAACACACTTAATCATTTTGTTTGATCAGCGCCATCTGTTTATGAAATTATTTGTAGCAATATTAATACACTATGTGTGATCAACGCAATCTTTTGATGAGTTTATTAGTTTTTTTTATGAAATTTTCAGAGGTTGTCTCGGATTTTTGCCGTTATTTGTGGACGGGTTTTGCTGATTTTAAATAGCAAACTTCTCGGAAGCATATCTGAGAGAATTATTGAAGCTTTGGATCCCGAAGATATCTGGGGACTTCAGAAAATTGATTTCTACAAACAGACAGACAGACAGACGGGAATGGCTTAATAGACTCCGCTATCTATAAGAATACAGAATATACATATATACTTTCTAGGGTCGGAAAATTATATTGTGGAATTTACAAACGGATTACAAACTTATATATACCCTTCTCATGAAGGTGAAGGGTATAATTACAATAACATTTTTTATTATTATTACTAATCCTACGGGAAATTTTTGTCAATTGTTTTGCGGTAAGATATTAATTGCAATTAATTTTGTGACCTATCACAGAGTGTCAATTTGCGTCACTATCTTCATCTCAATAACTATATTTACAAGAATTGTATGGGTATTCTAATTTTTCTATGAAATGAACCTTATATGGGAGTCATGGACATTTATGAACTGATCTTTATAAAATTTCGGTTCGATATCGATATTTATGTAGGTTAATTGATCAATTATAAGCTGATTATCATAAAATTCCATACGGCAATTTTTATCTCTTTGTATTAGAGGATTATTAATATCAAATATTAATCTGATAAAAATTTATAAAAGAATTATGCAGATTTAAATGATTTCCTAATATGGTGACTATGAACAAATATGGATCGATATTGCCAAAAATCAGTTGTTGGATAACTGTATACATAACAGATCTGTGTAAAAATTTGATTCGATATCGATATTTAAAAGATATTTATGTATGTCGGTAGTGATCATTTATAGGAGATATGGCCAATTATTGGTCGATATTATTAAAATTCTATTAATACTTATATATATGTATGTGTATGGGGATTATTTGTGTGGAATTTCAACTTGATAGAAATTATTATAAGAGATTTGGCATATTTAAGTGATTTTTTGAAGTGGACTCTCGATGGGGACTATGCTGAAATATTGACCGTTTTAAAGTAATTATCGTTTTTGTATATATACTAAGTTTCCATAGACGAACATTTCTAGATCGTCTTAGAATTTTATAAGAACGCAGAATATATGAAACACATTTGTATTACATTTTGTATCAATAACGATGTTTGTATAAGTTATTTAATTTTATGTGACGATCCTTATAAAATATTTTAATAATATTTAATATGTAATTTCTATATATTTAAGTCTTATGGTGAATTTCATCGCAATAACGATATATTTTTGGGTTATTCTGGGAAAAAGATCTTATATGGCAGATATGGCCAATAACAGACTGAACTTTACAAAATCCAATAGTAGTAAAATTTCTACTGACATATAACTGATCTGTGTAAAACTTCGTTTCGATATCGATATTAATAAGATATTTACGTAGGTAAATTTGTTTTGCGGAAGTGAACTTTATATGGGAGCTATGGTCAAACATGGACTAATGCAAACAAAAACTCGTTTTATGTTTTTTCTTGTCATGAAACTCATTTTTACTGAATTTTGTATAATTACTGCTTTTTAATACACATCTATATATCATAGAGCCAAAATCCAGGAACACATTTGTATGGAAGCTATAAGAAATCATGGACCAATTCTTACCATTTGCTACATGATTTGTCCTTCTAAATTAAAAATAAAGTGATCTGCATTATATTTGAAGATATTTGAAAATTCTAAAAAATATCGAGGTTGTCTGAAACTATGGTATATAACTCGTACCTACTGGACCGATATTGCTTATTTTTATACCCTTCAGGGAAGGGTATATATAAGTTTGTCATTCCGTTTGTAATTTCCACAATATAATTTTCCGACCCTATAAGGTATATACATATATTCTAGATCCTTATAGATAGCGGAGTCTATTAAGCCATGTCCGTCTGCCTGTCTGTTAAAATTTTCTGAAGTCCCCAGATATCATCGGGATCCAAATCTTTAATAATTCTGTCAGACTTGCTTTCGAGAAGTCTGCTATTTAAAATCAGAAAAATCCGTCCATAAATAACGGAGATATGAGCAAAAATCCGAGACAACCTTTGAAAATTTCATCAAAAAAACTAAGTTATATTGTTACGAATAATTTCATCAACAGATGGCGTTGATCAAACAAAGTGTATTAATATTGTTACGAACAAATTCATCAACAGATGGCGTGGTTAACGACATAGTTATGCATAATATAATTATGCATCAACAACAAAGGTGAAGGGTATATAAGATTCGGCATAGCCGAATGTAGCACTCTTACTTGTTAATACTAAACATTTCGGTGAAACAGATAATGTTTGGCAGAAATTGCATTGTTTTAACTCTTTTTCGAAAGTCTATCGTGCCTTAAAAGGGCGGAAAGACGGGCAAATGACCGGCTATTGCTAGATCGTCTTAGAATCATATAAGGACCCAAAATATATATACTTTTTGATTCTACGGCCAATATTTCGATGTGTTACAAACGGAAATACAAACTTAATATACTTCCCATCACAAGCTATAACTTAATATAGACCGATCATCATATAATTATGCGTTATGATTCACGTATATATAAATAAAACTAATTTGTGTTGAATTTTGTTCAGATACCAAAATTTTTAAGACATTTATAGTCGTTAAAGTGATTTTTTGAAGTGGTTCTTAAATGGGAGCTATGACTAATTATGAACCGATCGTCATAAAATTAGTTGGCATGATTTGTTTAGGTTTCATCAGTGTACATATTAAGCTGAGTATAAAGGTATGGTCACACTTGGCAAATATTTGCCGAAAAAGACGTAACCACTAAATAAAATATATAATTGAACTCGTTTATTTCTTAAAAAAAAAACATTGTTTATTTAGGATAAGATACAACAAATATTTAGTTTTATTTTATTTGATGCTCTTTGATCTTGCAAAAATCTTGTAAGAGTAAACAACATCAATCAAATTTGTGCTAAATTAAGTGGTTACGCTTTTTGAAGTAAATATTTGCCAAGTGTGACCGTACCTTTAGACTAGTATTTTTGGTCGTTACACACATCAGCACATACGCAATGTGTTATAATTATATATAGTTATAGGCTGATGTCATTACCATGCTGCCCTAAATCAAAAATAATATGCGCTGAATCATAGAATTGCCAAACAAATAAAGAGCACACTGACCAAATTGACTGTGGGTTTTGGAATCGATTTTAAAATAAATTACGAACATTATATCAATAGTAGGTGTTTTTTTTTAAATCCAACAATATTATTTGTTATACGTGCATATTATAGGGTATTTATAAACTTACAAACATTCCAATAAATGTATGTAAACAAATTTGTATTGAAAATAGATGAATTGGAAAGAAATGACAACAAAAACAACAATAATAATCATAAGAAATGACACTTACCTGTTATGACAGCCAAATTTAGTAATAATCCAATTAGTTTCATAATGGGTGATGTACTTTTAAAATGATGAACAATACTCGTAAATGTTAAGAGTGGCAGCGAAAGAAGACTCTGCTGAAAACCCCCACAAACAGGAAGAAACCGTGACGTTCAAAAGGTTATTTTGTTTAATGTGAATTTAAAATATGAAATATTGAATTTTTTTATTTTTATTTTATATTTAAAAAAAAATAACACTTAATCCAATAGTAAGAATTTTTTTATGAATTCAGTGCCAAGGCAATTTAATTACACACACACACACACACACTATTTTTATTGCAAACGATGTAATGCGGACTTTGAAGGGGCAGCTGTATATATTTTACACAAATTAAATTTTTTATATGTATATTACTTGCTTTTATTATTTGCAATTGACTTAATTGACCGGTTATGGGTATGAAATTTCTAATTGAAATAAAAATTCCGTTTTATTTTTCTTGATTATTTTTCACAAAACTACACTCTTTTTAACGTTTTTAAATATATTTATGTTATTTTAGAATAATAATAATAATAATAATAATAAAACGCACACAAGTTTAACGTTCAAGTTTTCAAATACCACTGAGAATTTTATGAAAATTTTTCCATTTACACTTGGCCACCACAAATTTCTTGTGAACTGATTTAGTTTGTTTTTTTTTTTTTTATTTGTCTCTATTTTAATAAAAATAAGAAGACTGCCAAGACTAAGAAAGAGTTGAATTTCCGTTTTATGAGTTGTGTTTTTTCAATATTTTTTTAATTAAGTTGTCTTGTTGTTGTTTTTTGAGATTTTTTTCTTTGCTTTGAATTCTACTAGTCTTTAAAACGATGACGTAAATTTGTTGATGACATCAAGTGGATTTTTTTCTTTTGTTTTAAGATATAGGGGATCTTATAGGAATTGGCCAATATTTACTAATCTGCACAAATATTAGCGCACTACTGAGTAAATACTGTGTTGCAACAATGCGCTTTACCTCGTTTCTTTAAATGAGTGAATGAGTGATAACTCTCTCTCCTTAAAAGTAAAACATAACCATGCCGGTTGGTTTTTCCAATTATTATAGAGAGCAATAAAATATTATTCTCTCGAGTCTCGTATTAAGTTGTGATACATTTCTGGCAACATCTTTACAATGTGTTGAGAAACAACAAGTGGTTGTTGCTAGCAGCATGTTGTGGGTTGTTGTTAATATTCAATCCGCTTTATTTATTATAACAAAAATACATAGAGGGCAGCACCTGTCTAAAATGACAAACGAAATTACAAAAAATTACCTCTTTTTTTCGCATAAATATACAACGAACCCGGTTTTCCTTTTTTTACAAGTACACACAGCCCAGCACCACCCCCACCCACCACCAAAAAAACACAAACAATGAGGACTACGACGATGTAGGGAGAGGGATGGTTGGGGATGGCGTGACAGAAAGTGATAAGAGAGAAGAAGGGAAACAGCAGCAGCAGAAAGAAACAACACCACCCACCCACACACCCTCCCCCACAGGAGAAATTTTTTTTTGCTCAGGGTGGTGAATTTAAAAATAGTGTTGAATATAAAAATTTTGCGGTGAATAAGAAATTGTGGTGAGTTTTTAAAAATTCACCACAAATACCGTTATTCGAAATTTTTCAAGGTCATTAAAAAAAGTAGGCAATGGAAGCTTTTTTTACAGTTTTACGGGGTGGTTGCTGAATTAATTAGCTATATTATAGAAAAAACACACCACACCACATATCCTGTCACATATTTTTATTAATTTTATTTTATTTTCCTGTATGTAAGTGTAAATTTGTGTTTTTTGTTCGTTCTTAATTAAAATTATAACTAGAAATAACCGATGGAATGCAACATTTTCAGTTAGTCGTTATTATATTAATTTCCGATATACATATTTGTTTTTCAACAGGGATGCTACAAAAAAAGTAGACCGATAGGGACAGCAAACGCCGCCATATTTTTTGTCGCTCTTTTGCCATTTCTTTTCAGCAATTTCATGACGGAAAGATATACGAGAAAACAGCGAACCGAAATATTTAAAATTTACTACCGAAATGCACGTTATGGTAGCGATCCAATATTGCTGCCGCTGAGGCTTCAGTTGAAGAAAGCCCAAATGTGTCTCTCGCACGTCGTTCTCAAGCGTTGGGCATCTCTGTGACATTGTTGTGGCGAATTTTGCGAAAAAAAAGCTTGGCCTACATCCTTACAAGATCAAATTGACGCAAGAACTGAAGCCGCTTGACCACCAGAAGCGTCGTATGTTCGTGAATTGGGCTGAGCAACAACTTGAAAATGATTCGGATATTCATCGAAAAATCATCTTTAGCGCTGAGGCTCATTTCTGGCTGAATGGCTTCCTTCCACAATAAGCGTTATTGGTCAGACAGCAATTAACACGTACTCCATGAGTCATCATTACATCCCGAAAGAATTACGGTTTGCGTCATTGGGACGTACTTCTTCTGTGATGATCAAGACCGGCACGGTTACTGTTACTGGGAATCGCTAGCGTTCAATGATAACAGAATATTTTTGGTCCCAATTGGATGATATGAACTTGGAGGACATGTGGTTCCAACAGGACGGCGCACGCAGTGGCCGTGTAGTGTATTTAATGGCTATAAATCAAGGAGGTTGCGGAGCTTCATGAAATTTTGCACACATTTATTTTAAATTTTTTAAGAATTTTAATTTTTTTTTTACAAAAATACGGCCACTTTTACGCCCACCTCTTATACAAATGATATTTCAAAAATGCCATATTTTCTGTAAATTTGTAACGAGAATGTTTATTTTTTGCAAAAATGCATATAACATCTATTAAATGCTGTTTTGAAAATATGAAGAAAATCCGCCTACTGTAACACCCACTCCCCCATACAACTCCAATACAAAAATGTTGTCAGTTTCACTCTATTTCATTTGTTAACAACTTTGTACCGATATTGCTTTGATAAATACTTTTGTGTACATTTGTTTTTGTAATCGCGACTCAAATTTAAGTTTTTTCTATATAGTACACATGCAATGAAATTTTCGTATTTCTCGCTCCCAAATTGACACCGGCTACGTGTACGAGTAGCAAAGAAAGAAAGAATGCGCAATTGTTTTTGCAAGCGTAAAATAACGCATAACGTATATTTTTTACTTAAATTTTTTGGTTTTTCATTGTTTTTTCGGCGGCGGGCAAATTGAGGCAGGTTTTTTTTTAGTCTGTTAGCTCAGACTCTCAGCTTTAATTTGGTATAGGACTCCATATTCCGCACTGCTTCGCACACAACTAAAAGTCTAACGGAAAATCATAAATGTTTATTTTTTTTGGCTCAAAATATATTGTCAAAGGAAATGTTTTTTCAATTTTTAAAATTTTTTTTTTTTTGAATTTACATAATGCTTAATGTCTATTTTAAGTGAAAAAATACTTCTAAAGTACATTCGGTGTATAGTTTATAAGTAACAAGCTTTTGAATATGACATAGAAAACTATCACATTTGAGACTTGTTCACATACATACCAATGGCGATATTTGCATGAAATTTTCCACACATGACCTTTAGATAGTTTTTAACCATCTGGGCAAAAATCATCAAAATCGGAGAGCAGGTCCAAATTGATTTATTACCGCAGTGAACACAGTGTGCGGCGCCATAAGCCACACAGCGAATGTCACAATCAATTTATTGGAAACCAAGTTTGAAGAACGTGTTATCTCACGAAATGGTACAGTCGATTGGCCACCTCGCTCGTGCGATTTGACGCGGTTAGACTATTTCCTGTGGGGCTACGTCAAGTCTATGGTCTATGCAGTGGATTTTGCTGAAGCTGTTGAAGGTTGTTTTTATATTTGTGCTGAGAATTTTATGAAAATTTTTCATTTACACTTGGCCACCACAAATTTCTTGTGAACTGATTTATTTTAGTTAGTTTTCAACACCAAATTTGTGGCAGAGTAAGAAAAAAGAACGAACAAAAAACGGAATTTACTACATACAAAAAAAAATTAAATTAAATTAAAAAAAATATGTGACAAGACCTTAATATGGTGTTCACACATGCATTTTTAATTGACATTTTTTAATTAACGACTAATTGAATTCAATTAAGATAATTTCAATTAAGTAATTGCTTCATTAAGAAGTAATTGTTCTAATAATTCTTAAAATTAAAAATACAACCCTGTGACTAGTAATAACTAAAATGGCAGTTGTTTGGCTTTTAAATTAATAAAGAATATTTTTAGGCTGAAAATTATAATATTAGAACCAAATACAGTGCACTCGGGAAAACGTCAACTAATTAACACCGTGGGTGTTGACGTTTAACAAATTGTTGACGTTTTAACAAAAATCTGTTATTTTTTATAATTTTTAAGGAGTTTCCTTCCTTAATTTTTATTATTAATTAGTTACTAAAATACTAAAAAACAGAATTTTGGTATAAATAATCAAATAATTAATAAAAATATAATATACAATAAACGACCACAAAACTTAAGTCATGTTTAACTTAAAGCTAATATCACAGAACTCGTTTTTTAGTATTTTAGTAACTAATTAATTATAAAAATTAATATCCAATGATAAAAAACATTAAAGCTATTATTTAGAACGAGACCCCTGAAGAAGTTAGAATAAAACTAACGAACGTTGGGTAAATAAAATAAAAAATAAAAATCGAACAAGTTTTTTATTTACGTTTGGAAACAAACATTTGACCAAATTAGCCTGAAGGAAACTCCTTAAAAATTATAACTGTTATTTTTTTCTGCTGTTTTTTTTTTCTTTCTATTTATTTCATAAAATTTTAGAGTAGGTAATGTATAAAAAATGGTTGAGGTTTTGGGATGTTGACGTAAACGAGCGTTGACGTTTTCCCGAGTGTGCTTGTTAAAACGAAAACCGGGTTCGTTGTATTTATGCGAACTTGAAAAAAAAGAATACGGGATTATTTTTTTAATTTCGTTTGTTATTTTAGACAGGTGCCGCCCTCTTATTTTTATTGGTGCTGTGTTCTTTTTAGTACAAAAAATTCATTTAAATTTTTAAGGGTTTTTTCTGTATAACAGTTATTTTTATATATGTATTTATCTGCTATAAATATGTATAAGAAATAATAGTGAGTACAGCACCCTCTTCCTTTGTATTTTAGCATTTCATATTGTTGGCTAGCTAATTCAGCAACCAACCCGTCAATTCTGATGGAACCACCGTACAGGATTACTTCACTCATTTTGACTAGGCAATACAACTAAGCAAATTTTTACCTTAAGAATAATTCATGAAAGGTTCTTGTTTCACCAAAAAGTCCTGAAACATTGTCATATGATGCAATAAAGAACACGTTGGTAGACCATTTTGATATAAAAAAGAACAAATATGCAGAGAGTTGGAAATTTCGTAAAATTCAAGAAGAGAACGATGAAAGCATTCCGAATTTCGTGTTACGTTTTAAACAAGCATCAGCTTTTTGAGAGTACGGAATTTTTGTATTACATTCACGAATCATATGTGATGAAATAATTTCTAAAAAACCAGATAAATTTTCCACTGGGTATGACATTGCACATACGATGGAGTTACCTCGTCATACAACAGGGGCGATGAAAGAGTAGGAGCCATTACCGGCAAACCAAGAACTACACAGATTAGGGTATTCACCAATTCAAACAAAACATAACAAAATCAATTTGCAAAAAGAACGTAGCGCCTACAGCTCTTCTTCCTGCTTCCTGGATATGGAGGATAGGATATGCGTAACCAATGTAAATGTTTCGTATGTGGAAAAATTGGCCACATTGGTAAAGTGCGTAAAAGCAAAACATCACAAATATCAGTAAAAGAAGAAGAAGAAGCACCTGCTGATCAAGTGCAGATGCTGAATCAAGTAATTTCAATAAATACATTGAAAGGTAATTCAAAAAAGATGGTATACGTTTATTCATTTGCTAAGCATGGAATTAGACACTGGTGCTCTGTAATTAGTATGAAATCTTTGCGAACATTTAAAAGGTACATTAAACTGAACCCAACAAACAAGAAATTTTCGGAACATATAATTAAATGTCTGGGCTGTGCTATTGTAAATGCTAAAGTGGGAAAAACTGCTGCTAGGCTTAATTTAAACATGGTGGACGGAGACTTATGGCCGAATTATCGGTCATTAGTTAACCATTGGTAAACTAAAATACTAACTTTTGTTTAACTATTACTTGTTATTCTTATGGCAAACTAAGCATTGCGAATAAAGAATTATTAGTTAAGCCTTTGCCATTAGCTAACTAAAGACTGTGAATTTAGTCATAAGACACTCTAATGGGGCGCGAATGAATTGCAGATAAACAATAGTGCAACAGCGCCACCGGAGATGAACAATGTACTGCAACAAAAGCTGCAACAACTGCTTAAGCAATTTGATGCCATCTTTAGTAGTAAACCTGGTAAGTTAGTCGGTCCCCCAGCTAAAGTACATTTAATACCTAACGCGACACCTATTTTTGCTAAAGCCAGGGATATTCCTATAGCACTCAGGGATGCGTACATACGGGAAATCGATTCCAAAATATCTTCGAGTCTATACCATAAAGTTGATTATTCAGAATGGGCTTTAACTACACATATAGTCACAAAGAAGACCGATGCTATCAGAATAACAGGTAATTATAAACCTACAGTGAATCAGAAAATAATTATTGACGAGCATCCAATCCCTAAAGTTGAAATTCTGCTTAATAAAATGAAACATTACTGATGCCTATTCCTATCTTCCTGTCGATGAAGAGTTTGCACGAATTCTGACTTTAAATACACCAACACATGGATTAATTCGGCCATCTAGAGCTGTTTAGGGCGCTGCAAATATCCCTGTTTTTCTTTCATTTGTGCTCTTCTTTCTCTACATTTTTAGTACACTTCTAAGCAAGTTAGGACTTTCTAGTTTTCACCACGTGAAAGAGCGTCGAAATAAAAAAAAAAAGTGGAAAATTTTCATAAGCCACCTTTTCATAGGCCGGGTCGCATATATATTCTGGATCCTTATAGATAGCGGATTATATTAATCTATGTCCGTCTGTCTGTCTGGATGTTGAAATTAAATTTCTGAAGTCGCCAGATATCTTCGGGATCAAAATCTTCAATAATTTTGTCAGACATGCTTTCGAGAAGTTTGCTATTTAAAATCAGCAAAATCCGTCTATAAATAACGAGACAACCTTTGAAAATTTCATCAAAAAATCTATCAAACAAAGTGTATTAATATAATATATATATTTATGTATATAATATAATTATGCATCCACAACAAAGGTGAAGGGTATATAAGATTCGGCATAGCACTCTTACCTGTTTCATATAAATTTAAATAAATATATTTTTAAAATCAAAACAAATTAAAAAATTAAACAAAAATCACCACTTACATCTACTTCTCCTAATGTTTGTTTCTACGTATATTTGTCGAGGGTGCAACCGTTACCGGAATTTGGTAACAATTTAACAACCTTACTCTTTTTAGACTCATCTTCTACTTTTCCAATAGGTTTCGATTTTTCCTCCTCAACTACCACAGGAGCAGTACCATCGGCAACAGCAGCTTCTTTCAAAAGTTTTCGACATTTTCTAAAATCAAGCGAACAACATTTATTTGTCAAGCAACAAAAATAGCGAATTTCTAAATCAACGAAACGTTCTTAAAAATTTAAGTGTTTTAAAATAAATTGTAAAAGAGTAGTAAGTAAAAGGGTGAGTGATTATTATACCCTCCACCACCATAAGTGTTGAATGAAGGTAAATGTACATACGAGTAAGTTTGTAATTCCGTGTGTAACACTGAGAAATACTCATCTGGGTGCCACCAAAGTATATATATTTTTGGTCCTTACGAAATTCTAAGTCGATTGAGCCATGTCCGTCTGTCTGTCTATCTGTCTGCCTGTCTGTGTAAAACACTCACACGTCCAAAGGACACAAAAAAATCAACAAAGTTTACAAAAAAACGTTTATAGTTCTCCTAAGCAGTTTGGTATTGAAAATCAGCAAAATCGGTATAGAAGAACAAGAGTTATGGAACAAAATGTAAGACAACCTCCATAAAAAATTGATATTTTTAAAAATTTTTCTTCCAATTTTTATACCCTTCACCTTCATGAGAAGGGTATATATAAGTTTGTGATTCCGTTTGTAATTTCCACAATATAATTTTCCGACCCTATAAAGTATATATATTCTGGATCCTTATAGATAGCGGAGTCTATTAAGCCATGTCCGTCTGTCTGGGTGTTGAAATCAGTTTTCTGAAGTCCCGAGAGACATGATTTCGAGAAGTTTGCTATTTAAAATCAGCAAAATCGGTTTAGGCCAACCAGAGTTATGGACCGATATGTGAGACAACTTACATAAAAATTTTATATTTTTTGTCCATTTTATTGAAATATGTATTTTGAAATATATTGCAGATAATACCATGAAATTTAGTATACGTTGTTTTTATGATAAAAGAAGAAAGTGTGCGGAAAATAGTATGAATCGGTCCATGATTTCTCATAGCCCCCATACAAAAATCTTCTCCAAATATTGCTCAATTATACATAAATGAATATTTAATTGGAATATCAAGACAAAATTCAGAAAAAAAATAAGTTTTATGCGAAAATAAATCGCAAAACAAAATTTTTTTAGTTCGCTCCATGTTTGGCCATAAAAGTCCACTTCCAAATGTTAAGCGGTTAAAATTTGACATGAATAATCTTTATAGGCAAATAAATTGTTGCACTAAATTTTATGGTGGTCGGCCCATAATTGGTCATAGCTCGCATATAAGGACCACATCCAAAAAAGCCGTTTATTATATATATCGTATAAATATCGGTACCGACTCAAAACTTTGCACAGATCATTTACATATATACAAAAATCCCACAAAATTTTGTGAATTTCGGTCCATTTTTAACCTTGTCCCCCATATAGAGCCCTATTCGGAAAATCACTTAAATACTCATAAATCTCTTATAAATAACGATACCGATCACGGGCCACTGCATGATAGGCAGGATGGCGGTGAGAATGGGATCCGAATTGTCGGATATGTGCAGACTATGCGAGGACCCGGAAGAACTGGAGACAGTTGAGCACATTCTGTGCCATTGCCCCAGGTTACAGGGCAGTAGAATGAGATGGCTGGGTAATAGATTCTTGAGCGAATTAGGGGATGTCTCGAGCTGTAGGCTTGAGAGTCTGATAGGATTCGTAATGGGAATGGCCTGGTTACGTGCCAATATACGGAGTGCGGGTCGCACAAATGGAGGACATACGTCTGAGTAGGATTTGGTCAGGTCTTCTTCTTCTTCTTCTTCTCTTCTCTCTATTCTCTCTCTATCCTAACAATCTAACATTCCTCTTCTTTTCTTTACTCTATATATTTCTGTTACTTCTTCTATCAAGGCATCGCAATGGACCATATTGGTCTCTGGGTGAAGGTGTGAGGTGACTCACACCAGCCTTCCTACCTACCTACCTACCTACGATACCGATCCAAAATTTTACACGGATCCCCACTACGGTGGTGTAGGGTATAAGAAGGTTAATGTGTTTTTCAGAAGTGGTTCTAATATGGTTGCTAATTAATATTATGTACATATGCATATGTATATAATTAATTTTGTTGCCGAATTTCAATTTGATGACGATGTTTATTTCTAAATATTTATACCCTACACCACCATAGTGGGGAGGGTATATTGGATTTGTGCTGATGTTTGTAACGCCCAGAAATATTGGTCCAACACCCACCTTAAAGTATACTAATCGACTCAGAATCACTTTCTGATAAATCACCGATCATAAATATTTGAATTATGCAAGTATCCAAACAAATTTCATCACAAATGAGTGGTAAATTAAGCCAAATCGCATCTACGAAATTTGTGCAGATCGGTCCATAATTACTCGTAGCTCCCATATAACGCCCACTTCCGAAAATCACTTTAAAGAGAATAATTCTCTCAAAGATATATGTATATACATATGTACAAATAATACGGTCTAATTTTATTATGATCGGTCCATAATTAGTCGTAGCTCCCATATAAGGCCCACTTCCTAAAATCACTTTAAAGAGCATAACTCTCTCAAAAATGTTGGTATCTAAATAATATTGAACGAAAATATATTTCATATGCCTAAAAATAATACGGTACAATTTTATTATGATCGGTCCATAATTAGTCGAAACTCCCATATTACGCCCACGTCCGAAAATCACTTTAAAGAGAATAACTCTCTCAAAGATGATGGTATCCAAATAATATTTAACGCAAATATATTTTATATATGTACAAATAATACGGTCCAATTTTATTATGATCGGTCCAATTAGTCGTAGCTCCCATATAAGGCCCACTTCCGAAAATCACTTTAAAGAGCATAACTCTCTCAAAAATGTTGGTATCTAAATAATATTGAACGAAAATATATTTCATATGCCTAAAAATAATACGGTACAATTTTATTATGATCGGTCCATAATAAGTCGAAACTCCCATATAAGACCCTCTCCGTAATTCACTTTATGCTCCATAAATCGTTTAATAGTATTTATATCGAGATAAAGTCTCTAAATTTTTGGATGATCGGTCCACAATAAGTTACATCTCCCATATAACGCCCATTTCTGAAAAACAGTTTTTACACATACTGGGTGTAGTGTATTATATGATCAGGCTTGACGGACTATACTTAATTTTTTTACTTTATTTTATTTTTAATATGTATATACATATGTATAATATGTATGTATAATGTATGTATAATATGTTTGTTGGGTTCATTTCGAAACAAAACTTGGCATTACATTTGTTCATTGGACAGCTGTTTAGTCATAACGATTCATTTTTCCGCAAATGAAGTGAAAAACACGCTACCAAAGTGGTACATATAGAAAATTTACGTAAATTTTATTTAAATAAAATTGTGATAGGAACGTATAATAGAAGAGTGAAAAAAGCAATATGGTGATACCCAAAGAAATATTGAGTGATTATAAGGAAGTGTACGAAAAGGCTGTTAAATTGGTTAATGAAGAAAGTAAAAATGACCCGCCCACAGATCCATATCGATCACATTATGAGGCCAGGGATTTGCTGTTGCAAATTAAGGAAAACCTTAAGAACTCATTGGTTTCTGTACAAGCGGAAGAAGCTGACAATGGAGTCGATGACTTTACCTATCAAGTAATACAGGCCTTTGTATGTCGGGACCTGGGACGCATTTATGTTTTCTGTGAAGAACCGTCTATTGGAGAAAACTATCTAAAGGAGTGTGTGGATTTAGTTAAGGATAGAAAAAATGAACCACATGCCGTTATTCCTTATGTAGGAGCTATGAACGAGTTGGGGATAGTGTATGCCAATCGTTTGGAATACAAAAAAGCTCATGAATATTTAATTGACAGTGAAAAAACTTATAAACAATTTACATCATCTTCCAAAAACGCTTTAGCTATTACAGATGTATTTGGTACAGAAGAAGAAATTGAAGAGGGCAAAGGTCCCAAAGAGTTGGAAAGCCTTTACACATTATGTACTTTTTATATGGCTCAAGTTTATGGCCATTTGGGGGAATTGGAGAAATCCGCAGAATATTGTCATTTAACATTAAGGCGACAAGTAGAGGCCAAATCATATGAGGCCATAGATTTTGCCTTAAATTCGGCCACTCTTTCGCAATACTTCATAGGCCAGAACATGTTTAAGCAGGCTCGTCATCATTTGGCAGCTGCTACTCTGGTAATGGCCGAATATGAAGTTCAAATGTTAACACCTCCCGATCTAACGGACAAACAGAAACAAGACATTCAAGAAACCTTTAAACATCGTTATGCGGACATTGCACGCTGTTGGGCTAAATATGGTTTGGGCTTATTATCAGCTTCCAAGGATCGTTTATTTAACGATGATGATGACAAATTAGCAGAAGGTAAGTTGTTATAGGAAATGTTGATATAGATTTTAATATAACACATACAATTCTTGCAGATGCCAAACGCCTAAAAATAGACGCCAATTCTTATCTATTTCCTAATATGTCCCTGGATACGTACGAGAACCGCATAAGCTGTGATTACTGTTTAACTTTTGATGATGCCAAAGAAGTCTATCATTTTGTAACCAAATGGTTAGATATAGCCAAAGAGTATTACACGCCTGAAAACGAAGCTACCGAATATGCTAAAATTATAAAAGATTTTGCTGAACTCTATCTGTATATTGCATTCTTTGAAGAAGACCCTGCCAATCAATCGAAAATGCAAAAGCGTAGAGCTAAATATTATGAAGAGCTATTGGAACTGCTGAATCCAGTTTTTTATATGGCAATATGTCGTGAATGTTGGTATGGAGCTGGCCTCGCCTATTGCGCTATTTTAGATATAAAACTGGATTGTTTTAAAGCCAATCGTACTGCAAATCCTCAGGAACTTCACAAAATCAATCAAGTATGCCAGCAGGCCATACAGAATTTTAAGAGCTTCATTAATTCTTACACTGATAAGAATGGCTCTCTCAAAATTAACATCGATGTGGATGAACAACGAACTCTGCTCTATGCCCATTTCCATTTAGGAAGACTCCACTACAAAATAATTACTCCTGACCAGAATCTACAATTAGAAAATCTCTCCAACAGCCTTAAGTATTATAAAATATTTACCGATGAATGTGCTAAACTCGAGGAGGCGTCTAAAACCTTGCAAGCAGAAATTGGAGTCTGCCGAGAAATGGTAAATTTATTGCCTTTAAAAATAGCCAACGTTAAAAAACGTTTGCATAAATAGATTTCTTCTGATTTTATGATGAATTATTAATTTATTTATTTGTTATTTGTAACATAACCCTGTGTGCATTTTAAAGCAACCCGTCTCAATTCTTGTCAGTGTCTAGGTTAAAAATAGCTCCAGCTTTTTTAGTATAATTTAGCTGAAATAAAATACTCAATTTTAATTTCTTATTTAACAAAAGAGTTAATATATATACATATATGTTCAGTGTTTTTAAAAACAAAACCGTTGTATATTATGGATATAATGCAGTAATAAATTTTTGATCTCAATAAATATTTTTCTAAAAATTAATTTAATTGAAATGTTAAAGTATTAAGTACTTTGCGATTTTCCTTTAGATTTAACGGATACACTATGCACCGAACCCAAAGAGCATCTGACTGCTATTGAATTACGCTGTCTACGTTTTGAATATTCTTTTTGTACCCTTATTGCTAGTTGGCGTATAGGTATGGCAGTTATAGTATCTAATAAGTTTGCTTTAGCATACTCCACTACTTTTTCAACTAAACCTTCAATATTTATGCAGCGGCCATCAAAATTAGTTTCTTTTTCCAAGTTATCTACAATAAAATGAACCGTATCTTCACTTTGAAACTCTTCCAAAGGCAATACCTCTATAAGTTCCTTAAACATATGGATCAATATATACTGAGTCTTATTCAACACTCCAGCAGCGTGATTCAGAGCTAACTTTGCATTATCATAGATGCCCGATACCACATCTTCAGTATTAACATCCGAACGTTCATAATCAAATACACCCAGTATTTCATTGAACATTCTTTGTAAATCTTCACGACACAAAAGTATTAGATACTTTTTAGGTATTAAATTTTGTAAATTCTCAATAATACAATCCATGATATTATCGGTAACATTGCCCTCAAAACTATAAGCCGCTTGACCCAAATAACGTGTAACTTTGTAGGCATAACGCCGGACATTTTCCTTGCTAGTAATTTTACCGAAATGTTGCATAAATAACTTTTGAACAACTTTCTGGCAACGTTCCATTATAAAATCATCCGGCACCAAACGACTTTCGAAAGCATCAGCATTAAAGATTTCTGGACAAACTTGGACATCGTCATTGGGTATAATTTCTTGATGTACCACAATCTCTGCTGTTTTAGCTTCACCATCTATTTGCAGTGGTTTCGATTTCATGCGCAAAGTACAAATTTCTCTTTCCAGGAACTGTAATGGTGGAAACTATTAAGTTTTTAATTTATTTAAGTAGTTAGTATGAATATACTTGCCTTAATTTGTTCCTTTTGTTCACGATCAATTGCCACAAGTTTTTCAATATCTCTATCCAAATTAAGATTTGGTGGCTTTAACCATTTTTCATAGTTTTTTTCCTGGTTTATTAAAACTTTTTCCAAAAATGAATTTTCTTCCGTTAGTACAGACAAAATATTGAGTTTATCGGAATTTCTTTGGGTTTCCACTATAAGTTCTTCTTGAGCCAGTGCTAATTCTTTCTGAAAATACATACATATGTATAATTTTGTCAATTCGGACAGAAAATAATTGTATGTATGTGTGTACTCGTTTATAGTTTTTTTTTATTTACTCCTAAATTAAGAAGCTCATTACGCATGTCAAGTAAAATTAGCAATTATAAAAATAAATGGATATTATTTACTAGAATACCTTTATCAGTTTACATCAATTAAAATTCAAAGTTGTACCTTCTTTTTTGCCATTTCCAATTCCAACAAACGCAGTTCTTCCTCGGCAGTAGTTTCCAATTCAAAAACATATTTACGCAACACTTCTTCCTCCAATTCATTTAGATTAATAACCATACCAAATTTTTTCATCATTTCCTGTCGAATTTCCTCCTCTAGACGAGTGATTTCAGAGCGCATAAACTTAATATCGGTGTTCATTCGACGCAAATGAACAATATTGATACGATGCAGACGTTTAGTTTCCAAAGTCTCTAAATTTAATTGATTTACCCGCTCTTGCAGATCCATTATAATGGACGAATCAAACAGAACAGCTTTGCTAAGATCGCGGTAATCTTCGCCCTCTCGGAAATGCTGTATCTGGTTCATGTGTAGAATAACGGACACATGCACTTTATTCAATTCCTGTTGACGTTTGCGCTGCAAAGTGGAATATAATTTAGATTAAAATGAACATAAAATTTGTTTTAATAGGTAAAAAAGTATGGTCGGTCAAGCCTGACCAAATTGTACCCAGTATATGTGTAAAAAAAATGTTCAGAAATATATGGGAGCTTTCGCTAATTATGGACCGTAATCCAAATATTTAGTGGCATGATTTCTATGCTTAGAAATATTTTGTCTGTTAAACTTTATGTTGATATAAACACTTTTAAAAGATTTATTCATGTTAAAGTGATTTTCGAAGGGGACATGGGAGTTTTCACTAATTATGGACCGACCGTTATAAAATTAGGTGTCATGATTTCTGCATATATGAAAATTACTTGTATTGAATTTTATTTGGGCCTTATATGGGAGCAATGGTGAATTGTAAACCGGCCAGCATAAAATTTGGTGAAATTTTAATACGAGCATATATCATACATTTATGACCGATAAACCCCCATTTCGGGAGGACATTTTTTTTCTTGAGGCTAGGTGAAATAATGGACCGATGTTAACCAATTTCAATCCTTGAGCAGACAAAATATCATGAACCAAGTTTTATCGAAATAGCTTCAAAATTGTGATCTGTACTTTGCGCACAAGCTTTACACGGACAGCCAGCCAGACGGACGGACATATTTTAATCGACTCAGAAAATAATTCTGAATCGATCGGTTAACTTTAATCGATACTTAGGGTGTTGGAGTAATATTTATGAAAATCACTCAATTTACAAAAAAAACTTTACAATTGGTTTTCGTTTGTGCTTCTGAATAAGGATTTAAATTATTTTTAATATTTTACTCTGAATTCCAATAACGTTTCATTCTCTTGTATATAAATATCGGTGTGATGTTTCATTAGTTTTTGTGCATGTTTTACTTCATCCTTTTTAGTTTCGATATGTTTTAAACCCTCATCTAGTGAACGTTCTAGTTGGTGCCTATCGGAGCGTAGTTTAAAGGCCAGTTCATACATGGATTTTTCTAAACCGGACGGACAATGTGTTTCATCCAAAAGTATAGTAGTCATGTCAGCTGAATCTATACTTTTAGTATCGTCTTCCTCCTCGCTGGTAGATTCATCTTCAGAAGAAGACTCAGAGGATTCTGTAAAGATATTGAAAATAATATAATATGTATTAAATATTTAAGCTTTGTCCATAATCGTCTGGTTTTTAGGGTTTAGTTAGAATCAATGAAAACGCCAAACGCTATAAAAACGTTGATGTTGCTGAAATCGACTAAAATCTGGGGCTTGCTCTAAAGTGGGCACTAAAATAATTTTTTGAAATTTATAATTTTAATGCGATATGAAATTATTTACTAGAACTGAAAAGCCATTTATAACATTTTAAATGTACATTAGTTTTTTAAATAAAAACGTTATTAATTAAAAGTTTTTAGTTTTTTCAACAAAGTGAATAAATTTAATTTTTAAAAGTCGATTGACAACCAAAACATTTTTACGGTTTTCATAGGAAACTTAAATACGTTTTGATTTTTTTTTTCGTATGAAGTAAAATACCCCAGAATTTGTCATACTTCTATTTTCTACACTTTTATTAAAACAGTTGGCAACCTCTCTGTATAATTAGCTACGTGCTACTAGATGGCGTCATATGTAGTTTAGCTGTGTTTAGTAATCATAATTTTTACATTTATAATAATTCCCATATTCTTTTTTGTTATTTTTACAAAATAAATACAACCTCCATTTGCTGTACAGATGGAAGTGTGTGTCTTCTGTTTGTGATGGCACGTAGCTGGACATTGATCGCTAGACCGTTATTAGTGTTTGCAGATCTGCTCAGTGGCATCCGTCACACTATTGTTTCCCCAATAAAATTTGCTTGACAGGCGTTCGGTGCTGAAATTCAAATGCCGGTCTTCTGTTGCAGCGACGACGGGTCGTTACGCACAGTTAAGCGTTGTCTCCCAGGAGCTAGTGGCGAATGGTGTTGGTTCCCGCCGCATCATTCAACAAAGCTCCTGGTGTGTTTACATTCGCTATGAGACCAGCATCGGATTTCCCAGTCTGTCGTTTTCAAAATTTCTTAGTTAAGTAACTTGTAGCTTAGCTTCGGATTTTCGTAAATTTGCAGTTCAGAACACTTCCATATCAGTGGCATTGCCGAGCAATTTGCCCATTTCTTTTGCTATTTTCATTTATTTATTACTTGAGTATGTGCGTGTGTGGTTGTTTGTTGTTGAGTTGTTTGGAGCGTAAATAAAAACGATTTAAGAGAAAGATGGAGTAAATATAATGCCTGATTTTGCAAAATCATTGTAGCATTCCATATCAGGGCCCTGGTATATAACCCTAAAAGCTTACTGCCATTATCGATAAGTTACATTACCGAAATATTTATTGGTGCAATCGTATACGTTACAGCTTTATATATAAACAATATTAAATTATGAAAATCCAAAATGTATTTTTTAATAATGGAGTTAACTGAAATCTACAGCAATTAAAATGTAATGCCTGCTTTGTCAGCATATTTTTAATTTTTGTAAATCTTATTAATATTTAATTCAGACCGAAATTGTAAAAATTAGCGTTACCTTGTTATAAACGTTATTTCATTGTTGTTAAGAAAAATATACTAGAAAGTCTACTGTAAAGAATGTCGTTTATTATGCCATGTTATGGCGTTTATATCAGAAATTTGTGCTCAAATTTATTTAAGATAATATGAACAAACAAATATTTATACATACATATGTATATTTAAATCCATTATAGAAGAAATGTGAGTTAAGATCCAATTAATTTGATTTCAATAAAAATAATTCAAATAATGTTCAAATCTGAAATCCTTGTAGAAAACATTACCTTTGGATATCCCAAGGTTCAGGTTGGACATGTTATGATATTGCCAAAGGTTCGAAGTCGAAACAATTATTTCTTAATTTTTTTCTGAATTCAATTTTATTTCTAGCCATTCCATTAAAAAACATCATCATGAATTCATTAATGGCTTAATTTTTTAGTATTTTAAACATATTTAGAAAACATTGAACCTGCATAGGAAATATTGATTGAATCATAAAATTTAGAAGGAAATTTAATGAGAACAAGTAAGAGATTTTATATTCGGCTGTGCCGAATCTTATGTACCCACCACCAATATATGCACATTAGGGTGGCCCCAAAATAAAGTTGCGGATGTTCCCGACTAATATGAAAATTTGATTCATTTTTAGACTACGTTTTTCAATTTTTTTGTCCTGGGGTCAATATTTGGTGAGCTGGATCAAAGGATAAAAATGTCCTTTTTAGAGGTTTTTGATTTTTTTTTACATTTCTTCTAAAGGAACTACATATATGTAAATTTGGTATCATATGAAAGGTCTTTGATAGGCGCATTCAATGGATTATCAAAAATTAAAAAAAAATTTAAATTCAAAAATTTTGAAAATTTCAGGAAAAATTTTATTTTTTTTTTTATTTTTTAATATATGTAATTTACTTAAACAAATAGTTTAAATTTTTGATATTTATTTAGTTAGGCTCGAGTTAATTAAATTTAATTTTCATTAAATTGTATTTACATTTACATTTTTATTATTAAAATTTTTTATTGATAATTTTCTTGGCTGGGATTCTCGAAACATATGTAAATTCAACAACCCAGGTTCGAATCCCAGCCAAGAAAATTATCAATAAAAAAAAAATTTTTAATAATAAAAATTTTTCAAGTTGTAAATATAATTTAATGAAAATTAAATTTAATGAACTCGAGCCTAACTAAATAAATATCAAAAATTAAAAATTAATAGTTCAAATAAAATAATAATTGTTCTTACAAATAGTTTAAATTCAAAATTTTGAAAATTTCAGACAAAATTTTATTTTTTTTTTATTTTTTAATAGAATTTATTTAAATAAATAGTTGACATTTCTTGATTATAAACATCATGCATCATGAAAAAAAATCAAAAAACCTCTAAAAATTACATTTTTATCCTTTGATCCAGCTCACCAAATATTGACCCCAGGACAAAAAAATTGAGAAACGTAGTCTTAAAATTAATCAAATTTTCATATTAGTCGGGAACGTCGATACCTTATTTTTTTCTACATACAAACGGGACCTCCTTAAGGTACATACCTGCAGTGTGATTTATTGATACTTGAAACTAATCTGTGTATCGATAACGACATTTATACGAATTATTTTATTTAGGATCCCTCACCTGGGAGCTATAACCTATTATGGGGCAATCGTCATAAAATTTAGAGGCTTATTTTAATTGATTTTCATCTCAATGACGATATATGTAAAATTTTTGTAGGTATTCCAGCTACTCTCGGAAGTGGAGCTTTGGCCAATTATGGATTAACGTTCAAAAAATCAAATAGTATAGTTTTTGCATACATATAATAATTGATATTTGCAAAATTTTCGTTCGGTATTGACATTTATGCTTATATTTGAGTTTTTCGAAAGTAGTCTTCGTATGGGAGCTGTGACCTATTATGAGCCGATCACAATGAAATTCGGTATGACGATTTCTATATACATCACACCCTAAATACAAAAGGGTCAAAACTCAAAATTTTGTGACCCTAGGTTGAGATATGTGGGTTATTTGTTGTGAATTTCAACTTCATTGTATTATTTACTTTGTATGTGGGCTATGGTCAAATAAGAACCGATCGGAATAAAATTTGATACGATGATTTTAATATTTACGTAGATTATTTGCGTCGAATTTGATCTTGATTGCGATGTTTATAAAATATTTATGCACATTTAAGTGATATTTGGAAGTGGAGTTTATATGGGTGCTATGTTCAAAAATGTACCGCTCGGCATGAAAATCAATTCGACGATATATATGTATATGTGGATTATTTGCGCGGAATTTCAAATTGATAGGGATCTTTATAAAAGATTTATATATATACATATATATCGCATGAAACTTATATATGCTGAATTTTGTATGGATATTGCTTTTCTGGAATTATGAAGAAAGAAGACTACCTACATATTATCCAAACGAATTTACCCGATTTGTGAACCGCAGCGCATATCCTGAAAACGAAGTTATTTTCCAACAAGACGAAGACCCGAAACATATGTACAGCGAAAATTGTTCATTGTTGGTTGCCTGGTCAAATGCTGATGAAATGGCCAGCGCAAAGTTCAGATCACAAGCCTATAGTGAATTTGTGGTCTATACTGAAGAGACGATTGGGACAACACAATCGAGCGCCAACCAGTATAGAGGAGATTTGGAACCGTGTTAAGGTCGAATGGGAAAATATTCCAAGTGAATTTAAGGAAAACTTGGTTGAAAGTATGACGAGGCGCATGAAAAGCGTTATTAAAAAGGGGTTATTTTGGAAAACGTGCACAACTGAGATAATTGAGTTGATTTATGTTTTTATATTGAATTTTTTTGTTTTTGCTACGTTCTCATTACTTTCATATATTCATATATTTCATATATTTTTTTGCTAATACATTAAGGAGTAATGGTAAAAATTTTAAAAAATTCTTTAATTATTTATTATTTTATGACGCCTTAAGTAAAATTATATTGAGCATGTAAACGTTCACTCGGTTTTGCACGCCAGTGTATTTAATTAGAAATTACATACACTTTCGTGCTATTTTAATTAATTATTATTCCGTCCGTTTGGCTGAATGTCCATGTAAAGATTGTGCGCAGAGTACAGGTCGCAATTTTGAAGATATTTTTATGGGAATTTGGTACATGATATTTCTTCGACCCATTGACGGTTGGGATTGAAATTAATTAAAAGCGGTCTATAATTTCACCTAGACCCCATACAAATATCCTCCCGAAATAGTAGTTTGTCGGTCATAAATGTATGATTTATTTAATTATCCAAACTAATTTCGCCACAAATAAGTTGTACATTAAGCCGTATCACATTTACAAATTTTTTGTAGATCGGTCCATAAATAAACATAAATCCCATATAAGGTTCATATCCGAAAATCACTTTTACGAGCATACCTCTCTTAAAAATGTTGGTATCCAAATAATATTCAACACAAATATGTTTCATATACACAAATTATTTGGCTAAATTTTATGATGATCGATCTATTATTAGTCATAGCTCCCATATGATGTCTACTTCCGAAAATGCTTTAACGACCATAAATCTCTTAAAAATTTTGTTATCCAAATAAAATTCAATACAAATAAGTTTTACATATATAGATATCATGACACCTAATTTATAACGGCCGGCTCATAATTAGTCAAAGCTTTCATATAAGATCCTCTTAAAACACGTAACAGGTATAACACGTATAAATATTTTAAAAATGTTTCTATCGAGATTTTAAATTTAACACAAAAAATCAGGGACCGTAACTGTTATGACTTTTATCGAAAAAGTCTTGAATTAAATATTGCATAGTAATACGCTAGTTTTATTGCAATATTTAATTTATGACTTTTATTTTTGCCTTCAAATATTAAAAGTGAAAAAATAACTTTTATTTTTTGAGTAAAATAATAAAAGTCAAAAATAACTTTTAATTTTTGCATTAAAAAATAAAAGTCAAAATTAAAAGTTAGTTTTTGACTTTTATCAAAAAAGGCACAAATTTAAAAGTCATACAAAAATGTGCATGTACATCACCTACATACATATGTATCATAATGATAAGAACCAACATTTTCTACGATCATTTTTTATGTGTGCTTTTTTGATGTAACCCAGCATACCATTCTAGGAGTGCTCCGAAAAAGGAGTCAGAAAAGAGTACAACTAAGGACTTTTTTTCGGAGCGAAAGAAAAATTTGCTTGTTACTGCCCTGAGTCGGCACGCAGTATGACTCATAAATTCCACTTAATTATGTCTGTACCAAAGCGTTGTTGTCCTGTTATTTTTGCTTTGAACAAAAAAAAAACATAGCTGTACCACACAAGAATGATAAAAACAAGATTACACAGAGCCCCAAAAAACCCTCATAAAAGACTCTTTTCTGACATTATCTAAGAGCTCTTTCTGACGGACCATTTTCGAACGTAATCACCCTCTTTTCTGAAGGTTTTCGGAGCAATTATGATTGCTTTTTTGGGCTCATAAAGAGCGTTAAGGCTCCGAAAAAGCTGTCAGAAAAGACTCTTTTCGGACTCATATGGCTTGCTGGGAAATTTTTAAAAATTACAGTTATTTTCTGTTCCTGCAAATAGTATTAATATGCGCAGAAGTCACACCATTAAATTTATGGATGATATGTACATATTACTTAGACTTAATATATTAAAATTCCGAGAGGACTACTTAAAAAAAATCTGATCAAAATTTACAAAAATCTTGTTTTTCTTGTCTTTTGAACATGCATTTTGTAATTTGAGTATCAATCTCACAAAATGTTTCAAATAAATAAATGTAAACAAAAAATTCGGATTTTCAAGTAGATATGGTAGCACAAATTTAGGCAATAAAATAGTAAACGTCAGAAAGTTAATAGGGCTATAAAAACGTCAGAAAGTTAATAGGGCTATAAAAAGAAAAAATGGTTCTACCTTAGTCTCTTTGTACCATGAAATGTTCAAAAATATAATTATGTAAACTAATTCTGGAAAGTTGGTGAAAATTGTTCTAAAAATTCCATATGAAATTTGTTCCCTTTTATTTTTTTAACATTGAATTTTAATAGGAAAATTACGAAAAGGGAACAAATTTCATGTGGAATTTTTATTCACGATAGGGGTGATTAGTCTGTTAACATATTGTAATAAGTACAATGTAACATTTTGATAGAAAATGTGAAATTTAAAAAAAAAATTTACTATTTTCAAAAAACAAACAAAAATTCCAAAATTTGGATTTTTTAATTTAGCTTAAAAGTCTTAAAGATATGGTTAATTTTAAATATGAATATCATATTACCGAAAACACTTTGCGATTTTAAAACAATTAATACTAAATTATGCCAATAGTACATCAATGCTTTGAACAATTTCGAAAAGTTTCTACTTACCATCTGGCCCTTTTGCTGGTTTGGGTGGACGCCATTTCTTTTTAAAAATTCGACGCAAAAAATCGAAGAACTTATGACCCTTGGTGGTATTCATAAACTTAGACTGAACTAAAGAGATTTCTTCGTTTATACGATCGCACTTTTTGCGCACTTCTTCTATTTGACGATTTAAACTGTTAATGGAAGATTGAGCCTCATTACGCATTTTCATTGCTACTTCGGCATTACTCAACAATCTATTCTCAATCTCTTCACTGTCACGTAATATATACAATTCCTGATTTAGAGTAATTAAATAGCTGGTCATAAATTCAACCTTAAATTTGGTATGTAAACGTTCATTGTCAAGGTCTCTCAAACGGGAATTAAAGAGACGTACATTGGTGTGTACAGAGTGAAGTATGCCCTCTTGCTCCACCATCAAGTCCATTAACCAACGATAGCGTATTTCTACAAGCCAGGGTGAGGGATTATCACCAGTATTTTCATAGTAGAGTGCATCAGCTTGATGTGGCAATTTTTGTAGTTCGTCGATCAATTCTAAGCCATCTGGAAAACATTTAACACTTTTAATATCCAGTGCTAAATATTTTTCCAATTCGTGTCGGGCTTCTTGGGTTATAGTGTACTTGACTTTGGGCGGTGACGGCTGAGGCAATAAGTTGTCCACAGTTTTTTCCAGATATAGAATATCATTAATTTCAATCTTACAACCAGAATTACAATGTTCGATCATATTCAGTTCCGGCCATTCTTCATCCATATTGAGTTGTGGAATTTTCATTAAAAATTTGCGGTTTTTTTCCGGCAAATATGAGTGAATCTCTTCCAAACGTTTGCGTTTCTGCTCAATAAATTTGTATAGATCTTTTTTCTCATTTCTTAGCTTAAAAACTCTCTTATTGAACTGAGCAATTATTTCATTTAAATGCTCTCTGAGTGTAACATTTTCTTTGTATTTCCATGTCAAGGTTTCAAATGGTTGAGGTTCATATTCTTGGCCCGTTTTAAGTTTGTAGTCACCGATACTTTTTTCAGCTTCTTGGATTTTATGATCATCGTCAGGATGATTACGATTGGGATCTGGTTTTTGTTTTATCATTTTTTCCCAATGATAAGTTCGCTCCACTTCGTACCATTGACGAGAGCGATAGCTTCTCAGCAAACGTAACATTTTGCGACTAAAACGTGGTATTATGGTATTGGGATCACGTCCAAAGAAGAAGGTTTCTGTGGCTGGTTCCGGCATACTTTCTTCCTTTTCCTCGGCCAGCATTAATTGAACGGGTCTGTAAAAGAAACAAAAAGGGTGTTAAAATAAAAAAGTAGCAAATAACGTAGTGTTTAAATTAGAACTTTATTTCAGTATGTTTTAGAATTTCTTACTCAATTGCTAGTGTTGGAGGAGTTTCCGCCTCTGGTGTGTCATCTCTGTTAAAGGTAGCATGTAAATGTTTCAAAAATGTATTACTTATGTAAAATTTGTACATATGTATGTACATATACTGTGAACGTCAATATAAAGTAAACACCTAATATTGTTTAAAAAATGTTTTATTATACATATATATAGTATGTATGTAAGTATGTATATGTAGACTACAAGTACAAATTGAAAACAATATCCGGCTGTGCCGAAACTTTAATACCCTCCACCTAAACGTAATAAGAACTTTTTGTTTGTTTCACCAGTCAGCTGTTTTTGACAATAGTAAAATATTTTACTGTTGTTTCTGTATTGTTGTATTTGTTGTCGATTTGCACTCACCTTATAATTACACCATGGTTTGACCGTTGAATCTACATATGTATGTACATAAGTATGTATGTAAGTTCGCATGTATAACAATGTTACGAGGCAATTTGTTTTCATTGTTTTTGCAAAAAAAAAATATAATTTGGATAGCAAATTGTATTAATTAAGTGACGACAGTTTTACAACAACCACATGTAAATGTTTACTGCAGTATTTATAAAAAATTAAAGTAGACTTCAAGCGTACTTTAAGAAGATTTTGACTTGAAGCACACTTCAAGCCTACTTTATTTTTTATAAATACATATGCCCTTATTCATAAAAAATTAAAGTAGACTTCAAATGTACTTTAAGAAAATTTTGTATGAAAATTTTGTCTAAAAGCACACTTCAAACATACTTTATTTTTTATGAATACGGCAGTTAGACTTTCAAAATTTGCCTGTTGTTTTTGTAACTTTTACGTTTGGGCTTATGAAGCCACTGTATTATATTAAAACACTTTGTTTGATAGTTTTTTTGATGAAATTTTCAGAGGTTGTCTCGGATTTTTGCTCATATCTCCGTTATTTATGGACGGATTTTGCAGATTTTAAATAGTAAACTTCTCGAAAGCATGTCTGACAAAATTATTGAAGATTTGGATCCCGAAGATATCTGGGGACTTCAGAAAATTAATTTCAACAGACATACAGACGGACATGGCTTAATAGACTCCGCTATCTATAAGGATCCAGAATATATATACTTTATAGGGTCGGAAAATTATATTGTGGAAATTACAAACGGGATGACAAACTTATATATACCCTTCTCATGAAGGTGAAGGGTATAAAAAGGGCGATGAGGGGGGTTATTGTGTATTTCGATTCGAAAAAAAATCGTTCGAATTTGTATACTTTTTATATTGTATTTCGAAAGCTTTTGCTTTCGAATCGAAATACACAATAACCCCCCAGGCTTCTTCTGGTGGAATTTGATGTCAATATCTTTATATTATGTGGCATAGTAGAAGTGAACCAATTATGGACAAATTCTATAAAAATCCAGTATCCAGTAACATGATTTCTATGTATTTGAGGTTTATATTGGTTGCATTTTATCTCAATGACGTTATATACAAGAGTTTTATGGTTGGTTGTTACACTCGGCTGTGGACTTAATTTAACAGCTATTGCCAGTTATGGAGTGACAGCTACAAAATCCAGTAGCATAATTGCCGTATAATCGATATAAGTATGAATTCTGGATTAAAATTTCTAATCTGTATAAAAGTTTAATATCGATAATGATATGATATGCATACGTCGAATTTCAACCGAATAATGATATATTTATGATACATGGGATATATATATTATATGGGTCATATGAGCAACTATGGACCGATATTTATACCGGATTAATAAGTATTTAAATGCATTTTGGAAGTGGAATAGAAACGGTCAAACATGGACCGAATTAAAAAAAGAGTTATTTTTGCTAAATTTTGATTTGATTTGCAGGCTTTATATGCCATATTTCGAGAACAAGTTTGTATGGAAGTTATGAAAAATCTATCTCATATATAAATAACGTGTAAAAAATTGCATGGTATTATATTACATATAATTTAGACAAAATAGCAAAAGAACTGGTGAAAAATATTGTATTTTGATAAGGTTATTACACAATTTGATCCATAACTTTTGTTCTACTACAACGAGTTTGCCGATTTTCAATACCAAACTGCTTAGGACAATTATAAATGGTTTTTTGTAAACATTGCTAATTTTGGTTTCGTATTTTTGAAGTGAGAGTGTTTTACACAAACAGACGGACATAGCTCTATCGACTTAGAATTTCATAAGGATCAATAATTTTGTTTGTAGTCCTTATGTCTTTATGACAGCTGACAATCTTCTAGACATAGAATCAACGAGTTTTTTAGTGAAATCAGGCGAAATTTTGTTTCATTCATTGCAATTATATTTGCATATATTGCAAGATATATTTTTTACTAAATTTTTTTATCCAGCTATTGGATCAAATGGATTGAGGACTGGTACTGCGGAGGATGATCTAAGCACAATTTTGGAGGTATTCTTAGGCATAACTATTGGCTTTTGGAAAATCCAGACCTGCGCTAGTTCAAATTTCTCCGTACTAGGGGCTACATTGCTTTTGTCGAGATAAACTTCCTTTTTCATTGTAAATTCTATAAATGTAAGATTACCGACCATATAACCCCAAACCATTACTGAGCGGACGCCACTTTTTACCATCTAAGTAACATATTTATTACTAAAGGCTTCGTTTTCGATTCGCCATATTTTTGGGGGTTTTTTCTCCAAATATCTCAAACTTACTTTCATCAAAGAAAACAATATTGTTCAAAAAAATTTGATGCTCGCTTAGATATTTTTTGAGAAATGTAAGCGTTTGGTTTGGGTGTTCTTTAATATAAAGTGCTTCTTACGTGACACTCTATCATGTAGGACATTTTGAAGAAAAGATCTTTTAATCGTACTCTCGGTTACAGGTTGGTTTTCCGGAAGTTTTCATAACATTTCCCATATTTTTAAAGCACTAGCTGTTGGGTTTGCTCTTACTTCTCTTACTTCAGTTTTTATAGTCTATTATGATTTACACAATCTCAATTGATGTTTGTCTTTCCATTGTAAATTTGTCACTAATTAACGTGAAAACTTAATCTCTTTCAGTGATAAATTATGAAAGTTCCAATCATATTGAATCGCACTTTACCGTGGCATTCTTTTAATTTGTCTCTGTTTGCCTTTGGAATGATGGGGTTTTTTGCATTAGGATAATGCCATTGACGCATAAAAATAGATGTATTAACCAATAAAAAAATTGAATTTTTTTACGCTTTTGTTTTTGTTTATTTATTTTTTTTTTGTATGTATATAAAAACGCAATATAATTTTCTAATTATTTATATTAATATAATTAAGCTTTTCTATTAATAATATGTGGTGTTGACTTTATTTTGACAGAATATGTAAAATATATCTGTAGTTGGTTTTCTAAGATATGTTTTGAAAGATATGTTTACATTTTCATTTACATACTTACACCCTTTTCAAAGCTTCTAATCTTAGACGTTCCTCTATGTCAGCTTTAATGGTTTCAAAATTCTCATCTAATCGTTCCACGCGAAAGGTGTACACAAATAAGTTTTCTCTTACAACATGCAAATAAAATAACATTTATCAAAAATTAATGTTTTTGTGTTCATAATTTGGGAACCAATTCCACATTTAAGAATTTATTTTAAAAATTAATCTTCTTTATTTAAATAATGTTTATTATTTTTTCAATTTCGCGAAATTTGTATACATATTTATGTGTATGTGTATGTGTGTATATGACATACGTTAATAATTTGACTTACCCTATACCAGAAATCTTAATAGGTATATGATCCAGCTTCTTAAAGAAATAATCATGCAACTTTTGTTTCCCAACTTGTGCCACCTCCAAGTCATAAGCCAAATCTTCTCGCACATCATTCAATTCCGCTTGTAATTCACCTTTAATTTGGCTTGTAATCCTCTCGTCCAATAACAATTCACGTTGTGAAATTCGCAAATCTTCATGCATTGCCTCATTGGCCAACATCAATTCATCGAACTTTTTTTGCAAAACACTAATGTCCGTCAAAACCTTGCGTTCATGAGCAGCTGCAGCTTCCTCTTGCCGCTTAATTTCAGCATAGATTTTCTCCTGTTCCAATGAAGGATGTTCGGGATTGTTAATATCTTCCAACGGTATGACTTTCTTCGGCATTAACAAAATAGTTTTGGACTTTGAAACAATGAGCTGCGGACCATGCCATTCGTATACGAAAATATTGCCATCGTGACCAATGGTGAAGAGAAATTTGCCATCATGACTTAGTATGAGGCAAGGTATATTGCCATTTATGGGATCATGCATGTTCATTAAGCGATAATTTCGCAGATCGGTAAAGTCATTGGAGTTCTTGTGATTTATGCGTATTTTTCCATTAATCATGCCGAATAGTAAATATTCCTCACTAGAAATATTGTTTACCAAAGATATTCATTATTTTTTTTTTCATATAAAAATGTTTACTCGAATGTTATACCATTAAGATTATTTTATTAGATACTCACATATCCAAATAAGAATGTATTTCAATATCATCACCTTCTTTAATAATCGTACTACGTACGGGCGTATTAGACCCAATAGTTAATTCATATATGTAGCCAGCATCATAACCGCCCATAGATACCCATATAGTATTATCATTCGTATAGCGAATCCATAGAATTGGATTAGGAACAGCCGGTATATGTAAAGGTTGCTCTTCCTCATCCGGTTCAGAATCGGCTAAAATAAACGATTTTTGTTTTAAGATTTAATTATAAAACAAGTAAGAAAGTATAGTCGGTCAAGCCCGATCATATAATACCCTACACCCAGTATGTGTATAAAACAGTTTTTCAGAAATAGGCTCTATATGGGTGATATTACCTGATATGGACCAATCATCCAAAAATTTAGAGCCATGACTTTCGTGAATATAAATATTATGTATGTTATACTTTATCTCGATATAAATACTTTTAAAATATTTATGGAGATAAAGGGAATTACGGAGAGTGTCTAATATGGGAGTTTTTACTAATTATGGACTGACCATTATAAGATTAGATGTCATCATTTCTGTATACTTATATGAAACTTATTTTTGTTGAATTTTATTTGGATAAAAAAAAAACAATTTTAAGAGATTTATGAATATAAATATGGTCGTTAGTGATTTTCGGAAGTGGGCCTTATATGGGAGTTAGGACTAATTACGCACCAATCATCATAAAATTCTACCATATTATTTGTATATATACAAAACATATTTGTGAATTTGTGAATTTTATTTGGATAAAAAGAATTTTAAGAGATTTATGGTCGTTAAAGTGATTTTCGGATGTGGGCCTTATATGAGAGCTACGACTAATTACGGACCGATCATCATAAAATTCTACCATGTATATATACAAAACATATTTGTGTTCAATATTATCGACATTTTTTAGAGAGTTATGCTCTTAAATTTTCGGAAGTGAAGCTTATATGGGAGCTATGGTCAATTATGGACCGATCTTCACAAAACTTATAGATGTGATTTGGCTTCATTTACTACTCATTTTTGGTGAAATTTGTTTGGTTACGTGCATAATTCAAACATTTATGATCGTTAAACTTCTATTTCGGGAGGACATTTGTATGGGCGCCAATTCAAATAATGGACCGATTTCCACCAGTTTCAATCCCATCCGTCCTTGGGCCGAAAAAATATCACGAACAAAATTTTGTTGACATCATCAAAATTGCGACCTGTACTCTTCGCACAAACTTTACATGGACAGCCAGAGTGATTCTGAATCGATAGGTATACTTTAAGGTGGGTATTGGACCAATATTTATGGGCGTTACAAACATCAGCACAAATCTAATATATCCTACTATTGTGGTTTAGGGTATAATTATAAATACCATGTTAAAAACTATTTGAAAAAGTCACGTCTATCAACTTTATGAGTCTCAAGAATAGCAATTTTGCGAGTTCAATTGGTACTTCTTAAAATTAAGAAAGAGTTATAAACGTTGACAGAGCATAGAAAACTTTTAGGAATACATCTCTTAATGTAAATTTTATTTTACTTGAATGCTAGACGAGTACATGTGTAGATTTGAAGTAGATTTTGTTGAATTTAAAATAACTTGCAAGAGTACACGTTGTGAAAGTGACTCTGAGTCGAAAGACATAAGGTGCACGATGGAGAATTGTTTTTTGGAGTAACAAAACTCAGCATAAACGCATAAAACCCTACTCAATAGTGGTTTAGAGTATAAAATTAAAAAAAAATGGAAAAATGTGCATTGACATTTTTAATATTTTCCTAACAACTTACCCAACGCTTGTTCCAGATCGATCTGTAAACCTGGATTTGCTGCTTTTAATTTTTCTATTTCCAACAGTTTCCTTTGCTTCTTTTTATCTTTGCGTTTTTTAGTATCAGCCCGTTTTAATTCTCGACGAATCGTACTTTTAATTGAAACGAATTTCGAGACCTTAATTTCGCTTTTATCCGTTAAATTGTAACTTAAAAATGTTTGCTCCTCTGTTACATCTGTGGGCAATTTGTATTCATATACTTCACCCGTTCTGCAACCAATTAGGATTGTATGATTTGGATCTTTCCAATAGAAACAATTCGGTATGGCCGAAAATTCTATGAAGCCCATGGGACGTAAATATACAAAGGTATCTTGTTTCTCTGACAAATTGTACATAAATATAGTGTGATCGGCTGAACCCGTCAGCAGCAGAGTGTTCAAAGAATTTACAGTCATTCTAGTAACTGCAGCCGTGTGAGCTTTTATGGGTCTTATTAAATAGATTGTAGGCTTATTAGGCTGGGTTAATGCTAAGTAAATGTGTCTAATGAAGCCATCTTCAAAACTAGCTACTAGTTCCATGCTGGAATCAGATACATTAGGGCTAAACCAGATCAGATCTGTGCCGATGGCTTGAAATTTCTTTTCCAAAATAATCTTTTCGAATACATAGTCATAAACTAAGAGACGGCCATCTTGTCCCAGGGTCATAAGATGTGGAGAAACAGGACTAGTTTGTGCCGCTACAACTTTGCCACCATGACAGGAATAAAGTTTATAGGAATCATTGGGTATGTCGCTAGTATTGAGATCACAATACCAAATACCTCCACCACCATCCTGGAAAATGAAAGATGGGTTTAGTATAACAGTATTATAAATCGGTAGCTGACTGTGTTAGATTTCGTCAAAAAATCTCAAATTATTTATAATTTACATATACAGTGGCTCGCAGGTTATTTTATGAAGAGCATTTTCTTGTTTTCAAAGCTCCATAAAAAGAAAACTAACAGGAACTTAAAAGAAATTGGTGTCATTTGAAAGAAAAATAATTATAGTCTAACAAACAATTACATTTGTTGCAAAAATGTACATTTTAATATATTAAAAGTAAAAAAAAAACAAAAATGCTCGTTTTTTACATTACATCTTATTTTATGCAGGCACGTTTCGGGTTTCGAAAACTTGAAAATTAAATTGGCAATTACACAATTTAACGTGATAGCCTTTATTATCTACAACAGATATAAGACGATTTGGCATAAATGGGTCCAGTTTTTGGATAATACTCGGCGAAATATTCGACCACTGTAACAGTAGCGCTTTTTTTAAATTGTTTTTGTTAAAAATTTTGTTGTTGTTATAGCAACAGTCCCTGGGTTATTTCGGAGCGTAAAACCGGCTGCAGTGGTAATGTTAAAATTTTTGTGTTTCCTTATGCAAATTGGCCATAAATTTTCGATCATCAAATATGAGCAGTTATACGAGTATATTAGAGTCGTTTGCACAATACCCGATTTGTGCTTTGAATCGTTATCCTGGTTAAGTAGAAAAGGTTGTCTGCACTTTTAACAAGTTGTCCTTCAGAATCTGAAGGAACTTATACTGGTCCATGGTTGTTTCAACAAATGTTAAATTCCCAGTACCAGTAGCTGACATACAGGACAAAACCATGACACTACCACCACCATGCTTTACTGTTGCCTTTAAGTTTTCTTTGTTGAGTTCTGTATTTGGTTTCCGCCAAACATACGGCATGCCATCTGAACCGATAATGTTAAACCTAGATTGCACAGTCTGTTTTGCGGGTTTATAAACGGTTTCTGTAATTCATGTTGGCGCAAGTCACGACGCGTCGCGACGACCAGTTTTAATGTAAAATTATTTGACCAGATCATCTTCAACTTTAGAGGCCAGTTATGAAGCTCATAGCCTTGAATTTGCCCTTATTTTTCTTAAAATGTGTCGCCCACAATGCTCACTGAAAATTTTATTTGGATGGACCATTTGTTATGGACCCTATTTTCATGGATGAATCGCTCAATGATTTTTTGACTGTGGAAGCTCTAATGTTAACCATTTCCGTTATTTTTCGCTGTGAGTTGCTATTTTGGAAATGGTTTAATACTAATTATATTGTTGTACGCGGAATCTTGTTAAGGATGATGTAAAAACAATTCCAGAAATATTTTTTTTTTATTTTTTTGCCACGCCTACAAATACCGCCCTTTTAGTATTTTGTTCGCTGTGTCAATATTTTTAGTCCGATTATAACATTCATGTTCATGGCTCTGTAAGGGCTACATTTCTGTCCTTAATAATTTTTTTCTACCATATCAAATTCTAGTCATGACACTTTTAAAAACTCGGTTCGTACCCACAATAATGCTAGATATTTTTGTAATAAAAAAGGGCCGAGTTATTTGTAGTTAAATAGTGTTAGTATAAAATTATTAAGAAGATAAATATAGCCCTTACAGATCCATGAACACCGGTATATAAAATGATATAATCGGACTAAAAATAGCGACACAGTAAATACTAAAAGGGCGGTATTTGGAATTGTTTATACATCATCATCTTTAATTCTAAGGGGTTACTGACACAACTTTTTTTTCGAACCACTGTACTGTACATACATACATTAATAATTATTTATGTTACAACTTACCAACGCGTAGTAACCGTAATCTTTGTCATCAAATAATTTAATTTTCTGTATCATACGTATTTCACATTCACCCACATAAAATTCAAAAATCGGCTCAATTTCCACAAAACGATCATCATCTGGCGGATCGGCCAAATCTACAGTTTCCCAAAACCAGATTCGTACGTAACCGTCCATGCCCACAGTAGTAACTTCACCATTGTTCATGGTAATACGAACTATAGGTTTTGTGTGACAAGGTTTTCTGCCTTTACGACAAATTTCAAATTTTATTAAACCAGCCTCCCACAGCAACATATTGCCCCATTCACAACCAGATATGACATTTTCATCGACCAACATGTACACGGCATAAATGTCACTAAAGTCGGTTTTTCCAAAACGACCCAAATCGCCTTGGAGCTTGAGACCCGTAAAAGTCTTGGCCATTTTCCAAAATTTTATATGACTCAAGCCACAGGTGACCAAAAGAATGGGATTAAATTGAGAAAAGTGAACATGTAAAACATCATTTTGAAATGCTTTGGAACGCAAGATAATCTCAGCTTTCTGCCAGTTCCATATGGTAAGCATGTAATCAGGAAAACCTGCTTGTGAGGCAAACAATTCACCAGTGTAATTATATGAGCCGCAAGTAAATTGTTGTTTAGCAGCGCCCTCTAATTTAATGCGTATTGCATGAGAAGGGAATTCATAAATGAAAACGGTAGCTTTGGGTCCATTCTCTCCAATAGTTAGCAGACCTTGGTAGTCTGGATGATAGTTTTTCTATTTGAATCATATTTATAAATAAGAAGATAAAATATTTGCAATATACACTTTCTCAATAACTTACCGTTATAAAACCAATACCGCATCCAAACACTGACTGGCGAAATGTCACTTCTCTTTTGGAAATACTGAAATAATGTATATAAGTTCCAGAAGCAAATACCAAAGTGTCATCATCAATCAAGATCATGTTGTACAAACGTTTGCAGTCATAGCCAAAGGAATGCCTGATTGGATATTTGTTTGTATTAAAAACATACATATGTATGTATGTACATATGTACATAATTCTATTAATCAAAATACTATACTTGAGTTTTATAATATCTTCGCCAAAAGTTGGTATAAATTCTGGTTCTGGTTCCATTTCACACTCGTCGGAGTGCAATGAAATCTTATCATCTTCCTGGTAAGTTTTTTCCATTTTTCTCTGCTGTTATTAATTATTTTTATCTGAAAATAGTGTTAAATGTTTGTTGATTTTTATGTCGTTTCGTTTCCTGGGCGAATGTTGTCGTTATTGACAATGAACAATGTTGGCAAAAATACACAAAAAGAAATACATACATACTTATATACATATGTAGGATAAATAAAACTCCCAAAAAGGCTCAAAAACGATCGTCAGCATCAATGTGTGTTTCGCAGTTTTTAATAAAAAAATTGAGAGTTCTCGAGTCAAATGGAGAGCAATATATCTGGTATATCTACAGTGACTCACAGCTTATTTAATGCAGTGCATTTTTGTTTTGTTTTCAAAGCTCCATAAAAAGAAAACTAACAGGAACTTGCTCTCAATTTACACGACGCATTTCTTTAATCTGAGCTGATTACCTTTTAGACATCGTGGTGAGGGAAGATAAGTCGAGAATACACTTGATTGTACTAGCAATTCGTGTTAATCTCTTATTCGTATCATATACATATGTATGTGTATACAAAAGTGTATATACTCTCAAATAAAAATATGAGCGATTTCAGCAATAAGAATTGTGCAGTGTGAACACTGAAGAAATTTCAAGAAAATTTTTATTAATCTTGTCAATAAAAATAGATTCGTGTAAATTGGAACTAAAAAGAAATTGGTGTTATTTAAAATAAAGAAGTTATAGTCTAACAAACAAAAAACATTTCTTAAAAAAATGTATATTATAATATATGTCGGGTTTTCATCCATTTTAATTGATTTTATTATTTTTAAATCAAACTTCAAATTATTTAAATTGATTTGATATATTATTTTATTATTTTCAAAAAAATTAAACGAGGCAGTCCCAACTCGTCACTTTCGATTGCTTTTTCTTTCTCCTCTCTTTTTTCAGCCGTGACAGTTGATTCCACCCAAGCTTGACATAAAAGTCCACGCTTGCCGTTTTATAACAAACACATAAACAGCCAGTACTACGACACGGCCATCCTGTCAATTTGCACGTCCTCGTGCAATTAATCTGAAACAAAAAAACAAAATCCCATACAGCATCTAACTTTACCACTCGGCCAATTCTGACCAAAATAAAGCTTTCAGTAACATAACATCATTTTCTTATCAAATATCCATTACGATTTTAAATTATAAAACAGTAAAACAACCATTCAATAGATTCAAAAAAATAATCCACATTGTTTAGTTTAGTAATTTCACTCCAATTACTCATAAACAATATCACTTCTATCCAGTGACATTATAAAAACAGCAACCTCTATCCGGTTACTAATCTCAACAATCACTTCCATCCAGTGATACTGCCTCCATCCAGCACAACCAATTAATACCACCTCTATCCGGTGATACTAATTCCCAATTCACACCATTGCTTCTATCCAGCAATGCAATCACCATCAACCACAACAATGCGTATTACATTTTCACATTTTTATTTACATTAATCATACTTTCCTCTTTAAGAACGACATAGCCTTTAGTTCTCTTTGTAGCAGGTTCCTGGTACCAATATCAGCCGTAAAGGACATGCGATGTACTCTTGGCTCAAACTGAGAAAGATGGGCTAATACTGTGGATACAGCTATTTCTTCAATAGACAAATTCTTCCATTTAGCCATCAAAGACGTCATCAGAGTGGCAGCATATGCGGATAAACATTCCCCGTCTTTAGGTCGGCTGATGTTCATCCCAATTAAGAATGCAGCTGAGGTTTCAGGACAATCGAAGCGATCCACAAAAAAAAATCCTTGAATTCTGCCCATGTCATTCCCGGATAGGATACTTGAGCCAGCCAGATAGATGCTTGTCCTTTCAGAGCTCGACCAAGAATATTCATCAAGGATGGTTTTGGTAACTGATCCGAGACACACATGTTTGCCATTGACAACCAGGCACGAGCGTCAGCATTTCCATCATCTGGGTTAAATTCCGGTAAATACGTATCAACGCTGGAGGATGGTTTAAGCGCTTCCACAAGAGCTGAAAAGTTACGATTTTGCTGCTCAAACATTGTTTGCCATTTTGCTTCCTCCGAGCCGGGAACTTGCTTTGAATTTTGTAGGCTGTTTTGAGTAATTCCCACTTCTGATGTCGGTTTTTCATCCATTTTAATTGATTTTATTATTTTTAAATCAAACTTCAAATTATTTAAATTGATTTGATATATTATTTTATTATTTTCAAAAAAATTAAACGAGGCAGTCCCAACTCGTCACTTTCGATTGCTTTTTCTTTCTAATCTCTTTTTTCAGCCGTGACAGTTGATTCCACCCAAGCTTGACATAAAAGTCCACGCTTGCCGTTTTACACATTAACAGCCAGTACTACGACATATATTAAAATTAAAAAACAGAAATATGTTCGTTTTTCATGTCACAGCATAATTAATGTTGTATGTTTTTTTTCTACTTCTATCAATATTTTCTGTTGAATTGTGAGTCCGATTTTGTAACGGTAAGTGTTATTTTAAAATATGTAGTTCAAATGAGTCCGCGTACTATGAGAATTGGTTTTAAACCACTCACAGAGAAAAATTGCAGAAATGGTTATCATTAAAGATTCCACATTCCAAAAAATCAGCTTTATAACTGGCCCCCGAAGTTGAAGCTGACCTGGTCAAACAATGTTTCATTGTAACTGTTCGTCGTGTATTACGCCAACATGATTTTAATGGCCGAATTGCACGCAAGAAACCGTTTATAAACCCGAAAAATAGACTGTACAAGCTAAGCTTCGCCAAAGAACATGTTTGCAAGAAATCTGCATTTTGGAATTCGGTCATATTCGCCGATGAATCTAAGTTTAATATATTCGTTTCGAAAGTATGTCGTATGTCTGGCGGAAACAAATACAGAATTCAACAAAAAAAACCTAAAGGCAACAGTGAAGTATGGTGGTGTCAGTGTCATGGTGTGCGCCTGCATGTCAGCTGCTGGTACTGGGATTTTAAAATTGATTGAAACAACCATGGATAAGTTTAAGTACCTTCAGATTCTGAAGGACAACTTGTTGGAAAGTGCAGAGATCCTGGGTGTACGATCAGATTTTTGTAAAAACGTCTCCAGACGTTAATGTTATCGAAATTTGCATAAGGAAACACAAAATGTTTAACATTCCTACTGCAGGCGGTTTTACGCACCGGAATGGCCCGAGATTATTTGCCAACGGCTGTCAACTCTGCAACTACTGCTGTTACAATAACAACAACAAAATTTCTAACAAAAACGATTAAAAAAATCGCTACTGACGGAGTGGTCGAATATTTCGCCGAGTATTACCCAAAAACTGGACGAATGTATGCCAAATCGCCTTAAATGTCTTATAGATAACATATATTTAATTTTTTTATCGACCTTTTCCTTATTCTATTATTGATTTGTTTAGAAAATTCTAAATCGGGCTTATTAAGGTCATGTATATTATGCAAATAAAAGATTATTTCATAATTTATTTTTCCGACGTTTCATTGGAGATTCCCAACATCATCAGGGATATTTTATTAGATATATATTATTTCGTCAATAGTTCTGCATTTAGATAACAATGGCTATCACACCAAATATTAAACCGTGTAATGGCCAGTTTTAATTTCAAGAGCATTATCTTTTGTTCTTTTTTTACTTTAAATATATGTACACTTTTGCAATAAATTATTTTTTTGTTAGACTATAAAATTTATTCTTTTAAATGGCACAAATTTCTTTAAAAACAAAAAAATGCACTGCATAAAATAAGCTGTATATTATTATGCTTGGTTTTCACTATGTCATAGTGAAAACATAGTGTTAGTGTACTTTTAATAAAGTTATTGCATATTAAAATAACATGCAATTTTTACATTTTACTTGGTGAATAAATTCTATTTCGCTCAAAAATCTGATTAAAATATTAAACATTTATTTAAGAACAACTTAAATTTAATATATCCATTTTCAAATAATTACGCAACAAGGTCATATTAAATTATAATTTATTTGAACCTTTTCAAGGAGTAATTATACAAGTTGAGTGAAAAAGGGCAACAAATACAACACAATACAGAAACAACAGGCATTTTTTTTTGTGTAAAATAATGCACTACTGTCAAATACACTTCAAAAAGTATTACTTTTGACATAAGTAAATTGTAAACATAGTCAGTCAGTCAGCTGTGCTACTGCACTCACGTTGTATAGTTACACCATGAATCTTTTTTGTCTATTCTGCAAAATTTATAAAATTTAATTTAGAACGTTATTACAATAAGCCCTTAGTTTAAAACTTTGAATCTTTTCGAGTTATAGTAAAGTCTATATATACATAATACGAAACAATTTTTTTTACTACTTTGTCGCAAATTTAAGCTATTTAATTTTAATATAAATACACATACATATATCCTTAAAGGACTAGTTTAGTAGTTAGTTAAAGTGAACATGAAAAACATAAAATCTCAATTTAATAAAAGCTATGTAAGTTATTTGTATGCTGACTTTATTCTGTCCAGCTAGATTTGGGATTGAACCCAGAATATAAGCTTTATTATTACTTATCTCTTTATTTAGCTATTTTCTCCACTGTGGATCAATAATATCTACAAAAAGTTATTGTTATTTACTTTCTTTTGGTGTTATATTGTAATTTTTTTCAGCTGTATGTTGATTATTCAGAAAAGTCAACGGTTCATATAAATATTTATACTTGCTTTAAAATATTTTAATATGTTCAAATTTTATTCAGAAAAAAAAATATCCTATAACATATTTAACATATTATATCTTTAAACGCATCATCATCATCATCTAGGAAAAATTCATCAATATTTTCAATTTCTTTACTTATATCTAAATTATGACTAGTATTCCTAACAGTTGCGGGAGATTTCACTTTGCCACAAGTATCTTCGGTTTTAGTGGGTGAAAAATAACTCTCAATTTTATTGGACTGTAAAGAAAAACAAAATATTATGTATTTTAAGCAATAACAAACCCAAAATAATTACCGTTATTGGCGCAGCGGTATGAGTAGCATCTTGAAGATTATCACAGAAAAGACCAGCTTTATTAAGTGTATCTTGTTTATTTTTCAACATGTTCCATATGTGATCATCGGCTGTTTTTGTGGCCATTAAATAACGACACGTCACAGGATTTGTTTGGCCAATACGATGGGCACGACTTTCAGCTTGAGCCAAAGTCTGAACAAAAAATTAAATTACATAAATGTATTGCATGCATATTTGTAAACATTGTATTATTAAAAACTTACACTAGGATTCCAGGTTAATTCGGCAAATATAATTAACTCCGCAGCAGTTAATGTTATACCAGAATTACAGGATCCCAAGGATAATACCGCCACTTTACATGAAGGTTTCTTTTGAAATCTTTCTATGAATTCTCCTCTATCTTGTTTGCGGGTGGCGCCATCGATGCGTATATATTTTACTTTCAGTTTAGTTAAACAGTCACTTATCGCATCCATCATTATGCGGTGATGTGCAAAAACTATGAATTTCTTTGGTTCTTTTACTAATTCCTTTAAATAAGCACTAAGTATAAACAATTAAATCGAGTTAATTTAGATTTTTTCCTTTTTAAAAATAAAATAGCTTACCACACTGCCTTTAGTTTAACTTCGGCAGTTTGAGCATAAAATCTTAAAAGAATTTTTTCTCTGTCAATAGCTTTGCAAGTTTGTAAATGTTTGGCTACGTTATTTAAAGACTCCTTGACTTCATCACTGGGCCAAACTAAGGCAGGATCTAGAACAACAGTTTCTCTGAGTAGAGAAAAAAGTTTTTACTTACATAATGTTTTCATATAATTAATATTGTTACCTAAATTTCTCTGATAAATCTTTTAGCACCTCGGATTTGGTTCTTCTGATCATGAATTTAAGGTTTAACACCACACTTAATTCCTTGAGATTAGATTGACCGTTTGCATCCCAACCAAAGTTCGATTGTTTGCCATCACAATAACGGCTGGCTGTAAGATATTATTATTATTATTATTTTTAATAAACGACTTTGATACCTAAGCAAAGAAGAACCTACTAAAATCCATGAAACCCATAAATTGTCTATCGACCATTTGCAATTGACTAAATAATTCTAGAGGCCTTGAAAGCGCCGGGGTTCCAGATAATAAAACAACATGTTTAGCATGTTGTGCTAAACGATCTGCTACCATGGTACATTTAGCTTTGGAATTTTTGAGATTATGTGATTCATCGAATATAAGAAAACCAAATTTACGTTCCATTATTTGATTGACATTTCGCTCCATCATGCTATAACTTGTGATGAGCACTTTACAATCGCCAATATATTGTTGATTGGAATTCAAAACCTGTATATAATGCAACGGCACAGAAGGTAGCAGTTCTCTGATGTGTTGGGCCCAAGAATCACGCGTAGAGGCAGTTGTGCAAATAAATAAGGGCCAATCGTCACGATAGAAATCTGCTACAGCAATAGCTTGATATGTTTTACCCAAGCCCATTTCATCACAAATCATGCAGCGACCTTGTTGGGCAATAGCAAAACTGAAAATATGTATAAAGCAAATAGTATTTAAAGATTTCACCGAAACAGTTTTTGGCTTAACCGTATGATGTTTTAAAAACTATGTTTCGGTTTTGTAATCCCAAAAATGTGACACAGCTTTTTTTGATTTATAAAAATATTATTTTTAATAGAAATTTTTATTAAATTTGTATTGTATAGCTAATTTTTTCTAATATTTTTCCTATTTGCAAGATAATTTAAATTGATACATCAAAGTTTATTCTTGCGAATAGTAGCGATTCAAATACTTTATTTGAAACAAATGCAATTCAACTTAAAACCAAAACAATAACATGTAATTAACGGTAATTTAAAAAATCTGGTTAAAAGCCAAACTCATAGTTTAATATATCGTCACCTAAAATGCCCAAAGACGTAACCCTCATTATCATAATTTTACAGGAGAAGCAAAAAACATTATAAAATGTTATAAAATGAAAACTGTTTAATTGAAAATCGCGATTTCTTCACATCTTGTTTTAATATATTATATATGTATATAGACGACAAACTTATTTCTGTAAAAAAAAATGTGGGTTAAGTCTTTTGTGTTTTATGAAAACGTTTAAATGATGTTACGTCTTTTTCCATTTCTTGAATAAAATCGTTAGTTTGGAACGTAGAAGCTTAAAATTTTTAGGAGCATTTTATTTTAGCCATGTGTTCCAGATTCAATCAAAAAACGAATTTTGATTTTTTGAGGGTTACGTCTTTGGGCATTTCAGGTGACGATATGTACTGTTCATTCAGAAAGTGAGTGCGTACCTTACATTTTTTTAAAATACTCTTTCTAGTAATTAAAATCCTTTGTGATTTTAATTCAAAATACATACATATATTCTCAATGCCTGTGGTAGGTACCCTTATTGAAACCACTAAATTAAAATTTGTTTAGCATTTAAGCCGCATAAATTTAACACAAAAAGCAAATGTAGTCCTTAATTTTTACTTCAAAAAGTGAGTGCTCATCACCAACAAGCTTTAATTTGAAAACAAATAACGGATTATTTTGCAACAACAGTATATTTAAAATGTCTTAAAAGCTATAGCAAAAAATGTCAACCCATTTTATTAACGATTGTTGCCAAAATAGTTAATAAATTAAAAAAGTTTAAAAATGTCAAATTTGTATTATTTATACATTGTGTTTCGAAAATCTTTGCTTTCGAATCGAAATACACAATAACCCCCCAGAACGTAAAATAATAATAAATTTGCGATAATCGAAAAACTCGTTGCGTAATATTGGTGTAATACTCAAAAGACCTTATTCTACTACTAAAAAAAATTGTTGACAAATATACGAAAACAAAAAATATTGCAAATAAGCTAAAATGAGGACGCCCTCAGGCTCTTTCTAATGGTGAAAAAATATACCGGCAACAAATATAACAAAAACTATTAATACCAAACTCCATCCCTAATCACCCGATATTTATCCGATTGAAAACTTTTGGTATCATTTAGACAGAAAACTTAGAGAGAGAGAGAGAGAAATAAGGAATAGGACTGACCTAACAATAGCTTTACGGGAAGAGTGGAATAAAATTCCATCTTTGGTGTCATAAAACTTAGTGGATTCTATTCCCAGAGGACTAGAAGTCATAATTAATAACAAGGGCTTCCAGACAAAATACTAAAATATTTGTTCTACACGATTTTTATTGAAAAAAAAAACTGAATTAATTAATATTTTTATTTATGTTTTAAATATTACTAAAGAACCGCTCAAAATATGGTGTCAACTTCTTTTGTATACAATAAAGTTAGCTTAAAAGATGTACTTTTAAATTTAATTTATGGGTGAGCACTCACTTTCTGAATCAACTGTAGAATAAAAAAAAAACTGTACGATAACATTTCATATTAATTATGTCGTACGAGTCTATAAGTGGTCTTACAGGTTAAGAACTTTGGAATATCGTAGAGTTTTAATTGTTTTTGATATAATTAATGGCTATATTGATTTCCAACACTTATTATAATAATTCCTCTGATTAGTTGATACTTTTGATATCTCTGCTCATTTAATTTCAAAATGTCCAAATAAACACTCTGGTCCATTATCCCTTTAATAAAGCGTAATGAATCAGATCTAGCTGCCGAAAAAGACCCTAACGCATTACCAAACTTCCGCTGTTGATTATTTTTCTGTCTGGTATGCCTTTTTATTAGCTTTTTGCAACACATATGATTTTCTATTAAAAGCAAATATGTATATTGAATTTTCTCTCAGCATCTTTTTTCATCTTTTTGGATAATTGCAAACTTTAAGCGATCTTTTTATTTTGATGCATACAGAAAATTACTTACTTTGCATACTTTAATAATATTTCTTACTCAGCTCCTGTAACTATTTTATTTTGATTTGTTTTAAGTCCTTGTGCCGTTTAAAAATAGTTTGGCTAATAAAATGGCCATATGTCTCATCAAATAAGTACGATATCAAAAGAGCAATTTCAACATCAATTAAAAAAGCTGAAATTGAAGAATGGGCCAACTACCAACACATATACAAAACATTCAACCCAGATAAAACTCCACCAATATATCCTAATGAAGCAAAAAGAAGTGATCTTCAAAAATATATTAGAGTAAGATTAGGACATACCCGCTTAACTGTACAACATTTGTTTAATAACACTAACCAAAAACAAAGCCAACTTTGTAATACAACAGCAACTCTAAACACAGAACATTTAATTTTCTTATGTAATTTTATAAAACATGCTCAAATAAATCTTTTCGGTAAAATTTGCCTAGTAGATCTCCTAAAAACTGTAAATATAGAAATCATAAGACTGTAATGTTACTACTAAAATACTGTAATATATACAATCTTATTTAACAAATATTAGGTCAAAATCCTTAGTTGTTAGTACCCATGTAAAAAAAATTTTTGTATTCATAATTTATTATGATTATAAATTATTATAAATAAATAAATACAAATTAAATATAATATAAAAAACACTAAAAAAAAATTATTGGAGTAATGTTTAAAATAAATAAGTAATAACTAACACTAATAAAATAAGAAAATAATTAATAATTAATCATTAAAGATGGTATAACAAAAATAGAAATCATAAATAAATAAAATTTTACTAAAAACTAAATCACCGGTGTATACATACGTCTCCCTGCATTGGTATAAAATAAAAGTATTTAACCGTTTTCAATCATCACTCATGCCATTATTCTAATTATGGACCGACCATTATAAAATTAGGTGTCATTATTTCTGTATATAAGAAACTTATTTGTGTCAAATTTTATTTGAATACCAACATTTTTAAAAAAATTATGATCGATAAAGTGAATTTCGTATGTGGGCCTTATATGGGAGCTACGACTAATTATGGACCGATCATAATAAAATTGTACCGTATTATTTGCATACATATGAAATATATCTGTGTTCAATATCATTTGGATACCAACATTTTTGAGAGAGTTATGCTCTTTAAAGTGATTTTCGGAAGTGGGCCTTATATGGGAGCTACGCGTAATTATGGACCGATCTGCACAAAATTTGTAGATGTGATTTGGCTTCATTTACCACTCATTTGTTTGGATACTTGCATAATTCAAACATTTATGATCGGTAAACCTCAATTTCGGGAGGACATTTGTATGGGGGCCAGGTGAAATAATGGACCGATTTCTACCAGTTTCAATCCCATCCATCCTTGGGCCGAAAAAATTTTATCGAAATATCTTCAAAATTGCGACCTGTACTCTGCGCACAAGCTTTACATGGACAGCCAGCCAGACGGACGGACGGACATCGTTAAATCGACACAGAAAGTGATTCTGAGTCGATCGATATACTTTAAGGTGGGTGTTTTTATACATATACTGGGTGTAGGACATTATATGGTCGGCCTTGACCGACTATACTTTTTTACTTGTTTTACATTATACTTGTTTTCACCAGAAAGATTTGACATTATGTTTGCAATCGATCTACTGTAACAAAAGTTCATATTCTATCGGGTTGAAATTCGTTAAATTTTTTTAAATACTATTTTAAAATAAAAACAAATAAGAGTTTATATTCGGCTGTGCCGAATCTCATATACCTTCCTGTGATCTATGAATACTTGAAACTAATTTGTGTTACATCGATAACGATATTTATACTGGTTATTTTATTTTGCGGATTCATGAGTGTATAAACTATGATAAGGCGATTGACATAAAATATTGTACCGTAATTTCTATTTATTAGAAGTTTATTTTGTTTAGATATCATCTCAATAACAACATTGAAAATAATTTTATGCATATTTCAGTTATTTCACAAAGATTACGGAGGTGTCACAATACGTAAAGTATTTACATTTTATATTATAAGAAATTTATGCACATTTAAGTGATTTTCGAAAGTGAAGTTTATTTGGAGGCTACGGTCCATATTTAACCGTATTTAAGCCGATTATTATACAATTTTGTACGACAAATGGAGTCTATTCTCGTAATAGTAAAAATCGTTAATATTCATGTAATCTGATTAAATACTAAAAAATGTTTTTAAAATATGTTAAAAACGTACAACGTTTTCAAACATATCGTAGTAATAGTTATTTTGTTTAGAAACTAGAAAAAATACAAAGCAAATCTTACCATACACCATCTTGTTGAAAAGGCATCAGCTTTTCCGCTAAAGTAGGTTCTATTGATTCTAAACACGTTTTATTTATAGTATTTGATGGTCGTTGACACAAATTAATCACAGCCTTAGGTATAACGCCAATAACAATGTCTGGTTTTAAAGGATTAATACGCTCCTGCAAAAGTTTATAATCCGTTAAGGCAAAATTCCAATATTTGGTATTAGCATCTAAAGAAAAACAAAACAATTATTTTTGTATAAAACTGATTCAAATTAAAGTATTAAGCTGCTCTTAACGAACCATACGACTTGCTGGGAATACTTTTAAAAACGTCAATAAGCCTGGCATGAAAACTCGATGGTTGTACTTCAAAGCGTGATGGGGTTATCATTGCCACTTTACAAGTAACAATTTTGACAAAAACCGAGGCTAACTGTTTTTGTGGTGTTGCGATAGGACCTTGTGTCCTGGGTTCTTTAGGTTTATCAACAAATGCATCGGATTTTGATTTTTTATAAAAATTATTTGCCAACTCTGTTGCAGGTCTTTTATATGGATGAGCAACGTCTCGGGCTGGATTTTGCTGTTGTTGTCGTTGAACAAACACATTGCTGCACTTTAAATCACTCAAAAACGAGGATGCTTTATTTTCTACGCGTGCTGATGGTTGTGCAGAGGAATTCGCCAGTGTTGGAGTTGATGTCAGCTTTGGAATATTCTTGTTATTACTGATGTGGTTAGAATTTGTGGTAGTTCCTCCTGTTAATATTTTATTTGAATTATTGTTAGTTGTGTTTATTGACTGCTGAGCCTTCTTCGCCCTTAATTTTTCCAATGCAATTCGTTTTTTCTCAGCAATTTCTTCTGCCGAACACGAAGACATTTTTAATATTAATATTTTATTTAAACTAATTATATTAAAAGAAAATTAAAATTTTCCGCCTAAAACAAAAAAAATTGTGAAATTTGAAATTTAACATCAGCTGTTATGTGGACAGTGGTTTAAAAGGGTTGCCAAGAACACATAAATATTTAATAAACTTTTCCAGGATTTAAGGTTGATTTGTATTTTAAAATAAATTTTAAAATTGGAATTCTACATGGTGTTCTACATGGTCTCATGGTGTAACTATCAAAAGTGAGTGCAGTAGCCCAGCTGACTGACTTTGTTTACAATTTATTATGTTGCAGCATGATGTATCTAATGCTAATTTAATAAGGTATCAAAAAGACAGAATATAATAAAAGTCAAACACCATTGATATTATTAAAACATATTTTGAATTTTAATATAAATAAGTATTCCTTTTTCGAAACATATGCTTTAAGGCTAATTCAAATTTCCACAAGACGCTCTAAAGCAGCTTTCATCAAACGTTTATTTGTATGCGAACAACAGCGCATTGTGAATAGTTTGAGGGTTAACTCAAACTCTCAACTCAAATCGAACAATGTTAACTTTATTTCAAGATATAAATTTTACTTTCAACGCAAATTTAATAAATTTATTCTAGCAAATTCGCAGAAACCATTTACCATTTAGAGTAAAAAAATCGTCAATATCTCCTAACACAATTATTTGATCTTAAATGTTTTGATGCCTTTAAAGGGAATGGTTTGACAATTACACATTTTTCCAAAAACTTCATGTGAAAAAATTGCCTACTATTTTTGTACATGTTGTAGAACTGCTATGAATTCTCCTTGAAGCTTTGACAGCGCAAACGTCTTTTACAAATATAAATTGTCCGTGGCTTTGGTTCGTGTTGTAGATCTGCCGTCATCTTCTATAAATTCACCTTCAGAAAATACACACTGTTAACTTTACATCAATTAAGATGTGTTTGCACTATTTATTATGTTGTTTAGAATGAAGGTACAAAGACAAATTGAAATAAAACATTTCAAAATGAAGGTCAATGTGTGAAAAAAATTTTTACATACAACATTGTTGCAGAAGTAAACAAATAAAGGAAACTAAAGAAATTAAGAATTATTTGCATTAAACAGTGTGTAATAGAAAATTGACCATAAAAGAACAAAGAACTATCAGCGAAAGAAAATATAACATCGATTTTATTTAAATATAAAAACTAAAAGCAATGACTACTTTAGAGAACGAAGAGGAACATTTGTCGAAAATGGCTACCACTCAAGTTATGGATACATTAACATTGTTCGATTTGAGTTGGGAGGATGTGATTATACCAAAAATACTCTCTTATTTAACACTCGAAGAACTATTCACATTGCGCTGTTGTTCGCAGACAACCAAGCATTTGGTGGAAGCTGCTTTAGAGCGTCTTGTGGAAATTAATCTATCTGGCAATTCATCACAAAATGTTAAACTGGCCTTCACAGTGTTGGGCGAACATTGCAGACGTTTGGAAAATTTACATTTAGCCCGTTGTCAGTGGCTAACCGATGATCTGCTTTTACCCATATTGGCCAAAAACAAACGTTTGAAAATTGTCAATTTAAATGAATGCGTCAATATTACACCACAAGCCCTACAACCCATTATAATTGAGTGCAAAGATTTGCGTGTTTTGAAATTATCCAAATGTCAGTGGCTGACAACTGGTGCGGTTGATGCTCTGACATTGCATCAAAACAACTTAGAAGAGTTTGATATATCCCACTGTGCCGCTATTGGGGAACGTTGTTTGATTATATTCTTTAGAAAATTAAATAAATTGAGAATACTTTCCTTGGCTAACACACCAAGCGTTACAGATCAAGTCCTGATACAAATTGGCAACTATTGCCGTGCTTTGGAACACATTAATTTGGTAGGATGTGTTGCTATTTCAGATTATGGAATACAGTAAGTACCTAGTTGTGTTATATTTTACATTAAATCATTACTGGTCATTAATTTTCATAATGGTCTCGATCTGTCAAATAAAATATAGGTAGTACTATATGGAAAAATATAAATACATATTAAGATTTGCAATAAAATATAAATTTTAAGATTTGCAATAAAATATGGACATAATGGACGTAATATATTACTATTTAAAATCAAAAATCGGTTAAGATATGACTGAGATATATGTAAGTGGTTTAAACAAAAATAGTAAATGTAGGTATATATATTATTTATATTATACATAAAATTATATATTAAAACATACATACATATGTATTTGTTCTGTTGGAAAACGTTGTTTTCAGAAAAAATATTATTATTAGATTTGTAGCAATTTTAAGAAATTGATAACTACAGTGTCTTGTAGTCAATATCATAATCTATATTGTATTGTACATTATGATTTGATTAAGAAGTGAGTCAAAATTTTTTAATATATTTTTAATATTTCTTTAGAATACACATTTTCTACTTTTCAAGATTTTCAATATTCATTTCAGAATTGACGCAAATCAAATGCTGTTTAAAAGTAATATTGTTATTTATTAAACACGTTATTAAAAATTTCAAAATCATTCATTCCTTTTTAAATTACCTTAAAAATACATAGTACATGACTTACATTTTTTTACTTTATTTTCTATTTAATTGCAGTGCATTAAGCAATCACTGCTTACGTTTGAAATCTTTGCTAGTTCAACGATGCCCTCGCATTACTGAACGTTCTTTAGGTTCACTGCGTAAACGTGTATTTATAGATAGACCCAATCAAGTAGATTTCTATCATAATGACTTTTATCCCAGTGATTTTTTAATATACTAGCAGTATCATTATTAATTTAAAACCGATAAAACAAAAAAATCAATTAACTTTATTTTGCAGAAGTTTAACCAACAATTGTTCACAATTAAAATCGTTAATGGTGCAGAGATGTGAATTAGTTACGGAGAGAGCTTTGGCACCATTGAGAGGTAAAATACACATAGATAGACCTGTGAGAGATGCTAATCTAGGAGGCTTACAAATGCAGCTAGTACCCTATAATTTGGAAGAGAAAATAAATCGCATGTTTTTGCAAGTTTAAAATTGTTAAATGAAAAAGTTCAGGTGGTGGTAATTTTTATGTATTAGTAAATATTTTTTAGTTTTATTAATAATTTGTGCTTATAATTGCCATAAACTTCTTTCTTAGAATAACTTTAAACAACTTGTATGTTAAAATAGTTATGGACATAGATTTGAAATACACACTACATATTATAATTAAGCTTAATTAATAATAAAAAACCAAACAAAACAAAATTTCATCTGTAGTTTTCAATTTCAAAATAAAATATTTAGAAAAAATAATACATTAATAATAAATAAGACTCTTATCATTGTGCTTTTATTAAAGACGAAGTTAAAGTCGATGTTGCTTCATCTTCTAATGTCAATTTAGTATCACACGTTCGTCGACTAACGGCCTCCATATAGTTTTTATGATCAACTTCGATATTTTGTAAACCCCATTGCTCATGCAACTTTTTTAGTTTATCGTAAGTAGCCATAGACACATTAAGACTGGGCATTACTTCTAAAAGGCTTGATTCTCCTGTAAATGCTAGACCACAAAGACCTAAATATGTGTGGAAGGGATCTGTGGTGGAATGAGGCCATTTAGCAAAGCCACCAACTACATTATCTTGTGTTTCCAATATATAGGAACGATTTGCCGCATAATCAGATAACTCGAAGGCGTTGAGAATTTTCAACGACGCACCAATCCAAAATGAATAACATGTGTCTACAGGTTTATTAGGACGACCTTGGAAACCATCAACTTGGCGGAATATGCACCAACGTTTAATACCCTCCAAAGTTTCGTTGTCAACGCGTTCTAATTGACCGCTTAATTGTAAAGCAGCCAGTGCACAATATGTAGTGCCACCGTGACCTTCAGCTTCTAAATTTTGACTAAAACCATAGTCATAACGCTGTTTAGAAAAAAATATAAAATATTTTTCTTACAATAATCCTTCATATTTTATCCTACTTACAATACTGCTCATTATAAATTCATACATTTTGTCCTTATTAACATCACCCCAATAGTCCAGCATGTGACATATTGCTGCCGCACAGAAAACAAAACGCATATCATTCTCGCTTCCGTCTATACAAGCACTAAAACTGCCATCAGGTCTTTGCACAGCAGCAACACCTGTATAAGAATTTATTTTTAATTATGTTTTAGTTCCTTATAATTATTTGTTTTCGAAACGTACCATCCACAATACTTTTACGATCTAATCGCGTCAAATCATCTCCCAAAGTTACCAAAATACCAATACTAGTATAAGTCATGGCCAAATGACCCCATTGATAACATTTTGCATTGGCTAAAAGTTCTTCATCATCACTTTTTATCAAAACGGAACGGGAACCCTGCAAATTAAGTAGGTATAATTTATTAAGTAAAATTAACTTAAAATTATTATAATATTAGGATTATAATGTAATATCTTAATTTACAAAAATTTAGTGTAAAAATATAAATTTTCAAAACCAAATATACCTATACACAATCAACGACTGCAAAGATTTATGCTTTATTTTTTACGCTATCATACTTTTTATGTAGATGTAGAACCATGGTGCAACTATACAAGGTGAGTGCAGTAGCCCAGCTGACTGACCTTGTTTACAATTTACTTATGTCAAAAGTAATAATTTTTCAAGTATTTTTGACAGTAGTACATTATTTTACACAAACAAAATGTCTGTTGTTTCTGTTTTCTGTTGTATTTGTACTCACCTTGTATAGTTGCACCATGTGTAGAACTTTGTCGGCTTAAGAAAAACAATTTTAAAAAATCTTTATTCTACAAAAATACCAAATGGCAAAATGATATATTGTGTCAAAAAACAAACTAAACTAAATTTTCCAATTGTTTAACATAGCTATAAATTTTAGTACTGCGTCTTAACAGGTTAAAACACTGCGTTCATATTATCACCGAGTGGTACTTAAATATTTGCATTCAAATGTACAATAAATCATATGAAATACTACTGCAGTAGCTCGAATATTTGCTAGTTAACAATCTCAAATGTCTCACGTACAGATAAAACATTAAGTTATAAATTTAATGAAAACAAAAAAAAACCAGAGGAAATATACGCGTTGAAAATTATTATTTGTTTTATATTGAAATAGTTTTTTTCTTTTGGTTTAAAAACGAAAATATTAAATTAAATTATCTTTGCTTAACACTAATTTTGTGTATTTACATACTTACATATGCATGTGCGTTAACTACATTATACATACATATATATTTTAAAAGCTGGATTCATGTATTTTTTTGTGATAAAAAAAAATGAAAGTATGTTAAGAAAAAAAAAACTCACCTGAAAACCAGATGAGTTACGTTCACCTGGCTGAGGTATAACTAAACTGCCATATATCCAATCTATAATATTTTTACGCATTTCAGGGGTTAACAGGTGAAGGGAATTTAAAACATCTAAACCACAAACGGCAAAAAATGCTATTGTGCCTCTAGAAAGTAATAAAAGGAGGGAAATGAAAATTCGGCCTGTCATTAAAAATACACAAATATTATATTCACCTAGTAGAATCGTGCGAGGCCAAACGGGCCGGTAACAAATGTAAAAATCTTACAAAATATTTGGCATGTTTGGATAGTAAAACTGGTGCCGGATCTGCAGCGGGACCTTCAATATTTAAAGCATCGTGAGACATGTTTACACACGGAATCAGGAACTTTTTATTAAAATGACTAATATTGTGTGTGCTAAAAAAATAAAAACCTTTGCAACTTATTGTACAAATAAATAAACCGGCTGATCTCAGTTACTAGTGCTTTATGTATCACTTTAAATTACGGTTAATTGTAAATTAATGCGACAGATTTTTATCTTTATATTTGTTAAAATTTTATCGTTTAAAAAAGGTAAAAGAACTAATTAAACATACTTTTTTGTATCACAAGTATCGACATCAAGAAGAGGAATTTTATAAATGATTCAAATGTCAAATCCAGCTGTAAATAACAGCTCTTTACAGTGATGCCAACTTTTGAAACTCAAAACGCGTACACATTTTTGAAAAAAGGACTATATTGAAAAAAAATCCGTTTAAAGCCACATCATGTCAAACTTTTCGATAAAGTGCGAAAAGGGGCTAAATTATAAAATGTTTCTTTTAAAAATCAAAACAACAAACACATTTTTATAAAATAATTTATTAGAAAAAAATTACTACCATGAGATACATATTTCAATTACATTTTAATAAATAAGGTACATACGTAGATTAAATACATAGTATTAAATAGTATACATTTAAAATTGGTCGTTACTGAACAAAATTTCGATTTCTTGTTCATCATAATTTTCAGTCCATAAGACAGTATCAATAAAATATTTTGATTTTTTATATGTTTCATTCGAATTAATTTTTGAGCAACATACATTATCTCTTTTTAAGCTACATTTAATGTATATTAAACTGTTACACGTATTTAATGACATTTTGTTTCTAATTTTATTTTTCAATAAATTCATGACACTAAAACCCCTCTCAACTTCTGCGTTTGAGTACGGATATGTCAATATGTATATGGCAAAACTGACAGTTTAAGGAATGGGTTATTACCAATAACATTATTTCTATACAGTCGAAACTCTCTATAACGAATTCCAAGGAACTGGATATTTACTTCGCTATATAGAAAAGAAAAACAATTTTGTTCCATTTAACATTTTTTATTTGTAGTAGTCAGTTATTTTGATTTGAAGTACATTTTTCCACTTTTCTTCTTTAATATAATTTTCTAATACATTTAGAGAAGTAAACACAGTATTTGGTACCTTGGTTTTCATTTCCATATAGGTACGGAAACCTTCAACTGATGAAGACAGTTGTCCATGTGTGGGTAACGGATTTGCAATATCGGCAGATTCTTCTTCGTATTCATCTGAATCTGTTAAAAGAGAAATAATAATGTACATCAGAAAATTATTAGCTACAGATTTTCTTTATTATTGTTTCTTTACCTGAGATAGCTTGTGCTCTAAAACTTTCTTGAACACTTTCGAGGATATCTTCGTCTGAAGGGTTTTCTGTGGTAATGACATCACGGTCAACATTGATGTAGTATTTAAATGTTGCATTAATATTAGCAACTCTAAAAAAGCGAAGTGGGATAGTGGCAGATAGTCTTCTTCGTGCCAAGACATACTGTTGTTCGTTGTCGTGCCAACTTTTACAAATCCTGATTTTCTAAAACAGTTTGCAATTGTCTCGCATTTTACATTGACATTCCACACTTTGCTTAAGTTTCGTATGGCATCCAGCAAATTTATGGGCGTGTGAGGTTCTTTGTCCTCCATTTGTAGCAAAATTTTTGTCAAAATGCATTTTCTGTAATGCGTTTTAATGTTACAAATTATGCCTTGATCCATTGGCTGAAGTAACGAAGTCATGTTGGGTGGAAAATAAGCAATTTCAATATTTTTCAATTAGTTCTTTACATCCCTAGGATGCGCAGCGCAGTTGTCAACAAAAAGCAAAACATTTCTTTGGTGAGAAGCAAACTTTCGGTCCAATTTTAAGAGCCATTTCAAGAAAAACTTGCTTGTCATCCATGCTTTCGTATTATATTCATAATCCACGTCTACAGATTTGATTCCTTTGAAGCATCTAGGATTCCTGGCCTTTCTTATGATAAGCAATTTCACTTTCTCCGATCCGGTCATATTGCATGACACCATAACAGTAATTCTCTCTTTGCTGTTTTTCCCCCCCAAAGCACTTCTCATTTTTAAACGCCATCGTTTTAATTGGTAAGCACTTAACAAACAAACCCGTCTCATCGGCGTTAAAGATATCGTTTTCGTCATATTTTTCTAACAATTTTGGCAAGACATTCGTCACCCATTCATCTCGAGTTTGGATGTTGGCGGCACCACTGTTTGGTTTTGATTACCACTGATGTAAATAATAACGAAACATTATTTGAATAAATTCGTTATATGGAGATTGAAAACGCTTCAATCTAGAAGTTACGGTCGCAAAAATGCTTCGTTATAAGGAAATATTCGCTATAGGGAAATTCGTTATATGGAGAATATAATACACTCAAAGTAGACCTAAAACACAGTGTTCTCATAATTGCTTCGCAATAAAGAAAAATCGTTCGACTGTATTATTAGATTAAAGGAAGAAAAAGTACGATAAAACTAAAATGCATCCATATCGAGCAAAAAGTAATAACGGGCTAAAAGATAATTGTAAAACGTGCTAAATTTACACGTTTTTTAGTTTAGGATCAATTTTCTTTTTTCGCGTTTTGAGTGAGTAAAATCGGACTAAACCTAGCCCGAAAAGGGCTAAGTTGGCATCGCTGACTCTGTGATTAACAACAGCTGGTTAATTTTTCTCAAATTTCCGAGCACTTCCTTAAACTATTAAAAAGCATTCGAAAAGTTTCGTAAGTTCTTGGAGGTACACGAGTTTTTGTTAAATGTTTAAAGAAATAATTTTATAAGAAATAAAGAAAAATGCGTATAACACAATTTTTAAGATCGAAATTAAAGGATTTTTCCAATTTTCCTAAGGAATATATAGAAAGAAGTAAAAAACAGGTAATAAAATGCATAAGAAATTAAAGCAAAAAAGTGAAACACACTCCAAATGGGATAAATCGTGTATTACATGTTTATTTTTCTCCAAATTGAAGGTTTACTATGATACCCCTAAAGGAACTCCACAATATTTAAACCGCACCGTTGAACGCAAACGTTTTCGTTATACCATGAATCGTCCTTGGACTGGACAATTCCGTCAACAAAATATGCCGGGTACTATGCGTAAGAAGGTCTTTCTAACACCTATAGGTATGAAAATAACTACGATTTTTGGCTTAATACTAGTTTAGCCATAACAATTTGGTAATTTCTTTTAAACAGAGGAATGGGGTTTCTTCCGTGGCGATCGTATTGAAGTTTTAGTAGGCAAAGATAAAGGCAAACAGGGTTATGTTACCCAAGTCATATCCGAACGCAATTGGGTGGTTGTCGAGGGTTTAAATTGGCACTATCGTACAGTAGGAGGCGAAGATGATTTTCCTGGCGTTCTTATTAAATCCGAAGCTCCCCTAGATGTATGTAAGAACTTTCTAACTTGTAATTCATTATTTTTAATACAAGTGCTGAAACTTTTAAGGTTACCAAAGATTTACGTCTGATTGATCCTTCGGATTTGCAAGGCTGTGATTTTGAATGGCGTTTTACGGAGGATGGTGATAAGGTTCGTGTGTCTGTACGCACGGGACGTATAATACCCATTCCAGGATCTAACAATCAAACACATGATTATAAAACCAAGGCTGCTTATATTGAAAGAGAAAAGGATACACCAGGTAAACTAGTTTTCAACGAATCTCACATTATAGTTTTCTATTTACATTTTTAAAAGTCTTCGTTATCGTCGATCTATTACTTACAGAAACGGTTAAGTTATTTTAGTGATAACGATACCTTGGTCATTTCAGTATCGGTTAGTTTATAAGGCAATTTAACGGTAATTTCGGCATAACTTTATTTTTTCTTTAATATAATAGAGGGCAAAGATAAAATATAGCAAAGAAAAAGACTTAGATATAGAATAAGTCTTACAAACTTATATAAATGTTTTATAGTTTTCAGTAAATATTTTCATACCCACCACCAAAATGATGAGGAGTATATTAAGTTTGTCATTCCGTTTGTAACACATCGAAATCAGTCCCCGATTTGTCATAACCCCCATAAAAATATCTTCCAGGAATATAGCTTTATGGTACATAAACGTCTTTAGAAAAGCCGCAGGTATCAATACAAAATGCTGCAAAAAAGTGAAATTGTAAAACGATATTTTGTTTGCATCGGTCATTATTTGGCATAAATATTTAATATATACTTTCTTCCTCTCCACAATCTCTTATAAAGATCAGCATCAAGTTGAAATCCAACACAAATAGCCAATTAATATTAAAATTCGTTAAGCACATTTTTGTGACGATGGCCACATAAAGCCCATTTATGAAAATCAAATCACTTACTTGCTCACAAATCTCTTATAAAAATCAATATCAAGTTGAAATTCAACAGAAGTATAGAGAATCACATATGCACATATATACATAAATAAGCACTCCGAATATTTGAATAAGTTTATATACATACATATATAGAAATATTTAAACTCATTTTTATGACAACTGGTGCATGTTTTACCGCAGTTCCCATATAAAGTCCACTTCAAAAATCACTTAAATGCGCATAAATAAATTTTTTATAAAAAACAGTATTAAGTTGCAATTCAACACAAATAATTCACATATACATATAATAGGTCATAGCTCCTTTATGAGGACTACTCCCGAAAACTCGTTAACCTACATAAACTTCCATATCGAACCGATATTTTACAGACATCAGTTATCAGGTCGCCTCATAATAGGTGATTTGGTTGTGGGTATATAAGATTTGGCACAGCCGAATATAAACTCTTACTAGTTATTATTGAAAGTATTTTTTTAAGTTAACTGTGGAGAACTTACATCAAATAACCTCTGAACATCACTTTCACAAGCGTAGGTTTTACCGATGCATGATCTATTTGATCGCAGCTAGTATATGACAGCTTGAAATGATATTCATGGTTAGGATAGGTTCCATGGGCAGACATTCTAAAACAGCGTACTTGGGTTCATTATGTTGATCCCATTCACATTTACAGATACTGAAAAGATTCTGCAGGGTAAAATAAGAGTCTTTCTGGCACAACTAAGGACAAGATGGAGAAACAGGCTTAATGCCTTCTGGATCCGCATATCCTGGCGCCTTTATATTTAACTGTCAGTTCTCCTTCACTATGTCCAAAGGATTTATGGACCCTTTCTGTTGAAGTATCACAATTCCTTGGGCAATAATTTAGATTTGTTAGTTAAAAATCGTTTTTTTTCCACAAAATTCGTTTTGTGTGAAATAATTGTTTTTTTAATAAAACAAATAATTTTTTATGGCGTTCTTATATTATATACAAGTTTTCACTGATTTTAATTAAGGGCAATCTAAAAATTATTAGATCCAAAAATATACTAATTTCTCAATTTTTCTTATTGAATTATATTTATCTATTTCAATGCAATATATCCTGATCTAAATTACTTACTTTCTTTGCTTTTAGCCACCGTTATTGAAGAAATCACCTTTCAACCCAAACTAAGTACCTTTGAAATGGACATCATGGAAGAAATGGGCATCCAAGAGGATCGCATACCCAATAAATCATACTGGTATTAAATAGTATGATCTAAAACTCTCTTGAATAGTTTGTTATAAAATGTTAATTAAATTAACAAGAAATTTATTAAAAAATACAAAAATAAATAAAAAACTAGTAGTTAAAAGGAAACATAAAAATCTTTACAAAATTTTAGTATTTCTATCTACGAGCCGCAGTAAATATTTCCTCACGATGATCTCTTAGGGTTTTCGCTGAATTTCGAACCGTTTCTTCAGATCTATCGAAATCGTGTCTTAAGGTCTTGTTAAATGTTTCATACAGCCAAGCAGCAGCTTTGGATATATTCAATTCATATGCTACAAAAACCTTGGAGGTATGTTCATATCTAGCCACGTTGGAGATATCGGTTATCATGTAAGTATTGCAGTGCTTAACTGCTAGAATTTGACGATTACTTATGTATTTTATTTCCACATGAGGCAGCGATAATTGACCACACTCTAAAGATACCAGGGATGCTTGTAAATCTTTACGACAAGCTAAAGCAGTTTCTAGTTTTTCTTTAGGATTTCTACAGGTATTATATATGATTAGTAAATAGTTTTAAAATCATGATTTTAAGAGGTTTTACTTACACCATGGTTTTAACCTTGCGCCATTGCTTGAGACTTTGAGTCGCTGAATTGGCACTGGCTCGTAGCAAAAGACCACATATACGCCATTGCTCTAAAGTGCTGCCTAATTTGTCCCTAACATCGCGGGCCACTTCCAATTGAGAATCTAAGCTTTCTTCCAAGCGACTCATATAAGTACCTCCACTAATGAAAGCTAATAAATATAAGTTATATAAATTTATACATTTTAACTTGTTTATTATTGTTACATTTCTAATAACTTACCAATTATACCATCATGATTCACATACAACTCATTCAGTTCAGCATAACTGTCCATCAATGCTTTCAGTCTTATTTTCGTGTGTTCCAAAATTTCATTGTAACAACGCATTGTCATCAAATGTACAGCCGATTCACTTAATTGTGCAAATAAATCTTCATGTGTGGAAGCCTTTTGTACATCTCCTATAATGCCTAAATTTAATGATAACTGAAAAAATATTTATAAATTAAAATAATAAAAATACGGATTAGTTTTTAAAAAGCGTTTTTGTTTAACCATAAAATTAATTAACTTATTTAGTGAATAATGATTTATCAGTTGTGAAATCATGTACAGGGTGCAAATTAGTTAGTTTATTTTATTTATTGTTTTCTATGCAGGACTTTTGATCAATTGTCATGTTATTTAGTAATAAGTTTTATAATAGAATATTTGTTTTGTATATTTGGTTAATTTAACTATCAATTTAACTATCAACAACAGGTAACGGTTGCATGTTGGTAAATTAAATGCTTTTATAAAACTATAAACTGTCGTATTAAATGGATGTTAATTAAAGCAAATGGTTTGAGGAAAACGTTTATTTATAAAATCTGAATATAGGTCATTTGACCTGACTACTTATCTACAACATTTATTAAAAATTGGTCACTCAATTCGTCCTATTACGAATAAAAAAATTATTTTTTTTTTAATTATATTTTTATATTGTTAATGTACGAAACGATAACAAATAACAAGTATGAAAGTATAGGCGGTCAAGCATGGCCATATAATACTCTAATACTATATGCTCTATATACATAGGAGCTATGACTTCTGTATATGAAATTTATTTGTTTTCAATTTCATTGAGATATGTTAGTACATTAATAAAATTTATGTATGGTTGTTAAAGTGATTTTGGGAAATGGGAGCTATGACTAATTATGGACCGATCATCACAAAATTGGGCCAAATGATTTTTGGATATCAACGTTTTTAAGAGAGTTATGCTTTTTAAAGTGATTTTATAATGGACCGATCTGTACAAAATTTATTAATGAGATTAGGCTTTATGTAAAACTTTTTTATAGAGAAATTTGTTGGGATAGGTGCATAAATCAAAATCAAACATAAATCGGTAGTAAATTTGTATGGGTGCTAAGTGATATAATGGACCGATTTCAACCAGTTTTAATCCCCAGCGTCCTTCGGTCAAAGAATATCATGTACCAAATTTGATTGAAATATCTTCCGACCTGTACTCTGCGCACAAGGTTTACATAGACAGCCAGCCAGACGGACATCGTTAAATCGACTCACAAAATGATTCTGAGTCGATCGGAATACTTTAAGGTGGGTGCTGAACTAATATTTTTGGGCTTTATAAACATCAGCCCAAATCTTATAAACCATCCCCACTATGGTGGTGTAGGGTATACAAATATAGATTATGTAAATTTTGAATTTTATTTTTTGGCCTTAATTTTATTTCGTTTTATTTTTTAAATCATAATATTGATTTAATATTTATAAATCAATGGAAAATGAATAGTCTTTTTTTTTATTTATTGTCATTAAAAAAAATGACAGTTGAAAAAACATTTTTTATATGAAATTGACACACAAACCGATAAAAAAAACTTCATATAAAACAAATTTAGCTCCGAAAGTACATACATATGTATATAAAACACAAATGATTAACGCGAAAAATCTTCGCATGTAACTTGACGCTTAAAACGTTTAGAAAGCTTAAAACGCGTTGGCGCCAAAATGCGAGTTGTGGACCTCCAGCTTATGGGAAATCCGTTATCCCCAACGATTGCAAATATTCTCTTGGATATATTATTAGATGACGTTGTAGAAGAATTAAAAACGGAAAATATTAAAATTCGTTTTTTAACAAAATACGTAGATGATTTGTTTGTCATTATAAACAAAAACGACGAACCAACTGTTTTAAGAACTTTGAACGCGTACCACAACAAAATTAAATTTACAGTTGAAAAGGAAATAGATGGAAGATTACCTTACCTAGACGTAAACATAATTATAGAAAATGGAAAATTTGGAATAAATTGGTACACAAAACCCACATCTTCAGGCCGATTCATCAATTATTATTCGAACCAACCTATGAAAATGAAGACAAACACAGTGACAAACTTAATAGGCAAAATATTGGATATAAGTAAGTGAGGATAAGTACAAACAAACGAATATGAAAAAGATCAGAAACATATTAAAAATAAATGACTATCCAATAGTCATAACAAACAGACTAATAAACTCAGCTCTAAAAACACAAAACAATAGAAGGGAAAAACAAGACTCCGTATCAGAAACAACAAAACATTTTTACAGTGTACCATACATCCCAAAACGCACAGAGATGAAAACATTAAAGGGAATAGTAACAGATGACACAGCAACAATTGCATACAAATCAAACAGCACATTGCGGCAGCTATTTACGAATAACAAACCGAAGATGGACAAATTAAAAATGGACAATGTTGTGTACGAAATAAAATGTGAAGGAAACGAGGGGGAGATGTGCAATTTGGTGTATATTGGCACAACAAAAAGAATGCTGGGTACAAGAATCAACGAACATAAAACAGATATAAGAAATGGAAAAATATCGACGGCACGCAAAAGAGTGTAATCATGTGGCAGATTTTGATAATGTTAAAATATTGGATAAAGAAAGGAAGGAAAACAAAACGTATACACTGGAGAGTTTACGCATATAACAAAAAATAAGAACAACAATGAATACGAAAGAAGACAAAGACAATACGAAACTTCAATACTCCTCTGCAATTAATAATTAAATCAGTTCTGTCATATTAGCTTTAAGTTAAACTTGACTTAAGTTTTGTGGTCGTTTATTATATATTATATTTTTATTAATTATTTGATTAATTATACCAAAATTCTGTTCGTGATGCCCCGTTTTTTAGTATTTTAATAACTAATTAATAATAAAAATTAATATCCAATGATAAAAAACATCAAAGCTGTAAGTAAAACTTAGTCTATAAGTTAAAGCTGTGTAATAAAACAATAAAATTTTTTCACTAGATTATTTAGAACGAGATCCCTGAAGAAATTAGAATAAAACTAACGAAACGTTGGGTAAATAAAATAAAAAATAAAAATCGAACAAGTTTTTTATTTACGTTTGGAAACAAACATTTGACCAAATTAGCCTGAATGAAACTCCTTAATAATTATAATAATTATAAACATTCGCCACAAAAACAAATAAATTCTTGATTTTTTTTTATTATATAACAATTGCAGGACAATAAAATAATTATGGAATTTTTATTAATAAACTCTCAGAGGAGTTGCGGTGATTATAGTAATATGTATGTCAATTTTAGTTTGTGATTTTTGCTCATATGTGCTGAGTTATAGTTAGAATTGTAAATACTTTTTTTATTAGATCAAATCTCAAATATTTATAAATTCTCAACATCATTAAATCATTTTTAAATTTAGCATGGAGGGTCTAGAGAGAGACATATACACCCCTATCGTGAATAAAAATTCCACATGAAATATGTACCCTTTTCACATTTTTCCTATTAAAATTCAATGTTAAAAAAATAAAAGGGAACAAATTTCATGTGGAATTTTTATTCACGATAGGGGTGATAATGAATTAAGAAAGTTAATAGTAAACGATGGATTATTTAAAATACATGTTAGAGAACTGTTGGAAAGAGTTAAACACAATTCAATGAAATTCTATTAATAAACAGAAGTTATTTCAAATCCCAGCGTTTGCTGAATCAATGTAGTAAAAAGCTTATTAATTTACAAGAACTAACTAAACATATAATTATAGTTTATTACTTTTAATTGACCATTGCAAATTACCAATTTTGCACATCGTACAAAATATATACAAGGCCAACAAAAAAAGTAATTTGTATAAAATTATTAATTACAAAATAATGTCGATACAATTTTATTTAACTCATGCCTTAATTGGAGATATGTTTTTGTAGTACAAGGACTCTTTTACATACTCCCCAATATACAGTTAGCGGTAAACTACATATATTACAAATACCGTTTTGCTTTTATATAAGTAACATTATTAAATATTATTAAAAGTAACCCACTAAATAAAATAAAATTTAATATATTAATTATTAAAATTAATATATTTAAATTATGTATTTCTTTGGTTTTATTTATATAATATAAGTCTTAAAATACTTTTAATAGTTAATATAAAATAATGTTAATAATAAATTAATTTAAAAAGATGTTGTTTATTAAACACAGTTTGAAGCACATTTAAACACTTTAGTTTATAATAAACCTACTGGCAATACAAGTTGTGTGCAAAATACTTGGCGTATGATCAACACTGTTGTGAAATTTACTAAAATATTACTCATACGTATCGGATGTAAGAACAATTACTGTACAATGGATACAACAAAACAAACAAACACATTTTTATACATATATGTATGTCCCATGTACATATATTTTACGTATAAAGCTTATTCGTAAATAAATACTCGTAATGAATAACTAAGACATTAAAAACCAATTCATTCACAATTCAATTCACACAAATGAAAACGAGATTTTATATATGTATACTGTGAGTGTCAAAACAAAGTAACCACAACATAGATATTATGAAAAAAGTTGGTATCCAAATAATATTGAATACAAATAAGTTTCATATATATACAAATAATATGATAGAATTTTATGATGATCGGTTCATAATTAGTCGTAGCTCCCATATAAGGCCCGCTTCCGAAAATTACTTTAAGGACCATAAATCTCTTAAAAATGTTATCCGAATAAAATTTAACAAAAATGAGTTTCGTATGTACAGAAATGATGACAAATAATTTTATAATGGTCGGTCCATAATTAGTCAAAACTCCCATTTAAGACCTTCTTCGTAATTTACTTTAACCTCTATAAATATTTTATTTATATCGAGATAAAGTATTACATTCATACTATTTATATTCACGGAAGTCATGGCACTAAATTTTTGGATGATCAGTCCATAATAGGTAATAATTCCCATATAGCGCCCATTTCTGAAATATTGTTTAATTTATATACTGGGTGTATGGTATTCTATGGTCGGGCTTGACCGATTATACTTTCTTACTTGTTTGATGTATATAGTTATTGAAGTAGAACTGAATTCCCAAAAAGTAAGCGTTCATATTCGGCAGTTATTCTCGAAAGTAGATCTTATATGGGAGCTATGGCGAATTATGAATTAACCTTCACAAAATCAAAAACTATAGGTCTCACTTGCATACATATAATTGATCTTTGTAAAGTTGTGGTTCGATATCGATATTTATTAAATATTTACGCATGTTATTGGCTTTTTCGTAGTAGTCCTTATATGGACGCTATGACCTTTAATGGGCAGATCAGAATAAAATTCGATGATTCATATGCTCGTATGTATATATATGAGCGAATTTCAACTTATTAGTGATTCTTTAAGAGACTTATGCCCATTTAAGTTTAATTTAATTTTCGAAAGTGAAGTTTATATAGGGGCTACGGACATTTGGTACGACGATCTAAATGTGTATTTGGATTATTTTTTGTTGAATTTCAACTTGATAGTGATTTTTATAAAAGATTTATGCTCATTTAAGTGATTTTCGGTGATTTATATGGGGATACGTCAAAATATAAACCGATGCAAATAAAATATCGTTTTGAGATTTCTCTTTGCATGAAACTTCTATTTGTGGAATTTTGGAATTTTGCTTTTCTAGTAACATTTATGTACCATAAAGTCATATTCCAGGAAGAGTCTATGACAAGCTATGAGAAATTCTTATAATGTCTTTCTAATTTCAACAGGATTTGTTCTTTTATAATAAAAATATAGTATGCAAAATCTCATGATATTATCTGCATTATATTTGAAGAAAAATAGCAAAGATTGTCTAAAACTTTGGTCTATAACTCGAATCCTACTAGATATATTTTGCACATTTTCAAAACCAAACATTTTGGTGAAACAAAGAATGTTTGTGAAACATTTTTTTGTTCTAAATTTTTTCTGAAGCTCTATCGTGCCTTCAACAGACGGACAGACGGATATGGACATGGCTATATCATCTTAACATTTTATAAGGACTATTCTATTTTTGGTGCTGGGTATAATAAACAAATACAAAAGTAGATACAAATTTGATTTACGCGTCAAAATAAAGTAACAGTGGCATCATCCTTAAACAAAAAACCCTGTCTTTCCAAAAGTAGTGGCAATTCTTTTAATTTGTGTGAAAGTAAACCGTTCAATTGCCGTTCAAAATAAATGCAATTTTCATAATTTATCATTAAAAACGATTAAGTTGTGACGTTAAGTACCCAGCAAAAACTTTACTTACAAATTAAGTTAAAAAGAAATACGAAATTGTCGACCAGACTACTTACAAATCTACTAGAAAAAGTACTTATTTTTGTTCGAGATGTCCCAAAAGTAATCCGTTATAATTCTGCCACTTTTAAACAAAAAATTCATAACTTATTTTTATACTTAAAAGTTTTATAAAAATGTGTAAAATAAGTGAACAAACTTAATAAATATTAGGGAAACTTATTGCAAATGATATTAATAAAGATTTATAATCATATACTAAGTGCTGTTTCACACATTTAAGTTTTAGCTGCCCAGATATTGTTTAATTCTGTTTAGAAAATTTAGAAAATTGACTAGTAACTTCAAGGATGTACCCTCTTTATTCTATTTTCCCTTCTCACCCAAAAATACTTGCCTTGAAGAGAAAGAATTGAAACGTGCGTAAGAGGACTAACTCCTCTAAATCTATTTATTTGAGGTAAATTTTTTAGATTTTATAATTATGATATATATAGTATATATATATGTAGATGATTACTAATATATAATTAGTAATACAAGACAGGGCGAATAAAGCTATGAAATAATGAATTCTGGAAATCATTAAAATTAAGAATGTAAGTAAAGTTTTTGCTGGGTAGTGAAACATTTACTTAGGTGAAATAGGTAAAATCGTTTTCAGGCATCACTGTATAATAAAAAAGATCGACTAGTATACCGAACACAATATCGTCGGCTGTTGTATGGCGGCATCTTACATTTATAGAATCTTAGTATAGAGAAATTACAACTAGGGCAGAATTAGATTTTCCAACATGACACTGATCCTAAGCATACCTTCAAAATTGTGAAAGAGTCGATCCTAAATCTTTAGATCATTTTTCACAGTTCCCAGACTTGAATACAATTAAGCACATGTGGGAATAATTAGACAAACAAACTAGGCAAAGAAATATTTAATGCAAGCATAACCTAAAGAGAGTAATACAGGATGATTAAAACAAAATTTCGCCTGATTTTACTAAAAAACGCGTTCATTCTATGTCTAGAAGATTGTCAGCTGTGTTAAGGCAAAAGGACTACAAACAAAATATTAAATACGATGTATTCTATAATTTCAATATACCTTTATATTAATTTCGGGAGGACATTTGTATGGGGGCCAGGTGAAATAATGGAACGATTTCCTCCAGTTTCAATCCCATCCATTCTTGGGCCGAAAAATATCACGTACCAAATTTTGTCGAAATATCTTTAAAATGGCTACCTGCACAATGCGCACAAGCTTTACAGCCAGCCAGCCATCCAGACGGACGGATGGACGGACATCCTTAAATCTACTAAGAAAGTGATTCTGAGATAGATTCTCAGTGTTTTTCACTAGGCTTTCAATAACAGGTATGGGTTCACTGAATTAGTCCTAACCTAACAAAATTATGTAATAAACATTTATAATACATCAATTCTAAATTCTAAACATTTTACGTCACATAAAAAATGTGTAATAAACACACGTTGATTACAAAAAAAAAAAAAAAAAAAAAAATAGAAAATGAAGCAAAACTTCATCACTAATTAGCTTATTATATAAAACTTGTTTATGGCTCTAGTTGATTGCACTTACATTAACTAAATCCTGTGTAGGTGTTTTAGCCACCATATCATTAGTTGACAATAAACGAGTAATGCCATGGCCGCCACCACCAATTATATCACTGTTCATACGGAGATTATGATGTTGATGATTTGCGGATATTAAATTTGCAGCTAGCGGAAGTTTGCCATTTTGAATGATATTTTTTCCATTACTACTGCTGTGACTGGGTGCACCACCCATATCACCGTAAGCCACAGCTTTATTGTTGTTATATGGAAATGGATGTTCTGCCGTGTAGCCATCAATGTGTAGGACGCGATTATCAATTACCTGTGAGGGTAATGATGGCTGTTGTTGTTGTGACAAAGCCGATGTGGAGGAAGTTGTAGTAAACGTTTTATGGGTTTGCTCACGATTGCGTAGGGATTCTTTTATTTGTTTGGTATCAGCACCCATCAGTTCACTTAGTTTGCTTTGTAAATGTTCTATCCAAGCCTCACAGGTGGCTAAACGAGGACCTGGACAAGTTGCCTCTAACTTACTGATTTTCTCATCGAGACGTACAAATTCACGCACAACATCTATGGGGTTCTAAAGAATGTATTGGTGGAAGTTATTAAAAACTAACAATAATTTCATAGAGTAATATGAGTAATATGCCTAAGCATACAATCACACCCACCCTCATTTATACACATACACTCATTCGTTAATTGTCATAGATACATACAATATTTAAACACATGTGCACAAATATAACAACCCAGCAAAAACTTTACTTACATTTTTAATTTTAATGACTCACAGAATTTATTATTACGTAGCTTTATTCGCTACTTTTTGTATTACTAATTGTATATTAAATAATTACTTATATATATCTTATATACATATATATATATATATATATATAGATACATATATGTATATTATAAAATCCAAAAAAATTACTTCAAATAAATAGATTTAGAGGAGTTAGTCCGCTTTCACACGTTTCAATTCTGAATTTTCTAGGCAAGTGTTTTTGGGTGAGACGGGAAAAGAGAATAAAAGGGGTACATACTTGAAGTTACCAGTCAATTTCTAATTTTCTAAACAGGATTGAACAAAAACTGGACAGCTAAAACTGAAATGTAGCACTTAGTATATGAATATAAATCTTTATTAATATCATTTGCAATAAGTTTCCCAAATATTTATTAAGTTTGTTCACTTATTTTATAATATTTTGTTCTAATAAGTCTACAACTACACATTTTTATAAAACTTTTAAGTATAAAAATAAGTTATTCATTTCTTGTTTAAAAGTGACAGAATTATTACGGATTACTTTTGGAACATCTTGAACAAAAATAAGTACTTTTTCTAGTAGTATTACGCTTTTAACTTAATTTGTAAGTAAAGTTTTTGCTGGGACATTCACACTTTAATTATTGTTTTCTTCTTGTTGAAAATACAAACACAGAAAACCAAAAGTTAGAATAATTAATTTCTATTTAATTACCGCTTGCGATAAAGGCCATTGGTTGGAGGACATGACCATACCAGCCATACCCCCCATTGGTTCATCTAAAACACTATTTGTATCCATTGAAGAATTACAACCCATTATGTAGTTACAGTTAAAAAAATTAAAACGACATTTTTTTTAAACATTTTCATTTAAATCATGTTTTGATTTATGTATGTATATTATTTTCACTCAGTTATTCTTTGTTTATCTATTATAAAACTGTAATTCGTTTTATTGTTGTTGGTTGTGGAAATTCACTCTTTATTTTTCCGTTATTTTCTTTTACTTTTCATGCTTAACCGTTGCAATGTCCAGCTTTTGAATGACTACACAACGTTCATGTCAATAAACCATATTTGTGTAATGTTTTTGTTGTTACCAGTGTTCGTGTTCATGTTGCTGTTGTTATTATTGTTATGGCACAGTGGGGAGAATTGATATATACATAAGTGAAATGTCGTAATTATGAATAAATAAAAATTTGCAAAATATTTTGCAAGCTCCTATATATTATATGTTGAAGGCTGTAATATTTTTTTTTTTTAAATTATATAAGCAATTCTGAAACAATTCTTTTCTGGCTGTTAAACGTGCAATAATTGAAGGCATTTGATATTAAAAATAAAACAAAAACAAGTTTAATATATTGTTTTTATTTATATATTTATTGTCCACTCAGCTTCACTGTACGCATTGTAATTAATTTTCTGGACATGTGAGGAAATGTTACGATTGCCTTTTTGTCCATATTTCGTCGTATATTTTTTTAACCATACGAGTATACATACATACATATATGTACTTATGTACAACTAAATTTTATTTAAACACAAACATATTCATTCATATTTACGTAGCTTTACATTAGATGGCACTTAATTTGCTCATTTTGCATTTTCGATGTTACAAAATTTTACATATTTATATTTGATACCAAAAACTGTATCGTTTAAATTTGATTTGAAATGAAATTTCCAAAAATTCACAAAATTCTTTTCGATTCTAAATTAGAATTTCTAATAAACGTTAAACGGAGGATTACAAAAGCAAAATTTTAAGAACTGTAACTATTAAGGATTAGCGAGACTTTTAGTTTTTGGTCGTAAATTTGTTAAAATTATTTACCTTTTCTTATTTACAATAAGAATTGTACAATTTAAACGCTTTATTTGAATGAAGATAACACACAAGCAAAACTTTGTTACGAAATGAGGGGTATTCAGCGGTGTGCTAAGTATAAAGCTGGAGGGAGGTCCATACCAAGCGTTTACGCGTTTCACGCGTTCTAAGCAACTTTTAAAAAAAGTAGAATCAATGTAGTCGTATGTTTTAAGTTACACACTTAAAAGCGTTGACGCTTGAAACTCGAAAAGTTCGTTTACTTTTGGAAGCGTCGCAGGCGTCGAACAGCTGATATTGACAAATGCAAAGCAAATTTATTTTAAAGGTGATGTCTCTAAAAAAAACGACATTTTTAGTACATATATGTATATAAAACACAAATGATTGACGCGAAATATCTCCACATGTGATTTGAAATACTTGACGCTTAAAACGTTTAGAAAGCTAAAAACGCGTTGACGCCAAAACGCGAGTTGTGGACCTCCAGCTTAATTGTTACTGTATTCTTTGCTAATATACTTCATGGATAACTGATTTCTCTAGTGCAAAAAAACATTTTATCATTTAGACTGCGATAGTAAAATCAAAGCGACAACAAGTTGCTAAATACAAATAAACTGTATACCAAGACTTTTTATTATCACCTGACGATCCTGCCAGGAGTCGAACCTGAAATCTTCTTCAAGGCTGTTTTATGAATAACACTCAAACGAAGCATATTGGAATGGTCTTAAAAATGTATTGCTGATCTGAAAATACATAAACTTTTTGTTTACAAAAATGTTGTTCTATAAAATTACTTTTAGCTAGTGGGCAAAAAATGCAGACTAACAAATTAAGACATTTTTATAAGATGAAAATATTAAAAATTTTTACATAATTTATGCAGTTGGCTCAAAATTTATTTCGAAGCAAATTTATTAATAATTTTCCCATATTAACTATCAGATTCAAATCAGGAAATTTTGAATGAATTATTTCAGAAATTTTCTTGTAGAGAGTATAATACAATTTTCTAAATTGGTCTTGATATAGGAGCTATATCCAATTATAAACCGGTATTCACAAATTGGATATACGAGTAAATTCAATTCTGTATATAAATTACTGATCGTTGTAATATGTGGGTTCGATATTGATATTTATGTTTGTTAACTTGTTTTTAGAAATTTGTCCTTATATGGGACATATGACCAATCATCGATCGATCTTTGATTATTATACATACATACATATATAAGGATTAGTTTTTTACATGTTGTTTGGTAACTTATATTTCATTGTAGAAATCCATATTTAAAACTAAGTCTGTACACAGAAAAAATTATTGCCCAACAAATTTTAATTAAACTTTTAATTGAGTCTTAATTGATTTTTAATTAAACTTTTAATCATATCAATTAAATTTTTAATTGAAAAACAATTTTCAATTAAATAATATAATATTTTTTTTAATGAAAACTACTTTTAATTAAATTTTTACAAAATACTTCTTGATAATTTTAGTCAGGCTTGAGTTCATTAAATTTAATTTTCATTAAAAAAAATATTTTAATTGATACTACAAATTCCTTCATCGGTCCACTTTCAATTAAATGTTTAATTAAATATACGAATATTTTAATTGAAAATCAATATTAATTTTTGCTGTGTATTTAATTTATTTAACGGAAATTAAACAATTACTTTTCAAATACACATTACTATGATTGAATAAAGCTACAACACAAATTTCGTTGTTTTAAGATCATAGATATAAATTTTCCAAAAAAGCTTAAAAACAAAAATTTTTACCCTTTAGTTTGAATTTTCGAAATGTATAGGTATAATGTTGATGAGTTTTTTTAAAACGTTGATATATAAAATTTCAAGTCTGGAGATCACTTATTACAAAAAAAAAATAAAAAGCTTCTCTTTATATTTTATTTTAGACTTTCGAAAAGGTAGATTTGTGACTACGGAAGCTAAAATAAAATTTTGTTGCTGGTTATAAAATATTATACCGTGATTTCCATGTATTTGAGGCTTATTTTAATTGAATTCCATCTCAATTACAAGAATTTTAAGACTATACGTTGGCTATGGCTATTGAACTATTATGTATTAACCTTCACAAAATCCGATAGTATAGTTTTTACATATATATAACTGATCTGTATAAAAATTCAGTTCGTAGGTTTTTCGAAGAGTTTTTCGGAAGTAGTCCTCATATGGAAACTATGACCTATTATGTGCGATCATTTTGGTTTTATATATACATTATTTGTGGCAAAAATTATTTGGATATGTGTATAAATCAAACATTCATCACAAAAAATGATTGTGTCCATAAACAATTATTATTAAATAAAATTAAAGTTTACCAGTGAGCACATAAATTGGACAGTAGATGACTAGCAACGTGTAATATGTTCAAGCGAATTAATCCGCAACAATATTACTTACGTCAAACAGCCCAGAGAATTCACCATGTAAAGGAATTGTTTTCTAGTTTAGGTTTTAATTCGGGATCTTATAAACCAACAAGGAGCATTGCCAGCGGAACCCAAAGTGGGACACCTCGGTTATGTGAGAAATTGTAAACGATCCCAATTCTTTCTTTGTGATCCGATTTTAAAGATTATACTATATATGAAATCTACTACTCGAGTACTAAAACACTTTGTCGTAGCTAAATATTATCTCTTATAGCTTACGAAATATTCACGTATGAAAAAAAAATGTTTAACATTTGTAGCCAGCTTAGTAATAGCAGAACCAAATATTTCCCTATTTTCTCTAAATATTAGCTGGTTGATTAACAACACTTTCATAACCCTAGTAAAAAATAATTGTTTTAAAATCATCACAGAGTTAAAAGTTAAATGCATTTAAATTTGAAAAATGTTAAAAATTAGATTTTTGGTAATTTTTTGACATAAAATAATATACATACATACATACATATATATATATAGCTTTACTATACAAATTAGCATTGCAAAGAATCGAAGGAATAATGAGGAAGGAAGACTATCTGCGTATTTTGCATGCACACAAAGCACACTTTCAAAATCATAGCAAGCACAATTTTCTTTTGATGCAGAAGAATTATTTTCTGAGTCGATTTAACGATGTCCGCCCGTTCGTCTGTCCGTCCGACTGGCTGAATGGCTGTACATGTAAACCTTGTGCGCATAGTGCAGGTCGCAATTTTGAATTTCGATTAAATTTGGTACATGATATTTTTTGGCCCAAGGACAATTGGGATTAAATCTGGTTTAAATTGGACCTTTATTTCACCTGTCCCTCATACAAATGTCCTTCCGAAATAGGGGTTTATCGGTCATAAATATTGGATTTATGCACTTCTTCCAACAAATTTCTCCATAAATAAGTTTTACATGTGGCATAATCTTATCAATAAATTTTGTGCAGATCGGTTCATAATTGACCATAACTCCCATATAATGCCTGCTGCCGAAAATCGCATTAAAGAGCATAATTCTCTTAAAAATGTTGGTATCCAAATAATATGCAACAGAAGTCTGTTTCAATTTTTTTCAATACAAAAATCATTTGGCTGAATTTTGTGATGCTTGGTCCATAATAAGTCACAGCTATATAAGGTGCACTTTCTAAATTCACTTTAACAATCATAAATCTCTAAATATTGTTAGTATCTAAATAAAATTGAACACAAATAAGTTTCATATATACAAAAATCATGACAACTAATTTTATAACTGTCGCTCCATAATTAGTCACTATTAGTCATAAAAGGCACCTTTTGAAAATCACTTTAACATCTGTAAATCTTTTAAAAGTGTTTACTCGAGATAAAATTTAACTTGTTTGTGTTATAACTATTCACAAAAGTCATGCCACTACATTTTTTTATGATCGGTCCATAATAGGTCATTGCACCTATATAGAGCCTATTTCTAAAAATCTATTTTTACACATATACTGGGTGTAGGATATTATATGGTGGGGCTTTCTTACTTGTTCTTATATAAAATTTTTTTGTTATGGTAATTTTCAGATAATTCGAGTATTTATTTTTATTATATTTACGGCATTAAAACACAGACAAAACTTTATTTGAAAAACATTATTTTCTGTTAAATTTGTATTTAGTATACATTGATCGAACATGATCCACATTGGATCATGAATAAACTAATTTTGGAGTTAATGTAACAAAAAGTAAAGGGGAATGATAGGGGTAATGGAAAAGTGACCGTGGACGAAATGGAATTGAGTGACTAATTTGGAATGTAATTGGGTTAATGAAAGACAAGCTGGCAGACTAGAAACTAAGGAGATGCAAGTAAAGTTCTAAATAAATGTGTTCTTTTTATCCAGCTTATCAACGGCTAATAAACATTTTTGAATTCAAATTAATGGGAGCTTCCTAATTATATTCATAAATATTTTGTATATGAAATGCATGTACATAAGTATCTGACAAATCCATACAACAAGTATAATAAATTTTGAACTTTACGTTAGTATGTGCATCGTGAATACAGTAATGTCTCAAACATTTTCATAAATACAAATTGTTTTGAATTGTATTTGAAGTGGTGTCACAACTTAACGCGTTTTATTTTCCACTCTTAAAACAATGAAATACATATATATATATATATATATATATATATATATATATATAATTACATATGTATATGTTTTTTTTGCAAATATGTAGTAGAAAATTGATTTTGTCATATGTCATATATTTATTGAAATCTTAATTTTAAAACCATTTTTAACATGTAATTTTTTGGAAACTGATATAGTGTCGAGACTCATAAAAACAATAAAAATGAAATAAAATATACGATATGTGCTATATTTTCACACTTATCTGTATTTTTATTTACAGTAACTTTATTGACATGTTAACATTAGTTGATTTGTTGTGACCGCTAATATGTAAGTGTAAGTAAATCAATCCGAATACACACATTTCAGTATGTAAGTATGTATGTATGTATATTAATACACATTCACAACCATATTCGGTTATACCCAGCAAACCATATGAGTCCGAAAAGAGTCTTTTCTGACACCTTTTTCGGAGCGTTAGTGCTCTTTATGAGCCCAAAAAACAATCATAATTGCTCCGAAAACCTTCAGAAAAGAGGGTCATTACGTTCGAAAATGGTCCGTCAGAAAGAGCTCTTAGATAATGTCAGAAAAGAGTATTTTATGAGGGTTTTTTTGGGCTCTTAAAGAGCTCTTAGATAATGTCAGAAAAGAGTCTTTTATGAGTTTTTTTTTGGGCGCCGTGTAATCTTGTTTTTATAATTCTTGTGTGTTACAGCTATGTTTTTTTTTTGTTCAAAGCACAAATAACAGGACAACAACGCTTTGGTACACACATAATTAAGTGAAATTTCTGCGTGCCGACTCAGGACAGTAACAATTTCGCTCTTTGGACTCTTTTCTGACTCCTTTTTTCGGAGCGCTCCGAAAATGCTCTTTTGTTGGACTCTTTTCTGACTCCTTTTTCGAAGCGCTCCTAGAATGGTATGCTGGGTACATATGTATATATTAGGTTGTTCCAAAAAAAATTTCTTTTTGATTTTCATGGGTGCTTTTGAGATTTTTTTTCTCAGCTACCTTGTGCGACCTCAAAACATTTTTCAAAAAATCTGAGAAAAATTTCAAAAATACTTTACCCTATAAGCTTTCAAATTAGGCTTGAGCCCCAAAGAAAATTTTTTTGGAACAACCTAATATATATATATAAATACTTTATCCTGAGAACCAAAAAATTCATGATTGTTTATTATACAGAATGTTCCAAATAAGTGGACGCAGGACCGATCCCTGGATAATGCCAGAGGTATGACTAACAACTTTTGTCAGTTTCGAACCACAGAGTTCTGTTGGAGAAGTAGTCTTTAATTATCTTAATTAGATATGCAGGCACGTTCAAATTTCTTACATATAAGATTATATGCCTTCATCCGGCAGAGTTGAATGCGATTTTTATATCCAGAGTGATGATTGCACAGTGTTCCCTATTTTTGCCTTTCCCGGTAATTGCTTTTCTGGCTAAGTCTATGTTGTTGTTGACCGCATCTGTGGTTGATTTCGCCTTTCTGAACCCATATTGTCTACGGGATAGCCTTTATACAACAGCATGCATTAGCTTAGCATTTTCCTATATATACTATTTCCTTAATAAGACTGGGACACGTAATTTGAGGTGACTTCTTCCTCTTTAATTTTGTCATTACTGTCTGTCTGTCTGTCTAAAACACTCTCACGTCCAAAATATATAACCAAAATCGCCAGAGTTTACAAAAAACAGTTAGTAATACTCATAAGCGTGTGGTATTGAAAATCATCAAAATCAGTTCAGGCGAATCAGAGTTATGGCCCAAATTGTGTAACAAACTCCATCAAAATATTTACTATGTTGTTTAAATATATTGCAGATAATACCATTCATTTCTACAATGGAAGAACAAATTGTGATACAAATAGTAAGAATCGGTCCATGATTTGTCATAGCCCCCATACAAAAATCTTTTATTGCTCAATTATACATAAATGCCTATAAAATTCCAATAATGCAATACAAAATTCAGCAAAACTAAGTTTCATATGAAAATAAATCACAAAACGAAAATTTGAGTAGTTCGCTCTAAGTTTAACCATTGGTCCAATACAAAGTCCATTTCCGAAAATCACTTTAATACGTATAATTCTGTTGTAAATAATGGTACCGATCCAAAATTGTTCACAGATCATGTCAAAATCAAACTGTTAGATTTTGTAAATTTAGAGCCATATTTGGCCATATCCTCCATATAAGGTTCACATCCGAAAATTACTTAAATACTCATACCCATAGCTGTCAGATAAATAAGGCGTAATATCGTCAAATTTTGGGGAACAAATCATCATTATCGTCAAAATTGTTTACTGAAATCATCATAACACAGTTTTTTTAAACAAAAAAAATTTTCATAATTTTTAAGGAGTTTCCTTCAGGCTAATTTGGTCAAATGTTTGTTTCCAAACGTAAATAAAAAACCTGTTCGATTTTTATTTTATTTTATTTACCCAACGTTTCGTTAGTTTTATTCTAACTGTTAATGTTTATGTAAAGAATTCAGATGCTCCAACAAACTGGGACTGTGAATAAATAGTAAATAATACATGTAGAAGAAAAATATCAAAAAGGCATAAAGAAGGTTACAAAACCGCAGTTTATTTTGTCCGACAGTGTATGTATGCTTTTAATACGGCATGGATAGAAATCATTAAATTTTGAAATCCTAATTTATTAATGTAAATGTTTCAAATAATTTATTTAATTTTTAGGCACATTTTGTAGTAAAAAATATAAAAATTTACATTTTAAATTGTTAAAATAAATATACTCGTATATATTGCAGTTAAACATTTCTGTTAATTCAGGCACAACTTTAAAATTACAGCAGTTACAATTGTTTAGCTTTAAGTAATCGAATTTTTCAAGGAATTTCTTACTTTAGTTATTTTATGTTTACTTGACTAAATACCCTTTCCAGATTTGCTGAAGAATGTGGCAAGAGGAGGATTTTCGAAATAAATTTTGTCAAGATCAGAAACAGAGGACAAGAATCTCTTGTTTGCATCTCTGATATTTTTTTCCAAAAATCCAAAAGTTTTATGTTTTTATTTGGTTTCTAATTCTTGCCTTTTACTTTCTTCAACAAAGTATGAAAATTCTTTTAAAATAGAATAATTATTAATTTCATAATCGAACTGTTAATTTTTACTTCTTGATAAATTTTAGTTAGGCTCGAGTTCATTAAATTTAATTTTCATTCCTAACTGCAATAAAAATAATTTAATGAAAATTAAATTTAATGAACTCGAGCCTAACTAAAATTTATCAAGAAGTAAAAATTAACAGTTCGATTATGAAATTAATAATTATTCTATAAAAATAGCTACGGCACAAGCCATAACGTTTACATGTTGTACAAAAGTGTACAAAAAACATAATAAACAAAAACAAATGTATTCAAGTTTTCGAGACAAAGTCTCGACATGAATACGAAAAAACTGAAGAAAAGGAAAAAACAACTAGGTATGAATAGAAATTAATAAAGAATGATAATTACAGCAAAAACTTCGAACTACCAGAACTAACACTGGTTAAAGGATTGATGTTTGTCTGTTGGCTGACCGGCACCGCAGTGGTGCAGGTGGTAGAACGCAAAGAATTCTGATGAGAGAAAGTGGGATTTCTCGAAACATATGTAAATTCAACAACCCAGGTTCGATCCCCAGTCAAGAAAAATTATCAAACATTTTTAAATAATAAATTTTTCAAGTTGTAATAATAAATTTTTCAAGTTGTAATTCCTAACTTCAGTAAAAATAATTTAATGAAAATTAAATTTAATGAACTCGAGCCTAACTAAAATTTATCAAGATTTAAAATAAATTATATTTTTCGTAAACTTGTCTATCAAACAATATTTAAAATACTAATAAAATTTGCACTAAAACTAAATAAAAAACACTGAATAAGGATATTCTAGTCCTATATAGAGTGTAGTTTTTGTATTTCACATTATATTTAGATGGAGGGTATTTAAGATTCGGCACAGCCGAATATTGCACTCTAACTTGTTTTCTTGTCACGATTTCCCTTTTTAGTTTTTTATACCATACATTTTAGCCTGCAAACAAGAAGGTAAACAAAAATCGTACATGTGTATACTTAATTTGCATGTTATATAATGATAGAACGACTTTAAGGTATTTTTTAAATTTTAGTCGAGAGAGTATGACCATACTTGATATTTTGTTAGGTTAGAATTTTTCAAGTATAATTTAAATACATGAATATTAAGTATCGTGTATACTGATCCGGACTAATTTTTGTGGTTCCCGTTAGAAACAAAAGTACCTCTGACAAATTTTATCAGATATGTATATCAGTGACACATCCCTGAAATAGACCAGATAGCAGGACAGTTATATGTATATCAGCTAGTGCCCCAATTTCTCCAATTCATCGTTTAGACAACATAAGCAATAATTGTTAAGTGGGTAACACATACCTTCTGATATGTGTCCAATCATACTGTTTAAATTATTTGAACATAAATTTATACCCTATATTATAATAGGGTCCAACATAAATATTGGTCCAACACTCTCCTTAAAGTATACCTATCGACTCAGCATCACTTTATGAGTCGATTTAATGATGCCCGTCCGTCCGTTCGTCTGGCTGGCTGTACTTTTAAAGATAAAATTTGGTGCGTGGTATTTTTGCGGCCCAAGAACGGATGGGAATAAAACTGGTGGATATCTGTCCATTATTTTACCTGGCCCCATAAAAAATATCCTCCCGAAATAGGAGTTTAACGATCAGATATGTTTGAATTATGCAAGTATCCAAACACAAATGAGTAGTAAATGAAGCCAAATCACATGTACAAATTTTGTGCAGATCGGTCTATAATTGGTCATAGTTACCATATAAGCCCCACTTCCGAAAATCACTTTAAAGAACACAAATAATACAATAACAAATAATATTGAACATAAATATATGTCGTATATATATAAATAATATGGCACCTAATTTTATAATGGTCGGTCCATAATTAGTCGAAACTTCCATATAAGACCGTCTCCGTAATTCACTTTAACCTCCATAAATCTTTTAAAAGTATTTATATCGAGATAAATTATAACATAAACAATATTTATATTCACAGAAATCATGGCAATAAATTTTTGGATGTTCGGTCCATGGGTGTAGGGTATTATATGGTCGGGCTTGACCGACTATACTTTCTTACTTATTTTATTAATATATTAATGATATTTTATTCTAAAACTTTTCTATAACTTGGTTTTCGCCTGGCGGAATGTTCAAACATATCTGAATATCGTATTTAAATTCAATTATAAAAGCAAATCTTAATTTATATATTTTACACATACTACATTATGTACCTATACATACATTAAATTTATATGAATGAAATATAAAAGTTAAAATGTTTTTTTGAATAACGCTACTTCTTTGTATTTAATAGTTAATAATAATTTGGTGTGTGTTGACAAATAATATTCAATTAAACTTAATTAACATAGTATTAATAACAATGAATTTTTTGTACTGACAACAAATGAGTGACAATCATAGCTGCCAGATTTGACGATTTATCGTCATTTTGACAATTTTTTTTTAAAAAATAGCAAAGTGACGATTTGACGATTTTTTCATGAAAGTGGCGATTTTCTGAATTATTAAAATTTTCTATCATTTGTTTGTTTTATTAATGTTTTTGTTACCAAATTCTCCTTTTTTTGAGACAACAACTATTTTTCTCATTTAATATCATAAATATTAGAAGAAGAATATGACAAATTTCAAACACAAAACTAAGTATGAGTAGTGTTTTCTTAATTATTGACAATTGTTAAGTTTAAGTATAATAATTTCAAATAATATTGAGTGAGGATAATATAAATTACTTATTTATCTGTAAACATAAAAAAACAATTTGAAATGCTGAATGCCATGAAGTGAAATTTTTAGAGAAAACAATTTCTGAATTTCAACGGGGAAATTCTACAAAAACTTCTCCTATTTTAAAAAAACGTCGAGAGAATATTCAGAGAATTTTAATAACAAAAATACGGAATTTTTTGAAAATAAGTACCTGTATATTATGGTTGAAACGGATTCTATACTCAAAATGTTATTTAAAACTTAATAAACTAAATTGTTTTGACATTGTAATTTAATCTGAACTGACCTGAACACTCTTCAGTTTTAGCTGACCAGTGTTTGTTCAATTCTCTTTAGAAGCTGCCATTTCATTTACACACATCAATTCAATTTTCGTACTTTTTAATGCAAATCAACATGAATAGAAGAAAAAAAAAAACAAAAGGAAATAAGAAAATTGACTAGTACTGTCAAGTTTGTACCCGTATTGTTCTCTTTCTTTCGGACTAAGATATTATAAAAATATTACATAAGTTATGTTTAGCATTACATTTTTTGTGATTTCTTTTTTAAAAAGTTAAAATTTATGTATTTATTTTGATATGAATTGTACAAGAGACTATATAGACTTGAATTTTTATGATTTCGTTTAAATAAAACTTTCAAAATGCTATTAGAAATAGTGGCTTTTTATTTTCCGATTTTTTTTGACGATTTTGAAATGACGATTTTTTTCTTTTTTATCGGAATTTTGACGATTTTTTCCAAAATTCATCTGGCAGCCACACATATGTGTGAAAAAAATCAAAATTTATTAAGGATACCAAATGAGGGAGATTTTCTTGGTCTGTCATAACCGCATAAATATGTATTTGAGTGTAAATAACTTACAAACACGCGGATAATCTTAATAATTGAGATACAGTAGGGCGCATACAAATAATGTGTTATTGACATGTTGATATGTGTTAAATCAACAAATTACATGGTGCGACAGTCCAAAAAACCTGGGACCCGATATTATTTTTCTTGTAGGGCTTGTCGAGTAAAACAAGATTCCAAGGTGCCGGACACCTCCAAAATCCGGTTTTACGGTTAAAAAACCGGGTTTTGTACCTGTGCGCACTTATAAGCCTGTAATTTTGTTGATAATGACCCGATTTTCAATTTCTTACTAGATTTGGAAAGAAGAAACTGAGAATGATATATATATTATCTAAGAAAATTTGAGAAATTTGGGTGTTATTGTCGAGAAAATTGAGTTATAGCAAATTGTGTTATTTTTGATTTTACTTTGTTTAGATTAACAACTTTTTTGTTTTATTTTTTATACCCTGTACCACCATACTGGGGGATTTGTGCAGATGTTTGTAAGGCCAATAAATATTAGTCCAACACCGATCGACTTAGAATCAGTTTCTGATTAAACGATGTTCTGATCGGCTGGCTGACTGTAAACCTTGTGCGCAGACTATAGATCGCAATTTTGAAAGTATTTCCATAATATTTAGTCCATGATATTTTATCAGCTCAAGGCCATTTGGGATTGAAATTGGTTGAAATCGGTCCATTATTTAACCTAGCCCCCATACAAATATCATCCCTAAAATAGCAGTTTACCGGTCATTTATGTTTGATTTATGCACATATTCAAACAAATTGCTCAAAAATAATTTGCACATGAAGGCTAATCATATCTACACATTTTGTGCAGATCGGTTTATAATTGACCATAGCACCCATATAAGGCTCATTGCCGAAAATAAATTTAAAGAGCATCACACTCTTACAAATGTTGGTATTCAAATAATATTCAATATGAGTATGTTTCATATAGTATACAAAATTCATTGTGCCCAATTTTATGATGATCAGTCCATAATTAGTCATAGCTCCCATATAACTTCCAAATCCGGCATTCACTTTAAAGATCATAAATCTGTTAAAAATTTTGGTATCCAAATAAAACAAATAAATTTTACATATACAGATATCATGACAACTAATTTTGTAACGGTCGGTCCATAATTAGTTAAAGCCACCATATAGGCCCCCTTCGAAAATCAGTTTAACAGACATATATGTATAAATCTCTTAAAAGTGTTTACTTGATATAAAATTTAACATAAAAAATATTTATTTGCACAAAAGTCATGTCACGAAATTTTTGGATGATCGGTCCATATACTAGGTATAGGGTATTATATGGTCCGTCTTGACCGACTATACTTGTTTTAGAATAAAAAGGTTCTTCTTAAAAAACCCTTTATTTATATCATCATGTATGATGATCGGTGTGTTTTTGCACATATACTCTGTGTAGGGTATTTTATGGTCGTGCTTGACTGACAATACATTTTTAATTGTTTCAATTGTTTACACACTTTTTGGTGTACACATAAACGGCACCGGCGTTCGTTAAATTTTAGATACTCAAAAAACAAAATATATTTCATTCAAAGCAACACAACATACGTGTACAAAATTCTGAGCAGGCAAATATGCAACTTAATTAGAAAAACTTGAATACCGAAAATAATAGCCGTGATATTTCAAAAATTGAGTAATTTCTAAATTTAAAAAACAGAATGATGATAAATTTAACTATACCTACGCTAAGTCACCTGGAAATTGTTTGTTCGCAGAAGCACCCTAGGTATTATTATCATTGTGGTTTACTTTGTAAATTGTTGATATTAAAAAAACAATTTTTATTAGTGCCACTAATTTAAATAGTTATCGCTTCGAAGAATAATGAACAGTTTTAAAACGTTTGAATGTGTTAATTTTTGTAAATAACAATTAGTAAAAATTAATGTAATTTATGAAATGACGTTAATGTTAAAATGTCATTGGAGAGCTAAAGGTTACAAATAATTGCGATTAATTAAAAAATGTCATTTGCTCTAAAACTTTTTAACAGGTTTTATTTAAATTGATAAGTTTTATAGAAAATCCATTTAGCACAGCATTGCGTATGACAATTATACATTGTATTAAAACTGCTCATCGCTCATACGTCATATAATTACGATTATTTTCATCATTAGCACCTTTATTCACTTTAATACCCTCCACCAACATAAGTGGCGAATGAAGGTATATATATAGTATGTAAGTTTGTCATTCCATGTGTAACACTGAGAAATATTCATCGGAGACCAACAAAGTATATATTATTCTTGATCCTTATGGAATTCTAAGTTGATTGAGCCATGTCCGTCTGTCTGTCTTTGTAAAACACTCTCACGTCCAAAATATATATAACCAAAATCGTCAAAGTTTACAAAAAACCAATAATAATTCTCATAAGCGTTTGGTATTGAAAATCATCAAAATCTGTTCAGGCGAACTAGATTTATGGACCAAAATGTGTAACAACCTCCATCAAAATGCAATATTTTTAAACAGTTTTTTTCCTATGTTGTTTAAATATATTGCAGATCATACCATTCATTTCTACAATGGAAGGACAAATTGTTATACAAATAGCAAGAATCGGTCCATGATTTCTCATAGCCCCCATACAAAAATCTTTTATTGCTCAATTATACATAAATGCCTATAAAATTCCAATATCAATACAAAATTCAGCAAAACTAAGTTTCATATGAAAATAAATCACAAAACGAAAATTTGAGTAGTTCGGTCAATGTTTGACAATTGGTCCAATATAAAGTCTACTGCCGAAAATCACTTTAATACGTATAAATCTGTTGTAAATAATGGTACCGATCCAAAATTTCACAGATCATATAATGTATATACATATATATGCCAAAATCAAACTGTTAGATTTCGGAAATTACTTAAATACTCATATCTCTTTTAAATATACTAATATTTTATTGAAATTTGATGTGATACATCCTCATATATATCAGTACGTAATTGGTCATAGCTCCGATATAAGAACCAATTTCGAATATCAAGTAAACCCACAAAAATGTCAGATACATGAAGATATCCAACTGACATTTTGTACTGAACTATAATTTTAATTCAGATATCATAATATTTCTAGAATAAATAAAAAAACACTGAATAATGATATTCTGGTCCTAACAAAAGCGTAGTTTTATATGTGGAGGGTATTGAAGATTCGGAATATAGCACTCTAACTTGTTGCTACTAGTATTGTTTGACTATTATACATATTGTATATATATTTAAAACTGCTAGAAAAATATAAACAATTTTATGAACAAATTTTTAATGGCTTATTTATGTTGTTAGAAAATTGTTTATTCCATATTTTTTATTAAAGGCAACAAGTATTTATGAGCCATAAAATAAACTTGTTGCAGCTAGCCCGAAATGTGAATGTGACTGACACTAAATTGAATATAAAAGAAATCTTCTTTAAACATTCAAAAACAATAATTCTTGACATAGAAAATTGAACAACAACCACCTGTCACTGAAACGTAAAGATGTATAAAATACAAAATATATAGAAAGCAAAAGAACAACAACAACTTAATTGGAAATAGAAAATAAAGCATACAATAAATATTTCTTCAGAGAAGCAGAAGAAATTGAGAAAACAGGAAAATACTTGATAGCAACAATAATAAAAATATACATACACAACATACAGTGAGTCGGTGAAACAATAAAAAGCAACATTGAATAGTGAACATTAAACCTTTTTTTATATCTCTGGAACTACTAAGTTCATATCCCCACAAACCATATTCTAAAAACTTTAGTTGTTCTATACAGGATAAAACATATACGTATAAGGCATTTTGTAGCTATCGGTCACCATATATGTATATTATATATGTTATCTTATTCTATCGGCCCTACTGTGCAGCATTAAGGTTACGCCAATCATTTGCAAAGCGGTTTAAAATAATGACATACTCAAAACATATACAATACACACACAGCCCTACACATCCAGTGTTGAGAAAGTCAAGGTGAATATGTGTAATAATAAAAAAAAATAACATAAACAAAACAACCGTTTTGGTGTGAAAGCCATAAAATGTGTATAAACAGAGAATGTACTGTAAATCCTGTGAGAGCGGCTAAGTTTAGTTATGTATGTAATGTGTGTGTGAGAAATATACAAAATCACTTCCAGTGTAAATTGTGGGCGAGAGAGAAAGCTAGAGAGTAAATGCCGTTATTTTCTGTTTGTTTTCTTTGTGTTTTTCTATGAAATGTAGGTGGTTGTGGTGAAATTTATTTATTTTCCATGGTGAATATGGGTGGAACTTACGAAACATTAAATCATACAGATTCCATAAATACACAACACAACACAAGTATTGTTAGTCGTTTTAGAGACGTTAGAACATGAGAACGTATTTAAGAATAAAATCTTTGTGAAACAAAAAAAAAAAAACGGTAGTGCGAAGAAATATATAAAGTTGAAAGCAAAGAAAAAAATAGGAAGATATAAATAATATTAAAATCAAAACCAAAATCGAATACAAAAAGAAAATAAAATGTTTTAAATAGTTTTAATATAAAAATTCTTTTTTAGACTTTTTAAAATTTTAGAAAAATAGTTTTTTGAAAAACAAAATAATGGGCCTCACAGACAAATTTCGTAAACGCAACAGTCCCTCCAAAGGCATTGAACTAGAAAGGCGTCGTTCTAGCCAAAATTTAGTTGTACCACCTGGCCAAGTCACCGAACAGTCGTTGCAAGTATGGCGTGCCTTGCCACCACAAATAAGACATGATCCTAGTATGGTTTCATTTAAATTGGAAAATGAACGTTTGCATGGTGAGTTTAAATAACAGCACACAGTAACGAACAACTACATACGACAAAACACAAAAAGACTTGACAATAAAAAATACTAAAAGATAAAAGAAACACATCAATTTAAGAAACTGATGTTTACAAAAAGAAATCCTCATAATGTCGATAATAATAATAATAATAATAATGCTGATGATAATGATTATGATTTTAATGGTCTAGTTATTATACAGTGTTGCTTTATTTTCTCTTTATATTGTTTAGAGGTCAAGTACTAGAGTTGGCATGTTTGCCTGGATGTGTGTGTATGACCAGACCATTAAACTAATGAAAGCTTTCAGAGTAAAATCAAAACAAATAACAATCAACAAAAAAAAAAAAAACTAAAGTTTGTACTACATGCTGTGAGGAATAAAAATTAGTTGTTATTAAATACTTTTTTTTGTTAGATGTATTTTCATTTATTAATTTGGTTGTTTGCCAAAAATGAAACAAATATTTTAAAAATTTTATGGAGAATTGTTAAAATAAAAGAATTACCAAAAATTAAAAAAAGTATACAAAACAAAAAAAAGGGTGTTGTTTGTTTATATACAAGTTTTGTTACTTTTTTAAAAAAACTTTTTAGTAAATATTAACCAAAAGTAAAGTAAGTTTTTCTATTGTTAAAAGTTTATTTTGAGATAATTGTACCCTGCTGAAATTTTAATTGTTTGCATGAGTTAAGTATATTAGTTTTTCTTCTTTTATTTCCATTTATAACCGCCATAAAATTCTTAAGAAAAGTTAAATCGTTTTGGGCAATTTCTGTTGAAATCATCGAAGTGTATACATTTTGGGTGCTTGTGAATTTTTTGGAAATTGTATATTTTATGTTGTTACGCTCATCAATATAAAGAAAGTTAAGATTAACATTAGATAAAATAAAAAGTAGCAATTAGTTTTCGTTTGTGCATTCTTATAATACTCAGCAACATACATATAATTCATAATTCCATGCTTTAGTATTACTTCCATGTTAAAAATATAGCAATTTTTAAGATCAAGAATTGTAATTAATTTTAATCGGTTCAGAATTTAAAATAGTTGCCGAATTTTAACCTCACAAATTCTTTGTGGAAGAATATTTGGGGAAATTTTTTGATGTATAGGTACATAACCATATATACATATATAAATATATACTAGGGGGTCCCAAAATTTTATTTTGTCAGAGGCTCAAGCATAATTTGAAAACTTATAGGGTTTGGTTTTTTTGGATTTTTTTTTTAGATTTTTAGGAAGAGGTTTAGAGGTCGCGCAAATCAAGTTTTTGTTAAAAATCTGTTTTTCCTGACTTTTTTCAAACTTGACTCATAACTTTGTCAATAACCACGTTCATTTAATTTTTTGAACGAATATTTCTAAAGAAAATTTCCCAAACTTTAAAGCAAAAGCTTTAAGTTCCTGCAGTATTTTTGTCCATTACGATTCCACATATTAAGTATTTTTGTAATTTTTTAACAAATTCTGTAAAAAAACGGTTTATTACTTTTCAAATTTATATGAAAGGTATAAAAACTAGTGACACGATTTTGAATACCGATAAGTTCTAAATAATTAAGAAAAAGAAAAATGGAATTTTGTCCTACAGTTCCCGAGTTACACTATTTTTATAGTTTGTACCTTAAAAATGGTGATACTTTTTTCGTTATAATTATTGTATATTTCCATAAATTTTTATAGTTGGGTCTTTAAGCTGATTTCTACGAATATCATTTCAATTTAATCCGCCGTTTAATTGGATTTTCCCCAATATCTTCAGGTTTAATATTGAACAGCAAACCACATCACCGCCAATAAAAAATTTCGCCACACTCCAGCAGAGGTGGGAGTCTAATAATCAATTTTATTAAAGGCCAATTTGAAGACACGCAACCAAGAGAGTACTATAAAGAACTACTCCATCTGAGTCTAATCTTTTGGATGATAAATCTATGCCCTACCCAACAGTAAAAGCTCCAGGAGCTATTAATCGGGCTCGCTGGATGATAAAAATGATCTATTCTTTCAATTATATTAATATTATCTTATATACACAAATCAACAGTTGATAGCCTTGCTTGAATTTAGTTCATTTATTTTAATTATCTGAGCCTATTAATTATTAAAAGAATTGGATAGTTATAAAATTACGAATAAAGCAGTTGCTGAAGCCTCACTTAAAACTTCTCTAGGTTATCAGTGGTACTTAACTCCGAAATTGGCTGCCTTAGCGTTTTTTGATAAACGTATCGACACCAAAACTTTGCGCTTAATGACAAAAAAACTTGCAGAAACTGCATGCAGCAATTATGATGTAGCAAATGTAACTTTAACAGAAGAAAACTTTAGAAATAAAGAAATTCAACAATTCATATCAAGAGTCAGTCTAACTTTTTAAAAATAGATCCAGAGAATTGGACAGCTAACATGTCATTTCAAGAGGCAAAGAAAAAAGTTCAACAGTTACAAGGGGTATATGATGTGCCAGAACGAGGTGTGGCTTAGGCTAATAATTATATTAATGTCACAACTTCTGAAACTGATTTCCAGAATTTATTGCAAGGTATAGAATTACATCGCAAGAACCTCAATAAATGATTTTTCACAGAGCAAAAGAAAAGTTTTTTTTTTGTTGAATAGGTATGATTGGTGAACTGGCAAACAGCTTATAATAACATATACTGGGTATAAAGATAAAAACGGGTATAACTCAGGAATGGTAAGAACAAATTTAAAAATTGTGTATTCATATTACTTAGAATTAATTTGTCTTTCAAACTGCATCATTAGTTTTTCGTTTTCATTTAAACTTAAAAAGTTGTAAAGCGTTATTACAAAATATTGGACAAAATACGAAAAATTGTAATTTAGCCCTTTAACGCCAAAGAACGTCTATAGACGGTCATCAGTTGAGTATTAAAAAAAACCGTTTTTTCCGTTTAGCTACTAAGACCGTCTACAGACTGCTTTCCTTGTTTTTGTCCTGCAGCTTTCCAGGTGTATTTTTTTCTGAATTGGAACTGAAATTAGTAATTTGCAGATGAAATACATGCTAAAACAAAAATTTATTTCTGCAATTTGAACGTATTTTCAATTTCAGGTATTTAAGGGTTAAGGTATCTAAATGAGTAAACTCATCACCAAAACTTATAAGTTTTTCACACAGGAATAAAGCTTGGATACTTTTCTTTAAAACTGTTTCCTCAGGAGTGAAGAAACCCGTGGTATTAACCAAGTTATGAGTAAAGTTAAAAAAAGGCCGAAAACTTCGGTTTTTTATGAAAACTCCATTTGCGCGACCTCTAAACCTATTCCGAAAATTCTTAAAAACAAATTAAACATACTTTACCCTATAAGCTTTTAAATTTTGATTGAGCACCTATGAAAATGTAAGTGTCAAAATAAGGCCAACACCAAATATTATCGAAAGTATTTCATTAAGAAAAACAGTAATCTCGAAAGAAATTAAAAAAAATCTTAATTATATTAATAGTAAATAATTATTAGAGAAAATTCCGTATTATTTCGGCTTGAGTTCATTAAATTAATAACTCAAAGAATATCATTGTAAAGTTATATTTTTCTAGACAATTGGCACTCTGGAATGAATTTTCTACCTTGCCAATGCCGCCATCAGCAATGTTTATTGTCCAAGATCTACTTGTAAACATCATCTATTTAACTCACCATTATTGAGAAATAGAATTCGGGAATTAAACATATTTCTGATTACATGTTATGAGTTAGAACGAAAAGAAGTTTCTATAAATAATAAATAATTTCACATTACATTAGAATACTTCGTCCCCTCAATAAAACAACAGTACACCATTTTTTTTTATTGCGTTATAAGAATATACATAGCTAATTTTATAAGTGGCCAAATTTGGTGAAAGTGGGTCAAAAGATCAATTGAAATAATAGCTTATAATTTTTTGATTGAAATTTTTCATTAATAAATATGTAATTGAAGGTTACGGTGGTTCAGTTAGTTGTTTCTCTGAATATAATTTCAAAGAAAAGTAGTGTATAAAAAGCATACCCTTTTTTTTATTAATAGCTATTTTTATTATTTTATAACAAAATAAAAACGAAAAATGACATATATTGATATACCCAGCAAAAAATTTACTTACAAATTAAGTTAACAAGTAATAGGAAATTGTCGACCAGACTACTTACAAATCTACTAGAAAAAGTGCTTATTTTTGTTCGAGATGTCCCAAAAGTAATCCGTTATAATTCTGCCACTTTTAACCAAAAAATTCATAACTTATTTTTATACTTAAATGTTTTATAAAAATGTGTAGTTGTAGACTTATTAGAACAAAATATTATAAAATAAGTGAACAAACTTAATAAATATTAGGGAAACTTATTGCAAATGATATTAATAAAGATTTATAATCATATACTAAGTGCTGTTTCACACATTTAAGTTTTAGCTGCCCAGTTTTTGTTCAATTCTGTTTAGAAAATTTAGAAAATTGACTAGTAACTTCAAGGATGTACCCCTTTTATTCTCTTTTCCCTTCTCACACAAAAATACTTGCATAGAAGAGTCAGAATTGAAACGTGTGAAGTAAATTTTTTTGGATTTTATAATATATATCTATATATGTATATGTATATATACTCGTATATATATACACATATATATTTGTTTATTTATATAATGACGTACCTATGTATATATTTTTATTTACTGTTCATTCAAAGTCCACTGTTTCCATCAATTCTTTTTGCACAAAATGTGTAGTTTATTTTGTTATTTTATGCAAACTAAATATTTACTAAACCATCATATTCAACAAACAAATATTATTTATACCTATACACATCCATTTCTGAAAGATTAATTGATCGTTTTGATCACCTTACAAATGAATTAACTCAGAGCTTTTCTTTCAACATCTCAAAGACTTTACAAATATTAATATGAATAATTTATTTGTGGCACATGAATAATTAGCTACATAAGACCATTCAAATGATGTATTTTGGTTACCCCATCTGCACATTTGCAGTTTCTTGCCAATAATATCAAGTAAAAAATTGGAAATTTGGAAAAAGAAAATTTGTTGAGAACTTTTCTTATACAATGTTTGTATGATAAGCTATAATCTGCTGTTAATTGGATTGGTTCAAACTTACTATTTATATCTTTTCACAATTTAAATGTAATTAGCTAAATGATTTTTGATACATTTGAAAATGCTCTCAATGACATGTGTCTATTTTGCCATTTTGTGCGCAATTTAATTTTATGATTGTAATAAGAAAAATGTAATCAGCATTCTAAATAGCAATAGTAATACAAGTAAACTTTTTTGTTTTACGTTTAAATGTGTAATTGAAATTACTTCAACACATGAAAATTAATGCATAAGCAAAAACATGTGTTGCAATTATTTAATATTGTGTAAATAAATGCAACATGTGGTATTTTCTAAGTAACTCACACAGTCACATGCTTTGTTAACCATGTTTGTTATAAAAATAAAGTGTTAAAGTTTAACAATATAATTTGTTGTTCAGTCAAAGAAATGTTCTTGCTAAACAGTGGTCTGATGGTGTTTTACTTCCTCTCCCTCTTATTAATTAACCAAACCAATATCTGCTTATAATTGCTTCAATTTTACTTCTCTTCTATTGACTTTACAAATTACCAGCAGATCTGTATCAAACCTATGACATCTATTGAAATTAGATATAATTTAATTAATACAATTCAAAATGTATCTAACTAGTTATGTTGTATGTTGTATATTGTATGATACAACTACATATCTGATTGTGAACACGATTTTGAGCAAAGTTTATATTGTCTAACCCTCAAAATGACAAAAGAAAAATATTTAAAAAATATATATGTCGGGTTTTCATCCATTTTAATTGATTTTATTATTTTTAAATCAAACTTCAAATTATTTAAATTGATTTGATATATTATTTTATTATTTTCAAAAAAATTAAACGAGGCAGTCCCAACTCGTCACTTTCGATTGCTTTTTCTTTCTGATCTATTTTTTCAGCCGTGACAGTTGATTCCACCCAAGCTTGACATAAAAGTCCACGCTTGCCGTTTTATAACAAACACATAAACAGCCAGTACTACGACATATACAAAACATAATATATGAATATTTTCCAAAATTAAAATATACTGTACAATTTTCAATAATATCTATTATTATTTTTTTTGTTTATTAATTTTATTTCCTTGTTTTAAATTCGTCAATCAATTTAAAATTCGAGTGTTTGATTATTTTCTTAAACTAAAGCTATGTGTCCACGATCGTCAGATATTACAACGTTGTCATATTTAGCAATGTACTGACATTGAAAAATTTTTAGCAAAAGGTAAATTGTCAGTTTAGACGACTGTAAGAAAACTAACAATTTCATTGGCACACAATTGTCACACAATGAATTTATCTGTCAACCGAAATTGTTTTTCCAAATTTTATTAATGCACACTTGTTTGTTTATTTATGTATATACAGAGTTGCATTTAGAAATAATTTCTATGACAATGCTGCCATTGGCAGATGCATAAACTTTGCACAAATGACAATGAAAAGTGTTTAACAATTGTCTTAAAACAATGACAATAATAAAATTGTGTGTTTACAAGATTGTTAGATGTCTGACAATTTTTTTGTCTTGCAATGTACTGAAAATACTTTTTCTTACAATGTTGGGAGCCAAAAATTTTACGTTTACACGGTTGTTAGACATTTTCTGAACATTTTTCGGACAACGTTGTAATATCAACGATCGTGGACACATAGCTTAAGATAATATTTTGTTGAGATACATATTTTATTTATACAACATTCGAAAAACATATGTATGTGAAAATGTCGTGGGTGTTGTACAAAATATTTATAAAGAAATTACCAACAACTTTTGTAAACCGACGACGCACAGAGGAGTATTTATCAAAAAAGTTGGCCAAAATTATTACACTTGTATTTTAAATTAAAAGTTTGAGTTTTTGACAGCTTAAGATTTGATTTAATATAAAAAATTCAGAAGCAAACTTTTGGTTGGTTTGATTTCCCCTCATGATTTTTTTTACGTTTCTGTTTTAAATTTAACTTTTACATGTATTTATGTATTTACTAGGTTAAGGGGATACCCCCTACCTCTTACCACCACCACAATAAATTGTTTGGATATTTTTTAAATTTAATATTTATATAGTATATTCAGTTATTTCTTAGCATACATGATGTGCTTTGGTACTCTGTTGTTGTAGTGATATTGAAAAATCAATACAGTGGCCTCTTTCCTTACGGACACCTCACTAAAGCAGACACCCCCCTTATACGAACACTTTTTTAAAAAAATCTTTGGGATGCTTACTAGTCTCATAAGCCGATACTTCTCAAAAGCCGACACTTCTCATAAGCTTATCAGAGAGTACTCTGTACTTATTATGTATGGTTTCTTTAAAACTACATTTTATTTTAAGGGGAACTCAACTGAAGAAAGTCGCGCTACTGTAAACAAACATATAAACACAGACTTTTATAGATAAAGTTGTAATATTTATTTAACATTATTTAATAATTAGCATATGAAAAGAATTGTATCTACTAATACAAATTTCGCAATCATTATCATTTATTTAGTCATGAGCGGCAGCATCCTTGTCAGTTTCATAGTATCTGATGACAACGGTTTCCTGTTCTTTGGTGTTTTTTTTTTGTGTATTACATCTTAAAAAGGGGTCAATGCTCAAAAATAACCTATTCAAAACATGTAGATTTGTATCACTTCTGCTGAATTTCTGCGAATAATTCATACGATATAATCTGAAGTGTTTATTTTTTGCCTCGGCGGATTCTTCTGATAATTATCCAATTGGCAGGATTGCTTACTTTAGTACAGTACCGCTATGATTAAAAATGTTGTGCATCGTTGGACTCTTGGAGCTGTTGCTGTAGAGTTGCACATACTTTTCGGCAGTTTTGTCCATATGCCTCAAATTTTTTTTAAAATTTATACGGTGCCCTCTAGTTATTGCTACCGATATTGTATGTAGGCGTTTCAGTAGTTCTTAATTTATGCCAGTAATTTTCGAGACAGTGACTGAGTCCGAAAATGTATGGGGGAGATAATATTCAACGCAAATATGTTTTATATATGTATACAAAAGTCATTCGGCCAAATTTTATGATGATGATACAAATATCATGACAACTACTTTTTTAACAGTCGGTCCATAATTAGGCAATGGTAGCTTGAGGCCCCCGTCGAAAATCACTTTAACATATATAAATCTCTTAAAAGTGTTTATATTGAGATAAAATTTAACACAAAAAATATTTATTTACACAGAAGTCAGCCAAGAAATTTTTGGCTGATCGGTTCATAACAGGTTATAGTTCCCTTATAGCGCCCATTTCTGAAAAACTGTTTTATACATATACTGGGTGTAGGGTATTATATGATCGGGCTTGACCGACTATACTTTCTAACTTGTTTTTTTTCGAAGTTGCGTCGCTGCTTAATTAGGACTAATTTTCATTGTGTGTCGTTAGATTTTCGAGGTGCATTGTCTTTATTTTTTTATTTAAATTTTTCAGAATCTGCAATATCATACGATGCTAAAACGAATAAGAAGTGCTTTGATGATCGAAATGGAGTCTTTTCTTTCTATTTGGATTGAAAATCAAGTTGCGCAGAGAATGCCATTAAGTAAAATGGTATTTCAGGCAAAAGCAAAAAGCTTATTTGATGACATAAAAAGTCCAACGATAATGCTAGTGGTAGTAATACAGACAATTGCTACAAGGAAATTTATTTTATGTTGAAAAAAGCTGTTCAGCAAAATTTTTGTGAAAGAAAGCCTACGACTTAGTGTTTTTGTAACCGTAGAACCTATCTTCGATCTTTACAACGTAACCCCGACGCAAAGTGAGGTATTAGTGTATTCAAAAACTGATACATACCATCTGTAGAAGAATTATATTTCTATTTGACTTTTTGTTGAAAATATCTAATAATGATCAGAACAGAGTTAACAAGTATTTTATTATCTTAAAGATATAAATACATTTTGTATATAAATTAATACATATATTATAGAATTGCTTTTTCTTCCACTTTTTTAACCTTCTAACCTAATTGCGAAAACAAATTGGCAAAATACGCACGCGAAACGAATAGAAAATCATAACCGATCGATATGAATAATTTTGAATATATTAAAACTTAACATTGCAAAACAAATTATGTTTTGTAGAATTTTAGAATTTATAATTTATATGTCTGTATGTAAGAGTATGTGTTTTAAAATCTTTAAATAACAAGATTTCTAATTTGTTTTGATTTTAGTTTTTTTTTGTTTTTTGCCATTAATTTTAAATAAAATATATAGTTAAATGTAGATGTGACCTTAACTTAATTAAATAAATAAAACTACAAGACAAACAAAAATAGCTAGAGAAAAAACAAATTTAATTAAATTAACTTTTTACATTGTGTTCACTAAGAACACAATACATAATAGTGTTTTGTATCTCTTTGGAAGTAAACTATGGTTTGTTGTATGATGTTTCCCAAAATATTTTAAGGAAATATTAATGGTAGCTCAAAAAAGTATTTCAAAAAACATCGCTCTACTCGTATAGATTAAAAAAATCATACTAGTATTATATTCTTCTTTAATATTAGAACTTTTTAGGGGAGAAAACATGTAAACAACTGTATTTTGGTACTTTTTATATTAGCAGAGACATATTCACATTTTACTATGAGCTTTCACTGCAATATTCAAATTTATTTAAGTGAAAAGTACCAGAAAGGATAAAAATGAAAAAAGGAATTTTAATCAATCATATTAAGCTACATAGAATAACTTTGGTAAATTTTGAAAGCGCATATTTGAAGTCTTTGTGTTATTTTTATACCCTACAACACCATTGTGTGCAGGGTATATTGGATTTGTCCTGATGTTTGTAACGCCCAAAAATATATTAGTCCTAACATCCACCTTAAACTATAGATTCAACGTTGTCCATCCATATATAAAACCTAATCATACTTACATATTTTGTGCGGATCTGTCGATAATCCCATATAAGGATCACTCACTTTAACAAGCAAGTAATCTACAACATAAATATGTTTCATAAATACAAATATCATAACACCTAATTTTATAAGAATCGGTCCATAATTTGTCAAAATTTCTATATATGATCCACTTTTGAAAATCACTTTAACAAGCATAAATCTTTACATTGTTTACATTGAGATAAAATTAAACAAAAACAAGTCAGAAAGTATAGTCGGTCAAGCCCGACCATATAATACCCTACACCCAGTATATGTATAAAATAGTTTTCAGAAATGTGCGCTATATGGGAGATATAACTTATTATGGGCCGATCATGCAAACATTTAGTGTCATGATTTTTGTGAATATAAATATTGTGTATGTTAAACTTTATCTCGGGAGGGTCTTATATGGGAGTTTCGACTAATTATGGACCGACCATTATAAAATTAGGTGTCATCATGTCTGTATATTATTTGTGTCGAATTTTATTTGATTACCAATATTCTTAAGAAATTTATGATCGTTAAAGTGATTTTCGGAAGTGGATCTACGACTAATTATGGACCGACAATAATAAAATTGTACCGTATTATTTGTATGCATATGAAATATATTTGTGTTAAATTTTATTTGGATAACAACATTTTTGAGTGAGATATGCTCTTTAAAGTGATTTTCGGGAGTGGGCTTTATATGGGAGCTTCAAGTAATTATGGACTGATATGCACAAAATTTGTAGATGTGATTTGGCTTCATTTACCACTAATTTTTGATGAAATTTGTGTGGATACTTACATAATTCAAACATTTATGATCGGTAAACCCCAATTTCGGGAGGATATTTGTATGGGGGCAAGGTGAAATAATGGACCGATTTCCACCAGTTTCAATCCCATCCATCCTTGGGTCGAAAAAACATTATGTACCAAATTTTATCGAAATATCTTCAAAATTGTGACCTGTACTCTGCGCACAAGCTTTACATGGACAGCCAGCCAGCCAGACGGACGGACGGACAGACGGGCATCGTTAAATCGATAGTGATTCTGAGTCGATCGGTATACTTTAAGGTGGGTGTTGGACCAATATTTCTGGGCGTTACAAACATCAGCACAAATCCAATATACCCTCCCTACTATGGTGGTGTAGGGTATAACAATATTTACGAGTATATGCTCAGAAGTCATGTCACACAATTCTAGAACTGTTTGTGCACATATACTGGGTGTAGGTATTATATGGAAGGGCTTGCTCGGCTATACTTTCTTACTTGTTTATATTTTGTTGCATTATTTACATTAAATTACATAAATTTACATAAATTACATTTGACAGAAGTGATGCTAAATGAATGAGAATCCATAAATTAAGAGATTCAGATTTTTTTATTTTTCTAATGGTACTTTTTAACTTTTATGTTACAATGAAATTATATGTACATAAGTACATGTATACATTCTTCTCCAAGATTGCTCTTAAGATACGGTCACATTTGGCAAATATTTACTCAAAAAAGCGTAACTACTTGTTTTAGCACAAATTTGTTTGACGTTGTTTACTCTTACAAGAGTTTTGCAAGTTCAAACAGAAAAGTTTTTTTTAATAAATAAACGAGTTCAAATATATGTTATTTAGTGGTTACGTCTTTTTCGGCAAATATTTGACAACTGTATCTATACCTTTAGTTCTTATTTGTATTTATATGAATATAACTTAGTGTTATTTATTTCGAAGCAAAGGACAAACAAATAAGAGATATACAGTTTTATTCAGAAAAAATTAAAGTAGACTTCAAATGTACTTTAAGAAAATTTTGTCTAAAAGCACATTTCAAACCTACTTAATTTTTTTCTGAATACGGCAGATATTATTTTTTATTGATAAAATGTTTTTTTGGCTGCCTTCTACTCAATGCAAATTGATAAAACTTCAGGCATTCACCAGGATAAAATTCGTTAAAAGATTTGATTTTCCGAAGTGAAGCTAAATAAAAGCATTTAAAAACAACGATTTTGACTGTTTTTAACGGGTTCCGAACGCAAAAAAAATTTTTTTCTTAAATGTCTGAAGGTGATCTTTAATATTTGCGTTAGACTTTGGGACATTTTTTGGGCTTTGGGACATTTTTTGGACATATGCGGTCGACCCGGATTAATAAACATCCTTCCATTCCGATTTATACGCTTAATCATATTTCCTTCCTACTTTACTAAGGAAAACAATAGACCTGGAATAGAATTTATCAAAAATTACCGCCTGGCCCACGATGTCGAAAATAATGTTCGCTTAGATAAGACTGAAGACACAAACTTTTTATCGTATCTATTTTTTTTACTCAATCAAGTTTGTTTATTCCACAGTCAAGTTTGTGTCTTAAGTCTTATCTTAGCGAACATTATCGTTCGACATCGTGGGCCAGGGGGTTAATATTTTAGAGTAGTCTTCGAAAAACTACGAACTGTAACGTTAACAAATAAAATGCAATTTGAATTGTGCTGTGACGTTTGTTAAGTGTTCATCGTTTTACAATACAAAAAGCTATTCGTTACTAAAAAGTAAAAAATAAATAAAAAAAAAAAATTAAGAAACGCTTTTCTTTACCTTAATATATTGATCAGTTGTTAACACAACATAAATATGAATAGTAAAAAAATCGACTAAAAGTCAAAAAATAAGAACATTTCAAACAATATAAACTTTAAAATAAAAATGGAAAAAATCTCACACACATCCCTTAAAGAAAAGCGTGGGCGCCCATACCAACCTGAACTTAAAAGAGCATAACTGCCGTGAGTACATTTTAATATTTCAGACCGAAAGAAATACAACCAATCATGTTTAAAGCTACGAATTTTCAATAATTCATAACAATTTATATGATATCTACCAAATATTGTCAGTTACACAAATTGTTTTATTTTAACAATTTCGCTAACAAAATACAGAGTTAAATTCTAGTTGAATATATTCAGTTAAACAAAATAAATATACTTTAAAAGTGAATTTAATTTAATTTGTCTAAAGAAACATTTTTATATTGTACTTAAAAAAATATATATTTTGAAAGACCCTCCACAATGCAAAACCATAAATTCATTTGAAACGTCCTATTGTCACCTTGTTAAATTGAGATTGTATATGATTGGATGAGTGTGGTTACTTTTAACACCGAAAATACCAAACACATGATTCCATTGTTTAATCATCATCATGAAAATCAATAATGGATGGTACATTGGCACCATTTTAGTGACATTAACTGACCCATTACCGCCCCTTTACAGCGCTTAATACAACTCAGAAACACTTTGATGATTTGCAAAAAACAATATTCTTACAATTATAGATATCAACTACTTACATTTAATATCATGTTTAGCGACTATTTGCTACAAGAAATGTTTTTTTAGTTTTTGAATAAAATTTAGAACATGATGGCCCAAGAAAGGTTGGATCCTTCATACAAATGTCCTCCTGAAATAGGGGGTTTATCGATTATTAATGTTTGATTAATGCACATCCCAACAAATTTTTCCAAAAAATAAATAATAAAAAAATCAGGCTTCATGATCTCATCAAAAACTTTTGTGCAGATCGGTCCCATAGAAGGCCTGCTGCCGAAAATCCTTTAAAGAGCATAACTGTCTCAAAAATGTTGGTATCCAACTCATATTCAATGTAAACCTGTTTTATTTTTATACAAAAATCATTTGGTCAAATTTTGTGATGATCGGTAAATAATTAGTCACAGCTCCCATATAAGATTCCCATCGAAAATCACTTTAACATCTAGAAATCTTTTATAAGTGTTTATATCGAGATAAAATTTAGCATAAAGAATATTCAAATGCACAGAAGTCATAGATCCTATGTATATATGTAGAGCCCATTTCTGAAAATTTGTTTTTACACATATACTGGATGGTTGTAGGGTATTATAAGATTGGGCTTGACCGACTATACTTTCTAAATTGGTCGTTTTGTTTTTGTTGTGACATTAATGGCAGAATATTTAATTAAGATTATTATTCAAGATTATAATCTGATCAAATATTGAGTGACGTCTTCTTTGCAAGATAAACAATCGTGCAAACAGCAACAGCACTAAACTTCAAAGTTTCATTTTGCATTAAAAATTTTCGTTTACAAACAAATAATGGATCCATAAATCAGCGAGTGCAGTGTAGTTCAATGTGACATTGGCATGTTTATGGTTTATTTAAAAACAAACTGTTGTTTTTATTTTACAGCACCGGGAAAATAAAACAGCAATTTTGTTGTATTTGTGAATCAGAATTAACAATTGTATTTTAATTAATTTTTTTAAACCATATTATAGAATTTACTGTTAAAAGTTAGTAGAAAAAAACTATTGTTTTCCGTTTTTTTTAGTAGATGTAAAGAGTGTTTTTTTTAGAGCGAAATGTATGAAATCTTTATTTTTGTCGATAGAATGATCTATATAATTTAATTTTTAAATATGATTTTTACAAACCATTTACACTCGGTTCAATTTTGGCATACTGTCTCCAATATATCGACCGGTATCTCACGAATAAATTCTTCATTATTAGCTTCCAGTGTGTTAACCGTTGCGGGCTTGGTCCTTATGAGCCTTAACAAACACAAAAACTATTCTTAATTGACTGACACCAATTGTGGAATAAAATGTGTACCGAACTCTCCTCTCAATTGGGCCATTGGTTCGCGTGCTGTGTGGCATGTGGCGTCTTGTTAAAAACACATGTGTCAGTTTTTGCAATGCTTCTGGCTGCTCTTTAAATCAAATGCGACAATTTTGCTTGTTTATGCATCCATTCAACCAGAAATGAGATTTTTCCTCGCGGAACACTTTTTTCCCATAAAAAGAGCATAAACAATAATAAAAATCAATATTCTGCAAGTGTTATTCGTTTGTAAGTCGATTTATGGTTGAAAGTAAAATGTTACATTAAAACGCAGCTCAGCCAAAAAGAAAATTGCTAAAAAATCACCCTTTAGCTTGTAGAATATTTTTCACTGGGAATTATGTAAATTTATTAATTTCAGAAAACAGAATAAGTGATTTTATCTTTTTTTATTTATGGTGAGATTTTATTTAGAAATAAATTGTTTAAAATTTAAATTTCTCATTTTTAACTTTAATCTACATATCGTCACCTAAAATGCCCAAAGACGTAACCCCCATTCTAATAATTTTACAGGGGAAGCAAAAAACATAAAATGAAAACTGTTTAATTGAAAATCGCGATTTTTTCACATCTTGTCTTAATATATTATATATGTATATAGACGACAAAGTTATTTCTGGAAAAAAGTGTGGGTTAATTCTTTTGTGTTTTATGAAAACGTTCAAATGATGTTACGTCTTTTTCCATTTCTTGAATAAAATCGTTAGTTTGGAACGTAGAAGCTTAAACTTTTAAGGAGCATTTTATTTTAGCCTTGTGTTCCAGATTCAATCAAAAAACGAATTTTGATTTTTTGCGGGTTACGTCTTTGGGCATTTCAGGTGACGATATATATATAAAATACAATGTTTGTATGTTTGTCCTCTATAGATTCTAAAACTATCTAACCGATTTGGCCCAAACCGGTTTCATTTGAAAGGTTATAGTCCAAATTAGGTTTTCGGCTATATATATTTCAAGTGGGCGTGGCCCCTCCCACATAAATTAAATAACATCATATATCTTGACTATTGTGATAGCAAGAGTTTTGAAACATTGCAGTATCCCATATGTTACTGATTTGAATAATCAGGAAAAAATGGATGGAATCGGACCAATGGGCGTGTCAGCTCCCATACAAAGTGAATATTTAGCTCATATACAAAATTAATATCTAAATCGCCATTTTCTGACCTACGTCGATGATATTTGGTACATATGGTATTGGCATAATTAGGAATACGTACCAGGAGAAAAGTGGGTGGAACCACGCCCCTTTTTAGAAAAATTAAAAATATTAATATAGTCTTAACTACTGGACCGATTGTCATTAAATTTTCAGAATAGGATATTCTTACGAAATAATAAATTCTTGACTACATAAAGTTGTGAGCGGACAAAGGCGCGTGGCACCGCCCATATAACCCAAAAATTTAAATCGCCATATTTTGACCTACATCGATGATAATTGGTACATATGGTATTGGCATAATTAGGAATACTAGAAGAAAAGTGGGTGGGACCACGCTCCATTTTAGGAAAATTAAAAATAGTAATATAGTCTTAACTACTGAACCGATCGTCATTAAATTTTCCCAATACGTTATTCTTACGAAATAATAAATTCTTGACTATATAAAGTTGTGAATGGACAAAGGAGCGTAGCACCGCCCATATAACCCAAAATTAAATTGCCATTTTTGGGCATTTTTTTTTACCTACGTCGATGATATTTGGTACATAGTTGTGAGTAAACAAAGGGGCGTGGCCTCACCCATATAACCCAAAATTTAAAATAGTCATATCGTGGGCATTTTTTTGACCAACAGCGGCAGTATTTCCTATGGTATTGACATGAATAAAAATACGTTGGAGGAGTACGCCCCTTTGATTGCATATATTGGAGGCTGGACCTGCTAACCGATCTTAAATTTTCACAGCGTGCAGCTTTATCTCAGGAATACTTATTACATGATAATATTTTTCGATCATGCAGACTTCTGCACCTTCTGTTTTACAACGTTTATTAAAGGCTTTACCTCAAAGGGGGGTAGCGAAGCACACTGGGTTCAGCTAGTTGAGTATAAAGCAATAAAGTTTTAGGGATTAGTTTTTATTGTGCAGTACAGTTATATATTTCAGAAAGTAAAATGTCATGCAAAAAAGTTGGATGAACTGATATTGTCAATTCTTTATGTTTCTCAAAATATTTAGGGTTATTTATCGCAAAATATTTGTATGCCCCACACCACCACAAGTGGTGACCCTCATTCACCACTTATATACATATAAGTTTGTCATTTCGTGTGTTACATCTTACAGAATTCCAAGTCGAGTGAGCTAGGACCGTCTATCTGTCTGTTTATCTGTCTGTGTAAAACATTCTCACGTCTAAAATACGTAACCAAAATCAGCAATGTTTACAAGAAACCCATTTATAATCTGTCAGCAGTTTGGTATGGAAAATCAGCAAAATTCACATTAAAAAGTGATATTTTCCATCAGTTTTTTTTTGCTATTTGTTTAAATATATTGCAGATAATACAATGAAGTTTTGTATGCGTTATTTCTATGATAAAATGAGAAACTGTGATGGAAATAGTAAGAATTGTTCCTGATTTCTCATAGCGCCTAAACAAATTTCTTTCATAGACCCCATATAAACTCCACCCGTTCTAAAAAGCACTTAAAACCGGTATTATGTTGAAATTCGACGTGATGTATACAACTCTATGTACCGAATTTTAAAAAGATCGGACCAAAATTTGTATTTCTCCCATATAAGGATCACTTCCGAAAAACAAGTTAGCCCACAAAAATGTCTAATTAATAACGAACCAACATTTCAAATCATCTTATAATCTATATACCACCACCAAAACGATGGTGGTATATTTAGTTTGTCATTCCATTTGTAACACATCAAAATATTCTTCGTAGAACCAAAAAATCTATATATTCTGGGTGCTTATAACATTCAAAGACGATCTAGCCATTTCCATCCGTCTGCCAGTTTGTTGCAATCATTATAGAACTTTGAAAACAAGACATATAACAATTACATTTTTCACAAACTTTCTTTGTTCTACCGAAAAGTTTGGTATTGTAAATGGTCTAAATTGGTTTAGTAGTCCAAGTTAAAAACCAAAGTTTCAGACATACTCGATGTTTTTCAGATATTTTTTGCTATTTTCTTCAAATATAAAGCAGATAATACCATGAAATTTTGAACATTTTATTCATACCTTACACCACCATAGTGGGAAGGGTATATTGGATTTGTGGTGATGTTTATAACGCTAATAAATATTGGTCCAACAACCACCTTAAAGTATACCGAACAACTCAGAATCACTTCCTGAGTCTAATTAACGATGTCTGTACGTCCGTCCATCTGGCTGGCTGTCCATGTAAAGCTTGTGCGCAGAGTACAGGTTGCAGTTTTGAAGATATTTCAATATAATTTGGTGCTATTTGGTGATATTTTTTCAGCCCAAGAACGGATGGGAGTGAAAATGATGGATATCTGTCCATTATTTAACCTGGCCGCCATACAAATGTCCTCCCGAAATAGAGTTTAACGATCTTAAATGTTTGAATTATGCAAGTATCCAAACAAATTTCACCTCAAATGAGTATTAAATGAAGCCAAACCACATCCATAAATTTTGTGAGGATCGGTTCGTAATTGGTCATAGCTCTCATGTAAGCCCACTTCCGAAAATCTTTTTAAAGTGCATAACTCTCTTAATAATGTCGGTATCCAAATAATATTGAACGGAAATATGTTTCGTCTATATACAAATAATATGGTACAATTTTATGATGATCGGTCCATAATTAGTCGTAGCTCCCATATAAGGCCCTCTTTCGAAAATCACTTTAACGACCATAAATATCTTAAAAATGTTGGTATCCAAATAAAATTCAATAAAAATAAGTTTCATATATGTATACAGAAATGATGACACCTAAGTTTATAATGGTCGGGACATAATTAGTCAAAACTCCCATATAAAACGGAGAGGGTAATTCACTTTAACTTCCATAAATCTGTTAAAAGTATTTATATCGAGATAAGGTAAAAAATACTCGTATGCACTTGTCTTAATGTGGCTATCTGCAAATCTCGTCATGTATTAAATATTGGATTGGATGATTAGGGATTGTATATAGAGTCCTATCAAAAAGGATGCTTTAGTAAAAAGCAGTTTCTTTGTACAATAAACAATAAATAAACAAAATAAAGTGTTGTGCACAATTATAGCACATACACTACAATATTCTTTACCTCACTTTTCTAGGATCTGCTGTACCCACTGATGATGAATCAACCAATCCCAACGATTTTGACTCCAGCTATGAAGATGAGAGAAGTTTTGCTGGTTCAGAATTTATAAACATTAAAAATTTACCCCATTCAAATCCAAATGAAATCGATCGAAAAAGGTAAATATATATATATATTACCGAAACCGTTACTTAAATTGAAACCAAATAAAAATCAATATTCCTTCATTAAAGTACCGACGATGAAGGCACCCATTCGGATCATGACATGCAACACTGTAACAGTGTGCAAAGACGCATTGACAAAGAAGATGCCAAAGCGGAAAATAAACAAAAACGCAATCGCATTAAACTGGCGAAACGTTATGGTTTGTTGGTATTTTGGATATTTTCGGCTGTAGTATTTTTAGTCTTCGATGAAAAGCATTTGTTGGAAAAGACTTTGGAAGTGCCACAAGAAAGAGGAAAAGGTGTGTAATGTAAATAAGAAAATTAAAAAGAAAATAACTTAAAATTGTCATTTTTTTTTGATTTTAATTACTTTAGATTTTATTTTACACACAAAACCAACGGGAGATTTTAATTTAAAGATTTTTGGCTCTTTTAAATCTTTCTATGATGTCAATGAAACGGAAAGTTTTCTAACCATACAGCCTCAAATATCGTATACGCATAGTTTTAATGCCACCAGTTTTAAGGTAACTTTTTTTTTTTAGTAATTACAATTTGTTTAAAACTGATTTCTTACTTTTTATTCAAAAGGACATTTTACAACCCTGGCTAATACCCTTAGTCAATGAAGAACTTTTTGATTTTGCTCCTGTTGTGTTGCGAAATTTCACTTACACAATGACTGAGGAGGTGTTGAGTGCTTTGGATAGCAAAGAAACAGTCATGCGTTTGAGAATATTTTCAAATGTGAAAAAAGACATGGCGATTAAAATGATTTACAATCCCCTGATTATAAATGTTATAACTGGTACTTTACTGGCGTCTTTAATTTTGCTGATATTTTATGCTCTATTGGTGTGGGAGGTAGGTTTTAAAAGGAAAATCTAATCAAAAACAAACATTGGCTTAAAATTGTATTTTTCATCAGGTCTTCGAAAGAAGTTTTGTGGCAATTGTCTGTTCTATTCTATCCATTGCAGTTTTGGCCTGTTTTGATGATCGTCCCAATATGGAGGAAATTGTGGAATGGATGAATATGGAATTGTTAACCCTGCTCTTCTGCATGATGATTTTAGTGGGCATTTTAACGGAAACTGGAGTTTTCGATTACTTGGCTGTAGTCGCATATGAAATCTCCCAGGGCAAAACGTGGCCCATGATCTACAGTTTATGCGTAATAACCTGTTTTGTATCGAGCTTTCTGGACAACATGACCACCGTTATATTAATGACACCTGTTGCTATACGTTTGTGTGAGGTTATGGGCTTAGATCCAGTGCCCGTACTAATGGGCATTATTGTGCACTCGAATATTGGGGGTTCTTTAACACCCATTGGTGATCCCATTAGTATAATTATATGTTCCAATCATTTTATAGCCGCAAATGTAAATTCATTTCCGTATAGTTTGAATGATAAAAATATAATTAAATACTGTATAACTTTCTTTAATAGGGTGTTACTTTTATGAAGTTCGTGGCCCATACCATACCCGGTGTAATTTTGACTGTCATACAGAGTTGTCTGTATTTACGTTTCATTTTTAGAGACATTCAATCATTGCGCTTAAATGAACCCAAAGAGATTAAAGAATTAAGGCGTGAAATCCGTGTTTGGCAAAAGGCAGCCAATTCGATTTCATCTTTTTCCAAAGATGCCGATTTAGTACGTGAAACTTTGCTTAAGAAGGTTCGTATTTTGAAACATGCCCTGAAGCGGAAATTAAGAGGTTTGGATAAGACAGATGTCTACGTAACCACACTTGAAGATTTAAAAGCTAAGGTAAGTACTCGATATTAACTTTCAACTAATTTATTTGGTATTCATTTTCAATGTAGCGCTCACATATGTTTACAATATTTTAAATACCTGGTTAATGATTTTTTTACTCCACCTTCCTCTATCAATATCGTGTACAACATTTATCATTGTATTTGTGCGTACAAAGTTTTTTTTTTCATATGAAGTTGACGCCTCTATTTTTAAGAGAATGAAAGTATTAATTTGAAAAAAACTTTGTCCGAAAAAATATTTTGTTCGAAACGAATGGGTGAATACATCTTATTTAAATGTTTTTGTTTTCGTATAACAGCATATAAATAATGTGACCACATTTAATAATAATATAGTATATTTTATTTATTATTTTACATTATTTATTTTAAATTAAATAAAGTAAAAAATAAAACAATAATTAAAGAAAAAATTAACATTATTTACTAAAACAAACAGAATCGTTTTTCATCGGCCAAAAATCTGTAACTTTTGAACCAATGGAGACATTTTTGTAATTCTTTTGAGAAAATATCTTGCATTTTTCTTCAGTTTTAATTTCATTAAAATCGGTTCTGTAATTGATGAGAAATTTAAGGTCAGGGGCCAAATTCCCGCATTCGATATCGAGTAAAATTTATCGTAATTTTCTTATTTGAGATTATGGCATTCGATATTGAGCAAGAATTTTATCACAATTTCGATATCGAAATCATTTTTCGATACGATAGCTCATTCGATCACGAATGCGGTAATTTGGCCCCAGAGTTGATCTTTTCATTTTTTGTAGCATTTAGTAAGAAAATGAGTGATTTGTGTTTTGTTGAATCTGATTTTATTATAAAATAAGGCACAAGTAGATAAAAAAAAACATTTTAATAATACCGAGCATAATTTTGTGAACTTTATCAATTCTACAATAGGTTCCATTAGAATCGGTTCCAATAGAACCGGGTTTTTATTGTTTATTTTATTTTTTTTTTAAATAACAATAAGCACAAACAGTTTTTATTTTTTACTTAAATAACAATAAAAGCAAATTATAATTATTATTCATTCGATTGGAAAATTGCCAGCAAATATTCCACATTGAACTCTGTATTGTTTCTGTCCTCTTGCAGCCCTTTTGCTTCTTCATCTAAGTCCCGATGTTCTATTTTCCATTGATTTCGAATGTTAGAGATGAGCGGACTTTGCCAATAATATATTAAATAGATCTTAATTTGTTAAATTCGTGTTCGTCGCGACAAACAAACAATATGGAGTGACCATGCCTCGTTATAGTTTTTAATTTTTAAGTAAATAATTATATTATAATTTAAAATAAATATACAAAATACATACATAGTTAACTATAAAAAACTGTTTTTTCCTGTCTTTTTGTTAATGTTTATTTTTATATATATTTTTTTTTAATTTGGTGACACTATCTATCAGCTGTCATACGAAAACAAAAACATTAAAACGAAAACAAAACATCAATAAAAACATACGACGAATTTATATACTGAATTGTAATTGACTAATTCGTCGTGTTGGGAGAAATTCGACGTTCGTCCCAGTTGTGTTTCTAGCCCTTAAATACCTGAAATTGAAAATATGTACGTTCAAATTGCTGAAATAAATTTTTGTTTTAGCATGTATTTCATCTGCAAATTACGAATTTCAGTTCAAATTCAGGAAAAAATACTCCTGGAAAGCTCCAGGACAAAAACAAGGAAGACAGTTTGTAGACGGTCTTAGTAGCTAAACGGGGAACAAACGGTTTTTTTAATACTCAACTGATGACCGTCTATGGACGGTCTTAGGCGTTAAAGGGCTAGTATAAAGTTGTCGTGGCTATATCATTAAACACATTCGGCACAGCAGGCTACTGACTACACTGATTTTTTGGTCGCTATCTAATTAAACTAATTTCTATTTTTGTTGGCTACAAAACAAAAACAGTGTTGACCATATAATAAAATGTGTAAAGCAAGTTAGTGCTTAGAAATTTTTTTATTGTAAAATAAAAAAGCAAAATACAAAATTAAAATGTTATGATCAGTTATGCATCAAGAGTTGTTTCATGAAAAAAATAATGCTACTTTGAAAAAATAAGAACCTTACGTGGCATCACTGACCTATAAATGGATTACTGCAACAGCTGTTTATAGTTTCGTTCTTTTGTTTGATTGAAGTTTTTTTTTTTATTTACTTTTTTGTTGCATTTTAATAATAGCTTCTATAAAATCAACAAAATTCTCTTCAGCCATTATGTTATTTAAAAAGTTCGAAAAACAATTTTTTTTTTATTAAAACGTCAGATTTCGGGATCAGCAGCTGACTATATAGCTGTCGTTTTGAAAATAATTGAGTAGCTGGCTTTAGAGCGGCATTTGCAGTCGTGTAGCCTGCTGTGACAAATGTGTTTAATGCTTATCACTATAACATTGTGCTAATATCACCACTACTTCAGTTGAGCTTGTGCTGTCCAAGTGGAAAGTTATCGCAAAAGCCAAAGCTCAACTTAGTAGTAGTAGTGCATAGGATATCTACTGGTATTTACTGCCATAGATACCAGGGGCCAAATTACCGCATTCGATATCGAGTAAAATTGACTTCTGAAAAACTGTTTTATAAATACATATACTATGTGTAGGGTATTATATGGTCGGGCTTGACCGACTATACTTTTTTACTTGTTTTTTTTTTTTTTGTAAATATACTTTTATTAACTAAACAATTTATTATGGTTATGATAACAAGTAATTCTGAGTAATTCTTGTTGAATTTTACTATGTTAAACGATATCTACATATACATATGTACATATTTATTGTAATAAAACAATAAAATTAATTGTTGTACTCTCACTAATTCTGTGTGTATTTTCGTTAATAACTTTTCGCAAGAAACTTCGGAATTTCGTAAATATATGATTTTTAATTTATAGCCAGAATATTGTTTGGGAAACTGACAGATGTTGTAAATTGAATAACATAAATTCACTATAAATTATATTTTATCTATTCCAAACAAAATACTTATTAGCGAGTATGTACACAGAAAAAAATAGAAATTAAAAATTTAATTGAAATCGGACCTGTAAACAAAATGATAGAATCAATTAAAAAAAAATTGAGATTTAATTGAAACTATCAGAAAAATCAGAAAAAGTAATTGAATCAATTAAAATTAATCAATTATTATTTTAAAATCAATTAAGGGTTTAATTGAAAAAAAACATGATTTTTTTTTCTGTGTATGTATGTATATTAAATATTCAAATATTTGTCATAGAGATTTTAAAATTTTGAATATTTGTTAATAATTAAGTATATTTGACATATTGGACATGTTTATCAGAAATCTAAAGTATCAACGATAATGAGCGACCTATTACACTGCATAACAAAAAACTACTTTTTATTTATGGACAATATTCATATTGAAAAAATATTTTATGTCTGATAAAATTTAGAAATTAAAATTAAATTTAAATGCTTTTTATTTTTTCCAGTATCCAATTAAAAATACGAAGTTACTCGCTCAAGCATGTGGCGTTCTAGTGTTTGTCATCATCTGTTTCTTCATACAATCAGTACCCCAGCTGCGGAGTCTACCTTTAGGCTGGGTAGCTCTACTCGGAGTTATAGCTTTGCTAATAATTCTCAATCGTGAAGATATTGAACATCTAATGCATCGCATAGAATGGACGACGTTGCTGTTCTTTGCCGCCATGTTTGTGATGATGGAGTGTGTGGAACGGTTGGGCCTCTTTGCCTGGATTGGTGAAGTTACCGAAAAAATTATCTTGCGTGTAGACAAAAATTATCGTTTGGCCATGGCCATATTCATTATTTTATGGATATCAGCTTTGGCCTCTGCCATTTTGGAGAGTATACCGGTAACAGCTATGATGGTTAAAGTGGTGGTGTCGTTGGTGGCCAAAGAAACACTGGGTTTGCCTTTAGAGCCATTGGTATGGGCTTTGGCATTTGGTCCCTGTTTGGGAGGTAAATTTCAAATAAGTTTTACATTGTAGTTACTTTTTTTAACCATTTTTAATTTTTTAGGAAATGGTACTTTATATGGCGCCTCCTCCAATGTTTTGTCAGCCGGCATTGCTGAACAACATGGCTATAAAATTTCATTTACTCGTTATTTAAAGTAATTTAAAACTATTTTCGTATTTTCTATTTTAATTTTAATATTAATTTCATCGTTTATTTCTGTTTATTTATTCGATTGTCTCTTTAGAATTGTTTTCCCTATGATGTTGGGTCAAATTACCATAATCACTGGTTATTTATTCGTCTCTCACATTTTGTTTGAATGGCATTAATTCACTCTGCCACGGACTGGCGGATTTGAGGAAAGTGAGATGTAGAACAGATTTATTTTCTTGTTTTCAAACTATAATTAGTGTTGTGTTGGTTTTTAAGAACAGTAAAACATAAATGACTTAATTTATTTTAAATTTGTTTCATAAACATCTATATATGTAAAAAAAAAATAAATAAATTTAATCTACACAATTATTACATGCATACATATAATATGTATTGTATGCATAAAACTTATATAATATTTAAATATTAATAAATTAATAAATGTATTTCTTTTAAATCCATTAATTATAAAAAATATTTAATTTCTTTAATTACTTTCATAGAGATCTAATTAATTCGTAGAGTTATAGACAATAACTTTTTGGCGCAACCCTATATGTAGATAACAGTGTTCTCTATCGTTACCCCTTTACTGATATAATCGAAAATATCGTTACCTTTAAAATACAGTTTCAGTTATTGTATAAATACTACTTTCTTTCTTTCTATATAAGAGTTTTTTCGTAAAGTTTATTGACCTTTGTAATCTTATTTAATTTTTTTTTTGTAAAGCCTAGTACTCTGTTCAAATTTGGGAAAAATGTTGAGCAACATTAATTATTTCATACGGAAAATTTAACGGGTAGCCAATGTTGCCTATCACGCGAATTTACATAATTTGACGTTTTTTTTTATTGAAAGTACCCCACATTGTTTTACATGTGTAAACAAAACACATATGTTTTGCTATTCTGTGAATTTAAATCGAAACTAAATAAAAGTTAAAATATTTAAAAATCTGTGTTGAATAGAAATCGTTAAACAAGAATGAATTAACAAATATTACTGGCCGCTTGTGCAGCAGCACAACAAGTAATAGATATTGTTGTTGCGACAGAAGAGCTTTTGGATGAAAATTCCACGTGAAACAATTGCTATTTTAATTATTTCGCTGTGAAAAAATATTGTTGCCAGATACATTTCATATGTTTTTCACAAAAGAACAGAGTACTACTTTTGCAACATTTTTTCATGAAAATTTCATGTGAATTTTTTTAACATGTATTTTGACAGCATTCCACTTGAAATTTTGATAAGAGTACTAGGCTTTAATATTATTAATGATTTATCATTTAAATACCGTTACCAAATAATAATTCCAATTATCGTTCCCGTTATATTTTTAGCTTTTCGAAATCGGTAAATTTTGCGTGTTTTCGAATTTCAAGTAGTGCGAGGAGGATTAGTAAATATGTATGAGACTTATTGTAGTATAAAATTGCAAATAAATGTCTTCAAGAAAATGGAGTCACTTATGATTATGCATTTATAAGATTGTTGTTCGTGTGGAGTCGCTAAATCCGTAAAATGAATCATGCAGATTTACATCTTTTAAAGTGATTTTCGGAAAAGAGAACATTTATACAGAAGACGACTCTTTTATCAAAATAGAAATTAACTAAACGATTTGCTATGATTGTAATAACAAGTGGGTCTATTTCGTTAATTACGTCACAGTTGGCTTTATCTTTAACATAATCCAAACAAAATAATCTAATGGTGAAAAATCGCATGATCGGGGGCCAATTAACAGCTGCGATCGGTAAATTTGATTAGCATTAAAATCATTGTTTTATTGGCTGTGTGACATGTGGCACAGGCCTGTTGAAACCAAACTTATATCAGTGATGATTATATCATCAATAAAACGCTAGAAATGAGTTGAATATATTTCTCGATAGCGTGATATATTCGCCGTAACCGTATTTCCAAATGAATTTTCAAAACAATGTCTCAATCATGCCTCTAAACCACATAGTGCTCAATACAGTGACACGTTCAGTAGAGTTGTGCCCGGTCGTTCATTTCAGTGACCGATCATTTTCGTTCATTTATCCAACACTGATTCGTTCATTCAATTCGTTCAATCGTTCACTTTGAACGAATGAATACAACCCTTATTGAATGTGATTTTCTTCTTGTCTTTTGATAAACAGCAGCTGAACGAAATTGATCCGTACACTATTGAACGTTCAATGAAGTGATTAGTTCATTTTAACCCGTTCGTTCATGAACGACACAGCTCTAACGTTCAGCATATAAAGACTTCTTAACAATTGTTCCTATATTTTCAAAAGTCCAAATATTATGTTACCCTACAGTAGGTAGGGTATATTGGATTTGTGCTGCTGTTTGTAACGCCCACCCACACCCACCTTAATCGACTCAGAATCCGGGAGTATAGGTGACAAAAAGACTGATTTTAACCAATGTTAATAGACGTCGTCATTGCTGCAAAGGAAATGTATTTATGACATTATTAATTAATTTAACCTTACTGGATCCACTCATTTAAAATAAGTCGGTAGACTCCAAACACATCGAACCCTAACTATGAAAAAATCTTTAGTAACGAGACACTTAAAAAAAAAACAAAAGCTCAAAAGCTTTGATTTGCTCATACTTAAGCTATTAAAAAATACATTTTTACTTAATACTTTATATTTTTGACAATTCGGTTTTGTATACGTTAAATGAAATGACTCGCAATTACTCTATAATGTACTTTTCAATGAATACCACATACTGTTTGAAATACTTTGAAGTAGTCGTATAATGACTTATTTATTATTTCTTATGTAACTGCTTAATTTCTTGTCGTTTGTCCTTTTAAGTGAACTTTACAATTTTAATTAATCAACAATTTCCAAAAAATTATATAAAATAAATAAATATTTAATGCCACAAGAAAATAATTAAGAAATAAATGAAGTTCGTAAAATTAATTACGATTAAATGTTGTTTCTCTTATGTTTAATAACTCTCCTTTGAGCAGCTTAATACACATTTCCAAAGAACAAAGGACTGAACCTAAAAGTATGCTAATAAATTCTAAATAGATATTGTAATACCATAATCTAGGAAACGAAAAACTTGTTTCCTTTCATGACAGACAAAGTAATTTTAAACAATAAAAATGTATATTGAGACAATGAAGTTTTATCTAGTAGAAAGATTCTAAACTTTTACATGAAATCAACTCTACAAATATTGACTTTTAATTAAAGGTGCGAATGGAAAGGGAATGTCAAGAAGAATAACAAAAGCAAAGTATGGCAACTGATGACGTTGTTGTAACCCTTTACAAAGTACGGTATAGGATGCGGTGGTGAATCGAAATCGCTTCATACTATTATTATAATTATGTTTGTTAAGTAGTCCCCTGAGTCATAATGAGTTTTAGTTTATTTTTTCCAAAATTCAATATTATTGTTGCGTGTCTATATATCTTTTAATGTCAGTTTTTTATCTGATTTTGTTAATTTTTTGAATGAAAATACATACTTTACATATAATATATTTTCCGTTTTCGATTGCTTTATTTATTCACATATGTATACACATTTCCTACATACATATGTATGTAGACTTGTACATTTGTATATATATATATACCTATAGGTAAATATATTGTATTTACATTTTTTATTCTTTTGTGGGTGTTAATTTTATATTTTTTTTTATGATTTTCTTTGTATATTTACTGTAGAACGCATTTTGAAGGTCATTGAACTATTCTTAGATTTATTATTATACTTTCCACCATCAAGAGTGGTGAATAAGGGCATATTACGTTTGTCATTCCATGTGAAACTTTGTTAATATTTATCTGACACCCAACAAAGTATATATTTTCTTGATCCTTATGAAACTCTAAGTCGATTGAGCCATGTCTGTCTGTATGTCCGTCTGTGTAAAACACTCTCACGTCCAAACTACACAACTTAACTAAAAAAAATTTCCAGAAAAATATTTCTTATTTTGCAGAATTGAAAATCAGCAAAATCGTTATAGTAGAACCAGAGTTATGGACCAAAATGTGAAACAACCTTCATAAAAATTTGATATTTTGAAACATTTTTCTTGCAATTTTTTAAAATATATTGCAGATATTGTCACGAAATTTTGTACACGTTATTTCAATGATAAAATAAGAAACTGTGAGGAAAATAGTAAGTACGGGTCCATGATTTCTCATAGCCCCCATACAAATATCTTCCCGAAATATGAATTAATGATAAATAAATGCCTATAAATTTGGAATATTAATACAAAATTCGTCAAAAATAAGTGTCATTTAAAAAGAAATGGCAAAACGAAAATTTGTTGCATTGGGTCCATGTTTGAATATAGACACCATATAAAGTCCACATCTAAAATTCACTTAAATACGCATAAAACTAGTATAAATATTGTTATCAGGTTGAAATTCGACACTGTTAATTCTTATAGAAATACAAATTGTTGTACTAAATTTTATGATGGTCGGTCCATAATTGGTCATAGCTCCCATATAAGAACCACATCCGAAAAATTCATTTATCTTTATACATATATATCTTATAAATATCGGTATCGACTCAAAATTTTACATAGATCATTTACATACATACATACACACAAAAATCATACTAGAGAAATTCGTAAATTTCGGTCCATATTTGACGATATCCCCCACATAAAGCGTTGTGAAGAAAATCACTTCAATACTCATAAATCTTTCATGAATAACGGTACCAATCTAAACTTTTACACAAAGCCTTTACAAATATGTCAAAATCAAACTGCTAGATTTTAAGAATATCGGTCCGTATTTGACCATACATATCCCCCATATAATTTTCACTTCCGGCCCATGATTTGAAACAGCCGCTATATAAAGAAAAACAATTTAACCCACAAAAATGTCTAATAAATATCGATAACGAACCAACTTTTATATAGATCAAACATTTGAATCCAGAAATCATACTAATATCGGTTATATGGCAATTATGCTACTGGATTTTGTAGCTGTCAGTCATTAATTGGCAATAGCACAACAACCAACCATACAACTCAACTATAAATAACGTTATTGTGATGAAATTCAACCAAAATATTCCTAAAATATATAGAAATCTCATTAGTGGATACTGGATTTAGAAGTTATCAGTCCATAAGTGGTCCACTTCTACTCAATAATTTTATTGAGATCAAATTCAACTTACTTTATTATGTATATTACCCTTTTTTATAATCTGTTGTGAATATGGAAAAATGTTTTTTTAATTTTATAAACTGTTCACTCAATTCACTCAAGATTGTTAGAAAACTCAGACAAACTCTTTAAATTGTGATGAGAATCGGTTATTACATCAGTTATAAATGGTCAAAATTAGATAAAATTTTAAAACATTTCAAAAAGTTTTCTGTCAAACAATAAATAAAATAATACATAATAAAATTTCCACTACTCGTAAGACTGAATAGAAAACACAGAATAAGGATATTCTAGTAATCTAACCAGTGTAGTTTTTCTATTTCTTATTACGTTTAGGTGGAGGGTATTAAAGATTTGGCATAACCGAATATTGCACTCTAACTTATTCTAATTCAAATACTCGCGTATGATGTTGAAGGTATAAAGGTGCTTTTTACATATACATATGGAACATATGGAAATGCTTCACGCGTACTTTACACCACAAACTTTCATTAATTTTTATTAATTAATTTTTATTACTCATATAACAAAGTGAGCAAAATAATGTTTGTCGTTGTACTGACGATATACAGGAATAATTGCAAAACAATTCGTGTTTGCTATTGATACAAAAATTGATTTGTTAACATTCTTTTCAAATGCAATTTCTTCTAGTACACCTTTTGAGATGGAATTAGTATCGAATCTTTTAGAGTGGGTAAACAGGTGTTCTATAAAGCCTACAAATGGAAGCACTAGCATTTTTTCTCACATTTCCCACATGCATTCTTACTTGAAAACAGTATTGAAAACTTTGACATTTTGTTTACAATTTTTTACTGATCAGTGTCATTTCGCCATGTCTAGAAAAGTTGAAATGAGCTTTATCATTTATAAAATTTTTTAAGAATTGTATGAGTTGGAACAGAATCAAAAAAAAAAAAAAATACGCCGAAAATTTTTTTTCAAAAAACTCACAAACAATAAAATTAATGACGTTAAGGAATTTGAAAAAAAATATGTTTAAAATATCTCTCTGTTTTTTTTTATGAAAATGGTATTTTGTTTGGCAAAGACTAATGCTTGATTTACACGATTGAAATTTTCTTCAAAATTGCTCTTCAAAATGCTTCAAACTCGTGTAAACAGCAAAATTTATTTATTTAATAACTATTAATAACTATTAAATAAATAAATTTTGAAGAATTAATTAATAACTATCAAATAAATAAATTTTGAAGAATTAATTAATAACTATTAAATAAATAAATTTTGAAGAATTAATTAATAACTATCAAATAAATAAATTTTGAAGAATTAATTAATAACTATCAAATAAATAAATTTTGAAGAAATTTTGCTGTTTACACGAGTTTGAAGCATTTTGAAGAGCAATTTTGAAGATAATTTCAATCGTATCAATCTAGTTTAAGGCCTGTCCAGCACTAAGTAAATATTTACTATATGAAGAGTACTTACATATAAATATATATACATAATAAATATGGCATTTTTGTTTGGACCTAAATAGAAATCACACAATATATTAACTAGAGGCAATTGTCAAATAGAAATCACATCATGAGAACATCAACATTTTGAAGAAATGTTTTCTACAAAAGTTTAAAGCGACGTTGTTCTTTACTTTTGCATATTTAAAGTAGGTTTAAAATTGTTTATATCTGGAAATATTTTTGCAATAAATTCAAAGCCAAATAAAATATTCCAATTTCCAAACAGACTGTATACATTTGTTTGTTCATAAATGACTATGATTTTCTTTTTGTATATGAATAATATGAAAAAAAAACGTGTTTAATTAATTAAAATTAGCATATGCATGTTACGTGGTTTCCGTGTTCCTGTATTTGTATGTCTGTACCCTTGACATTGTCGTGTTTATAAACAATTAGAAAACAGAAAGAAGACAACATAAAAACTGACTGACGCGCGAACACATTTCATAAAAAAGAAACGAAAAGTGCCAAAAATACTCTGAAGCGAAAGAAAATGAGCATAGGAAAGGAAAATATAAATAAATAAAAGAAAATAAAAAAAATAGACTCAGTAAAATACCGAATAATGTAGTATGTAGACCAAGAAAATCGATGTATTCAAAATAATTAACGTCAGACAACAAACGTTTTGTTAAACTTAAAATTAGTTTAATGGCGTCTGCCACAACACATACTCACACCCAGACATATTCACACACTGCCTCATATTGTTTTAGTTTTCAAATTTTATTTAAGAAAGAAATTTTATTTTCAGAAATTTTTTTCAAAATTAAAAAAAACTAATATCTGTTTTAAATCATATGCACCGTTTCCAAAATAGTTTTAATTTGAAAGTTTTGCATACAATATAGATTTTAATTTAAACGACAATAAGAATAGGTAAGAAAGTATAGTCGTTTAGGCCTGACCATATAATACCCTACATCGAGTATTAGATTAAAAACTGTTTTTTTTTTAGAAATGGGCTCTATTTGGGATCTTTGATCTATTATGGATCGATCATTAAACATTTTTGTGGCATGACTTCTGGGAATATAAATAATGTTTGTGTTAAATTGTATCTGGATATAAACACTTGTAAAAGATTTATGCCTGTTAGAGTGATTTTAGAAGTGGGTAAAATATAGGGCCTATGACTAATTATGGATCAACCGTTATAAAATTAGGTGACATGAGTTCTATATGTCTGAAACTCATTAATGTTAAATTTTATTTAGCAAGCCAAATTTTTTTTTGCCGTTAATGTGATTTTCAGAATTAAGCCTTATATGGCAGCTATGACTAATTATGGACCGGTAATCATAAAATTATACCGAGTATGTTTCATATGATTTGTGTATATGTGAAATATATTCGCCTTAAATATAATATATACCCGTTAAAGTGATTTCTGGGAATTACGACTAAATATTGACCGATCTGCACAGAATGTTTAGGTGTGATTAGGTTTCATATAGTATTTATTTGTAGCGAAATTTCTTTGGATTCGTTTATAAATCACACATTAATGACCGTTACAGCCATATTTCTATTTTAAATAATGGGCCAATATCATTCTTGAGCTAACAGAAATTCACATACTAAATTTTATCGAAATGTCTTTAAAATTGCGACCTGTACCAATTTGCATAGACAGTCAGCTAGACGGACAGACGTATTTCGTTAAATTGACTCATTTTTGGTCGTTAAAGTAATTTTCGGAAGTGGGCCCTATATGGGAGCTCTGACTAATTGTGGACTGATAATCGTATTTTTTTTTAAAAAAGAAGTAACAAAAAAGTAAAAATTGCGTTACTTTCTTTGGAAAGGGAATTGGTTGGAGAAGTAAAGGTGGTGAAAGAAGAAAGCTTTTTTTTTTTTATATCACAACTCTGCAATTGCGCATTATGTTTGTTTTTAGTGCAGAATTGCAGCGCCTCTGATGGTGAGTAGGCGCATTAATGTTAAAGCTTGATTTTGTAGCCTTTTTTTAATTATTTTTTTCGGTGGCATTTCAATGCTATATCACCGCTACAGAACCCTCAATTAGTATTAGGCCGAATAATTTGGGTATATATGAGACATATTTGTGTTAAATTATATTTGGATACCAACATTTTGAAGAGATTTATGCTCGTTAAAATGCTTTTGTGTAGTAGGCCTTATGTAGGAGCTATGGTCAACTATGAACCGGGTTTAACTTATTTCAATCCCAATTGACCGAACCAGTTCACATATAAAATTCTATCAAAATATCTCGTGTGCCCTGGTAAACTAAGAGGTAAGATTCTAAGTTTTATATTATGACAGTATTTGGTTTTCTTACATTAATGAAGGAAGCTAAATTTACCATGATAAATATGGGAATTTGGCAGTGAGTAATTTCTATCATGGATTCAAATTGTATTGCAACTTCACACAAAGTTTCTAAATCAAAAGCGAGCATGTTGAAGCGAGTCGTGAACAAAAAGTAGGATGTTTGAATAGACGTCTACATATCCGCACAATTTTTTACTGGGTGTTAATTATATGTCCTTCCGCTGCCATTCGTTTTTTCAACTAGAAACACGTAACTCCCTCCTAATACTTATAAAGATTAAAAAGTTAATTTGTTCTCAAAACAATATAATCCAGAAGGGTTTCAAATACACATGATAAACAAGTAAGAAAGTATAGTTGGTCAAGCCCGACCATATAATACCCTACACCTAGTATATGTAAATATAAAAATGTTTTTTAGAAATGGGCGTTATATGGGAGATATCATCTATTTTAGACCAAAATTCAGTGTCATGATTTCTGTGAATATGGGAGTTTCGACTAATTATGGATCGACCATTACAAAATGTCATTATTTCTGTATATAAGAAACATATTTGTGTCGAATTTCATTGGATTACCAACATTTTTAAGAGATTTATGCTCTTTAAAGTGATTTTCGGAAGTGGGCCTTATATGGGAGCTACGACTAATTATGGACCGATCACAATAATTTTGTACCGTATTATTAGTATACACATGAAATATATTTGTGTTCAATATTATTTGATTACCAACATTTTTAAAAGAGTTATGGTCTTTAAGGTGATTTTCGGAAGTGGGCCTTATATGGGAGCTACGACTAATTATGGACCGATCGTCATAAAATTTGTAGAGGTTCTTTAACTTTACTTACTACTCATCTGTGGTAAATTTTGTTTGCATACTTGTATAATTCAAAGATTTATGACCGGTAAACCTCAATTTCGGGAGGACATTTGTATGGAGGCTAGGTGGAATAATGGACCGATTTCCACCAGTTTCAATCCCATCCATCCTTGAGCCGAAAAATATCATGTACCAAATTTTATCAAAATATCTTCAATTTGGTATCGTTTGGTATACTTTAAGGTGGGTGGGTGTTGGACCAATATTTATGGGCGTTACAAACATCAGCACAAATCCAATGTAGGGTATAAAAATTATAAAAAAGTGTCTCACCCAAAAACAAAGCTAACGTATTTTAACCATTTGATCAGATAACAGATGGAGCAATATGTCAAAGACTATATTATGTAAGAAGATTGGGACACTCCTTCTTCCCTACGGGGCTCGAAATTTGTCCAAACAGTGGTCTATTTACCGAGGGCTGCTACGGGCTAAAAACAGCGTGCAAATAGTGTAATAGACAAGTTTGAGTAAACTCCAAGCTGCCTACAGGTAATCAAATTATGTTTGGCAATTATGTTTGCCTATGTGTTAAACGAATATTAACATTCCTAGGAATCTCTATAATAAGATTCAAAATAAAAAAAAAAAACAGTTTTCATGTTTAAAATGAGTGCATGAGTCAGAGAATGTTTCTTTTTACTTTGACCAGAGCAAATCAATGAAATCGATCATTTGGAACTGTAGATGAGCCAATAAGGCCAGAGTTGTTCATACAATTTGATTGCGCATTATTCAACTGATCCAATGTTTTACAAAGCTCATATCGCAGGTGTCATGTGACGGCTCCGATTCGAGGAAATTACAGCTAATCTTCACTTTTGTGACAACAAATAGACTGCCTACTCAAATATGTTAGCTGTGACTACAAAATCCGTTCAATTTTATATCTGATAAATTTTCTGGAGGGTAAAGATGTAAAAATTTACTTCATGTCAGATAGCATTACCGTAGTCGCCTCAAATTTTACTGACACAATAGTGTTATGCAAGCTCAAGCGTCATGTAGTTAGATAAGCTGGTTAAATAGATATTGATTGCCCCCTGAGTGTTGATCTAATTGCTTAAAACGTCCATTCTGAGTACGATCGTAGAAGTAAATGGCGTTTTTATTTAGGTTTAATAATAGCAGAATAACATTAAAAAAAATTCATTTTGGCCAATAGTTCATCAATCAGCGTGATAAGCTTTAATTCAAGAAAACATGCAAACCATTTAATAAGCAAGTCCAGATCTCTCCATAAAATGGAAAAGTGTGAAGATTGCAAATGCTGTTATCAATTAATAAGTATATTTCCAATAGTTTTTTTTTATGGCTTTGGAATCTATCACGAACATCATTAATAATATGTAATACATTTTTAAAATCTATCTTAAAATCTTTTTGCATTTAAATAATTTCCTTTCATCTTTGAGGACTTTTAAGGTACCCACTATTAGGCCACTGACCGCGAAAATAAAATAAGCAAGTAAGAGTTTATATATATCAGTAGTGTGATCTATGCATACTTAAACAAATTTGTTTAACAATGTTCATACGATTTATTTTATGTTTTGGATCCCTTATATGGGACCTATTACATGTAATCGGACGGTCGTCAAAAAATATTTTACTGTGTTTGAGTCTTATGGTGAATTTCATATTTCAACAACGATATTTTCATTTCAAATTCTCGGAAATGGAACTTATATGGTAACTATGACCAATTACGAATTGGCCTTCACAAAATTCAATTTTTACTTACATATAACTGATCGGTAAAAAATTCAGTTTGATATCGATATTTAATGCGTTTTTCGGAAGTGATCTCTATATGAGAGCTATGAACAATAGTGGGCCGATCACCAAAAAGTTGGTTAGTATTTTTTTTTTGTGTCGAATTTCAACTTCATAATTATGTTTATAAGAGATTTATGTGCATTCAAAGAATTTTCGCAAGTGGACTTTATATGGGAAATATATTTTTAAATATGAAATCATCGTCATAAAATTCGGTGGAATTTATGTACTATCAAGTTCAACTTGATAGTGATTTTAATAAGAGATTTATGAGCATTTAAGCTATTTTCGGAAGTGAAGTTTATATGAGGGCTGTGGTCAAATATGGACCGTTTCAAACAAAGTACCTCTTTCGGATTTATCTTTACGTGAAACTAATATTTGTTGTATTTTGTATGTCTGCTGCTTTTCTAAAGACATTTATGTATCATATACGTGTAACTCGGAACCTGCTGGACAGACGGACGGACATGGCTAGATCGTCTTGGAAACGTATGAGGAAGAATGTATAGACTTTTTGGTTCTACGACCAATATTTCGTTGTGTTGCAAACGAAATGAAAAACTTAATATATGGTGGGTATAAAAATTAATTCGCTTCGTCCGAAAATATTTGTTCGTTAAAGGGGCAATATAACAATTAAAACTGGAACGGTTTAATTTAAAATTAGATTTTCAAAATGGTTATCGATTTTAATCAAAGCATTGGTATATAATTTGCATATTTTAAAATATTTTCGATGAATAATCTATCAATTTTTCATACAAGGTAGTGTTGTTATTCAGAATACAATTAAAAGATTTAAATCTTTATGGCGACTAAAAAAATTAAATGGAAAGCAGAACGAAACTTAATCCTAAAGTATAAAATTACATTGTTTCATTTTCGTTCTTTTTTTTTTGAAGAAAGCCATCTTCATTCACAGTACACACTCACGAATCGTAAGTTTTAATCTAGAGGGTGTTTTTTTTTTTTTTTTTGAAGTAAAGAACTTTATGCTGGTAACACTTTTTTAACTGGCGGCCATTTTGTCAGCTGTCAAGTGAGTTATATTTAGTTGAGTTAGGCATTTCAACATGTACAGACTGGCGCCTGAACAAATCTTCCAAATTGTACAAACTCATTTTGAAAATTAGGTAATGGGCCCAAAACACGATTTCCGTTGATCCAGATTTTCATAAGCGAATATTGTTTAGCGATAAAGCTTACTTTTGGTTGAATGGATACGTTAGTACACAAAACTGCCGTATTGGGAGTGATAATAATCGTCAAGTGTAGCGACTGACCACTTGGAGGACAACATTCGTTGCGTTATTGCTGATATACGGCCACAACTGTTGGAAAAAGTAATAGAAAATTGGAACTCTAGAATATACTTTGTCCGAGCCAGCCGTGGTGGTCATACGCCAGAAGTCATATTCAAAAGTTTTGATCTACTGTACAATATATTAAGCTCCGTGGAAGTGGTGGTCTACCAGCTCAAAGTTTGGTCTAAAAAATAAAAGCTGAAAATCGGTAATTGTTAATGGTCGGATGAATGTGTTTAATAATTAAAAATTGTTAAATAAAATCGTTTATATGGTTAAACTAGCACTTCTTTTCCTACACCTCCGCAATGGAAATAGTGTAAGCAATTTCAAATGTATGGAAACAGAAACAGAACAAAATAAATAATATTATGAAACGGAATTTTTATTGGAAAAAAAGAAGGAAGGAACAAGCACACAAAAAATATGTGTGAGCTTTAGAACAGTTCTATTCAGTAGTTTTCGGATTGTTGGTTTGTTGTTTTTGGACAACGAGACAATTTGTCGTTTGGTTTTCTTTTTGTGTATATTTTTTTAGGGTGGCATTTGTATTTTCTATTTTCGACACCACCAGTTTTCAATTTAAAGCGTTTTGAAACACATTCTCTAGTGGAAAAAAGAAAATACGGATGACGGCGGTTTGTTTGGAAATTCTAAACGAAAGAAAAAGCACGAAATTTTTATCAGATACAACACATACATACATATATGTATTACATACAATTATTAAATTAAATAAATATAAGCAGATATTTATTTATATGTGTTTAATGAGCAAATTAAGTGTTTGTATATAATTCAATCGAAAGTGCTCAATAATTATTTCGACAATTAAAAAAAATCGCAATATAAAAAAGGTCGAAAATTAAATCAAATCATTTAATTGAGTGCGGTAAAAAATATTTCAATAGTGAAAAATAATTATACAAATTGTTGTTAAAACAAAAGTTTAAAAATTAAAAAAAAAACATGCAGTCTTAAGTTTGCAATAAATATTTATTAAAAGTCTCTTTATAAAGTGCCAGTGTTTTTTTTCTGTTAAAAAAAGTGTAACAAAAATCTAAATATGTCAAAAAATTACAAGAAACCTAAATTCGTTATCAATGATGATTTCAATCACAATGACAGCATCACTTCTTTTCAAGAAGAAGCCAGTCAACTTTATGATTTCGACATGAAAGATGAACCCGAACGAAGTTCAAAAATCCAAGATATTATTAATTCGCTGCATCAACGTTATCACAATAATCGGTAAGTTGCTGAAATCTTTTTTACTTAAACAGTATGTATGTATGTACATGTTTTTGCTGTGTGAAAATGTTGGATGGCCATGATCGTCACGTTTACACCCACCTTTATGTGGTTATTGGCTGCTTTCGTTTTGTTAGAATTAATCAAATATTTTGTGTGCTAAATCCAAAAATTTGTATTTAAATCTATTAAATGCTGCTCAAGTGTGACCTAGTGAGAGTATATACTACATACATACATATACATATTTAAATAAAAGTGTGGCAGTGGCATTTGGAATGATTTTCATGTTTCCCAAAAAAAAAATACACACGACATACAAATATCGAGGAGGACAAACATGGAAATCAATTAAAAATTTGTGTAAATGAAAAGGAAATTGTGTGGTAATGTGTTTTTATAAAAAAAATTTAACAACGTTAGTGGTCTTTATGTTAAGTACAATTATTTGGTAAGCGTGTTCGGCGTTAGGTCAAAACGCCCAAGGTCGTAACGCCTAAAACCAAAATTGTCATAACGCCCAAAAATTTTAGCGTTTTGCAATTTGGGCTAAACGACATTGAATTTGGGCGAAATGTTTTTTTCAAATTATAGTCTAGGTTATAACGCCCAAAAGAAAAACTGTCATGAGGCCCAAAAAAAGTAAAAAAAATATGAAATATTCGTCAACAATTTTATTTTATGTACTATGCGAAGCCGGTGTTCTGTATACCATGGAGGAGAAAATCCTTCCGCTCGGCCGTAGGCCGGCAATACAGAGAATCTGTACTATGCGAAGCCGGTGTATACCATGGAGGAGAAAATCCTTCCGCCCGGCCGTAGGCCTACAATACAGAGCATCTGTTCTATGCGAAGCCGGTGTTCTGTATACCATGGAGAAGAAAATCCTTCCGCCCGGCCGTAGGCCGTCAATACAGAGAATCTGTACTATGCGAAGCCGGTGTTCTGTATACCATGGAGGAGAAAATCCTTCCGCCCGGCCATAGGCCGGCAATACAAAGAATCTGTACTATGCGAAGCCGGTGTTCTGTATACCATGAAGAAGAAAACCCTTCCATCTAATTTGTTTAAATATGTTAAATTTACGACTTTTTTCAAATTCTTCCTTATTTAAAGCAAGGACAAATTTAAAAAAAATTGCTGTTCGGTTGTATTAATCGCCCCAACACGCCATTGGGCATTTTGCCATTCCTATTTTTGGGTTTTGGGCAATACAACAAGATTTGGGCGTTATGACAATTTTGGTTTTGGGCGTTACGACCTTGGGCGTTTTGACCTAACGCCAGCGTGTTCATATAAAACTGTTATACATACTTTAATATCTTTATGTTTTGTTATTTGTATATCAAGGATTATTTTTTTATTATAGCAAGAGGACAGACAAATTAAATGTTAAATCATTAGTAAAGAATTCATTGCTGGGGTGAAAGTGTTTCTTCGTTATTGTTTAGCATTGGTAAACTAAGTAACTAATTATAGAGTGTTTTTTTAAATCTATAGAACTTTAAGATGGCAACACTTTTTTAACTGGCGGCCATTTTGTCAGCTGTCAAGTGATTTATGTTGAGTTTAGTCAGACTGACACCTGAACAACGAACGCTTCCAAATTGTGCAAATTTATTTTTCCAAGTGGTCAAACGTTTCGGGCTTATCAGCGTAAACTAGCGACTTTAAACACAAATCACTTGACATTGTCAGCTGCCAGTTAAAAAAGTGTTAAGACTTTAATTTTATCGTTTCAAATCCAAATTGTTTTTATTTGAAATATAATTATAGAAGTATATAGAGTAAAATTTAAGCACAATACACAGCCCAGGAATTTGTCGGCTGAAAGCAACTGCTACGCTACTTGCATTAGCTCGGAAGTAGTTGTCAGTACCATGGAGTTGCAGCACCATCCATAGAGTCGTCGACATTATAATAGACGTTTAATTTTAAAACAAAATGCGTCGGCCCAATTACATTAGTGGTATGATGATTATGATGGCTGGATTCTTTGTGTGGATAATATGCGGACCAGACTACACATTTTACAGTGTAAATTCAAGTATGTTACGAAATTCGGCTCTTAGACAAGGATTTGACAATGGATGTAGTCCATTTATTGATGCCATTAGGGCATATCTTTGGGTAGATCTGGTAAAATTTTAACATGTATGTATATTGTAAATAAATGTATATGTAAGTTTGTTTGTGTGTTCCGCAATCACGAACCGATTTTATTCAAAATTGGAACGTAGGAATATTCATACTTGGAACCGTCAATAGACAATATTTTTTAAAAAAGTTGGACCATGTCGGGTTAAAAGGGGTATAATCCGGTAAGCCCAATTAGCTAAACCGATTTGATTTACATTTGGAACGTAGATAGTTCTTTATATTAAATCTTTAATAGGCTACATAATTTCTCAAAACATGGATGAGGTAAAGAAAAAGGCGAAAAACCAGTAATACTAAACGGATCAACCGATTAGATTGAATATTTGAACGAAAATAGATCCGTGCTTGGAAGTGTATATAGGCTTTATCTTTTTTAAAAACTTAGACCAGGTCGCGAAAACCCTGTAATCACAAACGACTAAATCCATTTGATTGAAATTTGAAACATAGATATATTTGTGCGTTGAAACGTCTATAGGTTATATCCTTTTTAAAAACTTGGACGATGTCGAGATAAAAAAGGGAAAAATGGTAATACCAAATGGATAAAATTGAACAGATTGGATTGAACGTATATTTTTTCTAGACTTGGGCCAGATAGTGATATAATTTGTAATATCCCTTAGAATTAGTACATTTATTTGTTAGACAATGAAGACTAAACGATTTGGAAAATAGATACATTCTTTCTTGGAAGCGTCAATAGGCAAAAAGGGGAAAAATGGGAAAACTTTTAAAATTTTGTTCTTAAATAATGAATTACTTTGTTAGCAAGCAACCACATTACTACGAGTATTTTATCTTTATGTGGTCACATAAATGTGTATTAGGGTACGGTCACACTTGGCAAATATTTCCTAAAAAAGGGTAACCACTTATTTTAGCACAAATTTGTTTGACGTTGTTTACTCTTACAAGAGTTTTGCAAGAGTCCTAAATAAACGAAGTTTTTTTAAATAAATAAACGAGTTCAAATATATTTTATTTAGTGGTTTGGTCTTTTTCGGCAAATATTTGCCAAGTGTGACCGAACCTGTAGAGTATATTTTTGGCGTAAATTACACTTGTAATTAAAAGTAGAAATACAAATGTTATAAAATACAAAGGGTTAGTATGCATGCGATTTTTGTCTTATCTCTCCCAATGTCTGCTTAACTTTAATTTCCATTATGACATTAAAGCAAATTGCTTTGTGGTGTTACATAAGGAATATTAAAATTTGACACACTGTGTTCCATGTGGTGCTGGAAAGAACTCAAGTTCAAACTTACTATGCCATGTTACATCATTGTAATTAGTTTTTTTTTTTTTTTTGGTTTATTAGATTTTCTTCAACCCCAAGCTAAAACCAAAGTTTTCACAAAAAAAAAACACATTACACAGTTAATTGCTGTTGTCGAAAGCAAGTGTAGAAATGAAATATGTATTTCCATACAATATATGTATGTATAACTGAAATAAAAATTAGAGTGTGAAGCATTCCAATTTGATTGATATATGATTCGTTTAGCGTCATAAAATCATTACCATACACTAAGGTGACATGTAAGATTTATTTTTGTCTATTATATTCTCTAGACTTGTTGCGACTCATGTGCATGATTTATTAATTACAGTCGGGCCTCGATTATCCGCGATCTGGTTAACAGGTAACCCCCGATTAACCGTGATGGGCAAATATCAGTCTATTGTTTTTGTTTGCAATGTTTTAAAATTGTTTGCTTCGATTAACCGTGTTTACCTCTATTATCCGTGATGACAGAAAGGGGAATCCCTTTGTTTGCATACGATAAGTCAGAAGTGATTAGTTTAATTTTGAAATTTTGTCTTAGATCTAAATATATTTAGTATGACATCGTTACCAATGGTAAACACAGAAAGATACGTTTTAAATGTTGAAGATAAAGTTAAAATAATTAACGAGCATTCACAAAATATTTCGAGTGTTAAAATGCTAGCTCCAAAATACAAAGTTCTAAGAAGAATTACTTTTTTTTTCAATGTAAATATGTACGTACACCAATGTTCACTTGTTAAATAATAAAAATATTAAAAAAACTGTATAATCAAAATTGTAATTCGATTTACCGATAACGGATAATCGAAGCCCGACTGTAGTTACAATATATAGTGAAAGCAAGTGCTACACTATCGATGAGACAGATGACACTTTAAAATGTATAAATGGGGATTGGATTATCACTGCTAAAAGCGCAAAACTTAACAAACGTTTAACTTCTAATTGTTGTAACTGTTGTTATTTCCATTATTTGATTTAATTATTGATTTAACTTTCTGTAATATTAAAAACACAAGTCTTATGTTTCCTAAATATTTGTTTGTTTGACTGGCAATATTTATATCAAACATCCCCATAGGTAAAGTGAGTATTATGCACCTGTGTTGATACTTTTAACGTCGAAAAATATTGCTTCGACTTCCACGTTAAAATATAAACCAACTGAAGATAACTAACTGAGCTAAATTAATGATGTCCGTCCGTTTGTATGTCTGTCAATGTCAACGTTGTAAAGTTTCCGAAACATTTTGTGTCGATTTTTGGTTAAAACCGAACACAAACCTATCGCAATTTTTATACCCTTCACCTTCATAAGAAGGGTATATATAAGTTTGTCATTCCGTTTGTAATTTCCACAATATAATTTTCCGACCCTATAAAGTATATATAGGTAGCGGAGTCTATTAAGCCATGTCCGTCTGTCTGTTGAAATCAATTTTCGGGATCCAAATCTTCAATAATTCTGTCAGACGTGCTTCCGAGAAGTTTGTTATTTAAAATCAGCAAAATTCGTCCACAAATAACGGAGATATGAGCTAAAATCCTAGACAACCTCTGAAAATTTCATCAAAAAAACTAAGTGTATTAATATTGTTACGAATACTTTCATCAACAGATGGCGTTGATCACACAAAGTGTTTAAGTGTGTTCTTAAACCGGAATATAAGTGTGTAAAAAGACAGTGTGTTCATTTTTTAAATTGTGTTTGTGTACATTTAAATAAATAAAGACACGTTTTACTTTCTTCAAACTACTTGCCGCTTTTATTTTGCAATTAAAAAAAATCCGGTTTATTTAATGCTTGTTTTTCACTATGTCATTTTTGTTGTCAAATTGTCCAAATTGTTGGCAATTGTATGAAAACGGGTTGTCATATCATGATTTTTATAATTGTAATCATGATTGCAGACATAGATAACGCCATATGACAACCCGTTTTTAAAAAATTGCCAACAATTTGACAACAAAACACCATAGTGAAAACGCGGCCTAAAAAAAATAAACCACCGTTTTTAAAAGGTAAAAACGTAACAATATAATATATATATGTATGTGTATGTATATAATATAATTATGCATCCACAACAAAGGTGAAGGGTATATAAGATTCGGCATAGCCGAATATAGCACTCTTACTAGGTTGTGATAAAATCAGTCTATGGGTATTATAACCAGTGTGACCATTACATAATTTTTGCGGCTAAATTTAGCTTATTTTATTTTGATTTAGCTGCAAAATTTTACATTTGGCACTTGGCATTTTATTTAGCATTTCTTAATGATATGTTTAGCAATGCTAAAACATTTTAAAATTTAAGAATACTAATTTATTTTCTGTTTAAAATAAAAACAATATTATATCGATGGCTTAATATAAAAAAGGCCTAACTCAATTTTGTTAAAAGAAAATCAATGAAAAAAGCCTTTCTTCGATACCTTCATTAAAACAAGAATAAAAAAAAATAAATAATAAAATGGGTTGCTTTTTTTATAAAATTGCATTAAAATATTTGTTGTATCTAAAATTTTACGGATTTTATTAAGTTTTTTCCTTCGTCTGTAAAGTAACAAAAAATCGAGTTAAGCCTTTTTTATATTAAGCCATCGATATGAACATTTTAAAGCATAAATGTCAAATTTATTAACAGATGAAATTACAACTTTTGAACTAAAATGGCAAAAATTAACTTCATATGAGTGGGAAAATTAAAACTCAACCGTAGAATTTTGGAAACAAGTTTGTGAGTACAAGATTGCGTTTTATTAAACCCGCCCTTCATCTTTTGTTATGAAGATTTTAGTTTTGCCATTTAGTAATTCAGAAGTTAAACGTATATTAAGTAAAATTAAGTTAGAATGTATAGTCAGTCAATCCCGTTGAAGTGATTTTCAGAAGTGGTTTTTATATAAGAGCTATGACTAATTATCGATCAATCGTTACAAAATTTGGTTCCAAGATTTGTAATTCGTAATTGCACATTTTGAGGAGATTTATGGTCGTTGAAGTGAGTTTCGGAATTGAGCTTTATATGGGAGCATTGACTAATTATTGACCGATCTGCATATAACTTATTTATATTTAAATTTATGTGAATACGTTTACAAATTACACATTTATGATCTATAAAGTCCTATTTCGAGAATACATTTGTATGGAGACTAAGTGAAATAATTGACCAAAATTGGTCCCATATAAGGGAGCTAAGACTGAATAAGAAATACTAAGTAAGGGTTTTCTAGCTCTAACACCAGTGTAGTTTTTGTACTTCTCATTATATTTAGGTGGAGGGTATTTAAGATTCGGCACAGCTGAATATATCACTCTAACTTGTTTTAAACTCATTATAGCTAGTTTGTTGCAAAACAAAACTAAATAAATAATATAATACACGTGCCATTCCCAAGAATCTATATTATTTAAAAAATGTATAAATTACATAATTAAAAAGCTCATACAAAAAAAAAAACAGTTTAGAAAAATTTATATTAACGAAAATTTAACTGTAATTGTTTAACGTTTCGGTTTCTGTAAAAATAAAATACTTACATATGTACATAATTTTGTACATAATTGTTACTTATTTTAAATTACAAGTTCCTGTTAAGTCATTTCCATTCAAAAGCGTACTAACTACATAAACAAACAACGAAATGAATAAATAAATGAAAACAAAAAAAAAAAAAAAACCAAAACCATCATCGTTGTACTTAATTCAATTTAATTTGAATTAATTAAACGTTAAAATTTACTAAAGTAGAATCGCTTCTAATTTATGATCGCTAAACTACTCGGTTTCATTTACAATCGTCTACAGTTTTAACATTACCCATGTAACAATAAAATAATATAAAAACTAAACAATATAATAAATGAGTTTTTATTTCATTTGTACAAGTGTAATACTACGAATTGTATTACAAATTTTATTTGATTTTTCCATTTTTATTTTGTTAATTTAACAATGTCATTTATTACTATACTGCGAGATTTAAAATTATAATAAGTTTTGTTTTTTTTAATTAGTTGCATAATATCTGAGAAATCACAATTAAATGTTTACTAGTAAAATGACAATTATTTTGGTTGAAAACCACTATTCATATGCCCTACAGAGAATTTCTTACTGGTCAAAAGGAGTTTTTTGATACCCTACACCACCATATACCCTCCATATTGGATTTGTGCTGATGTTTGTAACGCCCTGAAGTATTGGTCCAACACCCACTTTAAAGTATACCGATTGACTCAGAATCACTTTCTGAGTCGATTTAACGATGTCCGTCCGTCCGTCCGTCCGTCCGTCCGTCTGGCTTGGCTGGCTGGCTGGCTGCCCATGTAAAGCTTGTGCGCAGAGTACAGGTCGCAATTTTGAAGACATTTCAATAAAATTTGGCACATAATACTTTTTGGGCCCAAGGACAGATGGGATTGAATCTGGTGGAAATCGGTCCATTATTTCACCTGGCCACCATAAAAATGTCCTCCCGAAATTGAGGTTTACCGATCATAAATGTTTGAATTATGCAAGTATCCAAACAAATTTCATCACAAATGAGTGGTAAATGAAGCCAAATCACATCTACAAAGTTTGTGCAGATCGGTCCATAATTACTCGTAGCTCCCATATAAGGTCCACTTCCGAAAATCACTTTAAAGAGCATAACTCTCTCAAAAATGTTGGTATCCAAATAATATTGAACCTACATATATTTGATATGTATGCAAATAACACGCTACAATTTTATTATGCTCGGTCCATAATTAGTCGTAGCTCCCATATAAGGCCCACTTCCGAAAATCACTTTAAAGAGCATAACTCTCTCAAAAATGTTGGTATCTAAATAATATTGAACGAAAATATATTTTATATGCCTAAAAATAATACGGTACAATTTTATTATGATCGGTCCATAATTAGTCGAAACTCCCATATTATGCCCTCGTCCGAAAATCACTTTAAAGAGAATAACTCTCTCAAAGATCATGGTATCCAAATAATATTTAACGCAAATATATTTCATATATGTACAAATAATAGGGTCCAATTTTATTATGATCGGTCCATAATTAGTCGTAGCTCCCATATAAGGCCCACTTCCGAAAATTACTTTAAAGAGCATAACTCTCTCAAAAATGTTGGTATTCAATTAAAATTTGACACAAATAAGTTTCTTATATACAGAAATAATGACACCTAATTTTATAATGGTCGGTCCATAATTAGTTGAAACTCCCTTATAAGAACCTCTCCGTAATTCAATTTAAGCTCCATAAATCTTTTAAAAGTATTTATAGTATCAAGATAAAGTTTAACACATATAACATTTATATTCATAGACATCATGATGACACTAAAGTTTTGGATGATCGGTCCACAATAGGTTATATCTCCCATATAACGCCCATTTCTGAATAACTGTTTTATACATATACTGGGTGTAGGGTATTATATGGTCGGGCTTGACCGACTATACTTTCTTACTTGTTTTATATTGGTTTGTATTTGAAATCGTTTTTATTTTTTGCAACTAACTTTGGCTTTTATGAGATTTATCAAAATTTCAAAAACCGGGTGATAAAGTACTCAATTAGATTTAGAATTTGCACTAATGCATTTGCAGTGGAGAGTATATTTCATGATATTCATTTTGTAGCACAGTGTATTAGTTAAGCTTAATCGGTCATTTACATTAGTATTTTTGTAATTAGTTTTTATGAATACATATAATCATTTATTCATTTATTTATAAACTATTGCTCAAATGTTTAATATCAGTTTTCCTAATGGAAATTTAAATGATTTGAAAATCTAATAGAATATAAAATAAAAACGTGCAAGTTTTTAATTACACTTGAATAACGGGTTGTTTTGGTGTAAAACAATGTGACGTATATTATATTAATAAATAAATTGTAAATTCCAAAATAAATTATATAAAGATTTACCTTATTCGAGAAGTATCTCCTTACACAGAAAAAAATAAAAATGAGTTTCAATTAAAATATTTGTGGAATCAATTAAAAATTTAATTGAAATCGGACCTGTAAACAAAATGATAGTATCAATTAAAAAAAATGTGAGATTTAATTGAAAATATCAGAAAAAGTAATTGAATCAATTAAAATTTTAATTGAAAATTATTTTAAAATCAATTAAAGGTTTAATTGAAAAAAAAACATGATTTACCTACTCTTTAACAAATCAGAGGATTATTAAAAGAAATTTTTTAAATTTTCAAGAAATAAAATGAATATTTTTTAAAATAAGAAAATACTACGGAAATATAAATCATATGTATGTTAAAAATCCGTAAATATCTGGAGATTTGATCAATGTTTTAAAGCGTATTGCAAATATTCTTCGTTTTAGAGCTTTTCAAATGTATATTAAAAGGTGCCATGACTCCATTCATTCATTCTAGTACACCTTTAAATATGTGATCTTACTTGTTGCAACATTTTTCCATAGTTCATTAAATGCTAGAAAACAATTAAAAGAATGTGACGAATGAATTGTCAGTATCTAAAATTCTATTATACACTGTTTGATTTAAACCGCAAAAAATACACAAACTACAAAAACACGAAATTTTGGGTCACTTTATCTATTTATTTTGGGGTACAGATACATTTTGTCGTTGTACTGATTCTGCATTTAAAGATAAATGAAACTTACCTCAAAATAGTGGAATGAAAAAGGAGTCCAAAAAATCTTGTTGCTGGACTTTGAGGCTTTTTGGACTTTTATTCTATAATTTTTTTAAAATATAATAAAATTATATACATAAATGAAAAATGGTCCAAAAATCTCATTCGAAAGTCTGAGTAATTTTTCATTATTACTATTTAGCTATAATTTAATAAAAATGCAAGACATTGTAACCATAATTTTTTCGTTTCTGGTTTAAAATTGTTATATCCTACACCACCATAGTGGGAAGGGTATATTGGATTAGTGCTGATGATTATAACGGCCAGAAATATTGGTCCAACATCCACCTTAAAGTGTACCAATCGACTCAGAATCACTCCCTGAGTCTATTTAACGATGTCCGTCCGTCCGTCTGGCTGGCTGGCTGGCTGTTCATGTAAAGCTTGTGCGCAAAGTACAGGTCGCAATTTTTTAAGATATTTCAATAAGATTTAGTAGATGATATTTTTTTGACCCAAGTATGGATAGGATTGAAACTGGTGGAAATCCGTTCATTATTTCACCTAGCCCCTATACAAATGTCGTCCCTAAATTGGGGTTAACGATCATCAATGTTTGAATTATGAAACTATCCAAACAAATTTCACCACAAATGAGTGGTAAATTAATCCAAATCACATCTACAAATTTTGTGAAAATCGGTCCATAATTAGTCGCAGCTCCCATATAAGACTTACTTCCGAAAATCACTTTAACTACCATAAGGTTTTTAAAAATTTTGTTATTCAAATAAAATTCAACATAAATAAGTTTCATATATGTATACAGAAATGATGGTACCTAATTTTATAATGGTCATTCCATAATTAGTCGAAACTCCCATATAGGACCCTTTTCGTAATTCACTTTAACCTCTATAAATCTTTTAAAAGTATTTATATCGAGATAAAGTTTAACATACACAATATTTATATTCACAGTAATCATGACACTAAATTTTTGAATGATTGGTCCATAATAGGTCATATCTCCCATATAGCGCACATTTTTGAAAAACTGTTTTTTTACATACACTGGGTGTAGGGTATTATATGGTCGGGCTTAACCGACTATACTTTCTTGCTTGTTTTGTAATTGTCGTAGAGCGATTTTGAAGTAAACTGTTTTTAATTTGAAATCTTAAACATACAATATAAAACAATAAAGTGATAATGGAGTTGAAAAAATAATAAAAAAATCCTTTTTGTTAAAGCAGAAAAAATTATACAAAAAAAAAGAGAAGTTCTCATAAACTGTGTTTCCCAATTCAAGATATGTTGGTTGCTAGTAAGTCCTACTTCAAGTCTTATTATCTATTCTATTTAATTTATATTTGCAATTAGTATTAAGATGATAATTTATTGAACATTTTTTATTGAACATTTTTTAAATCACGCGATTTTGATTATCAAAAATTAAAACTAATTACACGATAGCATCTGGAAAGGACGTCTAATATAAATGGATTAATTTTTAAACCTGATACTGATATGTTGCAACCATTGTTCATATTGTAGAAGAATGTATGTGTATGTATGTATGTGTTAAAGATTGTTTAAATAATCATATTTAAAAGAATTAAAAGTATAATGTTTTAATATAAAAGCAATACAAGTTTTTTCTTCTAAAGAATTGTTTAATTTAATTTATAGTCTGAATATGAAAATCTATAAACTGTTAGTTATTATTTTCTTTTTTTAAAACGAATTTATAAAAAAAATTATTTACAATTTTTCGCTATGAAAAATTATTCCAAATATTTGGGGCCACCTTTTATTTTAGCCTTGGGGCAATTGTTGAAAACCTTTAGGGTGCTTTTTCGTAACAAATTAGTAAAGAAATGTAATCAAACAATTTGGGCCATTTTTTGTTTTAACATTTGGGGCCATAATTCGCAGCGCCATTTTAATTGCATTTATTCTCTGGTCTATACTAAGATGCATTTGTACTCTTTCATTATCGGAAGTACTGTCGCTCTGAACTAAAACTTTCTTTTTATGATTCATTTTAAAAGAAGTACGGAAGTAGTAAGATTTGTGGCAAAATTATAACATTTTTTTGCACTTTTGATTTTTAAGTGTCATTTTTTTAAATTTTTTATATATGAACATATTTTCAAACATAACGAATAAAACTAAGAAAAGTGTTTCAGATATATTAAATTTTTTATTCCAAATTACTCAGATACTCAGATTATTTTATATAAATATGCCACTACTACAGTTCGAATAAGTACCAATTCTTAGTGCAGTAGGCTTGCCATTCATCCAGTTTTCAAAATGGTCACAAACCCTCTCTAGAAATATTAAATTTTTTTAAATCAATATTATTATTTCCTATCTCCTACTATTATTTTTATGCTAAAAATTTGTTAGTATCTTCTCTATTTCTGCAATTATTTCAGATGCATATGTTCTTATATCAATGTTAAAAAGAAAAGTTTTAAAAAGATTTTTGTTCGTGCATATGAATCAAATCAAATGATTTTACTACCATTAAGATATTAAAAGTAAAAATGTTATCATCCCTCGCAGATACAGTTTGAACAAAGTTAATATTTGCATCTATGATGTTTTAAAATAACTTTACTATCAGGCATGTGATGGAAATCGAAAACGAAAACGAATGGGTTTTAGAAGTCAATTTTTTCGTAATATTTCTGTATTGAAAAACTTTTATCACATAAAATATAAAGATATTGGGCCACTTAAGAGAATCTGAAAATAAAAATTTTAAAAACTAGATTTTAAATGCGTTAAAATGTATTCCCATTTCGATTTCCATCACATGCCTGTATGTGCTCTTTCACAAGTATTTTGTCTTAATCCAGCATCTAAATCTCTGGCAGACCGTGTGGTTTCTTAAATTGATCAACTTAACAAATACACAGCTGCTAGAAAGGGAATATTTATTTAGTCATAGTCATAGTAAAATATAATTTTATAAAAATAAAATTATTCAGCCATGTCACAGAATTTAATTCCGTTCGGAAGTGGGATTAATTCGATTTGTTTTCTTTTATATAAAAGTAAAACGAACAATTTTTTTGGAATGAAACCTCGAAATGCTTAAAATTACAATTCCACATTGCAAATTAAAAGTGGTTTTATTCCGAAAAAATTTTTCGTTTTGCTTTTTCTATAGAAGTAAAAAACGGAATTAATTCCACTTCCGAACGGAATTAAATTCTGTGACATGGCTGTATAATTAAAGTTTTTGTTTTATAAAATTTACCTTAAGCACCTTTTAATATTGTAATTATAATTATAAGCAATATTAAACTTGAACAGCATATAATCTTCATAACTTAACATAACAGATTTGTTATAGAGTAAAATACTTGGCGACCTTAATCTATAACAATTTGCCAACCAGTGGCTTTAAAGATATTTCAATTTATCACAAATACATACATAAATTCCCGATGTCATAGAGAATTATTAATTACTTCTTAATCGTCTAACACGGAGGAGTGGTCAATATGACAATGACAACATTAAATACAAACGTTTAAATATCATTTTAGTTCATACACCAAACAGTACTAAACTAAATGTTAACTCATTCGCACATAGTATCCATAAGTACGTATAAAAGTTCATAAAAATGTACTTGACTTATTGCCATGGCCAACAGCTATATACAGATGTATATATACAGATGTATGTATGTAAATTAGTAAGTAAGTACGTTGTACAACTATGAGTTACAGTGGGAAAAATGTTGTTTTTATTATTGTTAGAAATATTTACATTTATGCATATTGGCAATAATAATTAAATGTGATGTTTTTTGCATTTTAAATTAAATGATATTGCATTTAAGATTGATAATATATTAGTACAATATTTGTCACTGTTTTATTAAACGAAAGTGTTTCGCAATTTTTCAGAATTAATTAGATATGTATATGAGAAGATGGGAGTCTACACTTGTGATACTTTTTAATAATTTACTATTAAAATAAATTATATATGTATAACGCCAATAAACCAGCGTAAAATGACCCAAATGTTTTGGTTTTTGGTAATCACAACAAATAAGATATTCATACATATGTACATATGTATATGTATAACGGTACGACTTAAATATTTAGAGCATACTTTAAGGCTGGCTATTTGATATCTAATAGATTTTTGAGGTAGTAAAAGATAAATAAATATCTACTACGTATTTCTGATTAAATAATAAAGCAAGGCATACAACACTTAGCTATTTCATAATTTCTCTTCAATAACAATACCGTCATAAATTAATATTTAAAGATATATGGCACCATAAACATTGCCATATCGTGTTTTGCACTTTAAATAGTAAATTGTAGCGTCAAGTAGTTGTAGTTGACAATGCTGCATATACATGTCACATATAAGTTCCAATTTACACGAAGCAATTGTTTAAGCTTTGCTGATTACCTTTCAGATATCGGGGTTAGAGAAAGATAAGATAAGTACCAGTGTTGCCATTTTAGAAATAAAGAAAAGCATCAGGTGTATAGTAAAAACGGGTAAAAAGGGTAAAAATTATAAAAAAAAGAGTAAAAAGCGCCAAAAAAAATTTAACAAACATTTTGGTATCGTGTTGTTTTGTTTTGCAAATAACACATTAAAAAAAGGGTAAAATTGGCACTCAAAGCAAAGGGTTAAAAAAAAACAAGAAACTTAAAATATTAAAAAAGATGTTAACATTGTTAAATAAATAATTCATTTTATTATCAATTCAGTTACCAGGAGTAAACAAAAAATTAAAATAAAATAATAATTCATAAAAAAAAACAAAATATAAATAAAGTTTTAGAGAAAAACAATTTCATTTTCAAATACATCTGTTTCATAATCATTATCATCGGGCACAAAACAGATTTAATGAAATAAACAGACCTTTTAAAAGTTTGATTTGAATTAATTTTTAAGTAAACACTTCAAGGTAATTTGTAATTGCAACAACAACCTTGCTTAATATGCAATAATGAGTTGGCTGAGTTTAAAGAAAGTCGGTTTCTGATCTTTGGTTTAAAAAAATTCATAAACTAAATGTTCTTTCGACTTCGGAATTTGAGCAAGGAAAGGAAAGTATACGAATAACAAAGTCAGCTAGTTCATAAAAAGGATTTTCTCCCAAAATATTTTAAAAATTGTAGACTTCAATCCAAAACTAATCAGTTTTTTCTATATTTTTCTATTTTTGCAATGTTAGATTCTTTAGGAAAATTTCTATTTTATTCATTAGAGACGAATCATCAATGAAGTTTTGTATGAAAAAATATTGTCAACACTAAATAACGATATTTTTTGCAGCAATTTAAATTTTTTAGTTCGAGTACGTGATATTTTGTAAATTCTATTAAATTGCGTATTATGTCTTGTTTCTCCTGATCAATTATTTTATAATCTCTGCAAGACTTTTCGAAATTATAGCCAAGATAACAAAATTCGTTAACGCTTTCATCTAAATTACCTTCTAGATAATCAAAGTTTTCTAAAGGAACGATAATTCTATCTGTAATACTTTTATTCAGGTAATACAAATCGATGTAAAGTTTGACGTGGTCCGCATTGGCTGACTCGAAGGCTAGATTTACTTTTTGGACTTCTTCCAAAACTGCACCAAAAAAATAGAAAAAACGTTAAAAAAATACCCTTTTTAAAAAAAGGGTATTTGAAAAAAATAAACGAGACCAAAAAAGCATCATAAAATATCCGAAAAGAGTCAAAATGGCAACACTGACGAGTACACTGGATTGCAGCGCTGCCAGAAGTAAGATTTACCTTATTTTTTAAGATGTTTTAACCGAAAAAAGATTTTAAGATTTCTTCCCCAAAAAAATAAAATTTTGTTTTGTCTAGACGAAGGTTAATTGAAGGTGGATTCACCCATCCGTTCTTAACAAAAATTTTGTTCGAACAATTTTTTTTTATATGAAGTTTGAGGTCTCTCTTTTTCAGAGAGAGAAAATATTTTTTACGAACTTGAATTGGTTTAATTTTATATTTTTTCGGGACAAAAATGAATTGAGTTGCCAATAGGTTGCATTTTTTTCATACAAATAACAATGCCTTATGTATTTCCATGGCCATCAGCAAAAGCAAATTTCTTTTTTGATTCATTTTGAATTTATATCTGTGATTTTGAATGCAAAATACTTTAAAATATGTAATTTAATATTTGTATTTTGACACTAAAGCCAAAAGCAGAATAAATCAATGGCCGCAATTTAAGCATCAATTACTGCTTGCAACGTGTGTACGTTTGGGTGTATACTCTCAAATAAAAATACGAGCGATTTAAGAAATAAAATTGTGCTGTGTAAACACCGAATATTGCTTCGTGTAAATTGGGAGTAATGAAAATAACAATTTTTTCGTAAAGTTTATTGACCTTTGTAATCTTATTTAATTCTTTTTGTAAATGTTATTAATAGTTTATCTTTTGAATACCGTTACTAAATAATAATTCAAATTATCGCTCCTGTTATATTTTTAGCCTTTCGAATCAGTAAAAAATTTTGCGATATTTCAAGTAGCGCGTGAAGGATTATTGTAGCATAAAATTTCAACGTTGATAATGCCGAACGAGAAATTCCGAATAAATGCGTAATAACAAATGTTTGCGAATGGAATCACTTATGATTATGCATTTATAAGATTGTTGTTCGAGTAGAGTGGCTAAATCCGTAAAATGAATCATACATATTTACATCTTTTAAAGTGATTTACGGAAGAGAGAATTTTGAATTTTAATCGAGAACATTTCGACAAAAGTCGACTCTTTTATCAAACTATAAATTAACTAAACGATTTGTCATGATTGTGATAAAAAGTGGGACTATTTTGTAGATCACGTCACAGATTTTAAGTTTTAGAAGTGTAACCATTTCGATGGGCTTTATCTTTAACATAATCCAAACAAAATAATCGCATGATCAGGGGCTAATTAAAAGCTGAATTTCGTAAAATTATGCGATCGGAAATTTTGGTTAGCATTTTAGTTATTGTTTTGTTTTCAGTGGGGCATGTGGCATCGTTCTTTTGAAACCAAACTTATATAAGTGATGTTTATATCATCAATAAAGCTGTGTTCACATTATGTGTATTTGTCATGTGGACTGTCACTTTTTCGCATGTCAAATTTGTACATATAGTCTGATCACCTTCAGACAATTTCATCTGTTATTTCTCTGTGTGCAATACATATGACATTTTTGTATTTAGAACAAGTTCTATTTTCAAGTGACAAACCATCTGACATCAGCTGTTTTTTATAACCACAATTTTGTGGCGGCAAAAATTAATTGAAATTTTAATAAATATAATTTATACCTAATAGTAAAACAAAAAAACCAAAAAAAAAAACTACACAAATTTATTATTGAAAATGGAGGGCAAATTTAAAAAGGAGTTAACAAAAGTAAGTACATATGTATGTGACATAACCAACATATGAACATGTAATTTATAAACCGTATGTAAAACTCAAATTTTGACATACACATGAAATCACATATGTGACATGTGACATGTGAAAAGTGACATTCCACATGACAAATACACATAATGTGAACACAGCTTAAATGATATAGAAATGAGTTGTATATATTTCTCGATAGCGTGATACATACGCCATAACCGTATGTCCAAATTAATTTTCAAAACAATGTCTCAATCATGCCTCCAGATCACATAGTGCTTCAAAAACCATGTTTTTCGTAGTCATTTATTACCTTAAATGTTAAATGTTATACATATTTTTGTGATATTTGTACTGTATAATGATTTCATTTGATTAAATCTAGAGGACGAAAAGTAAAAATACTGAACATTGACATACACTACCTACCTGTTCAGTTCATTGTCAAATATATTGAAACATTGATATTTACTGTCATCTGCTCAGTGACATGTCAATTTTATTAGATTTTGACTTTAACTTTTTACTGGATTCTACTTCTAAAAATTAAGTTTACAAGTTTAGTGTCTCAATTTCAAGTGCCACAGTGTTATTATTATTATTATCTTAGATGGTATTGTATGTATGAAAAATTGTTTGATTTCCGTCCATACCATAATACACAAACACATATAGTAAATATATATGCAAGTATGTGTGTTCATTTGTACTTAAATATGTGCGTTAATAAAAAGAGATATTAAACATCCTTAGAGACATTCATAGACTCGTGAACATGAAAAAGTAGGAAAATATTCTTAGGAATAATAGAAAAAAGCCAAAACATAAACACAATAAATTAATAATAAGTGTTTACAAACAACTACAAACCATAAGTAGATTACAAATCTATACATACATACACAGATACAACTTACCAACATCAATTCCAAATTTGTTTGTATTAAATACGATTGTAACACAAAACATAAAGTCTAACACGTCTAAGCTGAACCTTTATAGAAACTTTGGAATGAAAAACTAAATCATATTGAGAAAAATTGATGATTTCAATCATTGGCAATCTAACACTCAATTCGTACATACTTAAATTGAAAATCTGACCCCACTATTAATTACAATGTTTAGAAGCTTAACAAATTGTTGCAACAATCAGTTTTAAGGAACAAAAAATAAAACGTATTTGTATGGATTGATTTAAAAGAGAGATATTTATTTCATGTTTGTATTTCATATGTAGATAATCGTTTTTAAGGATTCCTTTAAAATTTGTTCTATGTAAACTTGTTTTGATTTAATGATTAAATTAGGATCTAACTTTACCATATAAATATAATTGATTTATTATTTTGATATCCCTTTTGAACAGTGTTGCCATTTTAGCACTTTCAGTGCTAGATTTAGCATTTTGTTTCTCGAAAATGCAAACATATGTAAATTCAACAACCCAGGTTCGATCCCCAGTCAAGAAAAATTATCAAACATTTTTTAATAATAAATTTTTCAAGTTGTAATTCCTAACTTCAGTAAAAATAATTTAATGAAAATTAAATTTAATGAACTCGAGCCTAACTAAAATTTATCAAGAAGTATAAATTTTTTTCTCGAAAATTTTTTTTACTATTTTACTCCAAAAAATACTTTTTGAGAAATAAAAAATAACTTTTACTAATATTTTAACTAAATTTCTTTCGGTGTGGTAAGTAAATGAACACGGAAATTTTTGAATTAATATATGCAATGTTCTCTATTAAAACAAGTCAACAATTGTTATGAACAAAATTAGAAAAAAAAACTATAATTTATATTAGTAACATTTGAAATAAAAACAATGTTAAGTTACTATGGGTTCCTAGTCACATGGTCATTGACGGCAACGAGGCCGCAGACCTCGCGGCTAAGTCTGTGTACCTACATCCCACATACTTATTCATGCCAAAATTAAAACAATTTGTAACCAGATGTGCCACCACAAAACTCAATATTTTAGATCGTAAGTGGAATGAATACAATCACCACTACAAAACTTTTAACCCAACAAAACAACCTGTTAATCTACCAACATCAACCAATTGCTTGCAAAATAAATGTTTCACTAGGCTGCGATTAACACATACACGTCTCTCACATCAATATTTATTGAACAAAACTGCACATCCAATATGTTCCTTTTGCAGCTCCTCGCCATTAACTGTCTTTCACATCTTAGTGGACTGCCCAGTACTCTTCAATCTACGTGCATCAATAGATTTATTGTAATTTTAATTATAATACATTTTTTAATAAATAATAAATAAATAATTTATATTATTAACATTTGAAATAAAAATTGTATTATTACATTGAAAAAATTTAGCACTTATTTTTTCTTTTGTAGAACATGTTAAATGTTAGTTTTTCAAATTTTAGCATATTTTGAAATTCATTTTCTGGCAACAGTGCTTTTGAATATCTGACTTATTCCAAACTAAATAAATAAGCCATCTTCAATTAAACTTAAATCGATACTTTTTTTTTTTTTTACCAATATTTCAAAAATTTAACATAATGTTAAAAAGTAATAATTAAAAGGGGTTTTCAACAAGAACTTATATTTACAAAACAAAAAATGTACATGAAAACATTTTAAATTTTAATTGTATTGGAAAGAGTAAAGTTTGATAATTATAAATGAAAAACAAGTAAGAAAGTATAGTTGGTCAAGTCCGACCATATAATACCCTACACCCAGTATATGCGCAAAAACGGTTTTTAAAAATGGATATTTAAATATGTTTAAGTGTGCCTCCATATAAACACTTTTAAAAGATTTATGCATATTAAAAAAGATTTTCACTTGGGACCAAAATTATCCCAAAATTGGCAGTTTTTTTGACATGGTTTTTTTTAGTTTGGAAATATTTTGGTACTAGCGCGTTTAAGGGTTAATTTAGATTTTTGCGCTGTTATTGCAAATTTTTCCCAGTTTCTTAACAGTCAACCTTAAAATCTTTTAAAAATCCCAAATACAGCAAATTTTGAACTTCACGATTTAACGGTTAATGCTGTTCGTTTTGAGTAAAACTTTCGGAAATATTCAGCAGGATCTGAACTTTATTATTCTGGATGGGTTTCATTTACAATTCATAACACTATACAAATTAAGCTTATTCACCGAGATATGGCAAAAAAATAGTTTTTCCCGAAATCCGTCAAATTAAAATCGCGGGTACAGAAAAATTACAGGTGTTATAGACATAATTGTTTTATATTTTTCTTTCCTTAATAAATCCAAAAAAAAATGTTCCAAAAATTCTAAATTTTGTTCAACAAAATTTTTAAAACGGCCGTTAAAAAATCGTTATGCTGTGAAGATCAAAACTCATATACAAGTAAATACGTTAATATTTAAAGTAAAAACATAATTTTATTCAATTATTTCTCAAAATTTATTAATTTTTTTCTTACATTTCTTATTTGAGTGGTTAAAACAAGTTAATGACCTGGGGAATACTTAATAATTTTACAATTTTTTAACCAATTTTTATCTTTTATATTTTATAAGAACACTAATTTCGTACACATTTCGAATCTTTTACATTAGGAAATTATTTAAAGGCAAATTTTTTGCAAAAACTGAAAAAGATTCATATATTATTTTGTAATTGCACCTGCAATCTTCACAGCCAATGTAGCGCCAGTTAACGTTATCCTATCATCCCAATATTTTTAAGAAATTGTTTCTTCAGTCCGTAGAACAATTCAGGGGGTGGGGACGGTCACAATTCGAAATTTTATTCATTTTTAGAGCACTTCGGTTTTGTATTCCTTCTAGTTTTAGTCACGTTCCAGTACTCGACTGGAGCTGTAGAATTAAACTTATCAGAATGTATCCGTAGCTAGTTTTCACTTTTCATATAATAAATTGTTAGCCGAACGAGAACCGAAGCATTCATTGCTTACAGTCCTTCGTCAAGAATAAACTAATTTATTAACGACCCAATTAAGATAGATTTCAGAGGAAGCAGACCTCTGAAGAACCCGGACAGACCAGGCAAACACCGGATGGAAATAAAAACTGAACCACTATTCTAAAGTTTTTTATTAAAATCTAAATTGTTCTACGTTTGCTCACTAAGCGATTGCATTTCACCAGCGGTTCTCTAAACCGATCTTAAACATTAACTTTCCTCAAATATAATCTGATGTTGGAATAAAATCATATGTATTAGTGTGCCGAAAATCTAAATTCGTACTGCAACCTGGGTCAGTAAATGATTATTGAATTTTGACTCTCGTAAGGCCATACATGAGGCCAATTGATGACATTTTATATGAATTATTTTCAGATAATTAGCAATTTTTTAAATCACTCAATTAATGTTAATTATTCAAAGAGTATCAATCATATATGTACATTAGGGTGGTTCATATTTAGTACTTTGCGGATTTTGGATGCTCCCAAGTTTTCAGTCATCTGGTAACTATGTGCTGACAATTTAAGTAAAACCGAACAACATTTAGAGGTTCACATTGTAGTTAAATTGTTTAGTTTTGGATCAAAGTAATAATATTTTTAAAAAGTAATTGATTGCCAAATCAGTGGCAAAATTTTACCAAATTTATCCATTCTTGTACATTAATATTTTGGATCGACACTGTCTCATTTCGCTGTAATATAAAATGTTTATCCATTCATTTTTTACATATGTTTCATCCACAATAATGAAGTTGTTGGAATTTCGCAACATGAAATAACAATGCAAGTAATCTTCTCACTAATAGTTGGATATTTAATTCCACTATTAGTTTGAAAACAGCATACATACGTATTCTCTTTGTGGTACTTACACTGATTTTGGTTAAACTATGTATAGACGGTTGTCAGATATTACAACGTTGTGCGAAAATGTTCAGAAAATGTCTAACAACCGTGTGAACTTAAAATGTTTGTCTTGCAACGTTGCAAGAAAAAGCATTTTCAGTACATTGCAAGACAAAAATATTGTCAGACATCTAACAATCGTGTAAACACAAATTTTTGTCATTGTCATTGTTTTAAGACAATTGTTAAACACTTTCCATTGTCATTTGTGCAAAGTTTATGCATCTGCCAATGGCAGCATTGTCATAGAAATTATTTCTAAATGCAACCCTGTATATACATAAATAAACAAACAAGTGTGCATTAATAACATTTTGGAAAAACAATTTCGGTTGACAGATAAATTCATTGTGTGACAATTCTGTGCCAATGAAATTGTTAGTTTTCTTACTGAACTGACAATTTACCTTTTGTTAACAATTTTTCAATGTCAGTACATTACTAGCACATTGCTAGATATGACAACGTTGTCATACATAGCTTTAGTATTATCATTTGCTTAATATTTTCATTCTAAGTTGCTGGTTCCTTTTAACAACTACATATATTTTTGTAGTGTATGATCTGTGTTTTAGGTTTGCTGGTATCGTTTTATATAATTACTTACAGTACAGGTTAAAAAAAAAAACTTATAAATGTGTCCGGCATTTATGTGAACAATGTTTTACCTTTGCTACCTCCATTAAAAATATTTTCGTTAGTTATAGATTTATTTTGATTTTGTGGGTAACTCGATACAATCATAGCACGCTTGAAGGTCTCAAAAGTTCCATCAAATGTTTTACATTTGCTAAATCAATTGCTCTTGTTTATTACACAAATATTTACCACTGTTTGTTTTTTTTTAAATTTCATCTAATGTTAGTACAAAATTTATACTTATCAAAATATGTACTCGACATAAACATTTCAATAAATTAATTGAAGCTTTCATTAGCAAGTATTTCGCATTTTGCTGCGTGTTTTCCTAAGAATATAACGTCTCCTCAATAAAACAACAGTGTACACCATTATTTTTTTTATTGCATGATAAGAATATACATACATACATACATACTAATTGTATATACGGTCAAAATTTGGTGAATTTCTACTTCCACAATGTGGGTTAAAAGATCAATTAATATAATAGCTTATAATTTTGTTTTTGAAAATTTTCGTTAATAATTATGTAATTGAAGGTTACAGTGTTTTAGGTAGTTGTTTCTCTGAATATACACCAATACCTCACTTTGCGTCGGGGTTACGTTCTAATGAAACACGAAGTGAACTAAAATTTTCTATAGCAAACCGTGTAAAGATCGAAGCTAGGGTCTAGGGATACGAAAATACTAAGTTGTCGGCTTTCTTTGACAAAAAATTGTTCCAGTGTTTGCTGAGCATGTGTTTTTTCAACGTAAAATAAATTTTCTTGTACTTTCCTTTACTTTTTATGTCATCAAATAAGCTTTTTGCTTTTGTCTGAAATACCATTTTACTTAATGGTATTCTGTGCGCAACTTGATTTTCAATCCAAATAGAAAGCATTGATCATCAAGGCACTTCTTGTACGGATCATCGTTTTAGCATCTAATGATGTTGTAGAAATTTCAGCAAAAAAATATATAAAGCCTCGAACCCAAAACAACCACGCATAATGGAAATAAGTACTAATTAAGCAGCGACGTAACTTCGAAAAAAAACCACAAAACGAAATGACGCAAAGCGAGGTATTGGTGTAATTTCAAAGAAAAGTAGTGTAGGGCGGTCCGGCTACTCTCAGTTGAAATGGTTGGCCACATTCCATTAATTGTGGAAAAATATACTTTGATATAAATATCATCATATAATATATACTAACTGCCGTATTTATAAAAAATAAAGTAGCCTTGAAGTGTGCTTTAATACAATATTTTCATACAAAATTTTCTTAAAGTAACTTTGAAGTCTACTTTAATTTTTTATAAATACGGCAGTATGAATATTTCTTCCACAAAAAACAAAAATCAAACAAAAAAAAAAAAAAAAAAGTAAACACTATATTTATTAATAACTATTTTTATTATTTTATAACAAAACAAAAACGAAAAATTGCGTACATTGATATACACAACATTCCTCCGGCAAAAACATGCAAATAAAATAGTGTAGCGTCACCTAAAATGCCCAAAGACGTAATCCTCATTATCATAATTTTACAGGAGAAGCAAAAAACATTATAACATGTTATAAAATGAAAACTATTTAATTGGAAATCGCGATTTCTTCACATCTTGTCTTAATATATTATATATGTATATAGACGACAAACTTATTTCTGTAAAAAAAAATGTGGGTTAAGTCTTTTGTGTTTTATGAAAACGTTTAAATGATGTTACGTCTTTTTCCATTTCTTGAATAAAATCGTTAGTTTGGAACGTAGAAGCTTAAAATTTTTAGGAGCATTTTATTTTAGCTTTGTGTTCCAGTCCAGATTTAATCAAAAAATAAATACAATAGCCTAAAGCTAGATTTACACGATTGAAATTTTCTTCAAAATTGCTCTTCAAAATGCTTCAAACTCGCGTAAACAGCAAAAATTCTTCAAAAGTTATTTAATTGATAACTATTTGCTGTTTACACGAGTTTGAAGCATTTTGAAGAGCAATTTTGAAGAAAATTTCAATCGTGTAAATCTAGCTTAAGTGACATCGTGGTACTTTGAGTGCCATTTATTTGCACTAATTTGCCTGATTATTCCACCAAATATTTAAATGACCACAACTTAAAATCATCGATTATTTTCTAAAATATTATGATGTCTAATAAAACAAAAATTTTAAACTCAATTATCTCAAATTGTTTTATAAAGGGACGATATAATTTATTTATAACAACAGTAAAAAAATATAATCATAAGTTTGTAATTTTTTCAATTAAATAGTTATTAAAATAGTTTTTTTTCTCAGTTATTTTTTTGTGTGCTGAAATTTAAATGCTACAAATTGATTTGAATTACAATTCTATTTAACAGAAATTATTATTAAGAAATCTTCAACTTGTACAATTAGCAAGAAGTGCGTCTTAATTTAATATTTGTTGGAATTTTATATGAATTTGAATTTGTGCAAAAGTAACAATAGCAACAACTAAATAATACGTACAATATGATAATAAACATTTAAATAATAGAACAAGAATGCTCTTTTGTACGGTTTTTTTTTTAAATATATTTTTTCCATTTTTGATGAAGTAATATTTTCTTCATACTCGTACATCCACTTAATACGAGTACAAATAAAAACTATGTGCCACAGATACAAATCCATGTGTAGCGAAAAGATTCAGTTATATACAGCTCTATACATAGCTTAACAACAAAATAAATATGTAATATTTTGTGTAGTTTTTCTTCAATTCAAGTTTATATGGATTTTACTTTCATGGAATTTGTACTTAATTTTGCGCTATGGTATTGTACTCGTATTTAGAAAATTTCTATTAAATATCTCACAATACAAATCTTTTGATTTCTTTTTTTAGAAATCCTTATTAAACGCTTTCACTGATTTTCATGATTTCAGATTGTATTTTTATACCCTACACCACCATACTTCCTATTATGGTATATTGGATTTGTGCTGATCTTTGTAACGCCCAAAAATATTAGTCCAACACCCACCTTAAAGTATACCGATCGACTCTGAATCATTTACTGAGTCAATTTAACGATGCCCGTCCATCCGTCCGTCGGGCTGGCTGGCTGGTTGTCCATGTAAATCTTGTGCGCAGAGTATAGGTTGCAATTTTGAAGATATTTCGATAAAATTTGGTACACAATTTTTTTTTTGGCCCCAGGACGCTTGGAATTAAAACTGATTGAAATTGGTTCGTTATTTCACCTAGCCGCCATACAAACATCCTCCCGAAATAAAGGTTTATTGGTCATTAATGTTTGATTTATACACGTATCTAAAAAAGTTGTATATAAAGCCTAATCTCATAAACGAATTTTGTGCAGAACAGTCCATAATTGACCATAGCTCTCATATAAGGCCTGCTGCCGAAAATCACTTTAAAGAGCATAAATCTCTTAAAAATATTGATATCCAAATCATATGCAACATAAGCCTGTTTAATTTTTATACAAAAATTATTTGGCCCAATTTTGTGCTGATCGCTTGATAATTAGTCATAGCTCCCTTAAAAGGCCCGCTTCCCAAAATCACTTTAACAACCGTAAATCTGTTAATAATGTTAGTATGCTAATAAAATTGAACACAAATAAGTTTCATATATACATAAATCATGACAACTTATTTTAAAACGGTCATTCAATATGTAGTCATAGCTCCCAGATAAGAATAAAAATTCCACATGAAATTTGTTCCCTTTTCACATTTTTTCTATTAAAATTCAATGTTAAAAAAAATAAAAGGGAACAAATTTCATGTGGAATTTTTATTCACGATAGGGGTGATTAAAAAACAATATTTAAAAAAGTGTTTACATCGAGATAAAATTAAACACAAAGAATATTTATATGCACAAAAGTCATGTCACTACATTTTTGGATGATCGATCCATAATACGTCATAGCACCTACATATGTATATAGAATCCATTTCTGAGAATCTGTTTTTTTACACATATACTGGGTGTAGGGTATTATATGGTCGGGCTTGGCCGACTATACCTTCTTACTTGTTATTTAGAAAATTAAAGTCAACAATATAATTAAATATTTCCAAAAATTTGCTAACAGATTATCAATATGGTGTTCGTACTTGACCCTCTAGGGGAGACATTCTAGCCTTCCTATGGAAAGATGTTATCGTTCCATTCAGCGTTTTGATAAAAGTCAAGTGTTTGATTCAGATGTTTAATATGGTCGACTATTATGAAAACGAATTGCTTCTGATATCGGTCATTTATCTTGATTTATAAGGAGCTTTCTCAGGGATCTATACTATACAAGAGAGTTCAAGATTATGTCTGGAATCACACTATATGAGAGAGATCTAATAAAATGAGCTTAAAATTATCTTTGGGGTACAAAGCTTCATTCTATTTCTTAACAACCTTCTTCTGATAAACTTTCAACCCAATCTACACTATTTGCCACGAGGCAAATAATTGTGCACTTCATTTCCTAACTTCATTCCCTTTCCATAATATTTTTTTCTATTATCTATACTTTGTATTGCCCTAATGCTGGCACAATTCAAATAAAAACCAAACATTTAAATTTTCAAACAGGATATTAAATAGTTGTTTACCTAAGACTTAACTACATACATATGTATGTTAAAAAAAAACTCTATTAAATGTCATTTACCGTTGACTGTTCTCATTGCCCTTGTTTTATATAAAAACTTGTATAAAACAGTCAAGTACTTAGCAGTCGATCTATTGCATATTTGCATTCGAACTCATATGACTATTTTCCAAAGTTTATTTTTTTGTATTTTTGTGTTTTGTTTTTAATTAAATTGTTGTTAAGATAAGAAATTTATTATATTATACTTATACATACTGCAAAATAAGTATGTATAAAGAAAAAAAAATTACCAATGATTAAAGCAAATCTGGTTATAAATAAAATGTTTTCAAATTAAATTGAAAAGAACATTTTCCATTTCCGTTTGCTGTTAACATTTCACGTGATTTATGGACAAATAATCAACAGTTGCACTTGAATTGAAATGGAAAAACACAAATTAGACAAATATCACTCAACTCTGAAGATCGATAGAATCAAAAAATATATTACAACAAGGGGATGTGAGTTGGGTTAGGTTGAAATTGCTTAAACAATTACAATAAAAATCTTTTTAAATGGTTTACAACAGTCAAGGGTGAAAGTTGTCTTACACTAGCAATGTAAAATAATTATTTCTACAAAATAAACGTAAATATTGTATTTTAAACAATATTCAAGAGATGATTGGATGCAACTAAATAGTATAGATGCAAAAGTTATACATTTTTGTAAAACAATAGCACAGAGATTTTATAATTTCTTAATATTTATACCAACCATAATTGTTAACGATAAAGCAATATGATCAGTTTTTTATGTTTTTCTTTATGACCCAAAAAGCTTGACCTGCATTTGAATGTATTGAAGTGGGAAATGTTGCTGTCTTTATAAAAATAACAAATAGTATGCGAACGATGGTACATACTATATGGGTCTTTCGGTGATAGTTATTGAATGTTTTAATGTTTTGATTGAAGTTGGTTGATTTTTTTTTAATATTCCACTGTTTCAATTTATTTTGCATTTTTGATTTAATTTCAATTGGAAAAAAATTTCACATTTCAACAGCCGATATCATTTGTATTGGCCAACCAAAATCCTTTCCGGGATTTGTTGTCATGTTGGAAGCTGGTCTGGAATTTGTTATTTTACATTGTTACAAATGCCAGTTACTTCTCTAAAATGAAGATTTTGGTCTTATATATATGTTTTCAATTGACTTCATGGTTGTGACACAGTTTCCTTTTGGCGTATTACTCACCGTGTCCAGTTTTTAGTATCAACGATCTGCCAAGGTTAACAGTTGGCCAAAGCATTGACTCAAATGTTTATAGTTTAAGTATCATTAACAGATCAGATTGCAAATCAACAATTTTCAGCGAATAACCTCATCAATCTGTTAATTTCCAACACAAATGGTTTTTACCTTGCCAGACGACCGTATATATTTTGGGCTCTCAGAACCCTGTGTAGGTTGCGTTTTTTGCATTGGTATATAGTGTTTTATAGTGTCTTAGTTGGTCGTTAACCTCTGGTCGGGATACGGTTTATGTGGTTTTCCATGTGCATTAAGTTTTCCTCCCCTGCATTTAATGATTTTGGACAACCATTCCGTGGTAAATTTTAAATGCTTTCGCGACTATGGACCAATCTATTAAATTTTTGACTGCTTGACAGCATCTATTTAACATATCGCACCCTAAATACAAAAAGGTCACAACTGTTCATCGTGCACAAGCAACACACTTAACATAAAAATAGACATAATTGTATTTTTCCAGTTAAAAAAGATAGTGATGTGAAAGAAATTTTTGCAGTAGTTAGAGATGTACAGTCTGAATGAATTTATGGAAAAAAGTCAGTTTTGAAAAATTTTGAGTGTGACCCTTTGGGTTTTAGGTTGCGATATCACACATGTTTTTAATTTATTTGCCCTAGTTTAAAATAAAACAATTATGTGAAATAATATTTTCTTTAAAAATGTTAAATTACACGGTGCTACAAATGAGCACTATAACCTAGTGTAGGTTATAGACCTTATAGAGTAGATCATAAATCAATTTTTAAAAGTTCGGAAACACCCTCAAATTTCGGAGTTATTCCGAAAAAACTATTTTCGGGTAGGTTCGAGTACTAATGAACACGTAACTCAGTTGATTTTAATCCGATTTTCAATTTTTAAACGGTTTCAGAAAGAAGAAATATGTGCCTTTTTAAATATGTTCAGATTTTGGTACATATATTAAATTTTTGCAGTGTTATTTTTAATTATATCTGATTTTAATTTTATTTTTTCTAGATTTTTTAACTTTGGCGCCATTTTTTTAAATTAGATTGTTTAAAAACATACCCTTATGTTAGCTCTGAGTTACACAAGCTTGCAATAAATAAAATCGAGTAAAAAATAAAAAAAGTTATTAATGTTTTTCAAAAGTTAAAAATTTTGCTTTTACAAATATTGATCAAGATACTACATTTTTTTTTATTTTTTTTAGTCTTATGATATGATTATATAAATATTTTAAAATAACAGTATTCAAATTATTTTATTTAAACATTTATAATATTTGATTAAAAGTGCTTGCTAGACCTCTTTCGCTTGTACATCAAATCGTCTGTTTCTCGCTTAAGTGACCAGCAGTAATTTGAAATCATTCTTACTTGGCTTTTTCCTTCGAAGCGTCTTTCGATATACAAAATGTCTTGGTGAAATCGTTCGTCTTGCTCATCACTAAATTTTCCTAGGTTTTCTGGGAAAAAATCTTAATGTGCATGAAAATGAACTTTAATGGACATTCTGCATCCCATTTCTGCATAAGCCTCAAGAAAATCATTTACTACATCAATATAATTTCACTTTTTTCATTTTCCAAAAAATGTTCACATAAACTAATAAAGCTTCTCCCTGCTCTTTTCTCCACAACATTAACCCCCTGGCCCACGATGTCGAACGATAACGTTCGCTTATATAAGACTTAAGACACAAACTTGATTGTGGAATAAACAAACTTGATTGAGTTAAAAAATAGATCCGATAAAAAGTTTGTGTCTTAAGTGTGGGCCAAGGGGTTAATTTCATTGTGAATTCTTCGTCAAGCATGATTTTGTGGATTAATACAATTATGTTTAGAAATTAATAAACAAAAACTTTTATTATTGCTTTACTTATTCTTGGGAAAACTGATTTTAAGTGTAAAAAGGCATCGCTTCCCCTATCCAGGCGTTTCACGAACTGCTTCATGTATCCCAATTTGAGGTGTAATGGTGGCAAAATTATTTTTTCGGTACTCACTAGTGGAATTTTTAAGACGTTTTTCTTGCCAATTTGAAAAATTGTTCTTGATGGCCAGTTTTTTTTTTTTTTTTGCTTGTGTTGGTCTTTCCCACGACTATCCCATTCGCAAATATAGCTAGGAAATTTAGTATAGCCTCCTTGCATTCCGAATAAAATTGTCAGAATTTTTAGATCTGAGACAATTTGCCATTGGTACTTTTTATAACATATTAAATCCAGTATCTTTTCCATTGTTGCATACGACGCTTTCATGTTAGTAGCGTATGCTATAGGCACTGAGGGCAACTGATTCTCGTTGTGTAATAAAACTGCTTTCAAACCTAAAAAATATGTTAATGGTTTTTGAATAACAAAAATATATTTCTTACTTTTACACGAGCCGTCCAAAAATAATCTCCAGTCGTTCGGTTAATGTTGGTAATTCAGACAATGGAACAACTCATCTATATCGGATCAATACACAAGGTTGTTATTATCATTGCCAGCTTTAAAAATGTGCTCAAACTGTATTTGGGGATTGTCTCTTGCAAATGTTACTTTAATGTTACTTTTAGTGATATCCCACTGTTTTAGTCGAGACGCTAACATCTCTGTTTGTCTCCATGATAGTTTCAAATCTCGAACAAGATCATGAAAATCTTCATTTGTCACTAAATGGGGTTCTCTTTTATCTCAATATAAAAAAAAATTATTCTCACTTAAATTTTTTTCCGCTTGGGGGTATCATGCGCTTTTTAAAGCTCTTTAAATAAGGTTTAATAACTTTCACAGACATTATCCGATTTAAAAAACTAAAGTTCATTTTATTTGTAATAAAATTCTATTTCAAATTTTTTATACAAATATATCTGCTTTTATAGAAAAATATATAAAAAAAAAGTTAAGTTAAGTCAAAGTTAAAAACACATAAAAAAATAAAAAAATTGCATATGTTATTACAAAAAGTACTACCAATATTTAATTAATATAACATAATGTCTTTCTGAAACCGTTTAAAAATTGAAAATCGGATTAAAATCAACTAAGTTACGTGTTCATAAGTACTCGAACCTACCCGAAAACAGTTTTTTCGGAATAACTTCGAAATTTGAGTGTGTTTCCGAACTTTTAAAAATTGATTTATGATCTACTCAATAAGGCCTATAACTTACACTAGGTCACTTTCCCAGTATATTTTCACTGTAGCACCGTGTTATTTTTCCTCCGGTCTTTTAAACGTAAAGATCTTCATACCTGCGCCCAATAAGGACAAAATTATTAATAAAAACAATTGAAAAATACACGTGCCATACGTGTCCTTTTAACAAAAAAAAAAACATTAATAAATTCCAAAAACAATTAAGAAAAACGCCAAAAGCCCAATAAAATGAACTGGAATTTTCAAATGCAAATTTGTGATGCAAATTAATAAAATGCACCAACAACTAAACAAAAAAGGACATGGCATGGTGTAATTATACAAGGTGAGTGCACATCGGCAACAAAAACAACACAATACAGAAACAACAGACATTTTGTTTGTATAAAATAATGTACTAATGTCAAAAACACTTGAAAAAGTATTAATTTTGACATAAGTAAATTGAAAACAAAGTCTGTCAGTTGTGCTACTGCACTCACCTTGTATAGTTATACCATGGGATAGGGTTTAATTTCTTTGGACTGCAAAAAATAAAAAAATACTTCTACCTGTATTTTTACAATTTTATATTGGAATGAAAAATGAATTTCTCTTGAAAATGAGTAGGCAATATAAGTAGTTGTGTGACACACAGCCGGCTTTTTATGTGATTGACTGTAAATAGCCCATTAATTTTAATTCAATATTATTAATTCTTTCACATTTTAACACCATTTTAACTGCTCAAGAAGTGAACAAGAAAATAACAGAGAATCGTAAGAAAAAAATGTATTGGAAAAAACCGAAACTGGCTTGCAAATTTATAAACCCATAATAAACAGCACGATTTCTGTAATAAAAACCAGTTGCTGCTGTTGCCAACATCCATTGCACACTAAACATTTGAACATATTTTCACACATTGTTGAGCATTTTAACCAAGTTACTGTGACACACACTGCAACAGAGAAGAGAGCGAGAGAGAGGAGAGAGCGGAAAATATATAAATATAGATTGGCAGCAAAACAGTTGAAATTGAAAAAAAAAATTGATTGGAAATATTCTGGAAATTTGAGTTGGTTGAAGAAAAACATAAACAGAGAAAATGCAACAGACAATTGTGAAAAGGAAACCTCTATTGTTTTTTTTTCTTGTTTGGTGGCAGTGTTACAAGAAAATTAATAACAATTGCCAAACAAAATATGAACAAAAACAAATGGTTTCTTATGCGTCGGTCTGGTGGCTGCCAGCTTTAGAAATGTAAATCACCAGTTAACTCTCCTGATACCCGATGGTACAATATCGATAAACACAGACACACACACACACACCCACACTTGCAATTAAAGGTAAACGAAAATATTTATACACCCATTCATACGTAAAACTTTGGGTTACACTCAGAGATATTTGGTGGCAATGTTTGTTAAATTGATGACTTGTTATTGTCTGTTGCTGATAACTTGATGTGTTGTTAATGTTTTAGTGCGCAGCTTACCACAGTGTGGTGGTCATGTGTATGAGTGTTTGTGTATCTATGAGAGTGTGTGCTGCTGTTTAATAGTGTGTACACATCGACAACGGTATAGAGATATTTTTGTTATGGAAAAAGTTTACGAGGCTTTTGCCTGAGATTTATTTAGTTTGCAACTTTCATTGAAAACGGTAGTCTTTTCAAAATCCCTCTACAGTCAGGTTGACGTTTGTACAATAACGCTTCTTCTTAGTTTCAATTAAATACAACAATAAACCTAATATTACAACAATAATAAGAAACTAGAAAAACAAAACATCGTGCTTTTTTCCAGAGATTTTTCAAAGTGTGTGTTTGTGTAGTTTTCATTGTTTTTTTTTTTGCGAAGTTTTAAGGCGGTTGCAAAAAAGCTGCAGCAGCCAGCAACTATACTACAGCAGCAAGTTGCAATGAAACTTAAGAAAACGTGTTGAAAAAGAAAATTTTCAACGGCATTCAAGAAATAAAAGTATGTGTGAAATTTGAAAATAACAAAAAAAAAAAAAAGAAAAAAAAAAACATAAAAATATTTCAAAAGAAAATCACTCAATTACCAACAAATCAAATTGTTTTTAAGTGTTTAATGAAAATACCTTCTCCTTTTAAGAAGCTGCTCAACAAACTCCTACAAAAAGACTTTTAGCCATAATTCATAATTTACCTTAAATAATAATAAAATGTGTATCAAATTTTTCTTTATTAAGCTATGTTTGTCTGTGTATGTGTGTATTTTTTAATGAAAAAAAATAACTAAATTATGCTTCAAGTTCCTATGCTTGTTTTAACTTCGTTATCATTAAACATTTTTCTTTTAAAAATTTTCACAATTTTTTAAATATTAAATGTTTACTTGTAAAAATGGGTATTTTTCTTATTAAACAATAACATTTACGTTGAAATATTAAAACAAATGTATGTAAGTAAATGCCAAAGTTTCGGTAGGTCTTGATGTTTATGACAAGCCCTTTCTTTTGCAATATACAAAACTGTAACTAAATATAAACTGAGGACTGTGGACGGGTTATCCCCTAATTTATCATCCCACAAAATATTTAATGTGTTTTTAAAATCATGTTTTTCTATTTTTTGTCTCTTATTAAACAAACCTAAATATGCATAGAATTTGTTAATCAAATTAATATGCAAATTTTTGGATTAATTTACTAAGTTTCTCAAAATTGTCCAAAATTATAGTTTTCTATTTTTTCTTCACATTAATATTTATGTTATACAGAATTTCATGCTTATTTTAGTTAACTGTGTAATCAAAAATATTTTAAACGACTATAGACAAATATTTCGGACAAATTGCCCTAAACTAATGAAAATAGCAAAAAGTATTTTTATTAAACAAGTCTTTAATTTATGTAAATCTTATTTATAATTAGGTTGGCAAAGGTTTACAAAACTAATTTATAGGGAAATTTTGTTTAAATTAGATTTAGAATCACTAGTTTTAGAAGTGATGATTTAATAATAATATCATAGAAACCGTTCTGAATTTTATAGGAAGTAGCTATTTAGAACAAATTCGAATGAACTCAATGAACCTATTGTAAAAATTGTAATTAATTTGTTTTGCCAAAACTTAAAATTTATTTATCCAAGAATTCACATTTTAAAACTACAATGAAAATCTATAGAAACATTGGAATATCTTATGCCTTTGTAATGCATCCATCCAATGAACTATGTTTGTCAACAAATTTTAATAATGTGTTTTAATAAAAATAAATAGTAAATATGTTTCCAAAATTGTTTAATATGATTTTATGGTATTTTTAAATTCAAATATAATGAACGATACATGAATTCTACAATTGATAAATTGAAACTTTTTCTGTAATATGTATAACAAAACAAATTCCTAATCTGCTTTTCATAACCAGTTCTATGGAAGAACAATTTCTACAGAAGGGGTGTTAGGTATTTAATGCTTCCGCTGAACAATTTCAACTAAAAATTATTTATTAAGTAACTGGTTCCAGAAGCGCCCCAAAAAAGAAATTGATTGCTCCATAACGCTTTCTTAGAACTTGTTTCAAAATGACAATATCAAACAAAAATTATTGGTAGCAACGCTAAACTAGAACTAGTACTGTCACTGTCACTAGTACTGGGATAAAGCATTTACAAAATAGAAATTTCATTATGAATAAAAGTTAAGTGAAGCTTAGATAACAAAAAATTGTTTTCCAAGTCAAACGTTTCCATTAGTATCTCTAACAATAAATCAATCTCCTCCTCCAAAAATTTACAATGCCAATGTTAGTCCTTAATTGAGCTGTAATTTTAGAAACATTAAATTATATGTTTATCATATGAAATATAAACTATTCCAAACTGTCATATCAGTTGAAAGTGTAAGAAAATTAGTCAGAGCAGGGATTTTATTACAAATACCAAATGATTTATTTCAGAACAGATCATAATTGTAGATTTCATTAAGCCTGGTTGTGATCTCATAATTTAGTTCTTTTAGGATTTGCTCTTCGAGTTAGTATTTTGATTTGAATATTGTATGTGATGCAAAAGATATTTACAGGCATTTTAATCCACAAATTTTGTAATTAATATTTATGATCGGAATGGTCATAAATGTCGAATCACAAAGATACTCCAGAATGAAACGGCTTTAAACTTAACAACACATCTACAAATTATGTGAGAATCGGTCCATAACACTGCTTTACAAATTTTTAATTTGGAAAAATACTAAGAACGGCACATGCCTCGATAAGTTAATTGGGACCCCCTGAACACGAAAAACGCAATAATTTTTTTCTCTTTAAGTACCGTTTTTTAGATAACGGTACTTTTGTGTGTTTTCGGTGTATGGTCCCATTCAAACCCTTGTGGAGCCCAACCGAAGAGCCCGATCGAGATGAATGGCATATCGTTGCAAAGGCAATCGAATGCCTTTTCCGCCGATATGAATTATATTGTGATCGGTCCATAATTAGTCGTAGCTCTCATATAAGGCCCACTTCCGAAAATCACTTTAAAGAGCATAACTCACTCAAAAATATTGATATTCAAATAAAATTTAACACAAATATATCTAATATATATACAAATAATACGGTACAATTTTATTGTGATCGGTCCATAATTAGTCGTAGGTCCCATATAAGGCCCACTTCCGAAGATCACTTTAAAGAGCATAAATTTCTTAAAAATGTTGGTAATCAAATAAAATTCGACACAAATAAGTTTCTTATATACAGAAATAATGAAACCTAATTTTGTAATGGTCGATCCATAATTAGTCGAAACTCCCATATAAGACCCTCTCCGTAATTCACTTTAACTTCTATAAATCTTTTAAAAGTATTTATATCGAGATAAAGTTTAACACATATAATATTTATATTCACAGAAATCATGGCACTGAATTTTGGTCCATATAACGCCCATTTCTGAAAAACTTTTTTATATTTACATATACTAGGTGTAGGGTATTATATGGTCGGGCTTGACCGACTATACTTTCTTACTTGTTTTGTTGGCAGAGAATTAATCCCTCAATTTACCAGGTTATCCTACGATTGATTCAAATAAGGCCCAAGTCGACATTCACATTCATATAGAAAGCTGGAACGCTTAAATCTTGTATTAAATAAAATTTATAGTTGTGACACAACTTCGAAAAACCGTAACGCGTTACAGTTAGACGACGCCAAGCATTAAACAATGCAAAAGTGAGCTGCTAATCTCTCGAAGGAATCGAAAAAAGGGCGATAATGAGAATGACGCGCAACTTCTGCCTCCGCCAGAGCTGAATTACGACTCCCTTAAAGAGCTATGGTTGGTTTTCACTATGTCATTTTTGTTGTCAAATTGTCCAAATTGTTTGCAATTGTATGAAAACGGGTTGTCATATGGCGTCATCTATGTTTGTAATCATGATTGCATATTGAAAAAGCCGCCCTACTCAATTATTTCCAAAATAAAATGTTCGTAGAGGGAAACCAGGAAACGTTACTAAAATTGAGCAAAAAATCATTCATATTTGTAATGCTGACAGCGAATTAACTAGCTATTAATCAGAAATTAATATTAAGCTATTAATTTTACACCCCAACGTCATCTGTCAAATAAATGTTAAACATTAATGTCAAAATTTTGCCACTTATTATGGAATTTCAGTAAAATTCTAAACACTTAACAAGTTAATGTGAACAAGTTACACTTACGAGTAATGTTAATGTCTTGTCTACATATGCCAAGACAACTTTATTTTAAGCTTAATTACTATTAGGGGGCGTGGTCGATTAGCAATAAATAACAAACTTTACCAGTTTAAAAAAAATTTATTACAAGTAATTTTTCAAACCAAACCAAATGAAGCCGCTTAGTGCAACTTTCCATTTTCTTCTTGCACGAATAGCAAATAACCAGACTCACTTTGCCCCATTGCAGTTGTAGTGTAGGGTATGGAAAATGTTTTCTAATTGCCTCAACAATGTGCAAAGAAAATGCAAAGCCGGTTTGTGTACAATATTTGTTAGTCACTCTGTAAGATGGAAACAGTCAACCTGGACAGCCGGTTGTCGTTGAGCTGATGAAAATGTGTGGCTTTTTATATTTATTAACCCATCCTCAAAATGCTAAAAGTTAATCTAGTTAAATTACCAGCTATTGCATGCGAGTACTACTAGCGTACAACCAACGAATCAACAGTAAACAACGAATCGAATACTAAACAGAAATTGAGTGAGAGGCAAATATCTAGATGACAAAAAACATATGTATGAAAAATATTACAAACAATGTAGATGTAGATACGTATCTAAATATACTCGTATGTACCTTCAGAAATACGTTTTACTAGACTAAATACTACAGGCAGTATAAAATTTTTAATTAAGCTTTTAGCGAGTGCCTGAATGAATGAACAGTCGTTTGTATGTCATCTTTGGGTATTTTTAATTTCATAAATTAATTTCGTAAATTTTTTTAAGGAAACTCACTATCCCCACTCCTCAGCAAGAATTTCTGTTATGCTTTATAAAGGGTTATTGCTAAAGATTTGTTATTCTTAAACATTTTGCATAAACATTTAAATCTGTTTTTTTTTATGTCAACCTTTTAAATAATTTTTCATTCTTCTATGCCTTAATAAATATTGTCACATGTGTAATAAAATACTTTAAACGTTTTTACTTTTCATTAATGTATTCATATGAGTATAAACAATTTGAATGCTTTTATTATTATTATTATTATTGCTATTGTTGTTAACTTTTAACATCCTTTTAAATATTCAATGTTATTTATTGTTGATTCAGTGCATTATATTCATAACAAATCTCACCATTACTTTTTTAAACCAATTATTTAGCATTTGTTTATACATTTCTTCCCACCATAAAAAGTATTTCAATATTTTGTATTTTTTGTTTCTTCAAATTAATTTCATTTCAAACAAAATGAAATATTTTTAATTGTATCTGAAAACGTATAACAAACGTGTAAAATGTTTGAAATTCTCACATTAATTAATAGTTTCAACTTAATAAGGTGTGTGTTTCTCAACTTGTTTGTTACAATTTTGTTAAAAAAAAATAATAATAATAACAAAAACTAAGTAAAGAAAATGTTACAAAACATATTCGAATATTAATTGCACGTGTTTAATTTTATTTTATTCTATGGGGATTTGCATTTGAATATAATTAAATATGTTGTTGAAGCTCGTTAGAATTTTTTTAAAAGAGTGAATTCATTAACTAATATGTAATGAGTTTTTCCAATAAATATTTTCTCTGCATAGAATTCATTTGATCATTAATGTTAAATCATATAACTTTCTCTAAAAATCCGTATCAGATTTAAATACACAGAATTGGTATTATCGAAATTTTGAGGCAGTGATGGAAAATGGGGTTTTGGATTTCGTACCAATGTACACGGTACCATTTTTAATATTTGTTAAATAATAGTAAAACTTAATCAAAAACTTACTTTATCGAAAATTCTATATACGAAGTCTGGTCAAAAAATAACCGTTATTTTAAATTTTTTCAAAAAGTATTTATTTATTCATCAATAACTATCTTGTCCCCCTCAAAGTAATCCCCCTCAATAATCGAAACACTTCTGAAACGCGCTTTTTGGTATCACCAACAGCTCCTGTTTCGATTTTTCTTTTATCTCCTCAATCGTAGCAAAACGCTTTCCTTTCATCGGTGTCTTCAGTTTTGGGAAAAGGAAAAATAATGATAACGGTTTTGTTTTTTTTTCCAAAAACTCACGCACAAGCATCGATGTGTGAGCTGATGCGTTGTCATGGTACAAAATCCACGATTGGATTTTTTCACAATTCTGTGCGTATCTGACTTCGTTTCAAGGTAGTATTCCTTATTGACCGTACGACCTTGTAGCAAGAATTCATAATGCACCACGCCATTGCAGTCGAAGAACACAGTGAGCAAAACCTTCACAATTGTCCGAACTTGACGTGCTTTTTTCGGTCTTGGCTCTTCTGAAAGTTTCCATTGGGATAATTGGGCTTTGGTTTCAATGTCATAACCATGCACCCATGATTCGTCACTAGTTATGACCTTTTTGAGGAAACCTGGATCTTCATTGACGATGTTCAACAGCTCCTGAGCGATGTCCATGCGACGTTGTGTTTGCTCAAAATGTAGCAATTTTGGAACAATCTTCGCTGCCGCACATTTCATGCCTAAAACATTCGTAAAAATTGCTTGGCAGTAGCCGAACGATATGCCAACATCATCAGCGACCTCTCTGATACTGATTCGACGATCATCCAAAATGACTTTCTTCACTGCTTCAATGTTTTCATCGGTTGTTGAGGTGCTCGGGCGACCAGGACGAGCATCGTGATTGACATCTTCTTGGCCTACCTTAAGCCGGTTATACCACAATTGAACTTGTGTTCTGCTCGCCAAACGCCACAAATGTGGCCTTGCGCATTTAATTTAATTTTTTACACAAAACTTAATACAGTTTCTTTGATCCATTTTTTTCGAATAGTAAAAAATAGAAGAGCACACCAAAACACGACTAACCTTTTCCTAGTGTAGGCATCATAACTATCTCTGATACTTTCCATGAAGTGGTGAAGTATTCAATTTGCAATATGGAGTTCAAATTAAACAAACTTAATATTGGCTTTAGAGCTTTTATTGTTACCTTCACGGTGGAGAACAGAAGCATGACACGTCTTTTATAATCAGAGTAATTCAAGAATATGTAATAATTGTTGTTGTACCCCTTGTATTTTAAGAATTTTAAAAGAAAATTTAAATGTTTTTTCCCTCTTGCGAAGGTCTTGGTACGTTGTAAATATAACCGACGAAAGAAACATCAGCTTCCCAAGTTTACGAATCCTTCAGTGACCCATTTAAATTGCTATCTGCCTCAAATTATCCTTACGGTTTCAATATTAAAATTGTATTTTTCATTAAATGTCTTTTCGAGGCATATTTTGTATCATTTTGCGCCATCAGCCCTTAAAAGATTCAGCTTAGTTGTCCGAATCATAATTTTTATAGATGCCGCATCTGTATTTTTGAAACCGGATGTTATTTTATTTAACTAATGCATTCGCCTTATTGAAGCTCACACTACTCGTATGGAAATCGGAAGTAATGCCAACCTAAAGATGGTTATACTTTCTGATAGTTATGAAGTATTTAATAAATACTATTGCGAAATCGATTCCAGTTTTGACAAGGCAACAATTTGTTCGCTCAGCGAAGAATTTCTTGCCTGCAATGAATTCGTCTTGTGTGAACAACTCTTGCCGATGAAATTTTCATACATAAAGACCGCATTTAAAAAATTACTAAGAAAACTATGAACATGTTTATCGACCTCTCTTCCCCATAACGAAGAACATGAAAAAATTTGTATTTATAGTTCTGCGGAAATTGTATTGCCTGGAAATGTTTGTCCAATTTTTAATTTGTTTTTCAAATAGTTCACACATTATTAAATGGTTTTGCAACATTATAAGTTGAAGTTTCTATTTTATGTGTGAACATTTTTTGTTAAAAACTACATTCTGAAAGCTACCCAGCAACAACTTTAAGTATATTCTTAATTTCAATGACGTCCACAATTTATTATTTTGTATGTAGCTTTATTCGTCACTTTTTGTATGTTTATCTGTATGTATACTATGTATGTATATCTTAATAAGGTCATAATAATAAAATCCAAAAAATTTATTTCAAACAAATAGACTTAAAGAAGTTATACCGCTTTCACACATTGCAATTCTGACTCTCCAAGACAAGTATTTTTTAGGTGAGAAGGGTAAAGAGAATAAAAGGGGTACTTACTTAACGGTACTAGTCTATGTTCTTATTTCCTTTTGTTTTCTTCTTGAAACTTGAAGACACGCGTGTGAACGAAATAGCAATTTTAAAGGAGAATTGAATAAAAACTGGTCAGTTAAAACTGAAACGTGTGAAACAGCACTTATTATATGATTATAAATCTTTATTAATATATAGGTGGTAAAATTATAACGGATTATTTTTGGGACATTGGCCCCATTGGACAATTTCCTATTACTTTTCAACTTAATTGGTAAGCGAAGTTTTTGCTGGGTAAATCATCATTTATCATTTTTATAAATTGTTCAGTTCGACTTGTAGTTTAGAAGATATGTATTAGCTTTAGTTCGAAACCTTAGACATTTTTTCGATATCTTGAATGCCATATCAAACACACAAGTTCTATACCATTTCCAATTGTATTTCAGAAGTTTCTAATAATATTTCAGAAACTTTTAATTGAATTTCAGAAATTTGCATTTATATTTCAGAAATTTTTAATTATATTTCAAAATTTCTAATAGAAATGCAGATTAAATTTTCTGAAATAGAAATGGAAGATTCAGAAATACAATTAGAAAGTTCTAAAATATAAAATAAAATATCTATTAGAAGTTGCTGATATATAATTAAAAAATTCTCAAAATCAATTGGAAATTTCTGAAATATAATTGGATATTTCTACAATACAATTAGAAACTTCTGAAATACAATTGGAAATGTTGTTGTAGGCTATTCAAATGTTAATCATTTATTGAATGATATTCGGTTTGTGACATATGCATGAATTATTTGCATTATTTATTCAAAATTGCAAGAATTCACAATTAAAGCTGGAGTTCCACAAGTCGCGTTTTGGCGTCAACGCGTTTTAAGCGTCAAGTATTTCAAGTTACATGCGAAGATTTTTCGCGTCAATCATTTGTGTTTTATATACATATGTATATGTATGTACTTTCGGAGGTGATGCCGTAACCCCAGCTAATTTTGTTTTTATATGAAGTTTTTTATCGGTTTGTCAATTTCATATAAAAAATATTTTTTCTGTCATTTTTTTTTAGTGACATCACCTTTAAAATAAATTAGCTTTGCATTTGTCAATGTCAGCTGTGCGCCGCTTGCGACGCGTTCAAAAGTAGGAAATAAAAAGGAACTTTTCGCGTTTCAAGCGTCAACGCGTCCTACGCTTTTGAATGTGTAACTTAAAACATACAACTATATACATTGATTCTATTTTTTTTTGACAGTTGCTTAGAACGCGTGAAACGCGTAGACGCTTGGTGTGGACCTCCAGCTTAAGAGTTGACGACGTCCCAACCCAGTTTCCAAGTCGTAAATGTTTTATTTGTTTATTAACTGTTTCTTGTTCGTATAAAGTACTTATGTACATATGTATTTCTTTAATGTTGTATGTTTTTCAGTAATTTGGTTTAAATTTTTTGCAACGTGAAATGATTTAATTATTAAAATTACTTATTTATACAAAGTTCAGTTAATAAAATCTCTACTTTTTTTTAGAAACTTAGCCAACAATTGTTTAGCATTTACGAAGTCAATAAAAAAATAGCAACAGTTTTAAATAAAATTAATTAATGATTTTATGATTTGGTATTCTGGTGGCTCTTTAAGCAGACGTCAAACAGCCAGCAACCAGCAGCTGGTTGTATGTTTAGTGAATTCAAATTTCATATTTTTTTTTTGTTTTTTTTTTTCATAGTTATTATATACACAAATACATATGTACATATAAATTTTGTTAAAGAATTTCAAATGTTGTATTACAAATTTTGGGGTTTTTTTTCGCAAATCTGAAAGTACATATTGGCAAAATAAATAATTTAGCGATTTCATGATTTGTGTCTGAACTGTTGTTGTTACCGCTGCTAATGTTGTTTAGTTGATTTTATTAAAAATTCATAAGAAGAAAACAATGCAAATAAGTTGACTGCAAATAAACAATTTGTTGTGGCAAATAACAATTTTGCTGCTGTTGTTTTTTTGTTGTCATTGTTTGTGTATTTTCAATTGTTATTAGTAAAGGTTTATTGGGTACCAATTATAACAACTCGAGTACATAAACAGCAAACAAAATATTACAAAAAAAAGAACAAAAAAAATAAATTATATACATGTATGTATATTATATACTGACAGACATACATACAGACGGACATACATACATACGTATGTACATTTAAGCTGTGTTCACATTATGTGTATTTGTCATGTGGACTGTCACTTTTTCGCATGTCAAATTTGTATATATAGTCTGAACATCTTCAAACAATATCATGTGTTATTTCTCTGTGTGCAACACATATGACATTTTTGTATTTAGAACAGGGGCCAAATTATCGCATTCGTGATCGAATGAGCTATCGTATCGACAAATGATTTCGATATCGAAATTATGATAAAATGTACTAAATTTCTAGCTCGATATCGAATGCCATAATCTCAAATAAGAAAATTACGATCAATTTTACTCGATATCGAATGCGGTAATTTGGCCCCAGAGGTAGGCAAAGCGCAAAATGAGGTTGTGTGTGTGAGCGAACTACCCAGCAAACATAAACATAATTATATAAAACAACTTAGATAGGAAACATACACTCACAATATATTTTCCGTAACATATAAGAAATTAACAACGAGATTGATATACAAACGGAACTTCTAATACTTCAAAAGCTGATTATATGCATGTTACCAAATGCATTATCAATCATAAAATATTTTTCGTAATTCATTATTAATTTAAAATGTTTGTTGGGAAGTATTTCTGAAAAAGAATATAAAAGCATCCGCCGCATGTAAACACATTGCTGTCTCAATGGCGACTGAATAAAAGAGATTAGGTGTATGTGTGAAGTGCTCTCTGCACAATTGTGCTATAGGATGCCGACCTATGATTTAGAACGAGTTCTATTTTCAAGTGACAAACCATCTGACATCAGCTGTTTTTTATAACCAAAATTTTGTGGCGGCAAAAATTAATTGAAATTTTATTAAATATTATTTATTATTGAAAATGGAGGGAAAAATTGAAAAGGAGTTCATAAAAGTAAGTAAGTACATATGTATGTGACATAACCAACATATGAACAAGTAATTTATAAACCGTATGTAAAACTCAAATTTTGACATACACATGAAATCACATATGAGTAGAAAAGTGACATTCCACATGACAAATACACATAATGTGAACACAGCTTTAGACAGTCGCATATACTTACTTGTACTAGTGATGTGATGTAGTATGAATAAATACATATATATGACTGGGACTATGACAAGCTGTATAATATTAAATGTACTCGTATAATACGTATGCACATATGTAAGTATGTATAAATAAACAATTTGAGAATAAATCTACAGAAATGCCAATATCAATTGATTTTTTCTTACAATACAAGAACTAAAGTCTATCTGTCGAAGCTAGAATCGAATTTTTCAATTACCTTTATATAGATTCTATTGTGTAACTAAGCGCCATTCTATTATTATTTTTTCTTGTATTTCGATTTGTTGTTAAGTGAAGGTAGGTTCTATTTATGCTACAGCTTTCACATTTTAGAAAATGTTTTTATATCTGTCTGCATTACAAGGTATTTTCAAAAGAAATGTTATTTGCAATTATTAAGAGTTATTCAGTTATTATTACTAATAACAGCTTTTACACTGCTTGACAAATGCTAAATTATGGATATATTGTCTGTAAAAATATCTAATAAACTATTTTCTTGTGAACAGTCAGCCTTATTATGAGTGTCGTTTTCTTTTTACGACAACGACTCTTTCGTAATAGATTAAAGATGAAATTAAATGTGTTTCTTTAATGTATTTCAAAACAGTCGTTGTCGTAAAAAGAAAACGACACTCAGAATAAGGCTGAATATCATTTAACATAAAACTGTATAGTGTACAATGTACATAATACCACGAGAGTACAATATGTGAGATATGGCCTATAATAGACCAATCTTCAAATTCAATTCAGTATGGCGATTTCTATACATATCAACAATATTCATGTCAAAATTAAACTTCATAACGATGTTAATACGGGATTTATACGTACTTTAGTGATTTTTAGGAGTGTTCCCTGTATGGGAGCTACGATCCATTATGAACTGAAAAACGTGTTACTTCGATTTTTATGTAATTATAATAATTATTATATGAGAATTATTTGCCTCTAATCAAAATCTAATAACGTATTTCGTAACAGATTATTTAAGGTGACCATACGTCCTCTATTTTGGAGGACAATCATCTATTTTAACACGCTGTCATCTATAAATTTTGTGTCCTCTTTCAGTCATCTTTTTCATACTTAGTCATCTTTTAAATGCATGATCAATATTTGTTTTTATTGAGCTTAGAGTATGAACAGAACAAGCACGGCACATTTTCTAAGTAGAATAAGAATCGCCACCTTTAACCCTTAAATATCTGAAATTGAAAATACGTTCAAATTGCAGAAATAAATTTTTGTTCTAGCATGTATTTCATCTGCAAATTACGAATTTCAGTTCCAATTCAGAAACAAAATAGTCCTGGAAAGATCCAGGACAAAAACAAGGAAGACAGTCTGTAGACGGTCTTAGTAGCTAGACGGAAAAACCCGGTTTTTTTAATACTCAACTGATGACCGTCTATAGACGGTCTTAGGTGTTAAAGGGTTAACAAATAAAACAAAGTTTACTTCACAAACGTCGTGTCGTGCTTGTTCTGCTCATACTCTTACTGACTGAACTTTCGCTTTTCAAAATAGTAAATGGTAACAATATGTAAAAACGTAATATTTATTTAAGTGATTTTCGGTAGTAGTCCTTATATGGAAGCTACAACCAATTGCATTATTAGCCTTAAATTTTCACCTGATAACTATTTTATTTAACATTTATGCGTATTTAAGAAATTTTCGCAATTGGACTGTTCTTTGGGGGTAGGGGCAATATAGACCGATTTCAACAAAAATAGATTTTTACATTAAGCTTATTATTGCTGAATTTTGTATGGATATTGCGTATTTATAGTTATTTATGTCCCATTTGTAAGGGGATCGATTCTTACCATTTTCAACAGATATTATTTTTTTACAATAAAAACAATAAGTGCCAAAGTTTATGATATTTTTCACAATATATTTAAAGTGAACAGCAAAATATTTTCGACACATATCGAGGTTGTCTCAAATTTTAGTCCATTTTCTTATTAAAAACATAATTCTCCTAAGACTCGTTTCTCTATGTGTGTCTACAGCAGACGCATGGAATAACAATGTCATATTACAATTTCATAAGAACCTAGACTTTTTGGTTTTAGCACCAATATTTTGTGGTGTTACAAATGGAATGACAAACTTAATATAAGCCCCCATATTTTTGGTGTTGAGAAAAACTTGGTACGTCGATTTTTAAGTAATTATAATAATTGTTGTATGAGAATTATTTGCCTGTAATTAAAATCTAATAACGTTCTTTGTAACAGATTATTGTGCATTTAAGTGATTTTAGGAAGTAAGTGGTAGCTATGATCATAAAGTTCGCAGGGTAGTGCTATATGCGGTATAGCATATAAGACAAATGTTATTTACGACTTTGTTTGCAGACGAAATGTTATTATAATTTTCGAGACCATTTTGCATTTAGACACAGAAAAAAATAAAAATGAGTTTCAATTAAAATATTTGTGGAATCAATTAAAAATTTAATTGAAATCGGACCTGTAAACAAAATGATAGTATCAATAAAAAACAAATTTGAGATTTAATTGAAAATATCAGAAAAACCCCAAAAAGTAATTGAATCAATTAAAATTTTAATTGAAAATTATTTTAAAATCAATTAAAGGTTTAATTGAAAAAACCTGATTTTTTTCTGTGTAGTGGCTAAATTTCGTCAATGCAGATTTGCATAGAGCAAAAAAATTATTAAAATTCTGTTGAATTACACCACCTAAGACGCAAATTTTGACACAAAAACTGTTTTAAAATTGTTTAATGGACTGTATGACGTGTGGCACTTTCATTAACATTAATATCATCCAATTTAGGCAGAAAGAACATTGTTGTTATGCCACCATAGAAAGCATTAGTAAGAGTCACTATGCTGGCTCCAGTCCAAAATTCATATCAATGTTGAAATTAACTCTAATGCTTTAAGCGTTTGTACAAAAGTGCCGCCGCCAAACTTGCATTATTTTTGAAATTTAGTTTTGCGAAAAAAAGTGTCAACTGTCAAACGGGGGTTTTTTATGTTTGCAACACTTTTACTGCACTAATGGCGACGAATTTAAATCTTGCATGAATTGTGTATCAATTTGCAAATAAATTGTTCTATGTCTGTTTAAAAATTTTAACATTAAACATTCATCGCAAAATGTTCTAAAAAGTTCTCAAAATTGATATAGTGGGGGTCCCAGGAGCGACTAGTAAATCATTGAACCATCCGTATTGTACGTTGATAATTTTTGGTTTAGTCTGCGAAAACCCAGTAACGATTTGTCGTAACTAGTAGTGGTCTATTAGTACACAATTGTACCAATTCTTACTATCTCCAAAACTAAAGTAAATTAAATTAAATTTATTATTTTAATTTCTTCTAAAATTCGGAATTTTAAAAATACATTAAAAATTAAAATTTATAGCTGAGTTTATTAATTACAATGAAATCTTTTCAAAGTTTAATAACAACGAGAATTGTTGACAAAACAAAATACATAACTTGAAAACCAAGGAAATTTAAATTACAGTCTCTCGTACCGAACGATTTCAACCGTTTTTTGTTTTTCTTTAAATTTTCAATATCAAAAATTTCAATTGTAATATACAGACAATATTTATAGAAATGGAAATACACTAGAACTAGTTTTCAGTCTCTATATTGCGTACGTATGTACATAATATCTCGTTTTAGATTATTGCTATATTCAAACCTTTAGCCGATATTTCAATATGTTACAAAAGGAATGACAAACTGAATATACTTCTATATTGTGTTTAAAACATACAACACAGAACATAGATAATAGATAAACAGTTTTAATATAAAAATTAATATTTCGTTAAAAACAAAAAGAAATACCTGCTGACTTCTATATGGTGACTGGCGTCTTAGTTCCACGAAAACAAAATACATTTTTTGTTGGCCCCCAAAAAATACACGAAAAATTAGTATAGACGATGTTTAAAATGCACATAATTAATGTGATTTTAATGATTAATTAAAAGCATTTATTACAAACGTATTAGAAAAAAAACAATACATTATTTTGCATAAAATTATATAGCAATCTTGAAATTTTTTTTTATATTTTATCGTTTACGTTTAAATATTTTACATGGCCATAATTTTATAGACAACAAATTGTGTACGACCCCTAACAAAATTGATTAGACCAGTTTTATTTTTTGTTTGTCTACTAAATTCAAATTATAAACAAATTAAAAACCACCTTCTGTTCATATCAAATACAACTGTTTAGGAAGTTTCTCTTATGGAGAAGGTATTCTAATGGAAATACTCTGCTGAAAGTAGCAGTTACAGTTTATGGAGAAAGTTGAACAATGTAGTTGAAAATATACATTATAACTCGGAAATTTCTTACAAATAATATTTTTTGGCATGATCAGATATAGCAAATGTATTTTATAATGTTTTGTGAATATTTCTTATTAATTGTGCTTAGTTTTCTGCAACTATCGAAATGATTTATGTAACTTAGGAATCTTGCCTAGCATAGCAATTATTCAACTAAGAGCTAGTTTCTGGGATAAAGATAATCTACATTTTTCGCTTAAACCTAGATTAAACTTAAAATTGTGTTTTTCAGTTATTATTTATTTGATATATAATCTAGGTTTAACTAAGCATCATTGGTGAGTTAAACCTAGATATAAAATGTCAAAATACAAACAGCTGAAAAACAAAATAAACAATTCAACAAATGAAAAGAAATTTACGAAAAAAAAAATGGATTATTTTAGTGATGATGAGGTTAAGTGATTCAAATACATATAATAACTTAAATATGTCAATTGTTAGAAAGATACGAACAATAAGGACACATCCAAATCATTTCTGCATTTATACCGACGCCGAATTATTTCAAAGATTTCGCTTAACAAACTAATTTATTTAAAAAAAAAAAAACAAAAATTCTCTAAAAAACTAAATAATAATTCATTTCTAACAATTGCAAATTGTAATTTTTAGAATTTCTTAGGATACATTGGTTTGATTTTTTGTGAAAATTTAAGATATTGCCATATTTATATAAAAAATTAGGAGAAATGCCATATGTAATTTGACTGAACAGTACGGCAATGCTAACAAAATTGACAGGAGGTAATCCGCTACTGAGAAACACAATCAGTAGTTACATCCCGGCAAAATATATTTGAGGTTTAATATAACAGTGGTTTAAGCTGAGTTTAACTGACAAGTAAAAAACTAGCTCTAAGCAAATCTCTATGTTTAGTTTACAAATATCTAATAAAATTAATTTAGCCATACGATTTCTTAAGTATTTAAATACCACCATCACCCCACCACCAAATTACCTATTATGGAGATTTATAAGAGATTTATACGCATTTAAGTGATTTGCGGAACTTGGCTTTATATGGGAGCTATGGTCAAATATGGACCGATTATCATCATATTGAGATAGACAATTTTTATATATATCTGGACTATTTGTATTGAATTTAAATCTGATAGTGGTTTTTATAAGTGGTTTTTTAAGTGATTTCCGGAACTGGACTTTATATGGCGGCTACAGTCAAATATGGAAGATTATAATCATATTGAGATGTACGATTTTTATATAGATGTGTGAACTGTTTGTGTTAAATTTCAACTTAATAGTGGGTTTTGTAAGGGATTTATGCCCATTTAAGTGATATTCGAAACTGGACTTTATATGGCGGCTACAGTCAAATATGAACCGATCATCATGAAATTTGTTACGACGATTTAAATGTATATTTTGATTATACTTGTCGAATTTAAACTTGACAGTTATTTTTACAAAAGATTTATGTTCATTTAAGTGATTTTCGGAAGTGGTTCTTGTATGTCAAAATTATGGACCGATGCAAACAAAATAAAGTTTTATAATTTTTAAGGAGTTTCCTTCAGGCTAATTTGGTCAAATGTTTGTTTCCAAACGTAAATAAAAAACTCGTTCTAAATAATCTAGTGACAAAATTTATTGTTTTATTACACAGCTTTAGAACGAGACCCCTGAAGAAGTTAGAATAAAACTAACGAAACGTTGGGAAAATAAAATAAAAAATAAAAATCGAACAAGTTTTTTATTTACGTTTGGAAACAAAAATTTGACCAAATTAGCCTGAAGGAAACTCCTTAAAAATTATAATAATTATAAATATTGGTCACAAAAACAAATTAATTAAATAAAGTTTTGATATATCACTTTGCATGAAACTTATTATTGCAGAATTTTGTTTAGATACGGCTTTTCTATAGACATTTATGTAGCATAAAGCAATATTCCGATAAGACATTTGTATGGGGGCTGTGAGAAATCGTGGAGCGATTCCTACCATTTTTAACAGGACTTGTCCATCTATTATCTGCATTATATATGAAGAAAACAGCAAAAAATATCTGAAAAATATCGAGGTAGTCTAAAACTTTGATCTATAACTCATATCCTACTGGACCCATTTTGCCCATTTGCAATACCAAACATTTCAGTGGATCGAAGAATGTTTTGTAAAAATTTCATTGTTCTATGTCTAATTTTTTGGAATAACTATCGTGCCAACAACAGTCGGACGAACATGATGAAATCATCTTAGAATCTTATAAGGCCCCAGAATATATAGACTTTTCGGTTCTACGACCATTATTTCGATGTGTTACAAACGGAATGGCAAACGCAATATACCCCCCATCTTTTTGGTGGTGGGTATAAAAAGAGCTTAAACGCTAAATCCTTGGTGAATTTTGACTAAATGTATTTCGTGGAAGTCATATAAGCAGCTAAAAGTAGCTCATGTTATAATTAACTGCTTAAGAAATGAGTTTGTTAGTGACGTGAAAACCTGAATGAAATCTGAGAATCACAAAAGTTTTTTTTTTTTAAAGACAAACTTAAATCACGTGAACTTGTTAATTTGAGTCGCTATTAAAATTATTTACTTATAATAAATTTGAAGAAAAAAATTCCAAATTATTAGTGAAATATAAGCCATATATATTTATATATATAATCAGGTATTTAGCAAGCAAGTGTTACAAAGAACTTTTTAAGAGTCTTATGGAAAATTTAAATATTCTTAAATGCGTTTCAAATAATATTGCTTAAATCGTATACAAATTTCTTTGTAAAATATGAACTGGCAATAGCGTGTCGTAACAGTGGGAAACAACCAAGCTAAAATATGCCTTACAAAGTAATATGTATGCTGAATCATACTTGTATTTAGCTAATTATTTTAAGTCGGTGACTACTGCACCATTTCAAATTATATTTCAGAAAATTCTAATTGCATTTTAGAAATTTTCATTTATATTTCAGAATTTTTGATATTTATTTAGTCGGGCTCGAGTTCATTAAATTTAATTTTCATTAAATTATTTTTACTGAAGGAATTGTTTTACAACATGAAATCTCTATTAAAATTTTATTGATAATTTTTCTAGCTTAGCTGGAGATTGAACTTGGGTTGAATTTACATGTTTCGAGAATCACCATATTCTCTCATCAGAATTCTTTGCGTTCTAACCTCCGCACCACTGCGGTGCCAGCTAGCCAACAGTCAAACATCAATTCTTTAACCAGTGTTAGTTCTGGTAGTTCGAAGTTTGCTGTAATTATAATTTTTTCAATTTTTATTTACATGTTGCCTCCTTTTTTTTCAGTTTTTTTTTTCTTCTTACCAGAAATTTTTATTTGCATTTTTTGCAAATGGAATTTTTGAAATTCAATTGGAAGTTTCTGAAATACAAGTAGAAACTTCTAAAATATAATTGGAAATTTCTGCAATACAATAGGAAATTTCAATTCGAAACTTCTGTATTATATGTAATTGAAAATGGTGTAGTACGAATTGATTTTAAAACAAAATATGTAATTATTCATATACATATCGTACATATTAGAAAAACCAAATGAATTAAGAAAAACTATTTGTTTAAATTAATTTCGATTAGATTTCATTTAACAAAACGTTAATCATTTAGAGGTTCAACGAATTTGATTATGCATTAATTCCGAATTTTGCAAACAAGTACATACTTACAACTACGTGCAACTAATTAAGGACACAATGCTAATATTGAAGCACATAATACGAAAGTGTCAAATTTATAATGTGAGTCAAGTCAAATTTTCAAATGAGATTGATATCAGTCGTGCATGTAACTAAGGTCATGCCACAAATTTTACAAAACAAAAAGTATTTATTAAATATAAATCAATATTTTGTTAGAAATCCATAGTTATCGGTAACAGCTTAAAATCTGCAAGGCATTGAGGTCAACAAATTTTTACATACACTACTTGAAATGGCTTCCCAAGCTTTCTTTCTTTCGGCAAGGATATCATTAAAATTGACAAGAATAGTAACCGAATTGTTATAAAACCATTGCTGGACGTGATGAGCCGTATGCTTCGGATCGTTATCTTGTTGAAATATCCATGTTACTGGCATGTTACCATCAGCATGCGTCATCATTTTATCGCTTAGAACTTTTGCATACTGAAACTTATCCATATTTCCCTTAATTTTGTGCAGCAGCCCAACACCACGTGACAGCGTAGCACCTTAAAGCCTTATAGAACTTCTTCCATACTTCAAAGTGGCGCGGGTGTAATTTAATTCTTTCAACTTTGGCCGGCGAACAAATTTTTTCCATCTGAAGACACCCTATTAATATTTGTTTCGTTCGAAAATAGTATTGTTTTCCATTCTACATCCGTCCAATGAAGATACTTCTTGGCGATTTAGAGTGTCTTTTTTTGGCTACGTTCAGACAATAATGGTTTCCTTTGTGAAATTCTTCCAATCAGTCCAACTTATCGCAATCGATGTTTTTCTGTATCTACAGACTTTTTTGCCTCATTTTGTCTAAAGACTGCAATCCGAATCTCATTTGTTGATTTATGCCGATTTTTTTCGACTTGCACAGTCAGTACATCTTTACGAACTGTCATAATACGGCTTCTTTTTTTACGTGCCACCTTATCTGTAGTCGAATACTTGCTAAAATATTTCAACGCTTGAAAAACCATTGTTTTTGAAATATTCAAGGCTGTTGCGATTTCCCGATAAGTGTTTCCATCCTCACGCATTTGTACAATAATCTTTTGAGTATTGACATTACAGGATTTTCAAATATTAATAAATCTATCACTGTCCTTAATTTAGTGCACGATTAATTTATTTTACAAATTGTGAAAAACGGCACAAAGAAAAAATCATGGTATAATTATATTAGGTAAGTGCAAATTGGCAACAAATAAAACACAATACAGAAACAACAAGTATTTTGTTTGTGTAAAATAATGTACTACTGTCAAAAACCCTTGAAAAATTATTACTTTTGACATAAGTAAATTCTAAACAAAGTCAGTTAGCTGTACTACTGCACTCACCTTGTATAGTTACACCATGGAAAAAATATAAAAAAAAAATAAAAATATTAAAAAAAACAAGTAAGAGTGTTATATTCGGCTATGCCGCATCTTATATACCCTTCACCTTTGTAGTGGATGCATAATTATATTATATACATACATACATATATATATTATATATACGTTTTTACCTATAAAAAACGGTGGTTTATTTCTTTTGAATAAACCGGATTCTTTTTAATTGCAAAATAAAAAAAATTTAAAAAAGGGTATAATGAACACACTGTCTTTTTACACACTTATATTACGGTTTAAGAACACACTTAAACACTTTGTTTGAACAGCGCCATCTGTTTATGAAATTATTCGTAACAATGTTAATGCACTTTTTTTTGATGAAATTTTCAGAGGTTGTCTCGGATTTTTGCTATATCTATGTTTTTTATGGACGGATTTTGCTGATTTTAAATAGCAAACTTCTCGAAAGCATGTCTGAGAAAATTTTTAAAGATTTGTATCCCGAAGATATATGGGGACTTCAGAAAATTGATTTCAACAGCCAGACAGACAGGCGGACATGGCTTAATAGACTCTGCTATCTATAAGGATCCGGAATATATATACTTTGTAGGGTGGGAAAATTATATTGTGGAAATTACAAACGGAATGACAAACTTATATATACCTTTCTCATGAAGGTGAAGGGTATAATAAAAGTTTTAAATTTTAGCGTGTTATTTAACAAATATTACCTTAAACATAACGATTTAAATATTGAATACTACTGTCCTTAGTTAGTTGCACGCAACTGTATGTATATCAGATAAAACTTCACACATTATAAAACTAATTCTAAGTTTTATTGATAGTATGAAATAGTCATTAAAAAGTAAGTTGTTCAGTAATTGCATTTTATTATCAAATTGTTCTAGTCGATGCCAGACCTTTAATAGTATTGTTACATAGTTGCTAGGGCAGCAACAAAAGACGAACAGTATGTTTTTGGTATTTTTTGAATGAACATCAAATGTGCAGTAATTTAGTGACCAAATCACCAAAACAAGATTTTAAAGGCGATGTAATTTTGTGAAACGTTAAAAGCATTTAAGCCAAATTGTTTATTTCTCTATATAGACTGTATCATATCAGCTGCATTGAAAACTGCATAAATTTGTATGGACAGCCTAAAATTCTCGAAAGCTTTAAATTTTTGTCAATTATGCAAGTTTGGCTGGGTGTTGGCCGTTTGGAGTTATGATTGAACAATATTTCAAAAATAATGAACGTTGAGCAGCGAATGTTTTGAATTTTAGTGCAAAATCATTTTAAGCGCTGAAGCGCGCCTTTCACTTTAATTGGTTTGTTAAACTTCAAGATTTTATCATTTATTTTCTTTTTTCTTCTTAACAAACCTTAAAATTATTAAAAATAATTATCTAAACAGGATTTTTTATATTTACACGATTACACCATATATTCATACATATATTGCTTAATCCATAAATCAAATTCAGTATCCGAGTATATGTATCATCAATTATTGATAATGGCTTCATATTTTGTGCACTGGCTTAATTATATAATTCCTTGTATACAATGTAATTAGTATTTAAGATTAATTATATTTTTATACTAAAATACACTGCGGCAAATTGTTTGCAAACAAGCTGAATTGGCAGTTATTTTTCATTCTTTTTTTTTTTTGTGCGAAACAATAAATAATAAACAAAGTTTTTTATTACTAACAACTGTGTTAGTCTGCGAAAAAGCAAAAACATAATTTAATATGAAAAATATAATTTAAAAAAAAAGGTTGTTTATTAAATGAAGTTTCAAAAGAATGTCATACATCAAATTACAATCCTATTTATTGATTTATTAATAATTAATTTTAAAATAATATTTAAAAAATCATAATAATTCCACAAATAATAATTCTATTTGCAATGCTTTTATGCATGAAACTTGGCAGAAATTGTTTAAAAATATTAAATTGTTTGATGCGATATGAAAAAAGTACACAGGGGTTTTCTCTGAAAAAAAAACTCTGTAAAATTCTACGTACTCATATTGGAACAATGCAATTTTAATAAACAAAATAAACCATTTTTAATGACCTTTAGCTTGAAATAAGTTGGAAACAGTTCTTCTTGATTTTTAATTTTTAAGAATAGTTAGAGCATGGTGGCATAACTATACAAGCGGAGTGCAAATCGGCACCAAATACAACACAATACAGAAACAACAGGCATTTTGTTTGTATAAAATATTATACTAATGTCAAAAACACTTGAAAATGTTTTACTTTTGACATAAGGAAATTGTAAACAAAGTCAGTCAGCTGTGCTACTGCACTCACCTTGTATAGTTACACCATGAGTTAGAGTTTCTACAAGTATTCTCTACATTTTCGTTTGTTTTTTAAACAAGTTAGAGTGGTATATGCGGCTGTGCCGAATCTTTAATACCCTCCACCTAAACGTAATGAGAAATACAAAAACTGCACTGGTTATAGGACTAGAATATCCTTGTTCTGTGTTTTCTATTCAGCCTTAGTGGAAATTTTATTGTTATGTTATATATTGTTTGAAAGACAATGTTACTTGTTGGTCGTAATTCATGTTTTGAAATTTTAACTAATTTCGACCATTTATAATTGATGTAATTACCGATTCTTACTGTAATGTACAGATTTTGTCTGATTTTCAAAATAATCTTGAGTGTAATTTAACAATTTATAAAATTAAAAGAACATTCTTCCATATACACAACAAGTTAAGAAACAGAGTATAAAAAACGATTAGTTATAGGTGGAGGCTTTTCTGTTTGAATTTGATTTCAATAATATTATTTACAAAAGATTTATGGGTGGCATAGTAGAAGTGGACTAAGAGTGGTTTCTACGTATTTGAATTTGTTGAATTTCATCTCAATAACGTTATTTACAAGAGTTGTATGGTTGTTTAGTATGCTTGCTCGGAAGTGTACTTATTTGGGGGCTATTATTGATTGACTGCTACAATGTCCAGTAGCATAATTATCGTATAACTAACATACTAATAGATTTCTGGATTAAAATTACTGATCTACATAAAAGTTGGTTTGATACCGAAATTTATTAGACATTTGTGTGGGTTTATTTGTTTTTCGGAAATGGTTCTTATATGCCAGCTATGACAAATTATGGGCCGATCTTCTTAAATTTTGAAACAGTGATTTTTATGCATTAGAGGATATTTCACGTCGAATTTCAATATAATAACGGTATATTTAAGATATATATTAATATTAACGTAGATTTCGGAAGTGGACCTTATATGGGGTATATGGTCAAATATGGACCGATATTCTCAAAATCCAGCAGTCTGATTTTGGCATATATGTAAATGATCCGTATAAAATTTTGAAGCGGTACCGTTATTTATAAGAGCTTTATGAGTATTAACGTGATTTTCGGCAGATGGCTTTATTTGGGGCATACGGTCAAAAATGCACCGAAATTTACAAAATTCTGCAGAATGATTTTTGATTTTAGTCATAAATATTAAAAACTAGGTTCGTACCCAAAATAATGCTAAATATTTTATATTATTTGTAAAAGTCATGTCTAGAATTTGACGTGGTAGTAAAAAATGATAAATGTAGCCCTTACAGAGCCATGAATACCGGTATACAAAATGTTATGATCGAACTTTTATCAATTACACGGTTTTCATTGAACGCGGATAATCGACAAATCGGGTTTTTATAACATAACATAAGACGTTTAACTTTTTCTTTGTAAACTCCACGAGCAACTGACACGTACATCACGTACATAAAATACCATTAAATTCTTCGAGCAGTTGAAAGCCGATAACGACAGTATTATAAAATTTTAACAAGTTCAATGGTATCTTTTGTGTAACATGAGAAATATTCGGTGGGGTCAAAAGTTTTTTTTTTTTTTAAATATCTCACTAGTTTGCGAAACAACTCTAATTGAAGCATAGGCTGATATATGGATTATTAATATGTGCCTCAGCTGTATTGTGCTGCTAGCAAAATCCAGCAGTAATATCTCAATTATTGTTGGGACCAGATGCTAAAAATAAATGAGGGTATAGACATTCTTTTGATAAATATTTATTCAGACGTCTTTGTTAAATATTAAAGATGATAAGAATATGTTGGAGTACAACTTATTCGTTTTTTTTTTTTAATCTTGATCCGAAGATCAAAATGTTTCAACTGTTTGTGCTGGCTGACATCATCTATAAATCATTAAAACTAATAATTTTAAAATTCAAAAATTTATCTCATGCAAAATTTTTTCGTCGTTTCCGGATTTTTGAAAATTTAGTATTCCAATTTAGTATTCAAAATTTGCAGACGTACAGTAACTATCATAAAACAAGTATGGAATCTTTTAATCCCCAAATATATTTTAATAGAAAATTAATTTAAATATAAGATATCTGCATGTACTGGGCCAAACATCCCGCTGCCTCGATACCAGCTTTACAAATTGTCTTCACTGCAAATGATGCTGTATAAATATTCTGAAATCTTATTTATTTGTTAATCTGTCCACAGTGAATTTGTGGTTTAGAAACGTAAACAAAAGTATAAAATACATTTCTTTACAATTCACTCAACCCTTAGAATTGGTTACATAAAATAAATGACTTGTTTGGATTTTTTAAACATTTATAAGAGACACATTAAAATAAACGACAACAACGAATGTTTAAAACACTATTACTACAACAACTTCATAAGTAACAAAATCATATGAATTTTATAAAAGTTAAAGTCCTAGAACACAAATATAAATATTAGAAATTGTAGTAAGTTTTGGACAAAATCTAAAATGTTTAATAACATTTTCTGTTCTTTCTCTCACGAAACGAAATTTAGCCGTTTGCATTCCGTTTAAATATTTGCGATGTTACAATTGCTTTGCTAAAATTAACACTCCGATGACTGTCCTATAAAGTGGGGGCTATAATAAAATTCTAAAGGAAACCCCCTCAAGTGCCCTTGTATATGGTATAATTTTTATTATTTAGCCATTTTATAGCTTTAACATTTCCTTTTGGCATGTAAACATATTGCTGTTTACTTTACAATTCCTTTGGGAAAGGATAGTCAAAGTTACCAAAGTTTTCGTTCATGTTCTAAAATTTCGCCAGTTTATTTGGGTAAAACCAAATAATTATGTACAACAGGTAGGTAAGCAGGTTTTGTTTAACAAATATTTGTTAAATAAGTACGGATATAAATAACAAATTCAAACACATGTTTTTATTCACATAACGAACGAAACTCAGCAATTAACACAAAAAAACAAATAAAATAAAACGAAACGAAATAAAATAAATGTTTAACCATAAATCAAATAAGATTTAGTCATTATTTATACATTTGTCAGCACTTGAAGAATAAGACTTTTATTTTCGTCAGCGTATCTGTGAAATGAGTTAATACATAACTATTAGTTAAACGAGGACTATTGGAGAATTGATCATTAAAGTAATCATAATATGATACTGAATAACATTATTACAGACAGCGTTGTCAACTTTGAAATTCGAAAACGCACCAAAATGAAGGAAAAAACGCACCAAGTTTAGAATTTCTTTTTTGTTTCAAATGTTTGTGGAATTCATTTTACATTTTTTTAATTTCATAAATTCTATATAATAGTAAAAGTCATAATAATATTTAATAGCCTTTTTTTTTAATAAACGAATAAGCATTTAACCACTCAAAATTTAATTCACAATATGCTATTCGGAACTGAAGTACTAATTGGTAAAAAAGGCTCATTTCAGTAAATATTTGGTATTTTTTTAGTTTGTTTTTGTTTTCTATTTAAGTACTCCTATTTGAATTTGTTCAACAAAATTTGTTAGGCCTTCACTGGGCCTCCTGTGGTTGTTCGTCTACAGTTCTACAGTTAATTTTATTTTCAAAGAAAGAATTTCACCCTATTCACCTTTAGCAATAACGTTCATGTGACGAATTTGATACATACTTATTCTAAATAAATTTAATGGGGTCCTTATTTATCGTAGAGATATTATGATAATGAATTACACTATGCGATAATTAAAAATCGGGATGGGATGAAACCAACGGGAAATGTTATATCGGCAAAAAAAAAAAAGGTATACGTATTCCCGGCAAACAAAATTTAGTAAAAATAAAGATTTCACCGCAGATTCGGAAAAATTAAAAAAAACGCACCGAAATTAACAAAAAAAAAAAAAAAAGCGCACCGCGCACCAACTAAGGAATTTTCCGCACAAACAATCTAAAAAAGCACCAAAAATGGTGCGAAACACACCAAGTTGACGCTAATTACAGAATATCAATGTTATACTGCCGTATTCATAAAAAATAAAATAAGTTTGGAGTGTGCTTTAAGACAAAATTTTCATACAAAATTTTCTTAAAGTACACTTGAAGTCTACTTTAATTTTTTCTGAATAAGACTGATAGTTTTGTAATATATTAGAACAATAATTGGAAGGTATTTAACACTTACGATACAATTAATTATTATTTTAATTTAATTATTTGTATCACACCCTAATGAATAATTACATTTATATAAAGCCACACCAAATCAAGAGTACATTAGGGTGGGTCAATTTGTCCGGGTGAGAAAAAACGTGACAGGCGTATATCAAAATCAAAATCTACACAAAAGTCTAAGAAAATTACCCATAGAAAGTATGGGTCTAAAATGCAAACCTAGCTCCCGCCGAGGGGCTTAATTATGAAAAATAAAAAAGTAGCAACGCCTGGTATATACATACACAAATAGTTGCTTTTTTGGACCTTTTTATTGAATTTCTTAAACCTTATTTGATTACAAATAAATTATTATGTTCCCACTAACTATTGATCAAGATATATGGAACATTGTTGTTGCTTCGATATTATGTTTTAATTTTTCTAAGAATTACGAAGATTTAAAAAGGGAATGATTTTTTTAAGCCCCGCTTTTCTCTTGTAAAAATTATAAGTTAGTAATCTGCTATGATAGTTATTAACGAATAGGAATTAGAATTCAATATTATTAATAGTTCTAGTAATTGTAGAAATTTACCTTTAATGCATTTTATAAAAACGTGGTGTTAAACATTTGTTTTGATTGACTTATTCACTTGATATTTAACTTTCAAGAAGTAAGCGTGTTAATTTCTTTTTTAAAAAACGAATCATTAAATTATGGAATCATCAGCGATGTCGATTGACTCTTACGGGGCAAGTTTTCAAACTAATCAGAACGCTAGTATAATTGGCATGCCATGTGAATTTAGTGGATTAAATTTTCCAAATTATCGTGATATTTTAAAGTATTATTTTTTCTTAAGTGAACGTGAACAAGAAAAATTAAAAAAACAACAATCGTATTCAAGATTTTCTCCGATAATTGCAAAAAAAAATAATTGAAATTTGGGAAAAAATTATTATTGCACTGTTGAATAGAAAAAGCATTTTAAGAAAACTGAATATATATCTCAACGAATATCACAAAAAGGTAAAAAACATATCAGTTTTTGAGACATTGTTGAATGATATATTTTATATCGGTAAAAGCACCAATCAATGTCATGCTCCTGTGGAGTAATTGCTGATCCTCTCAAAGCATTCATGATTGACCAACACACCAACAGAAAGATTACAATTCCTGAATCCGTGTTAAATATAGTAGACCAACTGTCCAGTTAAATCCTTCATATAGGTTCGATTCCTCACAAATGGATGTCGCGTTTGAAATCGAATTTGCCGATTATGCACAAAAGGAGACCATTTCGGCATTTCAGACAGAGTTGACTCGTATTTAGCTACAACTTTATTTAAAGACATTGGCTTTACTGACGAAAATGGGGAACCAATTATTATGGGTAAATCCAAAGTAGCTAGGTCGTGAAAAAATGAAAAGCAGGGAGTCCGTTCGTCATCTGCAAAACAATGATTCAGCCTTACTAGCTTTTTCTTTTGATGGAAGAAAAAAATAATGCACTGACACTGTTTTAATATTTTGCTCTCATTACCTATTATTTTTTGAAACCAATTTTCAAGATTCCATTTTGTCTCTCGGCGGGAGCTAGGTTTTGATTTTAGACCCATACTTTCTTAGTCAAGTTTTTACGTTTTTGCTATACCCCTACTTACAAAAAAAAATTGACCCACCCTAATGTACATACATATATTAAAAACACAACCAATAGTTATAGTCCTCTAATAAGGCCCTCCCTCGTCCGAAAATAACTTAAGTACTCGTAAATCACTTCTGAAAATGTATAAAATACCAAAAACTGAATAAAACAAACTTATTTAAATACGCTTTCAAAATCCACATAATCATTGCAAACCCCGAATGACAGACACGGAATATAGATATTCTATTCATTACCAGTAACTATAGCAGTGTAGTTCGTGATCTAAAGACAAATATAATTTAACTGTCTCATTACTATATCTTCTCTGATTTCCGTTTTTTAAAGGAATTATTAAATGATGAATTGAAATTTTGTTTGGCGTTGTCTGTTCCTACAAAAGTCATTTAATGTCATAACAAAATTTGCTTAATATTGTAGTAACCTTAATAACAAATGTATGTATGTATATGTATACGAGTATGTATGTATGTATGTATCTAATTCTAATTCAAAAACAAAGATTATAAAAATACCACATTGTGGCCACTGTTTGTCACAAAATAATGTGGTAAATTCAATAACAGAAATAATTAAATTTCATTGAATCCTTCAAATGCCAGCTGCAAAATAATTTTTGGAAAAAGTATTAAAACTTTAATGAAAAACATCTCAATTAAGCTCAAGTCAATTAGCATAATTGTGTTCATTTTTACAGCCACCACCAAAAAGATGGGGGTTTGTCAAGCCGTTTGTAACACATCGCAATATTAGTCGTAAAACCAAATAGCGTAAATATTATTTGTCGTTCCTTCTGTTAAAGGCACGATAGAGCTTCGAAACAAAAACATAGAACAATGAAATTTTTACCAAATACTCTCTGAGCCACCGAAATGTTTGGTATCGAATGGGCAGAATCGGTCCGGTAGGATCTGTGTTATAAGACAAAGTTTCAGACAACCTCGATATTTTTTGATATTTTCTTCAAATCTAATGCAGACATTATCAGGAATTTTTGCACACTTCATTTATTATTACAAAAGTCCTGTTGAAAATGGTAGGAATCGATCCAATAGCCCCCATACAAATGTCCTCCCGGAATATAGCTTGGTACATAAATATCCATAGAGAAGACTTATCCGTACAAAATTCTGCAAAGATAAGTTTCATGCAAAGTGAAATTTCAATACATTTTGTTTGCATCGGTCCATATTTGGTCAAAAATCCACTTCCAAAAATCCCTTATAAAAACCACTAGACGTTGAAATTCAACATAAATAAATCGCATATACATACATACAAATAAATTGTCGTACAGAATTTCATGATGATCGGCCCGTAATAGGTAATAGTTCCCTTATGAGGACTACTCTCGAAAACTCATCAATCTACATAAACATCCATATCCATATCCAGAAATTTTACACAGAACAAGTTACAACAAGTATGTAAAAATTATACTACATTATACTGAGAAAGTTTGCCCATAATTGGCCATAGTTCCCATACAAGCTCCACTTTCGGGAATTACCACAGAGTATACAGAGGTGACAACTTTGACTTTTGAAAAAGCCAAAATCAGTTTCCTAGGGCTTGTTGGTACTTAATTTATTGTGTGCTAAGATAAATCGCTTTATTTTACGCATTGCAAAAATATAACCATAGGGCAGTTCCGAAAGAAAGAGACAAATATAAATTCTTGATTACAACTGGAAGATGCATAAAATTCTATTAAATATCATTACTGAGATGAAATTCAATCGAAATAAACCTAAAAAAATAGAAATTACGGTACATTATTCTATGATAGGTGATTTGGTGGTGGGTATATAAGATTCGGCGCAGCCCATTATATATTTTTTTAAAATTGTTATAATTACAAACTTTAAATTTACCCATCTTATATACGCGTCTATTTATCAATGTCAATAAAAGTAGGTAAAGTATACAATTTTTAATTAGTTAAATACAAAACTTTGTCCTAGATGTGTTTTTATCAGTACGAGTATATTGTCAAAAGAGACTAGAAATGCTTTAATTTCAAACTATATTTACACAGTGGGGAAAAAGTGCATTTTGTTGTTGTTAATATATCTGTTATTTCTAAACGAAGGGTCCACTTAAGATACAATTTACATGGTCGTAGCCAAGGAATATACGAGTTTATGTTTCGAAAATGGACTCCACAAACCTCGCGCAGCTGTGGGGATTTTGTACAGTTTAGCTCATAAGGTAGTCATTTGTATTGGGGATGGTAAAATACTTTTAAGATAAATAAGGAATATCTGTAGGTTTTGAAAGAAAAATAGTAGTAGTTCAAATGCGGAACAGCGTTGGGACAATAATTTATGAAATTTGACATGTTTTTTATATTCAAATGATTTGTGTAGAAATATCTTTCAGAAAAATGTTTAAACTTTAAATTTCAAATTGAGAATCGTTTATTTTTAGACCTGGAAAAGGTATTGCTTTGAAATATATTGTATTTTATAATAATTTGCTATTGTTTTATAACAAAAATGATGTTGAAGAAAATCGGTGAAAAAATCTGCAGAATATGGTTTTGGTAAAATTTTTATATTAACATTTCTATGTTTTTTTTAAAGATCTAGATTTGCAGAATAACAATAAAACAAATTACATGCCAAAGATGATTTATTTCTGAGCCGCCACAGCTCCGCCCTTGGAAGATTTGTGACCACACATTTTCAAAACTTAAGCTCGAGTACTCCTTGGCTATGACCCTGTAAAAGTTTATTGTGATGGGATCAACCGTTTAGAAATGCCAGATTTATTTCCCAGAAATTTTTGATTCTCACCCACTGTCCAGTGAAATGAGATGCTGAAATTGATCTAATACACAAAGGACCTTTTTATAGTGCAAAAATGTTAGACAAACAAAACATCAAGCAGAGATTGTTTGCAAGACAAATAGGAATTTTTAAAACTCTTTGTAAAAAGAAATTAGGGTCCTTATAGGATCCTTAGGGTCATACGGTAACTTGTTGTGAACTCTTTTTGATTTTGTTTAGCAATTTTGATTTTTTCAACGCACATATAAATTTTAAACTTAGAAATCTTATTCTAATTTTAAAAATCTTCAACTCAGCTGCGAGCATTTAAACGTGTTTGATATAACTTAGTTTTCAACTTTCAAACCTTAGTAAACGTAAAAATTCTTTCTTTCTACTTAAGAGAACAATATAAAACTGGGCACCAAGAGTGCGAAAATAAAACATAACAGATCTATTACAGCAGCTGATATTTTACATCAACATCCCCCATGATGATATTTAAAAATATTTGTAGTAGAAACATTGACTGTAACAACAAGCAGGACCTTAAATGTTTTTAATGTTTTACAATTAGTTGGAGATTTTATTGACTTTGTTGTTATTAGTATTATTATTATGCTGTGACTTTTATTATTGTTGTTATTGGCATATGAAAACTTTTTTCATTTTTGGTTTTCTGTAAAATAAAACATTAGAAAAAAGTTTTTGATTTTGGTCGGGCTCGAGTTCATTAAATTTAATTTTCATTAAATTATTTTTACTGAAGGTAGGAATTGTTTTACAACTTGAAAAATTTTTATTATTAATGATAATTTTCAAAATTTAAAAATTAACAGTTCGAATAAAAAATAATAAATTGTTCATTAGAAAAAAGTTTTAATTTAAAATTTTCTTTCTTGTTGGCAAAATATTTTATATGAAACAGAAACTCTTAACGTTCTATGCCAAGGTTACAATTATTTATGCCTGTCTCACTTTCTCTCTCTTCCTCTGTGTGTAACTATGTATATGTGAGACACCTACTTTTTCTGACAAACATAAAATAGGTATCAGGGATGATAAATTGGTAGAATTGTACTTTTCTCAAACCTGAAAGTTATAGTAGTAGGTTTTGTTCAAATTGTTCAGTTGGCTTCTAACAATACGACTTTATTAAGAGAAAATTAAATAGAATTTCATCCGTTTTCCACAAAATGTATCTCTTGATTTCTCCTTTTACACGACCCGAGGATAAGCAAAAAAAATAGCCATATTATTTGTAGAACAACAACCTGATTTCATGATTTGGTAAATCTCTCTAATCCGACAAAGAATGCTGATGGGGTCGCGATTTCAGTTTCCTGTTCTAAATGGTGAGTGCACTCTTCTAGTTAGCGTTTTATTGCACTCCCCGAGAGCAAACTTCATGATCTTCAAGGTGCAGAAGTCATTAACGTAGCCTAGCTTTTAAAGACTGTTGCGCCCAATGGTTTCTCTATGCTTAAAATATATTTGAAACACTTTAGCGAGAGGGGAGTTGAGAATCTGACAATCAATTTTAATCTGTCAACCAGGAGTATAGTTATATCCAGCATGTCGAAACTCTCATGCTCCAGCAGACTCGTGAACTACAAGCAGGTCATCACCAGAATGGATTTCGCGCCATCACAATGTCAATGGTTTTGATACTATGTATCGGTCATGCCTAAAAATCCTTAATGCTCAACAATACCAAGATATGAAAAGTGATTTACCACCGCTCCTGTTTAACTTCCAACTCACTAAACTTCCTGTGTAGAATGCTTATCAATGTTGTTGACCTATTATATGCGGACGACAGTGCCGTCACGTCGACGGGAAAAACCATTGCTAAGCTTTGCTAACTTCTTTACTGCAAATAGCCTGCAATTATCACCAACAAAGTTATCGGCTACACTCTTCAATACAATTTAGGCATGATAATCAACGGCTTCAACAAAGAAGAGAAATAGAAATATACAATGCTGTTAAAACCTAGTATTAGGGATCTAAACACCATCTTTATGAGAAGAATATGGAACACAACGCAACAGTTTCTTCTAAGATGTCACAGAAGAAGTCATCCAAACTTCGGCATCACACATTTGGAGGCTCCCCGGAGGTACATCATATAGAATTTACTTATGTACGAGGAGTTCATGCATAAAGTATGTGTTGGAGAAATTTGATCGTCGATCGTTCGTGATAGTATTGAACGGTATTATTAAATCCGCCGTCAATTTCGCGGAAATAGGATACCGTGGTTATGGCACACTTGAGGTTATAGAGCAGCTGCTTCTAACATAAGTACAGGGTCCTTATGAGACTTACCCAACTTCATCACATTATGTTCAGTGGATTTATGAAAGGTTCCTGTCAAACGTCTGTATTAAATCCGAATTAACAACTCATCCGAATTTTCTCTCAATATTAAATTACAATTATATTTACACTCGTATTCTTTTACACTGGATCTTGACCCCCTTATTCAAAAACAACGATTATTAAATTTAACAAACGTTTATTAAGCAATTTTTTATACGCAAATCTGTCTTAATAAACGTTTGATAAATTTAATAATCGTTTTTGAATAAGGGGGAAAGTCTTTAGGGGTGAATAAATGTAATTTTTACAAATTTCTTTTGTACTGTTGGTACTTTTTATTTGTCGTCACTGGTGGGTATATACTCGTACTTAGGAGGACGATAGTGTATGTTTTATGCCAAAAATAAATGTTGGCAAAATGTTTTTTATTTTTTTAAATGTCGACTTTTTATACATGTGTGTATGTATATGGAAATGTATGTCTATGTTATACATACTTAAATATAGGGCACATGTACTTACATCTATACGAGTATACATACATATGTATGTATGTATGTGTATAAAAACTATTTTGCTGTTGCTTGTGTGTATTAGTTTGTGGCTAAACAATAATGTTATTTATGCGGTAGTAGTGGTGGTGTTGATGATGTTGGTTGCTGAAATGGTTCATTATAAATTTATAATAATGATGTTGTTGTAGTTGTTTACATGTTGCTCTATCTTGTAGTATGAAATTTTCTTTAAACAAAAACAAGCTAAATATGCTTAAAAAGACCTTAACAACTTTTCTATGCAAGGAGCAACAAAAAAAAAAAACTATCAACTTTTTCTAAAATTACTTACGTCTGCTGTAAACACAAAAATCCATTAACATTTTTATAATGTTTTCTTTTTATACCCTCCATCACCAAAAGTGGTGAATGAGGGTATATTACGTTTGTCATCCCGTATGAAACTACATATTTTAGTCTTCATCTGAGACCCAACAAAGTATATATTTACTTGATCCTTATGCAATTCTAAGACGATTGAGCTATGTCCGTCTGTCCGTCTGCGTTAAACACTCTCACGTCCAAACTGCACAGCTTAACTAAATGATATTTCCAAGAAATATTTCTTATTTTACAGGTAACTTTTCAAAATGTGAGGCAACCTCCATAAAAAGTTGATATTTTTTATTCATTTTATTGAAATATTTTTAAAGATATGCAATTTTTTATACATGAAATTTTGTATACATACGTTATTTTTATGATAAAAGAAAAAAGTGTGGAAAATAGTAAGAATCGATTTATGATTTCTCCTAGCCTCCATACAAAAATCTTCCCGAAATATGGCACAATGTTATATAAATGCCTATAAAATTGCAATTTCAATACAAAATTCATCAAAAATAAGTTTCATGGAATAAGAAATCGTAAAACGAAATTTTGTTTAGTTCGGTCCATGTTTCACCATAGGCCTCATATAAAGTTCACTTCCAAATTTCACTTATATACGTATAAATATTAATATCCTAGGTAAGTAAGTTGTTGTACTAAATTTTATTGTGGTCGGCCCATAATTGGTCATAGCTCGCATATAAGGACCACATCCGAAAAAGCCATTTATCTTTGAGGGCCCCGATAGACTAGTCGATAGAGTGCCGGACTATCTGTCAAAGGGTTGCGGGTTCGATTCCCGCCAAATACTCTGGGTGTTTTCTGCAGATAAGCCAAAAGCTTCGCAGTTTGCGTTTGTTAATTATTTTGTTTGCGTTTGTTTACATTTACATATATACAGAAATCATTCCACAAAATTTTGTGAATTCCGATCCATTTTTGACCGTATGCCCCATATAAGGCCCTCTTCCGAAAATCACGTTAATACTCATAAATCTCTTATAAATACGGGTACCGATCCAAAATTTTACACAGAACGTCTATATACATCCCAAAATCAAACTGCTAGATTATGAAAATATCGGTCCATATTTGACTATATCGCCTATATAAGGTTCACTTCCGAAAACCACTTTAATACTAATATATATCTAAACTATTCCATTAGTATGTAAAAATTTGACGTGAGATATTGTAATATGCATAAAATTCACTGTTTCAAAATTTGAGAAGACCGGCCCATGATTTGTCATATCTGCCATATAAGGACCATTTCCGAAAAACAATTTAACCCACAAAAATGTCTAATAATCATCGATATTGCACCAACTTTTATATGGATCAGATATTTTAATCCACAAATCATATTAATAGCGGTTATACGGCAATTATGCTACTGGATTTTGTAGCTGTCAGTCAATAATTGGTAATAGCTCCCGAATTAAGACCTCTTCCTAGCATAACAATCAACCATACCACTCTTGTAAATAACGTTATTGAGATTAAATTCAATTAAAATAATCTTTAAACTCATAGAAATCACATTAATGGATACTGGATTTAGAAGCTATGTGGCCATAATTTGTCCACTTCTTTTATGCCACCCACAAATCTGTTGTAAATAATATTATTGAGATCTAATTCTAACAAAAGCAGCCTCACCTTATAATCTTACCCTTTTTTTATACTTTGTTTCTTAACTTGTTGTGAATATGGAAAAATGTTTTTTTTTTAATTTTATAATTTGTTAAATTACAGTCAAGATTATAAATAAAATCAGACAAAACTCTGATTCTCTGATGGTAAGAATCGGTAATTACATCAATTATAAATGGTCAAAATTAGTTAAAATTGCAAAATATTTAAAATAATTTATGTTGGTTGTAAAATTGTCTTTTAAACAATATATAAAATACTAATAAAATTTGCACTAAGACTTATATAAAAAACACTGTAAGGATATTCTAGTCCTATAGCCAGTGTAGTTTTTGTATTTCTTATTATGTTTAGGTATAGGGTATTTAAAGATTCGGCACAGCCGAATATTGCTCTCTAATTTGTTTTCTCTTTGTTTAAATAGACTGTGCCTAAGATTGAACGGATGTCAAAAATTAAGAATTTATCACGATTTGCTTTCATTTATAATAATGATGCTTGACAGGAAAGTTCTTAAATATGCAGGCTTAACATTTTAGTTATTATTTTTCTTAATTTAGTATGTTAATTTCATAAAACTTAATGATTTAATGCTATACACGAAATATAAATAATTATTCGTAGATACTTAGAAATATATAAAATTACTGAACTGTGATTAATTAATCCTATACCCTTCTTCAGCATAAGAAACTTTTTATTTAATCAAAGTTTTAGGAAACAAATGTTGTATGGAAATTTAACATTCAAAGTTTTCTGAACTTTTTTATTATGAATAATAAGGGCTTTAATATTTATTACAATTTAAATAATTTTTTTAATATTAAATTCTTAATATGTTTATAATTACGAGGACAATTTTTTATGTCTTTTGCAAGTTTCAAAGATTTTGCTATAAATCATTTCACAATAACCAACATACTCCAAATTTAGCACTCTGTAAGAATGAGTATGGAGGAAAAAAAACGAGAACACACATTTATTTCAGAGCATACATTTAGGTAATTTTAGTTTATAGTTTAACTGCCGTATTCATAATGTTTTTAGACAAAATTTTCATACAAAATTTTCTTAAAGTACATTTGAAGTCTACTTTAATATTTTATGAATAAGAGCATAAAAGTATAGTTCATTTAAGGTGGCTATACACTACGTGTTTTTGCTTATGTATTTTTAAGTTTACAACTCACATGTTTTTCTTGATGTCTGTCAAAATTAGTTATTTTACATATGGGTTTTAATTTTTGGTCACCAACTTGTATGTACAATTACACGTGACAACGCCATGATTAAAACAGCTGATACGCTTAAATAATATTCTTTTTTTACACATAAATTTTTATGTCGTTTCTTTAAAAAATGCGTTAAAGCCGCTACAAAGCGTCACTAAATTGCCGGCGTCAAAAATATTGATTTAAGGTTTTTCGTTTTTTAATATACAAGATGTGGAGCTTGTATCAAAAATTTTTAAATAATTTATATCATTGTTATTAAATAATCAAAATGGGATAAAAAAATATTTAATTTATCACTTATGCAAATTCTTCATACGGCCGGCTAATGATAGCGCAGATTTAACCGTCGAAAAATCTTTTCGCCTGGCATATACATTTGAAAACATGTGTTTGAACATAAGAAAATAGAGCGTGTTCTAATCGAAAAAATACATACAGATGTATTTCCACATGTATTTTACACAAGCAAAGTTTTTGAGGTCACCAATTACATGTTTTTACTCCCATATGTAAAATTTGACATATACGATGTAAAAAACACGTAGTGTATATGCACCTTTATAGTTAAGATAATTGAATTTTTCATTTTCAATTAAAATGGTTAAATACTAGAGTATTAACTCTGTATCACTAGTCTACTGGATCATATAGAAGGATGGAAAATATTGCGAAAAACAAAATTAATAAGACATAACTTAGATTAATTAATTTATTATACATAGATTTCTTTATTATGCTTTTTTGCTGTGTAATAAAGTAAAATTAATGAAAATGTGTTACAAGCTCTAAATCTGTCGCCGTAAATCATTCCATAGTATCCCGCATTTTATCTCTCAAATGTATATAAAATCGCTGTAACGAAAGCGATTTGGTAATATTTTAAACTCAGCTATTAAGTGGTATATGTCAATAAGTTTCTTATATAAACACAAGTAAACAACTCAGTAGGAACGTGAAATTGCCAGCTGGATTACAAAACAATGTGTTAGACTTAAATATATTATCTATAGTAAAGAAATAAAAGAAAGACCCTTTCCATGGACATAAGTGGATTAATAAAACGTTAAGCGTTATAATAGCTATCTAGCAGTGGCGCACGTTTTTCTAACCCCCCCCCTAAAACCAATAGACAAACAAACAATTAAAAGGTTTACAGTTTTCCATAAACGTTAACTAATCTACATAGTTACAAGAATTCGCATTTATTTGAGTTCATCGATATATTTTATCATTCGGTAACTGCTTTGCAATACGAGTAAAATAAAACTTTTCTCATTTCCTGATGACAGTTGAGTATGAGTGAGCACAGTTGGGACGGCTTGTAATTGCTTAATACAAATGCGTTGTACTACAACATTGTAATAATTATAAGTAAAAGCAATAGATACTTAGTCAATATATTAAGGACAGTAAGTATTCAAAGGATAATCGATTTTTTACCCTTATAATTTCCCAAAAAAAAATATATGTTTATATACATATACAAACATATGAAAGACAGCTGAAGTACTTACACAATTATATGTATTATACACGTATCAGTGATGGAAAATATATTTTAGATTTTGTACCAACTACACAAATAAAATGTACTTTTTATACTTTCACGGTACCATTTTTAAAATTTATTAACCCTTATGTGTGCACCAAGGTACCCGGGTACATGTGGCGGTCAAAGTTTTTTCATTGAAATTGATAACTTGTATAGCTGAAACTTTTTGAGAACTACTAACTTTCAAATAATAATTATTTTTTTTTGCAGCCTTGACTTTTTTTTTTTTGTAATTTGCCTGAGAGACCAATTTACTTTTAACACCCTTTAATGCTCATTAAGGTACCTGGGTACTTGTACGTATTTTATATGAGAAAGCGGCCATTGCAAGTATATTATTTGGGGTTGTTGGTAGCTTTGCTTGAATAAATAAAAGTGAATGCGATAGGTATAAGTGATCCTTCATCTGCAACAGTAAAAACTTGGGTTGCTGAATTTAAACGTGATCGTATAAGCATTGAAGATGAACCACGTTGGCTGCCCTTTTCCTTTTCCAACCAAGGTAATTGTTTTAGCCACTCTTCGCGAAATGGTATAAGGTACGGCTTATTCAATTTGCTTCTTCATCATACAAATCACAAACAAACAAAATTTTCCAACAAATATTTTTTCATTAATTTGGTTTCTGTTTCTATTTTTCAAGATTCGTACTCTGTTCAGGTACTCCGTTTTACTTTTTAATTTAAACTGCAAAAATGTTACACTTATCGAAATTTAGATCAGAATCTGAATTGTATGCTTCATTATATCGCTTAGAATAAACTGTCTGCTTAAAATTAGAAAAATAAAACATATGAATATTAAATAGGACTATTTTCAAATTGTACCAAATGACTCGTGGTAGTACTACGGTACCAACTGAGTCTAAAATGTACCAAACAAAAAAAGTACAATTGTACCATGTTTGCCAACAGTGAATCGTATACTTGTATATAAAATTTCCACAATGCCTCACTCAGATATATTCTAACTTGGACTCACACTCAACAAGAATGACACTAGAACAACAACAATAAAAAAATGGTTACTGACTGTCTTCATAAAATAAAAAAAAAAGTTGAATTAACAAAATAATGCGGGTGTTAACACAAACATTTTTGTTACATCCCAGTTTCTATAAATTTTCTTTTTTTTAGGGGCCATTGAATTCATATTGTAGGCTTAAATGAAAAACTAACAATTATAAACAGAAATTGAGGTAGTGCAAACTGTGTAGAATTACACTGAAAGAAAATAAATTAATACACGCAGAATTCATGCCTTCGAGAAGTCACCTTATGATAATCAATATATCTCTGGTTTGCAGAACTTTGTGGAGTTTTTAACTTTAAAATTTAATCTTAAATATATTTTAAAGTATAACGGTCTAATTCATAAAAAATTAAAGTAGACTTCAAATATACTTTAAGAAAATTTTGTATGAAAATTTCAAACCTACTTAATTTTTTATGAATACGGCAGTAAGAGATAACTAAAGGTATTGTCACATTTGGAAAATATTTTCTAAAAAGCGTAACCACTTGTTTTAGCACACATTTGTTTGACGTTGTTTACTCTAACAAGAGCTTTGCAAGATCAAACATCATCAAATAAAATAGAACCAAACATTTGTTGTGTCTTGTACTAAATAAACAAAGTTTTTTTTTTAATAAATAAACGAGTTAAAATTTATTTTATTAGTGGTTACGTCTTTTTCGGCAAATATTTGCCAAGTGTGACAATACCTTTAGATAAATAAACGCGACATTTTTTTTCTAATATTTGCTCTGTATCAAAGTTGCCTTCAATATTAGTGCATGTATATGGTAATTCCAACGGACATTGCACTGAATTCTCATGACCAGAACATCAAGTGATTTTAATTACATAATGTTTTTGCTTTGAAGTGTCATTGAAATAGTAAATTAATGTTCAAATGGTTTTACTTACGTCAACGTTAATAATATTAATATTTACTTAAAGTCAATTTACTCTTGGGTCATACTTTGCAGTAATATATTAGAAAATAGTTTTCAATTAATTAATAAATTACCCTGTACTACAGCGGCAAACTGAGGACTTTATTACACTAATTTCGAAAATTGTATATAAAATTTCGTATACTCAAGAAAGCATAACTCAGTTATATCTAATTGACTACTACATCATAAAAAATTTTTGAAAAAAATCCGTCTGATTGAAACCAATTTTAATCGATTATGAAATTGAGTAGAACATTTATATTTACAATTACTGAACATCTAACTTTGCAGTGACTACTTCATACCAATTGCATTACTTAGGTGTAGTTTGGTGGTGACATATAATCTATTACATAAGTATTTGTTTACGGAATTCAGAATTAATTTAAGCTTAAACAAGTAAGAAAGTATAGTCGGTCAAGCCCGACCATATAATACCCTACACCTAGAATATGTTTTTCAGAAATGTGCGCTATATGGGAGATATGACCTATTATGGACCGATCATCTAAAAATTTATGGTCATGATTTCTGTGAATATGAATATGTATGTTAAACTTTATCTCGATATATAAATACTTTATGGAAGTTAAAGTTGATTACGGGAAGGGTCTTATATAAGAGTTTTGACTAATTACGGACCGACCATTATAAAATTAGGTGTCATCATTTCTGTATATTATTTGTGTCGAATTTTATTTGATTACCAACATTCTTAAGTAATTTATGATGGTTAAAGTGATTTTCGGAAGTAGGCCTTATATGGCTACTACGACTAATTATGGACCGATCACAATAAAATTGTACCGTATTGTTTGTATACATATAAGATATATTTGTGTTAAATATCATTTGGATACCAACATTTTTAAAGTGATTTTCGGAAGTGGGCCTTATATGGGAGCTACGAGTAATTATAGACCGATCTGCACAAAACTTGTAGATGTGATTTGACTTCATTTACCACTCATTTGTGATGGAATTTGTTTGGTTTCTTACATAATTCAAACATTTATGATCAGTATAGCCCAATTTCGGGAGGACTTTTTTATGGGGGCCAGGTGAAATAATGGACCGATTTCCACCACTTTCAATCCCATCCGTCCTTGGGCCGAAAAAATATCATTTACCAAGTTTTATCAAAATATATTCAAAATTGCGACCTGTACTCTGCGCACAAGCTTTACATGGACAGCCAGCCAGACGGACAGACGAACATCGTTGTACTTTAAGGTGGGTGTTGGACCAATATTTTTTTGAATATATTTTGGAAGATGTACTTTTTTAAACAAATCAAAAAAAGCATCTATACTTAATAAATAAGTGTCAGTAAAAGTGCAAAATATATGTGTATCTATATTAAGGTGGTGTCAATTTATGTATGTCTAATTCTAGCAGTTCGTGATCAAAATGCCAAAGGATATTTTTTTTTTTGCTTGATAATATATAGGGTGTTTTTTTTAGATGTATAGAACTTTAAGTTGACAACACTTTTTTAACTGGCGGCCGTTTTATCAGCTGTTAAGTGATTTATGTTTAGTTTGGTTAGGCATTTCAACTTGAATAGACACAAATTGCGCAAATTTATTTTAAAAAACATAGTTCTATTTAAAATACGTATCGAGGGTGGTTGTTATTTAATTTTGAAAAGAGGATTTTTTAAATTGACATAAAATTTACTTTATTCGAAAGATTTGGCATTATAATTTAAAAATGACTTCTCGCATATAACTGGCTCGAACGTAGTCTAATCTATAGGTTAAATTTTCTATGACGTCTTCCCAGTATTTGTGGCGATTGTAGTCGTTCAAGTGGTCAATCGTTTTGATTAAAAGATTGTATCTCGAATAAAGTAAATTTCATATCAATTTAAAAAAAAATCATCTTTGTTTTATTCAATTTCAAAGTTGTATACATCTAAAAAAAAACACCCTTTATATAAGAAATATTTTGAGAAAAATTAATGTTTGAAAGAATTCAAACTTTATTTTTAAATAGAGAAATATTTACAAGTTTTTGTTTGGGTCTCTACTAATTTACCTATGTACACCAATACCTCGTTTTGTGTCGTTTCGTTTTACATTTTTTCGAATTTGGGTCGCTGCTTAATTAATACCATTTTTCACTGTGAGTCGCTAGATTTTCGAAGTTAAATTGTTTTGTTTTAAAGTCTTTAATTTTTTTTCTAAATTTTTGCAAAATCGTCAACATTATTAGATGCTTAAAAGATGACTCCTACAAATAGGGCTTTAATAATCAAAATAGTGTCCTTGTTGCGCAGAAAATAGAATTAAGTAAAATAGTTTTGCAGACAAAAACAAAAAGCTTATTTGATGACATAAAAAGTAAAGCATTATTTAACGATAATGCTACAGACAATTATTACAAGGAAATTTAATTTAAGTTGATTTTTTTTAAAGAAAGCCGACGACTTAGTATTTTTGTAACCCTAGAACCTATCTTCGTTCTTTGCATGGTTTGCTACAGAAAATCTTAATTCAGTTTGCGTTGTTTCAATTTGCGCTGTGTTTTTTTTTTGAACATAACCCCGACGCAAAGTGAGGAATAGGTGTATATACAACATATTTTGGGAAATTATTTATTATACATTTCCAGTGAATTGTAGCTATAAATATACTTACTTATATGTGTATTCCAAAACAGCTGTGATTTCGTTATTTCTTAAATTGAATTGATTATCTCAGTTATATTTTTTAAAGTTTTTAAATTTCACAACAATAGAAAAGTAAGCACAAGTAAAAATACAATGAAAACAAAAAAAAACGCCTTAAGTACTTTTAAACACAATTTTCTTAAAACTCAAATAACAACTTTTGGCAGCATTTATAACTTCTTTTTTTTTTGGATTTTGTGGTATTGAGTGTGATACAAGTATCTGTTTGAACGATACAAGCTTAAATACTTCACATATTATGCACATGTATACACAAGTATTTTTTACATATGTAAATATACATACAGACGTTTAAGATACGGTCGCATTTGGCAAATGTTTGTCGAAAAAGACATAACCCCTAAGTAACATATATTTATTTGAACTCGTTTATTTATTTAAAAAAAAAACTTTTCTTATTTAGGACAAAGAACAACAAATATTTAGTTTTAATTTATTTGATGCTGTTTGATCTTGCAAAAATCTTGAAAGAGTAATCAATGTTAAACAAATTTGTGCTAAAACAAGTGGTTACGCTTTTTTGAGTAAATATTTGCCAAATGTGAACGTACCTTTAGATACATAAGTTTGTCATAAACAAATATTACTTTGTTACAAATATTTTTTTGCTTGGCTTGGTACAAGTATAAATAAGTATAAGAATTCCTTTACAGGTCGTAGTAAATAATAACTATGGAAGTTACATTACTAAGGCTTTAAAAAGAAAATGTTTAGTGTTCAAGTTAAATTTTTGTACAAACATTCAACATTTTTTAAATTTGTATGTATATGAATGATTCAGGCAAAACAAAATACAATTTTATAATGAAATTTCATAAAAAGTTTAATATGTAAAATATGTATATTTGTGACGTTTTCTTAAACATTATTCTTTATATTTGTTAATTATTTAAAAAGAAAAATAAAATAAATGATTAAATATTAAGGTAATTATTATAAATATTTTTTTAAACAAAACAAATAGTTGATGTTTACAGATTGATCGTGGACAATGCAAATTGCTGATGATGCCCTTGGCAGGGTAGAAAAATACATTCCAGTTTGCCAATTGTCTGGAAAAATATAACTATACAATGGTATTCTTCGAGTTATTTATTAAAAATGAACTCAAGCCAAAATAATAAAAAAAATTTCTCTAATAATTAATATAAAGTTCAACCATTTTCACTATGTGAATAAAACAGTAGTCTCCACAAATTAAGAAAACAAAATAGTTTTTATAAAAGAAATCAATTAAGTAATTGGTTCAAATACATCCATCACCTACATTTACTACAGGGTTAATAAATATCTTTGAAATTAAACAGAAAATTTAAACTCACACAAATAGACGTAGACAAATAATAGAAAGTAAAAATATAGAAAAACAAATAAACAATTTGATTTGTTGTTAAAAAAAAAACACAAAGAAATTCTATAAATAAAATTAATGGAAGCAGAAAAAAAACAAATTTTCTTATACACCTTTTTTAAACTATACAGACCAAACAACCCAGCCAGGCAGCCAACAATGTTCGGCCAGTAATGAAAACGTGTCAACAGCTATTAAACGGCATTCTCAATTAAACGCTGGCCAATACAATACCATAAAAGTTACTTTTAACAACAAAAAAAAAAAACAAAAAAAAAAGAACAAAGCAGTGAAAATATTTACTCATTTTATTTTCTATTTCCTTATAGGTTGGATACAAGAATATAAGAATAAGAAACAAAGAAAAATAAGTTTAAAGAAAATGTATAAATAATAAAAAAGAAAAAAAAGTCATTAACAAAAGAATTTGCACATGTTTTTTCGTTTGGTTTTCAACAAAAAATATTTAATGGCCAACGTTGCGTATGAGTGACATTTTAATAGGAATTTTAAATAAAAGCAAAGCTGCAATAAAATTAACAATAAAACATATTTGCATAAAAGACAAATATTTGATAAAAGTATTAAAGAAATATTTTCAAGTGAAATGTTTTAAACTCCCACCTTAATAGTTAGCGGGAGGAGGTGGAGAAGAGACTTTACAAAATTTAAAAGAAATAAAATCAAATAAAATTTACATAAAACGAAAAAGGAAACGGAAAAGAAGAAAACAAAAATGTACAAAAGAAAGGTTTAACAAACGAAAAACTGAGAATGAAATCATTTTGATGTAATTTTTGTGTTTTTATTCCTTGCTGGTTCTATTTCTTAATGTGATAAATTTAACACTAAGAAAACAAATTTAAGCTTATAACAAAAAAAAACAGCAACAACAGATGGAAATTTTCCTTTTAACGAACAAAAGAAAAAGTGCTGTAACCAACACAACAACTAATAGTACCTGACTTTATTTAAATAACCACTAAGCAAATATTAAAAAAAATGTTTTAAAACCAATTAATTATCACAAACGTAATAAGAGAAATATAATTAATGAGAATCGTTTGTAATAAATAGAACAACATCAGTATAAAACTCAAAACAGTATTTAATTAAATATTATTAGCAACGAAGCATATCTTATAAACAATTTAAATCATTTTAATTAAGCGGGTCCTAATTTAATGACTCTCGTTCTCATCTTTACTCACAATAACTAAACTACAACAACTACACAGCCTTCCATGTCTGTGCTAAGATTTTTAATTTCGTCTGTGATTTATTAAGAACACCAACAACAAATGTAATAAATTTTACACAACTGGCAACTACACTACAACGGTATTTACACATACATACACACCTACAGTTATTTTTCTCTTGAGTAAAACTCTACATTAAGAAGGTTGAGCAGGAAGAAGAGTGCGTGTGGTTCTGTATTGTTGTTTTTGTTATTTTAAAACAACTGTTCAATACAAGAGTTACCAACATTAGCCACATAAGTAACAATATTTCCCTTACAATGCGTGTCAAAGTGGGCAAACGTATATGGCTGAAAAGGAGACGTTCAAAACGTGAAAGTTTTCCAAAACCCAGGTATTTATTAAATTGTCTTTGTATTGTATTGTATTGTATTGTATTGTATTGTTAGTAATTACTATACAGCAATAACAAAAACAGTCTTAATTTATATTTACTTTTAATTTTAATATTTTAAGAAAAATCAATAACAATTACTAAGCATATATTTTCTACTTGTATATTTTGTTGTAAAAATGATAAAAAAAAAACTCAATGTTGCCAACATATTTTTAATTGTGGTATGTAATAAATAATTTATTAATTTTAGTAAAAAATTAAAACGTTCAACTGTATTTCTCGATCATTATTAATTGTTTCACTATAAATTTGTTTAATTTAAAAACTTTTGTTGAATTTTTGAATGTTTACTACGAAAAACATCTCAATTGTTTTAGATTTATATTGGAAATTACTTCATTGTTTATAATGCTGTCTAGTTTGCTAGTGAATTTAGCAATTATTTTGTTATTTCGGAGCATAAAGCTTTTTTACTTGTATAATTAAATTGCTTATTCCCAAGCAATTCGATTATACAAAGCATTCTTTATGTTTTTTTTTATTGTACTTTTGTTTATCATATCTTATATCTAATAAATTTTAATTAGTTGGTCCAGTCAGTGCCGAACGAAAATTGTTTGACCTTTGTTGAATACATGTATTGAGTAGGCATTCTTCCTTCTTGTTCTTGGCTCAAATTCGCTGTATCCCTTTTTCTTAGTGGAATATATCCACCGTTCAGCAATATGATGAATATTTAATTAAAAAAATCATTCGCAGGAATTTGCGTAGAGAATTATGCTCCCCTATTTAATATGTCAATAATCAAGCAATAATACAATAATCCGAAATTAAATATGTCGGTACACCTCAATGCAAATGCCCAATTGACTCAAATGAATTTGAAATTAATGAAATTGGCAGAAACTCTCAGCTAAGTTTAGATTGCAAACTCCTACTTTACAACTCAATCATAAAACCTTTATATGATGTTAAGAAATACAGCTATGGGAAACAGCCTCAGCTTCAAATGTAGACATAATTCAAATACTACAAATCAAATTGTGTGCATTTCTGCTCATTAATTTTTAGCCTTCATTGCTTTGAACATTTTTCTAATTCAAATACATGATTTTGTAGGTAGCAAAATGCATCTTGAGGGTTTTCATGAACGTTTAGAATAGCAGTATCATCAGTAAATGTAAATGTAAAAGTACGATTATTTATTGGCATAGGAGTATCTCAAGAAGGTACTCCTCGTAGGAAGTACTCGTTGAGGTATACCTGCTGCAATAGGTTGTAGAGAGCTTAAAATACTACTTCTTTTAGCCAGTTAAGTTGCTTTCCAATAGCTTATGTTTCAACTTGTATATTAGACTAATTTATCAAACGCTTGAGAAATGTCCATAAAAAGAACATTTCTTCAAATGTTTTCTTTTACGATATTTACAAGTCTATGGGTTTGTTCCATAAATACTGTGTTTTCTTCTAAATTCAAATTGATGATGATACATTTGTGTTATCTTTCCCTGCCTTAGGTATCATGATGACCAGTGGAACCTTCCATTCAGGTGGAGAATATTCAAGGCTTAATGTAGCGTTCAAAATAAGAAGAATTATTTTATTGCTATCCGGGGTAGCTCCATAAGCATCTTGTTACTGTTAAATCAACAATAAACTTTTCGAACTCTCGATTCTCAAAACGTAGTGGTACAGGTGCTCTTAAATGATGTGTGACTGGTCGCAAGTCAATTGTTTCATTTGATGAGTTTGGGGTAAATACTGTTCACAAATGATTAGCAAATAGATTGCCTTTTTCAGTGTCATTTCTTGCCCAACCGCCACTTAAATTTCGCAAGACATGTATTTTGAGACTTTTAGTGGCTCGCCATAATGTGTAATCCGATTGTGGAAGTGCGTTCACATTTTCTAAATATTTATTTAGTGATTTAGTTTTATAAAAGCTGTTTAAGTCTTTTAATGCAATCTTTTGGCTTAGATTTGTGTTGGGGAGATCTATACAATTGTCACTCTCTACGAATTCTTCTTTTTTTCACTTAAGATCCGTTCGACATCTGCAGAATAAATTTTGTTATAGTATCTGGTTAGCCGGGAAGTTTAGGCAGCAAGTTGAGCAGCCAGTTTAAGATCATTATTCAAATTGATAAGAGAGTAATTGACTGGTGTTCTTAGCGGTATGTTTCCCAACAACAATGTGTACATAAGTATTTTCTATATTTAATCCAATTTATACTTGTGCTTTGCTCTCTAAATTACCAGTCTGGGGTACAATTTCTCGGAGCCTCGTTGGAGTGACAATTGTGGATAAGTGATCTGAGGATATTTCTGACCAAGACTAAGCTTGAATCATTTCTTTCAGGATATTCTTTACCACTCCAAAATCAATAACATCCGGTATCGTCAATGGGTTAGTAGACCATTTTAGTAATATTCTTAAAATTTATTTTATTAATGTAAATTTTGATTGTGAATAGTCTTCTAAATAATAATAATAATATCTTAAATAAACATTTGAATACAAATATAAAAAAATATAAATGATTCTAATATATTAAATTTGTATTATTGTTTCTGCATCGAATTTCAGACGAATGAATTGTGTTACTTCTAGTGGGTGATCTGTAATTCCATTATATGAATAGAAGTAGGATTGACTGGCCAGTTGAATAGGAAGGGGTAATAACAAGTTTAGCTGGCTCTAGGACTTAACTGTTCAGACTATTTAAACTTTTCAAAAGAATAACCGTAGTTTTATCAAAAAAATCATTGAGAGAAACATGAAAGTTTTGATCCAGCTTTTGTGGTATGTCCGGATTTTATGTGAATGATGCTATACATACATATATATATATATAGTATGAGCATCAAAAGTAAGTAAACACAACAAATTATTTGATTTTTTAAGATAATGAAAATCCTAAAATCTATCAATCGATTGAAATTTAAAAGTTTCGTTTTGTTGGATATTTGGTTGAATAATAGATTCGGTTATGAAAAAAAAATTTAAGTTGAACTATAATGCTTTTCATAATCTTAAAAAAATCAAAAAATTCACTGGTGCTTACACACTTTTGAAGCTGTGTGTATATAGAGATATATATACCGTCACCTGAAATGCGCAAAGACGTAGCCCTCAAAAAATCAAAATTCGTTTTTTTTATTGAATCTAGAACAAAGCTTCTACGTTCCAAACTAACGACTTTATTCAAGAAAAAGACGTAATATCATTTGAGCGTTTTCATAAAACACAAAAGACTTAACCCACATTTTTTTTACAGAAATAAGACAGGATGTGAAGGATGTGTTGCTTCTCCTGTAACATTATGACAATGAGGGTTATGTCTTTGGGCATTTTAGGTGACGATACATAAATCATGTATAAAAAAAAACCATTTCACATTGTGAAATTTGCATATCCCATTTCAAAAATTTTAGATTACATTCATAACTAAATTGCTGAAACACAAACACTCGTAATCAACTACAATGTGTGTATTCATTATATCGAATATGTCATTATACTACTTAATTATAATTTATTTATTCATATAACAAATAACAGAGCAATAACAAATAACTTAAACGTCTGGCTTAAATACCAAATAATGTCTGTATTTAATTAATATGTACCGAGTGTAGACAAATAATAATCTTTAGCAATTTGCACGTCTTAATAATTATACAACTTATTCGTCATTAGCAGCTGTACAGTTGTGGCGTATGAGTGATAATTAATTAAATTTTCTTAAACCCATGTGGCGTATACTTGATATCGCATTGTTATTTATACAAATCATATAATTTGTATAGTTTGTTTATGTCTTTAATTTGTTACTTTCATTAATCACCCTAATCTGCTCATAAATTTATTATTAAATTTTAATACAAATAGAAATAATATTAAATTATCCTGTTATTAATTGTAATTATTTATGACTACCAAAAAACACCCACTATTTGCCATCTATTAATGGTAAATTGATTATATATAAACAATATTTTTTTAACCTAAAAGTAAATAAAACAAAAACAAAATCTACTTTACTAAACGCATGTTATACTCAGTTCTAAAAATCTATATAAAGTGTCTATACAAATACATTAGCAAACTCGTGTCTGTGAGGCAAATAAAAATAGTATATAAAATAATTAAATGTATATGTATGCACATAAAAGATGAGCACAGGTTGTGTATGAACATGTTTTGTATTTTTCCGTAATATATACAAGTTAAATTGTGCATAAATATGAGAGCGATATGTAATAATAAGAACCAACATTTATGCAGTTTTCATTACAGGTAGATAGGTATTAAAAAATTCAAACAAAAATAAATAAAAACAATAACTTGATTAAAATAATGTAAATATGTCTTTCAAAAAATTTCATATAACTTATGCTTTTTTATTAATATTACAATACTAAAAGCAAGACCAAACATTGTACATTAAAATCCATTACATCGAGATTAAATTTATATGTGATGGAGGCATGTCTATAATCCAAATTTGTTTCTTTCTTGTAGTTTCCACAAATTTTTCTTCTAGAGTGTGGGTTGAGGCATTATCAGAAATTAAAAAAATACTTCATTGCGAGGGATTTTGGTTCTAAAAATTATTTTACTATCAACAAATATTCACGCTTTATTTAAACGAAACGAGCTAGGTTTCTTTACCTTTGTCAAGTAGAAGGTATAGATAATTCCGTTTGCTCCAATCGTTTAATAACTTTCATCCTGCAGCACTAGTCGCTCTAGCGTTAACACATGTTTTATATTTTAACATTTTCCAATAAAGGAATGTCAGGAATCTTCTTTCTAAATTCTTTCCTGATTCTTTTAGAAGACTTTTTTAAATATAAATAGCCTGCCATCATATAAAATAAATCCATCATTATAAAGACCTCATGTATTTTTATGACTTTGGATTTTCAAATCCAATTGTTGCTCTAGTCGTGGATACTCACCATTCTCTTGTCAACTTGTCAATGTTAAAAATTTATTCCATCTTATTTTGTTGTATTTTTCTCAACAATCGGTATTACGACATACAATTTTTAAACGTTAGTTATATAAACATTTTGCTGAACACTATGTAAGATTCGTTGTACTGAGCTTTTACTGTATCATGAATAATTTGTATCATCTCTTTGTATGTACACATTAGGGTGGCCCTTGTTCTTCGTGATCTAAAACTGAAATGATGAAAATTTTAGCAAAATCCGATAACGTTTAGAAAGTGGAAACATTTAATTTTAATTTTTTTAACAAAGTTCAAAAAAATTACTTTAAAAAATTCTAATCTAATAAATGAGGAGTAAATACGCTAAGACTTATTTTTAAGATTGCTACTTTATAGACGAAATAGAGGAGGGGAAGAGAACCGAGTATACACTTGAATGTACTCTTGAAATTGGTTGTGCTTTCTTATTCGTAATTTTTTTAAGCTTGAATTATTATAATTAATTTAATGCCAAAGAAAGACGAAAGGAGAATAAGTAAGAATCTTATAAATAAGACTTGCAACGTAAAAAGGCAGACTAACGATTTTAAATTGACAGTTTTGAAGGAAATTTAGTTTTTAATATAACAATTTTTTTTTAAAGCTTTGTGGTCACTAAGTAGCAAGAGGCATATCTATAAAAAACATATTTTAACTCAAATATGCCTCTTGCTACTAAGTGACGACAAATCTCTTAAAGGAAATGGTCTAAAGTTTCTTTTGAGGAAAAATAAAAAAAGCTCCATTTTGGAAAAAAAATAAAAAAAATAGGGAAAAATGAAAATGATACATGTGCCAAATATTGAAAAATCCTATTCTTGAGTTCAAAAAAAATAAATAATCCCATTAAGCGATTATAAAGGCATTAAAGAAAATTGCAAAAGCTTTCGTTTGAGAAAAAAAAAGCCCAAATTGAAAAAAGAATTAAAAAAAAATTATTTAAAAAACCAATAGGTGAAAAGTTACACTCATTTTAAAAAACCCTGCATGACCAAAATGTCCAACTTTGACCCCCCCCCCCCTAACTCCGGCAGTTCTTGAATGATAGAGTTGAAAATTTGGGTCTACCCAATAGTACTAACCTTGGTGCAAATTTCATCCAAATCGGAAGACATCGATTTTAAAAATTGGTTCACTTGACATGAAATTGCCCATATGTAAGTACAAATTTTTAAATTCAAAAATTTTGAAAATTTCAGACAAAATTTTATTTTTTTTTTATTTCTTTATTTTTTCATAGAATTTACTTAAATAAATAGTTGATTATAAACATCATGCAAATGGTTTTTCCCGTTTTTTTTTAGCTTTACGTCATTTTAACGGAGATTGTCAAATAGGGAAGAATTTAGGTTTTAAAAAAAAATTTATAAAAATTTAACTAGATAGAATTTTAAAAAACGGAAAACCCCATTTGGGTTAAATTGCATGATGTTTATAATCAACTATTTATTTACGTAAATTCTATGAAAAAATAAAAAATAAACTAAAATTTTGTCTGAAATTTTCAAAATTTTTAAATTTAAAAATTTTATTTTTTAATTTTTGATAACCCCATGGAATGCGCCTCTCAAAGACCTTTCATACGATACCAAATTTACATATAGTTCCTTTGGAAGAAATGCCAAGATATACTAGGCGATAGTGTGCCGGACTATCAGTCAGAGGGTTGCGGGTTCGATTCCCACCAAAGACTCTGGGTGTTTTCTGCAGACAGCTTCGCAGTTTGTATTTGTTTAAAAAAAAAATTTGAAAAAAAACAAAAAACCTCTAAAATACACATTTTTATCCTTTAATCCAGCTTACCAAATATTGACCCCAGGACAAACAAATTGAGAAACGTAGTCTTAAAATGAATCAAATTTTCATATTAGTCGGGAACATCGCTACCTTATTTTTTCTCCATACAAACTGGGCCACCCTAATGTACATATGAATTTGTCAGCATGATGAAAGATACAAAAGGAGAGACAACAAGTTGGAGCGCTATATTTGGATGTGACGAATCTTAAATGCCCTTTACTAAAAACTACACTGGTTATAGGACTAGAATATCCTTATTCATTGTTGTTTATTAAGTCTTAGAACAAAGTGTATTAGTTTTTCATATACATACATATTGTTTGAATTAATAGATAATTATTTCAAATGTTTTAAAATGTTATCTAATTTTGAGCATTTACTACCAATTCTTATCATAATTTACAGACTTTGTCTGATTTTTATAACAATGTTGAGTGTAATTTAAGAATTTATAAAATTCAAAAAACATTTCCATATTCACCACAAGTATTGACTCACATTTGTAAAATCCAGTCGTTTAATCGATATCAGTATGAGTTCTGGATTAAAATGTTTGATCTGTATAATAGTTGGTCTAATAACGATATTTATTAGACATTATTGAGGGTTAACTTGTTTGTCGGAAGTGGTCTTTATATGAGTGCAATACAAATCATGAGCCGATCTTCTTAAATTTCGGAAAATAGAATTTTATGTATATGGACGTATATCACGTTGAATTTCAACATAATAATAAAATATTTAAGACACATATTAGTATTAACGTGAATTTCGACCGATATACTCTTAAAATGCAGCAGTTTGATTTTGGCATATATGTAAATGCTCCGTGTAAACTTTTGTATCGGTAGCGTAATTTATTAGCGATTTATGATTATAGATTTAAGTGATTTTGTTAATTATGCCTTCAGCTCAAAACTAGCACCAAACACTGATAAGTGTGAATGCAATTCTGTTTCGAAAATCAAAAGTAATTTCTTTGAATCCCAAATACAGATTAGCCATTAAGGAGAAATCGCAAAGGATGATTTTTCTGGAAAAAGTAGTTTAAGCTTGTTGGTGTTTTAGAATCCATTAAACAAATTCACTTAGCTGTACATGCTTACTTTCTAACCAATAATACTCAGATATTCAGTGAGTGTGTTCTACTCCAGGAATCCGTATTGGTGTTTATGCATTGCTGAGAAAACATGATTTGAAAGGCTGGTTTTTGGACAATCAGTCAATTGATTCCCCTTCACAGTTGACGAAGTAAATATTCTAAATATAGTTTGTATGAAATTTTTATTATTTATGGAATATTACACATGAAGTATCGTCTTTATGGCATACTTATATACATATGTTTTTGTATTTTTCTTTTTACTGAATTTGTCTGACGTGCAATTTAGGACACCCTATATATCGTCACCTAAAATCCAAAAGGCCGTAACTACAAAAAATTCAAAATCTATTTTTTGATTGATTATTATGTAATTAACCAAAATACATATTTCTTGAAAATTTTACTCTCATATGACGAAAAACGTTGATTTTATTAACACATCTCAAAAGGCCGCAATTGCAATGTTAATATCTGTATAAACCAAAAAGTCGCAACTACACTTTTAATTAAAAAAAAAAAACGAAATATATTAAAACAAAGTTGGCTAATGTTTAACTATTAGTTGAAAGTTAAATTTTTTCAAATTAGTAACAAGGACACTGTGGATACTGATAGTGAACATTATTCTCATAAGAAAATTAAAAAAATTTAATAAAAAATGTGAAAATAAAATATGCATATGATACTTCTAGACCAATTTTCTTTAAAATCAATATTAAAGAAGAATATGAGGTTTTGATACAACGCACACAAAAAAAGTGTAAAGATATCGAACAAGTTCGGTTACATAAAGAAATAATAAAAATATCCAAAAAGAAATGAAGCCAAAAGGAAATGAAGCCAGGAACTTAAATGTTTAATTCAGGCTGATTGCCACAGTTTTTACGATAATTTATCATCACCGCATTCGATATCGAGTGAAAATTATCGTAATTTTCTTATTTGAGATTATGGCATTCGATATCGAGCAAGAAATTTAGTACATTTTATCAGAATTTCGATATCGAAATAATTTTTCGATACGATAGCTCATTCGATCACGAATGCGGTGATTTGGCCCCAGATTAAATTCAATCCTTTTCTTTTCATGCATACAATAATGAATTTTTGTTTTTTCTTTTCAATTTTGTTTTCGTTTCTTAAATAAATTATATTTTTCTCGAATTCATTAAACTCGTTGTAATGAGTTTTGCATCTTTTATATTCAAAACACAGAAAACAGAAAGTAAAAAATGTTTAATAAAAGTGAAAAGCGGAATTTTTTCATCCTAATTTTATCTTTTATTAAAAAATTTTTTGTTGTTACGGCTTTTTAGTTTCAGAAAAAATTATTTCAAAAGGTCTTAAGTACAATTACTAAAAAACTACTATTATTTAAATTTTTTTTTTATTAAACCAAATCCGCAATAGTTTTTGAAGATTAATTCTGAAATAGTCTTAAATTTATAAAGTTTTTTTGCTTTATTTGTAAAAAAGTAAAATGTGAAGTTACGGCCTTTTGGATTTTCGGTGACGATATGAAATCATGATAACCCCTTGAACAAGTCCCACACAATAACACACTTTTAAGAACTAGCGCATTAAAAACTATTTAAGCTGTTATATAGAGAAAAGTGTAATAATATTTCATCATCTGATTGTTGCAATCATTCTTGTCTATGAGCTTCTATGAGAGCTTTATTTATTTGAAAATCAGCCTTCGTCTCAATTATGTCTTATGGAAGCATAAAATAAATATTATAGAAAAGGATCAAAATTCCAAATAGCATGAATGCTGATATATTTTAAAAATGCACAAGTGTAGTGTTAAGAATTGTATTTGTATTTGTATATTTTTGTATATTTTTAGTTGATAAAAGATTTTAAGATTAATTTATTTGCTTATTGATAATAACTATCAATAAATGGTACAAAGAAACCATGAATTTTTTCGAACTAATTGGTTTATCAAATTAACACTTTTAGACCTGGAAAGATGACTCAACTTAAAAATTATGTGAACATCCATATATCAGTTGAAAACACTTTTTCATACTTCTGTGTAGCTAAACATTGCTCAGAACATACATATACATACAACATACATACATACATATTTCATTTCGTTCTACTTATTTTATTTTCGTAATTTACCCTGTTCCTTTCTGCATACATATTTATATTTCATACACGTGTTAATTATTTGTTCACAATTTATTTGTTCTCTCCGACGTTGGCGTTAATAATTTTACTCTAGTGCCACTTTCTTTCTGGGAAAATTTAATAAGAAAAATATTTTGCCTTAAAACTTGTACGAAATTATTTAATAATTTTGTAAAATATTAGTTTTTCTAACATTTTCATTCGTAGTGTTAGTCTTATAGCTACTTAATAAATTATTCATTTAGTAACTTTTACTTAGGGGTTTCATTTTCATGTAAATTACATGCCTTAAACATATTTTAATTTCAAGTAAATTAAACAAATATTATGCAATTTGCTTGATCTTTTTATGTTCAAAAAAAGTATTTAAATCTAAAAATCTATAAAAAACATAATTATGTAGATTTTTTCCCCAAAGAGAATAAAAACAATAAAATTGTGGCCTTATACATAAATATTACATGAAAGATAAAAGAAACAAAATAAAATAATGAAAAAAATACGAAAATAATAAAGGTCTTGGTAGCCACCAGCTACCAATAAAGTCATCCACCATTTGTTGCTAACAGAACAAGAGATGAAAATAAAAATTTCCATAAAATATAAATCATACGCTACATAGAACCACAGAAAATTATTCATGCATGTTTGTTTGAGTGTATTCGTACAAGAAAGAGAGTGTGTACTCACTTCCGTTTTATACGTTTTATACTTCATTTGCCAGTGAATGAGTAATTTGAGAGTTCTTTCTTAAGCCTTAAACTAAATACATCTGTGGCATTTGAAATAAATTGTTGTGACAGTTAAAATTTGTTGTAGTGTAAGTATTCTTGATATTTTCGTTCACTTTTACTAACGGTAACAAATGTTTAGCCAAGCCTGAAACTATGCAACATATATTTAATATTAAATTTAAAATGTTCTGCAATAAATATAAAAAAAAAACAGGCAGTTTCTTTTCAACTGTGAAACGTATCACACGTTTTTAAAAAGAAAGCTCTGAAAGAAATTTTTTAAATAATATAATTTATTTCTTTGCCATAAAAAAAAACAAACTAAAAAGTTTTAATTTTTAAATTGTTTGGCGAAAACAAATAAAGGCTTTCAAATCCTTTATTGTTTCAATGCAATTTACAAATTCAAATGCCAAGAGATTCATCTGGAGGACACCCTCCTAACAAAACCCAAAAAAATCAACAAATATTAATGACGAAACATCAGCAATTCCCAATGGCGAAAAAAATTAAAACTATCAAAAGCACAAGCTTAAAAAAAAAACTGTAAAAAATACAGACGTTGTTAAGATTACCCACCTTGGAAAACAATTTTTCGATGCTGTTTTTGCAAAACATTCTGCAGCAACTCAATTAAACGATAATTCTCAAAAGCCCTTGGAATGCGGCAACAAAAATGTAACAATTTTGGAGAACATACAAATTCAGAATGTGGAACTGGAAGAATAAGATGAATTTATGACACTTCAAAATAGAAAAAGAAAATTTTAAGGTGACGTAAAAATCGATTCAACAAAATGTCAATTTATAAAATCAGATAAGGTTGTTGATAATAAAGGGTGGTTAAATTGTAAGGGCCGATGTTGAATGTGAACCACCCCTAAACGCCAAGCTTTTTTCCGAATTTTATTTGACATTTCTCTATTTCAGACTTACTCAATTTGAACCATGGAGAGATACACAATCCAACAACGTGTTAAAGTTATCCAGACTTATTATGAAAATCGGCGTTCAAATCAAAATGCATATCGTGCACTTCGTGATTTTTTGGTCAATTTGATCGTCCAAATGTGCGTACAATCGCAAAAATCGTGGAAAATTCGAGCAAACCGGGTCTGTAGAAGATGTGAGAACACCAGTGCATGCTCGTGCAGCTCGTACTGCAGAAAATATTGCTGCTGTTCGCGATAGTGTGGCTGAAGAGCCGTCCACCTCAACTCGTCGTCGTGCTCAACCATTGCACCTCTCACGCCCGTCGTTGATGAACATTATGCATAAAGACTTGCATTTACACGCTTACAAGGTGCAATTGGCTCAAGAACTAAAGCCTCTTGACCATTCCAAACGTCGTGAATGGGCAGAATGGTGGCAAGAAACCAATGCACCCACAAAGAGTGACTGTTTGGTGCGGTTTATGGGCTGGCGGCATCATCGGGCCGTATTTTTTCCAAAATGAGGCCGGTCAGGCAGTGCTGTGAATGGTGTTCGCTATCGTGAGATGATAACGAACTTTTTATGGCCCGAATTGGAAGATATGGATGTGGACAATATGTGGTTTCAGCAGGACGGTGCCACTTGCTACACAGCTAACGAAACAATGGCTCTTTTGGCGCTACAAATTCAATGGTCGTGTTATCTCACGTAATGGCGATGTCAATTGGCCGCCAAGATCATGTGATTTGACACCGTTGGACTTTTTTCTTTGGGGTTATTTGAAAGAAAAGGTGTATGTCGATAAGCCAGCAAAATTTCAAGAGCTAAAGGATGAGATAATTCGGCACATTAACGGAATTGAACCTCCATTATGCCTCAGGGTCATCGAAAATTTGGACCATCGGATGGAGGTGTGCCGCCGTGGTGATGGTATCTTTATCAATTTTTAATTGCAGTTTATTAATAAGTCATTATCATGAAGTCTATATGATGAAAAAGGACCTCATTAAATATATATTATAAATGATAAATGAATTCATACTATGAAATTCACATTAAAGTTATTGCTAAAGGTGAAATCTGTGTTTGAAAATAAAATTACATTTCAAACTTGGAAATAAAAATTCCTGTATAACCTCATGGTTTGGTCTACTGAACTGTAGACAAACAACCAGGGTTAGAGTTCCAGTGGAGCCCTAATAAATTTTATTTAAAAAATTCAAATAGAAACACATACTTGAAATATAAAACAAAAATAATTAAAAAAGTACCAAATATATTCGTATACTGAATTTAGCCCAATTAGTACTTTAGTTCCGAATAGCATATTGTGAGTTAAATTTTTAGTGGTTATATGCTTAAAGTTAATAAAAAATAAGAAATTAATTACATATCTAGTACAATGGAATGTAAACAAATTTGCTTAGTTTATTTTTTATTTTTGTTAATTTTTATTTTTTTTTTTTGTCTAAAAACACTGAAACACTTATAATACAAAAATATTAAGCTTTTTATGTACAATTAATTCTATAAACATTTTAAATAAAACAGAAATTCTAAACTTGTTGCATTTTTATTAAGTGGCGCGTTTTTTCGCCATTTTGGTGCGTTTTGAAATTTCAAAGTTGACAACACTGCATACATATAGTCTTAAAGAATATAATCGCCAGAGCGCAGTTTATAGAGACCGGTATCATAATTCTGTTATTACCGAAATTAGGTCCGAAATTGATAGAATTATCCCTGATACCGTTGATTCTATATCAAAGTTTTTTACGGAATACTCTAGGATAATGTGTAAAAGCTAAAACTATATTTTGGTGTAAGAGTCCTTAGATTTTTGTTTTCTTTGCACAATATCCTGAATTCCGTTGCTCTGATAAGCGTTAATTAAAATATTTTATGGCGCCTTCATACTGCATTCTGAAATAGTTGATCGCTGTTTTATTGAATTTAAAGCAATTAAAACTGAATTGACATCTTCATGTGCAGTTATTTAGCTATCAAGGGAGATTGGCACACAAAAAATGTTATGAAATTCATTTTCATACATCTGTATGTATATGTTTTGTTTTCATAAAATATGTACGAACTTCACTTGTTATACAATAAGCCACACAAACACTCATGTGCAACAACCATAATCTATCAATTTCAATGACAGCATTTATCATTTGAACTGCAAACATACAAAAAATAAAATTACTTTTCCGCCCACAAAATGATAAAGAATTTACTCGTATATATGTAAGTTTCATTCCACATAACCTTTTATTTAACTTATTGTAAATTTTTTGCTTGCGTTAGAATTTATGAAAAATGTCTGTTAACAGATGCCGGCACATATGGCCTGAAAGGAAAAACAATTTCAAATAAAATTACTTAAATATCCTTGTACTTAAAGACTTTCACACTTGGTGCTATGAAAACTAATTAACTCAACTCCCCCTTTAAAGGAATAGCAACACATTTATATGCGGGAAATTATAAAGTTGGCACACTTACTACATTTTTTGTTGGTACAATTCATGACCGAAAAGTACTATGTAGCATGTTCTTTTAAACTTCAGTCAATATGAGGTGTTGTTTCCAATCAGTATCCGTTCAGTCATCTTTATAAGGATGGTAAGTTGCATGGCAGTTTTTCAGAATCCGTTCTTTTTATCACTCAACAGTTTTATTTCTTGAATTGATATTTGTTCTGCCAAATAAAGAATATTATTTTGTGGTAAGAACAAATATTTATACTTGGCCATACAGCACAAGAAAGTACCATATAACAACAAATTTTACACAATAAGTACTTTTTAATGCGCATTCCCGTCTCTTTAATACACACTCACCAAGAAATGCTTATAAAGGGCAAAAATACTCGTAAGCTAAAAGATAAACAAGTTTGCTGGTCAATGAAGGAGGATAATATATTAAATGTTAATGTTAAATGTTTAGACAATTTACTGCCACTACTGCTACTAAAACCAAAATACCGTATTGTAACTGTAAACTACATACATACATACATATAATGACTGTAGTGTCAGAGTTGAGTGCTTTAAGTACCATTTTCAAATTATACACATTTTAACACAGCTGAACTTGTACACAACAAAAACAAAAAAAAAAAAAAAAACAAGTAAGAAAGTATAGTTGGTCACGCCTAACCATATAATACCCTACACCCAGTTTTTCAGAATTGGGCTTTATATGGGAGATATAACCTATTGTGGACCGATCATCCAAAAATTTAGTGTCATGATGTCTATGAATATAAATATTATGTATGTTAAACTTTATCACGACATAAATAAGATTTATGAAGGTTAAAGTGAATACGGAGAGGGTCTTATATGGGAGTTTCGTATAATTATGGACCGACCATTATAAAATTAGGTGTCATTATTTCTGTATATTATTTGTGTCGAATTTTATTTGATTACCAACATTTTTAAGAAATTTATGAAAATTAAAATGAATTTCTGCACAAAATTTGTAGATGTGATTTGGCTTTATTTACGACCCATTTGTGATAGAATTTGTTTGGTTCCTTGCATAATTCAAACATTTATGAGCAGTAAACCCCAATTTTGGGAGGACATTTGTATGGGGGCCAGGTGAAATAATGGACTGATTTCTACCGGTTTAAATCCCATCCATCCTTGTGCCAAAAAAAATATCACATACCAAATTTTAGCGAAATATCTTCAAAATTGTGACCTGTTTTCTGCGCACAAGCTTTACATGGACAGCCAGCCAGCCAGCCGGCCAGACGGACAGACGGATAACGTTAAATCGACTCAGAAAGTGATTCTGAGAAAGTAATTCTGAGTCGATCGGTATACTTTAAGGATGGGCGTTACAAACATCAGCACAAATCCAATATATCCTCCCCACTATGGTGGCGTAGGGTATAAAAAAAACCAAATAGTAAAAACAACATCATATATAATAGAAAAACAAAACATGTAGGTCAATTACAATGACAGACGAATAAATGATAGAATGACTCTTCATATGTACAGTAAGTGACAATATAAAGTAAAATGTTTGAGAAATTCTTTAATAGTATTAAATAAAATAGAATATAGTCCTCATTCTGCAAATATAAGAGCCACTCAATTGTTTGATACTTTCCCTGATGTGATGGGGATTTTTATAGTGGAAAATAAACATATTATTAATTTGTAACAATTTGTGTAATGTAATGCAAAACCATGGTGTAATTATACAAGGTGAGTACAAACCGGCAACATACATTCATATATAACACAATACAGAAAAAACAAGGCATTTTGTTTGTGTAAAATAATGTACTAATGTCAAAAACACTTGAAAAAGTATTACTTTTGACACAAGTAAATTGTAAAAAAAAATGAGTGCTACAGCACTCACCTTGTATAGTTACATGACGTACAAAACTTTATTTGGAAATTGTCTGAAAACAAACATACATCCCAACAAACCATAATGATTTAGAAATTACTTAAAGCAAGCTTACGTTAAGCAAGCGTCAAGCTTAGCAAACTATTGTGATTACTATTATAAAAGACTTGTTAAAAAAGTTTAATAATGAAAACTGAACCCTTGCGATAATGTTACTTGTATATAATATACAATAAACTTTGAAGTATAATTATAAAATAAGCTTTCAGAAGAATAGTTTTCTAATCATGTTTGTAATAAGCTAACATTGGTAATATTTTTTGTAAACATAAAAATACAACCTATTAATAATTTTACACTGTACTACGGTAGTAAATTTTTTCATAAGAATTTTATTTGGTTTAAATTTAATAAAATATTATATACCGATCCAAAATTTTACACAAATCATTTACATACATACATGCCAAAATCAAACTGCTAGATTTTGAGAATATCGGTCCATATTTGACTATATCAACCATATAATGTCAACTTGCGAAATCAACGTAAATATTAATATGTATATTCAATATACCGATATTATGTTGAAATTCGACGTCATAAAAATCACTGTTTCAAAATTTAAGAAGATCGCCCCATAATTTATCATAGCTGCCATATAAGAACCATTTCCAAAAAACAAATAAACCCAGAAAAATGTCTAATAAATATCGATATCGAGCAATTTTAATCCAGAAATCATACTAATAGCGGTTATACGGCAATTATGCTACTGGATTTTGTAGCTGTCATTCAATAATTGGCAATAGCTCCCGTATTAAGTCCACTTCCGAGCATATTAAACAACTCTTTTTAAATAATGTTATTGAGATTAAATTCAAGCAAAATAAGCCTAAAACACATAGATATAATATTAGTGGATAATAATTTAAAAAGTATCAATAATTGGTCCACATCTACTATGCCTCCCATAAATCTTTTGTAAATATTGTTTTTGAGATCAAATTCAATCAAATACTCTGTTTTTTAACTTGTGCTGAATATAGAAAAAGGTTTTTTTGATTAGTAGATTGTTATGGAAAAAAGACAAATAATAATAAAATTTGCACTAAGCCGAATATAAAAAACACTGTAAGGATATTCTAGTCCTATCACCAGTGTAGTTTTTGTATTTCTCATTACGTTTAGGTGGAGGGTATTCAAGATTCGGCACAGCCGAATATTACACTCTTTTTTGTTTTTGTAAAAGTCCACATAAAAATTCACCAAACTTTATTTGTTAACACAATAAAATTTTTAAATTATTTGATGTCATCATCGCTTTACAAAACGCGTGTTAAGCTTAAAGTTGTTTTTGTATGATACTTTAAGGAATTTTGTTTAACAGAGTTTTAACAGCCTGTTTTAAGTTTTCTTTTGCATAAGACTGATAAAATTTAACACAAAATATATTTATATGCACAGAAGTCATGCCACTAAATGTTTCCACAAAAGTTCATGGGAGCAATGTTCATTTAGCGCCTATTTATGTAAAACCATTTTTACACATTTACGGCTGTAGGGCATTATATGGTCGGGATTGACCTTTATTTGTTTTATTCAAATAATTGTTCATAAATTAACTGATTAAGGATCCAATTCATGTGTACTTACTTTCTAAGAATTACTAATAATAATAGAATATAATAAAACATTGTATATAATAATCGGTTGTCACATTTTTCAAATATTTGACAAGTTCAGTGATATCATAAAATTTATTTTTATTGTAAGGGTACTCAAATTTACTATGTTCTATGCTTAAATAAAGCTTGTTAGATAAAATAAATATTTGTTGAACAAAACAGGAATATACTTACATACCTACTAACACACACTTATTTTATCAAATATTTGAACGATTTTCTGTAATTATTTAAACCCAAAAAAAAAAAACTAAATTTCTTATTTTCATAGAAAACGTCAACTATTAAATAGTTGCTGCCAAGTAACTGAATAAATTAAAAAAATAATATTATTTCATATTTCACATGACCTCGGTTATTGCCTCAAGGTAAAGAAAAGTTTTTTTTTTTCTAAAATATTGTTCACGTTGACAACAAAGGTGGAAAAAACAACAACAGCCATGTTAAATGTCAAGTGATTGCATGAGTTTAAAATATAAACTTTTAATAGTTTCTTCTCCAACTTTCAGCTAAACTAAACAATTGTAATATTTTCTATTTTCTTCAATACATACGAGTATTTTATATTTTGTATTCTGTTTCTGTAAAATGTTTAGGAAAATAGTGTATTTTATTCCAACCACATGTATGTATGTATGTATGTACGAGTAGATATTTTTGGCATGCCACAAATGAAAATGACGAAGAAATAATATTTAATAATAAACGTATTTAAATTGAATTTATTTTAGAGGAAATTATGTTTCTTTCAATAATAGTAGCTACACAAATCATTTATTCATACATACATACATATGTACATACATATATACTCGTATATGTATATTGAAATGTTTTTTGTTTTCTGAATGGAAAGTGAGTGAGTTCTAATGAAAATATTACTGACTCAGTGCAAAATTTTACAGAAATCATATCCATATAAAAATGAGTTATAAATATCGCTGTACTGCAGTAAATTATCATCTTTGTTTATTGAATCTAATAATAGATTTCTATCAGATTAATTCACAAGTTTTGCATATCCACATCTCGCTGCAACAAAAAATATTGGTCCTAGTAGCTGTTTCATATACATACATATGTTTCTTTCATATCCATAATATTGTAGTTGTTTAATTTCCGGCTGTCTACTCCTGGAAACCTTATCAAATAATACAATAAAACATGGTGTTATTAAGATACGTCTTGAAGAGCCATCGTTTTGTATGCACAGGAAAAAAGAACATGACTATAATATGTTCTTCTGTGTGAAGAAAACGTCGAAGGTTATTTGCATAGTTCCAAAAAATATGTATAATTTGATGGCTGGCATAGTTGAGTAATCAAATGTTTTGACAATTTTGTTCAAACAAGAACATCGACAAGAGTTGTCTACACGGGACATATTCATGTGCAAAAACACTCTTTACACATATTTCTAAAATTTAAATTGCCAACATTAAACTCCGTACAAACAGTGGCTCACAGTGAATTTTATGCAGTGCATTTCTTGTTTTCAAAGCTTTTTAAAAGGAAAACTAACAGAAACTTAAAAAAGAAATTGGTGTCATTTAAAAGAAACAGTGCTCTATATGTAGCAAAAATATACGAGTACATTTTAAAATATTAAAACTAAAAAAAAATATGCTCGTTTTTTTACGTCTCAGATTATTTAATGCAGGCACCTATATTTACTAATTAATATTATCTACAACAGATTTAAAACAAATTGCCACAGAATTGCCGATAATTGCCACAGTTTTGTGGCAATACTCGGGGAAATATTCGATCCTAGGTTCTACCATGTAAATGAACCCCATATCATGATGTTCCTGCCATCATGCTTCTATTTTTTCCTTTAAATGGTGCCTTTAAATTCTTAGCAATATTATTTATCTTCGGCATTAAAACGATCAAATTTTGATTCGTCTGACCATTTACCTTTGCAATGCAAGTTATAATTTGTTTACTGCTGCGATTTGGCCATCTTGTATCTTTTGGTGTTAACCACTTGTCTCTTTTTATTTGTGTTATCATGAGACGTGCTTTCGCATTCGTTAATAGCTTTTTGCAAACTCTAATATGTGATTTGGGAATATTACAACGCCTTTTTAGACTGTTGTGGCCACTGATTGACTTACTTTATGCTGTTTAGTTATTACTCCCGCAGAATAGGTAGTTTTTGTCATTGATAAAATATTTTCCTCAATGACTCATGAGAGTTTCTTCATTATTTATTATAATTTGCATTATAATTTCATTTGTGTTGTATAATTTGCAAAAAGTGTTTACCACATGCAATTAAATTAATACCAAACTAATGTTTATTTTTTTTTTTTTGTTTAATCATAAACAAAGCAAACAAATACAAATCTAAAGGTAAACTTTGATATTTTCTGCAAATAATTTTTGTTTGTTATAATTTTTCTAACTGTTTGCCGAAAACTATTAATTTCTATTCAGTAGTGTAAATTACTTTGTTTATCATTAAACCTAAAATATGTAGATAACAAAACACATTCTTCAATTTTCTTTATTAGTTTTATTTTTATGCCATTAAAAGTGCACAAGACTTCCTTCTGTATGTCGCTACTTAGACAAGTCTTGTGCCAATATATTGTTGAATTTTAGAAAATTGTATCAATTCGTTATATCTGCAATTCCGTTTAACAATCCAAACGTTAATATGTATTAAAGTTATCCATGTAGTGATTGGTGGGTAACTAACTAAATTACAACAAGTTTAAATTGGGAAAATAAAGTTTTATGTATATTGAAAATTATTAAAATAAAGTATTTATCTATAAAGTTTTACTGAAGTATTAATTTAAAAAATCTTTATTTCTTTTCAGGTATGTTAGTCCTCAAATAATAATATAGGGTTTTCCAATAAGGACTTGACAACTCAAACTTACTCTTCAGTAAATCGATTGTAACGTGTGCTGTGTGGCTTGTGGCACCGTCTTGTTGAAACCACATGTCATCCAAGTCCATGTGTTCCAATTCGGGCCAAAAATAATCGCTAATCATTGCGCGATAACGATCGCCATTCACAGTAACGTGACGATCGTTATTGTCGACGAAAAAATATGGCCCAATGACGCCGCCGGCATGCAAAGCGCACCAAACAGTAATTTTTTGTGGATGAAGTGGTGATTCGTGAAGCACATGTGGATTTTCAGCAGACCAATAACGCATATTTTGCTTATTGACGAACCCATTGAGCCAAAAATGAGCTTCGTCACTGAAGATGATTTTGCGATGAAATTCATCATCTTGGTGCATCTTCTCCAGAGCCCAATCGGAGAACGTACGTCGACTCAAATGGTCCATCGGCTTCAATTCTTGAGTCAGCTTAATCTTGTATGGGTGTAAACCCAGATCCTTACGCAAAATTCGCCATAAAGTGGTCTTGGGGATGCCCAGTTCTTGAGAACGCCGCGGAATCGACTGATTTGAATCGTTTGCTACGGACGCCTGAACGGCAGCGATATTTTCGGAACTTCGACCAGGCCGTTGTCTCACTGGCACGACAGCATCACACAATGAATATGTAGACTCAAATTTTTGCACTAAACTTGTTATTGCTTGTCTACTAGGGCGATAATTACGACCGAAAATTGGAGTTAACGCTCTTAAAGTTGCGGTCACCGACTCCGAATTTCGGTAGTACATTTTTATAATTTCCAAACGTTGTTCCTTCGTGTACTTTACCATAACGAAAATGTTAAGTTTACTGAAAAAAAAGAAAGCAACAATTAGATGATCAGTGAAATAGTGCGTTCACAATTTAAATTCAGAGTTGTCAAGTAGCTATTAGAAAACCCTATATAACAGCTGATAATACGTAAGTGAGATAAATTTGTTTGATTTATTTTAATAGGAATTTTGTAAAATGACAAATACTAAAATTGTCAAACGAATATTTACTTGTTTATTCTTACAATTTAATTCAAAAAAAAAACATTATTTATTTAATTATTAGACAATAGAAACAAACATTTCTTAGAATCGTATGATTTAATCCATCTTTTCATTTAATCATATATAACTATGTTAAATCTTATCTAAGTAATCGTTTAAAAAGAAACCTCAATAATTGTTTATTTATTAATTTATTTATCTTAGATTTAGTTTAAATAATGAAACTTTCATCACTTTCAAAGAAGTGCGTTTGTTTATTCATTTATCTATTCCTCCAATCACTTCATTCAAATAAATTATCTCCACTGGCGTTTCAATGGAAAATGAGCGATTTTTAAGTAGTAAATAAGGGTATATATAAGTTTCTCATTCCGTGTGTAATACTGAGAAATATTCAGAAATATTCTGAGACCCAACAAAGTATATAAAATAAATAAAATGCTAATAAAATTTAGACTGAATAAAAAACACAAAATGAGGATATTTTAGTCCTACAACCAATGTAGTTTTTATTTTTTTTTTATTATATTTAGGTGTGGGGTATTTGAGATTCGGCACAGCCGAATATTGCACCCTAACTTGTTATTTTTTAAATTTTTCAATAATATTGTTGCTGGTTTATGAGCCTGTTTGCGTAAAAGTAACTCCTTTGTATAATTTACAAGTAATTTTGTGTGTCAAACGTTTACATGTCAAATATTTTGATTTCTATAGTCAGTATTATATCACTTGTACTCGGGCTGGTAGTGAGAAATCTTAACAATAAATTGCTATAAAAATAATCAAAAGAGTTATTTCTTTGAATAATACAAATTTAAGGTTGAGCAAACTGAGAAAACAAATGTGTATTTGATATTGTTTTGCTAAAAGAAGCTTTTAGTCGCTCTTATACACATTTAAAAACATATTCATTTATATACTAAAGAGTAACATTGCTGACTGACTGATTTATCATATATGTAGCTCAATGGGTGCCTTTTTGGCGCCCAACTATTTAAAGTCATATAATTAAAATCGTATTTTTATTAGCAAGTCCTCTGTGAGAAAATTTGAAACATTGTCGCCTGTAGAAGATGATTTCGGGCAAACTGTTTAAACATAATTTTCTTTAGCTTAAGAAAGCTAATTCATTTGAGTCTTATCTGCGTCACAGGAAATAAAACGGAAAATTTTTACTTTCCGAGTAAAGTTAATATGAATAATAATTGGGCGCTAACAAATGGAATACCTAATGATACTGTTTCATTCTAGCAATGATAATTTTATTATAATAAATCTAGAAACATTAAACATCTTGAGTGAGTGAAAATTCAATTACTAAATGATTTCTAAAATTTCTATAATTAATCTAACTTAAATATTTAAGATAGTCCTTGCAAAGCTACGTTTACATTAATATTAACTGATTAAGAAATAAACATGTTATATATGTACATTGAATTCCTTTAAACATCTGAAATATTCGTATTTCATTGCTTGCCAATCACTTGTACTGTTTTACAAATACCGTACAATAGGCTGGAACAAAATAAGTTTAACTTTTTTTATATTTTTCTATAAACTTTATCCTTTTTAATAAATGTTTTTAAAATTTTTAGACATTTTAGACGGTCCAAAGAACTTTAATACAGTCCTTCTGTTCAACTTAACAAATTAAGTGTACGATTCCTTTTTTTACAGATCACAAGTGTGTCATACTTTTATCTTCTTTTTATTCAGTATTCAGTATTTTATTAAACAATTCGTTTAGTAACGAGTAATGTATTTCGTGCACTTTCAGGAACATATGGTTTACTTCATCGACCTTCCGAGCTCATTCGTAAATTTCAGTCTCTGTGTACGTTATTGGAAGATAAGCGTCTGACTAGATAACATCTGGTCTTTATTGACGTCCAAGACTTGAATGTTAACATTAATCGCATGCTTCTCGAGACACCGTTAACAATGCTGGAAAGCTTGGAAAGCTACACGACCATCCGAACCGTAAATATTGCAAGGTTGCACTTATTTAGAGACAAAACACTTCCTCTGTGTGGTTTCCCCGTAACAGACAAACTCCTACTCAGCTGGGGATTCAAAACTTTTCCATATGCCAATAAATAGTTTGAGTCTCTCAATGGTACGTCAAAACAGTCAGCCCATTCGTTCCTAGAATTGCCTTAATGTCCAGCACAATATCAATTCATCGTGCATCTCTTTATACGATAATAAGTCACAGACAGCCATATAATTCTTGTAAGCCTTAAGCTTCTCCTCGAGCACTGTTTTTTTTCTCAGAGGAAAATGGCGTAACTAAGTTTCCGTCTGAAAGATTAAGTGTTAATTTGGGCTTATTCCAGTTTTGTCATTTGTCTGTTTGAATCCATTTGTAAATTTTACTTGATCGTACATTTCATGGCGCGAATTCTGGTTAGTGCACTAGTACTTGTTCAGTATAACTATGACAAAGATCAGATATAGTACCAACACTGGCACACTAAATTTTAGCAAATTCCTTAATATTTGTTTGGGAGAATACGCAGTGGTTCGCCAATTCAGTAGCATTAATGCTACTGTTAAATTAATTGCGGCTTTACAGACGTTGTGCAATGGGGAAAATAGCGCCCATGGCATGTTCTAAAAAATCCAATGAGGGTGCTGTAGCTTAATTGATTAGCGCGTTTTATCATTAAGCATCAGTTAGTATTTGTGGCCTGAGTTTGATTGCCAGCCTCTGCCACTCAAAACAACATCAGTTTCTGTTAACTGTTAGTTTTCTATCATAATTAATATTTATCACAGCGCCCTCCTTCGGTGGTATAGCTTTGAAATGCCACCGAAGTAAAATAATTAAATAAAGGCTACAAAATCAAGCTTTAACATTAATGCGCCTACTTACCACCAGAGGCGCTGCAATTCTGCACTAAAAAGAAACATAACACGCAATTACAGTGTTGTCATATGAACAACTTTTAACTCCTTTCACCACCTATTCTTCTCCTACCTATCCCCTTTCGAAAGAATGTAACACAATTAATTAATTAATTAATATAACTAACTATGAACTGGTCTATTTTTGAAATATAGACTACTCTCGTCTTCATAATGATATTCCATTCCATAACTTTCCAGATTTTGCATGAACTTCAACTACTACTTCCCATTATTAAGGTTTTCCAGGATAAAATTGCTAATAGCAAATCATGACACTCTGTTCTGGAACATTACGATGTTTTTTTGGAGTCTCATAAAATCCAAGGACATAATGATATTGGATGTCAAGACTCGGCACTATAATTTTTATTCGTTATATTATAAATCAAATTTAAATAATATATTTGTTGGAAGCAGTTTTTTTTTTCTCTTTACAAATTGAGCCATCCTACTGTTCAAGTGTTTTATTTATGTGTCTCTGTTAAACACTTTTCACAAGTGTCTTTACTATCCTGTAAAGTATGATGACGCTGTTGATTGTGTGTGATAATGTTGCTGCCAATACATACATACATGTGTATGTCATTTGTGAGTGTGTTTGCTTATGATAATATTGGGTAAATAAGGATGTGTTGAATTAAATTAATATATATAAAAACAGCATGCAAGGATTCGTATCATACATATGTACGTTCTCATCATTAATAATGATATTTATATGTACGAACATATTGCGTGTGCACAAAAGCGTTCGTCTGTGCTTTTCATACGTGTTTTGTTTTTGTAATGTGATTTTATTTAAATTTATTTAATGTATTGTTGTAATCATTATCTTTTGAATTTGCTCTTCTTTAAAATTTTAATGAGATGCAAATATTGTAGAGATATAATGTACAAACAATATGAGACATATGTACATTACGGTGGTCCCAGGAAAAAATAGCTCTCCAACTAAACATAAATTTAAAATAATTCTTGCTTAGAGCGAGGAAAAAAGTTTCTTCTGACTGATTTTTCTCATATGTCCATGTCAGAGTATTCGGATTCCATTCCAAGTAATTGCAGTTTGCGTTCGTTTCAAAAAAAAAACAAGATTAAATTGCAATTTTGCTGCCAGGAAAGGTCAGAGACAAAATATCTTAAAAATTCATTTTGCAAAAATGAAGTAAACTTGTCACCCTAATGTTCACACATAAATATGAAAATGTTTACATTCGGATGTGTGTTTTATGTTCTTTTTATTTTAATATCCTGACTGAGCAAGTATTGACTTGTTAGAAGGCGGTAGAGCAAAAAGAACAACAAATACTTGAATCATTGGCACTGCAATGTTGTGAAAAAATGTGAAATGTGACTTTAAACAATTGAATTCGTGGTTGACATTTGAACGCTTGAAAGTATGTAAATTTAAATATTTCAACTAAGTGAATCAATTACTTAAATCATTTTTAGTCTATAGGAAATGCTATTTTTAACAAGAATTTCTTTAGAAAGCAAAAATAGCAAAAAATGATTTTTAGCCTAAAGGAATGTGTAAATTTGTCTTTTACACCAAATGTTGCTAAATGGTTTGAAAGTATTAAATGAGTTGCGAGAGTAAATATATGGGGTGAATTCCTTAACACTTTTTTTTAATTTTGACAAACAATTGAGTTATAAAGCAAAAATATAAGATGCTTGTGCTATAGGAGAAGTCTAGAATCCTTACCGTTATCCTGGGACAATAAAATTTTACGGTGGGACAATAAATAAAACTAAGCTGTATAAAAATTGAACAATTTATATTATTTATACAAAATATTGGGATTATATATTCCACTTTAAAAGCTTATTGGGATAATATGTTCCAATAAAAAAAAGTTTCCTAACACAACTTGCACATTGTCGGTTTATAATATTAACAAGGTAGAGTGCAATATTCGGCTGTGTCGTATCTAAAATACCCTCCACCTAAACGTATTAAGAAATACAAAAACTACACTGGTTGTAGGACTAGAATATCCTTATTCTGTGTTTTCTATTCATATTATTTTATATATTGTTTGAAAGCGATTTATGTTAAATATTTTGAAATTTTTATCGAATTTCGACCATTTATAATTGATGTAATTACCGATTCTTACTGTAATTTACAGAGTTTGTCTGATTTGCATAATAATCTTGAGTGTAATTTAACAATTTATAAAATTAAAAGAACATTCTTCCATATACACAACAAGTTAAGAAACAGAGTATAAAAAGGACAAGATATAAGTGGAGGCTTTTCTGTTTGAATTTGATTTCTATAATATTATTTACAAAAGATTTAGGGGTGGCATAGTAGAAGTGGACTAAGAGTGGTTTCTACGTATTTGAATTTGTTGAATTTCATCTCAATAACGTTATTTACAAGAGTTGTATGGTTGTTTAGTATGCTTGCTCGGAAGTGTACTTATTTCGGGGCTATTATTGATTGACTGCTACAATGTCCAGTAGCATAATTATCGTATAACTAATATTAGTATGATTTCTGGATTAAAATTACTGATCTACATAAAAGTTGGTTTGATACCGAAATTTATTAGACATTTTTGTGAGTTAAATTATTTTTCGGAAATGGTTCTTATATGGCCGCTATGACAGCTTATGGGCCGATCTTCTTAAATTTTGTAACAGTGGGATCGGTACCGTTATTTATAAGAGATTTATGTGTATTAATTTCGGAGGGCTTATATGGGGCCTACGGTTAAAAATGGATCGAAATTTACAAAAATTTGTGGGATGATTTTTGTATATATATATGTAAATAATCTATGCAAAGTTTTGAATCTATACCGATATTTATACGATATATATAAAGATAAATGGCTTTTTCGGATCTGGTCCTTGTATGGGAGCTATGACAAATTATGGGCCGGCTACGATAAAATTTCGTGCAACAATTTATTTACCTATAAGGATAGTTTATGTCAAATTTTAGCCGTTTAACATTATTTACATCAGCTTTATACGTATTTAAGTGAATTTTGGAAGTGGACTTTATATGGGGTCTATGGTCAAACATGAACCGAAATACAAAAAATTACTTTTTACAATTTCTTTTGGCATGAAACTTATACCTGCTGCATTTTGTATTGATATTCCAATTTTATAGGCATTTATGTATAATTGAGCCATATTTCGGGCAGATTTTTGTATGGGAAATCATGGACCTATTCTTACTATTTTTCTCACACTTTCTTCTTTTATCATAAAAGCAGCGTATACAAAATGTCATGGGAATATATGCAATATATGTATTTAAAAAATTGGAAGAAAACTATTTAAAAATATAAATTTTTATGAAGGTTGTCTCACATTTTGGTCCATAACTCTGGTTCTACTATAACGATTTTGCTGATTTTTAATATCAAACTGCTTAGGAGAACTGTGAACGATTTTTTGTAAACCTTGTTGATTTCGGTAGTGCCGTTTGGATCTGAGAGTGTTTTACACAGACAGACAGACAGAGAGACGACTTAGAATTTCGTAAGGACCAAGAATATATATACTTAGTGTTACAAACGGAATGACACACCTATATATACTCGTACCCTCATTCACTACTTATGGTGGTGGAGGGAGGGTGTAAAAATAATGTTTCCTTACTTACCTTGCTTAACTGCTCTCATACAAAAAAATACACATAAATAATATATCGCTATAATTTAACACAGTTGTTTTTAATTACACTTTAAACTTTTTGGGACACATATATATTATATACTTTGCTGGGGCATATGAGGCCAGTAGGGGCGAAACGGTTAAAGGTTTTTTTTACAGATTACGCTTGACTGCTGTTATGATATTTTTTTTTTTTTTTTCGTATTGTTTCAAGATTTGAGAAATTATTATTATTCTTTCGCATCATCATAAAAATTCAAACGTCCAATTAAGTGCTTTATTTAACATTAAAAAAATCTCTTAACGAATCATAGTATCCAAAAAAGTACGATCTTATGAATTTGTCCATTCATGGTTAAATTCTCGTCGTGTTTAAAACACAATGAATTATCTACACAAAATTTCTTAAAGTGTACCGAGTAATAGCTTACGCCAAATCTTTACTAACTGCAATTTTCTCATTTATTTTAATTATAATTTAATTATAAATGAAGATCTGTTTTTCTTTTCTATTCTTTATTTTTTTTTTTTTGCAAATTAAATAATAAAACTCTATTATTTTGTATTTAAACTACAAAAAAAAAAAAAAAAACAGCAACAAAACACTTTCAATATTATTTGGCAACAAGTGTGTGTAAGAAAACTAAATAAACAAAAAAATTTGAATTCAAATCCAAATACAAAACAAACTCATTAATAATTTAACATGAAGATGTTTAAATGGACAATTCAAATATATAGAGAAGAGAATATCAAAAATTTAATGAATTTAAAAATAAAATTGCAATTCCATTAAACATTTTAATCAAGACGAACAATACATACATATTTAAGAAGTATTACAAAAGTTTAACAGCCTGTTTATGTAAGATGAATAACTAAACAAACGTCCAAAATATTTGACGTTTTTCCTATTTTGGGCTATGTAACACGAAAGTTAAATTTTTTGACGAATAACGTAACAATTGACACATTTTTTTGGGTTGTGTATTGCGTTTTTAAATGTCAAACAACCGAAAGAAAGACAAATAAAATATTTCATTCATCCTAAAGAATATGTATATTTTAAGAAACAGAAAAATTTTAAAAATTTTGAAATTGAAACTAAAAAAAGGTAAATATATACAAACAATTATGTGCTTATTTATGTAAAAGCAATGTATAACAATGATAAAAACACATTTTTTTATTAATTTAATATTTTTTCAAAATTACACAAATTTGTAAATAATTTGATTTGTTTCTAATGTATATCCAGCTGTTTATTTTTTTGCTCTTAGTAGGGTAGCCATTGTTTATAGTAAATTAAGATATTCAATATGAACAAATATAAACAAAACAAATATATTTACATACAGGCAATACTGTGATTTGAGACTTTGGTAATTTATACGTCCATAACGCAAATGAAGCCGAACAATAGAGAGCGCGTTACATAAACGAAAATTGTTACGTTATCGTTGACGTTTCGTCCAGTTTCGTCTAACTTTAAACGTGTAACATAAACAGGCTGTAAGTTTATATAGTAGTCCCAATTTACACGAAGCAATTTTTATTGAAAATATTGATACAATTTTTTCCTTGAAACTTCTTCGGTGTTCACACAGCACAATATAATTGCTTAAATCACACGTATTTTTATTTGAGAGTATACAAACATTTGTATACACATACATATGTAATGCGAATAAGAGATTAACAAGAATTTGCTAGTACAATCCAGCAGGGTTGTCAGATTGTTTCACCTACGTCGCCAAAACAGTTGCCGGAAATAGCCAAAAAATAAAAAAAAAAATCGTAAAATATGTCGCTAGAGTAAAATTTTCAAAAATTAACATTTTATTTTCCATTTATAAAGATTATAAATAAAATTTATTTGAGCTATAGCAACAAGGCCTTAAGCTGTACAATAGATTTTAAAAAAGGATATTTATGCAAAAAAAAAATTACAAAAGTGGTGTTTAAATCTTATTCTATGTAAAAGTTAATAACCTTTAAATAAATTATTATTTTGTTAATGGAATGCTCAGAGGGAAGAGATAAAGATATAAGTGGATCTTTATTAGAAAATATTTGGTTTTTAACTTGATCAAATCACAATCACAAATAGGAGGGTCTTTGCCTGCTATGATATCCCTGAAGGAAACCTGGGGACAAGTGTCTCCAAGTCACCACTTATGTCTACTATTTTGGTGACGGTTTGGCGACATTGTTTTATTTTTTTTTTCAATTATGAGCCCCGATAGACTAGGCGTTAGAAAGAAAATATATTTTTTGTAAAGGAAAAGGGTTTTAAGTTTTTTTTTTATTGCTATTCAAAAGAGAATTGACTTCTGAAAATGAAAACAATCGATAAGACGTCTGATCGCATTCACTGACAAATTTATACTGATCATTGTGCATTATATTAGCAATAAATCTTTAAATTTGATTAACATTCATATAGTTAATAATTGTAAGTAAGGCATTTAAAAGTTGCGCAAACGAGTTTTAGTATAATTCATATTAGATAATTCAGTCGGAATGATCAACATACATATTAAGAACGGCCAAAACAATCTCTGTAAACTAAAATGTTCCCGCTGCATTGTAGTTGTAAACTTTAGGCAAGAAGTTTGGAATTTCTACTTTAAAATAATTTTTCTAATTAATATAAGCCAATTTTGATCACTACCCTAACTTACATACACGCCTAAAGACACTTTTGAATTTAGAAAAAGGTTTCAAGAATTTTGTATCAATGAAAATTTAATCTGTGTCAATGGATTTCCTCATTTTAATATTTAAAATTCTCCATATACTTAAAGAGTCTCATATTTTCCGACAATATATGCAACATTACTTTTAAAAGTCTCTTGAGATATATAAAATAATTTTGTTTTGAAATGTTTATTTGGTCCATTTCCATATCTATTTTGTTTGATTCAGTTTCAAACTCAGCTCGACAATCAATTGCATCTAACGAAAGCAAAGAAAGCTATAAAAATGCTGATTTTAGGTGCACAAAATGTCATCAATATTTGTTGGTTTAATGATTTTTGATGAAAAAATAATTATTACAGAAACTATTTGTTCGTACATGTGATCCGATTGAAATTTAAAATTTAAATGATTCATTTTATTTATAATCGGGTTGATAAATATTAGAAACTGTCGATTTTTTCATCACATAACTCATTTTGGGCACTTTTGTTATTTCAACAGTCGATATTAATGAAAAATTATGTTTTAACTTTATCCATTGCTCCAAAATTCTTTTGAAGGCGGCTCTTTATAATAACCGATGAGTTCCACGTATTTAACAACTTAAACAATATTAATAGGATGTCAGATATACATATAAAAACATTAACTGCTATACTGTTAAGAAAAATTAGCCAAAAAGTCGCCATCTCATTTAAAAACCGCAAAGAAATCGCCATGTCGCCAAATGGAAATTTATTTCGCCATAAGCACTAAAAATCCCCACCTTTGGCCAAAAAACAAACGCCATATCTGACAGCCCTGCAAACGAGTGTGTATTCGTCTTATCTTTCCCTTATCTCGATATCTAAAAGGTAATCAGCTAAGCTTAAAGAATTGCTTCGTGTAAATAGGGACATACATATATGCATGTGGTAGAAGTAATAGCACTGGTTTATTTCGTTCTTGCTGGATTTGAGATAAAAAATCAATTATAACTAGACGAGAAAATGAAAACGCAACAATACCTGAGACGCAATTTTTAAATATTTATTTACAATGAAATATTATACATATTAACAATAAATTGTGTCTTTAGAAAAAGTGACAACAAGACAAACTACACACAGCGACAAAAAGTTTTCTATACAAATATTAAAACAATTTTCTAATTTAATCATCATAAAGAGTGAAGAAAAAAAACCAGACAAATTACAATGTAATACGAGTACCACTCGCCCAAACCAGTCAAACGAATCGAGAAGCTAACAAAAGCCACAACTGTAATGCTGCAACAAAACTGATCCAAAGAATTATTATTTTTTTTTTATTGTAAATAAATTGTACAATACTGTCACTTCCAGTTTAACCCTTAAGCGAACACCAGGGCCTGGCCAGGCATTTTTGAACATTTTTATAGTTTTTCACTTAGATAACTTAGGCGGAACCCCTTAACTTTTTATGAATTCCTCAAAAAAGGTGTTTTGTACAAAAAAATTAAAAAAAACTTGAAATTTTTTATCTCTAGGCGTGGTAATTACTCTCAACACGTGTGTAACACCAGGGCCCTATTATGTAGAAAATTCAGCAAATAAAATCAAAACAAAAGAGAAAGACATTAAACCGATTTATAACTATATATTTTGTGCTTTGTATAAAAAGCAGAATCAATGTACGTTTCAGAAATTAGTTTTTTTATTTTTGTGTTGGCAGTTAACAAGTATTAATAGTGTTCCAATGAGTACTAAATTAGACAAAAACTTTGAAACAGTTTCAAAATATGACCCTATATTATGACAGATTGGCAGAGGCAATTGCCAATGATATAGAAAACGAAATTCAGAATGAGGTTGATGAAAATGAAGACAATGCTTCTGATATTGGGAACGAGTTAGAAATTGATATTTAAATTAAAGATTTTTAATTTAAAGCCATACAAATTATAAAAAGTCCCAAGTAGGCCCTGGGGTTCGCTTATGTGAACAAAATTTGGTGTTTGCTTAAGGGTTAAACAACTTATAATTGATGCCGTAATTCAAGGCGGTTATTAAATAGTTTATTTAACATAATTCTTACATTGAAATGTAACTTTTGTAAGAATTTTTAATAAATTGTTCAACATTATATAAGGTTAACTGAAATAAAAATGTAGGGATATAAAGCTAAGATCACACGATTTTTTTTTTCCTTGGACCAGGACTCAGGTTATTGGAAGGAGGATAGAGGCAGAAGTGTGTGTGAACATTTGATTTCAATTTTCCTATATTGAAAGTGACAGGGAATACTTCTGCTGGTAGTTTATTCCACATACGGACAGTACGGCTAAAGAATGAATTTTCCCCGCAGTGTGTTGTGCGATCCACTGTCCAGTCGACCACAAATGGCTGAGCCCTGACTAAAGAACGTGTATTACGTAAAAAACTACCTGTTTGAGGAACAAGTTCCCTGATTTCAGCAGAACACATTCCATTATAGTATCGATAGAACAGTGAAATACAACCTACATTGCGACAATGCTCCAATGAATCAATAGAGTTGGATACCCTACTATCACCGATAAGCATCTTTGCCCTCTCCTGTACGCGGTCCAAAATAGACTTCGAAGCATCGGCCCATACATGAGAGTTGTATTCCATTTTCGATCGAATATAGGTGGTATAAATATTTAGTAAGGAGATCAGATGAAGTAAAGTATTACCTACACCGTTTTAAAAAACCAAGGCCTTTGCTTTGCCATCATGCCTAGAACGTCAAGAGTGTCTGATTCCTTACAAATACCGGCCTGTTAGTATTTTCTTCACTGTGTCGCTATTTTTAGTTCAATCATAACAATTTGTATACCGGTGCTCATGGCACTGTAAGAGCTATATTTATCTTCTTAATCATTTTTTACTACCACGTCAAATTCTAGTCATAAATTTTCAAAACTAGGTTCGTACCCACAATAATGCTAAATATTTTGTACGAGTTTTTAAAAGTTATGGCTAGAATTTGACAACATTCGACATTTTGGAAACAGAACAGAAGAACTTTGTTGTTTACACCATAATGTTCAATAATTAATTGAGAATGAATGACAGATATAAATTGCTAAAGTTCAGTTTTAAATGGAACTGACAACGTAGTTTTTAATAACTTAAAACCGTAACTGGTAAAATCTTCGTTCTTTCTTTTTAACAATTTTAACCTTCAAAATAAAGAATAAATTTTTCAAATTGTACTCGACTATTAATTAACTTTAAAAAACACGATTTTCTGAAAACATACTTCCAAGTTTTCAAACGATTATGGCTGAGACAAAAATCGGCAAATTTGATCGGTACAAAAAAAAGTTATTTATAAATTAATTAGCTCGATAAAAAATATGTATATTGCAATAATTACTTGGAGTAAAGTTTGTCTCCTGACGACGAGAAAATATTTATTGTTTCTATAACATTACAGTATTAAATAAACTAGACCAAACCAATAGGTTTTCAAGTTTTTAAACCCGAAACTACAGTTTATTTAAACCCTAGTCCTCATTAAACTCATTAATTCGATTATTATTGGTTTAAAATCCGCAAGTGAATCAACGTTAACGTTTAATTTTTTTAAAAATTCATTACACTTCAAATTTTTAATAAATTTCTCGTTATCAATGTTCTGTTAAAATCAGTTTCAATTACAATATAATGTATATAAGATGAAAATTAGTTGTGATCACCCACATACGAACATATGTAAATCCGAAATGAACAAGTAAGTGTTAAACATGTTATATAAATTTAAGTATATAAATTTTATTGTAAAGCTATGTATAGAAGGTTGTCAGATTATACAAATGTTGTCAGATCTAGCAATGCAGTGACATTGAAAAATTGTTAGCAAAAGGTAAATGTTAGTTCAGACGACTGTAAGAAACCCTTACAATTTCATTGGCACACAATTTTCACATACACAATGAATTTATCTGTCAACTGTTCACACGGTTGTCAGATTGTTGTATGGTAAAGATTGTCAAATTCGTAAATATATTTTCATAGAACAAAAAACAGCAATTGCAACAATTTTATCTGCATATGTCCTAGAAAGTAGCGAGAATGAAGACAAAATAACAAAACAAAAAAAAAAAAGATGCGCAGGTTTGCCCATTTTCCTATGCATTCATTTATATTTAATTGTATGGCATCTGTGATCTCTTGTAATAAAATTTCTTTGGAAAGTTTATATTCAACGCAACCAGCCTCAATTCCTCAACTATTTACAGAGTTTCATTTAGAATAATTTCTATGGCAATGCTGCCATTGACAGATGCATAAACTTTGCACATACATATAACAATTAAAACTGTTTGGTAATTGTCTTAAAACAATCTTACAATGACAAAAAAAAAATGTGTTTATACGATTGTTAAATGTCTGACAATATTTTTGTCTTACAATATACTGAAAATACTTTTTCTTACAACGTTGGAAGACAAAACTTTTAAGTTCACACGATTGTTAGACACTTTCTAAACATTTTTCGGACAACGTTGTAAGATCTGACAACCGTCTTTACAAAGCTTAAGAGTAAATAATAAAATAATTACACAGCAAACAAGTAAAATGCTATTAAAGAGGTGTGAATAAAGATGAAAAACATCTGAACAACATGATAAACAAGGCCATCATAAAGACATTTAGCAATAAATAAGAATTGTATTTTGAATAAATTGATGAAATAAAATCAACAAGACTAGAAATACATATTTATGTACATACATATGAATACATATTATTATTTCCATTATTATTGCTTTTTTTGCAAAAAACAGACATGCCACCAGGAAAGTGGAAAGCAATAGCAAACAAAACAATAACAATTTGCAAATGTACAACATAATAAAATAAATAAAAGAAAACTTTTAACAAATCAATTTACCCGTATTCACTTATTTCATTTATTTATCTTACAAATTTTAACATTTCACTCAACAAATTCATGTGGAAAATAAAAAAAAAAAACAAAAAATAGAAACAACCTAAACAATACGAACAACATGGGTTTGATTGTTGGTGGCTGGCTTCAAGTCCATTGTGAAACAGGCCAAGTATCAATGTCAATAGCATGCCACAAATTGTGATGGTTTAACACAAAACTTATGCCGCATTACTATCAACATAAACGTATCTACTGAATGCGACTACGATTACTATGACGTTTTTCTCAGTTGCTTTGGTAATTGTTAGTTTGTTTCCTCGTTTAAGTTTGTTTGTATTTTACTTTTTTTCTCCATTCCCCTGCTCTGTTAGCTATGTTTGTTTGTTGAAAGGGCTCTTCTTGTATTTGGGTGAAATGATATTTGGTTTCACTTGGAATGTGGCACGTAAATTTAGAAATTTAAGTAGTTCCTCGTACATTGTGCAACAAGTACCTACGGGTATAGAGAGAACAAAGTGAATGAGAAGGATATATGAAAGCTTTTTGTTAAGTTTTTCACAAATTTTGCATTAGTTTATGATTTCAATTTAAATTTTTTTGTTCCGAGTTTTTAAATTATTAGGCACGTTAATTGAACATGAATATTATGCTGATAAATATAATTACAATCGGCCTCTGCTTAGCTTCCATATAGCCTCTTTTAAATATCGCTATCATCATGAAATTCAAAACGAATTTATTTCATAAATACAGAAATATAATTGCCCGTCTCTGTGATCAGTCCATAATCGGTCATTATTGCCTTATAACATAAAAATCTCGGTATGCTTCCATACAGCTTCTCACAATATTTAGTTTCCCAAGTGGTAAGGAAATTTGGTTAAGCGATACAAACAACTATTTACAGTTACTTAGTATATTATCTGGCTAGGAATCACGAACAAAAGTCATGCAATATTTCAGTAAAACGGAATCATAGTATGTCGGTCGTTCTGCCATGTAGTGTATAGTTCTGATATTTTCATTTACTTCTCATTCTCAAAGTTCGTTCTTAAACATTGGAGAGGTTTTGACATTTTTTGAGTGATGGCAATTCATTAATTTCTGAAATACAATTAGAAAATTTTGAACTATAATTAAAAATTTCGGAAATGTATTAAAAAATTTCTGAACTATAATTTCTTAAATATAATTGGAAATGGTCATGACAGTCATCTGTGTTGTCAACTAGTGGGTATATATAAGTTTGTCACTCCGTGTGTAACACTGAGAAATATTTATCTGAGACCCAACAAGTTATATATATTCTTGATTCTTATGGAAAACAAGTAAGAAAGTATAGTCGGTCAAGACCGACCATAGAATACCCTACACCCATTATATGTATAAAAAGTTTTTCAGAAATGTACGTAATATGGGAGATATAACCTATTGTGGACCGATCATCTAAAAATTTAGTGTCATGATGTCTGTGAATATAAATATTATATATGTTAAACTTTATTTCGATACAAATACGTCTAAAAGATTTATGGAGCTTAAATTGAATTACGGAGAGGGTCTTATATGGAGTTTCGACTAATTATGGACCGACCATTATCAAATTAGGTGTCATAATTTCTTTATACAAGAAACTTATTTGTGTCAAATTTTATTTGGATACCAACATTTTTAAGAAATTTATGGTCGTTAAAGTGGTTTTCGGAAGTGGGCCTTATATGGGAGCTACGACTAATTATAGGCCGATCATCATAAACTTCTGCCATATTATATGTATATAGACGAAACATATTTGTGTTCTATATTATTTGGATACCAACATTTTTAAGGGAGTTATGCTCTTTTAAGTGATTTTTGGAAATTGGCCGTATATGGGAGCTACGACTAATTATGGACCGATCTTCACGAAATTTGTAGATGTGCTTTAGCTTCATTTACTACTCATCTGTGGTAAATTTTGTTTGCATATTTGTATAATTCAAAGATTTATGACAGGTAAACCCCAATTTCGTGAGGGCCTAGGTGAAATAATGGACCGATTTCCACCAGTTTCAATCCCGTCCATCCTTGGGCCGAAAAAATATCATGTACCAAATTTTATCGAAATATCTTCAAAATTGCGACCTGTACTCTGCTCACAAGCTTTACATGGACAGCCAGCCAACCAGCCAGACGGACGGACGGACATCGTTAAATCGACTCAAAAAGTGATTCTGAATCGATCGGTATACTTTAAGGTGGGTGTTGGACCAATAATTCTGGGCGTTACAAACATCAGCACAAATCCAAGATACCCTCCCCACTATGGTGGTGTAGGGTATAAAAAGACAAATAATAATAAAATTTGCACTAAGACTGAATAGAAAACACAGAATAAGGATATTCTAGTCCCTTAGCCAGTGTAGTTTTTGTATTTCTTATTACGTTTAGGTGGAGGGTATTAAAGATTCGGCACAGACGAATATTGCACTTTAACTTGTTTTTTTTTTTCTAATATACATATGTATATAAATACATACTACATATTTCGTTTCATATTTCAATTTCACTGTCATGACAGTCAGCTGTTTTGTCAACTTGTGGGTATACTATGTACGTATGTATGTATTTTCATTTTATTTTATTTTTTTCCTGTGCAAAATATTGTGAAGTCATTAAATTAATTGATATTTGTTTATTTTTTGAAAATATAAAACAAATGTTCTACATAAATTAAACACGATACTAGTATGCCATATAATACCTGACTTGACATGGCTTTAGTTTTTTTACGTTACGCTGTACAATTTTGTTTACATCAATGCAATTTTCATTGATTAAATTTATTGTACACTAAACAATTGTTGCTGTTGTAGTCATTGTTGTTGTAGTTGTTTCTTATCAAGCTTATACACAGCCATAAATATGTATTTTTATTTATAGAAAAAGAAATTAATTTTAATCGAATAGGAAATGCAGGTAAATTGGTATCCGGTTGATAAACAACTGTAAAATATACTGAGTACACATGATTATGTTAATGTCGGTTCTTTTTTATTGTTTAGTATTGATTAGCAAATAATCTTAAAAAAATACATATTAGTTATACCTATACATACATATCTATGAAGCAAGTGTGCAGAAATGCACACACATTACTTTAATATTGCGTAGAGAAACATGGCCGCCTGTTGATATCAATAATCAAGCAAAAACACAACAACCTGCAGTTAAATACCTTGGTATACACCTCGATCGTCGCCTCACATGGAAATCCCATATAGATGCAAAATTGACTCAAATGAAATTGAAATTAATCTAAATTAATTGGCTTATTGGCAGAAACTCTAAACTAAGTTTAGATTGTAAAGTTCTACTTCACAACATAAGGAATACAGCTATGAGGAACAGGCTCAGCTTCAAATGTAGACAGAACTCAAAGACGCCAAAACAAATTGCTATGAATGATCACAATTGCCCCCTGGTATATAAAAAATTCGAATATTCATAAAGACCTTAACGTACCTTTGGTAAAAACTGAGATCCAAAAAAATGCAAAAAAAAAAATACTTAAAAAAGCTTCAAGTACAACCAAACCCATTAGCCCACTACATACTAAATAATGGTGTATTAGACAAGAAGGAAGAATTTTTACTTAATACGTGTATTCAACAATAGTCAAACAATTTTTGTCTATTGCCTGGGCAAATATAACAAAAAAAAAATAAAAACCCCCGGGCAATTTTACTTGCCTATGATCGTCAAAGGGTTAATATACATAAGTAGTATATAAGGCTGCATTTCCGCCAATAGAGTTGGTAATCTTGTATATACTGATATCATTTAGGACACCCATGAATATTGGCCCGTTCCAAAAGCAAATCGTAACTTCAGAGCCGAAAAGTTAATCTACAAAGAAATATTGTTATTTGCAACATTATATAGGCCCGAATTACACAATTTTATATATGAAAATTTAGCTTTTATGGAATATCAAACACTTGTAAAACACCTCCTCAATGCTTGGACCTCAGCCCCATATAAATCGCAGAGGTTTAATGTAACATTTTTCTCGAAAATGTTTAATTATTTTCCTTTAAGCATATTCAACACAAAGATCTTTACAACCAACAGAAATAACGAAAAAATGGTTACTAAATACAATTGGAATATTATTTTACATATCGCATCCTAAATACAAAAGGGTCACAACTCAAAATTTTCCAAAACTGACTTTTTTCAATAAATTAATTCAGAGTACACTTTTCAAACTACTGCAAAAATTTCTTTCACATCATTATCTTCTTTAACTGGAAAAAGACAATTATGTCTATCTTTATGTTAAGTGTGTTGCTTGTGTACTATGAACAGTTTTATGTCTCTCCTGAAAATTTTAGTATTTTGAGTTGTGACCCTATTGTATTTAGGGTGCGATATGTATCTTATATTTAACAAAAGAAAAATTATAAAAAGACAAAAAAAAAAGCAAAATATGTACTTTTGTGACCTTCATATTATGATGCAAATTGATAACTAAATAAAAATTAAAAATTTTTAATGTTTATTTGGGGTCCTATTCTACATAATATCTGTTATTAATTGCGAAAAAACATAATTTGTTTACTTGTTTTTTACAATTTTTTGTATGAAAGAAAAATAAATATATTGTAAAAATTACCAGGAAAAATAGTTTTGTGATACACTGTAGGTAATATAGACCTCAAACATCTATTAGGACCAAAATTCTCTGTTGCAGCGATACTAGGTGATGCCGAACCAAACTATACAAAAATTGATAAATCTGGTAAAATGCAATGGTTTGGCAACAATTTGTTGCTGGGTTGTGATCTGAAGAGCAACCCTTTTGTCACCTCTTCAACTGTGACTTGGGTTATTTATATAAACTAATTGCCTGCAGAAATATTTTCTGAGTCCTATAAGACGTCACTAGTTACTTTTCTGTAAAGTTTTGGCCCGATTTGGATCAATGTCATTATTCTAAAAATGTAAAGGATTGAAAGTGAAGAAAGTTGGTTGACGTAACCCCACTTCTGGTTGCTTTAAAATGAGTTGCGCAAACAAATGCTGTGACAATGTTGGTTGTACTAGAACATAACATCGACAAGACTTGTTCACACAGGATAATGAATTGTTCGCTTGCTGAACAAATTGATGGCATGTTATGAGGCTAACTAAAGAAATCTCTTACAAGATTTTATGGAAGTAAAAGTAATTCAGCACAGAAAAGATATTTATAATATAAATATTTATTTATATACATATACATACATACGAGTAGATACTTAAGCATAGAGCTCATTTGAGGCCCACTGTCGTAGTATTACAAATTTTGCCTTTTTATTTTACATACATACTCGTATACATACATATATATACCTTTATACAGGTATTACTAAACAAACAAGTATGTAAATATGTCTTAAGTCAAACAAAAAATAAAATAATTTCTTTTTTAATCTTTTGCACATGCCAATAAAAATTGGAATAATAAACCATCAAGATTAATTTTTTTTCTTTTATCACAAAAGTATCTTTCATTTCTATGAACGAGTATCATCATGTTCTATTTGAATATTATTTGGGTTTCGGGTCAATTGTCATTGTAATCTCTTGTGCTTGTTTTGTTTGAAATACAAAATTAAGCAATATCACGAACGACAACTTTATTGCCCAAATTTACTATTGTTATTTTAGTTTTTTTTTTTTTTGTAGTTTTTATAAAGAGAATAAAAAATAAACATTATTTAATGTATTTATTAAATAAATAAATAAATACTCGTACGTAACTACTTAGTTCCCATTTAGGTATGTGTTTTTTTAAGTAATTCTTTTAAGTGAAATTTAAAAAAGAATGTCATGGATTTTTACTACAAATATTTAAGTACATATTTAGTAGTATTTGATGTATTTAATGTCCTTTCAATGTCACTTCCAATGCAGGATTATTCAGTTTTATGCTGCATTTACAATAGAAACAATGAACAGTAAATATAAAGAAATTCACCAATATTTGTAATAAGTATTATTATTATAATTATATTTATATTATTGAAATATATCTCAAACATTAAGTAATTATGTAGATGTTTGCTGTCTGACAAACGTGTTTATCTCCATGTCTTCGTTAGTTGCCAAGTATGCATATAATTTACCTAGAAAATTTATAATATCAAAGATCACTTTGAAATTAACATAAAATCGTCATAAATAAATCATAAACAATTTAATAAATCACCCAGAATATGCCGCAACTCGTGTAGAAAACATTATCATATTAACGTTCCAAGGAAACAATTTGTATCCCTTCACTCTTCCAGACTATGTAGCCAGCTTTCATGATTTAAAAAAAAAACTACATACTAAATTATTTTCCGCCATAAAGTTGTTTTTAAAAATTGTAAACAAATTGAGGGAATTACAGATCAGTGATAAAAAAGTACTTAATAATTTTTACCAGGACTTTAGCCTAAATTGCCGTAATTAAGTACCACATGGGTAAGATAAGATGAGAAAAAATTAGTCTTACATTTAGAAAATGCTAAAAAAAGAACATTTTTCCATTAATTTCTGATTTTATTTTACTTATGTACTGCTCTCTCTTCTCTTTTCTCTCTTTGCACTCAACTATTCCTTTCTTGTCTTTTACTTTCGCTTTTATTTCACCTTCTTTCTTACTTCTATTCCTGTCGAAGGCATCACAATGGACCATATTGTTCTCTGGGTGAGGGTGTGAGCATGACTCACACCAGCTATTTTTACCTCCCTACCATGTACTGCTTAGTATGGCGTTTGCTATAAATTTTTTCTATCCAGTTAGATGTTTGTAAAGTCTGTTACTCTTAAAAGCGTAAAGGATTTGTTTTGGAAAGTGTAAGGTTTGACAATTATGAATTAAAAATTAAATCAGGCAGTTATCCACCATGAACACGCATGCAGATGGCGATGCTTTTCAAACTTTCAATCACATTTTGACAAACTGGATTGTCTATTTAGATCATCATTGTGTGGATTTTAAGTTTTAAGATTCTATCTTTAACAAGGTCCCACAAAAAATAGTCTATTGGTGTAGTGGCATGATCATGAGATTGGGATCGAGAAATTAGGCGATCGGGAAATTTCTGTTAATTCAAAATTTAGTTTTTAATATCACTCGATAGTGTAATCCATTCACCGTAATCAGCAAAACATTGCTGGAATTGTAGGAGCCATAAGTAATCCAAAGGTAACACAAATGGTTTAATCATCAATAAAATCGAATGGCTAGAAATGACTACCCTAATGAATCGAATTATGAGAATGGTATCTATGACCAATTCAACTAATTTATATAATAATAATGATAGAAAATCACCATGTAAATCAGTTTCATAAGAGATAACTATACCCAAAAACCAACACCGTGACCGGTAAATTTGTAAAAAAAAAACAAGTAAGAGTGCTATATTCGGCTATGCCGAATTTTATACACCCTTCACCTTTGTTGTGGATGCATAATTATGTCGATAAACACGCCATCTGTTGATGAATTGGTTCGTAACAATATTAATACACTTTGTGTGATCAACGCCATCTGTTGATGAATTTGTTCGTAACAATATTAATACACTTTGTTTTTTTGATGAAATTTTCAGAGGTTGTCTCGGATTTTTGCTCATATCTCCAATATTTATAAACGGATTTTGCTGATTTTAAATAGCAAACTTCTCCAAAGCATGTCTGACAGAATTATTGAAGATTTGGATCCCGAAGATATCTGGGGACTTCAGAAAATTGATTTCAACAGACAGACAGACGGACATGGCTTAATAGACTCCGCTATCTATAAGGATCCAGTATATATATACTTTATAGGGTGGGAAAATTATATTGTGGAAATTACAAACGGAATGACAAACTTATATATACCCTTCTCATGAAGGTGAAATAAATCTGTAATTTCTAAACGGTAATTCTGGTTAAAATAAAATTTCACATGACTAGAAAGGAAGTATTATCGAGTTTAAGTTTTGGATCTCACAAAGCCACCAGGGGCGGTACCGTACCAATTCTTCATTTGTTATCCGATCTCAAATATTATACTACTACGAGTATATATAAAAATAGATTTTATATAAGACGCTTTTCTGAAAATTACTTTAACATGGATAAAAATCTTAAAGGTGGTTATATCGAGATAAAATTGAAAACAAACATGTAATTTGTTTATTGATACAATGCAAGCTAGTAAATTGTATGATAATCAGTCTATAATAGGTCATAGATCTCATATGACGCTCATTTCTGAAAAACAGATCACATTTTCATCGTAATTGAAGTCACCTATAACAGTAACGATATTTTATAGCTAACGGTAGGCTATCTGAAACGTTATTTTAGCTTAGCGTCAACCTTTATTTTCAGAGTTGTTTTTTTCCTGCCATCCACAAGATTCCCGCTCACTAAAGTTTTCAGAACAGACTTGTGAAATAATGATTTTAAATTGGTCCTGAAATCTAACTGAAATAGTACTTTTTTTAATAAAAGTACTAAAACTTGAACATACATACATATTTTTTAAACAAATGAAAAACAAATCGCTCATATTTTTCCACTAAATGTATCTATTTTTAGCCCCATATAAACATCCCTATTTTATTTAACGATCTTAAGAAAATATAAATAATAAAATGATAACAGATGATAAGTGATAATGTAAACACAAGAAACACATATTTTTCTATGAATGTACAATTTCATTTCAATTGAAAAATTGAATTGCATGTATGAGAGCCAGTTAAAAACAAGAGGCCAACAAAAAACTGACTGGCTGATCTGACGTATAAAGCAGTAAACACATTCGAGACAGCAGGCTATACGACTACAGGAGTGTAAATGCCGCTGGGTACTTATGTCGCCAACAAAAATAGTAATTAGTTTAATTTGACAGCGACGAAAAAATCAGCATGGACAACAACCTGCAGTCGTGTGGCCTGCTGTCGTCAATATAATCACTCTCATATAAACGTGTGTATTTTATTTTGGACATATTGTAGTCAGTAGCCTGCTGTCTCGAATGTGTTTAATGCTTAACAGGCAGTCACGACAACCGTCTTAGAGCTCTTCTCTAGATCTAACCCAAATTGATACATATTTTGACACTTGATTTATTAAATTCTCTTCATATGTAGCCTTTGCAATTTATTTATTTCTTTTTGTTTGAATTGAAATTTGTCACTTTGTTGTGGATAAGAGGAGTATGAATCAAAAAAATGATCTTGACGATGAGAAATTTAAATAGAACTTCAAAAAAGAGAGCATAAGTGAAAGCAAAAGAGATAGACTGATAATCAGCGTTGTCAACTTGTTGCGTTTCGCACCATATTTGGTGCTTTTTTAAATGATTGGTGCAAAAAAATCTTAGTTGGTGAGCGGTGCGCTTTTTTAAAATTTCGGTGCGTTTTTTAATTTTTCCGAAACTATAATGAAATCTTTACTTTTACTAATTTTTAATAGCAGTTTTTTTAATAATTCATTATCATGAAATCTATACGATGCAAAAGGACCCCATTAAATGCATTTTATATACGAATGTATGAACGGATGAACATTTTGTTTCAAAATAAAATTAACATTTTAAATATGAAAATAAAAATTCTTGTGTATCCTGATTGGTCTACTGAACTTTAGACGAACAACCAGGGTTAGAGTCCCAGTGAAGCCCTAACAAATTTTATTGAATAGGATCAACGAAGTACTAGAAGTACTTAAAATAAAAAACAAAAATATTTTAAAAAAATATGTACTGAAATTAGCCCTGTTTTACCAATTGATTCCGAATAGCATATTGTGGGTATTTTTACTATTATTACTTTTACTATTAATCGTTGATCTCTTTTTAAAAAGTTAAAAATAGATATCTATTACAAAGGAATACAAACAAATTTGTTTAGTTTATTTTTTATTTTTGTTAAGTTTTATTATTTTTTTTTTCTAAAAACACTGAACTGTATAAGACTGTTTTATTGTTATATTTATAATACAAAAATATTATATTTTTTATGTGAAATTAATTCAATAAACATTTTAAATAAAAAATAAAATCTAAACTTGGTGCGATTTTTTTTTTCAAATTGCGCGTTTTTTCTCCATTTTGGTGCGTTTTGAAAATTCCAAGTTGACAATGCTGGTGATAATGTCTCTTTCAGCAAATTGAGCACAAGTTTATATATAAATAAATAAGTTAATGAAAAAATACATAAAACAAATAAAGAAATCACACTAATAAATCATCATACATACAAACAAATATAAAATTCTATATCATTTGAAATAATACCAGGGAATTTATATGTAACTATTATTTCTCATATGCATAAAATACACGGACATACAGTTTCTTGTTGATTCTTTTAGTGTTCATCAGTCTTAAATTTCAATTGAGATTTAATTGTCACTGCAGTGCGCCATAATCGGCACGGCTGAAAGAATCCATTTAAAATTTGCTTGAATAATAATTACCTAAATGCTAAGAAACTTTGTTTAAATAATTAGTTGTTAACAAATTCTAAACAGCAAAAGTTTCATCTAAAATTGTAATTCAACGTTTTTATAATTTCCTATCGTTGCAAACAAGTTTTTTTTTTTTGTTTTCCACTGCTATAGATTGTATACACTTTTTTCTTTCAAAATATTCTTACCTATTCATAAGATAATTCTTTCTGAAACACACAAAACTAATTTAAAGTTTGTTTATTTTTCTTACATATTAAATTTTAGAAAATTTAATAATAAATTATTTATTAACAAAACAAAACTGTTTAACACACAATGCATTCAACCATTAAAATTATTTAATTAGTTTTAACGAATTTTTTAAAAACAAAAATGTATTTATGAAAATTAATTAAAATTTAAATAGAATTATTAATACTTGTAATGGCACAATATGAGAGTTTTTCATTTTCATGGTTCTGCGGTCAATTAATTACACGTTTATGGGATTCACAAGCAATATGTATACACAGCTTTAAGACTACACCACAATATTTAAATGGAGATGATATGGTATAAAATTTGAAACACCCTAAAAGAGTTTCACAAGCATCACTTATTATATTATTACTAAAAGACTTAAGGTCACTACTGACTATCCTATTTAGTCGTACGGTATGTTAAAAAAATCGTGCGTGTTCATAAAGTATGATAGTGTGGCCTAAAAATTTAACGACTTGCAAAAGTTTTTAAAAATTATCACAAATGCGATCAGAGTTGTATTTTCTAATACAGCTGATAAGAAAACAACAATGTCGGCTTCATTGGTTTAAAGCATATGTTTTTGCATCTTTTTTGTGTAATAGTGTGGCACCTATGACAGAGTTTGTTGCGATTTTTTTTTTTTTGAGTGTGATTGAAATCGGTCAGATTTTCCAGTGAATGAATCGTACGATTGTTAATTGAAAATGAACTTGATACAATTTTAACGGATTCAAATAATCCACCAAAACCGGACTTTGGAGCTCATAAATATCTAAAATGTATTGCTATCCTAGATTTTTTTTACCAGGTACAGTACCAAAAAATGCTTTAACGCACATAAATAACTAAAATTTGTTGCAAGTGATGCACAAAATGACAACAAAGGAAAATAAATCTCTAATTTCTAAACGGAAAGAACAATTGCAAGAAAATTTCACATGCGATCAGAGTTGTCGGTTTAAGTTTTGATTTGAAAAAACATTTGAAGAAAATAAATATTGTTCTGCTTTTTTTATCGACATTTCTCAAGCGTTTGATAAAGTTTGACATGTTGCTATAGTATATAAGTTGAAACTAAACTTCCCGTAAGCACACATAAGCTATTGGAAAGGTACTTAACTGGTTGAACATTTAAGTTCAAAGAAGGCGACTTTTTAAGTTCCGCACAATCTTTTGAAGCAGGAGTAACTCAAGGAAGTAGCCCGGGGCCCTTTTTATACTTTGGCGGAGAATTAATCCCTCAAATTGCCAGGTTATCCCACTATCGATTTAAGTTAGTCCCAAGTCGACCTATACCTTCATATAGGAAGCTGGAACGCTTAAATCTTGTATTAAAAATTTAGCATGTGACTAATGCACAACTTCGAAGAACCGTAACGCGGTACAGTTAGACGACGCCAAGCATTAACCAATGCAAAAGTGAGACGCAAATCTCTCGAAGGCAGCGAAAAAAGGACAGCCTGATTGCCCTTAAGCGATAATGACAATGACGCGCGAGTTCTTTCTCAACCCAGAGCTGAATTACGACTCCCCTTTTTATACTTGATATATACCATCCAACAAACAATCGTACTCCTTAGGGATGCCAAATGGGACTAGATTTTCAAATCCCGGGATTCGGGATTTTTAAAATGTAAATCCCGAAATATTTATTTCTTATTAAAATAAATTTATTTCATAAAAGTAACTTATATGTGAATAAATATGTTTGCAAACAAACATTTTCTGTACTCATAGCTAAAATTTTTAAATTTACTAAAAGTTTATAAAGCTAATTTTGTATTTTATAAACAAAATTTTATAAACCTTTAATAATTTAAAAACGTAATAACATTACATTGAAATTTACATAGAAAAAAATAATATGTCATTGTTATTTTAAAAGCAATAGAATATTATAGTTCGACTTAAAAAAAGCTCTTTAAAAATATTAAGATGCCTTAAAGTAAAGGCAATACATAACACAGCAATCCGCAGTTAAATACCTTGGTATAAACCTCGATCGTCGCCTCACATGGAAATCCCATATAGATGCAAAATTGACTCAAATGAAATTGAAATTGATCCAAATTAATTAGCTCAAACTCTAAACTAAGTTTAGATTGTAAACTCCGACTTCATAACTAAAAAATGTAAAGCCTATAAGGAATACAGCTATGAGGAATAGCCTCAGCTTCTAATGTAGACAAAATTCAAAGACGTCAAAACAAATTGCTACGAATGATCACAATTGCCCCCTGGTATATAAAAAATTCTAATATTCATAAAGACCTAAACGTACCTTTGGTAAAAACTGAGATCCAAAAAAAAAAATTCAAAAAAAAATACTTAAAAAAGCTTCAAGTACAACCAAACCCATTAGCCCGCAACATATTATAAAAGAGTGTATACATACATATATTCGACTAAGAAGATGGGATAAAGCGGACTTGAGCTAAACACAAGAAGAAAGAATTCCTACTTAATACATGTATTCAACAAAGGCCAAACAATTTTCGGCCGGCACTGGCTGGACCAAATAATTAAAATTTATTAGATATAAGATTTGCAATAATTACTCGTGTTGTTAGTTCGTTTTTAATGAAGATATAATAAATAAATAGAAGTAAAAAAAGTCCATCTAAAGCGGTGCCAGATGTCCCCTAAGAGGGCCACCTCGGGTATGTGAGAAATTGAAAACGATGTAAATTATTCCATTGTGATTCGATTTCAAAGTTAATACTATATATGAAATCTACTAATCGAGTACTAAAGAAAACCTAATCGCATATGAAAATGTTTAACTTTTGTAGCCTAGTCTGGTTTTTAATAAAAGCGGCTCCAAATATTTCCCGATTTTCTCTGAAAACTTGTTGTTTATTAATAACACTTTTATAAACCTAGTAAAAAATAATTATTAAAATATTATGACGGTGTCAAAATTTATAGGCACTTTTAACATAAAAAGGTCTTTTAGTATTTTTACATTATTTAAGAAATCTTCAATACGAAATAGCTATGACTAATTATGGACCAGTAATCGTAAAATTGGACCGAATGATTTTTGTATATAAGAAACATATTTGTATTGAATATTATTTAGATACCAAAATTTTTAAGAGAGTCATGCTCTTTAAAGTGATTTCCGGCAGTGGGCCTTATATGGGAGCTATGGTCAATTATGGACCGATATATACAAAATTTTAAGATGTGATTAAGCTTAATGTATAATTTATTTTTAGCGAAATTTGTTTGAATATGTGCATAAATCAAACATTGATGACCAATAAACCCCTATTCCTGGAAGACATTTGTCAACCAATTGCAATCCTATCCGTCCGTGGACCTAAAAAATATCATGTACAACATTTTATGAAAATAACTTCAAATGGAATCCAGACGGAATCAATTCAGAAAGTAATTCTGAGTTGATCGGTATACTTTAAAATGGGTGTTGGAATAATTTCTATGAGCATTACAAACATCAGCACAAATCCAATGTGGTGTGTTTTGGGTCGTTGTAGTGTATTAAACGCCACCTAAGTGAAATCATTGTATTTAAAAGTATGCTTTGATTAGCATACTGAACCAACATTCCCATCATCGTCTTAGAAATATACTTTTGCAGCTCCAGTGGAAACGTTAACTTCGAATTTTGAAAAAAATATCTCTTCGAATTGCGGTGGAGTTCTTTATGGGTCTGCCACTGAGACTTTGTAAATTGAAGAGTCCTCTTTACGGTTTGCTTCCCTATGTCTTGGAGCCTCTTTAACATTTTTATACGTTCGTATAGGCCATCTTCCTTGAGCAAATTGAAATACTCGCCAATGGTGCTAGCTTTAGAGTTCACCCAGTGAATGACCTTTCGCTGTTCCTCTGTGTACCATTTCTTTTTAGCCATGTCCAAATAGTGTTTATGACTTTTAATCTTTTTTTTTTCTTAAAATATTTTCAGAACTTTTAATTAATTAATTAAAACTAATTTCTGCGAAAAACTTACAAAATATATAAATTTACTTTTACGTTCTAAATTGCCAGTTCAAATTGCCTATTAATTGCAATTAACCACAAATAGAAGGAAATAATGCTATACAAAATATGGAAACATACTGATCATAATTAATAATTCTAAGCATATAAAAGAAAAATTATTTTGAAAACATCATATGTGAAGTGTGTACAGTACGTCCACTGTATATACGACCAATATTTCGATGTGTTACAAATGGAATAACAAACTTTAAATTTCCCCATAGTGGTGGATATAAATATATATGTACAGTATCGGCCAAAACCTAAGCACCCCCTCAGTACATTTTTTAATGGTATTTGTTTTAAGAAAACAAAGTTATTAAAGTTTTTTTTTAATTTTTTATTTATTTATCACCCCTATCGTGAATAAAAATTCCACATGAAATTTGTTCCCTTTTATTTTTTTAACATTGAATTTTAATAGGAAAAATGTGAAAAGGGAACAAATTTCATGTGGAATTTTTATTCACGATAGGGGTGTATATCTTTATTATTGAAAACCACAAATTTAAGAAATTCAGGTTTAATAATAAAATAGTTAAAATGGAAAAAATATTTTAAGTCGCAAATATAAGCGGACTATTCGTAAACTAAAGCACTCCCAATTTAAGGTACAAAAAAAACAATTGAAATCAATATTTCGTTGCAAATCCTTTATTCTGGATGACACACGCACATCTTTTAGGCATAGAGGATATTAAATTATTAATTATATCAGGTGATATTGCTTCCCAGGCTATTTTTGTGGCTTCTAATAAATCTTCTTTGGTTTTGCAATTTTCTCGGTTGATTTTAAAGTTAATGATCTCCCACAAGTTCGCGATTAGGTTAAGATCGGGAGAATGGGCAGGCCAACGGAGAAACTCTATCAAATTGTTCTCAAGCCACTGACTTTTAAATAATAAATTTTGGTAAATCTTTAAGGTCATTTTTATTCCCTGAGGCTTTTCTGTATTATAAATTGTTAATAAAATTTAAGTCAATAAAGAAACATTTGGAAACTTTATTAAATATATTTTGATGATTAGCCATTTTATTAACTATTTTGTGCCATTCTCGCAACTTGTATAATACATTAAGGCGTGCATAATGTTGCACTTATCTGTTTTCCGAAATAAAAGAAAACAAAGTATTTTATAAGAAATAATCGCGATTATTGTCTTTTCAAAATGTTACAGTTTTTTTTTTAAGCGAATGTTATTATCGTCGGTGTTGTTGTTCTTGCTGGCTGTTGTAGTCAGTCTTTCTTATTAATGATTATTATTATTATTATTACTCTACTCGTATACTTAACGTGACCAGACGGTTTGACGGTTTTTAGAAAAAAGCGGGATTTAAAAATGAAAAAGCGGCATTTGGAAGTAAATATTATGATTAGGCGGGATACTGAAATTATGATATGAAAAAACGGGTGTTTTAAATTAATTGCGTATTAATAATTCAATTTTAAAAGTTTTTTATTATTATAAAATCGTTTTTTCTAGAACTAGTTAAATCAGAATCACTGCAGAATATTTAATGATAGCATTTCAACAAAAACTTAAACATGCCAAGGAATCGGTGATATAGTGTACAAGTGATTTTAAAACCTATTGTGTAGTGCATCTATTGCCTATTAATAAAAATCAAACGAATACTTGGTTTTAGATGAAACCTAAATTTGAATTTCGACTGGTATTCTTTAAAAAAAACCTTATTGAAAGATTTAAAATCACTTGGATACATGATGGAGTTAAAAGTAAAATTTTTTTCAAATGAAAAGTTTAAGCTGTACGAGTATATGTACTTGAATTTTAGCAGTTTAATGTTCATCAAAGTTACCAATTACTTGCAAAATTAATTTGGAGAAAATTCTAAAGTTGTCGATCTCAAGCATTCCACTATTTCAAAATAAAAATAACATTTAAGAACCAGTTCTAGTTCATTATAAACAAGAGGCATCCCAGCAAGCCATATGAGTCCGAAAAGAGTCTTTTCTGACACGTTTTCCGGAGCGTTCATGCTCTTTATGAGCCCAAAAAACAATCATTATTGCTCCGAAAACCTTCAGAAAAGAGGGATAATGTCAGAAAAGAGTCTTTTAAGAAGGTTCTTTGGGCTCTGAAAGAGCTCTTAGATAATGTCAGAAAAGAGTCTTTTCTGAGGGTTTTTTGGGCTCAGAAAGAGTTCTTACATCTTTCAGAAAGGAGCTATTGCAATTTTAAATACAAAAATTAAAAGGGCACATTGTTTTTAAGTTGTTTTTACTTGAACAAAAAGAGAATTCAATAAGAAATTGCAAAAATTAAATAAATTGTACTTATTTACAGTAAAACAAAAATAAAATGGAATTCATTTAAATACAAATGGAAAAAAAATATTTTTTAAGCAACTTTTTCTTTCGATGCGAAAATGCTTTTTAGTTGTACTATTTTCTGACTCCTTTTTCGGAGCGCTCCTAGAATGGTATGCTGGGATAGATGCTTTGAACACCAGCCACGCTTTTGTGCTTGAAAATAGTTCCTTTTAACATGTAAATTAACAATCATTTGCCATTTTCTTGTTTTTCATCTGATTTCAAAGATATTCTTATTTTCTAAAAAGTCTTTAAAAAACATGCAAGCGTGTGCTCTTATAATATTCAAATTAAACGCATTTGTAAATTAAAATTTCAAAATATTGCTCTGGTTTCAAATATCCTCAAATGTACTTTATTACTTAAGCAGCAAAATTTCCAATATCTTTTCCCATTTAAAAAAAATATACTATAGGCCATACGAGTATGTTCTAAAATGCCAAAACTGGGTTTACAAAACGAAAAGCTGTTTTCAAAACCTTATAGTATCTATGTCTCGTAAGAAATGTAAAAAATAACATTTGTAAAAAAAAGTTTCTTATTTTCTGATAATTACTGTATTTATAACCTACACCACCATAGTCGAAACTCCCATATAAAACCCTCTCCGTAATTCATTTTAAGCTCCATAAATCTTTTAAAAGTATTTACATCGAGATAAAGTTTAACACATATAATATTTATATTCATAGACATCATGATACTAAATTTTTGGATGATCAGTCCACAATAGGTTATATCTCCCGAATATAACGTTCGTTTTTGAAAAACCGTTTTATACATACATATACTGGGTGTAGTGTATTATATGGTCGGGCTTGACCGACTATACTTTCTTACTTGTTTTTTACTTCAACAATAGTAGGTAATAACATTGACAGGAAAATAAAGCAAATGAAATTCAAATGTTTAAGGCATGGTGCAACTATACAAGGTGAGTGCAAATCAATACAACACAAAACAGAAACAACAGGCATTTTGTTTGTGTAAAATAATGTACTACTTTCAAAAATACTTGAAAAAGTATTACTTTTGACATAACTAAATTGTAAACAAAGTCAGTCAGCTGGGCTACTGCGCTCACCTTGTATAGTTGCACCATGGTTTAAGGAAGTTGAAATGTTTTCATAGTTTTTAATTTTTATATTTTCTTTAAAATTAACAAAAAAAAAAAACTAAAACAGTAAAAAGCGGGATTTTGGTTATAAATTCTTGGCGGAATGAGCTTTAAAAAACGGGATAATCCCGCCAAAAGCGGGATGTATGGTCACGTTATCTATACTAAATATACTAACTGACACCGATGATGATAATGACGACAAGGTTTTTTCTTTTTGCTGATGCTGATGATGATGAGAGCAAGTACAGAATAATAACAAACAACATCAACAAAGGCAGCAATGAGTACTAAGTAAGTAAATAAGTAATCAAGTGAGTTAGTTGGTGGGGAAAAAGCAACAACAATCAAGTGAAAAGTAATTCAAAGCGTGAGGGCGTCTAATGTATATATGTATGTATATGAAAATTGTATTTTCGTTTTTTCGGCTACCCTACTGCTCACGAATACCAGAGCATTATTAGGTATTTGTTTTATTTGTATTTTATAACGTTGTTGTTATATTTTCTATAAATTTTCATATAAGATTGTTGCAGATTTGTGGTTATTATTATTATTGCTCTTGCTATTGTTGTTGTTGCAATTGTTGTTACTGTTTTAATTTTTTTTTTTTTGTGAACGGACGTGTATTATTGTCAATTTTTATTTCATTTATGTTTATTACTCTTTCAAACGTTGTCGTCTCTGTTACAGTTGTAAAAACCACCGACCGATCGACCAACCAACACGCTAAAAATAAAAACGCAACAACAACAAAAATCGAACTGTCAAATTTCAAATATCCATTAATAAATGTGTTAATAATGTTTTATGAAATGGTATAATCTCGTGTATCTAGTGTGTTTCTTAATAAAAAAAAATTCGTGTTGCCGACAATAAAAATTTATTAAAAGCCGCAATTTTTATGAAAAAAAAGACCGTGGTCAATATTAAAAAAATATATTAAAATTGATTAAACTTTAATATAAACAAGTGTAATAAATAAAAGCCAAAAAAAAAACGAATTCGATAAATTTTTATAATTGAGTCCAAGTATGGCTCATCGTTTTAGCATAAGTCCACCTTTAAATGGACCCGAACAACTGGATGATGAGTATGTCTATATAATGTTTTTAATATATGTATATATTTTTAATAGAAATATGCAAATTTAACAAATAAGTTTCTAGAATTCTTTCTATTAGTTTTGTAATGTAAAATATTTTAAGAAAAAAGTCACGTTCAGGTCTATTTGTTTTTACACTTAGATTTTCCCATGTTTCACAAACACAGTTCCTGGACATTGTCTACATTCATTCAGAAATTCTTAAATGAAAGAACACAAAATAAACACGTGAATTGAAGGTGGTTTTAAAACCTGCTATTAATATTAACCTATTAAGAACCAGTATGCATACAAAGTGGTTTTGTTGTTAAAAAAAATCAATTGATATTTGCCAGAAGTTAACAAAATTACGTTTAAAATTTCAAATGATGTATTCAATAATAAAACTTATGAAAAACATCATGGAATTGTTCAATGCCGACAATGGACCCCAAGATAAAGACTTAAAATGAAGCAATTTTCCAAAAATATTTTTTGTTTATTAGACATGTTGTGTATTGAAAATGGTCAACTGCAAATCGGGCCAGTATAAAATATTGTTATTGAGATAAAATTAAAACAAAATGCATAAGAATCGTTGGCAATGTCCAATTTGAACTTCCTAGCTCTTCAGGGAGCTTCAGGCAGTTGTGGAAAAAAGCAAACATCATATAAAACAAGTAAGAGTGCTATTATGCCGAATCTTCTGTACCCTTCACCTTTGTTGTGGATGCATAATTATAATATATACATACATATACATATATATTATATTAATACACTTTGTTTGATAGTTTTTTTTTTATGAAATTTTCAGAGGTTGTCTCGGATTTTTGCTTATATCCCCGTTATTTATGGACGGATTTTGCTTATTTTAAATAGCAAACTTCTCGAAAGCATGTCTGACAGAATTATTGAAGATTTGGATCCCGAAGACATCTGGGGACTTCAGAAAATTGATTTCAAGAGACAGACAGACATACAGACGGGCACGGCTTAATAGACTCCGGTATCTATAAGGCTCCAGAATATATATATATACTTTATAGGGTCGGAAAATTATATTGTGGAAATTACAAACAGAATGACAAACTTATATATACCCTTCTCATGACGGTGAAGGGTATAATTATATATGCAGTGGGGAGCAGCATAAAAATGAAATTAATAAAGAAAATTAGAAAAAGTTTTTTTTGTCTTATATTTTATGTTTAATATTTAACAAAACAATTTATAAATCAGAACAAAAGGTATCAAGTTCAAGAAAAAAATACAAACAAACAGAAAACAGCCCATAGATTGTATTTTTAATATTTACTCCAAAGTTATTTTGCAAACAACTTTTTACATGTTTTGGCATACTCAATACAACAATTTTTCAAATAATACTCGTCTAAATGGGTTGAAGATAATGGGGGTTTCCCAACTATCTCTTCATGATTGACCTCAAATTCTTAATCGGATTGAGAAATTTCTGCTCGCCATTCTTTCACGATTTTGGAAGTAACTAATCTACAAAATCGGAATGATGAATTTGCCAAACTAATCCTTGGATACTTTGCAGTGATCTAAGGTGTCACCATGTAAAGGAACTCCATACGAGTATCATGAGGAATCTCGCACCGTGCTTCATTGTTTCTTTAAAATTGGATTCGTCAGACCAGATTACATGTTTCCTGTCATCTATGGTCCAGTTTCCATGTTCTCTGGAAACCTTTTACCATGCCTTTTGGGTTTGAACACTTGTCTATTTTCATTTGTCTTCTCATGAGACGTGCCTACGCATTCGTTAACAGCTTTCTGAGACCTCTGATTAGTGATTTGAGAACAATAGAACGCCTTTTTTGGACTCATAAGCTGTTTAGCGTTGAATAGCTACATTTTGTAATTGCTAAAATATTGTCCTCAATGACAATGACAGTTTCTTTATTATTTGTTATAATTTGATTTTTGATGAATAATTTGCAAAAAGTGTTTAAAACGTGCAATTAATTTAATATTAAACTTGTGTTTTTTTAAGTCATAAACAAAATAAACACACACAAATCTAATAGTAAAATGTTAATACTTTTGTGCAAATATTTCAAAAGACACAATTGGAATATTTTTACTATTTTTCATTTTGTATTGTAAAGTATTTCCATTTTCAATTTTTTTTTTTATGTTTCAATTTTGTTTATTAATTTTATTTTTATGCAATGAAAGAAAGCACAAACTCATAAATAAACTTAGTTGTAAATAAACATTCCCCTGATCGTTCGGAGATCAAACCATTACCGATATATTCGCCTATTACATGGTAAATATATACATAGATTCAGGCCTTCGAATAGTGACGAATAGTGTGCCCAACGCATCCTCGCCCTCATTGTGACAATCTATAAAGTAGTAAGATTGAATTTATTTAAATATCTCGAAGAATGTCAACGACCGACTACAGTCATACTTAGACCATGCTGACCTAGACGTCTCTCAGAAGAGAAATTCACTACTCCGAGAGACTGTTTTCTGATGTATTCTGGACCAACAGATATACTTCTGCAAGATTAGAAAAAACATTTTAGTAAGCACTCTCATTTATTAACATACCCGTCAATTTTAATCTATTTTATTTTTTAGTGCATCGGTCAAGCCCGACCATATAATACCCTACACCCAGTATATATATAAAACAGTTTTTTAGAAAGAGGCGCTATATGGGAGGCATGACCTATTATAGATCGATCATCCAAAAATTCAGTGTCATGATTTCTGTGAATATAAATAATGTTCTAAACTTTATCTCGATATAAATACTTTTAAAATATTTATGAAGGTTAAAGTGAATTACGAAGAGGGTCTTATATGGAATTTTCGACTAATTACGGATCGACCATTATAAAATTAGGTGTCATCATTTCTGTATACGAGTATATGAAACTTATTTTTGTTGAATTTTATTTTAATACCAAGATTTTTAAAGTGATTTTCGGAAATGGGCCTTATATGGGATCTACGAGTAATTATGAACCGATCATCATAAAATTCTACCATATTAGTTGTGTGTATACGAAACATATTTGTGTTCAATATTATTTAGATAGATACATGTTTAAGAGACCGATCTTCACATAATTTCTAGATGTGGTTTGGCTTTATGGACAACTAATTTGTGGTAAAATTTGTTTGGATACTTGCATAATTCAAACACTTGTGATCGTTAAACTCCTATTTCGGAAGGACATTTGAATGGAGGCCAGGTGAAATAATGGACCGATTTATACCAGTTTCAGTCCCATCTGTCCTTGGGCCGAAAAATTATAACAATAAATATAATATATAACTCATAAATCTGGAGGGAAAATAATGCATGTTGTAAAATGTTTGTAGTTAGTTTTTCCGTATAAACGTATCAGCTGTTTTAGGTAAACAGACAACACACCGCGAAAATAAATCAAAAAATACAAATCAGAGTTTTTTTTTATTGTACAATATGTCATTACTTTCGACTAAAGTAATGAGTTTTTCGTCATCCATCGTTTATTTTTTATATTTTTATAACTTTTATACAAAAACTTAATTAAATTCAAAGAAATTTAAAATTTTTGTAATAAACCAAACATTTTTTTGCTGTGCAGATTTCAGCTGTCACTTACAATTACTTAGCAAATTTTTGTTTTCAACAGGTTCGTCCGCAACGTCACGGAAAGTAACAAAACAACTAACGACTTCTACACATTTTCTATTTAACAAGTCAGCTGATTCGGAACGGAACAGAAAGTAGAGACTAATTCTGCCTTAATGCTAAATAGGTTTACAATACATACTTACTAATATTATTTGCTTAGTTAATTTAGAAGCTGTCAGTTTCCCCACTCCTAGGAAAATGTAACATTAAATTAACATCTCTATTGAGAACTGAGAACAGATCCATATCGCGCTAATAGTTCTGTGTTTGGTTATTTTTACTCCACGTACTTCATCCATCGATTTTATACTACTACCCAGCAAGCCATATGAGTCCGAAAAGAGTCTTTTCTGACACCTTTTCCAGAGCGTTCATGCTCTTTATGAGCCCAAAAAACTATTATTGCTCCGAAAACCTTCAGAAAAGAGAGTCATTAGATTCGAAAATGGTCCGTCAGATAATGTCAGGAAAGAGTATTTTTTGAGAGTTTTTTAGGGCTCAAAAAGAGCTCTTACATTATGTCAGAAAAGAGTCATTGCAGTTTTAAATACAAAAAATTAAATGTTCACATTGATTATTTTTTTTTAATTGAGCTCTTACCCCCTTATTCAAAAACTATTATTAAATTTAACAAACGTTTATTAAGACAGATTTGCATATAAAAATTTGCTTAATAAACGTTTGTTAAATTTAATAATCGTTTTTGAATAAGGGGGTAAAATTATATTGAAATTCCTTGTTTTGAAAACAAGTATTTCTTGTACTTTTATTACCGCAAAATGCAATCAAAGTCAAAAGAAATAGATTTCAATTTAGTTTTTGGAAACAAATTTAAACTTATGAAAACCTAAAACAAAAAAAAACGGAAAAAAGTATTCTATGATTTAAATAAACTTTAAAATAATGAATTCGTGAGTGTATTTTATAAAAAACATTGTTTTTATGCAAAGTTAACCAGCATTAACGCAAAGCAGCTGTTGACGGAATAGGTATTGGCAGCTGCCATTACCGCTATTGTTATTGTATTTATAGTATTATAAAACAAAATGTTGATTTTAATAATTGAAAACTGTGGAAGTTATTTTAATTTTTTTAAACTTTGTTAATCTTCAAAGTCAGACCGAAATGGCAGTTACCGAACTAACAACAAACACCGTTACCGTTAAAGGACATTTAACGAAACAAACCCAATTACCGTGCCGCATTATCAGTTTAAAGAGCAGCTTCTAATACTCAATCCAACCAAATACCAGCTACAAATACACAGTTACTAGACTGTAGTTGAATTACTCTCAAGGAATAATGAAAGATAAATAAAGAACATTCGACTATCGTTTGCGGCCAGTAGAGTGTCAGTTGATCCTATAATAAAATATTATTTGCAAGTAAAATAAACTGTCTTTAAAACCATATACATACATATATACATACATACATACGAGTATGTACTAAAGCAATAAAACGGCCAAGATTATAAATTTTGGAATGCGAAAAATAGCTTATTACTAAAGTATATTAAAACCTCGAAAGTGTCCGCACTCTAGCTTACATTAGAGAAACTAAAATGAAAAATGGTTTTTCCCTTGACTACCTGGAATGTATAAAGTAATCAATTAACTTTTATTTGTCTTATAAAAAGCGTGTAAAATGACGCATACAATTGATAATTACAATGAGTACTTGCAGTATTTTATAAGAATATATGAAGAGAAATAAAGAATCAATATATATTTGGGATTATACAAAAGGTTGAACTAGGATTAAAGAAAGCAGTATCTCTGTTATCATTAAAATTTCCTGCAATTCTAAGAATTTTAAATTTTAAAGATTTTACTAATGGATAAATTGTATAATAATTACGTTCTATTTAATAAAGACGTTCAAACAATTTTCCTCAATTCTCTACACTTACACTTAATTACTCAATTAAACTTAATATATAAATTAAGCTTTTATTTTGTGTTGCCTCTTTAAATCCAATAAAATAAAAAATTATTGTATTTTTTTACAAATTAATATATAAACACATAGGCCCATTTAATCTTGACTTAAATGAAATAATTCTTTTAATAAGCTGCATGCGCCAGTCAAGTCATGAGTTTAGTTGTTTCTCTATTCAATTTTTTTTTGTTATTTCTTTTTATTAAAAAACTACTTGCAATATTGAAAAACTTTTTTTTTCTCATTTTCAAACGAAAATCACGTACAAAAAACACATACAAACAAAACAGCAACCGCAAGAATAATCACAACTAAAAGCAAAGCAAAAAAAAATACCAGTGCTGGGAACAGAACTATCAGTGCTGACTGGCAGATGAAATGAGAAGTGGAGAGGGAGGTGTGATAAAACCAGGCAATAAGTGTAACAGATTGTTTTTGTATTTCTTTTTGCTATTAAATTTACTCGCCAAGTCTGTCTACAAACGTTTAAATTGGCGGTAAAAACTAAAGAAAAAATTGAAAAAATTGAGAAATTTAAACATAAATATTTAAGAAAACTATGTTTCAAAGTTTTTGTTTGTGTTTGTTTGCCAATGAAACTAAATTATGACATAGTCATGATATTTCCTTCTTTATAAAAAAAATTTTTTTGTCGGCTTTTTTTCAGTCTCGAATAGAAATATTTATTGTCATTTATAAAATAAATTCTCATTTATACAGTTTGTAAACACACCTTTACACTTTTACAGCATCATGCACCATCTGTAATAATGACACTTGAAATTTAAAAATACATATAAAGAAAACATTTTTTATTTTGCTTAAATCAAACAAATTTAAATAACGAATTGGAGATGAGGCTTTTTGTGGTGTAAATAAATAATTGTTTGCATACACGCAGAGAAAAAACATGGTTGTGGTTAACATAATCTAGGAGCAACATATTATGATAAGATTTATGATTGTAGACAAAACATATTATGATGAATATATCTAAGTGCCATGAAATATCATATTATGATCAATTATCATCGTAATATTTCATCATATTATTTTCTTGTTAATCATAATTTGATATTATAACATCATACTATAACCTAATATAAGCATAAACCTAATATAAGCATAACAAGGTAAATATTATAGTTTGAAGTAATCATAATATGATGTATAGTAATCATATTATGATCTAAATTAATCATAATATGATATAAATTAATCATATTATGATATATTATAATCATATTATGATGCAAATTAATCATAATATGATCTAAATTAATTATATTATTATATAATATAATCATATTATGATCTAAAGTAATCATATTATGATATTTAATAATCATATTATGATCTAAACTAATAATATTATGATAGCTAAATCGTAATATCTTAAATAAATATAATTTTATTTTTAATATTTATCATATTATGGTTTTAAAAGTATTATAATTGTTATTAAATCATAATTAATTAATGGATAAATATAAAACAATATGATTAGTTATAAAACAATAATTTATACGACCTAATTTGCAATTATTTCTACATTTTTTTAACACAAAACTCACAAACACTAGTTAATATTTTTGTAAATAGAAATAAATATTTATGCACTTTCAACGTACTCGTATATAAAAAAATTTGCATTTATTTTTAATTATGCTTAATAGAATTTTATATTGTGATATTTAAGATTTTTTCTTTTATGTACACTTTATTAAGGTCTTTCACACTTCTTTGACATTTTTGTATTTTTTAGTAATAAAGGGTGATTTTTTTAGCTATTAGCAGCTGATGCAAGTTTCGTGTTCTGTTTCACTGTCAAACATCTTCAGTTTGGTCTATAATTTAACCATGAATCGTATTACAAACGAACAACGCTTGCAAATTATTGAATTTTATTATCAAAATTCATGCTTTGTTAAGAAAGTTCATCGCGCGCTTCTTTGTGTGCAGTGACGATGGGTACGTAAATAAGCAGAATTGTCGATTTTGGAGTGCATATCAGCCAGAAGCATTGCAAGAGCTACCAATACATCCAGAAAAAGTCACAGTTTGGTGCGGTTTATGGGCTGGTGGCATCATTGGACCGTACTTCTTCAAATATGATGCGAATCGTAGCGTAACTGTGAATGATGAGCGCTACCGTGAAATGATATCCAACTTTTTTTTTGCCCAAAATGCATGAGCTTGACTTGCATGACATGTGGTTTCAACAAGACGTTGCCACATGCCACACAGCACGCGCAACAATGGGCATATTGAGAGGCGAGTTCGGTGAACATTTTATTTCACGTTCGGGACCGGTCAATTGGCTGCCTAGATCGTGCGACTTAACGCCTTTAGACTATTTTTTGTGTGGCTATGTTAAAGCTCATGTCTATACAGACAATTTCAATTGACGCAATGAAAGACAACATTGAAGCATTTATTCGTGAGATACCAGCCGAAATGTTGGAAAGAGTATGCAAAAATTGCATACCATTTGCGGCGCAGTCAAGGTCAACATTTGTATGAAATAATCTTCAAACATTAAATTATATGGACCGTACTATCGATTCAAAAAAAAAAATCACCCTTTATTTTAAATACGAATTGTTTTTTTTTTCAATTATTGAAACATTTCAATCGAAATAAATAATCCGATATCACGCAGACAAACTAGTGGACTGATGCAAAAGCATTCTACAAATGGTAAAAATAAAATATTATTAAAATTAAACATATTTTGTTTGCATTTTAAACATAATATGAGTAAAACTATAGAAACTTATCATTTAATGGTTATTTGTAAGTTTAAATAGTTGTAAATAATATAATATGTTTGAATAGTTATCATTCCGTAGTTGTGGTAAACATTTTTTAAAAATAATTATGTTTCAGTGAACCATAGTCAATTTTATAATTGCGATAAACATAAAAACGTTTATAGTAACTGAATTATCGTTAAAATCAAATTAAAATAACAATTATTTGTGCACCACAACAATATATTGTTACCAAAAACGTAGTGTAGTTATCGCAACCATGTCCAACCATGTTTTTTCTCCGCGTGTATATTTAAATAAAAACTACAGCAAATCTGTGGCTAATAGTTTGTTTTATTACAGACTTTATAATGATAACTATTAAGTATTCAGTAATAAGTTTCAATTATTGGTGTTCTAGTTTTCTATTTCTATTACTCATAGATATGTAGGTACAATATACATATGTACTTACATATTTATGTGTGTATATAAACTTATATAAAACTTAAAATTGTAAACAGTAGCTTAAAGTTCTTCATTTCAGATTTGTGGTTTTACATTTACCGACAATTTTTAAAATATTTTTTATTGTAATTTTATACTTAAATGAAGTGTAATTTTGAAGAAACGTTTCCTCATTTGATTATTTGTTTTAACAAGGCACATTACTTATATGTATCTTAAAACTTAAAAAAGTTTACGACTTTTGAATTCAGTATGTACAAAATGGATTTTACTTACATACATACATATATACACTGTCGGACAAAATAAAGTTCGGTTTTGTAACCTTCCTCATTGTTTACTATTTATTCACAGTATCGTTATTTGTTGGAGTATCTGAATTATTTACATAAACATTGCAATTTTATAAAGTCGCTCATTTATAATTCTGATTTAAATATATTGAATTGCACAAGAAATCTCTTTGCGCTTTTCTTCAGGTAACCTTAGAATAAGAGTTCTTTTAATGATTTTTTTTTGAAAAATTTGTGGTAAGTTTTTAAAAAAATAATAAATTATAGTGAAATATTTCTATATTTATTTAATTTAATATTACTTAAATATACACAAAATAAGGCTAGACCCATTTGTTTTTCGAAATGAAGACTTTAACCGAAAAGGAAAAATAAGCTCTAAGTATGTATAAGATATCGGAATCTGCGGTCAGAAAAATAGTTGCTTTGTATAAAATGAGAAAGTCAAACGAAAGCCTAAAGAACGTATGTGGCATATTGCAATTCTAGCAAAAGGAACTAGAATTAAATATTTCGCCTCAAACTGTCCCAAAACGAATTAACGAAAGCGGTCTAAAAAGTACGTTCGCTAAGAAGAAGCCTCTTCTACGAGCTGCAAATATAAAAAAACGGTTAGACTTTGCAAAGAAGTGCATAAATATTATATAAAATAGTAACTGAATTAAAACTAAAACTATAATTTATAATTATTAGAAAATAGAATAATTATTATTTCATAATCGAACTGTTAATTTTTACTTCTTGGGCTCTTTACTTTAGTTGGGCTCGAGTAATACAACAACCCAGGTTCGATCCCCAGTCAAGAAAAATTATCAAAAAATTTTTAATAATAAAAAATTTTTCAAGTTGTAATTCCTAACTTCAGTAAAAATAATTTAATGAAAATTAAATTTAATGAACTCGAGCCCAACTAAATTATCAAGAAGTAAAATTATTAGAAAATAAAAAAATACATATTCTAATCAAAAAAAAAAAAAAAAAAACAGGAAATATTTGAAAGCGCACTTTATTTTGCCCGATAGTGTGCATAGATTAAAATTGTAATCTATATTAGTCCTTCGAACTTTCCAAATATATAAATCAGTTTCATTGTATATAATTACCATTACACAGTCAACACAAACAATTTGTTATTGGCGGAAACAATAACGAAAAATCTTAGTTGTAGAAACGGGATCATTCAGTAGACAACATGTTCGTATCCCAATACCTAAGAAAGTACTAAACTAAAATATAGTAAAACATTCTATAGATCCAATTAAGAGCTTTAAGAATATATTAAAGTCTTTGAAATTGAACAAACCACAAGCGTTTACAAGTTTTGCATGCCTGAAGTATTCTAATTGAATACTTCTATCTCGAATACTCCTCTGCAACTTCGATGTCAGAAATAGTTGATTTGTTTCCAATAAATAACTATTTGTTGGTGTCACTGCTTCGTGGCATGAAGCTGTTTTGATATTGAAGCAATACATTTTTCTAAATGCCCCTAAGTTAAGCAAACCACGGTTATAGTGATGGCTAAGCTGGTACCTACAAATTTTGGTTGGTGCTCTTAACTAAACTACAAATGGTCATTATCGTCAAATATCAGTATGTAGATCCAACAATTATCGTATAACAATCAGCCGTTTAGTGTTGGTATTTTTATCGAAATCCAAAAGCCACAGATCCCAGATTATCCACCTAGTGGATTATGTAGGATGTTGTCATGACCAATACGGTTTCAGACCTTTAGTCTAAGAAGTAACATAGCAGAGATGTATCCTCTAACAGACAAGTTCGTTTCGCCCAAAGATGACCTAAACATTAGTGAGGCAATATATTGTCCTTAAAAAAAATTCCTTTTAGTTAAGGAACCCACACTAATAGTGATGCCTAAGCTGAGACCTACAAACTTTGGTTGGTGCCCTTAACTAAACTACAATATAGGTCATCATCATCTGCAAAATAGTGTAGAGATTGCTAAGACAAATATCAGTCGATCCAACCGGTTAAAACTTTATGTCATGAGCTTGTTGGGTTTTTATCGAAATCCAAAATTCTCTGATCCCAGATTAACCAACGCTAAAAAGTGACATAGCAGAGATTTATGTAATAATGATATCAAGAAATGACTAATTTGAGGAAAAAGAAATGTTTTCTAAATTTCACAGTTTTCCAATCAAGTCTTCCATACTTTTTCAGGAATATTATTGTTTCGTCCTGTTCAGACTTAAAATACAAAATTAATTCAACAGGAAATTTAGAAACTTTTTTGGTTAAAGTGGTCTAAGGAACGTTATTGTGGACCTGATAATAGTTCGTATCCGCAGATAATAATGTTGGTATACACTATAACTGCAATATGTATAATAGGGTGATTCTGTTAACAACTCCTGAGAAAGTTACTACAATGAGGAAAAGTATGTATTCTGGCCATAAATTGAGCAATCAGAGATTGGGTAATTGAAGCGAGTCTGCTTTGTTCTGGTTCATTATGGGTAACTAGTATAATAAAGGGTAACTTTTTAGAAACTTTCCCTGGTCAAGACTATTTTTGGTAGTTAAGCTGTTTCGTGTAACATGTTACTGCATAACTTTTTATTGCATAAAAATAAAACTAATAAAGAAGACATAAAAATGTTTTATTGTCAATTATTTTAGATTTAATGCTAAACAAAATAATTTTAATAACAACTATTAGTGTGGTTCCTTGATATAAAATGGAAAATAATAATTTTTAGTAAATAAACAATTACTACTAAAAGAAACTTGTATGTACTAAACTGTGCACAAGTGTGTGTGTCTTTGAGATTTGTATGTGTTTGCTTTGTTTATGACTATAAAGAAAAACATAAGTTTGATATTAATTTAAATGCATTGGGTAAACACTTTTTGCAAATTATCCAACACAAATGAAATTATAACGAAAAATGAAGAAACTGGCAAGATCCATTGAGGGCAATATTCTAACAATGCCATTATAAGAGTCAAAAAGGAGTTCTATTGTTCCCAACCGACAAATCAGAGGTCTCAAAAAGCTGTTAAATGAAAACCTGCTTTTTCGGTAAAAAATTTTAAATCTGTCAGAAAGCATAGAAATTGGAAATTGGAAAGGATGCTTGGAAACGGTTAATCTGATCAGAAAAATCCAAATTTAATCGTTTTAATCCCAAGGTAAACAAGCAAGCCGCAAACAGCCCAGAGTATTTAAAACACCATGTAAAAGAAACAATGAAGCAAGATGGGTGGAACGTCATGACATATGGATGCTTTACATGGTGACACCTCTGACCACTGCAAAGAATCGAAGGAATATTTTGGAAAACTTATATATATTATATATATTTGGCAAACTCCTCTTCCTGATTTGTGGATCAAGGTACTTTTCTGCTGAATGGCTTAGCGTGTAGAAGTTCCTTTTGGTGCAATGGCCAGAATTTGTGGTCAATTGGACAATACCGATTAACTTCTAAACATTAAGAGGACCATTCCAAATTGATTAATAGATATAATGACATTAAAAACTTATTCAAACACTTGTGGCAAAAATGTTTACACATACAATAGTAATAATATTTTTTATAATATATTTTTTTTTTGCATTAGGGCAGCTCCCTTTCTCCACAGAAGTTGTACATGTTAACAATTAAAAAAAATGTACATAATATGTTGTAAGTATAATATATCCTGGCTTTCAGTATTTTTAGGATTTTATGATTTTTCAATTTTTACCTTTTAAAATAAAATTAATTAAATAAAAAAGAAAAAATTATTTAAATGTCACAACAAAAACACTCTGCTTTTACACCACATTTAAATGACATAATAAACTCAACTCACTTGAGCTCCGAACCATTCAGCTCAAGCTTTCTCAAACTGTAATTTAAGACTAGTAGTAAAAGCCAGCGTGTTCATTAAAATTGTTTTTGTGTACATTTAAATAAATAAAGACTCGTTATATATCCTTTAAAGTTTAAACTAAAGGGTGATTAAATTGTAAGGGCCGATGTTGAATGTGAACCACACCTAAACGCCAAGCTTTTTTCCGAATTTTATTTGACATTTCTCTATTTCAGACTTACTCAATTTGAACCATGGAGAGATACACAATCCAACAACGTGTTAAAGTTATCCAGACTTATTATGAAAATGGGCGTTCAAATCAAAATGCATATCGTGCACTTCGTGATTTTTTGGTCAATTTGATCGTCCAAATGTGCGTACAATCGCAAAAATCGTGGAAAAATTCGAGCAAACCGGGTCTGTAGAAGATGTGAGAACACCAGTGCATGCTCGTACAGCTCGTACTGCAGAAAATATTGCTGCTGTTCGCGATAGTGTGGCTGAAGAGCCGTCCACCTCAACTCGTCGTCGTGCTCAACCATTGCACCTCTCACGCTCGTCGTTGATGAACATTATGCATAAAGACTTGCATTTACACGCTTACAAGGTGCAATTGGCTCAAGAACTAAAGCCTCTTGACCATTCCAAACGTCGTGAATGGGCAGAATGGTGGCAAGAAACCAATGCACCCACAAAGAGTGACTGTTTGGTGCGGTTTATGGGCTGGCGGCATCATCGGGCCGTATTTTTTCCAAAATGAGGCCGGTCAGGCAGTTACTGTGAATGGTGTTCGCTATCGTGAGATGATAACGAACTTTTTATGGCCCGAATTGGAAGATATGGATGTGGACGATATGTGGTTTCAGCAGGACGATGCCACTTGCCACACAGCTAACGAAACAATGGCTCTTTTGGCGCAACAAATTCAATGGCCGTGTTATCTCACGTAATGGCGATGTCAATTGGCCGCCAAGATCATGTGATTTGACACCGTTGGACTTTTTTCTTTGGGGTTATTTGAAAGAAAAGGTGTACGTGGATAAGCCAGCAACAATTCAAGAGCTAAAGGATGAGATAATTCGGCACATTAACGGCATAGAACCTCCATTATGCCTCAGGGTCATCGAAAATTTGGACCATCGGATGGAGGTGTGCCGCCGTGGTCGCGGCGCCCATTTGGCCGATATTTTGTTCCATACATAATTGAGTAATACCAATATATTAAAATAAAGTAAAATTACAATAATTTCCTAAATAGTTTGTGTTTTATTCAAAATCAACATCGGCCCTTGAAATTTAACCACCCGTTACTTGACACTTTTATTTTGCAATTGAAATGAATCCGGTTTATTTAATAAGTGTAAACCACTGTTTTTAAAAGGTAAAAACGTAACAATATTATATAATATTAAAATTTTCATAAAATATCTGTAGGCCTAATTTAAAAACATTTAAAAAGTGTGTATGTTGTAAATATTGCATGTTATTATCTATTAATTTTAATTAACAACCAAATTGTATGTCTTAGAAATGTTCTTATTAATAATTATTAAATTATAATTTATATGTGTGAGTGAGCATCAAAACAAAATTCAAATTCCATAATGATTAAATATCAAGTTGTTGATATTTTTTTTTTATCGTGTTGTACACAACATTGACATTTTAACCCAAAGTCTTACAGACACATGACCAATTATTTAATTGTATATACAACATACATACATCTGAAGTAGAAAAATCTATTCTATGAAAAACAAAGTAGAAATAATTAATATTTATGTATTCTCTAATACTTAGCACGACTAATCATACATTTAGTAAATATTTACGGAGTCTACATTACAATACCACACTAAATAAAAAAATAAAAAAACAAACTTTTGCTGCATAAATTATAATGAAAAATAATAATACTTAAATATTTTTATAAAGATGTTAATGAAAGTAATAAAGATTATGATGATTTACAATGTAAAAGCCACACAATTAAATCTGTGGGTTTGTGTTTAATATTTTCTAAACTTGACAATAGAAATTCTGTTTCACTAATTGAAATTTATGCAAAATTTAATTATATTTATAAAATGCATTTTTTGGATTCGACTTATTTTTTTTTTTTTTTTGTTGTATTATAAACGACCTTTTTTTATGGTTGTTGATCATCTCATACACAAATGATGTTTAATTTGACATTTAACAAAATATATTTTTACTCGCCAGTTACTTATATACAAGGTGGCGCAAAAGTAGACTTCCAATCATGCGATCTTGCTGGCCAGTGCAAATCGCCAAAACGGGAGATTAGGCGCCCGAGAAATGCATCCTTCAGCATATCGGTTGTGGCACTTGCAGTGTGTGCCGTTGCACCGTCCTGTTGAAACCACATGTTTTCCAATTCCAATTCATCAAGTTGCGCAAAATTTTTAGCATTTTCTGATAGGAGGATTACTTTTGCGCCACCTTGTACATACGTACATACATACATACATTCAATTAGTCACATGAAATAATTGCCAGAATAAATCATAAAATAATTGAAATTGAAACTTTTCATTATAATGGCGTTTTAAATCACTACTGGCTTTCGGGCAGATGAATAACAGACAGCTTGTTAGACTTGGTTGAAATGATCAGTATATAAATAAAAGGTTTACAAACTAAAGTAAGTCGATCCCTAAAGCATTGTTTACACAAAATCCGGCCACACTACTGAAACTCTTTTAGCAACGATTAGGTCTGAACAGCAACCTGCTGCCATCTCTTCACATACATATGACTTCAAATATTTACATAAACGAATGGCTGCAGAGACCTTTGCTGTCTCTTATTAGACGTCACCAGTCTCTTCAGTAAAATTTTGCCTAAATTTTGCGCCATGACATTATTCAAAGAAATCGGACGTCGTAATAGAAACGAAAAAATTTAAACCTCTTCCAACAATTAAGGAAGTATAGTCGGTCAAGCCCAACCATAAAATACCCTACACCCCGTATATGTGCAAATACAGTTTTTCATAATAAAACTGATTATCCAAAAATTCTGTGGCAAGACTTCTGAGCATATCTTATTGTTTGTTTTCAATTTTATCTCGATGTAATCACTTTTAAAAGATTTTTGCATGTTAAAGAGATTTTCAGTTTTATATGGCAGCTTTGACTAATTTTGAACCGATGGCTATTAATTGGGCCACATGATTTATGTATGTATATATATATAAAACTTATTTGTGTAAATTTTATTTGAATGCTAATATTTTTAAAAGATTTATGGTCGTTAAAGTGATTTTCGGAAGTGCGCCTTTTATGGGAGCTATGGTCAATTATGGATTGATATGTTCAAAATTTGGTAACAAGTCGGTTTTAGTGACTTTGCTCAAAAAAAAAATAGGGCTTTTAGAGGAGATGCCAGCAAAAATTGGCAATTTGTTGGCGGTCACGCCTATATTCGAGGGGGCGGGCCCGTAAAGTTGAAAATATATAGGTATATATCTCGGGAACTACTGGGTGTGTGATAATATGTAATACATTAAATAAAAGGTATTAAAAATACCAACGATATATATCATGATTATAAAATATGGACCGACTATGGATTAAATCCGAAAAGAATATTTTTTGACCCGAATTTTTTTTAATATCTATAAAAATTAAAAAAAAAACCTATATAAGTGTTATTTTAGTTTATTTATATAAATAGCCACGACATTAATCTTTAAATTAAGGTATCATATGTGTCTGTAGGTACTATAATCATAGAATTATAAAAATCAAAAAAACACTTTTTTTCAAAATTTTGTATGTAGGATAGGATTTTTTCCTCTATGGTATACAGAATACTGGCTTCGCATTTTACAAATTTGCTGTATTGGCGGCCTATGGCCGGGCGGAAAGATTTTCTCCTCCATGGTATACAGAACACCGGCTTCGCATAGTACAGATTGTATTTTTTATGGTAAAATGTCATAATCTTTCTTTAATATCTTCGGATTTATAGTACCTACTTGGTCATATTAAACCTTAATTTCTTGACTTGAAAATATTGTAATTTACCTACTTGCTCATATAGAGCTTTTTCCCGGATTTTTTAGATTTTTTAAAAAAATTTCGGATCAAAAAATAATTTTGCGAAATTTATCAATAGGCGGTCCATATAAAAAGGTCATGTTACATATCGTTGGAAAGGTCTTTAAAATACCTATCATTTGATATATACATATATCGTCTAATAAAAAATGTAGTTTTCAAGATATAGCTAAATATATTACAAACTTTGGAGCCCCGCTCACTCGAAAATAGGCGTGACCGCCCCAATTTTTTTTTATTTTAATCAGAATTTAAGATTCTATTAGTGATAAAATTTTGATAGTGATTTGAAAAAAGTCACTAAAACCAACTTAAGCTAAAATTTGTAAGTGTGCTTTGTTTTTATAAATAGCTATAACTCATTTGTAGTTACATTTGTTTGAATAGTTCAAAAGTGGCACAACTCAAAATACTAAAATTTTCAGGAGAGACAGAAAACTGTTCATCGTGCACAAGCAAAACACTTAACATAAAAATAGACATAATTGTATTTTTCCAGTTAAAGAAGATAGTGATGTGAAGGAAATTTTTGCAGTAGTTAGAGCCGTGTACTCTGAATTAATTTATGGAAAAAGTCATTGAAATTAAGTCACTTTTGTACTATGTGTACGAATATACTATACCGATTTATGGTATGGTTCCGTTGTATGGTACCCGCATTATATTGTACATACTGATCATATTGAATCTGTTCAAAAACAATTCCATCTTTTTTGTTTGAGGATATGCAGAAATAATTAATTATACTAAGGTGTCAAAAAATATACATACATACATATGTATGTAAGGATTTTATCCATAGACGAAATAAATAAATAAAATATAAATCCCTATTTCGGGAGGACATTTGCAGGGGGGCTACGTGAAATAATTAACCGACTTAAAACAAATTTAATCCCAATCGTCCTTGGACGAAAAATTTCACCAAATTTTATCAAAATACATACATATCTTTAAAATTGCGACCTGTACTTTGCGCACATACTTTATATGGTTAGCCAGCCATATAAGTCAATCAATATACTTTAAGGTGGACGTTGGACTTACATATATATTTGCATGTTATAAACATCAGCACAAATCCAAATATTTGAACTCATATATTATCATAATTACATTAAGTCCAGCATTATTACTTAATTGAATGTAACAAAATATGTAGTTAATTATTTAAATATTTCACCAATAAGGAAACTAGTACTTTTAACGCACGAACGAATTGCTAAAAATAAAAAAAAATATAAGCAATAAATTATCTCACGTTATAAAAGTCATTTATGACAGCAATAATTCGAAGAGTATTCGCACAATTCCAATAATAATTAATTAACATTTCATAGTAAACTTTGGCAATAAAAAGACATAAAACCTGACAGACACTTTTTCTAAAAAACAACACAAATTATTGTGATTGAATGGTATTTATTATAATTTATAGTCATATAAAAACAAAAAAAAATAAAAAAAAAAAACAAAACAACAAATATGTAGATATAAAATTAACCATATGAGTATGAATTTGAATGTATGTATGTCTCATATGTAGTATATATGAACTGTTCAAAATTCTCTATGATCTTGAAAATTTCTAGCCAAAAATACTTACATACATATACATACATATGTACATATCGTTCGTATACATTTCGACAAGAAATGTTTATTAAAGTCAATTAAAATATCAAAGCGCCATTAAATGGAAAAAGTTAACAAAAGTTAATTAAAATGAAATTAAACATGCCATAATAACAATGATGATGATGATGATGATGATGATGATGATTACAAGACAACTTTCATTGGTATTGATGATAATTGCAATTTAAGTGATACTGGATACTCATAAAAGCCCAGCACACTTTCTTGCCGCAATAAAGGAATTGTCTTGTAATTGCTTTCATAGTCTAAAGCTATGTATAGACGATCGTCAGATATTACAACGTTGTCAGATCTAGCAATCAGCGTTGTCAACTTGGTGCGTTTCGCACCATTTTTGGTGCTTTTTTAAATTTTTGGTGCGAAAAATTGGTGCGCGGCGCGCTTTTTTTAAAATTTTGATGGCACCAAAGCAAATTCAACACAACTTTTTGTTTCAGTGTGAGAAAAAATCTTTCTGTTTGAGCGTTTTTTAGTTTTTTCGAAAATGTGATGAAATCTTTATTTTTACCAATTTTTAATAATTTATAACTCATGGAATCTATACGACGAAAAAATGTATTTTAAATACGAATGTATGATAAATGAAATCAAATTCATCAAAAATCTTTGTTTGAAAATCAAATTAACATTTTAAACATGTAAATAAAAATTCTTGTATAACCTGATGGTTTGGTCTACTGAACTGTAGACGAACAACCAGGGTTAGAGTACCAGTGGAATTCTAACGAATTTTATTGGAAAAAATCAAATAGAAGTACTTTAACTAGAAAACAAAAATATATAAAAAAAAGTACCAAATCTGTACTGAAATTAGCTTTTTTGCCAATTAGTACTTTAGTTCCGAATATCATATTGTGAGCTAAAATTTGAGTGGTTAAATGCTTATTTTAGCTTTATTAGCTCATTTATTAAGAAAAGGCTTTTACTATTATTTTTACTAATAATCGCTGATAAAAAGTTTTTTATAGAATTTATGATATTAAAAATTTCAAATTAATTCAATAAATATTTGAAATAAAAACGAAATTCTAAACTTGGTGCTTTTTTCTCCATTTTGGTGCGTTTTGAAATTTCAAAGTTGACAACGCTGCTAGCAATGTACTGACATTGAAAAATTGTTAGCAAAAGGTAAATTGTCAGTTCAGACGTCTGTAAGAAAACTAACAATTTCATTGGCACACAATTGTCACACAATGAATTTATCTGTCAACCGAAATTGTATAAACTTGGCACATATGCCAATGAAAAGTGTTTGACAATTGTCTTAAAACAATGACAATGACAAAATTTTGTGTTTACACGATTGTTAGATGTCTGACAATTTTTTTGTCTTGCAATGTACTGAAAATACTTTTTCTTACAACGTTAGAAGACAAAAATTTTAAGTTCACACGGTTGTTACACATTTTCTGAACATTTTTCGGACAACGTTGTAATATCTAACGACCGTCTATACATAGCTTAACATGCTACAGCATAATTAATAGATTGATGGGTGAATTTGTCTTCTTATTGAATATGTAAAATGTAGTCAAAGAATGGAAATTCATATACAGGTTATTTGACTAACTATTTTAACACATACTTGTCCTAGGCGTATGAGAATTAATCGCGAATAGTAAATTTACAGGACATTCCACTTCTGTCTTCTATGGATTGATCAAATACGATTGGATCAACTATAGATTACTCGACGCTAGTGAAATAACTAATCTCTATAGTAAACACACAATTATTTTTAAACTAACTTGGCTTGATAATATGTCTGGTGATGAGTAAAGTAGCTAAACCCTCAATGGAAATATAATTAAAACGTTAAATGTTTTAAATTGTATTAATTTAAATCTAATACAAATTTAATAAAAATGTTTTTGACCATTAAATTTGTTTTGTTTTTAATCATTTACAAAATGAATTGAAGATTTGAATTGACTACAAATTTAATCAAGCACAACAATTTTTAAAAATATTTCATAATGAATTTAACTTAAAGAAAACTGGATTGATTTAATAAGGAATTCATTCTATAAATAATGAATTCTTCAAAACGTACGAATAGCAGTCATCGACACAATAATTTTACTTTGCAATTGTATGGTATAATACGTCTTCTTACTCATATTTGACATTAGCGCAATTCACAATATTGTGCAAATGGTATTGCATCATTGCATTTGCAAAAAGGTTTAGCATATTTTTGCTCTACACTAAAAAAAATACACAACAAGAGCAAAAATATGCTAACCCTTTTTGCAAATGCAATGCTGCAAGACCATTTGCACAAGATTGTGAATCGCCCTATTGATTTTGTTATTGTATGAAAGATCGTGCAAGACTGACTTGTTTTGTTTACTTTTGTGTTTGATCTTAGACAGTTAGCAACTTAAGTTTTCGTACATACCCAAATTTTATATGTTCGTCAAATAATGAGTACCAGAAAAAAATGTTTAAATCAAAAAATTCAATTCTATTTTAATTGTTACACGAATAATCAGTAAATAAAACTCGTTTCCAAAAATCAATACCTTTATTTGAATGTGTTTTTGCAAATTCGAGCCAAAGTCTTCAATTATTTTTAGATATCAAGGGTTTTCTGCGGGAATTCGGCTTGCATACCCTCGATGCCGTAATGTCCTTTAAATAGTTCTTGGATGAATTTTCATCCGTAGAATTTTCGATTCTTTTTGGCGCTGAAATTCTAGGATTTTTTGCAACTTCTCTTAAAATAAGACTGACATCTCGTCTGGAGAATTTCTTTGGCTTATTTTCTACAGAGCCAGTTTTTTTTTGAAAATTTTTATAATGCGCTGAACTGGAGCAGTAGGTATGTTTAAAAGTTTACAGATTGCGCGGTAAGATTTCCTTTTTGAATAGCCTTGAATAGCAAGACTTTTTACATCGACTACTACTTCTTTACGCGCGCTCATCTTGTTAATTTGTAACAACAGTCACGTAAACTACCTGTATTGCAAAAAACTAATAGTATTTGAACTGCAACTCTTTTTAAATTACAAATAAAGCAGAAGAGAATGAAGTGTATGAACACTTATGTCTCACTTTATTTAAGGTTTTTTTCATGTCTACCGTTGTTTTTAAAGAAAATAAAATTGTTTGCTTTGGGAGAGTAACTAAAATGGAATTGATTTTTTTGGTTAAACATTTTTTTCTGGTACTCTTTTATTAACGAAAATATGAAATTTTGTCCGTGTACGAAAACTTAAGTCCCTAACTGTAAGTGTTTTGTAAGATCAAACATAATCAAATAAAATAAAACTAAATTTGTTTGTATGACTTTTCCAACATAAAATAAGTTTTTGAAATTAATAAAGAATTTAAATACATTTTACTTAAGGTAAGGTGACACTTGGCAAATATTTACTCAAAAAAACATAACCACTTGTTTTAGCACAAAATTTGTTTGACGTTGTTAACTCTTACCAGAGTTTTGCAAGATCAAACACCATCAAATAAAATAATAAAATAACTAAATATTTGTTGTGTCCTGTTCTAAATAAACGAAGTTTTTTTCAATAAATCAACGTTTTCAAATATATTTTATTTAGTGGTTACGTCTTTTTTGTCAAATATTTGCCAAGTGTGACCGTACCTTTAAAAATACTAAAGTGACGATTTAATTAACGCTAAACTCTTCTTTGCATTTTAAAGAGCAACTATGTAGCAAATGAACCAAAAATATACACACGACGTCTGTTCAAAAGATACCCGCTATTTTCAATTTTCAAAGTATTTATTTATATATCAATAACTATCTTGTCCCCTTCAAAGTAATCCGCCTCAGATATAATACACTTATGCCAGCGTTTTTTTCAATCCTCGAAACACTTCTGAAATGCGCTTTTTGGTATCGCCAACAGCCTCTGTTTCGATTTTTCTTTTTTCTCCTCAATCGTAGCAAAACGCTTTCCTTTCACCGGTGGCTTTAGTTTTGGGAAGAGGAAAAAGTCAGCGGGGGCCAAGTCCGGTGAATACGGTGGTTGAGACATGATAACGGTTTTGTTTTTGGCCAAAACCTCACACACAAGCAACGATGTGTGAGCTGGTGCGTTATCATGGTGCAAAATCCATGATTGGTTTTTCCACAATTCTGTGCGTTTCTGACAAATTGCTTCACGCAAACGGCGCATGACTTCAAGGTAGCATTCCTTATTGACCGTACGACCTTGTAACAAGAATTCATGATACTCCACGCCATTGTAGTCGAAGAAAACAGTGAGCAAAACCTTCACATTTGACCGAACTTAAAGTGCTTTTTTCAGTCTTGGCTTTTCTGGGCATTTCCATTGGGATGATTGGGCTTTGGTTTAAATGTCGTATCCATATAGCCATGATTCGTCACCAGTTATATAACCTTTTTGAGGAAATCTGGATCGTCGTAGATGATGTTCAACAGCTCTTGAGCGATGTCCAATGCGACGTTGTTTTTGCTCAAAATTTAGCAATTTTGGAACAATCTTCGCTGCCGAACAATTTTTTCGGCATGAAACCTAAAAATGGTTAAAATTACAATTCTACATAGCAAATTCAAAGTGGTTTCATTCCGAAAAAATTGTTCGTTTTACTTTTTCTATAGAAGCAAAATACGGAATTAATTCCACTTTCGAGCGGAATTAAATTCTGTGACATGGCTGATAGTTCTGTTTTAATGTACATATTTTATGTTTATAGTTTAATGCCTTCAAATATTAATCTATTAATGGCAGCCATGACAACTTAATACACATTTCATTTTATACTCATTACAATGTTTGCTGGGTTTGTATATTGACTAAATAAGAAAACCACTAGAACATCGTAAATTTATTAAAAACAAATATTTAGCGAAGATTCTTTCATTCATGACTCACATAAAGTAGCTTGTTTATTATCAATGGAAAATTTCCTTCTTCAAATGAAGCAAATAAAACGGCTACAATTACGTGATAATTATGTAGATGACCATGATGATGATGATGAAGATGATGATGTCGAAAAAGTACTGCTACTGAATATAAATTTATTTATACTCTTATTTTTTTGTTATTATTTGCCTTATTATTATACTAATTTGTTATGTGTCATATCTTTTTACTTATAACACAAAACTGTATTTAATGGTGCTAAATTTATATAAAATATTTTATTTACAAATAACAGATAGAAAACTCTTCAAAATCTACTGAAAAACTAAGACCGCGTTTTTACTATGTCATTTTTGTTGTCAAATTGTGCAAATTGTTGCCAATTGTATGAAAACGGGTTGTTATATGGCGTCATCTATGTTTTTAATCATGATTGCAATCATGAAAATCATGATATGACAACCCATTTTCAATCAATTGCCAACAATTTGAACAATTTGACAACAAAAATGAAATAGTGAAAACCAAGTATAAGCAATTTTTTAAATTTATATAAAAATATGCAGATTCCTTAATTAACATATGTACATACATACATATACTAAAAACAAAATACTTTTATTTCAATCCAACTAATACTTTTCTTAACCTTTGTCTATTTACAGTGAAGTTACAGAAGGTGCCTTACAAGTATGGCGCATGTTACCGGAACGTATTAGACAAGATCCAAGTTTAGCCTCATTTCGCCAAGAACATGAACGTATACATGGTAAGTGAACAATGGAACTGCCTTTTCGAAATGAATCCAGATTACATAGTTGACATTAAACATTCGCATTCAGTCATGTCGTTAAATTAAATTCATACTTATTTGGGTTTAAGTTTGAGCATCATTCAATTTGTGGAATGGATTATTTTTTTTTGTTTTGGGGTCTTTTTTTGTACGATGGTTTTACGCCATCAACTTTTACTGTCTGTAATTTTGTTGATAGTTGTTGGTAGTGTATATAGCTAGATGTGTATTTTTTTTATCAAATTATAATCAAATTAAATGGTTTTCGCCCATTGAAACATCTTCTAACAATAAATGCAAATTTTGTATAATTTTTTTCATCTCGGTTTTTGTTCATATTAGAATACAATAAACGAATAATGGCTGCGCTTTTGTGTCAGTTCAATGACGTCTTTAAAATCTAATGTAAATGTTTATTCAATTGTTCACTTAAAATTGTAAATTATTTATTTAAAACGACATGATTGCTGTAAGTCTTTATTGGAGAATATACCTCTACTATATGCATCCTTTTCCAAACAATTTAAGAATATTGTTGTCTGTCTGTCTGTGAGTGAGTAATTTTTATTATGTTTTGTGTTACACCACTGAGAGAGTAATTTATAAGAACACTTTTTGGGTATTTTTCGAGCTTTAAAAATAAATGTCAAAAGTTCATTTGATGCAAATCAATGATGCCTGAATATAAAAATTATAAATAACTAGCTGACCGCCCCGCCTTCACTCGGTATTTACTAATGACCTGTATTTCATATAGAATGATAAGGAGGCATTGGTGTCATTTCTTCAAGTTTCTTCAAAAAATGTCTCTTATTAAGAAAAATGTGAATTGAAAAGGAGGAAATATATTAAAGACTTCAAATTTCCGAGTTTTACCAGGAATTTTTGAATTTTTTTTCTTTACAAACCATCTCCTGAGAATTTCGAATCAAATAAAAAAAAATCAGCCAAATTGCTCCAGACGTTCTTACGTGATGCCATTACATACATGGTCCATTTCATATTTATATATATATATATGTAGATTAACCCCCTGGCCCACGATGTCGAACGATAACGTTCGCTTAGATAAGACTTAAGACACACACTTGATTGTGGAATAAACAAACTTGATTGAGTAAAAAATATATACGATAAAAAGTTTGTGTCTTAAGTCTTATCTAAGCGAACGTTATCGTTCGACATCGTGGGCCAGGCGGTAAATTAAATTTTGATTTCTTCGACCATTTTTTTAATAAAATAAGATTATAAGATTATATCATCTCAATAAATTTATTAACAATAGTTTATATGTGTTATGGAGGAAGTGGACCAATTATGGACTGATATCTTCAAAATCCTGTATCCAGTAACGTTATTTATATGTATTTGAGGCTTATTTAGGTAGAATTTCATCTCAATAGCGTAGTTTATAAAAGTTTAGTAGTTGTTATAATAATTCTCGAAAGTTTACATTATTTGGAAGCTACTGCCAAATATGGACTGATAACTACAACATTCAGTAGTATATTTGCCATATGACCGATTATGTATGATTTCTATATGTAATTTCTGGATTAAAATTATAGATTGGTACAACATGTTAGTAGCATATCTTCATTTATTTGACATTTTTGTGGGTTTGCCTGTTTTTCGAAATTGGTTTTTACATGTTAGCTATGACCAATTATGGACTGATCTTTACAAAATTCGGTACAGAGAATTTTATATATATGAGGATGTATATTTAAGAAAGATATGAGTGGACATTATATGGAAGATATGGCCAAATATGGACCTATATTTACAAAATCTAACAGTTTTTTTTGGCATATACATATATATGTATACATGATCTGTGAAATTATTAAAGTGATATTCTGAAGTGGACTTTGTATTGGATCAATGGTCAAACATGCACCGAACTACTCAAATTTTTCTTTTGTGATTTGTTTTCATATGAAACTTAGTTTTGCTGAATTTTTTATTGATATTGGAATTTTATAGGCATTTATGTAACATTGAGCCATATTTCGGAAAGAAATTTGTATGGTGGCTATAAGAAATCATGGACCGATTCTTATTATTTGTATTACAATTTCATGGTAATTATTAATAATAACGTATTTCGTTACACATTTTGGTGCATAACTTCTGGTTCGCCTGAACCGATTTTGATGATTTTCAATACCAAACTGCTTAGGAGAATTACTAATAGTTTTTTGTAAACTTTGCCGATTTTGGTTATATTTTTTGGACGTGAGAGTGTTTTACACAGACATATGGGCATAGCTCAATCGACTTAGAATTCCATAAGGATCAAGAATATGTATACTTTGTTGGATCTTAGATGAATATTTCTCATATTTCTTACACACGGAATGGCAAACTTATACATACATATATACCCTCATTCACCTCACCATCAACAAGCACGAAGCGGTCATAGTGGGCGCCGAGCTGGTCAGAGTGCAAACCTGATTTAATGCAAGAAAATAGTTTCAAAGCGTTTTTCAGCGCCGATAACTTTGATTATGTTATGTTGTTATGATTTCAACTTGTTTGGAAAACATAAAAAAATTAAAAACAAAAAATTAAGAAAAAGTAAATAAAACATGTAATCAAAAAATTAAAAAAGTAATAAAAAGTAAAAAAGAAAATAAAAATTAAAAAATAAAATAAAATAAATGTACATAAAACACAAATAATAGATAAAATATCAGTTCTGATTCTCGCATTCACTATGAACACTCAAACTTGTTTCTCGCATGAACAATTCTCGCAATAAGCGTCAACCAGCTCGGCTCGGCAACTAGCTGCCACTCTGTACATACCCTTATCATAAGGCGACCAGATTTTGGAAAAGAAAAAAGATGACATTAAGAAAAATAGTAAAAAATGTATTTCAATTCAATGTTTACATTTTTTACATATTGTTACCATTTACTATTTTGAAAAGCGAAAGTTCAGTCAGCAAAGGTGGATTCACCCATTCGTTGTTAACAAAAATTTTGTTCGAACAATTTTTTTTTTGTACGAAGTTTGACGTCTCTCTTTTTGAAAGAGAGAAAATATTTTTTACGAACTTGAATTTGAATTTGATTTTATATTTTTTCTAGACAAAAATGAATTGAGTTGCCAATAGGTTGCATTTTTTCATACAAATAACAATGCCTTATGTATTTCCATGGCCATCTTTTTTCCATCCATTTTGAATTTATATCTGTGATTTTGAATACACAATACTTTAAAATAATTTAATATTTGTATTTTGACACTTAAAACCCAAAGCAAAATAAATCAGTGACCGCACTTGTAAAACTAATAGATTTTGTTTACATATGGCAGCTTTGATTTTTCAGAAAAATCGTTCGAAATTGGTGAATCGTGCTGCAAAAAGCTCTCAGTAAATAAATTTTTCTCCGGAAAAATTTTTTGCTAAGAACAAATGGGTGAATCCACCTTAAGAGTATGAACAGAACAAGCACGACACGACGTTTGTGAAGTAAAATTTGTTTTATTTGTAAAAGGTGGCGATTCTCATTCTACTTAGAAACCGTGCCTTGCTTGTTCTGTTCATACGCTAAGCTCAATAAAAACAAATACATATTGATCATGCATTTAAAATTTAAGATGGTAAAAGAAGACTGAGTATGAAAAAGATGACTAAAAGAGGACACAAATTTTATAGATGACAGCGAGTTAAAATAGATGATTGTCCACCAAAATAGAGAACGAATGGTCACCTTACCTTATGGTGGTGGAGGGTATAAAAATGTTCGTATACTATGTAAATAAAAGAGAATGAATGTTAATAGTTATTATGATCAAGCATAATTTAAATAGTCACCACGGCATTAAAAATACCAAAACATGTACACAAAAATCATTTGATAACAATTATTTTGAATGATTTATTTTTTAAAACTAAATATGTATGTAGGTATAAATCACTATTTTTGTATTTTGCTCATATGGGACGAGTTATTTGCGGTCTTTGACTAAGACACTGATCAACCCCTGTGGAATCGAATAAATAATACAAATTTGTTTGGACATTTTGCTTGTTCAATGGCCTACTTAAATTTATACTATCAGCCATTGAGTATGACAACCAAGAAACCCATATCTTTCAAGGATTTTCGTTAACCTTCTTGTTGGCTTGACTTTACAGTAAATACATATTCATGTACTCGTACATATGTATGTACATATGTATGTATGTACATTGTACATACTCGTATGTGTGTTTCTAAGGCACAGGCCTGTCATTTTGCTGAATCTATTTCAACGTTTATTTGGTTTTACTATTATGTACCTATTTCACGTAATATTATGTTTCGTCAAACGCAATGATTTGCGGCGAAATTTGTTTACCTCATAAAAATAATGTACTCTTTTAGACTGCTAAAATTTATATGGAAAAATTATGATAGATCGTAAAAACAAATGGGATTTAAGTAGACTATTTAATTAAATCACAGTTATGTGTTTGTTTGTAAATATTAAAAACGTTTTTGTTAATTCAATTGCTTAAATTCGTTACTATTCAGTAGTTGTGATGAAATAAATGAATTTCCAATTAAGTGAAATTTTCACTGTCTTCGGTTAAGGGGAGTGGAGGACACAGTATTTGAGTTGAGGTTCAAAAACAACAATAAATGTTGCAGATAAAATTAAATTTATTACATTAAATTTAATGCATTAGTTTCTATATTCGAATTGGACTGAATCGAAAACACAAATTGCAAAGTAACCACTAACCACTGGTAAACACAATTTGATACATCATAAAGTCTATGTACATTGGTCATTAATCACCCAACGTTCTCTGGTAGTTATTAGCTATTGACCGATTCCGATATACTTGTTAGGTCACAGGTATATCTAAATGGAAATTATCATTATTTATATAATGTCCATAATTAATTTGGATTACCGAAATGTCTGATGATAAACTCTTGAGTATATTTAACAGTGTCGTGCGAGAGGTCGTGCTAAGAGCTTCCGTTACCATATAATCTCAATAATTCTAATACTACTTGGGAGTCTTTAGAGTACATACGAGTATGTCTTCTAGATCTCCGTGTACCAAACAACAGCACCACAGATCACAATTGATATATAAAATGAGTTTTATGACTTTCATGTTCATGTTAGTTACCCAGATTTTAGCTTAATTTGCCATCTAATATTTGTATTAATAAAAGTGTAAGAATATATAACGCCTAGTTCTGCTCTGTTTTTCCTGGGTTTTTCTCGCCAATAGATTCGGCGCTTATTCCATTGCTGTCCCTGAGGCAATTAAAGTTGAAACTTTAACAGAAAGAGAACGCTGATTAGGGTTCAGTCCTTAGACATTGAGTTTGATGTTTTCCTTCCTTTTGAAATGAAAACTACCTTGTATGACGTCCATATTCATATAATAGCTGCAGATATGATCTAAAAATTAATAAGAGCCATACATTAAAGTTTTGTTAATCACCCAATCGATTTGTATGGATTAAAGCTTCTTATTGTCCATCATATTTAGTTCTGTTGCGATAAACAGTGTCTAAAGTTTCTTAACTTTTGTCAGTACTTTTAAAGTGTCTTTTCTATTTGTGGTCAAATGTCCATTAATTTTCATACCATGTTATCGTCAAATCAGAATAACCGAATAGTTTCTGAAGAGTTTTCAATGTCACTACAATCATTTTTTCCACAACTTACATTTAGTTTTCCTAATAAGAGTTTTACAATTTATTGCGAACCATTTACCATTACGATTTAAACAGTTTTTGAGAATGTGTGTGTTTCTCCGCTATTTGTTAATTCCAACATGGAAACGTAACCCTTCCTACTTTCAAGCAGTCGTTAAGATATTATCTGTGAAGTAACTTACGAATCTATTATCAATAGATCATCTAAGATATTAACCAGCACTTCGGAATGGATAGATCAGTTAGTCTTTCTTTTGATATTAATGAGTATAATCTACAACAAATACCAAATCGAAAGAGGTTAGAAAAGTAAAAGACATTCGACTCGTTCCAGTTCTTTAACATATTTTAATATTTTTTGATAATTAGTGAAACATCAAAACTCACTCCCCTGTTGGTAACAACAAAGGTGGATTTCTTTACCTATATTGCCTACTGTTAAGATACGGTCACACTTGGCGGACCCATTAAATAAAATATATGTAAACTCGTTTATTTATTTGAAAAAACTTCGTTTATTTAGGAAACACACAAACAACAAATATTTAGTTTTATTTTATTTGACTCTGTTTGATCTTGCAAAACTCTTGTAAGAGTAAACAACATCAAACAAATTTGTGCTAAAACAAGTGGGTTCGCTTTTTTAAATAAATATTTGCCATGTGTGACCATAGCTTTAGTCTGACATACATATACGATTGCAGTTACAGACCTCTATTCCAAATAGTCTGGTGTGAACTGGCGGCACGTACACTTAGAATGAATACTCAATTTAATAAATGCTTTATAGCTCCATAGACCTGGCTCTTGAATACATATTTAATATTTATTTGAGTTTTACATGTTTATGTACATAGTTACATATGTATATTATATATTTTCAGGAAGCTATATTTTGCCATTTGTAAAACAAATTATAATTTATTCATGAAACTGTCAGACAAATATTATTCATTGCAAAGTATATGTAGATACAATTTGTTGCACATCTTTTTATTGATTTTTTCTCAGCTTGTTGGATATGCTTATCGTGTATGCCTAGAATCTATTAATCACATCTATTTACATACATATGTACATATAACTAATATTATACTCTAATGACCCCATAAATAACCTCAACAGTCGAGTATTCCTATGAACCACCTGATGCAAAATCCATATATTTACGACATACATTTACACTATTTCATACTTGTGTATTCCTTTGCCACATACGTAAAAGCCAAAACAGGGGGCAAATCACCGCATTCGAAATCGAGTAATTCGTAATCGAAATGTAGTTAACGTGGATCACGGTAATCGGTATCGTAAAGAAATTACTCGAAGTTGTACTCGTTTGGCAACCTTCTATCGAAAACAAACAAACCCCATCTTTTTTGCGCAAAATATGCAAATAACAACAAGTGAAATAATAATTTGATAAAGTAATGAAAACCCCGTTTCAAGAACAAATACAAACAAGGTAAATGGGAAGCAAAAAGAGGTATCGGCGCAATTTATGATGGAACACCCCGACTTGGCCAAAAATAAGCTGCAAAATTGTGTGAATTTTTTTCTTGAGGAAAATCTCATTTGTAGCTACATAAAGTCACTGATTGACACTCATAAGACGAAATGAAAGTATATTTTGGTTTTTGTTGTTGTGTAAATATTTGCACTTTCGATTGAAAGTCTGGATGTATGTATGTGTGTTAACAAAATACCAAAAATGTATGTATGTAAATTTATTCAATCATTTCATTCGATTATTGCATGTCAATTTGTAGTAAAATTCCGTTTACAAAATGCCCAAAAGCCAAACTACAAATGATTCATTTCACAAAGTTACCCAAAACTTTTATACAAGTTTCTCTTTGTCATGTTTTTCTAGATTTTTTGTGTTTTGTACGGCATCAATTTGCTAAATAAACAAAACAGAAAAGAACTGCCTTGAGGAGGAAGGGCAGGAAAATATTATTATTTATATTAAATAAACATATTACACAAACAAAGACAAAATTGTTTCAAGGAAAATAAATACTATTTACTTGTATGACAAGGGTGATTCTAGTAGAGATGCACTTTTCAATAGTCTTTTTTTTTGACAGATCACGTGTGAGTAGTGTCATGCTGTCATGTTATTATACCCTTCACCATCATGAGAAGGGTATATATAAGTATGTCATTCCGTTTGTAATTTCCACAATATAATTTTCCGACCCTATAAAGTATATATATTCTGGATCCCTATAAATAGCGGAGTCTATTAAGCCATACCCGTCTGTCTGGCTCTTGAAATCAATTTTCTGAAGTCCCCAGATATCTTCGGCATCCAAGTCTTCAATAGTTCTATCAGACATGCTTTCGAGAAGTTTGCTATTTAAAATCAGCAAAATCCGTGCATAAATAACGGAGATATGAGCAAAAATGCGAGACAACCTCTAAAATGTTCATCAAAAAAACTATCAAACAAAGTGTATTAATATTTTTACGAACAAATTCATCAACAGATGGCGTGTTTATCGACATACAACTTGTTTAGCATTTGTAGTAGTTTTGATTTATAAACATTATTGTTTAAAACTGTTATACACATATACAATATGGCAACATTGAGTTTTAACGACTTTCATTCTAAAATCTTAGTTTCGAACCTTTCAGAAATTATGATTGCTGTATAAATAGACAACACGGCCAACCACGGTGAGTCATTGTTGTTGTGTAAACATCAAAGTATTCGAAAACTTTAAGTGTGTTCTTAAACCGTAATATATGTAAGTGTGTAAACAGACAGTGTGTTCGTTTTTAATTGCGTTTGTATACATTTAAATAAATAAAGACTCGTTATATTTTCTGCAAGCTACTTGACGCTTTTATTTTGCAATTAAAAAGAATCCGGTTTATTTAAAGAAAATAAACCACCGTTTTTAAAAGGTAAAAACGTAACAATATAATATATATATATGTATGTATGTATATAATATAATTATGCATCCACAACAAAGTTGAAGGGTATATAAGATTCGGCATGCCGAATATAGCACTCTTACTTGTTTTTGTTTAGTATTGCTTGGCATTTCATAATGGAAAGACTTACGCCTGAACAACGTTTACAAATCGTTCAACTTTATTACGAAAATTCATGTTCTGTGAGAAATGTGTTTCACTTTGCTCAACTTAGGGTCAACATAATCGGCCTACTGAGTCTACTATTCGCAACACCATCACCTATTTGGAGACCCAGCAGTCATTATTGGATAATATTCCACCGCACAGACCACGTTGTGTAGAAAACATAGCGGTCGTAGCTGAGAGTGTACACGAAGACCGTATAGAGTCGATTCGGTGCCGTACGCAGCAACTCGGACTGACGCATGAAAAAACCCATTTACAAAGCAGAGTCCTCGTAGAAAATCCCTTAAAATGTACACATGTTCAAATATACATATACATACAAAGTCTTAACAAAAAACTTCAATAAACATAAAGAAATATGTACATATGTATGTATGTATATATGTAATTTTCTTTACTAGCAACAATAACCATATTCTAGTCTTGTTTACATACCCACAAAATACACAAACCCATCATGAATTTTTTTATTTATTTCTCTATTACAACTATTACTTAAATCCTCAGGCTATGAACCCGCCGATGTTGATCCTTTGCCCAATGATGACATTGATGACCATGAACAGAACAATGGCAAATTCATGGGTGACGGTGTGGATGGTCATAACAAAAATACAAATAAATTTTCACAAATTGGCATTAATGTCACAAATGAAATGGGACAGGTTCGCATTTTAGATGGCCGTGATGTGGAGAATAACAATGAGGATCATCAGGACGACACAGAACATCATGGTAACTCAAAGGTAAGTCAGTGCCGTAAACAGTAGGGTGGAGTGTTTTGGCTATTAAGATTTATGGCAATTTTGTGCGTGAAAAATTAACTAATTTTATATAATTTGTTATTTTTTAGATGATAAAATATTTAATTTGGTTCAAAATTGCGATACTCCTGGTAGTTTGGGGTGTTTTTACGGCGTTTCTAATGTCAACAAATGAACATGTGGATGAATTGAAATTGATTAGTATACCTAGGAATGGTACTGAACGAGGTAAGTTTAATAGTAATAAATATTTATAAGTAAAACTTATTTTAAATTAATAAACAAGTAAGAAAGTATAGTCGGTCACGCCCCTACACCCAGTATATGTATAAACCAGTTTTTCAGAAAAGGGCGTTATATAGGAGATATTATCGTTTATGGACCGATCATCTAAAAATTAAGTGAATATTAATATCGATTTAAATACTTTTAAAAGATTTATGGAGGTTAAAGTGAATTACAGACAGGGTCTTACATGGGAGTTTTGACCAATTATGGACCGCCTATTGTAAAATTAGGTGTCCTCATTTCTGTATATACATATGAAACTTACATTTGTTAAATTTTATTTGGATAACAACATTTTTTTTAAGTTTATGGTCGTTAAAGTGATATCGGAAATGGGCCTTATATGCAAGCTACGACTAATTATGGACCTATCATCATAAAATTGTACAATATTATTCGTATATATACGAGACATATTAGTGTTTAATATTATTTGGATACCAACATTTTTAAAAGAGTTATGAACTTTAAAGTGATTTTCGAAGTGGGCCTTATATGGGAGGTATGATCAATTATGGATCGATCTTTACAAAATTTGTAGATGTGATTTGACTCCTATTTCCGAAGAACATTTTTATGTGGTCCAGGTGAAATAATGGACCGATTTTCACCACTTTCAATGCCATCCGTCCTTGGGCCGAAAAAATATCACGTATATTATTGAATTTTATTTTACTTAATTTTATTGAAATATCTTCAAAATTGCGACCTGTACTTTTCGCACAAGCTTTACATGTACAGCCAGCCAGACAGACGGACGGACATCGTTAAATCGACTTAGAAAGTTATTCTGAGTCGATCAGTATACGTTAATGTGGGTGTTTAATTAGTATTTATGGGCGTTACAAACATCAGCACAAATCCAATATACCCTCCACCACTATTGTGGTGTTATTGTTAATACAAAGACTCTAGTGATTAATACAAATTCCTGAGTTCAGAAGGGTTCTAGAATTACAAAATGAGATTAATATAATAAGTGAGAGATAAGAAATTCTTCTTAGATTAGGTATTGACATGACTCTGAATTCGGCCATAAGAGTTCTGAAATTCAATTAAAATTAAATTTTCCAGTTGTATTTTAAGACTTCCAATGGGAAATTAAACCAATTTCAGCAAAAAAAGATTGGATTTAGTAAAGTCATATAAACGTGTATTAATTAGGTCTAAAGTAGTAGATTGTTTTGATACCCTATACCACCATAGAGTATATTAAATTTGTGCTGATATTTGTAATGCTCATAAATACTAATTCCACACCCACCTTAAATTATACTGATCGACTTTAGAATCACTTCCTGAATCGATTTAACGATATCCGTGCGTCCGTACTTCCCCTCGTCTGTTCTTCTCTCCGTCTAGCTCGCTGGCTTGCCATATAAAGCGTAAAGAACAGGTCGCAATTTTAAAGATCTTTAAAGATACGGTTGGGATTGAAACTGGTTCAAATCGGTTCATTCTTTCACCTAGCCGCCATACAAAAATCCATCCGAAATAAGGGTTTAAAGGTCATAAGTGTTTGATTTATGCACATTTCCAACGAAATATCGCAACAAATAAGTTGTTCATGAAGCCTTATTACATCTACAAATTTTGTGCAGATCGGTTCATAATATGACCATAGCTCCCATATAAGACCGTCTTTCTAAAATCACAAATAAAATTCAACACGAATAAGTTTCATATATACGGAAATCATGAAATCTAATTTTGTAATGGTCGGTCCATAATTAATCAAAGCAAACTGGGTGTTGGGTATTACATGGTCGGACTTGACCGATACTTGACTATACTTTCTTATTTGTTTTATTTTCAATTTATTCTCATTTATATAATGTTACAAATAATATATATATTTCTTCTTTCCAGTATTCCCTGTCAACACCGCAGAACTCACGCGAATAGGCTTAAGTCTGACAGGTCCCTTCAAACTGCAGGAAGCTGAGACTGTAAAAGACACAAAAGAACGACCACCACCTCTTCTCGAGGTGTATGTAGAACGTGCATATTTCAATATATCCGGTGACAGAGCCTACAATGAAGTTGTTTCGAAAATTTGGAAATTAGATTTAGTATATCCCGAATACATGGACTCGACGCGAGAAACTAAAAAAGTTCATCAATTTGATATAAAGGGCATACAAGAAGACTATCGAAATTCCACCAATCAAACCGAGTTGACGCTACACTTTGTGTCGAGCATCGGGGCTGAATTGCCAGTCCAACTGAGCATAGATGAATCGCCGATTTATAAGAAGGAAGGTGTTATCTATGCCGCCGTAGTGTTGTGTGGTTTATATATCATGATAATTTGGGAAATAGTTAATCGTACGTTTGCCGCTATTATCGCTTCCACGCTATCGGTGGGTATTTTGGCCGCTTTGAACTCCAGACCTTCCATGGTCACCATTATGGGTTGGATTGATGTGGAGACCTTGTTATTGCTATTCGGTATGATGATTTTGGTGGCCATATTATCGGAAACGGGCGTATTTGATTATTTGGCGGTGTATGCCTATAAAGTAAGTATTTGCTTTGCAAATCTTGAGATAATCTTTCTGAAAACAACATTGTTTTGTTTTACAGATCACTAATGGTCATGTCTGGCCGTTGATTAACTGTTTGTGTCTATTTACCGCTGTTTTATCTTCATTCTTGGATAATGTCACCACGGTTTTACTAATGACTCCCGTAACCATACGTCTTTGTGAGGTGATGTCTCTCAATCCGGTTCCTATATTAATGTGTATGGTTATCTACTCGAACATTGGTGGTGCTCTAACACCCGTAGGCGATCCACCAAATGTCATCATTGCCTCAAATAGTTTTATATCCAAAAATGTAAGTGTCTTTAAGGCACGGAATTATTATGTAGACTTCATTCTTATTTTATTTTCAGGGTGTTAATTTTGCCATATTTACTTTACACATGTTGCCAGGTGTCATTTTGGTAATGTTCCAAACTTATATACAATTGAGATTTAAGTTCCGCAACATCAGCGATTTGCAATTCAAAGAATCCCCAGAGATCGAAGAGCTTAAACATGAAATTCATGTTTGGAAACGGGCTGCTGCCAGTTTATCTTCATACTCCAAGGATGAAGAGTTGGTAAGACAGACTCTGACTAAGAAAGTGAATCGTTTGAAGCGGTCTTTGAAGAAGAAAATATCCACCACCATAGAACCTACCATTAATTATAAACAAACTTTGGATCATTTACAAGCGAAGGTATAAATCTTTTCACTTGTTTTTCTTCAAAAACAAAAACAGTTTGCTTCAAATAGTTAATTTTTGTTTACAGTATCCCATACGCAATAAGCCATTGCTTGTTAAGTGTTCTTGTGCCTTGGTTTTTGTGATAAGTTTATTCTTTTTGCACTCCGTTCCCGAATTGCAACGTCTCTCTTTGGGCTGGACTGCTCTCTTGGGTGCCATATTTTTAATTATTTTAGCTGACATTGAGGATATGGAAGCCATATTGGCTCGAGTGGAATGGTCCACTCTGCTCTTCTTTGCTGCCTTGTTTATTTTAATGGAGGCTCTATCGGAGCTGGGCCTTATCGAATGGATTGGTAATATGACGGAGAATATCATAATGGGCGTGGGCGAAGAGTCCCGCTTAATGGTGGCTGTGTTAATTATTTTATGGGTATATTATTAATTCTAAATACTTGTATGTAAAACCATCCCTAAACCATTCAATTTGCAGGTTTCAGCCATAGCTTCGGCTTTCGTTGACAATATACCTTTGACTACAATGATGGTTAAAATTACTATTTCTTTAGCTCAAAATAGTACATTAAATTTACCATTACAGCCTTTGGTATGGGCATTAGCTTTCGGAGCTTGTTTGGGAGGTAAGTTTTATATTTTACCATTATTTGGTAAATTTCAAAATGTTCCCTATGAATTTCTCAAATCCATATTGAGGAGAAGAATTTCAAGTTTAAATTTTAATAGCGTTAGTGAAAAGATCAGCTAATTGTAGTTAATTTATAGCGAGCTTTTCAGTCTCGCTTTAGGTTCTGTTTTCATGAACTTTTTCATTTTACATTGCATCCTATTATTTAGTAGTAAGAATTTTAGTGCTTAATGTTTCATTAAATCGATAAGTGCCTATGCAATCAATGTTAGGTTAGATTTTTGGCTCCATAATCTGTTGCTTTTGTGATACCCGAAAATATGAATGTTTTGGTCTCCCAAGCAATTCCTTTGCATGACTTTTTACGGCCCGATAGTAAACCAATTTGATGCAAAAATTAAGGAATCCATATTCCAAATATCCATCCTCGGTCACTCTGATGCGAACAGACGTCTTATCCATAAGAGATCAGAACAAAGATAGAGGATGTGTTTCACAGAATCACGACGACTCCTACAGTAATCGAAACGAAAACTCCCATCTTCGGCAGCGATAAAAGTTCCTTAGAAGCATTCCCATGAAGTTACTGATGTATAAACAACTTTTAGCATGAAAGCGGAACTTCAACCAATCAGTAGGTTTAATGGCCTCACAGTGTAGAACCGGTTTCAACCTGTTCTTCTGCAACGATTGCCAGGTGTGTCAACACAACCCGTGACCCATTGAACTATAGTTGCTGGTAAATGGGAACCACATATCGAAACTGAATTTTCCGCCAACTTTGCACTATATATTTTTAGTCTGAGCTGGAATAGGGACAAAGTGCCGCTCTGTACGTCTGAACTTATAAAACTTCTTTGGTAGAAAAGCTTTGTTGCGCTTTACTACCATATTATTTAACAAATCTAGCAGTTTTACTGCAACTGCCACCAAAGTAAAATACCTGATATAGTTATATGTTCCACCAGAAGCTTGTTGTTCGTCGTGCTACTGTCCATCAGGATATCGTTCTAACATAAGGACCATTCTTGTAGACACTTTAATATTGGTAAAGACCAGAGGAACTCTGCGTTAACTAAGCATAATTACGAATCTATCTTCAGCATTACGAACGAAATGAAAATGTTTAGCGAAGAATGTATGTCCTGCCCATATACGATACTATCCAGCCGAGGCAACGTTATTTGCAGATGAGCGTGACAACGTCCGCATTCATCTTCAAGAAAATTATTGCTTTGGTCAATGAACATGAATGAAAATTATGGATTAATCATTTGATGAACTAAACCCACCAAGAAGAATGTTGTGAAGGATAAACTTGAGATAATGTGAAACAAGTATTGCTCACACAATACAAAATCTACCTGTTATTTGTGGTCAGAGTTTTAGAGATCATAAAATGCTAAGACTGCAAAGGATATTTCCATGTTCATGCTGAAACCCCTTGAGGAGTTAGGTTTATTACGAAGAATCTAAACCTTTTCATTAAAATATCTGAAAATTAAGTAGTAGGATGGCGCTGCTCAAACTAGAATTTCACAAGGGTGAACTGAAAAAAAAAACATGTAAAAAACGGCATTTGTATCACTGGAACTATCGATAGCGTCAGCCATGCTATGAGGACATACATATGTATTACAGTTCCCTACATTTAATAATCTATCTCTCGTGTCTCACATTTAGAGACAGCCGTTTAAAACATCACCAGGAAGGAAGGCTAGAACTGAACGTTGAAGCCAATTGTGCTAGAATTCCAAACATATAGCATCCGAAGATTTATCGAAGCTGTATCGTTGAAGATATACCATCTGAATATTTTGTCTGTTTCGTTTGAGATATGTACAGCTTTATTAAGGTTCCCATAACAGCCTTCAACTTCTTCCAGTAAAGTAATGAAGATCAGTTGAAGTAACGCAAAATCTTGGTCTAGATTGCAACGAGACCCCTCATCGAAAATACTATTGAATTTCTATAATAACGACAATTTATTCAATTGAGATTACATTCGAGTGAGATTTAGTTGAAAATTTAAAGTTGCAGACATTTAACACGACATTATGGAGGAGATATTTAAGGTTATCGATTCGTCATCGATGCATAAAATCGTCACATATCACATTAAAAGTCACAGAGTTGGGCACAGCTGTATAAATTTTAAGTACGAGTATGTTATCCCTAAGGGATGTGTGGCATGTTGTCGACACTTTGGCTGATACCGAAAATCGTCTGCCATGGAGAGCAATAGTCAAAATTCACAGTTACATATTCCGAAAATGTAGTTAGGTCCGCATTTCCTCTGTTCCATAACTCTGCAATACTTAACTTTAGCAAAGAGTTCAAAAACAAATCTTTAGAAATGAGGTCAACTAACAATCCTTGAGACAAGGTCAAATTCGTAATCAGAGAGTTTCTTATGTTATAATTGAGATATTAAAGGGAGTGTAACTAACATTGTTTAAGAGTTAACCGTGAGTTTTTACCAAAATCTAATCTAACCATATTTCTGTTACTTTTAGGCAATGGTACTCTCATTGGTGCTTCGGCTAATGTCGTATGTGCTGGTGTTGCTGAGCAACATGGTTATAAATTTACATTCTTACAATTCTTTAAGTGAGTGCTCTCAATATTACATTCACGTTATTCAAATTCTAATATCATATACATATATTTTCAAAAATTAATTTATTTTTCTAAAATTACAGAGTTGGTTTCCCCGTTATGATTGGCAGTATCTTCGTGTCCACGGGTTATCTGTTAATAAGTCATGTGCTGTTCGCATGGCATTGATAAAAACTCTAAGAAGAATTGCTAGACAGTTCTTCACCGCAACTAGTAGTTTCAAATTTACCTCGTTAAATGTGTTTATTTTTGTTTTGTTTGCATTAGATTGAAAACATTTGCTTTATCTTTCAATTTTTTTTTTGTGTTTTACTTTTTGTTTAAATTAAATAAATAATTAATGAAAAATTTAATTATATTAAAGTGTGAAATTAATTGAAATTGAAGTTTTACTTGTATTTCTTCTACTTTATGTTGTTTTGCACATTTAATTATCATCATAATTATTAATTAATTAATTAAATAAATAAATGTAATTATATATTTAATAAATAATAATTATGTTTGTATGTACTATATCATTGAATTATGTTAGGGCCCAAAATTACAAATTTCAAATCTTAGGTGATTTTAATAAAATTTTTTATTGTTCAACAAATAAATTCTAAAAAATACATAAAATAAAGTCCAGGTATCACACACACACAATTTGAAAAAAAAAACAAACAAACAAAACAAAACAAAATCATTGTAATTTATGTGAATTTAGTTTTTAAGAAAAATATTATATAAAAAAATTTACAAAAAACGCTAAAATGAAATAATTAAGAATTTCATAAGTAGGGAATTAAATAAATAAATAAATTACAATTATTTAAAAACAAATTCTATTCAATATATTTTTAGGTACTAAAAAAACTAGTGTCAGTTTAAAATTATTTAATAATAAACAAAAACAATTATAAAATTATGAAATTATAAAATGAGATAAAAAGCAAAGAAAATAAATTGTACTATTTTTACACATGTTGTTATTATATTTTTTATTAGTAATTAAGTCGCAACTATTGCCATAAGTTCCCTTAAAATAAAATCTACATTTTAGACAAAAAAAAAATAAATAAAACACTGCTAAATAGTTTAATTAAAAACTGCTTTTTAACAAATTTCAATTGTTATTGAAAATCTAATAAAGTTATTTACTCAAATTCCTTAAATATGAAATGAAATGCAAACGCTTTTAAATGCAAAGCAACTAAACTGATGAGAATTTAATTTGGATAAAAGTAAAATTTAGAGTTGTCAGTTATTAAGGGAACTAACTTTATCTTTAGCCAGTTTTTAGTCCGCTTTCACACATTTCAATTCTGACTCTTCAAGGCAAGTATTTTTGGTTGAGCAGGTAAATGAGTATAAAAGTCAATTTTCTTATTTCCTTTTGTTTTCTTCTTTTATTTTCTCCGTCTTGATGGTAAAGAGCACGAAAATTGCAGACACACTGGTCAGCTAAAACTGAAACATGTGAAACAGCATTTACAAACGGTATGCCCCATTTGATTTGTCAGAATAACAACAAAAAATTGTTCGACTTTACAAAACGAATTTATTTTATATACATACATACATACATACATAGGTACAAAGAAATAACCCAGCATACCATTCTAGGAGCGCTCCGAAAAAGCAGTCAGAAAAGAGTCCAACAAAAGAACATTGTTGGAGCGCTCCGAAAAAGGAGTCAGAAAAGAGTCCAACAAAAGAGCATTTTCGGAGCGCTATGAAAAAAGGAGTCAGAAAAGAGTCCAACTAAAGAGCATTTTCGGAGCGAAAGAAAAATTTGGTTGTTACTGTCGGCACGCAGTATGACTCAGAAATTCCACTTGATTATGTGTGTACCAAAGCGTTGTTGTCCTGTTATTTGTACTTTGAACAAAAAAAAAACATAACTGTGACACACAAGAATGATAAAAACAAGATTACACAGAGCCCAAAAAAACCCTCATAAAAGACTCTTTTCTGACATTATCTAAGAGCCCAAAAAACCCCTCATAAAAGACTCTTTTCTGACATCATCTAATAGCTCTTACTGACGGACCATTTTCGATTGTAATGACCCTCTTTTCTGAAGGTTTTCGGAGCAATTATGATTGTTTTTTGGGCTCATAAAGAGCGTTAACGCTCCGAAAAAGGTGCCAGAAAAGACTCGGACTCATATGGCTTGCTGGGAACTCCCAAATGAAACAAGTCCCAATGGAAAAATGAAATAAATCCCAAAAAATGTTCCATACAGATTGGGACAGATTTCAATGCATTGCATTAGAACTTATAATGAAGTAAGTCCCAACAGGTTTTTTTGTTGGGAGTTATTTCATTTGGGCGGAAAAATTTTCTCCTCGATGGTATACAGAATACCGGCTTCGCATTGCACAAATTTCTTGTATTGCCGTTAATTCATTTTTATTGGGATTTATTTTTATATTTTGAAATAAGTGCCAAAAAATTGAGACTTATTTAATTTTTGCCTTTGGAAGTTATTTCATTTTTTTCAGTTGGGCGTTATTTCATTTTTCATGGGAGTTATTTCATTGGTAGTTATTTCATTGGGACTTATTTCTTTGGGATTTATTTCATTTGGGAGTTATTTCACTGTACCACATACATATCTATTTTCCAACCGGAAATGTTTATACATTTTTGTGAATTTTCTAGAAAGCTGAGAAAAGAGGAGAACCATTAGTTTAAATGTTATTCAAAGATTGACAACTTAAGGTACGATCACACTTGGCAAATATTTGCCGAAAAAAATACATATATTTGAACTCATTTATTTATTTCAAAACCCCTTTTCTTATTTAGGCCAAATCACAACAAATATTTTAATTTATTTGATGCTGTTTGATCTTGCAAAACTCTTGTAAGAGTAAACAACGTCAAACAAATTTGTGCTAAAACAAGCATTTTTCAGTGAATATTTGCCAAATGTGACCGTACCTTTATTATAATTGAATTTCACTTTTAATCTAGTTACTTGGCATAACTGATGTTGCTGTAAAAACTTTTACATTCAGTTTCAAACTGTAACAAGTCTGCATAGGTTATTTCAGTCCAACATGTGTCAATTTTACTCTTATGTTAAAAAACATAAATCCTAAGACGATGTAACTATATCTTTATATATTTTAAAGGCACGATAGTACTTAGAGGAACGGATTAAATTTTCCTCAAATATTGAACAAAATGTTAGACAACCTCCAAAAAAAAGTTAAAACTTTAATTTTTGTTCTTTATCTATGTACTAGTATTTTACAGATAATAGACAAACTTTGTTGAAAATGCTAATAATAGGCTCATGATTTACTTTAGCTCCCATACAATTTTCTTCTCGGAATATATCTTTATCATTCATAAATGCCTAACGAAAAGCAATATCCATACAAAAAATCAGCAAACCTAAGTTTCAAGTAAAAATAAATCACAAAACATGTTTAAATCGGACCATATTTGACTCCATTAACACGAATAAATACAGATATTGTGAACACTCAATTTTTTTAAGTAAAAAACAGTCTATAGAAACCTATATGAATGACTGATTTTTTTTTTGCACAATAATATTGTCGCTTTTAAATCTTTAGTTTGAAAAATTAAAAGCAATTTTTTTAAATTTTATTATATTTGTTAAACATAAGATCGCTTAAAAATGGAAAGAAAATCACTGATGTCTAATTTCCTTTATTTTCTCTATATACCTCCATTTAAATAAGTTTTCAGTAATTTTGTAATATCTAATATTTTAATAAAACGATCAGTTTTTTAAATTTTGAAAAATTTTGGATGGAATTTTGCCAGTTTTTATGGGAAAGATCACTGATCACAAATTTCCATTTTATTCGAAATAAATTAAGTAAATTACGGATTATAAGCATTTTAAACAATTTTGGATTTTTATTATGAAATGATCGATTTTTTTGATTTTAGGTGGGTAAGATCACTGATCATAGAAGTTTAACATTTTTGCCTCAGACGCCTTAGTTAATAAATTTAAAGTAATTTTTCAATTTTTATCATTTTGTATGAAACGATCAGTTTTTAAATTTGTATATGAAAACAGCTAATTTCTCAAGTTTTTATGTGAAGGACTACTGATCACAAATTCCATTTTATATGCAATAAATAAAGTAAATTAAGGTTTATAAGCATTTTAAAAAATTTTGGATTTTATTATGACTTGATCGAATTTTTTGATTTTAGGTGGCAAATATCACTAATCATAGAATTTCATTAATTTTACCCTAAACTAAACTACTAAATTAACTAATTATAAATAAGGTTACAATTTTTATCATTTAATATGAAACGATCAGTTTTTAAGATATTGCATAAGTAAATCAAAATTTATAAGTTAACTAGATTACGGATTATAAGCATTTTTAATAATTTTGAATTTTAAAAAAAATTCGATCGTTTCGAATTTTTTACATTTTATGTGGGTAAGATCACTGATCATAGTAGTTCATTATTTGCTCTTCAAAACGGTTAGTTAATAATTATAAGTAATTTTACAATTTTTATTATTTTATTTGAAAAGATCAGTTTTTAAAAATTTATATGAAAACAGCTAATTTTTCAAGTTTTTATGAGAAACATCAATGATCGTAAATTTCCATTTTATGCGCAATAAATTAACTTAATTATGAATTATAAGCAATTTAAAAAATGTTTGAATTTTTTTGTGAAAATATCGAATTATTCTATTTTTGGTGTGGAAGATCACTGATCATTGATTGTCATTGTTTTCACCCTAAACCGCTAAATAAACTAATTATAATGGGAGCATTACCCAGAAAATACATTAAAAGCGAATACAGCTCTTATTATAACCACCATTAAATAAATAGTGATATATTGATTTTGTCATTCGATTTGTAACACATCGGAATATTGGTCGTAGAACGAAAATGTAAGTCTAAGACGATTTAGCTATGACCGTCTGTATGTTGAAGATCAGAGGAATAGACTTAAGAGGATAAAAAGTATCCTGTGTTGTGTCAGAAATAATTCGCATTCAAATAATTCGCATTCATTTAAAATCAATTCAAACATGATTGATCCTTTACGAGGACACCTAGAAAGAATTTGCCAACAATAGCTATTGTTAATAACAATTTCCGCAAAGATAAGTGGTTGAACTGGTAAAATGTATGATTCACTTTGATCTTTATAACATTTGTTTCGGACTTATTAAAATTTAACTTTGGTTACTCTATGATCTACAGTAGGGGTGATCTACAAAAGGCCAGTTGGCTCTGGAATTTTATAGTAAGAATTTATTATTCCGCCAAATAAGAAATCAGATGATATTGATGTTTTGGCCCTTTTAAGTCTGTGTATAATTTTAAGAACATACATATGAGTATTTTTAAACAAGTAAGATTGTTATAATTGGCTGTGTCGAATATTTTATACCCAACATCAATAAAATTACTAATTTTTATGCATTGTGTAAAAAAATTATCTGGTTTATCTGATTTAATTAATTATAGTGCCAAATTTCACCTAGCTTTTAAATGCAAGCATTTTAGATGCCAACTGGCTTCTTGTAGATCATTCCCTACTATAGATCATAGAGTAAGTCAGTCTAGAACAAATTGCTATTGGATGATACAGGGTTATTTAAGCTTTATATTAATAAAACAGAGTAGTGACGAATTATATTTCTGTGAATATACATATCATAGAGATGTTGGAGAAGTGTTAAAGGTACGGTCACAACTGGCAAATATTTGCCGAAAAACACGTAACCACTAAATTAAATATTTTTCAACTCGTTTATTTATTGAAATAAAACTTTGTTTATTTAGTACAGGATATAACAAATATTTAGTTATTTTATTATTTTATTTGATGGTGCTTGTTCTTGCAAAACTCTTGTAAGAGTAAACAATTTCAAACAAATTTACGCTTTTTTTAAGTAAATATTTGCCATGTGTGACCATACTTTAGATATCAAACGGAATACATCAATCTAACAATCCCAAAAACAGTGGTAAACTTTCAGTAAATTTACGGAAAGCCTATGTCCTTCTATATATTTTCCGAATACTATGTGAGATACAGGGTTTTGAAGACGACCACCACCAAGAAGGCTGATTTTGTAAAAATAGTAAACTTTAATGTGGCATTTTATTCCATTGCTTGAAATTTTACTAACATTTTAATTTCAAATCCCAAAAACTAATCCTCTCGACCCCAATGTGCAACGTAAAACAATATAATAATGAATTGAGAGCAGTTTTAAATTCGTAACGCTCAAATAACACGTAGTCTAATAAACTATGCAAATAACACATGATGCCAGAAAATGTCACGTTTTTACATATTTTATTGATATATTTATATTTTAGTTCAAAATCCATAGCTAGTAAAAAATTTGGTAATGAATTGCAATTAGCCAATAACTTACATGACCACTGTATACCGCCTGCATTACTTAGAAGTAGTCATGTAATAACTTATTTATTATCTGTTTAATATCTGCTCGCATTAGTCATTTGCTTTTACTGATAATATCTGTAATATAACTTAACTATAAATGTGTTATTTAAGTCATTACTGGTAACTAGTTTCAGTAATAATAAAGTAACGTCATTATTTATAAAAAGTGACTTAAATTATGAACTAAAATGAAATTGTGTAAAATGCCAGAATTTAGCATTTTAACTCATTTCGTGTGTAACAATATTTTTTGCGACCATGTAGAACTTATATTATGTATATTCTGAATCGAAATACGAGTATATCTCCAATACTAAAGCTGGATGTCCACACCTCGTTTTTTAGCATCAACGCATTTATTGTTTTCTAAACCGGTTTAGCCTCCAGTATTTCAAGTTATATGTGAAGATTTTTAGCGGCAATCATTTTTGTTTTACATATTTATATGTAATTTCGGAGGTGATGCCGTGGTCAGCTGATTTTTATACCCTACACCATAGTGGGGAGGGTATATTGGATTTGTGCTGATGTTTGCAACGCCCAGAAATATTGGTCCAACGCCCACCTTAAAGTATACCGATTGACTTAGAATCACTTGCTGAGTCGATTTAACGATGTCCGTCCGTCCGTCTGGCTGGCTGGCTGTCAATGTAAAGCTTCTGCGCAGAGTACAGGTCGCAATTTCTAAGATATTTCAATTAAATTTGGTACGTGATATTTTTTCAAGCCAAGGACGGATGTGATTGAAACTAGTGGAGATCGGTCCATTATTTCACCTGGCCTCCATACAAATGTCCTGCCGAAATTAAGATTTACCGATCATAAATGTTTGAATTATTCAAGTATCCAAACAAATTTCACACAAACAAGTGGTAAATGAAGGCAAATTACATCTACAAATTTTGTGCAGATCGTTCCATAATTAGTCGTAGCTCCCATATAAGGCCCATTGCCGAAAATCACTTTAAAGAGCATAACTCTCTCAAAAATGTTGTTATCCAAATAATATATAACACAAATATTTCATATGTATACAAACAACACGATGCAATTTTATTGTTATCGGTCCATAATTAGTCCCATATAAGACCCTCTCCGTAATTCACTTTAACCTTCATAAATCTTTTAAAAGTATTTATATCGTGATAAAGTTTAACATGCACAATATTTATATTCACAGAAATCATGACACTAAATTTTTGGATGATCGGTCCATAATAGGTTACATCTTCCATATAACGCCCAATCCTGAAAAAATAGTTTACACATATACCTGGTGTAGCGTATTATATGGTCGGGCTTGACCGACTATACTTTCTTACTTGTTTTTATATGAAGTTTTTTTTATCGGTTTGTTTGTCAATTTCATAAAAAAAATGTTTTTTTTCAACTTTCATTTTTTCTAGTGACATCACCTTTAAAATAAATTTGCTTTTCATTTGTCAAAGTCGAAGTTTGACAGTTGTTTAAAACGCGAGAAATACGTAAACGCTTGGTATGGACTTTCAGCTTTAGATTTAAGATCCAGACAATATGAACAGAGACCTCGATAATGAGCAAAGAATTTGTTTTACCAAATGCCTTTTCGCAAATATATGTTTAACCCTAAAAATGGTTTCTCATCAAAAAAAAAATGTCAGAAAAATAATTCGAAAAAAGTTTGCATTTGAAATATTCTTGAATAATTTTCATAAAATTTTGTATAAAATTCGTAAACAATTTCATTTAAAAATTTTCTCTATGGAGTAAAAATTCTCTGCAGAATAAAATGAATTCAACTATCTAGATGAAACTAACTGTCTTTTAAAATGAAGGGATTTTAAAAGAAGTTAATTAGAACTTTTCCAAATAATAATTGAAATTAGTGCTAGTTCAGAGTGAAAAATAAAATCTTAAATAATTCTAATTATAATTATACTTAAAAAATTGTATTTATTTTTTAATTACAAAAACAAAAAATATCAATAAATAATTTATACATTTGAAATTTTTGAAACTAAAACAACTATTGCCAAACCTAAACGCCTTATTTGCAAATTCTACTACAGCTGTTGTTTACTCTAAATCGCTTTATGCATAAATTATGCTTTAAGTAGTAGTTTTTTTTTTTAATTATTTGTGATTTATGCAATCTTAAACTTTTAAATAATAAAATGTATAAACTACTAAAAGAAAATGTATATCAACAAATTGTTAAAATTTACCATAGAGAAAAAACATAGAAGAGAAATTTTCCTTCCAAGTTGATAAAGCGTGACACTGATAAAATAATGAAATGTGTGATTTCTTTATACATATATTTTGTTATTATTCAAAACTGTCTAATTTTTGCAATAGGTTTTAAGTAAAATTTTATATTTGTAGATGTTTTTTTTTTAATTCTCTACTAAAAACAATGACATTGTTAATTTCAAATGTGTCTTTAAATAAACAAAAATTAACTTCATTTAACAAAATTATCTTTCTGTTGCGAATGTGAATGCTTGCAAGACACTGAATTTTATTTTCAAATTAAAAGTTTTAATAACTAAACATTATAATCTTAAAACCAAAACTATACCTAAACTATCGATTGTTCTTATCAATGCTTGTGTTAAACAAGAATACACGACTGATAAGAATGTCTTCCTGAAACGCATGTGTGAAGTGACATGGGTCTCATCCATTATCTACCCAATGCACACTTGCGTTTAGTGTAAAAATATATATAAACAATACAATATATTAAAGTATACTTGCACACTTTCTACAAAAACATAAAATATAAAAATTGTAAAATATTAGATATATAAAAATACATACAGTGGCGAGCAAAATTAAGCACATGTTCACGAAACTGAGTTTCGTTATCCATGAAAACAAAGGCATACAAGCAAATCAAAAAAAAATTAATATTATTTTTTATTATTTTACTCGTTACAAATAAAAGTAAAGAAACAATAATTTAAAAGATGAATTGCATGATTTAAAAAGTAAAAAACGAAAATAACCCACATATTCGTAAACTCAATTTTGCACGTTTCATTTCTCTTATCAGCAGAAATCATGCAGATTTTTTTTAATAAAAATTAAAAAAATATCTGCAGAAATTGAAAATAGTGTTGTGTGCCTGACCGAGAAGAGCTGTTCTTCACGTACCATTCCCAAGAGGCTTGGTATTAATCAATCGGCGCTGATCACAGCTTAAAAGATACGAAATACGATCCAAATCGCAAGTCAGAGATGGCCAAAAATTATTAACGGACTCAGACGCTCGTCTAATGATGTCCGAAATGAGAAAAAACAAGCTGCTAACAGCAAAGGGTTCTGCTCTGGCAATTAACAAAAATTTAAGCGAATGGGCTGGTAGAAGAACGCTCCAAGACATCGGATATATTTCAACTGTTAAAAAAAGGAAACCTGTAGTGTCCGATAAGAATGTTAAAGCGTGCTTGAAATTTGCCAGAGAGCTTAGAAATTGGGTCATTGGTGATTGAAAACGTATTATCTGGTCTGATGAGTCCAAATTTAACCGTTTTCAGTCAGATGGAAAACAGTACTGCTGTCGCAGACCCCGGAAACGTGTTCAAAGACACTATGTGAAGCAAACTGGAAACAAAATGGTTTTCGGATGCTTTACATGATGGCATATTGGCCCCCTGCATTTAATAGATAGTATCATGCGAAAAGAGGACTACAGATTCTACAAAACCATCTTTCCGATTTTATGGACAAATGTGCTTATCCTGAAAAAGAAATTGTTTTTCAACAGTATGGTGATTCTAAGCCCACAACAAAAATCGTAACGGCATGGATTGTGAAACAAAATTTTCAATTGATAGAATGGCCAGCACAAAGTCCCGACGTCAATCCGATTGAAAATCTATGGTCAATCGAGAAAAGACAGCTCGGGCAGTGCGAAGCAGCCCCAACAGACATCGGCAACCTTTGGGATCGTGTAAATGCGGAATGAAATCGAATTCCAAAAGATGTTAGCGTAAATCAAGTTATTTGTAATAAGAGTCTATGGTCCAAATATTGAAATTGGATTAGCTATTAACTTTCTTGAAAAGTGCAAAATTGAGTTTTTGCGGGTTATTTTATTTTTTCTTTCAAGCTCTTTGAATTCATCTCATTTATAATTGTTTCTTTTCTCTTGTTTGTTACAAATAAACTGATAAAAACAAAATAAAATAAATTATTTGCTTGTATGGTTTTGTTTTTATGGATGGCGAAAGTCAGTGTAATGAACATGCACTCACTTCTGCTCGCCACTGTATCTTTAAGTAATTCGAGCATTCTGCCAAGCTATAGAAAAATATATTTGTAGCAAATACTACAAATTTTAAACAATAATTATTCGATTTATTTAGTTAATTAAAGAATTTATAGACACTAATTAATGCTTTGTTTTTTGAGATGTAATTAATTATTATTGTTTTAGTTCAATGAATAGTTATTTATATTGAGATACTTAAAAGAAATAAAAAAAAACTGATAAAGACATAATTTGAAACTGTTTTCTGAATTTGTCGAGTAAGATTAATGGAGATGGGTAAGTTTAAAGGAATGTACCCTTCACCTACATTAACTTATTTTATTTATTCACCAAAATGAGCAGCAATTTTTTGCATTCGAAGTTTTACGAGGGCGGTTCGGAAACTTCTTAGCCTGGCACAGAAAGAGAATAGTTAGTTTTTCAAAAATATTTTTATTTTTCAATATAATCTCCTGAAACTTCAATACATTTAGTTCAACACTTATCTAGCAATTCTTTCCCTTGATTAAAATAGTTTTCCTCAAGGCCTTCAAAATAGTGGTATACAACTGCATCTTCAGTTGCATCTTCATTAGAGGTAAAACGCTTGCCAGGTAGGAAGTTTTTTAGATTTGGTAACAGTTAAAAGCCGCTGGGAGCTAAATAAGAAGAATAGGGTGGGTGGTCAATTAACTCGTACTTTAATTCGTTGATTTTAGCCATTGTTAAAACACTCTTGTTCGCTGGTGCGTTATCTGAATGATTTTTTTTTATATAAGCCAGGACATTTTTCTCGAATTTTTACATTTGATTGTTCCAAAATGTTGCAATAGCACACTGGATTTATTGTTTTACTCTTTTGCAGATAGTCAATCAATAAAATACCTCTGAAGTCCCAAAAAAACCGTTGCTATAACCTTTCGAGCCGATTGAATTGTTTTTGCCTTCTTTGAGGCACTTCCTCCAGCTTCAGTTCATTGCTTGGATTGTTTTTGTTTTGTCTCTGGAGTATAGTAGTGGATCCATGTCTCATCAACAGTTATGAAACGACACTTAAAATCCATTTTATTTTTCTTAAAACGATCCAAACAAGCTTGAGAAATTTTCATTCTTATGCGTTTTTAGTCGACTGCTAACAAATGCGGCACCCATCTTGCATCTTCATCTGTAGTTCTTCATGCAAAATTAAATGGACTCGATAATTTGAGATGCCCATGATATTAGCTATTTCACGCACTTATATTCGTCAATCATTTAATACCATATTTTGCACTTTGGCTACAATTTCTGTTGTTGTTGCTGTTTTCGGACGTCCATGCATGAGCTTTCTAAAGGTACCGTCATACTTGGCAAATATTTGCCGAAAAAGATGTAACCACTAAATAAAATATTTTTGAATTCGTTTATTTATTAAAAAGAACTTCGTTTATTTAGGACAAGACACAACAAATATTTTGTCTTATTTTTTGATGCTGTTTGATCTTGCAAAACTCTTTTAAGAGTAATCAACGTCAATCAAATTTGTACTAAAACAAGTGGTTACGCTTTTATGAGTACATATTTGCCATGTTGACCATATCTTAACTATAATTTTTCAATTGAAAATTTTTTTTATACTTGTTTTTCATTAATTATTGAATCTGCCTTATTTCCTTAGGCCTAACAATAACTATTCAAATCTTAAAACTAAAATTAAATCTAATTACTCTCTAACAGAGCATTAATTTATTATTGGCTGATAAGCTCTACGAAGCCTCGACTGCGTCTGGCTCTGAGCTAGAATTCTAGCAAGTGCATTCGGGTGGGTTTGTAGCTTTTTGATGTAGTTCTCGCGGACCCTTCTGAATTCATTCTTTAGCAATGGTACTTCTAGGTCTCTGTGGATGTTGTCATTTCTTATGTACCATGGTGCGCCCGTCAGGATCCTAAGATAATAAAATAAATTTTAAATAATTTGGACCTGCTAGATTTCCATTCCGAATCACAGTGATACAATACTAATAATAATATCAAATATTTTTACGTGTTTGAGTTTAACTTGCCTGCCCTCTTACAAAATTATGAAAATATTACATATAAATTACTACTGACAATTTCAATTCGTTAGCTTACATGGGTTAATTTAACAAAATATACAAACACCTTAAAGTATGCCAAACATTTTCTGTTAATAACACTAAGTACCAATATTATACCAATATTTTCCTATGAGTCTAGTCTATATACATATGTATGTATGTATGTACATGGTCTGCAGCAGTTTTGAAATATTCCAGTCATGTTTTTGTGGTACAAGGTGGTGCAAAAGTAATCCTCCTCCCAGAAAATGCTATACATTTTGCGATTGGCCCCTAATGTCAGTTCTGTTTTGACATTTGTGTAGTAAACACATGCGAAATACACGTTAATAAACAATGTTACGCTACACTGCTCCAGAACACGGAATATTGCTGACTATTTATTTGACCAATAATCGGTCGGTGACTTTGGCACAACGTGAATTTCGTCGCAGATTTCCTGGCCGTCCAACGCACAACACGAGATGCTGCCAGGCGTGGCAGACCCCGGAGTAGCCGTTCTGCAGAGAATATTGCTGCTGTAGCCGAGGATGTCATGGAAGCGCCGTCGACATCGACCAGACGACGTGCCACGCAAATGGGTGTCAGTCGACGGTCTTTACAGCGAATTTTAGTACAAGATTTGAAGATGTTTCTGTTATCTGCTGCCGCCAATCGCGTCTAACATACGCTCAAGCCATCCTTAATCACCACCAAGAGGAAGATGATTTTTCATCAAAAGTGATGAGGCCCATTTCCATTTAGCGGGTACGTAAATAAGCAAAATTTACGCTTCTGGGGCACTGAAAATCCGCGTGTAACCCACGAAGAGCCATTACACCCGCTCAAAGTCACTGTATGGTGTGCTGTTTTTGCTGGAGAAGTCATCGAACCTTTTTTCTTCGAAGACGTCGCGGGCCAAACGGTTACTGTGAATGGTGAGCGCTACAGAGCAATGATCAACGAGTTTGGAAAACATGTGGTTCCAACAGGACGGTGCAACGGCACACACTGCACGTGCCACAACCGATATGCTGAAGGATGCATTTCCCGGGCGCCTAATCTCCCGTTTTGGCGATTTGCACTGGCCAGCAAGATCGCCTGATTTGACCGCTCCAGACTTCTTTTTCTGGGGCTTTTTGAAGTCGCGGGTTTATGTCAACAAGCCTCAGACTCTTGCAGCTCTTAAAGACAATATCCGTCAAGAATGTGAGGACCTATCGCCGGAAGTTTTGGCCAAAGTGATGGAAAATGCCATAAAAAGGGTTAAAATGACAATCAACTGTGGCTGCGACCATTTACATGACATCATATTCTCGACTTGATGTAAAAAAAATTGAAAGACCAAATAAAAATAATCCACAAGAAGAATCAAAGTTTTTCATTTTTTTTTTTTAATTACAGCCAAAAAAACATCGGAAGTTTACTTTTGCGCCACCTTGTATTTGCACTATAAAGTGTTAAATATCTGTCCACCTTTCAGTGTAACTAATCAATGAAATGTTCAATAAATTTACACATTTCACATGTACGAATATTTTACAAAATCGTTCAGAAGGTGCACAAACTCATTCATTCCATTCCATCATATTCTGTCAACATGCGGTCACTTACCACAAGGCAAATGTTTTTCTTTTTTAGCTTTTGTTGTATTTTATCTATCATTAACAAATATTGAAAAATTTGTTATGTCAATATTGTGTGTCATCATTTTTGTCTCTTGTGCATGCGATTCAATAAACTGCTTAAAGTTAACGAAAGAAGTGAAATTTCGTTTTTGTTAAAAAAAAAAAAAACGAAAAAATATGAACATTTTTTATTTTGAATTTTCTTTTCGTAATTGTTAATGACTTGTCTGTATGTGTATAGTTCTGCTTCAGTAATTCAAACTTTATTTTATGGTTTTTTATTTGCACTTGAATATTTCACATAATAGGTAATTATATTTCTTCTAGTATTTTGAAACAAATTATATAACAATAATTTTAATTGTAGAGAAATGTTTAGCCTATACATACATACATATGTATGTAAATAAATTAATAATATTAATAAAAAATTGCTTAAATATGAGCAATCACAAGAATATAGAGCAATGGACAGAAATTATGTATTATATCGACCTGGTAAATAGCAATCTATACATATGACAACAATTAAGCAAGTATAGTCGGCAAAACCCGACCATATAATATCCTGCACTCAGTATATTTGTAAAAACTGATTTTCAGAAATGGGCTATATAGGAAATAGTAGCAATTACCTATTATGGACCGATCATACAAAAATATATTGGCATGACTTTTGTGCATATAAATATTCTTTGTGTTAAATTTTATCTCAATATAACGAGGATCTTATATGGGTGCAATACCTTATTGTGGACCAAACGTTATAAATTAGTTGTCATGATTTCGGTATATATCAAGCTAATTTATGTTGAATTTTATTTAGATACCAACATGTTTAAGAAATTTATGGTCGTTAAAGTGATTTACGGAAGTGGGCCTTACATGGGTGCTATGAATAATTATGGACCGATCATCATTAAATTGTAACGTATTATTTGTATATATATGAAATATATTTGTATTTAATATTATTTGGCTACCGACATTTTTAAAAGAATTATGCTCTTTAAAGTGATTTTCGGGAGTGGGCCTTATATGGGAGCTATGATAAATTATGGACCGATCTGCACAACATTTGTAGATATGATTTGGCTTCATTTACCACTCATTTGTGATGAAATTTGTTAGGATACTGTCATAATTCAAACATTTATGATCGGTAAACCTCAAATTCGGGAGGACATTTGTATGGGGGCAGGTGAAATAATTCGCCCTAGGTGATTTAGTGTTGGGTTTATAAGATTCGGCACAATCGAATATAAACTCTTGCTTGTTAGAAATTAATAAGTTCTGAAAATATTTTATGCAACAAAAGATTAAAAGTCATAAAACAGTACTTAGACATCTCTAAAACAAAGTAGTGCAGAGAGGAACGAGAATGGAAGTATTGTAATTTTCTCAGGGAAGATGATCTACATATAGTAGGCCATATTCGTACCTATGAGACGCATAAAAAATTGTTTTTTTTTTTTTGCAGTTCCATTTAAGAGCTCCGCCGCAGTTCAAAGATATGTTTCAACAAAATTCGGTGTTTACGACTCCTATAGAACTATAAGAAGAAGACTCAATGACAAAAGCTTGCGTGGATGCATTGTTCAGCATAAACCACAAGAATCAAACAAGAACTTACAGCCCCGGATTTCTTTTGGCCATGAGCATTTAAAAAATACAATAATTTTTTAAAATATTATTCTCTGCAGCAATGGTTTTGTAGGACGAATCTGATGTAAAAAGATACGTAGGGTGTCATCCAAGCATGCAGTACAACCGAAAGTATAGTTCCAAGACCATAAAGCACGGTAGTGGGAATGTGATGGTGTGGACAGCATTCTTGATATACAATACCAAAAGAGCGCTGTAGGGTTCTGGTGGAGAGTATGGCCAGGAAATGTGCAGCTGTTATTAAAAACAAAGAATATCCCACTAAATACTAGGATTTAAATTGAGTTTTTGTTTTGCTTCTCTTATGATAATAAAATTTGTATTTAGTGTATTCTGGAAAGAAAATCACCGAATTGCAAAAAAATTAGGGTGACATGTAACACGTTTGAACAATAAAGGTTTTAGAAAATAACGAACAGCAGAAAATATGTTTCAACTGACAACTAGTACCAAAAATGATTTTTTTAAATTGACATGAAATTTACTTTACTCGAAAGATAATCTTCTGACATTATAATTTAAATATGGCTTCTGGCATATGACCAATGGGGGTATAATTTTCGATGAATTTTTCCAACTTTTGTGGCCGTATATCGGCATTAATGCAACGGATGTTGTCCTCGCGTAGACTAGCGACTTCACATATCCCCACAAAAAATAGTCAAGAGGCGTTTAATCGCACGATCTTGACGAGTCCGACAAGTGAAACTAGGCGTTTTCTAAACATTTGCTTCAATAAATCAATTGTGCCACGAGCTGTGTGACATGTTGTGCCATCTTGTTGAAACCACAACTCCTGCACATCATGATTGTTCAATTGATGAACGAAAACTTGCATAATTCAAACATTTATGATCTTTAAACCCTAATTTCGGGAGGACATTTGTATGGGGGTCAGGTGAAATAATGGACTGATTTCCACCAATTTCAATCTCATCCGTCCTTGGGCCGAAAAAATTTCACGTACCAAATTTTATCGAAATATCTTCAAAATTGCGACCTGCACTCTGCGCACAAGCTTTACAAGTGATTCTGAGTCGATCTGTATACTTTAAGGTGGACCAATATTTCTGGGCGTTACAAACATCAGCTCCCCGCCATATAAAAAATTTACGAAAATGCAAAAAAATGTTAAATAGCAAAATACAAACAAATCCCTCGTCATTAAAGTATTTAATCTCAACCGACATATTCGTTATCAGTAGATCATCAGAGAAACAGCAAAAAAAGCTTAAGCGCCAACAAACCGTTATTTTCGCTGATTTTTGAAAACAAAATTGATTCATTCCATGTATTGGCTAAAACGAAATCTTTGTTCAAAATTTGGTTTCATTAACTTGGTTTAAACAAGATATAATACAAAAAACCCTTCTCATGTAAAATTTAATTTCTGTCAAGCTATTTCCGCGGTTAAGGTACGATATGTGAATATTTTGCGTTTTTTTGTTACATTATATAATTTTATATAATTAAAAATTATATAATTTTTATTTGGAGGATTTAGCACATTCCAGTTATAATCAATAATTTACACTTTGTTTATATAACAAACTATAAATTAAGTACCAACTAGCCCTAGGCAACTGATTTTGGCTTCAAAAAACGTCATTTGTCAATTTGTAACTCTGTATACTTTGTGGTTCTTTTCGGAAGTGAAGCTTGCGCGGGAGATATACTCAATTAAGGACCAACTTTCACAAAAGTCAATAGTATAATTTTTACATGCTTATAACCAGAGCAACCAAAAATGTGCTCTAAAAAAGTGATTTATACGCAAAAAAAAACGCACTTAAGAACATAAAATAAGCTTTTTATATATAAAAAAAATATGCAATAAAAACTAGTTACGGTTTGTTTGGTTCAAATTCAAAGTTGTATGAAAATATTTTTTAGAATTTAATTGGTTATTACTGATATCAATGTTCAAAAGTCTCAATAATTCGTTTAATTTTACTTTGAACAATTATTTGATATCAAACATTTTAACTACATATATCGATAAGTATTTAAATTAACCCATTGTGGTAAAGCACACAAGTTTAAAACTTTTTTATATTTTTTTGAAAATAAGTTTTACAGTTAATCTATTAATTATCCTGATCTTTTAAATTAACTAATAACTAACAATAAAGGTTTTAGAAAATAACGAACAGCAGAAAATATGTTTCAACTGACAACTAGTACCAAAAATGATTTTTTTAAATTGACATGAAATTTACTTTACTCGAAAGATAATCTTCTGACATTATAATTTAAATATGGCTTCTGGCATATGACCAATGGGGGTATAATTTTCGATGAATTTTTCCAACTTTTGTGGCCGTATATCGGCATTAATGCAACGGATGTTGTCCTCGCGTAGACTAGCGACTTCACATATCCCCACAAAAAATAGTCAAGAGGCGTTTAATCGCACGATCTTGACGAGTCCGACAAGTGAAACTAGGCGTTTTCTAAACATTTGCTTCAATAAATCAATTGTGCCACGAGCTGTGTGACATGTTGTGCCATCTTGTTGAAACCACAACTCCTGCACATCATGATTGTTCAATTGATGAACGAAAACTTGCATAATTCAAACATTTATGATCTTTAAACCCTAATTTCGGGAGGACATTTGTATGGGGGTCAGGTGAAATAATGGACTGATTTCCACCAATTTCAATCTCATCCGTCCTTGGGCCGAAAAAATTTCACGTACCAAATTTTATCGAAATATCTTCAAAATTGCGACCTGCACTCTGCGCACAAGCTTTACAAGTGATTCTGAGTCGATCTGTATACTTTAAGGTGGACCAATATTTCTGGGCGTTACAAACATCAGCTCCCCGCCATATAAAAAATTTACGAAAATGCAAAAAAATGTTAAATAGCAAAATACAAACAAATCCCTCGTCATTAAAGTATTTAATCTCAACCGACATATTCGTTATCAGTAGATCATCAGAGAAACAGCAAAAAAAGCTTAAGCGCCAACAAACCGTTATTTTCGCTGATTTTTGAAAACAAAATTGATTCATTCCATGTATTGGCTAAAACGAAATCTTTGTTCAAAATTTGGTTTCATTAACTTGGTTTAAACAAGATATAATACAAAAAACCCTTCTCATGTAAAATTTAATTTCTGTCAAGCTATTTCCGCGGTTAAGGTACGATATGTGAATATTTTGCGTTTTTTTGTTACATTATATAATTTTATATAATTAAAAATTATATAATTTTTATTTGGAGGATTTAGCACATTCCAGTTATAATCAATAATTTACACTTTGTTTATATAACAAACTATAAATTAAGTACCAACTAGCCCTAGGCAACTGATTTTGGCTTCAAAAAACGTCATTTGTCAATTTGTAACTCTGTATACTTTGTGGTTCTTTTCGGAAGTGAAGCTTGCGCGGGAGATATACTCAATTAAGGACCAACTTTCACAAAAGTCAATAGTATAATTTTTACATGCTTATAACCAGAGCAACCAAAAATGTGCTCTAAAAAAGTGATTTATACGCAAAAAAAAACGCACTTAAGAACATAAAATAAGCTTTTTATATATAAAAAAAATATGCAATAAAAACTAGTTACGGTTTGTTTGGTTCAAATTCAAAGTTGTATGAAAATATTTTTTAGAATTTAATTGGTTATTACTGATATCAATGTTCAAAAGTCTCAATAATTCGTTTAATTTTACTTTGAACAATTATTTGATATCAAACATTTTAACTACATATATCGATAAGTATTTAAATTAACCCATTGTGGTAAAGCACACAAGTTTAAAACTTTTTTATATTTTTTTGAAAATAAGTTTTACAGTTAATCTATTAATTATCCTGATCTTTTAAATTAACTAAATACAAAAAATTAGTTTACGTATGAAATTTTATTGTCGACAATTCAATAAGAATTCTTTAAAAATTAATAAACATTACAGCTTTTACTGTGTAAAGTAGTTGTTATATAAAGGCGTTACTAGAAATTTGAATAAAATTTAAAAAAATTTGACCATACAGAAACGAAAAATTAAAAATCAAAAAATAAAATTAAAAAAAATAAATAAGTAACAAAAGTATGTTATTATGAGCAAAATATGCTTTAAATACTAAAATATGCAGTTAAAAACAAAATATGCAAAAAAAAATGCCGTAAGTGGTAAAACATGCGAAAATATGCACTAACAAATCGATGCCAAAAATGATATTGCATATTTTGGTTGCCCTACTTATAACTGATCTGTGTAAAATTTCGGTTTATTTTATTATTTCAACAGACAGACGGACATGGCTAGATCGTCGTAGAAACTTATAAGGACCCAGAATATATAGACTTTTTGGCTCTACGACCATTATTTCGATGTGTTACAAATGGAATGACAAACGCAATATACCCCCATCTTTTTGGTGATAGGTATAATAAAATTATGTTTTTTTTTTAATAAACGTAATGTAACGAAGACTTTCGGAAATCTTACAATATTTACGTTATGTTCTGAAGCATACTGAATTAGTTAAATAACAAACTTTATAAACTTGTTAGACAATATAAGTGATTGTAAAAATAAAAGCACAATTAATATTTTATATATTAAAACAAGTAAGAAAGTATAGTCCAGTATAGCCCAGTACAAGTATAAAACAGTTTTTCAGAAATGGGCGTTATATGAGAGATATAACCTATTATGGACCGATCATCCAAAAACTTAGTGTCATGATGTCTGTGAATATAAGTATTATATGTGTTAAACTTTATCTTGATATAAAAACTTTTAAACGATTTATAGAGCTTAAAGTGAATTACCGAGAGGGTCTTATATGGGAGTTTTGACTAATTATAGACCGATCATAATAAAATTGTACCGTATTATTTTTAGACATATGAAATATATTTTCGTTCAATATTATTTGGATACTAACATTTTTGAGCGAGTTATGCTCTTTAAAGAGATTTTCGGAAGTGGGTCTTATATGAGAGCTACGACTAAAAAAAATATTACGTACCAAATTTTATCGAAATATCTTCAAAATTGCGAACTGTACTCTGCGCACAAGCTTTACGTGGACAGCCAGCCAGCCAGCCAGACGGACGGACGGACGGACATCGTTAAATCGACTCAGAAAGTGATTCTAAGTCAATTGGTATACTTTAAGGTGGGTGTTGGACCAATATTTCTGGGCGTTACAAACATCAGCACAAATCCAATATACCCTCCCCACTATGGTGGTGTAGGGTATAATGACTCAAAATACTAAATCATTAAATACATGAACGATTTTACCTTCAGGCACATACAAATTGCCATTTGATTTGAATATTAAAATTCTCTCCACTAGACAAAATAATAATTTTTTAAAGTCATACTCGTACTCACACAAAACTTTGTTTATAACTTTATCATTTAAAGCAAAATTTGAAATAAACGCAAATAACGTTGTTGTCGTCATAAAACTTAAAGCTGCGAATATAAATAAATAAAATTTTAGGCAATTGCTTAATAAACAAATACAGAAGCTACCAAGTTTAAGACCTTTCGCTGAAATAAAACTAAAACGACGAAATTATATTTAAATTTAACAAAAAACAAAAAACCAGACGGTTTATATTGTTATAATATATAATATAAGAAATATGAATAGTTGAAGCTCTATTACGGGAAGAGGTTTAAGCCTCAGTTAGCCAACTGTAACGGAATGTAACTGCAACAGTAGGAAACAGCTGATGGATATTGTTATGCGTAAAGTAATGCAAATGGTTATGGAGATGTAAAGGTAACGCAACACCATAATGTATGAATCTGTAAGAAATAGAATTTCCTTACATTTGTACGTCATTACATAACATTCCGTTACAGTCGGCTAACTGAGGCTTTAAATTTAAATGAACCTATATAATAAATATTAATCTCACTATGAAATGGGCCTTATATTAGAGCCATGAGCACAAAACGATACCGAGCGTCATAACATTTAGCAATTAAAACCGTGAAGACATGAACAAGTATTATATGTAAATTAGGAACTGCTCCCTTTAAAATTTAAGTAAAGTGATTTAGAATGTGGGCTTCATATGGGTAATATAGGTAAATATATTGTTGAATTTTCTATGAACACCGACATAATTAAGACATTTTTATCACGGTTAAAACCTTTTTTTCTAGACGACATTTCGCATGGGGCTACATGAAATCTTGGAGCTTTCGTAAAAACTAAGATTCAACCTTGAATCGAAATATTTTCAATATTATGACAGCGAAAAGCTCTGACAACCTCTTTGAGTGATCTCGGGACATTTCGGTGCGTGAAACCGACTGTGGTGTTAAATCGATGTCAAATCGCTTGTTATACTTGTGTATAAATATATAATAAATAAATATAATATAAATGTATTTTACTTTTAAAATACAAATTTATACAATTGCTTGAGCATAAACAAAAAAACACTAATATTTAAAAGCTAATTAAAGTTTTCAACTAAAAATCATACGTTGTCATTATAATGGAGAGTAAGTGATTTCTTTTACGAGTATACACTCAAAAATATTTAATTCTCTCTCACTCTTCGGGTACTCGTACAATATACATACATACATACATATTACATTTATAATGTACGATTATGATAACAACCAGTGATGACAACTTTATTGTTATAATTTATGATCTACAAAATTGTGCCAGAAAAATAACATTTCAGAGATAGTTACCAATGCCCTTATTCATAAACCTGTTGTAAGTTTTTATGAATAAGGGGGCAAGTGTTTATACTCTTACGGCTTCAAATTTGTTTAAAGTTTAAACCAAGAAGAACCAATCACAGCCCCACGGCACAAACATAAGCACAATACGAACGCCAACAAAACGTATCTGCAGATGGGGTCACTGTCCCAAACTATAAAAGCAGATATCGTCTAGTTTCAGAATTAGCTATGTGAATATATTCTTTAACATGTGTGTCTTCTAGCTGGATATCAATTGACCCAACATAGATTACAAAGAGACTGTCTGAAAGTTGGTTCAAAGTAGTCATCGCATTGGAAATCATATAACAGTTTCATAGAGTCAGTAAACCTACTGTAATATACTGCTATCAAGAATAATAGCAAATCCAATGATGTTTAATTAGGGCAGTATGGAAATTTGAACCTTCTTTCTTATTGAGAAGAATATATGTACATAAATATATGCAATTTTATGCTGTATCACACGTAGGTGACAATTTTGACGTTTCAAAGGCCAAAATCAGTTTCCTCGGACTTTATGTTACATGTAGCAAAAATATATAATAAAAGGCAGTTTTCGAAAAAAGAGACAAATATAAAACTTGCAGTCTGTCTCGTGACACCTCTGTATACGTTGTGGCTGTATTTACACTCAGACAACCCTAGAGTCTCGGTCTTTGTTATAGCGCCATTTCACGAGCAGACAGCTGATGGCCAAGTTCCATAGAAGAGGAGATAAAACACATCCTAAAGCAGTAGATGAATAGAGTACCAGTTCGTTCAGGGCTTTTCCTGTTGATGTACATTCCACATTATGAAATGTTCATGCTATGTTTCAAAAAGTTATCATTGTTATAAGAGCATAAATTGACCAAGTCGATAGATTTCCCAATATTCTATATTAAAATTCGTATGCGAGTGTCAGGATTTCAGTGTTAAGGATGATAAACAGATTGGTATTAAATCCTTACCATTGGTATGTGGTTTAATTTCATCCATGATAAATCTGCCTTGGAGTGAGCTAGTCTACATTATTTTGCAGATTAGCCGGTATAAATTTATTTTTAAATATTCCATTTTATATTATTTGTGCTACTGTCTAGTTTGAAAATGCGTTTAAATAATTTGGCTTCAATTCTTAGAAAAATTAGTGAAATATTATTGAAAAAATTCAAATAAACTATAATAGAAAACTAGAAAAAAGCTTTTAGATTGTAGTGGACAGATACTCAAAGTTTAAGCACAGTGGGCTGCCAAATTAGATTACATAGGGTCAGAAAAACTTTATGGTTCATATATTTTCTTAAATTTCTATGATTGAAAAGTAATGTTAGTAAATACATGTCCAACACTATTTCATAGGAACATGTAATTTCTATTTGAAAATGTTGCAGCATTTAAATTTTTAAAACTTTCATACGTTCTCTTACCTTAAAAAACCTTTATATATTTATTAAAATTAATTTCTTTTTTAATTATACAGCTGTCGCTGACTTGACCAACTTTAGTCGTGTGAGACACGGGCTGTCTCGGAGCTAAGATTCAATTGTCGTTGGTATAGGGAAGTAGTGGCGTGTGAATATGGTCATTGCCAACAGATTACACTTTAGATTACAAAGAAGCACTAAGTGAGAACTGACTCACCAATCATTTACTTTTGTGAGTAAAATATTTATAGTAATGGAAAGAATAACGTTTGACAATTGCAATGACGAATTATATGGGACAGAATTCTTTTTATGTCTAAATGTATATGATGGCAGACATAGTTGTGCAAAAAAAATGTTCTACTGACGTTGTCTCGACGTCATTGACGTTGTCTCGACGTCATTGACGTTGTCTCGACGTCATTGACGTCATTTTGTTCGCACATTAACAAAACGTCCGCAGAATTACAAACACAAATTTTTTTATGTTCTCCTGGGTGGTGTAAGCGTGTTGATGTTCAAATGCATTATTTTCTTTCTAATTTTCTGAAATCGCGGTCTTTTTGTTTGAAAATTACATTCGATGGCAGACATATGTACATACATAGTTGTGCGAATAAATGTTGTAACAACGTTGTTCAAACAAGAACAAAACATCAACAAAAATTGTCACACAAGACAAAAGCTATGTAGACAATTGTCAGATCATACAATGTTGTCAGATCTAGCAATGTGCTAGCAATGTACTGATATTGAAAAATTGTTAGCAAAAGGTAAATTGTCAATGCTTTTTCTTACAACGTTGAAAGACAAAAATTTTAAGTTCACACGGTTGTTAGACATTTTCTAAACATTTTTCGGACAATGTTGTTTGATCTGACAACCGTCTATACAAAGCTAAATTCATGTGCGGATAAGAAATTATTAGCAGAGTGACCAATTGAAGGCATATCCAGACTGTGGGTGTTGGTACAAGAACATAACATGGACAAGAGTCGTGTACACGAAAAAAATGCATGTGCGTACAAGAAATTGTTCACTCAGACACCCCGTAAAGTCATTTTAAGCTTTTCTCTCTTTACCTTTGGGTATTTTGGCTTTACACATTGTTGGCATCACTGTTACCAAAAACATACTACTTCGTGAGTATTGCGCATGCTTAACGTCATTACGTGATATTTTATTTAATGTTTATTTTTGTTGTAGCTTTCATTGTTGTTGTCGTCGCCGTTGGTCTGCCATGGTTTATGCTTCGAGTGGTAACTCTGTTTTGTTTTGAATGTATGAGTTGAGGCCATATGAAAATTCGAAAATAAAGAAACATAATTTTATTTTTGGCATTTTTTTATAAAGCAGTCAACTAAAATTTATAAAAAAATTTGCTATTCAGTTAACGATTAAACGTACAAGAGTAAAGTTTCGAATAGACACAAAGATACGCAGAGAAACGTACAAAAAAATGTGAGTGCAAAAACGATGACACAAATGAAAAGGAAATTTAAACAAAACCATTGATTTTAGAAAGAAATGAAAACAAATAGAAAAATATTAAAATTAGCAGAAAACGGAAACAATTAAAGTATTTCAAAAAAAAAACTATTTTAAATTGAGTTGCCAACAAAAAAAAAGTCAAGTGGCGCCAAATATGTGAAAATCGTTTGTTTAGTATGAATCAAAACATAACGAAAATATTTCAAAATTTTGTAATCATAATTCCAAGAATTTAAATGTGATGAAAACAAGAACACATTTTCATATAAATAAAATTTATGTTTAACTTATAAATATTTTATTAATAATAAATTTAACTTAAAAAATTAAACAAAACTAAAAATTCAAATATACAATGATCATAAAAAAACATAAAATTTTAAATAAAAAAAAAGCCTCAAAACAAACGATTCTTTGGAATCTTTGAAATGATTCTTTTAATCATTTAAATATTTAAATTTAAAATGTATGTATGTATTTGAAACAAGGCCATAACAATTACCAGCCTATACATACATACATATGTACATTAATAAATAACGATAAAAAATATTTAAAAAAATTAATAATAAAAAAATGCCAGAAAAAAGAGAAAAACAAAATAGTTGAATGCAAAAAATGAACAATATTTATTATTGTTGTTAAACCTACATAAATGAAATGAAATAAAGTTAAATAAAAGTGAGAGTGTTTGGCAATTGTTTAAAACCATTTTTGAGCAGCAGTTAACTAAATAAACAACAACAAAAAACTTGATTCATGTAGCGTTTTTTTATTTATTTATTTCTTTTACGTTTTGAACTGACCAACCTCAAATAAACCACAAGTAAAACACGTTTAACACTATTCAAGCCATAATGGGTCATTGAAAAGATTTTATTGATTAAACGCATAAGTCAATGGCATGAGTTTGTTTTTAATGTAATAATTAAAAAGCCGTGGGGAATTGTTAATATTTAAATTTAAAGTAATTAAAAATCGCATTTAAATATTTTAAAAGTGACCAGTTTTCTTACATGTGTTTTGGATACTGAATGAGTATTTAAAAATATTTGAACTTTTATTAATTCCAGCCTCTATACCCTGCTTTCATAAACCAAGAATTTGTTCACTCAGAGAACAATTTATTGCCCGCACATAAATTTATCTCGTCTGGACCACTCTTGTCGATGTTTTTTTCTTGTTCGCCCAACTATGTCTGTGCCAGCAAATGTAATTTGCATACAAAACTACCGGTATTTTAGAAAATTACAAGAAAATTTATGAATTTAAACAGCAACACCTTTTACCCACTCATAAGAACATTAACAAATTTGTGTATGTAATTCTGCCGTCGTTTTGCTCATGTGTGCACAAAATGATGGCTTGTCAATACGTGGGGACATTGACACGTTTTCCACACACAGAAGAACATGTTCTTGTGAGCACAAAACAATAGCTCGTCATGACGTGGAGTTAATAAATGATAAAAAAAATAGGTCAAATTTGAAACATCGTAGGGACAAAAATATAAATATGAATGTCTATGAAATATGATCACAAATATATTAAAATCATCTCCGTATCTATCTTTCCGAAAAATCAAAAAAATCATTCTGAAAGAAAGTTTTGCTTTAATAAAAAATAAGTTAATAAACTATTTTTCTCAAAAAAAAAATGCAAAAATCAATTCTTTTTCAATTAAAAATCGTTTATTTTGAAATCTAGAAAAGTTATAGCTTTGAAATATTTGTGTATGATAGAAATTTTATTGTTTAACTAAGGAAAATTGGTTAAGAATTTTGCTCGTTATTTAAAGAAATCTGGGCCGGATTTAGGATTATACTTACCCTGTCTTTATATCACAGAGTATACAGAGGTGACAATATTGACGTTTCAAAATAGCTATAATCAGCTTATAAGGCAGTTCCTCTAAAAAGAGAAAGAAAATATTTTACTTTAATTTTATTTTTATTGCGCCAGAAAAATAAAGAAAAATCGTAACATAAAGAAAACAAAAAGGCAGTTCTTAAAGAAAGAGACAAATATAAAACTTGATTATCTTCCGTTTCGTGACACCTCTGTGCTTTATATACTATCATCTTAATACGTTTCTGTTAGTGTCTCGGGAAGAATGGCTTAATAATATTGTAGGCAGATGAAAGTAGGATAGCTAAATTATATGACATACTCCAGGGATATCATTATCCATATATCAAGAAAGCTCACGCATCATACAGCTTTTTTCAAAAAGAGATTCTGGAAATTAATGAATAGAGACAGCATCAACAAAATGTGTTAGCGGTTAAATGTAAAGATTTTTGGTGTAACGGATCATACAGTGTAATACAGGGTATTATCGGAGCATATTAGTTTGCCAGGCTAGGCACTACCTTACGGGCTACACTACATTTGCAAGGCATGACTTTAACTATGCATAAGTAAACTTTGGCGAATATAAAATGGGTCACTAGCATAGCTGCCAGATTTTGCGATTTATCGTCATTTTGAAAATGTTTTGTTTTAAAAATAACAAAGCGACGATTTGACTATTTTTTTAATTGAAAGTTACGATTTTCTGAAATATTAAAATTTTCTATTATTACTAAATAGGACGAGCATCGTCATGGACATCTTTTCGGCCTTCCTTAAACTGGTTATACCACAATTTAACTTGTGTTCTGATCATAGTAGACTCACCAAACGCCACAGTCAACATTTCAAATGTCCTTGCGCATTTAATTTCATTTTTTACACAAAACTTAATACAGTTTCTTTGATCCATTTTTTCGAATAGTAAAAAATTGAAGAGCACACCACAACACGACTAACCTTTTTATCTGTCAAAAACAAACTGACAAACCAAAATGGTGGATATTACCAACATATAAACAAACAGACCTGTGTACCAACATAACAGAAAAGAAAAATGCGAAAATCGAACATACGTAACTCAAGAAATTTGAAAATGATGGTTATTTTTTGATCAGTTCTCGTATGTATATAAACAAGTCCGTCCAAATTTAAATCATTTAACCGTGAATCATAAAAGAAAATACCCAGGCTTGTCTAGTGTTAAACTAAGTCAACACGTTCAACTAGCAACATAAAAACTGGTTTTATTTCAACTTACAAAAATAAACTTAAACAAAGTGTATTACTTGGTAACTATAACAGCATGTTGCACATGTTGCAACAACGGACACTTAACCCAATTTTCATAGACGATGTTAACAACCTCCTTAAATAGCCAACCAATAACAGCCTTCTGATTTTACTTTCAATTTCAGTTTTTATTCTTAATATCACCACCACCACCAAACGCAGCGTTACATACTACTTATACACTCCTGGCTCAGTGTCTCTATATTTCCGCTCCTCATCTGGTTAATGTGTTCAAATGTTTTGCATGTGATTATTTTCATTTTAAATCACTTAAAAACTTAATTAAAATAATAGTGTGTTTTTTAATTCTGTTTTTAACATGCTGCAAAGTTCATCAGCATCGCATCATATTAAGAGTCAACTTCATGCTGTCAGCTGCTGTTTAGTGCTACTGCTCTTTCTAACACAATGTAAGTATGCGAGTATTTTTAGATATACATACATATATATGTACCTATACATTTGTATGTATGTAAGTAATTAGCTTAATAGGTTGTGTTACATTTAATACTCGTTTAACGAGTATGTTAATTTTATACAAATTCCAATAAATAAGAAATTCACAATTTTACATGGTGCGTCATTGTTAGTCAAGGCCTTGCCTACTCGCTACTGGTTAGATGCCTGATAGAAGGAGAAGGGCAATTGAAAGGTCTACAAACTAATGCCTCATATAAGGCGTAATTCAAGGTCTGCTAAATTAATAATTTCGTCGAGGAAAGTCAAAGAAGGGGTTTTAAATACAAAAAAGGGGTTTCAAATTAATTTAAAAAATGGCGCGTACTTTACACCACAAACTTTCATAAAAGACAATAATGGCGTTTATTGCGATTATCGCAATAAAGTTGCATATCTGAACACAGTATTATTCGTATAACAAAGTGAGCAAAATAATGTTTGTTGCTGTAGTGACGATATCAGCGTTGTCAACTTGGTGCGTTTCGCACCTTTTATTAGTGCTTTTTGAACTTTTTTTGTGCAAAAAATTCCTTTGCGCTTTTTTGTGTGTTTTTTAATTTTTCTGAATATGTGATGAAATCTTTCTGTTTACTAATTTTTAATTGCAGTTTTTTAAAAATTCATTATCACGCAATCTATACGACGAAAAAGCACCCCATTTTAAATACATTTAATAAATGAATACATACTATCAAATTCGTCACATGAATTTTATTGTTAAATGTAAATAGGGAGAAAATCTATGTTTAGAAATAAAATTAACATTTTAAACATGGAAATAAAAATTCTTGTATAATAGCCTGATGGTTTGAACTGTAGATTAACAACCAGGATTAGAGTCCCAGCCCTAAGCCCTAAGAAATTTTATTAAAAATTCACATAAAAGTATGTACTTAAAATAGAAATTAAAAATAATTAAAACAAAGTACCAAATACCTACTGAAATTAGCCCTTTTTACCAATTAGTACTTCAGTTCCGAATAGCATATTGTGAGTTAAATAAAAAGATATTTACTATTATTACTTTTACTATACTTCTACTATTAATCTTTTTTACAAATTTTATATAAAATTTATGAAATTAAAAAAATGTAAAATTAATTCAATAAACTTGGTGCGTTTTTTCTCCATTTTGGTGCGTTTTGAAATTTCAAAGTTGACAACGTTGGACGATATACAGGCATAATTGCAAAACCATTCGTTTCTTGACATTGTTTTGAAATCCAATTTTGAATGTGTATGAAACGCTTTCTAGAATACCTTCTTAGAGAAGGCATAGTGGAATGAGTATCGAATCTTTTAGAATATGTCCCGCTGGGACTTTAATTAGTTATACCAATATACTCTCAAAATCATATACATACGAGGGCGGTTCGAAAACTTCTTAGTATAGAACAGAAAGCGCGGTATAAACAGAAAAAATTTAAGTGTTTTGGAAACTTCCATCTCTGCTATGACCACATGTAAAATTTCTTTTCGATCTGGCAACTCTTTCATATAGAAGCAATTGTTCAAAAAAAGACACATCCGCGATCGAAAAATTAGAAATTCGTGGTGTCATTAAATATTTAAATAATCAAAAACAGAAATTGTAGCCAAAGGTATTAAATGATCGACAAATAAAAGTGCGTGAAATAGCTAATATCATGGGCATCTGAAATTATGGAGTCCATTTAATTTTGCAAGAAGAACTACAGATGAAGATGCAAGATGGGTGCCGCATTTGTTAGCAGTCGACCAAAAACGCATAAGAATGAAAATTTCTCAAGCTTGTTTGGATCGTTTTAAGAAAAATAAAATGGATTTTAAGCGTCGTTTCATAACTGTGTATGAGACATGGATCCACTACTATACTCCAGAGACAAAACAAAAACAATCCAAGCAATGAACTGAAGCTGGAGGAAGTGCCTCAAAGAAGGCAAAAACAATTCAATCGGCTGGTAAGGTTATAGCAACGGTTTTTTTGGGACTTCAGATAGATTGACTATCTGCAAAATAGTAAAACAATAAATTCAGTGTGCTATTGCAACATTTTGGAACAATCAAATGTAAAAATTCGAGAAAAATGTCCTGGCTTACATAAAAAAAAAATTGTCATCCAGATAACGCACCAGCGAACAAGGGTGTTTTAACAATGGCTAAAATCAACGAATTAAAGTACGAGTTAATTGACCACCCACCCTATTCTTCTTATTTAGCTCCCAGTGGCTTTTACCTGTTCCCAAATCTAAAAAACTTCCTAGCTGGCAAGCGTTTTACCTCTAATGAAGAAATTTTGAAGGCCTTAAAGAAAACTATTTTAATCAAAGGATAGAATTGCTAGATAAGCGTTGGACTAAGTGTATTGAAGTTTCAGCAGATTATGTATATTGAAAATTAAAAATGTTTTTGAAAAACTAACTGTTCTCTTTCTGTGCTAGGCTTAGAAGTTACCGAACCGCTCTCGTATATCATTAGTTTTGTCGTTAACGTGGTCGCGTAAGGAGTGTTCAGAGATATCATACTTCTTCTAGTCCCCGCAGCTCCTGCAATCATACATCATCCCTTTTTCGCGGTCTCTAGCACTGATAAATTAATTGAAGTAGAATGTATGTACAGACGCGGCCACAGTTGACTGGTTATATCTGCTGAACAATCTTAAATTTTTTAACTATTCAGTGTTGTATCAAAGACCAGGTTTTCAAAATGCGCAAATAAGAAATTTGGGATAAAAGTATGCCAAATGGCATTCCAGATCATCAGAGTTCTTCAACTCAGGCGAAGACTGTTTGGTTTTAGGTTAACCGACAAATGACGGGTGTCGGTATTTCAATATTTTGTTTCGTTTATTTAGGCTTCAGTGTGATTCATCCGGTAATTTCATTTAACTCATACTCTAACCCGAAGTCCATCTCTATTTCAACGCCAATGTTTGTTTTTTCAAATAATTTTTTTGTTTTCATTTCATAGTATCTTTTTTTTCGTTTTATAGTATTTTTTTTTATTGTTAGTTTAGTAAAGAAACTGGTTTGTTTAGTTTATCTTCTTTATGTGGACTTTTGAATTGTGTAGCTTTAAAGCAACAACCACTAAAAGTGTAATCAATACTGGCACATTGTGTCAAGGTCGTTGGAATAAAATATTTAGTTATTGTAAAATGTTTGATACACAAAACAAAGATAAAATTGCTTTAGATAAGTTTGGAAGAGGGTTTAAGAGAAGGTTTGCCAATTTAGAATTATCTTTAAGATGTATCAATACAAGAGCAGAGAATGAATGTGTTGAAGTGAAAGGCAAAATTAACTTTTATACTTTAACTTAAAGCTACTGTAATTTTAAACGATAAGTTGTTTAAAAAGTTTAAAATTTAACAAACAGATAAAATATTATATAAAATGAAATTAATCTGCAATCACCTGCACTTAAAAATTACTTAAATATTGTAACTTCCTCTTTAAATTATTTATTCAGTCGAAAGACGGGTGTGATATTTTATCCGAAACATGCGGCAGCAACAATTTTTTTTTTTTTTAATCAAACAACTCAATGGCCTAAATGTTTCCATATTCGTATGAGTTTGAGGTATTTACGATGTTAATGTTTTAGTCGCATATTTGCTTTTTCTCGACTTGTACTTCATCTGCTGTTGTTAATTTGAAAGTTACATAATCTCAGTTTAGCTTTCATGGCCTTTGTAAAAAATAAGCCGACTAACTAGCTGACTGATCAACTGTAAGATAAAGATGTAAGAGTTTATATTCGGCTGTGCCGAATCTTATATGCCCACCACTTATAATTTGTGTAAGCTTTTGTATCGACAACGATGTTCATTCAAATTATTTTATTTTTCGAGGCCCTTATATGGTTTCTATTACGTGTTATGTGACGATCGTTATAAAATATTTTACTGTATTTGAGGGTCTTATGGTGAATTGCATATCTCAATCAACTTATTGCATATCTCTTTCATCTTAATGATGATATATTCAAATTATTTCTTTGGGTTATTCCAGTTATTCTCGGAAATGAATTTTATATGGCAACAGTGGCCAATTATGGACTGGCCTTCACAAAATCCAATAGGATAATTTTTACTTACATATAACTAATCGGTGAAAGATTTCAGTTCGATATCGATATTTATAAGATATTCTAGAATGTTAATGTCTATTTTTTGAAAGTGTTTCCTACATGGGAGCTATGACTAATTATGGGCCGATCACCATAAAGTTGGTGTCTATAATTTTTTTATATGTATATATATATATATATTTTTAGGGCATTTTTTAGATATATAAAACTTTAAGTTGGCAAAAAAAATTGTTTAATTGGCGGCCATTTTGTCAGCTGTCAAGTGATTTTTTTTAAGGTTATTTTGTGCCTTCAACAGATGGACGAACATCGCTTAGAATCTTAAAACGACCTAAAATATATATACTTTTTGGTTCTATGACCAATATTTCAATGTTTTATAAACGGCATGAAAAACTTAATATACCTCCCCATCTTTTATGTGGTGGATATAAAAAGGCAAACCAAGAAACGCGCCAATTGCCTGCTAAGTAACTAATCGTTTTTAAGCTAAAACAAGATGAATTACTTAAGCACGTATGAGTGTGAGTGTCTGTCGGTCAATCGTTAAGTTAGTTAATCAATCAACTTTTGTACAATTTCAAACCCCCAATTAGTTTTGGGAACATAAGTTTTTGTAGCACTTACATCATTTAACTGAATGGCGAATATTTACCTAAAATATTTACTCGATTGCGTATGAAATACTTTTGTTCATTTGCATACAGAAATTATCATTATCATTCACATTTGGACAAAAATAAATAAATATAATAGTTTTTAGTGTTGTTGTTTCATTTTAACATTTTTGTTTTTATTAATGAAAGCGAAAATATGCCAAATAGGTTTGTCTCAAATGGTACACTAAATTTTGTTAATTTGAACATGTATTTGCAGTTCTTTGCAGTTTGAACATTTCTGAGAGGCCTAAAGAGACCAACTTAGATCTAATGACACCATCTTGTATTAGAGTCAGGGAAGTAAAATAAGATCTAACAAATTGTACTAAATTTCAAGAAAAAGTGTACTTTTTTCAGCCCAATTGTACTAAATTATTTTCCTATTTTTAGACCCTCCACCACCATAAGTGTGTAACACTGAGAAATACTCATCTGGGACTCAACAAAGTATATATATTCTTGGTTCTTTCAAAATTCTAAATCAATTGAGCCTTGTCCGTTTGTCTGTCTGTCTCTGTAAAACACTCTCACGTCCAAAGAACACAACCGAAATCAACAAAGTTTACAAAAACTGTTTATAGTTCCCCTTAGCAGTTTGGTATTAAAAATCAGCAAAATCGGTACCAGAAAACCAGAACCAGAGTTATGAATCAAACTCCATAAAAAATTTATATTTTTAAACATTTTTTTATATATATTGCAGAGAATCTCATGAAATTTTGTATACGTTGTTTTTATGATAAAAAAAAGCAAGTGTGAGGAAAATAGTAAGAATCGGTCAATGATTTCTCATAGCCCCCATACAAAAATCTTCCCGAAATATTGCTCAATTATACATAAATGCCTATAAAATTGGAATATCAATACAAAATTCAGCAGGAATAAGTTTCTTGCAAAAAGAAATTGTAAAACGAAAGTTTTTTCAATTCGGTCCAATTTTGATCATAGACCCCATATAAAGTCCACTTCCATATAAAACTGGTATAAATAATATTAAACGGCTAAAATTTGACATAAATAATCCTTACAGACAAATAAATTGTTGTACTAAATTTTATGGTGGTCGGCCCATAATTTGTCATACCTCCCATACAAGGACCAGATCTTTATATATATCGTTTAAATATCGTTACCGACTCAAAACTTTGCACAGATTATTATATCTATATAAAAAAATCATCCCACAATTTTGTGAATTTCGGTCCATTTTTAACCGTATCCCGTATATAAAGCCCTCTTCCGAAAATGACTTTAATACAAATCTCTTATAAATAACGGTACCGATCCAAAATTTTACACTGATCATTTACATACATGCCAAAATCAAACTGCTGGATTTTGAGAATAGCGTTCTGTATTTGAATATATCCCCCATATAAGGTCACTTCCGAAATCTACGTTAATACTAATAAAAATCTTAAATATGCCGTTATTATGTTTAAATTCAACGTGAAATATCCTCATATGCATAAAACTCACTGTTCTAAAATTTAAGAAGATCGGCCCATAAGTTGTCATAGCGGCCATATAAAAACCATTTCCAAAAAACAAATAAACCCACAGAAATGTCTAATAAATATCGATATCGATATATAGATCAGTAATTTTAATCAAAAAATCATATTAATATCGGTTATACCGCAATTATGCTACTGGATTTTGTAGCAGTCAGTCAATAATAGCAATAGCTCCCGAATTAAGTCCAGTTCCGAGCACACCAACCAACCATACAACTCTTGTAAATAACGTCTTGCGCTGCTGGTTAATGTACTACTTCAACACAGTCTGGTATTTTGCGCTATATTCCTCTTCGCATTCGTATGAGATTCTATCAGCGACATCTAGTATAGTCTTGAATATTGCCTTTTTTCCTTGAGGTTACACTTTTTCTGCCTTTACTGCAGTGAGAGGTGGTCTACCACCACGTGACTCTTGTCACCGAGAAGTTCGTCTTCAGATCAGATGTTCATCTCGTGTTTTTTTTTTTTTTTTTTATTTATTGATTCCATAGAATGGTCCTACGAGTAGGCACTTAAGGGTAATAGACAAAACATTACAGCCGGATCGTTTAAATGGAATGAGGATTTTATCTTGAAGGATTTTAAATTCGTTATCTTGAAAATGATGTTTCATTGCTAAATCAGCAACCAAGAAAGTATAAACCACAACGACACTTAAGCCAGCACCTCGAGGCAATATTGTTATCAAGGTGGTGGTCCAAATATTGCAAATGTTGTTGTCAAATTGGTTTGGAAAACATGTTCTTATAATCCTGCTGAAAATAACGATATTTATTTATTTATTTCTCTTTACTTCTCACGGCAATTTATCACTTTTCGAGCTTAATTGACATCAGATATGACGGACAACTGGGTCCGTTTAAGAGTATTTTTCTATGAAACTTTAATGAAATGTCATATTCTAAATTAGCGTTACATTTTAAACGTTTAAAACGTAAAGCAAATCAGTAGCAATCATAGGAATATGAGAATGCTTGGAAAACATTCTTTAGTGACTCTATTCAAATACTACATTATGAAATCTTTGAAATTTCTTTTATATAATCCTAGAAGTTCTAAACACCAGTTTCATGGTGTAACTATACAAGGTGAGTGCAAATCGACAACAAATACAACACAAAACAGAAACAACAGACATTTTGTTTGTGTAAAATAATGTACTACTGTCAAAAATACTTGAAAAAGTATTACTTTTGACATAAGTAAATTGTAAACAAAGTCAGTCAGCTGGGCTACTGCACTCACCTTGTATAGCTTCACCATGACCAGTTTTCTACTTTAGCACTTTTGTATTAAAGACGCAGAAGTAAACTTGGAACTGAAAATTACTTTAGGATATCAAACAATTTATTATTTATATTATTTGAATATTTGTTACAAAATATTATTATTTTAATTCAGAATTAATCTTCTCCTTTCCTCCTTACAGTTCAACAATCAGAAGCACTTATCGTTCCCAATGAATTGCCTTCAATATTGTCACTGGTTTACTCCAACATACCACCAATTAAGAAAGGTCTGATATAACATTCATACAATACTACGACTATGCATTTAAATTTTAATTTCTCTATATATTCCTCCTTTAGGTACCGATTCCCGTCTAGGTTTTGGTTTTCGGCTTGGCGAACATGCCGATTTTCAAGTACTACTCGAATTGGGACCACAAAAGGAAACCCGGCCCATAGGCGACGCAGATAATTCCGATGGTTCCTCGTTCAACAAGCGACAAGTAAACAAACGGCAACAATTAAGAGTACAACACGAGATGTCCTCAACAGAACGCTCTGCTGCCACTTGGCTGGAGAAATGGTCAAATGATGCCAACACATCCAAGAAGAAGGTTAAAACCACAAAAAAGCAAATTGTTAATAAACCCGCTGAAATGCCAAACATGCCCCAGATGCCGGATCAAACTTTAAGACAATTACAAATGTTATACAAAATGGCCACCAGTTCAACGCCTGAAACTACAGTTCCAACCACCGAAAGTTCTGTAAAAGGTTTAGAAATCGGTGCTGCCACACATTTACAAGAGAGATTAAAAACTTTTAAAGCTCCAGCCAATATAGAAGAATTGCAAGTTTTACGGCAAAAACCTACAGGCAAAACAAAAGCCGAAATCACTAAAGAACTAATGGATGTCAATTTGGAGGAATAATTTGTTATTCATTTCCTCTAGAGAAACAAACTTTTGTATATTATTTGTATGGTGGTGATAAAAAATATGTTTTCTTATACTCGTTAATTGTATTTTAGTTAATTAATTTAGTTACGTTTCCCTGTATTATATTAGATATTTTTTGTAAATAAATTTTATTCGTTTCTAATACAAATACAGATTAAGTCCAAATAAAACTAACATCCATCCACAACGAAATTAACAAATAATAAACAGTGCATACATAACGGGTGATTCAAATAGCGATACTTTTGTCAATTGCCTTTTATCGACAGATCACGTGTGAGTAGTGTCATGCTGTCAGGTTATTTTTGTTTAGTATTGCTTGGCATTTCATAATGGAAAGACTTACGCCTGAACAACGTTTACAAATCGTTCAACTTTTTTACGAAAATATACGTTCTGTAAGGAATGTGTTTCGTGCACTTTGCTCAACTTGTGGTCAACATAATCGGCCTACTGAGCGTATTCGCAACACCATCATCCATTTTCAGACCCAGCAGTTTGTGGGCCGGTGGAATCATCGGTTCATATTTCTTTAAAAAAGATGCCGATACGAACGTAACCGTCAATGGCGACCGTTATTGTGCCATGATAACCGACTATTTGATGCCTGAAATTGAAGCTCTTGATCTCGGCGACATTTGGTTACAGCAAGACGGCGCCACTTCCCATACATCACATCAGTCAATGGATTTATTGAGAGAACACTTCGGTGAGCACATAATTTCATATTTTGGGTCGGCCGATTGGCCACCAAGATCGTGTTATATCACGTTAGACTTTTTCCTATGGGGATATATAAAGTCTAAGGTTTATGCGGATAAACCCGCTTCGATTCAGGCCTTGGAGGAAAACATCACGCATGTCATTCGCCAGTTACCAGTCGAAATGCTCAAACGAGTCATCGAAAATTGGACTCAAAGGATATACCATCTGCGACGTAGCAACGGCCACCATTTGATAGACATAATCTTCAAAAAATAAATGCCAACGAATTTTCTTTCAAATGATAATAAACATTCCCAATTAAATTTGAATTTTCTGTGTTTTTTTCTTCAAATAAGTAGGGAACCTCGAAATAGATCACGCTTTATTTTAATTTTTTTTTAATTTGAGTATTATATGCCGACAGAAGATGGAGACATACATAGTATCATCATTACGAATTCAGAGATTTAAATATATTACAATCTCCAGAGGAGAAAATTCTGGAAATGAATGAAAATTTTAATGAAAATTATTCCTCTTGCGAGTATTTGAAAATTTTTAAAAAATTTAATTAATTTAAAATAGTTGGCAACCCTGTGTTGAAAAGAACAAAAAAACTGAGCTCTCAGAAGTGTATTTTTTAATTTTATAAATAATAAATAAAATAATATAAATTATTTTTAAAAAATTTTTTAATATTTTAAAACAAACATTAAACTTCATAAAAATTTAAAATATGGCCACAAAAGCTCGTCGTAGCATTGCTAATGAAAAAAAATTTTGTTGTCAGTGCAAAATGCAAATAATTGAAAACAAAGAAGAAAACATACAATGCGACAAGTGTTCTAAAGTTTTTCACACTCTATGTACACAACTAGATAAACGGCAGTTTCAATATCTGCTTGATAATGAGAGTGAAGAATATGTGTGTCATTTGTGTGTTCCAAACAATGATACATCAATAAGCAAAGAATTAAAAGAAATAAAAACAAACTTAAAAAAACTGGATCAGCTGGCATCAATAACTGAAGCGATTGAATTTATGTCAAAACAATATGATGAATTGTTAAAAGGTGTTGCCGAGAATAATAAAAAGTTGGATTTGGTACAAAAAGAAAATAAAATTTTAAAGAACGAAATTACAACATTGAAAACTTCGATTAAAATTTTAAATGATCAACGTGTCAAAAATGATTGTATTATTAAAGGTTTTGCTGCCGAAAAAGATTCAAATGCTATGGAAACATTTTTGGAATTCTCAAAAAAAGCTGGTATAGATATAAGTGAAGAAGCTATTGATGATGCCTATTTCTTTAAAAACAAGGTAGAAAGAGAGAATGGAAAAAAAACAATGGTCGTAAAGTTTAATAACAAGAAGTCTAAAGATAAAATTATGACGTCCAAAGCCAAGTTAAGAGAATCTGAAGATACCAAAACAATCTTTATAAACGAATATTTAAGTAGAGAAACCTTAACCCTTTTCAATTATGCAAAAACCTTAAAGTCAATTGGATACAATTCGGTTTACACAAGTAGTGCCAGAGTATTTGTAAGGAAAAGTGAAATATCAAAACCTAAACTAATAAGAAGTGAGGATGATGTGGATCGATTATTGGAAGAAGCTGCAAATCTGAAATCTAAGCGTAGATCATTAAATAGAGGTAATGTTGCTATGGAAGACTTAGATGCTGATGATGGAAATGGTTCTACGTTTTTGTCTCCAGTTTGAAAAATATTAAATATTTAAAAACTTTTTGTATTATACTTTGTTTAAATAAATCTTTTTTTTTTTAATCTTTTTATGATAAATAATCAATACTTTTCTGAAATTGAAAATTTTATAGAATATTTAAAGAATATAAATTACTCATATCTGAATATTATATCTGTAAACGTTAGAAGCATTTCGTCTATAGGAAAATTTAACCAATTTAAAACTTTAATTTCTCAATTTCCAAAACTACCAAATATAATTGCAATTCAGGAAACATGGTTTCATTCAACGCTTACATCAATATACAATATACCTGGATATAATTGCGTTCACTGTTGTAGAGCTGATGGTTTCGGAGGAACATCCGTATATATAAAAAATAACTTACAATATAGTGTGCAAGTATGCGAAAATAAAGGCTTTTGTGATATGATTGTTTTAACACTGGAGAACTTTAAAATTAATGGAAAACCACTAAAAATTATATCGTTTTATCGGTCTCAAAAATGTGATGTCAATTATTTTTACAGTCTTCTAGAAAACTTAATGGAGACATATGGTAGAAGCTATTGTATTTTTGTTGGAGATTCAAATATTGATGTCTTAGTTGAAGCGTCGAATACGTTGCTGAACTTATTTAAAAGTTATGATTTTAAAAATTGTCATACATTAGTTACACGTCCAATATCTGGTACATCAATAGACAATGTATTTACAAATCTTTCTTCTGCGCTATTTATAGATGCAGTTGAATATAAATTTTCTGATCACAATATGATCTCTTGTAAAATTAAAAAGAAAATACAAAATTGTGATTACACAGAATTTGTGCAAAAAAAATGTGACTACAACAAACTTAAAGAATGCTTCTTAAATAATAGTGCGAATTGTTTGGTTGGAAATCCGTCAATTGATGCGGCCAATTTGATAAAATGTTTGTCAAATGCAAATAAAAATTCTACGTCTGTTAAATCAGGAAAAAAATTATTAAAAGAACAAATAGCACCATGGATTAATGAAAATTTATGTAATCTAATTGTACTTAAAAAAAGAATTTTAAAACAAAGAAGAAGAAACCCAAATGATACTAATGTACTGAACTGTCTAAAAAGAATAAGCAAAGTCATTAAGGCCGCCTATAAGGAATCTATGAACACGTATTATCATGATAACTTACACAACATTCAGCAAGATCCTAAAAAGTGTTGGAGATTTTTAAATGAAAGTCTAGGAAGAAATGTTAAAACTCAAATAAATTTAAAAAACCCGAATGGTGAATTGATTGTGGATAATCTAATAAAATGTGAATGCTTAAATAAATACTTTTTACAAATTCCCAAAACCATGAAAGAAGGAACTAATTACTCCTCCACTGATTCATGTAATGGACTCCGCACCTTAAGAGATTGTAATAAAACTTTTAATTTTGAAATCGCAACAAATGATGAAATATTTCAAATCATACATAACCTTTCAAACAGTAAATCCTCTGGTCATGACAACCTATCGCCGAAAATATTTATAAAATTAAATCATGAAATCACTCCATTTTTATTACATATATTCAACAACGTCATTTCAACATCTGAATACCCAGATATTTTGAAGATATCAAAAATAGTGCCAATACCAAAAACAGTAAATGCGCATAAAGAAGATATGTATAGACCTATTGCTTTATTACCTATAATGGATAAAATTTTTGAAAAACTAATTCATCAACAGTTTACGACATATCTGGATAAAAACAAGTTACTTCACGATTGCCAGTATGGATTTAGAAAGGGTAGCGGTACTGAAAATGCTGTAATTAATGTAGTAAATTCTATAGCCCGAGGATTGGATGAAAGATATAATGCTGTTTGTGGTATTTTCTACGATCTTTCAAAAGCCTTTGATCTTGTTGATCATGATATAATGTTTGAAAAGCTTCAGTACTATGGAGTTCGAGGTGCCGAACTAAATCTGTTTAAAAGTTATTTGAAGAACCGAAAGCAGTACGTTGAAATAAATAACAGTAAGAGTTGTCTTGGAAATGTTGAACACGGTGTACCACAAGGGAGTGTGTTGGGCCCACTTTTATTTACAATTTACATAAATGACATCAAAAACCTTGAGCTTTCTGGAAATCTTTATATGTATGCTGATGATATATCATTGTTCTATCCCTATAAACATGAGACCGTTTTAAAAGCGTATATGGAAAGAGATGCCGCCCTAATTTTTGAATACATGAGGTTGAACAAATTAGTTCTTAATTCTTCTAAAACCAAAGTCATAAGATTTAAACCATACTTGAACATTAATGGGCCAAAGTTTAGTCTTTTCGTAAATGGAGAAGAAATTTTTGAAACATATTCAATAAAATATTTGGGTGTGACTTTGCAAAGCAATTTGTCATGGAATTTGCATATTGAAGATATTAAATCAAAAATATCTCCAGTAATTGGAATATTGCACAAATTTAAATACAAATTCAATGAAAGAACAAAACTTATTCTATATCAAGCATTAATTCAAAGCCATTTAAATTACTTAGTTTCTGTGTACGCCTATAAAAATAGTGTAGAATTACAATCTCTACAAAGAACACAAAATAAAGCACTCAAAAATGTTTATAACTTACCCATTAGGTACCCCACGTCAAATTTATATATGGAAGTAAGCAAAAATATTTTACCTATAAGAGGAATATATAAGAAACAATTACTTCTTTTCGTATTTAAATCGTTACATAACATTGGCCATAATACAATAAAATTCACGCGTAATCAAACATCTATTAGTACCAGAAACAATTCATATTTAAAACCTGCGAGATGCAGACTTGAAAAAACTAAGCAACGAATTGAATATATTGGCTGTGTGGAATATAACAATTTGCCACAAAACTTAAAAAATGTTAATGAAATTTCAACTTTTAAATCTAATATTAAAAATTTTTTATTAAATAATTTAGAAATGCTTCTAATGTAATACATACTCTATTTATACATAGACATTAACTTTTGTAAATACAATTTTATAATTTTTTTTTTTTTTCTTAGTTTAAAACTATAATGTAAATATAAATAATTAATTTATTTTAAGTATAGTATGCCAACTCGCCTCAAAAATGTCGTTAAGACGCTGAGGCAATCATACATTGTTAATATTTCTTGAATAAATAAACATTCTTCAAATTAAAAAAAAAAAAAAAAAAAAAACTTGAAGTAAAACTTCGAATAAAATTTTGGAAATATATTTGGGAATTTCTTAAATATAATTGAAAATTTTTGAAATACAATTGGAAATTTCTGAAATACAATTGTAAATGGTGTAGACAACATTCATTAGCAATGGAATTAATTTCTCATGAATAAATATTACCACCAGGTGTAAATATATAAAAAACATCATTAATAATTTTGCAAAATTCTCTCATACTACAGAAAGAACTAAGTCAGTTTAATATTATTTATTAACCATGTTTTTTTTTTTTTGTAGAAATTTACTCCCTAAAGTAATGAAATATTATTGGTCATAGAAAAATTATTATGAACGTTGTAAAAAATGGGAATGTTAAGCTAGATTGAAATTTTCTTTAAAATTACTCTTCAAAATGCTTCAAACTTGTGTAAACATCAAAATTTCTTCCAAATTTATTTATTTAATAACTATTAAACATCAAAATTTCTTCCAAATTTATTTATTTAATAACTATTAAATAAATAAATTTTGAAGAATTTTTGCTGTTTACACGAGTTTGAAGCATTCTCGTTATATCAAATATTTACTCAAAAAAAGCGTAACCAGTTTTTTTAGCATAAATTTGTTTGACGTTGTTTACTCTTACAAGAGGTTTGCAAGATCAAACAGCATCAAATAAAATAAGACTAAATATTTGTTATGTCTTGTTCAAATTAACGAATTATTTTTAATAAATAAACGAGTTCAAAAATATTTTATTTGGTGGTTACGTCTTTTTCGGCAAATATTTGCCAAGTGTGACCGTACCGATTTGCTTCAAAGTTATTAAAAAATTAATCGCTTTATACCCTTAAATTTATTCTACATTTTCAAAATTTCATGTTAATTCTTTTGGTACTGGCTAAATAAGTCTTGATTCAAAGAGTTGCAAGTTGTAGCATATATGTATTATTTCTTATAGATTTAAATAAAAGTATATTTTTCAAATTAAACAAAAACCACCACTTACCTCAACTTCTCCCAATGTTTGTGTCTAAATGTATTTGTCGAGGGTGCAACAGTTACCGAAATTTTAAAACAATTTACCAATTTTTTCAGATTCATCTTCTACATTTTCGATAGGTTTCGAGTTTTTCTCCTCAAATAACACAGGAGCAGTACCATCGGCACCAACAGCTTCTTTCAAAAGTTTTTTAACGTTTTCTAAAATCAAGCGAACAACATTTGTTTGTCAAGCAACAAAAATAGCGAATTTCTAAATTTAAGTGTGTTAAAGTAAATTGTAAAAGAGTAGTAAGTAAAAGGGTGAGTGATTATTATACCCTCCAACACCATAAGTGGTGAATGAGGGTATATATACAAGTAAGTTTGTCATTCCGTGTGTAACACTGAGAAAAACTCATCTGAGACCCAACAAAGTATATATACTTGGTCCTTACGAAAGTCGATTGACCCATGTCCGTCTGTCTGTCTGTGTAAAACACTCTCACGTCCAAAGGACACAACCAAAATCAACAAAGTTTACAAAAAACCGTTAATAATTCTCCTAAGCAGTTTGGTATTGAAAATCAGCTAAATCTGTATAGTATAACCAGAGTTATGGACCAAAATGTAAGACCTCCATAAAAAATTGATATTTTTAAACATTTTTCTTCCAATTTTTTATATACATATATTGCAGATATTCCCATGAAAGTTTGTATACGTTGTTTTTATTATAAAAGAAGAAAGTGTGAGGAAAATAGTAAGAATATGTCCCTGATTTCTCATAGCCCCCACACAAAAATCTTCCCGAAATATTGCTCAATTATACATAAATGCCTATAAAATTGGAATATCAATACAAAATTCAGCAGGAATAAGTTTTATGCAAAAAGAAATTGTAAAACGAAATCTTTTTTTGAGTTCGGTTCATGTTTGATCATAGACCCCATATAAAGTTCACTTCCAAAATTCACTTAAATATGTATAAAACTGTGATAAATAATGTTAAATGGTTAAAACTTGACATAAATATTCCTTATAGGTAAATAAATTGTTGTACTAAATCTTATGGTGTTCGGCCTATAATTGGTCATAATAATTTATCCGAAAAAGCCATTTATCTTTATATATGTCTCATAAATATCGGTACCGGCTCAAAACTTTGCACAGATCATTTACATATATACAAAAATCATCCCACAAAATTTTGTGAATTTCGGTGCATATTTGACCATATCCTCCATATAAAGCCCACTTCCGATAATCACTTTAATACTCATAAATCTCTTGTAAATAACGACACCGATCCCAAATTTTACACGGAGCATTTGCATAAATGTTAAACCAAACTGCTGGAATATCGGTCCATATTTGACTATATCCCCCATATAAGATCCACTTCTGAAATCTACGTTAATACTAATATATATCTTAAATATAACGTTATTATGTTAAAATTTGACGTAAGATATCCTCATATGTATAAGAAGTTCGGCCCATAAGTTGTCATAGCTGCCATATAAGAACCATTTCCGAAAAACAAATAAACTTACAAAAAAATCTAAAAATTATCGATACCAACTTTTATATAGATCAGTAATTTTAAATAATAGCAATAGCTCCCGAATTAAGTCCACTTCCGAGCACACCAACCAATCATACAACTCTTGTAAATAACGTTATTGAGATGAAATTCAACCAAAATAAGCCTTAAATACGTAGAAACCACATTAGTGGATACTGGATTTAGAAGCTATCGATGCCACCCATAAATCTTTTGTAAATAATATTATTAACAATATTATTAACAATATATAAAATAATAATAAAATTTGCACTAAGACTGAATAGAAAACACAGAATAAGAATATTCTAGTCCTATATTGTTTTTTTAATTTTAATTCAATTCTTTGTAAAATGTAAAAGATTATTTTTTTTTGCTTAAATCAATTGATCGTGAAATATAAAATTAAATTTGTTTCTTTAATCTATTACGAAACAGTCGTTGTTGTAAAAAGAAAACGACACTCATAATAAGGCTGATTATATTGTATGTGGGTCGATTTCGTGATGAAATGACTACATTCTGTGGCCCGACGCATTTAGTATTAAAAATATTGAAAAAATTAAATTCTGAGAACAGGAATAAATAAAACAAAATGTCCTTTAACGAGGCGCGAAAATTAAAATAAAATATTCTATATAGATACATATTTTTATAAAAAAATTTGGTCGCACGGTGCAAATCGTCATTACCATGGCGTTTGTCCAATCGTTCAAAGACACAGAGTTTCATTAATATCTCAAAATATATGTATATTATAAATGATGTACGTCAAGTTATTCAAGAAGAATGAACGAAGCCAATTTTAATTTCAGAAATATAATTTTATTTTAAAATTTATAATTTTCAGACAATTTAATTCGTGTCCAATTTTTTTCGTCATTCCCAGTGGGTCAATTTGTTAAGAAAAAATGCTTTAACTCATTTTTTCGGTTATTTTATTTTAAAATTTATAATTTTCAGACAATTTAATTCGTGTCCAATTTTTTTCGTCATTCCCAGTGGGCCAATTTGTTAAGAAAAAATGCTTTAACTCATTTTTTCGGTTATTTTATTTTAAAATTTATAATTTTCAGACAATTTAATTCGTGTCCAATTTTTTTCGTCATTCCCAGTGGGCCAATTTGTTAAGAAAAAATGCTTTAACTCATTTTTTCGGTTAGGTGTGAACTGTCAATGTAACGACAATTTCCGTTAGTTTTAAAGTTAATTGGCAGAACTGTAAAATGTAGTCAGTTGTTTGAGACTTGTTGAAAAGTGTTTAGTGTATTTTGCGCATGTTCCTGAAATTTCGTTATTCTCGTGGTAAGTTATTTTTCCGTTATTTATTTATATTATAATTTGGTTTGTTCATTGGATTATATTATATTTTATAACAGATTTTCCACATTTAAATCCAAGAATACTCACGTTTCCATCATTACCGTGTAGTCATTATCATGGGTATAATCTAAAACCACGGTAATGAGAAAAGGAACACGGGAATAACTTTTTCAATGTAAATTTGGGATTATTCAATCTATAGAAATTATTAAAGAAATTTATCATAGGATTTTTGAATATACATACCATCAAATACAACATATCACCATCAAACAAAAAGGTAGAAATGCAGAGGAAAAATAAAAACATGCGGAAAAAAAATTCCAATATTTAAAAAAATTATAATAATGTTATTAAACCAATCAAGGAGATAGAGACCCATAGAGCACAGCTAAAAAAGTGGGCTATAAATGCAAAGAATTATAGAAAAAATAAAAAGTATTTGAAGGAAAAGGAACAACAATATATGGCGGACTATTCTCCACCCGGATCGCCCACATCATCTACAGGAGCGGGTGAACCACCTCCAGATAATCAAGATCCAGTTCTAGCTCCTGTTATTCCTAAATTAAATCAGAATGAGAATGAAAATATTCTCAGAGTAAAAAAGAAACTTGCGCGTAAACATAAAAGTCAGTTGGCTCAAAAAGACAAAAAGATTGCAGAATTAGAAAAAGCAAGTTGGTTCGCATGAAAATGGTTCCTAAAGAAGATAATGCTTTGTTTCCTAACCCAATTTTTAGAGTTGTGGCAGTTTGTAATGATAACACTTCTACATCGAGCCCAGAAGTCAAAAGGAAGCTGCTGTTTGCTGAGGTTATGCAGGACCAGTTGAGCCAAAGCTATAGTTCATTAAAACAGAGAAACGACAAAAGGATCTTACAATATTTGTTGACTGGCAAAATTACTAAGAAATATAAGTTTCTAAGTTATTGTCGTCAGACAATATTAAAGGGCTGGAATGTCAGAGTTCGGAATGTAAATGACTCAATGCTAATTAAGCAAAAATATATATCAGGAACCACATACAACGATTTTTAGAGCAGGATATTAATAGCCGGATGTGCGCATCTAAAAAGGAGTATGTAACAAAATCAGAACAAACTCATCAAAAGCGATTTCTCACAGATACACCTAAAAATTTACACAAAAAATACTTGGTCGATGCTAAACAGCACAACTGTGAGCTATAGTAGTTTTTTCAGAAATCGTCCGTTTTGGATTAAAGAAATGAAGATTTCTAACAGAGACACATGCAAGTGCATAAAACATGCAAATATGAAGCTGATTATTTATTGTTTCTTAAACAAGTCCAAAGATCTGAGCCAACGTACTGCAAATGATATGATTCAAACACTTTCGTGCCCTCTTATAACAGAGAATTGCCTTTTTCGGTCATGTCTAACCTGCAAAGGTAAGGTGATAGCATACAATAAATTTGGCATCACAGGTAATGGAGATGTCTTCAAATGGAGCGCTGTAAAAGAGACTTACTGACATCAAAACAAAAACACAAAAATTAATTTCGAAAATGTCTAAACTCTTGACGACATAGCCTTTAACTGAAACTATTTCGGATTTTGAGCAATCGTTAACACCATTCTTAGAGCATCAAGGCAGAGTTATCCACCAGTACACACGAATGAATATGTTGAAAGATAAAATTAAATCAAACGAATACTTAATCCATATGGATTTTAGCGAAAACTATTATTTATTGCTTGAAGTATGCTGAAGAAACGCATTTTGGTGGGTCAAGACAACAAATCTCTCTACACACCTTTGTAAAGTACACAAAACCTGATGGCGCAACTACATGTACACCGAAACGCTATTGTACATTGTCTGAGAGTTTAGCGCATGGACCATCAGTCATCTGGTGTCACCTTAAAGCAATTTCGGATGCTTTACCTGATAAAGTACAAACAGTCCATTTTCTAAGCGTACTAGCAACTAAACTAAAATTGATGTTGCTGATTTTAATACACTCTTTGATGTTATTAAAGAGAACTGCTTAAATATAACAATATTCAAAATATTTGAACGCGATATAAAAGAATTTGAACAAAATACAGACCAAGCTTAAGCCACACAATTTATTGGGACGATGAAAGTAGACCAGGTTAGTATCTCTGTTGCTATTGTAAGTGTATTGATTTGTTTTTCAAGTTGTAGGAGTATTGAATCCTGCTGTATATGGCTACGATCTTTAAGTTGTTTTAATTGTACGACCTCATGTGACCATCATCATTTAGGACATCTGGAAGTATACAACTCCGACTCTGATGAAGACGCGCTGCAATCTTCTGCTAACTTATTGCAGAATTCAGATAAAATTTAAAAAAATATAAAAACTGGTACGCACATAATAATCACGCTAACAGGACAAAACGCCAAAAAAATTACTACCAATCGTCATTACACATATGCAGCTATTTGCCAATCAAACCTTGAGGATAATGATGTCAAAGTTTTGTTTTTCAAAATAAAATATTAATTTTATTAAATGTGTTTTTTTTCCATAAATTGCTCTATGTGTTTTATTTTACTATAACAATACATGACAAAACGTAATTACCATGCTGCTTAGTCATTACCGTGCGGAACAAACATCATTTCCGTGGGACTATTGTCATTCCCGTGGGGTGCAAAAATCATTAAATATACATTGCCCTTTGCTTATTAATACATAAAATTGTCTTCGAAAACAGTATCAACGGAAATATAATTATTTAAACCCATTTTCGCACTTGGCCGTTTTCAACCCTCGATTGTAGTCATTTCGCAATATAATTGAATTTGAAGTTAATAAAAAAAATTCTGTCATCACGGATATCTAAATAGAGTAAAATAAACACAGGTAATCGAAGAAACGTTCACAGAGTTTGTGCTAAGAAGAGCGGTTCGGTGTACTGTATAATTACAAAACACATTTAATTAATATCGTATTAATGACAGTTTGTGATCTAAAACTATGATTGCACCTACATTGATGTTGGAGCTTTGATTCAGATCACTTACATACTAATTCTGCAACACCTACTAAGCTGTTGCATTCCTTAAAAATTTTTCTTCATTAAAAACTAAATTATAAAAAACTTTAGCTTCTTTTTTCTGTTTCTGTTCTTTAATATGGATGGGGTGGCATATTTGACTCTTTAATTTTTTTTTTTTTGCCAAACTTGCAAAATGTGTAGATGTGGAATCCTGCTTATCCCTTATTTTAGCGAAAGTCTGACAAGTTCTTGAAAGGCACGTTGCTGCCACCTCCGAAAAGTCATGAAACTCTTCTCATTGTCATTTCTCTAAAATAATAAACAAATTGTGTTAATTAGTAAAAATAAAAACCTACAACTAAATCATACATACCTTTTTGCTTTGTTACTAGTTGAGCTTTCGCTATCGGGTGATAAGCAGCTATATATCTACAGTGCCAGCTCGCTAATCAGAAGGTGTGTATTCCGTATTATCCAGTAATCCGAATTGTATTTATGACGTATTACATGCTCTATAGTCCGCATTGATTGAAAGCACTAAACCGAATTGTATATTTATTTAATTTTTCTTTTTTTCCTGTCTTGTTTTGCAAAATTAATGGGACTAACTAGTTATATTCTTTATTACTATGATTGACATTGTCAATGTACCTACGTATTTGTAGCTGACAATTCAGAAATTTTTGTAAACAATTCACTTTAAAAGACGCTTAAATGATCTTGGGACAGGCTGCCCAATTCTTCCATAAAGTTTTGTTGGAAGCATATTCATTTTCAAAGAAGGGCTTAAGAGGATAACATCCCACTTTCAGTGTTACAACAAGATTCGCCTGAGAATTGTCGTTTTGAAGAAACAGAAGAATTTCGCATAATAACAAACTTTTCTCTCGCAATAATGACGTGCGAATTCCTGAAGATGAAATTCTTAACTGGATCATTAACTCTGACAATACTTTTTGTACTAGTAGAAGTTTAGGGTCAGAAAGAGAAAATATGGAATCAGAGTCTATAACTATGAAACACTTTAAAAATCGTGAAGCTGTACAGCACTTAAATACTGCAATAGATTTGGCTTGTGTTTTATTTTCGAATACATACCTATAGTGAATTAACTATAAACACATAATTACAGCACATTCAGTAATCCGAATATCTCGTTAATAAGAATCAGGCCCTGCAATCATTAATTGGGATTAACGAGCTGGAACTGTTGTATTGAATCTACGTCATGTTGTTGTAACAGTAGTAATTGCTGAGTGGACAGCCCTTGGCCGAGTGATCTCGGGTCATTCCGGTGTGTAGAACCGGCTGTCGTGGGAATGAATCTATTTCATCGACATCATCGGTTCATTCCAATAAGTTCTAAAAAGTAAGACAAATAAAAATTAGTTTCAATTTTTATAAAACTTGCTTCTACTTCTTACTGTCTAAAACTTGTTGCATTGCGCACCTCTTCAATCAAACTTTCATCTAAATCAACAGTAATTAAAACATTAGTATATTAATAATAAAATATTAAATCTTAAACAATAAAAAAAACACTTAACTTCTTTAAATAAACAAAACAATAAAAATATAAAGAAACAGCTGTTGCAGAGCAATCCATTTTATATTTCAGTGGTGCCACTTAAGGTTTTCAATTTTTTTAAGTAGCGTTTTTTCATGGAACAACATGTTCCTTGAAAATTTACCCCCTTATTCAAAAACGATTATTAAATTTAACAAACGTTTATTAAGACAGATTTGCATATAAAAAGTTGCTTAATAAACGTTTGTTAAATTTAATAATCATTTTTGAATAAGGGAGTTAAAAAATGATTACCATTAAAGACTAAAGAAAACTGTTGTTGTTGACCTGCAAAGTTTAAAATACAATCGGTTATATCTTCTGAACTGTAACGGGCCCAGTATCGAACTATATAATAATTAGAACTTATAAAAAGACATTTCTAACGATTCAACATCCTCTTCGAAAATTACTTTATTGTTTTCTGAATTAACGGAGCTTTTCTGTACCTCGTTGGGAAGCTAATTTTCTGGTTATTTCAATTAATCAAATAAAATTTTGTTCAAATCAGTTCAGTGAAATACAGAGTGAACCGTTTTAAACTTTGGACCCCGCTCGCGCGGATGAATGCGTAGCCGACAAATAGTATTATATATTTTGTAATCAGATTAGAAGTATTTTTCAGTGCTAAAACTTTGAGCATGTTCGGAGAGGTGTACATAAACGAGACTTAAGCCGAAAAACATACATGATATAAAATTATAAAAATTTGAATACATATATGTACATATATGCTGCCAAGTGTAGAAATCCCTAATATTTTCAATTTTCTCATAAAAAATATATGTATACATTTTTTGAGAGCTATCAATAATTTTTTAATTTCAAATAAGATTAATTGAGAAATTGTTCTAAAAGAGAAAATGATCAATGATTTTTAAAAATGAGTTAATATATTTGTTTTGGCTGGTGGAATATCTGTAACTTATTACAGTTTCCCCAAAGGATGTTTTAAGTAACGTGTTTATTTTATTTTCTAAGATACTATATCTATATCAAACCTGTCATCTTCTCTCAATAGTTAAAAAGCCTGCATTATATTTTTCACGGAATGCAGAAATTATTTTGTTTTTGTCACTTGTCAAATAATTTTTAATTTTCTTTTTATATTCTACTTTTGACATTTTGAAATCTTGACTTTGCTCAAAACTATTTTCACAATCAGATATTTGTATCATACAATTTACAACATACAACATTGCTTGTGAATTGCACATATATGGTTACTAGACAAAATTCTTTTTGAATATCGTATTGCAATTTATATTAAATATTAGAATTACTACATTACCTACATAACCATATTAAAGAAGGTGAGTGCAAATAGTCAACAAATGCAACACAATACAGAAAACAACAGGCATTTTGTTTATGTAAAATAGTCAAAATATTACTTTTTACATAAGTACTTTATAAACAATGTCAGTCAGCGCTCACCTTGTTACTTGCACCATGTACATAATATCAACTTGTATAATATTTTATAAGTAAAGAAGCGATTTTTTACTTCGTATTTTAAATAAACATACTGGCAGCACTACATTGTGCACAGTTTCGTGTGATATGGCAAGACAAACGATAACATTAGAGATTTTTGTTGTAGTTGTTAGTCCGTTTTTAGCTGTCAAACTCGCAAGACGTGTGGATTCCGTGAGAGCGTTGTGTCGTTACCACAGAGTGTTTAATTAAAAGCGGCTGCAAATTAAAGTGCAGAAAAAAAATACTAACAACTAGCCATAAAAAAGCATAATATCAATTTAATTATATGTATGTAATTAAATTAGAAAGAGTCATTATTGAAACGAAGCAATCAATGCAAGTTAAAAAAAAGCCGCAAATTGGCAAAAAGAAAATTAATAAAATTTACATTAAAAAAAGTGAAAGAAAATTAAAAGAATCAAAAAAAAAGTTGGTTGGTATTTTGTTGGTAAAACAAATTAAGTCGCAAAGTAAAGAAAAAGCATGAGAGAGAATAAATGAAATACAAAAAGAAGCTGCGCTGCCGGCGTTAAAACCTTTTTTTCCATTTGATTTTCATTGTATTTTGTTTTTGCACTCAGTGTCAGAGTGTGTGTGTATATTTTTCAATGTGAAAAAGAAGTGTATTTTTTGCTAATGTTTGTTGTCTGTCAGTATTTAAAAAAAAAAGTAGTTTCATTTTTATGTATCAAAAAATTTTGTTTCTGTATACATAGTAAAGTAAAAAGTAAACTTGGCCGTCATTTGAAAAAATGGAAGAAAATTCTTTTTGCAAATTCTGTTGTTGGTGATGTGTTTGTTCGTATATGTATATATGTATCAAACAAAACACACCTGCTATTATCACATGAAAAATTAAATTAAAAAAAAAAAGAAACTGACAACTGTCTTTAATTCGTTTTCGCAGGGCACTTTTGGTTACAGTCTCAACTTTTGCCTTGTTTGCTTCTTAATTTTTCGTTTTGATTTTTGCAACAACTTCCAGCTACAGTAACAACAACTATAAAAACCCGGTGTTTTAAAGTTTTTCATGTTACATTAAAAAAAAAAAACTAAAAAAAAACGCAAAGCAAACAACAGAAAATTAGTGTAGACGTGAGAGACGTCTACTCAAGCAAACAACAACAAGATAACAAAAATTTACCGAAAATATAATATAAACAAATACAACTACAAGTACACACAAGTAACCACAAAATAAATAAAGAAATAAATAAAATTGTTGTGTTTTTAGTTTTTTTTTATTTTTTGTATTTTTGCAACCTGTGTTTAATTAAATCAAAAGGGTTGCCAATAACACCTATTAGAAAATAAAGTAGTGAAAAAAAATTTAATGAAATCAATTCCTAAAAAACCCTAATTTAATCTTAATTAGCGCATAAATAATTGAATGTGTAAAAAATATTGGATTTTACTAAAGCTTAAAATAACAAATTTCTGCTACGAATTCCTTTCGAACCATTCAAATTGCAACTTTTCTAAATCAAATTTATTAAAATTTTGGAATAAAAATAGAAAAGGTAAGTGATAACTTTCTAATAAGATTTTTATTCTGTAGCAATTCTGAATGTAAAATATGTTAAAAAGAAAATACAAATACCTATTTGATCTGTGATTGGAATTCGAGAGATCAAAATTAAGTAGATAACGACGATCATGGTGTTTATTTTAAAACACTCAGGATTATTTTGTTATTTATTGCTATACGATCGAATCGATCCGACGATCCGAATTTGAACCAAATACTTCAAAATATTTTAATTTTAAACTATTTACAAAAATTGTTGTTTAATTTAAAATAGTTTCAGTGAAATTTATTCCAAAATACAATCTGTTGCATTATTATAATTACACCTGATGTTCACTATTTGTTATAAAGTTACAATCAGTTTTTTTAAACGCGTAAAATTTGTTAAGCGCATGATTAATAATCTCATTCCAAAATTTGGGACCATTTAATTTCCCAATTATTTTGTGCACTAATGTTTTGTTAGTGTTTCAAAACTATAATAACATTTTATGATAAGCAAAGAAAAAACGTACCTACATATAACTGTTATTTATTTTTATTATGCAATTTTCAACAATTTGTTGTAAAATGTTGGTGATTTTGAAAAAAGTCAAATTTTAGTTTATATAAAAAGTGACTTAAGTTGTCGAGCAATTGCCTAAACATAAACCGGTCACATATTGTAGTAACAAATTTTGCAAATAAACGGGATTATTATGGAATTGTTATGATGGCGATCCGAAAAAAAACTTTCTGATCGGGATAATCGCCAATAAATTGGAACAGCAGTACAATGAAGAGTCTTGGTCAGATTATTAATGAATGTAAGGTAAATTTGCCGAAATTAACAGTAAAGCTATGTGTCCACGATCGTCATTACAATGTTGTCCGAAAAATTATCAGAAAATGTCTAACAACCGTGTAAACTTAAAATTTTTGCCTTCCAACGTTGTAAGAAAAAGCATTTTCAGTACATTTTAAGACTCGCCCCAAAATTGTATTTGTTTAAGTTAATTTTTTCCCCGATTAGAAAAAATTCAATCTTGATTGTCAATTCAATTCAAAATTCAATCTTGATTGTCGAAATAAACAATTAGGGACAATAAAACGGCATATACCTATCAACTGTGAGAAGCTGTTTATATCTGAAGATATAAGAAAAAATCTGGTGGATTTTTAAGGAGGCCTAACACATAATTAAAATCTAAATTTGTTTGGCATTTTAAATTAATTAATTTCAGTGTATTTCTGATTAAAATCTTTCCTTTTATTAATTTCGAATTGCAATTTTTTTAATAATTTATTATCATGAAATCTTTGCGTTGAAAAATGACCCTATTAAATGCATCATACGAATGTATGATAAATGAATACATACCTACTATCAAATTCGTCACATGAAGGTTATTGCTAAAGGTGAAGAGGTTGAAAATCTCTGTTTGAAAATGAAATCAGCATTTTAAACAAATAATTTTTGTTGGTTTCGTCTACTGAACTGTAGACGAACAAATATGGTTAGAGTCCCAGTGGAGCCCTAACAAATTTTATTGAAAAATTTCAAATCTAAGTACATACTTCAAATAGAAAATAATTAAAAAAGTTCCAAATATGTACTGAAATGAATAATTTTTTATCAATTAGTACTTTAGTTCCGAATGGTTATAAAATAAACATTTTATCTTTATTAGCTCGTTTATTTAAAAAATGCTTTTACTATTAATCGTTGATCTCATTTAAAAAAGTTTTATATATAGAATTTATAAAAATAAAAAAAAAAATAAAAAAACATTTTCAATAAAAAAGGCATTCTTAACTTGGTGAGTTTTTTTTTAATGGCGAGTTTTCTTCTCCATTTTGGTGCGTCTTGCAATTTCAAAGTGGACAAAGCTGGTTCTTAGGCTAGATGAGGCATGCCCAAAAGTTCCTTATGGAAGAGCAAAGACCAATCCATTTAAAGAAAAAGAAAAAAATACCTACATAATTTTTTAACGCTATCATACGTTAGACAAAATCTTCATTGATGATCGTTATCGTCAATGTTTACCAGCAAAGCATAAGAAAGTATTGTTGCATTACAGTGAAGAACGCAAAAAAAACTAATAAAATAAAGTTGATTGAATATTTTGTATTGCTAGTGGTCACTGCTGTATGTTCACTGCTTTTACATCTGCAGCCTTTAATAATAATCTTGATAATAGTGTTAGAACTTTATAAATTTTAAATTTAAAATGAGTTTAATTGTAAAAAAATGTCTTTACTGATAAACTGTTCCATTAATTCCATTCATTTACTAATAAAATATTGAATGATTTTGGAATGGATTTTCAAACATAGATTGTAGTCTTCACATACTACGAGGATACTAAATTACTAAAATATTTTCAGAATGGTAATTATGTATTAATTACGCTAATTTTTTTTTGAAATTTTTTCAGAATTTAGGTGCTACTATTATTGGAGTTGCAGGAATAAGTTTTGAAATATTTATAAATTATTTTTTACTTTCCTAACTAACTTAAATACCATTATAATGCAAATGGGGACTCATGCTACTTAATTTTGACTTTGACTGTTAATTAGTTTTTGTGGTATTTGGATGTTCGAAATATAACATTACATGAACATGCATGTCAATCCGCCTGCAATTTTTTCAACGACTTTTTGAGATTTCGTGATTATTTTAATAATACATATAAACATAACTTGTTTAAACTTTCTAATCTAGGAATTATTTACGAGTTTAAATCATTAATGTAAATACAAATTTTCTGCGATTTAATTATGTATACATATTTGAAAAGTCTCATAGAAAAAGAAATTGTCAGAGATCCGGATTATGCTTTGCTTTATTCAGTGGTGTATTTTTCTTCCTGGTTACCTGTGGTTTGCATTAAATTCATTGTGTGACATGTGCTACCGTCCTGTTGAATCCACATGAATATCATCAATGAATTTGAATATCATCAATAATAGTCTAATATTTAGTTGTTAACATCTCTCGATATTGTGATCCAATAATTTTAACAGAATTTAGAAACGAATTAAAAAACAAACAGCATGACCCAATCACGCATCCACACAAAATATTCCATCATATAGCGGCACATTTAGCGCCCCCGAAGCAATATTATCTACCAAATTCCTAATAGCGGTGTCAGAAGTTCGATTATGTTGATCCAAAATATCACGAATTTACGAAATATAGCTTTTACAGATAGTAAATTCATAGTTATTCGAACAAAATTTCAATCACTGTAGCAATTGTCAAAGCTTCTCCTGACGATAAGTCAACAAGTAAAATGTCAAAACTTGCATGTTATTGCAATATGGCCCTGTTGCAGAACAAAGTTCTTGTTTGAAAATCAATGACAAAAGCTGTCTTCTATTTTCATGTTTCTATTTTCCCGACATCCTACATAAATCGGGAGTGATAGAATCCTCAGGCTAACTTTATTCAATCCTGACAGTAACTTGATACCAGTTAAATCCAACTTCGGTCCATGACACTCTACTGTCTATTTTGTTACTTCCAGATCTGATGGTCACATTTAGAAGGTATCTATTAAAAGGTGTCTATAAAAATGACAGATCGGCGGTATTTCGTAATCGACATTTTCCTCAAAAATCAGACTTGTCGTACAAGTTCATTCGCCATCTAATTGTTCTGAACGTGCAGTACCCTGCACTTTCAACAATTTTCGACCCTACTATTTGGCTTTTTAAAGCTTTAGATGTAGCTTGACTATCACTATATATCACAATTCCGAGGCTTTAAAGTCCGCAAGGATATCCGCCTAAAATACACTAGACTCCGTACCGAAGATTCCGACTCCTGTGTCTACTTTCATCTTGTTTATATTTTTTTATTTTATTAAATTCTCCCTGCAAAAACAAAACGAGTTTTTGAACAACATTTCTGTAGATAAAAATCTGTTAAATTTTTGTATGACAGCCATAATTAAACATAAATATGTCCAATAACTTCAAAACTAACTAAGATATTTCAAAGTTGTTTGCTAAGTAAGGGGATTTTTTGGTGCTACGGGGGCGAAAGATTCCTAAATATTTGGTCAATAGATATTTTTTAGTCGTAATTCAGCTCTGGCTGGAGGAAGAACTCCCGTGTCATTGTCATTATCGCTTAAGGGAAATCAAGCCATACTTTTTTCGCTGAATTCGAGAGATTTGCGAGATATTGGTTAATGCTGGGCCTCATCTAACTGTACTGCGTTACGGATTTTCGAAGTTGTGCATTAGTCACAAGCTATAAATTTTTTTTAATACAAGATTTAAGCGTTCCAGCTTCCTATATGAAAGTATAGGTCGACTTGGGGCTTACTTGAATCGATCGTGGGATAACCTGGTAATTTGAGGGATTAATGCTCCGCCCACCAAATTTATATTAAAAAAAGAGAAATTTTGCAAATAAAAAAGAAATAAATTGTCTGTAGTTAAATAGAAAAACTTGCCTAAAAAACTTGTTAATTGGCGAAACGTTACAAAAAATACATAATTTCAAACCTTTGGAAACATATAGTATAAAAATTTAGCCGATTTGTATCTTATCTTTATTTTTTTAGTTTGTATAGGTCTCTTTATTTTAGTGCATTAAATTTAACAAGAAAAGATTTTGCAGATTAATCTACATTGTTAAAATAGAAACACACAACCAAACTTAACTATTTTAACCACTTTTTCCAACACAATCAGCCTTTCTCTTGACTTTCAAAAGGAATAAAAAAAAGTTTTCAATTACTGCAAACTGAACGAACAGGGTTGTATTGTGAGCTCTCTCCTCTCGACATGTTTGAAAGGGAACGAAATAGAAAAATTCCTATATTAAGAAAATACATACGGCAGACAGACTGAATATTTGTTTACAAACTTTGTTTGTTGCCTGTATTCAATTATTTATTTCTATTTACAATACATACATACATATTTCTACATCCTCATCGCCATCATCCACCGGTGTTTCTATTTCTATTTCTACTTCTTTTTGTACTTCTATTTATACTTACTTTTTTTGTTGTTGATTTTTTGTGTTTTTGTTTAGTTTTTTTTTAGTTTTATGCGAGTCATATTTATTTAGTTATTATTGCTTGCTGCTGTTGTTTATCTGGCTTGGGGCACTGTTGTGTTGTTGTTAGTGAAGAGATAAAATAGTCATGTTATGAGGCACAAGATGACGAGGGGGTGGTTGGTTTTTGCATTTCTAAACTTTTTCAGGGTTGGCTTTCGTCATCATCTATTGAATTTTTGTTTGTTTCGGAACAGTTTTACAGTATGTTCAGCGTGTACTATACATTGCTCTCCTTCTGAAGGCCGCATAGTTTATTATTTTCTTTTTATTATTATTATTGCTACTTTCTATTATGTTTATTTTGCTTTTTGTTGGCTCTGCTTGTTTTCGCTTTTCAATCTAAATGCGCCCCCTGTGGTCTTTAAATTAGACGAATAATGGATTTGTTGAAACACACATACATGCGGTTAATCTGAAAAGTTCTTTTAAAATATGAGTAATCCGGCAGGCGGATTTTAATAAAGTTCGTTTTTAACTATGCAAGTGATGATAACAGATTTTCAGACTTTGCTAGTTTATGCCGAATTGGAGGAACGTTTTAATTTTTACCATATTAGCTTTGTTATACTGTGTTCAGACATGCACCTTTATTGCGATAATCGCAATAAACCCCATTATTGAGCTCAATATTCCATATAAAATCTCAATTAATTATTGCACAATAAGTACGAAATTGTTATAATATTGAGTAAGATTTCGAATGCAACACTGTATTTAACTGTGTTTAGTGAGCAAAATTGTATAAAATGGCAAATGTCAACAAAAGAAATCATTAAAAAATTAATGTGAAGGTAAGTTTGTTTATGCATGTATGTATGTTTGTTTTGGGCTATTAAAAGAACACATTTATTTCTTGCTTTTACTTTTTATTAAAAATTGTATTTTAATATGTACATATTTGTATTTTTGTACGCTTCGACACAAATTTTCACAATCAAAATAAAAACAATATTGTTTTCCAGCTGTCAAATGATTATTGCGTATGCCTGAACACTTCAAATAATATTGTCAATTAACCGAATATTGCCTCAATAAAGGTGCATGTCTGAACACAGTATTAGTCGTCCAAATTGCATTCCAAAGTAATGATGGTAAAGCAATGACTGTTACTGGTGCTCAATACAGCGACATGATAATAAATTTCTTTGTGCTTACTTTGGATGATATTAATGTGGAATACTTGAGGTTTTAACAAGACGGTGCCACATCACATATAGCCAGAGAAACACTTCCCGGTCGTGTACTCTCTAGATTTGGTGATCAGAAGTGGTGCCCTAGATGATATGATTTAACACCATTAAATAAGAGTGCATATGTTCTAGCAAAGATCCGCAGGCCATTTGGCCAAGTCTATAATAGTTCCCATACATATACATACAAATTGATCGCTTTAAAGTTTTGATTTTTATTTTCCTCTTGCCAAAATATTAGCCAATTATAAGCTTTATTTGTACTTATGGATTTAATAAACACAAATAAACCTCTTTTTGTACTGACAAGATTTCTGAAGATCTCCTACCTCCGAGAGAAAATTGAATAGAACTCCCATTTACATTTAAATACATTTATCCCTGAAATATTTCAATAATTCGTACATTGTTGTAGGAATTTCACTCTTATTCAAAAAAAAAAAACTGGCGCGTAGAAAAGATCACAAAATGAATTGGTCTGTAATCGTCAAGTTCTTTAGATTCGCAAACATTTAAGCCGATTGTGTGATAATGCAGGAGATTGATAGAGGAAGTGAAGGGGAGAACGCCCTTTCTCACACCACCATTTGCAAACATAATTCGCACACAGTCGAATCTTCACTAGGAAATAGAGTATAATCCAATTAGACATTTTTTAATCTTTAATAAAACATTTAAATGTTGATGTTGGAATTTTTATTACTCCCCGAAAGAACATTCCAAAGGTATAATTTTCAATGACTCTTTCCCGCATTGCTACCAATATCACGCGCATCAACCTCACCTTACCAATTTACAATATGTCTGCTCACATTCGATGACGGTAGTAAAATGTACCAATTCATCCGAATCGATTTCCTGTAGTCTACACTTTAAAAAATATTACAAATAAGTTTTTAAACTACCCTTGTAGTAGCTGATAATATTAGTGATGTCGTTCTTGTTGTTATTATTGCGGGTGCTGAAATCAATAATTCTTCAGTATTATTATTATTTCATGATTTATTGAGAACGTTCATTATACTTTTAAGCTTACACAGTTACACACGCACACACATGGCGAAAACTGTGTCAAATACAAATTTATAAAAGTGTTAGTGTGTGTAATTTCATTCGGAAAAAAATAGATTTCAATGGTTCTATTCACAAGTGTTGAAAAATGTTATGAAAAACTTTTTTTATTTTTTAATTACCAATGGGGTTACCGGATCATTGAACCTACAAAGCATACAATAATAAATCGATTGAAGCAAAAAAGGATTTAAAAATATATTTTCCTGCATTGGGGTAAATAGGTCGAAAGAAAATGTTATTGAGTCGTAATTTACTAATCAAACGAGTTGGAATGATTTCAAGCACCTTTTAACCACGAAATTAATACATTTGAAATTTAGAGAAGTAATGCGTGCTAAATTTGTAATAGTTCAATAGTTAAGCATCACAGTTTTATCAAGGGAATGCAGATGATATGTAATAAAGATTGTTGGTTTTAAAAATTAAACTGATTTTTTAAATCGACAAATGTGGCAGGCATCTCACCTGTATTAATTACATGTTCTATATATAGGTTTTAATTAACTCCTTTTTATGTTGTTAAATAATTCTTAGAGTAAGTTCATTTAGGATTAGAAAACAAACAAGAGATGAACGAGTCGCAAACTCTGTTGTATGGGGTGATGGAATCTCACATATACTGACGGTTCAAGGACGGAAATGGAAACTGGCTTGTGAATTTTCTCTAATATACTTGCTGTTTCAAGCATCACTTTTCTAATGGAAAATCAGATGATTTTAGAGCTCTAAACTTCACTATTTGTGAGACTGTAACCAACCATAAAACGACCATTAACACGCACTCGAACCATCTCGCTCAGCATGACGCCAACGTAAATAAGGCACAAAACACGTGTTCAGAGATCTACTCATGAATCTCTCCAAATGATTTTCCAACATTACCTAAAGTAACGTCATCTAAGACTTTCAAATCGATAGCAACTTTTGGGATCTTATATTGGACAGAGTTATAACCTTGTCGGACAAATTCTTCCTTCGAAACAAAATCTTTCTCTTACGTGTCTGCATGGAATGGGTAAAAAAGATTAGGGCCATGTGAAAGGAAGCTGGGCGCTGCTATTAGCCGAACAATCTGCGCATCGAGATCAGATTGTAATGCAGTTTATAACAACATTCCACCTTATTGCTGAATTTCTATCCGCCATCACAAAAATACAAATGCCCCTCAATAATTCTCTCAAATACTCAACAGCACAGAAGAGAATTAGGTCCCGATTGACGAAATGTCTTCTCAATTGCACTTATTCTCTGGACTAACTTAGACTACACCTTGACGACTAAGTCTGTGTTCCAGGACATAATTGATGGCGGATTCGCACATAACGGAACGTCCATGCTGGAAACTGTGGCGCAAATGGACTTTAAAATGCCTTTGTTTGCGGTATTTAATATGTTTGAGGAATGTGCGATATACGGGAAAGGAAGCAATGTAGGGCGGTACAATAATTATTTACTTGCCGATTTTCCGTTTCAGTTGATATATGTACAAGTTACGAGCAAACAAACTATATAAGGCAATTGTCACAAGCGAACTGTCAATACTGATGCTAACAAATCGTAATGATACGACTTTTGTTTTAAAGAAGACGTTCAAGTTTTAGACATGATATGCAACACAGAATGTACAGATTCGTTGTGGCATCTGCATTTTTGTGAATCTACCGATTTTATCAACAGAAAGTCAGTTCGTAAAGGTGTATTACAACTGACATATCCAAATGTTTGTTACCCCATCAAAAATTTCGCAGTCGGAACTAGAAAATGTGGTTGTCAGAACGAAATTGTTTTATCTGTGTAAAACCTAAAAAAAACACGAGCTCGGTTTTCCCTTTCCAAAACTGATACAACTTTCGCAGTCGCTTCTTACCAGCAGAAATTTAACTAAATGCAAAAAGTTAACTGGATTCAATTTATCCTGCCGATGTATTTTGCATGAGCATATGATGTTAACAAATCTTAATGATACCGGAGCTTATAATTAGTATAATTAATCTCCATCAAGGGAATATCAGGAGTTTGGAAAAATGGTCGCGAATACATTCGGCAGTCTCCTTCTCCCCTAAATGACAAAACATTTCAAAATAGCTTCTTACCACCAATTGCAGCACTATCTGTCACTTAAATCTGAAGCGTAAATTTAATGGGATGAACTGATCCGTTATGAATCTATCATATATAGGGTTAATGTTGTATCTTTAAGAATTCATTGTACTTCAATTTACAATGGAGGCTTAAATCTTTGGCGATATTCCAACTATGTTTATGAAGAAAATTGTTATACAAGTTATCTGACACTTGTAGTGAATAGTCTTCTTCCTAAGCTGACATCACCGGAATGGATACAGCCAGGTTAAATGGGAAGATACTGGAGAAAATGATCCAAAATGTCTTTTATATTTAGGATCTCTGTTGGATCTAGCTAAGTTGAAGGTTGATGAGAGCTGTTTAAGTGACTTCCATTTATTTGGTTAAAATCATAGATAAATATTTATCAGTCAATCAAGAATAGACAATAGGATACTGGTTTAATGAACAACTGGCATTTATATGCCATATGTAGGGATCCGTAACTAAGCAAATACAGTCCAATGGACATACTGTATGTAATATTTTCGAGATTTTATTTGTGAACTTCTTAAGTAATAAGTTTGCACTGAAATACCCATTATTGTTATTACTTACATATTTCTGGAATTTACTTTAATTTCTAGTTAATAAATGCTCATGATGTTTTATTTACGTCATAACTTGAATGAATGAAGGAATGAATGAATGTTTTCACGAAGGAAAATTCTTTCTCGTTACTGCTTCTCCTCAAGGATGTGTTATACTCTTCTTAGTCATTAACAATATTTTTATTAAATACAAAAACTTGTTTTTTTTTTGCATTTTTTTCCTCCATCGCAAAATCGCAATTTCATCCATTTTTAGCTTTTTAACCTATTTCCGTTCAATGCCTTAGACCCGTACTTCTCTACCTTATGTTCTCTCTCGGTCTAAGTAAAAAAATACAAAAATAAAAGCAGAAATAACAAAAACATAATCATTAAACCGATCAAATATCATTATAAAGACTGACAACAAAACCATTTCAAAATTAAAAAAAAAAAATCAACTGACAAAAGAAATCGCAGTCAGCAGCAATGAAAACAAAAAGCTAAACAATACACATCATGAACAACAAATACAACAACACAAAACAACGTAACAAAATACTAAACAACAAGAACCAAAACGACAACGAAAAAAAAACGCATTTTCTGCTTACGTTGTCGTTGTAAAAAATAAAATGACAGGTGAATAATATTCGTATGTTGTTACGTACATAAATGATGATTATTCTTTACAGGTGAATATGTGAGTGAGATGTGTTTTTGTGTGTCTGACGGACTGACGAATGATGATGTTCTTGATTTTTGTTTTGCTAATTTCCACTTATCCGCACTTACTAACATACAAATGTCTTTATCTTTCTTTCTTTCCTTTTTCGTAATGAGATTCCCCTTTTCTTTGTTTTTCTCTTGTTTTAGTCTCTCTTTGTTATTGTGTGTTTTCATGTTTTTTTAAATGTTTTAATGGATTTTTAATCAAAATCTTTACTTAGTGGTTTCGAGATAAAACGTTTAACAAATTTAATGAAACGGTTTTCTTTAAATTTGTTTGCTGTTTTATGCTCTACGTTATGAAACATGAAAAGTTATCCATAAAACTAAAATGTAAGATATCAGATAAACTTTACTTAGGTACTCATTCCTTATCATGTCAGTGTTCTACATGAAGATCTTCTGCTGATCTGTGGCGAGTTTCAAGTAGTTTAGGAACTTTTTATTTGATAAGTAGCTGCCAATGAATAGCTTGTGAGGTAGAATTCATAAAAACGCGAGAGTCTAGGACTAAGAAAAGTTGAAAACAATAATAATAATAATAATTCGACTCTCTTTCGACAGGATCATACCACTAAGTTATATAAAGAAACTAGGACAAACCTAGGTGCTATTCAAATGTTTCTTAGGGCCCGATTATCTTTTATATCACTAAAATTTTGTGTTGTCTCGACTACAACACAACATGCATTTTTCATACAATTAAGCCGATAAGTGTTGTGAATCGTAATCGCAGTTTACAACACACAACATCAAAATACTTGGTGTTGTGAACGGAAATCGGGACCTTAATGTAATTGCTAAATGACTTTACATTTTCTCCGTACCGTAAGACTTGTTTTCCACTTACAATTCTTCAAGTTATTCAGCCTTATTATGAGTGTCGTTTTCTTTTTACAATAACGACTCTATCGTAATAGATTAAATATAAAACTAAATTTGTTTCTTTAATCTATTACGAAACAGTAATTGTCGTAAAAAGAAAACGACACTCATAATAAGGCTGATTAGTTTGGTTCTACTTGGAAAAGTGCAACTACATATTTAACTCGTATAATCTGAAATGTTCTGGACGGTTTACCACGTTCTTTAAAGTGTTGCTTCCTTAGTAATATTGTTTGCTACTGCCATTGTAACTTAGTAACACAATTAGATATTCGAGAGTTGTCGCCGGAGCCTATGCATCCAATAAAGTTAATAAAGAACTATAAAGTGAAAACTAGGTTGGATATCTATTCCAATAAGAGAATCGCTTTGAATTTCAAGCTGAATATTGGAAGGATATCTCGTCTGTTCAATGTCGTTACTCACATGCAATATTCTATCTAGTATCCTTCTTTTAGAGACATATAATTCTCCATTCTTCTTCCAGTGAATTTGGATATTGACATCCAATTGTTTTTGACATGATCAACTTTTCTACAAATATTTCCATCAATCACGAGTCGCAACTTACAAGTTTATAAGAAATGATCACGGAGAAGCCACCAGTCTTCTACTCTATTTGATATTTTTCTTAACGGCTTTCGAACGTTAATTCTATTATTTGCCAGATAAAATTTTAGGTTTCGCGTATTTTAATATAGTTACATGGTCAGCCAATTGATGATAAAATTATGAGGCAGGAAATAAGTGATTATCTTTATTAAGATTAATTTACTGAATGTAATAAAGGGTCCGCCAAATAACTTTTTTTTTGAAAATGCTACTGAATATTTTCTTAAATTTCTTTTTTTATTTGAAAGTACAATCCATGCAGTCCGGTCCTATTTTTATTATCGATTGTGTCGGCGTAACACTTATCTTTGACGGCACCCCACAAATAATAGCCCAACGGAGTCAAATCACAGCTCCGAGGTGGCCAAACGACATCAGCTCTGCGGCTAATAATGCGATCTTCAAAAACAGGGCGCAAAACATCGAGTGTAGCTTCGGCTGTGTGGCACGTAGCGCCGTTCTGTTGAAACCAAATGTTGCCAATATCCTCCTCTTCAATTTTTGTGAACAAAAATTCGTTCAACATGGCCCGATAACGATCGCCATTGACTGTAACGGCCACTCCTTGCTCATTTTGGAAGAAAAAATGGCCCAATTATGCCTCTGGACCAAAATCAGCACCAAAGAGTGACTCGTTTTGGGTGCATCGGCTTTTTAATGTATGCGTGCGGGTTTTCTGTGCCCCAAATGCGACAATTTTGCTGGTTTACATACCCGCCAAGATCAAAATGAGCTTCATCTGAAAAGATGATTTTTTTTGGCAAAATCGGTATCTTCTGTAAGTCGATCGCAGGCCCACTTAGCGAAGCGAAAACACATTGGATGATCAGTTGGCTTCAACTCCTGAACCAATTGGACTTTGTATGGCATCTTACCAAGGTCTTTATGCAAAATTCGTCTCAATGATGTCTCCAAAATGTTCAAATGTTGAGAACCACGGTGAATTGATGTTGATGGCGCTTCACGCAAGCTTTCTGCCACAGCAGCAATACAAGATAAAGAACATACGGAGCTGACGGCGCTTCTCTTCTTCCAAAATCCATACGCAATTTTCGCGCACATTCTGCAACATTACCATGATTTTCAAAGTAATGTCGCAATATTTCCCAGCGTTGTTCAAGCGTATACACAACCATATTCGTTCAGCGGAAGAATAAAACTAATTATCTGTCAAATCAGACATGAGCTAAGTGTTACCATTCACGAAATAAGAACTAATTGAAAAAAAAAAACGTTAGATGGCAGACCCGTTTTTATTATTATGTGATGATTTAAAAGCTTCAAGTTGATGCTATACTTACACTACCTTGTAATACGTTTATAAATGCGGTGGTAATGTAATGGAAATAACTGTAAAGTAGGTTTATCGGCTATAATAAAAGCCAATAAACAGTTGAAGTCTTTAAAGGTGACAGCTAGAGGTATTTAGTAAATATTAATGAGATAATGTTATAAATGGATATAAAAATGTGGTTAGTATAGCAATCTTATTGTAACGACAGCTGGGATGACATAAAGTATATGAAAATTATATAAATAATATTTATATTCTTATTTTAAATATCAGGCCAGTTTGTTTCTATGTATTATCATTATCATTGCAAGTGTATAAGTCTAGCGATGATTATAAAATGTCTGTGCCTTAGAACTTGGAGCGGTATTAGTTGTTTTAGAAATTTGAATTTAAAAATTCTAGACATTCAGGAAGCCTCAGAAAGCTCTGGAAAATAGAAAACATATCCATATTTTATATACATATACCCACCATTTTGTTTATTATGGTTAACTTGGTATATCCTGATAGCACACCAAGATCTATCCAATCGAGCTGTTGTGTGAAAATGGTGAGTAATTCCGATAAAATAACAACAATCTATACCATTCTGGAATGTCAAAGAGGATATTTTGTCGATCTTCTCTGTTATCCAAACAAAGTTCTTCAGATATGTAACAAATTCCATGAATTCATAAATAACATAACAGAGAGTACGCATATGGTCATTTGGTTCTGAAGCGAATATTTATTTATTTATTATATGTATATGGAATATGGGACTAAAGAAAGATTTACGATATTTCGCTTAGTGATGCTTTTCATATGGGATTATAATACAAGAAACTGTTTAAAATTGACGCATCCAGGATTAATAGGCTTTTAATAAAGTAATAAAGTCCGCAGTGTGCTGCAGAGACAGACTGTCTTTGGATGCGGAAGAGGATATGGGTCCACCGAAAGATGAATTATGGTCTGCCTTGAAATGCTGGCATCATCCGCTGCTTTGGCTTCGTACTTCTAACTATATATATTTTTTTTTTTTAATAAACAAACACAAACTCCGAAGCTTTTTGGCTTGTCTGCAGAAAACACCCAGAGTCTTTGGCGGGAATCGAACCGGCAACCCTCTGACTGATAGTCCGGCACACTATCGCCTAGTCTATCGGGGCACCCAAAGTCATAATAAATTTGTTTGTGTTGATTTTGCACATAAAGCATCTAAAATTGAGGACGATTGGACTGACATTTAAATAGTATAAGCTAAGCCATAGATGGTTAAGATACATACTGAAGACTTTAATCTTCTAAATTTTCCCAATATTAGTCCTCTGAAACAATTTTTGTTCAACCAACAATAACAGCAAATACAAATTTTGCTACCCGTTCTACATGGCAAAACTTAAGGTTTTCCAAAAACTAAACAAAACAAAATTCAAATATTAGATATTAAATTTCTCTAAGTGTACATGCAAACAAATTTAACCTTGTATAGGCCCAATGACGTTGAACAATTTAATCAATTAAGCTCACATTTAAATAATCGCCAATATTTGCATTCACTGTATGGTAACCAGTGTTGCCACTACCGAAAAAAAATTTGTAACCAAAAAGTTACCAAAGGGAAAAAAATAACCAAATTTTTTTTTTAATAATTATTTAGTTTGTTTTTTTGACCTTTTATTTTTCAGATGATAATTCTTCGGTTGCATCTTGTTCAATAAAAACTTAAACCGAAGTTAAAAAATATAATTGAATTTAAATAGATTCAAACATGAAAAAATAAAAATACTTATCCATTGCGCATTTGTTTAAAATAATGTAATGCGCGTTTTTTTTCGTGTTTGACAATTCAAAGAAATTTTTACATTTATAGAATGCCGCCAATCGAAACAGAAATGCATGTTTTGGTAAGTCAGAGTTGATTATTAAGTACCTACATACTTTCGCAAAATTAAATAGCGTTATCCAAGCAACGTAAAAAACGTGTTTATAACAACGCTTATTTTTAAATTTATCAAATTAAATAGACAACAAAACATTTATATTTTTGATTCCCCATAGGGCACTGCTACACGTGATACTAGAAGTATCACGATATTTATGTGTAGCATGCAATATTGATGGATCGCGATCCATATCGCAGAATGGCCTAAAATATGAAATCGAGATCGCAGATCGTGGATCTCGTGATAAATATTGAACGTGTAGCATTTTCAATCAATAAAAAGTGACAAATAATAATAATTGTGTTCATTAAATTTTGTGCTACAAACTTTTCTTTTCACTTTTTTCTTCAATGAAAAAGCAAGCAAAATAGCTAAACAGGCTTTCTTTTGGTTTTCTCGCGACATTGATAAACGACCCACACAGCCCAAAAATAACATAAATAAATACTGATGCGATAAATACTTTAAAATGGATCGCGATCCAAATATCACGATATTTATTGAACGTGTAGCAGTGCCCATAAAGTTACCAAAATGAAAAAAAGTTCACATCTCCACAATGAAGAAAAAAAATAACCATTTTGGTTAAAAATAACCAAAACGAAAACGCTGATGGTAACCCTTGTATAGTTGCACATTGTTTTCCATTTTCTTTTGCAAGTACATATTGCATTAAATTTTCTCTCTATCTCTGACTAGTTAGTACTCTTTCGCTATCTTTCTTAATATTTCGTAAGTTCTCTTTCTATTTATTTGCATGGTTTACATTTTGAGCAATTGTTGAAGATTTGTTTTTGACACCACTGATGGGATTTGTGGTACAATTGTACCAAATTTGATACAAACAAAACTTTATTGGTACGCTGGTACGCTTTTTGGTACAATTTTTTTTAAGGCGAATTCACTTTTCAGGTGTCGTTGAGAGCACAGCTGTTCTACTTTTTTTTTCTTACTTAGAGAGAGAAATGTCAAAAGTTGCTTGTGTTTCTGACATATCGACCAACGAAAGCAACAAACAAAATTTGCAAAATTGTTTTACGTTTTCTTTCTGTTATTTTGTTTTTATTGAATAAAAAGTGCTTTTTTATTTAATAGCAAAATTTAGGTACAATTTATGGCAATTTGGTACAATTTTGCCATTGAGACGGTACAATTTAAGAATAGTAAGATCCCAACAGTGTTTGACACCACTACGGTTTTTGATTTGTTCAGCCATCATAAAACATGTGGATGGATGAGATTTATTAACAGCCAAGCAGCGAATTGTTTTTAATTTTTTATTATTTGTGTTCTTTGACATTGTCCGTAGCAAGTTGGAGGTTATAACACAAATAAACAATGTATGTACTGCAGTAAAAAATTAAATAAAATAAAATTACAAGTAAATCCTTAAAAATATCCACATGGTATTGAATTACTTGAGCTCAGTTCAACTGGTCTTTTAAAATGCATTCAAATGCAAATCTTAATTCTCGCTAAAAAATTCCATTTACCATTTTTGGTTAGAAAATAGGAGAAAAAATCTAAATCTTTAATTTGTAATTTTAATGAGATTTTTACGTACATTGGCCATAAAAAGTCAACACTATAGAATAACAATGTTAGAGGTATTGTTTTATTTATATTTTGGTTTCCTAAGAAAACACAACGAGGCACAGTGGTGCAATTTGTGAGAAGGCAGTTGTTTGTTTTTATGGTTATTTTGGATTATGGTCAATTGCTGTTTAACCCTTCGATGTTCTATAAACTTAGTCCCACTAAGTGCACCACATGGTCTGGCCAGACCACGATTGAAAAACCCAGCGAAATAAGTAAACCAAACAAAATTTTGTACTCATTTTGTGTTTATTTAAAATAAAACAGTCTGTTATGTAATTATTTTAATATAATTATAAAGTATTTAAATTACTCAGTTAAACAGTCGTTGCAAATATACGTTTTTTCTCCCTGCAATGTTGAAGGCAAATAGCTTTGTTGCAGTTACGGCAGCAAAAACGAATTTTTCTCTGAGTTTTGGTTGTGGTTTTACAAATAATGCACAACGGACGGTAATTAGCTGAACTACGTACGGTACCGCTTGCACATGCTCGGATTGCGAGTTTGGATTTTGGCCCTGTAATGTCATAAAATATATATGCAAATAAATGTATGAAATAATCATTGTATCTAAACTATAAATAAAAATTATACTCACAAAAACATTAAACTTTGCCATAGCATTTCTTATATGCGAATAACGTAACACACGCGAATGATGCTCTTGATTCCATAAGTGGGAGAACCAACTGATTTGATAGTTCAATCAGGAATCGACGACGACGGTCTGACTGCTTTACAGTCACCATTTCTGTATGTATTATATATGCAGCAAGTCCGGAAATGTCCAACATATTAAAAAACATTGCCAACGGCCAACGATTTGTTCCTCGCTTGCAGCTATAGTATGACACCATCTGATCCATTGTGTCCACTCCCGCTTTTTTTTTGTTGTAGTATATAATTTGATTTGGTTTTTTTAATATGTTGGACCTTTCTGCCCTACCTTATTCATCTTCTGCAGATATACGTGATACAATACTATTTGTATAATGCTCGGTTGATAGCAATATTACAGCTTTATTTTGCTTTGGAACGTACGAGCAAAGAGCATACTTTTCTTTCTAAAAACCAAATAATGTTTCATGCAGTTGACGCTTATTAGATTTTTTGCAGGATGCAGATACAAAAGGTTTATTGGATCGAACGGTACCAACGGTGCTTCCAACAAATTTTGTGCAAGAGACAATGTTGTAAAAAAAATATCACAATATGTAGTACGGCCTGTATGAAAATACTTCCGTGCCAAATCCAATACAACTCTTTCGCCTTTTGCCTGGATAAATTTGGGCTCTTAAAGGATAATTTGATATAGAATCACATATCCACCAAACTTTTATGCCATATTTAGCTGGTTTCGATAGAATATACTGCGTAAATCGCGTACGTCCACGATAAGGAAATCTTGATTTGTAGGTATATATCATGATGATAAGGTGCACATAGTTCCTTGATAGGTTGTGTTGCGATGTTCATTTACATGTTTGAAACAGCAACAATCCAACCGCAAAACACAATTTAAAAAAATTGCAAAAGTCAACTATGTCACTGCAAAAGCAATGATTCAAAAAAGTAACCTGTGGTCCAGCCATACCATGAGGTGCACTTAGCGAACTTTTTCTTGTGGGAGGTTTTTTGTGCCCTAAATGTGATCCAAATGATTCCAAATTTCTTTTCTTTGATTCAGAACAATTTATTTGTAGAATTCATACCCTTCGTGTTTTTAAAATTTTGCTACAAAAAAAGATATTACATATAAAAGTCAAATATGGTCTGGCCAGACCATGTAGGACATCTAAGGGTTAAAGAACTTTAAATAACATGAATATGTATTTTCTAAGCAAAAATCCAAAATAAATACTCTTATTCTTCTAAACCACTTGCTTTTTTAGTTGTATTATTATTTAGTGAGCCACTGTGCTACATTAAACTGCACATACGAAACGTAGTCAATATTGATTGCATATTCTAACGACATTGGGTTTGGTTGTTCAATTCACTATAAACCTGTCAATATGGATTTGCTTTCAGAACAACAAAAAAATAAAAAGAAAAAGAAAAAAAATCCACATACAACTGAATAAATAATTCCTCAAGTCTATTCAATGTCTGCCTTCCTGTTTCTCCCAGGCTTCACTATCTAACAGTTTCTTCTTGCGAAATATGCTATTTCTTCGACAAAAGTAATTCTTTGTCTACTCTCAGTTGTGGCAAACATTTTGTTGCAGTGAAATTTAAATTCATTCCCATTTTTCTTATTCAGTCTTGTTAGTGCTGCTGTGTACTTTCAAAAAATATTAAGTAGTTAGTTTGTTTTCCTGTACTACAATATATATACATACATATATGCATGTACATATGTATTTCAAAGTTATTCTTCGCATTACGTTCAAAGTCATGGTGCTGGTGTGGCTGTGCGAGCAGAAAAATGCAACCAGACAGCGTCTATGTCAGCGTTTTTTTTTTTTTTTGTATAACTTTTACTTCACGTTCCTTTTTTTAAGTTTTATATACTTCATTGATTCCCTAAGGGTTGTACGAGTACGAGTGTTTCCTATTTGAGTTTAAGATAAATATTTTGTTGTTGTTGTTGTTATTATTTGTAGAAAATTTAACATTTTCTTTTCAACTGTCTGAAATAGGAGTTAAAATTTAATAATACGTTTATATTAAACATTTACTGGAAAGTAGCAAAAAAAACAAAATAAATAAAATCGAGAGAAAACTGTCAAATTATTTTTCCCTGGATAAAAATAGTGAGAGATTTATCTGACACGTAAATATATTGAAATGTTGTGTCATGCTTTACCAACACTTTGTCTGTTAACTCGCCATCCGATAAAATGATGAAAATGTAGCGTAAAATCTCGTTGGTTACAGTATCGAATACTATTTGCTCAGGTGGTCTTCGATTACCTTTTAAAGAATACTTATTATACTTATTATTAGTAACCATATGATTGGATACATTCAAAACATATTTCGGACCTAAAAACAAATTTTTCAGAAGTTGTCTGGACGACAGTATGAATTGGTAAAACACCTATGTGAATATGCAAACTAAGATATCTTGGTACAGACCTCTTTCATAATCTCTACTGTCTCAGAGATGTGTCACTGACGGATTTACTCAATATTGTCGAAAGCTTCGTTTGGTTCTCACAGGCTTTGTATGTTCTCAGAAACGTCTATATTAGGAAGGCCGAGTTTTAAATAGTTTAAGGGTAATACAATGGATCGATCTTTCGACTGTTTTCGTGAGCGAGCCATTAAATTTAAACATGTCGATTTACCTGGATATGGAATAAACCTTAACAACGATAACACCAACTGGAAACTTCTTTAATGTTGAAAGCCTAAAAAGTTTACTATTAATTTAAGTTGCTGCTTAGTTCCGAATAAATTTAACAATCTCAAGAGCCGTTAATTTATACCGGTAGAGTCTACCAATCATCGTTTCTGTGAAAAATTAGGACATCTCTAAACGAGATGGATAAATAGTTCAATATCAGTATTATCTGGGTTTCGAAGAATACGATCCATCTATTTTTTGTGATTCCTGTAAACTTGAACTTACATCTCATTAAGGCCAATTTCTCTAGAAGAGACTTTTGAATAATTATGGTCCGATTATCAGTCACTGTCTGATGTCGAGAATGTTGTGGTCTCCAGAATCTATGTAGGCCAGAGTTGAAAACATTGTATATCACGGCAGGACATTATTAGATCTTCCTTTACAAGAAATTCCTGTTTTCTATTGTAAGATCTCGCACAAGAAAACTGTTGAACTAGCCAGACATTGAGTGCTGCAGAAGAAACCCAATCGGTAATGTACCTAACAATCCGCTCAATTGTCCATAATTACGAATAATGAAATAATGGGAGTTTCAACTTTTTGCCAGTCAAAAAGTGTGGGAAAGTTACAGTAAAACACTAATATGACGAATTACACTGTGATCCATTTCTGATAATTTCCTTTTGGAAGACAAGCAATATAAAGCCAAATCACATTAAGAACTGGTAGGAAAAGAAAGAGCCCAGAAAATAATCTTGCACTAATAGATTTTGACTACATCACAGTCTTTAATATGAACTTAATAAAATGATTAAAATCTATCGTAAAAGTGTTATCTGTTAAATCCTCAAATTACAATGAATTGTATATTATTATTTAGCTTGGTATTCCTTTGTACAAACGTCTCGACGTAACATTAAAGGTAAGTGAATAGAAGACTAAAGAGTAATCAAAACTTATCCTTGACTGTCAACTCGCACTCTCTAAAAGCAATTTAAAACTATAACATCTAATTCGTAATTGTCTAGTATTGTAATGGTAAAAAAAGGCAATGATGCATCTGTACAATATTCGAATAACATTATCTATTTAACAACGGAATTAAACAAATACACTGGTAGTTTCTTAATTACAATATTGTTTTTGTTTTATTTTATTTTATTTTTCACAACACGCTTAAAATTTTTTACTATCATCTTACAACTTTTCAGTACTTTGTCAGCTCCCTCACTCCTCCCACACTAAAATGTCTTTGTTCAACTATTTGTTCAACTATTTTCATTATTACATTACTCTGCTCTTTATCTGGCCACTTTGGAACATTTCTACTGACCATTCACAAAATTATTATTATACCCCTCAATGGCATAATGATTGCGCTTTTTTCTTTTTTTTTTATCGATTTTCGCCAGCAATAAAATTAAAACTCTTAAAAGAATATGCCATAAACATGCAAAGCAAAGCCCTTGGATGCAGCATTTCTAAAAAGCATTTTTTCTTTACACTTTTTATTACTTCGAAAAGAAATTAAAAAAAGGAACAAACAAAATCAACTGCAAAACACTTGTAAATAAAATATATATATTTCCATATTAAAAATTAAAAAAAAATATATAAATACACCAACAAAAATGTCAAAAATTTATTAGCTGCGGAACTAGAACTAGAAACAAACAATAAGAGAAACCGTACAAGCCGGGAACAATGCCAACAAATTTTTGTTTGCAGTAGTTTTCTTCTCCATTGATAAAGCGAAAAACGAACGAGATGGATTGATAGTTGGTTGGCTGGCTGGGTAGTTGGAATGAAAGATGTCTTGACTACAAAATAATTTTAAATTTTTACACATTTTTAACAAGCAAATCAGCACAAACAAAGAAAAACTAATTAAAGAATATGTGTTGTGTTTTAGTGTAGCTCAAATGTAATTACTTCTAAAAATAAGAAAATAAAATATTATTAAAACATTTCCACATATTTAAGCATAAATTATTTCAAAGAACAACTATGCCATTTTTATGAGTTTTAAACCTTTAAGGGGCGATCAGTGGTTTATCTGTGACTTAGTGGTGTTAAAGATCATAAGATGTATGCAGACAAGGTTCAAAAACTAGGGAATTCGAGTGAATCAGTTAAGTAAAGTTTTTACTTTCGCATATTGGAGGAAGCATTGTCCAACTGTCAATGCCTGGTAAATCGCTATTTAAAACTATCCGTTTTTTCACTATTTTTCAACTTTGACGGAAAATAAAAAAAATCTATATTTGCCATATTTGCAAAACCTGTTCTTTGATTATTTCTTTACATAATTCAAAAGGTTTTATCTGCCCGTATGTGCCCGTTTGGCTTCTAGAGGTAAAAAAGGTTAAAAAGACATGGTTGCAGAAATTGTATGGCGTCCATCCCTTATATGTTTTGACTGACAGTAGTTTTTTAGTAGTAAATTTTTGGGCATGGTAGCATAAGCCTATATATTGCAAAATAAGCATAATGCCTGGATTAGTCTACGACTGAAAGTTGGCGCAACAATTACTGAAACTATTAAACAATTTAAGTACTGAAAACATGGCGTTGAACAATTTAAAATTATTTGAACTGTTTAGAAAGTTAACCACACCAAAGTTTTTCACGGAAGCTGCTTTAAAAGAACATGATAGTTTATACGGAAATATTGAGAGAAGCGAAATTATAAAAAATAATTTTTATCTGATATATGCAAATATTAAGGCAAAATGGGTGAAATCTAATCGAACCATTCAGAACTTCAACTCCAAATACGAGAACTGGCTTAATGAAGACACCATCCTGGATATATTGGCAGTAGATAAACCAATCACATCAACCAGAGGAGCAAAAGGAAGGAAAAAAAAAGTATTGAGGAGTGTTCAATTTCCACAAGAAAGAGGAAACCTGCTGATGCCACCAATGACTATACAAATCGTGAAAAGATTGAGAACGATCTTGGATGTTTTAAACTGCAAAGAAAACGTTAATTCTACAAAATATGGAGAATATGCGTCGAAAACTGCATCTCTTTTAGCAAAAATGTATCCACAGAAGAAGTTGACCCCGACCGTCCATAAAATATTGGCGCATGGCAAAAATATAATTGAGTACCAGTCTTTGCCAATTGGAGAGCTTTCTGAAGAAGCACAGGAGTCTCTAAACAAATTTTATAAAAAATATAGATTGCAGAACACATTCAACATGTTGGCAGCATCTTCCGATCCACTTATTTCTGCCCTGCGGCATGTGAAGTCACGAATAGAGTTAGAAAATAATTATAGTTTAGAAATGGTTACGCCCTTATTCAAAAAAGATTATTAAATTTAACAAACGTTTATTAAGTAAATTTTTATGTGCAAATCTGTCTTATTAAACGTTTATTAAATTTAATAATCGTTTTTGAATAAGGGGGTTTTAGTCTTTTAGATATACCTTCTCTTACGAATTGTGATGAATATTTTACAGAAAATTGAAAAAATAAATTTAAAAAAAAATTATTTTTTTTTTAATTTGTTGAGTAATAATTTCAAACATTAAACCCTAAAGAAAAAAAATAAAAACAATCTAAAAATGTAAAAATAATTTTTTTTTTAGTTACCATAAAATTGAGTTTTCTACTAATTTTAACTTTGATAACCCATAAGTAGGCCCCTACAAACGCTCATTTCATAGGCTGAACAGTTATCTATTAAATGCTGTTTAAACTGTTCAATTATCTTATTCGGTTCAAAAGATATGATTTGTGCAACGAAAAAACTCAAATGGCGCAACTGACGCGTCGGCATGGCTTGTAAAAGATATAAATACAATAGAATAGAATTTCGTAAATCTCTCTCGCCTCGGCTATGCGCTCTGCCTATGAGAAGATGCCGAAATGATGTCTTCTCCCTTCCAAATTTGTCGTATAACTCAAGCTTCGTGTATGCCGCCACAGAACAAGAAGAATTCGTTTGAAGACACGGATCTTTGACTTCCAAATTATCAAAACGAGAACGGGAAGACTTTGCGACATCTTCTCATCATTTGCTGCAATGAAAGTGGAATGTATGCCTGTGAGTTAGTCAGAAATTGTCGCTATCTCGAACAAATCCCGAAACAAATTGCAATCTTAAAGACAACCAACATATAACCTTCGGTAACAATTAGTTTGAAGAATTGAAGTAACGAAAATCAGACTGCTTTGCATATTTCAATCCATTTCAAAGTTTATGCACGGCTCCTCAATCTAACACACCTCTTAATAGCTCCAGTCATTATTGAACAAGATTTTTGTAACTCAAACGTAAAAAAGTCATTGAAGCTTATTACACAACGAAAAGTGAAAACTAGGAATTTCAACATCCAATTTTCTCCTCACTCCCCCAAAGGGTTAAATCAATAAAATAAATATACATATTAACTCAAACAAATAACACATAATAATAGAAAAATTCCATCCTAGAAAACAATTCAATAGAACAATGCAATACGTATGTACTCGTACATACGTATTTATCAAGTATCTACAAAGTACATACTAAATACGTTCATGGATATACGTTTATCAAGAGGGAGTACGAGTATTAAAATTTCTATTTTCCAAACACATTAAACATCATCAACATAAACAATAACAATACAGAGGAAGATGATGAGAAGCTGATGATGATGTTGTTGATGTTCATGATGATGATGTTTTAATATTAAAATTCGCATACGTATCTTTCGAATACTTATACTTTACATGCTGTGTACTTTTGTTGTTACTAATTGTTGTGTTGCACTAACATGCTAATGGATTCAAACATACATTCGTATACTCGTGTTTGTAATGGAAGAGGAAGCTTCTTTTTATCGTTTTTGTGTGCCTCCAAATACCCATAAAAAACGAGATGAAGAAACATGTGTTTCCAAACATTGCATATGAAAAGATGGAAATATCTCTAAACCAGACTAGTTAGTACTGGTAGATGTACAAATACAACTACCAGTCCTAGTAACAATAGTTTATTGCTTGTTTGGTGTTCATTTAAGTTTTTTTTTTCTTTTTTTTTTCATTTATATTTTTCATTCCTGCTTTTTCATTTACTGAGCTACGACTACGAGTAGAGGAATGAGTTGAGTTAATAGAAAATATATGAAACCTGTATGAATTTTATAGTTGTACAAAGTTTTATTTTGCTTTCTAATAAGAAAGATGCAGTAGTTATTGGCTTGTAGGGAATTTATTTTTTAGTCATTTGGAAATTCTTAAATTTCACTATTTCTGGAATGTTTGTTGGCAGCGTAATGTTTATACTATATGTTTGTTTCTTCATGAATTCTGCAAAAGTTATAATGATAAAGACGAAGAGGTAACGATGGAACACCTTTTTTGTATTTGCCCTGCGTTATCGAGGACTATGCATGATGATTACTAAGAGAAAGCATTCAAGAAATGAAATGACTGCAGGACCGAAACATGAAGCCAACCAATCTGTGGATCCAAATATTTTCCTTGCACTATCAAGGGCTAGGACTGCAACGGTGGGACTTGTATTTATACGTGACCTAATAGATCTTTTTATGGCGGTTATTAAGAAAATCGATTTGAGGATTAGAGTGATTAGAGGACCGGAACATGATTTTTTAAGGTTATCACAAAGCGATTAATGTTTGTATCCATGTCCTTGCCCTGCGCTATCATAGACTGCACTGCCTAATCATAATATCCATGGTGATTATCAAGAGAATGGAATCGATGATTGGAACGACTGGAGGACCGGTATGTTATTCTTTTAAGGTATCACAAATGGACCAATCTATGAATCCAAGTCTTTGATTTGCACTTTCGAGAACTAGAACGAATTCATGTATCTACCCATGGTGGTTATTAGGATAATGGAATGGAAGATTGAACATGATTGGAATATCGGAACATGATGCTATGGTATCAATAGATCAAAGTCCGGTGAAGCTGGTACTACTAGGTGCATTTATAATCTAATCTCCTCTATTTCTATAAAACTTACTTTCTTCTCGATGTATGTATTATATGTTGCTAGTACTCGCAACGAAATGTATAAGAAAAAACTTATGAAAACATTAAAATGTTTATACTGCACTATGGTCTACTTGTATTTTTAACACAACTTGTTAGACAACAAAATATGCATCATCATCGTGTACAACAGCTGTCATGATCTCAAGTGCAAGGTAATGTTACCAAGGGAAGACTAACTAACTAGGAACACAACGACATTTTACCATCCACATCCACAACGACATTGTACCATCAAATAGTCAAAGACAACATTCCTTATGATATTCACAACTACAACAACAAAAATTTTCAGGAATATGACAGCAACTTTAAATATGTTGTTAAGCCACCCAACAATGGAGCACTAGTAGTTGCTGTTGCTAATGAAGAAAGAGTTGCAAAAAGGTGGAACACAAACTTCATACAATGAATGCATTTCAGTTTTGTTTGCAATAGAAAAATAAAACAAAGGAAGCTCTTACACTCTTGCTTCCATTATACTATACTGCTCTACTACTGGTGAAGTACATAGTATGTTGAAGTATGGTGAAGGCGGAAACTACAATGACTTACTTGGGAGTAAGGAAGTATTAGAAAATATTTATTAAAACATTCAAACAAACAAATAATTATTATTTATTAAGACTTTGTTGTTAAAAGATGTTAATTATTCACATAAAATTAATTTAACTTTTTGCCATGACCTTAGGAAGGAAACAGGCAAAGGGTGGTAATATTTGGGGTTTCCTTAAATTTTGGTAGTAGAAATATATGGTTTAAGCTATGTAAAGACGGTTGTCAGATCATACAATGTTGTCAGATCTGGCAATGTACTGACATTGAAAAATTGTTAACAAAAGGTAAATTGTCAATGCTTTTTCTTACAACGTTGGAAGACAAAAATTTTAAGTTCACACAGTGGTTAGACATTTTCTGAAAATTTTTCGGACAACGTTGTAAGATCTGACAACCGTCTATACAAAGCTTTAGAACAACTTTTGAGAACAACTTATGTACTCAATTCGTATGTACTGTATATTTCATGACTACTGCTCTCACACCTATTACGGACATTTATGGAACATACCGCTTTCAATCTCACTTGAGTATTCAGTGAGGCTGTGTCTTTGCTTATTTCTTGCTTTTGCACTGAAATAAATGTTTCATGAAGAATGAAAATGTTGTTACGGTTTTACTTTAAAAAAAAACGGCAGTTAATTTTCTTTAAATAAACCGCATTCGTGATCGAATGAGCTATCGTATCAAAAAATGATTTCGATATCGAAATTATGATAAAATGTACTAAATTTCTTACGCGATATCGAATGCCATAATCTCAAATAAAAAAAATTACGATAATTTTCACTCGATATCGAATGCGGTGATTTGGCCCCTGAAACTTTTCAATTACAAATTAAAGCGCCAAATATCTTCTGATTCTTATTATTGCTGCAACTATTTATAATTTGGCGCTTTTTTTAGCATTATCTAGCGGAGACACTCGAAAGTTCTATTTCTACAATGATCAGCCAGATCTTTTTAAAACACACTCAGGTTTAATGATTTTATATGTCGCAACAATGTTCATAACAGCGTTTTATTGACATTGTTTATAACTAGAAGTCTCCATTAATAGAAATAATGATAAACACGCTGCATGTTGGAAATAACGTTACAAACAGTCTTGGTGATCTAGTAGCAGCTACATAGAATTCATGCTGAAATTGAGAAAAATAGTCTTGAAAATAGTGAGAAGTTAGAACAAATTGACTGTGAATTCTTCAGGCATGAGTGAAACAACCTTAATGGATATAATTATTCATTTCGTTCCGCGATTGCGGAAAGAAATTTTTTGTGCGGATGCATAATTTGAAATTATTCATTCCGTTTCGGCGGTATCATCTCAACACAGACAGTATTGCGGCATGCCGCAGGAATGAATAATTACATTTTACATATTAACTACTCTATCGGTTTACGCAATATTACCTTGGTTGGGTGATCTCTCCTTTATTATGATTGATTGTTGTTAATTTGATTCTTTTTAAATTAGAAAATAAATGGAATTTTACTTGTTGCTTGTGGTGCGAAGAGGTATTTATAGTTACAGGAATTTTTCTGGATTTGATTAACGATATTATGACCACTAACTCGATCATAACGAGGCCATAACTAGCGATACAGTTTACCTTAAAAACCAAGCTACAAATCTTTAGACTTCCACGATTGATAAATGGACACCAGGATATGATACGCAAATGGTTCTAAGATGGTCATTGTATACCAAGCGATAGTCAGGAAGAGCTAGTTTGGGTAACTGTGCATAGATACCAATACGAGCAGGCAGATGAGCCCGCCACAACTGTATCTGCTTTACATAATTTAGACACAGTGTCGCTGGCAATAGATCGCTTAGACTTCTAAGGTTGCCAGGAAAATGTTGGCCGAACACAATGTGAAATGCGCTAAACCGGGAAAACATAAAAAAACATTTCGAGTGTAATGGCAGTGTAATGGGTCATTAGGTGATTAGCAATTTTGCACTTCCTCTCTACAATTATTTTTTTTTTTTTATTAACTAACAAACACAAACTGCGAAGCTTTTGGCTTATCTGCAGAAAACACCCAGAGTCTTTGGCGGGTATCAAACACGCAACCCTTTGACTGATAGTCCGGCACTCTATCGCCTAGTCTATCGGGGCACTCACAGCTATCGAGACCGCATAAAGAATTAAACAGTTTTTCATTTTCAGTAAACTTTATTGGACACCTGAATACAACCGTTTCTTTTATTCAGTTAAATCTGGATCTTATCAGCTGTTCCTTTTTTATCTGAATGCTTATGACTAATTTTTGTTCTTTCGTTTTTATTCTGTATTGACAGTCATCCAAATTATTCTACTATTAGTATACGGCTATTATTAGTCCACGTTTCGCTTGTGTATATTTCAGTTCTTTAAGACTCTATAGGAAGAGATAGGTAATAAACTGTAGCACTCGATATTTCATAGCGATGCATCTTGCTTTCAAAGTTTTTTTCATATTTTCACTATACAGATTAGTAGAGTTGTGCCCTGTCGTTCATTTCAGTGACCGGCCATTTTCGTTCATTTATCCAAGACTGATTCGTTCAATCGTTCACTTTGAACGAATGAATACAACCCTTATTGAATGTGATTTTCTGCTTGTCTTTTGATAAACAGCAGATGATCGAAAACCGTTCAGTTAAATGACCGGCTCATTCCGTTCAATGATCCGTTCATTTCAACCCACCCGTTCGTTCATGAACGACACAGCTCTACAGATTAGCTCTATAACAGTTATGCGTCTTACAAGAAATGTTCTTTAAGATTTCAAAAACTTTCTTTTAAAATTTAATATTAAATTTCTGAAATCCAATTGAAAACGGTGTAATGGAAAAATGAAACTTAAAACTCAAGACTTTATGACAGCAATTTGAACTAAGTGTATGGGCGTTTAACTGGCTGAGAATTGGGCCACCCAAGACTATTATTAAAGTAATGCCTAAGAGTAGCTTTAGAGAATTTCCTTAATTTGAGAGCTACATACAATCTGTGTAATAAACTAAACAAAGAAAATCATAATTTTTTGCTACATTTTTATACTACTCGCCACCTACTACTAGCAACTACCACTACCAACTGAAGTAACAACTTTACACCTTTAAGTCAAATGGGGTCATAAAACACAAGTGGTTTTCTTAGCAGATCTATGCAGTAACCAACCAAACAAATATCTACAGCCTTCATTTCACAAAACAGCCTTAAGGTTTGCAAGCGCACTGCTATTACCACTGCTATAAATATAAACACTTGCATCATTTGAAAATTGCAGCAAAAATTCAAACATCAAAAAACAAAAAAAAAAAAAAAACTAAGAAACAATGTGCAAAATTGTGGCCATAAAGGAGGCAACAAGACGGCGTGTTGCAGTCGTGAATGAACAGCAATACATAGAAGACACAGAATAGAAAATGAACCCTCTCAGCTGTAAAACCAGTCCAAGTAACTCAAGAATGTTGCTGCGGATAGCTGGTGTTGCCACTGCCTCAGCTACTGCAATTGCTGTAGTGTTTGTTGTTGCTTAGTTGCAGGTTTATCCATACAACAATCTATCTAGCTATTTACTCTACATTTAGCAACAAACACAATAATAATAATAACAACAATGAGTAGAAAAATTGCCGTATCTATATCTTGTGGATTAAATCCTCGTATTCGTGTATTTATATTTTCATTCATTCGTTTTGGTTTGTCTGTCTTTCTGTCTATCTGTCTATTTTTTTTCCTTCTAACTGCTGCGTATTGCCTTCAAGACTTGCAACAAAACATGAAAAGAAACCAGTGAAAAAATTATTGCACGACAACTATACGCAGACAAGGATAAACATGAATTCCATTTGTTTGGCTAAAATGCTGCTTAACTTTTCTGTTGCTACAGCTGAACTGCACTATTTTTTTTTATTTATTTATACATATATTTTTTCTTGTCTCCTTTTTTTCCTGGAGCTTTGGATAGTAGTCGTATTGGGGTAATAAGAAACAACAAAATATTGTTTAACTGCATATTTGTGTACAATAATAATAAAATGTATTCAATAAATTTAAATCTGTCTGGTAATTTTAAGTAAATAAATTTTAAAATGTCTGCAACATTAAGGCGTTTGAAAAGTTTGTGACTCTTAATTTCGGCAATAAATTGTGGACATAATATATTTAAAGGAACACAAACGAGTCATTTTTGACGAAGGCAAGTGAAATTTTTACCCAAAATTAGTCGAAATATATAAATTAGTAGTTGAATGAATAAAAAGAGGTTGTCTTGAAGTCGTTTTTATATAGAAGTAATATTTTTACCACAATAGCCTTAACAATTAAGTAAGAAAAAACAGTTTTAAGGTCAGATAGTTATATATGTGTGCGCCAATTAGAGGACTATCTCCAAAACACTTCAATCGTTGGGGTTTTTTGATACCATAAGTAAAGAGGTGACTTGTTAATGACAGATAACGTGTTTTCTTCTATGGTTTGCACGCTTCAAATATAATGAAGAGCATTCATTTAGCCCTTTATGTTCTTAAATATCTTGTCTTAGATAAACATCACATTCTGCATAACTTGTTTTAATCAGCGCCAGTGCATTGGTTCGAAATGTGGTCATGCTCTAGGCATCTAATACGTTGTTCTGAATTTAATTCACAGTCTACACCTGATACGCCCTTGTTTGGTTTAACATTCCAAAGTTCTATATCTTGAACGTCGTTGTCTCCTCTACTTTTGTTACCTCCGTCTGTGCGTTACCAAGATTATACGCTTCTCCCATGTCCTTGATATCTATGATTTGGTTTTCTGCCGCCGCTCTGATTTCTACAACTTTTCCCAGATTGCCGAGTAGCTCTCTAACTCTTGTCCTCCTAATTCCTCCTGGTATCCACCCTGATATCCATGAGATTTATTTTCTTCGTCATTTCTTTTTTAACCTCGGCATATGACTCTGTGGTGTTAGTCTAAATCGTTATTTCTTCTGCTTGATCTCTTATTTCTCTCTGTTGGCTATTTAACAATTTCTTCTTAATTTTTTAGTGACACATTATTTCCCATTAATTTGTATTTTCAATATTTATTTTACCCTGGGTATTTAGCGCGTGAATGTTTCAGGTATTTCGGAGTATTTGGATCTATCTCTTGTGTTCTTCTTGTTGTTGTATTCTTATGTAGTTTACAATAACTGTCTTAATGCCAGTCATGGGCGAAATTAAAATTTTCCAGCACATGTACTCTGCCACAAAATTCTGCTTACGCTACGTAAACATTAAAACTAACATTTGTTGCTTGCTTTGTTGTGATCTCAGCGATCAAACCTAAATTAGTTACTTAGCACTAAGTATAGATATCTAAGGCAGTTTTCATAGAAAGAAAAAGCTATATTACTTTTTGGTACTAAATTTATTTTGTTTGTTAAAGTGTATCGCTTAATGTTACATGCTGCAAAAAAATATAAACAAAAGGCAGTTCTGAAAGAAAGAGATAAACGTGAAACCTGATTATCTTCCGTCTCGTGACACCTCTGTATACCTTGTGGTGGCTGGTTAGTATTTGTAGAAGGAAGGTCTCGCTACGAATTTTTTTTAAATGTTTATGATTTTCTCTCTTAATACATGAAGCTTTCTGTTGCTTAACCAACACAAATTTCATAGTATATGTTTGCCCATCTCTGCTTTTTGGTATCGCTTGAATATCTAGATTGGTAAAACATCTCTCTCTGTCTCTCTTCATATTTCCTGCCATTTTTGTATTCACAGTGGTGCTCACATCATCACTTAGTGCATCTAAATTTTCAGAAGAAAGCCCTTACCACCATAGCATTTCAGTTTCCAAAATGGTCACAAATTCTTTCTAGAAATATCATATTTTTTAATTCCAAATTTCTCAGATTCTAAGATTATTTCAGATGTCCTACTATTAATTTGATACCAACAATTATTTTTTTGTATCTTTTTTATTTCTGCAATTATTTCAGATATATAATTCAAACAGATTTTTGTATTATAGTTCAATTAGTTTGACTGTTAAGTGCGTAACAGTGGACTGTAACATTATCAATGTTAAAAATTGTGCTTTTTGTCTGTGCTAGTTAAATGCGAATTTATCTTCACACACACATTAATTTAATACTCTATTCCAGGTTACTACTGGATCACTAGTTTCTCTAGCATGAACAAGATACTTATCTGGTTGTAATTTTCAATAGAAACCGGTCTTTTAATATACATATATGGCAAAACTACTGCATCATAAAAATCCCATGCAAGAGAGTGGGTAACTATCAGATAATCTTAATCATGAACACCTTCCGTAGGTATATCTTCGGGTAAAATCTTAATATTAACTTTGAATTTCTCAAAAGAAAGACTCATTAAAAAGGAAACTAAAAAAAATCATGATTCCTTCCTATAATTCCTTAGTTTCAGAAGTGCAAGAAGCATGTGAAGGAATTTAGAACATTTAAAAGCCGAAGAATGACACAAGCCTAGCTAAGTTAGAAAATACAGCTACATTTTATCAAATAAGAAATCGCCGACAACACATCCCACATGACCAACCATTTGTTTCGCCCACTATTAACGTTAGCGTGTAATAAGTACTCGATCCAAGATCAAGTTCATTATAAACTAACCATTAATTAATTGCCTTTTCTTGTTGAATTCGTTCAAGCTTCTTTTTTTTTTTGTAAAAAAATCTATCGACATTGAATTAAATTTAATGTAATTAATAATTGTTGTTATATTTCCTTAAACATTGAACGAATGCAAAGAAAATAAAAAAAATAAACATTAAAGCAAATATCCAGTACTTTGTTCAATGGATTGTAAGTGTAAACTGAAACTAATCATAATCAATGTCGCACGTGAATTATTAAACAATTAATCAAATTAACCAGCTCAAAATCAATTTGAAAGAAGCAAAAACTGAAACCAACAAAAACAAAAAATAACATTTTGTAAAATTGTTTTTAAACTACAAACACAATCACCTGCTTACAATACAATAAAAAAACACTTACTCACTCGCTCTTAAACTACCGACAAGTGCACTGCACTATTTACACAATACTCATACATACATACATACATACATACATATACATATATTGAACAACTCGTACTCTACTACTAAAGGGTGATTTTTTAAAAGCTATAGGAAAGTTTTTCAAAAAAGAAAAACATAAAATTTAGAAAAATGCATGAAATCTTTATTTGAATCGATAGTACGGTCCATATAATTTAATGTTTGAAGAATTTTTCATGCAAATGTTGACCTTGACTGCGCCTCAAATGGTGCATCCGCTTAGTCCAATTTTGGCATACTCTTTCCAACATTTCGGTCGGTATCTCACGAATAAATGCTTCAATGTTGTCTTCCAATGCGTCAATTGAAGCGGGCTTGTCTGTATAGACATGAGCTTTAACACAGCCCCACAAAAAATAGTCTAAAGGCGTTAAATCGCACGATCTAGGCGGCCACTTGACCGGTCCCGAACGTGAAATAAAATGTTCACCGAACTCGCCTCTCAATAAGTCCATTGTTGCGCGTGCTGTGTGGCATGTGGCACCGTCTTGTTGAAACCACATGTCATGCAAGTCAAGCTCATGCATTTTGGGCAAAAAAAGTTGGATATCTCACGGTAGCTCTCACCATTCACAGTTACGTTACGATTCGCATCATCTTTGAAGAAGTATGGTCCAATGATGCCACCAGCCCATAAACCGCACCAAACTGTGACTTTTTCTGGATGCATTGGTAGCTCTTACAATGCTTCTGGCTGATATTCACTCCAAAATCGACAATTCTACTTATTTACTTACCCATTGAGCTTCGTCGCTGAACAAAATTATTCGGTAATTCATCGTGCGATGAACTTTCTTAACAGAGCATGCATTTTGATAAAAAAAAATACAATAATTTGCAAGCGTTGTTCATTTGTAAGACGATTCATGGTTAAATTATAGACCAAACTGAAGATGTTTGACAGTGAAACAAAACACGAAACGTGCGTCAGCTGTTTAAACCAGTGTTGCCAAAAAGATAATTGCTAAAAAATCACCCTTTACTTTATCTTCTAATTAATTAATAGCAATTAATTGTTCGATAAAACAAAACAAAAATAGAGAAGGCAAATGAAATAAAACTGAAACAACTATTATGTAGTGCAATGCTTATTATTTAAACCGGTATAACTCGACAATGAAATACCCTATGATAATTTTGTTTTTATAATTAGCAAGCAAACTGTGAAGCTTTTTGGAGTCTTTGACGGGAAACGAACCTGCAACCCTCTGACTGATAGTCCGGCACACTATTGAAATGAATGGCCAAGCTTAGGCCTAGTTGAGGTACTCAATAAATATTGAATAAGTTATAAAAAATCATTTTCGACACACATTTTCTAAGGAATTCACAATCATTACTCAATCGTTACTACGAAAATGTTAATTATAATCTCAATACTTTAAATCCTACAAAGGAAATGTTCTTATAATCCCTTAGCCGTTCTATCAATGATGAATATTTAAGATTATCATATATTTAATAATTATAGTTTTTCTATATAAATATATGATAGCAAACACTTTATGTATATCCAAGTTTAAGAGATGTAAATCCTAATTACAAGATGAAGATCTGAGTGCAATATTGTTCCACGTTATGCTGTTTTCCTGGCACTTTTTTAATGTTGTTGTAACATCTAGAACAACAATTTCCAGACGGATGTTTCTGCATGGAATTCAAGAACAAGGAATTGGGCTACTATAACTACTTGAGATAATTATTACATTGAATGCGGCGGTGGACCTACGAAAATTATGGTGTCTCTATGTTTGACGTTATGCGATGAATCAAATAGATCCTGCACATACCTAGTTCTATCCGACGAATCAGTGCAGCTTATATCACTTTCAACTATTGGAGTTTTCAATAACATCAAAATATGTCTTTATTTGTCGGGGAAATGAATAAACATTCGCTTTCTATTTCTGCAGCAGAGCCCTTCAAAACAGTGTTTGATTCCCGACATATACTGCATGTATTTTAAACAGCATGTTTTCTACATGTTTAAGCTGTATTACTGAAAACTCATCGCTGATGAAAACCTCAGAATTGCAGTGAAAGGTAACTTATTGTCACTGTAAAGTGGCAATGGAGATCTTTCCTCACCTTGATCTTATTGGAATCCAGGGGATATGAGGAAATACCGATACCTCAGGCTGCACGGAGCGTAAAACTGATAGTTTATTTAAGTTGCCAGCTGACAAGAGCCTTTTTTGGAGCTACAGGAATCAGTGGCCCCAGGACTTATTCCAATTTATTGTTGGTGGAGTCCCTTAGGTGAGCTCGAAATGACAGTTGTTTGTACCCAAAAGTACGCGGGAAGTAGATCGCTGGTTAAATGGTTGATGATTGTTTTATTGGCAAATTTCGGACAACAAAATGTATGTATAGCTGCTGTTGCCGAAACAACAGAGCTTATTGGCTTGGTGCTTAAGAAACGTATTGGAGGGAACAAAGTCTGCCGCATGACTAGACGATGGCTTGCTCTCGGACGGAGTCAACGGTTTAAATCAATTTCTTATACATAGTGTTCATTTTTTGGTGACAACTGAAAAATTATGTCTAAAGAATAAGAATCCTTCGTCAAACATATATTGATGTGTTAGTTCTTTATCTACAACCCTTTTTTGGCAACGAAGACGATTATATCTGTATTAAATTTTGTATACAATTTGATTGAGACTATCCTGCTACAAGGTGTACGTTGATGATTCCAGATAACACTATATGCTAGTCGGACTTTACGAAGTTGAAAATGGATAATAGCAAACGTTGTATAAACAACTTTCCTTCATATTTATAGTGCGAAGAGTGAAGCCGCTCTTAAGCCTTTAAAATCTCATGCCACCGAAAATAACACCAATATGTTAAGGTTCGCAAGGCACTGAGCGCATTAATGTGAGCTGAACAACGAAAGATCGTTGAATTGGATCGATTGTTAGATAACTGAAATTTCATTGTAAAACATACTGGATCACTTATTTTTTTTGGCATGTTGTCAGGCAGCGGCGCGACTGCTATATGTCGTTGGTTAGAACTATTTGTTGTGACAATGAGGACCTTTTAGGACCTATTGGGAACTAATAACTCTAGCTCGTTTTTTAAATTTTCAACTTTCAATTATGATAGATAAGGCAAAACTTATTATAGTTTCCCCTTAATCGCATTGTAAAGTTTCTTATTCTATTGCTGGTTAGAATCAGATTTCATTTTGAAAAGTGTTGTATAGGCAAAAATGAAAACTTACAACAACTTTAACCAAGCCGCCTTAAAGTAGGGTACACCAAAACAAACGAATAAAGCATCAAGTTGTATTACGAAATCGTATTTTCTTATAAATAATCAGCAAAAAAAAAGTACTTTAAACTATTTGTTTACTTCAAAATTAAATAGCAAACGGCAGCAGCGTTAGGAGCACAAAAGGCAACAGCAAAGTCTAGATAAATAATAAGAAAAAAAATATATAAAATAATTACGCCGCATTGTTGTTACACAATCACATTCACTCGCACTCTCACTCACTCACTCCGCTACCGTTCAATTCGTTAACGATTGTGCGATTATATTTTTTGCGTTTTGGCGATTTCTCAATACCCAGAGCACTTGTACTTGTAAATTCGATTGTATTTTTATATTTGTACGTTGTAGTGATAGTATGTAGTTGCTGTTGTAGGCTCGTGTTTTTATTTTGATTCACATCAAAGTTTTTCACTCCACATCAGAATAGATGGGGGTCATTTTTACGCTAAACTGACCATGAGCTGATTGATATGAATAGTCGTAGAAAAAAATAAGTTTGTACTATTTTTTCGAAAATCGACAAATTTTTTTTTTCTCGATAAAAGTTAAAATTAAAGTTTGTATTTTTTTTTTTTTTTTGCCAATATATTTCGGGTGGTGGTTTTATTATTCAATTGTGTATTTAGTCATGGTAGTGGCCGTTGCGTTGTGGTTTTCGTTTTTATGTTTATTGTTGTTGCTGTTGTATATTTCTGATAAGATAAATTATTTATGATTGTTTGTGGCCATTTAACGAATGTATTTTTGTGCTTTTGTTTTTTGTTTTTTGCACAATGGGTATTTGTCTGCGTATTATGCGAAATTTCTATTTTTGTACCCTACACCACCATAGTGGTTATATACATATGTATATAATAAAACATGTGTTTAAACAATATTAGGTCCAGTAACTCTTGCACTAATTGAATTGTTTGCATTATTGTCTTAATGCAAACACATGTCGTCCATATTAACATCAACCAATTTAGGCAGAAATAACTTTGCTTATCTATTTTGTGTGCTTTTTTAATTTAAAAAAAGGAAAGGCATACAATTTTATGGTTACTAGGGATGCCAAACGGGACTGGTTTTTCAAATTCCGCGATTCGTGATTTCATAAATGTAAATCGCGGGATTTTTCGAGATTTTCGGGACTTTTGTTTCATATTAAAACAAATTGCTTCATAAATCATAATCATTTATTTCAAAAAAGTTACTTATGTTAAATATAAATATGTTTGAAAACAAAATTTTTAAATTTATTAAAAGTTTATAAACCATTAATAAATAAAAAACATAATAACATGTAAAGGGTTATCCATTTTGCGGTTTCAAAAGTAAACATAAATAAAAAAACATAAAATATTTTTTTCATGATACATATTTCTTTTTTTTTTTTTTATAAAGTTTGAACGTTGACATTATGTGTGAAACACTATATCATTTAAATGACCACCACGCGAAGTGTTGCAGGCATTGATTCTTTTGAGGTAATTTTGGACCACTTTCTGACACAAAATTTTCTTCAGCGATGAAGCACATTTCTCACTCGGTGGGTATGTTAATAAACAAAATTGTCGTATTTGGGGTTCTGAGAATCCTCAAGTGATTGAAGAGAGATTATTACATCCACAAAAAGTCACTATTTGGTGTGCTCTTTGGTCTGAAGGTGTGATTGGAACTTACCTACTTCTTCGAAAACGACGATCGAACGACTGTCACCGTCAATTCGGAGCGTTATGGTCGTATGATAACCGACTTTTTTTTTGCCTGCTACTGAAGAATACGACTTGGAGAATAAGTGGTTTCAACAAGACGGTGCCAGATGCCACGCAATTCGAGCGAATATGTCTTTATTGCAAGAGACATTTTAGGGCTGTGTAATTTCTCGTCGTGGCGACATCAACTGGCCACCAAGATCATGCGATTTGACACCATTAGACTTTTTTTGTGGGGCTACGCGAAAGACCGTGTTTATGCAGATACACCTTTAACTCTTGAGCACTTAATACCGCCCAATATGTGTCAAAAATTGGTCCAGAATAATGTCAACGTTCAAACTTTATAATAAAAAAGAAATATCATGAAAAAAAATATTTTATATGTGTTTTTTATTTATGTTTACTTTTGAAACCGCAAAATGGATAACCCTTTATAATGAAATATTAGATTGACAAACATATTATGTATGCCATTTCCCAATTAATTTCTATAATAATTTAACAGAATATTGATATTGTATTCTAGTTGCATAAACAATCCTTTCTCACCCTCCGAAACGAATAATTCTTATTATTTTTCTAATATTTTATTCCATATTATTACAGACATTATTAGGTGTTGTGGGGGGCTTTTCATATTTTGATTACATTCACTATTTCATTCGTTCCGCAATCAATGTTTTTAATTAATTTTTAATACTAAAAACTTCTATCTCGTTATCAAATTCACTTTTCACTCTTTTGGGTTTTTTTCAAAAATTTAAAAGTGTTGAGTAAATCATCTTTTTTGTTGATTTCTTTTAAGGAGAAATTTCACCAGATCACTTTTTGATATCTCTTTGAGCATAAATAAAAGTGCAGAGATTCATATTACTGCGACAAAGAGCTTTGTCTGTTACTTTAACCGGGGGCCAAATTACCGCATTCGATATCGAGTAAAATTGCTCGTAATTTTCTTATTTGAGAGTTATGGCATTTGATATCGACCAAGAAATTTAGTACATTTTATCATAATTTCGATATCGAAATCATTTTTCGATATGAAAGCTCATTCAATCACGAATGCGGTAATTTGGCACCGAACTTCAAATGACAACTACATATTTGTTTAAGTAAAACAAATTATTCATCTCTTGAGGTTTTAACCCTTCTCTGCATAATAGTAAAAGTTTCCATCATAACATTAAATGCCCTCTTTTATTTCTATTTAGTATTAATGATCTAATGATCTAACATTGCATGTTGCTAAATTTATACTTTAAATATAGTTATACTAAGATTTTTTTAAATCATTTTTCCTTTAATTTTGAACATGAATTATATCACTAACAATGAAAAAATTATGCAAAGAAGGGTTAAATCAATTACAGATTTACCAAAATCCAAAAACCGTAGACACATCAAATAGTGCGTTCGAGTTTGGCAATCCAAAACTAATTTTTATTTCTTCGCAAACGTTTTAAAATTTACAATTTTGTTGATGACTTTGTTAACAAATATCCAAGATTTTTCCGGGATTTCGCGATTGGCTTCCCTAATGGTTAACCAATACATGAACGCTTTTGCCTAAAATACATTAAAACAACAACTAAATGAGATAATAAAATTATGAAAATTTTGAATTGAACAAATCTACTCAAACTAGAAAATGTAAAACTATATGATTACAATGATGATCATTATCATTATTTATCATCATTATGATGTGATGCCCATTCTGGAACACAATCGTAAACAAAATGCTACAACAAGTTCAATGAACTACAATACTTTAAATTGTATAATTTTTGCACAAAAACATAAAAATCAGCAACTAAAATAAAATAAAAGAGATTTATTTTATAAAACAAACTAATCAAAAAAATATAAAAATAAAAACAACTTCATCACACTTAAGCAAAATACTAAAAGAGAATACAACTTAAAGCCACAATAACAACAACAACCAAAAAAGAGATAAACTATAAAAAGCAAAAAAAAAAAAACATTAAAATTAACATTGTTTTATGAATAGATTTCAGTTCTGTTCAGTTCAGTTCAGTTTTTGCTACAACATTGCCAAAAAAATACAAAATAAACTGAAATTATGTTTGGCAACGTTTTCATAGCGTAGAGTGAGATAAAAAAGAACTAAGAACCAACACCAAGTGTATTTATTGCTGAATAAAAAAAATATGAGTCATGTTGGAAAAAAACCAACCACCCAATCTAATAATTTACTTGTACTACAACAATTTAAGGGGACTGATTAGAAATGTTTAGGTTACAAGCATTAAAAATGAATTTGTAACTTGAATTGAAAAAGAGTTAGAGTAGGAAAAAAAGTTATTAACTCTATTATTTATAGACAATCAATAGACGTTAGATAATTCCCTCTATCTCTTTCAGACTAACTATCTGACTTAGAGCAATATTACTAACCACCACCACCGCTATTGCCAGCCATTTGAACCATTGCAGAGCCCACCACACCTTTTTGTAATGGCAACATCGTAACATAAACTTTTCCACCAACATGCTCGATGATTCGTATCTGATGTTCTAAATAGTTTTGTTTCAAATACAGTCCATAGATATTTTTAGTATTTTCTTTATTTTTGTTTTAGTGCATAAACAAATTTATGTTGCATGTAGTTTTACTGCTACAGTGCTTGACAAAAGTAAAATTTATGAGTTAAAATAAATTCATCAGCCCAATCATGAATAAAAAATACGCGGGAGATTTTTCACTTTTTATTTTTTTAACATTGAATTTAAATAGGAAAAATGGGAAAAGGGGAAAAAACTCCCGCGGAATTTTCGTTGTGAATCTCTTCAACGATGGAACAATTCCACAGCCCAACACGAAAAATGGTGCCTAAAAAATTTTAATCAATTTTTGTACATATTATATAGGACTCCAATTCCTCGAACTCACTTTTTTTTTTGGATCAGCTCTAGTCTTCGAGATATATATATTTTTTAATTTTAAGTACTATACGATATTAAGTATCATAACTGAAGACCTGTGAAAACTACTGCAGTAAAAAGAAAAAGTCAAAATTTAGCTACAATATTATCTTCATGCTGCCCTAAAATAATAGTTACTCTACTCAGTAGTTTTGCAGATATAGGCGAATATATGACGAACAAATATTATTAAAAAAAAAATGTTTTTGTTTGAAAAATTCATAAGAATAGAGTTATTATCTCTAAATAACAGATATCCTGCATAAAATGCAATATTTCTTGGTAATATGGATGCAATAGTTTTGAATTTTTTTATTCATTTTCTGAAACTTCTCTATTTTTTATGAATTTTTGAAAAATAAAAAATGTTTCATTATTTTGTCTTGAGTTCATTTTTTTTTTTATTAATAAGTCCCGATTTTTGTCGCTGCGATTCTTGCTTTGTGGGCGAGAGCGGTGAGTCGTATTAAAAGGGGTACACATATGCATGTACTCTTGAGACACGCTTTGTTCCCTTATTCGTTGTTTTTTATTTTCATACATGTATGTATGTATGTATGTGCTAGCTAAAAAAATATGTAAAAACATGTATACATCCACAAAAAATCTCTGCAACAAAAATCTCACAATATAGACGCAAATACAATTTTAAAGAAGATACGACAAAAATCGCAGCTACAAAAATTTCATAATGTAAACCGGGACTTACTGTTGAAGACACAAGCCTGTGATATCGATATGGGCAATTATAGGTCAAAATTTAGTTATTTGCATTTTTCGATAGCGTAATCCGTTACCATTTCCTGCCGAATTTTGCAAAATAATGGACCAATCACTCACACAGAGCTCCATACAGTGCTAAACATGCATTAGTAAAGGTTTCTCAATAATTGCTAATAAGAGCAATTAATTCAAATTAGTCCAAATGCTGTTAATGTATCCAGACAAATGAAAATGAACTTTGGCTGACAAAAATATTTTCCAAAAAAAAAGAACATCCGGTAGTTCTTGAATGAGTTCACCATATATATGGCGGAGTGAATGGTGGGAAGTATTAAATTCATACAAAAGTTGTGGGGCAAGGAGAAACTGGTACATTTACCAGCATTGCGATGCACTACTCGTCATTTTCCGTGTCGAAAACGCGTTGGCGTTGGGCGTATTATGTATCGAGCCAGTCGACTCAAATTGGCAACAAAGTTCCAACAAGTTGAAAAACTCGATGACAAATACTACAATCGAACTACTCTTTATCTCTAAAGGTCCTACAATTGTCTCGAGGGCTGTTGTCACACCTACTAGCAGCGCTGCCAGAAGTAAGATTTTACCTTTTTTAAGATTTTTTAACCGAAAAAAGATTTTAAGATTTTTTCCCCAAAAAAAAAAAAGATTTCTTATTTTGTCTAGACAAAGGTTAGGTTCAATTAAAAACAACCTGTTTTATACTACTTATTTCCACAAATAAGATTTTTTCTTCAAAAATAAAACTTTTTTTTTGTGAAATTAAGATTTTTTGCTGAAAATTTCTGGCAGCCCTGCCTATTTGTCAGTGTTGCCATTTTAGCACTTTTTTTTAGCATTTTGTTTCTCGAAAATGCATTAAAATTTCTAAATATTATGCTAAATGCTTTTTAGCATAATTTGCTTGATAAAAAACAATTTTTTTCTCGAACTAATTTTTACTTTTTTACTCCAAAAAATACTTTTGGAGAAATAAAAAATAACTTTTATTAATATTTCAACTAAATTTCTTTCGGTGTGGTAAGTAAATGAACACGGAAATTTTTTAATTAATATATGGAATGTAATCTATAAAAACAAGTCAACAATTGTTATGAAGAAAATTAGAAAAAACTATAATTTATATTTGTAACATTTGAAATAAAAATTGTATTGTTACATTGAGAAAATTTAGCACTTATTTTTTCTTCTTTAGAACATTTCAGCACTTAGTTTTTCAAGTTTTAGCATATTTTGAAATAAATTTTCTGGCAACACTGCTACTGGTATTTGTTCCTACAATCAGCTTGATTTTGATGGGTGACATTTCGCCACTTCTTGATAAAGTTAACACAAAACAAGTTAGTGTGATATATTCAGCTGGTGTACGATTTGAATTTATTACCATTTGTGTAGTAAAGTGTTGGGAACAAAAAAAAAAAAAAAAAAACCAACAGTTTGACAGCTGTCTATTAAATGTTACCAAAAATGAGTTGAACAATATTTCAGTTTGATAATGTCGTACAAAAAATATTGATTTAAATGCTTTAATTACATGCGGTTTTTATATCCTACACAACCATAGTGGGGAGGGTATATTGGTCCAACATCCGCCTTAAATTATACCGATCGACTCATAATCACTTCCTGAGTCGATTTCACAATGTCCTTCCGCCCGTCCGTCTGGCTGGTTGTCAATGTAAAGCTTGTGCGCAGAGTACAGGTCGCAATTTTGAAGATCTTTCGATCAAATTTGGTACGTGAAATTTTTCGGCCCAAGGACGGATGTGATTGAAACTAGTGGAGATCGGTCCATTATTTCACCTGGCCCCCATATAAATGTTCTCCCGAAATTGGGTTTTACCGATCATAAATGTTTGAATTATGCAAGTATGCAAACAAATTTCACCACAAATGAGTGGTAAATGAAGCCAAATCACATCAACAAATTTTGTGCAGATCGATTCATAATTACTCGTAGCTACCATATAAAGCCCACTTCAGAAAATCACTTTTAAGAGCATAACTCTCTCACAAAAGTTGGTATCCAAATAATATTTAACGCAAATATATTTCATATGCATGCAAATAATACGGTACAATATTATTCTGATCGTTCCATAATTACTTGTAGCTCCTATATAAGGCCCACTTCCGAAAATCACTTTAAAGATCATAAATTTCTTAAAAATGTTGGTATTGAAATAAAATTCAACACAAATAACTTTCATATATACAGAAATGATGACAACTAATTTTTTAATGGTCGGTCCATAATTAATCGAAACTCTTACATAAGACCCTTTCCGTTTTTCACTTTAACCTCCATAAATCTTTAAAAATTATTTATATCAAGATAAAGTATAACACAGAAATCATGACACTAAATTTTTGGATGATTGGTCCATAATAGGTTATATCTCCCATATAGCGCCCATTTCTGAAAAACTGTTTTTAACATATACTGGGTGTAGGGTATTATATTATTGGTATAGTCGGTCAGCTATACTTTTTTACTTGTTTTGTAATAGATTTCAGATTTTTACAACTAAAAATTAATAATTTGCACAAGTAATAATAAGAAACAAAAATAATGTGATTGACTTTAAATGTCTATAAAGTAGAAATAAAAAAGTAGCTAAAAAATAGTTCAGCTGTTTTTTCACAAACTTTCCCGTAAGTGACAAAATAAAAACATCATATCTGGCCGAAAAATAGCTGAAATGGCAACGCTGGCTACACGGGATCGTTACTTCGATTCTTTCTTGTTGCTATTCATGGTTTTTTACGACTTTTATATTAAAAAATCACATAAACTATTTGGGAATTATAACACATAATAAATTATATAGTATAGAAAGAGTATTGAAAACTATAACATATGCTTAGTTAATGGGTTGACTTTCGTAACACCGCGTTACAAAATATTGTAGAAATTACAAAAGGAAAGAAGGAAACGTGGTGAAGGATGAATTAGAAAATTAATCACACTTATCGTGAATAAAAATTCCACATGAAATTTGTTCCCTTTTCACATTTTTCCTATTAAAAATTAATGTTAAAAAAATAAAAGGGAACAAATTTCATATGGAATTTTTATTCACGATAGGGGTGAATATATAATGTTCAGTTTTTCAAAATTTTCTTCATGTACCAGAACCTCATCACTGTCGATACCCACTGTACGGCAGTATTACACTACGTGTGCATTTTAAAACGATTTCCGATTGTGTTGTTTTATTCGCTTGATTAAGTTGTAGCACTGGTTATTGGTCCGTCCGTTTTTTTTCCCACTTATTGTATGTTGTCAGTGCTGTAAGTTCTATTTTATTTGCCGTTCATTAGAAAATAGAAAATATTTTATGCTTTATTTGTTTCTCTTTTTTTTTTTTTATTTTTATTTGTGAAATTTTGTTTCTTAACCTAAACGAAAAAATTTCTTTGTTCGAGTGTTGTTTAACGAATCGTTAAAATGCTTTTAAAAGATTTGCCAAAAGAAACAAACAAATAAATTTAATTACTTACTCATTGTTGTGTTTATCATGTATGAAAATATTATTAAACTAGTGCCAACAATAAACGAGTAAATATTTCAGTGAATCATTCAGCACGTGCGCACAATCCTGGCGGGCCAATTATTTGAAGTGCGTACGAATAGTTAATTGTTTCCAGGAAGATTTGCAAATCGTTTAAGAAAATTTTGTGTTTTAAAACAATTGTTAGAAAATCATTTCAGCTTAAGTTGGGAGAATAGTGTTGCGAATGGTATTGATGAGTAGTGTGGCCAAGTCAGATTGTTTTTTGTGGAGGAGTGTTCTTATTGTTTACTGCTGGGAATAAGGACTCCCTCAAGGTATCTTTTTAAAAGTTCGAGGTGGACTTGCATTAGGTTTTGAAATTACAAATTTTCAAAATGAATAAACAAATTTGGATCCTACTTAAAAGTAAGTTTAATTGCGTCAAAATGACGCCTTGCAATGTTTTCTATAACTATTTTTAGAATAAAACTGTTTCTTATCTTCTCAGGCCTTATGAATTTCCAAATATTTCTAGGTTTAAGATATTTGTCCCTTGTTTGTCTCCCGGCATATGCCCAATGAAGCCACCAACTAGCCTCAATAAATCTGATTTAATTAATTTCAGGATTTGTTAAGGTTTTTTCTACAGCACCCTAATCGTCTAAAACCTAAATAATCTGTAAATATTCTTATATGATGTTTGAATTGAACTCCTTCATTTATTTGAGTGCATTTCGAGGGCTAGAGTGTTCGTAATATGTATTCGTTATCCATTTAATCTCTATTTATGATTCCCACAATCTTAGCCAAAGACATTATTGTAATCAATATGACGGAAGTAGGTATATCCAACAGCATTGAAAGCAGTCTGATTATAAATCGATATTATAACATAATGCTACATTGAGCCAGGTTCACAAAGTATACAAAGGTGACAATTTTGAAGTTTCCAAAGCGCTACAACCCAGCAAGCCATATGAGTCCGAAAAGAGTCTTTTCTGACACCTTTTTCGGAGCGTTAACGCTCTTTATGAGCCCAAAAAACAATCATAATTGCTCCGAAAACCTTCAGAAAAGAGGGTCATTACATTCGAAAATGATCCGTCAGAAAGAGCTCTTAGATAATGTCAGAAAAGAGTCTTTTATGAGGGGGTTTTTTGGGCTGTTAAAGAACTCTTAGATAATGTCAGAAAAGAGTCTTTTATGAGGGTTTTTTGGGCTCTGCGTAATCTTGTTTTTATCATTCTGGTGTGGTACAGCTACATATGTTTTTTTTTCGTTCAAAGCACAAATAACAGGACAACAACGCTTTGGTACACACATAATTAAGTGGAATTTCTGAGTCATACTGCGTGCCGACTCACGACAGTAACAAGCAAATTTTTCTTTCGCTCCGAAAATGCTCTTTAGTTGGACTTTTTTCTGACTCCATTTTTCGGAGCGCTCCGAAAATGCTCTTTTGTTGGACTCTTTTTCTGACTCCTTTTTCGGAGCGCTCCTAGAATGTTATGCTGGGAATCAGCTCATAAGGCAGTTCTCTTAAAAAGAGAAAGAAAATATTTTGTGGTAGTGTGTTGGTAATGTAAATAAGCAAAGCACAACAAGAAATTTGTGGACAAAACAAAATAAACAAAACAATTTGACTAAAAATATTTAAATCGAAATTTTGTTTATACGAGGGCGAATCGGAAATTTCTAAGCCTAGAACAGAAAGCGCGTTATAAACAGAAAACAGTTAAGTGTTTTGGAAACTTCTGTCTGTGCTATAAACACATGTTAAATTTCTTTTTGATCTGCCCATTCCTTCATATAGAAATAGGTGCACAAAAAAAGACGCATCTGCAATTTTTTTTTTAATGAAAAAATTAGAAATTCGTGGTGTCATTAAATATTTAAATAAAAAATGTTTATCGGGACAAGAATTTCATAATGAATGTGTTGGGTAAAAGTGCTCCTTCATATGCATAACAGTAAAAAGTTGGGTTGCTGAATTTAAACGTGGTCGTACAAGCATAAGTACAATCCAAGCAATGGACTGAAGCTGGAGGAAGTGCTCCAAAGAAGGCAAAAACAATTCAATCGGCTGGTAAGGTTATGGCAACGGGTTTTTGGGATTTCAAAGGTATTTTATTGTTTGGCTATCTTGAAGAGAGTAAAACAATAAATTTAGAGTACTATTGCAACATTTTGGATCAATTAAATGTAAAAATTCGACAAAAACATCCTGGCTTACAACACAAAAAAAAATTTTTTCATCAAGACAACACACCAGCACACAAGAGTGTTTTAACAATGGCTAAAATCAACAAATTAAAGTACGAGTTGCTTGACCAAACACCTTATTCTCCTGATTTAGCTTCCAGTGACTTTTACCTGATCCCAAATCTAAAAAAATTCCTAGCCGGCAAGGCTAGGATGGAAGGATGCAATTACAGTTTTGAAGGCCTTGAGGAAAACTATTTTAATCAAGGGATAGACTTGCTAGATCAGCGTTGGACTAAGTGTATGGAAGTTGCAGGCGATTATATTGAACCATAAAAATGTTTTTTAAAAACTAATTATTCTCTTTCTGTGCTAAGCTAAGAAGCTTCCGAACCGCCCTCGTATGCTACTGATTTCAACAAGTTACTAAATTGTATTTTAATAATTATTATACTTTGTAGTATGCAATGTGGAGTTTGTGCAGTTGTTGGATGATATAAATGCAGTTTTTTATGATTGTATCAAACAATACAAAAATACTCTGTGCCAAAAATGAATTTTATTGCGCCTGAAAAATAAAGCAAAATAGTAACATAGGGAAAACAAAAAGGCAGTTCTCAGAAAAAGAGACAAATATAAAACTTCATTATCTTCTGTTGCGTGACACCTCTGTTTACCGTTTGGCCAGGTTTCCCTTTTCAGAAATTCTGATTATGCTGTTAGTATTGGAAACCTTTCACACCTGTTCATTGTGTTGTTGCCTCTTGGAATCCATTCTTGGTGGCAGACAGATGTGCTTAACATTTCACCTGAATTTTTTTCAACAAGAACTTTGTTCTCAAAACAAAATAAATCAGAAAAACTAAGAAATGCAAGGATTTAATCGTTAGAAGTTGGATAATTTAAATATTGTCGTGTCATTTTGACGATTTTTTTTTGGAAAATTCATCTGGAAGCCCAGTTTGTGACACAGTAATGTAAACAGCTCAATACTAATTTAAATCTAGTATGCTAATATTGTGCATTTTCTAACTAATGTGCATTCTTAAACCTCCTGTAGAGAAATTAGTTTAACACAATACACGACTTGAATGAGGATCATTCTATACTAGACTACAATAATCGTATCGTTTACTTGATCCATTTGATAGTTAAAAGTTTAAGTTGTACCACAAACCCATGATATTTTTTGACCTCTTATATAAATGCCAAGTAAATAGAATTCTACAAGCTTGTTTCAAACAAGTATCTTGAACAGGGGATTTAAAGGGAGTAACTGTCATTTAAAGACAACAAAACCAACACTTGAAGAAATATACACCCCTATCGTGTATAAAAATTCCACATGAAATTTGTTCCCTTTTCACATTTTTCCTATTCAAATTCAATGTTAAAAAAAAAAAAGGGAACAAATTTTATGTGGAATTTTTATTCACGATAGGGGTGATAATTTAGAAATCAGTGGTACTAATGATGCCAATCATTTCCTACATAAGGGAGCATGGAGTGTTTTAACAAATCCATTTAGCTATTTACATGATCCAGTGGCTTAATGATACATCTGCTGCAAAGCAGATATAAAGGTCTGTGAAACTTGTGTTGAAGGCTACACCATTTTCATATCACTAGTAATTACATTAGTAAACAGTGTACGTTTTTCGAAAAAACAAAATCTACTGCTTCAAAAAGTACTTTAAAATGTGCCCCTGGCCAACCACTTATTTTGTCCGTATGTGCTGGTAAAAGTGCTCGGCTATATTTTATATAGCAATTAGTTTTAACATAGAGTGATCATTACGATACATTTTTTGCCGACACTTTATCGTCAATATGTCCTACTTCATTCATTTGGAATTTTCTCTTGCTGTCTCTGGCCCAATCTTATTTCCTAATCAAGTTAATTTTCTTTTTCTGTTGTATTGTATTGGATTGATAAAGTGGCTCTGAAGGCTACGTGCATAAGTTGATGCTGCTATCAGCAGCTATTTTGCTAAACAAACATCTCGTTTGTTTCTATTATGTATTTATTTCCAGTTTCTGTTTGTTCTTGAGCATTTAAAGTATTTTTGTCCAAATGGAAATTTAAAAATCTGCTCAAGGTTTGTTTGTTTTTTTTTCTGGTACGTTGGTACTTGTGAACATTTGTACACCAAATACTCGTACGTACTGGACTGGAGTATTATTGATTTTGGTATGCATGACATGCAGTGGTGGTATATGGGGCTAGAAATGCACTCATGCTCAAATTGTCTGCCTTTGCTGTGAGCAAAAAACATGGCAAGTGTTACTTGAGCTAACAAAAATTATTTGCAACAACCAACTGCAGCTAAACTACACCTAGTTGCAGTTGCAGTCGTCGTGTATGAGTTTGTGTGGCAACATATAAAAGAAAATTCAATTCAATTGTTTCTGCGGTAAACAGCAACGCCGGTATTTTACAATTGTTAGTTTTGTTGTTATTGTTGTTATTTTGTAGGACTTACGGTGCTAAAACCAAGTGTAGTCAATTGATCGAAATATTTGTGACTACTTGGAGGGCATTGAATGATTTTTTGTTTTTTTCCCCCTAAGAACTGCTTCTGTTTTGAAATTCACAGTTAATGATTCTACCTTCATATTGGTATTGAATAATCTTTGTTAACACCGTGGCCGTGGGTTGTTGCAGGTTTGTAATCTAATGCTACAACAACAATTAACTCGTTTAGATAATATGAAATTGAAGATTTTTCTGGCCTTCCAGAAATGCTAAAACTTGTGTCATTGTGAAATAATACTGAGGTATGAAAAGAGAATTGAAATAACTCCCAATTTAAGGAGTTACGTTTCAAGGTTGTCTATTAAGCAAAAATGCTTTTGAACCAAGAATTAACGTAAAGGATTTCTCAAGGAAAACTTTGTTTTTTGAAAACATAAAATTATAATGAATTTATTTGAAACTTATTCAAATGTTTATTATATGTATTGTAAATATTATCAGCGTTGTCAACTTTACAATTTCAAAACGCACCAAAATGGAGAAAAAAGCGCACCATTTACAAAAAAACGCACCAAGTGAAGAATTTAGTTTTTGTTTCAAATATTTATTGGATTAATTTGAAATTTTTTAATATCATAAATTCTATGAATGGAGAAAAAAGCGCACCATTTACAAAAAAACGCACCAAGTGAAGAATTTAGTTTTTGTTTCAAATATTTATTGGATTAATTTGAAATTTTTTAATATCATAAATTCTATAAAAAAAAACTTTTTATCAACGATTATTAGTAAAAGTAATAGTAGTAAAAGCCTTTTTTTAATAAATGAGCTAATAAAGATAAAATAAGCATTTAACCATTCAAAATTTAACTCACAATATGATATTCGGAACTAAAGTACTAATTGGTAAAAAAGCTAATTTCAGTACATATTTGGTACTTTTTTTTTTATATATTTTTGTTTTCTAGTTAAATTTAGTTAGGATTCCACAGGTACTCTAACCCTGGTTGTTCGTCTACAGTTCAGTAGACCAAACCATCAGGTTACACAAGAATTTTTATTTACATGTTTAAAATGTTAATTTGATTTTCAAACAAAGATTTTTGAAAAATTTGATTTCATTTATCAAATACATTTTTATAGATACATTTATACATTTTTATAGAATAATTATTACAATAATAATAATTATTACATTTTTTTTATCGAGTTATGAATTATTAAAAAACTGCAATTAAAAATGAGTAAAAATTAAGATTTCATCACATTTTCGAAAAAATTAAAAAACGCACCGAAATACACAAAAAAAAATTTTGCAGTGTTGAATGAAATGGTACTCAAACAGGTGTATTTTATTGTAAAAAGATTTTTTCTCACACTGAAACAAAAAGTTGTGTTGAATTTGCTTTGGTGCCACCAAAAATTAAAAAGCGCACCAAAATTTAAAAAAAAGAGAAGTATTATTAAAAACTGATATCAGACACAAACACGCACACAGATGTCGATTCTTTTATTAAAAGTTTGGTAAAATGGCCTAATCCGTTAAATACGTCAGGGATTTTGAGTTTTAAGACTGTAATCAATTCGATTGGCTCTGTATAGACCCCACAAAAAATAATCCAGTGGTGTTAAACCGCAGCGGACAAGATCGGGAAATTCGGTTTGCAATAGATTAAGTTTTTCAGTAGCTGTGTGACAGTGGCTCCATCCTGAAGAAACCGCATGCCAGTGACAGTCACATAATCAATAATAGGCCAAAATTTAGTTGTTAACATCTCTTGTTAGCATAATCTATTTCACCGTAACCGCTTTTTCGACCGAATTTACCAAAAATTACCCAATTACCCGCTACAAACAGTGAGACGTTCAGCATACAACAATAGCTCTTGGATATTTAAAAGCTCAAATGCGTCAATTTTATAGACTAAAAGCTTAATAGCGGTCACAGAATGACGATTTTATTGATCGAAAATATCCTGAATTTTACATAATTTAGCTTTTAGAGTCCCGCCATTTTTAAGCGAAATTAAATTCATATGTCAACATGTAAAATGTCTAAATTTCCATGTTATTCCTATCCAGATCTACACTAGTAAGGGTCCATAAATTTTAGCAGTGACTTGTAAAAAATTTCTTATTGTTTTATTAATATGGTCCTATATTACTAATAATATTATTTATAATATTTAAAAATATGTGTAACACAGAACAAGTTGATGAGAAACTTTATCATACTAGTATGTATTTGGAAGGCTGATATGAGTCCTAATTGGGCGTATTGAAGATGCCCCTTTTACGGTAAGGGACTTTTAGCTGTGTCCAGCATATTTATTAGTAGGCAATAATAACCTCTCTAAAGAACGATGTTGAAGAATATTTTTTCGTAGTTGTTCTTTAATAAAAATGGCGGGTGTTACTTATTCATTCATGGCCAATTGTTCAATAGGTTTTATGACTCTTTGTCATCAAGAAAATTTTAGTTTTTTGCTGGCCTTATTAAAATGTATATCATGGAACGAGCAACATTTAGTACTACCAATACCCATTTTAATGTCTTGTTGACGTTCCTCAAAGTTCACTAAAATTTATTATAAATTTAAGCTAAAAATACGTTCCTTTAATAAACATCATAATTTTCTTTCTATCATTTCAGGTATGTATTTGAAAAGAAAGCACAAAAACTCGTAAGTCATTCAAGTAAGATTTCTTAAGCAACTTTTTTAAAATGTACAGTGGGCAGCACAAGTGAGTAAATGTTTGTGCTTTGTGCACTTTTTATTGCCTAAAAATAAAACTATTGCCTAAAAATTGCAATGTGGTTTTTGTCATTAATTTTAGATTTAATGCTAAACAAAATAATGTACAATACAAAATGAAAATAATAAGTTTTGGTAAATAATCAATTAGAACAAAAAAAACTAGCATGCATTAAATTTCGCACAAGTGTGTATTTTGAAATATTTGCACAAAAATATCAAAGTTCTGTGATATTAGCTTTAAGTTAAACTTGACTTAAGTTTTGTGGTCGTTTATTGTATATTATATTTTTATTCATTATTTGATTATTTATACCAAAATTCTGTTCGTGATGTCCCGTTTTTTAGTATGTTAGTAACTAATTAATAATAAAAATTAATATCCAATGATAAAAAACATTAAAGCTATTATTTAGAACGAGACCCCTGAAGAAGTTAGAATAAAACTAACGAAACGTTGGGTAAATAAAATAAAAAATAAAAATCGAACAAGTTTTTTATTTACGTTTGGAAACAAACATTTGACCAAATTAGCCTGAAGGAAACTCCTTAAAAATTATAATAATTATAAATATTGGTCACAAAAACAAATTAATTAATCAAAGTTTAACGTTAGCTGTATATAGCGCAATTCACAATCTTGTGCAAATGGTATTGCATCATTGCTCTTGCAAAAAGGTTTATCAGTTTTTCCTCTACACTAACAAAATACACAGCAAGAGCAAAAATATGCTCAACCTTTTTTGCAAATGCAATGATGCCATACCATTTGCACAAGATTGTGAATTGCGCTTATGTATTTGCTTTGTATCTAACTTTGGTTAAATAATAAAAAATATTACTTTGATATTAATTTAATTGCATTTGGTAAACACTTTTTGCAAATTATCCAACACAAATCAAATTGTAATAAATAATGCACACACTGTTTGTTTTAACAACAGTTACTCTGTGTGCGAGCTCTATGTAAGACTGGTATTCTCACTGTTTATTTGGTTTATTTACCGTATCTTTGTAAGATCCTTGGATCTCTTAATACCATTATTTTTTTTATTATATTGGTCGTAGAACCAAAATGTCTATATATTCTGGGTACTTATATGTTTCTAAGACGATCCAGCCATGTCCGTTCGTTTTCTTCAAATATAAAAATAATATCATGAAATTTTGCACACACGCATAGGTCCACAACTTTTAATAGTCCTCATAAAAATGTCTTTCCAGAATATGGCTTTATGCATAAATGTCTATAGAAAAGCAGTATCCATATAAAATTCAAAATAAATTTCATGCAATGAGAAATCTCAAAACGATATTTTGATTGCATCGGTCCGTATTTTGATAAAGCCGCATATAAAATCTCCTTCTGAAAAACACTTAAATGCACATAAATCTTTTATAAAAACCACCATCAAAATTGTGGTCTCAAATTTCATGATGAGCGAGCGGTGATGATAATATTTGACCACGCCCACCAAGTTCACTTTCAAAAACTACTTAAATGCATATACATAAATCTCTAATAAAAATCACTATCAAGTTGGAATTCATCACAAATAGTCAATACATACATATGTATATCAAAATCGTCATACTTAATTTTATGATGATTGGTTCATATGTATATGACCGTAGACCCCATATAAAGTCTATTTACGGAAATCACTTAAATGCGCATAAATCTCTTATAAAAATCAATATTAATTTAAAATTCAACACAAATAATTCACATATCGCACCCTAAATACAAAAGAGTCATAACTCAAAATTTTCTAAAACTTACTTTTTTCCATAAATTATTTCAGAGTACACGTCTCTAACTACTGCAAAAATTTCTTTCACATCACTATCTTCTTTAACTGGAAAAATACAATTATGTCTATTTTTATGTTAAGTGTGTTGCTTGTGCACGATGAGCAGTTTTTTGTCTCTCCTGAAAATTTTAGTATTTTGAGTTGTGACACTTTTGTATTTAGGGTGCGATATATGTAAATATAAATCGTCGTACAGAACTTGATGATGATCGGCCCGTAATAGGTCATAGTTCCCTTATGAGGACTACTCCCGAAAACTCATTAACCAACATAAACATCCATATCAAATTATACTATTATCTTTTGTGAAAGTTGATCCATAATTGCCCAAAGCTCCCATACAAGATCCACTTCCTAAAATAATATGTTTCAAAAAGGCAAAATCAGTTTCCTTGGGGTTTTTGCTATCTAATTTATTGTGTGTTTTATATCATCATTTACAGTAGTTTTTGCAAAGCTTTTGTTTTTCTTTGCATCTATGAACCCGACAATGTCTTAGTATTATTATTATACCCTACAAAGTATATATATCTGGATCCTTATAGATAGCGGAGTCTATTAAGCCATGTCCGTCTGTCTGTCTGTTGAAATCAATTTTCTGAAGTCCCCAGATATCGTCGGGATCCAAATCTTCAATAATTCTGTCAGACATGCTTCCGAGAAGTTTGCTATTTAAAATCAGCAAAATCCGTCCATAAATAACAGAGATATGAGCAATAATCCGAGACAACCTCTGAAACAGATGGCGTTGATCACTCAAAGTGTATTAATATTGTTACGAACAAATTCATCAACAGATGGCGTGTTTATCGACATAGTTATGCATAATATAATTATGCATCCACAACAAAGGTGAAGGGTATATAAGATTCGGCATAGTCGAATATAGCACTCTTGCTTGTTTTTAATGTTATTTTTTCATATTTGGATCATTGCTTTTGTTAAAAAAGCATCGAAGGTGTCGGTACTAATTTTTTTTAAAGCTTCTGTAATGTTGCCGGTTTTTATATGAACAATGCTTTCTTTTAATTGTTAATCAGCAATCGAAATGTATAAACCAGGTTTCCAAAAATGTGCCAGTTAGTTAGAAATGTTACTTTGGTGACAGACATATACAACATCTCAGAAAATCCAGGTACCATATGACAACATATTATATTCAGCCAAAGCCGTTGTTAACTTACTTTAGTTTTGGCAGTTAGTCATGGCAGTTTTTTTCGAGGAAGCCATGGCTAACCAACCAGAATCACTGTCATTGGTAAACAATATTGATCAATGGCCATAATTTTTGTCTATAAAACTGACAAGTTTTTCAAAGTATCTTCGCCAATATTATTTCATTATGTTACATTTGAGGATTATCTTTTTTCTTATTCATTTAAATTAGTTATGCCAAAATCATTGTTATAAATGAAACTCACTTCACTTCCGCTATAAGCTCTTCTCTTCCTCAACCACATTTCCCTGTCAAATCAAATTAAAAAAACCGGCATTTTTAATTCGACCCAACTAGAGCTGAATGTGTGTCACACTTTTAATTAAATTTTTGTTTTATTTGCTTTTCAATCAATTGGCTGAAATGCAATTCTGGTTTTTTGGGCAAAAAATAAAGTTAAAACAAATTCATTGGAATGCATAAAATGTGGCAAAAAAATACATACTTTGCAATTTTATGCAGTTTGTATGTGTGCTAGTGTTTAAGGTGCGCACCTACAACACTTTTGGACACTTGAAAAACACATGCGATCATTAAAAATAAAAATAATTAAATTAGTATATTTTTTTGATTACACTTACTAACTTTCATATTTTTTCATTTATTTATTATGTTGTTAAAAAAGACACAGTAAATACAAAATGTAAACTTTTTCTCTAAGAGGGTTGTTCAATATTATTGGAATGATGTTTATTTTGTTTGTAGAATACAGGGGTACTGTGTGCAGAGGAAGTTTTTTAAGGTTTATATGGGTCAATTAAAAAAAATGCAATTTTTGTGTTCCCGCACTTTACACTACTATTTTAGGTAAAAAAAAACAAATCTGAGAGTGATCAGCGAGGATAACGTAATTCTCAAATTTGTATGTTTGTTTTTTTGTTTATTCAGAATGGTGTTTTGTTTCTCCCTCTGACTGCTTCCATACAAAAGCATGTGTCCCCCGTTAGAATTTTTAGTAAACAAAATAAAATAAAATCAAGGAAAAAGTAAATATGCTACATTTAATAACAGTTTTCAAATTATTGCGTTTCTTTTTTATGTTTTGATTTGTTATAGTCGTCAAAACTTGTCGTTGTCCCCACAATTTGCATTGAGCGTCACTTTTTTATAAATCAGGTAATATTATTAGTTTTCAATTTGCATTTAAATGAAGTAAATAACGTAAGGAAAGTACAAACTTTAATTATTACAAAATTGAAAAAGCGAAAAAAATCTATTAAAAAAAGTGTGCATTTGTGTAGTTTTTGTGAACACCATGGTAAGGGCGCGATAATATTTCATGACCGTCACGCTAATTTTTTTTTAAAGTGAATATATTAAATGTAAAAAATTAAAGTTAACAATCATTGTTTACCATGTAAACATTTTTTTATAATTTGTGAATTTGAGAAATAAATTGCCTACGAAAAAAACCAAAATAGGCAAACATTTCATGAGCATCACTTTTGAGATATATTACTTCATAGCTTAGAATGCTTAATTTTGATTCTATTTTTTAATTTTCAAGAGTAAAACAACAAAATTAACGGCAGCTAAAAGAGCAATAATGACGAATATAAAAGAAAGAAGAAAAAAAGGTATAATCGTGGTATATTTGAGTTTAATTTTTATTGTTACTGACTATTTCTGTTTTTGCCACAAACTTAATTCGAAAGTGGTAAAAATGAATAACAATGACAAAAAAAACAAAGAATCTGTAGTTTATACAGATTCAGAATAAAAATGTATTTCTTCTTTATGTGCAACAAAATCTCTTGATCGTCACAAAATATATTGAGCGTCACACGTAGTTTGTTTTTCTTTAAAACGCTTATATTTGCAGTTTTTTTTTAATACATTGTTACAAGCCTATTACTTTGCAAGTAACCTCTAAGCTCAAGTCTTTTGTAACAAAAATTTACATATTTTCATCTTCAAATTTTAAAATAACTAGTCACTTTAAAAAAAAAATAAAAATCAAGGTGAATCGTGATTTTGTGTTTATAATCGAAAAGGTGATTTTCGCAAAAGTCAATCTTGAGAAACAGAAGAACATGGCATTTTTAGCGATTTTTTTTATACATATATGGTGTGTGACGCTCAAGATAGAAATCATAGAAAACCTAAAAAAAAAATTCAAAAATATTGATTTTTTGAGAGCCTAAAAGTACCATCACACTATAAAAGTACTACCATAAATTTCTACATAAATTGGCCACTCTGACAGGCGAATTGAAAAAACTTTAAAAATAAGAAAAAAAAAAAAAAAAACTTGTGTACGTTTTTTTTTGAAATTGACCCATATGTTTTATGTAGGTTTTTGTTGTTGTCAAATTTTTAATGTTTTCAAGCACGCTTCACATTTTTTTGTTATTAAACTATTTTTTTCTAGGCACATTTTTGCATTTTTTTCCTCTTTTTCAACATAGATATTTTGGCGTTGTGTGTTGATAAACAAATTCTGAAACTTGTACTCACACTCGTTAACATTTGTTTTATTTAGTTTAGTATCGAATGTAGAGTGTAGTTTTAGTTTAAGTTGTGTTTTTTTGTATAGAAGGGTAGGCGTCATTAATGTTCAACGTCGTGGAAAACCACTCACGTGTTTTGTGAGTAAATATTTTATAAAGTTTTTTTTTTAATTCTAAAAAAAACAAACAAAAACAATGAAAATATTTCAACTACACTCAAAAAAGTTTTATTTTAGAAATGCTAAAAAATGTAAGGGAAATTCTGCAATAACGAGAGAAATGACAAAATATATTTTTCAAGGCTCTGGGTGGAACAAAAATTAATGTCAGCAGAGAGATTTAAGATTTAATTGTTTATAGAACAATTCAAGTGTCTTGATATTTTATTATGAATTTTTTTCGTGAATCATTGAAAATGTTTGATCAATACGGTTAAAGAGGAAGTTGTTAAGTTTATATTTGAATATTTAAATCAAACGTTTTAAAATTTTTCGGTTTAATTCGAAAAATAAACACAATAGCGCAATTCATAATCTTGTGCAAATGGTATTGCATCATTGCATTTACAATGATAGCATATTTTTGCTCTTCTTTCAATGTATTTTATTAGTGTAGTGCAAAAGTATGCCAAATCTATCAGAATTTGTTATATTGCTATTCCAAATACATATTTTAAAGTTAATTTGACTTATGGAGGTCAAATAGTAAATTATTTTAGAATTCTATTTGTATAACAAGTATTTGTGGCAGGGATTGATTTAGCTTTTTGGATTTTGTAGAAACTATATACATATATACCTTTAAAATGTTGTTTTTCGACCTCCACGGTATCATTTTTAATATCGATTAAGTAACAATGAAACTTAACCACAAGCGTTTATAAAATTTGTTTAAATATACCAAAGGGGAAAATATGTATTCCTAAAGGCCTTTTTCTGCTGACATAACCTTATTTCAAAATTATTTTAATTTTACACGTAATGCCTCATATTTTGAATAACTTCACCAATCTTATAAAACTGGGAAAAGGCAGTGCGATGAGCCGATGAGAGCTGAATAATTTAAAACATTCTCATTTATAAAGTGTAAATATATTCGTTCATCTTGCGATTGCATATTCAAAATTATTTATTCAAAAGTTTTTGGATTCAGCCTTAAAATTATTTTATGTGAAATAATAGTTCAGAGGCTCCCATTGTTCTGTAATTCAACCAATAACTTCTTGTTGTGATGTTTTAGATGCATATTTAAAGGTCATATGTATATCAATCCTAAATGTTCATGAAATTTAATAAAATCTTCTCTTTGGCTTTTATTGTTACACAAGTGAAACTTAAATGATTTGTTTATCTATTTCATTTGGAATACCACAATTTCATGCAGCAGTATTTTGCTTGGCTTGTGGTAGTACCACGGCACCAACTAGGTCAAAAAAAAGTACAATTATACCATGTTTACCAACCCTGATTTATTTGTGGCATAGGAAAACATTTTAAGAGAGTAATGGTTCAGCAACTGAGCAGTCTCGTCTATATTTAATATCATCATTATTTAATTGGGACTCAATAAAAAATATATCGTGGATGCTTGGATATGTCCTTTGTCCGCAAATTGGTTGTAATAGATTTTTCGAGAAATAAATGTCAGGTTATATTACATATTAGGTATACAACAGCCTGTTGGAAATCAATCCATAAAGAGTACCCCTTTAGTCGCCTCTTCAAATATGATATAAATATAAAATAATTACCCCTATCGTGAATAAAAATTCCACATGAAATTTGTTTCCTTTTCACATGTTTCCTATTAAAATTCAATTTAAAAAAAAATAAAAGGGAACAAATTTCATGTAGAATTTTTATTCACGATAGGAGTGAATACCTACAGAAACGTTTGCTGCCTCTTATCGATTAAGCGAATTACAGATACGCTGTTTTGAAGTGAAGCGTATCCTAGAGAGAGCATTCTGCATCGTCTGAAATAAATAGTATTCGGACAAGGGGGCAAGGTCTACAATATAAGTTTTTAACAGATATTGCAAAATGCGGCCGAGTGTTGTCTTGACGGAATATTACGTTTTCATGTCTGACCGCATATTATGGGCGTTTTTATGTAAAATTTCTGGCCAATTTTCAGTTCCACCATGCACAGATCATTACCTCAACGCTATAGATATTTGTTTTTGATGTCGATTCGGCTGGTTGGCCGGGCTTCACATACAATCTTTTACGCTTTAGAATAATGGATCAATTTTTTTAATACAAGTAATGATTCGCTGCAAAAATGATTTGCTTTTATAGCTTGAAAGCAGCATATTGAACATGCAAAATCGCCTTTCAAGGTATCTCTGCTTCAATTTTTCCCTGCTTTTGGATGAATTCCTGTGCTCACAAACGTTTTGAAATTGCTGCTTGAGTAGCTAATGGTATAATACCTCCTTCATTTCTTGGTCTTAAAAGTTATTTGTCTGGGTTTGTGTCTTCTATGTCATAATAACCATTTCACCACGGTCTCACGCACTTTCAAACCGATGGAGCAATTTCACCATAACTTTAGTGAGAAATCAGGGAGCTTCTGCTTCACTATTTTTAATTAAAAAAAAATAAAGCAAAACTTTCCTATTTTTCAACTACCTTTACACTGTAATGTTCAAGAACTAATTGAGAATAAATGACAGATATGTACCCTTCGAAAGATACAACATTGTTCTTCACCACTTATCATACTGGGGAAAACGCTACGAAATTTGGAAACCAGTAAAACTGCAGAGTTGGTGTATGTATAAAAAGAAGTTTCAATATAAGACTTTTCCAAATAAATATGTAGTAATGCAGTTTTTTCAGTGTATGTAAGCATACAAAGTATTGGTATGAGCACACGAATATGCAGTAAAGTATTCATATACAGACATTGCAATTATGTAAAACAACATTCATTCTACAATATAAATTATAACTAACTGTTGTCTATACATTGATATAAATACTTTTTGAATAAAAATAGTAGAAAGAAAAAAAATCCCCTCAAATGCCGGTAACATTGTGGGCAATTGTCCAATTTTAGAGTAGAGTGAGCCGTCCATCGTCTTGGCTCAAGTAAAAACAAAAGCGGAAATACTTTTTCAACACAGCAAATTGGATGATGGTTGGCATGTTTATTTAGTTAGTTGGTGTATGTGCAAATGTTGTCGTCAGTTGATGTTTTCTAGTGGTGTGGCAATGTAATGGTGCTGGGGTGGCTTTAGTGGCATTTCGATAGTGACAATGATGTCTGCTTTTTTTCTGTGTTTTTGTGTTTGCAACTTAAAGGAATCATCTCGTATTAGGGAGAAAGTAAAACTAATAACTAAATGATATTGAAATTTTGGACATTGGCTGTCTAATGAAATTAAGAAAGGTCATTGAACATAATGATATTAAAATAATTTAGGGTTAGTTTTTATGTTTAAGAAGTTTAAGATGCTTATGATGTCATTATTGGATGTGTGATAAATGTAGAGGCATTGTTTGTTGTGTGGGACTTGTAAAGAATAATAATTTCCACAGCAATCCTGAAAGGAATCTTTAACAAAGTATGTGCGTGCGTTTTTTTCATAAATAAGTTTTTGTATCAAAAACGTATTGACAATGTTGCTAATAAAATTAATAATATATATTTGAAGGTAATAGGAAAGTTTTAAATTATTTAGGAGCGTATTAATAAGCATTCTTTATAAAAGCCTTGTTGAATTTAATAGTTCTAGTCATGAAATTCAATTTAAAAAATTTCTCAAATAAGGAAATTGGTTTTAAGGAAAACATTTTCACAAAATTTCACAACATCTGCCTGCCTGCCTTATTAGGACTAATAAGGAAAGCAAACGTCTAATAACAAAACATGGCTAACGTTTAAATTTAATGTCACAACAATAACAAGTCTACGTACAAATCCATTAACAAAAATTCAAGTATAAATGTACTTGAATGAAATGTTTTTGGTGAGTTTACATTTAGCTAAAACAAGTAGTAAATTACTTAAAAGTATTATAGAACAACAAACCAAACAACAAATAAAAACAAACAAATCATGAGAATGTTTTATTTTTTACACAATTATATTTCATAATTATTTAACTGTCCTCGTCATCATTGTTCTCGAACTGAAATATACAAAAACAAAAAAAAACACACACACAAAAACATTACCAGACTACTTACTACGTTTTACAACATCATCATTACACTCGTCGTATGTTCTCGTACAAACATTAAGGCTTTTTTTTTTAATATTTCCGTTGACACATGTTTCAAACAAGTAAAAAAGATTTTCAAGATTTACTTTACACTCGAACAAAATTTTATACAGCAAGTTTAAAAGCTATATTCGGCTGTGACGAATCTTAAATACCTTTTATTTTAGTATGTAATTACAAGACAACAACTTTTCATCAAGTCTGTTAAGAGAACAGATAGTCCCGGTTTACATTATGAAATTTTTGTCGCTGCGATTCTTGCTTTGTAGGCGAGAGCGGTGAGTCGTACATGCATATTTTAATACGACTCACCGCTCTCGCCTACAAAGCAAGAATCGCAGCGACAAAAATTTCATAATGTAAACCGGGACATAGAAAGGATGTACTCGTATGTAAAGGAAGATGTAAAGTTAAGAAAAGATTTGCCAACCATAACAGTTTGACAGCTGACAGTTTAGGATTATTGGAGAACGACAGAACATCTCGGTTTCATTATTGAATATTATTTTAAAGACAAGGCAATTTGAAGATCACAGTTCGAAAGCTTTATCAACTGTCAAGAGACTGGGTTAGGTAGTAGTTATTTCCATTCGGGTTTACTCATGCTGTGCACTCTTTTCCTTTTTTCAGTAGCCTAAAATAGCATGATTTGCTAGGTTTAAAACATACTTTTTGAAATGATTTTCAATCTGAATTCCCAAGATGTTTTCGTCTCTAATTCTGCTAAGAGCAGGACATGCTCACAGGTAATATTCTAGTGTTTCATTCTCTTCCTAACATTGACTTGTCTTTTGAGTGTTTTGTGCATTGTTCTCTTTAGGTTTGGGTTTCCCTAAATAATAATGGTCGTTATGACGACAGTAGAATCGGCCATTGACAGTTCATCCTTAACAATTAGTAAGGAATAGGTATTTTCCAGAACCGTATGCCATGATGGCTTGGGTCTTTAACCATTTAATGCTTTCAGAAATCTCAGTGTGAAAAACATATTCCATATTTTACATTTCAGCTATTTTTAGTAGTAGTATTAATAAAATATTCTTAATAGCATTTTTGTTGTGGTTTAGTAACTGTGAACATTCTCTAAGGATCCATCTACTATAATATCTAGTCATACGGCCATACTACAATCGTGTATAGCCAATGTTTCATCTTCAAGTTTATGTCTTACGTCGACTCTATTCCTCTTCTGCAGTATGCTCATATTCTATTTGATTTTTATACTCTGCTATCAATATGTTTTCTCCAAGGTATTTTAGAGAGAGAGGGGGGACCACTCTTCTTTCCCCTATCACCAACAAACTCAAAAGTTGAGTAGCAAAAGTTGCATTGTGTGATCCGGGACTTACTTTCTTTGTTATTTGTATTGTGTTATATTGAAACATAGGTCACATTCATAGTTTGATTTTCCGCTTTAATATCACGATGTCGTGGTCATAACAGATGTGTTGAAATCCTTAACCGAATAGAATTCTTAATAGACTGTATACGATAATTACATAAAGTAAAGGATATGAAATACAATATTGTGCGACTCCTTTATATAATTTGTCTCTTATTTTTATGTCATTTGCCTCGCAATTTAAGTGAAGGGAGTAACTGAAAAGATTGTGAGATTCCATCTAAAAACAAACCATTCAAATGTCATATTCCAAAAAGGTTTCTATACTGTATATTCACTGAATATTGAAATTTGGATTGTCTTCAAAATTACGGCATTTAAGGTTGAAAAACAAATGCATTCTCAACATGGCACAGTTTGTTGAGGATTTTGGGCTGAAGACATCATTACACCATAGTTCTTCGCGTCATGATAAAAAGTTCTTTCTGGAGTTCTAAATTGGATGTTATTGATATAAACGAAATATGGTTTTAACAAGAAGTGCCTCATGCGTACATTTTTATTGAATTTTACTTTCTGGTTACTGTTATCAGAACTGGCTCTAGTTCGTAGCATGACTGACGGCTTTCGATAACTTCGCTGCCATCAAGAACATTCACTCATTAGAACAATTCATCTAATCCTGTGAATCTTGATTGCTTTAACATTTAATGTTGTGGTTCTTAATTTTTTTGAATGTATGCTAGTGAAGAACCACTGTAAGGTGATCTCTCAGTGAGGAGAGGAGGAGAGCCTCAAGTGTCTTTGGTGTTTTTAGCTCGCGTTTCTTATATTTAGCAGTGGAAACACTCGACCTATTTTTGACGGAAAGGTTCAGCAACTTCGTTATATATTCAACTTCAAGGTTCTTCGGCATGAAAATTCCATTTACGTCAATGGCATTAGACGACTAGCCATTTTTGATGATCACTAAAATGATACTAGGCAAGCTTAGTTGTGGAAATTGGAAGATTGTTAAGTTTACGAACAACGCTTCATTTCGTCTTATACGTCAGAATCAGTAAGTAAATTGGAATTCTTTGAACCCAACGAAGTTTGCCAAGTGACACTATTGAAACGGGATAAAATCGATTCATTGTTTTACCTAGACATCATACAAATTTTTTCAGAAACAACACTTTTTCGTCTATAATTGAATGAAATATGTATCAAAAAATGTTGATCAAATAAAATTAATGTAAGAGTTATACAAATGTAAATTGTTTTTTGTCGATCGGTCAATTACGTATCATTGTTGAAACCAGTTAAACTCATAGTTATGAGCGGTGTTGAGCAGTCGACTTAAGTCGCTGTATTTTTTTTTTGCTTGTACCAACACTCAGAGGATGATTCCTACTCAAGCAGTGCATTGTGTTGAAACTAGGAAAATATGTTACGGGCGGGATGATAGACGAATTATTCCTGTAATGTTTTGTGCGATCCACTGACTAGTCGACCATGAATGGATGAAAATTTAATATCGAATTTCAGCATCACACGTTTCATTACAATAGAGTTGGATACTCTACTGTCACCAATACTACCTCCAAAACAGACTTCTAAGCACCGGCTCATACATGAGAGTTGTATTCCATTTTCGGTCGAAAATAGGTGGTGTAAATAGTAAGAATATCAGATGGAGTGAAGTATTTCCTACACCGTTTTAAGAAACCAAGGCTTCTTTTCACACTTGATGTATTTAGTCCAGCGAACATCACACTGGATTCGCATGCCTAAAACATCAAGAGCGTCTGATTTCTTACCCCCTTATTCAAAAACGATTATTAAATTTAACAAACTTTTATTAAGACAGATTTGCATATAAAAATTTGCTTAATAAACGTTTGTTAAATTTAATAATCGTTTTTGAATAAGGGGGTTAATATTTACATCGCCCATAAAAACAGATGAAGCAACATGCTCTGTCCTGCGTTTGCGTGTAGACATTCAACATTGAGTCTTACGAGCGACTCTATTCGCACTACCTCATTCTGAGATTGTCAGAAGATCTTGGTTAAGTGTATCTTTCATGTTTTGCCTTATTGCCCCAATTTCCAAAGGTCTTGGTCTATGGCTGAATGAATATGAATGGCAAATGTTGCTATCATCTGCAAAAGAATAGATAGTATTCGAAGTTTAACATAGAAGGTTATTTATAAAGATAAGAAATAAAATGGGAGAAAGAACGGAGCTTTGCGGTACTCCTACTACTACTGCTCGCACTGTGCGATTTCTGAGGAATCTCGATATAAATCGAAATTTCACCGAAACCATAATTTTGATATAAGAGATATAATTTTGATATAAGAGATATAATTTTGATATAGCTTCGCCTACGAAAGCCGTACTGCCGGTCGCTAAGTAAATTGTTGAACTCCAGACATTCCACATAAGGAGGTACCACACTTTATGATAATTACACTGTGAGACAAATGGTAGGGGTCTGTGATCGGGAAGGGTTCAAACTACCGGGGAAAGTTATATCGTTAAAAAAGAAGTTATACGTGTCCCGGCGTTTCACTTTCTTTCTCAAACAATTAAGTGCACACTAGTTGGCATAATGCGATATTAAATTTTAACTTATATCCCACTTAATGACGTCATTAAAACTACATACTATATTTGCTACAATATTTTAATTAGATCCGGTAGGTACGGGAAAGTAGATTTTCAAATACATAGATACTTATTCACATTACAGTTATCTCTATTTGTTGAGTCCTTGAATCTTTAAGATCCACAATGTATTTATTTTATAACTAGACTATTGTGAGAAGTACAAACCGAATGATGAACTTTTAACATTAACACAAGCGGCGAAAGGTATAATAATTTACTGTACGAGTTGTAGCCATTGTGGTGTATAATAAAAATGTTGTTGGAAAATTTTAAGCACGTATTTATTTCATAAATGTATTTCTTTTCCTCGCTGCAGTTTTATTTAACCAATATAATGCGCTATGTGTTCTAGTGTTTGAGTGTCCTTTTTATGAGTTAAGCTAAGTATGTATAGACGGTCGTCATATATTACAACGTTGCCCGAAAAATGTTCAGAAAATGTCTAACAACCGTGTGAACTTAAAATGTTTGTCTTCCAACGTTGAAGCGTTGTAAGAAAAAGCATTTTCAGTACATTGGAAAACAAAAATATTGTCAGACATCTAACAATCGTGTAAACACAAATGTTTGTCATTGTCATTCTTTGAAGACAATTGTCAAACACTTTTCATTGTCATACACAGAAAAAATTACTGCCCAACAAATTTTAATTAAACTTTTAATTGAGTCTTAATTGATTTTTAATTAAACTTTTAATCATATCAATTAAATTTTTAATTGAAAAACAATTTTCAATTAAATAATATATTTTTTTTAATTAAAACTACTTTTAATTAAATTTTTACAAAATATTTTAATTGATACTATAAATTCCTTCATCGTTCCACTTTCAATTAAATGTTTAATTAAATATACGAATATTTTAATTGAAAATCGATTTTAATTTTTTCTGTGATATGTGCAAAGTTTATACATCTGCCAATGCCAGCATTGTCATAGAAATTATTTCTAAAAGCAACTCTGCATATACATAAATAAACAAACAAGTGTGCATTGATAACATTTTGGAAAAACAGTTTCGGATTACAGATAAGTTCATTGTGTGACAATTGTGTGTCAATGAAATTGTTAGTTTTCTTACAGTTGTCTGAACTGATAAATTTATCTTTTGCTAACAATTTTTCAATGTCAGCACATTGCTAGATCTGACAACGTTGTAATATCTGACGACCGTCTATACATAGCTTTAGTCTCTTAGTCAAATCAAACATTGTTACGACTATGCAAGATATATTTCTCTATTTTACACATTGCAACCAGTGTACACACACACACACACACACACAGTGTAAACACATCATTGTTGAAATATTTAACATTTTAAACAAAATATGATCCAATTACTAAAGTCAATATTGAATTATTATCATACATTTACAATGGACAAAACAAAAAATGAAACGACTACAATGGGTAACAATTTAAAATCATTTACCCAAAAACTTTTATTTTAATTTCATTTTCAAATATTTGTCTTACTCAGAAAATCAAAGTATGTTTTAGGCTGGGATTGGTTTGTCTTTGTTTTTGCTAAATACCCAAAGAAAAATTCAAATAAAAATTGTTTTATAGTAAGTTTAAATATATTTGTTTATTATTACTAGAAATGAGAATTCAATTAGTAAAATTAAGCAGAGAAACTGTGATTAAATTTCATAAAATTAGTTTTCTTTGTAAAAAAGTAATTGATTTTTTGTATTTGACCTTTAGGGTTTAAAAAATTATAAAAGCTTTTAATTATAATTGATTGTGTATTTTTTATACAACAAATTCAACATATTAAATTCAATTTTAACAGATTAAATATTTTTGTCTTTTTCAGGTAAGATTGTGATTATTAAAATGGATTTAATTTTGGTTTGAGAATATTTGGAATCTTTTGGACAATTGGCTGCAGTTTATAAACTGCAATACATTCCTGGTATGTTTATTTTTACTTAATTTAAATAGAAACATCAAACAATAATAAAATAAACTTTTAAAAAGCATAATATTTAATCGCTCGTAATTTATTCGCACGATTTTTAAGCAAATTGTTTATTTTCTGAAGAACATCGTTATACACTGAAGCCTCGTTCCAATTTTTTAGATGAAGTGAAGTTGCAAATATTTATCGAGAAGACAAAGAAATGTTACTATTTATAAATCTCTCTACTGTTACAAAAACATTTGTTATAACTTTTTATTTAAGAAAAGTTAATAACTACTTTTTTTAGTACAGCATATCAGTGGGGAATATTTTTTAGTTTAGTTATGAAAAATAATATCTCGCAAGTGGTGGTCATATTCTGTTTCGCAAATTCGTGATCTTTCCAACACAAACAGTCTGGGGCGGTTAAATCCGGTGAACGCGGAACACAATTAAAATTACTTGTACACGAAATAATTCGTTCACCAAAGATGTCCCGTAAAAGAGCCATTGTGTCCCTTGCAGTGTGCGCTGTAGCTCCATCTTGTTGGAACCCTACATGCGGATGGTTTTCCACGGCTGGTCTTAAAAATGTTTCCAACATTGTCCGATATCTGACACCATTGACGAAAACCGCGACATCGTGTTCATTTTCAAAAAAAATAAGGACCAATTATCCTTTCCTTTGAAACACCGCACCAAACCGTACACTTAGGTGGGTGTAATTATCGGTACAGTGAAATAACTCCCAAATGAAATAAGTCCCAAGGAAAAAAGTTCCATAAAAAATTAAATAACGCCCAACTGAAAAAAATGAATTAACTTGCAAAGGCAAAAATGAGATAAGGCCCAATTTTTTGGGAAAGATTTTTGGGATTTATTTCATTTTTCCATTTGGACTTATTTCATTTGGGAGTTATTTCACTGTACCGTAATTCTCGCTGTTGAACTACTCTCGGATTTTCCGTAGCCCATATCCTGCAGTTTTACTTATGAACGAACACACTTAATTGAAAATGTGCTCCGTCGCTCATAATTAATTTATGAATAAAATTATGACATTCTTCTGCTTTTTGCCGGTAAAAACTGTCGGTTTCAATTCTTGGAGAAACTGAATCTTGTATCTATTGTGTGCAAAATTCTCTGCAGCGACGCTCGTGAGAGGCCAAGTTGTGTCGATGTTGCTCCATCTTACCGAATACTCCTCTGTACCAGATCAATATTGTCATCCCTGTGCACCGTTCGTGTTTTGCCAGCACCAGGAAGGTTCCTTACTGCCCCTTGTTGTCGAACATTTGCAACCAGACGTTTTATTGTTGTCTTTGAGGGTCCAACTCGACCCGTTAAAATAACGACACAATACAATAGATCGTTGATTTGAAAAATAAAGCTCAACAATTTGGGCACGTTGTTCAATTGTGTAGTGCTCCATTTTAAATTCCCCAAGTCTTCTTTAGAAAATACTGAAAAGAAAAGAAAAGAAATTATAATAAAAAGATTATAAGCAATTCATACCACTTCGGTAATTTTGGGCCACCCTGTATTACTTTAAAATTTATGTAACAAATGTGTTTAGATTTGATAAAATATTGTACGTTAATTGTACGTTAGTTGAGGTTTTTAAACGTCACAAGTTTTCGATTGAATTAAGTCCCTTATGCCTCTTCATATAAAGAGTGACAATAACAAAAAAGAAACTTTGAAGAATTTAAAACAGTTTTTGCAACTAATTAATTTGGCTAGAGTTTTTTTTTTTGGGCTACAAATTAAATACAAGTACATTTAAAGAAATATATTGTAAGCTGTAATAAGTATACAGAAGTAGAACATGTAAAGGATTTTGTTCTGAAACAAGGAAAAACAAGAGAAAAAGCAATTATATTCAAATACTTGTAATAGAAAATGGTTTTATTGTTCAAAGCTACGAACGATTCGGGTCAGTTACAAAGTGACGCCCTAGGACTCCGAAATCCCTCCCTATTTTGGATGCTCGACAGATCTGCGAGGGGTCTCAGTGACCATGATTTTCTGAGATGAATTCTATAGGAATCGTGAAAACTGTTTAAATTAATTTCATTAGTCTTCCGCAGAACTTTTCTGTCCTCGTGTAAATTGCTTTTCGATATGATTTTCATACAGTCTGAACCAAAAGCGTTTCAGTACCAGTACCATCACCAGCCTTACATTATTCTTAGTTGCATTGGAGAAATGCTGAACTGAACTTGTCAACCTTCGTATCCGAGTTTAATTTCTTTTAAATATCTAGATGACGCGCTAAAATTACATCAACTTACAGCAAAACAAGCTCAAGAATATTTTGTTGAGTAGGGCGAGCCGGAGGACGTCTAAGTTAATGCTTCGAAGAACACTCATCAGAGGAAGTTTCTCTCGCATACTTGAACTTTGGAGTTTATTGGTAGATCACTGAATCCATGCCAGCTTATTTAGTACGGGGATTAGAGATGATAAAATCATTTGGTCGATCAAACAAATGAGTTTCCAAAAAAACTACTGATTGATCGGAACCGTATTCACTTTACTAGTAGAGATGTTAGTTTGTCCGCCAACAATGTGTTTAACATAATCTTTAGGTACATTCACACTTGGAAAACATTTGCCAAAAAAGACGTAACCACTAAATAAAATATATTTTAATTCGTTTATTTATTTAAAAAAAAACTTTGTTTATTTAAACAAGACATAACAAATATTTAGTTCTAGTCAGAGATGGGCATATTGCACTATATTTTTAGTGCACTAAAAATCAAGTAATTAGTGGTAGTGCTGTTAAAATTTCACTACCAATAACCATTTAGTGGTATTTAAAAAAGAATTGCACTACCACTACATTTTAGTGGTATTTAAAAAAGAATTGCACTACCACTAAATTTTAGTGGTATTTAAAAAAGAAAATGCACTAAAACTACATTTTAGTGGTATTTAAAAAAGAATTGCACTAAAACTACATTTTAGTGGTATTTAAAAAAAGAATTGCACTACCACTAAATTTTAGTGGTATTTAAAAAAGAATTGCACTAAAACTACATTTTAGTGGTATTTAAAAAAGAATTTCACTAAAACTACATTTTAGTGGTATTTAAAAAAAGAATTGCACTACCACTAAATTTTAGTGGTATTTAAAAAAGAATTGCACTACCACTAAATTTAGTATTATTAAAAAAAAAATTGCACTACTATTAAATTTAGTGGTATTGTAACAAAATCAAAGCAGAAATAAAATAAAAAATATTTTGCAAATAATGCCAAATCATAGTTCGTGATTCAGTTCGTTTCCAACGCTGAACAAAATATGAGGAGCAACAATGCAAGAAGAATTTGTTTTACTGTTTGAAAAGTTGTTGCCAATGTTGTCAGTCTTTTGGCAACTAACTCGGCTCCTTCTAGTGCCTAAACTAATTACTAGTGAACAAACAAATGATCTTTCCCTCGATCTCGAACGAATAGCGAATGATTTCTCTGTTCGATGAAATTCACGTATATTGTAAACAAAACTGAAATCGACTGATTTTGAAAATTAGGTTTGCAGATAAATAGAGAAACAGAATGGAACGCAAGTAAACCATAAGTTTTTGCATATAAACCATAGAGAAATTATTATAAAAAATATCAAAAAGTTACCGGCTTTAAGATAATGTATAATGTAATTAATTGTTTTATTTCTATAAACAAAATTTAAAATTGTGATCCACAGAATCAAACACAATTTTATAAACGAACTATAAAAGAACGTAGTAGCTAAAAAGCTTTTTAGCAAAATAATACAAAATAGTTTTTAAATAGAAATGGTCAATTGTATTTAATTAACCATAAAAAACACTCATAATGCCGATTGATAACGTATCTTATTTGTTGAAGTAGGTTGGGCAAAAAAGCAAGGCAGTCATAAAATGATCAATGATATTGGAAACTAACCAGGGATCAGTTTCAAAATGTTTAGGTTAAATAATGAAACAATTTAAAGTTAAATAATAGTATGATGGATAAACTAAAATCTAATCAGTATAAGTTCGCTTAATATCTACTTTCATGCGATCATGGATCAACAATCTTGTGGTTAATAAAATAATGAATTTAAATTTAGCAAAACCGTTGTTTATGGCTAAGTAAACAATTCTATTGGTTTTTGACATTGGGTTTTATATTATCAGTAAATACTGACATAAAAAGCGTATAAGAATATTAAAACATAAATACAGCACGATAATAAAAATAATGAAGTAGATAAATATTTGCAAAAAAAAAAAAAACTACACTAATGACAGGTTCAACGGAATTAAACAGAAAAATGTCGAACAACATGTTAGCTAGTCAGCGAGCGTCTTCTGTTGGGCTACACTCAGTTTTAACAATGTTTCCTTTCACATAAACTATTTCAGAATTAATGACATACTGTAATTTCAGTTTAAAAGCACGTTAGACAGTTTACAATTATGATTTTGTAAAAAATCATATCCAAGTCACTTCCATTAATACATATTATGGTTGAGTTAAAATATCCTCGATACGTTGTACTCCAAAACATAAAATCCATTAAAATCAGTCTCTTCACTATTTTGCGACTTTACATTTATAGACTTACATAATCATGTATAAATTTTGACATCGTTCAAATGTCGATTTGTGGCACGGTTCCGACAGACCTTCTTATGGTGACTTTGATGGCATCGATTGATGTTTTATTTCTTGAAAGTGTTGCATAATCAGATTTGACAGATGCAGCCGACCCAGAAAAAAATTCTAGCTCATCTGCAAATATTTTTGTAAGGGATAAAAGCTAAATTCCTTCTTACGACCTGCTTCCAGAAAGCATGATTTTTTTATATATCGAATTACCACTTGAAAGCATTTCTCTGAAATAAAATCTGCTTCCTCATAAGGAATTTCAAAAAGGTGAGTAATTCTTTAATTTTTTCACCTACAACTTGCTTGCAACTGCTAAACCTTACAAGGAGTTTCGATAGCATTAATATACAAGGTGGCGCAAAAGTAAACTTTCGATGTTTGTTTGGCTGTAATTAAAAAAAAAATGAAAAATTTTGATTCTTCTTGTGGATTATTTTTATTTGGTCTTTTAATTTTTTTTTACTTCAAGTCGAGAATATGATGTCATGTAAATGGTCGCCGCCACAGTTGATTGTAATTTGAGCCCTTTTTATGGCATTTTCCATCACTTTGGCCAAATCTTCCGGCGATAGGTCCTCACATTCTTGACGGATATTGTCTTTAAGAGCTGCACGAGTCTGAGGCTTGTTGGCATAAACCCGCGACTTCCAAAAGCCCCACAAAAAGAAGCCTGGAGCGGTCAAATCAGGCGATCTTGCTGGCCAGTGCAAATCGCCAAAACGGGAGATTAGGCGCCCGGGAAATGCATCCTTCAGCATATCGGTTGTGGCACGTGCAGTGTGTGCCGTTGCACCGTCCTGTTGGAACCACATGTTTTCCAATCCCAATTCATCATGTTGCGGCAAAAAGAACTCGTTGATCATTGCTCTGTAGCGCTCACCATTCACAGTAACCGTTTGGCCCGCGACGTCTTCGAAGAAAAAAGGTCCGATGACTCCTCCAGCGAAAACAGCACACCATACAGTGACTTTGAGCGGGTGTAATGGCTCTTCGTGGGTTACACGCGGATTTTCAGTGCCCCAGAAACGTACATTTTGCTTATTTACGTACCCACTAAGATGGAAATGGGCCTCATCACTGATGATTATTTTTGATGAAAAATCATCTTCCTCTTGGTGGTGATTAAGGATGGCTTGAGCGTATGTTAGACGCGATTGGCGGTCAGCAGCTAACAGCTGATACATTGTAACATTGTTTATTAACGTGTATTTCGCATGTGTTTACTACAGAAATGTCAAAACAGAAATAACATTAGGGGCCAATCGCAAAATTTATAGCATTTTCTGATAGGAGGATTACTTTTGCGCCACCTGTTATCAACATATATCATTTCAATTGTTTTCCCTTGCGAATACAGGAGTAGTTAAGTCACTTTCTAGCTTCCAAAAATAAAATTTTTTTTTTACTACGACCACACTACACCTTGGTGGAGACATTTTGTTAGAAGCATATCGTTTATCAGACTTGATGGTATAGCTGTTAACCTACCTAGTTATCTCCTTAAGATCCCCGATGTACTTAATTAACCTTGCTATGATCAAGAACTTGAAACGTGAAACTATGTATTCAAATATCTTAACAAACGCTATTAGACTATCTGCAATCTTAGAATCCTTGTTATAGACATTCAAAATATTTAGAAACATAGAGTCTCGTAAAAGAACAAAAAAGACGCGATTGACAAACTTTCGCCCAAGTTGAATTTGTTAATAGTCTTAAATTTTTTTTTTTTTAAGAAAAGAAAAGTTAATTTAGTACCAAATGTATTATTGGCCATACATTTTAGAAACAGTATAGATCAGATAACAAATCTTTATCCGGGAAAATCATTATTCATAAATATATTTTAAGCATTTCATAAAGCCTGGAAAGACGGACTTTATGGAATGAAAATTAAAAGTTTATTACCTGGTAATAAACAAATGTTGCTATAAATTTATAAAATACACTAGAGCCCCGATTTGCGTCGTTAATAGGGACCGGGGAAATGCGACGCAAATCGAAACGATGCAAAACAGATTGACACAAAATTTCAAAGTCGCCGTAAATCGGAATAAAAACGACGCAAAGCGGATTAAACCACATTTAGAAAAGCGACGCAAATAGGATAGACGTAAATCGGGGCTCTAGTGTATACCGATTATTACAAATAAAATCTAAAAATTTGAGACCCTCACATACAGAAATATCAATGAGTTGGAGAAATTATTGTACAAGTGGAATAATAAATTTCAACCCTGCCAATTATTTTAAAATTTCATTCTCTCTAAAAAACCATAATTGTCCTCCTATACAGATGATAAATATAGAAATACATTGGATTTCATTACGATCACCGTTTAATATGAAATAATCAAAATAAAATCTGACACAAGATCTATTGCACAAACCAGTTAGAAAACCAATATGGTTATATGACATTCAGCTATTAGGAACAGCCCCTTCATCCAGTATCGGCAAGCTATTATAAAGCCAGACTAACATACAAACATTATGGCTTGCATTAGATATACTTTACGGACGACTTTCTAGCCTCTCTATAGCGAGAATAATATCATTTCATGCAACACTTTGACTCTATTACGATTCTCAATTGATGTTTGTCTTTTCATTGTAAATTTTTCACTGCTTAACTTCACAACTTATTCTTTCTAAATAATAAATTATGAAACTTGCAATTGAACGGCACTTTACCATTATACATTCAAACAAAGACAAATTAAAATAATTGCCACTACTTGTGGAATGTTTACTGTTTACTTTATTTTGACGTGTACAAATTGGTCTTTTTTTCAAATTGTTGAATTCAATTCAACATAACTATATAAAAATGCAATATAATTTTCTAACAAATATTAGTTATAATAATATATTTAATCTTTTCTTTTAATTATATATGGTGTTGACTTTATGTTGACACTCACAGTATATCCCAATTAAAATTGAATATAAATCTTATTTGTATATAGGTTGGTGCTTCAAAGTCAGTTTTGGAGCTTCTTAATGTGTAAAGTAAACTCTTTAAGTTCACTGAATCAATGTCACAAGAAGCGTTGTTTATAATAGCACAATTCACAGTCTTGTGTAACCGGTCTTGCATCATTGCAAGTAAGCAGTAGCATGTGCATTTCTGTATATTTTGTTAGTGTAGAGCAAAAATATTTTGCAAATGCTATGATGCAAGACCATTTACACAAGATTGTGAATTGCTCTAATGAAATATGAAAACTTATTTGCAATACACGAAACATTTTTGTTAGGGACTCTTAAGGATAATTAATTGTAAACTCGAAAATATTCTATCTATAGGAATCTCAGAGTCTCTACAATACGCGTGGGGATTAAACTACATGACAATACTACTAAATCATTAAAATTTTCAGTTATCAAGATAGTTGCAATAATTTCATTTTGTCAAAGAAACTGTTGGCATGTCAACAATATTTTCGCCACGGAAATCATTATATTGCGAGTCTTAAATATTATATTATCAGAATGAGTGTTACAAGCATTAGAATGATTACGGCTATTATAGAACTGCTAATAATATGTTTGCGACAATCGTCTACTATTACATCAAAGAACACACTTCTGATCATAACTTGTCCTCCGCGTTAATGGCAACAGTGTAAAACCAACTACTTTTAAAGAGGTAAAAGTGCGTTAACGATTGTTCGTCGGAGTGGTGCAAGTAGTCCACAGGCTAAAACAAATGAAAGGAAAACAATCACCCAAGAATGCTGTTATTGTTGTTTAACACTAATACAGAAAACAAAAAACTTAATTGAATGGTAAATATTAATTGTTTGTCTGAATGTAGTAGTCAATATTTTGTACACAATACAAAAACAACAGCAACAACAACAATCCAATAATGAGTACAGATCAGAAATGGTCATAAATAACAATAAAAACAAAACTCCCAACAAGAATCAGAAACAGTCGTCATTAAAATAAGAATGTCGATGGTGATGATGATGCTGATGATAGTGAAGATTATAACGTTGACTTTAGATAATGATACAACCAAATGCGTCATCGTGATAATAAATAAACAACTCATTTAACACATTTCAGTTTTAAGGTGAATATGGTGATGATGATGATGACGATAATTGTATATAATAATGACTTTGCAGTCAAATGAAAAGTTCGATTGAATCTCAAATGAGAGTGAGTTAGCGGTTGCATGCAACTATCCAAGAAATATGCATTTACTTGTAAATAAATACAAAACTACTTTCTTTTTATTGTTGGCTTGTTTGAATGTAAACTTGTACTGGTCATTTTCTTACATGCACACTGTGTATTATTCTTATGCTGGTGTTGCACAGTGGTTACTTTTATATTAAAAGTTAAACCACAGATGTTAGCTTGATGAATGCCGATAGCCCGTAATAGTAATGTATCAATTTCATCTACTGTTTTACCCTTTAAATATTGCAAGAACAAATTTTTATCGTGGCGACTAAAATTGATGAACATCCTCAATTAATCATACAGATGTGAATGCAACTTTATCTGATAATAGTTGATTGTTTGTGAAGAAATTGAGTTTAATTTCGGCATTCCCAGAATTTATATATAAGTATATGTATTAAAGCTATAGAAGTGAAATGTATCAGATTAAGTAATTGTTTGTTGTCAGAGCCAATAAAAAAAATATTTGTAGAGACTGATATAGAATCCCCTGTTTAAGTAGAGACCCCACCGTAGACCTACACCCAGCACGCTATAAATCTCATAATATTCTCCACTTCAATGTACGATAGGTCAGACAATTTACCGAACACAGCCAATCTTAAAAAGATTATTGTACTCAGGAACTTCCCCCACGGGGTAATCATGTCCTGGTGTTTGTGTCCATCACCTTGACGCTGTTACAGAGACACCGGTGCCATGAGCTGGCACGGCCTCGAAACTTGTTAGAATTTGTTTACTCCTTTAAACTCGCCCCTGACTAGAGCCTTATCTAGAAATACATATTCAGTTAGAAGCCCGGAATCGTCCCCTAACTGATAAGTGGTTATTGGTCCCTTTGGGATACACGTAGTGGCTGTGATTGATAACCAAAGCGGGAAGAATGCCAGTTGGATAAAGGTTTGGATGTTTGTTTGAGCAGCCAACTTCGGTCCACCAAGTTGTTTCTAGATGCTGTTGCTGACACATCAGAGCCATTGAGAGTAGTGGTTACACTTGGCTGTGTGGCCATTGTGTGTGTAATTGTGGTATTTCATTGAGGTCCCGGCAGCCTTCAATCGCTGATTCGCCGTATTGTTCCTTGGGTCATGTTAATTGACTAAGCTATGGATGGCAGGGATTAAATAGCCCAAGATCTTAAACAAGGTGCATGTAACAATGATATTTCCAGTCATGTACGAAAATTTTCTAATTGTGTGTTCCTGGCAAGTTTATACAAGTATCCTCTTTACAAAACATACATTAGTATGTTGTTGCTGACCATACAATGCGGTGGTGAGTCGAATTCACCCTGCTGCGCCTTGAAGTTTAGGTCAAAAAGTCAGATACCCATTTTAAACTTGAACACATTTTTACTCAGGAACAAGAAATTGACACTCACGGCAGTTGCGGTTACGTTATTCGATAGCTCCCAGTATACAACACCGATATATACGCAGAAAAAAATACAGTTGTACATGTTTAACACAACTATTTCAATATTTTTAAACATGTTATTAAAATATTATGGTCACTGTAATTATTTACATGATTTCGGCAACCATTATATGGTTAAAATTCATATGATTTAGCAATTATATAATCACCCCTATCGTGAATAAAAATTCCACATGAAATTTGTTCCCTTTTCACATTATCCTATTAAAATTTAATGTTAAAAAAATTAAAGGGGACCAATTTCATGTGGAATTTTTTTTCACGATAGGGGTTAATGTTTATGGTAATCAGTTTCATGATGAAAGATTATGCATATTATGATAAATGAAATCATCATAAACATGATTGCCACAAATACATACACAATTACTATAATCGTATATATGATTGTGTTAAGCATCTCAATCGCAACTTAACCATATTATGGTTACATCAATCATATAAATTATTACAGTGACCATAACATTGTTAAAAAAAAACTTTTAAAAATATTGAAATTTTTGTGTTTAACATGTACAACTATATTTGTTCTCAAAGTGTAGGTTCAGTCTGTTATGCATCGCAGAGCTTTCAAATATTTTATGTCGAAGTTTGGATGACTCGATGACATCCCTGAAGGAACAGTAATGTCAACGTCTGACGTGACCGGTAGAACCTTAATTTTCTCATGAAGATTATGTTCAGAGGTTCTTTAAAGACAGCCTGTTACGGTACTAAATGCAACAATTTGATAGTTTTGACTATTTTGAAAAGTTAATTGCCACTAGGAGAATTCGTTCAAGCCGTGTGAGATACAAGTGACCATGGCGGATAATACTGCATAACTACATCATTGATACAATTATTGTTGTAAGAAATTTTGTTTCATTGCACTGGAATCAGTCGAAGAATCATATGGAATCAGAATTAGTCGAAGAATCATAAGAATATAAATTGAATTAGTCGAAGAATCATAAGAATATAAATTGACCACTAGCTGTGGCGACGAGTACATTAATGATCACTTCTCCTTAAGTTGAGTATTAATAAAATCGCTTTCAACGAATTATATAAATTGAATTAGTCGAAGAATCATAAGAATATAAATTGGTATTTGTAGCCCGGGTTCGATTGCCAGCCGCTGCCACTCAAAACAACACCAGTTTCTAATAGTTATTAGTTTTCTTTGTTATCCATCATAACTAATATTTATCACAGCACCCTCCTTCGGTGGTATAGCATTTAAAAGCCACCGAAGTAAAATAATTAAATAATGGCTATAAATCAAGCTTTGATCAATGCGCCTACTCACCACCAGAGGCGCTGCAATACTTATATTCGAAATAAAGTAACTCTATCAGCCCAATCATATCAAGCCATGTGACATCCAAGTGGCGGAAAATACTGCATCATTGATACAATTATTGGTGTAAGAAATTTTGTGTCATTGCACTGGAATCAGTCGAAGAATCATATGGAATCAGAATTAGTCGAAGAATCATAAGAATATAAATTGAAAACTAGCTGTGGCGACGAGTACATTAATGATCACTTCTCCTTAAGTTGAGTATTAATAAAATCGCTTTCAACGAATTACTTTTTCTTTTTCCATAGTTTAAAGATTGTTTTTATTTTAATATCGTTTTCATTTCTCTCCTGATAAAAAAAAATCGCCACATACTTTTTTGTAGGCTCGATTTATAAATCAATGGAGGTGCACTAACGCTGACGCAGCTTATGTTGTCCGTTTGTAATATTGTAATTGAGCCTAAAGCCATTCTTTCTTTCGTCCATGCATTCATTCATTCAGGGTGTCTACTTGAGTACACTCTCTCCATATTTAGTTTTTGCTTCTTTTTTTTTACTTTTACATAAAATATTAATTTCATTATTGGCATGTTCAGCCAAACGTAAAAGAAGACCGAGAAGAAACAGAAGTATTTATGTATGTATGTATGTATGTGGCAGTGTGTAGTAAATGTAAAGTGTGTCAGAGAATGCAAAAAAAAAAAGCGTCGAAGAAGCAGTGGAGAAACAAATTATCGCTAAAAGCAGATTTATTATGTTTTGACCAAGTTATTTTTCAATTGTTGGTCGCAATCTTAAAAAAAAAAAAACGCAGACAACAGCTTTAAAGAGCGAGAACAGAAAGAGAGCGAAGCAACAGCAACAGAAACATGCAGCATGTTTTAAAAACAAATTAAGGTTAATTGCCAATAATTGCTTAAACTTACAACTCAAATCGTATTCATTTCGCTTTCTTTCGCCCAATACTTGGGGAAATGCAAAGAAAATCTACAAAACAAACAAATTCGCAAAACCTAATGTTGTACAAAAACCTATAATGCCCAAAAATGCTTTTAAAATAATGAAAATTTAGTGATGAAAAGGCACTGCAAATCAATTTGCATGTCGTTGAGCTAAACAATTGTATAAATGGCAAACTAACAGTATAAATAGACCCAATTTATTTCAATTAATTTAAAGTTTTATTTTTTATTTTGTTGGCTTTTAAAGGTGGGGTTCCTAGGTTTATTTTTGTAATACTCCTTCCTTTCTTTAATTTAAACTTGACATGCACTATTCTAATTATTTGTAGTGGTTCTTTTAATGTCCTTAATTAGTTGTTTGATGTGTGTGTATGTGTGTGTCTTCAAATCATCCCTCAGCCGCATAAAATTTTTATTTTTTAATTAAGTCTAATAAAAGTCTTGTCACATTTGGCAAATATTTACTCAAAAAAGCGTAACAACTGGTTTTAGCTTAAATTTGTTTGACGTTGTTTACTCTTACAAGAATTTTGCAAGATCAAACAGCATCAAATAAACAAACGAGTTCAAATATATTTTATTTAGTGGCTACGTCTTTTTCGGCAAATATTTACGAAGTGTGACCGTACCTTTAGTGTTTTCAATGCCTCCCCACCAAACCAGTGCAATTAAACTGCATTTATCTACATATATGCTAGTTTGTATTCACTTCATTTATTACTCGTATTTAGTGATTATTTCACTAAACAAATTAAAATTCACACGAATGTTTAATTCAAGGTATTCTTTTTTTTTTTGAAAATGTATCAACCGGAAAAAAGTGTAACTGCTTTTCATGAACAAAACATTTAAATGTCAGGGCTATTCAGCTGAAAATCATGCAATTTCGCCAATACTTCTAAATTTTAATCATTTTAATTACAATTCCCAATTGCTTTATGAAGGTTGGTGGAGAGGAATTAACAAAATTTAAAAGAGGGAGTGTGCATTTTTGTTAGAATAAAAATTACCTTAAATTATCAGCAATGTGGAGTGCCAAAACTGACTGGTGTATCTGGTGTGTAAACAGCTTGATGAGGTAGTAAACTTTTACAAATGAAAAACGTATTTAACATCATGTTTTTATAAAACTAATATAAGTGAAAGTAACACATTAAAATTAGTTTACAATTTTCTATACAAAATCCAAACAATGGACAAAAATTTCTATCTAATATTCGAATAATATTTAAATTTCGAAGTCTAGAGGAACTTAGAATAACACATCCCTACAAAAGGGTGCTGTAGCTTACTTGGTTAACGCATTTGATCATTAAGCATGAGTTGGTATTTGTAGCCCGGGTTCGATTGCCAGCCGCTGCCACTCAAAACAGCACCAGTTTCTAATAGTTATTAGTTTTCTTTGATATCCATCATAACTAATATTTATCACAGCGTCCTCCTTCGGTGGTATAGCATTTAAACGCCACCGAAGTAAAATAATTAAAATAATGGCTATAAATCAAGCTTTGTTCAATGCGCCTACTCACCACCAGAGGCGCTGCAATACTTATATTCGCAATAAAGTAACTCTATCAGCCCAATCATGTATAACAATTCCGCGGGAGTTTTTTGTCTTTTTCCCATTTTTCGTATTCAAATTCAATGTTAAAAAAAATAAAAGGGAAAAAACTCCCGCGAATTTTTTTATTCATGATTGGGCCACATACGATTAAAAGAAAATACGTTATAAATGCAACAGTACTTTTGTTATTATCTCTATTTTTTTATAGAATTTTGAAAAACAAAAAAATTTCTTAAATAATAATTTTTCGTCATATATTCGGCTATAGCTCCGAAACTACTGAGTGGAGGAAATTTTATTTTAGGGCAGCATGAAGGTAATATTGTAACTGAATTTTGATTTTTTCTTTTCACTGAAGTAGCTTTCACAGTTCATCAGTTATGTTACTCAAAATCGTGTAACTACGTAATTAAAAAAAAAATTATATCTCGAAAACTGGAGCCGATCCAAAAAAAAAAGTGAGTTCGAGGAATTTGAGTCCTATATAAGATGTTTGTATATATTGACTAATAATTTTAAGGCACCATTTTTCGTATTTTTCGATACAGGTTTTATATGCAAATAATAGTTAAAATTTATAGATAAACTTTAATCTATAGAAAAATCTATTAATCTCTAAATTTTCGTTAGAAAAATGTATAAATTTTCTTTAAAGAAATCGAATAATCGACAAACTTTTTTATAGAGAAAGTGGACTGTTTTTATTTATACATATAATCGCTTAATTTTCTATATATAGTGTGATTCGAATAATCGATTAAATTATTCTATTCGAATAATCGATATTTTTTTTTTATAGAAAATAATTGAAAAATTGTCTGTAGAAAACTCAAATAATGGAAAAATTTCTATATAAATTTTTAAAAAAAATTTAAACATTTTCTAAAGAATCTTCTAATAAACGATAATTATTCTATAAAATTTTCGAATAATCTATAAAAGTTTTTTCCCGATGTTAGAAATAAAACAAGTTCGGTAAGCAGAGCTTATTACTTCTAACATTAAAGTTTTTTTTTATGACAATTTATAAAGTGAAAGACTTTAAAACTTCTTCTTAACTCATTATGATTCATTTTGGAAACAATGTCCTCATTAACGCCATTGTTTACTTACTACCACCATAATTCGTTTTCATCAAATTAATTTTATACATGTTTTAAAAAACTTTTTAAAAGCTTTAACATATGTCTTGTAGTAGCTTTTTAATTGCATTGCGTTTTATATTTTCCTATAAAACGACATATTTAAAGCTTAATTTTGACCCAACCCCCCCTCAAGACGTACTGTGTAAGGTGTGTCCTTTCTTCCGTTTACTAGCGTGGTCAGTCGCTAACAAATTAAGCAATAGCTATAAAAAAAACAAGATTAAAGACAACTTAACAATGGCTTTATAACATGTGACACTTTTGTGTAGCGGCCTGAATTTAAACACCCTGCCAATGAATCATAAGACAACCAAATCCTTCATTATATGTTTCATTATTTTTTTCACCAGATTGTTCAATTACCAAAGTTGGTGCCAACAAAACATGAAGAAACTTTCTAGCTGTATTTATGTCACCAAAACATGTGGTTGTTATTTGTGACAATGTGTGTGCCGTTGTGTCCTTTGAAATACATTAACAATTCTGTGAATGAGTGCAACCAACCGACTCGACCGAACTTTACACATTAAATATCAACTGATATAGCAACAGCAACAGCAATAATATCAAATAACGAAGAATAATTAAGGAAAAGTTTTGTGCATAAACAGCTCATAATACCACCCGCCCATTTTCTGTGAATCCTTTGAGGATTTTGAGTAGTTGTTGTGCATGTCTTTTAAATGCAGTCGTCATGTTGGTTGGCGGTGGCAGTGATAGTGTTGCTGATGTTGGCTTTATTGTCACTTTCTGCTGCTATTGTTAGTTTTGCTTCAGTCTGTTTTTGTTGCTGTTGCAACTTGTATAAAAGTAGTAGTAGTAGTTTTCATCATAATTTATTGTATATTTTTCGGCTTACACATCCATCTACATATTTACTCACACAAAAGCATATATTTACATAAGCAGACATAACAAAAATTACAATTATCCTTGTTGTTGCCGCTTCTCTCGGTTTTTTGTTATAATTTACAAAGGAAACCTGAGTGTGTGTGGCTCTGTGTGCTTTCATATTTGTATAACAATCATGTGATGTATTTATTTATTTATTTATTATGTCTGTGCTATTTTTTATGTTTTATTGTTGTTATTTTTTATGAAAAAAGAACAATATTTATTTGTAAAAAAAAGTTACAATTTAACCATTCAAACAGGCTTTTAAACTTATATTGTCATTTACAATGTGATAAATATCTTGATGCACAAAATATACAAATTTGCATTGTGGAGAACAGATTGTTTTCACTGTATACAAAATTTAAATTAAATGAATTGTACAATTTAAAAAACCAATCGGATAATCTATATATTTTCTACAGAAAATTCGATAAACCGACGTACTGATCCACAAAACTTAAGTAAAAGAAATCACTCTTTATATCGATCATTTGCTGCAATAACGTAGTAATTCAAAAAAGTCGTTTCGAGAAAAACGACTTTCAATGTTTTATGACATTTTACTATTTCTTAAATAAATTTTTAACAAATCATGCGATTTCAGAAATAAAACCTAATTTAAATAGTAGATGTTAATATCTTTCGAATCTGTATTTACCAAATTTTTACTTGTCAAATATTTGTACGAGAACACATGCATTTTTATTTTGATGTTTACAACAAAAAACACTCTCACACAAAAAATAATTGACTTTTTTGAAAACTGATAAAACTATATGAACGACTATATAAGGGCGCATATTTTGTATTACTCAGTTCAAAAAACACGAATTTTGAGTTATGACGTTATTGCAGCAAATGAGCGATAACTTTAAAGGAAAAAAAAAATTAAAATTTAATGGGAAATATTTATTATCATTTGAAAGGACATTCTTTGGCATTTATTTTTTTGAAGATTATGTCTATCAAACTTTGGCTGTTGCTACATTACAGATGGTCTATCCGTTGAGTTCAATTTTCGATGAGTCGTTTGCGCATTTCGACTGGTAACTGGCGAATGAGACGCGTAATGTTTTCCTCCAAGGCCTGAATCGAAGCGGGTTTGTCCGCATAACCTTTAGACTTTATAATTCCTTATAGGAAAAAGTCTAACGGTGCGATATAACACGATCTTTGTGGCCAATCGGCCGGCCTAAAATGTGAAATTATGTGCTCACCGAAGTGTTCTCTCAATAAATCCATTGATTGATGCGATGTGTGGGAAGTGGCACCATCTTCATGAAACCAACTGTCGCCGAGATCACGAGCTTCAATTTCAGGCATCAAATAATCGGTTATCATGGCACGATAACAGTCGCCATTGACGGAATCGACTCTCCACGGTCTCTGTGTACACTCTCAGCTTTGGCCGCTATATTTTCTTCACAGCGTGCTGGACGTGGTCTATTCAATCGAATATTATCCAATAATGACTGCTAGGTCTTAAAATGGATGATGTTGTTGCGAATACGCTCAGTAGGCCGATTATGTTGACCAAAAGTTGAGCAAAGTGCACGAAACACATTCCTTACAGAACGTGAATTTTCGTAATAAAGTTGAACGATTTGTAAACGTTGTTCAGGCGTAAGTCTTTCCATTATGAAATGTCAAACAATACTAAACAAAAATAACATGACAGCTTGACACGGCTCACACGTGATCTGTCAAAAAAGGCTATTGAAAAAAGTATGTCTACTTGAATTACTCTTTATATGGGATGCACGTATAATAATTAGTAGAAAATTCTAATAATAGATAAATTTTCTATAGCAAATTCGAATAATTGACAAAATTTCTATAAAAAAATGGAATAATCAATTAATTCGAATGATTGACAAATTTTCTATAAAAAGAATTGGAATAATCGAAAAATTCGAATAGTCGATACATTCGATATTGGAAATTTTCTATAAAAAATATTAATAATTAATTTCTAAAGATTCTTTAGAAATATCGAAAAACCAACAATTTTGTATACAAAATTTGATAGTTTTTATAGATGATTTTAATGCACAAACATTTGCCTTTATACTTTTAATTTTCACCTGCAACTTGTTTCACGCTGTACTTATTGATCTACTCCTCACTGTAATGTTGTTGTTAGCTTTACACAAAATTCCCTGGAACCCAGTTGGAAAGCAACATTTTGTCCCTCCTTAAATGGAAATGTCTGCAAGCGACACAATCGTCCATGTCTGACATTGTCTGAAGGTGTCAGTCAATAAACTTCCGGTTTTGCATGTCATGTCGACTTGTTGTTTTTATGATGCCATTGTAAGTTTCTGATCCTTTAAGGCGTGATTTCCTGCTGGGAATAAGAGTAGTCCGTATTTGTAGTCATACATTTGAGTTCAGTGAATCATGATTGTTTGTTGCGTTTCTTTTTTTATAGTCAAGTTCACATTTTTTGTTGTTGGCAATAAAATAGATTTGTTTTAGTAGTTTGCATGTAACATCCGCGTGTGCGATGCGATTTTATGGGTGTGTGTGTGTGTGTCTACAGTTTTTTATTATTCACACTTGCACTTTATTTGTACCCTACACCCGCAATCGGCTTTGTTTGTAAAAGTGGAAATTAAAATGTTCTCTAGAGTGATGTTATTATTAGTTTGGTTGTGCTGATTCTCTTGTGTTAATGGCGACCAACCTTGATTGGTAAAGCTTAAATTATCTGTACAGTGTCTTGGTTCAATCTTTAAAAAACAATTTGAAGTATTCTAGGTGTCCAAATATGATTTGGCATACCATCTATCAAACCTTCCTTTATCACATACACACAAAACTTAGGGAGACCGTTCAATAGCCCCTGTTCCTACCAATCAAAATACACCTCAGTTCTAATTACATTGAGATATCTTCAATAGTTTACGGACTACCGAATTATTTCCAATATAAAATGTTTCAAAACAGTTACAGTGTAGCGCAAAATTTCCAAATATTCAAATATAATTTTAAGTTTGAAAATTTCGTATAACTGGTTTATTCAAGTTTTACGATATTTTGAATTACTTGAGTTTTTCATATGGGTCAATTTCAAAAAACAAACGCAATTTTTGTGTCCCCGCACTTTACACTCCTATTTTTGGTAAAAAAAAAACAAAAATATGAGAGTGATCAGCGAGGAATATGTAACAAAAAACGTAATATTCAAATTTGTATGTTTGTTTTTTTATTTATTCAGAATGGTGTTTTATTTCTCCCTCTGACTGTTTCCATACAAAAGCATGTGCCCCCCGTTAGAATTTTTAGTAAACAAAATAAAATAAAATCAAGAAAAAAGTAAATATGCAACATTTAATAACAGTTTTAGAATTATTGCGTTTCTTTCTTGTGTTTTGATTTGTTATAGTTGTGAAAACTTAATTAGTGCGAATATGGCGTTGCAAAGAAAGGTTGTCCCCACAATTTGCATTGAGAGTCACTTTTTTATAAATCAAGTAATATTACTAGTTTTCAATTTCAAGTTTAAATCACGTAAGGAAAGTACAAACTTTAATTATTACAAAAAAGTGTGCATTTGCGTAGTTTTTGCGAGGGCGCGATACAATTTCTTGAGTGTCACGCTAATTTTTTTAAAAGTGAATTTATTAAATGTAAAAAATTGAAGTTGACAATTATTTTTTACATGGTTTCAACTCATTTTTTTATAATTTGTGAATTTGAGAAATAAATTGCCTACGAAAAAAACCAAAATAGGCAAACATTTCATAAGCATCACTTTTGATATATATTACTTCATAGCTTAAAATGCTTAATTTTTATTTTATTTTTTAATATTCAAGAGTAAAACAACAAAATTAACGGCGGCTGAAAGAGCAAGAAGATATCGAGAGAAAATAAAGCTCGATAAAGCGCGTAATGACGAATATAAAAGGAAGAAGAATGAAATGTATAATCGAAAAGATGATTTTCGCAAAAGTCAATCTTGAGAAACAAAAGAACATCGTAGTAAGCTTGAATTTCAAATATTTTTGCATTTTCAGCGATTTTTCATACATATTTGGTGTGTGACGCTCAAGATAGAAATCATAGAAAACCTAAAAAAAAATCCAAAAATGTTGATTTTTTTGAGAGCCTAAAAGTACCGCCGGATTCTTCATCAATTTCTACATAAATTGGCCACTCTTACAGGCGAATTGAAACAACTTTAAAAATAAGCAAAACAAAACACGTTGTGTACGTTTTTTTCTTTTTATTTAATGAATATTTTTAATTTGAACACAATATTTTCTAGCTGAATTTCAAGTTGCATACCACCGATTGTTTAATGTGGGTGTTGTTACTTTTAAATAAAAATTTCAAACTATTGCTTGTGTTGGAGAAAAACTGTTTGTCCTTTTGAAAGCGACCTCAACTTTTGCTCTGCAAAGTCTCTAGCATACTTCCCCAAACTAATGGTTTTTATTATTTCTGTGTAAAACAATAGCATTGCTGCTATAAACAACATGCAAAAGGTTTTTAACCTCCTATATGAAAAAAGTGAAAAAATAAACTAAAACATGTTGTAAATGAAAAAAAAAAATAATTAAAAACAACTATAAAGGAATCAGTCATATACATACAAGTAGTTCTAGAGCAATTCATTTCAAAATCACTCTTTTGCTCACACATTAATTCTTATCTAATTTCCATTAAAAAAGAATATTTCAGCTGGGAAATCTTTAAACACGCATTCACTCATAATCTGCAGCAGTTGTTGTTGGCAAATTTTTAAAATAGAAAAACATTTTATTCTTACATAAATTTAATTAGATTAATGTACATTTTAATAATTGCAATATGTTGATGTTGGTTGAGTTGCTACAAGGAATTTAGATTAATTCTCACTAATTAAGTTGCAACATAAAAGAGAAAATTAAAAAGTCGGATTTTAATTAGACAGTGTTGCTTTACGTGTAACAAGTTGTAGACGAGCTAAGTGATATTTCATTCTGTCATCTTAAGTCTATCAGTGCAAGTTCTTAATTTTTAAAATTCCCAAAGTTTGTCAGGACTTAAGTTGACTGGCTAATACTCTAGATGTTAGCACTAGATATACATTAAAGATAAATAGTGAAATGGATTTTTTGAAAGATTTAAAAACTTTCATTAATAATACCAAAATAGTGGTTAATCTTACGACCTTATTGACATCACTCTCAATAAGGCCATTAGGCGCCATAATATTGGTGTATGGAACCGTAGGTGCTTTGGACATGCTTCTTCAAAGGACAAACCCACCGGGAGAATCCTTTCGAATTCTTTGAATGCATGAATTAATTCTCTATACTCAATTACCGCAATTTCCGTTAGAGTAGGGCAAAGACGGAGCAGGTTTTCAAAAATGGATGCAATGGAATCACTGTAAAATACATAAGTTCACGTGATTCATATAAAAACATACGGCCACAACATATCTGTTCGTTTTTATTCTGTTGTAGTTGTAATAGCTAAATTATATTATTTTTAAAATCTTTCCATAACTGCATAAATTCATAAATCTCCTGGATGTAGTGAAGTAAAAGTATCGTGGAGCCACATGGTACAAATAGCCATTTGTTTTCTATGTCGGCTATTTGGGGACGAGAGACCTCCAAGTTTTTTTTTAAAGAGCAGTGACACTCAGGCAATTAATGTCTATATATACTTGCGTTACTTTCTTTGTAAAGGGGATATTTGACGAAGTAAAAGTGGTGTTTTTAGTGCAGAATTGCAGCGCCTCTGGTGGTGAGTAGGCGCATTAATGTTAAAGCTTGATTTTATAGCCTTTATTTAATTATTTTACTTCGGTGGCGTTTAAATGCTATACCACCGAAGGAGGGCGCTGTGATAAATATTATTTTTGATAGTTAGAATACTAATAATTATCAGAAACTGATGTTGTTTGAGTGGCAGCGGCTGGGAATCGAACCCGGGGGCTACAAATACCAACTCATGCTTAATGATCAAATGCGCTAATTAAGCTACAACACCTGCGACTTTAATGCAGTATCTTTTTCAAAGCTGCTGAATATGAGTTTTGATACAATGGTTCATGCATTCACTGCGCTGACACGACTCGGAGGCGACTTTAGCTGTTTGGTGTTTAAGTTCAGATAAATCCTCAGCAGAAAAACCCAATAGAATCTGTTTCGTCATAACTTTCCTGTGTTTGTGTGCGTTGTGTTTCAATGTGATTTGCATGCAGCTTGTTACACTTCTTTAGGCAGCTAACAGCTGCTTTGAATGTTTATTTCACCCAACGTAGATGACCATACTGTCGATTTTAACGCAAGGAAGACTCAGTGTTGTTTATTAACGCACAATAGATCATGTTGCTTCATCTGTTTTTATGGGCGGTGTAAATATTAAGTAATCAGACGCTCTTGACGTTCTAGGCATGAGAATCCAGTGTGGTGTCCGCTGGACCAAACACATTTTTCAATTGTCGAAAGAAGCGTTCAAATGCCTTGGTTTTTTAAAACGGTGTAGAAAATACTTCACTCCATCTGATCTTCTTACTATGACAGTAGGGGATACAACTCTATTGATACATTGGAGCATCGTCACAATATGGGTTGTGTTTCACTATTCTATCGATACTATAATGGAATGTGTTCTGCTGAAATCAGGGAACTTGTGCCTGAAACACGCAGTTTTTAACGTAATACACGTTCTTCAGTCAGGGGTCATCCATTTGGTCAGTGGATCGCACAACACACTACAGGGAAAATTCGTTCTTTAGCCGTACTGTCCGTATGTGGAACAAACTACCAGCAGAAGTATTCCCTGGCAATTTCAATATAGGAAAATTCAAGTCAAATGTTCACAAACACTACTCCCTCTATCCTCCCTTCCATAACCTATTTTCCTAGTTCCAACACAATGCACTGCAAAAAAAAAAAGAAAAAAAATGTGTGTGCGATTTCAGAGGCATGAGTTGAGGAGATAATTTTTACTCCGTCGACTACGACGTCAAGAATCAGCTTTATTTCCTTCATCCATGTGGTGTTCAGGGTGTTATCGAAGATATGGTTGGTGATAGTTAAAAGATAATTGTAGTGAAGAAGTAGTAAATTTCTCCATTTCTTTCACTAGACCGCTTAGATCAATCAATGTTGTGATCCGTCGCAATTAAGATGCAGTCTTCCATATGAAATCACAGTTTAAAGATGTAGTAGTTAAACCAGAGTGGTGACACGACCCCAACTTAATAAACTCCTTCGTTTACTCTACAAGGTACAACACCCACAACCTCGTAGAGCCTCATTTCAGCCCTGCTTCCTCGGGGATTTCATTTTATTACATTTCTTGCTGTATCGTTAACAGGCTTCTATTAGACTTGGCAAATCCAGCTCACTTATCGTCTAAGAATTTCTTTATTTTTTTGAGTTTAATATTATATTAATATTATGTTCATTTTCTAATTATTTGTTATTTATGGAAAACAATCTGTTATTTGAAGAGTTAATGCGTATTAAATTGGTCTTTCATGTTGATCTTTATACCTGATTTTGCAATGCCGTGATCTTTGCTGCTCGTTAAAACAAAGTACATAGATTAATCGTTAGCGTTGTCGGGGTCCTCCTGCCTTCACTGAAAATCACACGAAATTGCTTTATCTCACGGGTTATTCTATTCATAGTATCGTCTAAAAGAAATGTATGAAATGGTTTCTCAAAGTCTATGACACTACGTACAAAGAGAATTTCCACGCAACTAAATGTTCTACTATGATCCGCAAAGTCTTCTAATGAACTAAATATGTAGGAATTTTGGTGTCGGCTTTATCAAGGGAAAAAGCAGGATCGAATGTAGTTGAACGACTTTTGTTTATAATCTGCGAACTTTGTTAACCATACTGTCATACCAGGACTGCCCATATGGAAGTTAATCGAAAGCTGAATTATGAAAGATTAATCTACCTTATAAATTATCACCCCTATCGTGAATAAAAATTCCCCATAAAATTTGTTCCCTTTTCACATTTTTCCTATTAAAATTCAATGTTAAAAAAATAAAAGGGAACAAATTTCATGTGGAATTTTTATTCACGATAGGGGTGAATTTGTTTCACCTTTTCTGCAAATCCATGTTTAATTGAACGAAATAAATTTGCACGCTATTGTAATACTTCACATATTTTCATTTCGTTTGTATGAATATTAGATCTTAATTTAATATAGAAATACTCGTAAATCAATAAAACTGACCTCCATTAAAGACTTTCAGACACGAATCACGAATTATTCAATGATTTCAATTATTTCAATGTGGGTCTTTAATTTTTCTATTCATAAATGTGCCACAATGATTGAGCACGCAAATGTGTTAAGTGGTCCCCTCGTATGGATACATACAATAACGAGTGCGAATATTTCATTAATAAATGAATTGTTAAATAATCAATTGGTTAAATAGCAATTCATAAATGCATTTAAATTATAAATTTTAATTGAAAAATTTAACTTTAACGAGCACATTGAATGTGTAGAGCAATTTAAATTGTGTGGGATTTTTTTTAATAAACTTTTGCATTTCCGTTTTAAAAAATGTTTGTTGAAATGTAAATTTGTTTTTCTTAAGAAAAAATAGTTTCATTCTCATAAAGAAGAATGTTAAACAAAAAAGTCTATTAAAAATTGACACCTATTTGGTGTTGCAGTTGCAATTGTTGAGGCTGTTGTTTTAGTCACTTCCTTAGTTTCATGTGCAAGAAATCTTGTAATTAATACCAAGATTTCTCGTTGTTTTAATAACATATGTGCGGTATGCAGAACAATTGGTTGCAACTTAAGATTTCCCTTCCTATTTCAACATTTTTCCCATTCATTCTGTGGAATGATGAATAAAGTCTTAGAGACGGACAGGCAGACAAACTGTGTTTGTTGTTAAAAAAAAAAAATTCAGAAAATTTCATATTTAATTTATAACATAATTTATACCGTTATGTTGTATTATTAACATTCAATTCTCAGCCTACAAAATGAACTTGCAAAAAAAATAAAATAAAAAGAAAACCAGAAGAACAAACAAATTGTAAAATGTATTGGCACCTTGCTTACTATGTGACGAATCATTATTCGTACCAAACAATACCAGGAATTTTATTTTAAAAAATTATACAATCCATGGTTCTTACGAGGGCTTATCTTGGGATATGACAAGGCTGCGGCAGAAGTTTTTATACCCTTCACAATATGCTTGACTTTAACTTTGTAACTTCTAAAAACATTTGCGAGAATTATATTTGATTTATCGATTTTGTCCGAGTTCTTCAATTAAAATACACGTGTGTTAGCAATATATCATTGAATTTAGAAGATCACTAAAATTGGCCAAAAAAATGCCTGAGATTTTAGCAAAAACTCAGGATTTTTGCGTGTTTGTTAAAATATATCATCAAAATCGGACCACAAATGGCGATCATTATAAACTACATAAAAGTTTTTTTTAAACTGTTTATGTTTGAGGCCTGTGTACGTGGATAATTTCTCCTTGACAGTGTCTGCGTCATATTTGGACACTATCAAGCATATAATGAGATCGGCACTTCCTAGGACTTATCGTAAACTCCAAAAAAACTAATCTTCTAGTCCTCACAGAGAAATATCTGTGTGGATTGTTATAGATTTTAAATTATCCTGTCATAACACTCAGGCGACCTATTTCTACTTCTTCTCTGAAGTCATGACTATAAGTCGTTGAGTTGATCCAGCACAATTTTTCTTTTTTCTATTCCAAAATTTGCATGTGCATTTCGCTATTCTGAAAGTCCTGGTAGTTTTAGCACAATTTTGAAGTTTTAAATTTTTATGTTAGTTCTCTCATGTGTCTGGCCCAAAATTCGAAAGAACTTGAACCAAAACAATGATGAACATTTCGAATTGATGGCTGTAATATTAGGAAAATAATTATGAACAAGCAGATTTTTATCTTAAATTATCTTTAATATTTACAGTCCGAAGTTCCATCTTTGGTCCTCTGCTGATAACATCAGCACTAATGATCACAGGTGCTATACATAAAACTTTATTCAAGGTCATCTTTACCATGGTTCGGTTAACTTGTCAAAGTCAAAGGAAAGACTTTATGGCTCAGAATGTTTTGCTCAAAACTGCTGGATTCTACAGGCGTAAGTCTCGGTTGACTTGTGGATCTTTCTACGACAGTGGCTGTGTACTTCGCGGATGAAAGGAATGAGGGATACAATCTCACCAGTTTAATTAATTTGAGGTCTTAATTGGTGGTTCGAATTCGAAATTGGTTGTGAACTAACGGATGGTGTGTCTTTGAGCTAACGGATTAGTTTTACCAAATATATGGGGAGAATATTCGGATTTAAGCACAGGTCGCCCTGAAATCTCCAGTCTCTCATTTTTTGTTCTGAAATTCCGACTATTTCTGAACTAGATGGATGATGAGTCATTCTACAGTTTGACTTTTTTGGGTAACGAGACACCAATAATTCTGCGGAAATTGTGTTTTGGATTCATTAGCTAAAAGCGGAGCTTTGCTGTTTGATGTCGAGGTTGACGGATTGAATTGTGTTTCCCGCTTTAATCATGCAAACAGTGGCTCCAGACGGGATTTGTGCTCAGACATGGTGGTCGGTTGCGATGAATTGTGTGATAGGCAGTACCAAGGAATGACATTCGTTGATTTAAAACAGTAACTTCAACGTTATATCCCTTGATACGAGGTCTGATCAAAAACTAACCGTTATTTTTAAATTTCGTGAGTTACGTATGCTCGATTTTCTCATTTTTTTCTGTTATTTTGCTACACATGTCTGTTTGATTATATGTTGGTAATATCAGCCATTTTGGATTGTCAGTTTGTTTTTGACAGATGAAAAGGCTAGTCGTGTTTTGGTGTGCTCTTCGATTTTTTACTATTCGAAAAAATGGATCAAAGAAATTTATTAAGTTTTGTGTAAAAAATGAATTTCAATGCGCAAGGACCTTTGAAATGTTGATTGTGGCATTTGAGCAGAACACAAGTTAAATTTTGGTATAACCGGTTTAAGGAAGGCCGAGTAGATGTCAATGACGAACGCTCGTCCTGGTCGCCCGAGCACGTCAACAACCGATGAAAACATTGAAGCAGAGAAGAAAATGATTTTGGATAATCGTTCTTTTTTTACGAATGTTCTAGGCATGAAACGGGCGACAGCGAAGATTGTTCCAAAATTGCTAAATTTTGAGCAAAAACAACGTCGCATGAACATTGCTCAGGAGCTGTTGAACATCGTCAAAGACGATCTAGATTTCCTCAGAAAGGTCAGAAGTCGTGACGAATCATGGGTATATGGCTATGACATTGAAACCAAAGCCCAATCATCCCAATGGAAACGTCCAAAAGAGTCAAGACCGAAAAAAGCACGTCAAGTTCGGTCAAATGTGAAGGTTTTGCGTGGTGCATCATGAATTGTTGCCACAAGGTCGTACGGTCAATACGGAATACTACCTTGAAGTTATGCGCCGTTTGCGCGAAGCAATTCGTCAGAAACGCACAGAATTGTGGAAAACCCAATCAAGGATTTTGCACCATGATGACGCACCAGCTCACACATCGAATCTTGTGTGTGAGTTTTTGGCCAAAAATAAAACCGTTATCATGCCTCAACCACCGTATCAGCGGACTTGGCCCCCGCTGACTTTCCTCTTCCCAAAACTGAATACACCGATGAAAGGAAAGCGTTTTGCTACGATTGAGGAGATAAAAGAAAAATCGAAACAGAAGCTGTTGGCGATACCAAAAAGCGCGTTTCAGAAGTGTTTCAAGGATTGGAAAAATCGCTGGCATAAGTGTATTATATCTGAGGGGGATTACTTTGAAGGGGACAAGATAGTTATGGATGATGGTTATTTTTTGATCAGACCTCGTATATTCTAATATATTCGTGTTAAGTTGTGCAGGCTAGGAGATTGATATAATAACTTCTATAGAAGTTATCAATAATTAATTGCTTTTATATTAAACGAGTATCACAACGGAAGCTATAAAGGAACCACGTGTGTAACTCCAAATATATTTTGACATTATAACTTGTTTTTAATTAAGACTTGTCTAAAACACATAATTCACACTGTAGTTTCTTTTTATTTTTTACTCTGGCTGCAAAGATTATGAGATTGTTGTCATGTATTTTGTTTGTATTGAAAATTCTGGTTGTTAACTTCACCAATTGTGCCACATTCCAGTGAGATTTTTTTGTTTTTAATGCTGTTGACGCAGTTCTGTTCTCTGGGTGAAGTTAATTCCCTCCAACAACAACAAGAACTGGTACAAACTCAACAAAAAATTTCATGAAACATTTAGAAAAAAAGAGGGGCAAAAAGATCATCAAACGTGTTACAATTTCCGTTGTTTGTTGTTTTGATTTCTCAGTGTCTGTTTGCTCAACTTCTGGTGGCGGTGTGGCATTCTGTAAATATGTATGTATGTTCTATTGTTGCAAATAAAAAACTCATTTTAATGCTTATTTTTGCTTGCAATGTTTAGTTTTGTGAATAGACAAAATTGTTTTGAGGGCAAATAATAGCAGAGAATAATGGCTACAAAATTATAATAAAAAAACTTGAAGGTTATTTAATATGTATCTTTTTGTTTAATATAGCTATAGATACACATGTACGAGTATTTGGATGGATACTTGCACTCACAGTAGTACTAAAGTAGTTGTCTAAGTTGCTTGAGGTAAAAATATGTCATGCATGGCTTATTTACAGTGTACAATAAAAATACAGCATTTCCAAGTATCATTTACAAAGCAATTTAAGATCTATCTCTTATAGTGGTAGATACATACATGTATGTCTGGGTTTCACACAACAAAAAATCTCACAGATACACCAATTAAAATGTCAATTAGAAAAAGAAAACAACAAAGCTATTTAAATTTAAATATTTGTTTGCGTTGTTGGTATTTAGATTTTCAAAATATTTATAAACTTTGTTATATACCTATAAGTTTAAAGTTGCATTTATTAAATAAATAGTTAGTTATCTGCAAGCTAAATTAAGTGTTGTATAAAAATTTATGAAATAAACTTCAAGAACTTTGCTTTCCACTACGCATTTTACTTCCGACTTACCATCAAATGCAATTGTAGACATTGTAGGCTGTTGCACTAAATACATTTAAATTCAAAAACATTTGCTTTTTTTAAACATTCTCATACTAATTCCAATTACAAAAGCAAATAAATTCCAAACAAAAAAATCAAAAAGAAAAATTTTATTCTTTTTATACTCTCAGAGTATTTGTATTTACTCATTCTTGCTCACTATAAGTAAAGTAAAGTATACTTTTTTTTATGCTAATATACTGTAGTATTTTGCTAGGTTCTTATTTTACAATATGGGTATTTTAAGAACTAAATGCAAGCAATGGTTATCGTTGTTTAATTTGTCTTTTTTGCAGCGTTTTTTTTTAGATCGTTGTGATCTTTCCCATGAAATAAATGAACTAGAAGAATAATGGATAGATAATGGACATTAAAATAGGATATTAAACAATTGAATTTTGAGGTTATTTTTATTTTGTTTTAATAAAATTTAATTTTTTATAATTTTTAACACGCATATCGTTAGTTGAAATTCCAAAAAAACGTAACTAATATTTAAAAAAAAAATGCCTAACTTAAGCCAAAAATGCTTAGTACAAAAATGTCTATGAAAAAGTTGCAGTTTTTATTATTTCCGATAAAAATACAAAGACATTTTGATTAATAAAAATATTGTTATTTAATTCTATAATTCTATTTTAATATGCAACATTACATATTTTGCATTTCAACGAACGATATGCTTTTTGTTTTTTAGTCATTTTCTTCTCCTGTAATATTTTTCCAATTTTATACAAATAAAATAAAACTTACAAAATACTCGAGTATTTCAATAAGTAGTTTAAGAACTGCCTCTCCAAACAGGTGCATATTCGTATTCTTTATTTATTTAGTACAAAGACAATATTTATTGTGTTTGTATTTTATAAGAGAAAGAAATGAAAAGATCGAATAAAGCAAGTAAACGAAAAAAAGTAAATGTATTTATGTATTTGTTTTTTGTACTTTTGCAACAGCCTAGTAGACATGAAGTCTGCTTTACAGTGCAATGGCTAAGTTTTTGTGCGTTTATAATTCTGAAATTTTACAATCTTGTTGCTGGTAGCGTCTTTGACATGAAATTATTTGCTGTTTTATCAAAATGTTTACTTTTAAAATGGATTTTGTTAATTTGCTTTGAAAAAATTATAAAACGATATTCTCAATTTTGTATTTAAGACATTATTGAACATTTAATAGTTATTAAATAAATAAATTTTAATAAAATTTTGCTGTTTACACGAGTTTGAAGCATTTTGAAGAGCAATTTTGAAGAAAATTTCAATCGTGTAAATCTAGCTTTAAAGGTGTGGAAGGCCTTGAAGTTCAAAGTAAACAAAAATTGGTTAACAATAAAGCTGAATGTAGAGCAATAGGAGGAGGAGTTTATAAACAGGTTCCGTTATCTCCATTGGAAGAAGCTGTGGCTAATTTATTAGAATTTGAAAAGGAGGTAAACCCAATCGGTGATGAGTTAGGATTTGGAGAAGAATTGCAAGTTCCGGCGTACCCAATTGAACAAGGAACACACAATGCTACCTCGGAAAATTTAATTTTAACTTCCACCACAGAATCAAACGTTAATGACGGTTTACCTACTGTTCCGACTAGGATGAGGTCACCAGCTTCCACCACCAGCTTCCACTGTTTCGACAAGAAACAAGAACGCAAACCGAAGTGCTGCAAGAGCGATGCAGTTATTCCAAATCCATAAAGGGATATTTGAAAGATATATCTAATTACCAGAAAAGGAGACTGCTAATAGAAGAGGAACGTCTTGAAATTTACAAAAGGAAAACAGAAAAAGCTCCTGTGTCTTGATGGCTCCATAAAAAAGAAAAAAAAAATAGAATTATTGGAAAATCAGCTAATTAGTATTGGACAAGAGAGTAATTAGTTTACTTTTATTTTATTTTTATCAAAGAAATCTGACGGCAAATTAAATTTGATCGTCTGGGGACTTGAATTTTGCAGTTTTATTTTTCGTTTGAAAATTTTAAATAAAAAAAGCAAACATTTGTGAAAATGTAAGAAAAACAAGGTAAAATTTGGCATCACTGTAATAGTGCTGCCAAATCTTTTTGGTTCTTTTCGATAACTTCTCGTCTTCGTTTCAATATGTTTCAAGAATGCCAGAATAGAAACGAAGCGACGATAAAAACGACAACGACATAGAAACGACAATAAAAACAACAACGCCAACGGGAATAGGGCCGAATATTTTTAAATACATTTAGCTTATTTGGTTTAGATTGTTTTTTAACATTTTAAAAACAAATAATTTTTCCAGTAAAAAAGTGAAAAATTTTTCGTGTTATTTTTTTTTATTTGTTTCATAAATTAATATTATTTTTGTTAAATAATTTAATAAATTAAAATAGTCATGTTAGTATGCAAACAGTCGTCCCTAAATGACTGACCACCACTGTACATTTAGGAAATTAGGCAATTGTGCGGTAAACCAACATCGCTTTAAATCAGATGCAATTTAATTAGAGTCCGAAGCTGCTCAATCGATGGTTCGTCAATTTCACCAACGCAATTTATACTCCACACAATCCAGCACAGGGTCAGGTCGATACCAATGAATTGTGCTTCTGCTTTTACTGTATAAGTAAATAAATCCATTCGATTTTTTCAATTAAGAATATACTAGGAAGAGGACATAAGTTGGGTAAAAAACGATCTAAATAACCTGTATCAGTGACACTTATAATAAGCCTTATATTAATCATATTCGCTTATTGCTTTAGTTTATTGTAAGAGCAATTCCTTTGCCCTTCAAGCTGAAAATATTTCTGTAAAAATTATAATTTCAATACTGAATAAAGCCAATTTCAAACATGGCTGCATAAAGTTAACGTTCTTTTAAAGACCGACAAATAAAACAGTTATAAATGTATTTTTTTTTTGTGTTTAGTAACTTCCTTGCCAAAATATCCACAGACAGAATCCAGTTGGTGACCAGAGAATAAAAAAAATTAGCAGTCATATTTTTATGTTGCTGTTGTTTAGTTGTTATAATCAGCTGTTGATGTCGTCGCAGTGGATTGTAGCAGCAACACTCACTTATTTAAGGGAAGACAGACAGGCTGAGTCGCTCGCACTGACTTTAAGACTTTCATACTTTCTCGTTGTTGCTGTTTCGTCTGTTTTTTGTTTGTATGCAATGCAAGACAGACACGTTTATTCCTCTTTAGTTTCATTCTTCATAAAAATATCTTCTATTTTTTTGTACAATATTATGTTGCTGGCATTGCAAACGCAACCCAACATGTTGAGAATAAAAATGAGTTTTTATTTCGCTTTTTTTTTACAATTTCTTGAAGTCATTTAAGCGTAACGGTAAGTAATGACTTGTTGGCTTGGTAACACGTCATTATGAATTAAATTTTTCATTTAAAGTCGAAGCAGCAAAAAATAATCAGCATTTTGGATAAACTTTCAAGACGATGATGATGATGATGATAATGACGTGCCAGAAGCAAAAACACACAACGTAGATTTGGTTGTAAGTCGTAGAATGACGCTAAATCATTTCATGTTGAAGTGGGCAAGCCGGTAAGTGGAAGTAGGGATGGATATAAAAAGGATAAAACAAATCGTTTTTGTTTTTAAACTGCAATAAGAAAGAAAAAATATTTTTGAAAATTCATTATAAACAGGACGATGATTCGTGGATTTAAATAAAGTTGTGATGAAAAGTTTAACAAAAGGTTATTCATGAATGCTTTGACTTTAACACACTTAACAAAGTTAAGCTTTTCAGCTGAAGTCTTTTTCGCCCAGTTCCTTTTATACTTTAAGGGTTCAAACCGATCATGGAAAAGTTAATACAATCGTACTTTTTTGGTTCTATTTCATATTTAAAAAAAGCTACAAATGAATTGATAATTTGAAACAATGTAACGCGATAAATGTGTACATTGGAACAGGGTGTATTCCTTGGATTAAGGAATATATTAACGCTTTTCGAACCAACGAGAGTGGCTTAAAAATATATGAAGTTTGTAAAATTCTAGCTTCCCTTTATTTTAGTTTATGTGACTCAAGATACGTTGGCAATGGTTTTCTTCAGCTTTACTGGCAAGACCAAAAGTTTACTTAGATCAGGAGGCGTTGGTTTGTTGCTTTCTTAAGATGACAACAGAATGATAATAACAGGGAAACCCCGTTCACAGGAGTTGCCTCCATTCGTGTTCGAAACTGTGTTCGGCAAAGTTATTATGTTCAATGTTATGCATCAAAGGAAACAACTGTCTGTTCTCAAAAAGCGTTTAACAGCTACCAGTAGAAGACTATAAAACTGGCGTTAAAATCAATCAATTAATTCTATCTTATATAAATTAACAACCAGTCATGGGATCATACAGACAGACACAAATGAGTTTGAACGCTGAATGTGTGAAATATGTGTAAATCTTAGTCTAGCATAAATAGACCACATTACCATAAGTAGAATGTGAGAGGGATCATTATTGGATGCCCGTAGTAGACGAGGTGCTGACGAGACTCCAGATGAACAATCCGGCAACAGAATTTGGAATTTATGTCAGGATAGCGCGCCAACATCAACATGTAAGAGTAAGTGAAACGATATTAAGAGTTGGCCTATGATCGAAGACTGTGGAAGGCAATTAAGAAGGTATTTAAAGAAATTGCCAAAAACACAGATCGGTTACAAGCTGTGTAACCGACCCGAATTCTGTGTTCTTAGCAGAGTCGCTAAGAAAATCGAAACGATATTATTATCTTTCCGAACACCGCTAAAAGTATGGAAATTTTCACTTGTATCCATGAATCGTTTTCTCAAAAAATAAAATATTCTGCACGGCCATCATCTTAAACAAAGACTTATAAAAAGGAACAGGAGAAACTCTAATCTGTTTTCAAATCGCAAATCGTAAGTGCAGTTTTTTTTTACTTTCTTTGGAAAGGGGATATATTGAAGAAGTAAAGGTGGTGAAGTAGAAGAAAGCTTTATATCACAACTCTACAATTGCGCATTATGTTTGTTTTAGTGCAGCATTGCACTGCCTCTGGTGGTGAGTAGGCACATTAATGATAAAGCTGAATTTTATAGCCTTTATTTAATTTTTTTTACTTCGGTGGCGTTTGAATGATATATACCACCGAAGGAGGGCGCTGTGGTAAATATTAATTATGATGGATAGAAAAGAAAACTAATAATTATCAGAAACTGATGTTGTTTGAGTGGCAGCGGCTGGTAATCGAACCCGGGCTACAAATACCAACTCATGCTTAATGATCAAATGCGCTAACCAATTAAGCTACAGTCAAGTGCAGTTGGATTGGTCATATTTTGAGACTAAACCATGACATGGCAATTAAATGGAATCCTCAAGACATCGAAAGAGGCAGACCCTCTAACACATTGAGAGAAAGTATACTCAACAGGCAAGACCTGAAATTGATGGTACAAAACATTTCGTGATGAAAAAACTTTGTTGGAACTTTGTTGGTAGTTGTAGATTTGGATGGAACATATTTGGCGATGAGCCTACCAAGACGTAGTTAAGATGGCAATTAAAGAATTGAAGTAGATAAAAGGGACACACTTAATTTTCCTTCCCTGACAAAGTTAAAAGCTTTCTCACTTTATTAATGGATCAAATAAATTACCTATGTTGCTGTTCTCGCTCTTTTTTTCCTTTGATTAAAACATGACAGATTGTAAAATAAGAAACACTCCTGTTATTGGAGAGTATCTATGTAAGTATCGTCAACCACTACTAAAAATAAAACTACGCCAAGTCATTTTTCTTTTCAAAACAGTTTTTATTTCCGCAAAACATCTTAGGCTCTCCGGCCTTTGTTTGCTTTAATTGGAACTGCTTTTATACAGCAGGAATATTGTATATTTTCTTAAAAAAGCTAAATTGAGTCATCCACTTTAAGGTTTTTTATACACACATGCGTATGGTCTGTATGTTTTGTTGTCTTTATTTTAGTTGAAGTTTTTCTTTTGTTAAGTAATTTGTTGAGAAAAAGACATAAAGGAATTGTTGCCGGTGTCATTGGGTCTGTTAGAGTTTATTATTGTGTTTTTTGCTGGTTTTATAATATTTTCTTTTTACAGCAATGCTACACACGTTTTTAAATATTTGCCGTTTTTAATATTTTAGTCATATTTTTTAAGCTTTTAATTTGTTTTTGTTTTATTATTGTACCTTTAAGGTTTTTGAACTCTGCCGAAGTATAATAAAACAAAAAAAGATTCATAGGTATATTTATAAAGGGTGTCCCAACTAGAACGTAATTTTTAAATTTTAAATAAAACACAGATATTTAAAAAAAATAATCGTAAAACTTTATTATATCGTAAAGTAGACAGAATGAGGTTATGTATGGAACCAGATACCGTGCAGATGGCCGCCGCGGCTTTGCTGGCACACACGCGATCTTTTAATGAAATTTACAATGACCTTTTTGCATAAATGGTGCGGTATTTCATTAATGCAGCGTCCAATTTCCTCTTTTAAGGCTTGAGTCGTCGGTGGCTTATTCGCGTAAACCAACGACTTCAAAAAACCCCAAAGAAAAAAATCTAAAGGTGTTAAATCGCACGATCTAGGCGGCCAATTCTGATCTCCAAAACGGGAAATGACTGATGCAGCAATTGAATTGTTTCTCTGGCTGTATGATATGTGGCGCCGTCTTGTTGAAACCTCACATTAATTTCTTCAATTCTAGGCATGAAAAAACTGGTTATCATTTCACGATACCGAACACCATTGACTGTTTGCGCTTGAACTGCCTCATTTTCATGAGCGACATCATCACGTACAGCTGCGACATTTTCGGTCGATAGACCTGGTCGAAGGCGCGTTGTTGTCTTTACATCACTAACAGACCCAGTTTCGGCAAATTTATCCATTAACCTCTTTACAGTTGACTCTTTTGGAGCATTATTGTGATCCCAAATTGTTCGCAATTTGCGAACTGTAGCCGCAAAACTTTCACCATTTTGGTAAAACAATTTCACAATGAGAATGCGTTGTTCATTCGTGTAACGCTCCATTTTTACTAACCTCGTACCTTCTACTACCAAACAATAACAATTGTTCAAATTTCAAACAATGACACTTCGAATGGCGCCAAATTTAAAAATTGCGTTCTAGTTGGGACACCCTTTATAAACTATCTAGAAAGACAATAACTCTATTAAGTAAACAAATAAACCATGAACAAGAATTGTGTAAAAAAATTTGCAATACGAGTAAATTGAAAAACTTGTATTTAAATGACCCCATTAAGATAAAGAGTTGTTTATGCTCGTATTCTTGAGCAATTTTCTAAAACTTCTCTATCTTTTTTATTCTCGACCAGATATACTCAGTTGGAAAGTTTGTTTGCCAATTGAAATATATTTATTACATTCTATTGCAACTTTGTTTGTCATTGCAGTTTGAGATAAATCTCTTTAGTTTTTTAATAATCTTTTGTAGAGTTAAAAATTGAAGTAAAATATTAAATTTGTGTGTGTTGGAATTACAACTTTATATTTGAATATGTAAAGAAGTAGCCTTTTGGAAATCAACATGTTTTACAAGGGCGATTCGGAAACTTCTTAGCCTGGCACAGAAAGAGAATAGTTAGTTTTTCAAAAAAAAATTTTATTTTTCAATATAATCGCCTGAAACTTTAACACACTTAGACTCTTTTGAGAAAAATAGTTTTCCTCAAGGTCTTCAAAATAGTGGTTTACAACTGTAATTGCATCTTCATTTGAGGTAAAACGCATGCCAGCTAGGAAGTTTTTTAGATTTGGGAACAGGTAAAAGCCACTGGGAGCTAAGTCAGGAGAACGAGGTGTTTGGTCATGCAACTCGTACTTTAATTCGTTGATTTTATCCATTGTTAAAACACTCTTGTGTGCTGGTGTGTTGTCTTGATGAAAAATTATTTTTTTTTTTTTTTTTGTTGTAAGCCAGGACGTTTTTCTCGAATTTTTACATTTAATTGATCCAAAATGTTGCAATAGTACTCTGAATTTACTGTTTTACCCTGTTGCAGATAGTCAATCAATCAAATACCTTTGAAGTCCCAAAAAACCTTTGCCATAACCTTACCAGCCGATTGAATTGTTTTTGCCTTCTTTGGGGCACTTCCTTCAGCTTCAGTCCAGTGCTTGAATTGTTCTTTTATCTCTGGAGCATAGTGGTGGATCCATGTCTCATCAACAGTTATAAAACGACGCTTAAAATCCATTTTATTTGTCTTAAAACGATCCAAACAAGCTGGAGAAATTTTCATTCTTATGCGTTTTTTGGTCGACGGTTAACAAATGCGGCACCCATCTTGCAGAAAGCGTTTTTCATCTGTAGTTCTTCATGCAAAATTATATGGACTCGATATTAGCTATTTCACGCACTTTTATTCGTCAATCATTTAATACCATATTTTGCACTTTGGCTACAATTTCTGTTGTTGCTGTTTTTGGACGTCCACTACGTAGTTCACCCTCAATGCTTGTACGACCACGTTTAAATTCAACCACCCAATTTTTTACTGTTGCATATGAAGGTGCACTTTCACCCAACACATTCACCTTATCATTACGAAGTTCTTGTCCCGATAAACTTTTTTTATTTAAATATTTGTGTCATTAAATATTTCGAATTTCTAATTTTTCCATTGTAATCGCGGATGCGTCTTTTTTGTGCACCTGTTTCTATATGAAAGAGTTGGCATATCGAAAAGAAATTTAACATGTGTTCATAACACAGACAGAAGTTTCCGTAACACCTAACTTTTCTTTTTATATCGCGCTTTCTGTTCTAGGCTAAGAAGTTTCCGAACCGCCCTCGTAGTGTGATTTTGTACCAAGCTTCAGAACATTTTTTCCTTTTCGATCAATATAACTCTAAAATAGGTTTTAAACGCTTTAACTATTACTTAAGTAGAGGAATTTGTTTGTGTTTTACGTTAAGGAAACAATCCATTATCAATTTACGAACAATTTACAAATTTACAAACAACCATTAATTAATTGTCAACATTAATTAAATACTACAATAAGTTTCGCTACATTTCGCTACAGTTTTCTATAAAATTTAAATTTTGCGGAAATTTTGAGACACTATTTGAAAGACTTTAGACACTTTAATAAAATGTATTTCTTATATAAATTAAAATTTTAAATAGAAATTAATAAACAAAGAGACTTAAATATCGTGTTAATTTATACTCTTTGGGAATATTTATTTTTTCTAAATATCTCTAATAATAGTTTCTTGTTTTATTCTATTTTCAGGCAAGCTTAAATTCGAGTACATTAAAATCAACTAAATAAGCTGTGTAAGTTCGTAATATACTAAAACATTATTTAAATTATTTCGCTACATAAAATTGTCAACTTTATAAATTGTTTTTAGTTCAAGGGTTAGGTTACGTAGTGAGGGTGCTGTAGCTTACTTGGTTAGCGCATTTGATCATTAAGCCCCCGGGTTCGATTCCCAGCCGCTGCCACTCAAACAACATCAGTTTCTGATAATTATTAGTATTCTATATATCATAAATAATATTTATCACAGCGCCCTCCTTCGGTGGTATAGCATTTAAACGCCACCGAAGTAAACTAATTAAATAAAGGCTATAAAATCATTAATGCACCTACTCACCACCAGAGGCGCTGTAATTCTGCACTAAAACAAACATAATGCGCAATTGCAGAGTTGTGATATACAAAAGCTTTCTTCTTTCACCAACTTTTCTTCTTCAACTATTCCCTTTCCAAAGAAAGTAACGCAATTATATATGTAGGCATATTAATTGTCTGAGTGTTGTTACTTTTTTTTTTAACAAAAAAAATATGCTTCTCGAATAAAGCTAAACTACACTTATAGTTATGTTCCCTTTCATCTGAAGTCAGTTATGGAGACCTCATTTTCGAAATTGAAATAATTCCATCTTATATTTACTGTTTACTTGTTTACAATATTGTTCTGCCTTCTCACATCCATTCAATTGGATTACAACTGAAATTTATTAGAAAATGTTTTTATATATTTTTTTTTATTTTACGGTTGCCTGGCAAAATTGCACCCTCATAAACTATTTTTACTTGAAAAGATAGATTTGGTCGCATTTATCTGCAAATGCAAATTTCAGTTTATATTTCAAAGCGTCTATTTTTTACTATTCATTTACTCTCGTGTATCCACACATTGATAAAGAAGATGATAGATGTTGTGTTGGTGAGGGAGGCGGTGTTGCCGAAGGTGGCATGCCATTTGAATTTAATGCTTCTGCAGTTCGTAGCAATTTTTTTCTTTCTTTCTTTCTTTCATCAAATCAAAGTGGTAGATTTTCTTTAATGGATGCTGTTGCATTAATAAATATTTCGGTAAATGTTTATGTACAACTCAAACAAATTATTTATGTATTTGCATTTTCTGTGTGATGTTGTGTTGTACTGGTTAGCTGAGGTGGTGCTGGTTGCGGTAGCTGCTGTGGCGGCAGGTCTTTTAACCAATTCACTCAGTCGTTTATTCATCATGAAAGTAAGATAATCTTTGGCAAATACAACAACATTCATAAAAATAAATATGTAAATGAAAAAACAAAAAAGTTGTGTAAATACCGATCTCGGTTTTGGTTGCATACGATGAATTGCTATCAGTTGCAGTAATACCTTTATACAGTTTTTATTACCTGCTGCAGAGCATGAAATAGTTTAAAGTTGGCGTTTGCAGTTTGCAGTTGTTTATTTGTTGCACGTTCAAATTCATGAGATTCCTTAGAAATTTTGAGAGTAGCGTTGAGTATGTGCACATGAGAGTTTAGTAATAGATGTAAGAAAATTTATTATGACTTTCCAAATTTTGTAGCCTTTGTGTAGCTTTGGAAACAAATTTTTCTTCTTTAGGTTGCTTTGCTGACATATAAGCACTCTTTTGTCGAAATGTGTCTGAATTTCTTTGATAAAGCGTCGTAATAGAAAGTTGGTTGCAAATTACCCCATAAAAAGAAATACAATGTAATGCTGTTAAATCTCACGACCTATGGGGCCAATTCCGATCACTGAAAAGAGCATATACAGGACCAGAAAATGTTTCATGGAGTAATTGAATTGTTTCACAGGCATTGTCTTGCTGAAACTACCTATCAGTGATGTCAATACCATCCAATTTGAACAGAAAAATCGCTTTTCTTTTGTCATGGTATCGATCACCAGTAATAGTCACTGATCGACCTGTACGCTACAGTAATACGTTGTGTTTGTTTTCCGATTATAATATATGGTTTCTTTAAACACCAAAATGCAGCAATTTTGACGATAGCAATGCCATCAAGGTGAACATGAGCTTCATTACTCGATAATTCAATATTATATTTTTAATGTTCAATAAATTATTTAACAAAATCTCATCGCTCAGTGCTCAATAGTGTTCAGTTGGGTGAATTGATCTTTGTAAAGCATGTACTTGCAAATCCTTATTTTCCTCACAAAATATCCAAACCTTTAAATCTCCCAGAATTGATGTTCCTGTATTTTCAGTTACACTCCCACACATTGATTTGATATTGAGTTGCACGAGTTGTTTTCGGATCACCAGTGGGTTAAGCATCACCACTAAATTCAATCTGCTGTATTTCTCAATTACTCTCTTCATACTTGAAGAAGTTACAACAGCAGTGTTGCCAGAAAATGAATTTCAAAATATGCTAAAACTTGAAAAACTAAGTGCTAGTGTAGAACATTACAAAAGAAAAAATAAGTGCTAAATTTTTTCAATGTAACAATACAATTTTTATTTCAAATGTTACAAATATAAATTATAGTTTTTTCTAATTTTGTTCATAACAATTGTTGACTTGTTTTAATAGATCACATTTCATATATTAATTCAAAAAATTCCGTGAAATTTAGTGAAATATTAGTAAAAGTTATTTTTTATTTCTCCAAAAATATTTTTTGGAGTAAAATAGTAAAAAAAAATTTCGAGAAAAAATTTTTTTATCAAGCAAATTATGCTAAAAAGCATTTAGCATAATTTTTAAAAATTGCAATGTATTTTCGAGAAACAAAATGCTAAATCTGGCACTGAAAGTGCTAAAATGGCAACACTGTACAACAGTATTCCAAGTGTGGCTGTCTCTTTGTCTATTTGACTATGTTTTAAATATTGTTTAGCAAAACATATAATTCTCTCTTGTAGCTGACAGTTATTAATCTATTATTTTTCAAATTAAAAATTAAAATCTTGAGTGAATTTTGTGAAACCCTTTATAAAGTGTTAGAACAATAACCGGAACTACAACCGGGAATATTGTGTATTTCGATTGAAAAAGAAAATCGTTCGAATTTGTATAATTTTTATCTTGTCTTTCGAAAGTTTTTGCTTTCGAATCCCCAGGATCTGTTCTGTGCCTGCTATCTTTCCTATTGGGTTTATTATAAGCCTAGCTATCTTTGATGCAATTAACATTCTTGATTGTACTCACTTTTATCACGAAACCTTTTAGGAGTTTTTTGTATGAACTTGAGAAGAGTCGGATTATTTTGACACTTAAAGTATTAGTCAGGAAATCCGTACCACACTCCTTGAAATTCAGAAAAAATCAAAAATATAAACTGCCACATATGAAAATTAATTCAAAATTTTGTTTTCTATCATATTGCCCTTCATTGGAAAAACTTCATCATATCAATAGCAAAAAACACAACTTAAAAACAAGTAAGAAAGTATAATCGGTCAAGCCAGACCATATAATATCCTACCAGTATATGCATAACAGTTTCGAATGGGCTCTATATGGGCGATATGACCTATTATGAACCGATCACCCAACAATTTAGTGGCATGACTTCTGTGAATATAAGTATGGTGTATATTAAACTTTATCTCGATATAAATACTTTTAAAAGATTTATGAAGGTTAAAGTGAATTGCGGATAGGGTCTTATATGGGAGTTTCGACTAATTACGGACCGACCTTTTTCTAATTTCTGTATATATGAAACTTATTTGTGTTGAATTTTATTTGGATACCAACATTTTTAAGAGATTTGTGGTCGTTAAAGTGATTTTCGGAAGTGGGCCTTATTTGGGAGCTAATTATGGACCGATCTGCACAAAATTTTTAGATGTGATTTGGCTTCATTTACCACTCATTTGTTATGAAATTTGTGTGGATACTTGCGTAATTCAAACATTTATGATGGTTAGACCCCTATTTCGGGAGGACACATGTGTTTGGGGGTCAGGTGAAATAATGGACCAATTTCAACAATTTTCAATCCCATCCGTTCTTGAAAAATTGCAAAATCGACTCAGGAAGTGATTCTGAGTCGATCGGTATACTTTAAGGTGGGTGTTGCACCAATATTTATAAGCGTTGCAAACATCAGCACAAATAACCCTCACTGTGGTGGTGTAGGGTATTATGACAAAACACAAACTCCTGGAATCATTAACGTTATAACAAAATGAATTACTTTTTTACTCTTAATGGAGGGTGATAAATAAAACAAGACTAATACCGAATGTGACACATGCCGAATCCACAGCCACAAAGTGTTCTGTGCCACAAGCTGTGGATTTGTGTGATCCTGAGCAACAAACCGCTGTAAACAATTTTCTCTTTCTGCTCTTGTACTTCAATTTGTAATGAATGTGTTGTTGGGTGCATGCAAAATTTCTTGCACATGATGCATACAGCAACAAACACCGCAATCGCCACCAGCTCAGCACCACTGACTGCCACCTGCTACACATTGCTGCTCTATACAAATGTGGCTAATTTAAGTGTAACAATGTATTAAAGATCCATCCCCTCAAGCAGCAACACCAACAACAACAACAACATGTTGTTATGGTTGGCAAATATTTAAGAAAGAAAATATTGAAATGAAATATGGTAAAATTTAAATAATTTTCTAAAAAAATATTGCAGCTATTTCGGTTTTTTTTTTAATCAAAGAGGTTGTTTTTTCATACAAAGTCGTCTGTTTCGTATGCAAATTTGTTTATATAAAAATGCAAATTGTTTTTGTTTTTTTTTTAGTTTTTCATTTCATTGTTTAAAAGTTTAAAAGCAAAATGGTAATAAAAAAAAAACGAACGAAAACAAAATTTCACAATTTTCCTTTATTGTGTTGGGAAAGTGTATGATTTATTTGAAGTCTTTTGTGCAGAAAAAACATTTATGGACATTTTTATTTCTTCTTATTTATTTTGTATTAGATGAGAGAAGACAATAATGATGTTGTTAATGGTGCAACAAAAAACACGAACTAAATTTAATTAATGATTTATGTGGCCATTAGACCTTTTTTGGTCAAAACAAAATGTTTTACAGCTTCTATTAAGCAAATATATGCTTAGTATGGTTTTTTAGAAATGCTATTTACACGTATATCAAGCATTGCCACTATGACTGTATACGATCTAAAACATAGTGACTTACGACAGAAAGTAAATAAAGAGCTTTAACTTAAGCTATAATTACAACTAAATTGTGGCGATTTAAATACACTCAGAGAAAAAATTAACACATACGCGTAGGATTTGACACCAAACGGTGTCAATAGTGTATCAACCCCCCGCATGTTTACAAATCAAAATACGAACGGTGTAAATTTTGTTACAAAGAATTGACAACGGATGTTAATTTTTTTTTTATTTGTTTTATAAAATTTTATTAATTCTAACATAACTATACGTAAGTTTAGTTAGTTTTTTAAAATTTCAAAAGAATTATTAATTACCTCTTTTTTCTTCCAAGCAAAGTGTTTTTCTCTAAATTCTACCCGCAGCCCCAATAGTGGCACATCCTTCTTTAAATATTTCAAGTTCTTCAATGTTACTAGAGAAAAATAAACAAAAACTTATTGCTTTCTACTGAGATATTTAATAAAGGGTGATTTTTTTAAAAGCTATAGGAAATTAAAAATAAACACACATAAAATTCAGAAAAATACATGAAATCTTTATTTGAATCGATAGTACGGTCCATATAATTTAATGTTTGAAGATTATTTCATGCAAATGAATGTTGACCTTGACTGCGCCTCAAATGGTGCATCCGCTTAGTCCAATTTTGGCATACTCTTTCCAACATTTCTGCCGGTATCTCACGAATAAATGCTTCAATGTTGTCTTCCAATGCGTCAATTGAAGCGGGCTTGTCTGTATAGACATGAGCTTTAACATAGCCCCACAAAAAATAGTCTAAAGGCGTTAAATCGCACGATCTAGGCGTCCAATTTACCGGTCCCGAGCGTGAAATAAAATTTTCACCGAACTCGCCTCTCAATAAATGCATTGTTGCGCGTGCTGTGTGGCATGTGGCACCGTCTTGTTGAAACCACATATCGTCCACATCCATATCGTCCAATTCGGGCCATAAAAAGTTCGTTATCATCTCACGATAGCGAACACCATTCACAGTAACTGCCTGACCGGCCTCATTTTGGAAAAAATACGGCCCGATGATGCCGCCAGCCCATAAACCGCACCAAACAGTCACTCTTTGTGGGTGCATTGGTTTTTCGACAATCACTCTTGGATTCTCATTCGCCCAAATGCGGCAATTCTGTTTATTGACGAATCCACTGAGGTGAAAATGTGCCTCATCACTGAAGATGATTTTCTTCGAAAATTGATCATCCACTGTTGCCATTTCTTGCCACCATTCTGCCCATTCACGACGTTTGGAATGGTCAAGAGGCTTTAGTTCTTGAGCCAATTGCACCTTGTAAGCGTGTAAATGCAAGTCTTTATGCATAATGTTCATTAACGACGAGCGTGAGAGGTGCAATTGTTGGGCACGACGACGAGTTGAGGTGGACGGCTCTTCAGCCACACTATCGCGAACAGCAGCAATATTTTCTGCAGTACGAGCTGTACGAGCATGCACTGGTGTTCTCACATCTTCTACAGACCCGGTTTGCTCGAATTTTTCCACGATTTTTGCGATAGTACGCACATTTGGACGATCAAATTGACCAAAAAAATCACGAAGTGCACGATATGCATTTTGATTTGAACGCCAATTTTCATAATAAGTCTGGATAACTTTAACACGTTGTTGGATTGTGTATCTCTCCATGGTTCAAATTGAGTAAGTCTGAAATAGAGAAATGTCAAATAAAATTCGGAAAAAAGCTTGGCGTTTAGGGGTGGTTCACATTCAACATCGGCCCTTACAATTTAACCACCCTTTACAACGCTTGCAGCTAAGGAGTCGAGTATTGATTATAACTGGGCACTGTATTAGATTCCCTTATAATGAGTTCTGTAGAGCTTGTCATAATGTGGGAGAGTATTAATTCCTGTGCGCGAATCCTGCACTGGATGTTAAGCGATTACGTGCTCTAGGGCGTTTATTTTTAATAATTTCTCTGACCTCTATCAAGAGCCATATTCTTGCCAAGCTGAATTTTTTTAAGGCCTTTCGGGATGGCTTAAATCGAGCTCATATCTATCCTTTCAACTGAGTTGCTTCAATGACTTGACATCCTGTCAGAACTCAGCCTTACCTATCAGTTTTCGCACAAAGCCGATGTATTCTGGGGGGTTACTCTCTATTGCGATGCGATAAGCATACAAATTGTACGCTTATCATAGTTTGTGAAGCTGAAGATCCTGGAGCAAATGACACTCACAATTAAATACGAAAATCTAGGTTTAAACATTGTTTTTAAGTTGTTTTAAGTTTAAGCAAAAGTGTTCATTTAATTTCTGTTTGTCCCATTAAATTATTCATTGTTTCATTAAAAATCTAAAGCTTTATGATGTTGTTGCTAAACACAATGTATCTCGCTATTGTAATATAATTATACCCTTCACCTTCATGAGAAGGGTATATATAAGTTTGTCATTCCGTTTGTAATTTCCACAATATAATTTTCCGATTTTCTGGATCCTTATAGATAGCAGAGTCTATTAAGCCATGTCCGTCTGTCTGTCTGTTGAAATCAATTTTCTAAAGTCGCCAGATATCTTCGGGATCCCAATCTTAAATAATTCTGTCAGACATGCTTTCGAGAAGTTTGCTATTTAAAATCAGCAAAATTCATCCATAAATAACAGCGATATGAGCAAAAATCCGAGACAACCTCTGAAAATTTCATCAAAAAAACAAAGTGTATTAATATTATTAAGAACAAATTCATCAACAGATGGCGTTGATCACACAAAGTGTATTAATATTGTTACGAACAAATTCATCAACAGATGGCGTTGATCACACAAAGTGTATTAATATTGTTACGAACAAATTCATCAACAGATGGCGTTGATCACACAAAGTGTATTAATATTGTTACGAACAAATTCATCAACAGATAGCGACATAATTATGCATAATATAATTATGCATCCACAACAAAGGTGAAGCGTATATAAGATTCGGCATAGCCAAATATAGCACTCTTACTTGTTTTTATCTTGCTTCTATCTGGAAATTAACCCCTCAAACAAAATTAGTTAGAATTCACATCTTTAATTTTCTCTAGAGTATTTTGCTTATTCACGCTTGACTTCGCATCAGTGTGTCTTAATTTCTTAAAAGTTTCTGTTTGTAAATATTATTATTAAAATCTAGTTTCGCAATTTCAAATTGGTTCTGCCACATTTATTTTCATCAAGGACTGTCTCTTGCCATTACCTCTACTGTAGTCTGTTTACACCCAAATTTGAAAAGAAAACACACAAAAGAAATATTGAAATTATTTCCATTATTTATGCATATTTGGTTCTTTTATATTTTATTTGGCATTTTCAAGCATCATCGAATTTGTATTTATTTTGTTTATTTTCAAACTCCATACACGCATTTTACTGCGGCCATATGGACTCACACAATTTTTGAGGTGCGAAATTTTGGTAATGAGTCATTTGTTTGTTCGCTTGAACTTATCATAATAAAAATTCAAAAATTTTCAGTTACAAACTGGCAGCACATTTAGTTGCCTCAAACGTGTTCTATGCTCTACACGCTTCTTAAATTGTGTAGTTGTTTTTATGACGACAAGCGGTAGTTGTCTTTTTGCGAAACTTTATTATCGAATCTTACACTAAACATTTTTCGGTTACACACAAAATTGTAGCAAAAATAAAACTAAATAAGTTTTAAAAATAAAACTAAAAAAGTTTTATTTTGAAAATTAAAAAAAAAAAAAAAAAACAACTGACTACCTAGTTGTAAAGTTTAATATTGTTATCAAGAATAAAACAAAATTATATAATTAAATAAGACAATAACTGTGAGACTGTTACCACACAATCTACATAAATTAGTGCCTTGATTAGTACGAGTGTGTGGTTTCTATCAGAGTCTTAAAGGTATTAATTAAGTGAAATTATATATCGCCCTCTAGCCTGACAAAAGGGCTATGTGTGTTTTTGACAACTTTTACGAGAATTGAAATGTAAGCCATAGAAATTTACACCTCTACTGATATACAGTGGCTCACAGCTTTTTTTATGCAGTGTACTTTTTTGTTTTCAAGGCTCGAAAAAAAAAGAAGAAAACTAATAGAAAGTTAAGAAATAAATTGCTGTCATTTAAAAGAAAAAATGTTATATTAACGCAATTCACAATCTTGTGCAAATGGTATCGCATCATTGCATTTGCAAAACGGTTTAGCATATTTTTGCTCTTGCTGTGTGTTTTGTTAGTGTAGAGCAACAATATGCTAAACCTGTTTGCAAATGCAATAATGCAATGCGATAGCCAAATATTATTGTAAGTTTTCGAAACCCATACGTACCTGCATAAAATAAGCTGTGACGTGAAATTTTTTTTTTAGTTCTAATATTATTAAAATGTACATTTTTGCAATAAATTATTGTTGTAACATATATTTTCTCTTAAATGACACCAATTTCTTTTGTAAGTTCCTGTTACTTTTCTTTTTATGGAGTTTTGAAAACAAACAAAGAATACACTGCATAAAATAAGCTGTGAGCCATTGTATGTTAAAATATATTTTTTTTTAATTATAATTGGGCCCTTTTGCAGGAATGACGAATGATATTACATATATTAAATATTTATTAAATTAGCCAAAACTTGACTGAAGAATTGTGATAATCAGCAAGAGATCTTCAAATATCGGAACTCAAAGTTAAAAATCTGTAAAATCCTGTCAGTCCTAACAATTTTTGCCAAATTTATTAATGTTTGCATACCTGAGTTTTGTATTCATATCTCTTTCTAGACTTTCTTTTATGTCTAGTTTTCACTTGTGGTAAACTTAGCTTCTATTTAATTTGCTTATGTTTTTTACTTTAATCCAGTGATTGTATTCTCTCAATTCTCTGACGCCTTATATGATCAAACATAAAACCCCACTGCATGTTATCTCACACAAGCATTATGAAATTAAAACAAAAACAACGGTAAATACGTTAAACAAAAAACTATTGTTTTTGTTTTTATTGTTGTTTTTATTCTCTATTTTGTCTCCATCAGTATAGCACATTTCCATTAGGGTTTCTATAAAAAGATCCGGCGATTAAATGGGATTTGTATTTATTTTCCAAAAGTTTTCCACAGGATCTCTAGCTAGAACAATCTGAAATTTGTGTTTATATAAAAATGGAACATAAAATCACTCATATAGACAAATTGATAAAATACTTGCGAAAATGTTACATAAATTTCATAGTGTTTGGAACTTTTCAGAATTAAAACTTCCTAGGAAAATGCTTGTAGAATCCAGAACGACTATTACCAGAACCACTTCAGAGACACTTTTATTACATCCATGGAACTGGTGCTATTGCAGGTACTTCTAGAAGCCGTTCTGAGACACAATATTGTAATTTAAAACAAGTAAGAAAGCATAGTCGGTCAAGCCCGACCATATAATACCCTACACCCAGTATATGTATTGTTTGTATACATATGTATACATATAAGATATATTTGCGTTCTATATTATTTGGATTCCAACATTTTTGAGAGAGTTATGCTCTTTAAAGTGATTTTCGGAAGTGGGCCATATATATATGGGAGCTACGACTAATTATGGACCGATCTGCACAAAATTTGTAGATGTGATTTGGCTTCATTTACCACTCATTTGTGATGAAATTTGTTTTGTTCCTTGCATAATTCAAACACTTATGATCGGTAAACCCCAATTTCGGGAAGACTTTTGTATGGGGGCCAGGTGAAATAATGGACCAATTTTAACTAGTTTTAATCCCATCCGTCCTTGGGCCGAAAAAATATCACGTACCAAATTTTATCGAAATATCTTCAAAATTGCCACCTGTACTCTGCGCACAAGCTTTACATGGACAGCCAGCCAGCTAGACGGACGGATGGACGGTCATCATTAAATCGAAGCCGGAAGTGAGTCGATCTGAGTCGATTGGTATACTTTAAGGTGGGTGTTGGACCAAAATTTCTGGGCGTTACAAACATATGCACAAATCCAATATACCCTCCCTACTATGGTGGTGTAGGGTATAAAAATTCTACAGATTTTTCTAAAAACTAGTAACACATAGCTTCTAGATCAGTTCTATAAATCACTAAATAGTTTAAAAAGAACTTCATGAAACTATTAGAAACACGATTAACAATGTATTTGATGTATCTAGACGGAGCTGTTAATTCGATAAAAAAAAAAATAAATGAAATATTGTGTTGCTGTAGAACCGTTCTAAAAAAAGGTTCTTAGTTATTTATCATTTCCATATAAAGTTCCGAGGATAACAATTTCTTTCTTTAATTAAATAACTGGTTCCAGAACCGTTCTAAGGAAGAGTTTTAAGTTTTGTAACGCCTCCGTATAATGTGTTCCACAGGTGACAATTTCAAACCGACAGCATTAGTCACAATCCCCAAACTAGAACGAGTACTGGGTATCTGCAGGCTTTCTCCTCCTTGGGCAAATGTATGGTTGCGTTTGTTTATCGTATTTGTTTCTTGATTACTTAAGTGTTTTTGTGTTAATAATTTATGTTGATGACACGCTGACATCGTATGTCATCACCACAGCTGACGTGAAACTATATACTGACAGTTGAACAACAGTAATGGGCTTGGTAGATATGAGTGCCAACTCCTACTTTGAACATGTCTTATGCCACTGCTCTGCGCTGTTGAGGAAAATAATGATTATTGGATCGACTTAGGATTACAGATTACTAACTATCCCTTGGACCACCATTTGTGTAGATTGGAACATGTGCAACATTCACCCAGTTTTAAAAATTTTAACAAAACTTCTCCAAAAATTAAAAAAAAAAATAATTTTAAAAGCCAAATTACTAAGATTCCAAAAGTTTTTCAAATATCCCACTACTAAACTTCAATCAAGTACGCCTTAGACCACCACTTTTATATAGAAAATATAAATTTGGAATTTTTAAAATTCAAATTACTTAGGCCGCGTTTTCACTATGTTTTCACTATGTTATTTTTGTTGTCAAATTGTCCAAATTGTTGTCATTTGTATGAAAAAGGGTTGTCATATGGCGTCAACTATGTCATCTATCATGATTGCAAACATAGATGACGCCATATGACAACACATTTTCCTACAATTGGCAACAATTTGGGCAATTTGACAACAGAAATGACATAGTGAAAAGCAAGCATTAGATTCCAAGATTATATCAGATATACCACTACTTACAGGTCCGGTAAAAATTTTGCCCAGAACCACAATTACATGAGCTATTTTTCTGCTAATCACATTTAAGCAAAATCTCATCTGGCACGTATCGGTTTATCAGTAGAGCGTATATTAATGTTTGGCAATTATTCGAATTAGAAATTTTCATATGGACATCTTTCCAAACTAGAAACTTGAAGGACACAACGTACTTTTCTCCTTTGCCGCTTCGGAGTAATGTTGATTAAATTGAAGTTATTTGAGGCTGCTTGAAGTATCCATCTTATGGGATGATGTTGATTATGTCCGTATTTAAAGTTAATATTTCACACAAGTTGAATATGCTTGTATTTGAAGATGTTTTGTAGGGTCCAATAGTGGCAGGATTTTTAACCAGTCTTGATACAGATATCCTTCCTTTCTTCTGGTTGCTTATGCGCCCTAGTCAAAGTGCTTAATTCACAGTTCGAATGCCTTTACTATGATCCTTAATAAGTACGGTTGGGACTAGGTTCTTAACCTAGTAGAACATTCACCTAAGAGTTGTAAATTTTGTTGTTTTTGAGGAACTAGCGAATTTTCCGAGAATTGAAACCCTGCATATGCTGTGATTTGTACGATGTGTGGTTTTTTTAAGCTGTGTGTAAATGTAGGTAATCTAGTTAAAGGTATAAAACAAATCAACTAAACAACCACAACAAACAAACAAGTAGGCTTATTATGGGCAAAACACAAAAAAAACACATCAAAAAGAAAATTACGAACAAAAAATTCGCTAAAAATAAAATAATAAAATAAAAAAACTAAAAAATAAAGCCAACAAAAAAATCACAAAAACTTTATTCTAAAAAGGTTTTGGTTAAATTTTGCAATTTTACAAATTAATGTTTATTTAAGCAAAAAATCACTTACCGCTCAATTTCCACCATTCTCTGGCGTTCGTTTGTTTATTCGTCGCTTTTTGAAAAACGCAAACTTGTTTGTCTATAACGACTTTTTGTATTAACGTCTTTTCGTCTGTCTTTCAAAGAATAAGAATGCCGGTTTGTTTTGCAAAAAAAAAAAACTAATTTAATAATTCATCTTTCGTTTGCTTTTGTTTTGTTTGCTCAGCAACAATTAAATAAATTGGGTCAAATTGTGTGGCCCAAAACAAAATATTGTTTGTGAGTATTTTGTTCTTTATTAATGACACGAACTTATAAGATTTTCTTTTAAATTAAATTTAAATTTGTCATCAAACGGTAAAACTTTTTAATGATGTCTTAATATTGTTCTTTCTTGTTTTCAAAATAATTTATCGTTTTATGTTGATATTATTTTTAACCATAAATTATAAACACTGTTTATGATAACTTTTGTTGTCTTATTTTATGGCCATTGTTAAATTTTTTTTTTTGATTTAAGCTGTGTTCACATTATGTGTATTTGTCATGTTGACTGTCACTTTTGCGCATGTCAAATTTGTACATATAGTCTGAACACCTCCAAACAATATCATGTGTTATTTCTCTGTGTGCAACACATATGACATTTTGTATTTAGAACGAGTTCTATTTTCAAGTGACAAACCATCTGACATCAGTTGTTTTTTATAACCAAAATTTTGTGGCGGCAAAAATTAATTGAAATTTTAATAAATATAATTTATACCTAATAGTAAAACAAAAATACAAAAAAAAACTACACAAATTTATTATTAAAAATGGAGAGAAAACTTTAAAAGGAGTTAATAAAAGTAAGTATGTATGTGACATAACCGACATATGAACATGTAGTTTATAAACCGTATGTAAAACTCAAATTTTGACATACACATGAAATCACATATGGGTAGAAAAGTGACATTCCGCATGACAAATACACATAATGTGAACACAGCTTTAATTTGAAGTAAAAATTACTAAGAATCATTTATACGAGGTCTGATCAAAAAATAACCGTTATTTTCAAATTTCGTGAGTTACGTATGTTCGATTTTCGCATTTTTTTCTGTTATTTTGCTACACATGTCTGTTTGTTTATATGACATTTTCGATTGTCAGTTTGTTTTTGACAGATAAAAAGGTTAGTCGTGTTTTGGTGTGCTCTTCGATTTTTTACTATTCGAAAAAATGGATCAAAGAAACTGTATTAAGTTTTGTGTAAAAAATTAAATTAAATGCGTAAGGACATTTGAAATGTTGATTGTAGACTTTAAGCAGAATACAAGTTCAATTGTAGTATAACCGGTTTAAGGAAGGCCGAGAAGATGTCAATGATGAACGCTCGTCCTGGTCGCCCGAGCACGTCAACAACCGATAAAACATTGAAGCAGTGAAAAAATGATTTTTGATAATCGTCGAATCACTATCAGAGAGGTTGCGGATGATGTTGGCATCCGCTCATGCTCGGCTCATGCCAAGCAAGTTTTACGGATGTTTTAGGCATGAAACGTGCGGCAGCGAAGATTGTTCCAAAATTGCTAAATTTTGAGCAATAACAATGTCGCATGAACATCGCTCAGGAGCTGTTGAACATCGTTAACGATGATCCAGATTTCCTCAAAAAGGTCAGAACTGGTGACGAATCATGGGTGTATGGCTATGAGATTGAAACCAAAGCCCAATCATCCCAATCGAAATGTCCAGAAGAGCCAAGACTGAAAAAAGCACGTCAAGTTCGGTCAAATGTGAAGGTTTTGCTCACTGTTATATTCGATTGCAATGGCGTGGTGCATAATAAATTCTTGCCACAAGGTCGTTCGGACAATAAGGAATACTCCAAGATAAAAGGTGCTCCATATTCTATATAACTACAAGTGCCAATCTACTAGAAGTGGTTTCACTGACACCAATATTTGTAAGACTTTGTGTCTAAGTGACTTTGCATATTCCACACTTGACTGACACATTCAATGTAAAGACGTACATGTAAAGGGTCCGCCAAATAACTTTTTTTTTTCTGAAAATGCTATAAAAAAAACTACTGAATATTTACTCAAATTGTTTTTTTTTATTTGAAAATACAATCCTTCCTGTTTATAATGGAAAATAATTTCATTCAAATGGCTGCCTTAGCTGGCCATGCAGTAGCCTACACAATCGGTTCAATTTTTAAGCACATTATCGATTGTGTGCAGCTGTATTTCACCAATGGCTTCACGAATATTGTCCTTTAAAGCGTCAATTGTCTCTGGCTTGTCGGCGTAACACTTATCTTTGACGGCGCCCCACAAATAATAGTCCAACGGTGTCAAATCGCAGCTCCGAGGTGGCCAAACGACATCAGCTCTGCGGCTGATAATGCGATCTTCAAAAACAGGGTGCACAACATCGAGTGTCCTGTTGAAACCAAATGTTGCCAATTTTTGTGAACAAAAATTCGTTCAACATGGCCCCATAACGATCGCCATTGACTGTAACGGCTACTTCTTGCTCATTTTCGAAAAAAAAAAAAATGGCCCAATTATGCCTCTGGACCAAAATCCGCACCAAACAGTGACTCGTTTTGGGTGCATCGGCTTTTCAATGTATGCGTGCGGGTTTTCTGTGCCCCAAATGCGACAATTTTGCTGGTTTACATACCCGCCAAGATCAAAATGAGCTTCATCTGAAAAGATGATTTTTTTTTGGCAAAATCGGTATCTTCTGTAAGTCGATCGCAGGCCCACTTGGCGAAGCGAAAACGCATTGGATGGTCAGTTGGCTTCAACTCCTGAACCAATTGGACTTTGTATGGCGTCTCAATGATGTCTCCGAAATGTTCAATTGTTGTGAATGACAGTGAATTGATGTTGATGGCGCTTGACGCACACTTTCTGCCACAGCAGCAATATTCTCGGGTGTACGCACTGTTTTTGGCTTTTCACGCTTTGGTTTATCGATGAGGATGCCAGTTTCTTTCACTTTTTCACAAGATAACGAACATACGGAACTGACGGTGCGTCTCTTCTTCCAAAATCTGTACGCAATTTTCGCACACATTCTGCAACATTACCATGATTTTCAAAGTAATGTCGCAATATTTCCCAGCGTTGTTCAAGCGTATAAGGATAAAACTAATTATCTGTCAAATCAGACATGAGCTAAATGTTACCATTCACGAAATAAGCACTAGTTGAAAAAAAAACGTTAGATGGCGGACCCGTTTTTTCCAGTTTGATAAATTAAGTTTCGAAGGCGGTTTGTTTGATTTGAGAATAGCGGCGACAATATCTAACAGTAGCTTCCCATAGAAACGGGACATTTGATATGAGAGTTAAACATTTCTAAATAATTTATTAAGTTTTTAAATGTTTGATTGTTTTAGCTTTTTAGCGCCTTCTTTTGGCAGTTTGTAGAAGACCTTATCTGTGCCCAAATTAAAACTTTCAAAGTTTTTCTCCAACAATTTTCTTTCTAAAAAACCTTATTGTTGCCATTTCCATTTTGCACAAATCCCGCTTTAGTTTTCCGCAGTTGGAGCTCGTAATAATTGTTACCTATTTATGTACTAATGAATAATGAATAATGGATGTTATATTGCCATTAAAACAATTTACCTCTTTATAACATTATTAATATGGTAACGTTTGTGTGTAATACAATTTACTTTTACGTTATTATTTCTATTTCTATTTCAATTTATTTTTATTTATTTATTTAATTAATACGAATTGTCTAGCACGCGACTTTGCCTAATTTGTCCATATCGCGTTTAGTATTTATTGTTGTGGTTTTTTGTAGTTTTTTATTATTATTATTTTCATAGTTAATGACTAAAAAAGGTCGTTCTTTGTGATGGGTGACAATAACTAACTAGTAAGTGGGATTTTAAAGACATAGAGAAACGTGATTAGAATGTTAATTTTGGTTTTTGTGTATACTTGTGGTTTATTTGTAACAAATTGTAGCAAAAATTTGTTTAAAAAATAAAACAAGTGAAAAGGAAAGGTATTTTTTGTTATACATATTGTTAAATAAATTAGCCAAAAAAAAAACCATAGAAAGTAAAATATAAATTAATAGAAAAACATACGCACACATTTAACACGACATTTTTAATTATTTTTCACACTTTTGGTGTGATTTGTGATACCATGAGGTAGTAACTTTAGTAACCACAAACATTGTAATTGAACAGCACCTAAACAATCAATAATCCACAGACATTGTTGCGTACTTGGAAATCTCTATGCCCCTTTTTCCTTGAGATGCTTTAAAAGTACCTACGAGTACTTTGCTTTGAGTCAACACAATGAATGAAAATTTTAACAAATGAATTCAGTTGAGCTAAAAATGGCAAAATTGGTATATTTTATATTAAAGTAGGACAAATCATAAACTCCTTAAACCTTTGTAAAGGGGCATTATGGTTATAGAATTATACAAGCGTTGTGTAATGTTTTCGTAATAATTTAATTTAATTTTAAAGAATCATGTGTCAAACATTCCATACGTTTAACATCACAAATTAGTCCGTAGTCTTGCGATAATATATAGAATCTCGGTAACTGCAGCTAATACTTTCAAAGTGAAAAGAGAGCTTGCAATTATTTCTTACAATCAGGGCTGCCAGATGAATTTCGGAAAATATCGCCAAAATCCCTATAATAAAAAAAAAAATCGTAATTTCAAATTTTAAAAATCGTCAAAAAAGTCGGAAAAATAAAAAGTACTTTTAGTATTTTAATTTATATAAAGGAAAACATAAAAATTCAAGTTTTAATTGTCTCTTGTAAAATACATATCAAAATGCATACATAAACTTTAACTTTTTAAATAAGAAATCACAAAAAATATAATGTTAAACGCAACTTGTGTAATATTTTTATAATATCTTAGTACGCTTTCACTTTATTCAATTCTGACTCGTCAAGGCAAGTATTTTTGAATGAGAAGGGAAAAGAAAACAAAACTTCACAAACTTGACGGTATCTACTAGTCAAATTTCTTATTTCCTTTTGTTTTGTTTTTCATGCATGCTGATTTGCATTGAAAAGTACGAAAATTGAATTGACGTGTGTAAATGAAATAGCAAGTTCAAAAGAGATGATGTATGGATGTATTGGATTCTATACTCAAAAAGTTATTTAAAACTTAATAAACTTATGAATCATGTCCATGCAGGTCGGCATGTTGAAACTAGGTAATAAGACGCACCTTAGTTGTGTTGTTCAAATATTGATAAACCTAAAAGCTTTAAATATAAAATAAAATATAATTAAATCCAAGAATAATATTTACCATATAACGGCGAAAATAAGCTAGCAATGCTTTTTACGTAGGCTGCGTGATAAATTAAGATTTAAAAGAATTTCATTTACAATTGTGCGACTCGTAGGGGTATATCGAATGGTTTTAACGAATCGGTTCCAACTGTAGATGACGTTAAAAAGAATATATTTTTACTTGTTCCAATGTTTATAGAATCAGCAATAAAACCGATTCTTAATCAGAAATCCTATGGCGTAAAACTTTTTATGGTTTAGCTAGAAAACAGAATAATGACCGATACTGCTTTCTATTGTCTTTCCAATACAACCGACCGAAATTGTCTCTATTATTTGCTAATGAAACAGTTGAGTTTGATTGCGGGTTTCCTGCAAAGTCTATTTAATGAATTTTATTGACATGTGAAAAAAAATTTTCTAATTTCTTGTAATTTTTCCATAATTCAAAAACTATTAAAATTTGCCGTTAACGACAAAAAAAATCAATAAATTATTTATTTTTTTATTTATTGCATCTCGTGAATATCATCAACAAGTTCATCTTTAATGGAACATTAAATCTCAGTGGTCAATAACAAGAAAAGTGATTAAACTTTCATTTAGACAATTTGCAAGATGCACATGTGGATAGACAGACAAACAGATGGATAGATGGACGCACCATAATAAATGCTTGATTCAAATATTGATTGCAAATTGCATTATGGTACGTTGAACATCTGCCTGCCATTAAAATGAACCGAACGGCCCACACATGCACGCACACTTGGACTGTAATGGCTACGGACACTTGTTGCCGGCCAGAAGATGTTCAATGTAAATATTGTGTCTTTAAGAAGTAGTTTTTTGACAGATATGCACACTAAGTGAAGAGTATCTACAATATATGCATATCATTTGATTTTTGTTTTAAAAAAATCTGTGAAATACTACTGGTTTTTAAATAATTATATTTAAGACTAGCATGGATTTATTAACACTCTGTAACGAGAGTATTTTTATACCCTTCACCTTCATGAGAAGGGTATATATAAGTTTGTCATTCCGTTTGTAATTTCCACAATATAATTTTCCGACCCTCTATAGTGTATATAGTCTGGATCCTTATAGATAGCGGAGTCTATTAAGCCATGTCCGTCTGTCTATCTGGGTGTTGAAATCAATTTTCTGAAGTCCCCAGATATCTTCAATAATTCTGTCAGACATGCTTTCGAGAAGTTTTGCTATTTAAAGTCAGCAAAATCGGTTTAGGCCAACCAAAGTTATGGACCAACATGTGAGACAACCTCCATACAATTTTTATATTTTTTGTCCATTTTATTGTAATATTTTGAAATATATTGCAGATAATACCATGAAATTTTGTATACGTTGTTTTTATGATAAAAGAAGAAAGTGTGCGGAAAATAGTAAGAATCGGTCCATGATTTCTTATAGCCCCCATACAAAAATCTTCCCGAAATATTGCTCAATTATACATAAATGCCTATAAAATTGGAATATCAAGACAAAATTCAGCAAAAATAAGTTTTATGCAACACGAAATTTTTTTTAGTTCGGTCCATGTTTGACCATAGACCCCATATAAAGTCCACTTCCAAAATTCACTTAAATACGTATAAAACAGATATAAATAATGTTAAACTTCTAAATTTTGACATAAATAATCTTTATAGGCAAATAAATTGTTGTACTAAATTTTATGGTGGTCGGTTCAGAATTGGTCATAGCTCCCATACAAGGACCACATCTGAAAAAGACATTTATCCCTATATATATTGTATAAATATTGGTACCGACTCAAAACTTTGCGCAGACCATTTACATATATACAAAAATCATCCCACAAAATTTTGTGAATTTCGGTATATTTTTAACCGTATGCCCCATATAAAGCCCTCTTCCGAAAATCACTTTAATACTCATAAATCTCTTATAAATAAGGGTACCGATCCAAAATTTTACACGGATCATTTACATACATGCCTAAATCAAACTGCTGGATTTTAAGAATATCGGTCTATATTTGACTATGCCCCCCATACAAGGTCCACTTTCGAAATTCTCGTTAATACTAATATATATCTTAAATATATTGTTATATGTTGAAATTCGACGTGAAATATGCATGAAAATCACTGTTCCAAAATTTAAGAAGATCGGTCCATAATTTGTCATAGCTGCCATATAAGAACCATTTCCAAAAAACAAATAAACCCACAAAAATGTCTAATAAATATCGATATCGAACCAACTTTTATATGGATCAGCAATTTTAATCCAGAAATCATATTAGTATCGGTTATACGGCAATTAAGCTACTGGATTTTGTAGCTGTCAGTCAGCTCCTGAATTAAGTTCACTTCCGAGCATAACAACCAACCATACAACTCTTGTAAATAACGCTATTGAGATGAAATTCAATTAATATAATCCTAAAATACATAGAAATCAGATTAGTGGATACTGGATTTAGAAGCCATCGGTCCATAATTGGTCCACTTCTACTATGCCACCTTTAAATCTTTTGTAAATAATGTTATGGAGATCATATTCAATTAAAAAGCCTCTCCTTATAATTTTATCCTTTTTTGTACTCTGTGTCTTAACTTGTTGTGATTCAAAAAGTAAATTACTGTATTGCCCTCATTATGATCGTGATCGAGCTGGTCAACGCTGCCGATCCCGAAATCCAAAAGCCCACTTTGTTTATTGTTTAACATTGCAATAGCACACTCTCAATGTCTTTGTGTAACTCCTGAGAATAATTCCAGCTAGGGTAGACGGTAGGCTGTAAAATTAACGCTTTTGGAACAACCTTGAGATCACGATCATAATGAGGGCAATGCACTTGCTGAACTGCTACAAAATATGCAACCACTAAATCTCTCTTTGGTGTCTGCAAGATATGATTGGTTCTGAATACCGTGGGTCTCTTTATTAGTTGTTGAGGCATTCTAAATGAGGGATCATGCCGATGTACCTGGCAATAAAGTTGCTAATAAATTAGCTAATCAGGTTCTCGCGAGACGTGGAAATCAACTGGTTGTTTTATGTTACTTTTTTTCATGCTGTAAATCCCATATACAGAGCGAACTAGATTGTCTAATCGAACTAAATGATCGACATTAGTGTTTATGTGGGCCATATATGAATAAAGAAAGTCGTCAGCTGAGGCTTTCATGGTATCGGTTACGGGGTCTGGTAACTGTGTTGACACTTTGATGGGCGTTAATGCGAGGAAACCAAATTATTGAGCAGTTCGTATATGGACAACCAGATAGATCATTACACTATCCAAGGGACCAGACCGCTTGGTTCTTAACCAAATTAACTATCACTTGCTGGCTGTCAGTAGCAATAAATTCGTTTGATATGCCTAATGAATTTAAAAGTATGTAAGAGGAAGCTTAAAAGCTCGAAATGGTTCTGAATAGATGTCCGATATCTGTAGTAAAAAATGTATTTATTGGCCTGCAGTTCGGATAATCAGATAATTTCTCAGCGAGGATGTTTAGGACACCTGTAGTAAAAAATGTATTTATTGACCTGCAGTTCGGATAATCAGATAATTTCTCAGCGAGGATGTTTAGGACACCTTGGAACCTTTTCTGCCTTGATTTTGATAACAGGTGTCGAGTCGGCTTTAATATTTTCGATTAAATATATAAGATCCACACATCTGAATAAAAATTAGAGCTAAGTACCAATTTGGCCCAACTAAGTTTAGGTAAACTAGAACAACACTAAACAATAAATCTCCAGTCTTTCATATACATATTTATAAACGTACAAATGTAATAACAAAGTTAACATATCAAGCGAATTTCGTAGTGTATTTGGCACATGACGCAAAATGTAATTACAAGCTTTTTAAGGAATGTGGGTGTTGGGTGTATAATTGAAGCTTTATCTCATGGACAACAATTTCCCTTTGCTTAATTTTTAATTTTTTTCTAAAAACCAACACACACTCCCACAATAATTATTGCTTTAGAAATTGTATCTTTTACACGATTTTAGAAATAAATTCACTCAGCTGAGATTTTGTCACCACTACTAATGCTACAACAACTAATATATGCACATGTGTACATACGTACATACATGCAACTCTACACGAGTCTATGCGACTTTGTCCTCTAAACATTTGCGTCATATGTATGTGTTTGTACGCAGCTGTGGAGCGCGATGATGGCATGTGGATGAATAAATTAAAACAATTTGTTGACGTTGTTGTTGCTGCTGCGTTGGTCACTGTTAAAATCATTAAAATTTTTTTATTTTTCCCCAACAACTTGAACAAAAAAAAAAAATCTCGTTGGAAACTAGTTATTCATGCTGTTTTCATTTAAAAGCTACAACAACAATATTCGCCTGAGAAAATTGTTAAATTATGCAGTTTTTTTATATTTTATTTAATGCATTTTTCTTGAAAATTATACTCAACTTTTCTTTTGTTTTGTTCAATTATTTAGTCATTGCATTTTAAATTTTTATATGTTTTTATTTCATATGGAATTTGGTGAAAAACTTTATTTTTGCCATCATCATAATTCATTTTGTTTATTGCTGTGCTGATAAAAGTCACTAAGAAAAAGTAGTCGAGGCAAAAAAAAGCTATTTTAGCCATTTAATTAACTCTTTTATGTAGCAAAAATAATAATAAGTGCGATTGATGTTTAATATGGGGAAAAGCTATTTTATTAAACATGAACAAGTGTTTCGTTTTATGTCACGTACTGACACCCTGTTAGACACAGAGAAAAATATTGGACCAATTCACAGTCTGTTGTACGAGTTTTATGTTGTCTGAAATTTAACTTAAACGTTTAAAAAGTTTAAACACTGCAGCCTTTTACATGTGTGTGTTGGTTTGAGTAACGCCATCAAGCTAATAGTCCCATAACCATCTTAAAGCATGCCAATCGACGGAATAGATTAAACGATATTTGTTCATATAAACCTTGTAGTGAAACTATCGGATCAAGGAGAAACCCAGTCGCAAGTAATTGAATGTGTTTTTTTTTTTTATAATTTATAATTATAAGTTAATTACAATTACAACAGATGAAGTGTGTACTAACATCTTAGGTTTTCGACTCGATTTTATATTTTAAATGAGATTATGTAAACAGTTTTGTCTTAAAAAAAATGTTGATAAGATTTATGTTTTCCTTGCACGTACTTTTGAGAAGGCTAGTTGGAGTTATTGTTCCAAATATACGGGTTCTGGATATGTTGAAGCTGAGACATTCGTCAAGAATATCCGTAACGTTGAGCTTTGAGTTGCATGTGGGGCATATCGGTGCTGGTGTTCTCTCGAAAAGATGTTTGTGTGAAAATTATTTCACATAACAGAATTAGGTGTATTCTGGATCCTTATAGATAGCGGAGTCTATTAAGCCATGTCCGTCTGTCTGTCTGGATGTTGAAATCAATTTTCTAAAGTCCCCAGATATCTTCGGGATCCAAATCAATAATTCTGTCAGACATGCTTTCGAGAAGTTTGCTATTTAAAATCAGCAAAATCCGTCCATAAATAACGGAGATATGAGCAAAAATCCGAGACAACCTCTGAACATTTCATCAAAAAAACCAAGTGTATTAATATTGTTACGATTAATTTCATCAACAGATGGCGTTGGTCAAACAAAGTGTTTAAGTGTGTTCTTAAACCGTAATAAAAGTGTGTACGGTCAATAAGGAATACTACCTTGAAGGTTTGCGCCGTTTGCGCGAAGTAATTCGTCAGAAACGCACAGAATTGTGGAAAAACCAATCATGGATTTTGCACCATGATAACGCACCAGCTCACACATCGATGCTTGTGCGTGAGTTTTTGGCCAAAAACAAAACCGTTATCATGCCTCAATCACCGTATTCAGCGGACTTGGCCCCCGCTGACTTTTTCCTCTTCCCAAAACTAAAGACACCGATGAAAGGAAAGCGATTGAGGAGATAAAATAAAAATCGAAACAGAAGCTGTTGGCGATACCAAAAGACGCGTTTCAGAAGTGTTTCGAGGATTGGGAAAAACGCTGGCATAACTGTATTATATCTGAGGAGGATTACTTTGCAGGCGACCAATATAGTTATTGATGAATAAATAAATACTTTTTGAAAAAAAATTAAAAACAATGGTTATTTTTTGATCAGACCTGGTATGTTGTTTGTGTGTGTATTTTATAGTATTCAAAAGTTATTTGCAAAATGTATAAATATTGAAACTTTTATCATCATTTAATACTCCTCGCACAAATAAAGCATAATTATTCAATGTCATTCAAGTACGTACGTTCATTTAGTTTGAAAATACTATATACTCATTATTATTATTATTATTATTATTACTTTTTTTTCTCTCTTGTGCTTTATACAAACAATAGTAATTTTTATTTCTTTCAAAAAATTATATACATTTTACAATCACTCTTTTCTATTTTATCTGGGGCTACCATTTTTGGTAGTTTATTATCTTATTTTTTATTGTCTTTTCTTTTGACATTTTTATTTTGACTTTTCAACGAAATTTATTTTAAGTTCTCTTTTATGTGTGTCGGCCCATATTATTTTAATTTGTAATTAATAGAGGGCGTTTAATGTACAAATAAGTAGTAAAATAGAAACAACTGCTGTAAACCACATACATTTTTCTCAAGTGATAAAATGTTTAACCCTTAAACGAGACAAAGTGTTATTGAAGCTACACATATTTGTTTTTATTTAACAGCTTATGTTATCGCTTGTTTGTGGCAAATTGTTGGCAGAACAACAAATGGTTTCTAAACTGTTGTAATGGTAGGACTGATAAATAAAATAAAAGTGCGTTGGGCTACACTTGGTATTTTAAAGTATATGAACACTGAATAGAAAATCAAGAATTCCCTACTCGAATCAATCCGGAGCGGTTTCAATAGTAGGGTAAGTACGGATTTGTCAAGTAAGAAAATCTTGATTTTAGCGCTCTTTAAGCCTTTTTTTGATCAAGTCGATCTCTAACCGTACTTGATTTAAGAATTTTCAGCTTGTTTTAAGCTCGAAGGCATCTTGATTTGAGAATAATATAAGATTGAATTAAGTGTGTCCGAGATTGGAGTAATCCTAAAATGCACTTGTTTCAAGAATTCAAAACTTGATTTTAGCTCGAATTTGTACTTGATATAATCCTAAAACAAGATTGATTTAAAAACACCTTATTTTTTTTATACATTTTTTATTTATTTATTGGTTAGTGAAGAACAAAACTTTGCTCCGTGTCAGCGATGCTCACCTTCAAAATATAAGTTTTTTTTTTAATTTAAGTAAAATAAGTCTTAATTTTCGGTTTAAGATTTATCTTCTTCATTTAAGATCAAATTGGACTTAAAGTAAGAATTTCTTACTCAATAAATTATAAAAAATGATTTTGAGAGCTTTTGAGAGAGTAAGTTTAACTTCGCTCACTTCTTTTTTGGGATTGATTTAAGATTTTTTTTTTAATTTAAGTAAAATAAGTCTTAAGTTTTCGTTTTAAGATGTATCTTCTTGATTTAAGAACAAATTGGACTTAATTTAAGAGTTTCTTACTTAAATCAAGAACACTATTCTTGTTTTAAGAAAATCTACGCTTGATTTGTCAAATCACTCCCGATTTGTGCTTATTTTAAGTATGAACTAGTAAAAACGTACTTGAAAATTTCAGGCCAAAACTGAGAAAAATAAACTTAATTTTAGGATGCCATTTTTCTTTCTGTGTATGTTAAAATAAAGTTAAACTTTTTTTCTACCACTAGTGGTCCTTCTTTTTGAGGTCAATCCCAGATAAACTTTCAAATATCAATTTTATGAATTTTTATTCACTTTACCGGCAAAATTTAAATATTTTGTTTTGCCAAACTAAAATAATAATTTTCTAAATGAAAAAAAAAAAAAATAAGAAAACAATATAAAAACGAGTTAAATAATGAATATCTTTTTCTTAAAATTAAAAAAAAAAACAAAATTATAAACCACAATAAACCATCTGTGACTGACATTCCACCCAACAAATTTGGCAAGTGTCCATTTGTCATTTCATTTTTACATGCAATTTTCTTCACTATTTTCTTTTTGTCCACTTACTACTATTGTTCCTTGTTTCCATTTCACCATTTTACCATCATGTTGTGCCATCTAAAGACCGTGTAAAGAAGAAAATTGAAAAAAATATTCTTTCCATAAAACCACAAATGCCATTATCAATTCCATTTAGCATACAAAAGGCCACCGAAGAAACACATTTCTAGAGAGAGAAAAAAGAAATTGTCGTCTGCAATAAACCTTGAAACTTTAAATAGAGTCAATTGTTGCTTGCAGCATTTTTGTTTTCGCAGCACAAATGTATGTAACTGGTTGTGACATTATTTGGTTGAGTGAAGCCCAAAGGTTTAGGTTTTTTAGTTACTAAATCCTACCAAGTTGTTTCATACATGCTCCGTTTTATATAATTTAGATTTTGTTTCAGATTTATATTCTCGGACAATTATGTATGAATATTTCGTTTTTTATTCAGCCATAATCTATATATTTAATTTGGTATTGATCCAGTTCCAGACATGGATTGTTGTTTTGTAATTTCTTTCTCAGCTGTGTTTATAACAGGATGCTCTCAATAAATTAAATTTTTACAAATTCTAAACAAGTTGTATATCGATAAACACGCCATCTGTTGATAAAGGAGTTGTAGGTTGATAAACATGCTGGATGTTGATACCGACAGTTAAATTTAAATTGAAATACAGGACCCGATTATCGTTCACAACACTAAAATGTTGTGTTGTCTCGACTACAATACAACATGTATTTTTCATACGATTAAAGCATGGTACTCTGTTCAAATTTGCGTAATTTGTTGAGCAACATCAATTATTTCGTTTGAAAATTTTGACAATTAGCAAGTGGTGACAATGCCGCGATTTCGAAGAAAATTGTCGTTTTTATTGCCCTTAGGTATGCAACATTGTTTCTTTTATGTAAACAAAACCCATATGTTTTTGGCTGTTTTTTTTTTCAATTTCGTGCGAAATAAGTGCCGCTTACATTATTTCACAGTTGGAAAAAAATGTTGCCAATTACATTTTTTTGTTGAAAAAACATGCTGCCAGAAACATTTCATAACTTTTCACAATAAGAACAGGGGCCAAATTACCGCATTCGATATCGAGTAAAATTGATCGTAATTTTCTTATTTGAGATTATGGCATTCGCTATCGAGCAAGAAATTTAGTACATTTTATCATAATTTCGATATCGAAATCATTTTTCGATACGATAGCTCATTCGATCACGAATGCGGTAATTTGGTCCCAGAGTACAACTTCAGCAGCATTAGTTCGCATTTGTTTCTCATCAATTTTTTTTATATGGGCTTTTGATAGTATTTCGCACGAAATGATGAACAGAGTACCATGCTTAAGCCGATAAATATTGTGAATCGTAATCGCAGTTTACAACATACAACTTCAAAATACTTAATGTTGTAAACGGTAATCGAGGCCACATTTCGTAATAATATTATAAATGTCTTTGTAAGTTTGTTTGTTCCGCAATCACACCTAAACGGCTGAACTGATTTTAATGAAATTTATAACGTAGATAGATCTATGCTTGGAAGCGTCAATAGGCTGAATTATTGTTTTTATATATTATTTTTTAAAACTTGGACTAGGTCGGGTTGGAAAGGGGAAAACCGGTAAGACCAAACGGCTGAAGCCATTTTATTTAAATTTTTAACGTTGATAGCTCCATTCTTAAGAATGTGAACAGGCTATATATTTTTTCAAAACTTAAACCAGGTCGGGATAAAAAGGCGAAACCCGGTAAAGCCAAACGGCTAAACTAATTTTATTGAAATATAGAAAGAAGATAGATCTATCTGCAAGACTTGGATTAGTAAGTGATAAATTGGATAAAAACCGGTAAAATTTAATATAACGTTGATACCGGGAAGGGACAAAAAGTGGAAAATTTTTAAAATTTGTCTCTGTAATAATGATTGTCTTTGCTATCAAGAAACAGCATTTTTATTTTACATTTACCTTTAAATATTGGTATATGTATTAAAAGATAAAAAAACTTATTTAAAACATACAAAATAAAAGGGTAAAAAGGTTAAAGATTTGTGTTTTTGCACTTTTTTGGTACCATTTGCTTCTGTTGTTTTAAGACAACGAAATTTTTGTGGTGTCGTATTTCATAATACGACACCTAAATAGTAATACATAACGGTTAAAAATGGATATTTTCCATTTCTTTGAAATGAATCACTAACAAACTTAGGCCCGTCTTATCAATGTGTCGACAAACTGCCTGTTGCTAAATTTCGGCATAAATTTATTAGACTGATAATATGTCCGTTAACAATTTTAAGCTTCTCAATATATCGACAGAAACATTATTTTCATTTGGCAATACCTCTCAAAATTTATGTGAAAATTGGGAACTCTGTCTTCAAGTGACAAAATGTTGACATAAATCAGCTGTTTTCCAAATGTGAAAAATAACAAAAAATAAAAAAAAAAAACAAATATTTTAAAAAATAAAAATCCATGTCTGCCAGGTAGTTAGGTCTGACATGATAAACACTTTCAACATTCACTTGGAATTCATGTTCTTCGAGTTCATCCTCCATCATGTTCCACCATTAATGTTTATTCCTATATTAAACATTTTTTCTAAAATCTATTTCATTTTTTTTTTTACCAAAGTCAAGGTATTACCATATAAACAATATGAACAGCAGTCAGCTGATTGAATTTATCTGTACAACAAATAAATAATCGTCAGATGAGGGCTGGTTTAGTTTTTCGACAGAATAGAAGCAAATGAGACATTGAGAAAACCAAATTTCTTTAATCGGCAGTTTTTCGTTGGGAAAAAAGATAATCGCCTAATGAGAAAACAGCCCTAACAGTTCTTAATATGGATTCTTACAATGAAATTTAAGTTAAACATAAAATTAGAGGGCCACAAAGTGAAAAATTGTATAATTTTTGTATATTTTGTTCTACACTGAAAAAAAAAATTTTTTGTCGCTCTCTGCAATCAGAAAATATTTATTAGGAAAGGTCTTTTTCGTTAGTCGGGAAGAATTTCTATTTAAGGGATCAAAAGTTAAATAGTCTACTAGCATTGATGATCTTAATGTTTTTTCTTGTTACCCATATTTATTTATAGTATTACAAACATAAAAATACTTAAAAAGGGGAATCGGGCCATCTGTTCCTTTAATGATGAAAAAATGTATTAGCACACAATTTTCAATAGCAATTAAAATCTTATACATAATGGCCAAAGATGTGAAAAACAAATGCTGTTCAAATTTTAAATGTAAGTTAATTAATTTTCAAAAATGTGTACGAGTAACAAGCTCAAATATACGTTTAGAAAGGGAAAATTAAAAAAAAAAACAAATTTAACAGTCAATGAATGTCAATATTGCGTTGTTCAAAAATTTATTTTTCGAAATAGTTAATGAATTTGTTTCGAAAAAATTTTGTCCCATAAAAGAGATTGAGTTGTATGAATGTTTTTTTTTCTCCTACAGAATAAACTGCCTCTTTACACACGAAACATGCTTCGTTTGTGTGCTATTCTTAAAACAGTTTATCAAATTGTTAAATGATCAGCGGCCAGGAATAAAAGATCAATAATATCCCGGGCAGCGACGGGTACAAAAAGCTAGTAACTAATAGATAATAAGAATCAATGAACTTTTAACATGATTAAGATTTTTAATCATGATCATAAATTGAACTGATAACGATTTTTAACTTTTTTTTTTGCAGATTCCTTCAAATCAACCAAAAACCGAAAATTATAGTGATAAAACTTCCTTATCATCATCCTTCCATTATTATTAACTCACACACGGGAGATTTCTTCTAAAACTGCCAATGTAATTAAAATTTATAAAAAAAAATTTATAATAAACGGAAGAAATATACCATAAAACTACCCAGGCAACAACAATGCAACGAATACTACTAGCTTTGGATTAAACTAAAATCGTCTACACGAATAAAATATTTAACTAAAAATCGTTAACGGCAAACAAACGTTTTTACAAATAAAACATATCATCCAGCTGGGCCAAAACAAAGCAAAAATAATAATACGCAACAACAACTAATTAAGTAAAACATAGAAAACATTACCATCCATTTAAAACACATTCCATTTTTATGAACACCTGCTAAGCCTAGACACGATATTTTTTAATCTGCAGTGGACTGTAAGTTAATTATCGTAAACAACAACCTACTGGATAATCAGCATCATTACAAACCACTTATCATAGACATGCATCTCAGCTATGTGTATTACGTTATAATACTGGTGTGGATCGTAAATCACTGACACAAACCTTGTTTCAGTAGACGTTATTAGAGGGTTTGTGTTTTTGATTTGTTTATTTGCTTTAATTGGATTTGATTTATCTTTGTTTGTGGTTTGTAAATTCATCGTTTATTTATGTCGTATAAGCCTTGTTCCTGTAATTGCTGTATTAGAAATCAAAATTAATTTTATTTAAACAAAATGGATGCGACAGATGGCCGTATATTACGCGCTCCCATGCGGCGTAAACGTAACGATGAGCAATTATGTGATAGGGTAAGTTAAAAATGTATTTTATTTATTTTTTTTTAATAGCTGATCAATTTTAAAGTTCAATATAATTGTGCAATTTTAGTAAATAAATGTTTGCAAAATATTTGAGCTTAAAAATGCTTTTGATGACAATGAAAAGACTATAAATTATTGACTCAGTTCTTGTATTATAAACTCCAATTAAAACACATACTGAAAACGAATTTATCTTCAATCAGTTCCAATTATAAATGAGATTGAAATGATTCAAAATTTAGTAGAAATATAATTTCGAACCAAAAAATATATTAGTAAAAGTTTTTGTAATTATTTAACGACAGTGAGTACTTTTAAACGACGAATTCATACTCATTTCTTATTACATATTTAACAAGTAAGAGTGCTATATTCGGCTATGCCGCATTTTATATACCCTTCACCTTTGTTGTGGATGCATAATTATATTATATACATACATATGTATATATATTATACAGTAGACGCTCGGAAATTAGAACCACTTTGTTTTTAGGACGATTCGAATTTTCGAAATATTCTAATTTCTGGACGGGTTTTTATACTAAAATTTAGGTAAATTTTACAAAAAAGCTATACAAAAAACTAAGTCTTTGTTTTCATTTTAGTTTATTTAACATAAAAACTATGAAAAACATAACGAAACATAACAAAAAATAACAATTCAGTTCATTTAAAGTTAACAACTAACACAAAAAACATCAACAAGATTTGTAAAACATTTACTAAAATGGGATTCCCCTTTTTGTTTTCTATTTGCCAAAATTTTACTGTTTACAACGAATAAGAAATAAACGCTCGGAAATTAGAATTTTTAGTTCTAATTTTAGAGCGCTTAATGCAATGAAATGACTGATTCTAATTTCTGGAAATTCTAATTACTGCGAGTTCTAATTTCTGAGCGTCTACTGTATTAATAAGTTTTTTTTAATGAAATTTTCAGAGGTTGTCTCGGATTTTTGCTCATATCTCCGTTATTAATGGTTGGATTTTGCTGATTTTAAATAGCAAACTTCTCGAAAGCATGTCTGATAGAATTATTGAAGATTTGGATCCCGAAGATATCTGGGGACTTTAGAAAATTGATTTCAACAGACAGACAGACGGACATGGCTTAATAGACTCCGCTATCTATAAGGATCCAGAATATACAATATACTTTATAGGGTCGGAAAATTATATTGTGGAAATTACAAACGGAATGACAAACTTATATATACCCTTCTTATGAAGGGTAGAAATAAAGCTTAACGAACAAACCAACATTAATTTGCTCCTTTAAAAATCCGTGTTTTTTTATAGATCGCATTAACTGTTGTAAAACATTTTGATCTACCTAAGTAAGCTACGCACTTATTCAAAACTCCATAGTGGGGAGGGTATATTGGATTTATGCTGATGTTTGGAACGCCCATAAATAGTCCAACAAACACCTTAAGATTCGTTAAAAGAATCACTTCCTGAATTAATTTAAAGATGTCCGTCTGTTCGTCGGTGCGTCTGGCTGGCTGTCAATGTAAAGCTTGTGTGCAAAGTACAGGGGCCAAATTACCGCATTCGTGATCGAATGAGCAATCGTATCGAAAAATGATTTCGATATCGAAATTATGATAAAATGTACTAAATTTCTTGTTCGATATCGAATGCCATAATCGCAAATAAGAAAATTACGATCAATTTTACTGCATATCGAATGCGGTAATTTGGCCCCAGGTCGCAATTTTAAAGATATTTCGATAAAATTTGATACATGACATTTTTTATGAGACTGAAATTGATTAACATCGGTCCATTATTTCACCTAACTCCCATACAAATGTCTTCCCGAAATAGGCATTTATCAGTCATAAATGTTTGAATTATGCACGCCTTTGAACTAATGTCACCACAAATAAGTTATACATGAAGCCTACCTAAATATTTCGGTTGGCACATAAAGGACCCACTTTAGAAAATCACTTTAAAGAGGATAACTCTCTTAAAAAATATATGTTTTATATATATCTACACAAATCATTTGGCCCAATTTTATGATGATCGGTCCATTATAATCATAGCTTCCATAAGACCCCCCGAAAATCACTGTGACATGTATAAATCCTTTAAAAGTGTTTATATCTATATAAAATTTAACAAAAAAAAGTTTATATGCACAGAAGTCATGTCACAAAATTTTTGGATAATCGGTCCATTTTAGAAGTCATAACTCCATATAGCGCTCATTATTGAAAAATAATTTTTACACATACTCGTATACTGGGTGTAGGCTATTACCCAGCAAGCCATATGATTCCGAAAAGAGTCTTTTCTGACACCTTTTCCGGAGCGTTTATGCTCTTTATGAGCCGAAAAAACAATCATTATTGCTCCGAAAACCTTTAGAAAAGAGGGTCATTACTTTCGAGAATGGTCCGTCAGAAAGAGCTCTTAGATAATGTCCGAAAAGAGTCTTTTATGAGGGTTTTTTGGGCTCTGAAAGAGTTCTTAGATAATGTCCGAAAGAGTCTTTTATGAGGTTTTTTGGGCTCTGTGTAATCTTGTTTTTAACGTTCTTGTGTGGAATTTCTGAATTTCTGAGTCATACTGCTTGCCGACTCAGGACAGTAACAAGCAAATTTTTCTTTCGCTGCGAAAATGCTCTTTTGTTGGACCCTTTTCTGACTCCTTTTTCGGAGCGCTCCGAAAATGCTCTTTTGTTGGACTCTTTTCTGACTCCTTTTTCGGAGCGCTCCTAGAATGGTATGCTGGGTATATGCTCAAGCTTGACCGACTATACTTTCTTACTTGTTTTTTAATTGTCAAGATTAGCAGTATTGCTCCGCTTTAACTTTCCTGTAACAAAAAGCCAATATTATTCAATTGGATGAAGGTGTTTACAATTAGGGGCGTACATGTATTTTTCTATTACGTCGAGCTGATTTCTTCAATGCCAAACCACTGCAGCTATTGAGTAATGACACCGAGTTAAATCGGGCCAGAGAATTTGTTCCTGTGTTGAATCAGAAGACCAAACCATTCACTACTCTCTCCAAACGTATATCCAAATAGTTTTATCGCTCGGACATCGATCGTTTTTACTTTGCGTTCTCTAGATTCCGATCGATTTTGTGTATTCCCAAAAAATGTTTAAATCTCGGTTTTTAACTTAAATATGGTAAAGTTGTGTAAACCAAAACAAAAAAGTATAACAAAAGTGAACAAGAAGGGCACTAACAGACATTTAAAATAAAAGTGAACAAATTTTTTTTAAAAATGCCCGGAATTTCAATAGTTGCTGTTGAACAAATGAACAAAGACATCAAAACACAGTTGAAAAGCTACAAAGAAGAAATTTAAAGAATGCATCTGATCCTCCGGCATATTCCGGTGCTTACTAAATAATTATAATTTATGTGGTTATTGTTTAATATTATTTTTTTGTTGCTGACACCAACTTTGAAAGTTTTAACATTTTATTTGAAATTAATTATTTATCTGTCATTACAAATTAGTAGTATGAATTTTATTTTCAGTATAAAATCATAAAAAATCACAATTCCACTTTAGAAATCTAAAGTGGTTTCATTCCGAAAAAAAAATTTCGTGTTTACTTTTCTAAAAACTCAATTTACGGAATCAAAACCACTTTCGATCGGAATTAAGTTCTGTGACATGGCTGATAATGTTGTGACAAAGCAGTACACTTTCTTCAAGCAGCATGATTAACCCTCAAAGCACATACTTTGTGACCTTCCAATGCTACGAGCGAGTTAACTATTTTTTCTTTTATCAAACAAGTTAGTTGGCTTTATTCGTGGACTAAACCTGTTTTGTTGAGTTTGGAGCTGTACAAAAGATAATGATATGGCTTTATTTCGCGTGCCCGTAGTATAGCAATTCCATCTTGCTTTTTACTACGATTAAGATATTAAATTGCACGATAGGTTTGAAAAATATTCCTCAGTTATGATAGAATTACTCTTGTTGTTCGCGCTAAATTTGTATCTGTATCTACTATGGACGGTGCACGACATTCATGCGGCATACTGCGGCCGCGGTATTAATGGCGTCTCTATGAATGCTATTCAAAGCTGCTGTAAACGTATTTCGATCCAAATCATATTTGATGCGCTTTTGTGTTATGTGAGAAGGTCCTTTCTGACATTGATACTCCAGCTATTCTGATTGATACTCCAGCTATGTGGTGTTGAAGCTAAGATGACTTCTTCGATGTCATACCTGTTGAAACTGTTTTGTCAACATAATGTTGTGTTTTCTTACTGGAATAATTTGCGTTTTCTCGTTTACATTGTTTTTAAAATTATTTGTCAGTTACTGTCCTTATGGCTGCGTTCTGGCAGCTTTGAATGTTTCTCGATGGGAAACACTGGAGCTGCGTAATTGAGCACCGACTGAAAAATTGTCTTGTAGGTACCAGGCAGAGCATGGCCCAAATGAGATAGATAAATATTGCAGAATCATGATCTGAGTAGATAAAGAGGCTGTCCAAGTGACCTCTAAACTTGTTGGGTGGTTCACATTCAGAATTTGTACTACATCGACTACGACGCCAATAATCAGCTTTACATCCTTCGTCTAGGTGGTGAAAAGTGTTGCCAAAGATTTCGTTGGTGATAGTTGCAGGTTTCGCGCAATGAAGAAGTTGTTTAAAAGCAACTAAACTAGCTTTATTAAGAGTTCTTTGTAAAATCCTGTTTTCTTTTAATAACGTTTCTGATTTCTTTTTATTTGAGACTTAAGGTTTGCTTGTAATGTTTTATAAAATAATTTGCGTTACTTTTTGGAAGCAATGAACCCGACAATGTTGGATATTCAAAGAATTTGTGCGGGATATTATGTGTTTTTTAGCTGCTTAGTTTTTTATAGCTGCTAGACATTGTTTAAGGAAACTTGAATGATCTTTGCTACCTCTTTTTGTGAGAGTTGGAATGAATGAAGGCGTTCAAATTTTATGGGATCCCTGCAAATAATATTGGTCTACGTGATCCATTTTAGATGAAATGGACTACTTACAACATGGTCCAATGTAATGCAGTCATGGACCATGTCATAGTTAAACAAAAGTTTGTAGTTAAACGACATGGTTTCGTGTTAGCACGATTACATATTGAGTTGTTGTTGTTTAAAACTAACCCTCTTGAGTACTCCATGGAGTAGAAGCAGGAAGTAGTTTTGGGACTACTCCGATGGTTTATATGATCCAATCCTAGGAAATCGCAATGTTAAATCGACCACCTTTTTTTCATATATTTGGAGTAGTTTTGGAGTACACCTACTCCTCTTTGGTCTAGTCTTTACATGCATGTATGGACTAGTCGCGTTATTTGCAGGGATAGTTCAAAAAAGCTTAGTGCCAGCAATATAAAAACGAAAGATTAGCATATGTACATATTTATTTCAAAAGCAAAAAGTAATAGAGAACCTTTTAACAATTTCTATTTCATTACTTTAAAGAACATAATTTTTCACAATCTTGATTTCAATAAAAGGAAATAGTTGTTTTTCATCTCTAATGTTTTTTTCTTCATACAATGTACATATTTGCAAGTAGGTCAAACAAGCTGTATTAAAGCCTCAACTAAATGCTACAAACATATGGCTGGCATGCAAGAAATCATTATATGAAGCATGCGATATGATTGAATTATTATTGCAAAGAAACTGACAGTTACAGAGGTTCTGCCCCTCGACAAAAACATTTAATTCAAGAAAAATGTGTGGTCTCATACAAACACAAACTTAAAAACGAAGAAATTTAAACAAAAAACCAAACAGCCAACATTGTGTCAAACAGTTGGAAAATCCAATAAAACAAATAAATTAAAACAGGGAAATAAATCAAAAGACACAAAAAACATCAGAAAGACAAACCACAAACAAACCTCAAATACAGAAATGGAGAAGTAACTAAAAAAGAACACCAACCACACTCTTACTTTGAGCTGCGTCATTTTAATGTCAAATGTATTGAGGAAAATGGAAAATAAAAGAAAAAAACATAAATTAGCTATAAATATTAAAGATATTAAGTCTAATATTAAAAACCATCTGAAAAAAGTGAAAAAAAATAACCATTTACCAACAATTTATCAATGAAAGACTGAATGAATGATGATGGTCTTTGGCTAAACTAGACTCATTTTACTCAGTTGGATGCATGAAAATAAAACCATCAACTTAAACATAAAAATCAACACGCAAAGAAACATGAAAACGGATACAACTAATGAAAACAAATGAGTTGAAATAATGATAATGATGAAGACGACCATGGTGACGGGTAACTGGCACTGTGGGTAGATGTGGGCAAATGTTTTCAATTATTTATGTAACTGGCATTTGCATTTTGCGAAAATCATGCCAAACTAATTCTAGAGGCCTGTTAACAGGATTTTTTTTCTGTTTAAAGGATTTTTGAAATATTTTTTTTTTTTTATTAATTTTCCAAACAAAAATGTTAACTAATTTTTATGCTGGAAATACAAAGGCTTCAAAACAAATCAACCCACTGGCTGTTTCATGAAGCTTTCTTGCGACAGCCTAACATCTCCACACCGGAATGGCTCTAAGCTTCTTGCCCTACAACTGTCAACTTACTTATTATTTTTTGAAATGCGGCAACGGAACATTGTTGTTCGGTTCAGGAACTGAAACTTATGAATGAATCCAGTCTCCCGATTATGACGCTGGAGGTCAATTTCTTGACGTTTAAGGTGTTGCGGTCAGAACGTGAGAAACCAAGTTAATTCTCTATGATGTCTACACTAGTAGCCAACTCTTTCAAAGACTATAGTCTCATCATCACGAGCTTATTGTATGAAACCTGTTTGTTTCTTTGGTTCCAAATGACACTTACAATTTTAGAAACCTTCTAGCAACTTATTGAAATGGAGTATAGCCATAACCTATCCTGCTCTTGTTTTTCTGGAAACAAATTTCTTAGTCATAATCGGCTGTCCTAATAGACCGGATGATTTTATTGTGTCTAAACGCCAACAAACCGAAATAATACAAAATGTCATCGATCAAGAAAATTTACCATTCGCATCCATAGAAATGTTCGATACCCTCCAACGTACACAAGGCAGAATTATGGCAGCAGTTAGCACAAATCGATAGTGATGATAGCTGAAATATCAACCATGACGAAGTTTTTAACCTGCCAGGTGCAACTAGACACCTAGTAACTTGAAATGTGTTGAACATTTAGCATGAAAACCGGAGAAATAGGAGTGAGACACAAACTTTGGCCATTTCTTTCCCATTAGATTTAGTGAAGTCCCTTAAAGTTCTTCATCTTCCTTAGCTGACTCGTCAACAACTAGCAGCTGGTCATTAGCATTGATTCTGCAGGATAAACATTAATATCTCTGCAATAACCGTTAAAACCATTTGGATTAAGAACCAAAAGTGGCCTAGTGAACGGACCATCCTAGTGCGCACTTCTCAGACATACTGTAGACTGCAATGCTCAACAATGCGAAATTAAGGATCTTAGATTCCGGCAGTCGCTCTAGGAATTTAGAGACAAAAACCTCATAGAGTTAAACTAGGAAATTTTTAGGACTAAGTCCCCGTTTACACAGGGAAACATTTGGAAGGGAAACATCTGGAATTCTCTTTTGTATTTTCCTTCGCGGTCATACGGGAAACATTGTTGTCGGAAACATTCCAGTTTATATTTTTTTTTGACATTTATTTAATTACAGTATTGTTGTTTTTAATTTCTACTGTTTTTGATTTGCTAATGTCAATATGTATATTTGATTTGTGAAATAAATAAATAAATTATAAAAGATACAATTTATAAAAACATTTATTTTATTTTACATTATTTATTTTTTTATTTTTATTCAAACAAAGTCATATATAGAACATAGACAATAAAGCAAAGCAAATGTAAACAATAAGAATGAAAGCACAAAGCGTGCATCCTAGAACGGGAAACAAATTTCATATTCTCTTCCCCATCCGTCCCTCTCTTCCAAACAAAATGTTACCCTTCCAAATATTTCCCTGTGTAAACGGGGACTAAGTTCTGATTCTCACTTCTAGGGGTCAGGTCACCCAGTCGATAACTATTCAAAGAAAGGTCATACAAACTTCAACATCCATACTGTTTGAATCTCCCCGTATTTTAGACAGGTCAAGTACGAGTATTAGTAAGATTACCTTTGTGTAATGATACCTAGTGGAGAAATATTTAAAGCCTAAAATTACAGACTGCCTCTACACACCATCGTATTGAGGAAACAAATATTATACCGATCAGCAATGCCACCGGAGAAGTCATCAAAACTTCAACATCAAACAGTTGGTGGTTTATCTGCAACATGTAAGAAAATATGTATGTACGTTATGCTCAGGATATATTTTATTGCAGTTCGTATATTTTAGTATTACCGCTTTAAAGGACATAGATAGAGTTGTCATTAATTCCACGGTCGCTGGTTACGGTGCAAATGTTTTTTTTTTTTTTTTGAAGGTAGCCATCCTCCTATAGCAGACGCCGAGATGAAGCAACAAGCTTTATCGTTTCCAGTTCCGCATAGACCAAATGCTGCCGTCTTTAATTTATGTTCAGTATTGGTTCTTATGACCAGCGTTGCCACGACCAAAAAAAATTTGTAACCAATATTTAGAAAAAAGTAACCAAAAGCAAAAAAAGTAACCAACATTTTTATATATTTAAAATTTTATTTTATTTATACTTCAGCTAAAAAATACATATGTAAAATATAAATTAACCATTGCATTTCAGTTTGTAGATGGTTTTTGACGTTTAAAGAACCTTACTCGTTCAACAATACAATGATTGGGTTTGTTATGTTTGGAGACAGGCATGTATTTTTTTTGTAAAGCTATGTATACACAATCGTCAGATATTACAACGTTGTCAGATCTGCCAATGTGCTAGCAATGTACTGACATTGAAAAATTTTTAGCAGAAGGTAAATTGTCAGTTTGCACGACTGTAAGAAAACGAACAATTTCATTTGCACACAATTGTCACACAATGAATTTATCTGTCAACCGAAATTGTCAGTTCACACGGTTGTTAGATTCTTGTGTGGCATTGTCAAATTCGTTTGCAGCGTTGTGTGTGTGTTTAAAAATGTTAAATATTGTCATGGAACAAAAAAGAGCAATTGAAACCATTTTATCTGCACTCTATTAAACAGGATTCATCAAAAGATATGCCACTATCCATTTTTTATTTTCTTTAATTTTCTTCCACTTTTCTCAAAAATTTTATTAATGCACACTTGTTTGTTTATTTATGTATAAACAGAGCTGCTTTTAGAAATAATTTCTATGACAATGCTGCCATTGGCAGGTTCATAAACTTTGCACATATGACAATGAAAAGTGTTTGACTATTGTCTTAAAAGAATGACAATGACAAAATTGTGTGTTTACACGATTGTTAGATGTCTGACAATGTTTTTGTTTTCCAATGTATTTTCTTACAACGTTGGAAGACAAAAATTTTAAGTTCACGTGGTTGTTACAGTGTTGTTATTTATTATAACGTTAAATTAGGGTGGTTTAGTTTATTACCAAAATTAGTGGGGTTAAGTCAAAGTGAAAAACAATGTAAAAATGGTTACTATTGTGTTAAAAAAAAGTAACCAAAACGGGAAAAAAGTACACATTGGAAAAAAGTAACCAATTTTGGTTAAAAGTAACCAAAACGGCAACGCTGCTTATGACACCTTTCACATATTTAACTGTCCTGACAGAACTATCTCATAACGATCAGTGTATTTTAATGGAGCAACTGAAGTATCACAATTCCTTGGGGCGTAATCCAAGCATTTGCAACAACTACAACAACTGTTGTAGTGGGATCTTCCTAAGACTTTTGCTTCTTGTTTTTTTTTTGCATACTAAATGAAATACCCAAGAGCACAAAACTCAAATCCTCAAAAATGCTATTTTTGTCAAATCACTATCTTCAAATTTACATTAAATTTCATGCCTTGCCAACCCACTGTCTACCTGACGCTGCAAGAGTTGTGAGCAGATGTTTGTTTGGTTGCTTGTTTGTTGGCCTAACTCTATACTCGTTGAAAACCCAAATCAGTATCAATTACAAAAAGCAAATTCTAAAATGCCAATTGATACTCTACTTATCGCCTGATGTTAATGGTAGCTCTGCAAACAAATACGGTTAAAACTTAATGTGGTTTAACTTTTACTTGTACTCGTAGCAGATATTTGTACACACCATCTGAAATTAAACTAAAACAGCAGCAAGAAAACTAAAACTTTCCAACTACTGGATGTTTATATAAATATGTACTCGTATGCATGTATGTACATGGTCGGTCGTCTCGTATGTAGACTATTCTGTGGTTGCTGGGGTGACATGAAATATTGATGATCTCTATTTAACATCAAATTACACCATTGAGTAATGAGACTAAGCAGATAGTAATTGTTATTTGTTATAGTTTTTTCTTTAACTTTTCTTTTATTTCATTTTATTCTGGTGGTCAGTTTGCATAGTTTATTGCAAATATAGCAAATTATATCAAATTGAAAGTTGCCACATACAACTAAAATGTCAATTTTAATAATTTACCAATTAAATTGTGAGAGATTTAAAATGAATCAGACTTAAGCTGCAGACACTGTAATTATTTTAACACAATTTCAACGAAAGAAACCACAATTTCAATACACAGGCCTGGCCACACAATTTTATACACTAATCTAAACATATTTTTGTTAAAGTTGTTGGCAGACATCATTGTTAACAATTTTAAAAAGGCTATTCAAGTAATAAATGAATTCGTTAATCCAAAAATAAATTCGAGTAAATTTTTGTTTGTTTTTGTTCTCCTGAATACCCCTAATACTTGCAGTTTATATGTATGCCTGAACTGGCAAGCACTCCTTTGAAGTCTCCCAGCCAAACATCTTGTTTAAATATTAAATTATGAAACATAAAATCCAACATTGATGTTGTTATTAAAACAATTCCCCAAACTAGAGCTCTTGGGGCACAACTTTAACCCAAAAAAAAAACTAAATTGTAACAAAACTAAAGAAAACAAAAGCTGCAAATCTAAATTTTAAAACAAATTTCTTTGTTTCGTCTTTCATACTCGTACATTTATACAAACAACATCTACCTTGAAGTCTTTTTGATTATACTTTGGCAACATTTTCTATTATTTCAACTCTGAGGTATTTTGTTGTTGCAGTTTTTTCTCTATTATTTTAACACAATTTGCTGTAGTCTTTTTGGCAACTCCTACTTCTCTACTTTAGCTGCAAAAGTGAGTTGGGACAACACTTTTACTTTTCTTGTAAAGAAAATACAACTTTGTTTTTAAGATTTGTCATGTGATAAAGTTAAATTAAATTAACCTGAAACGTATTTTTTTAATTTAAAAAATTTGAGGTTACTTCAAGGATTGGCCACACCATGAAACGAAATGCATGTATATATTCAAAACATTAAAAATTATTTATATTACAATATTCTTTGAAAATCGCGATCTTAAAAATTCATTTGAATATGACTTTGATTGGAGTGACTATCTTATTGATTTAAGATCTCTATTCCTAAAGTCTTAATTTAAAGCTTCAAAATAGTAGCACTTGCTAAAAGCCAGATCAGAGGAATATTGGGAATAGTTTTCCATTGTTACATTACTCTGTTCTGGCTTTTAGCGATTACTACGATTTTGAAGCTTTTCATTAAGGCTCCAGCAAAAACGATCTTTATCAAGATTAAATATTACCATTTGTATACCCTACACCACCATAGTGTGGAGGGTATATATTTGTAACGCCCAGAAATATTGGTCCAACACACACCTTAAATTATACCTATCGACTCAAAATTGTTTCCTGAGTCGATTTAACGATGTCCGTTCGTCCGTCCGTCTGGCTGGCTGTCCATGTAAAGCTTGTGTGCAGAATACAGGTCGCAATTCTGAAGATATTTTAATAAAATTTGGTACATGGTATTCGACCCAAGGACGGAAGGGTAAAACTGGTGAAAATCGGTCCATTATTTTACCTGGCTCCCATACAAATGTCATAACGATCATAAATGTTTGAGTTATGCAAGTCTCCAAACAAATGAGTGGTAAATGAAGCCAAATTACATCTACAAATTTTGTGCAGATCGGTCCATAAGTTTTTTTATTTTTATTTTTTTTATACGTTGTTTGTTTGTTTATTTATTTTTTGCAACATAAATTAAAAATTTAGATACTCAACAGACTGAAAGTGATTTTCTGATCCTCAGCAACATTCAGCTAGTCAATAGTATAGTTTCATCGTGCATTTTTACAAAACCAAAGTGCGGCTTATCCCTCAGATAACTTATATATGAGAATTTTGTAATATTTCACATTTTCAGGAATGAATATAAATTTTCACAAATAATAATTTGAAAAAACCCTTTACAACCTTCAATAGCACTATTCCCACTGGGTTTCATTCATTGACATAGTAGGATTTGGTCATAGTGACCACATCCCTCAGAGAACTTATATATGAGAATATTGACTGTGTTATATTCTTGATATGAATATAATTTTTCACAAATACAATTCGGAAAAGCGCTTTGTGCCGGTCAATAGCACTATTGGTTATGTTTATTCCCACTTGCATTTATTTCCCGATATGGTAAGATTTGCTCAGAGTAATATATTTTCTTCGATAATATACCAACCTTATGTGTTTTTAAATTAGTAAAATTTTATCAGCACATTTATTTCATATTTAATTACAGTTAAAATTTAAAAATTAATACAAAGGATGTATTTTGTGGTAAAATTTTATTAAAAGTATTAAATTTCAGCGAAAATGTGGCTAATTTGTGTATTACATACTTTTTTATCGCATGCTATATTTTTTCAAAAACATATTTAACTAGGCATATTTATCTTCACACACTTCTGTTAGTAAACCTCCCGGGAATTGTTTTTAAAGACCGTTTAATATAATCAATCATGTTCCTTGTTCGATGCTGCATGATTCTTTTGGATTAATGAAAACATTAAGTACAGATCGTAAACAAAAAAAATATAAAGAACATGCTATGTTCAAAAAATCAAAAACAAACCTACAGATACGGTTAATTTCAAACATATCGTGCAATTAAATATCCAAATCGTATCGAAAATCCGACTGATGTTGCTATAAAATAAGCATGCAACCATATTATGGTTGAAGAAACATATGTCAAAATGCATCTTTCAGTTGTACCCTTTATATATGTATGTAGGTAACTTTTTAACTATGACTTCTGATATTTATGCCAAAGAAAGCCTTGCACAAACGTTTTTTTCCTTCCAATCTATTAGATTGCTATCAAAAAAATAAATGTCCCCAACTTCAGCCATAATGTTGTACAATAGTTAAGTGATTCATCAAAACCAACAGACGGACTTTTTCACAATTTATGTTTCAAAAGTATTCAATCGCTTTTTTGTTCCACAAATATTAAAACATTGCCTTATTTCCAAACTTGAAGGACGATGCTAGTTGCGATATTAATTTATTCTTCAATGTGAATGCTACAATTTTGGGAAGAGTTAAGAAAGAGCTTTATTTTAAAATATTTACCATAGCTTTACTTTTTCTTCCCTTTTTACTCTAAAGGAATTTGTCGGCATTTCTATATTTTTAATCTATTTTACTAAAACTGATTTCTATAGAAACTGTGTTTCACATACTCATAAATCTGACAATTTTTATTTTATACCAAGTTCCAACATATTTTTGCTAATTGACCATATTACTGGGGTCATAATGAAAACCATATGACCCAACTAACTACACAAACAACTACACTACATTATTAAAAAAGTAATTTTTGAAACTTAAATAAAATTAAAAACACAAACAAGAAATCCTAATTAACAGACAAAAACAATTAAAAACATTCAACCACAATCACATACACTCAACCAAACGAACAAAAAACAACAGCAACACCAACAAGAAAAAGAAGAAAAAATACAAAATTAAGTGGAAAAATATTAAAACAAAACAATAATAAAAGCAATACAACAAAAACACAACAAAAATCAAGTTCATTGTACGTTGTACAACAACATTAAATGTAAATTTTACAACTGATGTACATACTTACATATTATATTATAATCTACTATACTATAGTAGATATGGTATAGTGTAGTATACTATAGTAAATGTATTTGCATGTGTTTGTTTAGTGTAGAGTATGTGAATGTGCCATAGTAAAATGCGAAACGAAAATTAATTAAAAACAACAACAGCAGTTTGTGTATGGTTGTTATACCCTACACCACCATAGTGCAGATTACCTTAAAGTATACCGATCGACTCAGTATCACTTTCTGAGTCGATTTAAAGATGTCCGTGCGTCTGGCTGGCAGGCTGTCCATGTAAAGCTTGTGCGCAGAGTACAGTTCGCAATTTTGAAGATATTTCCATAAACTTTGGTACGTGATATTTTTCGGTCCAAGAATGGATGGGATTGAAACTGGTGCAAATCGGTGCATTTTTTCACCTGGCCCCCATACAAATGTCCTCCCGAAATTGGGGTTTACCGATCATTCAATGTTTGAATTATGTAAGTATCCAAACAAATTGCGCATCACAAATGAGTGGTAAATGAAGCCAAATCACATCTACAAAATTTTGTGCAGATCGGTCCATAATTAGTTGTATCTCCCATATAAGGCCCACTCCTTAAAATCACTTTAAAGAGTACAATTGTCTCAGAAATGTTGGTATCCAAATAATATTTTACGCAAATATATTTCATATGTATACAAATAATACGGTACAATTTTATTATAATCGGTCCATAATTAGTCGTAGTTCTAATATAAGGCCCACTTCCAAAAATCACTTTAACGATCATAAATTTCTTAAAAATATTGGTAATCAAATAAAATTCGACACAAATAAGTTTCTTATATACAGAAATAATGACACCTAATTTTGTAATGGTCGGTCCATAATTAGTCGAAACTCTCATATAAGACCCTCTACGTAATTCACTTTAACCTCCATAAATCTTTTAAAAGTATTTATATCGAGATAAAGTTTAATATACATAATCACCCCTATCGTGAATAAAAATTCCACGTGAAATTTGTTCACTTTTCACATTTTTCCTATTTAAATTCAATGTTAAAAAAATAAAAGTGAACAAATTTTACGTGAAATTTTTATTCACGATTGGGGTGAATATTTATATTCACAGAAATCATGGCTCTTAATTTTTGGCTGATCGGTCCACAATAAGTTATATCTCCCATATAACGCCCATTTCTGAAAAACTGTTTTATAAATATACTGGGTGTAGGGTATTATATGGTCGGGCTTGACCGACTATACTTTCTTACTTGTTTTTTTATTACTATTTTCTAAATGATTTAGAAAATAAACAAACGAGTCAACAATTCAATTGACTTCGTTTCATAATGAAATTCAAGGAGACAAAGAGAGAGAACCAAAAGATCATCATCCACATCATGGTTGTTGTTGCTGTGTTGTCATTATCAATCATTAATCAGCAGATCAAGAGTAAGCTTTTAAAAATTGTAAAACAAAAAGCGAGGAGAAGGTAAACGAAATTAGAGAAAGACTTTCTCTTGTTGCGCTCTTTTGATTAGAAAGAAATGCATTGAAAAGCTTTTTTTACATACTAAATTTGTATATATATGAGCGAGAGTAGTATTGATATCTATCAATAACTTGTTTTAGGAAGAGTGTCGTCGTAGCATTATAGCATGTAGTACAGGGTTGACAAACGTGGTACAATTGCACTCTTTTTTGATACATTTTAGACACAGTTGGTACCGTGGTACTACCACCCGTCATTTGGTACAATTTCAAAATACTGTTGCATCAATATTTGCTATTCCAGATGAAAAAGATAAATGGTTTCACTGTTATTCCATTTAGCGTCATTAATACGAAACGATATCGTTTTGTGTCGATTGTTTTAAATCGGTATGCCCATTGACAACATGAAGTTTTTTCAATAAACGTCAACGTGTTTTTGGTATGCCGTAAGCAACGTTAACGCCGGCATTGATATAAATTGACTCTGATTGTGTCGTTAGTCTTATTGGAGGGAGTTCAGACTCTGAGACTCAAACAGTTTTATTCCTTTTGGATTTTTTTCAATAGTGATCTATGTGTGTGAAGAAGATAAATGCGAATGTAGCTAGCACAGGCATTAACCACATTTCTTAACATTATTAATGTTACATTCAAAAGACCAGTATTAAGCACTTAACAGTGATATTTACTTGAATTTTGAAAAAGTAGCTTTTAGGATGAAATCCCACTATATAGAAAGGGTAGTCCAAAGGGTCCTAAATGAGACTATATTGGTCGGATTTCTGATTTTGAATAAAATGTATTTTTGAAAAAAAAAAAAGAAAATTTTAGGATGAAATTCTTTAGAAGAATTTGGACAAATATAGAGTTGCACACGTATCCCTCTATACAGAGGGGGTAGCTCAAAAGTCCATTATCAAAATTTTGTTTTGCAAAAATAAAATTTTTAGTTTTTGTTGAACAAAACAGCATAATTATTTGCAAATTCTTAGCAAATAACACTTTTTAATATTAACTTTGCACTTTGCACAAGAGAACGCACGTGGAACAGAAATTGTAAAGAGAATATAAAAATTGCAAAATTTTGCAAATTACGCGTATCAATTCAGCTTAACAAATTTTATAACATAAAATTTTGCAAATTGTTGAAAAACTAAATAAGTGCAAAGTGAAAAGTTGATAAGTAGTTTTGTGAAATAGGGCCCAGGTCCTGAATATCTGTTGGGAGTATGCTAAGTCATTTCCGTAATAATGCAGCACTATAATAATTAACCGGATTACTCAGAATCAGTGTGCGCAAGCGTAATTTGTTTAAGACTATATTGCCCGTTTTTCTTTTCTAATACGTTTATTACACGTTTCTAATATAAAATAACATATAGACTGAATCATTGATGACAAACCAAATTTGGCTTTTTTTGTAAAACCAGAAATGTAAAAATTCATTACATTTCAAATAGTCAAAAAAAATAAGTATTGTTACGTTTTTATCCTTTAAAAACGGATTCCTTTTAATTGCAAAATAAAAAGCGTCAAGTAGTTTAAATAAAATATAACAAGTCTTTATTTAGTAAATGCACACAAAAACACTTTTAATGAACACTCTGGCTTTTATACCACACTTAAATTACAGAACGCTTGCCATTTAAACAGGGTGTTATCAGCGATGTTTATAAATAGAAACTTTTACAAATGCAAATATTGCTAGACAAGTTGTATGTTGATAAACATGCCGTATGATACCAGCCGTTAATGTTAAATTGAAATTTCGTAAAACAATTTCGTTCACAGTGCTTCAAAAATACTTTCAAAAATATATGTCAGGCGTCGAGTGAACTTGAACATAAACTGTATTCAAATTGCTGTCATATATCAGTTTATACATGTGACTTTTGAACTCTTAAATAATTTAGCCAAACTACGTTTAATCCCACTCTAATTTTAATTCCAATAATAAAATTGTACTTAACTAAGAGTATTTTGAAGTATGAAATAAAGATATAGGAGGTTACAAAAATACAATTATATGTACATCAAAAACCAATGGTTTCACTGCATTTAGCCATATCGTTTTTGTTTTACCCTTGAATGGTTTTTACTGCTTTTTGATATTACCGATTATATACTCTATTATATAGTAAGCAATAACCTGAATTCGTTTGTGGGAATTAGCTTGACATAAAGTCCCCATTGTATTTTCGTTGGTTTCCTGATTTATAATATATGGAAGAAGACCGACAATTGTTCTAAGTCCAATAAAAGAAAACTGAATCAAATAAAATGTATACGAGGTAGAGGATGTGGCAACAGAAGCATTAATTAAGGTAAATTCCAGAAAATTCAGTAATGGGTTATGTATAGAGTTTGACATTTTAAAGAGTGAGAGAGTGAGAAAAAATTTGTGAACTTGCCGCTGTTTCCACCTTGCAATACTTCTTCTTGAACAGTAATTAATAGTTGGCATGAACCATTTTAAATAGTACTAAAAATTGTCTTATATTTTCCCTTTAAATAGCTGCTACTGCTCTTTAATGTTTCGTTTTCCACAAAATTAACAACAAAAGCTTTCTTATTCTATACAATACTTACTCAAATTACACTCAATATATGGCGCTTGTCGCTCTCTTTGTAAAATACTTTTATGTTTTTAATTTTTATTCTCCAGCAGAGGGTTAGCTAGAGTCCAAAAGCAGCACACTCTGCACCACTGATGATCATTTAACGTGTATCGGCAAGTGTTGCCAGAAAATGAATTTCAAAATATGCTAAAACTTGAAAAACTAAGTGCTAAAATGTTCTACAGAAGAAAAAAAAAGTGCTAAATTTTTTTAATGTAAAAATACAATTTTTATTTCAAATGTTACAAATATAAATTATAGTTTTTTTCTAATTTTGTTCATAACAATTGTTGACTTGTTTTAATAGATTACATTTCATATATTAATTCAAAAATGTCCGCGTTAATTTACTTATCACACCGAAAGAAATTTAGTTGAAATATTAATAAAAGTTATTTTTTATTTCTCCAAAAGTATTTTGTGGAGTAAAATAATAAAAATTTGTTCGAGAAAAATTTTTTTTTTATCAAGCAAATTATACTAAAAAGCATTTAGCATAATTTTTGAAAATTTCAAAGCATTTTCGAGAAACAAAATGCTAAATGTAGCACTGAAAGTGCTAAAATGGCAACACTGGTATCGGTTGCGTTTTTAAACAACAAAACAAAGCAAAGCAGAGAAACACAAAGAAAACATAAGAAAAAACTTGTTGGGAAATTGTAAGGCCATAAAAAGTCTTAACATTTTCGTAAGTTTTCCCCCCATTTTTAGACAAATCCAGTTGCCAGTTGCATTGCTTCCAAGTTGAATGGTGGAAACTGAAACTGAGCAGTGGTGTATGTTGGGTTTTTGTTGTATCTTTTGTCGGTCGATCGGATTGAGTTTTGTTTGAGAGGTGGTTCGTTTTATTCGTTGGATCGTGTGTGTTTGTTGTTGGACTGTTTGTCTGTTTTTGTTACAAAAAAAAAAAAAAATTAAATTAAATAAAAAACATTCAATTTCTGTTTCTAGTCCATGAAAACTTTTCGTATTTGGATTTTTCTTTAGTTGTTTATGTGTGATGGTATAGAACGCCGCGAATACGCTAGAGAAAAATTACTTTTGTATATTGTCGATTTCTAACTAAAACATTTTGCTTTAACAAGAAGGAAAAATAAATAATTGTGTATAAATTAAAAGTAAGAAATAAAATAAAATTGCATTTAAAATTTCTTTCAAAATTGTGTGCATGCAACTGCAGTTTAGCTGTTTTGTTTGTTATTGTTTATTAAAATAATTATTATTGCCAGTGTTCTGTGGGGCAGTGATGTTTTGATCATTATTTATTTATTTATTTTGATTATATCTTCGTCGCATTTCTATTTTGTAAACAAAACAACAATTTGTTACTCTCTTTTTTTTTTTTGATTTTGAACCTCCGATATACATATACATAACACTGATGCCAAACATGATACAATTGTACTTTTTTTCATACATTTTAAACACCGTTGGTACAGTGGTACTATCACGAGTCATATGGTACAATTTCAAAATACTGTTGCATCAAAATTTGGTTATTTCAGATGAAATAGATAAATATGTATTTATGTAGGTATATCACATAAGTTGCTATTTGTTTAATAGTGCAAGCAAAAGAGATTTTATTAACCGCCTGGCCCACGATGTCGAACGATAACGTTCGCTTAGATAAGACTTAAGACACAAACTTTTTATCGTATCTATTTTTTACTCAATCAAGTTTGTTTATTCCACAATCAAGTGTGTGTCTTAAGTCTTATCTAAGCGAACGTTATCGTTCGATATCGGGGGCCAGGGGGTAAATTTCATGAACATTTTGGAACTGATATCAATTTGATCTTGAAATATGCATCTATAAATATGATTATTACGACAATAAATTTTTGGTTGAATTATCGAACAATATGAGTCTATGACATATTAATTTATATTAAATGATTTTGAGGCTGAATTCAAAAACTAAAGCTTAAAATGTAGTTAAGCAGGATTTCAAAATCGTTAGAAGTTAACTCTTCTATTTCTTTTATTCTTGAATTAATAAGCCTTATTATGATAAAATTAAATTTGTTTCTTAAATCTATTACGAAATAGTCGTTGTCGTAAAAAGAAAACGACACTCACAAAAAGGCTGATTAAAAATGGTACCATGGAGGTCTAAAAAGTACATTTTAGTTATATAGTCGGTACGAAATCCAAAAACCCATTTTCCATCACTGAGCGTGAAAGAGCTAAAGTGGATCATTAAAAAAAAACAAACAAACAAACATACATATGTAAATAATACTCATTTGAGTGGTACGCAAATGAAAGACTACTAAATACTTAATAGTACCTGGTATCGTATCGTGCTGCTAAGTCTAATGTACAAATAATTTAAAATAATAAATACATAGCTTTTGTTGTTTTTCGTTGCTCTTCAAAATTTAACCGACTCTTTGACTGGTTGGCTCGCTAGCTGGCGGGCTGTTTGACTAACTTGACAGCCTGTTAAAATGCTCATTTTTCTGCCATCCTCTTAATGTTGGCATTTAGTTTATTGTTTTAAACAATCGCAAAACGACGACAGAAACGGTGTTGCTGCATGTTTGAATTAAATTATGGCAAAAACAACAAATTAAAAACCAAAAAAATAAAAATGTTTGCACGAAAATAACAACCAAAAATAATTAACGAAAATAAAATTCTTAAAGTGTTACGAGTCATGAAAAAGAGTGTTAAAACAAAATAAAAATACATAATTGTGAAAATATGAAAAATTTTACCAAAATTTATTTATTACAACATTTTATTAATGTTTTATAGAAATTGTTCCACAAAAAATGCATTTAATTTCTAATAAATCAAAAATTAAATATAATTTCTTATGATAATTAAAACAATAAAAATGTGTTAACAAATAAATTTTATAAAAAAAAATTTCCTCTTTAAACGTAAAAAAAATGTAAAATAAAATGAATTGCTATCGATTACAAAATATGTAAGTTTTGTTATTGGAAAGAAAATAAAAAAGGAAAAATTTATAAAAGTGACAAACAAAATAAATCAAAAATAAAAAAATACAAATAATAAAAACATAAAGAAATAACAAATGCCCAAAGTGTGATTTAATCAACATTATTTTATAGTGTTTTAACAATTTGTACTGCACACAGTTTGTTGTACTTTATTTCTAAATTTGTTGTTGTTGTTGTTGTTTTTATATAATTTACACCTAGACCTTGTATGACTGATTAAAATTGTCTGTCCCGACGTTACGGTTACAATTGCGTATTTACTCGATCATTTTGTTTTAGTTCTTACAGCTTTTAGTTGTTTTTTGCATTCTCAAATATTTTAATAAATCGGTTTTCTGCAACAATGTTGCACGTATAAAAAAATACATTAAATTCTAAAATTTCTAAATTATTATTAGAGAAAATTTTTATTTTGGCTTGAGTTCATTAATTTAGCAATTCCAAGAATACTATTGTAAATTAATATTTTTTAGACAGTTGGCACATTGGAATAAATTTTCTACCCTGCCAAGGTCCTCATTATCATTATTGAGAAATAGATTTCGGGAATTATTTATATTTCTTTCTACATGTTATTAGTTACAACGAAATTTACATACGTTTGCAATGTGTGTATATTATTGTTATTATTATTCACCTCTATCGTGAATAAAAATTCCACATGCAATTTGTTTCCTTTTATTTTTTTTAACATTGTGATTTTTAATAGGGAAAAAGTGAAAAGGGAACAAATTGCATGTGGAATTTTTATTCACGATAGGGGTGATTATTTATACCAAATTTTGTATTACTCAAGGTACGGTCACACTTGACAAATATTTGCCGAAAAAGATTTAACCACCACTAAACAACATACATTTGAACTTGTTTATTTAGTTAAAAAACATTTTCTTATTTAGGCCAAAGCACAACAAATACCTATTTAGTTTTAATTTATTTTATGCTGTTTGATCTTGCAAAACTCTTGTAAGAGTAAACAACGTCAAACAAATTTGTGCTAAAATAAGTGGTTACGCTTTTTTGAGTAAATATTTGCCAAATGTGACCGTACCTTTACAAATTTTGTTGTTGTTTTTATTGCTGCATGTACCGTTGGTTGACAATATCAGCAATGTATGTTATTGTTGTCATTTCTTCTTTATGGTAGATTCTGTTTTTTTGCAACTACGAAACTCTGAAGATGGCATGACAACTTTTTACACCGTGTCTTGTGTGTTTTGTTAATTTTTAGAGTCTTCTATTTTTTCTTAATGAAATATTGTTGAACTTTTTGGTATTTATTATGAAAAACTTTAATAATATGTAGGTATATGTATTTCTAAATTATTTAAATTCTAATAGCATTTACATAAAATTTAATACATGAATCTTTAGATCAAAATCATGCCACTTAAAAATATAAATAAAAATATTTTAAAGAATTTAACTTAAGATTTTAATATAAAACGTCTAAAGATAATTTGGTTTGAAAAATCATGGTTTAATTGTTGGTGTGTCATAATTTTTTTTAACGGCAAGTCATTGCATGTTTGCTGTCAAGAGGTTTAAGTTCATGAGTCAATTAAGCATGCGTTAAATAGATGCGTTGTAAATAGAGAGAGTGGTTTTCAAAATGTCATATTTCTGTTCTCTTGAATTCTTTGCTGGGTAGTGCTCAAGTAGTTTGAGTAAATCTTAAAAAGTAAAATCTATCGTGATTAATGGGCATTTTTAGAATTGTTTTTGAACTGTTAGTAAGTAGTTTAAGGAATTACTTCGGAAGTTTGTATTTATGTAATTTTAACAGTCTTTCAGTATTTCGTAATACATTTATTGGCGTTTGAAGTAGATTAAGTATTCCGTCAAAAATTTGTATAAAAATAAATCACTATTATTGATTCATTATATTCTTAATATAGCTTAACAATAATTTTTTGCTCTCTTAACTGTCAGCTGAAAGTTATGTTTGAAATGTCATGTAATTAGAATTGTTTGTTTTTCTGTACTCAAACCATTTATAAGATAGATTAAAGATTTAAGCCCTCAACTGTCTGCTTCTCTGCTCATTTCCGGTCTCAAATTAAGGATCTTTTCCAGATCAGTAACAATAAATAAAGCAACATTATTTTCTGAAAAAAGAAACTGATTTTTTCAGCTGTGTAATGGATGGCAACAGATACTTAACAATATTAATAATTGTTTGGTTCGAATTTTTCATTGTGCGCAGAAAACGAATAATTCGAAAAAGAGTTTGTAACTTATTCGAATAATTCGATTACACATTTAAAATTAATCGAATTATTCGAATAATTTAAATGTTTTAAATAAAATAAAATGAAAAGTTTTTCCCATCATCATGTCGTACGTAAGGAGTAGCGTTTAAATCCACATTTAATATCATCACTTATATTAAGTTTAAGAACATTTTCTTTGTCTATTTCAACGTAATAATCATCATCAATGTCATCTTCAGTGAATTTAGGTTATAAGGATGGCATTTGTTCAATTAAGAAACCATTCCATTATGATTACAATTCAATGTATTGATATATTTTGGTAATATTCACCCCTATCGTGAATAAAAATTCCACGTGAAATTTGTTCCCTTTTCCTATTTAAATTCAATGTTAAAAAAATAAAAGGGAACAAATTTCATGTAGAATTTTTATTCACGATAGGGGTGATTATTAGTATTATTTATTTTAAGAGAAAATTATGGCAATGTTAATACGTAATTTTCATTTTGTTAATATTTCTCCAGCAGTCATATTTACAATTGCTATTTCAAAATTCACTTTAAAATCTTTCAGTCTTTTTAAAGAAATAACTAAAGGTAAGGCCACACTTGGCAAATATTTACCCAAAAAAAAAACACACAAATTAGTTTGATGTTGTTTACTCTTACAAAAGTTTTGCAAGATCAAACAGCATCAAATAAAATAAAACTAAATATTTTTTGTGTTCTGTCGTAAATAAAAGATGTTTTTTTTTTAAATAAAAAAACAAGTTCAAATGTATGTACTTTAAGATTTGGTTTTAGAACAATAAGTTATTGCATTACATTGGTATGTTTGTGGAAAGAGCTAACGGATCACTTCCTTTAATTTTCCTATTCACCCCTATCGTGAATAAAAATTCCACATGAATTTCCTTTTATTTGTTTAACATTGATTTTTAATAGGAAAAGTGTGAAAAGGGAACAAATTTCATGTGGAATTTTTATTCACGATACGGGTGATTGTAGTTCTACTAGACGTAATTTTTAGACTTCTGAAATTTAACAATCTCATAAAAAAAATATTACAAAACGACAAATTAAAACCAACATATTTATTCGTTTCATTCGACTATTCTAAACAAAACTATTCGAATAATTCGTTATTTGAAAATGTCAAATAATTAAACGATCATTATTAGAATGGATAACCTACTTTTGTGGGATTTAGCTCGTTTTGAAGGCCTAATATGTGGTTTAAAATTGTCATTCTGTCAGATTCATGATTTAGAGTCAAACACTTCTAAATTATTTTTCTAGACGAAATTAGTATAGAGCTGAATTATCTTTAGGGTCTGTTTTTTATGTACCAAGTCTTTAACAAGTTATTGCAGAAATTTTTAATAAATTTTGGCTACATATTCCACTGTTGAAAGAATCTGTAATCTCTGTGTATTATGATTCTACCAATTATGATGATCCGTCCCAAAAGTTCTTGGTGTTAATGTTATTTATTCTTATTTTTATATAGTTTATGGTACTGACCTCTATTCTTTTAGCATTGATTTATTTTTTCATTATATATTATTTTGCAAAAGCTGTTTTGTAGTATTTTTTGTACAATTTAAAGTTTCAATTCAATTGTAACTGATTGTTTTGGCTAAAACCGAAATTTTTTCGGCTTTTTTGTCATGGTTTTATTTTTAGAGCGGAAAGAATTATTAAACATTATAAATTGTGGTAAAATAACAACAAATTAAATTTACATAATAATAACATAATGCGGAAAAACAACTAGAATTTACAGGGACCGGGTAATTGCTAAGTTTCAACCAAGTAATCTACGTGTTGATGGTAGTAAAAGGCTTGAGGGTGTGTTTAATATAAATTATTAGTATAAACAAAATAAAAAATTGTTGGAGACTAATTCTATGTTTAAGATTTTAAAAACAATTAAATTTTTTAATGTTAATTTAATTATAAATAAATTCTCTGTTAACTTTTTTTAAAATGACCTATGATTTTTCCCATAAAATATACATTATATTTCCCTTATTAATTATCAACTTAATTTTTAATTGAAAAGATAAATATTTTAAAATATATTATTTATGCCAAAAACTAATTTTTACTTCATCGCGTACTAACGCGCAACAACTACGTAATCATGCTGCTTGTCGCTGTGGCAGCAGCAGATCCAACAATAATAAAAACTACCTGTGAAATTGAAACTGATAAGAAATTGAGAAGGCAGAAAAAGTTGCGCACAAAAAAAAAACATTAATTTAATTCTAAACACAAGTTGAGTAAGCAAATAGCTAGAAATTGAATATTTTGGAATATTTTTTTCTTGTTAACGCATCATTGAAGTTCATAAAAAATTATAGTGCAAAAAATAGTAAATGGAAGCGATAAGATTTGAGCACTAAATGAGAATAATAGTTTTATTAAAAGTAATTTAAACAAGTAAGAGTTTATATTCGGCTGTGTCGAATCTTATATACCCACCACATATACATATATCAGTAGTGTGATCTATGCTTACTTGAAACAAATTTCTAGTACACTTTTTAACGATATAACGATATTCATACGACTCATTATACCCTACACCACCATAGTGGGGAATCACTTCCTGCGTCGATTTAACGATGTCTGTCCGTCCGTCCGCTCGTCTGGCTGGCTGTTCATGTAAAGCTTGTGCGCAGAGTACACGTCGCAATTTTGAAGATATTTCGATAAAAATTAATACGTGACAATTTTTTCGGCCCAAGGACGAATGCAATTGAAGCTGGTGGAAATCGGTCCATTATTTCAGCTAGCGCGCATACAAATGTCCTTCCGAAATTAGGTTTTAAAGATCATAAATGTTTGAATTATGCAAGTATCCAAACAAATTACACCACAAATGAGTGGTAAATGAAGCCAAATCAGATCTACAAATTTTGTGCAGATCGTTCCATAATTTATCATAGCTCCCATATAAGGCCCACTTCCGAAAATCACTTTAACGACCATAAATTTCTTAAAAATGTTGGTATCTAAATAAAATTCGACACAAATAAGTTTCTTATATACAGAAATAATGGCACCTAATTTTGTAATGGTCGGTCCATAATTAGTCGAAACTTTCATATAAGACCCTCTTCGTAATTCACTTTAACCTCCATAAATCTTTTAAAAGTATTTATATCGAGATAAAGTTTAACACATATAATATTTCTATTCACAGAAATCATGACACTAAATTTTTGGATAATCGGTCCATAATAGGTTATATCTGCCATATAGCGCCTATTTGTGAAAAACTTCTTATACATATACTAGGTGTAGAGTATTATATGGTCGGGCTTGACCGACTATACTTTTTTACTTGTTTTATTTTTCGGTACGATCGTTTTTGTGTCTTATGGTGAATTTCTTATAATAGTTACGATATTTTCATTTGAATAATGATATAGTTTAGAGTATTTGTTTGAGTATTCCATTTATTCCGGGAAATAGATCTTATATGGAAGCTATGTCTAAATATGGACTGCCCTTAACAAAATTCAATAATAGTACATTTTTTACTTACATATCTGCTCATATTATGTACTGATCTGTGTAAAATTTCAGTTCGACAGCGATATTTATAAAATTTTTACATAGGTTAATGTGTCGCTAGTCCGTGTAGATCACGTTATTATAAATTATATTTATTTATGTGGATTATTTGCTTCAAATTTCAATTTAATAGTTATTTTTATAAGAGATTTTTGAGCGTTCGAGTTATTTTAGGAAATGGACTTCATAAAGGGGCTATGGTCAAATATGCACTGATTCAAACAAAATATCGTTTTATGATTTTTCTTAGTATTAACGTTATTTTTTCTATATTACGTATGAATACTGTTTTTCTATACGCATTTACATATGTTCCATAGAGCCATATTCCGCGAAGATATTTGTACCCTACCATTTTCAACAGGACTTGTTCTTCTATAATGAAAATATAGTATGCAGTGCACTAAAGTGCCTTCAACAGACGGACGGACTGACATGACTAGATGGCATAAGGACCAAGAATATATAAAGTTGCTAATTTTACGACCAGTATTTCGATGTGCTACAAATGGAATGACAGACTTAGCGTACCGCCCATATTTTGGTGGTGGGTATCAAAAGAAGAAATAAGACGTCACCAGTTCTAAACAGTAATTATTTTCATTTTAAATAACTAAAAACATGATGCTGGCGACAAGCGGCATTCATATATACCCATCAACAATTTTCAGTACAATGTAATGGGTAATATAATGACTTTTTCGAATTTTAATTCATTATTTGAACACGTTAATATCTTTTGAGTACAAACGCATACAAACAAGCAGTGAAATAAGTTATTATTTTGTGTTTAAAATAATAGTTCGGTACCGGTAACGGGATCCGCAACTGTAACTCATTGATTGCTAGAACTTAGTCTCAATTTACACGAAACAATTCTTTAAATTGAGTAATCCGTACTTAAATCAATCCGTAGCGGTGTCAATAGTAGGGTAAGTACGGATTTTCTTATACCGAGTATAAAATACTTGATTCAAGTACGGATTCATCAAGTCAAAAAATCTTAATTTTAGCTCTCCTTAAGAATGGCTGAGATTGAATTAATCCCTAAATAAGCTTTATTCAAGAATTATAAACTAGATTTAAGCACGAATTCGTACTTGATGTAAGCCAAAAATGAGACTGTTTTAAGTATGTTTGAGTTTTAATTAATCTCAAAATGAGCTTGGTTCAAGAATTTTGAACTTGATTTAAGAATGCCCGAGATATAATTAATCCTAAAATCAGCTAAATAATACGAGATAAATACTTCGGATCTCGGTCGGCTAACTACGGCTACAATAGTATGAAGTAAGAACCAAGGCCTCGTCTGGTTATATTTTGTTCGTTCGGAACAGATTATAACTGGATTGGTACTCCTATTCTTACTTGCTTTATTGTGATATTCTTATATATCTTATATTAAAATTCACATAGACTATTTGAGAATTATAATAGCGAATTTTAACGTAGGAAGTGTGTGTTTTGTAACAACTCGTTATATTAGCATGAGGGTTGTTTTTGTAACTACATTATTATCATGTAGTTATATTATCGTGAGTGAGTAAAAATAAGTATTAATTTTCGTTTTAAGATTTATCTTCTTGATTTAAGAACAAATTGGACTTAATTTAAGAGCTTTTTACTTAAGTCAAGAACACTATTCTTGTTTTAAGAAAATCTGCGCTTGATTTGTCAAATCAATCAATGTGAACACCGAAAAAATTTCAAGAAAAAATTATACCAATCTCTTCAATAGGAATTGCTTCGTGTAAATTGGGACTTATAGAAGCTGTTATAAGTACCTATAAAACCAGAATGTGATTTCGATGCGATTGCGAATGTCTGGTTTTAGACTTAAAGAAAAATTGAACTGCTCTTTGACTTTAGGAAAATTCGAAACATTTATTTTTATGAAAAGTTGCATTTATTCTAGTCGTAAGCCTTATGTAAATGTGTTATAAATTTATGAATAAATCATTATTAAACGACTTTTAAGTAATGTAAACGGTATGTAAAAGAGATTGATGATTATGATCGAATCCTTTGCTCTAAAACGTTTCTAGCCCCAATTCTTTAAATCTTATTTTAAAACCGAAAAATGTCCTTAGGCTCGGTTAGATCAGCCGTTATTCTGTATATTCTTTAAGAAAATCTGGAGAGCTTCATCGTCTCTGCTATTATTATGTAAGAAGCCATAATAGATCTTTAAACACTTCTAATGAGTGTTTTTATTTGACAATGGCAACGATCGAATCATTTGCTCTAAAACATTTCTAGCCCCAATTCTTTAAATCTGATTTTAAAACCGAAAAATGTCCTTAGGCTCGGTTAGATCAGCCGTTATTCTGTATATTCTTTGGATTAGAATCTAGTTTAATGAGGTCACGTTTAACATCCACTCCATAAATAATGAATGCGATCAACGACCTGTTTGGAAAGGATAGAGTTTAAGAACTCTTCGGAAGACTTTCATTAGTTTTATTTAGAACACACTTTCATAGATTCATCAAAGTTGTACCATTAAAAGTGACCGATCATACAGAGTTCCACTTCTACTTAGAAATAATTTTCAGGTTGAACAAAATATTTGTCCGGACAAATTTTTCTCATATGAAGTTTGAGGTCTCTCTCTCTTTAAGAGAGAAAAAATATTCATATGAAAAAACTTTGGCCGAACAAATATTTTGTTCAACCTAAAAATTATTTCTGAGTAGAAGTGGAACTTTGTATGATCGGTCACTTAAGGTGGACCGGAATAAAATATTTGTTCGGACAAAGTTTTTTCATATGAAATTTGAGGTCTCTCTCTTTAAGAGAGAAAATATTTATATTAAAAAACTTTGTCGAAACAAATAAATTGTTCCGAACGAATGGGTGAATCCGACCGATCATACAAAGTTGCACTTCTACTTAGAAATAATTTTCAGTTTCGCAGTTTTCGATGTATGTTGCCGATCTGTTGAACTCAGTTCAGATCTGTAAATTACAACGAAACCGTAAAAAAATGTTTGGACTGCAGTTTCGGACGATTATTTATGATTTGCTTTTACTTTGGTGTTGTTCGCATTCAATTTCTTCACAGTAGCTTCAGAATCAATAGCTTTCAACGAATTTGTGTTTGTTTGGTTTACTTTAAACTTAATTTATGATTTTGATTTTTACCATTTATATAATTTACTGCCTTAACTTCCTAGATTTTACAGGAGGTATTTTAATCTAATAAGTATAAAACTATTTTCTCTCAGTTGAGAACCATGATGAATAAGTGTGTCCTAAATTGTCTGGGTGCTAGAAAAGCTCTACAAAGCCTTGTTTAAGATCTTCTAAATAAGTCTGCAAGTGAATTCCGATGGTGTTTCAATTTCGAGAGGTATCTCTCAAGAATGTTTCTAAAACTTGTCGTTTACTAATATTATTTATAAGAATCGATAGATGTTATCATTTATAAGTATATCATGGTTCTCCCGTCATTGACTAAAACTTTAAATTGGGCCTTCTGTATAAGATCAATAACAAGCCTCTTGGCTTGAAGAAGTATAGCTGTACGCTTACTACTAGTTTCTTTACAGAGTCACCTATCGAAAGTATCTACCTATCATATCACCGATGTCTCCTGCACCTACTCATGATAACTACACACTTTGAATTGCAAACTTTTGTGGTTTGGTGGACTTTCGATACATATTTTGTTGTCTTACATTTTTCCCGTTTTTTAAAAAAGTATTGGTGTCTTTTATATTGATATTCTTTTACTACTAAACTTGGTCAGACTACGACCCAATTAAAATTTGTTTTGTTTTAAAATTTAAAAGTTTTCAATTTGTTGTTTATGAAATGATTTGTGGTCTGACGCTTGCAATCTGTTTTTGATATTGTGTACCTGTTAGTGTAGTAGTTTTTTTTTTTTTTGATTAGAAGCAGAAAATTAAATAATTTTATTTATATTTTTTCACTAGTTCTCTTGCTAAAATGACTCTCTCTCTCTCTGTGCCTAACAAACGGTGTCATTATCAGCGTTGTCAACTTTTGGTGCTTTTTAAAATTGTTGGTACGAAAAATTCTTTAGTTGGTGCGCGGTGCGCATTTTTTAAATTTTGGTGCGCTTTTTAATTTTTGGTGGCACCAAAGCAAATTCAACACAACTTTTTGTTTCAGTGTGAGAAAAAATATTTTTACAATAAAATACACCTGTTTGAGTACCATTTCATTCAACGCTGCAAAATTTTTTTTGTGTATTTCGGTGCGTTTTTTAATTTTTTCGAAGGAAATGTGATGAAATCTTTATTTTTACTAATTTTTAATTGCAGTTTTTTAATAATTCATAACTCATAACTCGACAAAAAAAAATGTATTTTAAATACGAATGTATGTATGATAAGTGAAATCAAATTCTTCAGAAATCTTTGTTTGAAAATCAACTTAACATTTTAAACACGTAAATAAAAATTCTTGTATAACCTGATGGTTTGGTCTACTGAACTGTAGACGAACAACCAGGGTTAGAGTACCAGTGGAATTCTAACAAATTTTATTGAAAAAAAATCAACTAGAAGTAATTTAACTAGAAAACAAAAATATATAAAAAAAAGTACCAAATATGTACTGAAATTAGATTTTTTTTACCAATTAGTACTTTAGTTCCGAATATCATATTTTGAGTTAAATTTTGAGTGGTTAAATGCTTATTTTATCTTTATTAGCTCATTTATTAAAAAAAAATGCTTTTACTATTATGTATTACTTTTACTAATAACCGTTGATAAAAAGTTTTTTATGGAATTTATGATATTAAAAAATTTCAAATTAACCCTCCGATGAGTGAGAAGGTTCCTAGGGACCTTTTTGCTTTTTCAAACTGAAATTACTCCTACTTCGGCCACTACAACACAAAGACCTACACTCAAAGACATTAGGGATGATGATAAAAACAAAAAATTCTAAGAAAAATTCGAAGACATGAACTTTATTGCTTTCAAGGAAACACAATAACAAACAATATTCTAATTTTATGCTACTGGCAATAAACCAGTGCTTAGAATTTTCATCATCACTAATGTCTTTGAGTTAAAAAAATTTAAAAAATTATTTTTGTATGTAAAATTTAGTTATAAACAATAAAAACAAAAAAAAAAAAATTTTATATGAAACAAAACATGATTTACAAAAAAGGTCTGTAGGGACCTTTTCACACGGCCGTGAAATTCAGAACTGTCACTCATCGGAGGGTTAATTCAATAAATATTTGAAACAAAAACGAAATTCTTAACTTGGTGCGTTTTTTTGTAAATGATGCGCTTTTTTCTTCATTTTGGTGCGTTTTGAAATTTCAAAGTTGACAACGCTGGTCATTATCACGAAAAATATATAAACAAAACTAACACACACACAAACAAAAAGTTTTATTTAATTTTTGTTTTGAATTTTAGCACAATTTTGAACTGAAGCACTTGTTGTTACGAGTATTTCGAGGCAGTAGTTAAGTTTCATTATGAATATATTAGACAAAAAATATAAAAACAACTACAACACTTAAAAAATAAAAGAATTAAAACAAATTATTGTATATTGTTGTTGATATTTTTAATGAAATTACCTCATATACATGCTAAGTAAATGCCGGTTATATTTACGTGTTTATTTTTTTCTTCTAACTATGGAAATAAAAAAAAAATTAAACAAAATTTAAATTTATAATTTCTACAATTTGTTGAAAAAAAAAACATGTTAAAAGTAAGAAAACAAGTAATTTTCAGAGTGGATGTCTGAGTTTATTGGTGGTACCACAAATTATTTAGTATGTGTATTTTAAATTTAGTCAGTTACTAAAGGTCTCATTAGATTAACTCATTTCCGTTTTTATAAAAACAACAGCAACAAAAATCGTAAAATCAACAGTGAAATTAGTTTTCGAAAAAAGCACTAAAAAATAAAACAAAGAAAACACCCAATAAATAAAAATTCAACAACATAAAATAATAGAAATTAAAATTAAAATAGTAAAAATGTAAATTTGTCTGTAAATTTAAAAGAAAAATAAATAAAAATTATGCAAATTATGGAAAAAGTGAAATTATTTAAAACGTATTAAAATTTCTATTATTAATTATTGTAACAAAAAGAAAAAAAGAAAAAAATAAATTGATGTATAATTTCAAATAAAAATTAAATGAAAATGCATAGCTCTGTTCGTCGCATTATACCCTTTAATAGCAGCTGTAACAACATTAATCACAATGGCGTTACATCCCTATCATCGGCACCTCTAACTGCCCCGGCCTCTTTGGTGGCCTCAGCATTTGATTATCCTCCCATACCTAAGGTGCACAAAGTGTCATCGAAATTACCGGCCAATTATGAAAGAACAGATAAAGTAAGTTTTAATTTTTTTTTAAATAACGAACGATTAAGTCTTTCCGTACACAAGATTGTGGATTGTGGATTACAAAACCATAATTGATAATTAATGCACATTATTTTTTCTTTTAATTTATTTTGTTTGTATAATTTAAATTTTAAATAAAATAAAATAACCACACGAATAATAGTCCGCTTGAATCTGATGATGCTGATGATGATGGTTAAAAATTACCCAGTTAAAAAACAAAGAATGATTATTGTAAGGATGTTTTTCACTAGTTCTGCCGGTTAAAAGCCCGGTTTAATAAGGACAGTCAGTATTAACCAAATGAACGCGCTATACAACTTGCTCATGTAAAAACATCTACACAGTTTTATTTAGTTAAACAGCTTTTCAATACACTTTGTTTCATTACTATAATTACATATGATGTTTGCTAATTGTTGTAAAGTTACAAAGAGTTTTTTAAAACGTTAATGATTTCTTTTTATTCAAAATTTGGGAAACCACTTAATTAATTTAAGAGAGCATTAATATTTTGTTAGTGTTTCAAAACCAGCATTTTCTGATAAACAAAGAAGAATACTAGAAAAACAAAAGTACAGGGTGGGCCAAGTTTGACTGACTGATTTGAACTGCTTATAACTTTTCTTGGGCCAATTGAATTTTATATGGAAACATCTTCAGATCAACTTTTAGAATACGTCGTAGCGATGTTCTGGAGATGTTCAATTGAGTAGCTCGTCGACGAGTAGACACAGTTGCATCCGTGTGAACACGGATGCAAAAGTTATAAGCATTTCAAATCAGTCAGTCCAAGTTGGCCCACCCTGTATAACTGTTATTTATTATTGTTTGGCAATTATTAAAAATTTACTATAAAATGACGCGTGGTTCGCATCTATAGTGATTTAAAAAAGGTAAAATTTCAGTTACTTAAGTTTTCGATAAAATAAACCGGTCACTTTTAACAGTCCAAAGTGATATTTCAACTAATATGGCAGTTGGGACATTTAAAGTGGATCCTTTTTTGGCCTGCAAATTCGTCCGCCCGCTCATTACCGTGACTACCTATGCGCAGGGACCCAAACTAAAGTAATGTCAGTTAGACGACCCAGCCTAGACAGTTCTTCTTTACATTGCCTCACTAGAATATATATTATTATAGATATTATTATAGTGATGGGATTTAAGTGACATAAGTCCCAATGTGACAACCTCTGCAATTCGTCGTGCTCTATGAATTGCAGAGGTCGTCACGTTATTAAAGACCTCTTCTATATCTAAAAACGTTGTCAACGTATTCCCTAAGCTGCTGGGCGAGTTCATTACATCTTGTATTAAAAGGAAATGGAGAGTGGCCTCCATGTGATTACCGTCGTCTAAATGACTCATTAGCCACTAAACATTTATGTCAATATGGATCTTCCTGTTGACTACAGACGAATATATAGACGAATATAATGGATTTATCAGACTCCATTCCGAAGAATGTCTCCGAAATATTTACTGATGGATCAAGTTGATTAACTACACCGAAGGTAGATCTACCACAATTGAGCTGCACTCATTAGTTAATCATAAAAAAATCTCCGAACTATAATGAATAGATTCTTTGATTCTTTAACTGAAAATTTATCCCGCGGTCATCACATTTGTTGGAAGTCTCTTAAAATACAGGCGCATTGATTTAATCTTAGAACTTTGAATATTTCCAAATTTACGGTTCCAAAAGAAGGTGTATTCTTTACACTGCTCTGAATCTTAATTAGTTTTAGGAGGCATATACCAATAAGATCTGACTATGGCAATGGCCTGCCTCTTTCTGAAAACTCCATGACGAGTTACCGGTTACTCTTGCATGGGTTCCTGGACACTGGGCATTGGATAAAAATGCAAAGCTGATGAATTTATGAGTGATGGCGCTACCATAAATTTTCTTCTCTTGAGGGAAAACAGCTATTGGGTGTATAACTTAAAAATGGCCTATTTTTGAACGCAGTTTTTTTCTTTAGTGATTTATATGCCATTTTGAAGGGTATGTACATATCTGTCATATATAATATTATTATATTTTGTGCCAAAGTGTCTTATGAAGACGATTTTGCATGTCCCAAATGCTGTTTAAACACTATAAAAGGAAATAATTTTTGCTATGAAACACGGATCCATTACGATAACCAGCAGCGTAAGAGATCGTATGTTAAACCTGGTCAACCAGCCAAATCGATCCATGCCAAATCGATCATCTGCTTAGTGATGATCTGTATTTAGTGGTTCCACCTATTATGAGCTGAATCCATTAACCTGTAGCAGATGCTACTGATTCGTTTGAAAAAAAGACACACCAAGAATATGCGGCCAGACCTGAAAGCGTAAGATTTCATAATGACAATTTTCGGCCACATGTTGCAATACTACTTACAAATTATTTAGAACGAAGTGATAGGACTGTTTTGCCTCACCTGCCTTATAGTCCATACCTTACCTCGTCCGACTACTATTTGTTGCAATCAATGCAGAATGCTCTCTTTCTCTATCTCTCTGGTATATGTTTCACTGCAGGGTATTCGAAATTGGCTTGATTTGTTCTAGGCCTCAAAAGATGAGCAATTCTATTGGGGCGGAAACTATATGTTGGCAAAAATATGGGAAAAGGTGATAGCTAACAATGGCCAGTACTTCGAATACTTTACATCACATTGCGAACTAAAGATGTGAAAGAGAACTTACAGGGGAATCGTAAAAAAAACTGGCTTCTAGGCGACGCATCCCTTAAAACAACTTCTGCAGCAACTGCAAAGTCGATAAATAAGAGGAAACAACTAAATATACAAGAAACATAGAGCGATTGATGATGCAAGATATCCCAACGAGACCAACGCTTTCACCCAAGTGATATAGAAGCTCCTTAATTTTCTTCTAATTCTAGTTGTGGTTAAATATGTATTTGAATATGTAAAGTAACATTTCCAAACTCACATGCGGCTTGTAGTGGCTTTTTAAATACAAAATTTATTTGAGTTTTCATTTACCACTCAATTAAGTTTAATTAAACTAAATAACAAATTAAAGAAAGATTTAAAGCTTTTTACCATTAAATAGTCTATAAATTATCCATTAAACATTTTAAAGTGACTTTTATCAGGGTGTTGGGTGTTGTTTGTTTAATATCGTTTAAAAAATAAGCAATTTATTTGTAATTGAGTGTCAAGATAATTGATAAAATTGAGTATAAAATTATTAAGCAATGTTAATATCAGTTCCTAGTGGGGAAGAATTTTGTTATATAAAGAAGTCTTAAACTAAAAGATCTGTACAAAATTTCTATTATAAAGAGAGAAGGAGTTAAACTTTCGCAGTGTTGTTAGCGCAAATGTCAAATATAGGAGGCTGAATAGTAAAGCTGAAATGAAACCTTAAGCCTCCGATGAGTGAGTCATCCGTTGCCCTTATAAGAAGTACAAGGTCCACAGGTACCTATTTCTATTTGTACTGGATTGTTACAGCAACGGCAATAGGCGCTTGTTTTCCGCTGCCGTCAGTACTCAGAACGGCATAGGTGACATGTCGGCCTGTTCGTTCTAGACGCAAACGTGGGCGCAGCTCCTTCTGCCTGTCTTGATAATATCTAAAAAGAACAAAAATAGGTAGTTATTCAGCTTTTGAACATTAGAGTTGTTTTTTTTACTTTTACAACAAATGGTTCCAGTACTCTTCGTATCCTTGGATATACGGATATGCGGTTGTTCAGCGCTCGTTCCTCTGTGTTTGGTATTGCCAATTTTTTTGTCAGCATCAGTAGGAATAATCGTCGTCTGTCAGTTCTTTTTATTGTCTTCATTTCGTTGTGTAAAATAAATGTAGCTAATGCATCAATGTCTACCATATTATAAAACATGGCCAGTAACCTGCGTTTTATAATTTGATAAATGTTCGATTTTTATTTTATTTACCCAACGTTTCGTTAGGTTTATTCTAACTTCTTCAGGGTCCACTGTATGTATCAACGTCCGATTTGTTGGCGTTGCAATCCAAAATAGCAAACGGCTTCTGCTTCACAGTTTGCATGTCCACTACGCAAGTATAATGTTGTGTCGACAGCAAAATTATCGCTTTGTTTATCTTGGGCACATATGAACATAGTTGAACTGTTGGCAGGACGCATTCGATTTTCTTGGAACTCCCGTTGCACAAAATCTTTTATTCGAGCTTACTGTTGCAACATATGCAGTTTTCTTCCTGATCAAAGTACGTGGCAAATCCAAAGTTGTGCACAAATTTAAAGTGAATTTATTACTTATTTCTCGAAATTTCACTACAAGATCCCAACGGATCACACGTTCCCGTATTTAACATCTTTAAATCTCAATAGTTACTTTCTGTTGGTCGGATCGCTTGGATCTCCTTTTTTACACGATTCTAGATAAAATTTCCTTGGAATACATGTCAGGGTCGGCTATACTTCTCATGTACCATCAAGATGTAATTTCAGTTTGAAAATGAAAAACGGCCCCAGGTCCTACTTTCTCATTCATCGGAGGGTTAAAATGTTGAGTGTTATCAAAATTTTACTTATATTTAAAAATGTTTTTGTCAAATTTCTTCACATCTTGTCTTAAGATAGACGACAAACTTCAGGTGACGATAGTACATATCACGATTTTCAATTAAACAGTTTTCATTTTATAACGTTTTTTGCTTCTCCTTTTAGGTGACGATATATAAAAATGAATGTCTGTCTGTATGTTTGGGCTTAATAGGAGGCCAAACCCTTGCACCGATCTTCCTGAAATTTTCACAGCATTTTACTGTGACTGGAACGAATAATAGGCTATATGAAGTTGTGAGTGGACAAAGGGGCGTGGCCATGCCCATATAACCCAAAAATTTAATTCGCCATATTTTAACCTACATCGATGATATTTGGTACATATGGTATTGTCATAATTAGGAATACATACCAGAAGAAAAGTGGGTGGGACCACGCCCCTTTTTGGGAAAATTAAAAATCGTAATATAGTCTTAATTACTGGATCGATCGTCGTTAAATTTTCACAATAGGATATGCTTACGAAATAATAAATTCTTGACTACATAAAGTTGTGAGTGGACAAAGGGGCGAGGCACCGTCCATATAACCAAAAACATTAAGTCGCCATATTTTGGGCATTTTTTTGACCTACGTCGATGATATTTGGTACATAGTTGTGAGTGGACAAAGGGGCGTGGCCTCGCCTATATAACCCAAAATTTAAAATCGTCATATCTTGGGCATTTATTGACCAACAGCGTCATGACATGAATAGAATTACGTACCAAAAGTAAAGTAGGAGAAGCACGTCCCATTGTTTACAATATATTGGAGGCTGGATCTGTTAAATTTAATTTAAGTTTTCACAGCGTACAGCTTTGCCTCAGGAATCTTTATTACATGATAATATTTTTCGACCATGCACATTTGTGCACCTATTTTTTTACAATGTTTATTAACGGCTTTACCTCAAAGGGGGGTAGCGAAGCACACCGGGTTCAGCTATACCTATAATTGCAATTTAAATTTGGAAATCTTTAAATAATATTTTCATTATTTTACCAAACCAACCACATTTTGCAATATTTTGAAAATCTATTGTTTCTATTTCAATTATATCACTTTTCAAATTGTTTCAAAGCCTGCATTTTATTTCCCTCATATTATTGTAACTCTTGTACAGCATATCTATTTATTGTATATTTTCTATTATTATTATTATTGTTTTATATATATTTTCGTGAGACTTCCTCTCCATCTTGAAAGCACTTTTTACGGAAATTGTCATGTTTTATTTTTTCCAATAAATTTATGTGAAAGGATGTTGTTTGTGATAAGCAGGCAATGGCTAGAAAGGAAAACAACGTTTACTTCTTGTTTAGTTTGTGTTATTTTATTTTTCTTTTGCTGATTGTGTTGGCAATTTTCTTGTACGTAAAGTATTTATTCATTTACTTTCACGCATTTGCAATCATAAATACTTGCTTTCATTTACTCTTGGTCTATAAAGACTTGATGATGACGTTCTTAATTGAATATTATAGAAAGTCATGACTTAATAAATCAAAAGCGGAGCTGCAAAAGAATCACACTGGATTTATTTGAAGTATTTATGTTAAAACCTTTGGAATGTTTCCAAGAATTTTAAGTATTTCCTGGAGGCAAAGATTTTCATCGTTTTACAACTAAGAGAAAATTCTTTTAAAATGAAAGACATTTATGTTCTAATTATTTTTCTTCATATTTTCTTTAAACATGATTAGCACTTGCCATAATTATAATCTTCTTTTTACTATGCTTAATAGATTTGCCAATAAAGCATTGTTCAAATAAGATCCGGCCACACTAAAGAAGCTTTTGTTTATTCATTTATCATTTCATTCATTTAAAAGTATTCAGTCGCTTTTTTTAACATAAATATTAAAACATTTATACAGCCATATTTTATGTGAACAATGCTTTATGTAAATGATCTACAATTTCTATGTTACACTTTGAAATATTGGGTGTATAGCTTCAAAATGCTTTTGAATGCGGTTTTTGTCTTTAGTAACTTATGTGTAATTCTGATCTGTCATTTATTCTCATTTGGTTATTGAACATTATACATAGTGTAAATAACAAACTTGTTTGCCTTTAAAAATGCTGAATTTTGTGGCAACAAAACGTCATATGCGAGCATTTTTGCTTTATTTCTTTAGTTTGAAAAAAGTGACACTAAAACAAATCGATTGCTCACCTAAGCTTATGGTGAATGCACCCAAATATAGTTGTACATGTTTACCACAACAATGTTAACTATTTTCAAATTTTTTTATCAATGTTATGGTTACTGTAATTGTTTATCAGCCCAATCATGAATAAAAATTCTGCTGGAGTTTTTTCCCTTTTCACATTTTTTGTATTCAAATTCAATGTTAAAAAAATAAAAAGGAAATAAAACTCCCGCGGATTTTTTATTCATGATTGGGCCGTATATGATTGTGGTAATCAGAATATGGTTAAGTTATGATTCAGATGATTACCACAAACATATATACAATTATAATATTTATGTATGTATGTATTTGTGGCAATCATGTTTATGATGATTTCATTTATCATACTTTATCATGCTCTTTGAATATGATTGAGAACAACATAATATGATATAATCTTTCATCATAAAACTGGTCACCACAAACATTACATAATTACTCTAATCATGTATATGATTGCTATAATCATGTAAATCATATACTTAACCATATTATGATTGCCGCAAATATATAAATAATTACAGTGACCATAATATTTAAAAAAATGTTAATATTAGAATAGTTGTGGTAAACATGCACAACTGTATTTTTCCTCTGCGTGTGTGTTCCATCGGTTTTAAGGTTCGGGAGATGCTGTGCAGAAGTGGTTATTTTGACACGAAGGACAAAGATCGGCCAGACCAGCCAAAAGTTATTACTTCATGAATAGATTGCTTGTCAAACTCGTGCATATTCATTGCCAGCTACTTAAGCAGCAATTTCGAAACGTTTGCGAGCAGCACGGTACATACAAAAGCTGGAGAATTGGATACCATATGAATTTAAGCTGAGGGAGCTTGAAAGACGGTTTTGAATGTCTAAAAAGCTGCTTTAGCATTATAAAAGGAAATCATTTTTTCACCAAATCATTAGTACGTAGCGTAAGAAAGCCAGACTAACCATATCCATGGCGCTCTTTCGTAATGCTCTGTGTTTGGTGGAATCGAATGGGTTCTATTTATAACAAGCTTCTAAAAATCTAGCCAGACCTTTACCGAATACAACTGATTAATTTAAAGCGAGCATTGACCGAAAAACGTCCAGAATATGCTGCCAGGCCAGACGTGAAAGCGTAATATTCTATCATGACAACGCTTAAGGTACGGTCACATTTGGCAAATATTTAATCAGAAAAGCGTAACCACTTGTTTTAGAACAAATTTGTTTGACGTTGTTTATTCTTAATAAGAGTTTTGCAAGATCAAACAGCATCAAATAAATTAAAACTAAATAATTGTTGTGGTTTGGCCTAAATAGGAAAAGTTTTTTTCACATAAATAAACGAGTTCAAATATATGTATGTTATGGTGGTTACGTCTTTTTCGGCAAATATTTGCCAAGTGTGATCGTACCTTTAGCCACATGTTGCAATACATGTTAAAAACTATTTGAAAGAAGAAAGTAGTTGGGAAGTTTTGCCTCCACGCGTCTTATAGTCCGATAATTATTTGTTTTTATCCGAAATTGGCTTGCCTCGTTGGCCTCAAAAGTTGAGCATTTTTTTTTGTTTTTGGCTCGGAATCCATATGTTAACAGAAAGATGGGAACACAATAGCCAGCCAATTCATTAAATAAATTTATATTGTACAAATGTTTCAAACAAAATGCAAACAATTTTTAAGTTATAATGAAGTTTAAATAAAAGGAGTTGTTAGGAAAATTCCAAAAATTTTAAGATGCAAGCGCGGGCTAAAGATATCAACTAATTGAATATTTTTTTTCAAGTATTACCTTTTTAAGTCTAAGGCAGCAGAATATTACTATTAGAACTTTATTAATTAACTTTTATTTTTTCCCATACACATACGCCCCACCCTATTATACACCCAATACGTACGTATTTAAATATGCAGTTAAATTTTCCTCTATTAAAAGTTACATTTGCCAACAATGTTGCATTTTATTTTTCCATAATTAAGAAAGGCAATAACAAAGAGTTGCATTTCTTTACGCTAATGATTTGAATAATTGCTCTACATTTTTGTTTTGCTGTAAGTTTTAGCATTTTGTTTCGTTTAGGTAAAAAGCTGGCTCTATAGTTTGTATAGTGTACATAAGTTGCTGTTCATTATTAATTAATTAATTATTTATATTAATTGAAAACATAATGCAACATTTCAGCAATAGACATTAAGACGTTGAACATTGAGGTTTTTCTTTAACAATGTAAAAATGTTTGAAATTTTTTAAATAAATATGTTAATTTTTTTAATCGTTTCTTTTCATTTGTATACTTTTTTATGTTTTAATAATGATTTGCTATTTTTCATTTCATTATTATTATTATTATTATTATTGTTGTTATTAACTATGGGTACGAGAGAGTTATTATTATTATTATTTTAGCGTTGAAATAATCAAATTGTTGCTGAAATTATTAAAACATTGTTTAATGTTTGATAGAAAGCTTTTCATTTATTACATTTTATTTAATAATTTCATTAATTTAAAGATTTCACTGCTATTATTGAAAACAAATTGAAGAAAATGTTCAAAGTCGTTTATTTACTTGCAAAAAGCAATGACACAACACAACAAAATGGCTTGTAATTGTTTTTGAACACTCTGTAGCTTAGTGCACAGTGGGACAGAGTAAAATTATGTTTGGAATTTAATGTTATGACATTTTTAGAGTCTCAAAATGGGTCATCTTAGTTAGATTGTTATTAAAAGATTTAATAGCCGAAATTTAATACATTCTTAATGTTCATATTAAACATTTTTCCATTTCATTTATACACAACTCTTAAATTTCCAGCCCACAATTTACGGAATTATGCTTTTTATTACACATAAAATATATATGTATATACATTAGGGTGGCCCCGTTTGTATGGAAAAAACAAGGTATCGATGTTCCCGACTAATATGAAAATTTGATTCATTTTAAGACTACGTTTCTCAATTTTCTTGTCCTGTGGTTAATATTTGGTCAGCTGGATCAAAGGATAAAAAAGGTCCTTTTTGGAGGTTTTTTGATTTTTTTGACATTTCTTCCAAAGGAACTATATGTAAATTTGGTATCATATGAAAGGTTTTTGAGAGGCGCATTCAATGGGTTATCAAAAATTAAAAAAACAATTTTTTAAATTCAAAAATTTTGAAAATTTCGAACAAAATTTTTGTTTTTTTTTTAATTTTTCATAGAATTTACTTAAATAAATAGTTGAAATTTCTTGATTATAAACATCATGCAATTAAACCCAAATGGTACCATATGATACCAAATTTACATATAGTTCCTTTGGAAGAAATGTGAAAAAAATTAAAAAACCTCTAAAAAGGACCTTTTTATCCTTTGATCCAGCTCACCATATATTGACCGCAGGACAAAAAAATTGAGAAACGTACTCTTAAAATGAATCAAACTTTCATATTAGTCGGGAACATCCGCAACTTTATTTTGGGGCCACCCTAATATACATATCTTTCAAACACATTAATACCAATTAAACCGAACTTGCTGTTGTCCACTAAATTACTGCTCAATTTCCCAATGACATGAAAAACAATTCGAATGGAAAACACAAACAATACGTTTGTTTTAGGCAAATATTTGCCAAGTGTGACCGTACCTTAAAACTTTAACTTTTTTTCCTTACCACCTCTACAAGACATTCACTTTTGTTGCTAAGTTGCTGATGTTTTTAGTTTGGAGGTGTTTTTGATGATGTTTGGTACTCTACGGTCTTACATTTTTTATTAGTTTTAAATTGTTTGTATGTCTTAACTTTTTTAAGAATAATATTTCTAATTTTCTAATTACATATTCATATTGTTTTCTATCTCTTTTTAGGTACGTATCTAAAAAATCAATGAATAATTTGTAAGTAATTTAGATATTAAATATTAATCTCAGTTTTCTTCAGTGATATGAACTGTGAATTGTTACACCAACTGCTATGACATCATTAAAATTTACACCACTAATTGTTGTTATAATTTAGTTTTGGCTTGACGTAGCTTCGAAGGCTACGACTTATTTCCAGAAAAGGAAATGTAATAATCGCTCAGAAAATTAAAATATCTACAAAAATAAAGACAGATCAAAAGAAATTTACACGAGATCTATGAAATAGCAAAAATCCCAAGGTATTAAAAATATGTTTGATTGCTTCAGAGCGATCGTACGATCATTGTTAACCGATCGACCTATTCTAGAAGGACTCTCTAACAAATATTTATATCAACTTTTAGAAACACTTTAATATTTTGATAGATTTATAAATATATTATAAATTTAAATTGTTACGATCGCTTTTGATTTACTAACCAAGTCCATATTTTTTGTAATAGATCTTGAAAATATCTTAATTATCCCTATTATAATATGTTCCCACAATAAACAATCTCCAGCGATAATCATCTCCAAGTCACTGAGTTTACTGTGATCTTATCGAAAAGACTATGCATTGTAGATCATAAAGTCTTTGCAGTTCATTAGTAGGCTAATTTTTCAGTCAAAAATAGAACATATTTGAATTTATTGTTTACAAGAAGAGTATAATTGTTAATATCGATTTCCTGCAGTTTAACTCCGTATTTCTCACACACATATGAATCACATTGTGTCACATTAATGTCTGTCGAGGCATCTCGGCAAACGCCACAATTATATTTAACTTTTAAAGGAATCTTAATTCCCAACTCATTTATTTATTTATCAAGGGTCAATTTATAACACACACTTAGCTTAAGACGCATAACACTTTGGAACAAATTCAGGTTAGCAAAAGTTAGGTCGACTACGAGAGTGAGTGCTAGAGACCTGTGCTTGGAAGTGGACTTAATTCAGGAGCTATTATTGACTGACAGCTACAAAATCCAGTAGCTTAATTGCCGTATAACCGATACTAATATGATTTCTGGATTAAAATTTCTGATCCATATAAAAGTTGGTTCGATATCGATATTTATTAGTCATTTTTGTGGGTTTATTTGTTTTTTGGAAATGGTTGTTATATGGCAGCTATGACAAATTATGGGCCGATCTTCTTAAATTTTGGAACATTGATTTTTATGCATATGATGATATTTTACGTCGAATTTGAACATAACGACATATTTTAGTATTAACGTGGATTTCGGAAGTGGACCTTATATGGGGGACATAGTCAAATATGGACCGATATTCTCAAAATCCAGCAGTTTGATTTGGGCATGTATGTAAACGATGCGTGTAAAATTTTGGATCGGTACCCTTATTTATAAGAGATTTATGAGTATTAAAGTGATTTTCGAAAGAGAGCTTTGTATGGGAGATAGGGTTAAAAATAGATCAAAATTCAGAAAATTTTGTGGGATGATTTTTGTATATATGTAAATGGTCTGCGCAAAGTTTTGAGTCGGTACCAATATTTATACAATATATATAGGGATATATGTCTTTTTCAGATGTGGTCCTTGTATGGGAGCTATGACCAATTCTGGGCCGACCACCATAAAATTTAGTACAACAATTTATTTGCCTATAAAGATTATTTATGGCAAAGTTTAGAAGTTTAACATTATTTATATCTGTTTTATATGTATTTAAGTGAATTTTGGAAGTGGACTTTATATGGGGGCTATGGTCAAACATGGACCGAACTAAAAAAAATTTCGTTTTGCATAAAACTTATTTTTGCTGAATTTTGTCTTGATGTTCCAATTTTATAGGCATTTATGTATAATTGAGCAATATTTCGGGAAGATTTTTGTATGGGGGCGGGCTATGAGAAATCATGGACCGATTCTTACTATTTTCCGCACTCTTTCTTCTTTTATCATATAAACAACGTATACAAAATTTCATGGTATTATCTGCAATATATTTCAAAATATTGCAATAAAATGGACAAAAAATATCAAATTTTAATGGAGGTTGTCTCACATATTGGTCCATAACTCTGTTTGGCCTAAACCGATTTTGCTGATTTTCAATACCAATGTTACCCGAAAAATAAGAAATATTTTTCTGGAAAAATAAGAAATATTTTAAGTTGTATAGTTTGGACGTGTGAGTGTTTTACACAGACGGACAGACAGACGGACATGGCGTAATCACACGGAATGACAAACGTAATATACCCTTATTCAGCACTCTCGGTGGTGCAGGGTATAAAAATGTTTTTTCAACTGTCATTTTTTTCAATGTCTGCTGTTCGACGTTTGAGACGCTTTCAAAAGCAGAAAGTAGACAAACTTTTCGCTTTTCATGAGTCCACGCTTGCTACGCTTTTAGGTATGTAACTTAAAACATACGACTACATTGATTCTAATTTTTTGACAGTTGTTTAGAACGCGAGAAACGTGTCAACGCTTTGTGTGGACTTTCAGCTTAAGAGTCAAGTTAAACTATGTAGCTAGAAGAAATTATTAAAAAATATGTTTTACTCTATTTATCGTCGTTTTACCTTTTTATTGACTTTTTCTATAAATTTATAGGAACCAACTTTTGAAATCATTAAATATTTATTTAAGGTACGATGCCACTAAGTCGACCTCAATTTCTGTCATAGGTATTAGTATTTCCTAAAATGTTTTTCTTATATAGTAGTCTGTGTTTTATTTATTATTATTATTTCTTTTTCACACTAAGGAAACATTACAAATTTTAATGGCCAGTATTTTTTTTCTTTGTTTTCAACCATTTATGGAGAATTGATTTTCTTTTTTCACCATTTTAAAATTTTTTTAATGGTGTTGTTAAAAACAGAAACCAAATCAAATCATACATATTGTTAACAAACATACGAGGTCTGCTCAAAATATAACCGTGGGTTATGTATGTTCGATTTTCGCATTTTTTCTGTTATGTTGGTACACATGTCTGTTTGTTTATATGTTGGTAATATCAGCCATTTTGGATTGTCAGTTTGTTTTTGACAGATAAAAAGGTTGGTCGTGTTTTGGTGTGCTTTCGATTTTTTACTATTCAAAAAAATGGATCAAAGAAACTGTATTAAGTTTTGTGTAAAAAATGAAATTAAATGCGCAAGGACATTTGAAATGTTGACTGTGGCGTTTGGCGAGTCTACTATGAGCAGAACACAAGTTCAATTGTGGTATAACCGGTTTAAGGAAGGCCGAGAAGATGTCAATGACGATGCTCGTCCTGGTCGCCCGAGCACGTCAACAACCGATGAAAACATTGAAGCAGTGAAGAGAATGATTTTGGATAATCGTCGAATCACTATTAGAGAGGTTGCTGATGATGTTGGCATATCGCTCGGCTCATGCCAAGCAATTTTTACAGATGTTTTAGGCATGAAACGTGCGGCAGCGAAGATTGTTCCAACATTGCTAAATTTTGAGCAAAAACAACGTCGCATGTTGAACATCGTCAACGTCGATCCAGATATCCTCAAAAAGGTCATAGGTTAGGTTAGGTCAGCAGGCAGCCATATCTAGTGCATCCCACTTAGGTCCATACGTTGGTCCTTTTGTGTTGCCTGAAAAGAAATGAATGGAAGAAAACAGAAAGGGGATAGATGTTGTAGAAGTAGATAGAGAGTAGATGTGGATAGGTAGGAGAAGAAGATGTCAAGAGAAGATGAAAATGAAGGTCATAACTGGTAACGAATCATGGGTGTATGGCTATGACATTGTAACCAAAGCCCAATCATCACAATGGAAACGTCCAGAAGAGCCAGGACCGAAAAAGGCACGTCAAGTTCGGTCAAATGTGAAGGCTTTACTCACTGTTTTCTTCGACTGCAATGCAGTCGGACAGTGAAAGTCCTACGGTCCATAAGGAATACTACCTTGAAGTTATGCGCCGTTTGCGCGAAGCAATTCGTTAGAAATGCACAGAATTGTGTGAAAAACCAATCATGGATTTTGCAGCATGATAAAGCACCAGCTCACGCATCGATCCTTGTGCGTGAGTTTTTGGCCAAAAACAAAACCTCAACCACCGTATTCACCGGACTTGGCCCCTGGTTACTTTTTCCTCTTCCCAAAACTGAAGACACTGATTAAAGGAAAGCGTTTTGCTACGATTGAGGAGATAAAAGAAAAATCGAAACAGGAGCTGTTGGCGATACAAAAAAGCGCATTTCAGAAGTGTTTCAAGAATTGGAAAAGAACGCTGGCATAAGTGTATTATATCTGAGGGGGATTACTTTGCAGGGGACCAAGATAGTTATTGATGAATAAATAAATACTTTTTGAAGAAATTTAAAATAACAGTTATTTTTTGATCAGAACTCGTACATAAACAAATGCATTTTTGTGTTTATGGGTTGGTTATGGTTTTTATGTAATATAATTAAAATTTATGATTGGAGATTTGTTTTTTCTTTTTCACACTGACTTACTGCATTTTTTGAGAGATACTAATGAAAATATCTACAATGTATTACACAATTTTTAATGATTTACAAATTTAGTTTGCATTATTTAAATTTAAAATACCATGAAATTTAGTTTCTTTTGGATAAATATTTTTGTTTCGTTGACAACTTTACACCTTCATGTTTATCTGCCTACTTAGATTAATTACCTAAATGTCTTAATTTTCATTACACGGAACTGCAAATGCCGTTACTAATTAATTACCTGATAAAATTCTCTACCCAAAAAAAAAATAAAAAAAAAAAAAAACAAAGAAAACACAATAGAAAAACTTATTTAATTTAATCACACACATTTACTGGGGATATAAACAAACAAAACTAAACTCTACTCACATTTCAAATGTCAAGATCATGGATTATGAAAACAAAAATAAACCGACGGGAAAAACACAAGCGTACAATAAAAAAAAAACTTTTCTTCAATCTACCCAAAACCAAAGAAAAGCTCCTAAACGTATGTTCCCAAATGTTGAAGAACCTCACGAACTTTGAGTTTATAACTTGACACAAGTATCTGTTAATTGCCCTACAGGTAGAATAAATATAATAATATTAGATGGGGTAAAAACTTAAAAACATGAATCAAAAATCTTCTTTATTTCTCCCCTCTTGACATTACACATTTTTAGGGCTTTGTAATTGGCCCCCTACCATGTAATGCTCTAACGATTGTGAATCTCTGCCATAGTACTTCGGCATTTCATTTCATTCACGTTAAATGTACTACCACAAAGTTTAAATCAAACAATTAATAATTACCAACAACAACAGCAATAATTAAAACAATTATATATGGGCAACTTCAAAAATTTACGACACTTAGAATTTTTTTTTTTTATTTTTTTTGCCTGACATCAATGTCGATTTGCGTATAAACCGATATTTGAACATCTGAAATCAGTTCGCGTTAATTATTTCTACTGCGGTTTTAAGTTAAAAATTAAAAAAAAAATATATAAAAATTACAGTTTTTGAGGTTAGAAACATTTTTTTTCCTCCATAAATTTTTAAATCTTTCGTGCGTTTTCAATTTTAGCGCAATTGATACATCGCTTTAGTTGTCACAAAGCGAAACGTGTTTGGGAAAAACTGCCGCTGCACGCGCCCAGTTTGAAAAAAAATCTTTGTTTTTGCATTTTATCTGTTAAGTCCGTCGCGAAGAATCTATTTAGATACCTAAACATGTTCCCATGCCATGTTTTGATATACAAAAATTAAAAAAAAATGCTTTTCTTTTTGCAAAAATTTTCAAAAGTTCATAAAATTTTTGCGTTTAAAAATTTTAAAGTGCGTTTTCGCCTGGGAGGTACCCTTTATGAAGTTACTCACATCACGCAATACACTACCCAACATAAAAGACAATTCACGATTGTCAGACACAAAATTTACACTAATTTCTTTTAAGTTTGTGATCTCCGTGATACGTTATTGATATACCTCAAACTTTATAAAATTACGCAGTTTTCTTTTATTCTGCCCTTAAAACTTATTTTTATTAAACGGCGCAAAAACCCTATGTAAAATCTTCAAAAAGTTCAAAATTCGGAAAATTTTCGTTTCACTTGTAAACCACAACTTTTCACCCAGCAGCGATATCAATTTTTTTGACTATATTTTGTATTGGTTTGGATCTGAAAGCCAAAAACTATTACAAAGAAAACGGAATGGATGAAAAAACTCTTGCAAGTTTCAAGTCGTTTTTTAAATTTTTCGAATTTTGGATGACCACCAATTTTTAAGGTGAAGACTTTTCAACGTAAAACTTTGCACGTCTTATCCTTCAAGTATAGTCACCCAAACCCTGTACAAAGTTTTTTTTCAATTCATACAACTTAACGGAATAAGAGCCATAGTGTGTCGGTTTCAGCAGGTGCTCAAAAAATTTGAAATACCCCATATGTATTAATGTATATTTTTTTAAGGCCTAATCTAGATGTGAACATCATCCACCAAATAGATAAGTAGTTACTTATACAACATGAGCTTCAGTCAGATAATGACGAACGCTACACAGTAAAAGCGAGAGTTAATACTTTTAATTTCTAACGCATGATGAGTGCAAATAACAAAAGCAAAGAGCTTTAAATAACAGCAACGCCAACAAGAAAAATATAGAAAACATTTGCAATAAAAAAAAAAACAACAATCAACAATCAACAGCAACGAAAAAAAGTTCAAGGTGAATAAATTAGATGAAAGAAGAGTGAAACTGCATTTTCACACGCAATTTTCTGAATGAATTTTCCAAAAGGTCGTTGTAGATTAGAAAAAAAAAACGGTAAAACTAGTCGTGAAACTGAAATGAAACATGACACTAAGCTAAAAATTAAATTAATAAGTTTAACAACATTATAAAAACGTAACAAAAAACCTCAATATTAAATAAGCAAATTGTAATCGAAACAATAAGTGAATTGAATTTATAGAAAAAATTTAGTTTTACATATTTAAAACAAACATTTCAATATATTTAGAAAATGTTTAACAATATTATGGTCTGGGTAATGACACTTATATGATTGCGGGAACCATTATATGTTATATATGATTGTATTAACTATGTTTATGTTTGTGGCAACCATTTGAGGACAAGAACGAATCAAGTGACCTTCCCAACCAATTATTTCTAAATAGTTTTTAACAGTTATAACAACATGTGGCTCGATTCAAACAAATCAGTTGCATTCGGTACGTTTTTCTGCGATGGTCTGGCCAGATTTTAGCAGCTCATAAAATATAGAACTACCACCAAATACTTCTCATTACGTTAGATTCATGGATATTTGGCTTTGGTGCCACTTCAGCTGGTTGGCTGCACTTCACATACGATCTTCTGGATTCATTGTAACGATTCGATACAAAAAATTATTTCTTTTGTAGCGTTTGTGGAATACATTTTCTCATATGTTGTTCTCTATAATAATTTACGAGCAACATATTATAATATAAAGATTCATCATAAACATGGTGAACAATTCTTTGGATGGAACCACTGTGAAATCTTTCAAATGATGCCATCATATAAATGATTTGTATGAATAGCAAGTTAGAGTTTATATTCGACTGTGTCGAATCTTATATACCCACCAACGAAATCACCGATTATGGGGCGAACTTCATAAAATATTGTACCGTAATTTCTATTTATTTTAGTTTTATTTTAGTAGACTTCGATCTCAATAACGCTATTTATAAGAATTTTATGCATATACCAGTTATAATCAAGAATTTACATCTTGTTTATATTTTAGCAGCATCGCCAGAAAGCCCTAGGAAACTGATTTTGGCTTTTTCAAACGTCAAAATTGTCACCTCTTTATATAGTACTCTGTGGTTGTTCTCGGAAGTGGCAGGTTTGGCCAATTAGGAATCAACTTTCATAAAAGTTAATAGTGTAATTTTTACACGCTTATAACAGATCTGTGTAAAATTTCGGTTCCATATGGATGTTTAGGTAGTTTAATGAGTTTTCGGGAGTATCCTCATAAGGGAACTTGACCTATTACGGGCCAAACATCATGAAATTCCGTACGACGATTTATATTCGCAAGAAACAAATTTAATTTTATCAACAATTTATTGTTTTTTTATTCGAACTGTTAATCTTTTAATTTTTGATATTTATTTTAGTCGGGCTCGAGAGACAAACATCAGCCTTTTAACCAGTGTTATACCTGGTGGTTCGAAATTTGCTGTAATTATCATTTTTATTTATTAATTTCTATTTACATGTTGCCTCCTTTTCTTCAGTTTTTTCGTATTCATTTTTCAAGTTGTAAAACAATTCCTACCTTCAGTAAAAATAATTTAATGAAAATTAAATTTAATGAACTCGAGCCCGACTAAAATAAATAGCAAATATTTAATTTTATCTTTAATCTATTACGAAAGAGTCGTTGTCGTAAAAAGAAAACGACACTCATAATAAGGCTGATTATTACAAAAAAAAGCGTAAGCACAAACTTGTTTGACGTTGTTTACTCTTACAAGAGTTTTGCAAGATCAAAAATCATCAAATAAAATAGAACTAAACATTTGTCGTGTCTTGTTCTAAATAACCGAAGTTTTTTTTTTAATAAATAAACTAATTCAAATATATTTTTTTTAGTGGTTACGTCTTTCTCGGTACGTCTTTTTTTTTTTTGTCAAGTGTGACCGTATCTTTAGTAAGGAGCCTTTCTTAAGCTTTTAGCTTTTTAAAATCGCAGGTACTGGGTATGTATTAGAGCAGAAATCGAAGTCTGAAGAATAAAAATCCGGACATTCACTGAGATGGGAAAAACTCTTTCTTTTTTTCGCGGTGCCGGCAGATGTATTAATTAATGTTAAAAAGAAGCCAACTAGTTTGTAGACTTACAGAATGCCTTTACTAGCCATTCAATTTCTTCTGGTTCCTATTCAAAAGTCTCTTACATGTTCTTGATCTTGCGCCATCTATTTAAAGCGGATCTCTCACAAGTACCGCCTGTCCGTTGACAAATATACCAGTGCTTCTGGGTAGTAGTTGATTTGAACGATTTTCTTTTTGAAACGAGTTTCAAAGATATTTGAGGTTAGGTGTAGGTGTACCAATTCTGTCTACCAGAGTCTCTGGTTAAAGCACTCTACAATGAGCAAATTTTAAATTTGTTATGAATGTCAAACATTTGTGTTGGCAATATACTGCTGAAATTAATTAATTGCTATAAAACTGCTGATCCAAAATTCCATACAAAGTGTTGTTATTCATTGTGTTTGCCATCAAAAGAGTAAAGCCGACCTGAAACTTAACTCTAATTGAATTGAAAATGCCACCAACATTTAGAAGTAAAAAATTTTGAGATTTCATCAGTAATTACTTTTCTTAATTTGAATTTATTTCTTGTTGATTGTTTTTTTTCGTTTTTGGTGTAAATTTACCAAAAATGTTTATAAATACAAACAGAAGAAACTATTATTTTCTGTTTAATCAAAGCGTCAAGTAATATTTTTTTTTAATTTGGTTGCAGCAACTAAGTAACTAGTGAAAACGTGAACTATTTTGTGCCTTTCAGCCATTTGGCGGCTTTTGAAAAATCAAAAATTTTAAAACGGAGAGCAGAAAAAAAAAACTGTAAACAATATAACGGATAAATAAATGTTGGAGATGGATGAAGTCTGTAGACAAGACGCTGGCTTGGCTGGCTTGTTTTTATTGTATTTGGTGTTTTAGATGTCAGATTAAAAGTTAAAAAGATTTTCTTTAGTTTCCATTTATAAGTACGAGTACATTTGTATTTTTTTTTTTTGTTTGTAATGTAATTTTTGCCTTGTTCACATAAGATTTCAGCGATTTTTGCCATGATTTTTCAACGTTCGAAACTCTATTGTCATAAAGTGGTTACAACCCAGCAAACCATATGAGTCCGAAAAGAGTCTTTTCTGACACCTTTTTCGGAGCGTTAACACTCTTTATGAGCCCAAAAAACAATCATAATTGCTCTGAAAACCTTCAGAAAAGAGGGCCATTACGTTCGAAAATGGTCCGTCAGAAAGAGCTCTTAGATAATGTCAGAAAAGAGTCTTTTATCAGGGTTTTTTTGGGCTCTTAGATAGCTCTTAGATAATGTCAGAAAAGAGTCTTTTATGAGGTTTTTTTTGGGCGCTGTGTAATCTTGTTTTTATCATTCTTGTGTGTTACAGCTATTTTTTTTTTTTTTGTTCAAAGCACAAATAACAGGACAACAACGCTTTGGTAAACACATAATTAAGTGGAATTTCTGAGTCATACTGCGTGCCGACTCAGGACAGTAACAATTTCGCTCCGAAAATGCTCTTTAGTTGGACTCTTTTCTGACTCCTTTTTTCGGAGCGTTCCTAGAATGGTATGCTGGGAAGTATGAGAATGTGTGTGTGTGTATGTGTTGCTAGTACGTTTGTCTGTTCCAAAGAGTCTGGGTTTTTGAATGTTAAATGAAATCTGTTGTTGAGTTTTTGTTTTCCTTTTTTTTTTGCTGTGAGTTTTACTTTAGATACCAGAAAATTTATGCACTCACCACTTTAATTTTTTTTCTTCTAGCTTTATTTAATTTGTATACCCTACACCACCATAGTGGGCAGGGAATATTGGTCCAACACCCACCTTAAAGTATACCGATCGACTCAGAATCATTTTCTGAGTCGATTTAACGATGTCCGTCCGTCCGTCCGTCCGTCCGGAATGGGATTGAAACTGGTGGGTAACGGTCCATTATTTAACCTGGTCCCCATACAAATGTCCTCCCGAAATGGGGGTTTACCGATCATAAATGTTTTATTTATGCAAGTATCCAAACAAATTTCAAAACAAATGAGTGGTAAATGAAGCCAAATTACATATACAAATTTTGTGCAGATTGGTCCATAATTAGTCGTAGCTCCCATATAAGGCCCACTTCCGAAAATCACTTAAAAGACCATAACTTTTTCCGAATAAAATTGCACACAAATATGTTTTGTCTATATAAATATTATATGGTAGAAGTTTATGACGATCGGTCCATAATTAATCGTAGCTCCCATATAAGGCCCACTTTCGAAATTCACCTTAACGATCATAAATTTCTTAAGAATGTTGGTAATCAAATAAAATTCGACACAAATAATATACAGAAATGATGACACCTAATTTTATAATGGTCGGTCCGTAATTAGTCGAAACTCCTATATAAGACCCTTCCCGTAATTAACTTTAACTTCCATAAAGTATTTATATATCGAGATAAAGTTTAACATACATATTTATATTCACAGAAATCATGACCATAAATTTTTGGATGATCGGTCCATAATAGGTTTTATCTACCATATAACGCCATTTCTGAAAAACGGTTTTATACATATACTGGGTGTAGGGTATTATATGGTCGGGCTTGACCGACTATATTTTCTTACTTGTTTTTTTTTTTTTATTTCAAATATAAATTCAAATGGTTTGTTATGGAAGTTAATTTTTTTGGAGACCAAAAATCTCACAAAAAATCTGTTAAAAAATTTAAACAAAACAAAACAATTTTGTTGTGTTGTTTCTGCTGTTAAACACTTTTACGTCACCTTTAACGACAGTATTAATTTATGGGTTCAAATCGTGAGTTTTTTTCTTCGTCTGTTGTGGCTGGTTTTAGGTTGCATGTTTCGCTTTTTGTAGGTTTCCAATATTTAAAGGCAAAATTTTTCATTTAATTTTTTATGTTTTTCCTAAAAGGAAAATAGTTGCAACTTGCCATACATACTTTGTTTCAGAGTTTGGGTTTTATTTTTGTTCACTCTCTTGAATTGTTCGTTTAAAACACAAGGCCCAACCCATTAAGTTGGACATGGAAAATGTTTATTTTCCAAGTGTCTTTCTTGTCTAAAGTCCATTTATGGCCAATGCGTAGGTGGTTTTAAAGTCATACTATTTATTTACGATTTATTATTGATACAATGAATAGACAATACTCGTGCATATCTATTATTTGTATGTTTTAATGTGTGTATTTGTTTGTATTTTAGCCATGACAATTTATGTTTGGAAATAAATTTGTTTTAATTACATTTTTGTCTCCTGTTTAGTTTTCTATGGAAAAATACCAAATTTCTATATTTGTTGTTAAAAAATATAATAAATTTATGTGTTCAAGTTGTTTTCTTTTTTTTTGTTGTTGAAAATGGCCTTGGTAAGACATAAAATAATATTTGGCTTTAATTTCTCTTGTAACATAGCAGAAGAAAACAAACAGTTGATATAAACTGATGTTTACCATGTATACTTCCCCTTAGGGCAAAGGTGGCCATTTTTAATGTTTCCTTTTACAGATTTAGTAATACATATGTTTGCTTTAATATTAAGTTAAGCAGAATAATAAAATAATAACACTCTTTTCTAAGTTTTTACTTCAATTTTCACAAAAGCCAGCCAATAATAAATATATATAAAATAATAATATATATAAAATAACGATTTTCGGATTAGCTTTCTGTTTACTCTAGAGATGATCTCGTTGTAGTTCGTGCTATAGTCCAGGTCTGCTCAGCTCAATTTAGGTTTGGTTAAATTGCTAACAGCCCAATCATGAATAAAAATTCCGCGGGAGTTTTTTCCCTTTTCCCATTTTTCCTATTCAAATTCAATGTTAAAAAAATAAAAAGGGAAAAAACTCCCGCGGTTTTTTTATTCATGATTGGGCTGTAAGTGTTTTAGAAACATTTTGTTTTAAAAATAATTCGTTTACTCGTGAACTGCTTGAGATATGTTAACTACATTTTACACATACGAGGGCGGTTCGGAAACTTCTTAGCCTGGCACAGAAAGAGAATAGTTAGTTTTTTTTAAAAACATATTTATTTTTCAATATAATCTCCTGCAACTTCAATACACTTAGTCCAACGCTTATCTAGCAATTATATCCCTTGATTAAAATAGTTTTCCTCAAGGCCTTCAATATTTTGGGCCAAGCTATCTTATCGAAAAATGATTTCGATATCGAAATTATGATAAAATGTACTAAATTTCTTGTTCGATATCGAATGCCATAATCGCAAATAAGAAAATTACGATCAATTTTACTCCATATTGAAAGCGGTAATTTGGACCCAGAGTACAATAGGTTTAAGACTCCATATTATTCCATACGTTTTCTTACAAATCTAAATGGCAGATAGTCATTCAACTCTTATTATTACGTTTGTTACCTCGAGATCTTAGAGACCAATTTTTTTCCAAGGTATTTGGATTCCCTCACAAATTCCAGGGCTATACAAAATATGGCGTTCTAAATTTCGAGTTTATATACATATATTCTAGTAATGACCAATTTTTTATTTGCCGTCCTGATTTTCAAACCGTTATTCTTAATTTATGATAGAGTACTACCTATATAGGTCAAGGACTGATTCCTTGGTAAGACATAAAATAATATTTGGCTTTAATTTCTCTTGTAACATAGCAGAAGAAAACAAACAGTTGATATAAACTGATGTTTACCATGTATACTTCCCCTTAGGGCAAAGGTGGCCATTTTTAATGTTTCCTTTTACAGATTTAGTAATACATATGTTTGCTTTAATATTAAGTTAAGCAGAATAATAAAATAATAACACTCTTTTCTAAGTTTTTACTTCAATTTTCACAAAAGCCAGCCAATAATAAATATATATAAAATAATAATATATATAAAATAACGATTTTCGGATTAGCTTTCTGTTTACTCTAGAGATGATCTCGTTGTAGTTCGTGCTATAGTCCAGGTCTGCTCAGCTCAATTTAGGTTTGGTTAAATTGCTAACAGCCCAATCATGAATAAAAATTCCGCGGGAGTTTTTTCCCTTTTCCCATTTTTCCTATTCAAATTCAATGTTAAAAAAATAAAAAGGGAAAAAACTCCCGCGGTTTTTTTATTCATGATTGGGCTGTAAGTGTTTTAGAAACATTTTGTTTTAAAAATAATTCGTTTACTCGTGAACTGCTTGAGATATGTTAACTACATTTTACACATACGAGGGCGGTTCGGAAACTTCTTAGCCTGGCACAGAAAGAGAATAGTTAGTTTTTTTTAAAAACATATTTATTTTTCAATATAATCTCCTGCAACTTCAATACACTTAGTCCAACGCTTATCTAGCAATTATATCCCTTGATTAAAATAGTTTTCCTCAAGGCCTTCAATATTTTGGGCCAAGCTATCTTATCGAAAAATGATTTCGATATCGAAATTATGATAAAATGTACTAAATTTCTTGTTCGATATCGAATGCCATAATCGCAAATAAGAAAATTACGATCAATTTTACTCCATATTGAAAGCGGTAATTTGGACCCAGAGTACAATAGGTTTAAGACTCCATATTATTCCATACGTTTTCTTACAAATCTAAATGGCAGATAGTCATTCAACTCTTATTATTACGTTTGTTACCTCGAGATCTTAGAGACCAATTTTTTTCCAAGGTATTTGGATTCCCTCACAAATTCCAGGGCTATACAAAATATGGCGTTCTAAATTTCGAGTTTATATACATATATTCTAGTAATGACCAATTTTTTATTTGCCGTCCTGATTTTCAGACCGTTATTCTTAATTTATGATAGAGTAGTACCTATATAGGTCAAGGACTGATTCCTTAAGATTATATCAATTAAGATTATTTTAAATTAATTTGTATTCTCATTTTGTTTATACACTCTGGTTCCATAAAATCATAACAATTTAGTTTATGTCATTCATTTTCTTCATTTTATGCATAAATCCTTTGGTCACCTTACTCTGCTGCAAACTAACATCCTTAAACATTATGGAGTCTATCTTAATAGAGATTACAACCATGTCGTTATAATTTTGCCGGCATTATTTTCCTTTAGTTTTCTGTAGATTATACCGTTGTTACTGCCTTGTTTTTTCATGTTAACAATGCTTTTCCTTTTACTTTCAGCCTGATTTTGTAGTTGTTTCTGTTCATTATTCAAAATATTCAATGGCTGGAGATGAGGTTGTGGATTTAGTTGTGTGTTTATACCCTACACCACCATAGTGGGGAGGGTATATTGGATTTGTGCTGATGTTTGTAACGCCCAGAAATATTGGTCCAGTATACCGATCGACTCAGAATCACTTTCTGAGTCGATTTAACGATGTCCGTCCGTCCGTCTGGGATGGGATTGAAACTGGTGGATAACGGTCCATTATTTAACCTGGTCCCCATACAAATGTCCTCCCGAAATGGGGGTTTACCGATCATAAATGTTTTATTTATGCAAGTATCCAAACAAATTTCAAAACAAATGAGTGGTAAATGAAGCCAAATTACATATACAAATTTTGTGAAGATTGGTCCATAATTAGACGTAGCTCCCATATAAGGCCCACTTCCGAAAATCACTTTAAAGAGCATAGCTCTCTAAAAAATGTTGGTATTCAAATAATATTGAACGCAAATATATTTCATGTGTATAAAAATAATACGGTACAATATTATTATGATCGGTCCATAATTAGTCGAAACTCTCATATAAGACCCTCTCCGTAATTTACTTTAAGCTCCATAAATCGTTTAAAAGTATTTATATCGAGATAAAGTTTAATATACATAATCACCCCTATCGTGAATAAAAATTCCATATGAAATTTGTTCCCTTTTATTTTTTTAACATTGAATTTTAACAGGAAAAATGTGAAAAGGGAACAAATTTCATGTGGACTTTTTATTCACAATAGGGGGGAATATTTATATTCACAGACATGATGACACTAAATTTTTGGATGATCGGTCCACATCAGGTTATATATCCCATACAACGCCCATTTCTGAAAAACTGTTTTAAACATATACTGGGTGTAGGATATTATATGGTCGGGCTTGACCGACTATACATTCTGACTTGTTTTTTTCTGTAGATATTTTCAGTTTTCATTACTTTAACAATGTGTCAGCATCAGTTTTCCCTAGTTTTTCTTTGGGTTTTCGTTTTTGTTTGGATTGGTCTTGTTGTATTCATTTCATCTAAATATTTCGCCTACAATTACAGTGAAATGTTTTCATTTTACTTATTTTTTTTTGTACTTTTTCCAATGTGGCACAACAACGCGAGCTGCAAGACTCTTACATAGATTTTGTTATAGACAAGTATAAGTAGTTTTCTTTCAGTTTTTTGTTTTATTTTTTAATTTTTTTCTTACAATCAATTTCATTGTACAAGATCTGTAACCAAGAGCAACTGCAGCAGCTATATATAGCAACAACTACAAATAAATATTTGAGTCATTTTCCTTTTAGTTGTTGTGGATTTTTGCTGTTTGCTTCTCTATTTTTAATGTATTAAATAAAAATTTACATTTTTTTTATACGACGATTTATTCGTGCATTAAATGTATTTTGCATACAATTTGATTTTTTGCTTTTTGCCTTCACTGTTGACTGCCACTGCTACTGCTTGCTACTTGCATCTTGCTGCTAGACTTTTCCTTTGTTTTCTGTCTGATTTCTTAGTATTTCCTTTTTTTTTTTATTTTATTTTACCATATAAACCCATTTAAAATATTTTCATTTTCATGTATTTTCCTTTTAATTTTTTTTCTGCTTGTTGTTTTCAATTTTCTTTCAATTTTAGTTTTTCTACTTGAAATAAAAGTTGTTGTTGCTGTTTTAGTTCGTTTATCTGTTGATCTTATTTTAGACATTTTTATCTGCATCTTAAAAGTTGTGTTTTTGTTTGTTTTTGCTATGAAAATCTTTGCTGTTGTTAACATTCATTTTCCCTTTCATTTGTTTGATTTATTCGATACAATTGCAATCTTTTTTATTCAAGGATACACTTTGTAATTGATTAAAACAAAAACAAAAAAAAATAAGAAGGAAAACCACAAAATAGAAATCGGCTGGTTTGTTTTGGAATGGAATGTAGTGCTTGTTTTTCAACAATTCTGTAGTACATTAAGGTCAATTATTTTAGTGAACAGATCCCTGTGGTGTTTGGAACATATTTCAAGGTCTCATTTGTATCTATGGTTATTTTGGTGAAACTGTCATTCTATTATGAGTGAAGTTCGATTGTTTATAATCAATTTAGGATAACTTTATTTGAACCCTAATAAAAGTTTACTGTTTAATAATGTTCACAAGAAAGCTAAAATAAGCTTTTATTATTGATTAAATAATTTTTCCAATAAAAAATTTATGCAAAAGAGCTTTTTTGTATAAAAGCTTTTTACAAAAATCCTTGTTTATATTTTTAAGGATTTTTTTTTTTAAGAAAAGCTTTTTTTTATAACAGTACATTGTAAAATATTTAATACAAATGAAACCGTTTTGAAAGAAATCTTTTATCGAAAATCTTGTGTAAAAATCTTTTATATAAAAACTTATTTATGGAACTCATATAAAAGCTTTTTTTCAAAAACATATCTTTTTGTTTTCATATAGAAGCTCTCCTATGAAAGCTTAGAAAGCATGAAGTTTTTTGTTAAATACATTTATATTTTCATATAAAGCATTTTTTGTATGGTAAGCTTTTTCATAAAAAAAAGCTGTGAAGAAACATTTGCTCATATACAAAATTTTTATAATAAATCATGTATTATTTTTGATATTTATTTTTTTGATATGATAACAGTTCGAATAAAAATATAATAAATTGTTGTATTATTTTTTGAACATAGAGAGCTTTTTACAAAATAGTGCTTTAAATGAAAGCTTTTAATAAAAAATCAAAAGCATTTAAAAAAAAATATTTTCCTAAAACATCTATTATGTAAAGTTTTGTACATTAAAATGCTTTTTTTAACAAACACTTTTTATGAAAAAACAAATTGTTTATATTAAATCTTGTTTTTGTGAAAGAAAAGCTTTTTTCATTTAAAAGCTGTGGCGAAATATTTCCTTTTTATAAATAGATAGTTTTTATTTAGTAAGACTGAAAATGGTTTAATAAATATAACTTATTTAATTTATATATAACAATTTTAATAATTTTGTCCCAACAGATATGTTTCTTTACACAAAATACTTTTACAATAAGTGGCACTTTAACAAAATAATTTCATATATTATCTGGCCACCTTTTTACCCTTTTAAGCTCATCTTACGCTATTCTTCACATGTGGTTTAAGTATCATTTTGTTATTGTTTTTTTCTCCTCTTTTTCACTCTTTTGTTTTTTTTTTTGTTTATTTTTTTACTTTTGACTGACACGTGACGGTTTTGTATGCACTTTTCGTATTGTTGCAACTTCGGAATCAACTTGACATGTGGTGTCATTTGAAAATATTTCAAAACTACGAAAATATTGTTTGCGTTTAAAACAAGTTTTGTTTCCATAAGTTCACTCGAGTACAAACAGGCATGAGAAACGGATCATAATCTTGACTGATGTCAAATGGTAAGAAGAAAAAAAGACGTTTTAAAAGCATGAGAAATTTACACAATTTTGGGTAAATTGTGATTGATATCAATTGTAGTCGTATTTAAAACTAAACAAATTGAGTAATTGCGTTAAGAAAAACTAGCAATATGTAAATGTTAAATATGCATTGAGGCAAATGTAACAAATATGCAAAAATTAAAACGAAAATACCACAATTTTAAATACCACTTTATTTTTTAAATTATAAATCTCTTGTAAATGGCTTAACTTTTAACCATCTGGTCACCTCTTACTGAAGTGTGGCATTTCTTTTTACTCTTGTAAAATATGGCTTTTGCTTTTCTTTTTTTTTCAACTTGTAAAATAGATCACTTTATGAAATGCACTTTTTAAATACATTTGCTTTAAACAAACAAATAGAAAAAGTTGTTTTAAATCATTGAGTCCAGAATTTTGACAAGTTGAAATGTTTTTAAGAAAAAAAAAAAAAAAACAAGAAATGTTGTAATATTACAATCCCCTGTTAAAATTGAATAGATATTTACCATTGCAAAGAGAAAAAAACACAGAAAATTGTAAACTTTCTAAAATCTATAAAAACTTTGGACAATGCTTTTGATCATGATGAAATGATACTGTCTGAATTATGTTTGTTAATTGATAATAGATATTTTGTTAAATGTTTTTTTTTTAATTGTTGTTTTCCTGTTTTAAAGTATCTCATGAATTGATTGATATTAATTACATTTATCTTTACTCTTAGCTGATACAGAGTTGTTAAAGTAAAGCTTAATAAAAATATTTAATTTAATATTTTGGAAGTACGTTTACAGCTGTTGTTGTACTTATACAAAATACTCTCAAATAGAACTAATTATAACTGCTTAATGCTGAAAAACTTTAGATGTTTTTGGCAATAATTAATATTGTATGTGATTTCCGTGTAAATTTGTGGGTTATTATGCAAATCAGATACAAAACTAATTTGTGAATCAATCGCGACTTATATTTTGTTCAATACATGAATGAGTGTTTGTCAGTCCTAGAATAAATAAGGCGACACACAACATTAAGTTTTAACGGCCTTGGCTGAACCTTCACGAACACGAACATTCTAGACATGAACATTCTAATATCTTAGCTCCGAACCATCCAGAAATTATGATTGTTGTAAACAGACTTACAGGGCCAATGAAGTTAATTAGTTTATTGAGAGTCATCCATCGTTGAGTAAATATCAAAGTCTTCTCAAGCTGTAATTTAATTATGTTTCTAAACCTTAAAAGTATGTAAGTAGTAAGAGACAGCGTGTTCATTTATAAATGTTTTTGTTTATATTTGTTTAAACAAAGACTTGTTATATTTTCTTTAAACTGCTTGACGCTTCTATTTTGCAATTAACAGGAATCCGGTTTATTTAAAGGAAATAAACCACCGTTTTTAAAAGTTAAAAACGTAACAATATGTTGTAGTTTATTGATTGAGATCCGAAAAATGTATATTATCGGCTTACAACCATAGTTGTGTTATCCTAAATAACTAACTGCCCGTGAGCCGAAATACAGTAGACGCTCAGAAATTAGAACTCTCAGTAATTTGAATATCCAGAAATTAGAATCAGTCATTTCATTGCATTAAGCGCTCTAAAATTAGAACTAAAAATTCTAATTTCCGAGCGTTTTTTTATTTTTCATTGCAAACTCTAAAATTTTGGCAGTTTAGTTTAACCAAATAGAAAACAAAAAGGGGAATCCCATTTTAGTAAATGTTTTTTTATGTTAAATAAACTAAACTGAAAACAAAGACTTAGTTTTTTTTATAGCTTTATTGTAAAATTTACCTAAATTTTAGTATAAAAACCCGTCCAGAAATTAGAATAATTCGAAAATTCGAATCACTCTAAAAACAAAGTGGTTCTAATTTCCGAGCGTCTACTGTATTTATTTCATCGGATTGTATATAGATCATAGGTAACTTTTTCCACTTTAAGCATTAAACACATTCGAGACAGCAGGCTACACGAGTGCAAATGCCGCTGGGTACTTATGCCGCCCTCTAGTCAGCTACTTAATTATTTTGAAATCGACAGCTACATAGTCAGCAGCTGATTCCGAAATCTGACGTTTTAATAAAAAATAAATTTTTTCTTCGAATTTTTTAAATAACATAATGGCTGAAAAGAAGTTTGTTGATTTTATAGAAGCTATTACTAAAATCCTTAAAAAAAATAAATAAAAACATTAAAAATTATAAATCTTAAACAATAACACACTTACAAACTATAATCAAACAAAACAATAAAAATACAAACAGCTGTTGTAGTAATCCATTTATATTTCAGTGGTGCCACTTAAGGCTTTTATTTTTGTTTAAAGTAGCGTTTTATTTATGAAACATGAAAAACATATGATTCCAGACATGCTAATAAACTTCACTCATTTTTATTAATATAAAATTTAGTATTATTAATGTAATATTATTGATACATTTAACAACTCTTGACGCATAAATGATCACGACATTTTAATTGTGTATTTTGCTTTTTATTTAATTTGCTTTACACATTTTGCTATATGGTCAACACTGTTTTTGCTTTGTCGCCAACAAAAATAGAAATTAGTTTAATTTGACAGCGACGAAAAAATCAGCATGGACAACAACCTGCAGTCGTGTTGCACTCTCATATAAACGTGTGTATTTTATTTTTGTAGTCTGTAGTTTGCTGTCTCGAATGTGTTTAATGCTGAAAAAGCTTTGATTTCATTTCAAAATAAACCAGCAAACAAAATAGTATAATGCAAGACAGAAATTTTTGTTTTGTCATTAAAAATGCTTTTGGTAAATTAATTAAGTTCTTCATATTTAAAACATATTTTGTTAATAAGAAATTGTTACAAAATCTTAAATTTGGAAAACTTAATTTATAATGCCTAAATACACTTAATTTTTTAAGTTTTAATTGTAAATTTAACTCGACCAATCAAATATGTGTGAAAAAATTGCTAAATTCTGTAAAAACTGAGGCATATTTTTTTATTAATTTTATTTTATGGCTAAAACTTTTTTTAAACATCTTTTTCATTTTGCTTTTAAAAGTAAAATTCATTACATTTGCAATTCTTAGTTTTGTGTTTGCTGGGCAATATTCTCTTATCCAATACAGACGCATTTCATTTATTGAGAGTTTTGGTTACCTCTGATATAGATTGATCTAATGTTTATTCGTGAGTCGAGAGAGGACTGAAGCTTAAGTCACCTCGTAATAATTAGCATTGTCATAATTAGAATGGTCTTTTAGAATCTAGATTAAAAACCGAATACTTTATCATAACCCCATTGAAAAATCCAATTACATCCCACCATATCCCGAACACACACAACTGCTTAAAAGACAATGGACAAACTAAACAAAGCATGCAAAAACTGGTTCACAACTGTAAAGGAAAGTCTTGTCTAAGAACTAAAGTCTTTAAAAACCTAGACATTGCTAAAGAAACCTATGAAAAATATCTAAATTGGCGATGCCGTCTTTAGCTGGTATTATCTTATGGTTTGTATTTCAAGTTCCCATTCCTGGTGTCTTGAAATAATTTTTTTATGCAGTTATAAATAGTGTCCAGTGACAGGTGCTCTTTTCAGTCATTCATGTAATTTTTAGATTATAAAATATTCTCTCGCTCTGAAACTTAAACCAAACTCTGCGATTTTCCTTCATCCGTCTTATCTATTTCTAAGCTTTTTTACCACATGTAGAGCTTTGTATAAACGATTGTCAGATCTTACAACGTTGTCCGTAAAATGTTCAGAAAATGTGTAACAAACGTGTGAACTTAAAATGTTTGTCTTCCAACGTTGTAAGAAACAGCATTGACAATTTGCCTTTTGCTAACAATTTTTCAATGTCAGTAAATGGGTAGCACATTGCTAGATCTGACAACGTTGTATGATCTGACAACTGTCTATACATAGCTTAAGAGAACAATTTCACTTTAGTACATTTTTTTTTATACTTTTTATTATTTATTGAATCTGCCTTATTTCCTTAGGCCTTAAAATAAGTATTTAAATCTTAAAACTAAAATAAATCTAATTACTCTCTAACAGAGCATTAATTTCTTATTGGCCGTCAAGCTCTACGAAGCCTCGATTCCGTCTGGCTCTGAGCTAGAATTCTAGCAAGCGGATTCGGGTGGGTTTGTAGCTTTTTGATGTAGTTCTCGCGGACCCATGGTGCGCCCGTCATGGTCCTAAGAATTTTTGATTGGGCCCTCTGTATAAGTTCAATACTGGTATTACTAGCAGTTCCCCACAATTGGATTCCATATGTCCAAATGTGTTTTAAAATGGTTTTATACAGGGTGACTTTATAGTCCTGGCTTAGCTTAGATTGGTCACTGATTAACCAGTGAAGGCTAGATGCTTTTAACTTCATGTGAAGTCTCTTGGTTTCTATATTTAGTACATGCGTTTCGAAAAATATCTGAGCGAATACTGTTGCTCGTCCAGGATGATATTAGATATATATCTGAAAAATATCGAGAAATATCGAAACTGTGGTCTTTAACTCGGATCGTACTTTAACGATTTTGACCATTTTCAATACCAAACATTTCGGTGGATCAGAGAATTTTTGGTAAAAATTTCATTGTTCTATGTATTTTCTTTTTCGATACTCTATCGTGCCTTCAGCAGACGGACGGACATGGCCAGATCGTCTTAGAATATTATAAGGACCCAGAATATAGTATAGACTTTTTGGTTCTACAACCAATATTTCGATGTGTTACAAACTGAATGTCAAACTTAATATCCCCCCATATTTTACGATTTTCTGAACTACATATAAATAAACCATAAACAATTGCAATAAACATTGTAATATAAACAAGCGATCATGAACAAAAAAGGCGCTTAAAAAACAAACTATAAAATTGTCAGAAATAATTTTCGGCGTTACACTGTCCACACCCAGTATTATTACTGCCATACAGCAAGTAGCCTTAGGAAATTTATAAATAAATTAAAAAGACTTATGTACTTTGTTGATTATTTTTTGTGCGAGTACTTATTCAAGTAACAACTAAAATTTGTTTGCATGGTAATTATTTAATAAACAAAATACAACATTATATTTCTGAATGCATTAATATCTCATTAGATAAGAATGAAAAAAAATTAGCATTAATTAACAAATCGACAAACAAATACAATTACAAAAGTTAAAAAGCAACAAATTTTCGTTAAGAAAAAGTCTGCGATACGCTTATGTAGTCAATTGAAATGGGTTTTGTAAATTTTCAACGACATTCACTATGTATGTTTTAAGAAATATGTTAAATGTAAAATTCAAAATGCACTAAAAAAAATGTAAGTGAATTTGAAAAGATTTCTGTATTGTGAGAAGCCAAGAAATTGTTTTTCAGGGGTTTTTGAAAATTACTCATGATTTATTTTTGATTGTTTGTAAACAATGCACAGTGTGGTAGATCGCAAATTTAACTAACCAAAATAAATTGTTATGAATTAAATAAAAAATGAGTTTAAATATATAAATGACTATAAAAAATCAACTTTTCTTTTGAAAAAAAGATTTTTTTCTGCAAAAAATAACTCAAGTAAAAGCAAAATTTTTTAAAGAAATTATTTTAAATTAAAAATGGATCCAGTTTTGTTTTTTTACTCATCGTCTTTTGATTCTGACGAGATTGAAAACATTAATGACATAAGGAAACAAATAAGAAGCACCTCTGACCCCTTGAGATTGACAAACAATGAGTAAGGCCACGTTTTCAGTATGTTTTCACTATGACATTTTTGTTGTCAAATTGTCGAAATTGTTGGCAATTGTATGAAAACGGGTTGTCATATGGCGTCATCTATGTATGCAATCATGATTGCAATCATGAAAATCATGATATGTCAACCCGTTTTCATACAATTGCCAACAATTTGACAACAAAAATGACATAGTGAAAACCAAGCATAAGTTAACTAAGTACATACATACATACATATGTATTAATGTATGTATGTGTTTTTCTAGACTCAAAAGACATTTTAGGCTTACAAAGCAAGCATAGGTAAAATTTATTTTTGATATTTTTAACCTAAAAGTAATAAAATGATTAATATAATGATATTTTTTTCTTCTGTTTGCTAAAAAAAACGTTATTTCGAAGGCTTCTTTGCTTACGAGTAAAAACTCGCAAGGTTGCGTTCGAATGATCATTCGTTATCGAATGCCATCATTAGAAATTTCGATACATTTTATTCGCTATCGAATGAGGGAATCGCAAATGTTAAAAAATTCGAACGTTCGATCGAATATTTATTTATTATCATACGATTGCGAGAATTAGCCCCCTGTATTTGTGTCTATTCTCGATATTTTTATCGTAAAGAACTCTTTATATTTTCCTCGTGTCCTTATTTTTTGCTTGTTGACTGAAGTGAACTTTTTGCATGCATCTCAGTGATTTCCGTTTTGGCTGGATAACATTTTCTATTAGCTTTTTGAATAGGAGGACAAAAGATTTTTGAATTTTGCGTTCAGTTTTAGAGAAATAACATTGTACTGATGTTTCGACAAATTATCATCAACTACTAAAGATAAGGCTTCAGCGAGAGAATGGCTCCCTAAAGACACAGGCTCAGAGCTAAATCTCTTACAAATTTTTTTCACTTGCGAGCCTTTACTGGATGAAGCTACCGACAGATCTTTTACAAGTGTGGCTGAATTTCGTTTTTCCATTTTGCGAAACACTTGCTCACTAGCTATAATAATTTTTCTTGCCTTAATATTTATTTTCACGTATCCATCCGTTATTACTGTCAATGTATTTTGGAAGTTTTTAGCCATTCGTCAAACATTTCCTTTCGCGAAAGAATGGAGGTCATACTGGAAAAATGAACAAAAATGTATGGCGGTCGCAAAAATGCGCAAGATCTTAAAGTGAACCCATGAAAGATTAACCCTAATCTAATTATTACTCCAGAAATATCAGGAATAAACAGGTTTAACTCTACACAGCAAAAAATAAAAATGAGTTTAAATTAAAATATTTGTGGAATCAATTAAAAATTTAATTGAAATCGGACCTATAAACAAAATGATAGTATCACAAAATGATAGTATCAATTAAAAAAAATGTGTGATTTAATTGAAAATATCAGAAAAAGTAATTGAATCAATTAAAATTTTAATTGAAAATTATTTTAAAATCAATTAAAGGTTTAATTGAAAAAAAACATGATTTTTTTTCTGTGTACTTGAAAAAAGGAAATATTTTATTTTTTGCACTCTCTGAACTGCTGACAAAAAAAAATTTGTTTTTAGTACTTACAATGAAAATTGTAATATATTTCCTTGACATCGAGCTTAATAATAATAAAACAAGCAAGAAAGTATAGCCCCACCTTATAATACCCTACACCCAGCATATGTATAAGAAGTGTTTCAGAAATGGGCGCTATTTTGGAGATATTATTTATTATGGACCAATCATTCTAAAATTTAGTGTCATGATTTCTGAGAATATAAATATTATATTTGCTAAACGTTATCTCGATATAAATACTTTTAAACGATTTATAGAGGTTAAAGTGAATAACGAAGAGGGTCTTATATGGGAGTTTCGACTAATTATGGACCGACCATTATAAAATTAGGTGTCATAATTTCTGTATATATGAAACTTATTTGTGTTGAATTTTATTTAGATACCAACATTTTTAAGAAATTTATGGTCGTTAAATTAATTTTCGGAAGTGGGCCTTATATGTGAGCTATGACTCATTATGGACCGATCATCATAAAATTGTACCATATTATTTTTATATATGTATAAGAGACATATTTGTGTTAAATATTATTTGGATACCAACATTTTTGAGAGAGTTATGCTCTTTAAAGTGATTTTTGGAAGTGATCCTTATATGGGAGCTACGAGTAATTATGGACCGAACTGCACAAAATTTGTAGATGTAAGTTGGCTTCATTTACCACTTATTTGTGATGAAATTTGTTTGGAGACATGCATAATTCAAACATTTATGATCGGTAAATCCCAATTTCAGGAGGACATTTGTATGGGGGGCAGGGGAAGTAATGGAACAATTTCCACCAGTTTCAATCCCATCCATCCTTGGGCCGAAAAAGTTTACGTACCTAATTTTATCGAAATACCTTCAAATTGCGATCTGTACTCTGAGCACAAGCTTTACATGGACAGCCAGCCAGATGGTCGGATGGACGGACATCGTTAAATCGAATCAGGAAGTGATTCTGAGTCGATCGGTAGACTTTAAGGTGGGTGTTGGACCAATATTTCTGGTCGGTACAAGCATCAGTACTAATTAAATATACCCTCCCCACTATGGTGGTGTAGGGTATAAAAATATGACGGTGAGCCTTTTTAATATTAAACCAAAGTCACACAAAAAATACGCTCCTCTTTGAAATCTGATTGCTCGTGTGGACAACAACTGACTTTAAAGCTTACTTTTTCCAAATCGGAGCTAAAAACAAAACATGAATTACAGTTTTCTATCGCATTGAAAAGCCCATTAAACGATCAAAAAAATGTTTTCAGACATTCTTTTTTAGTGTTTCCAGCTAGATTTGTGATTTACAAGAGTGTGCAATGATTCAAAGTCTGCGGTGTTATTTAAATTCTTTAAAATTATTAAATACTCGTAACTAAAATTTCTTTCAGTATATGTATGTATAACATAACAATAAAATGGGCGGCAAAGTGTTGATTTCCATATTTAAATGAAAAACTTATAATTTAATAAATTCGAAACAACTTGCAAAAAAAAACTGACTGACATTAGAAAGACCCGCTGGCAAGAAAGGAACAAGTCACGTTGCAATTGTAATTAAACACAAAAATAACCGACCAACCAACCATAACTAAAAAAATTTAACTTAAGAAATATTTTGCAAATTATAAAAATACAAAAATTAGCAACAAAATTAATGGTGTAAAAATGCTAACAATTGTAGATAAAATTAATTTTATTTTGTAGTTGTCTTCTAACAAACAACCCGCTGTTTCTGTTTTGGTGTTAGAAACGACGAAATTTTTTTCTGTTTTATATTGTTGACTATTTTTTTTATTCAAATGAACCTAAAATTGGAGTTAAACAGTTCAATGACTTTTGGTTTGACAACTCTACCACAAGTATTGTAGTTACATGCTTTGTATGCGATTATTACGTTTTAAATAAATTTATTTTTTTGTTTTATTTAATTTGTTGTTTTTGGGTTTTTATGTTCATGTTCATGCACAATTTTTTATATTTTTTATAAACAAATTTATAACTGTTTATTGTTGCATTGTTTTATGGAACTTAAACATGAATTTCATTCAAACAAACCAAACAAACCCGTTAAAAAACTCAACTCAACACAACTCAGAGAAATATTGAAATAAATGAAGTATGATTTTATTGTCGTAGTCAATTGTAAACATACAGTAGTGGTTTTTTAGGCGGACACCTGATAACCCAGCGAAATGTTTTGTATGCATTTGTTAAATAATGTATGCGATTTAAAATTAAGATTAAAACGAGCAATGTTTTTTTTTATAGGTAATCTGAATATCATATTTATATAAAAGTTTGTGATATAAAAAGTGTTTACATATACAGTTGGGAGCACAAATGATGTACTTTGTTAGTGCTTTGTTTGTGCACTTGTTATTGCATATAATACATATAACTAATAAAAAAGTATATATTTCGTCATTTATTTTAGGTTTAATATCGAACAAAATAATTTATAAATCAACCATACAAGTATCAACTTCTAAGAACAACAAGTAAGAAAGAGTAGTCAATCCTACAACATAATACCTACAGCTATAATATGTTGAAAAACAGTTTTCAAGAATGAGTGCTATGACCCATTATTATCCAAAAAATTTAGTGGCATGATTTCTATTCATGTACGAGGGCAATTCGGAAACTTCTTAGCTTAAAACAGAAAGCGCGGTATAAATAGAAAAAAGTTAAGTCTTTTAGAAACTTACATCTCTGCTATAAACACATGTTAAATTTCTTTTCGATCTGACAACTCCTTCATATAGAAATAGGTGCACAAAAAAGGCGCTTCCGTGATTTTTTTTAGAATGGAAAAATTAGAAATTCGTGGTGTCATTAAATATTTAAATAAAAAAAGTTTATCGGGACAAGAACTTCGTAATGATAAGGTGAATGTGTTGGGTGAAAGTGCTCCTTCATATGCAACAGTAAAAACTTGGGTTGCTGAATTTAAACGTGGTCGTACAAGCATTGAGGATGAACCATGTAGTGGACGTTTAAAAACAGCAACAACAACATAAATTGTAGCCAAAGTGCTAAATATGGTATTATATGATTGACGAATAAAAGTGCGTGAAATAGCTAATATCATGTGCATCTTCTATTATCGAGTCCATTTAATATTGCATAAAGAACTACAGATGAAAAATCTTTCTGAAGATGGGTGCCACATTTAACAGTCGACGAAAAACGCATAAGAATGAAAATTTCTCCAGCTTGTTTGGATCATTTTAAGACAAATAAAATGGATTTTAAGCGTCGTTTCATACTCCAGAGACAAAAGAACAATCCAAACAAAGGACTGAAGCTGGAGGAAGTGCCTAAAAGAAGGCAAAAACAATTCAATCGGATGGTAAGGTTATAGCATTGGTTTTTTGGGACTTTAAAGGTATTTTATTGATTGACTATCTGCAACAGGGTAAAACTATAAATTCAGAGTACTATTGCAACATTTTCCATAAATTTTTTATCACGACAACGCACCAGCGCACAAGAGTGTTTTAACAATGGCTAAAATCAACGAATTTAAGTACGAGTTGCTTGACCACCCCACCTTATTCTCCTGATTTAGCTCCCAGTGACTTTTACCTGTTCACAAATCTAAAAAACTTCCTAGCTGGCAAGCGTTTTACCTCAAATGAAGATACAATTACAGTTTTAAACCAAAATATTGAAGGCCTTGAGGAAAACTATTTTCATCAAGTTGCAGGCGATTATATTGGGAAATAAAAATGTTTTTTAAAAACTAACTATTTTCTTTCTGTGCTAGGCTAAGAAGTTTCCGAACCGCCCTCGTATGTACATAATTGTTGTGTTAAATTTTCAATCAATATAAACACTTTCAAAAGATTTAGTCACGTTAAAATAATTTCCAAGAGGGGTCTTATATGGCAGTTTTAAATAATTATGGACCGAGGTGCCACACAAAGCTTCATTGTTTCCTTTACATGGTATGTTTGAATTCTCTGGGCTGTTCAGCGCCAACAGTATTGTTTACTTTCGGTTTAAAAACGAAAAAACTTGCATTCATCTGACCAGATTACATTTTTCGCATCATGTACTGTCCAATTTCTTTTCATTTTAACAGTGTCTTAACATTTTTTTTTATCAACAATGTAGGTTTTCGTTTTTTACTGCTGAAATGTAACCAATTTTGCAAAGGGCTCGTCTTGCTGTCCATCTACTAACGGATGTGCCTATTGCTATAGAAGCTTTTTTGGTGTCAAACACTTGTCTCTTTTCATTAGTGTTATCATTGGACGTGCTTTTTGCTTTGAATTTATAGTTTGGGAAGAATAAAACTCCTTTATATGGACTCTTATGACCACTTATTGACTTTTAGCTGTTTAGCTATACTCGCGAAGAATAGCAACTTTTTGGTTTTGCTAGAATATTATTCTACCTTTGATTTGTGTTGGATAATTTGCAAAAAGTGTTTACCACACGCAGTTAAATTAATATCACTCTAATTTATTTTTTAAGACACAAACAAATACATAAACTACATAAACTTTGATATTTTTGTGCAAACATGTCAAAAGACACAGGGGTAAAAATTGAGTTCATGCTAGTTTTTTTTGTATTTGGTACTAATTGTTTATTTCCCGCAATTTATTATTATTTTCCATTTTGCATTGTAAGTTATATTGTTTAGCTTTAAATTTAAAATAAATGAAAAAAAAACATTTTTAAATTTTCTTTGTTGATTTTATTTTTATGCAATAAAAAATTACACAAATCACAAACATGCTCTTAATTATGCTGACCACTGTATTTAAAGGTACCGATATCTTAGAGGTAACAGCAATTGCAGTTAATTTGGTAAGGTTAGTCGTGCTAAAAGGGCATATTTAGTACAATGGAGCCAACCTTGTACAGTCCATGAATTACTAAATGTCATCATGGTTGTTGGTTGTCATGGTAATTCACTGCACAAGTAGAATCGTTATGACTCCGGTTTGCCAAGAAATGCTATTCAATAAGATTAAGATACTAAATCAAGGAAATATACTAGCTTAATGATTACTAGAACAAGCGTATTTAAATTAGGTTTTAATAAGGTCACATATTAGATTAAGTTTGGATACCTTAGACAGAATATTCGTCTAGAAATATGCAGCCATGTCACAGAATTTAATTTCGTTCGGAAGTAGAATTAATGCCGTATTTTGTTGCTATAGAAAAAGTAAAACGAACAATTTTTTTCGAAATGAAACCTGGAAATGCTTAATATTACAATTCCACATAACAAATGAAAAGTGGTTTCATTTCGAAAAAAAAAATTGTTCGTTTTGCTTTTTCTATAGAAGCAAAAAACGGAACTAATTCCACTTCCGAACGGAAGAGTTAAAATATGTATCTCAACATGAAACTTATTCATTTTAGTTTAAAAAAAATAACCAAACGGTAACACTCAAATAATAAACTGATTGACAAATGTAAAACAAGAAAATATAATTTATAAACAAGAAATTTAAATAATGCAAATTGTTGTATTTAATTTATGAAAAACTACCAATAATTTTTACTTACTTGACACTCAATTGTTGAAATGTTTGCAAAATAAAGAAATTTATTCAGTTTTGTATATTTCGTTTGATATTTTAAAGGTTTGACAACCTGAACATATGACTTTACTCAAAATTGTGTTCACAATCAGGTACATAGTTGTATCATACAATATACAACATACAACATCACTTGTGAATTGAACAATCATATTACAAAATTATATTGCATTTTTAAATATTTTTAGTTATTTAAGTAGAATTGTATTCACATAAAAAGCAAAATAAAAACAAAATACCATATAATGCCCTACACCTAGTATGCGAGTAAAAACAGTTTTTTCGAAATGAAACCGCCCATAGTATCGTGACTTTTAAGCATATAGTAATTATTTGCATTTAATTTTTCCTCGATATCAGCACTTGAGGTTCCAATATGGAAACTATGACTAATTATGGACTTATATTAATATAAATAGCGTCTCATCATTTCTATATGTATATATGAAAATTATTTGGTGTGATTTGAAGTGATTTTCGGAAGTGATCCCTACATGGCAGCTATGACTAATTATAGACCTATCATCATAAAATGGTATATATGTACATATGTATGAAACATATTTGTGTTCAATATTAAATGCATAGCACATTTTCAAGAGAGTTATGCTTTTTAAAGTGAGTTTTGGAAGTCTTACTATTGACCGATCTGCACAAAATTACTAAGTGTAACTAGGTTTTATATACAACTTATTTCTGGCGAAATTTGTTTGAATACGAGCACGTGTATAAATCAGTTGACAGAAGTTTGAAAACTGTTTAAAACTCTTTAATAAGTTCGCTCTAGGCTGCTGCAACAATAACTGATGAAAGGAAGTGCAAGTCTGTTCTACATGTCTATAGGTTCTCCAAAAACTGACATTAATCTCAAAATTTCCTTTCGGATTCTTTTTAAAAGTTTTTTTTAGTTAGTATATTTCTTATTAAACTTTTACCCTAATCTTTTATCAGCTCTGCAAAGATAGTGGATCTAAGTGACTAATTTTAAATGCTATTTAAATGCTTACATATGCAGGCGATGTGATATACTTTTACACAATATAAGCAATTAAAAAAAGGAACAAATAAATATATATATATATAAACAAATCATATTAATCAAACATTTTTTTTTAACGAGCTTTAAATTTACTCCATATTAAAACATCAAAAGTATTTACAATTATAAAATTTTCTTAAAACGAAGAGATTTCTTGGCGACCCCGAAGGATATCCAAATATTTTCCTAATAAAAGATAATGTTGTAATCAATTGGAATCGGTTTTGGAATTCTTATTTTCCCTATAGGAATAATATTTGCCTTACAGTCAGGGCTGGGCAGTATTTGAAATACGTATTTAAAATACAAATACGTATTTTGTAAACAATTTAAGACATTTAAGTCCTATTATACCACTACTAAAAAAGAGCTTGAAAAAAAGATTCATAAGTTTTTTAAACTATCATCGGAAATAAATAGAGCTACTTTGGCCTCCTGTTATCATTCTGGTTATAAGATGCGTTGGCTGCCAGAAAACATCACGACAGAAGAAATGCATAGCATCCAAAATCTTACAATTTATACTCTGGAGTAAGATTACAAAAAACTTAAAATGGCACCTGGAAGTATCAGAAGTAGAAGCACCAGTAAAGAAGACAATGATTTTGTTGTTTTCGTAGATAGAGCTGATGGTGAATCTAGGACATCAAATTTGGAGTTGGAATTTGTCAGTTTCCTCAGTGGCAAGAGCAAATTAATTTTATGTAAGTTTTTTTTTGGTTTGCATAAAAATTTCGTATTTTAAATACATACATGTACATGACGTGGATGTATTTTGCCCAACACTGCTTACAGTACAGCCATAAAATCTGGTTTCTGTAGGACTCTAAAGCTATGTGTCCACGATCGTCAGATATTACAACGTTGTCCGAAAAATGTGCAGAAATTGTCTAACAACCGTGTAAACTTAAAATTTTTGTCTTCCAACGTTGTAAGAAAAAAACATTTTTAGTACATTGGAAGACAAAAATATTGTCACACATCTAACAATCGTGTAAACACACAATTTTGCCATTGTCAGTGTTTTAAGACAATTTTCGAACACTTTTCATTGTCATATGTGCAAAGTTTATGCATCTGCCAATGGCAGCATTGTTATAGAAATTATTTCTAAAAAAATAAATAACCAAGCAAGCGTTGATAAAATTTTTCAAAAAAGTGGAAAAAAATCAAAGAATTAAATTAAAGAAAATAAAAAATGGATAGCGACATATTTTTTAATGAATCCTGTTTAATAGAGTGCAGATAAAATGGTTGCAATTGCTCTTTTTTGTTCCATGACAATATTTAAAATTTTTAAACACACACACAGAGCTGCAAAACGAATTTGACAATGCCACACAACAATCTGACAACCGTGTGAACTGACAATTTCGGTTGACACCTAAATTCATTGTGTGACAATTGTGTGCAAATGAAATTGTTAGTTTTCTTACAGTCGTCTAAACTGACAATTTACCTTTTGCTAAACATTTTTCAATGTCAGTACATTGCTAGCACATTGGTAGTTATGACAACGTTGTAATATCTGACGATCGTGAACACATAGCTTAAGTTTAGTTAAGAGCAATAATACTTTTAGAAATTGATAGAGATGATGCACGTACATACATACATATACATTTTTATTACTAAAACTTTTGCTGGGTTCACTCTTTATAAATATCTAGTTAAGTAGAATCAATTTAATGTACACAATATGGGCTGAAATTGTAGCAACGACGAAAAGTGAATCAAATGAGAAAAGAAAGAAAAAAAAATAGAAATAAAAAGACACATTGAAACCATGTTAACCATGTTATAGTTTCAAGTTAACTTATTATATTTTTTTGTCCACACACAGTTTACTTTGTCAAGTTTGTATGATGTTTATTTTAATATTAATTGACTTAATGTTGGTTGGCTGTTATTGTTGCAGTAGTTGTTGTTACTGTTGTTGGTTCTTGTTATTAGTTAACAGTTGTCATTTAATGAGGGTCGCTTACTCGGTCTTACCACACTTTAGCCAACTTACTTACTACTTACCACTCATTTAGTCAGTCAGTCACTCATTTAAGATTTTAAGCAACATTTTCAGCGGTATTTATGGCCCATAGTCTTAACTAAGGTTACAACAACAGTAATATTACATTAACTTATTTTTATTATTTTATGTTCATGAAAAATGTCATGACTTTAAGACGTTAAATGGTGTAAAAATGAGGTTAGATAATAAAACAAGACACAGGGAAAAATTAGCTTCAGTTGAATTATGTTTTAAATAGAATTTCCGTTTGAATAAAACCTTACTTCCCATGTTAATTGTATCATGATTTTCCTCGCCTTAATCATGGGGTGTAGATAATTTCAACAGATTTTAGTCGTAAGCGAGGAGAGGTGAACGAGGTATTTGTAGGGTTTTAATTAATAGCAGTGCTAATTTAAAAGGTCAATGTTTTTTTTGCATTAGTGCCGTAAAAAAAGGCCAGTATTTTGTGTTCTAGAATGGAGAGTTGTATGTACAATTAAAAAATGTATGTAAATGCTAACAAACATATTGTAAAACGGATAATAATATGTATGCTACTGCGATCAATTAAGTCGATATCATAAATATGTCACATATTGCTGCTGGTTTCAACAGTGATCAATTGTCTTCACAAACGTATTTTAGCAGTTGTAACAGGTAAATTTTAATTGCTGTAAAATGGTGCTGTGTAGCTTAATTGATTGTAGCCCCCGGGTTCGATTCGATAGCAGCGGCTGCCACTCAAACAACCAGCAGTTTCTGATAATTATTAGTTTTCTTCTATCCATCATAACTAATATTTATCACAGCGCTAGAGTTGTGCCCGGTAGTTCATTTCAGTGAGCGCTCATTTATCCAAGACTGATTCGTTCATTCAATTCGTTCAATCGTTCATTTCGAACAAATGAATACAAGCCTTATTGAATGTGATTTTCGTCTTGTCTTTTGATAAACAGCAGCTGAACGAAAGCCGTTCAGTTAAATGACCGGCTCATTCCGTTCAATGAAGTGATCCGTTCAGTTTAACCCGTTCGTTCATGAACGACACAGCTTTACACAGCGCCCTCCTTCGGTGGTATAGCATTCAAACGCCACCGAAGTGAAATAATTAAAGCCTATAAAATAAAGCTTTAACATTATTGCGCCTACGCACCACCAGAGGAGCTGCAGTGCTGCACTAAAACAAACATAATGCGCAATTGCAGAGTTGTGATATAAAAAGCTTTCTTCTTTCACCACCATTACTTCTTCAACTATCCCCTTTCCAAAGAAACTAAGGCAATTATATATAGGCACATTAATTGCCTGCGTGTTACTTCTCTTAAAAAAAAAGTTGTTTATCACAATTAATATATTTTCTGTGGCGACTGGCCGGTCATTATCAACTTAAATATTTGGTGAAAATTGCCACTTTTTCAACACTTCCACACCATAAATTAAAACTATAATTATACGAGTATATAGAAAAAGAAATTCCAATTTTCCAAACAAAACAATCAAAAATTAACAAAATTATCTCCGTTGAATTCAAATTTCATACCAACACATTTATTTATTTACACCATAATACGACGGCTTAATTTTAAAATCGTGTCTGTTTTAATAATTATCATTAAAATACAAAATATATTTTATACTATTAGAACTATAACAACCATTCCCAATAATCTAGATCAACTTAACAAACAGACAGACGGAGGGACAGGCAGACCGACAAACAATGGAGTAAACAAAAGCCAATGACTGAAAGATACTCGAGAACGGCAAATACAATTACGAAAACGTTTACAAACTAGAAAAACTTAAACTACACAAATTATTCAAACACATTTTTTGAGTAGTTTACGAGTTAAGATAACAAAAAAAAAAAATACTGCTAAAAAATAAAATTAAAAAAAAATATAAAGATAAAACATTAATAGTTTTTCAAAAAGTTTGGCAAGTGGCGTTTTAGGTTTGTTTAAAAACAAAGCACAACAATAAATGTAATTGTTTGTATGTATGTCTTATTTATGGTTGGTTGGTATTTGTTAATTTCTATTACAATAAATACTTGACAAATGTGAGATAATTACAGACTCTGCCGAGATACAGACGTTTTATATTGTTCAAAGATAAATATTATTTGCTGAAACTTTAAATTCACCCCTATCGTGAATAAAAAATCTACATGAAATTTGTTCCTTTTCACATTTTCCTATTAAAATTCAATGTTAAAAAAATAAAAGGGAACAAATTTCATGTGTAATTTTTATTCACGATAGGGGTGATTATGTTTAGTTTCTTACGTCGTTCATATCGACCCTGAACGTATTTGGTGAAGAACAATCCACTGTTGCTTTCTTATAGAGACTTCTCTATCATTACCTCTATAGTCTGGAGTAATAAATCCCATTCTATACGAAGCAATTCTTTAAGCTAAGCTGATTTTAGTCATCTCGGTGTAAAGGGTCCGCCAAAAAACTTCTTTTTTTTTTTTTGAAAATGCTATCCAAAAAAAAATTACTGAATATTTTCTCAAATTTCTTTTTTTATTTGAAAGTACAATCCTTCCGGTTAATAATGGAAAATGGTACAATTTTTAAGCACATTATCGATTGTGTGCAGCTGTATTTCACCAATCGCTTCACGAATATTGTCCGTTAAAGCGTCAACACGGCACCCCACAAATAATAGTCCAACGGTGTCAAATCGCAGCTCCGAGGTGGCCAAACGACATCAGCTCTGCGGCTGATAATGCGATCTTGAAAAACAGGGCGCAAAACATCGAGTGTAGCTTCCGATGTGTGGCACGTAGCGCCGTCCTGTTGAAACCAAATGTTGCCAATATCCTCATCTTCAATTTTTGTGAACAAAAATTCGTTCAACATGGCCCGATAACGATCGCCATTAACTGTAACGGCCACTCCTTGCTCATTTTCGAAGAAAATATGGCCCAAATTTGCCTCTGGACCAAAATCCGCACCAAACAGTGACTCGTTTTGGGTGCATCGGCTTTTCAATGTATGCGTGCGGGTTTTCTGTGCCCCAAATGCGACAATTTTGCTTGTTTACATAATCGCCAAGATCAAAATGAGCTTCATCTGAATAGATGATTTTTTTTTTTTTTTTGGCAAAATCGGCATCTTCTGTAAGTCGATCACAGGCCCACTTAGCGAAGCGAAAACGCATGGTCAGTTGGCTTCAACTCCTGAACCAATTGGACTTTGTATGGCGTCTCAATGATGTCTCCGAAATGTTCAATTGTTGTGAATGACAGTGAATTGATGTTGATGGCGCTTGACGCACACTTTCTGCCACAGCAGCAATATTCTCGGGTGTACGCACTGTTTTTGGCTTTTCACGCTTTGGTTTATCGATGAGGATGCCAGTTTCTTTCACTTTTTTTTCACAAGATAACGAACATACGGAGCTGACGGTGCTTCTCTTCTTCCAAAATCCGTACGCAATTTTCGCACACATTATGCAACATTACCATGATTTTCCAAGTAATGTCGCAATATTTCTCAGCGTTGTTCAAGCGTATACACAACCATATTCGTTCAGCGGAAGGATAAAACTAATTATCTGTCAAATTAGACAGGAGCCATGACATGTTACCATTCACGAAATAAGCACTAGTTGAAAAAAACGTTAGATGGCGGAGCCGTTAGTAGCAATTCGTGTTACTCTCTTATTTGTATTACATATGTATGTGTATACTCTGATATAAAAATACGAGCGATTTAAGCAATAACAATTGTGCTGTGTGAACACCGAAGAAATTTCAAGGAAAAAATTGTTTCAATCTTTTCAATAAAAATTGCTTCGTGTAAATTGGGACTAAGAGTAGGCTCAATTTGAACTCTGGCAAAACTAACCATGCACAAGACTTTTCAACGAGAACTTTGTTTTTTCAAAATCATAAAATTTTCATATAATTAAGTGTTTTCTATTTAGTCTTAGTGCAAATTTTATAAGTATTTTATATATTCACCCCTATTGTGAATAAAAATTCCACATGAAATTTGTTCCCTTTTATTTTTTTAACATTGAATTTTAATAGGAAAAATATAAACAGGGAAAAAATTTCATGGGGAATTTTTATTCACGATTGTTTGAAAGACAATTTTAAGACCAACATAATTTATTTTAAATGTTTTGAAATTTTATGAAGGAAACAATATTGTTTCCCCATTTGATAAATATCGCGTTATTAAAATTTTATTCCACTTTGGTTTCGATAGTTTTTGAGACGCTCTTTCATGTGGTGAAAACTAGAAAGTCCTAACTTGCTTAGAAGTGTACTAAAAATGTAGAGAAAGAAGAGCACAAATGAAAGAAAAACAGATAAAATTCTGAAAATCCAGAATCAAGATAATAAATGGAATTGAAAATTTTAAAACTGGATTGAAGAGCAAGAGCGGTGAGTCGTACATGCATATTTTAATACGACTCACCGCTCTCGCCTACAAAGCAAGAATCGCAGCGATAAAAATTTCATAATGTAAACCGGGACTAAGAAACTGACGAAATGCATTGTTTATCTTTAACAGCTGTATCTCGCAATTTCTTTTTTGAGTCATAAGCCATCACCTTTTCATAGTCCGGGTCACATATTTTATTTATTATTATATAGTTACGAAATGTACGGTCAAATTTGGCAAGTATTTGCCGAAAAAGACGTAACCACTAAATAATATATATGTTTATGTGAACTCGTTTATTTATTTAAAAAAAAAAAAAAATTTTATTATTTAGGCCAAAGCCCAACAAGTATATAATTTTAATTTATTTGATGCTGTTTGATCTTGCAAAACTCTTGTAAGAGTCAAACAAATTTGTGCTAAAACAAGTGATTACGCTTTTTTGAATAAATATTTGCCAAGTGTGACCGTACCTTTATAATTTTTATTTAAAAAACCAGCAAATTCGAATTAAAATTGTGTTTGTAGCCTTTTTTATGGGGTTTGACTTTTTCAGACTTTTCTTAAAGTCCATTTAGCTTATTTTTTTCCAGCTCTTGGAAACACTGATGGCAAAGGTCATGATACGACCTCTGGCCATGTGCTTAACGATTGTTCTGCGTTAGCGTTAATTAGGGTCAAGTGTCTGAAATTTTGGTTTCCTACTAAACATTTAAATGGTTGGCTTGTCATTTTGAAACATTATTAGATTTCTAAGGAATCTTCTTTTCATAAACAATAATATTTGATATTTTGTTTTTGTTTCATAAATCAATTAAATCAATAAAGTATTACAAAAACATTGAATATCTGCCAATCATTGTCAGTTATTGCGATAAGTTTTCAAAGATTTGATGATTTTTTTCTAAATAATTTTTTCTCTAAAAATATTTAAGCAATAAAATGAGGATGATGAACATGACGACAACAATAATGACTACTGTGTTCTAAGAAGGACCGGCTTTTATAGCATTAATAAATTGAGTAAAAAGTGTGATTATTGTTTTTTGTTTGTTTGTGTTATTAACAAAATGATGTTTGTTTGCCTTGGATGCTCAGTTATGTAAAAGAATGTAAACTTGTTAGCTTCTCTTGGTCATTAAAAAGTAATTTAATTAACACTTGATGTTATTTTAAACAGCTGGCTTCTGGTTCCAATTAAGTTTATTGTTAAATTTCTGTTTTCTGAAATGGTTTTCAGTTAAATGTTGTTGTAAAATATTTTATTTTGTTGTTAGTTTTTTTATTTGTTAGTTGTTATTGTATTTTGTTTTTTATGTTACATCAAGTTTAAACCAAGGTTGTTTTTATTTTATAAAATCGTTGTGTGTTTAATTTCTTAAGTATCTTGTCTTGACTTGTCATTATTAAGTCACATAATTTGCTACTTAAATATTATATCCCATGACTTTAAAGCCTCCGGCTGAGGTGTAAACAGCTTCTCATCTTTTCTTATTTACTCTTTGCGGGAAACAGCTTTAACAAGACTAATGGCCGAATTCACAGTCTTTAGTTAGCTAATGAACAATGTTAATTTTTGAATGATCGGTCCATAACAGGTTATATCCCATTTCTGAAAAACTATTTTATACATATGCTGGGTGTAGGGTATTATATGGACGGGCTTGACCGACTATACTATCTTACTTGTTTTATTACCAAAACTACTTTATCGAATAGAACATATTAAAATACACTTTACAAAAAAAGAAAACAATTAACTTGTCGATAATCATTTTTATAATCATCATTAATATGTAAATCAATTGTTTGTTATAAACAAATTTTACATAAAAAAAAAAATAAATAAATTACTCCCCTACAAAAATAGATAAAACAAGTTTGTTGTTTTTTCTGATTCTAATTGTTGTCATAAACAAAATAAACATTTTTTAACCATATTCTTTGATACCCACAACAATAAATAAAGCGGGTGTTTATAAAATTATCATAGGATTTGTAACATCTAAATAAATATTGAATTTGCAACATTCCCTTTTCAAATATTCGACGAAGATTCTTATTCAAAACTCAATGTTAGATTTAACATATCAGAGGTGGTATAAAATTAAAGACATTAAAAATAAATATATTGAGCAGTAGGTCCCATAATTTTGTTTTTACTTTTATGGGTGCTGAAGCCCTATAGTATTTTTGAGATTTTCCTATATTTTTCGGAAAATGATTGGCTTTGTCGGCCGTTTTTTGGGTTTTCTTCATAACCTTGTCAAAAACCACGATTTTCTTTACTTTTGAGGAAGCAATTTGAAAGAAAAATGTCCAAGCTTTATTTTTGTGTTCAAAAACTATAAGTTTTGGCAATGAATTTGCTCATTTACGTACCCTACATTACAATTTTTCTTAATTTTTTCATAAATTTCGTAAATAACACTTTATAACTTTATAATGATGCAGTTTGAAAGATCTATTAATTCTAAATATTTTGGAGGAAATAATTTTTTTTTGGTTTGTTTGTACCCGATGAATATTAAATGTTAAAATTTTTTGCTTAGTAATCTTTTTGCACGACATGAAGAGCTTGTTCGGAAAAAAATCTCAACCTTCATGAAAATCTAAAAAATCAAACAGAGTTCTCAAAACTAAATCGGAATTTTTGGAAAACGAGGATAACTGCAACATTCAGACGATTCAATTTATGAACCAACAAAAAAAATGGTTTATATGGAAATTCCAACTTCCTCAAAATAGCAGCAGCTTTGTGGAAGTCTTGATAGAACCGGAATTAGTTGCCGTAAAGCTTCGCTTATAGTGAATTCCTCCTTTTATTAAAGGCCAGCTTGAAGGCAGACAAGCTTTCAAATTAGGCTTCGCTTATAGTGAATTCCTATTTTTATTAAAGGCCAGCTTAAAGGCAGGCAACCAAGATTTCAAATTAGGCTTAAACCCCAATGACAATTTTTTTGGGACAACCTATTGAGCAGGTTGGTCGTATAAAGAGTGATTTTTAAGAGCTTTCAGAGTTTTTTTTTTTTTTTATTTTATTTAAAAAAAACACAAACTGCGAAGCTTTTTGGCTTGTCAGCAGAAAACACCCAGAGTCTTTGGCGGGAATCGAACCCGCAACTCTCTGACTGATAGTCCGGCACACTATCGCCTAGTCTATCGGGGCGCCCAAATTTGATGTAGTAGATAAAATTTAGAGAAATTTATGAAATCTTTATTTAAGTCCATAGAACGACCTATTTATCTCACGAATAAATTCTTCAATATTAGCTTCCAGTGCGTCAACCGTTGCAAGCTTGTCCCTATATATACGAGAATGAGCCTTAACATAGCACAACAAAAAATAGTCCAAAGGCGTTAAATCGCACAATCTAGGCGGCCAATTGACTGACCCCAAACTTGCAATAAACTGTTCTCCAAACTTGGGCCATTGTCTCGCGTGGCATGTGTTACCGTCTTGAAGCCACATGACAGCCAAGTTTAGCTCTTTCATTTAGACAAAAGAAAAATTTTCAATTATCGCACGGTAGCGCTCGCCTCTTACAGTAACGTTCTTGCCTTCGTCTTCCTTGAAGAAGTACGGTCCAATAATTCCACCGGCCCATAATCCTCTTCAAACAGTACATTTTTTCGGAATGCGTTAAAACTTCTTGCTTCTGGCTGCTCTTCACATCATATACGATAATTTTGCTTGTTTACGTATCCATTCACCCAGAATAAAGCTTCGTCCCTAAACGCAATTTTCCCATCAAAAAAAGTGCACGATGTACTTTCTTAACCGGTCATGAATTTTGATAATAAAATTCAATAATCTGCAAGTGTTGTTTGTTGCTGCCAAAAACAATCTTGCCAAAAAGAAATTTGCTAAAAAAAATCACCCTTTATATGTCCTCCATGTATTATACAAATGTTGAGAAAAAATTTTGAGGAGTGCTCGATGAGACCTCTGAGCATGTGTTCGGCGATTGCGCTGCTTTGGAGTTTGTTTGGGCGATGTGTCTTCAGATTTTAGTTTTCACTGAACTGTATAAATGGTTTCGTTTGAGGCCTTGGTATTTTGTGTCGAAAAGTTATTTATGCATTTAAATTATATAACCTAAAAAAATTCGGGATTTATAACAGTTGGTGTTTCTTTTGAACACGTTTTTTTTATTAAAGGGTCGAAATTGGTCATTTATTCTCACTTCGCTTTTGAACATTATAGTGTAAACAATAAAAATGTCGAATTTTGTGGCAACAAAGCGTCATATGCTGCAACATCGCCCAGGCCAGCCAAAAAAGTTTGAAGATCAAGATTTGGAGCCATTATCTATGATAGTTGTTGTCAGCCTCAATAAGAGCTTGCAAAATAATTGTGAGCTAAGCAGAATTCATTAAAAACCGGAAAATTAACAATTGAAGCCGAGAAACCTTGAAAGATGAATTTACATGTCAGAAATACTGCTTAAACGCTATAAAAGGAAATAATTTTTGCACCGATTTTTTTTTAAAGAGAAGTAACACTCACTTGCGTTACTTTCTTTGGAAAGGCGATAGTTGAAGAAGTAAAGGTGGTGAAAGAAGAAAGCTTTTTATATCACAACTCTGTATTATGTTTGTATTTAATGCAGAATTGCAGCGCCTCTGGTGGTGAGTAGGCGCATTAATGTTAAAGCTTGATTTTATAGCCTTTATTTAATTTTTTTACTTCGGTGCCGTTTGAATGCTACACCACCAAAGGAGGGCGCTGTGATACAAATTAATTATGATAGATAGAAGAAAACTAATAATTATCAGAAACTGATGTTGTGTGAGTGGCAGCGGCTGGGAATCGAACCCGGGTTACAACTACCAACTCATGCTTAATATTCAAATGCGCTAACCAATTAAACTAAAGCACCCTGTATTTGTCTTTATTTATTGAGTTAGCCAATAAATATGGTCAAATGTGACAGATATTGAACTGAATTTGTTTTCTCTGTTTCCAGTAATAACTTTTTTTGGTTTAACTCGATTTATGTTTAAACTTCGACTCATATACCTAGATATCTGGTTTGTCGCCCGTCTATTTAAGTGAAATAACCTCACCCTGCCCGTGTGTCTAATAAAATTACTTTTTCTGTAGTAAAAATTTCTTTCTCAGAAATTTATATAAACTTAATTTAATTATTAATTCCTGTATTCATTAAAGATGTTAAATGTGATGTTTGCATGATTGTAGCAATCATATAAAGCTGTGGACAGAGAAATAGCACAGCAATGCTCTGTAAAGTGCCAAAACTATTATATTGCAAAATAGAATGATAAAACCTTCTTTTGCTACAATCTGCCTTTCCAAAAATTCGTTGGAAATGTCCTGTTAAACTTTGCACGTTCTTTATTTTGTTTTTTGATTGGACAATGAAATAGTGCAAAGTTATTTCGATTTTATACAGAAATAGTTGATGTTAATTTTGGTGGTAAATTCTTGTGTAATTTAACAAAAATATATTTTATCATTGATTTTGTTAACCCAAATTGATCATAGGAGCTATGATCAATTATGGACCGATCTGCACAAAATTTGTTGATGCCACTTCATTTATCACACATTTGTGATGGAATTTGTTTGGATTAATGGCCGGTATAAATGTGTATGGGGGCTAAGTGAAATACTGGACCAATTTCCACCAGTTTCAATCCCAACCGACCTTAGCCCAAAAAAAAAATATCATAACGGACGGACAGACGAAAACGGACGTTAAATCGACTCAGGAAGTGATTCTGAGTCGACCGGTATACTTTAAGATTAACGTTACAAACATCAACACAAATCCAATATACCCTCCCCACTATGGGGGTGTAGGGTATAAATACCTTTACATATCTGTAGTGTAAACATAATTCGTTATTGCCAAATTTCCACCAGTTTCAATCCCAACCGTCCTTAGCCAAAAAAAAATATCATAACGGACGGACAGACGAAAACGGACGTTAAATCGACTCAGGAAGTGATTCTGAGTCGATCGGTATACTTTAAGATTAACGTTACAAACATCAACACAAATACCAATACCTTTACATATCTGTAGTGTAAACATAATTCGTTATTGCCAAATTTACCACCCTGACTTGTTTTTTTATTCTATCATATTATGCAAAAAGCCATAAAAATATAAAATAATATTTGCTATAAATTATAAAATGCAAACAAGCGATAAATGATACAATTCGTTAAGCTTTTTTTTTTAAACAAACTATTTAAATATTATTTCATGTATTGTGTTTGTAGTTGTTGTTTATATTTCTTTGTCTCTAAAATGATCATTTTTGGGGGCGTCTGGTTGTTTCATTTTTATTTTTGCGTTTTAAAATAATAACAAATATAATAATTATCTAATTATGGGAAGTTGAAGTGATGAATGAGCCACAAGTCAGTAAATTATGTTAAATAAATAAAATACAAGTATTGCTATATTAAAATTAACAAGAAAAGAAATTTTTAAAACACTTCATTGTAGTAACATTAAAGCCACCAACTCAATTTATATCAAATATTGTTGCTCCGATAAATGGTAACATGTAAATCAATTTGACATAATCTAGATTTCATAATCTTTAGAATTAAATTTATATTAAACCAGATAATGCTTAATGACGACCCCCAGATTTTCGTATATATTGAAAAAAAAAACAGTTTGTAAGTTTCTATACTACGATACTTCTAAGATGCCTTTTATTGTCTCTAATCTCATTCTTAACTTAAGACCACCCTCATCTAACCAGTATTATTAGATTCTTCAGGTGTGAAATCAATTTATTTACTTCACATGATTCTAATTAATTAACATAATTAATAAAACTCAATTCGCTGCGCTTTTCATTGGCATTTTTAAACCAGTAAAAGAACACGTTGAAAATAATGAAAATAATTAATTACTAAAGTTGACTAGAGCCACTGTATCTTTTGCTAAAAATTAAAACGCATTTGAGAAATACTTTTTAGTTGCTGTGACATTTTTTGAATGCAGTAAAGCTATACATACACACACACCATGAATTACAGATGCAGACACTGTAAATTAGCTGCAATAACAAGTGGGTGGGGTTGAGACTTTATGACACATGTCATTAGTCAAATATGTATAAATAATATGTAGTACCTACATATATACATATGTAGCTAGAGTAGTAGTAAGTGTGTGCCTGCACTTAAATATGTATTCAAATCCAGGTAAATTACATGTAAAATAACACCTACACTTTGAGAGTTTTTTTTAGCCAAATGCAGTCATGACAGCACCTTCAACAGCAGCAGTATTAAATAAGTGCATGCCAATGTTACAGCATGAATGATGAAATGTATTATTATTGTTGGCATACAGTGACTGCTGTGTTGCTCTACAGTTTTTAATATTGAGTGAATTTAAAGTAATTTTGTTTATGAAATGAATTTATTATAAACATAGCACTGTGGTACATGTATTATTTTGATTCGATAAGAATTTTCAATACAAAATTAAATTTTAATATTTTGCAATTTTGGCTTTAGAAATTGTTCAGCAGATGTCAATAAAAAATAACTTTCTTAGTTTATGATTTGTATACCCTACACCACCACCAATCGACTCAGAATCACTTCCTGAGTCGATTTAACGATGTCCGTCCGTCCGTCTGGCTGGCTGGCTGGCTGTCCATGTAGAGCTTGTGCGCAGAGTACAGGTCGCAATTTTGAAGATATTTCGATAAAATTTGGTACGTGATATTTTTTCGGATGGATGGGATTGATACTGGAGGAAATCCATTATTTCACCTTTCGCCATACAAATGTCCTCCCGAAATTGGGGTTTACCGATAGAGTTGTTCATTTTAGTGACCAGTCATTTTCGTTCATTTATCCTGATTCGTTCATTCAATTCGTTCAATCGTTCACATTGAACGAATGAATACAACTCTTATTGAAAGTGATTTTCTTTTTGTCTTTTGATAAACAGCAGCAGAACGAAATTGATCCGCACACTATTGAACAAAAACCGTTCAGTTAAATGACCGGCTCATTTCGTTCAATGAAGTGATCCGTTCATTTTAACCCGTTCGTTCATGAACGACACAGCTCTATTTACCGATCATAAATGTTTGAATTATGCAAGTAGCCAAACAACATTTCAGCACAAATGAATAGTAAATGAAGCCAAATCACATCAACAAATTTTGTGCAGATCAGTTCATAATTAGTCGTAGCTCCCATATAAGGCCCATCTCAGAAAATCACTTTAAAGAGAATAACTCTCAAAAATGTTAGTATCCAAATAATATTTCATATGTATACAAATAATACGGTCCAATTTTATTATGATCGGTCCATAATTAGTCGTAGCTCCCATATAAGGCCCACTTCCAAAAATCCCTTTAAAGAGCATAACTCTCTCAAAAATGGTGGTATCCAAATAATATTTAACGCAAATATATTTCATATGTATACAAATAATACGGTCCAATTTTATTATGATCGGTCCATAATTAGTCGTAGCTCCCATATAAGGCCCACTTCCAAAAATCCCTTTAAAGAGCATAACTCTCTCAAAAATGTTGGTATCCAAATAATATTTAACGCAAATATATTTTATATGTCTAGAAATTATACGGTACAATTTTATCCATAATTAGCCGTAGCTCCGATATAAGACCCACTTCCAAAAATCCCTTTAAAGAGCATAACTCTCTCAAAAATGTTGGTATTCAAATAATATTTAACGCAAATATATTTCATATATATATACAAATAATTCGGTACAATTTTATTATGATCGGTTCATAATTAATCGACACGTCCATATAAGACCCAAGACCCTCTCCGTAATTCACTTAAAGCTCCATAAATCGTTTCAAAGTTTTTATATCAAGATAAAGTTTAACACATATAATACTTATATTCACAGATATCATGACACTAAATTTTTGTATGATCGGTCCACAATAGATAATAACTCCCATATAACGCCCATTTCTGAAAAACTGTTTTATACTGAATGCAGGGTATTACATGGTCGGGCTTGACCGACTATACTTTCTTACTTGTTTTACTTGAATTTTGCGTTGGATTTTTTTGAGTCGGTTTTGGAGATTCGCCTTATCATCGACCGCATGATGATAGGCTGATGTTTTTCTGGGCCTTTTGCGATGGAGAACATTAGCTACAGTGGCTGTAAAGCATTAAAAACTATTTTTTTAGAACACTTGTGCTGTTCTTTTATTTCTTTATAAATCTTTCCAGCTTTTAAAAAATGGAGCTACCCTGGGCAGGATTACATCGTTTGCCAGTTGCCATTGTTTATCTTTAAAATAATTACATTCAATTTCTTAAACATTAAATTAAAAAAAAACATTTACCGGGAATAAACAAAATTTTTATCCAAACAACACTTAACGTATAAAATTTTTTTAGTTTCCGATATGTAGGCTCGTTATCTTTGATTTTATCTTTGTAATAATTTAACTAAATTAAAAAGGGAAAAATAAATGAACAATTGCTAAATTACAAGTGTTTTAAAGAGAAATCTTTGCGGTAAATTTTAAATCTTTTTTTAAAAATCTCATCAAGCAATAATATACGAAGTTAGTTGTTAACAGCTGTACGTATTAATAATAAATTAAAACCTTTGATTTTTAACAAATCATAAAAAATGCACACGTTCTGAATGTTCCACAATGTTGCATATCTGAAGAGCCCTACAGCGCCGCTCCTGAAGTGTATGTGGGATCCATTGAGAAAACATAAACACTGTAAAGAAACCCAACAGGTTTCCAGGTAGTCTTAAAGTCAACTAAAGCTATACGATCTATATACTTGTTTTTAAAATGTTTCTGTTTGTCGCAGTAACAATTTTATAGATCCTTGTTAAAATGTCCCTAAAAGTATACATGGCTTTAATCCAGTAACAAATATTTTCCTAAATTTATCACATCCCTTTATTTGTAGGGTACCAAATAATTCAAAGACAAATTTTGCACAAAAAAGTTAAAATCAAATTGCCTTGATTTTTACAACAGGTACAATTTTGTGAAATGGATGGCTCATGCACCAAAGAAGTTAACTCTACGTTGTGATTAGTTTAGATTTCAATGACAAACATTATGCAAAAAGTCATACACTTTTGTAAACATAAAATTATAACAACGAAACCTATGTTTAAATACAACTCTCCTTTTGGTTTATTTAGGTAGAACATTTAAGTTGTTTACAGCGTTTATATTAATTTGTTGACATGTCAATAAAATGTTTGTTCGATATTTATTTTATTTTATGTTTTAGGGAGTTAATCCATTTGGCAATTGAGGCAGTCAAATGTTTCAAAAAAATATTTTAGAAATAACAGGTAATTACATACAGACATACAGTGGTGGACATATAATTAGAAACGATGCTTTAATATAATAAGATCGCTATGTAGCTTCTTTAAAGGCCTACACTGTAAATTGTTTTTACTGTTATTCAATGAGTAAAAACAATCAACATTGTTGTTGATGTAAAACACGTTGAGTTCTAATTTAAATTAAAAAAATATTGTTTTCACAATTTTTTTTTGTTGGCCACGTAATTAGAAACGCGCATTTTTTCTTCAACTTTTAAACTTTCTACATATTAGTGACAAAGTGAGTATAAGTTGTTAAACAATAGATTAAATTGTAATAATTTTGCTGCGGTTTAGTTTTGAAAATGGGCAAAATTAAGTCATGTACTCCAGAAATGAGACGGTTAATTGTTCAGTATTATCAAAATGAAAAACTTTCAATGTTTGCTATTGCACAAACTATAAGTTAAAAAAAATGGTATTTAGTGCAATTCACTTGTACAATAAATACAAAGGAGTTGGCAACTCCAGCTAGGAAACCTAGGACACAAAAGACCACTTCAGCAGAAGAATAGAGTGATTTGTAGAACCAGTAAAAAATCAATTTTTATCTTAGCGCGAAATAAAAGTTGAAATTGGACAGCAAATAAGCGTAGAAATATACACACGGACAATAAGAAGACCTGTCAATGACAAATGAAATTACACAAAAAAAACTCATGTCTCAAAAAACAAATATCATGAAGCGGTTTGCAAAAGAAATGCTCAAAAAAGATCCACGTTACTGGAATACAGTTCTCTGGAGCGACGTTCCAATCTGATGGAAAATCGTATGTTACACGTGCTCCAAATAAAGCCTTAGACCCCAGGTACACTGTTGAAACAGTGAAACACGGTGGCGGGTCTATTCAGGTTTCTTTTCTTAGCGTGGTGTGGGTTCAGAGAATAATGGATCAGCAACAATATAAAAACATATTCGAAAATGTAAAAGAACCGTATTGCATTCAGAATATGCCCATCCAATACATTTTCCAGCATAATAATAACCCAAAACACACTTCACGATTAGTGAAGTGTTGGCTTTTGGATCAAAATATTGATGTTCTTCACTGGCCACTCCAAATTCCTGATCTTAACACAATTGAAAACTTATGAACAATTGTAAAAGCAGACCTAAAGGACAAAAATCCAAGAAATAATGATCAGTTGGTGCAACAAAGCTGGAAAAACATACAGTCATGTGAAAAATAATAGGGACAGTGCCCACTCAAACTTACAATTTATTTACAACCGAATTAAAAATCAAAAATTCTTTCTTGTTTAAACGATTTATTTTTCTTAAACGGTAGAATAAAGATTTTGCTATTCCTATAATATATTTTGATTTTTTTGTGATTTTGTATGAATTCATATAGTTTAACGTGTGAAAAAAAATAGGGACACTTCATGAAGTTTTAAACTATAATTAACTTAAGTAAAACTAAATAGATATTTATACTGCATATTGTTGCATAAAGCCTTAGTACTTTGTTGCGGATCATTTGTTATCCAGAACAGCAGCACATTTTCTAGGCATTGAGTCGACTAAATTTTGACGAGCATGTAGCGGTATTGCATTCCACGCTCGTCGAAATTTGATGGACACTTTCCCTGATTGCCCTTTTAACTTCTTTTCACAAATTTTCTATTGGGTTCAAATCAGGGGGCTGTGCTGGTCATTCTAAAACATTGATTTTGTTGTCCTTGAACCACTTCTTTGTGTACTTTGCCGTATGCTATGGGTCATTATCCTGCTGGAAAATCCATTTGAGTGGCATATTTTCTTCGGCATACGGCAGCATTGTATTTTTCAAAATTTCAGTGTAATCAGCCGATTTCATTACATTCTGGATACGATATAGAGGACCCACACCATAATAAGAGAGTGACTCCCATACCATGATGCTACCACTAACATTTTTGACCGTCTTTAAAGTATATTTTGGATTGAATTCTTGATGGATAGGTCTTCTTACATGGTGGACACCTCAATCAGAAAAAAAACAAGTTTACTTTTGTTTCATCGGACCACAGAATGTTAGGCCGTTTGATATGATTTTTAGCAAACTCTAATCTTTGTTTTATATATTGTTTTTGGATAACAATGGCACTTTTCTTGCACTACGGGCTCTAAATTCCTCACCGATGAGTGTTTTTCGAATAGATATTGTGTCAACGCCAATGTTTAAATCATTTTTTAATCGTTTAAATGTGATAAATGGATCTTTTTTTACGTATCGAATGATACTTCTCTATATAGTAGGTGTAATTTTTGGTTTTCTACCACGGGTTTTATCTTTGGGAATCCATTTAATAGCATTTTCAACTATCGTTTTTGAAATACCGAGCATTTGTGAAATTTTTCTGTACAAATGTCCGCTTTTACTTAGATTTTTAATATTATTTCGAGTAGCGTGGTCGCAATGCATACTCTAAATAGGGATTTATCTAAAAACTTACAAAATACAATTGATTTAGCAATTAATGTGAAGCTATGAATTTGTTTTACTCATTCACTTAGTCCCGGATCACACAATGCTGCTCAACTTTTGAGTTTTTGGGTGAGAGGGGGAAAAAAAGAGAGAGAGAGGACCACTCTTCTTTCCTCAACTTAAAAGTTGAGGAGCAAAAATTGCACTGTGTGATCCGGGACTTACAAAAAGGTTTTTTTTTTAATTTTTATTATTGTATTTTTACCAAAACGGGAAACTGTCCCTATTATTTTTCACAGCAGAAATCGCGCACTTTACAAATAAAATAATTTGTTATCGAAACGAAGGGGAAAACACAGGATTTCTTAATGTCGTTTACATTCATTGCAAAACAACTCTCTTTTATCACTAATTCTTTCATTTTATATGAATACGGAAGCATCAAAGACGGTGAATACAATTGTCCCTATTATTTTTCACATAACTGTATAGCTGCAAACATGCCAGAGTTTAATTAAGAGTTTACCAAAAAGGCTGGCGAATGTTGTCAAAAACAAGGATAAGTCTGTTTTATTAAACCTGACTAAGGTTGTTGGCATATATTTTGTTTAGTTTTTAATTATGTGACCAACTTGAAATTAAGTTTTTTGGTGTTTAAGTTAATTTGGCTGAAAATACTATTTTTTTTTATTTTAAACTTAATAATAATTTGTTACTTTACTATTTCTAATTATTAGTTTTAATATGTTGAACTAAATTTTTAAAATACTTATATGAACAAATATGTATGCTGAAAAGTCGTTTCTAATTATAAGTCCACCACTGTACATACATACATATATAATCGAAGAGTGTATTGCAGTAATAACAGGTGCCAGCTGTCAAATATCAACTCCCAAATACTTTTAATTTACTTGAAAAAAAAGCAGCCCCCTCTTTTTTTTTTTTTTTTTTGTTGGTTTGTCTCTACTGTTCGTTATTTATTATTTTATACATTAAAAAAATACAAAATGAAATCATTATTATTAAAACTCGAAATATAACTGCAGACTGAATGGCTGGTTTTCTGGCTGACTGGCGCGGTTTTAAAGTAAAATACTAACATACGTATTTTGTTAAATTGAGATCAGTTCCACTCACCAAGAGTTATGACTACTCTTGAGTTTATGATTAATGGCATAAAATATTATATATTATAAACAAAAGGAAAAACATAAATAGTATTAAATAAATGACATGTTTCATTATTTAATTAAAGGTTTCCCATGTTCCGGCACATTGATGTTGAAGGAAAACGTACAATATTTCTGCGTTTTAGACGTTGTAGTTTGTAGATTGTTGTTGGTTTTTATTTACGAGGCAATTGTTTGAAAATCACAATTCTATAATTATAATCATTTAATTAAAAATCGCAAAAATATTTATTTATGTTAATTTTAATGTTAAATCAATCTTGAAAAAGTTACACATCAATATTTATTTACCTACATGCAACATGGAAATTGTATTTCAATTAACTTGATTTGTGTCATGTCACAACTGATCAGAGATTTCAATGTGGACATTTTTGTAGGAAATTAATTCATAGGAAACCCCGAACATTCGACAGAACTTGAGTTTTAATTGACTGATACTTGTATTACAAGACACTAAATAATGTAATTTCCTTGAGGCAGCTCTCCTTGTCAGCACAGTTCACTCACACTCACAGCCAGCTATTCCATTCCCACTTTCCTGCCTAAACTCATCATGGTTGAAATATGATGCTGTTCTTGCAGTAGTACTGCAGCTCTCGTGCCCACATTGATTTCGAAAATCGAACAAGAAACCGCTTTAAACAAATTTAAAACGTTAATTTATCATGGCACATCATGTAAAAACAAAATTGTTTGGACTTCTTTTTTTTCCATTTATTAAAATTTTTGTTGCCTGGCATACATTTCAAACGCCTTTTTATCTGGTGTCATTTTTCGTAAATATATTTTATGAATACTTTACACAAAATCCATAAATTATTTGCATGTCAATGTTAAGTTTTTTTTTTTAGCTTTTTTGTAAATTTTATTTACTCCATTGACCAAGTTGTTTGCTGCATAATAGTTGGTAGATATTTTTTAAATTTGCGTTTGGGTTTTGATCTAACTGTCGCTTAAAGTAGTTGTTTTAATCTTAAAAGATGTTGTGTATCTTTAGGTTTTTTCTTCTATTTTATATTTTGTCAGCTAAATCATTTTGTAAATTACTCTGATCCATTCATGTCTTGGTGATTTCACACATTAAGGTTATTATTGCAAGATGCAAGTAATCCAGTACACTTGGAGAAATGTTTCTAATACAAATAAATTAATTAAGGCTCCGATTATGGAACTTAACTTAAAGAAATGTAAAGTAATGCGCTTTGCAAGGCACAATCCAATTTTAACAAATTTTTTTTTCTGTGATACCACCAAGTGGAAATGGTTCAAAATTGTCTAGACCTAGGCATTTTATTCGACCCTAAACTGAGCTTCGTTCCACATATTTCTACGATAATAAATAAAGCAAGATGTACACTAGGCTTTATAAAACGATCGGCAAAAGAATTTAATGATCCATATATTGCAAACACTTTATATACTTCACTTGTTCGACCGATACTGGAATATGGTTCAATAATATGGGACCCGATTTACATTACTCACAGCAATTCAATTGAACAATTCCTGATATTTTGCCTACGTGGACTCATTTCAACCCACTTAATTTACCATCATATACTGCTAGACTTGCTCTTATTAAGCTTCCTACATTAAAAAGTCATAGAACTATGCTGAATATATCATTTATCCTGAATGTTATTAATGGTGATATATGCTCTCGTTTTCTAATCAATGAAATCTCTTTCAACATTCCGCAACGTTTATCCCGTAATTTTACACCTCTATCTGTGAAAGTTTATAGAGCCAATTATGCTGACGCTGATCCCCTAAGAAGAATGTGTAATCAGTTTAACCAGTTGTACAGATTTATTGATTTTTCGTTAAATGTTAATGTCATAAAAAAATTAATAATTGTTTTCTTAAACTCTTAATTATTTGTTACACGTATTTTATTCCCATATGCTAAATAATATTTTGTAAACAGTCTGTAAGGAAATTGTTTCCATAGACAAACTAAGTAAATAAAAATAAATAAACACTAAAATGTTGTCTTGTCTCGACTACAACACAACTTGCACTTTTCATACGATTAAGCTGATAAGTGTTGTAAATCGTAATTGCAGTTTACAACATACGACATCAAAATAATTAGTGTTATGAACGTTAATCGGGGCCTAATTTCACAAAGAATTTATATAAATTGTGTCAATTGATTTTGTTGCATGCCGAATGATGAATTCACTTGAAATTAAATCTTGTCTTCTTACATGGTTGGAAGGTACAATCGCAATATTTCCTGCGCTCTTGATGATTGTGGATATCACTTCAATTACCGCTTCCCCAGTGATTGTTCAACTTGAGACCTTATAACATTTCTTCCTTCAGAAGATTGATTTGGTATTGCAAGGTACTCGCACTGGACATGGATTATGGCATGATTTCGTGGTAGAATTTTCTCATTATATTTCAAGTTTCCTTCACGGATATATGGGGTGTTTTTTTTTAGCAGAATAGAACTTTAAGTTGGCAACACTTTTTAACTGGAGGCCATTTTGTCAGCTGTCAGTGATTTATGTTTGATTGAACAATTAAAGGACATCAGTCGCCGCGTTATTGTTGCTATATGGCCACAAATGTTGGAAAAATTCATGAACAATTGGACCTCCAGATTAGACTACGTCTGAGCCAGTCGTCATATGCCAGAAGTCATATTTAAATTATAATGCCAGAAGATTATCTTTCAAATAAAGTAAATTTCATATCAATTTAGAAAAAAAGCATATTTGTTTTATTCCATTTCACTCGTGCATCTAAAAAAACACCGAACCATTATTTTCAAAATAAATTTGCACAATTTGGAAACGTTGTTCAGGCGTCAGTCTATTCATGTTAAACGGCCAAACGAAACTAAACATAACTCACTTGACAACTCAAAGTTCTATACATCTAAAAAAAACACCCTATACTATAAAGGTAGTAATAGATGGTGTTCCAAGGACTTTATATGAGATATGGATTCTCCTGAGCTTTGTTCTTTATTCTTTCCTTATTCAGTTTACATGACTGATTTATTAACAATCACATCAAATTGAATTTATTTATTCGTTGTCATCTACGAAAACATTTGCGACTCATATTCATTTGACCGTAGACCAACTCTTTCTGAGATTAGATTCTCAAATATAATTAGGAAATGTTTGCTTATTGACACACAAACGGTCAGATAGTTTTATTTTTATGGGTAACGAAACTCTTAGATATTTAGATAACCATTTAATTCGTTGGAATCTTCATATCTTTGATATTATAAAGGAGACTTTTTAGTTCCTCGAATCGTGGTTGCCTAACTTCGTATATGGACTAAATTCAAAAATAGAATATAATTACCCAGGCGAAGAGCTGCTGAGTATTCATACTTTGGAATATCATAAAAACGTGGACTGCATATCCTTATATTACTGATCAATAGGGTGTTTCAGCAGAGTATTCGTAAAACTATACACGTGTTTTCATTCGGCGCATACGATTGTCAGTAGAGCGCATGCCGCATTATAAGAAACATTCTTTTTTTGTTCGAACCCAACGTAAGTGAAATAACTATATACTTCCAGTCAATGTTTTCCTGGCAAACCTTCACAAACACTTAACAATTATACATAAAAAATGATTTCAAACTACGTGATGTCGTGATGTTTTATCACAATTTTTAATCACATTTTGATGAATATTTGAGTGTTAAGGCTGGAGTCGTTTACATTGACCCTATAGCCCCCAAAAAAAATAATCCACTTGTGTTAAATCGTCTGATACAGCGACCTATTAACAATTGAATTTCGAGAGGTTAGGCGATTATACCAAATTCTTAATAGTGATCTCAGAAGAACGATCATTTTGTCAGAAAATATCACGAATATCACCATTTTCATAGTGAATTTTCGGCGAAATTGAAACAATTGTCACCCCCAGAAGAAATATGATGCAATTCCATCACCTTGACGCTATTTAAATCCCGGAGAGAGATACGGAGAAACCGGTGCCATGAGCTGGCAGGGGTTCGAAACTAGATAAATTATTATTAATTTTAACACCCAATGAAACTTGAAGCTGACTAGAGTAGTACTAAATTAGGGGACTTGTTCCTAATTTAACTATTGCGGTGCAGGTCCTGTTACTGGTAATTGGTTGAGGTCCCTTCGGGGTTCACGTAGTGACTAGTAGTTGATACCCAAAACGAGGAGAATGGCAGTTGCTTAAAAGACTGATGTTTGTTTGAGCAGCAAATTTCGGTCCACCAAATTGTCCTAGATGCTGTTGTTGAACAACAACAGAACTAGTGGTGGCACTTAGTTCGGAGCTCAGGAAATGTACGGGAATTTTGGCTTTCGTGGCAATTGTTGTGTTGACGGCCCGCCTTTGGACGAGCTGAGATATGCGACCTATGGCAAGCGCAGTAAATTCTGATCTTTGTTCTTGGCAGTGATCGATCAATGCAGTATTGCGATTGATGCTCTTCTAGTAATTGTCCTAAACTACGGATGGCAGGGATGTTCTTTAAATTGATCGTTTCAGTCATATAACCAGACATTGTTAATTGTATGTTTCTGGCAAGTTCATACAAGTATGCTCTTTGCCAGACATACATATATTCTATATTCTTTCTGGACATACAATGCATTGGTGAGCCGAGTTCAACCTGCGTTTGAGTGCGCCCTGCGGTTTAGGCCTTAAAGGGCAGGTACCCACGTTCAACTTAAACACATCTGTAGCAATTGTCCTAGCTTGTCTACTGATATGAAAACTTTCACATTTTCCTGTTGGAAAATAAAGATCTTGCTTTAAAAGACTTTATTAAAATGTTTGCATAACCATTTAGCAATATTAAAAGTACCAATGTTTTTGCATTTATTCTGCAAATAAACGTTCTATAGCAGTCACCGTGAGGAAACTATTATAAATTAATTGAAAAAGATTTCAGTTGTGATTTCAATTAAGATTTGATTGTGCATTCCTATTAAAATTGAGATCAAAATTTAGATATTTTTTGTTTGCATCGGTAACTATCCAAATGATCCTTCCACTTGGCTTTTACAGACAGCTTTGGCAAATTAGCGCTTTCCATTGATCCAAAAGGTCTCCTCCATTTATCAGTAAGTGCTTTTTGGAAAAACGACTAGATTGGCAAAATTTATTGTTGAAATGGATGGCAATGCTTTGTCTCATGATTTTACCAACTAGTATTTTCTCTCAGTGCATTACCTCAAAACATAAACACAACGACAGAGTCGTATGTAGAACGGCCAAAGACAGCAATGACCACCAACGGGCGCCCACACGCATTCAATGCACATGTAGTGTTGTAATTTTATTATTCATTTATTTTTGATTGTTATTGTTGTTTTGATTATGTCTACATCTATCTGCCAATAAGTGAACGGTGGTAATTTGTTGAAATGAACAACAACAACATCATAAATAAATCAATACAGATTTAGCTGCACACCGAGCACCCAGCGCGAAATAGTGCGAAAATGCGTTTTAATTGAAATGTTAAACAAATTGTTTGAAGAAAAAAAAAAAAAAGAAAAAACAAAACACAAAGAAAATATATTTAATTTTTGTGTAATTTGCTGTTAAATTAAATTAAAATTCATGTTTCAATTGTTTAATTTATGTAATGGCGGTTTTTTCGCTTTGTGAATTTTATATAAAAAAACACTTTGATAGATGAATTGCATTTTAGTCAAGTTTTTGTTACTCATTCGCTCGGCAAAACGAAATACATAAAATGTAGTAGATGACTTTAATTACATATTTCTAAATGTTTATTTAATAATAGTGTTTTTTTTTTCAGTTTCTTAAAAACAATTTAGTTGAATGTCTTTAATGATACATGCAGTACGAACGAGTACAAGCTGTTTAATGGCCGAATTCTCGGTCATTAGTTAAAATACCAACTATTGTTTAACTATTACTATTAATTTAGCCATTATTAAAATTTGTAAGACATATTTACAATTTGTCGCCGAAAACAATTGTAAACTTTATTTTCATAGCAACAGCTGTTATTTGACTAATAGTTAACCAACGACGTTTGGGGGTTTAACTAATGGCAAACTAAGCATTGCGAATAAAGAATCATTAGTTAAGCCTTTGCCATTAGCTAACTAAAGACTGTGAATTTAGCCATAAGTGGTTTTAAATTATAGGTTTTTAATAAATCTTTGTCTTTTTTCATTTCCTAATCGATCTTTAATTTATATGTACATATATGTACGTACATATGTACATATGTCATAATTGTAGCATCTCAACATTGTAGTAGCTGCTTTAAGTTTTATAAACTTTGCCGTCATCATTGTCATTGTGTAGTTAAGTTGTTTCGCTGCATTCGTACATACAGCGGCTTACAGCTTATTTAATGCAGTGCAGCAGGAAGTTAAAAAAGAAATTGGGATCATTTTAAATATTAAATGTTATAGTCTAAAAAACAAAAGCAATTTATTGCAAAAAATGTACTTTTTAATAATCAAAACTAAAAAACAAAAAAATGCTCGTTTTTCACGTCACATCTTATTTTATGCAGTCAATTTCCTCTATACCGATAGCTCAATGCAGCATTGTTGGTGTTTCGTTTTTTTTTCCTACTTCTTCAATATTTTCTGTTGAATTGTGAGTCCGCCAGTGTCAAGTGTCAATTTAAAGAAGTTGATGTGAGTCCACGAACAGCGTGAATTGGTGGCAAAGCATTTCCAAAAAGGCCACTGATAGCGAAATATAATAGCACTGCTTAGCATTAAAGCTTCCACAGTCCAAAATATCATTGAGCGCTTCATCCATCGACTCTACAGCAAAGGCAGAGAGGCACTAAATAAAATTTTCAATGAGCAAGATGAGCGACACATTTTACGAAAAATAAAGGCAAATCCAAGGCTATCAGCTGCACAACCTTCCTCCGAAGTTGAAGCTGACCTGGGCAAACAATGTTGCGTTAAAGCTGTTTGTCGTGTCTAGCGCCAACAAAATTTGTTTATAAACCCGAAAAACAGACAAAATTTCGCCAAAATAAAATGTTTGTAAAGAATCTGCATTTTTGGAATTTGTTCATCTTCGCCGATGTATCTAAGTTTCAAATATATTCGGTTTGGATGGCATGCCGCATGTTTGGCGGACACCAAATACAGAACTCAACAACTTGGCTCTGTATGTCAGCTGCTGGTATTGGGAATTTAACATTTATTGAAACAACCACGGACAAGTTTAAGCACCTTTAGATTCTAAAGGACAACTTGCTAGAAAGCGCAGAGAACCTGGGTAAAAGATCAGATTTTCGATTTTACCAGGATAATGATCCACAAATCGGGTATTGTGCAAACAAGGCTTATATATAACTGTCCACATATGATGACACTGCTACCACAATCGCCAGCCTTAATGTTATCGAAAATTTATGGTCAATTTTTAAATGTTTAAAAATAAAGCGCTGCTGACGGAGTGGTCGAATATTTCGCAGAGTATTACCCAAAAACTGGTCGCAATTATGCCAAATCGCCTTAAAACTGTTGTTGATAATAAAGGCTATCAAATCAAATATTAAATTGTGTGTAAGTGCCAGTTTTAAGTTCAAGTTTACGTAACCAATAGGTGCCTGCATAAAAGAAGCTATGACGTGAAAAACAAGCATATTTTGTTTTTTAATTTTAATTATTAAAAACTATTTTTTTTTTGTTTGCAATAAATTAATTTTGTTTGTCATGAATTTCTTTTTAAATTTCCTGTTAGTTTTATATTTCTCTCAAAAAAATTGCTCTGCATGAAATAAGCTGTGAGTTACTGTGGTATGTGAAAAGTTTTGTGGTTTAAATAAGTTTAAATTAAAGTAAACAAATTCAGGGCAGGTTTTAAAACATTAAACAAGTGACTAGGAAAATAAGAAAACTTTTTTATAACAGATGTTAATTAAAAGTAAATGGGATATTTGGTTTAAATTTAAAATATTCTACACTATGAGACAATATTGATAATTGTTCGTTGTCAGAACTTTGTTTGTTTTCCACAAATCCTTTATAATACGATAGATTTAGCGGTGGTTGGTTTTTAACAGATTTTCCATTTTGTATGCTTTGTTTTTTTCTTGTGCTATTCATACAAAATTTCACAAGTCATTAATAAGTCCTGTTTTACACACTTTAGGTTTAACTGACCAGTTTTTGTTCAATTATCTTTTGAACTTGCCATTTCATTCACACTCGTCAATTCAATTTGCGTTCTTTTTCATGCAAATCAACATGCATGAAAGTATAAAACAAAAGGAAAAAAGCAAATTGACTAGTACCGTCAAGTTTGTACCCAATTTGTTCTCTTTTCTCTTATTACCTAAAAATACTTGTCTTGTCTTGTGTGAGAATTAATGAGTGTGAAAGCGGACTTGAAGAGTCAGAAGTGAAGAGTGTGAAAGCGGAATTGCGAAACATGAATACGATGTTTTTGGCATTATTTTAACAAATGTCAATGAATACATAAATTATGATTTAAAGATAAACCTTTCTGTATATTCTGATCTGTCATAGACCCAGCTTTTTACACAGGAATTTACAAATCTGAAATTACTTATTTCAATTCCCATACTCTCAAACAATTTGCTGGTCCGTAAGTTATTTTACTTCAAAAGAAAAAAAAATGAATTTAATTCGCTGCTACAACAACAAATTGAATATTTTATCTTAAATCTTTTTAAATCAGCATTTATTGATCTCACCCAAAAAATACGAAAATGTAAAGTTTTCATTTTCAAATAAATTGATCTGCATTAGAGGGAGTGCCAGCCAGCAAAAACACAATAATGCATGTAGTCATACATACAATAGCATGATCGTACGAGGTCTGATCAAAAAATAACCGTTATTTTCAAATTTCGTGAGTTACGTATGTTTGATTTTCGCATTTTTCTTTTCTGTGATGTTGTTTATATGTTGGTAATATCAACCATTTGGGATTGTCAGTTTGTTTTTGACAGATAAAAAGGTTAGTCGTGTTTTTACTATTCGAAAAAATGGATCAAAGAAACTGTATTAAGTTTTGTGTAAAAAATGAAATTAAATGCGCAAGGACATTTGAAATGTTGACTGTAGAGTTTGAGCAGAATACAAGTTCAATTGTAGTATAACCGGTTTAAGGAAGGCCGAGAAGATGCCAATGACGATGCTCGTCCTGGTCGCCCGAGCACGGCAACAACCGATGAAAACATTGAAGCAGTGAAGAGAATGATTTTGGATAATCGTCGAATCACTATCAAAGGGGTTGCTGATGATGTTGGCATATCGTTCGGCTCATGCCAAGCAAGTTTTACGGATGTTTTAGACATGAAACGTGCGGCAGCGAAGATTGTTCCAAAATTGCTAAATTTTGAGCAAAAACAACGTCGCATGAACATCGCTCAGGAGCTGTTGAACATCGTCAACGACGATCCAGATTTCCTCCAAAAGGTCAGAAGTGGTGACGAATCATGGCTGTATGGCTATGAGATTGTAACCAAAGCCCAATCATCACAATTGAAACGTTCAGGAGACCGAAAAAAGCACGTCATGTTCGGTCAAATTGGAAGGTTTTGCTCACTGTTTTCTTCGACTGCATTGGCGTGGTGCATCATGAAGGTCGTACGGTCCATAAGGAATACTACCTTGAAGTTATGCGCCGTTTGCGCGAAGCAATTCGTCAGAAACGCACAGAATTGTGTAAAAAACCAATCATGGATTTTGCACCATGATAATGCACCAGCTCACACATCGATGCTTGTGCATGAGTTTTTGGTCAACAACAAAACCGTTATCATGCCTCAACCACCTTATTCAGCGGGCTTGGCCCCCGCTGACTTTTTCCTCTTCCCAAAACTGAAGACACCGATGATAGGAAAGCATTTTGCTACGATTGAGGAGATAAAAGAAAAATCGAAACAGAAGCTGGAAAAATTGGAAAAAAACGCTGGCATAAGTGTATTATATCTGAGGGGGATTACTTTGCAGGGTAACAAGATAGTTATTGATGAATAAATTAAAACTTTTTGAAGAAATTTAAAATAACGACTATTTTTTGATCAGAACTCGTATGTTATACCTATAAATATTTCTTTTCGGTATTTTGTGTCATTAGCAATAATTTCTGACCTCCTTTTTTCCATACTCCAACTCCAAACATAAAACTCATATCGATTTTATACTGTAAATCTTAAATTTGATTTAAATTACAAACAAAATTAAGATTGAATTTCCATTCCATTTTGTAGCGTGACACGATCGGCCAGCCAAACAATTTAAAACTATAATAAAAAGGAAATAACAAAATCGAATAAATAAAAGGTACGAGTATTATTAAAACCAAAGTGTTTGTGGTTTTTATGCAAAATAAATATATTTAAATCATATAAAGTGAATGGTGGCTGTTTGGTTGGTTGATCGCATACGATTTTGTGGTCATAATTCAGTAAAAAACGGTTAATAATCGTACTTAAAAATCATAAATAAAATGCAATTTTAAACACAATCATACATAATATACATATGTACAAAGACAGACATACAGACAGATAGACAGACATTCAGTTAATTGATTAAATGCATATAGAGTTATTAATAATAAATATTTTAATATCGCTAAATTAAATCAATAATTGTTTTACTAATTACAATGAAAACTGTTAAAAATTGTTAATAGTTTTTTGATTTTAATAAACATAAACATAACAAATTTTTGTGTAAATAATAGTATTAATCCGAATTTAAAACCATTAAGGTATACAGTGACTCCCATTAATATTCGGTATTTTCATTTCAAGTTATTTAAACCACCATTTCAGCAAAACTGTGAATGAAACTCAGAATTTTATGTTTTGGAAATAAAAATATATATCTCGAGATCAAATTACTTTATTATTAGAGGTAAGAACATTAAGAAAAATATACTTAAAAAGACTAAAAAGTAAAAAGTTAACAAAATTCAGACTTCATTAATATTCGGTTTTTTCATAAAGGTACACAAAATTCAAAGAAACTGCATTAAGTTTTTGTTAAACGGTAAAAAACTAATATCTTGTTGGAAACCCATTATTTTGTATGACTTCTGAGAGACGATTAGGCATATTAAAAATATTTTTTTGCAGGAATTCTACACTAATCTTATCCTATTCTTCCTGCAGTCTTTTTTTGAGCTCATTTCTGGATGAAATAGGAGTTTTACGCACTTGGCGGTCCAAGTGATCCCATAAATTTTTAATGGGATTAATATCAGGGGATTGTGCTGGCGTATCAATAACTTTTGGACAATTGTAAAGTAACCATTCGCGGACAACGTGAACTTTATGTCTGGGGTCGTTGTCTTGATGTAACTTGAAGGTCGAAGAAATCCCCATTCTTTCGGCAGACTGCTTCAAATTCTTACGCAATATGTTTAAATACATATCTCTGTTCATGATGCCGTCGATAAAAACCAGTTTCCCTACAGCCCCAAACCATTACGTGTCCACCTCCGTGCTTGACTGTTGGAGTAATGTTTTCCTCTCAATTCTTCATTGGGTTTCCGCCAGACCATTGTTCTTCCGTCGCTACCGAATATGTTGAATTTGCTTTCGTCTAGGAAAACAACATCTTCCCGCCTTTTTTATGTGTTCATTAGCAAATTTTAGCCGATATTGCCTGTTCTTCAAATTTACGAACGGCTTCTTACGAGCAACACGGCCATTGTAACTCTGTCTTTTAATGGCTCGACGTATTGTTTCTGCAGATACAGACTTATTAAACTCCTCCTTGACTTCATTTACTATTTTGGAAGCACTTAGCCGCGGATTAACCTTAATTTTTCTTACTTTTTTGGCTGACCAGTTTGTTTTTTAAAGTCAATCCGGCTCTCGTTTTTGTTTCTGCGGACAATGTCACCTACAGTATTACTATCGTATCTTTATAAGTCTTTCCACTATTGTAATGAAAAATCGCTAATTCTCTCTTTTCCAATGAAGTATTTTTACCTTTACGACCCATAGTTATTAATTCACGCGAAATCAAACGAAAAAACGTAATCCCAATAAATTTAAAATTACGTGTTGATTTGTCTTTCAAAAAGTTGAATTTGTCCATTATTCCAACCATTTTTACACAGTTGCAAAATTATTTGGTTGTATTTGTTGGCAACATGAAAAAAACCGAATATTATTGAGGCATGTATTTGTTGATTATTTCAACATTTTAATTTTCATAATTTTGTTTGTATATTTTATCTAAAACAATTCTAATACATAAACCAGTAACAAATTCATTTATCATTTTATTAAAACAAACAATTTAAATAGCATAAATTTTATTTAAAAATTAAGGAAATATTTAAAGACAAATAAATACCGAATATTAATGGGAGTCACTGTATAAGAATTTGGTAGATAGTTAATATGTTTTTCCTGCAACCATAAGATAGATTAGGCTATATGGCCCGTCCTAAGATTGTGAGTACATTAGGATACTTTAAGGCCCATTGTCATATCCCTAAAATGATGTATAACTTATGTTAATTATAAACACTCCCTTACTCTTTCCTGAATCTTGTAGTCTGCGCTCCTGTATTGCGAGTAGTTTATACAGAAGATGTTTTACAGATTCTTCGTTCAAAGCATTGTTACAGTAGTTATTTCGTGGCTCACACTCTACACGTTCCAACAAAATTGACAAAATTTAAAATCACAGTTTCGGTTTAAACAAATTTAAAAGCGATTACGGTTTAAACCGAACACGAAACTCTAGTTCCGACATACATTCATTTATAATTTACAATCTCTGTTTGAATTTCTGCCAAAATGCAAAAGAAAGTGTCTTGGTGCCAACAAAGGCCAAAGTATTCTGTAAGTGGCAATCGTAAGAGCGAGGGTATGGTGTGTCGACTCCCTGAATATCCATTCATATATTTGATAATATTTACAGCATAGGTCGGCATCCTATAGCACAATTGTGCAGAGAGCACTTCACACATACACTTAATCTCTTTCATTCAGTCGTCATTAAGACAGCAATGTGTGCACATGCGGCGGATGCTTTTATATTTTTTTTTAGAAATACTTCCCAACAAACATTTCAAATTAATAATGAATTACGAAAAATATTTTATGATTGATAATGCATTTGGTAACAAGCATATAATCAGTTTTTGAAGTAGTAGAAGTTCCGTTTGTATATCAATATCGTTGTTAATTTCTTATATGTTACGGAAAATATATTGTGAGTGCATGTTTCCAATCTAAATTGTTTTGTATAATTTATATAATTATGTTTATGTTTGTTGGGTAGTTCGCTCACACATACAATCTCATTTTACGCTTTGCCTACCTCTGATTTACAGCCAAGGAGATGCGAACATACTCGTATGTCCATGCAATGTTATTTGCACATTAGTCAGCATTCTCTTGCATTTGTATCTTGACATGATGTTTAAACATTTTCAGTTCACAATGCTGGAACTGAGTACTAGTAGACTGTCCATGTAGATATCAATGGACAATGACTTTAGATTGAATTATAGTATTATATTTTCCGCTTGGAAAACGTTATTATCAAATAAAACTGACGAACCAATGTCTGTTTTTGTAAAATCCGAGTTGTAATTAAAATGCGGTGTGGGTACCACAATATCTGAATTCCGGTATCATGCGCTTAGTATAATTGTGCGATGTGTAATGGGCCGTGAGTTTCACTAGGCCGCGTTTTCACTATGTTTTCACAATGTCATTTTTGTTGTCAAATTGTCCAAAATGTTTAGCAATTGTATGAAAACGGGTTGTCATATGGCGTCATCTATGATTGCAATCATGATTGTAATGGAGCATAATGTAACCAAGCATAATGATCAATTTAATCGTTTCAGATGAAAGTGCAAGTATGTTTATTTTAGTTCCAAACATAATGATCAATTTAATCGTTTCAGATGAAAGTGCAAGTATGTTTATTTTATTTCCAGACTAGACGGAATAGTGAATAGAGTTTATTGTCTAGACTAAACAAGTATTCACCATAAAAATCCAATATATAATAGATGATTTGATACGCCACCATTACTCAAAGGTCTTCTTACAGGTGTAAAAGGCTCAGAGATCTATTTACATTAAGTATCCATGAGAGATAACAATCTAAAATTACACCAAAATATTTTTTTTCTTTGAGAATTCAATATACCATCAACTCGGGGGCCCTTAAAACTGGAATTTTTCATCTCCCGGTTGAATAACAACAATCCGGTAGTAAACCCAAAACATTCAATTATCTAGGGAAGAAAATTTCCTTTCATAAGTAGCATTATGTCATATGCAACTACCTTGGAGCACTCCTTTGAGGAGATGCTCTGACTACAACCTTACAAGTAAGGTCGCTTAGGTTTATATTATTGGATATTGTTCACATTATTGGAGGCACTTCCTATATCCCAAAAATTATGACATTACAGCTTATATTTCGTCGAGTATCTTTGATAGTCGTGCAACGTCGTGCAAAGCTGTTTAATGATTGATGACATGGACAACAATCTTGCTTTTCAGTGTTGTCAATAAAACATTATGACAGTCTGAGTGGTTGTTGCGGCTTTGGATCTAAATACCACTGTAACTTACCGTTATTGTTTATGTATTTTCTCAAGCTGAGGAAATGCCATCATGATCTTTTGACTTAAAGGGTGTTACAATATCATATTGTTTTATCCTCGCTCACAATGGAATCTACCAGTTCACTTATGTGGATCTACAGTTCTCGTATTCATCATCACTATAACACAGAAAATTAATAGCAGTTCCAATGTTTCGGTTCTACATCCATTGAAATCTCCTGGCGCATTGGGATAAAGATCCCGTCCGCCAAATAACATTTTTTTTTTTTTTTTGAAAATGCTATAAAAAAAACTACTGAATATTTTCTCAAATAATAATGGAAAATAATTTCATTCAAATGGCTGCCTCGGCTGGCCATGCAGTAGCCTACACGATCGGTCCAATTTGTAAGCAGAGTATCGATTGTGTGCAGCTGTATTTCACCAATGGCTTTACGAATATTGTCCTTTAAAGCGTCTGGCTTGTAGGCGTAACACTTATCTTTGACGGCACCCCACAAATAATAGTCCAACGGTGGCCAAACGACATCAGCTCTGCGGCTGATAATGCGATCTTCAAAAACATCGCAAAACATCGAGTGTAGCTTCGGCTGTGTGGCACGTAGCGCCGTCCTATTGAAACCAAATGTCCTTCTCTTCACATTTTGTGAACAAAAATTCGTTCAACATGGCCCGATAACGATCGCCATTGACTGTAACGGCCACTCCTTGCTCATTTTCGAAGAAAAAATTGCCCAATTATGCTTCTGGACCAAAATCCGCAACAAACAGTGACTCGTTTTGAGTGCATCGGCTTTTCAATGTATGCGTGCGGGTTTTCTGTGCCCCAAATGCGACAATTTTGCTTGTTTACATACCCGCCAAGATCAAAATGAGCTTCATCTGAAAAGATGATTTTTTTTTGGCAACATCGGCATCTTCTGTAAGTCGATCGCAGGCCCACTTAAGGAAGCAAAAACGCATTGGATGGTCAGTTGGCTTCAACTCCTTAACCAATTGGACTTTGTATGGCGTCATACCAAGGTATTTATGCAAAATTCGTCTCAATGATGTCTCCGAAATGTTCAATTGTTGCGAACGACGGTGAATTGATGATGATGGCGCTTCACGCACACTTTCTGCCACAGCAGCAATATTCTCGGGTGTACGCATGTTTTTGGCTTTTCACGCTTTGGTTTATCGATGAGGATGCCAGTTTCTTTCACTTTTTTTTCACAAGATAAGGAACATACGGAGCTGACGGTGCTTCTCTTCTTCCAAAATCCGTACGCAATTTTCGCACACATTCTGCAACATTACCATGATTTTCCAAGTAATGTCGCAATATTTCTCAGCGTTGTTCAAGCGTATACACAACCATATTCGTTCAGCGGAAGGATAAAACTAATTATCTGTCAAATTAGACATGAGCTAAGTGTTACCATTCACGAAATAAGCACTAGTTGGAAAAAAATGTTCAATCTAAAAAGCGGTCACATGGTTCTGTCATTGCCCTTCAGGTTTCTCTTACGTCTAAGTCTAAAGACATTCGAACTGTGTTAATTGTTGTTCCCATCGTCCTACATTTTTTCTAAAACCAAAACTGAAAGAGAATTTTCTATAAAACAGCATTTTTTAGGTTACCTTCCCCTTGAAATTTTTTTAATCTTCCTGAATATATGAAATTTATCCAATTTCATTTCTTAAATATATATTTCAAAATTTAACAATATTTTAGTAAACTGGTTCAAATTAGGATTCACCCTAACATAGCTTTGCAATTGGGTCTTGAACACTTTTAAAAAAATTTTGAACCTGCGTCCATATATTCGGGGGTTTTTCTGTGTCATATTTATTGATGTCTTTGTATAATATATTACAATGTGAATAAGAGAAAAGTAATCTAGTAATGCAGATATTACAGCAGTAAAAGCAAGTAAAAGTTAAAATTTAATTTATAATGAGAAAAACTAAATAACTGTATCATTTGTTTGACACAACAAAACTGTTTTGTTCTGAGTACTATTTATTAAATTTGTTTCTGTAGAACAACATGCATTATTTTCAATATAAAAAATTACCTTTAATTACTTTTAATATATAGATTTGCAATACATATTTAAAACAAACACGATTTTGCAACTAAAAAAAATTCAGTAAATCCAATCATTTAATTGTATCTTAAACACTGTCTTACTTGAAATGAATTCAATTCTTTTCGAGTTAGAGTTTCTTTTTTTATTGAATGGTCATAAACCAATTTTTTCACAATCATCGTGGATTGCCAGAAACACCTTTATAATTGTTAGTTTTTCTCCAAAGTGAACTGCATTTAAAATCTTTGAAATAAATATTTTGTTAAACAATTATTGCATGTTGGTTGGTTGTTGCTTTATTGTGTATTTTTGTCAAAAATGTAGGTGTAGTCAGCCATAGTTGTTTATTTATATAAAATGTAAAGAAAAATTTAAATAAAATTTATTTACATGCTTAAATTTTATTTCGAAAAAAAAACATGTTAGAGAAAAATGCTTGTTATAAATTATCAAACGGCTATAATGAAAAAAAAAATCAAACAATTGTTTTTAACAAAATGACTAAATAAAGTCATGCAATCAAATCTCTTTTATAATTAAATATGCAAACTTTTTGTTACTTTTTTCTGTTTAATATTATAATAGTAATAACGTGCACTATGGGAAATTGTCCAATAACAATAACTTACAATTTACAGCAATAAGAAAACGAGCTAAGTGCAGAATTGCGTTACTTAAGTCATTACAAGGAAGCCATTGTTATTTTATTTATATGGTCATGATCATAGAACTCATTGTTCAGTTTAAGACAGAATCCATTATAAACTTAAGAAGTAATCCCTACGAATAATCTTCGTATAGGTCACTGCCGCCATTACTCATCGGATTCTTCATTAGCCCTATTTCAGGATGGGTATGATAAGCAATATACGAGTATGTACTGTTCGCTAAAAAAAATTTCATATTATTTAATATTAAGACAAGGTAATTTAATTATTATATATATTTAGAGCATTTTTAAAGATTATCCTGCCAAATTTTAACGATTATTCGTTAAAAAATTATTCGATTAATTTTTTATTCGTTTCAAAAATCAAAAATTTTACCAAAATTTATTTATCTAACAGTTAATATAATGGTTTTGTTATAAATTAGTTATTTTCCTACCGATTATTCGTTAGTAATTATTCGAATAATTTTTTATTCGCTATTATTCATATTTTTCATTGTGACATTAATAAGTTTAATTATTATATTAAATTTTAACAGCTTTTTATGATTCTAAGCCGAATTTTAACGATTATTCGTTAAAAAAAATTTTCGATTATTTTTTTTATTCGTTTTAAAAATAAAAAAATGTTACCAAAATTTCCTTATTCATGTGTTTTCATAAAATTCTTCTATAATTTAGTTATTTTTGAATGATTATTCGTTTGCATTTTTTCGAATAATATTTTATTCGCTAAATTTAGAGTTTAATTTCTAATGAGTTCATAATCCCAAAGTAACACTTTTGGCAACAGTGTTTTCTTAATCTCTAAACTGCCTTTAACATTGTCACCTAATAGGCGAAATGTTTGTCAATACTAAAGTTGTAATTTTCCGATCATCGTGTTGCAGCAAGTTGAAGAAGTCACATTCCGATCTTGTACGGATTATATAGTCGATATAGATAATGTTTATGGTCTCTTTTCTATGGGTAAACATAATGGGAATATCTGATCAATAGTTGACTTACCAGCTCTAAAATGGATGTGATATATTCCCATCAGATTATTGATATATATTATTTACATATTAAGCTACACTCAAAATATTTTTCAAAAGAAACAATTATTTCTAATTGAATGTTCAAGTTGGACAATTTATGTTTATGTTACGACGAAGAACCCTAATGAGCGGAGTTTGCTCTCTGCGTCATGTCAATTTTTCAATGCTTGCCTATTTTGAATGTTTATTTGACCGATTTCAAATATTTTAGAATTCGAAAATATTTCATATGAATCTAGTCCAGGCAATCAAAATTTCTTTCTAAAAATAATAAAAGTATGACATTATTTTATAGCTTTAAATTAATTTGTAATTAATTGCCTTATCGGCAATACCTATAACAAATATCCACAGTAGCGTTTTGTTACTGCTGTAGTAGCGTCTCTGATTTTCCGAGTATGATATAACTTCGATTGACCCTTGAAGTAATTTTACACCTTTAACTGAAACGTAAACGATTGCATAATTATTTTATTAACATTTATTTACACTTTAATAAAAAAAAAAAAATAAAAAATACCCAAATTTAATTCTCATTTTTTTTATTTTCAGGTATGTATTTCGATAACTCATTCTAAACATTGTAAGTTAAAAATATATCGTTTTAAAAGTAAAATAAATACAAGTTCTTAAGATAAGTCGGCCCTTAGATGAGTAATTGTAAAAAAGTGTGTACAAACTTTTCTTGAGACACTCCTTAATTTAACATCGTAAACTATTATATAACGCGTTTTGGTCTCCAAACTTATTACATGGCTGGCCTATTTGTGGCAGTTGTTGTGGAGCTTCAGTTCTGCTACACATGAAAAATAGCTCATCACTTCAGTTGTTTAATTTTGAAGAAGAAAAAATTAAATTTGTCAATGAATCTGACAAAAAATGTAATCAAATTTTATATCCATATCACCTACTACAGAATGCCTTCTGATATTTCTCCAAAAAAAATTCTGGATATAAACAAATCATTCGAATGGCAACGAATCTGTTTTACTTGTTGAGAAATAATATTGTTACTTAAAGGAGAAACCTTATGTAGAACTTCCCGAAATTTCCCTACGAAATATGTTCCCGATCGTAAAAATTCCGTCGTTAAAATTATCAATTGCACAATTTATTCTCAAATTTGTTGGTACAAAATGAGAACCTAACTGAATTTTATCTGACTGCTATCCTGTGGGAGTTCGCATTATCGTGACGGAGAACGATCCATATTTTAAGTTAAGGCAAGTTTATGTTTTTTCTTTTTTGAAAGACTTTAAGAAACGAAGTTTTTGCCCGTCGGTTTTCTTTATTTTTGTATTTTGGCAAAGAAGATCATTGCAAGCCGCATCAAATTGACCTTTAATTATTAGCCGTAGGGTCGTTGGTGATATGTCATTTAATTCGAAATTCTTCCTAGCCGATCAATATTTCATGAATTTGACTGATCATAAAGATTTGAGCAAGTGTCACGATCTTATCAACATTATTTACAGAACTGGGGCCAAATTACCGTATTCGTGATCGAATGAGCTATCGTATCGAAAAATGATTTCGATATCGAAATTATGATAAAATGTATTAAATTTCTTGCTCGATATCGAATTCCATAATCGATCGTAAAATTTCGATCAATTTTACTCGATATTGAATGCGGTAATTTGGCCGGCCCCTGATTGCTTTAAATGTTCACACATCATGCGGTTGGTTTTATAATGCGAAGCATTCTTTTTAACAGTCAAATGTTTTTATAGTTTGAGTGCAACTAATAACCAAGTCGATTAGTTAATAATCAGTTTTTAGACTTTCCTAAACCTCAAATGATGCAAAGTTCTGCACACTCTGCAACATTCAGCCTCTCAAGTTTGAATTTACAAATAATTCTCTAAAACCAATATTCGAATTATCTTCATACAAATACCTTTAATTTCTTACACAATTATTAGGCCCCACAAGCCATAGTGCCACACAGCTTTAGCTACATTATTATTGTTATTTTCTTTATTTATTTGTCAACAGCAAAGTCAGCACGTTAAGTATCTGGCAGCGACAGCAACAAGTAGCTGTTAAACAATCCACATTTGCGGACCAAACTTTAGTGCAACCAAAAATAAACTTAACAAACAAAGTTTTTCGTTTAGTATATTGTTGTTACAATTCAACTCTTTAGAGTTGAAAGATAATCAATCTAAACAAACAGATTGTTTTATGTTTTCATCTACAAAAACTTGTACTCTAAGCGCTTGCATTGTGGTCATAAAAATAATAATAATGCACAAACATTATGCTGTTAGGTTGGTTGGCTGTTGTTGTTGTTGTTGCTGATGATGTTGACAACGACGATAGTGTTGTTGTATATTGTCGCTGTCAACATTGCAACAGAATGTGTGGTGTACAGTGTGTTAAACCGATTCGAACAGCAATCTTCAAACGAACTTACAAACATTAGACAACGGCAGTTTAAAAGGAAACAGCTGACATCTTGTATTTATGTGTGGTGTGTTTGTATGTGTGTTTTTAACTGTCTTTATAATAAATAGTGGTTTGTTACCAATTTTGAAGTTAAAATGCATTAATCTTTTTGACAAATACATTATACAAACAGTTAGTTTAACACTGTTTCCCAGGGAAGTTTCTTGGCAACAAAGTAGGGGGAAAATAATCAAAATAGTTGCCGAATTGTTGCCTTAAGATACTCAAAGAATATTTAGTAAAAGATTGTGTTAAATCAAAGGACCAAATCTTGATTCAGAAAGAAATTATCTGTGTTTAGGTGAAGAAACAGATTTCGCTTTAAAAAATTGAGCAATATTTTCCTTATTAGCATTAAAATTTGAAGTGAGGAATAAACATTTACTCTCCGAACCATAGAATCTATCATTCTGAGTTTATTTGGCAGCAGAATTACAGCAGCTTAGTTAACGAACGAAATATGAATTAGTGCTTCGAATAAATAAATTAATTAAATTTGAGCTTGTTAACAAATGTCAAGCACACAAACTTTTCCCTTTGGAAATAGTAAGCTACTCATAGATACACCTATAAGTAGATTCAGAAGAGCTGATGACGCCTGGACACGAAATGCAAAGGATAAAGCCTTGATATTCGCAAAACATTTAAATAATGTATTTTATCAAAACTCCCTCATAAATGTGTTTGTATTAGAGAAACCACCATGTCCGAATACATTATCAGACACATAGCCAGATCTGAATATTTTCGAAAAACTATAAAGGACAATCACAATCCCAGAAAGTCTTCAGGCTATGATCTAAAAACACCATCTATAATTAGAAACCTATCTAGAGGTAATGTAACAATTATTGTGCTAACAGTATTACTTAAACCGATCTTGAAACTTTGTGTTACTCCAAAAGATTAGAAAATTTCCCAAATTATAACGATAACAAAGCCAGGAAAGGATTTGACTGTACCATACTCCAGTAGACCAATAAACGACATTATTGTTAGTCTATTTGAGGTAGTATTTCAAACGAAAAAGAAAATTATTACATTTTGGAATGATTATAGGATTATCCCGGCTCATAATTTTGGTTTCCGTGAACAGCATGAAAATATGGGTAAGTTAACCGCGTAACTGGGGTGATAAGAAAATCGTTTGAACTTAAAAATATTTTTCGGCTTCAAATTAAAATTTTAAAAGTGATTTTTTCGAAAAAAACGTTATAATTTCCAAAAAAAAAAAAAAAAAAAAACAACCTGTTAAAACTTCTGATTATAAACAATAGCAGTAATCACTCCCAATACTTTGTTTCCGCTCACTCTCAAAGAATTGTGAGAAAAGGACCAAAGTCCTTTTTTAAATTTCAAAAGTGATTTTTTCGAAAAATCTTTCTAAAAAAAGTTTTTAGTGAAAAATTTTTACTTATTTCAATTTTCTGAGACATTTTTCATCGGTGCTGATTTTTTTTGAATTTTTTCAAACTCATTAGTAAAATTATATATATATCGAATTTTTAAGCTTTAACATTGTCTCTGTTAAATAGTTAACATCTGTTAACATAAATGGTTTGTGTCTAGGGAGTAAAATTTAATATAATAAAGATCTAATACAAAAGTTTCAATGCCTACTACCATCTAGTACTCATAAATTACTAGAGTCTAATCTAATCATTTGTTTAGGTTAAAGTACAGTGATTATGTGATAAGATATTATAGAATCAGAGCTGATGTTTCACGGGAAATGTTGCTGAACCAATACTTTACTTCATATGAACCTCTGATCAGGCAACGAGAAACAATTAAACCATTTCTACATTTGCAGACAACACTATCGTATTTAGTTTACATGTGGCCACAAGTATGGCATTTAGAAAATTATTGCAGAAGTTTGTAGATGTGGTTGAAAAATTGGATAATATGTGAAAATGAAACCAAACACGTGTTTCCGCTTAAGAGATATTTCCGCTTTACTGTAATGACGTGAATATCTCACAGTCTGATCCTTGATACTTTATATTTATCTAAAATAATCTAGTCTGCACTAGCTAATCAATGACCAATCTAAATTAAGTCTTAATTGCATAATCAGTAATATAAGATTGCTCTAAAACCAATTTGGATCAAACAAAGTTCAATTATGGACTATCACAATTATCTTATACAGAGAGCCCAATCCTAAATTCTACGAACCATGAAGGGAACACCATGGTTTATAAGAAATATAAACACCCATAGAAACTTGAAAGTGACATTGTTTAAAGACGATTTAAAAACAATTCATGAGAGATGATACATCTTCGTATCTGCTTGCAAGGCTACTTACTAGAAGTCAAACACTAACAAAGTTTCGTAGATCCGCCCTATTAATTCACTAAAATCCTAATTCAGAATTAAAAAAAAAAAATATTTGAATAAGAAGTCATTCATACATATTTTTTAATTCTTAATTCAAATCTAATCCAAATTGAATTAAAATATTTTTGGGTTGGAATGGAAATTGCTTGAAATCGGTTCATTATTGCATCTAGCCCCCATACAAATGTCCTCCCGAAATAGAGGTTTGTCGGTCATAAATGTTATATTTATACACGTATACAAACAAATTTCGCCACAAATTAGTTGTACATGGAGCCCAATTACATCTACAAATTTTGTGCAGATCGGTTCATAATTGACCAATTAAGCTCCCGTATAAGAACCACTTCCGAAAATCACATTAAAAAGCATAACTCTGCTACAAATTTTGATGTTCAATAAATATTTCAAACAAATATGTTTCATATAGAAACAAATCATTCGGGACAATTTTATAATGATTTTATAATGGTCCATAATTAGTCATAGCTGCTATATAAGGCCCACTACCGAAAATCGTTTAAACATGTTTCTATCTGGATAGAATTTAACACAGAAGTCATGAAACTAACTTTTTGGATGATCGGTCCATAATAGGTCATAGCTGACTAAAAATTATTTTATATATATGTATACTGGGTGTAGTTTAATTTATAGCCGATCTTGACCGACTATACTTTCATACTTGTTTCTTTATCAATTTATTTTGCTTCGTTTTTTTTATAATATAATTAATATATGTAATAAATTCTATAAATTATAGAATATTGGTAAAGGTCGAATAAACGAACTAATTTATTACATAAATTTAATTAAAGAAAATTTGAATCATTCTTTACATATTGTTTAGCTTTTTTAAGGACTACAGCTACAGAAAACTTCAATAAGTAATGAATTCTATAAATATTGAAATCTCAAAGGAGTTAATCCTATACGCTTGAAGTTCTATGAGATTAACCCTTTAACGTGTAAGTATTTAAAAAACCCGTTTTTTTTTTGTTTAACTACTAAGACTGTCTTCCTTGTTTTTGTCCTGGAGCTTTCCAGGAGTATTTTTTTCTGAATTGGAACTGAAATTCTTAATTTGCTAGAACAAAAATTTATTTCTGCAATTTGAACGTACATATTTTCAATTTCAGATATTTAAGGGTTAATATAAGGTATTAATTCTTATTAAAGTGTTTACTGAAATGGTTGGGAGAATACTATATGTTTAATACGATCTTAAATATTTAATTATTAATTAATGCCTCCAACCATTAACTCTTGGAATATTTAATAACATTCCGACAAGACATGAATTTACTTATTCTAAAATCTTTTTTTGGAAAAAAAAAAAAGGAAACGGTGTAACTACATTTGAAAATACTCGTAACCAAGTTTTGAGTAGTTTGTGTTGTGTTCATTTATTTATCTAACACTGTGCAAGCAAGAAATAATGTTGCAATATTTTGTTTGTAAACATAAATAAAGCAGCCAAAAGTTTATACAGCAGTAGTATATACGAGTATGTATGTAGGTATAACCCAGCATACCATTCTAGGAGCGCTCCGAAAAAGGTGTCAGAAAAGAGTCCAACTAAAGAGCATTTTCGGAGCGAAAGAAAAATTTGCTTGTTACTGTCCTGAGTCGGCACGCAGTATGACTCAAAAATTCCACTTTATTATGTGTGTACCAAAGCGTTGTTGTCCTGTTATTTGTGCTTTGAACAAAAAAAAAAAAACAGCTGTACCATACAAGAATGATAAAAACAAGATTACAGAGCCCAAAAAAAAACTCATAAAAGACTCTTTTCTGACATTATCTAAGAGCTCTTTAAGAGCCCAAAAAAAACCCCCCTCATAAAAGACTCTTTTCTGACATTATCTAAAAGCTCTTTCTGACGGACCATTTTCGAACGTAATGACCCTCTTTTCTGAAGGTTTTCGGAGCAATTATGATTGTTTTTTGGGCTCATAAAGAGCGTTAACGCATCGAAAAATGTGTCAGAAAAGACTCTTTTCGGACTCATATGGCTTGCTGGGAATAAACTAAAGTATGTAACTACCATAAAAGAAAGCGAAAGTTTTTTTATTTCACTGTTTGAATTGTATTTAAACTTCGCAAAGTTTTGACTGCACATCTCTGATAAATTTCGAAAAAATTTTCAATGTGAGTTTATTTGTTTTTACATTGCAATGACAGGGGCAGTCTAAATATTTACTAAACTTAAAAGTTTATTTATGTTTTTTTTTTTATATAATTGTAAAAATTTTATGACAGTTCTCACTTGCACAATTGCTTGGTGACAGCTAAAAAAATTTGTTTATAATGATTAGTTTAGTCTGTTGTCTGACTGGCTTTTGTTGTTTTATTGTTTTTTTTTTAAACTTTGTCACATTATTTTTGCCATTGACATAATTGCTGTCAACTTTTGTTGTTGTTTCTTGTTGTATGTATTTTAATAATTGGCATAAATAAGTCATGTTTACCAGAGGCCGAAAAAAAGAAGAGTTTAATATTAATTCAATGCCGGTGTCATTAATTATTTATTTGTTGGTTAATGTTTTTTCTTTTTTCTTCTTTTCAAAATCAACGTACAATGTTACTGCCAAATTCATGGTTATTTATAAAGATGTGAACTACTCAAATATTCACAAATGTGTGTGAAAGATTATGATTATAATTAAGAGTTGTTAACCTTAATACTTTAAGTATTGAGTCATTAACAATTGATAGGCCCAATTGGTACAAAACTTGGATAACACTAAAATGACACAGCAAAACTACAAGACACCCAAACTTAATTTTGAATCATACAATCCATATATGTACGAGTATATTATATACATATGTATGTAACGGGCCCGCCATCTAACGTTTTTTTGTTCGTGAATGGTAATACTTAGATCATGTCTGATTTTACAGATAATTAGTTGTATGCTTCCGCTGAACCAATATGGTTGTGTATACGCTTGAACAACGCTGGGAAATATTGCGACATTACTTTGAAAATCATGGTAATGTTGCAGAATGTGCGCGAAAATTGCGTACGGATTTTGGAAGAAGAGAAGCACCGTCAGCTCCGTATGTTCGTTATCTTGTGAAAAAAGTGAAAGAAACTGACATCCTCATCGATAAACCAAAGCGTGAAATGCCAAAAACAGTGCGTACACTCGAGAATATTGCTGCTGTGGCAGAAAGTGTGCGTGAAGCGTCATCAACATCACTTCACCGTTGTTCTAAACAATTGAACATTTCGGAGACATCATTGAGACGAATTTTACATAAAAACCTTGCTATGACGCCATACAAAGTCCAATTGGTCAAGGAGTTGTAGCCAACTGACCATCCAATGCGTTTTTGCTTCGCAAAGTGGGCCTGCGATCGACTTACAGAAGATGCCGATTTTGTCAAATAACGGTTGAAACAATTGACACAATGAACGTCAATATGTGAATTTGTTCTACCAGCCTCTAATACAGTCCAGCTTGAACTTGCATAGCACATGTTGATTCGTTAGACCACTTTGCAAGTCTACAGAAATATAAAAGTAAAGAGTTCATGAGCCAGGTACTCATAAGAGCTTTATCTTACAATGTCTCATGATTTAATTGAGAAACACCTGGCATTCTGCCGTTAACCTATACTCGTATATCGAGTAGAATCTCATTATTCCGGTAACGGATGCCTTGCAGTCAGTTAATATACATACATAAAATATTCGAGAATACCTAGGCCAACTAGCTTGCGCCTAGGATTATATCCCATAATCGTTGGTGTAGAATCCGCACTAGAGTATTTAAAACCCAAAACCGGTTAATCGTTTTTTTTTTCATTTAAAACTATTTTAATTTTTGATCAAAATTTTGTTTTTTTTTACTTTTTCTTGTCTGTTTGCCGCTTGTTATAATTTGGACAATATTTTCGTCTCGAAAATCTCACGCTGATTAAAACAGGTTTTTAAAACAAACAAATAACCAAACAGAACTTGTTTAAATAAACGATTTCGCAATAACATAATTAACTATGTAGAGCGATACTATGCCCTTACCTAACCATGAGCATCCAACGTGTAGTCTAACAGATACAGCTGCGCGTAACTAATTAAGGACAGTAGTATACAATATTTAAATCATTGTATTTCTTAAATAAAACGCTAACATGTAACACTTTAATTTCTTCTTTGTGGTCTTTTTTATAATTTGTAAAATAAATTAAACGTTTACTACATTAAGGACAGTGATAAATTTAATAACATTTTCAAATTCAGGTAATTTTTAAAAGTTAAATTAAATTAACTATGATTACACAGAGTGTTTTTCAGTGTATGAAAAGTTCTTAATACTTGCTTAACATGGGTAAAAGCAAATCCTGTGATGGCAGTACTCGAAAGATTATTGTACAAATGCATCAGGATGAAAACACTTATCGGGTATTCAGCCTGTTTCAAAAAATAATGGTTTTTCAAGCCGTGAAATATTTAAGAAACCATTCGACTACATAAAAGGTGGCCCGTAAAAAAAGAAGCCGAAAACCGTCTGTAGATACAGCAAAACTTCGACTGTACAGTAAAACTTGCACTGTTTGAAAGAATTTCACGAAGCAAGCCATTATTGTCTGAACGTAAGCGAAAGAAGATAGTCAAATTTGCAAAGAAGTAAATTTATTACACGGATGTAGAATGGAAAAGAGTATTATTTTCAGACGAAATAGGGTCTCTCCAGATGAAAAATATATTCGCCGGCCAAAGTTGAAAATATTTGATCCAAAGTACACCCGCGCCACTTTGAAGCATGGATGATGTTCTATAATGCTTTTGGGTGCTATGTCATCACGTGGTGTTGGGTCGCTGCACAAATTTAAAAGAAATATGGATAAGTATGCAAAAATTCTGATTCCGTATGCAGATGCCAGTAACATAAATTTTTCAACAAGACAATGATCCGAAGCAAACGGCTCATTTTTTTTTTTTTGAAAATGCGGTTACTGTTTTTGACTAGCTTTCATGTAGTCCCGATCTTAACCCGATTGAGAACTTATGGTTGGTTGCCGAAACAAAGCAAGCTTGGGAAGTCATACTAAGTAGTGTATGTAAAAATTTGGTGACCTCAATGCCTCGATAACAACGGATTTGCAACAACATATTATTTTATTTTTAATAAATACTTTTTTTTTTTTTTGCAAAATTTGTGGTATGTCCTTAATTATATGCACGACTGATATCAATATTATTTGAAAATATGACTCACAGATTTTTAAATATCTAATAATTAATTTGACACAATATGCAGTTATTTTCCAGGAGTAAGAGTAAAATTAACTAAACAACGGAAAATTTTGAGAATACCATAAAACCTTACGTATTATTTGCTTCACGATCACATGTTGTTATCGTGTCCGTAATTAGTTGCACATAGCTGTAACTTGAGAGCTGGTTGTAACGCCATCAGATCCAAGAGCAACCAGTTTAACATGGTTAATACCGTTTGAACGTGGAACAAAGGAATATAATCATTGTGTTAATAGAAGCAAAATAGATGTCTCAACATAGAATAGAATGGAATTCACAGATGTGTCCAAATTCCGGAGATATTTGACAACTTTTTACAAAAAAAACCTGGCAAGTCACAAATATAAACGGTATATAAGATTCGTGATAGCCAAATATTATACCTACTCTAATTTGCTCTTATTTAAACTGTCTCAGAGAAAGAAAAATCTTTTCTCTTATTGAACATTCAAGCTTAACAATACCATATACTACTTACTATACTCGTCAAATTCTTTGAATAAATAAAATAAAAATAGGAGATTTCTAAGAATAAATTCAACTTTTTCTAATTTAAAAGAATATTTATTTACCATAAACTACGCTGTAGAAATTCTTTAGGCCTCCTAAAGACTTATTTAAATTTATTAATAGGTTTCCTACATTTCTGTTCGAAACGTCCAAATCCCCTCACTACCAACACAGTCAATCTTGTTTATAACCATTTGAAGAAATAATGAACCAGCTTAATGTGAACAACAATATCAAACAACATAAGAATAAGAAACGATAACATTACATTTCTGTCATTTGTCATGAATTGCTATTATAAGAAATTCCTCTAACAACAACAACAACAACAAAGGCGACAGCATAATGAAAGACACGCCACAAAGCCGGCAGCCACACAGTCCTACTCGACTGTGTGAAGTCATACAGAATTTCTAAATATACAAAAAATAAAAACAAAAACAAGTAAAAAAGTATAGTTGGTCAAGTCCGATCATATAATACGCTACACCCAGTATATGTAAGAAACAGTTTTTAGAAATGGGCGTTATATGGGAGATATGACCTATTATGGATCGATCATCCAAAAATATAGTGCCATGCCTTCTGTGGATATAAATATTATGTATGTTATACTTTATGTCGATATAAATACTTTTAAAAGATTTATTGAATAACGGATAGGGTCTTATATGGGAGTTTTGACTAATTGTAGACCGACCACAATAAAATTAGGTGTCATCATTTATGTTTATGTATATGAAACTTATTTGTGTTGAATTTTATTTGGATACCAACATTTTTAAGAGATTTATTGTCGTTAAAGTGATTTTAGGAAGTGGGCCTTATATGGGAGCTAAGCTTAATTATGGACCGATCATTATAAAACTGTACCATATTATTTGTATATATACGAAACCTATTTGTGTTCAATATTATTTGGATACTGACATTTTTAAGAGAATTATGCTCTGTAAAGTTATTTTCGGAAGTGGGGCTTATATGGGAGCTATGATCAATTATGGACCGATCTTCACAAAATTTATAGATGTTATTTAGCTTCAGTTACTACTCATTTGTGTTGAAATTTGTTTGGATACTTGCATAATTTAAACATTTATGATCGTTAAACTCCAATTGCGGGAGGACATTTGTATGGGGGCCAGGTGAAATAATGGACCGATTTCCATCACTTTCAATCCCATCCATCCTGGGGCCGCAAAAAATATCACGTACCAAATTTTATTGAAATATCTTCAAAATTGGTACCTGTACTCTGCGCACAAGCTTTACATGGACAGCCAGCCAGCCAGACGGGCATCGTTAAATCGACACATGAAGTGATTCTGAGTCGATCGGTATACTTTAAGGTTGGTATTGGATCAATATTTATGGGCGTTACAAACATCAGCACAAATCCAATATACTCTCACCACTATTGTGGTGTAGGGTATAAACACATAATGGTCAGTCAAGTTGTAGAACCAGAAAGCGAAAACGAACGTTGTAATAAGACGAAGTACAAAATAAAAGCAGGTAGTAAGTAAATAACTAATAAAAACAAATTAAATAAGAAAACAAAAATACAAACAAACACGAAATATAAAAAAACGCATTAATAAACAACTGGAGGCTCCAAACAAGAAACACCGACAGCAACCAGAACAATATCACACCCTCAACCTTAAAAACAAATTAAAAAAATAAGAAAAAAACGAGGAGACGTTAAAAGGAGACAAACAAGAATAAGTGAATAAATTGAAAACGTCAGCATTTTAGAATTAAAATAAAAGTATTAACAAATCAGCATAACCAACTCATACTTTTACATACATATGTACATACATATTTACTGTGTTTAATAAAAATCTCAATAGAAATAACCCATTTGACCACAGCTTTACGATCTAAGCTAATACGATCGGAAGGTTTTGTAAACGGCTCTTGACTAAACTTTCCAGAATGAGACTACTAGAAGATGTTCAACTGCACTGGGATGTTCAAAATATTATGTCACTGATTGGGTTTTGATATTCCCAAAGTTTAAAACTATTCGATATAAGATAAAGTTTGGGCCCGAATTACTTTATTCGAGTTCGAGCAAGTTATCTAATATTTCATATTATGGCATCCAATTATTTCGCAATACAATACGAGATAAGTTTGGATCCGATCGCGTTCGAGAAAAATTTATTATGTAATTTTATTATTTGAGATTATGCAATTCATCTTATTATCGTATCACTATTTTATTATATGAACTTTCATTCGTTAGTTTGTTTAAGTTAAACTCTATATGATCCTAGTGATCGCACACTTCGCATCATCTGAATCCAAAAATTCTCTACTGAAAATATTCAGGCATGTAATGAAAATCGAATCACTTTTGGAAATACATTTTAATGCATTTATAATCTAATTTTTATTTTAAGATTGTCTTTAGTAGCCCAATAATATCTATATATTTTATGTGATAAAATTTTTTCAATACAGAAATATTACGTTTTCGATTTTCATCACATGTGTGATTATCTTTCCACATACATATATTAATATATTCGAATATACAACTTTTTCTAATTTCTATTGAATTCTAGCATTCTACAAAATGTAGAATTTATCCTAAAATCATGATCGCTGGTTTCAGAGATACCTGGTATTAAGAGGTTGTGGTTAATAAGATATCGGATCAATTTAGGAATTTGATGACAGGTATTAATCTAAAAATGCTTGAAGATCTTTCTGCCTGCTATCGATGTTACGTCTCGTACTAGTGTAAATTTACTTAACTTTTCGAGAATGTAAATATTTTGGCCGATATTTATTTTTTAAATCTTTGGTCAACTGGTTATAGATTGTTATAACAACATTTTAAAACGACAACATTTAATAATCGAGAGAGTAAATGTGTGACTGACTGAGTGGAGGAGATCTACGAACTAATTGAAAGAGTAGACGATGGTGGAGCATGACTCCACTACTAATAATAATATTAACTAAATTTGTTGTGGTTGTTGCCTTTGTTGATGTTTGCTATTTAATGTGTTTTTCTATTTTTTTCTTTACTAATATTTTGTGTTTGTTGTTATTGTTGTTTTACGTTGTATATTTGTTGTTACAAAAGAGCACGCATATTAACTTGTTATAGAGGTTATGAGCAGCGTTGTCAACTTAGTGCGTTTCGCACCATTTTTGGTGCTTTTTTGAAATTTTTGGTGCGAAACATTTATTAGGTGGTGCGCGGTGCGTTTTTTTTTTTAATTTTTCCGAAAATGTGATGAAATCTTTATTTTTAATAATTTTTAATTGCAGTTTTTTAATAATTAATTATCATGAAATCTATACGATGAAAAAGGACCCCATTGAATACATTTTATATACGAATGTATGATTATCAAACTTCGTCACATGAAGAAGGTTATTGCTAAAGCTGAATATGATCAACATTTTTGTTTGAAAATAGAAGTAACATTTTAAACATGAAAATAAAAATTCTTGTTTAGCCGGATTGTATACTGAACTGTAGACGAACACCAGGGTTAGAGTCCCAGTGAAGTCCTAACAAATTTTATTGAATAGGGTTAACGAAGTACTAGAAGTACTTAAAATAAAAAATAAAAATATTTAAAAAAAATATGTACTGAAATTAGCCCTTTATTACCAATTAATTCCGAATAGCATACTATGAGTATTTTTACTATTATTATTTTTACTATTATTCGTTGATCTCTTTTTAAAAAGTTAAAAAAGACGAAATTAATTACATATCTATCTAGTACAAACAAACTTGTTTAGTTTAATTTTTATTTTTGTTAAGTTTTATTTTTTATAAAAACACTGAACTGTTGAATACTGTTGTAATGTTATATTTATAACACAAAAATATTATAATTGTTATGTGAAATTATTTCAATAAACATTTTAAATAAAAAAGAAAATCTAAATTTGGTGCGATTTTTTTCAAATGGCGCGTTTTTTCCATTTTGGTGCGTTTTGAAATTTCAAAGTTGACAACGCTGGTTATGAGCACCACTATTACCAACAGTGTTGCCAAATATGCCGACTTTTAATAAAAAAAATAACAAAGAGCGATTTGACGATTTTTCCCCTCAAAGTGACGATTTTTGTAAAAGTATCACCCCTATCGTGAATAAAAATTCCACATGAAATTTGTTCCCTTTTATTTTTTTAATATTAAATTTTAATAGGAAAAATGTGAAAAGGGAACAAATTACTTGTGGAATTTTTATTCACGATAGGGGTGAATATGTTTATGACCACTGTTTTTATATAATGATGTCAATGTCACTTTGTTTATAAATAAAAAGAAGAAAACTATTATTTTTTCTATTTGTCAACATGTCAGAAAAGATAGCAATGGTTTAAATTTGTTTAACTAAAATATTAATGCAAACGTTTTATTTCCGGAATGATCAATTTGTATTCAAAAAATATGGAGTCTACAACATTCGTTTCGAAAATCGATTAGGAGGCATAAAAACATTCGAAGAAAATTTGTACTATGTAAAATTAAGTAAGTCAAATTGCTGTCATAGCTTAGTAAAACCTAATATAAATTACAACAATTAAATTCTGATATAATGTATGAATAAATAAATTTTAGTTATTACATCAAATTATAAATTTATATTTTATATGTAAATATTAATTTTTAACGTTTGCACAAAATTAACATTTAATTTTTATTATTTAAAACCTATTTATACTATTACTCACAACTGGTGTTGTAGTGTTGTAAGTCGTCTGAATTTACAATAATTGTAGAAATGTTGCAGGTAATTTATACAAACATAAATGATTTATACAACACCTACGAAATTTGTACATATGTTTTTCAAAAGTTGTATGAAATTTTAGGTTTTGGCAAAAAGTTCATATCTGCATATTATACCAAAATTACTTTATACTCCATCGTCTGATGCTATTTTCAAAAACGATGCAATCGTGCCATTTAATTTGTGTTAATTTTTTTATTATGATTCGCAAATTTTGGTAATCCTAGATAAACTTATTCGAAAATATTTGTAAATTTCAATCTTCTTTATCAAACAGAGGATAAAGAAGAGAAAATATTTAAACCATGCTGAAATTCTTTAGCCGCTTGTCTTATTCATTTTATATAGTATATTTATTGATATGTACTTTACTTTTGGCATTTTGAAGGCTTGGCAAGACAAACATACTACTTTGCTCAAAATACATATAACATAAATGTACAACATACAACATCAGTTGTATATTACTTATATATTGGATTATTTTTTTTTTTATCAAAATGTATTGCCGATTTTGTCGATTTTTATCTCTAGTTTTTACGATTTTTCGCAAAAATGATTTGGCAACAGTGATTACCAATATGAATAATACAACAAACACTCTTATACACTGATACTAGCTCGCACTTGGCTTGAATGGTTTTGTCTAACATTGACAGTGGGCTGGAGGGAAGGAGTATTGAAAATTGTATACACTAATTGTCTGTGAAAACATTTCGCGAGAATTTTTGAAAAGAAATGTAGACAAGTTTTGAATAATTGCAATAAAATTTAATTTTGATTGTTTTTTTTTCAGTAAACATTTTTTAATTATCAATCGTCTAACTGAACAGATAAGCAATAAATTGTTGAAGAATAAGCCCCAGGTTATTTTCAGAAATCGCTTAAATCCACAGGGTGCTCTAGCTTAATTGGTTAGCGCATTTGATCCAGCCGCTGCCACACAAACAACATCAGTTTCTGATAATTATTAGTTTTCTTCTATCTATCATAACTAATATTTATCACAGCGCCCTCCTTTGGTGGTATAACATTCAAACGCCACCGAAGTAAAATAATTAAATAAAGGCTACAAAGTCAAGCTTTAACATTAATGCGCCTACTCACCACCAGAGGTGCTGCAATTCTGCACTAAAAACAAACCTAATGCGCAATTGCAGAGTTGTGATATAAAAAGCTTTCTTCTTTCACCACCTTTACTTCTTCAACTATCCCTTTTCAAAAGCCTAAGTATTACTTCTCTTAAAAAAAATGTTCTTCATGCTTTTCGATTTTGAAAGGTTTCAATTGTAAATTATGCCAGCTTATCAATCTAGGCTTCTTTCGACTAAATAAAAATTTAGTTTAGAATGTTTTTGGTCTTTGGGCTGTTGTAATAATTCAAGATTTGTTAAATGTAGTGAGCTTGATTGCGTGTAATGCGAATATTTTGCTTTCAATTTGTAAGCAAGCCTGCTACGAACGGCTGAAAATGATCTTAGCTCAAGTTAGTGTGAAAAATACTGTTTTCTCAATAAATGTCTTGATAAATTCATATTTCTATATTAAAAGATTTTCTCAAAGGTAACCAAAGCAAAAGTTTGAGTTTGATTTGAAAACAAATGTTTGAAAATTTGTATTAGCAAATTATTATTCTCAAATCAAGTGCATTACATTTAAGAATAATGTTTGAGATTTTTAAAATGAAATGTTTGTTGATAAGGCGGCTTTTCCTCGAATAGGTTTCAAATGTTGGATGTATTTTAGCTCATCAAATTTGATCTTCTCAAATTAAGTGAAAGTTGGGGATGTAGATCGACAATGAACCAATTTCGGAAAAAATATGAGAATTTTAAAATTATTTTAAAAAACTTTAGTTAAATTAAAAACTAACAATTTAATCCACTTTGCACCACTGTACTTCGATTAGTTGGAGGTATTGTGGTGGTGTTAGAGCGTGATTTTGTTGGCTGCTTGGGATTTGTTTTTTTTTTATAATTTTTATTTCTGATTTATTTTTTTTTGTTTTTCTCCCCAGCTTAAACATTTAACATATAGAGAACGTTAAGACAATCAGTTTGATTTGAGCCGTGTTAATAAACGTTTCTTTAAGATGCGAGAAAATAACAAAACAACAGCGACCAAGACGACGACGACGATAAACAAGTGTAAATTTTAAATAAATTCATACAAAAGAAAAATAACAGCTTGGTCTTTTTATCAATGCGGTCGGTTATTGTTTTATTTTGGTTTTTGTTTAAAAAAAACGAGCGATTTTAACGAGTTATTTTTAATATTGTAACTAAAAAATAAATTTAAAAAGATATATGTAAATACGGATGCAAAATAGTATCTAACGAATGAATACGTGTTTAAGAAAATCTATGATTAAATAAAATTTAATTAACGAATTTAAACCAGCTAATTAAGCAGCAACAAACAAGTGCCAAAATCTGTGTAATACATAAAAGAAAATAAATAAAAGAGAGGAAGTTTTTTTCAGCCCTAAATCCAGAAAAAGTACTTCGTAAAATTTTAAAAAAAAAGTATCTATAAGATAATTAAATGCTCTTACCCACTTAAAAGCGCGTGGAATTTAAAGAATTTCGTGTTGTATATTACTGAAAACAACTTGTTGTTAGTGTTAAACAGCAACAGCAATTTGTAAACAACAAAAATAAGTAACAAGCAAAAATAGCTATACATAAATTACTTTCTGCTCCTATAACCTTGACTCCAAAGTCTGGCTGAGAACAACACAAAAACTTTAATAAAAACAAATACAAAAAAAAAATATACAAAATATTTAAATATATTTTATGTCATTAAAAGAAACACAGCTAATTTTAGAAAGAAAGAAAAAAAACAAGTTGGAAAAAATAACGATTGTTTGACTCAACAATTAAGGAAACCCAGTCAGTCCAATCATCAGTTATTGTGTTAATGAAAAAAAAAAATAATTTTGAAAAAGAGCAAAAATAAACAAACAACTTAAGTGTGACTTAAATTATGCGAAATGAAATCATTGTGATTTTCAAACAAATTTTTTACTTTCAATATAAATTTTTAATAGAAGGCGTTTTTTTTTTTGCAAATAACGACCTTCTCTGGCTCTCTTAAACACGCTCTTTATTAGTCAATTCTTCTACAAAGTGCCATATTATTTTTATTTTGTATAATTATATTTAATAAATAAATAAATAACTTATAATTAAAAAGATAAATCATTTCTAATTGAAAAAGAAAACGCGTCTGCTTACATTTTTGTATTTGTCATGTAATTTGAGTGAATTATTTTTGTATTTTTGTGAATTTAATTTTATTTTATTTTTTTGTTTTAATAAAAAAAATCATTATAAATTTTATATAAAATGTTTGCTCCCCGTAATTCGTCACCAATTGCCATGTATGGCAAAGAGGAAGTAGCTGCTTATGAGGTAAAACCGGGGTTCTAAATTATTATTTTTTAAATTTTACTTTAATTTTATTAATATTATTGATTGGTCACAATTACAGGATAAGTTAATTATAAATGAGAATTTAAATGGAAATAATAGCGCAATTCACAATATTGTGCAAATGGTATTGCATCATTGCATTTGCAAAAAGGTTTAGCATATTTTTGCTCTTGCTGTGTATTTTGTTAGTGTAGAAAATATAAATATTCAGAAATGCACATGCTACTGTCTACTTTCAATGATGCAATACCATTTACACAAGCTTGTGAATTGCGCTAAAATTATGCAAATAGTAGGGTATCATTGCATTTGCAAAAAGGTTTAGCATATTTTTGCTCTTGCTGTGTATTTTGTTAGTGTAGAGCAAAAATATTTTGCAAATGCAATGATGCAAGACCATTTACACAAGATTGTGAATTGCGCTTATATTTGTGATTTTTTAAATAAAACAGGTTTTGCAAATTTCCTCATCCAACTAAATAACTCATTTGAGTCACTGTAGATCGGAAATGAGTCATTGTGCCCCCCTGAATTTATACAAGGATAGTGTTTGACAAATGTTTGATGTTCGTGTTTCTTAGTTCGAACATTTTAGGGTGAGTTCTTTTCTGCAAGATTTTTATATATTAGATTAGACTTTAGTGATTATTTAGATATTTTTTTTTAATTTTAAATAAAACACTTATACCTTTATTCATAAAACTTACAACAGGTTTATAAGAGTTTTATAAAGCAAATTTCCATACAAAACCTGAAATCCCGATAAAAAAAATCGTCATTTCGTATTTTAAAAATCGTCGAAAAAAAATCGCAAAAATAAAAAGCCACTATTTCTAATAGTATTTTGAAATATTTATTTAAACGAAAACATATAAATTCAAGTTTATTTAGTCTCTTGTACAATACATATCAAAATACATAAATTTTAGTTTTTTTTTTAAATAAGAAATCACAAAAAATATAATTTTAAACACAACTTGTGTAATATTTCATGTAAAATTTTTATTCACGATAAGCGTGAATATCTTAGTCCGCTTTCACTCGATTCAATTCTGACTCGTCAAGGCAAGTCCTTTTTTTCATGCATGTTGGTTTGCATTAAAAAGTACGAAAATTGTAATTGATGTGTGTGAATGAAATGGCAAGTTGAAAAGAGAATTGAACAAAAACTGGTCAGCTAAAACTGAGGAGTTACATTACAATGTCAAAACAATTTAGTTTATTAAGTTTTAAATAACATTTTGAGTATAGAATCCAATTCACACATCATATACAGGTACATACTTATTTTAAAAGAAATCGGTATTTTTGTTATTTAAATTTATTTAGATAATATTCAGCTGTGGAGGTTTTTTTTTTAAATAGGACAAGTTTTTGTAGAATTTCCCAGTTAAAATTCAGAAATTGTTTCCTCTAAAAATTTAAGCTCATGGAATTAAGCTTTTATGTTTACAGATAAATTAGTAATTTCTACTATTCTGACTCAATATTATTTGGAATTATATTATTAGTTAAACTTAGCAATTGCCAATAATTAAGAAAACACTATTATAACTTAATTTTGAAATATGTCATGTTCTTTTTAATATTTATTAAATGGAGAAAATAGTTGTTGTCTCAAAAAAAGAGAGAATTTGGTAACAAAAACATTAATAAAACATACAAACCATAGGAAATTATAAAAAATTCAAGAAATTTCAATGAAAAAAATCGTCAAATCGTAACTGCTATTTTTGAAACAAAAAATTGTCTAAATGACGATAAATCGTCAAATCTGGCAGCTATGCACTAGAATAATGTGCTTAAAACAATTGGCACAATTCACCTGCATGAATAGTATTCAGAGCTTCTAAAGCAAATATGTTTCCAATACAACCTATTTCTTGCTTTTTAGAGTCCACTACGAAAATCTTGTGTACCTCCACACAGTGATATGGAAAACATACAGATAAACGCAGTAGGTAATATAGCTCTGAGGAGCTGATTTCATAGTTTCAATATGACATTTATTAAACGACTGTTAAAATTTTAAAAAAGAAAATAAGTTTGCTGCTTCTCTTGAAGCTTAAATATATAATTTTGTTTTGGTGTTAATGAAAAATTTAGGACCCAAGTCCTTAAATATGCAGCGAACAGTTAACTAAAAACTATTTATCATATAAAATGAATTTGTTTATGTAAAAAAAATTAAACTTTACAGTGTATACTAACACCCCTATCGTGAATAAAAATTCCACATGAAATTTGTTCCCTTTTCACATTTTTCCTATTAAAATTCAATGTTGAAAAAATAAAAGGGAACACATTTCATGTGGAATTTTTATTCACGATAGGGGTGATAATAAAATTCTGAACTTGTATAAATCAAAAAATCTTTAAATTAAAATTTTATGAAATTTGTGTTACACTTGTTCACAACTTACCCCTTGAAGTAATGCAAAATATTCAGGTAGAGTGGTAATATCTGTAGAAATTGAAACTTTTTTTTTATTTTCCCAAATAATAAAGTTATTGTAAACAAAAACCTTGGTAAAATTTTAGACATTTACCATACGCTTTCTCAATAAGTTTTGACAAAGTTTTAGGAAACAAATTTTTTTCACATTTAAATTACTATCGCATACATTTCTGCAATTAATGAAATTTTTCTTTGTTTTATAACTTGCGTTTTAGTTCCCAAAGAAAACACATAAGATAAGTTTAAATCAGTTTTATTGTATAATAGATTTTCATTGAAAGTATTGTTGACTTCCTAATTTGTAATCATTAAATCTTAATTACATTTAAAGTGAAATTTCTTAGTTTTTTTTTACCATAAAATGCAGCAGGTTTGACTATTTTATTACATTTCCCAGATATGTATTTCTTATAATGAACATGTACTATTACACTCACACTCTTGTATAGTTTGCCAGTTTTATCTAAATCTAAATTGTGTTAAATCTTTAAGATAACTATTAACTTATTATTTTTATGCTACAAATACGAGTAAAAGTTTAAAGAGTGAGAAAATAAAAGCATTATAAATGAAATGAAATGTTTGAAAATGTAAAAATGTTTTTCCTATGAAATTGTATAAATTACAAACAAATTTATACAAACATATTAAATTTAAATTAAATATGATTTTCATAATATTTGTCTTTATATGAAAAAGAGAGATGTGATTTTATTTATATACTTGTATAAATATATATCTATAGGTACATATGTATGTATGTATGTGAGCCTGCGAATGTATCAAATAGCACAGATATGTATTATAGCAATATTATAGTTTTGTGTTAACAGACAGACTGTCAGCCTAATGGACAGTTTATGTGCTATGAAGTATCTAGTATGTGTTAATAAAAATTCATTTTAAACTGTTATTTTTTTTATATTATTTTTTCTTTTCATTTTATAGTTGTATAAATCTTTTCGCTGGTGTAATATTGCTTTCGTTTTGAGCTTAAGAATAGGACAGTTTCACAGTTTCTTTATGTCTGTGTTTTTTCTGGCAAAATTTACAAGTTTTATGGATTTGAATAGAGTTTTGCCTATTTGCATTTGAATGTATTTCTTTTTAAACATTTTAAAGATATTTAAATATTTAGTCATATGTTAAATAGTTTTTGCCCATTTAGCATGACTCAGGTTTGTTGTCTTTTAAATGTCTACCAGGAATGGAAAAGTTGATATGATCATAATTTTTTAGTGAAATATTTAGTGATACTTTAAAATAATTTTCATTACTTTGTGTAACAGGACAACATCACAATAGACTCAGAATGACTTTTGGCAAATAATAAATTATTTCCTATAATAAATATTGTGTGTAAAGCTATTAAACTATTAAATAAATAAATTTTGAAGAATTTTTACTGTTTACACGAGTTTGAAGCATTTTGAGGAGCAATTTTGAAGAAAATTTCATTCGTGTAAATCTAGCTTAATTGTTTTGTTGTTTTTTTTTTATTGAAAATCATTATTCTAATAGATACCATTTTCTATATAACATTTTCGGTATTATTTTCTATAAACAATCTTGTGTATAACAGTATTTTTCATAGAAAATTAGTTTTTTCTATAGAATATATTGTGTATAACAGTTTTATCTATAGAAAATCTTGTGTATAATAGTTTTTTTTTATTTAAAAAATCTTGTATATAAAGGTCTTTTAAAAACAATCTTATAATCTTACAGATCATCTATCGAAAGTCTTGGGCATAACAGTTTTTTATAAACAACTTGTGTTTAACAGTTATATCTAAAGAAAGTATTGTGTATAACAGTTTTTATCTTTGAAAAATCTGTGTATAATAGTTCTTATATTTTTTGAAAAATCCTTGTGTGTAACAATTTTTTTTTTTTTTGTAGACAATCTTGTGAACAACAGTTTTTTTATGAGCAATGTTAAAACAGTTTTTTTATGAGCAATGTTAAAACAGTTTTTTCTATAGAAAATCTTGTATATAACAGTTATTTTTATAAACAACTTGTGTTTAACAGTTTTATCTAAAGAAAGTATTGTGTATACCAGTTTTTATCTTTGAAAAATCTTGTATATAACAGTTGTTTCATAAACATTCTTGTGTATAATAGTTTTTTATATTAAAATCTTGTGTATAACAGTTTTTTTCTTTAAGAACTCTTGTGTATAACAGTTTTTTTTATAAACAATCTTATGTACAACAGTTTTTTTTTAATTAAAGGTTGATAGTGTATTAGAGTTTGTGAAATTATGAAATAATGTGTATAACAGTTTTTTCTTAAAAAAATCTTGTCTATAACAGTTTTTTTTACAGTATTGTGTAGGTACAACAATTTTTTTTTATAAACAATGTTATAACACTTGTTTCTATATGAAATAATGTGTATAACAGTTTTTCTATAAAAAAAAACTTGTGTATAACAGAATCTAAGGAAAATCTTGTGTATAACAGTTTTTTTTTTATAAACAATCTTGTGTATAACAGTTTTTTTTTTATAAACAATCTTGTGTATAACAGTTTTTTTCAAAAGAAGATTAATTGTGTATAAGAATTTTTTTCTATAGAAGGCTATTTGTGTATAACAGATTTTTCTATGGCAAAATGCTTTTTGGTTTCTAATCAAGGAAGTTTAATTGAAAGTTGGTTGTCGAGTTTTGAATTGAGGGAGGCAATCTGAGCTAGAATATAAAAATCAATTCTTTTTTATTTGGTTAATAAGTTGTGTTGGAAAAACGGATTTTATTAAGACTGGCTACCGGTTACGGTATTTTCTGTTATTTCCCTACCGGTATTTTAATGCTATCGGTAATCTCTTTTAATATAATGATTCAAATATTATTTTAAATGTAAACATACATGTTAAAGAGCTTTTCGGAAGTCTGTTTAATAAATGCTATGATCAATTATAGCTATGGATATCATTACACTGTTGAAATTATTGATGGAAAACTAAATGTCTGTTCAAAATCAAAATAATTTGATTTCAATACCAACATATTGAAGTAATTTAAGGGTCATAGTAAAACAGCCTCCTACTACAATCCAACGTAAAACATTGCAGTAATTAATTAAAGACTTTTAGTGTTTAACATATCAAGTCAACCAACTAAAAAACTCTACCATATTTCTCAAATAATGTGATCCATTTTACATATGAGTATGATATAAAACTTTTTTCATTTTGTTTACTTAGGTAGTACCTCCTCAGTATTCTAAAATAATGTGTTTAACATCTATTAAAATATAATACCAAACTTATTTCTTTTACCTTAAAATTTTGAAATCATTAAACACATTTATGTACTTTTATTTTTGACAGAAAACAATTAAATTAATAAAATGTTTACTTTTTTGTTTCTTTTCAGGTATGTGTCGTTGTATTCCTTAAATAAATATTTGATTTTGAGGTACTAAAAACATTTTGTAAGTTGTATTTTTTCATTTGAGTCACGTCATTTCGAATTTTTAATACCTGATAAAAAAAAAGCAAATGGTAGAGCATATGTCAACGGTAACATACTTATGTATGTACATATGTAGATAGACGAGGTTTTCTTTAGGTCTTTTAACCCACATGAAATTGTAACATTATTGATACGCAAATAATTTGTATTGAATTTATATAGATTTCAAATATAATAATAATAAGCTTAATAATGATTAAACTATTAGGGAGAAATTAATAAAGCGAGAATATGTTGAAGACTTAAAATGAATAACTCAAAAATAACTTGTCCATTAATCCAAGTGTGCTAGACTTGAGCACTTATTTTTAGTTATAAAAAATATAAACCAGTTCAAGTCATTATTCGAAATTCTTTTAGTAGGGCATTTGAAAGTTTTTAATAATGTATAAAACAAGTTTGTGACATAAGATTTATCAGTATGAGTTTGTTTAAAAAAAGAATTAGGAACTATGCCTGTCAGCTAATAACTTTCTGAAAATAAGTAAATCCCTTATTTTGGTTATTTATTAAAAACCTAAGATTATTTTTATGATATTTGCTGTGTTCCACTGGAGATTTAATAATTTTTACCCCTTTAAATAATCTGGGTACAAATTATCATATTTAGCGCCATAAATACATATTAAATATTTTCTCCCATTTAAAGGTTAAGAGTCACTAAAAAGTTATACAGATGTTAAAAATCACACTTTTAAATTTAAAAATATGCAAAAGTGACGCTGATACAGGAAATCGCCGATACATAATTTGTCAACAAATAACCAAAGAAGCAAGCAAACCGAATGAACGTTTCTAACTCTAAGATACTCTAAGATACTAGTGTTTGTTTGTTAGCAACTTTGTTATTTAATTTGTTAAAATTTATTTAATTATTTTAATTTTATGTAAATTTTCTTATTGTTTTCTTTCGTTAACAAAATTCTAATACAAAACAAATACAAACAGTTAAAAATACATACTCATATGTGGGCAATTTCTTAGAAATTAATAAATAAAATAATATAGAAAAAATAACATTTTAGGCAACTCATAAAAAACAGTTTAAAATGAAACTAAAATCTTGAATATTTAAAATTCCAATCAACTGACAATGAAATCACTAATCACTATTAAATATTATACGTTCATACTTTATTGAACCCCCCGGTGGAGATTAATTGTGATCGATAAACCTCAGAATAAAAACAAGTAAGAAAATGTAGTCGTTCTAGCCCGACCATATAATACCCTACACCCAGTATATGTATAAAAAGGTTTTTCAGAAATTGGCTTTATATGGGAGATATAACCTACTGTGGATCGATCATCCAAAAATTTAGTGTCATGATGTCTGTGAATATAAATATTATATGTGTTAAACTTTATCTCGATGTAAATACTTTTAAACGATTTATGGAGCTTAAAGTGAATTACGGAGAGGGCCTTATATGGGAGCTACGACTAATTCTGGATCGATCGTAATAAAATTAGACCGTATTATTTGTATACATATGACATATATTTTCGTTTAATATTATTTGGATACCAACATTTTTGAGAGAGTTATGCTCTTTAAAGTAATTTTCGGAAGTAGGCCTTATATGGGAGCTACGAGTAATTATGGACCGATCTGCACAAAATTGTAATTTGTAATTTGTAATGTAATTTGGCTTCATTTAGCACTCATTTGTGTTGAAATTTGTTTGGATACTTGCACAATTCAAAGATTTATGATCGGTAAACCCCAATTTCGGAAGGACTTTTGTATGGGGGCCTGTTGAAATAATGGACCGATTTTCACCAGTTTCAATCCTATCCATCCTTGGGCCGAAGAAATATTTCGTATCAAATTTTATCGTAATATCTTCAAAACTGCGACCTGTACTCTGCGCGCAAGTTTTACATGGACAGCCAGCCAGCCAGCCGGACGGACGAACGGACATCGCTAAATCGACTCAGGAAGTGATTCGGAATCGATAGGTATACGTTAAGGTGGGTGTTGGACCAATATTTCTGGGCGTTATAAACATCAGCATTAATCCAGTATACCATCCCCACTATGGTCGTGTAGGGTATAAAAACCATTTCAAAGTATAAGAAATTATTAAGCCACAATAAATATTTATGTATGTACTTGTTTGTTTATTTATTTTTATGAAAATGAAGTCATAGTTGATTGTATTTTTTTTATACTTTATGTTTTTTTTGTTATTATAATTATTACTGTTCTTAGTATAAAGTGCAATGAACAATATTTTTAGAATCTGAGTTAGAAACTGAAAAATGCAATTCATTTTGTTTCAAAAAAATCATTTGCTAACAAGACAGATGCGTAGATGACTCCATTTGTTTAGGTATTTAATAGGCGGGCAATGCAAATATTGTAACAACTTTCAAATTTTTTTTATAAAGTTGGCACACGACGAGAAAAACCCTAAGCATACAAGTTTATAAATTGAATAAATTTGCTTATAAAGAATTGCTTTATAACAAAGTTTTAAAATTTGCAAAAGTTTGTGCGTTTGCTGACTGGTAAATATATGATTTCTATACAAGTATTTGGTATTAGAGAAAAATTTAGGATTTGGACTTTAACTGATTCGATTTTGAAACTAAAATTTGGAAAACAACATTATTTGTTGTCTGGTATTTAGGTCAACTTGAATCTCGCACCTGCATTTACGTAATCTGAAGTCCTTGGCATCGAAAATCAGCTTCTTTGAGAACAAAATTAAGACTTTATATTACAGACTACTTTATATGTCGTTATAATGAGGAGGAGGAATCTTAATAACTGTATTGTTATATAGAAAAATCTCGAGTTTTATAAGCTAATTTGTCCACTTATCCATTCATACGTGCAACAAGGCCGGTTTTTTATTAACCACGGGTTTTAATAGCCTCTTAGATAACTAAAGTACAACAGAATATGGATCGAAGTATGATTGTTGCTATAAACATGAACTAAATACTAATAACCTATTCAAATTTTAGAATAGACATGTTGTGATGTCAATGTTCAGGGAGCGAAGGGAAACTACATATGTATACAGCTTCAAACACTAGTGACGCTTGTTAATGATTAATTAAAGAGTTAATGAAAGATCCTGCGATTAGCTCTACGATATCTTATGAATAGGTATCTTATTAATTGCTACATATAGTTTGGAAAACCGGTTTAATAGACCCCAGAAACAGAAGTTCTATGCTGATGTACTAATCGATTTTTTTGAAAATAAATCTGGTTTTTCTTAACGACGTAGCCAAGGAGTATTTGAGTTTAATCATACTCTAAGAGCTACAAATATAAAGCAATCAGTACTAATCTGATTTACCAAGGGCAACTAGTGATGGATGAGTCACAGATTAAATGTATTAAAACTCAAAACTCAAATCATAAACTGATTGACAAATTTAAAACAAGAAAATAAAATTAAGATTTTAAAAATGCATATTGCTGAAAATATTTCGTTATGTTTTAATTTTGGAAAATATTCATATTTCGTGTTTTGTATATTTGTTTTTGAAATATTTTTCTTTTGTCATTTTGAATGTTTTACAACATAAACATACGACTATGCTTAAAATTATGTTCACAAACAGATAGTTGTTTCATACAAGGTACAACATACAACATCACTTGTGAATTGAACATCAATTTCGTATTTAAAACAATACAATTTTATGGGCATACCTATTAAATTGCCAAGTTTTCATTTCTTATTTTCTTTATCCACCAATGAAATAAGTCCTTGAAATGTCTCCTTTGTGAAGAAGCCAAGACTGCAGGGTATTTCATGCAAATACGAGTACGTCTTAAAGTTAAAACTTTGTTAAGAAATGAGAAATTTTGTATAATATCTATAATTTAAGAAATTATGTTAACATTTGAGGCAAATACTTACCTCAAAGCTTTACGTCTTTAAATAACAGAGGTCATTACTATGACATAAGTAAAGTAATTAGTTACATGTAACGACTATAATAAACCAGTAAAAATGAAGTGTAAAATTAGTTATTGCATTATTTTATGGTAGTTGTACTAAGTGAAGTCAAGTTTAGTTCATAAAAGGAGGAATTTATTACACCCAACACCACCATAGTGGGGGATATGTACTTCCTGAGTCGATTTAGCGATGTCCGTTCGTCCTTCTGGCTGGCTGTCCATGTAAAGCTTGTGCGCAGAGTACAGATCGCAATTTTAAAGATATTTCCTTAAAATTTGGTACATGATATTTTTCGGCCCAAGGATGGATGAGATTGAATCTGGTGGAAATCGGTACATTATTTCACCCCCATAAAAATGTCCTCCCGAAATAGGGGTTTAACGATCATAAATGTTTGAATTATGCAAGTATCCAAACAAATTTCACTACAAATGAGTAGTAACTGAAGCCAAATCACATCAACAAATTTTGTGCAGATCGGTCCATAATTGATTATAGTTACTATAAAGAGCATAACTCTCTTAAAAACGTCGTCATCCAAATAATATTGAACACAATTGTGTTTTATATATATACAAATCATTCTGTACAATTTTATGATGATCGGCTCATAATTAGTCGTATCTCCCATATAAGACCCTCTCCATAATTCACTTCAAGCTCCATAAATCTTTTAAAAGTATTTATATCGAGATAAAGTTTAACACATATAATATTTATATTCACAGAAATCATGACACTGAATTTTGGTCCATAATAGGTCATATCTCAAATATAGCGCCCATTTCTGAAAATTGTTTTATACATATACTGGGTGTAGGGTATTATATGGTCGGGCTTGACCGACTATTCTTTCTTTTTTGTTTTTAATAATAGTTTATTTGACCCTTTTTATTAATATCTTAATAATTGTCAAGCTCAACGTTTTTATATAAAATCTTTATATTTTTATTTTCGAGGTGACGCTACTTCTTTTGGAATTTCTTTTTAAAAATTTCAAATTATTTGTCATATGAAAAAGTAGATTCTACACAACAAAGTAGAGAAATAACGAAAATAGAAATATAAAGATTTTATTGAAAATAACTAAAGCTTGCACAATTATTAAGATAAGAAAAACTTATTCTGAGAATGTTTTTAACTCAATTTGTGTCTAATAAATATATAATGTCATATATATATATATATGTCAGCTAATAAATAAGTAATTATTAAATTACTTGTAGGTAATGCAGTCGGTAAGTTGTAGAATGGTATTCAGTAAATGCGCGTCAGTACCTAGTTTTTGTTGAGTAATAACAGTTAATCCAATTTCAAAGTTTCTGTTACTTAATCAATATTGAAATTTTCTAAAAAGTTTATGATTATTTATGATAATTCAATAGCTTATTTACTAAAGGTAATATCACACTCGGCAAATATTTGCCGAAAATAATATATATTTGAACTCGTTTGTTTATTTAAAAAAAACCTTTTCTTATTTAGGCCAAAACACAACAAATATCTAATTTTAATTTATTTGATGCTGTTTGAACTTGCAAAACTCTTGTAAGAGTAAACAATGTCAAACAAATTTCTGCTAAAACAAGTGGTTACGCTTTTTTGAGTAAATATTTACCAAGTGTGACCGTACCTTAAGTAAATGAAACTGCTTGTTAAACCAAGTTTTATTAACATTTCAAAACTGAGTTTTAATGCAGAATTTCAACATAAACGCATTTTATATAATATCAATTAAAAATGGGCCGGGCAGAATATTTTCTAAAACATATTTAAAGCAAGTAAGAAAGTATAGTCGGTCAAGCCCGACCATATCCTACAAGCCCTACACCCAGTATTAGTATAAAACAGTTTTTCAAAAACGACCGCTATATGGGAGATATTACCTATTATGGAAAGTGATTCTGAGTCGATCTGTATACTTTAAGGTGGGTGTTGGATATTTCTGGGCGTTACAAATATCAGCACAAATCCAATATACCCTCCCCACTAAGGTGGTGTAAGGGTATAATAAATTTTATTAAAGATTTACATATAATTCAAGTTTAGTATTCAAACAAGTGTTAAAAGTATTTGGTGAATTTTTTTTTAGCAATTAAATTTCTCCTGTAAATAATGGGTGTGACAAATTAAAAATTAACAGATTTTAATTACTAACAAAGCAAAAGATGTTAATTATTCCAGCGTCGTCATGTAATCTGTTAAAATTTACAATTTTATTTTCAATTTCTACTTTCCCCATTCCCTTCTATTACAGGCACGCCTGTGATCATGACTTTTCAATGTTTCGGTTTCTCTAAACTGAACTTTAGTTACAAATTGTTAACGCAACTGTTTGAAGTTCATTTTGTATTCTAAAACGTTTGAGTTTGAGTATTAAATGAAATAAATACACAAACACATTCACTGCCAGATTTGAGTTTGCTTTTTAGCATTTTATATACATATGTATGTCGTTATTTTTTTATATTGTACAAAGAATTCTTTTAAGCCATATGTAAAATACGTGATTATGAGAAATAAAAACAAATTAATAAAAAAAAAAAACAACAACAACAAATGTATCTTAAGAAATTGTTTGTTTTGTTTTTGTTTTTATTTTGTATTACAATTTGGTAAAAAAAAATCTATTTAAACCGCCTGCCAGAGACCGGCATTAATGGTTGGGTTTGCTTGGCTGGCTGACTGTTTGGAACGTTGTTGGTTGACACAACACACATACATATGTATGCCTTGGCGGGGAATGTTACACCATCCAGTCGTCAGTCCATTACCGTGCCAGAGCCAGCTAGTCAACCATTCCAGCAATATGCCACATAGACTAAAAATACAGACACTCGTATTTCAACTTGTTGTGGCATGATACTAAATAAGAAAGAGAAATGTATTCTTTTATACACACACAGAAGAAGTTGATGCGTTTTTGGAATATTAAGCACTTGTTCTTTTATTTTATACTCGTACATATTTTTGTATCTTTAGGTCTTTTATTTCTTGTCTTGTAAGACAAATGTTTAAAGAAAATTATAAAGAAATATATATAAGGAGTCAGCAATAAGATTATTTTGTCTGCATTAAAATTATTTTTTAAAAATAGATACGCAAAATAAGGTAAAAATTAATGCTTGAAATTTTATTCAATCTGGAAAGGTTTATGAACTTTAAAAGAAAAATAAAAATCATATTGTATAATTTAATACGATGCAACATGATCTATTAAAAATATAAAAATATATATTAATTAAATCACTTTTATATATTTATTGGTTTAATATTTGCTTAATTTTCATGTTTTGCATTAAAATAAATTTTGAAATAATTATGATTTAAATCTATTTTTGGTATACAGGCATGTCACATAATTCGATCGGAATGGTTTCAATTTCGTATTTTGAAATCGATCGTTTTTACTTTTCGTTCTCTAGATCAGTGCTGCCAACTTTTTTTTGAGAAATCGTCAAATTAAAAAAAAATATCGTCAAAATCGTCAAGTTAAAAAAAAAATCGTCAAGAAATTGTCAAGAAAATACGTTAAAAATACCAAAAACATTTTTTTATTAACTTTTAAAATATTTTTATTTTATTTACATATAAATAAACTGCCGTATTCATAAAAAAATAAAGTAGACTTCAAATGTACTTTAAGAAAATTTTGTCTAAAAGCACACTTCAAACCTACTTTATTTTTTGTGAATACGGCAGAAAGTTATTATTTAATAAAAAAAAAATAATTAATTTAATTTTGGTATTATGTGACTTTACTCTGGTACATTTCTGTGTGACATTTTTTTAATACGTCTTTTTTATTACTAATTTAAAACACTAATTTAAATTATTTAAAGTAATATAATCTTTTGAAAACAATATTTCTTGTAATGTTGAAGAATCTAAAGCATTTCTGGTTTCTGTTTAATTTAAATTTACAAGATTAAAAATTCTTTTAACGTTGGCCGACGAATGTGGTAGTGCCATCAAACTCGAAACAAATTGTATTAAAATTGGGAAGGCATTTGCATTATTGACTGTCTTTAGAAAACATTTAGAAACATTTTTCCAAAACGCCAATGTTTCGAGTTCGGTGAATTTCATATTACATAAATTCTCGAACTTCATTATCAAGTTCTTGATATTCTTTTCATTTAATAAATTTGGAAAAAGTTTGGCCAATTGTAAAATTGAATCATTTTTTTATTTAAAGCTACGCTTGTTCGTTCAATGGAGTTTACCTTCTAAAAGTTTATCGCAAAATCAAAACGTTTTAAAATTTGTGAAACCAATTCAATATAAAATTGGACGCAGAATTCAACAAATATATTATATTGACTATATTCAATATTTAAACTACATTGGTTCTCCTTCACGTAAATGCCAAGATACACTTCATCTTTATTTAAAAAAATGTCTTCGTTATTAAAACTTTGGATTTCAAAATTAACCAAATACTCTTCTATAAAAAAAAATGTTCAGTACAGATAGTCGTGTACTACACACTCTACCTCTTTAACCCCTCGCGAACAAACTTCGTCTGTCTGCCTTTCAATTTCTATATTGCAAAAGGGGACTTACAAAATTTTAATTTTAGGAAAAAAGGTTACCATATGTTTTGCTTTTAAAAAATCGTCATTTTTGTTCGCGGGAAAAATGAAAAATCGTCAATCGTCATTTTAATAAATTTGACTTAAAAAATCGTCAAAATGACGATAAATCGTCAAAGTTGGCAGCGCTGCTCTAGATACCGATCGATTTTGTTTATTTCCAAACAATTTTTAAAATTCGGTTTTTAACTTAAATATAGAAACCAAGATAAAAACCAAATGATTTTTGTAATAAAAAGTACAACAAAAGCGAACAAAATGAGCGCTAACAAAGAAATTTTAAATAAAAGTGAACAAAATTTTTTAAAAATGCCCGCAATTTCATTTGTTGCTCAAAACGCTGTTGAAAAGCAACGAAGAAGATATTTAAGGGATGCATCAGATCCTCTGACATATTCCAGTGCTGTGTAAATATTTTTAATTTTTTGACAAAAGTTTTCTTGTTGCTGACAACAACTTTGAAAATTTTAACATTTTATTTAAATATCAAAGAGATAATGAAAAAAAAAACAATGAAATGATAAAATTAATTATTTAATTATCATTATAAATTAGTAGTATGAGTTTTTTTTAGTATAAAATCATAAAAAATAACAATTCCACTTTAGAAATCTAAAGTGGCTTCATTTCGAAAAAAAAATCGTGTTTCGTTTTCTAAAGACTCAGTTTACGGAATCAAAACCAATTTTGATCGGAATTAAGTTCTGTGACATGGCTGATAATATAAAATAACACATTGCGTTAAAATTCTTAAATTTATGATGAATGCAGACATCGATCAGCGCTTATAATCATACATCACATCAAATTAAAAACTGCCCAGCAAAAACTTTATAATATTTTCCAATTATCGAATAACATACACATTCAATGACTATTTCATACCATTTGCATTACGAGTAAGTTGACGAGTAATGACTTATTTATTTATTAATGTAAAATCGAGTTACGTTATTTTGTTGTAACTGCAGTGATTGCTATGTGTAAAGCTATGGTCACATTTGGCAAATATTTACTCAAAAGCGTAACCACTTGTTTTAGCACAAATTTGTTTGATGTTGTTTACTATTACAAGAGTTTTGCACGATCAAACAGCATTAAATAAATTAAAACTAAATATTTGTTGTGCTTTGGCCTAAATAAGAAAGTTTTTTTTTTAATAAATAAACGAGTTCAAATATATTTTACTTAGTGGTTTCGTCTTTTGCGGCAAATATTTGCCAAATGTGACCGTACCTTAAGAATCTTTAGCTTAAGTTACTTCCAAATAGTGACTCAATTGTAAGCGATTGTGATAAGTATTTGCTTTCAATTGACATTGCGATATGGACATAATGCATTTGAATTTTAAAACATTTCTTTATTATGTAAGTTTTTTTTGTGTAAATCTATATTATGCATATGGTTTCAGTTAGACATTTCTCTAGATTCTGAACATTGTGAAGAGACAAGCCTGAATTGCAATTACTGGTCCATTAAGTAAAGTAATCAAACCACAACACATAAATAAACCTCTGGTAAATCGATTCTAATACTCAAGGAGTTAAGCGGGCTGGAGCATGGCATTTCAGGTGCTGTAGCTTAATTGATCAGCGCTTTTGATCATTAAGCATGAGTTGGTATTCGTGGCCTAGGTTCGATTCCCAGCCGCGGTCACTCAAACAACCAACAGTATCTGATAACTATTAGTTTTCTATCCTATCATAACTAATATTTATCACAGCGCCCTCCTTCGGTGGTATAGCATTTAAAAACGCTACCGAAGTAAAATAATTAAAAGAATGACTATAAATCAAGCTTTGACCAATGCGCCTACTCACCACCAGAGGCACTGCAATACTATACTATACTATACTACTAACAAACATAACGCGCAATTACAGTGTTGTCATATGAAAAGCTTTTCTTTCCTTTCACCACCTACGAGGGCGGTTTGGAAACTTCTAAGCCGAGTACAGAGAAGAGAATAGTTAGTTTTTCAAAAACATTTTTATTTTTCAATATAATCTCTTAAAACTTAAGTACACTTAGTCCTACGCTTATCTAGCAATTCTATTCCTTGAGTAAAATAGTTTTCCTCAAGGCTTGCCAGCTAGGATTTTTTTTTAGATTTGGGAACAGGTAAAAGTCACTGGGAGCTAAATCAGGAGAATAAGTTGGGTGGTCAAGCAACTCGTACTTTGATTCGTTGATTTAAGCCATTGTTACAACACTCTTGTGCGCTGACTTGATGAAAAATTATTTTTTTGTGTTGTAAGACAGTCATCCTGAGAGAGGGATCGTGATTTTTTGACAGAGGGATGGTGATTTTATCTTGAAAATAACGAGCGATCCATATAGTGCTTGTTGAATGAGCTGCACTGAGAGAATATTTGTTGAATTACAGAAATTAAACTCCCATTCTTTATTTAACAATTCTTTCAGTACATTGCAATATAAATCTCTTAAAAGACAAAATTAGTGACAAAGACCTTCACAAGGTCTTCTATTAAAATCAGTTGATAACAAGTGGAGACCTGAATGTTAAAATAAATTTGTAAATAAAATTTCTTGATAACAAGAATTAACAAACACAAACTGTGAAGCTTTTGGCTTATCTGCAGAAAACACTCAGAGTATTTGGCGGGAATCGAACCCGCAACCCTCTGACTGATAGTCTGGCCTAGTCTATCGGGGCACGATGGCAAGATGAGCGACAATGCTCTGAAAATTTTATTACTCTCAAACTCTGTTGCGACATTAAACGTGATTTAAAATGTTGTTCTGACTATGGAAATGTTTTCTATTATCTTATTCGTTTTGGACAAGACAAGCAATAAACGATGGCATTTTGTCCTCCATTGTTGTTGTCAAAATGTTCCGATCGTAACAATTGTCACTGAGCTGACAATCTTTGGCCAAGGGAGAACAAACAATTGTTGTGGGAACAACGCTCTAGGCTCTGTCAATTGATTATACATATGTCGTTGAAGTAATTACTTTCTGAAACAAATGTATCGACAAATATTGCGAAAAAGTCTATGAAGTTTTCATGATGCATCCACTACATTGTCGCCCATACAATCACTGACGATTGTCGTAGCATTTATATTTGTTTTATCTGTCCCAAACTTGTGATGTAAGATGTAACCAACCTAAAGCCGGACATTGATTTCAATATTATAAAAAAAACTGCCATTTTCAGCCACTAAATATTATCATAAAATTCTTTACTTAAAATGTTTTTTTTTTACCGCAAACAGGATTTATTAGAAAAAAATCTTTCAAATATCTCTTGATCACACAGACTAATCCATCATGTTCTCAGCACTTAAATGCCCACAATGAAATAAGAAAAAAAGGAGGTTGATACAAGCTGACGCTCTACATTTTGACTTTAAACTACAATTAATATAATTATACTTATTATCCAAAAACAAAAAAACTTCTTGAAATACTTGATGGAAAACATTGTTTCAAATCGAAACAAAGAAATATATAAAAAAAAACCGGCAATTTTAAAACAAATTAAACCTACATTTAAAAACTCAAAAACCAACGATTTTAATTGTTGCTTGCAGTTCACTAAAACAATGTTAAACCATCAACAACAACAAAATGAAGAAAAACTAGACAGAGAGAATTTTTGTGTCTTGGAAAAAAATACAATTTAATAGATTCTATGACAACGGCGGATGCTGCCAACATGTCTGCAGTTTTAAAAACCGCTGGTTGTTAGATTGTTTTTTTTTGTTTGTGCAACCTAAGACAGGTATTTAAAATTTAACAAAACTTGCATAAAATTTTCAAATAGTTAAATAAAAACAAATATTCAAACTGCTGTGTGGTGCTGTGTGGTGTTGTGTTTGTTTTTACCCAAAGACTTATCAAGTCAATTCAATATGCACAACAACTCTTTGATTTAGACGTAGTTGCTGGTGGCAAATCAAGTGTAAATAATATTTAGTATGTACGTAGGTTGAAACACTGATTTCAATTTTCAAAAAAAAAAAAAAAATTTTGTCTGTTGTTTATTTTATAGCTTAAAAATAGCAAAACAAAATCAACAACATACATACATACATATAAAGCAAATATTTGGAATGTTTTTTTTTATTGTTGTTTTTCTAACCCAAAAAAGCAACCATCTTGACAGGTGTCAACTTCAAAGAAACCAAAATAAAGAATTTAAATATTTTTCGATATTTGTTGATATTTTTGTTATTGTGTTATATTTCTCATAAATAAACCATAAAAATATTAAATTGTTTGAAAACTCAACTTTACCTTTTTCAGACACTTTAAAGATGTTTAAAGAATTTATATGACTGTTTTGAGTTTCTGTTAATGAAATCAAGGTCACTCTGATTTTCTGATAATTTTGTTTAATATTTTATTTCAATTAGCAACATTTTTCGGCTGTAACGCTTATTTAATATAAATAATTTTTGGAAACAAAAAAAATCTATAAAAATTTTTCATACTGTTGGCATTAAATTGTAATTAATGGTCTGATGAATTGTGCAATTATTTTATTAAATTTTTATTAATGTTAATTTATTGCACAAATAAAAAAATATTACTATTCAAATAATTTTTAATTATCATGATTGCACATTAATGGTGTTTTCTTTTCTGAAATAAAATGTTAAGCTATGTGTCCACGATCGTTGTCATATCTAGCAATGTACTGACATTGCAAAATTTTTAGCAAAAGGTAAATTGTCAGTTTAGATGACTGTAAGAAAACTAACAATTTCATTTGCACACAATTGTCACATAATGAATTTATCTGTCAACTAAAATTGTCAGTTCACACGGTTGTCAGATTGTTGTGTGGCATTGTCAAATTCGTTTTGCAGCTCTGTGTGTGTGTTTAAAAATTTTAAATATTGCCATGGAACAAAAAAAAAAAAGCAATTGGAATCATTTTATTTGCTTATGTCCTAATGCTCACTTTAATTTAATTCTTTAATTTTCTTCTACTTTTTTCAAAAATTTTATCAATGCTTGTTTGTTTATTTATGTATATACAGAGTTGCATTTAGAAATAATTTCTATGACAATGCTGCCATTGGCAGATGCATAAACTTTGCACATATGACAATGAAAAGTGTTTGACAATTGTCTTAAAACAATGACAATGACAAAATTGTGTGTTTACACGATTGTTAGATGTCTGACAATATTTTTGTCTTCCAATGCTTTTTCTTACAACGTTGGAAGGCAAAAATTTTAAGGTTACACGGTTGTTATATATTTTCTGAACATTTTTCGGACAACGTTGTAATATCTGACGATCGTGGACACATTTACACATTTATTATGTACCTTTTTATAATGTTTACCCCACATTTTAAAGATATCGCATTTTTAATGGTCAGAATAGAACATAAAATCACAACAGTGTAACACTTTTTTTCATTTACAGCTGTTTTTTTTTTTTGTTAAAAAAAAAGAAGCAGATAGCTCACTCGCGGTTGTGGATTTCTTTCCATAATCATATCAAATATTTCATCATCATCAGATGATGAAGATGAATCCAACAAGTCATCCAAAATTTTTTCAACACATAAAAAAATAGTAATATTTTCCATTTTGTATATTTTTTTTTGTTTCTTAACACAAATACACCTTCATAAACAAAACAAATGTCAGCTGTTTTATCGTTCGATTCTCCCCCTCTAAAAATACAGAGTGTGAAAGGTGTAACATTTTTCTAAATTTATAGAAAAGAACACACACACTACACCTTAGCAGTGTTGACATTTTTTTCAGAAAAGAACACAAAAAAATTAAAAAATGTGGCGAAATGGGAAAAACGTGTAACATTTTTGCCAGAAAAGAAAACGTCATAAGTCTTCAAAGTCAGTGCGTTTTGAAAAATGCATGGAACACATGGGGAAAACGAATTTTAGACTCGGGCCACAAATAATTCCTAAAGTCCATATAACAATACCAACTTTCCGTTGTTACCACTTCTGAGGAGAAAATCATATTCGTTTAATATTGACTAAAAATTATCTATACCAGGACCTCAGCGGGATTGCTGTCATGGATTAACCAAACATACGCTCCCAGAAGACGTAGCTCAAACAAGCTTAGTAACCACCACAGCAACCAAATACGAGTATGCAACAATTTTCATCTGTAGTAAATTTGAATATAAAACTTTTATGTTTTTTTAACAATACAATATTTTCCATTTTCCATTGCATGATTTTGAAAAGCAACAGAGAAAAAAACTTAAAACTATTATATATGTCTGTATATGTATAATGTATTGTTTATTATTATTTTTAGTAGTGTTTAAAAACATTAATTAAATATATTTACCTACAACTCTTGTAATATGATCTTTTGAATTGTATATTTGCTTTCATGCATTTTAAACATCACTTTTTTAATATTGTTGTTAAAGTTTTTTTTTATTTACTTATATTTTTCAATGAAGTTTTTACGCATTGTAAACTGGAAGTATTTTCTTAAGAGATGACTTTTGTAACAGTTTTCAAAGTCAAGTTTAATTGCCAATTGAGATGAAGTATGTACATAAACTAAAGTTATATAAAAGGTGGAAATTTTAAAACGAAAAATAATTTGTATAACTTCGTGATTGGAAAAAGCTTATAGAGTTTTAAATAATTGATCTAATCATCTTTCGATTACCTCTTTAAATCACACCTGTAGCAATGCAAATGTCATCAAAGATCTTAAAAATAATTAAATCGAAAAATTCCAATCAATAGCTTTTCAGAATTCAATACATAATGGAAATGGATTATATTTTATTACAATCCACGCTCCATGTTCTCTTAATACCGACCACTGCTTTAAATGAATGAACGTGCAACAAACAAAGTTAGGAGTTTAACCAATTTCTCGTAACAAAACTTCAACTCATTATTGTTTAACTTCTTGGATGTTAAGTAAGAATACTATTATTTAATTAATTTCGAAAAATTTCTTTTCGTTCTAATTTATATGCCTAATACATTTGAAAAACATTTTTTTACACATCTTAGCGGAAAAATGATGCTGTAAAGAGGCCTTCTGGAAGGCCTTCTTTGGGAGTCACAAGTACATACTTCCAGCCGCATTGCCAAATTGTTTCAATTTTACATGGCGTTTCCTTGTTAGTCAAGGCCTTCCATACTCGCTACTGGTTACATGCCTACTAGAAGGCCTACTTGAGAATGAGTATCGAATCTTTTAGAATGTGTAAACAGGTCTTCTGTAAGGCCTGCTAATGGATGATTTAATAAAATGTTCTGTATTAGTTGCAGCTGTTTCGAAGCCTCTTATAAGTATTAGTTTTAATACCACTATATATTGGATTTATGCTGATGTTTTTAACGCCCAGAAATATTGGTCTAACACCCACCTTAAAGTATACCGATCGACTAAGAATCACTTTAACAATGTCCGTCCGTCCGTCTGCCTGGCTGTCCATGTAAAGCTTGTGCGCAGAGTACAGGTCACAATTTTGAAGATATTTGGATGAAATTTGGTACGCGATATTCTATCGGGCCAAGGAAGGATGAGATTCAAACTGGTAGAAATCGGTCCATTATTTCACCTGGCCCCCATACAAAAGTCCTCCCGAAATTGGGGTTTACCGATCATAAATGTTTGAATTATGCAAGTATCTAAACAAATTTCATCACAAATGAGTGGTAAATGAAGGCAAATCACATCTACAAATTTTGTGCCGATCGGTCTATAATTACTCGTAGCTCCCATATAAGGCCCACTTCCGGAAACCACTTTAAAGAGCATAACTCCTCAAAAATGTTGGTATCTAAATAATATTTAACAAAAATATATTTTATATGGATACAAATAACACGGTACAATTTTATTATGATCGGTCCATAATTAGTCGTAGCTCCCATATAAGACCCTCTCCATAATCCACTTTTAAAAGTATTAATATCGAGATAACGTTTAACACATATAATATTTATATTCACAGACATCATGACACTAAATTTTTGGATAATCGGTCCATAATAGGTCATATCTCCCATATAACGACCATTTCTGAAAAACTGTTTTATACATATACAGGGTAATATAAAGTCGGGCTTGAACGACTATACTTCCTTACTTGTTTTAATTATTTATCAATTAACGTTTTTGTTAAATATTTATAATTTTACTTGTTTTTTTAATTACTTTCCTTCCTCTTAATTATTATTTTTATGATACTAAATTAATAATGTTATCAATTAAATCTTATTAGACGGGCCTGATAGATTGTCAATAGAAAACCACAGGTGTGTTAATTTTATTTAACAAAATGACGACAACAAAATAGTACACTTGCAATTTAGATGAAAAACTAATCTTGAAAATGCGCAGTAAAATATATTGGATGTTGGTACAAAACATATCAACAGGGATGGAAAATTCTGTAGAAAATACAGTTTTTATTACAGATTTTCTATAGTAAAGACAGTTCTACACAATATTTTCTGTACAAAATAATATATAAAATACTGGCAATTGTTTGATAGTATTAAATATGAAATAGTATCAAAAATAGTACGATCGTAGCAACTTTCCCAACCTGCATATCATAAATAAAGAATTTCGTATTTTGTATGGTGTCTTCACAGACAACCAGAAATGGTTTTTTATGTATAAAGAAAAATTAAAGTTGATATTTAATGTTAAAATTAAACTGAAGAAGGAATTTGTGGCAAGCAGAACAATGTCAAAAGTACTAAACAAAATACTACTAAATTGTCCATCCCTGATGTATATTAAGAAACAGTATATTCAAAAACTTTTAATAGAATTTAATTAATAATGCATGAAGTAATTAAGCTTTTAAGAGCATTGTTTATAACATTTGGATTTTGCTCATACGATTCACATATTCTCATCATTTTGATGACATCAGTTATTTGGACAATTTGTTTTGAGTACTTTTGAAAATTATAAAACACAAAAACCTGAATTAATGCTTAGGCATTCAAAAATCGCTACACCTAAGCGGTATTCTAATGAAATTTTATCAATTTAATTATTAACGACTTCTAAGAGTCTATAAAACGACACATGATAACTCCTTTTCTCCAATTAATCGGTCACTTAAAAGTTTTTCAGAGATAGTCGTCCTTGTAAACCCATCAAGTGAAGTAGAGCAATTGTTGAAACCATTCATTGAAGTAATCCTAATTGGAAAGAACTGACTCAGAACTCAAAAATATTATACAATATAACCGTTTAATTGGGGAAAAGAAAGTTAGCACTTTATTATGTAGTGTTCGATTGACGTAAACCTGATATAAAATACTCCTCTGCTACGCTCATGTAAAATTTAATATTATTCTGTACAGCTTGTTTGAAGTCACAGATTTGCTTTGATTCTGTCCCAGTCCCACAGTGTGTTATGATAAATGCGTTAAATAGAAATTGTTGATTTAAATTTGTTTGTAATGGATTATTTTTTAGCTATTATCTTTTTGACAACACTGGTTTAAACAGCTGACGCACGTTTCGTGTTTTGTTTCCCTGTCAAACATCTTCAGTTTGGTCTATAATTTAACCATGAATCGTCTTACGAATGAACAACGCTTGCAAATTATTGAATTTTATTATCAAAATGCGTGCTCTGTTAACAAAGTTCATTTGTTTTAGCTACGAAGCTCATTTTTGGCTCAATGGGTACGTAAATAAGCAGAATTGTCGAAAAAGTCACAGTTTGGTGCGGTTTATGGGCCGTACTTCTTCAAAGATGATGTGAATCGTAACGTAACTGTGAATGGTGAGCGCTACCGTGAGATGATATCCAACTTTTTTTGCCCAAAATGCAAGAGCTTGACTTGCATGACATGTGGTTTCCACAAGACGGTGCCACATGCCGCACAGCACGCGCAAAAAGGGACTTATTGAGAGACGATTTCGGTGAACATTTTATTTCACGCTCGGCACCGGTAAATTGGCCGCCTAGATCGTGCGATTTAACGCCTTTAGACTATTTTTTGTGGGGCTTATTAAAGGTCATGTCTATACAGACAAGCCCGCTTCAATTGACGCATTGGAAGACAACATTAAAGCATTTATTCGTGAGATACCGGCCGAAATGTTGGAAAGAGTATGCCAAAATTAGACTAAGCGGATGGACCATTTGAGACGCAGTCAAGGTCAACATTTGCATGAAATAATCTTCAAACATTAAATTATATGGACCGTACTATCGATTCAAATAAAGATTTCAAGCATTTTTCTGAATTTTATGTGTTTTTTTTTAAACTTTCCTATAGCTTTTAAAAAATCATCCGTTACATATATCTCTAAGATGAAGCATTTTTCAAGAAGAACTTTGTTTTTCAAAACAAAATAAATTTTTTATTATAAATTTCTATTTTAATGGAAAGAAAGAAATGAAAAATGAGATCGGACAGATGTCCACCACGACCAAGCATGCAGATGTTGATTATATTATTAAATTTTTTAATCACATTTTGGCAAAATTGCTATCATTAATTCATTAATCACCTCATGGATTTTAAGTTTTAACTGTAATCGATCCAATGGTATAAATCGCTTGATCGAGACTGTTAGTTAACAGTTTTTGCGATCGGGGAATTTGGTTTGCAATAAATGTATTTTTTCGATTGCAGTATAACAGGTTGCACCGTCCTGTTAAAACAACATGTCAGATAATTAACATTTAGTTGTTACATCTCTCGTTAGCATGATCCACATTTCTAGCAAAATTTTCGAAAAAATAGTTCAATTGGATTTTCAAAAGCCCAAAAGCTGCAATTTGAAAATTTCAATATAAACTGAAATGATTTAAACCCGCTATTAGTATAAACTGTCTTGAGAAGCTGAAAAAATTAAATTTTATTTTTTAAAAGTGAATATTGTCAAATTATAAGATACAGATAAGATTACAGATTTATTTGGAATTTTTTTTTTCCGAAATCCACCCCCCCCGTGTCTGTTTACCGCATATAAAAACATACATTTTAAACACAATATAAACTTAAGATCTTTATTTGCTTTTTAAAAAAAAGTTGCATTAATCTTGAAAAAAGAAATTAAATGAAAACACTCTGAAAAAATGCAAATGACGGCATGAATGGCTAGACAACACAACAGCAACAACAAAAACTGCTGTCAAAGCTCTACTTGTGAGATCATCATCTTAAAGACAAAAGCAGCAACAACAACAGCAACTTTTCAATTCATATAAATTAAACAATTTATATTTATTAAATTTCATATGATTGAACAGAAAAAAAAGAAATCACCAGAAAATAACAAAAATATTAAACACATTTTTAAATGAACTTTTTTCTGAGCTGTGAATTAAAAAACAACAAACGCCCACAATTTGAAGTGTGTTACAACATGTGTGAGTATACAGGAGAGTGCAAGAATGTGCTTGTTTATGAATTAAATTGTATATACTCGTACATATGTACATACATATGTATTTTGTTTTTGGTTAATTTAATACTCTGTTTTTATACCCTCCACCACCATAAGTGGTGAATGAGGGTATATATACATAAGTTTGTCATTCCGTGTGTAACACTGAAAAATACTCATCTGAGACCCAACAAAGTATATATCTATATATCTTGGTCCTTACGAAATTCTAAGTCGATTGAACCATGTCCGTCTGTCTGTCTGTATGTCTGTGTAAAACACTCTCACGTCAAAAGGCCACAACCAAAATTACAAAAGTTTACAAAAAAAAAAACCGTTTATAGTTCTCCTAAGCAGTTTGGCATTAAAAATCAGCAAAATCTGTACAGTAGAAACAGAGTTATAGACCAAAATGTGAGACAATCTCCATAAAAATTTGATATTTTTAAACATTTTTCCTCCAATTTTTTTACATATATTGCAGATATTCCCATGAAATTTTGTATACATTATTTTTATTATAAAAGTAGAAAGTGTGAGGAAAATAGTAAGAATCGGTCCATGATTTCTCATAGCCCCCATACAAAAATCTTCCCGAAATATTGCTCAATTATTTATAAATGCCTATAAAATTGGAATATCACCACAAAATTCAGCAGGAATAAGTTTCATGCCAAAAGAAATTGTATAACGTAATTTTCTTTAGTTCGGTCTATGTGTGACTATAGACCCCTTATAAAGTCGACTTCTAAAATTAACCTAAATACACTAAACTCTTTACACGGTTGAAAAAAAAATTTTGTTTGTAAAAAATTTTTAATCTAGTACGGTTTCAAAATCACTGTCTTGTAATTATGCTTGTTTTTACCACACTTGGCACCATTGCTGAAATGAACATACATAGTAGTAACAGGGAAATCCCCTTATTCGATAACTCTTAACTACACATTTTGTTCGCATGTTTTATTCTATTCTAATTTTTCTGTTCTTAATTCTAGATTAACAGATTTCTTTTGTTTTTTGCTTGCTCTACCAATTTTTCACCTGTATAAATTATGTATTTTAAGTTTTAATGCTCAATAAAATGCCATATGAACATACATTTGTATGCATATCTAAAATTTTGTAGTTTTCAACATTTTTTTACACGGTTTTTCGAAGTAAATAGACAGCCCAATCATGAATAAAAATTCCGCGGGAGTTTTTCCCTTTTTATTTTTTTAACATTGAATTTGAATGGGAAAAGGGAAAAACTCCCGCGGAATTTTTAATTATGATTGGGCTGATAGTTCTTTAGTTCATCTTACACGGTTTTCAGATGACATTGAACGTATCCCCATTTTATATATATATGAAACGCCTCTTTTTTTACACGGATTTCTGAGGAACGTATCTACCGTGTAAAAAAAGAGTTGGGTGTACGTATAAAACTGGTATAAATAATGTTAAAATGTTAAAATTTTACATAAGTAATCTTTATAGGTAAATAAATTGCTGTTCTATATTTTATGGTGGTTGCCCATAATTGGTCATATCTCCCATATAAGGACCATATCCGAAAAATCATTTATATTTATATATATCGTATAAATATCGGTACCGATCCCAAAATCCACGTTAATACTAATATATATGTATCTTTAATATACTGTTATTATGTTGAAATTCGACGTGAAATATCCTCATATGCATAAAAACCACAGTTCCAAAATTTAAGAAGATCGGCCCATAATTTGTCACAGCTGCCATATAAGCACCATTTCCGAAAAACAAATAAAGCCACAAAAATGTCTAATAACTATCGATATCGAACCAACTTCTATATATAGATCGGTAATTTTAATCCAGAAATCATACTAATATCGGTTATACGGCAATTATGCTACTGGATTTTGTAGCTCCCGAATTAAATCCATTTCTGAGCACACTAAACAACCATATAACCCTTGTAAATAACGTTATTAAGATGAAATTCAACCAAAATAAGCCTCAAATACGTAGAAACCACATTAGTGGATACTGGATTTAGAAGTTATCTGTCCATAATTGGTCCATTTCTTCTATGCCACCCACAAATCTTTTTTAAATAATTCTCAATAACATTATTTAAAAAAGATTCAAAGAAAAAAGCCTCATCTTACATCTTATCCTTTTTTATACTCTGTTTCTTAACTTGTTGTGAATAAAGAAAAATATTTTTTTAACTTTATAAATTGTTAAATTACACTCAAGATTATTATGAAAATCAGACAAACTCTGTAAATTAAAGTAATAATCGTTAATTACGTCAATTATAGGTGGTCAAAATTAGATAAAATTTCAAATAATTTTATTCTATTTTCTTCGACCTTTTGATTTTTATTAAATAATTTGTAAGCTTGAGGTCAGTTTTTGTTTTTTATAAAAGCATTAAAGCATTTTAAGCATTAAAATAAAATACACAACTCCTGAAGAAGATTTCCAAAGGAAATCGAAATATTGAGTTAATTATAAATAAAAATAAATAAATCTTTTATAAAAAACAAAAAGTGACCTCAAGCTTGCAAATTATTTAATAAAATTTCAAAACATTTAAAATAAAATCACATTAGTGAATTACGACCAACAGGTAATATTGTCTTTCAAACAATATATAAAATACTAATAAAATTTGCACTAAGACTGAATAGAAAACACAGAATTAGGATATACTAGACCTATAACGAGTGTAGTTTCTGTATTTCTTTTATTACGTGTAGGTGTAGGGTATTAAAGATTCGGCACAGCCGAATATTGCACTCTAACTTGTTTTTTTTTTTTTTTTTGTAAAATAATGAAGGCGTTTAAAAGGTCGTATTTTATAAATGTGTATGTATTTAAAACATTGTTGCATATTTTCGTTGTGTGATTTTTTATTGTAGTTTTCATGTGTGAAAAAGGTTTAGTAGGAATTTCGAAAAAGTAAAATGTAAACAAAATAATTGTAATAAATTTTGTATTAAATAGTGCTGTCAGTTATGCGACCATGATTTAACCGTATTTTAGTAATATATACGAAAAGCTTATCAATTACTTAAACGAGTATTTTATTCAATAGTTTATTCAAATAGTAGATTTTAAGCGCCATTTCATAACTGTGGATGAGACATGGTTCCACCACTATACTCCAGAGATAAAAGAACAATCCAAACAATGGACTGAAGCTGAAAGAAGTGCCCCAAAAAAAGGCAAAAACAATTTAATTAGCTGGTAATGTTATGGCAACGGTTTTTTGGGACTTTAAAGGTATTTTATTGATTGACTATCTGCAAAAGGGTAAAATATCAAATTCAGAGTACTATTGCAACATTTTGGATAAATGAAATGTAAAAATTTGAGAAAAACGTCCTGGCTTAAAACACAAAATAAAAAAATAATTTTTCATCAACACAACACACCAACACATAAGAGTGTTTTAACAATGGCTACACAGAAAAAAAATCATGTTTTTTTTCAATTAAACCTTTAATTGATTTTAAAATAATTTTCAATTAAAATTTTAATTCAATTACTTTTTCTGATTTTTCTGATATTTGCAATTAAATATCAATTTTTTTTTTAATTGATACTATCATTTTGTTTATAGGTCCGATTTCAATTAAATTTTTAATTGATTCCACAAATATTTTAATTGAAACTCATTTTTATTTTTTTCTGTGTAAAATCAACAAATTAAAGTACGAGTTGCTTGACTTATTCTCCTGATTTAGCTCCCAGTGGCTTTTACCTGTTCCCAAATCTAAAAAACTTCTTAGCTGGCAAGCGTTTTACCTCAAATGAAGATACAATTACAGTTGTAAACCACTATTTTGAAGGTCTTGAAGAAAAGTATTTTAAGCAAGGAATAGAATTGCTAGATATGCGTTGGACTAAGTGTATTGAAGTTGCAGGTGGTTATATTGAAAAAAAAATGTTTTTGAAAAACCAACTATTCTCTTTCTGTGCCAGGCTAAGAAGTTTCAGAACCGCCCTTGTAGTGTGTTATAACGTAGGAATTTTCGCATTAATGAATTATTTGATGTGTTTAAAAGTCATATTATATTTTATAATTATTTTTCCAATAATTATCGGAAATGTCTTGAATCTTATAAAATCGTCGGAAGTTGCACATCAATTATATGATATTGATTTCTGATTAAATTACCCTGCATCCAATGTATCTAATTACTTTAAAGTTAAACTGCTTTTTATATTTCCGAATGGCAAATTCAAGTCATTAAAAGTAGTTCAATTCGCACCTTCTGCATAAACATTTAGTTATAAAAGGCCTAGTGAGTAGGAATCAGTTGGTAGTGCTAATCTTTCTGCACTACGTTACATTTGGTGTTTTGTTTAATTTCATTAACAAACATTTACGGCCAGTTCCCTAATGTCGAAAAATGTAATTAAAAAACATTTATATATATATATATATATATATGTACATACATTGTATGTAGATATCATTCGAAAATATTTTTAAAACTGCATTTACAAAATCAACAATTGTTAACTTAAAAACTGGCGGGCATATTGCAATTATACTTTACTATACTCGTACATTTACTTTCAATTATTTCAAAGGGAAAGAATTTTCCCTTTGCAAGTCTTGTGCACTTTTCTCTAAAACGTTCTAATAACAAGCAAACGTATAACTATAATTATAATTTTATTTCAAACACGTTTTTACAAAATAAATAAGAAAAAGCTTATACATTTGCCAAAACATTTTCATATTTACGTTAAACACTTCCAATACATACTTTATTTATTCAATCTTTTTTTTAGTTTTAAGCAAAAAAAAAGCATTATTAGAAATAATAGTTCTAAGTGTGGGCTTGTAAATTAAGCTTGAAAGAAGGAAATACCAATTTGGCATTTGATTAACACATGCAACAACTATTTTCCTTCTTAGCTTGTGTTTTTTTTTACATTTTTTAAATTTAACATTTAAATTTTTATATAAAATTAAATTTTTATGGCTGATTTGTTATGTGCAAATTGTAGCCCCCTTGTGTACTTCTCTATGTGTGTTATTTGCAAATGTTTAATTCATTAAATTATAGTTTTGTTTTGTTTGTTAACTGAAAAAGTTGTAGCAAAAAAAAATGGTTGCCTAGTTTTATTAATAATTAATATTAATCATACGTCATGTATGCAAAACATTGCAAATTATACAGAATTTTTTTATAATTTTATTTTTTGTTTAGTATTCTTTGTTAATTTATGCCATACTAAACTTTGAGCAATTCTTGTGGAGTATATGTATGTGCATAATTTATACAAAAGTGTCTAGAGTTGAAGCTAGTTAGACGATGTCTGTCTGTCCATCTGTCTACAAGGGTGTGTACAATTATATTTTCAAATATGTATGTTTGTTTGTTATTTTTGACATATTTCTAGAGTTTTATAAGCTGTAGTTGATCGGATCAATTTGTATTCTACCATAAATATATTTACGTTAATTTATGTTTCTTTAGCCAAGTTGAAATCGATTTCAATTTGCGTTCATTATAATCTCGCATAAATCGCAATCAATTTTCAAGACAATGTCAACATTGTTCAAACTTTTGTCAAAGCAAGCGTGACTTGCCTTTGAACAGATTTTAATGACCTTTAACCCTCCGATGAGTGAGAAGGTCCCTAGGACCTTTTTGCCTTTTCAAACTGAAATTACTCCTAAAGTTACTCTGTACACCAAGAGAATTTTGTTGCGCATCTTTTGGAAAAAAATCAAGCCGATCGCATCATTACTTTAGGAGTTATTGAGGTTTTAGTGAGAATAGTACGCGGACGTGTGAATAGGTCCGTATGGACCTTGTACTGAATTTCACTAATAAATGCATGTTTTTGGGCATCATTATAATTTTTTAATGTTTCAACACATAATTTACTTGTTCTGAACACAAAGACCTAAACTCAAAGACATTAGGGATGATGATAAAAACAAAAAAGTCTAAGAAAAATTCGAAGACATGAACTTTATTGCTTTCAAGGAAAGGCGCAATGTTCTCATTTTATACTACTAGCAATAAACCAGTTCTTAGAATTTTTTGTTTTTATCATCATCCCTAATACCCCTAATTAAAAAAATTTAAAAAATTATTTTTGTATGTAGAACTTAGTTATAAACAATAAAAACAAAAAAAAAATCAAAAAAAAAATTTTTATATGAAAAAAACATGATTTACAAAAAAGGTCCGTAGGGACCTTTTCACACGGCCGTGAAGTTCAGAACTGTCACTCATCGGAGGGTTAATTGAGAAAAAATGCCAAGCACAGAAAAATTAACTTATTTTTTAAAATATTGTGAGTATATCTTAATTATTAGGCATATTTTTGTGGTTAATTTATAGAGTATTCAAAAACTGAACGGTTAACCGGTTTGTTTCTATTTGAAAAACTCAACGGTTTCAAATATTTTATTTGTGATCCGTTAACCGGTTCTTTTAATTCAGAACTTTTTTAAATTTTTGTCAAAAAAGTATCAAATTTGTCTAACTTTTTGTATTTGTATTACCTGTTTATAATAGATTTTGACATTATTTTCTTATTCTGAAATCATAAATCTTCCGCTGAACAAATATATAACTGAACCGAGCCCGTTTGTAAAAAATAAAAACTTTTTAATTCTAAGCACCGATTCCAACTGATTAGCTTATATTTGCAACGTTCATATATTATGACGTTTGTTTTTTCATTTATAAAGCAATCTCATTAATAATATTTAGATATCTTTTGAGGTCTCCAAAAAGTCTTAATTTTGCAAATATTTTTGACACGTTTTAGTAGTAATAAAATAATTAATTTAAAACTAGATTTGATTAATAAAATTTAGGTATAACAAGTAGGAAAGTATAGTCGGTCAAGCCCGACCATATAATAGCCTACACCCAGTATACAGTTTTTCAGAAATGGGCGTAATATGGGAGATATAACCTATTGTGGACCGATCATCAAAAAACTTAGTGTCATGGTTTCTGTGAACAAAATATTATATGTGTTAAACTTTATCTCGATATAAATACTTTTAAAAGATTTATGGAGATTAAATTGAATTACGGAGAGGATCTTATATGGGAGTTTAGAATAATTATAGACCGACCATTATAAAATTATGTGTCATTATTTATGTAGAAAAGAAACTTATTTATGTCAAATTTTATTTGGATAGCAACATTTTTAAAAATTTATGATCGTTAAAGTGAATTTCGAAAGTGGGCCTACGACTAATTATGGACCAATCATTACAAAATTTTTTTGGCATGACTTCTGAGAATATATGTAAATATAGTTTGTGATAAATTGTATCTCGACATAAACACTTCAACAAATGTATGCATGCTGAAGTGATGTTCACAAGTGGTTCTTATATGGGAGCTATGACTAATTATCAACCAATCGTTATAAAATTATTTTCTATGATTTATAATTCTTAATTGCATTTGGATACCAATATTTTTAGGTATCATGATTTCTATATATATGAAACTTATTTGTATTGAATATTATTAATTTTAAGAGAGTTATGTTAAAGTGATTTTCGGAAGTGGACCTTATATTGACCGATATGCACAAATGTTGTAGGTGTAATTAGGTTTCATATAGAACTTATTTGTGGCAAAATTTATTTGGATACGTTTATAAATCACACATTTATGATCGTACATTTATATGGAGGCTAAGTGAAATAATGAACCAGTTTCAACATTCGAAATATTTTTAAGATTGCGACCTGAGGCCAAATTCGTGATCGAATGAGCTATCGTTTTGAAAAATGATTTCGATATCGAACTTATGATAAAATGTACTAAATTTCTTGCTCGATATCGAATGCCATAATCTCAAATAAGAAAATTACGATCAATTTTACTCGATATCGAATGCGGTAATTTGGCCCCTGTACTTTGCGTGGACATCAGAAGTGAAAGTGATTCTGAGACGATTGGGATACTTTAAGGTGGATGTTAGACTAATATTTTTGGGCGTTACAAACATCAGCACAAAGCCAATATACCCTCTCTACTATGCTGATGTATGGTATAATAAAATAAGAAACATAATGATTTTAAATACCATAAATTCTATCCTCTATATAAGATGTGGAATAAAATGTTTTCAAATTACAAAAGACTTAATTAAGGCTTGAGGTTAGACTCCTGAAGAGAACCTTAATTAGTTTTGTTCTCCAGATCATAGTTATATTATTTATATAAAGAGTATATTATTTAATCATGCGTACCTCAAATTTCAAAAAATTATTTTAATTTTAAAAAATTTAGCACATTTTTTTTTGGCATTTTAAAATAAGTTTTAGCATATTTTAGCTTATTTTTAAACTGATTTAGCCGCTTAACTTTTTGAGATCTGGTCACACTGGCTTCTAGGTCATTTTTTACATCTTATTCCAAAGCTGATAAATCTGAATAGCTACAGTGTTATACAACAGTCACAAAACACTTGAAATTATTGTAAACAAATTGCAACTTTAAAGCAATTCAGTGTAATGCAAACTAAATAATGACAGTCAAATTAATTGTTTCGAAGTATGTATGATTTGTATAGTTTTTCAACAAACAACAACAAAAAAGTTTTACAAGTATTTACAAGTATAATAAATTCTAAAGATCATGATCATCAACCTTTCAAGTTCGTTATACATATATTTGTGTATTTTCCATAATTATTACAATATAATTAATTAATTATTATACAAAACAAAAACTAAATCTATTAAAAGTATTATTACAATTGCCATTAATTACATGTTAAAAACGTCAAAATAAAAACACAAAATAATTTTACGATGAGATCAAAATCAAGTTTATTTATTAATGAAACAAAATACTATTTTAATTCAAATGTTATAACCGACACACATGATTTCACTTTTGATTTGTTTGTTTTTTTTTTTTTTTTGTAATAGAATTTAATAAATTAAATTATTAAATATTTATTGCATTTTGTTTATTTGATTTAATTTATAATAGAATTACCTTGATCTTGAGCCATGATGATGTCGTGTAATACGAGCCATATTGGATTCATTCCAATAAACAGCAGCAACATATGTACATACATACATATGTACGTAAATACATACAAACATCTTGAACAAAAAAAAAAAAAAACAAAAATATAGAGGGCGTGTTTAGCAACAATTTAATATTGAAAATAGAAAAAATAATTATATTATTTATTTGTGATTCTTAACTAAATTTGTGCAAACAGGTAGTCGAATGTTTAGTGATTGTCACAATTTATTAACAATTCTATTGCAACTATTTTTTGCTAAAAGCTGCTTTTAAACAAAGAATTTACAGTTTAATTAAGTAAAGTTTTTTTTTAATATTCAAAAAGTGGGTTGTTTGAAAACACATACGAGTAAAGCTAAATGTAAGAATATGTAAATTTAGCATTTTTATGAATTATAATTTATACTATATTCAATTATCTTGTCAATAGTAGGAAACACAATTTGTATTTTAATTGGTAACATGGAAATGTAATAAAAATCAAAGACATCATAATGTTTCTTAATAAAAGCTGAGATAATAGCGAGGGTAGTTTTAAAAATGTATAGATCCATCATGACCTTATGTCTCTTAAATGTTAAACTTAATGATTTTCACAAATTGTTTTCTCTTGCCAAAAAAAAAAAAACTCATGTTCATTATGCCTCAATTATCGAAGATAAAACTACTAAATCACGAGTTAAATGTTAAAAAAAAACAACAATTTCAAATTTAATTATACATCAGCAAATATCTAACAAAATAATGCGCAAGAAAACCAGTAAATTATAAACTTTTTCATCGTCATCATAATCATCAGCAGTTTTTTAAGCTTTTCTAATTTTTTTTCGCATTTGTTTATAACAACAAACCAAATGTTTTTTTTTTTGTATGATAAAAGTGATTTAAGTTTTGCCGGTTGTCTGTCGTGTCCGTCTGTCTGTCTATTAACCCCAATTGTTGTACTATCGCATTATGCCATGAATAATACTTTTACATTTTTTTTCTTTTCTATTTGTTTTTTTTTTTTTTTTTGAAATCATTTTTCATATACATACATTTATACCTATACATACATATATATTTAGACGAAAAATATTTGTCAGCCACACTTACATATACATATGTATATAGAGTCACTCACTAACACTAACTTAGTTGGAGACAGACATGCATAAGCATGCATAATTATAATGGTTATTGACCGTAAAGTGTTAAAAAGAAGCAGTAGAAAATGTAGATATGTAATTATGTAGCTCGGATACACATAGGTGTATCCATACGTGTATGTATACTCGTATTTATTTACAAGGAAATAAATATGTAAAACATGTGTATACAGCAGACATTGTTTACATTGTATTGTTTTTATTTGTAAAATATTTTAAAACAATATGTATTATTATTTCTTATTTAATTTTTTAATAACTTGTAATATTTACATACATATGTAATCAATATTGAAATGTATTTAAATTATCATATTTATTTTATGCTTGGGTTATTAATAATTTATGCTTGGGTCGCAAAGTTTGTGACGCCAATTTGATTTGATTTGAATTCGAACCTAGCAAAAAGTATTGAAAAAGTTATCTTCTAAAGATACGGTCACATATGGAAAATATTTACTCAAAAAGGCGTAACTACTTGTTTTAGCACAAATTTGTTTGACGTTGTTTACTCTTACAAGAGTTTTGCAAAATCTAACAGCATTAAATAAAATAAAAGTAAATATTTGTTGTTTGTTGTCCTAAATAAACGAAGTTTTTTTTTAAATAAATAAATGAGTTCAAATATATTTTATTTTGTGGTTACGTCTTTTTGGGCAAATATTTGCCAAGTGTGACCGTACCTGAAGTACATTTCGCACCCTTAATTACAAAAGTGGCACAACTCAAAATCCAAAAATTTTCAGAAAAGACAAAAAAGTTCATCGTGCACAAGCAACACACTTAACATAAAAATAGACAAATTTGTATTTGTCCAGTTAAAGAAGATAGTGATGTGAAAGAAATTTTTACAGTAGTTAGAGATGTGCACTCTGAATTAATATATGGAAAAAAGTCAATTTTGGAATTAAGTCACTTTTGTACTATGTGTGCGATATGTACCTATATAAAGTACACAGAAAAAAAAATCATGTTTTTTTTCAATTAAACATTTAATTGATTTTAAAATAATTTTCAATTAAAATTTTAATTGATTCAATTACTTTTTCTGATTTTTCTGATATTTTCAATTAAATCTCAATTTTATTTTAATTGATACTATCATTTTGTTTACAGGTCCGATTTCAATTAAATTTTTAATTAATTCCACAAATATTTTAATTGAAGCTCACTTTTATTTTTTTCTGTGTAGTGATCTACACAACATGAACTTGTTGAGTACTTGAGATTGATAAATTTTTCAAAAGTATTACAAATAAAAAACCTGATGTGATTAAATTTGGTTCTTATTCGTACTTGCTGATTATGTTTGGCCCCGTATCCATTAGTGGCGATCACTGAAAGAAACAGTTGTGTACCTAGCAGAGTCTCAAAGACCATAAACATAAAAACAGATCAGAATCTTTTAAAAGTATCGAGTCTGAAATACCAATACAGATAGAATTACGATAAACTCCGATATCTTTTTGGTCAAATGTTTCATTAACACTTTAAGTCTGTCAGATGCTGTAACACTTCATTTGTTTTTCATTTTCCATTTCATAATAATCTATAACGTTAGCATATTGGCTGAGAAAACGTCCTAAAATCCCTTTTATTTTAATATTTGGAATGATTCGCTAATGATAAATAATCGCAGTTAGAAAGAATAAGAGCAGTGCTCTTGAGAATTATAATACCACTTTTGATATTTAGCACATTTACTTATAACATCTTTTCTATATTTTTTTTATTTTTAACTCGGTTGAAATTAATTTAAATAATTGTATTTGTATAAACAATAAATTTAAATGTTATACAGAGACTTCAACATCATATTAAAGGATGTTTAATTAAACGGGTGAATTGCAACCACATATCGTTCACATCACTATCATTAAATTGATGCAGAAAGAATTCCACGTCACTGTTTGACAGGTCTCGTTTTCGATGGTTTAATTAAGTATATCAGCCTGAAAGTAGTGACACTTTAAGGATGCATGTGGGTTCTGTAGTTTCAATATTAACAAAACCATGAATTTCAAAATAGGCTTCATCGCTACAATTGTAAAATGAACTGGAAGTGAAATTTTCATTAAGGTCCCGATTATCGTTCACAACACTAAAATTAAGCCGACAAGTGTTGTGAATCGTAATCGTAATTTATAACATACAACATCAAAATACTTAATGTATGTATAGACGGTTGTCAGATCATACAACGTTGTCAGATTTAGCAATGTGCTATCAATGTACTGACTTTGAAAAATTTTTAGCAAAAGATAAATTGTCAATGCTGTTTCTTACAACGTTAAAAGACAAAAAATTTAAGTTCACACGGTGGTTGGACATTTTCTGAACATTTTACAGACAACGTTGTCAGATCTGACAACCGTCTATACAAAGCTTTAGTGTTGTGAACGGTAATCGGGGCCTAAGTTTGTGCATTAAATTCTGTAAAAATGATTTGAAAAAATGATTTGATTTTTAGTTTGGTACATCGTAGAATAAGATTCACTCGTTTTCTAGAACGCCTTGAAAATGTATATGTGAAATTGAAAACTAATCAAGTTTCACTTCGTAGTGGGGGCGGTGGTCATTCAGTATTTTTGTAAATTTATTCAGCAATGAATACGCGTTGTTCTATTGTGTAATACTCCATTTATACTAATCGTAAAATTTCAATTGTCAAACTGGTTTTTATACCCTATAGTGACTAGGGTATATTAGTCTAATATCCACCTTAAAGTTTATCTATTGACTCTAAATCACATTCTGAGTTGATTTAATGATGTCCGTTCGTCTGTCTGAATTGTCATGTTAACCTGCGTAAAACACTGGTCGCTCTTAAGGAACAAAGCATAACTAGACGAGGCCTTGGTTTTTCTTTCTTATTAATACCGTAGCCGAAATCAGTAGTTACACGACCGAGATCCGAAGCATTGATCTCGTCGGATTATAGTCGTAATTAGCTGATGAGAGCTGGAGAATTTATCCCATCATTATTAATATAAGTCGTTAACCGACCGAGATCTAAAGCATTTATCTCGGCGGCTTGCATTCCTTAATTAGTTGTAACCACATCAGAATTATTGTAAACAGTCCATAATAAATAATAAGGTAACTTAGTCAAAAAGTGATCCCGGTAACGGTCCGATCGTATACTGAAAATAAAAGACAGCTCTGTGGCAATATTTCAGAGGAAGCAGACTTCTGAAGAACCTGAACGGACTAGGCGTACCCCTACTAGGAAAAAACACTCACTCACTCACAATAAATATCTTTAAAATGTTGGTATCTAAATAAAATTCGACACATGTCATTAGACCTAATTGTATAATACTCGGTACATAATGGGAGTAGCTCTCATATAGGCCCCACTCCAAAAAAACATATATGTACAGAAGTCATTTCACATAATTTTATAAACAACGGCCGATAATTGTAATACCGACATAAAATTTAACACAAATAATTTTTATAAGCGCAGAAGTCATTTTACTAAATTTTTTGATAATCGGTTCATTTATGAAAAACTGTTATTGGTGTTTATATGCGGTGTAGGGTATTATATGGTCGGGCTTGGCCTACTATAATTTCTTACTTGTTTATTTATTGGCAAAACTTAACTGCATAATTGGCGAAAATTCAAATCTTGCGTGCAACTATAAATTTTTTTTATTTAATTTCATTTTCGTACATATGTTCATTTTTTTGTTGTTTTCTTATTTCTTTTTTACTTTTTAATATTTCAAAAAGTATGTCATCAATCTTTTTATTTAAAACACATTTTTTCTGGATATGTAGTAACTATAACATGAACTAATTATGCAAATTTATAATTATAAATAAGTTCGCATGTTTATGATTTTGTCTTGCAAATTCTGTCTGGTGAACTCGGTCAAGAATTAGCTTGGATAAGATTTAGTTTTCAGAATTGCTCGAGTTAATAATTAATTAATTAGACAAAACTTATTAATATTTTAGTTCTCCGTGCAAGTCTTCTTTAAATGGCTTTTTTGAAATTCAAAATTATTTATTATCTGAGACCAAAAAATATATAAATGGAGTCAATAAACCTTCTCCAATGGCAAACTCTTGCTGAAGTAACTGGGGCCAAATTACCGCATTCGTGATCGAATGAGCTATCGTATTGAAATATGATTTCGATATCGAAATTATGATAAAATGTACTAAATTTCTTGCTCGATATCGAATGCCATAATCTCAAATAAGAAAATTACGATCAATTTTACTCGTTATCGAATGCGGTAATTTGGCCCCTGCACTATGGTTTTTTTCGTTTATTTTGGCGTAAACTCGAATTTTAAAGGTATTGAATTGTAATTTTGTTTCTGTAAGTTTCATATGATTTGGTGCACTATTTCATATAGCTGCTATATAGCCGATCTGGCCGATTTGCCCCAACTTTTTTGTTTATGAAGCTATACAATTGAAATATGGTTTGTAAACATTTTTTATGCTTCCAAAATGACCTACCAAGTTTCATATGATTTGGTGCACTATTTCATATAGCTGCTATATAGCCGATCTGGCCAACATGCAACTAGGTTTTTCACGTTTCCATTAAAAATATTTTTTTTTTAATTTTCTATTATATTTGATGAAAAGAAAAAAATAATAATTATACAAATTCAAATTTCAGTATTCAGCTCCTATTGTGGCAGCATGTATGAGTAAGGGAGCTAAGTTGTTATTCTCCTCTGAGAGTTCCGCGGCTAATTTTTTTTTTTCAGACGAGGACCAGCACTTTTGTTATCACATTTTGGGCGACCCACTTTATTTTCTAACGCATAATGACCAGTGATTTCTATGAATATGCTTTTGGCAAGCCATTTTGAGTGATGTCCCTTAAATCTTTCCAGAGTTAAATTACACTTCGTCAAGTATTTATTTATATAATCGACGAAGGCTTTAACTTTTTCATTTATTGACTTAATGTTCTCGTTATTTAAATGCTTTTGAGCAATGCTTTCTAATATGTGCTGTTGTACGGCGTCTCCTGAGCGCTTGTTGTTGCTCCAAATGTCAACCAGCTCTGCACGATTAAACACATATTGTACTAGAAAAATTTGATTTTTTCGAAAACGTGTGGATTCGGACAAAAAAGATTAGTTTCTTATTAATCTGCACACTTTGGTTAATAACTTTTTGCAACGCTTTGCTATGCAAAAGTACTGATCCACGAAACACAACTACACTTGTTAAGCACATTCTAAAAATACAGATAAATAAAACACGGTACAATTGGACAAAAACATATGAAAACCACAGAAGCATTAGCAAACTATAGTTTTACATACCTGGGTAATCGTTTTCCATATTAATCCTTTTCACTTTTGTATAAACTTTCGCCAGAACAAACAAAGTTGCAAAATGTTCCCCGCCAATTTCACACAAAACGTCTGGTACATAATCAGCTGACTTTAACAGCAGACAAACAGAATAGTGTTGCTCCACATGTTAAAGTTAAATATGTTTTTATCTAACTAGGGTGTTTAAAAATTAAAAATCAACAAAATTTTAAAATACTTAACAAAAAAAAAATTGACTTTATGCCAAAAAAAAAACGAAAAAAAAACCATTGTGCCCTGGTTATCTTATCTTCATATAAACAAGTCTCTACCTTCAGGAATAAGTCACGAGACTAGTTTTAGGTCAGTTCTATTTCCACAGGGAATTTTAAAGCCTTGATTTGGTTAATTTTCTGTTATTTTGAAATATTTTCTTCATTTAAAATCATTGAAAAACTTTTTCAATTTATAGTTTAGCAATATAACTATTTATGTACAATGTTTTTTCTAAAACATTATTCTAGTGTTTCGAAGAAATACTACAAAAAAAAAAAAAAACAAACAACTAAAAAACTAAAAATATTGTGTAATGCATAAAACATGAATCGAACGATATTGACATTAAAGATTTGTTTATTTTGAATAGTAAAACGTGTTAACAACTTGTTTTTGTGCATTTTTCAGCGTTTTTCTATATATTTGTCTGCCTGTCTCCATAAAATTCAATAAAATCAACAGAAAAATCTAAAAAAAAAAACAGACAAATCAACAGTCACAAAACACAACAAGTCAATAAGCACTCAACATTTGTTCAATAAGTTTAAACATTTTTAAATATTTTTATATGCAAATTATGTCATATAAACAAAAAAAAAAAAGCAACAGCGACAACGTAAAACTAACACTTTAAATTTAAAGACTCGTAAAAGTTATAGAGACTGACTGACACAGAGACAATTTTGTAATTTTTATGGCAAACACGAATTGCTGGCATCCTAAGTCTATACTATGGACATACGAATACATACATATATTAAACAATAGTTAAGATTTTCGTAAATGACTTTCAGCACTTTATCGATAATTATTTTATATTTAAGACAACTGTCACTATTCATGATACTTTCAATAAGTTTTTATTAATTATTTAAAGTTATTTTAATAAAAGTTTAATAAATTGAAAAATAAAGTCCTGTATTGTAACCGCATAGGCAATACATATAAATACGCTAGTAAGTAAATGTGTGTGAAGATAAATTAAAATTTAACTAGCACAGACAAAAACCACAATTTTTAGCTAAGCTCATTTTGCACTTAACAGCCATCATACTTGAATTCTGACAAACAAATCTATATGGGTCAATTTAAAAAAAAAAACGCAATTTTTGTGTTTTCGCACTTTACACTACCATTTTAGGTAAAAAAAACAAAAACAAAAATAATGTGAGAGTAATCAGCGAGGAATATGTATCAAAAAAACGTAATTCTCAAATTTGTATGTTTGTTTGTTTGTTTAAGCCTAGTACTCTGTTAAAAATTTCAAGTGGAATGCTGTCAAAATACATGTTAAAAAAATTCACATGAAATTTTCAGGAAAAAATGTTGCAGAAGTAGTACTCTGTTCATTTTGTGAAACACATATGAAATGTATCTGGCAACATTATTTTTTCACAGCGAAATAATTAAAGTAGCAATTGTTTCACGTGGAATTTTCATCCAAAAGCTCTTCTGTCGCAACAACAATATCTATTACTTGTTGTGCTGCTGCACAAGCTGCCAGTAATATTTGTTTATTCATTTTGATTTAACTATTTCGATTCAACACAGATTTTTAAATATTTTAACTTTTATTTAGTTTCGATTAAAATTTACAAAAAAGCAAAACATAGTGTTTTGTTTACACAAGTAAAACAATGTGGCGTACTTTCAATAAAAAAATGTCAAATTATGTAAATTCGCGTGATAGGCAACATTGGCTACACGTCAAATTTTCCGTATGAAATAATTAATGTTGCTCAACATTTTTCCCAAATTTGAACAGAGTACTAGGCTTTATTCAGAATGGTGTTTTGTTTCTCCCTCTGACTGCTTGCATACAAAAGCATGTGTGCCCCGTTAGAATTTTTAGTAAACAAAATAAAATCAAGAAAAAAATAAATATGCAACATTTAATAAGTCCCGGATCACACAATGCAACTTTTGCTCCTCAACTTTTGAGTTTGTTGGTGATAGGGGAAAGAAGAGTAGTCCCCTCTCTCTCTCTCTCTCTTTTTCCCCTCTCACCCAAAAACTCAAAAGTTGAGCAGAAAATGTTGCATTGTGTGATCCGGAGACTAACAGTTTTCGAATTATCGCGTTTCTTTCTTGTGTTTTGTTTTGTTATAGTTGTCACAATTTGCATTGACCGCCACTTTTTAGAAATCAAGTAATATTACTAGTTTTCAATTTCAAGTTTAAATAAAGTAAATAACGTAAGGAAAGTACAAATTTTAATTATTACAAAAGTGAAAAAGCGAAAAAAAATCTATTAAAAAAGTGTGCATTTGCGTAGTTTTTGTGAACACCATGGTAAGGGCGTGATAAAATTTCATGAGCGTCACGCTAATTTTTTTAAAAGTGAATATATTATATGTAAATTGAATTGTAATTGAAGTTGACAATCATTGTTTACATGGTTTCAACTCATTTTTTTATAATTTGTGAATTTGAGAAATAAATTGTCTACGAAAAAAAAACCAAAATAGGCAAACATTTCATAAGCATCACTTTTGATATATATTACTTCATAGCTTAAAATGCATAATTTTGATTTTATTTTTTAATTTTCAAGAGTAAAACAACAAAATTAATGGCGGCTGAAAAAGCACGGAGATATCTAGAGAAAATAAAGCTCGATAAATCACATAATGACGAATATAAAAGAAAGAAGAAAGAAAGGTATAATCGTGGTATATTTGAGTTTAATTTTTATTGCTACTGACTGATTCTGTTTTTGCCACAAACTTAATTCGAAAGTAGTAAAAATGAATGAGAATGAAAAAAAAAACCAAGCCGCTTGTAATTTCATGAAGTTTATACAGATTCAGAATAAGAATTCGAATGAAAATTTATAAATTAAATTAAGTTAAGTTATTGTTTTGTCTCAAATATTTACAGATGTGTATAAGTTTCTTCAAGAATTACTTCCTTTTTTCCATTTTTGTTAAAGACATCAAAGAATATGTACATGTTTATTTTTGTATGAAAATTTTTGTTTTTTGAAGAATTTTTGTTTTTTTATTATTTACTTTTTGTAAAAGAATAAACTGTGATATTAGCTTTAAGTTAAACTTGACTTAAGTTTTGTGGTCGTTTATTGTATATTATATTTTTATTAATTATTTGATTATTTATACCAAAATTCTGTTCGTGATGTCCCGTTTTTTAGTATTTTAGTAACTAATTAATAATAAAAATTAATATCCAATGATAAAAAACATCAAAGCTATTATTTAAAACGAGACCCCTGAAGAAGTTAGAATAAAACTAACGAAACGTTGGGTAAATAAAATAAAAATAAAAATCGAACAAGTTTTTTATTTACGTTTGGCAACAAACATTTGACCAAATTAGCCTGAAGGAAACTCCTTAAAAATTATAATAAACTTTTTTTCGTTAAACTTTAGATTTGGCATTATTTCTTGTTTACGTGCAACAAAATCTCTTGATCATCACAAACTATCTTGAGCGTCACACTTAGTTTTTTTTTCCTTAAAACGCTTATAATTGCAGTTTTTTTAAATACATTGTTACGAGCCTATTACTTTGCAAGTAACCTCTAAGTTCAAGTCTTTTTTTTAACAAAAATTTACATTGTTTCATCTTAAAATTCTAAAATAACTAGTCACTTAAAAAAAAAATGAAAAAACAAGTTGAATGGTGATTTTTTGTTTATAATCGAAAAGGTGATTTTCGCAAAAGTCAATCTTGAGAAACAAAAAAACATCGTAGTAAGCTTAAATTTCAAATATTTTTGCATTTTTTGCGATTTTTTATACATATTTGGTGTGTGACGCTCAAGATAGAAGTCATAGAAAACCTAAAAAAATCCAAAAATATTGATTTTTGAGAGCCTAAAAGTACCACCGTATTCTTCAATAATTTCTACATAAATTGGCCACTCTTACAGGCGAATTGAAAAAAAAAAATAAGCAAAACAAAACTCGTGTACGTTTTTTTTTCTTTTTTAATTGACCATATGTACATATATACTGGCGTATTTATAAAAAATTAAAGTAGACTTCATGTGTACATTAAGAGAATTTTGTCTTAAAGCGCACTTCAAGCCTGCTTTATTTTTTTTATAAATACGGCAGATAGTATATAATGTCTGAAATAATTACTGAATAAGAATAAATAGATATGAATGGGATTATAATTTCAGTAAATTTGAATTTTTTAAAAAAAGAAATCTGTAGAAGATTTATGGTCTTTGTGGAAATTAGGAAAAGGTCTCGGGTATGAAACTGTATGGAAATATTGGTCCTACGATCACTTTATACAATTGTAATAGTGGGATATCTGAAATAATTTTGTGATTCCAATAAATTTGAGTTTTTTGAAAAAATAAATCTGGAGAAGATTTTTTAAAGTTAATAAATTAGTCATTTAGAATACAATTGGAATATAGTAAATATATACATACATACATAAATACATATGTATGTACTATTAACACACATAGTAAGTAATTCATTTATATTATGTTGACCTGTAAAAATAATAAAAAGCGTTAAAAATCGCAACAAACCATTAAGCCAAAAATTGTAATTGAAAACAAACAAGTTTACAATTAACCGTGTTGTATTTCCATATACATACATACTTTACTCGTACATAAATATTTAAAATTAATTGCACTAGTCAATAAATTAAACCAAAACTATTTATGGATTTTGCAACACTTTTAACTAATTTGTTTATTTATTTTCTTTTTAGATAAAACTTAAAAAAGTTTTAGGCCTCACAGTATGCAGCAATGCAGCATTGGATTGTTCGCCCATTAGTGGCCTGTTGGCCTATCCAGCTGGGTAAGTTTTGAGAACAAAAATAGAATAACGCAAATAACGCAAAGAGGACCCAACCCAAAAAAAAAAAACATTTTTTCTTTGTAACGTCCATTGTTTAAGTATTTTAAATGCTTTTGTTTAAATACTTGAAAGGTAGTTTGTTTCGTGGACAGGTTCGTGGTATATGATGACCAGAAACATAATCAAAATTGATGGGACGTAAATTCCTTATAATTCAAATGAAACCTGGTGCAAAACTTCCAGACTTAGGAAAAGAAAAAAAATTAAAGTATAAGTTTTTATATTCTATTTATTATATTCAAAACTTTTTCCTCCTTTAAAATTCCATAATCCATGTTTTTTCGTTAAGAAAGTTTAGGTTTCGGTATTTGGCCAAATTTCAAACGAAACCGATATCGCATATTTGTTCGGTCGTTTACTGGTTTAAGTGTATTATGAAATATATACTATGAGCCTCAAAAGTGAGTAAACACAACAAATTATTTGATTTTTTTAAGATAATGAAAATCCTAAAATCTATCAATCGATTGAAATTTAAAAGTTTCGTTTTGTTGGATATTTGGTAGAATAATAGATTCGGTTATAAAAAAAAATTTAAGTTGAACTATAATGCTTTTCATAATCTTAAAAAAATCAAAAAAATTCATAGCTGCTTACACACTTTTGAAGCTGTGGGTATGAAATTTATTGAGTAATGTGCATGGGAGGAATTTATGTAAATTCAATTATTTACGAGTAAAGACGATAATATAATGAAAGGTCTCTTTTAAACAATGTTTTTTAGACCCCATAACCAGTTCTATTTTCTCTTTTTATTTTTAATTTTTGAAATAAATAAATTCACATTGATTCTAAAACCCCTGATTTAGCCTAATGTACATATATGCAAATCTAGTAGTTTGAAGTATCGTAAAATCACACCGTCATGTTGTGTAAGAAATTTTTGATTTGGGTCTAAGAAACACAATATTTGGCTGCGAGGGGGCTGTATTCTTAAATTATTTTAACTTTAGCAGTTATTTTCTTCACATTTCAAAACAATATCCATCTGTGTCGAATTTATTTATACTTTGATAAAAATAAGTAGATAGTAGCTTTTTTTATATCACAGCCTTTTTGTATCGATTTTCCCTTTTTCCAATAGAAACTATACGTGATATAGTGATGTACCAATCAAGTTTGTAAGTTAATTTGGGTTTATTTTATATATAAAGATATGGTCACACTTGGCAAATATTTGTCAAAAAAAAACAGATGGAACCACTAAATGAAATATTTTTGAACTCGTTTATTTATTAAAAACAACTTTATTTATTAAAAACAACTTTATTTATTAAGGACAAGACACAACAATTATTTAGTCGTATATTATTTGATGCTGTTTGATCTTGCAAAACTTTTGTAAGAGTCAACAACGTCAAACAAATTAGATTTAAAACAAGTGGTTACGCTTTTTTGGTCGCGTATATTTGTTGCAAAAACTAAAACACATTTGTGTATATGAAAATACACACAATAATGGCGTCGGCTGAATTCGTCATACTCGGCGAACTCTGTAATACATTTATTTTGGCAGATAAGCCAAAGGCTTCGCAGTTTGTGTTTGTTAATTATTTTAAAAAAAATATTTCTTACTCCTGCCAACGATGAACAAACAATACGGGGTTTGTGTTACTTTATATAATTAAAAATAAATATTTTAACTATTTTGTTAACTATAAAAATTGTTTTTAACTAAGTTTTTGTTAATGTTTATTTTTTTTAATATGGTCACACTATCTATCAGCTGTCATACGAAAACAAAAACATTATTTTTATTTCATTCGACGAATTGAAACAGCGAATTGGCACCGTCTAATTCTTTGTGTTGGGCGAAATTCGTCAATCGTCCCAGTTGTGTTTGTAAGCTGCTAAATTTAAAGGCTTTCGATTTTGATTAAATATCACAAAAAGTTAAAATTTACTTAATTTGTATATCCTTCTACATATGTATATGTATGTATGTATTTTCCCACTATTCGACTAGAGAATTTCAGACATTCTACCCCATAAAATCCTTTTTGCACCTACAACCCTGCTCTTTCCGCATCATATATTTTCATGTTTGTTGCAAAAAATATTTTGCTTTTCTTTCCTCTTGTTTATACTCGTATTTCACCATTAAATACTCATCTCTAAACATTTCTGAGTGCATTTTTTCTACGACCACAAGTTTTAGCTATTTTTTTTGTTTTTGATGCAGCAAGTATTGTGATTGTTGTGTGGTTTCTCCCATAGTGCAAAGTTGGGTATGTGTTGTGTTTCTTTTTTTTTTTTGGCATCTTTCAAGCAATTTCATGTATTAAAAGTGTGTTAAAGGTCATTTATTAAACACTTTCTGTACTTTTGTAGTGAAATGTTTCAAATGTTTCAGCAGCTTGTTGATAAATTTTTAATTAGAAATACCCTACACCCAGGTGTATTGTGTTATTTATACCAAGTAACATGTAGTTTGGAGTTTATATTTGGATATAAGGGAAGGGATTATAGTATTCATTGTAATTGTATAAAAGTTCTTTATTTGTTTCATGTGCTTTGAGAGTTAACATTTTCTTTATTATAGTATTTATACAATGTATGTTTAATATTACGATGACTTTAATTAAGATTTTAATATCAAGTTTATTATGATAAATAATATTGTGGTTATGAGCATGAGATGACCACAAAAATGTGTAACAAAAGGCAAAGAAATGAGAATTTATTTACTTGCATTTGTAATGTCAAGGAAAATAATACTGACTGAACACGTTCCTAATGGCAGTATAGCAAAACTGCCACGCCCACTGCTATTTAATGGTAACGATTTGTCATCTAATCTAGAAAAATATAACTTGTGGCGTAGGTGATAGCTTTTATTTTAAGGTTACTCACTAATTCCATATTAAAGAATTCTTGAAAGAAGAATACTTCAAATACTTAATTACGCAGGCCAAGGAAAACTCTGGTTTTCGTTTAAGCAAGTTTAGTGTTAAACTATGAATGTATATATGAAGTGCTGCTCTTCAACTCTTTTCTTTTCACACTTACTATTTGTAATTTATTTATTAAAACATAAAAAATATATAGTTGATTTGTTTTTCCTTCTAAAGGGTGATTCATTTAGAAGTAAATAAAACACTTAAAATATAATTGTCTATAGGAATCTCGAACGATTCGTTCAATTTGCTTTAAAGATAATTTAATTTAATTATTGGTCCATTTGATAGGTTCGGCATCACGCGACTCTTGAATCGTAGCTGGCTTATCGCCAAAGACTTTTGACTTTTCATGATCCAAAAGAAAAGATCCAGAGGTGTGATATCACATGTTACAGAACAGAAAACTAGCTGCTGATCTCGAAAGTACACGAAAAAACTTTTCTCACAGAACATTGATTTTTGTAATACATCTGAATAATTTGGAAACCTTGCTGCGATGTGAGATGAATTGTAAACTATACTAAATAAAAATATGATGACAGTATGACACCAGTCTCGCGTGATCTCTGAAAAACATTTAATAAATGACCCTTTATAAACTATATATCCTCATGAAAATCCTTTCATATTTAAACCTCGTTCTATAAAATCTTTTTTGTTGACTAAAAAATACATTTAAATGCAGTCTAATTAGGGACTACCACAGCTTGACACACAAAACAACAGGGTTTTAATACAAAAAAAAAAATACAAAAAAATTAACTGCTGAAAAAAGGATGCAGTCAATCTAAGAACAAACAGCCAGAGGATATACAAAACTAACTACAATTGTTATGAAAAATTCAAAAAAAAAAAATACAAAACTTAAATAGCAACAACAACTAAAGCACAAACTATATGACATGTAAAGAAACTGTTTTGAAAAGGATTGACAAATGGATGCAAGAACAGAAAAAGGATTTTATGAAAAAAATGCATTTTAACCCAAACAACAGTCAAATGGCAATGAGAACAAAAACTTAAATATTTGCTACACACATGCACTGAACTAACACTTATACTAAAACATGCCAACACACAGACACTAACACATATACGAGTATACATACATATAAATATATATATAGTTATACATATATGTATGTACATATAAAGCATAGGAAAATACACAGATTTTAGTTCAAGTTTTCTAGGCCGGACATGAACTCGTGTAGTGGTAGTAGAACTAAAAGGACCAAAGTGTATGTAAATATGTATAGGCAAACCATAAGAGAAGTACAAAATAAACATAAAAATATCCTTGAATATTTTACGAGTATGATGGGTGCTGAAAAAACGAGAACTGTTTAAAAAGTCTTGTCCAATACACAAACATGCAAATAAGTTGAGGCAATGATGGACATTTGGTACAATTTTAATTATTTTTGGTACAATTTTTTTTTTACTTTCTCTAATAAATCTCAAACATTTTATATATTTAAGGTTTTTATCGACCTTTTCCTTATTCTATTATTGATTTGTTTAGAAATTTCTAAATCGGGCTTATTAAGGTCATGTATTCTATGCAAATAAAAGATTATTTCATAACTTATTTTTCCGACGTTTCGTTGGAGATTCCCAACATCATCAGGGATATTTTATTAGATATATAATCTTTCGTCAATAGTTTTGCATTTAGAATATTTTATATATATTTTGTTTTACATAAACACAACATAAAACATAAATTTAATTAAACAAAACAAATGCAAAAATATAAATAAAATAATATCACAGTATAATTAAATTGTATTAAACTAAGTATCACAGCAGTAAAATCAAACTAAAATATCATATATTTTAGTTACTACACGAAATTAAGGCTGACTTCATAAATGCAGTTTAAAATGCAATACTGCACTGAAATATATTTTCAAGGCAAAGCAATAGATACTTTTTGACACCACTTCTTTGTCAAATAATAAAATGAATTTCAGTTATTTTCCTTGTGTGATTAAATATAACTTTTTGCAAAATTTAGTTTAATCCGCCATTTCTACCACAAATTAACTTTTTATGTATTTTTAGTTTTGCCATCAAGAAAAATTTAATAATAAAATTTACTAAGCGCAACAGAATCAGAAATGAAAACAATGCACAAATTTGACAAATGTTGCACATTGAAAAGCATTGACATGCAATAATGAACTTGCTACATCGCCAACACTAAAGGTCACATTTGGCAAATATTTACTCAAAATAGCGTAACCACTTGTTTTAGCACAAATTTGTTTGACGTTGTTTACTCTTACAAGAGTTTTGCAAGATCAAAACTATATATTTGTTGTGCTTTGGCCTAAATAAGAAATGTTTTTTGTTTTAATAAATAAGTGCATTTAAGCGCTTTTGTAAATATTTAATAAAGTAGTAACTATAAATAAGACATTATTTGACTATTTCTAAGTAATGCTAAAAGTAATAATTTAGTAATTACAAGTCTTTACCAAATTTGTTACTGGGTAATTAAACAGATTGTTTATTGTTGTTATATAAGTGGTGAATGAGGGTATACATATACATATAAGTTTGTCATTCCGTGTGTAACACTGAGAAATACTTATCTGAGACCCAACAAAGTATATGTTCTTGGTCCTTACGCAATTCTAAGTCGATTGAGCCATGTCCGTCTGTCTGTCTGTTTGTGTAAAACACTCTCACGTCCAAAGGACACAACCGAAATCAACAAAGTTTACAAAAAACCGTTTATAGTTCTCCTAAGCAGTTTGAGAGTGAAACAAAACACGAAACGTGCGTCAGCTGTTTGAACCAGTGTTGCCAAAAAGATAATAGCTAAAAAATCACCCTTTATATATTGCAGATATTTCCATGAAATATTCATTTGCTGTTCTGAATTACAATTTGTATTTTCGCAATATCAATTTTAAATGGGATAGTAAAGTCTATCTGCCGTATTTATAAAAAATAAAGTAGGCTTGAAGTGTGATTTAAGACAAAATTTTCCTAAAGTGCACTTGAAGTCTGCTTTAATTTTTTATAAATACGGCAGTATAACTCTAATGGCTTAACTAATAATTCTTTATTCGCAATGCTTAGTTTGTCATAAGAATAACAAGTAATAGTTTAGCAATAATTAGTATTTAAGTTTAGTATTTAAGTTTAGTAGTTAAGTTTACCAATGACCGAGAATTCGGCCATAAGTATACAAAAAGCTCACAAATCACATTAGCTCACTTTAAACATATTACAAATAAGTCTGTTATGTAATAGTTTCAAAAGTACTTTTGGAAAAATCTTTTAGTACAAAAGCAAAGTTAAAATTTTAAGAGATGGAATGTAAAAGAAAAATCAAATTAGTCTAATAAAATACTATAATTTATTATTTAACCATAAAGTTTTGTTTAATTTTGGCCGAATTAGTACACATTTTGTTGGTACATTTGTAATTTTTCTTTCACATCCCTGGAAAGAAACATAGAGAAACATTAAGTAGTTAACAAGGATTGTTATGATGGTGTAAGTGTGATACTTTCTCTTATGGGTTTGTGAGTGTGTTTCTTGTTGGGTTTAACACTTAATACGTACATGTGTAAGTGTGTGTATCTAAAATATAGTTAAACTCTTCAAGCAGTAAGTTTTTACTTGCTAATTTATTGAGAAATAATAAGTATTTCACAAGTTATAAATTGATATGACCATATATTCCTCTTGTCTGCAAATTCGGCCGTTTTTTTTTAATAAACTTTTAACAATAATTACATTTGAAAACTATAGAAATTTAAGTTTCTCAAATACATAAAAATAAGTTTTCGAAAGCTGAATTCCCTTACTCGTTTTGAACAAAATATTTGTTCGGACAAAGTTTTTTTCACATGAAGTTTTCTCTCTTTTTGAGAGAGAGAAAATGCTTTTTACGAACAACTCTCAGCTTGAATTGGTTTAATTTTTAATTTTGTCTGGACAAAAAATTAACTGAGTTGCCAATAGGTTAGATTTCTATCATTGGTGTTTGTGAAATTAAATTATTCATATTATTTATTCATTAAAAATTTTGTAAATTGTTTTTGAAAAATATTTTAAAATATAATAATTTAATATACATATGGATGTATGTTTTTTGACATTTAAAATCCAAAGCAAAATAAATCAATGGCCGCAGTATCACCACTTGTAAAATAAATAGATTTTGTTTACATGTGGCAGCTTTGATTTTCCAGAAAAGTCGTTCAAAATGGGTGTATCGTGCTGCAAAATTATAAATGACCTTATATGTCGAACTTCAAACCGTATCTGCCATTCATACTCATTTAACTATACACCAAACCCTTTGGAGATTGGGGAAATGAGACAAAATATGAATGATACGCTGAGCCAAGATCTTAAGACAATCTCGGAATGGGGTTGTGCGAACAGAGTCGATTTTAACGCACGTAAGACTCAGTGTTGTTTATTAACGCACAAATGCACAAGAGATCATGTTGCTTCATCTGTTTTTATGGGCAGTGTAAATATTAAGGATACAGACGCTCTTGACGTTCTAGGCATGAGAATCCAGTTGATTGCCGCTGAACCAAACACAATTTTCAAGTGTCAAAAGAAGCGCTCAAGTGCCTTGGTTTTTTTAAACGGTGTAGAAAATACTTCACTCCATCTATTCACACCACCTATATTCGACCGAAAATGGAATACAACTCTCATGTATGGGCCGGTGCTTCAAAGTCTATTTTGAATTTACTCGACCGCGTACAGGAGAGGGTGAAGGTGCTTATCGGTGATAGTAGGTTATTTTTAACTCTATTGATTCACTGGAGCATCTTTGCAATGTGGGTTGTGTTTCACTGTTCTATCGATACTATAATGGAATGTGTTTTGCTGAAACCAAGAAACTTGTTCCTGAAAAATGTAGTTTTTTTAAGTAATATACGTTATTCAGTCAGGGCTCACTCATTTGTGGTAGACTGAACAGTGGATCGCACAACACACTACAGGGAAAATTCGTTCTTTAGCCGTAATGTCCGTATGTGGAACAAACTACCAGCAGAAGTATTCCCTGCCACTTTCAATATAGGAAAATTCAAGTGAAATGTTCACAAACACTACTCCCTCTAGCCTCCCTCCCATAACATATTTTCCTAGTTCCAAACCAATGAATTGCATAAGTAGGGTCCTCCTCTGAGTGCTGGTCCAAGAAAAGAAATAAAAACTCTCAGTAAAAATTTTTTTTCAGAACAGATGGGTTAGTGCACCTAATGTTTAAGCTTTTTCTATTCGAGAACTTCTCTGGGGATATTCTTAGGTCCTGTTGATTATAATTTTCTTCTGTGTGTTTATTTTGTGGTCCTCCAGTTATTTATCAATTTACCCACTTTAGCACATTTAGCCTAAGGTTTAACATTTTAAATGTTTTATATTCTGTTTTTTTTTTTTTCTTAATTTTCATCTCGTTTATATTTAATACATTTATTACTTCCCTTGTTAAATATAATGTATGTTTAGTATTAAAATGTATTAAAACATTTAACTTTTAACCAGCAAAACTAACATATAAAATAGAGAGTCATCTACCAAAAGTTCAAGTATGAATTACGACTGCACGCGTGTAAGACTGAACGAACGAACGAGTATAATAAATTATGGCAGGCAATTTGTTAAAAAGCGAAATGCTTCCGCTTTATTTAAATTCATCCTCAATTTTCATTTCTTTTATTTGCTTTTAGAAACTTTTCGCATTTTTTTTTTTTTTTAGAAAAAAGAATGTGTTTCCTTTAATTTAATTGTGCCATCAAGGAAAAGTATAGGTTTCTTTATCTTCTTTAACTAGTGGGAACGAAATGCAAATGCAAATAAATATTATATAATCGGGCCAAAGCGAAAAAAAGATACAGACAAAATGCTGCAATTTATTGTAACAATTTTCTATGCAAATGATTTAACAATTTATGGAAATATTTCATCACATGAAAATGTGTTTGTTACCAAAAAAAAAAAATTAAATTGAAATGGAAAAAATACATTTCAGATTATGATGATGTTGTTGATGACGAGGATGATGTATTATTATATATACGAGTATACATAACATTCATTTATTCAACCATCCATCCATCTATGTTTGAATCTCACATTAGCTTGGTTATATGAACAAAAATTTAGCTCTAACAAGCGTAAAAATATTTGATTTCTTTTTTTTAACCTTATAATTTTCAATATTTTAAATGTGTGCACGGAATAAAAAATTACAATAAATTAAACAGGTTATACATTTTGGATCCCAAACGACATTATTTTCACTTTGATTGCCAGATTGAGTTCTAATGGTTTTACCTATTGTTAACGATCAACACCTAGTCATAGAATAAAGACAATTGACCCTACATAGAATAAGTAGAATACATTTACCGGCTAATTGACTTTACAATAGATTACTTCTATAAGGCAAATTCAAATGTAAAAATATGATTAAACAGACTACAATATAGATGACTTACGGCAACTAAAGTTCAAAATGATCAAACGCTAGATTACTTGGGATTTGTAAAGTAATCTTTTGACTTATCTCTGCATTACAAAGGGCCGCTAGATGTCGTATAGCAAAAAAAAAATACACTGGATTCAGTTGTAGTTATTAATATGTTGTTAAGTGTCTCTATTGATTCTCTATGTTATTGTGATCTCACAACTACTGATCTGTTCGATTTAGTACCCTGCAGTTTTCTATCTAATCAGTGTACCCCCAAAGTATAGTACAGCATCAATGTAAAGCATCAGCATCTTTGTAAAGCAAATAAAAATCAATTTGCTACTTTATTCATGCCACATAATCTAGTGTCAATTCAATTGTCAATTTAATGTCTCTAAGTAATCTAGAGTGTAGTCAGTTTAAATATGTTTTATTGTTATTTAGAAAGTGATTATTTTTCCATCAAAAGTAATCTCTTAGAGCGTTAATTGTCATTTGGTGTTGCTTTGTAAACTGAAGTGCAGTCTGATTCTGTATTTGCCCAAAACGTGAAATTATGTGCTCACCGAAGTGTTCTCTCAATAAATCCATTGATTGATGCGATGTGTGGAAAGTGGCGCCGTCTTGCTGAAATCAAATCAAATAGTCGGTTAGCATGCCACGATAACGGTCGCCATTGACGGTTTCGTTCGCACCGGCATCATTTTTAAAGAAATATGGACCGATGTATCCACCGGTGGTGGAATCAATAGACGTGATCTATTCGGTCGAATATTATCCAATAATAAATGCTGGGTCTCAAAACGGGCAATGGTGTTGCGAATAGTACGCTCAGTAGGCCGATTATATTGACCATAAGTTCAGCAAAGTGCACGAAATACATTTCTCGCAAAACGCGAATTTTCATAATAAAGTTGAAACAAAACTAAACAAAAATAACATAACAGCATGACACGACTCACACGTGATCTATCAAAAAAGTCTATTGAAAAAAGTATCTCTACTTGAATCACCCTATACTTATTACAAGGTATATATTCCTGGGCGTATTATTATTTAATATCTTTTGTTAGATCAAGTTTTAGTCATAATTATTCTATATTACTCTCCATAAAAAGTGTTTTGTAAATGTTTTTTTTTTTTTAATTTATTTTCGAGATTAGTTATTTTGCTCACGCCATGTAATCTAAACAATGAGCATATTGTAGTCGCAACAAGTATTGTTTTCAAGAAATCGGCAACTGGACTGTATATATGTTACTAATAAGTACAGACTATTAGGCAGTCTCTTTGTAGTTGGTGTCCTATTGGGTTATGTCCTAAAACTTGTACTTTAGACTAACTATTGGGTGCTAATGCTCTTTATTTCCGACATCCATTGCTTTTTCATTTATCATTTTCAAGCTTCAATTACCTAATATTATTTATGATCGAATTATTTCGTATACTACATACTTTCTAAACCAAACCAAAAATCCATATTAATATATGGGACTATACTATATAACACATATCTTTTTAATATTTGTAATAGTAAAAAATTGCTGTAAAAACCAACAAAAAAAAATTTGGTATTTTACTGCAAAAAATTGTTTAATACTCTACACTGGAGTAGTTGGTATTTTTGGTACATTATCTCTGCGTTACATTATTGAAGTTTATTGATTTTGTACGCTACCTTGGAGACGTCCTAAAGTAACAGTGATTTGTTGCCCATTTTAAACGTGAACGAGTTTTGGATTTAACAAAACTTTTACTAGGACTAAACTAATTGATAAAATTATTTAATATCAACACATTGCTGAAACTTAAACTGAAATATTAAAAATCTTTAATTTTTAACAATTTTAACAAAATTATAATTTACAACATTTCAAAGGGACGAAAGTAGTGTTAACAATTGGTTGGTTGGTTTACGTGGTAGTTCACTACGTGCGAACACTTAAGTAGAGTCGAAGGGACCCCGTTTTAATAAGACTACACCTGTCGTCATATTTAATGTCGTTTACAACATACTGTAGCTAAGATGTGTACAAAAAGTCGTGTCTTGCTAGACCCAACCTGTAGCTGTGAGATATCTCAGTAGATCATTGAGTTTTGACCCGGCTACCTCACCAAGGTTGTTCAATGTATAGTTTTCCATATATTTATGTCTCTTGACACTCAGGACTGGGCATTCGCAGAGAAGGTGGAAAATCGTTTCCTCTTTTTCCTCTATCCTTACAACTACGACAATGTTCGTTAAAAAGGAGTCCCAGACGATCTGCGTGCTTGCCTAACGTCCAGTGTCCCGTTAATACTGCCAGCAACCTTGATATATCCTTTCTATTCCGTGTTATCAGTTGCATAGTACGTTTCTCGTTAAAAGATGACCACATCAACGTGGCTTCCCTACTATTGCACTTCATGACTTTCTCCCATGTTGCAAAGATCAAATGTTTAGATTAGTATTTGTTATTTGTATGTAAATATAACAACATATCTTTTAATGTTCCTTTGATAAAACATGAGTGAAACCCGATTTTTTAGAACGCTTAAGATTGTATTTTCTTGAACTTTAGAACTATCTAATATTTATTTTGTACCTAAATATTTTATTTTAATAAAAAAAATAGTTTGATATATTCGTTTAACTACATTGCACAATGTAGAGTACAAAATTGTTATAAACGTGTTTGGTATTCGTCCTTGTTATAAGTTTACTTAAGGAGTTTTATTTATATTTGATGGTTGTTAATATTGAATATGATTTACATATATAAATATTTCTGTATTTTTATGGCAAAGAGCAAAAGATTTGAGGAAATGTTGACGAATGTGTGTATAAGTGCTAAAACATATATAAAGGGGCCAAACGGAAGTATAATTTCAGAACAAAGTTTTAAATGTGTAAAATAATATAAAATATTTATGAACTATTAGTTACATTTAAAACACGTTCTAAGAATTAAGTTTTATTCAAAATATTTATAATATTGGATTTGTGCTGATGTTTGTAGCGCCCATTATAATTGGTCCAACACCCACCTTAAAGTACGAGTATACCGATTGTGTGCAGAGTTGAGGTCGAAATTTTGAAGATATTTTGATAAAATTTGGTACATGATATTTTTTCTGTCCAAATACGGATGGAATTAAAACTGGTGGAAATCGGTTCATTATCTCACCTGGACCCCGTACAAATGTCCTCCCAAAATAGGGCTTTAACGATCATAAATGTTTGAATTATGCAAGCATTAAAAAAATTTCACCACAAAATAGTGGTAAATAAAGCCAAATCACGTCCATAAATTTTGTACAGATTGGTCCCTAATTGATCATAGTTCCCATATAAGGCCCACTTCCGAAAATCACTTTAAAGTGCATAACTCTCTTAAAAATGTTGGTATCTAAATAACATTAAACACAAATATGTTTTATATATGTATATACAAGGCATTTCGTATAATTTTATGGATGATGGGTCCATAATTAGTCGTAGCTCTCATAAAAGGCCCACTTTCGAAAATCACTTTAACGACCATAAATTGGTATCCAAATAATATTTAACACAAATAGGTTTCATATATACATAAATTAGGACACCTAATTTTATAATGGTCGCTCCATAATTAGTCGAAACTCCCATATAAGACCCTCTCCTTAATTCACTTTAACTTCCATAAATCTTTTAAAAGTAGAAGTCATGGCACTAAATTTTTGAATGATCGGTCTATAATAGGTCATATCTCCCATATAGCGCCCATTTTTGAAAAATGGTTTTTACACATATACTGGGTGTAGGGTATTATATAGTCGGGCTTGACCGACTATACTTTCTTACTCGTTTTGCACTAAATTGGTCTTTCCTTTTTTGTATTTTTAGGTGTACAATTGTCTTATTCAATGCCAAGAGACAGACACAGGCCTATTTGGTCAATACCTCCCGCAAAGCATTCACATCGGTGGCGTTTTCACGCTGCGGACGTTATGTGGCCACCGGTGAATGTGGCATAAATCCTGCCATTAAAGTGTGGGAACTAGAAGCACCCAATGGCAATCTGGAGCAATGTACAGGCGGTAATGTTATAGCAGAATTTGTCGACCACAAATATGCCGTAACATGTGTGGTAAGTGTAAAGTTATTATTATTGATGAGTTAGATAATAAATAATTTTCCTTTTGCTCAGGCGTTTTCACCCACGGGAAAATATTTGGTATCAGTGGGCTCACAACATGACATGATCGTAAATGTTTTCGATTGGAAATCGAATTTAAAAATGGCCTCGAATAAAATTAGTTCTAAAGTATCGGCAATTAGTTTTGCCGAAGATGGTAGTTATTTTGTGACGGTGGGTAATCGTCATGTTAAATATTGGTATTTGGAGGGAGGACGTAAATACAAAGACCCTATACCGTTAATGGGTCGTAGTGCCATATTGGGAGATTTACGCGATAATGACTTTTGTGCAGTGGCCTGTGGCAAAGGTGTCACCGCCGAAAGTACATACGCCATCACACGCCAAGGTCATTTAGTGGAGTTTAGTTCGCGACGTTTGTTGGATAAATGGGTGCAGTGTCGCACCTCGAATGCCAATTGCATAAGCGTCAATGGACAATTTATATTGGTGGGTTGTGCTGAGGCTATAATACGCATCTTTAATGCCACCACATTGGAATATGTGACCACATTGCCGAGAACACATTATTTGGGTGTTGATGTTGCTCAGGGTATACATATCAATCATATAATGACGGTACCACCACATGCTAAATATCCCGATTGTATTGCGATGGCATACGACGAGCAGAGGTCTAAGGTTAGTCTTTAGTTTAATAATAATTTATTTATGAGTTTTTAATAATGTTTTATTCTCACTCTTCCCTATAGGTTACCTGTGTTTACAACGATCACTCTCTATACATCTGGGATATGCGAGATATAAAGCGTGTAGGCAAATCACATTCCTTTCTCTATCACTCCACTTGTATATGGGGTGTTGAAACTGTGCCATACAATATGGAACGTGAGATGTCGCCCACTCTGCCCGAAGACTCGTTTGTGACCTGCTCTTCAGATGACACCATACGCGTCTGGGGACTAGAGGGCTGTGCCAACAATGAAATTTACCGTAAAAATATCTACTCAAAAGAATTACTCAAAGTCGTCTATATTGATGACGAAATGAATTTCATTAAAGACTTGGAAGTAGTGAGCGATAAGAGTGCTCCCATTTCCAATGCAAGTTATGATGGACGCAATGGTGTACGTTGCATAAAAATAAGTCCAGAATTACAGCATTTAGCTAGTGGTGATCGTAGTGGTAATATACGCATTTATAATTTAAACAGTTTAAAATTGATAACAACAATAGAGGCTCACGAATCGGAGGTTCTGTGTTTGGAATATTCAAATGAGAAAATCGAACGTAAACTGTTGGCCAGTGCCAGTCGTGATCGCTTGATACACGTGTTTGATGTGGCACAGGACTACAGACTGCTGCAGACGTTAGACGATCACTCGTCATCGATAACGTCGATTAAGTTTGTGGGAGCCGGTCTAAATTTCCAAATGATATCGTGTGGTGCTGACAAATCGATAATGTTTAGAACATTTCAGGTGAGCGTTACATTCCAAAAACTGCTACACATGATATTAATCTCTTAACTTTAATCCGCAGGGTAATATTTTCTTACGAGGTACTCATACATCCGGCAAAACTACTCTCTATGACATGGAAGTTGATTCGAATTCCAAACACATACTCACGGCTTGTCAAGACCGCAACATACGGGTGTATGGCACTCAAAATTCAAAACATACCAAAACCTTTAAGGGTTCCCATTCCGATGAGGGTAGTTTGATAAAGTTGAGTCTGGATCCCAGTGGCATTTATGTGGCCACTTCTTGTACAGACAAGACTTTAGCTGTCTACGATTATTATTCCAATGAATGCATGGCCCGCATGTACGGGCATAGTGAATTAGTGACAGGCCTAAAATTCACCAACGACTGTCGTCACTTAATTTCGGCAAGTGGTGATGGTTGCGTTTTCATCTGGCAAGTGCCACACGATATGATTGTTACTATGCATGCTCGATTATCACAGCAGAGGTTACGTTCGGGTCATGCTCCCATACCCAGACCGTTGTCAGCTGCTTTGGTAGCGCCCGAAGGCATAATAGTAGAGTCTACAACACCCGATATAGATGAGGCTCACAAATTTTCTTTATCGCCCAGCATTTTGCAAGGTGATATAGTACCTTTGACGCCTGGTTATAAATTATCAGATGTGGGCCAATTGCCTCAATGGGCCAAGCGAAAAGCTGGAGCAACTACAACTGCTGCAGCAGATAACGAACCATCTGGCCTCAATATACCCTCCTCTGCTAATTCATCGTCAATGACAAATTTGAGCTCTTCACCCAGCCAGGCTGGTTTAGCGCAAAGACCTCGTAATCGCTGGGCTCAACGGGGTCAAATTGATGCCGATACTTTGACCGATATACGTTCCAACTCGGAGAGTCCCTTGGGCAGTGTTTCGACGACAACCGGTATAGGACCGGGGTTGCATGGCAGCGGTTTGGGTAATACGCAGACATCGGACTACAATAGTGCTTCCTCCAAGGACATCATGTACAATCAGACTTATTTAAGTGAAGACTCATCAATAGATTCAGGTATGGAAACAAGGCGAGAATTGAAATTTATAGGCAGTAATAATACTGGTACCGTACCCACCGTAACAGCCACTGTAGCGGGAGCAAATCGTAGCTCTGCAACACTGGTGGCCGATAAACGTAAACCTGGTCTTCGTTTCGATACCATATCCAATAATGATCATGATGGCGACATCGAGGATATATCGGATGGTGAGAGAACTAGTTCGGATCATGGAATGTTCTACAACAACATATCACCAAGTACACCTACGTGAGTATTATGCATAAATATGCGTACATTATTCATGACAATCTAATCAAAATATTTGCAGTGATTTCAAAGTAACCGCCATGAATGAAGAGGAATTGAGAAAGTCTGTCAGACGGCAGAAATTCGAGAAGGCTGGCCTAACCTTAAGTGGTAATGGTTCACACACAGCTAGTACTGGTACGGGCACAGGCACATCGGATACGGAAGATGAGGGCTCAACACCCAGTGCTGATAACGCCGATCGCTCATTGGCTTCAACGCTGGGTGGCAGTTCAGAAAGTATACCACAAACATCGAGTAGCTTTCTGCAAGCCGCTCTACCCGATGGTCCTGGTAATCTGCTAGAAAGAGGCAGTACTAGTAAGATTCATATTTAAGCAAAACTTAACATATTAAACAATTTATAATTGATATTTACGTAAATTTTGTCCATAGGTCGCCGCAGCATAAGTGCCAAACATAACAATGAATCAGGCAAACCTGGTAGTTCCGCCCCGCCAACAATAACCAAATCATACACTAGCACTAAAAAAGAAGAGCTATTGAAAGTCATAAATGAAGCTAAACAGAAGTTGGAAAATGTAAGTTGACAGACAGGCTTTTAAATCTTTCTTTGCAATTTTAATTTTAATTTCACTTTTTATTTTTGATTTATGTGTCTGGTTTTGTACACTGTATTTAAATATTTATTTTTTTCTGAAATATTTATAATGTGACTGCCTGTCGGTCCGTTTGTGTATATGATGTTTAGGGTTCACGAAAAAATGGTGTTAAAAAGTTAAATGCCATACCTGAGGTGAGCACTGTCTACAAGTAGATTTGATACCTTCGGCTTTTTCTCACGAAAATCACGCTTTGAAAATGTTTAAATAATACATACAATGCTACCATTCTACCATATTTAACAGATTTTAATCATGATTTTCAATAACAAAATACATTTAAATGCTTTACACATGCAAATTAACAAGTTTCAAAACAAGCGTTTTGGTTTTAATTTTGAATTAATGCTTTTTCTTACTAAATGATTATCGATAAATTAAAATCCGTACATATACTTATATATTTATCGATAATATTGAATTAATTATTTTCATTAAGTTAAAGTACTAAAATATAATATTTACACAGTGAAACTTCAATTTACTTTAATTATTGGTAGTAAAAATTATTAAAATGCAAAATGTGTCACAAATAAAACACGACTTTCTTCAAGTAAAAATTCTAGACCTGCCCCAAAAGCTGTATTTCAATAACTGTCCTATTGCAGTCATTTCTTTGCTGATATTACACATGTTAAATGACATATTGAGAAGAAGAAATAAATGTTTGTTCACTAACATCGAAAACATTTAACGTTTAAAGTAGCTTTGATCAAATGCTACAAATTTTGGCTTTTTCTGTCCTTATAAGATTCTAAGACGATCTAGTCATGTCCGTCCGTCTATTGAAGCCACGATAGAGCTAAATTTGTACTAAAAATTCTTTGATCTAACGAAATGTTTTGAATTGCAAATAGGCAAAATCGGTCGATCAGGATCAAAGTTATAGACCAAAGTTTCAGACCACCTCAATATTTTTTTTTTCTAATATCTTCAAATTTAATGAAAATCATAAAATATCATGAAATTTTTCACACTTTATTTTTACTTTAGAGGATAAGTCCTACTGAAAATGGTAGTCAGCGGTCTACGATATCTCATAGCCCCCATACAAATGACCTCCCAGAATATGGCTATATAAATATCTATAGAGAAGCCGTATTCATACAAAATTCTGCAAAAATATATGTAGATAGGTACTTTGTTTCCATATACATATTGAATAGTTTATACGTCTATTGAAATATTCACACAGAAATTTATGACGATAATGCATATTTTACAGTAGTCCTCATACAAATTTCACTTCGAAAAATCACTTTAATACGCAAAAATCACTAGTATGTTAAAATTTAACACAAATAATTCACATATACATATGTACATATAAATCGTCTTATAAAATATCATGATAATCGGCCCTTAATAGGTCATAGCTCCCTTTTGAAGACTTCTCACGAAAATTTATTATCCTACATAAACATCCATATCGAACCGATATTGTTCACAAATCAGTTATAAGTATGTAAAAATTATACTGTGAAAGCTGGTCCCTAATTGGTCATAGCTCCCATACAAGCTTCACTTACGAAAATAACCAAAGAATATACAAAAGTGACAATTTTGACGGTTTAAAAAGCTAAAATCAGTTTCCTGGGGCTTTTTCGTACCTAATTTATTGTGTGTTAAAATAAATCGTTTTATATTACACGCTGTAAAACTATAAATTGGAAATCTTCTTCAGGAGTTATTTTATTGTGTAAAATTTTCTTTGTAAAAAAATATATAAATATAAAAATATTTATAAATATAAAAATATTTATAAATTTTTATAAATATTTAGTTACACATAGAAAATTTGTTATTTTTTAAATATTAAAATAAAATAACTCCTGAAGAAGATTTCCAAAGGAAATCGAAATATCGAGTTAAATTATATATAAAAATAAAAAATATTTTATAAAAAACAAAAAGTGACCTCAAGCTTAAAAATTATTTAATAAAAATCATACAAAAGGGTCGAAGAAAATAGAATAAAAATATTTAAAACACTAACAAAATTTTTTTAAAATATAGAAATATAAAATAATTTTTTTTGGATGGAATTTTCCTTATTCTTAAAAAGCTTAAAAAAATCTTTTCTGGCATAATTTATACGAAAGTTGATATTAATTTTTTCATTTATTTTTCACCAATTTTGGATAACAGCTTCTATTACGTAAAATAAGCACTAGCACAGTATATATTCCAGAAAAACTTAGAGGTTTATGGAATAATTCCAAAACCACTCTTGAGTATATCGATTTATATGTAGTTCTATATTTTGTTGCTGAAATATGAGTCCGATGTTGTTTTAATTTTCCAAAAATGTAGTAATTTACAACCAGCACCTCCATACTTGTCGACGAATTCTTCCTAGTTCTGGAGTATGCTATGACGAGCTTACCGTCTTCCAGATTCCATCCGCAGATCTCACCAATTCTTTTTTTTCACCAAATAGTTTGCAGCTAAACTGCCTTTATCTGTGTTTATTGCAAATTACATGCGATAACTTTAAACATTATTTTTTTTTTTTTTTTAAATATAACAAATTATTGTTGTACAAAACATAAGTTTATATAAAATGAAAATAAGATGTAGTTATACGCAGTGTAGTTCAAAAGAACTGTTTTTTCTATTAATCTTAATTACTTAAGCAAATTTAATAACGTCCCATAGAATGGGTTACAGATATTGTTGCGATATCACTGGTACTAAAGTATGCTTACGTAAATTTTTTACACAATATTTTATTTATATTTTGAAAGCATTAAACACATAATTTGAAATTCATATCATATAATGAAAACATAAGTATAAAATATATCACAAAAAAATTAATCTTCGATCGGTGATCTTACGTATTTGCGCACTCTTGCCTTCAAACCCCTCATTAGGAATTGCACACCTCTTTCCCCAACTATTTTGACTGCTTTAATCCAACATGTGATAAATTTGTTTTCATTCACAAAAACTTTGGATGTTTTTCGTAAAATACGCTTTACTTGTGCCCAAAATTTTTCAGTTGGTCGAAGCTCAGGACAGTTTGGTGGGTTGCACAGTTTTGGTACATAGTGCACTTTATTACTCTCGAACCAATCTGTTGTTTGTTTAGCATAATGGCTTGTACCTAAATCTGGCCAGAATAAAGGTGGAGCTGAGTGCTGTTTATACAGGGATAACAAACGTTTTTGCACACATTCCTTTATAAAAACATTTTCGATTAAAGTACCACGTGTCGTACGGTTTGGTGTAAAGTCCACAAATTTGTCAACTTTTTTATATTTAAATTTCTTCTTTACACCACATCTGACATGAGCCGTATAAAATTGAACACCGGGGATTTGCTTGAAATCACTTTTAACGTATGTCTCATCATCCATCAATATACACCTGTTAAAATTTTTCAGATATGATGTTAACAGCTTTCTTGCTCTCGTTTTTGCTCTTCTATTCACTTCATCATTTCTGTTTGGCACTTTTATAACCTTAAATGATCTCAGCTTGAATTTCTTTATGACTTTATGCACATATGCAGGTGATACATTCAGCCTTATTATGAGAGTCGTTTTCTTTTTACGACAACGAATGTTTCGTAATACATTAAAGAAACAAATTTAATTTCATCTTTAATCTATTACGAAAGAAAACGACACTCATAATAAGGCTGATTATGTTTTTTAGCCAAATCACGTTCAGATAGACCTGGATTTCGTTTCATATTTTTAGCTATTTCTTTAGCTAATTTAGGGTTTATAAATCCACTTTTTCGCCCTGAACCTGGTTTTCTGGAATAGGTCTTGGTCTGTTGAAACCAATAAATAACATTTCATTTTCAAACCTGCCTTCCTATGGCTGCAAACGAATTGTTTAAAAATATGTCCAACATTTTTTTTTCTTATTTCTTGTTGGAACGATGCCATCGCCTTGAAAACTTGTGTTTGAATAAACATGTGTCTGTTTTTAAATAGTATTGATGACAATAGATTTGAAAAGTAACGGGACATTTTCATTGCACTTGCTGGGACTTAGTAATTGATATTTAACTTTGTACTTTATGAATATTATCAAAGAATCTGAAGTTTCTCTGTTTATGGTCATTCTCCAACTAGAGATTTTGTAACAAATTCTAAAACTTTTCTTATGAAACTTAATTATAAAATATAAGTATTAAAAAAAAATTGAAAAAAAATTGAGCTGCATCGGCCGGGAATCGAACCCGGGCCGCCCGCGTGGCAGGCGAGCATTCTACCACTGAACCACCGATGCTTGTTGTAGTCTCATAGTTTTTTAAACATTAATACTTCATGTGTTTGTTTTCTTCGCTAACAAACCCATTGGAAGCTGATTGGTGCGCACACACCAATTCCTACTTATAACAAACATTTATACCCACTACATACTTGTATGTACATATATGCAAAGATGAGTATTAAACTAAAAATAGCATGGAAGATAAGCAGCGTTGTCAACTTTGAAATTTCAAAACGCAAAATGGATAAATAAGCGCACCATTTACAAAAAAAACGCACCAAGTTAAGAATTTGGTTTTTGTTGCAAATATTTATTGAATTAATTTGAAACTTTTTAATATCATAAATTCTATAAAAAACTTTTTATCAACGATTATTAGTAAAAGTAATAATAGTAAAAGCATTTTTTTAAATAAATGAGCTAATAAAGATAGAATAAGCATTTAACCACTGAAATTTTAACTCACAATATGATATTCGGAACTAAAGTACTAATTGGCAAAAAAAGCTAATTTCAGTACAGATTTGGTACTTTTTTATATATTTTTGTTTTCTAGTTAAAGTACTTCTATTTGATTTTTTCCAATAAAATTTGTTAGAATTCCACTGGTACTCTAACCCTGGTTGTTCGTCTACAGTTCGGTAGACCAAACCATTTGTCATACATTCGTATTCAAAATACATTTTTTCATTGTATAGATTTCTTGAGTTATGAATTATTAAACAACTGCAATTAAAAATTAGTAAAAATAAAGATTTCATCACATTTTCGAAAAAATTAAAAAACGCACCGAAATACACAAAAAAAATGTACAGTGTTGAATGAAATGATACTCAAACAGGTGTATTATTGTAGAAAAATTTTTTCTCACACTGAAACAAAAAGTTGTGTTGGATTTGCTTTGATGCCACCAAAAATTAAAAAGCGCACCAAAATTTAAAAAAAGCGCACCGCGCACCAACTAAAGAATTTTTCGCACCAAAAATTTAAAATAGCACCAAAAATGGAGCGAAACGCACCAAGTTGACAACGCTGAAGATAAGCCACAAACATATTAATTAGTTAGTATAACATTTATATTTGAATTAACCCTAACAAAGCCATTAAAAAATTAGTTAAAAGAAATATGTATTACTTAAAAAATGTTATTTACATATATTCAAAATGCAATTAACTTTTTAACCAACCATTTTCAATTGTACTCGTATATGTACCTAACTTCATTAATATAAATTTAACAATTTTATTTAAAATATTATTAATTTTGTTTGATTTATTTTTTTAGGTGGGCTATCGTTCTTTGCGAGGTAGTCACAGCATCTCAGATTTAAGTTTGGCTGGCAATTTAGATGGTTCCCGTTCTGCATTATCATCAGCGAATCGTTATGCAAAAACGGGTAAGTTTCAAACCAAAATAATTTATATTAGATCGATATCGGTATGATAAAATGTTTTTGTGAAACAGCGTTAAAATTTCAATATAATCATAATCGCTTTAGCATAGTATTTACTTGCATAAAACAATAAACAAAACAAAACTTAATAATTAATTTATTTTTATACATACATACATACATACATACATACATATGTAACTTAAGGCTAATTCCTATTTTCTCTTTTACGCTCTCCCCCTTTTTCTCAAATAATACATGCTGCCCAATTAAAAAAAAAAAACTTAAACTTATTTTCTTTCGAAATTAATGCTATTTATGTGTATGTTTGTTCATAATTACTAATCTTAAGCTTTAAATCCGAACATTGACAATTCACAGTATATTAGTGCCAATAGTACAACGACCGATAAGCCGATTCATGCAGATCGGACACCGCCAAGTTTTTGTACACCACCACCGCCACTACCAACACAACCTCAACAGTATTTCTTTAATTGCGCTGCCTCCAAGTCAGTGCTCCAACAAAATTGTCAAGCAATGCGTAAAGTGCAACAACATTATCCGCCCTATCCTCATCATGTGGGTGTTCATCAAATTCATCCACCACCCGGTGTGCCGTTTATGGGGCCCGCCTCAAGTAAACAGACATCAAATCAAAAAATATTTTCCAGCTCAACACTACCGGCAAATAGTCAAGCTGCCAGAGCTAAACGCAATCCAAATGGCAATAACAGGCGAACACCTAGTATTTTGAAACATTATAAATCGTGTCCCGTTTCGCCGGTTCACGAGGAAGTTGAATGGTCTTCGGAGAGTAAAAGCATTATTATAACTGAACCAAAGCGACATTCGGTATATGCTGATGATGCTCGCACTATATTGGATATGATACAGGCAGATACTGAGAAGATGATAGCCGAAATTACCAAGAAATATGGTGATTTAGATGATATAGGTGTAGATGTGTATGATCATGCTTCGGGCACTCGACATTCTCATATTGTGAGCTCAAAATCGGTCCCTGAAAATTTAGCCACTCAACGTAGTAATCTGCCTATGGGTCAGAAAAGAGATTTAGCATTTACTCCTGAGGGCGCCATGAGCCCCCGAGGAGTTAAACAACCTTATGTGCCGCTTGCACCCAAACATTCCTTTTCAGAATTTTATGTTTACCAAGAAATATATCAATGTGAACGTAAGGTCTCTCTGTCCGATATATTAAATGACAATCCAGATCAAATGGCCGAAGCAAGACGTCTGGAAGAGGCTAGATTCTTAGAGACTCAAAGACACTCGTCGGCCTCCTTTTTCCTAACATCTAATAATCCTTTTAATGTCGACCGAAGTCAAGAATCTTTGTTAACTGAAGAGTTCCTAGACGATGCTAGCTATTGCAATAGCATGGAAAGTATTTTGTCAGATGAGAGCGACTGTAAGAGTGCTCCTTTGGTAGACATGGTCGACAAACCGCAACCACCTATACCCAGACATGCAGGTTTAAGAAATTTCATTATTCATGGTCCCACATCGACAATTGCAGCCGCCCAAATGGTTTCAAAATCATATGGCTCTAGTCCCAATGCTTATGGTAGTTTTGACTACTACATGCAACAGCGTCATCTCCCAACCACCTCCTCTAATGTATCACCCTATGAAAGTTTTGATGTTTCTAGTTACAATATAGAGAAGATTAAGACACACGAAAAAAAGAAATCTATACCACCAAAACCTATACCAACCTCAAAAACATATCCTAAGTTATCTGAATCCTCTATTAAGCATCCTATTAACACCTCTTCTAAGGTTTCCGACGATATACCCACATCCAAATATAAAAATCAACAGTACAGTTCGGGCGTCAGTAAAAGTATTAGTTCAGATTTTGCTCAACAACGGTGGCAACGAAATTCGAATCCTATGCAATCTGAGAAAGAAACCTACAATGACAAGTTGTTTCAAAAGAAAGTGATAAAGGAGAAACCTCCTATACCTGCCAAACCAGAAAATCTTAAATCTACCTTAACTTCCACTGTTGAGGCGGTACAAAAACTACAAGTTAAGGAACCCTTAAAGAAGTCCTGCTCCTTTGAAGTGGATACCTCAGATATACGCTGTCACTCACGCACAGCTAGTGTGGTAAGAAAGTTTGAAAGAAATTTACAAAAGTTTGAAAAGGAGAAGCAAGCAGAATTGCAAGCCCAAAAAAGGAAAAACAATGAAGCTAGACAAATGAGACCCTCCGTAAGCTCGGGAGCTTTAGCCACACAAAGTTGCCTAAAAAAAGTATCAAAATTTGATAACTCTCCCTCAAGACGAGCCACATCAATGAGACAAAAGGAAAGGCCTAAAATATCCGTGCGCTTCAATACTGTTTCACAAATTAAATACACACCCAGTTCGAAAAGAAATAATGCTAACAACTCTTCCCTGACCACCACTTGTCCCCTAAATGATATCAATTTAAATGTGTCTCCTCCCCTGGGCTCAAGTCTTCCCAATGATTATGGTGAGAAAACCTTTGAAATGTTTATAACCGAAAATGGTAACGACGAACATGACAATATGACAATGGATAGTCTAAAACTGTATACTAAACCTACTCTGCAAGCCGTGGTCGATGAGATCAAACAGGGAAGAGAAAGAGACTCAAAACACAAAAAAAATTTGGCTAATAAAGAAATTACACAGAATCCAGCTCACGACACCTCAACTACTAACCAGTGTAAAAATATAGCCAAACAGATTGACGTCATTCAAAAACTAATCGAAATGGAGGAGCGCAAATTAGAACAAATAAGACAGGCCACCGAATCACGCATGCGACCCTTCGAATGTGACACCAAACAAAGAGGCTATGTGAAATCTCTTACCATGAATTTTGACATGCTTGCCAAAGGCATCGAGAAGGACATAGAAAACGAACAAAGGCGTATTTTAGCCGACAGTTCGGACTCGGATCTGTGTGCTTATGCTCGTCATATCAAACGCAACGTTAGCCTTCCCGATGTCTTGGAAAGTGCAGAATCCTATAACTTCAATAAGAAACTAATGCAACAAGTTCAATTAGATTGTGATGGCCTGGAAGTCGAAATAGCAAAAGAAGTAAAGGCCGACTCAGATACAGACAATGAAGATGAAAAAGAAGACGAGAGTGAGAAGGCTTCTTTGGAGCATGTTGAAAGAGTTGCAGGTCTGAATGATAATTGATGATTTAAAGCACCGTTTAAGTTAAAATTTTATTTCGTTGATAATTTATAAAAATAGCACTACTTATTAATTTTGATTCATTTATGGGTTTTCTTTTTTTGGTTTCTCTAAGGAATTGATACATTATCGCCGTTTGTGTTTTCACTTCATTTACATACATATATTTTGTTCAATTGATGTTAAGTTTTCGCATTGTGTTCTCACTTTATTTGTTGTGAATTTCTTGTCATTCGAATAATTGCTTGTTTTATTGGTATTTGAATTAGTTTTTGCTTTTATTTATAGGTAATCCCAAAAACATACATCCCATGCCTGTTGAGGAATCCTCGTCCATACGGCGGGCGTGTTCTCTTAGTGACTTACATATGGGCAATATGGGTAAAGGTAAGTGCAACATATCTGCATAGTTATAGATTTTAAAAGATTTAACAAAATTTAAATTTTTCGTGCAGGTGGAAAATCAGCTAGTTCTTCCCAAAAAACGGGAGCTGTTTATCGTAACAGTTCAGCAATCCGATCAACCAGTAAACGTAATAGTCTGCAAAATAAAGGTTCTTCCAATAATTTAAGTACAAATGCTTCAATGGGTGTACTCAATCAAGTAAGTTTTAGTTACAAAAAAAAAAACCTATACAAATTTGCCAAAACTGATTTGAACTTAAAATTTTAGAGTGATTCAGAAACTGAAGCCAACAATCGTGGCAGATCTGGTTCAAATGGCCAAAGTAGGACAAATGGACCAACTGGTAAGCACATCTATCACAGCACATCTTGAATTATCTATATACAAAGTTATTTAACAAATAAAAATTTGCAGCTACCAATCGTCCCTATAATAATACAAAAACTAATGGTAATAATAACCGCCGCAAGGGGGGTCTACAAACTAGTTTTAATAATGGTAAGTATTTGATTTGTTTACTGAACAATAACAATTGTTTACAACTATGCTGAAATGTCTGTTATTACTGATTATAATTCAGCACCTGCACAAGATGACTCAAGCTCTGAAGAAACTCAGGGCAGTTCTTCCAATACTAAACCTATTGTGCCACCACGTCCTCGTAATTTAGCTTTCGACCATAAGAGTAAAATTGTTAACAGCCCCAATGTGGTTAAACAACGGGGCGTTTATGAATCTGTCGAATTCGCCGATTTAGATAGTAATGGTGATCGTAAGTTTAGCTTTTCATTAAAATTTAATTACAAAAAAAATAATCATTATTTCTTATTTTAGCCAAATCTCAAGTTCATAATGTTATAAACAAATTGTATACCACTACACAAACCGTATTACAATTGCATGCTAATTTACGCAATTGTGAGGATTCTTTGATGCTAAAAGAATTGGAGAATGCTGTTATTATGACACAAAATATGTTAACAAATATAACACAAAATAAGTAAGTGGTTTAGGATAACAAGTTACACTATTATAATGCTACAAAAACACCATGTACGAGATCTAATGGATGTCTGCTTTTCTCGAACATACAAAGTTCTTTCTCAACATGTCCTGGGCTTAATATAGAAACTTGATTCCAAAGATAAAAATAAAAAGGTGTAAAATACATTAAAGATCCCCTTTAAGTTTAAATCCCTAATCACATGCTTGTTGTGATTGATTTGATGGAAATTTAAAAAATGTTAACCATGAATTGCTTTGGACGCATGATACCTTTGTGAACAAGCTTTTTTAAAAACTGAAAAAAAAACAATAATGCATTTTTTTTAACAAACTCATAGTGAAAGATGAAACTCATGAAAGGAGACTTTAGTTGTTTCATAAGAAATTTTCCGCTCGCATAAATTTATAATTTGAGTGACGTAAATTAACCGTCTCATTTGAAATACCGGATTTGTGTGAACAACCGCAAACAACTAATACTCTGCATAATGAAATTCGGTGCTGTATTGACGAGCCTAAACATTTCAGACATATTTCATATTAACAGAAGATTTTCACAAAGATTTCGTCTTTATACATCTAGGAGAATTACTTAGCAATTAGCGTGCGAATTTCTCTACAGTTTGTTTACATCAAATATTATTGTGGCCTATTGTCGAGGGTCTTTATGACAGCCTTCCTATATGTGAATAGGGTGCTATCGCTTGAATATTTCTGCATTGCAGATGATAGATGAGTTCTTCAATCTAGAGATACGTCTAATTTCCAAATTAACGCAGATCCATTTCCTGATGTGAATAGGGTGGTATCGCTTGAATATTTCTGCATTGAAGATGATAGATGATTTCCTCAATCTAGAGATACGTCTAATTTCCAACATAACGCAGATCCATTTCCTGTGACATTGTATGTCTTCAATAGCTTCAATGTTATGATTCGTCAACTCTATTTTCTATCTATTGGCGGAATAATTAGTTATTTCCATCTACAAAGAGAGTCGTAATCTGGATTAAGTTCTAAGTGCATATTTATTCATTGATGTAAAGATGCAACAGGTTGATGACTTGTATTTCCACTGTAGGTTTAGACTTTAGAACTTCTGTAATACTATTTTTTCATTCGTAGGCTCAGTTAGTTGTTACCCGAGCGTTTGATCAATCAACTCGTGTTATTTCCATTTCCTGATTATTTGCCGAATAAAAGATTTTCATCTTCGACAGCTAATCCAAGCACAGCAGATAGAAGGCATCAAGGATGCACACCCTTATGTTTGACAGGGCCAAATATTGGCAGTGTAAGTACCTATAGGAACGTAAGTCCCAACGTTTTACCAATTGATTCCTGACGTGAATGCATTGCCGAATACGTCACTTTAAAACTTTCCTTTAGATTTCAGTTTACAAATCACACCTACAAACGTCGCTTTGTTTGACAACATTAGAGATTTCCCCCCACTTGGGGACCCTGAAGTTAGGAATTATTCTGCTTGTGAAAAGAGCCATATCCGATCTTTATGATTTAACACTAATGCTCCATTGATTTAATAGTCTGATATCACTTTCCATTACACCAGAGATTTTGTAGGAAAATTTACCAATAAGACCTTAAGAAAACTAAGTCGTGGCGATTTCAATCAAATTCGGTTTTTAGTCATATAACCGATAAAGGTCAATAATGATAAAATTAATACTAAAATTGCCGCACTATTTTTGTTTAACTCTTTTTCGAACTTCCTTTATTAAAACTTATTGTAATAATTTATCTCGCTACTTTTGCAGAAACGATAAAAACAATCAACATCCCAATCATGCGTACTCGACAACCGAACAAGCAAATTTAGAAAATGGTGATTACATGATGATGGTGAATAATTGTGCCGATTTATTAAGCAATCTGCGTATGAAGCACAAACCCGATGACTGTGAGAATAACTCCTAGTGTGTAAATTAAAATGAAAACAAAAACAAATTTGTGAAAATACTAATAAATTTAAAGAAATAATTTATAAATTTTTGAACTTAAAAACAAATTACATATACAATATTTAAGAAACATTTTTTTTTTTGGGAATTATTTAAACTATTGTAAAATATTTAACAAGCAAACACACACTTAAATACACCTACAAAACAATTTAATATACATAAATGAAAAATTATTTAACAAAATAAAACAACTAAAAATAAAATAAGTTTAAATTAAGAGAATATTTAGAGATGAAGCTGGAAAGAGAATTAAATGAATTGTAAGAAAATACTTGGCGCTGGTATTTATTTTTTTTAAGGAAATTTTTCCGAAAAATAGGGAATACTTTTAATAATTCTCCTTAAGGATATTATGGCATTTGTTTAATTTTTAATACAAACGAATATATTTACATATATCTAAATAATTTTATTTCTCTTTTGAATTGAGATAAAGCGACGCTTGTTTGTTGTTATAACACATAATCTTAAATAATTTGTTTTGTTATATTAATTTTGTAAAACTTAGTTTAATTATTGAAACTAAATTTAATTGAAAATTGAATTCAAAAATCAAAATTCATGTTAACAGCAATAATCAGGAAGCGATTATAATATCAATTACATATTTTGTTTGTGTGTAGTTTTTAAGTTTAGTTTAAACAAATTTAAATTAATTTTATTTAGTCTTAAATTTTTCGTTAAATAATTAAACAATAATAATAGTAGTAATAAGAATAACGAGATAATAAAAATTCTTACCTTTCATTATTTTTTTTAGTTTATTATTACTTTTTTTTTGTTCTTTCTAAAAATAATGGTTAAAGTAATTATTTGTTATTTAAAATAAGTTGGATTTATTATTTGTTTTGTTTTCTTTTCTTTTTGAGTAAAAGAAAAAGACAAATATTTGTCCAACATTATTATTATCTTTGATTTAGTTTTAGTTCTTTGTGAAAATACGATAATGCAGCGCCTTATTAGTTTATTAAGCTTAACAAATAATTACATAAATAAACAAAAAATACTAAATATGGCCAAATTGAATTAACAACAATTATGATTGTGCTTTAAAGAATATGTGGCAAAAGTTTGAACCCGTGGAAGGTGTTTCTGTTACACCTTCGGTTGGTTATAAACTCTATTAAATAACTTTTATTGGTTAAAAGCTAAACGTTTGTTTCTTAATTATCTTACTTAGTGTTTACTAATTACATAATTAATTTTAACACTATTTCTTTGTTCTTGCAAATTATTCTCTTTTGTGGGGAAAAAAATTAAACTAATAAACTTAATCCTAAATAATGAAAACAAATATTCAAACAAAATAAAACAACATCAAAAATGAAATTATAAACTTTTTCATGTTTAATGATTTATAATTTATATGTGTTTAATCATACTCTATCTACTACTACAATACTACTTACTACATATGTATATTATATTATATTAAACCAACAACAACTAATGTTTAAATTATACTTTAACTAAAATCTATTATTATAATAATTATAAAATTATTTTAAATTGTATTTGAAAACAAACAAAAAAAAAACAACTAATTTTATTGAAAAAAAAAAAAACAAAATAATATTTACATAAAAAAAAAATCATATAATAAATAATACATTTTTTTTGCAAAAAATATATATTTCTGGCTTTAATTTAAGGATCGACATGTTTTTTATTATAATATTCATACTTAACTACCTTATCAACTCATGATTTTACGTACGTGTGCCAGATTCCGAAATGTTTCAAAATCACTTGATAGCCTACATACCATTCGAAACTTTGAGGTTTCTAAATTCATATTTTCTTAAAATATTAAGATCGATATTAGTATAATTTTTTTTAGTTATGTATATGATTTTAAAACAATACTACCATTATTCTGTCAAAAAATATAATCAGCCGAAATATATTTGTACGAGTGCTAAACAATTGAAAATCTGATGTTGTGGGGTAAAAAGCAAAAGGTTTCTGTCAAACGGACACAGACGCGTAGGAAGACGGGGAAAAACAAATTACTTGTTCTTTTGTAGTCTCAGCAGTAGCAACTCAATTTTATTTGCAAATCTTAAACTAAAACAAGTTAGAGTGCAATATTCGGCTGTGCCGAATCATAAATACCCTCCACCTAAATACATATAACGAAAAATACAAAAACTACACTGGCTAAAATACTAGAATATCCTTATTTAGTGTTTTTAATGCTAATAGCTTAGTTTGAACGTCAATTTTACGAACAACATTATTCTAATTATGATCATTTAAAATTGATGTGATTACCGTAATTTAACAATTTATAAAAACATTTTTCCATATTCACCACAAATTCAGAAACAGAGTATAAAAAGGGTAAAATTATAAGTATCACTTCTTTTGTTTGAACTTGATCTCAATAACTTTATTTACAGGAGATATGTGGGTGGCAGAGTAGCAGCGTACAAATTATGGACTTAATGCTTCTAACTCCAGTATCCAGTAATTTGATTAGGTTGAAATTCATCTCAATAACGTTAATTACAAGAGTTGTATGGTTGGATGTTATACTCGGAAGTGCACTTAATTTGGAAGCTATTGCCAAATATGGACCGACCGACAGCTACAAAATTCAGTAGCATATAACCAATATTAGTATGATTTCTGGATTAAAATTTCTGATCTTTATAAAATGTTGCTTCGACAGATCTTCTTAATATTCGACATATGAGAATAACCCATGCTGAATTTCACTATAATAATGGTACATTTAAGATACATATTATATATTAACGTGAATTTCGGAAGTGGACCTTACATGGGTGATAAAGTCAAATATGGACAGATATTCCAGTAGTTTGATTTGACATTTATGCAAATGCTCCGTGTAAAATTTTAGATCGGTGTCGTTATTTACAAGAGATTTATGACTATTGAAGTGATTTTCGGAAGAGCGCTTTATATGATGAATATGGTCAAATATGGACAGAAATTCTCAAAATTTTGTTATTAGTCGGTATCGATATTTATACGATATATATAAAGCTTAATGACTTTTTCGGATGTTGTCCTTATATGGGAGCTTTGACCAACTATTGACCGATCATCATAAAATTTAGTACAACAATTTATTTACCTATAAGAAGTATTTGTGTCGAATTTAAACCTGGTAACTATATATGTACCAGATATATACGTAGTTAAGTTAATTTTGGAAGTGGACTTTATATGTGTTCACACATGGACCGAACAAAACAAAATTTATTTATCATTAAGCCATATTTCGGGAAGATTTTTGTATGGGGGCTATGAGAAATCATGAACCTATTACTAGTATTTTCCTCACACTTTCTTTTTTTTATTATAAAAACAACGTGTGCAAAATTTCATGGTATTATCTGCAATATATTTAAAAAAAATTGCAAGAAAAATGTTTAAAAATATCAAACTTTTATGATGGTTGTCTTACATCTTGCTCCATAACTCTGGTTCTACTAAACAGATTTTGCTGATTTTCAATACCAAACTGCTTGGGAGAATTATAAACGGGTTTCTTGTAAAGTCTGTTGATTTTGGTTGTGTCTTTTGGACGTGAGACAGACGGACATAGCTCAATCGACTTATAATTCCATAAGGATCAATAATATACATATGTATATACTTTGTTGGGTCTCAGATGAATATTTCTCAGTGTTACGCACGGAATGACAAACTCATTCGCCACTTATAGTGGTGGAGGGTATAAAAAGCTAAATACCTTTGCAAGCTTCAAATTATAATGCAAATTAACAAAATGCAACAATAGCTGAATAAAAATTAAGATTTTTTTAAAAATGTTGGGCTTTTCTATTCTACATAATATCTATTAACAATTGCAAAAAAATTAAATACATAAATAATATATTTATGTATACATAAATGAAAAATAAATTTCCCCTAAAAATAAGTAGGCAAAATAGGTATGTACTACACTGTAGCTATTTGTAGCATATAGAAAGACATAGAGAAAAAAACTCTCCTTAAATTTTATTCTTTATATTTCTATAATAACTTTTCTATAAAATTAACTAACAATAATTATTTCATATCTTAAAATATTAAATTTTTTATATTGGTAAAAATTAGCTGGCACACTGTGTATAATTTATTATTTAAATAAAGTGGATATAAAACCAATTTCCTCAAAGATTCCATCGATTTCAATGATTTGCGGTCGGCAGTATATTATTTGAAATTTGGAAACTTTTTAGGCTCTCATACAAATACATACGAGTATGTTTGTAAAATAACTTTAAAGTCTAGTTGAGCTGGCATTTGCTTAAAACTGGACAAGTATAGAACCATTCTAAAATATTTTTGTAAATATTGTAAAAGGATTATACGACTTTCAGCTTGTTATAAAATGTTATTTATTTAATCGTTCTAATAAAAGTATTTATTACTCAATCAAAATTTGATCGAATACCGAAACTTTAATAAATGAAAAATAGAATATGTAAATTTAGAGAATAAAAAAGTTTTGTATAAATAAATAAAGTCCAAAAACTTGTACATATTTCTTCGAAAAACACTTCTTCTGTTCATGGTGAAAAAACAAGTTAGAATTCACAATATAAAGTGGGTGCTGCAGTGTATCTTAAAAGGAGCTGAAATATGCTCTAAAATTATAATACAATTTTAAAAATTAGTAGTAAATTGGAAAATATTTGTTTTGAAACTAGAAGTTTAAGAGATTTGTTATTCGATAACACCCAAACTAGTACAAATATCAAAAATAAAATAACAATTAAATTTTTAAATATTTGGACTTAATTCAAAAATAATAAATATTTGTCACATAATTCGATCGGAATGGTTTTAATTCAGTCTTTGCAAATCGATCGTTTTTACTTTGCGTTTTCTAGATTCAGATTGATTTTGTTTATTCCCAAACAATTTTTTAATCTCGATTTTTAACTTAGATATGGAAACGTTGTGTAACCAAAACAAAAAACCTATGATTTTTGTAATAAAAAGTATAACAAAGGTATAAAAAAAGAAATCTAATGTGGTTACATTCCGAAAAAAAAATTGGTTTTTGTTTTCTAAAGACTCAATTTACGGAATCAAAACCACTTTCGATCAGAATTAAGTTCTGTGACATGTTGACAAAATCGTAAAACAAACCATTTTGAGAGAAATATTAAAAATTAAAAATGTTCTGTCCTTTCGAGTAGGATTCTCTCACATGTGAATTTGTTTAATAATTTAACATAACATAATAACGCAATTTTTTATATCCCATAATAATATTTTTATTGTATAATATTTTGTTATCTTGCGTTGACCTTTTGTAATAGAATATGAATGAAATTAATTGTGTATGAAACTCCCAGCGGGATATAATTGACCACGTTGTATTTTAAATATGGGGAAAGTAAAAACGTTTTATACATTGCAAACCCCAATTGTTGTGTAAATCCCAAAATTGATATTGTTACTTAATTGAGTTACACCCTTAACATCCACATTTAATTAGTTCAATGCGAAGTCTGATCCCATACCAAGTATTGATTATCTTTGTCTCACTTAAAATGTGTTGAACCTTAAAACCTAAAATAAGTTTGCTGTCAGTTGAATAAGTATTGGCCAGTTGAATGGACGATTTGTTAAATTATAGGTTTTAGCAAATCTCTCACTTTTTAATTTTCGTTTATTATTATACCCTCCATCACCATAAGTGGTGAATGAGGGTATACACTAGAGCCGCGATTTGCGTCGTTTCAATTTGCGTCGGCTTTCTAAATGTGGTTTAATAATCCGATTTGCGTTCGTTTTTATTCTGATTTGCGTCGGCTTTGAAATATTGTATTAATCTGCTTTGCGTCGTTTTGCGTAAATCCAAAATTACATGTGAATATTTTGCCTACTTGCGTGTGAAAAGGTGAATTCCCATTTTATTCATACTTACCATATGAAGTTACGTGCTATTAAATTAATTTTGGTTATGTTATTATGTACATATGTATGTATGTAGATAGATTTTGTTCTCCTTAAATATTTGTTTATTCATTTTCAATTATATCTGTATAATAATGACAGGGCCTGCTGAAATAAATATAATCAAACGTATTTTTAATAAAAAAAAAAACAGTTTTTTATTAAAAATATGATTTTGCTAGCTAAATTTTTAAATTTTGGACCCATTCAACAAAAAGTCAGTACATTTGTATAGAAAAAAGTGATTCGATTTGCGTCGTTTCGGTTTGCGTCGCATTTCCCCGGTCCCTATTAACAACGCAAATCGGGGCTCTGGTGTATATAAGTTTGTCATTCCATGATTAATACTAAGAAATACTCATCTGAGGCCTAACAAAGTATGTATATATATTCCTGGTCCTTACGAAATTCTACGTCGATTGAGCCATGTCCGTCTGTCTGTCTGTGTAAAACACTATCACGTCCAAAGAACACAACCAAAATCAACAGAGTTTACAAGAACCCGTTTATAATTCTCCTAAGGAGTTTGGTATTGAAAATCAGCAAAATCTGTATAGTAGAACCAGAGTTATGGACCAAAATGTAAGACAACCTCCATAAAAACTTGATATTTTTAAAAAAATTTCTAGCAATTTATTTAAATATATTGCAGACATTGCCATAAAATTTAGTACACGTTATTTCTATGACAAAAGAAAAAACTGTGAGAAAAATAGTAAGCATCGGTCCATGATTTCTCATAGCTCCCATACAAAAATCCTCCCGAAAAATGGCTTAATGATAAATAAATGCCTATAAAATTGGAATATTAATAAAAATTTTGTTTTGTTCGGTTCATGTTTAACCATAGACCCCATATAAAGTCCACATCCAAAATTCACTTAAATACGTATAAATCTGGTATAAATATAGTTACCTGGTTAAAATTCTACACAAATAATTCTTATAGATATATATAAATTGTTTTACTAAATTTGATGATGGTCGCTCCATAATTGGCCATAGCTCCCATATAAAGACAACATCCGAAAAAGTCATCTTTATGTATATGTATGTATAAATATCGGTATCTATTTAAAATTTTACATGGATAATTGGCATATATGTACATTAAAATCATTCTACAGAAATTTGTGAATTTCGGTCCATAATTAACCATATCCCCCATATAAAGCCCTCCTCCGAAAATCACTTCAATACTCATATATCTCTTATAAATAACGGTGCTAATCCAAAATTTTGCATATGTAGATCATTTAAATATACACAAAAATCATAATACAAAAATTTTGCGAATTTCGGTCCTTATTTGACCATATTCACCATAAATAACGATACCGATCCAAAATTTTACACGTAGCATTTATATGTATGACAAAATCAAACTGTTGGATTTTGAAAATATCGGTCCATACTTGACCATATCCTCCATATAATGTCCACTTGCGAAATTTATGTTAATACTAATATGTATCTTAAATGTACTCATATCGTCCATGTGTCTCTAAATTACACTCCAGATTGTTATGAAAATTAAACAAACTCTGTAAATTATGGTGAGAATTGGTAATTAACTTCAATTTTGAATGATCAAAATTAGATAAAATGTCTAAACCATGGTGAAATTATATATCAGGTGCCAGCATTGCTACAATAATTACAACAAGGCAAGAACAATAGGCATTTTTGTTTGTGTAATACTTTCGCGACTGTCAAAAACATCTGGCATATAAAGAAAACAAACATACAAACATGGATAAAAACACAAAAAAACTAACACTTTTAGTAAAACAACTCAAAAAATAAACACACCATTTAATAGGTATAAAATAGTTCTTTAACAATTTTAAACTATTTTACGCAAATAAAACGGTGACAAATACTTACTTTTTCAAATACAAAATAATTTTTTAACTTTTTAATATAAACTTTGACTATTCGTAAACAAGTTTTTGACATTTTCATGATATCAAGAATTTCACCATGAATAGAGCAAATAGAGCAAAAAATAATCAGTTGGCGCTATGCTGTCACCTGATATACATACATATAATTTCACCATGGTCTAAACATTTGAAATGAATTACATGTGTATGTTGTTTGTAAAATTGTCTTTCAAACAATAAACAATTAGTTTTTGTATTTCTCGTTATATTTAGGTAGAGGGTATTTAAGATTCGGCACAGCCCTAACTTGCTTTTTTTTATTTTTGCTTCTTTGTATACAGACATTAATTAAGTTGTGTCAATATTTAGTTTAGTGCTTTAAAGGGGGACAAATAAAACTTAAGTGGGAAAGACTTTTAAGGTTTCAGTTTTATTTACATAAATTGAATGCCTACAAATAAATAATGTCCGATTGTACATATTGTTTTGTTATGTAATTCCTATTGAAGAAATCGTTTAGTACTTCAAATCTCAATACTATTTCGCATCAAATTTACCACCTATATTTAGATGGTGAGCTTTTTGTTTATCCTGTATTTGTATCTTGAACAGAAGTTTTTTATACCCTACACCATCATAGTGGGGAGGGTATAATGGATTTGTGCCGATGTTTGTAATGCCCAGACATATTGGTCCAACCTCCACCTTAAAGTATACCGATCGACTAAGAATCATTTTCTGAGTAAGTACTACATAAATGTAAATTAAATTTAATATCAGTTTAAATTAAACGTTTACGATAATAACCTAGACATTCCATTAAAATGGTAAAATGAAAACGCCACAATAATTTCGAAATTATTTTATATGCAACTTTAATTGACCCCTTCTCAGAATTTTAAACAAACTGCAATATAGTGAAAAACAAAACACAATAACACAGTTTGAAGTGCCAAGTCCCACACTCCATAATGCAAAGAAACGATATGAAAAATAGGAATAGAAAATAGAACAATAATAAAAATTTATAACAATTGTAACAATGTACTTGATTAAAAATTCGAGTGAAAAATGAAAAGTAACAAAAGAACGCAGGAATGTGTAGAAAATGTGTAAACAAATCTCCTTACAGTTGCTAGAGGAGGATAGTAAATGTAGCTAGGGGAAAAAAGTTTAAAAATAAAAATATATTAACTGAACAACCATTGAGTAGCAACAAGATAGCTCTTTGCAATTATAAATAAATCTGGCAATAAAGACAATTATAATACAGTATTCTTTAACAAATTAATTTCTTTAACTTGTAAACATTAATTCAAATCAATGTGTTTAATTTTGGTCAAAAGTCAAAGTCAAAAGATAAAAAAAAATGTATTTTTGTATGTTTTAATTTTAGTCACTAATGTTTTTTGTGTTATAACACTGAGAAAGTGATTTATAAAAGAACATTTTAGGTTACTGGTTGAGACAAACAGAAAGGAAAATGACGGAAATAATCAAGATGAGTGATTTATAATTAACCGCCTGGCCCACAATGTCGAACGATATCGTTCGCTAAGATAAGACTTAAGACACAAACTTTTTATCATATCTATTTTTTACTCAATCAAGTTTGTTTATTCCACAATCAAGTTTGTGTCTTAAGTCTTATCTAAGCGAACGTTATCGTTCGACATCGTTGGCCAAGGGGTAAATTTTTATCGTAAAGGTCAGGGGGTTGGTTATTGTGTATTTCGATGCTTAAACAAATATTTTCGAAATACAATGTATAAAGCATACAATTTTTAACGAATTTTCTTTCGAAATGAGTTACAAAATAACCGCCCAGGTTATCATATTATAACAGTTATTTATTTTTTTAATTTGATCATATGGGACGAGTTATTTTCGGTCTATGATTGTGATCATTGTAATAACTTGAAATTTTTGCTAATAATCGACTACGGTTATGTTTTTAAGTAAACAATGTGTTACATACTTTCAGGCATAAAAAAATATAACTTTGTAATTGAGTAAATGCATTTAATTTTCGATTGTAAATACGCCTAATCCTGTTTTTACACGGTAATTGTTGCCAGGAAACTTTGGTAAAAAAAAGACATTGATTTAATGCAAAATAGGTTATGGCTTTCTTATCTCTAAAACCTATTGAATTTAGTGAAAAACAAGAATTTTTTTTAGAACACGTTTATATTATTAAATCATAATACGTATACAATTTGTTTTTACACAAGCATATTTATTAAAGAAAAAAAATGCACTCTAAGCTTAAAAGTAATGTAAAAAAAATCTATGTGTGACAAGGTCATTTGATTGTATGTACTTAAAGAGAATTCCCCTAAATTTGTGCTATTTACAATTTTTGACCAGTAAATTTATTTGTGTCCACAAAAAGGGAATTTCCCTAAATTTGTGATATGAACATATTTGGTGAAAATTAAATTTAACAAAAAAAAAAAATTCAGCCTAAAAGATTTTGAATCGTGCTAAATGGAATAAAATCGTTTAAAATGTGAAATTTGTTTATTTTCAAACCGTGTACAAACAGAATTAGGTGTATATGTACCGGTTATCATTAAAGTTTAAACACAGTTTTGTGACAATTTCGAAGGTGTGATTGGAAATGTTAAACTAACATGAATTTATCACAAAATGAGCCATGAAATTCTCTGGGCAGGTTTTAACCTTGTACAATATATGAATTTTTCTTTAGGAATTTTTAAAAATTTTGATTCTTAATACGATTAATTTAGAATTTCAACAAATATATATCGCTGTTCAAATAACTAATATATACATATCTATATCTTCGAGGTAAATCGGCATACCGAGACCTTAGAATGACAAGGTTCTAAGTGAATAGAGTATAGTTCGTGGCAAATTGAAGTTCAATATTTAAAATGCTATAACTTTTTTATTTGTGGTACAAAATAATTGAACTTTTATACAGAGCATTATATTTTCTTTATTTATAAGATGCTTGATTAAAAAATTAGATTTTGATCAGGTACTCCGTTTTGTAGCAGTTAAGGTTAGAAATAGTTATTCTTAAATCTTTTTATACTTATATTATATTAAAAGTGGCCTTATAAAAATCCGAGTCTTGGAGCGCCATAAATTTTAGCATTAGCTTAAAATCTTTTATTTTTTCTGCAGATAATACTGGTTTTATTGTCACAACTTTTGACCTGCTGGTTATAAAAACTGAAGTATTATTGTCTTCTCTACCTTTAGAGTTGCGGTGAGTACGTTCGGAAAGCCTTATATTTACGGTTAGCAAGGCTGTTTCTCGATGACAAAGCTTGTACTGAATTTGAGGTAAACTTTGTGTAAATCTTAATGTGCGTACTTTTGAAAATGGTACCTCCTTGTAATTAAAAAACTTGGAAGCTGTCCCTGAAATCGGTGGCTTCCTTTTGAATAATTTTCTAAGGTTGTTTTCTGTTTACCAGTTTTAATAAACGGATTAATCCAATAGGTGAATATATTTCTGTGCTGCGCATTGCTTTCTCGATACACGAATGCACATGATCTATTTCCTGGATACAGGAATTTCCCGGTACTGAGAACTTCATAAACATTTGATCCAAATCCTTATGGTCTTGCATAAACTCCATCAAACGTTTAGACATGTGAGAGTTCCTGTTTTGAGGCACACATGAGTCACTCCAAAGTGTAAGCTCTGTCAAAACGTTTTCGTCAACCACACAGTCTAGTATCTTACGCAATGCGCTAGCAATATCATTTCCAGCTCTACCAGATAAGGATTCATTCTATATAGCACAATAAACTTGATTAGTAAGTGAGAGTTTAGCTGTTAGATTATAAATATTTAGCTTACGTCTATAAAAAAAAACGAACTTATTTCTGCTCCGGGACAGTTAATGACATTTTGCAACTCAAAGCTTAATATCGGCATCTCTTTCTTTCCGCATTGAATCTTTATTGGTATTCACTCATTTGACTTTCAGCTATAGCCAAATTGTGTTTTTTGCAGTTTGTAAACGCCTCACATAAGTCACATCGGTCACTTTTTGGAACGTGAAAGCCAATATTAAATTCTGTGTTAAACACCCAACGGTATGTTGATTGTTTTGCGGGTTGTATGCCATTCTCTTTACACAAATCTGTATACAAACTATACATTTTAGAAACATTGAGAAATGAGTCCAAGTACTTTTTCTGTGTATCTTGTCTACAGTAATAGCATTCCACGGCCGGAAATGAACTTATGTGATCGATAATCCCTGTTTTTATATCACCACTTAGCAAACTATGACAAGGTTCTATCAAACAAATTTGTGTCCTTTTAATGTGACAAGGTTCCAAATGTAAAATATAGAACCTTGTTCGGTCAATGATTATAAAAATTTGTTGAGTGAAACCCTACATATAACTCAATTTTGAAAAAAATCGAGTTAGAACCTTGTCATTCTAAGGTCACGATACATACATATATTTAAAATCAATAGATAATTTAACACCGATGCATATCCAATTGTTTAAATTACGAGCATAAGTTAAATTCTGTAATTGCGTATTAGTATTATTGATCAATTATAACAAGTATACTCAAAATAATTTCGTTAGCTTGGTGTGCAAACGATATTTGTTCATTTTTTAACATTTCGGCAACACCTTCGTTTTTATTGGGTTTTTACATTATTCTGTCAAAAAATGAAATGTATCAGTCGGAATCATGATACAAAGACAATAAGGTAGAACCGTTTCCTCTTTGAAAATCCGAGTTTTTTGTTAATATTAATTTTTTTGGAACATTTTATAAGATTGATAGTCAAATTAAAAAAAGACAAGAAAAGAAAGAATTGATCAAGACAGTTTTAAGATTTTTGTAAATTTTGACCCGATTATTTTTAAGTTATATTTCCAACCAAACAAAAGTCCTCTCGGAATGTTAATATGTATATTAAGTCTCCATCCCCATAAATATCCACCACTACCGAAAAATGTTGGTATTTCCCTAAGGTAAATGATCTGATATCTAAATATTGCGAAATTACAAAATCATTTTCTTCACTGCTTCATTGTTTTCATCGGTTGTTGACGTACTCGGGCGACCAGGACGAGCGACGTCATTGACATCTTCTCGGCCTTCCTTCAACCAGTTATACCATAATTTAACTAGTGTTCTGATCATAGTAGATTTCAAATGTCCTCGCGCATTTGATTTCATTTTTTACGCAAAACTTAATACAGTTTTTTTGATTCATTTCTTCAAATAGGAAAAAATCGAAGAGCACACCAAAACATGGATGATATTACCAACATATATAACAGACATGTGTACCAACATAACAGAAAATATGCGAAAATCGAAAATACGTAACTCACGAAATTTGAAAATAACGGTTATTTTTTGATCAGACCTCGTACATTTAATAAGAATCCCCCCTCTTTTTTTAATTGCAACGACTTTTTAATTTGTTTACAAAAAAAAAAAAGTTAAAAAATCGTATTTAATATTATTTTGAGAGAAAACGGTTAAACCTTTTTTTTTATCGGAATATAGTACAAATTCAAGAAATCTATAAAATATCGCATTTGTCTACAAGAAAAAAAATCCAAGATTTCTGAAATATATTGCATAAATTTTATGCAATATTATTTAAAAAATTTTTTGTAAATAAATATAAAAATAAATATAAAAGGAAATATAAGAAAAGCATAGGCGTGATGGGATGAAAAGCCTATTTGTCGGGTTTGGTTCTCATACCTTCTTCATTATGACAGCTACTACAGTAGTCGTTGAACCGTAGCCCCAGTCGCATGGCATGTGTTTCTATAACACAGCTTCCTGTAATTTTTGATACAATTAACCTTATCTAGTCACGACGAAATTCGATATGTAAATTCATCCTGGCCGCTTCAAATACCTTCCAGATTGTTACAAGTACAAGTACAAGTTTATTCATTAGACAACTTTGCGCCAGCCCAAGGAGAAACTGCTAAACAATTATTTTAAAAACAATCTCAGTTTTAATGCTCTTCCTAAGAATGTATGAAAATGGTATATGTGAAAAATTAAATTATTAAGCAAATTTTTATATGCAAATCTGTCTTAATAAACGTTTGTTAAATTTAATAATCGTTTTTGAATAAGGGGGTTAAACATTTTAACTTTAACTCTTTAACTCTTTCATACCCACCACTACCATTGAGTTGATGTTTGTAACTCACAAAATTATTAGTCCAGCATTCACCTTGTCAACCATCCGATGAGTGAGTTATCCTTTCCCTTTATTCGAAGTACAAGTTTCGCAGGGACCTATTTCTATTTGTATGAAATTTTATATGAAAACGCCATTTTTATTTTGCTTTTTTATTATTTACTATGTATACGTGTATATAATAAATGTAAATGAAATTTGTACTTAATTTTTATTTAAAAAAAAGTCAAAACTAATTAAAATTCAAAGAACACGTTTGTGATGTGTTCAAAAATTGAAAAGAGGGACGGAAAGTTTATTATATGTTCCAGAAAAGACACAATAAAATAATTTAAAAATTAACTAAACTTCAAAGAACACGTTCGTGATGTGTTCAAACAATAAAACAAGCCAAAAAAAAAAGTGCATTTATTAATAATTTTTTGAAAGGTCCCAGCGGACCTTTTTACACGTTCCTGTACTAAACATCTTTAAATCTCAATAAAAACTAAACTATTGATCATCGCCTTGAACTTTTTAGATGATTCTATAACAAATTTCCTTGGAATACATGTGGGCGTCTGGTATACTTCCCATGGACCATCAAGGAGTAATTTAAGTTTGAAAATTAAAAAAGTTCCCGGGCACGTTCTCACCCAAGATAAAAGATAATTTTCTACATTAAAAAGATTTAATTTAAAAGCATAAGAATATAAAAATGTGTCATAAGAACTACTTCAGATCGCTCAATGTCAGCCTTGGAACTAGTATTGTCGCAATTACTTCTAGAAGCAGTTCTGTAGAACCGGTATATTTGGGAAACGAATATTTTTCTTTTATTTATAAATGAATCAAAGAAAAAAAAAATAAATAATAATCATCTGCTTCTTCTGCAGCTAAACCTTTTCTAAACAAGATCTGAGGGTGACAATTTCAAAAAAATCATGATTTAAAATCTGGCTGCAGAATCGGACCAAGAAACGTGTGCTAACGCTAGCACACTCTTTAGAACCAGGTGACAATTATATACAAACAAAAATCTAATTTTATTCTAAGTTTGTCCTGGGTAACAAAATTTTTTAAGAATTCTTTAAAAAACTATTTAAAGCTAATTTTAAAATTCATGTTTACTGTCCTTCTTAACTTAAGCTCAAAATTCAGGTAGTAATATAAAATGCAAATAAGTCTGATATTAGTTAAAATTACACCACTAAATTTTGTAAAGATCATCTATGATTGAAAAATTACTTAAACTTGAATAAATCTATTATAAAAAACGATATTAAGAAAAAATATGATTCAAATATCTAAATTATACTGTCAACTTTTATAAGGAACGTTACATAATTATTATAGCTGGTGCATAACTCCCGTAGTCCATTTCTGAGTTTTAGCTGTAGAGGCCACAAATCTCTTAAAAATAGGGCCTGCTGCTTAAGTAATTTCTATTCTTTAAAATCTTTAATTAGAAATAATTTTAAACAAGTTTATAATGTCCGTTTAGTTCGTAGCCCTCGCCTCATGTGCAGTCTCACACCTTTATATAATGACACGTAAAATTCTGCAGTATATGAAAGTGTAATGTAGGGTTCCACAAATACCTCAATATAACTGATACATATCTACACAAAGGTTTCCACAAAGAAATAAAAACGCACTGTTTGCAAAAAAATTACAGTCGAATGCTTCCATAATAAATGAATAAATCTATGACTGGATAAAAAAGCAAAAATATAAAAAAATCTATTTTTTCTTTAATTTACATATTTTTCAAAATTCAAGTTGATTCGAAAATAAATAAATATATACAGAAATATATCTCATAGATACAGTTCAATTGGTTGCTCTTTAGGGTGCTTTTTGTTGTTTTCATTTCAATAGATTCGCATTCATTCTACTTACAAAAATTATGATTTTTAGTTTGAAAGGTTTTTTTTTGCTATGATTGGTGGGTGGTGCTAAGGGTGTTTTTGCGTTCTATTAGATACTTGTATATACATATATGTGTGTATGTATGTAGTATGTATATTGTATTTTAATATCTCCCCCATTTACGTTTACTTGCGGTGTGTATCGTTAATATTGATTGTAGCAGTTGTTGTTATTTTCGTTGGTATCTAGGAATTTTCTTATATATAATGTGAGAGACTATTTAATATCGATAGATACCTTAATTTTATTTATTTTTAAAATTAAAAAAATAATTTGTATCAAAGATGGTATTTGTATAAAACTCACTTTTTAATAGAGTTCTAGAGAAATAACTTAGGTTTTAAATTCTAAGCACGAAAAATATTTTCACTAAAGCAGACCAATTGTTTTCTGCTACAAAAATAGGGTATGGGAGCCATTCAAAGTTCTGCAAACAAGTTCTGAAAACATTCCTGTGTAAGTACACATATTTAAAGTACTTCAATACTTTTCAGAACTCGTTCTAAAATAACTAGTAATCAGAACCACTTCTTTAATGACAGCCTTGGTATTAGTCAGCGTTTATCAACTTGGTGCATTTCGCACCATTTTTGGTGCTTTTTTAATTTTTTGTGCGAAAAATTCCTAAGTTGGTGCACGGTGCGCTTTTTTAAAATATCTGATGAAATTATTATTTTTACTAATTTTTAATTACAGTTTTTGAATATTTCATTAACATGAAATGTATACGATGAAAAGCGACCCCATTAAATGTATTTTAAATACGAATGTATGATAAATGAATATATACAGTAGAATCTCGAAAAAGTTAACTCGCGAAAAAGTTAAACGCTCGGATAAGTTAACAGTATTTCAGCACAAACGTGCCCCTCTAAAAGGTTAACCTTTCAGTTAACTTTTCCGAGCGTATAATTTATTTTTAAAACAACGGCTCTTTCAGTAACAATAGTAGCAAATTGGTCGCTTTAAAAATATTCTCATTGGCAACGCTAAGCTTTGAATTTGTTTTTTGGATTGTGGTATTCCCCGAACTTCTTTTTATTTTGAGTTGCAAAAAACTATGACCATCTGCAACAACAAACAACATTGTATTCGTAGTTGGTGTTAAGCTTGTTTGTTGGGGATAATGCTAACATCAGCATTGATGAAATTGAGAATTGGAATAATTTCAGAAGATAATGATGATTTCGAAGTATCCGATAGTGAAAATTACGGGCCAATTATCGAGGAAGATGCTCAACAATCTAAAGTGACTATCTCGAAAGAAAGCATCAATACCGTGATAAAATGGTTTAAAAACAATGATGCAAATCAGATGGATTAACTTGTCAATATGCGCACGAAAATGTTGAAGACGTATTACACAAAGGCAAAAAATAAACAAGCCTTGACTGCTTCTTTAAGCCACTCCATAAAAATTAATATCTTTGGCGCACGAACTTTTAAACCAAAAAGTACATATAAAAAAAAATTTATTTTTTTAGTAATGTAAACTAAGTCAATAAATTAAAATTTAAGATATTATTTCAAACAAAAAAGATGTTTATTATTTTACTTATTTCCTCTTTCAATAAAAAAAACTTAAAAAAGTTAATAGTTCGAAAAAGTTAACAGCCCTTGGAACATTTTGGTTAACTTTTTCGAGATTCTACTGTACTATCAAATTCGTCACATGAGGGTTATTGCTAAAGGTGAATAAGGTGAAAATCTTTGTTTGAAAATAAAATTAACATTTTAAGCATGGAAATAACAATTCTTGTACATATAATAGCCTGATGGTTTGAACTGTAGATAAACAACCCAGTTCCAGTAAAGCCCTAACAAATTTTATTAAAAAAAATCAAATAGAAGTACCTAAAATAGAAAACAAACATAATTAAAAAAAGTACCAAATATGTACTGCAATTAGCCCTTTTTTTACCAATTAGTACTTCAGTTCCAAATAGCATATTGTGAGTTAAATTTTGAGTGGTTAAATGCTTTTTTTCTTTATTAGCTCGTTTACTACTTTTATTAATAATCGTTGATCTCTTTTTAGAAAATTTTATATAGAATCTCCGAAATTAAAAAAAAATGTTAAATTAATTCAATAAACATTTTAAATAAAAAATAAATTATAAACTTGGAGCGTTTTGAATATTTAAAGTTGACAACGCTTACGTATTAGTGATGTTGCAATTAATTCTAGGACCAGAGTAATGGAAATATTAAGGACCAGTTTTTTGACACTAGATATCCATTGGTTCTAGACTTGATCCATAAAACACTTATTAGTTCCGGAACTACTTTTTGGAATTGCTTTAAACTTTTATACTCAAATTAGTAATAAACTAGTTTCTAATGTGACAATTTCATTGAGAGAACTAGTTCTAGAACTTTTCCTAAGAATGTGTGTTTGTTTCGTAAGACTTCCTTAGAACTAGTTCTGAGGATGAGAATTTCAAACAAAAATCATTGATTAAATAACTGGTACCAGATCCGTTCTAAATAATGAGTGTTAGCTTTGCAACGCTTCTTTACACCCATTTGTGCAGGTGAGAATTTTAAACAAACAAGTGTTTTTGTAATTTTGGATAAACAATTAATATTTTAAAGACTTTATTTTTAATTTATTGCTAGTTCCCTTTTAAATCATATTTGAATGTAGAGTACAAAATATTAACCCGTTATTTTTCATATTGATATCGATTTCAAATCAAAAAGGAAAACTGAATCAATTCACAACGCACAAAACTATAAAAATTTGAAGTGGGAAAAAATTCATAAGTTTGTGTTTCACCATCGTAGGTAACGTTCGCATCGTACAGCGTGTCATTTGGCAGGGGCGTGTTCTGTTATTGACAGTTGTCTTCTTTATGCTGTTGCTGACGAATACATGTTGTTGTTGTTGTTGCTGTTATTTTTGTGTTTGCTATTACGTTTGTATGGCTATCACCCATGACAAACATAATTTATGAGGACTCTACTCACACACACACACACACACACACACACAATCATACAAAATATTCTTTATGTTTCTATTGTCTACCTTCCCCCTAACCCCAAAAAGTGGAATGGTTTTTTGTTAAGGGTGTTATCATCACTCTTAAAAAAAGACAAATACACACAGCAGAAACGTTGTATTCTATTTCGATTGGGTACTCCCATAAATTATTCATTATGCCCTTTAGTCTCCATTTGCCATGGGCTTGGGTTTATTTTTTTCTTCATTCTAGTATTGTAGTATTTTTTGTATTTGTTCAATTTTATTGGAAAAGAATTTGAGTTGAATGCAAAAAAAAAATATAAAAAATGCACAAAATTATTCATTTGAGTAAAGAAATTTAATGATTTAATTTGATTAAATATTGTATTTTTTTTTTGGTATAGGAAAGACATAGGAGAATATTATGACAACAAATTTATAAATTTAGAGCTCTTTAACAGCGCTGTCAACTTGGCGCGTTTCGCACCATTTTTGGTGCTTTTTTAAATTTATTGTGCGATAAATTTCTTAGTTGGTGCGCGGTGCGCTTTTTTTTAATTTCGGTGATTTTTTTAATTTTTTTAAAAATGTAATGAAATTTTTCTTTTTACTAATATTCAAATGCAGTTTTTTAATAATTCATTATCATGAAATCTATACGATGAAAAAGGTGAAATTAACATTTAAAATAAAGATTCTTGTGTAGCGTGATGGTTCGGTCTACTGTACTGTAGACGAACAACCAGGGTTAGAGTCCCAGTGAAGCTCTAACAAATTTTATTGACAAAATTCAAATAGAAGTTCATACTTAAAATAGAAATCAAAATATGTACTGAAATTGGCCCTTTTTTTACCAATTAGTACTTCAGTTCCGAATAGCGTATTGTGAGTTAAATTTTGAGTGGTTAAATGTTTTTTTTATCTTTATTAGGTCGTTTATTAAAAAAGGCTTTTACTATTAATCGTTGATCTCTTTCTAAAAAGTTTAATATAATATTAAGTTTGGAATATTATATCTTATTATAAGTTACAATTTGAAGCAAATGCTTTGTTTTCAAATACATATTAGGGTACTAAAGGGTAAGTGACTGACTTTGTTTACAATTTACTTATGTCAAAAGTATAAGTTTTTCAAGTATTTTTGACAGTATTACATTATTTTACACAAACAAAATACCTGTTGTTTCTGTTTTGTGTTGTATTTGTTGGCGATTTGCACTCACCTTGCATAGTTGCACCATGCAGAAAAAATACTTTCGAATAAAATAAATTTCATGGCAATTTAAAAAATCATCTTTTTTTATTTCATTTCAAATTTCTATACATCTAAAACAACACCCTTTATAAACCAACTTTCAAGCAATCGACTTTGTGCTAAAAAATCGGACAATAAATCAAGTTATATTAACGAAGAAAGTCGAAAACTTTGGTTTTTGTTTTAGCTATAGAACCCTAGTACATACAGTGGCTCACAGCTTATTTTATGCATTGCATTTTTTTGTTTTTAAATCTCAAGAAAAAGAAAACCAACAGAAACTTAAAAAAACTTCTGTCATTTTAAAGATAGAAATATTATAGTCTAACAAACAAAAAACATTTAAAACTTTAAAACTTCCACAGTTGAGTGCTTCATCCATTAAAATCGGGTCCATATCAAAGCACGATGAGCGACAAATTTAAAAAAGAGCAAATGCAAGGCTATCAGCTTCACAACTGACCTCCGAAGTTCAAGCTGACCTGGCTCAACAATGTTACGTTGAAACTGTTCGTCGTGTCTTACGCTTACATGAAAAACAGACTGTATAGTATAATTACGCCAAAGAACATGTTTTCAATTGATCTGTATTTCGCAAATCGGTCATCTGCGTCGATGAATCAAAGTTTAACATATTCGTTTCAGATGGAATGTCGTATCGTTTGGCCAAAACCAAATACAGATAGAAAACCTAAAGGTGAAGACAGTGAAACATGGTGGTGTCAGTTTCAGATGGAATGTCGTATGTTTTGGCCAAAACCAAATACAGATAGAATCCCTAAAGATGAAGAAAGTGAAACATGGTGGTGGCAGTGTCATGGCTTGGCTCTGTATGTCAGCTGTTTTTTTTTTTTTTTTTTTTTTGTTTTGTTTTCTATAGAAAAAACTTTTCTACAGAAAAAATTTTATTTGTACAAAATATTTTAAATACATTTAAATTTCGGCCTCAGCGCCGTAAGGCATTATTGAGGCAAGTTGGCAAATTAATTCATTGTCAAAAGTACAAATAAAAGATTTAACTTAAGGTTAATATTATTAAATTACAAAAAATATGCATAAGAACTGTTTTACAAAAAATAAAAAATTACAAAAGCGTTTCGATGTTGTTAAATAAATGTTTTTTACAAGACAATTTAAATAGTGAAATTCGATTAATTGTCTTTAAATCTGCATGTAAATTATTGAATTTTATAGCACCCACGTAATCAATGCGTTGCTTGGTAGTTTCTAGTCTACATCGAGGAATGCTTAAATTTGTTCTGTTTCGTGTGTTAAAACTAAATTGCTGTTGAGAAAATGTCATGCTTTGGTGACCAATATGGTTAATGCATTTAAAAACAAACATTAACACCTGATACTCATGCAATCCATAAATTGGTAAAATTGTTTTGCTTATATCTTTGAACAATGTGACAGTTGAATTCAGTATTGGTAGTTTGTAAACAATTTTTAATGCTTTGTTTTGCATGCGTTGAAGCGATTTCAGTGAAATGTTATTTTTATTGTAAGTATATATATTTGCTAAGTAATTCAAATGCGATTGAATCAAAGATTGAAATATCATCAACCTTGATTTAACATCAAGTTTATTTTTTAATTTATATAAAATTCCAATTGCTGGAGCTATTTTCCTTTTCAAATCGGTTATATGTAAATCCCATGACAAGTTACTTTGCATTGTGATTCCCAAATACTTAACGGAATGGGTTTCGTAAACAGGTTTTCCATTAATAAACACGTTGAAATCACTGTTTATACTTAAAGCATGTGGTCTAAAGCGTATTAATTTGGTTTTGTCAGGGTTAAGAACTAATCGATTTAATCGCGCAAATTCAAATATCAACGCAGCATCTCTTTCAATTCTTGTTTTAAGTGATAAATCGTACTTGTAGGGGTAAAACAAGCACACATCATCTGCAAACATAAAAAGTTGCCCATCTAAATTTAAATTTTTTAAATCATTTAAATATATAGAAAACAAAAGAGGGCCCAATCCACTACCCTGCGGTACACCATAATCAACAGAACCAAGAAAACTGTCAGTGTTGTTTATATTAACATATTGTTTTCTATTACTGAAATAATTTTTAAATAATAAAAGTTCTCGTCCCTGAATACGATATTTCTTTAATTTCTGTAGCATTATTTCATGATCGACTAAATCAAAAGCTTTGGTACTGGGAATTTAACATTTGTTTAAGCAACCATGGGCAAGTTTAAGTATCTTTAGATTCTGAAGGACAACTTGTTGGAAAGCGCAAAGAACTTGGTTATAAGCACAAATCGGGTACTATGCAAACATGGCTAATATATAGTTGACCACGGCCACCATAGTCGCTAGACCTTAATCTTATCGAAACTTTGGTAAATTTTAGAAATCAGCATAAAGAAACACGAAATTTCTGACAAAAATGTTTTAAATGAAACCAATTTCTGATTTAAGTTCCTGTTAGTTTTCTTTTTATGGAGCTTTGAAAACTAAGAAATGCACTGCATAAAATAAGCTGTGAGCCACGATTTGTTGGACTACTACTGTGTGTGTTTTCGATTAATATTATGACTTGTAGAATAGTTTTTGGAACACATAAACTAGTCTTATTTAATATTTGATACTCAATATAACGTTTGGTGAATGAAATCCGAACAAGTCTAAAAGTAAAAAAAAAGCGTAAAAAAACTTATTTATTTTATGATTTATTCGCTTCCATGGTATTTTTGGACCTGTTTTTTCCTCTTTTTCTGAACTCCCATAGATTCCAAGTATTTCCTAACTGTATTTTTGTCACATTTATATTTCTTAGCCAATTGGCGATAAGATTTTTCACTGCAACCTGCTGTTTCGGTTTTCAATTTTGAGCGAATTTTGACGTCTTGCAAACTGCATTTTCGACCAGATCCAGGTTTCCTTTCAGGTGGCTTATTATTCAAAAACAAGTTTATTGTGCTATCAATAAATGTTTTTTTGAAACCCATATCCTTAAATGTTTAAAAATTTCACTTTTAGTTTTTTCTCGTTTTTTTTTTCACAAAATTTACAAATTAATTTGCGACGATTCAACTCGTTTAGTGACATTTACAAAACTAATTTTTTACTGACCAACGCATACTTTATTTTTTATTCATAAGTAGATAGTGCAATTAAATTTGCCGTTCAAAGTTATGTTGTAAATATTATCTGTGTTTTTTTTAATAACGTTAATAACAGAAGATAGATAAAAATAAAGGACAATAGCTATCCTCTGCGATAAGTTGCATGGGTGCAATCCTTAGTTTGCAAAATAATATTCGGATTTGACCATAAAACATGGCTCTGGTACTCAATAGAATATTATGAATAGTTAGGCTTTAGCAATGTGACGACTTTCAAGTACATACATACATATTATAACTATTTTAAGTACAGCAAACATTATGCCTATATTATACATATATAGATAGATATAAGTATGTAGTTCTCTTCTTAAGAACAACTTATAGAGATTATTAAAATGACAAAAGTGTTTGTATACAAAAGATGAAGATGTTTAAGTAAGTGATTATCCTGAATTTTCGCTTTAGTAAATAATGAGAAGTATAAAATTATTTATTACTTTATTCGTTCTGCGAGACAAGATATGAATACAATCAAAGAAGAATACGTTGATGATGATGATGATGATGATGATGATGATGTATTCATTCATTAATAAATTCTTTGTAACGAAATTATAAAATGTCACCTTTAATAAGTGGAAAGTAATTCACGTGCAACACAGCACAACACAACAAAACACAATGATGTCACAAAAGCAGTGGTAGTATCAATATGTAGCTATGGAAGAGGACAGAAGGCAGGCTTACAGTTCCAACATTACGAGTACTGTGTGCTAAAGTTCTTTCAAAATTATTCATGTCAACATAACACGGATCAATTATAACGGTTCAAGAAACTCGAATAGCAACGAAGTATGTACATTGCAAAAATTATCAAGACATGACAGTAACTTTATGCTTAAATACGACTACCCCCCCTCATGCAACACTACAGCAGTAACATATACACACACACATATATGTCTACACGTACTCGTATATTTACACAAAAATACTAAAAAGGTTTCGTCGAGTATGAGAGCATGCGTTTTTTGATGAAAACTTAAGAACAAAAAAAAAAAAAAATTACTTTTAATATCTTTATGATGATGACAACAGAAAAGGTGGAATTACTTATGTATGTATGTACATCCATGGCACTAATATGGACGAGTTCTTTTTTTCCATCCAGCCAGCCACATTTACACATTAAGAATCTTAAAAACTTATTCACACCTGAGAACAATTACTCTACAAAAAAAATGTTTTGTTATGGGCTGGAGGAGGGGGTGGAGGGAAAGGAGTTATTTAAGGTAAGAGGAAGTAAATATCAATGCATTTACATATTTACTGACAAGATAACTGACTCAATCTACTGCTCGCATACATACATATTTCATTCAAAAGGTTTTTCCTATTGTACCGAGTAACAAGTAGATACTGTTGGCATTCTGTGTAAAAAGCAAGCAGCGTTCACCAATCCGTAGTTAAGTTTTAAAGTACAAGTATGTATGTACAAGTATTTTGTAGAATTCATTTCAGTTATTTTGTTGTTGTTGTTGTTGTTGCATTTGTAAAAATTTGTTGCTGTGATACTTAAGTGTTGCATGCAACAATATGCAAGCTTCATAAATAGAAATTCATACGTGCAAATATTGAGTACATAGTTGTTTTTGTTGGCGATGTTTTCAAAATTTGTAATTTTCAATAGTTTTACACATTTTTGGTTACTTTTTGCAGAGTGCAAGAGAAATAAAAATGTTTTTGATTTTATATGTTCAACATTGCATACATAGTTTTTGTTGGTTCCTAATATGGGGTTCCATTAAGTGGTTTTTATTTTACCATACGAGCTAAAACTTTTTCAAGTGGGTATATGTAGTTGAAATGTTACTATAGTTTTTTTTTTTTTATTTGAGTATTTTTTTGTGTGGCAAATAGTTTTAAAATACACATTCATACGTACACACATACCTATGTGCATATATATCTTGCAGTAGTATTTGTCTTTTAATCAGGAGTGTTCAGACTAACGCACATTTTATATTGCTCAAGATTAGAGTTAAAGGGCTTTGTGTATGTTTTAAAATTTCGGAGATATTATCAGATTTTCTCCTTATTGACTATAAACATTTAACCTGTTTACACTGATGTTTACCTGCCATTTACATATATTAATTATTGACAAATATTTGCCGAAAAAGACGTAACCACTAAATAAAATATATTTGAACTCGTTTATTTAGGACAGGACACAAAAATTATTTAGTTTTATTTTATTTAATGCTGTTTGATCTTGCAAAACTCTTGTAAGAATAAACAACGTCAAATAAATTTGTGCTCAAAAAAGTGGTTACGGTTTTTTGAGTAAATATTTGCCAAGTGTGACCGTACCTTTACTTTTATCCGCACTTTAATGATAAAGTTGGTATAATATCCTCTAAGAAGATATCTTTCAATTATTTGTTGGTTTTAATAGTTCAAATTTCAAATATTAAAAATATTCTCATCTGCCAATGTAATTCCATAGTGTCTTTGGGTGATATCCATACTAGTTAAATTTTAGTTTCAGTTTACTGTTCTTTATACTTGTTGGAAAGGATGATTCATTTAGGGAATTTTTATTTGTTTATTTTTTTACAGATCACGCAATAGTCAACAGTCATCATATTAATATTCATTGTTTGACAAGACTTCGAGAAAAGACTCACACACTAACGTCTCCAAATTATTCAGCAATATTCCGAAAATCAAACTTCTATTAGAAATTTTTTAGTGCACTTTGAGCAACATATGTTTCTTAGTATACACCTTCCCAGCCTATCAGCTAATTTCGCGTTCCGAACTGATATTAGACCTCTGTGTTTGTTCTTTTAAATAATATGAAGTCAAAAGTCTTCGTCGGTAAACCAACATTACTCGTTTAATCCCCACTCCCGGAAATATTGATCAAAAGTGGACCTTTCGATAAGATCAACTACAGCAAACATTTTAATACAATATCTGTAAAATTTACATGTTGGAGATTGTTCTTTCGGATCATAATACTGATTCAGACATTCAAGTCTATTTTATAAGTATTATTTAAAATTAAAAAAAAATCTAAATGTATCACCCTTTATAGTTATCCCAATCTTCAGATAGTTTAGTGATCTTTATCGTATCTAACGGACGATGAATACGATTAGAATTAATAGGCGGAACTTCTCCTATGATGTCTGGCAATTACATAGAAACCTAGCTGCATCTATGAGTACCATCATCAAGTTACTTTCTCCAAGAGCGGCTATCATCTTTGAGAAGTAGAGGGATCGTTGAAGTTTTACTGGACATTAATTTCCTAAACTGTCTCCCTGTCATTGGGATGACTGCGGAAGCGGTTTTTGATTCCGGTGACCCTGTATCCTTTTTCAATTCAACGAGTTGAAATTAAATTATACTTACACATCTTTAGAACAATCAAAATCTCATTAAAAATAGCTGACAAATATATGTAGGTATATAAAGCATATATTATATAGACCTACATATATTCCCATAATATACACAAGTATATAGGTTCCTTGCAAAGGGTAGTTAGTAGCCATTTGATAATAATTTTTCTACCTGGCGTTATATTTTAATCTTAGCATGCGTGTACCTCGGCTTGATCTGTAGTAACAACTATTAATTATTAGATGGGTTTTACTGATTAGTCTCTTGCGTATTCTATTTTTATCTTATTCGACACCGAAGAAGCATTTAATAATTTCAAGATCTGTATCTGCTATAGATGTACTGCGGATTAATCCTTGTAAACGCCAATTCGCCAGCAACCCTCTAGATTTACGTTGGAAGAACATTCGTGTATTAAAGCCGACGATGCGGCACTTTTATTTCATAAAGCTAGCATTGATTATACTGTGTGAGAAGTCAACAAAAATATCTGATTGTAAACTTTACACCTCCGAATGGAATTTGACTTGGATAATGCTAATATGCATCTCTGGTACTGGCAACTGCCTGAGTACACGCAGAAAAAATACAGTTGTGCATGTTTACCACAACTATTTCAACATGTTTAAACATTTTTTAAAATATTATGGTCACTGTAATTACTTATATGATTTCTGCATCCATGTTATGGTGAAGTTACTATTCACGTAATTATAGCAATCATATATATGATTATAGCAATTATGTAATGTATATGGTGATCAGTTTTATGATGAAAGATTATATCATATTATGTTTTTCTCTATCATAATCAAAGAGCAACAAATTATGATAAATGGATTCTTCATAAACATAATTGCAATAAATATATACATATTTACTAAAATCATATATATGATTGTAGTAATCATCTGATTCGTAACTTAATCATGTTGTGGTTACCGCAATCTTATAAATAATTACAGTGACCGTAACATTGTTAAACAATTTGTAAAAATGTTGACATTGTTGTGCTGATGAAAGATCGTTTGCGATTTGCCACTTCTCTGGCATTCTTCTTGCAAGTACAACAGAAACTGTTTTGTCTTGGTCAGTGAATCCATTTCTACTAATTCGGGGTCGGCGAGGGTTCAATGTAGGAAGCCCTCGGCCGCTAAAAGGAAAACTATTTTTAGTGTTCCCTACTTCTTGAAAGACCTGTCGAAGAGGTAACTATTTATTTATGTGGTTATTTATTATGCAGTTATGTGATTAATTCCGTATGCAAACAATACGTATTGATTGAAGAACCTGCTGTTATGAAGAACTGAAGAGCAGTTGCCCGTTGAACGTAACATTCTTATCGTCTACCATTAAAATTCTGTTATCTCGTCTATTATTTTAACTGCTATCTCGTCACAGAAAATGATTAGCGATAGGAAAAAGCAGAGAACCCATTCACTGTCTTTCCGTTCCGGCGAGTTGCACTGTAGTAAAGTGTTTTAATTAGACATACATACTCAGTTCGTAGGTCTTGGATTTCTAAATGTTCATGTTAAGATACTATAAAATTCAGAGTAAAGAAAATACTACATACTATGGTCTGAAATGGAAAGGTACGTTACCAGCCTCTAAACTTTGTCGCATCATGAACTAATTCACCATTTTAATTTATATTGTTACTGACATTATGCATTATTTTATCTCGTAAAAGTGTCTCCATTAGTTTCTGAGATGTAAGATAAAAATTAAGAATTTAGTTTTTAGCCATTAGGCTTCTTTTTTAAAGATACAATTCTAAATTTGATTAAATTCTAGTAATACTAATACAGTATATTTGAAATACTCTAAAATATTAAATTAATTAAATACTTTCATGACATGTCATGGCTCCATCCTATTGAGCAAATTGAATCTATTTTGGCTGAGTATATAAAACATCAGATGTTATGGGTCACAGATAAGAGTTAATAAAAGAATACAAATGAACTGTCGGAAATGATTACAAATCAAAGTCCTTTCGAGTGAATGCGCAACGAATATACAAACAACAAAAAAAAAACGCCATTTACTCATGAACACAGAAACACATATACAAGTATACACTTTGACTCATACAACAACATAAATGGAAATTTAAAGCATTAAAAAGGTAATCAGGTGTCATTACAAATAAAACGAAAACACGCCACAACACCCTTCTGTCATTTACCACCTAAAAAAAAAAACTCATAAAAAAAAAGGAAATAAAATAATTTAAGCGTTTGTGCTTATAAAGGGGGAATATCAAATGGTCAAAATAAATGTTAAATTTTATATGGCCATGACATGTAAAAGCAAACAATTCATTGTAGACAACGAAAGTAGGAAAAAGGACTGTGTCGGGCGAATTCACAATGATACCAACTAAATAAGCCCAGCCAGCTAGCCCTTCAACCAACCTTCCAAATGATATAATTCTCAGTTTAAAAAGATTAATGTTTACCCTTGCGTTTCATTTCTTACTCTTACCATTTATTGGTAACATCAGTAAGGAAATAGACAATAAAACCTTAAAGCTCAACCACCCCTGGGGTGAAGTAAGTTTACGAGCTTACAACTTTATTACAGGTGCAATATTTCTAGTGTTTGGTGAAGGAAACAGGAGTTGGGTAAGTGGGTTACATTTAACCCATTATCACATCCGATTTGTTTTGTCTTCACCTTTAGTCGATACTTTTACTCTGAGCTTGTTGTTGGTAATACATATAAAGGTCTCAATTTGTAAAAGTTTTCGAACATAAGAAATTTGTCTTTTTGTTTTATAAAATGTGGCCCAAAGTATAAATACATGCATACATACGTACTATCGGTATTTGTGATCATTAAAATATTTACAGCAGTCATTTAATTTTAGGGAAAGACACAGATATTTATGCATGCTAATCCATAACATATATTCCGTTAAACCGTTTTCAGGCCCACAAAGAAGATTGCAACTAAATTTTCAATAAACAAACTTATAAACATTTTTTAAAAATAGAATGACGAAATAATTTTCATCTCATATACTAAGTTGGTGATGGAAAGAGTCCAATTCCTTGAAAATCCAACATTGTCGGGTTCAATGATTGCAGTTGCAGTTTGAAGAGCTTGCCTTTTGTCACCTCTTTAACATCTTTGATAGCCGATATGTCGTATATAACAGGTCATTTAGACTTTTATTTAATTTAAATAAAACACTTAAAAAGGAACCTGATGACATTTGCTTTTTAAAAATAATTCCATTGAAATGTTGGAAATCTTATTACTATTATTGCTACCGGCAATTCGTGAATTAAAAGAGGTGCGATATCACATGTTCTATGCAGCCAGTTGATAGGTGCGAACGGCGAAATTAGTTGCTCACCAAAATCATTTTCCAACACCGAACATTATAAAATTAGGTGTCATCATTTCTATAAATATCAAACTTATTTGTATTGAATTTTATTTAGATAAAAAACATTTTTAAGAAATTTATGGTCGTTAAAGTGATTTTCGGAAGTGGGGCTATATGGTAGCTACAACTAATTTTGGACCGATCATCATAACATTGTACCGTATTATTTTTATATATATGAAACATATTTGTGTTCAATATTATTTGGATACCAACATTTTTAAGTGAGTTAAGCTTTTTAAAGTTAGATTCAGGAGGGAGCCTTATATGGCCTCATTTACCACTCATTTGAGGTGAAATTTGTGTGGATACTTGCATAATTCAAAGATTTATGATTGTTAAACCCCTATATCGGGAGGCCATTTGTATGGGAGCCAGGTGAAATAATGGACCGATTTCCACCAGTTTCAATCCCATCCGTCCTTGGGTCGAAAAAATGTCACGTACCAAATTTTATCGATATATTTTGAAAATTGCGATCTGTACTCTGCGCACAAGCTTTACATGGACAGACGGATGGACGGACGGACATCGTTAAATCGACTCAGGAGTGATACTGATTCGATCGGTATACTTTGAGGTAAGTGTTGGACCAATATTTCTGGGCGTTACAAACATCAGCACAAATCCAATATACCAATCCAATCCAATAACCTGTGGAGATTTACAATATTTTTTAATGATACTTCTTGGTGGACCAATTGCATTCAGGAGTTTCGACGTAGCTTCCCAAACACTATCAACAAGCTACCAAAATTAGGAATTTCAGCAGCCACATCTGGATGCTTTTCAATTGTAGCTATCAACAATTCAAATTGAGCTGCCGTTGTGCTTGCTTTTTTCGCCCTAAGAATAGTAGTATTTTATACTAAATAAATATGTTTGTACATACACAGAAAAAAAAATCATGTTTTTTTTCAATTAAACCTTTAATTGATTTTAAAATAATTTTCAATTAAAATTTTAATTGATTCAATTACTTTTTCTGATATTTTCAATTAAATCTGACATTTTTTTTAATTGATACTATCATTTTGTTTACAGGTCCGATTTCAATTAAATTTTTAATTGATTCCACAAATATTTTAATTGAAACTCATTTTTATTTTTTTCTGTGTATATATTTACTTACGTCTTATTAAAAAAGTGTCTATAAAATATTAAATTAATTGAATAATACTGTTTTTTAATAATGTTTTAATTCAACTTTTAACACTAACGCCAAGGAAATGGAGGCGTTAAATTTGACAACGCAAGTGATAAAAAAATTTAGCGTTGCGTTTTAAAAAATACACAATTTCAAAGAACTGCATTAACAACAACGTAAGAATCAGCTGTTACACAGCAAACAATCACTTGCTTGAACGCCGTGGTTTGCAAATTGTAAATGTGTAACGCTTAGAAAATTGTGGCGTTGCGTTTTACAAAACTAGGGCCTAATATTCTGTAATTATTTTGCTCGATTTAGCTCCAAATGGATCAATTAAATATTATTGGTTATTGCCTAAGGAAATTTAAAGTGAGACAATAAAAAATATTAGCGATTTGAAATAAGTTTACAAAGCAAGAGGAGCGAAATGTTGAATGAATTTATAAAACATAAGGATATTAATTTTAGTTAATCCTTTAAGTTTTTCTTAAATATTAATAAAAGAGTATTAATTTGTGGTTTAAAAGTATTTAATTTTTAATTAATTATGTAATTTTTTGTTACATAAATATTAAAACATTTTTTATGCGATCGGACAATGTTTTTAAGTACTAAAATCAACTCCAACTCTGACTTTAATTTAAATTCTCTTACTGTTTCCTCATGCTTGAGTGATTTTAAGTTAATTTGTCTTAAAATAGTTTTATGTTTGGAAAATGTTAATATCTCTTTTAATATTCCAGTAAGTTTCCTGTAAACAAAACAAAAACGATTCTATTTTATGTGTTAATGAAAAGATTTTGATATTTACTCGTATTTTGTATATATTTGAAAACTAAGTATATTATTTGAGCCATTCACACACACTCAACATAAATAGTAAATAAATTAGTAATGTGTGAGTGAGGGTAATAATTGGTAGTTTTTCCCCTCTGGTTAAAAGTCCTTATAACTCACATGTTTGTGTTTTTAGATGAGGGTGTGAAGTGTTAACTACTTGTCGCTTAAATTATTGTCTTGTTAAAACTTTATTTTATCAAGTGGCTGCTTCATCGTCTTTATTAATACAAATATTTTATATTCACACATGACACGCTAATAGACAATTTTGATCTAATTTTTACAGTTATATTACTGTTTATATTTTGTGGCCTCGTTGATTAATTGTTGTTGAGTGTGCGTTTGAGCGTTCGTGATATGTGGGTCTTTCCTTAAATTATGTCATGTCATGCTGTGATTTTTATATGAAGATTGTTAGGTTAAAATAAATATAAATTTGTATACATAAATGTTTCTAAACTAAAAGCTTATATATATGTAATTACATATATATTTATAATATACATACTCGTACATACATACATATGTATATTAAATTAATACATTCAATATCAGATTCATATGCAATTATGTAATATCAACACTTTGTATTTGAAAAAGTAACTACATTTGTACATTAGGTTGGCACAACATGTACAGTGGATCAATTAAGTTTAATCACACCATGTTTTCCACGAAAAATCTATCAAAAACTGTGCTCCTCCTTAACTTAAAATAATTATTCTGATGTTGTTTTAAAGATTGATTGTTTTATTGATCATTCAACACAAAAAAACATATTTTATGTTTAATTATTACTAAATGAGAATTTTTGTTCCTCTTACGAGGAAAAAATTGTTATATAAAATTCTTTTATTCGAAGTTGCCTTCTAATTATTACTAAATGTACGGACACACATGGCAAATATGTACCCAAAAAAACGTAACCACTATTTTAAAAACTCATTTGTTTGACAATGTTTAATCTTGCAAGTGTTTTGTAAGAGTAAACAGTAACAAATAAAATACTACTTAAATTCTATTGTGATTTGTCCTTAGTAAAAGAAGTTTTCCGTCTTTTCCGTTGTACGTCTTTTACGTCTTTTCCGTCAATAATTTTTCAGGTATGGCCATATCTTAAGATACACTGCAAAAACTAAAAAACTAAAAAAACAACGTAAGTCCATGTAAAAAAAATTATATATGAGTAGTTTTTGGAAACCTAATATTTGGTTAGACCTGCTTTGGCCTTGATTAATGCTTGGAATCGACGGGCATAGTTCTTACTAGGCAAGCTGTTTTATAGGATGTAATGTTTTCAATTAAACGCAAATTTCTTCTTTAAGAGATTCTTTTGATGTTAAGTGATGTTTTCTTATTTTTTTTTTTTTTTGTCGAGTAAGTATCAAATGTGCTCTACAGGATTTGTATATGGCGACTGTAGAGATGTTTTAAGCTATTTGCAATGATAGATAAGCCATTCCTACACAAGATATGTATGAGGAATGTTCTGGGTCATTATTTTGTTGGAACAAAAACTTCATTCAGAATAAACGTGTTTTTCCATTTTATCATCTATATAGATAAGATTTCCCATTCCAGATGCTCCCACAGCATAACATTGCCAACTCCATTGCCAACAGTTTCAACAATATTATTTTTTGGGAGCTCTTTGTTTTTTTTTTTGTTTTCACCGTCTGAACCAAAAATGTTGAACTTTGATTCATATCGCGCAATGTTTTAAACTGATTAATATAAGGTTTTGTGAATTCTAATCTATTTTTTCTTTTTGGTTACTTCGGAAAGTATCGACGAGGAACTCTTCCATGATAACGTGCTTTGTGCTTTCTGTAGAGTATTTCGTATGGCTTGTGGAAACGAACATTGACAGTTTGCTTTATTTCTTCGCACAATTTTACAGCCAACATTTTTTGATTTAGAGTGTCAACAGCAACAACGATCCGCTCCTGACAGGGTGTACATTTTTTTGGACGTCCACATATTTTGTCGTGCTCTAAATTTCTAATATTTTCATAACACTAGAGTAGGGTTTCTATACCAGTACAATCTTCAAGCGCAAGGTAAGTTTCTCGATAAGACTTTACAGATTATTTATAGTTCTACGAACGTCTACTAATTTTTCCAGAATAATTTTTGAACAACTAAGAAAGTATAATCGGTCAAGCCCGACCATATAATACCCTACCCCCAGTATATCTATAAAACAGTTTTTCAGAATTCATCCAAAAATTTTGTGCCATGACTTCCGTGAATATAAATATTATGTATGTTATACTTCATCTCTATATAAATAAATATTTTTTTTTACTTTTTTATGAAGGTTAGGGGGTTATATGGGAGTTTTGACTAAATATGGACCGACCATTATAAAATTAAGTGTCATCATTTCTGTATATATGAAACTTATATATTTGTTAAATATTGTTCGGATACCAACATTATTAAGAAATTTATGGTCGTTTAAGTGAGTTTCTAAAGAGCCCCTTATATGGGAGCTACAACTAATTATAGACCGGTAATCATAAAATTGTACCATATTATTTGTATATATACGAAACATATTTGTGTTGAATTTTTGTCGATGTCCGTATATAATGTTTAGATATAATAGATAATAGATTTTCACATTCGTAACTCATGAGTCTAGATGAAGTTACTTGTTACTATGTTTATTGTTTTTTCCCGAATTAACATAAACTAACCTTGTTTAACAGATATAAATAAATAATAATTCATAACTGGGCAATAGTTAAAAATAGCAAGAAAAATATAAACAGGATTTACAGTACAAAATATATGTATGTATATGGGTCTGTATGTATATGTGGTGGGTGCAGTAAAATATTCGAATAAATGTCCTTCCATATCCTTTCCCGGATTTATTTGTTTAAATATTTATAGCGAACTAAATTGTAGAAAGGTACCTGTAATTTCAAACTCATTGCTTTTGGTGTCGGTTATAACATCTCTTGATTTATATCGAGTTTCCTCAGAAATCGCACTATACGAGTTGTTATAGATGCGATTTCATCAGACCAGGTCAAGGTTAATTCAGGGCCACCGCAAGACTCTATTCTTTCTCCTACTTTATTTCTTAACTTTACAAATGATCTTCTATGTCAAACTTTGAATCCTATCTATTCTTTTGCAGATGATAGCAACATTTGCCATTTATATTCATTCAACAATAGACCAAATCCTTTGGAAATTGGGGAAATGAGACAGAACACAACATGAATGACACACTTAACCGGGATCTTATTACAATCTCGGAATGAGGTTGTGCGAACAGAGTCGATTTTAACGCACGTAAGACTCAATGTTGTATGTTAACACATAAACGCACGACAGATTATGTTGCTTCATCTGTTTTTATGGGCGGTGTAAATATTAAGGAATCAGACGCACTTGATGTTCTAGGCATGAGAATCTAGTGTGATGTCCGCTGGACCAAACACATTTTGCAAGAGTAAAAAGAAGCGTTCATGTGCCTTGGTTTGTAGGAAATACTTTACTCCATCTGTGTTCCTTACTATTTACACCACCTATATTCGAACGAAAATGGAATACAACTGTCATGTATGGGTCGGTGCTTTGAAGTCTATTTTGAAGAGGGCGAAGATGCTTATCGGTGACAGTAGGGTATCCAACTCTATTGATTCATTGGAGCATCGTCGCAATGTGGTTTGTGTTTCACTGTTCTATCGATACTATAATGGAATGTGTTTTGCTGAAATTAGGGAACTTGTTACCGGAACACGTAGTTTTTTGCGTAATACACGTTCTTCAGTCAAGGCCCATCCATTCATGGGCGACATGGACAGTGGATCGCACAATACATTACAGGAATAATTCGTTCTTTAGCCGTACTGTTCATATGTGAAATAAACTACCTGCAGAAGTATTCGCTGTCACTTTCAATACAGGAAAATTGAAATCAAATGTTCAGAAACACTACTCCCTCCCACAACCTATTTTCCTAGTTTCAACACAATGCATTGCATGATTAAGGGTCGGCCCCTGAGTGTTGATTCAAGCAAAAAAAAAACTATTTATTAACTTTAAATATCAAATTATAGTAAGTAAAAATATTAATAATTCACTGCAGAAATTTAATTAGATGGATTCATTTGTAAGTTTTTATTATAGGCAAGGAATCATACTTAATGAATCATATAATCCATATTTCAAAGCCTTACAATTTATGTACGACTTATCAATATTTAAGCTAAGTTTTATAACTTTGTTTAATGTATTTTGGTCCTATATTATCATAATATTTAATAAACTAGCCCATAACTGAAAAATACGGTTGAGTTTGAAAAAGCAAGACTTTTTTTAGTTGCCTTGAAAACAATCACTTCAGAATTCGCCCTATTCCGAAATTTCGAATATTTTAGTTTTGGAACAATGAAAGGAACATAATGTTTTATAAGAGAGACACACTTTTTCTAATATATTTAACTAATATAGCCAATTAATAAAAAAAAATCCTACAAAACCACATGTCTATTTATCAACATTTTAACATAACCACGAAAGTAGAAGTTCCATGAAACCTCAAAACACGTTTGACTGCAATAATTCTCACATTATCCTTCGTATCAATTTCCTGCAAAACCAATGGATTTTTTAGAATAAAACACTTGTTCAACTTCCCAAAGTAATGTGTCACATTAACAAAAATTTGTCCTTTTGACTAATCTTGACATTAAATCACAAAATGTTCGATAAAATGTGCAAAATATGAATGAATGCATGAAAGAATAAATTACAGCATGCATGGCTAAGTACGTACTACTCTCTCTTTCTCTTTATACTTGCCTAAGCACAAGCATTATTAATAAATAATAATTGACAGTTTAACAACGTTTACGTAAGAAGAGATAAGAAATTTATTTTAATCCAATTCTATTGTTTTGCTCAGAGGATGGATGGATGAATGAATGAATGAATGGAATCAGAAACAACAGCAAAAAAAAAACAGTGAAAAATGCATAAGACCTAATTGAGAAAAAACACATCTAAAACTTTTAAACAAGCATAATCGTTATCACCTCCACGTACCATAATGTGAAAAGAGTATACTGTCCTGATTTTCTCCAATGTTCGTTTACAAACAATAGGATGATGTGCATGTGATGGATTTTAATGACGATGATGATGATGATGTTGAAATAACTCACCCCTAAAAGTAGATCAGAATCAACACATTATGAGCGTGATATTTGTACTTTTAAAACAATTTAAACTCGTATTTATAATAAAAGTATTCGAGCATGTGTTAATTTCATAAATACTTGTATAGATAGCCAAATAATCTCTTCCGGATATTTAAAAAAAATAAAATAAGGCCACAATATCGAGAGATGTTTAAGTGCAGCAAAAACTTGCAATGATTTATAAATAAGATAAGCTGAATGTAGAAAGGGACTAACTGGCATTTTTTAATTTTCAATTAATAATTAAATTAAAATATTTAGTTCGTTTATTTGACCTTTTTTTTTAAATATTTAATAGTTTCTTTTTACAAGCAATAAGGTCACTTGAATTTTATATACAAATATTTAATTTATTTATATATATTTATTTCCAATATTTCGCTATCACTATATTTCGCTATTATCAAAGGGATAATATAAGTTTTGAATTATAATGAAATAATTTCATTAAATATTAAATTAAAATTTAATTAAAGGAATTACAATTTCTTTTAGTTTTTATTCAAAAAGAAACTTATAAGATAAGTTCAATTCAATTGTATCTTTATTGGCAAATAACTTTAATTTAAATGTACAATAATATAATTTTATAAATACAGAGTTAAGTCATTTACGTTTTTTCTACTTTAATATAGAATATGCTGTAATATTAACATCTAAAAGTTAAGAGAAAAAAATTGATTTAAATGAATAAAGTTAACAATTTAAATTATACTTTTAAGAACATATAGACGGTATGTGGTTGTACGGGGAATTAGCACATTTATTAAAAAAATATATATCTGTTATAATAATTAGTTTATGTTTTACTAAAAATACCAATATGTTGAGAAGTTTATGGAGACGTGATGTAAAGATATTAGGTGGCAGGTTATTTATGATTTAAAGAATTTTATTTTTAACAATTTCAAATTAGGACCAGAATGTCGCCAGAAGTCTTTGATGCGCTGTTGAATATGTTTTTGAGACAAATTAGAAAAAGTTTCAGTAAGAAAGCTAATTAATTCTGAATCCTTTGCCTTTTTAAATTTGTTACTATATAGAAGTAGAATTTTTTTCGTACAACTATTTGTGTTTTTATACCCACCACCAAAAAGATGGGGGTATATTGCGTTTGTCATTCCGTTTGTAACACATTGATATTGATCGTAGAGCCAAAAAATCTATATATTCTGTGTCCTTATAAGATTCTAAGACGATCTAGCCATGTTCGTCCCACTGCTGAAATCACGATAGAGCTTCGAAAAAAGACATAGAAATCAGCAGTTTATTCTTAATACATAATTTAGATTTCCGATTACTACTGTAGTCATTGAAAAACATTTTTTTATCTTAGATTACACCCAAGTATTTTACTATTGCGAAACTTCGACTCCATCTATTGCAATATTATGTCACGGTAAAAATATAGTATTCCTTCTTCTTGAGAAAAATATGGCTTGAGTTTTGAAAGGATTGACGAATATTTTCCATTTTTTTAAATCAACTACAGTATTCAGAGATATTTGAAGGCTGTTATATCTATTATTAAAACTGAATTAGCAATATCATCAGTGATGGAAAGACTGAAGTAAAAACACACAAGGCACGATGAAAAAAGTTGTCATCCCATCTCCGGTGTTTCATAGTTACAAAAAATAAAAACAAAATCTAAATCAAAAGAGAAATCAAAACAATAACATACATTGCTGATATTGTCAACCAAGGGTAGATAGATGCAGCAAGAAAAACAACAACAAATTTGTAAGTAATACAAAATTTTTAATAATAATAAAAAGAATACGAGTACACACACACATTGTAAACGTATGTAAATTTCGTTTTAACTCATAACATGTAAAAGAAATATGATTAATTCCCGAAAACTATTTCTCAGATCTTGGACAACAAAAATTGCTGAAGACGCCCTTGGCAGGGCAGAAAATGTGCCAATTGTCTAAAAATATAACCTTACAATGGCATTCTTTGAATTATGTATTAATTAAAATGAACTCAAGCCGAAATAATAAATTTTCTCTAATAGTAAAAACATTATAGAGAATTGGTGAAAGGCTTGAACCTTGAGGACAATGTAAGACAAATTGTTTCTATACAACTCTCTTATATTCCAAAGTTTCATTTGTGTGTCGATGCTAATTCTAAGTGGCAAATCTACTAAGTTGAAATCAAATTTAAAATAAATTTTATTATGATTCCGACAGTTAAGACCTTTATCAATTAATGTTTAATAACAACACACACAACAAACCTTTAGAAACTCAAATGCCTTTAAATGTGCGAAGATGTTGTTGCTTTTGTTGGTCTTATACTTATACATATGTAAATGTACATACATATATAGTATACTTGAAATTTTCAATAGTTATACCCTACACCACCATAGTGGGGAGGGTATATTGGATTTGTGCTGATGTTTGTAACGCCCATAAATATTGGTCCAACACCCACCTTAAAGTATACCTATCGACTCAGAATCACTTTCTGAGTCATTTTAATGATGTCCGTCCGTCCGTGCGTCTGGCTGTCCATGTAAAGCTTGTGCGCAGAGTACAGATAGCACTTTTGATGATATTTCAATAATATTTGGTACATGATATTTTTCGGCCCAAGGACGGATGGGATTGAAACTGATGGAAATCGGTCCATTATTTCACCAGTCCCTCATACAAATGTTCGCCCGAAATAGGAGTTAAACAATCATAAATGCTTGAATTATGCAAGAATCCATACAAATTTCACCACAAATGAGTAGTAACTGAAGCTAAATCACATCTATATATTTTGTGAAGATCGGTCTATAACTGATCATAGCTCCCATATATGCCCCACTTCCAAAAATCACTTTAAAAAGCCTAACTCTCATAAAAATGTCAGTATCCAAATAATATTGAACACAAATATATTTAATATGTTTACAAATAATACGGTACAATTTTATTATGATCGGTCCATAATTAGTCGTAACCCCCATATAAGGACCACTTTCGAAATTTACTTTAACGATCATAAATTTCTAAAAAAATGTTGGTATCCAAATAATATTGAACACAAACATGTTTCGTATATATACAAATAATATGGTACAGTTTTATGATGATCGGTCCATAATTAGTCTTAGATCCCATATAAGGCCCACTTTCAAAAATCAATTTAACGACAATTAATCTCTTAAAAATGTCGTTATCCAAATAAAATTCAACAAAAATAAGTTTCATATATACATACATAAATGATGACACCTAATTTAATAGTGGTCGTTCCATAATTAGTCAAAACTCCCATATAGGACACACTCCGTAATGCACTTTTACCTTTATAAATCTTTTAAAAGTATTTATATCGAGATAAAGTTTAACACATATAATATATTCATATCAACAGAAGTCATGGTACTATATTTTGGAAGATCGGTCCATAATAGGCCATGTCTCCCATGTAGCGCCTATTTCTGAAAAACTGTTTTATACATATATTGGTTGTAGGGTATTATATTGTCGGTCTTGACCGACTATACTTTCTTTTTTTTTTTATTTGAACATTTCTCTTTTCCAACAAAGAGAAGAGTCTTTTTACTAATGTTTTATTATTTTAAAATTAAGTATCTTTGGCTTCTTAAAACTAAATAAGGAAAACGATGATGTAGCTGACGATGACTGTGATAATGTTGTTGGTCTATTGTAGCTGTTGGGTTTCTGCCGAAAGATTAATATCGAGAGATACTGATGATGTGTATGATACCAAAAAGGTTGTGACCTATCTTTAAATCTTGACATCATTTCTCTGTTCTGAAAGCAAATACAAAAACAAACAGATTTCTTTTTCTTTTTTTTTCATTCAATCATTTTTTATACTTGTTTCTATTCTTTTGAGTTTGGCTTACTCTCGTATAAATTTTTTGCTGTACTTTGCAATTATTTTGCAATCATGTATCATCCGCATATTAAAACATTACAACACAATACAACAAAACATCAACAGCAACAGCAACAAAAACCTATTTGTGTAATGCATGTGTTGCATGTTTTGTGCTTACAACACTCTTTTTGCTTCTTTCTTTATGTGGATATGATGATATTCATATGTATGTATGTGTATGTATGAATGAGTGTGTGTGTTTTTTTTATTTGGTTGTTGTAAGCATCTATTGTATTGTTTGGATCCTTAACAGTGGTATCCTAAAATGATTTTTTCTTGTTGCTGTTGTTGTTCATTGTATTATCCTTTTAATGGGGGCGCGTACTTAGTCAGCATGTTGCATTTGTTTGTCATTAATTGTGTTTGTTTTCTTTTTTATTATTATTCGTTTTTGCTGTTTGTTTGCTTTCCTTTTTACCCACAGCTTTTGTTAGTGATTTTTAACATGCAGAATGTTTTTTAAGGATTTTTAGTTTTTTTTTCATTCTTCATACAAAAAACGCACCTTTAGCAACAGCCTCCCGTGGCATTCGGTTCCACCTTTGCTATTGTCAATCTCTATCCCGTTGTTCTTGTTAACATTTTTTTAATAAAATATGTATGTTTTTAATAACCTTTGAGTTTGATAAAAGTTTTGGACACGATTTGTAAAGGTAATTTCAATACAAACTACTTTAAAGTGATGTACGTGCAAAAATATGATTGTTCACTGGAGCAGAAACAGTTGTATTCAATCATAGTTCAAATTTTTTATATATTTCTTCTAAAAAAAAACCTATACTACATATATCTCAATAACAAAATTAATCCTTAAACCTATTATTCGGATAGTTGTAGTGGATATTCCATTTTATGTCAACGAAAAGTGGCTCACGGTTTAGATATTTTATGCAGTGCATTTTTTTTTCATAGCTCAAGAAAAAGAAAACTAATAGAAACTTGAAAAAGAAATTACTGTCATTTAAAGGAAAAAATGTTATAGTCTAGCAAACAAAAAACATTTATTGCAAAAATGTACATTTTAAATATTAGAAACTAAAAAAAAGTATTACCTGTTTTCGGGTAATACTCGGTGAAATATTCGACCACTCCGTCAGTGCCATTTTTTTAAATCGTTTGTGTTCGAAATTTTGTGCGGTCATCAAATGTGGGCAGTTATATTGAAATATATTAGCAACGTTTGCACAATACCCGATTTGTGCTTTGGCTCGTTATCCTGGTAAATTAGAAAATCGTATCTTCTAGTTCTGAAGGCACTTAAACGTGCCCATGGTGGTTTCAACATATGTATGTTAAATTCCTATTACCATTAGCTGACATACAGGCTCAAACTTGGCACTACCACCACCATGCTCCACTGTTGGCTTTAGGTTTTCTTTGTTGAGTTCTGTATTTGGTTTTCGCCAAACATACGACATGCCATCTGAAACGAATATGTTAAACTTAGATTCATCGGAGAAGATAACTGAAGTCCAAAATATTCCTTGTAGTCGATTCTTTCAATTTTTTTAAAATATATTGCAGATATTCTAATGAAATTTCGTATACGTTGTTTTTATGATAAAAAAGAAAGTCTGTGGAAAATAGTAAGAATCGATCCATAATTTATCATAGCCCCCATACAAAAATCTTCCCGAAATGTGGCTTCATTTTAAATAAATGCCTGCAAAATTAGAATATTAATACAAAATTTGGCAGCAATAAGTTCCATGCCAAAAGAAATCGTAAAACGAAATGTTTTTTAGTTCGGTCCACTTTTGACCATAGACCCCATATAAAGTCCACTTCCAAAATTCACATAAATACGTATAAAACTGGTATAAAGAATGTTAAACGATTAAAATTTGACACAAATAATCCTTATAGGTAAATAAATTGTTGTACTAAATTGTATGGTGGTCGCCCATAATTGGTCATAGCTCCCATATCCGAAAAAGACATTTATCCTTATATATATCGTATAAATAGTCGTACCGACTCAAAACTTTGCACAGATCATTTTCGTACATATATACAAAAATCATCCATTTTTAACCGTATCCACATTATCGTCGTGGTGAATGCAATAGGCTGTATGTCACAAAATCATACTTTTGCAGGAGAGACAAAAAACTGAATACTTCTGAGAGAAATTGTTTGTTTTAGTTTCGCTGGCTAGAATATCATAATAAATCGCCACGATTCACACTGTATAGGGTTTCAGAACGTTATGTCTTAAACAATTTAAGATAATGTGACATACGACCTATTGCTGCCTAAGTTATATATTTTTGAATGACATACTTAAGTCAAATTGCCAGTCATCAATGTAAATTAATGAAACAAAAACTAAATATTTTTCATGGCTGAAATACTTACATATATTTTTTACACACACTTATTTGTACAACAATGTATGTATTATAAAAATCTTGGTAGTCCTTTGGTATGAGATTTTTTAATTCTCAGGTGTCCATACTTTGAGGCTTGGATTGGGCAACTCGATGTGTAGAGTTGCGGCTTCTGATCTTGAATCAATATATCACCTCGTTTTGGTCGCGTGGGTAATGGCGCCCAGTTGTGAGCAAAATTTGTTTTAAAATTAATTAATCCTTCGGCAGTGTACTACATCCTTCACACAGGGATCTCCAGCTTTTCTTCCTGGTCTTATTCTTTTGTAGAAAACAGGATACGTTGTTTTATACGGCATAGACATCTATCCGCTTCGCTAATTTTTTTTTCGATACTTGCATGGATGGTATTTTTGTTCGATACAGACGTTGTTTTTGATGCTTAGTTCGAGAAGAGCGCTGGATAATTTCACATTTCGGTTTTGATATCCGCAACCGTCATTCCAAATAATTAGCTTAGCAGGTTTTTTTCCATCATTTTCATTTTGGAAATAGCGTGTTGCGATTGCAGCGAACACATCGCTTCGAACAATTGCATTTAAAGCATTTAAAATCACATGGATTATTTCAAACTGTAATTGTAATTATTGAAAGCAGAGTTCGCCCAACTATTGGAAAAAGAAAAATACCAAAAATATCAACACGTACCGTTAATATCCAATGCAGAATGACACAATTTATAGGTTTTTTCTCGAAAGAACACACCACGCGACTGTCAAATCAAGCGTGCGATTGATATACGTCCTTTTGCAGTAACCAGAACAAACATGCTGCACATTCGTCATATTGCAATAGCGCGCAAAATTTTGGTTAAACGCTACAATAAAACCAAATTCAATTTTTTTTTGACATACAGCCTATTGCATTCACCACGACGATATAAAGCTTTCTGCCGAAAATCACTTTAATACTCATAAATGTCATAAATAACGGTACCGATCTAAAATTTTACATGGATCATATACATACATGCCAAAATCAAACTGCTGGATTTTGAGAATATCGGTCCATATTTGACTATATACCCCACTCTCGAAATCCACGTTAATACTAATATATATCTTAAATATACCGTTATTATGTTGAAACTCGACGTGAAATATCCTCAAATGCATGAAAATAACTGTACCAAAATTTAAGAAAATCGGCCCATAAATTGTCATAGCAGCCATATAAGAACCATTTCCGAAAAACAAATAAACCCACAAAATTGTCTAATAAATATCAGAGTTTTAAGGAACCAATCACCTATTTTGGATACGATCGATGTCTTTTTTTACACGAAATATTGAAACTAATTAACGTGTAAAAAGAGAATTATGTAGGTGTATTTTGTATAGCCGACGGTTGTGTTTTTGCCGCCGTCGTTGGAAATTTTTGAATTTCAGAAAATTTTGTTCGCCTTCAACGATATCTGTGATTAGCGGTTTCAAACACTTAAGTTTTACATCAGCCTTGAGTTGTATATTTTGACATTTCTAACGTAACGACTTAATCCCTTTTGATAGTTTTCGACATGAGTTACAGACATTTTATTTTCTCATTTTTCGAGAAATGATGAAATATTTTGTTTTACATTTTTAGGACGCAAGAAGTTTTCACTAAAGTTATAGAACATGGGCACAGGTCAGCTTCAACTTCGGAGACCAGTTGTGCAGCTGATAGCCCTGGATTTGCCCTTATTATTTCTTAAAATGTAACGCTCACCATGCTAATTGAAAATTGTGTTTGGTGCCTTCCTGCCTTTGTTATGGACTTGATAACTTTAGCTAGCACTGTATAACATATTTTTATTAATACATACATATGTAGGTATGTATTTAGTTTGTTTAGATAATATAAACAATTTATTTAGTTTCAAATTATGATTTCCCCATTATTAACATCTTACATGCAATCTGTACAAAAAAAAAAATATTATTAATATCGTTTTATTTATTTGATTGTTAATATACAAATTAAATACATGAATTTTATAAGTAGGTGGTGCAATTGGTGTAGAAAAAACTCCCTTAAGAAAATAAAATTTAAAACCTTCTAAAAATAAAATGGCTGCAGAATGAGAGATATACACAAGTCCAGAGTTTGAATATAATTGAAAATTTATGTTACAAATTGCGGCAACCTTCATTTAACTACATTAAACTCTACAGTCATTTTATTCCTCAATTCTTTAATTTTTAAGGCTGTTATGCACACTATTTTGTTTACCAAACAAAACATACAAAAACCGGAAGATGAAAAAATAGATATTATGTTTTTCAATTTGCAAATAGGATACACAAGGAAGGACTTCATTTAATGATTTTTGTTTTTTGTCAAAAAAAAAAAAAAAAAAACAAACAAACAAAAAAAAAATCACAATCATAACACTCAACTGGTCATCAAAGTGGAAACATTAAATAAACATCAAAGTTCTCTCTCAATCAGACAATACACTGGCACATCCTTACACAAACACACAGACAACAAAAAGCTAAGGACTTTATACAATTCACATTTAACAAGTGGTAAACGCATAATTTTATTCAGATGATGATGATGATGAAATCGACAAGGAAGAAAAGTTAAAAAAACACACACACACACACACACCAACAACATTTGTTCACTTGATATCCGAAATACAATAATGAGATGATAATGCTCCAGAAGTGCTTGAAAAGGATGAGGACGGCAGGATTAAACGAATAGACAAATAAACAAAATAAGGAAGTTGGTTTTTATTCATTATTTTAATGCAATAAGGATGACTAACGAATTGATAAGTTGACATTGTGGAAATACACTGTTTCCTGGAAGGCATTGAAAATTCTTTTCCATATCTGAAGCAATACACAGATGTCTGTCTGTGAGTCAATAAAAGCATTGATTTATAAATTTAAAAGATAATTTCATAAACAAAATACATACTATAGATTTACTGCTCCTCGAAAATAAGGAAAGCATTTTTTGGCGTTTGGAATCATTTTCATTATCTCTGATGCTGGACAAGTTATTAAAGTATCTGTTTTTTTAGTTTTCATATGAATCATAATCAATATAATATTTTCAAATTTGTTTTACAAACAGTGTGTCATGGTGCCTAAACTAATAACAATATATTCAATTTGAATAATGAGGAATCATGGAAAAAAATGCTCCTTAAAAAGCCTTTTCCCGTACAAAACAAAAATACGAGAAAAAAAACAAAGACATCAAAGCAACATCAAGCGACCACGGGCATAGTGTTAAAAGTCAATTTTAAAGAAAAGGCGTTTTGGTGATTAAAACTGTACGACAGATAAAACTGTCATGTTTAACAAACACAAATCCAAACATATGTATGTACATAAGTATGTATGTATGTATGTGTAAAAACTTAAGGGTGTTTCCAAGATACTGACGATAAATACCAAACATATGCTTTACAGCGGGTGGCAAAGCTTTTACAAACATCGTCAGCCACAGCCTCTTCTGTCAATTCTATGATACACAATGTAGACAGTTAATGCATAAATTGACCCAGTATTGGCAGATGAACAAAAAATAAAAAATAAAAATAAAAAAACAAATGTACAAGCAAGTACATACGATAAGTACTTGCTTTGACAATTCATTTGACATTTGATTAAAATTTAAAACAGTATGACAGTACTCTGTCAATACTTTAAATGACATTAATAACTTTTCATGTATTCATTAATGTGTTTTTCGGTCGATAGAAAACTTAAAAGGATTTGAAAGATTTTTTCTAAATTTCTTTTAATTATAATTTTTTTGTTTGCTTCATATTTTGTGTTTTTTTTTGTTTTTTTATTAAAGTTTAATAAAATACTTTCTTGATAAAATAAAAATAATGCAAAAGTACATACAAACAAATTCAAAAAAAAAAAGAGAGAAAATAAAACTTCACTTGACAAATGTCTGACATTTTGTAGTACTTGAACATCCACTTGAATTTGTTTGTTTTCATTGTTTGTGTTGTGGCATAAAAGGTATGTTTAGTTTGGTATTTGGCTGGTAACATAGTAACATAAATACAGTCGAACTTCTATAAATTGAATCACCATTTTCCATAAAAAAACTTCAACTTATAGAAACTTCAAATTTGAGAATAACATTTAAATATGTTCCAAATTAATAAACAACAATTATGTGGATACATACATACATACTTTTAATGCCAATTAATTTTTATGTTTCACCAAATTACTTTTATTTTTAATTGTGTAAAGGTACTTTACATACATACCTACATATTTATTTACTAAAAGACTGAGTAATTTTTAACTGAATTTGTTTACATCTGCTTTGAGTGGTTCTAAAGCTATATTAGATATTATGTACAATGTTGTCCGAAAAAAGTTCAGAAAATGTCTAACAACCGTGTGAACTTAAAATTTTTATCTTCCAACGTTGTAAGAAAAAGCATTTTCAGTACATTGGAAGACAAAAATATTGTCAGACATCTAACAATCGTGTAAACACAAATTTTTGTCATTGTCATTGTTTTAAGACAATTGTCAAACACTTTTCATTGTCATATGTGCAAAGTTTATGCATCTGCCAGTGGCAGCATTGTCATAGAAATTATTTATAAATGCAACTCTGTATATACATACATAAATAAACAAACAAGTGTGCATTAACCCTGCTACTAGATACGTTTGGGGTCATTTGATGACTCAAGACGTATTTAACATTGCATAACTTGCAAAAAAAAAAAACGTGTTTGTCCGTCACACTGAAACGCAATCACTCTAACGACGATATATTGCATTGATCACAAGCCTTAAAAATATTTTTGAAATGTACAAATTTGAATTTTCTCAATAAAATAATGTGGGCTCAAAATATGACCCGAACATAACATGTGTATTTTTTTTTCTAACATAGTAGTAGGGTTAATAACATTTTGGCTCCTTTCTGATTAGGCAACTTTAATTGCGCAAGCATAATTTTCAGTTTTATTTATTTTCTTTTGAACGTCAAAAACAAATACACCCAACTCTTTTTTTACACGGTTTCTTTTTACACGGATTTGAAGTTACACGGTTGAAAAAAAAAAAATTTTGTAAAAAATTTTTAATCTAGTACGGTTTCAAAATCACTGTCTTGTAATTATGCTTGTTTTTACCACACATGACACCATTGCTGAAATGAACATACATAGTAGTAACAGGGAAATCCCCTTATTCGATAATTCTTACCTACACATTTTGTTCGCATGTTTTATTCTATTCTAATTTTTCTGTTCTTAATTCTAGATTAACAGATTTCTTTTGTTTTTTGCTTGCTCTACCAATTTTTCATCTGTATGAATTATGTATTTTATGTTTTAATGCTCAATAAAATGCCATATGAACGTACAATTTGTATGCATATCTGAAATATTACAGTTTTCAACATTTTTTACACGGTTTTTCGAAGTAAATAAAGTTCTTTATTTCATCTTACACGGTTTTTAGATGACATGGAACGTATCCCCCATTTTACTATAGGAAACGCCTCTTTTTTTACACGGATTTCTGAGCAACGTATCTACCGTGTAAAAAAAGAGTTGGGTGTAAATATCCCAAGACAAGAATGATAGCGGCTACATAATTGCCAAGCACAAACAAGCCTGTACTCAGCAATTCGGCAATTCTTTCCCCTTCCAACTGACCTTTCCTCTCACACCCACAAACACAAGACTTGCGCAAATAAAGTTGCCTAATCTGAAAGGGGCCTTTGGAAAAACAATTTCGGTTGACAGATAATTCATTGTGTGCCAATGAAATTGTTAGTTTGCTTACAGTCGTCTAACTGACAATTTACCTTTTGCTAACAATTTTTCAATGTCAGTACATTGCTAGCACATTGCTAGATCTGACAACGTTGTACTATCTGACGACCGTCTATACATAGTTTAAGTTGTGTAATACTTTGTATTTATGTAGTGGTCTTCTTTTGCGTTTTCATTTGTGTTTAACCCTTTAATGCCTAAGACCGTCTATAGACGGTCATCAGTTGAGTATTAACAAAAACCGGGTTTTCCGTCTAGCTACTAAGACCGTCTTCCTTGTTTTTGTCCTGGAGCTTTCCAGGAGTATTTCTTTTCTGAATTGGAACTGAAATTCGTAATTTACAGATGAAATACATGCTGGAACAAAAATTTATTTCTGCAATTTGAACGTATTTTCAATTTCAGGTATTTAAGGGTTAAGAATACATTTAAATTCTTAAATGAATCTATTATATCTTCTCTGGACGGTTGTCTGTTTCCTCAACTTCGTCCCCATCGCTATCTACTATTTCTCCAGAGTACGGTTCTGATTCGACGGCATATTTATCAATAATATCTTCATTAGTTGGAAATTCAAAAGAAATCAATTCATTATCGATGCCCAAAAAGTCTTGAACAGTAGGCACAACTTATAGATTCCACATCATTCAAATGTAGCCAGACTTTATACCTAGTTATCTTTTAACACATTTTCGTTAAAATCATTTTATAATACTAAAGAAATGTATGTCATCTTCTTTTATCTTTAATATTCCTCCAGAAATCGGACTCTTGTTACTGTAACCACCTAAAAACAGCTTTGTCGATGTTATCGTATCTTGGTTTTTTTTTGTTCTCTTGCTTTTTTCATTTGATGTTCCAGATTTAACAAAATTTAAAATTTTTCTTCAACTGGTAAAATTCGTTTCGGTGCCATTCTACTTTATTACAATATTGTTTGTTTGTTCATTATAACTATGATGAAAGAAATTTGTACGTAAACATTTGAATTTTATTTAGGGACTTTACCGAAATATAAAGACAATAGTACTGTCATATTAAACACACAAATGTACGGCAGACCATGTTGATTCGCCTGTTTAAAGGGTGATGTACATTTAATGAATCAGAAACTCCCGATGTTTTATGCAGAAAAATTTAGTGTGATGTCCGGGACCAAACACATTTTGTGTCGAAGTGTCAAAAGAAATGGTGTATTTGATACTACAAAGTTTTAAGAAAATTCAACAACTGACTTCTTATGGCTATATGGATATATAAACATTGATCTCAAACAGCTGCCGGGACCAACATTTTATGTAGCAGTAAAAAGAATATGAATATATATACAAAAATGGATAAAGTTAATACTATGTAAATAGGCAATAGTTTGACAAGCAATTTGCAGTTGAAGCTTGTCACCTCTTCAAATAAACGTTGACACATTTGCTGCCTGTTATTAGACGTCGTTCGATCTTGCTGCTTGTAATTATTGAAAAGCGGCAATGGATTGGTATGAAGAAATCAGGTTGTCATAATTGTCACCAGCCCAATTAAACAATATTGGGCTATAATGAATACATGAGTATAAATTTTTGGTTAAAAGTATTCAATCGCTTATTTGTTACGTAAATATTGAAACATTTCTGAGACCTGATTTAACAGCGTTGAATTTTGAGTAAGGAACAGTTTATATTTTTAACATCCTCTTAATATTAAAACAAGAATTCACTAGATTCGATACCCTATCATAACATAGTAAATTTTATTATAGTCGTTAATGTCATCAAAGTAATGACTTACTTAAAACACTCTAGTATTTGTGTTCAAAACATTGATTAAGAAAGCTATTGTGTAAGCACCGAATTTGTTGGTTAATTGAAGTTAAAAGACCCAGATTAGTTAACTGATATAAGTAGGAGATATCCTGATCTAAACTGATCTTTAGAATATATGATTATATATTTTGATACCCTACACCACTTGGATTTGGGCTGATGTTTGTAACGCCCAATAATGTTAATCCAACACCCACCATAAAGTATACCGATCGATTCAGAATCATTTTTTGAATTGTCCGTCCGTCTGGCTGTCCATGAAAAACTTGTACGCAGAGTACAGGTCGCAATTTTAAATATATTCCTATAAAATTTTGCACAACGACGCATGTGATTGAAACTGGTTGTAAGCGATACATTATTTCACCTAGGCTCAATACAAACATCCTCCCGAAATAGGGGTTTATCGGTCATAAAAGTTTGAACAACAAATATTGTGCACATCGGTCCATAAATGACTATAACTCCCATATAAGGCCCGCTGCCTAAAATCGCTTTAAATCTCTTAAAAAATTTGATATCAAAATCATATATAATATGAGCCTGTATAATTTGACCCAATTTTGTGATGATCGGTCCACAATTAGTCGTAGCTACCAAATAATGCCCACTTCTCAAAATCTCTTAAAAGTATTAGTATTCAAATAAAATTGAACAGAAATAAGTTTCATGTATATAGAAATCATAACAACTAATTTTATAACGGTCAGTCCATGATTAGTGTAGCTCCCCAAAAATCAGTTTAACATCTTTAAATCTATTACAAGTGTTTAAATTATGTCACTATATTTTTTGATGATCAGTGCATAATAGGGCATATATAGCTCCTATATAGATCCCATTTCTGAAAAAAAATTTTTTTAAACATATAATGGGTGTAGGGTATTATATGGTCGGGCTTGGCCGACTATACTTTCTTACTTGTTAAATTATCTATTAATGCACTATTTCTAATTTTCTGAACTTTGCCTAACAGATAATAGCATCATTTGCATACATACGTGTCACCTGAAAAAATAAAAAATGCAATAATGCTGCTGTTTATGTTTTGCATTTAAGATTTTTTTGCAGTAAGAGCTCGATATCATGTGTATCAATCATGTGTATCATAATCAAATTTACATCATACAAGTGTCTTGAAAACAAATATTAATGATCGGTCCATTTGGCATATTATAATTTGGTTTATTTGTTGTATATTATGATCGATTTGTATGTACATATGTATAAGAAAAATGTTAAATAGGGAAATAAAAAAGCGCCAAAAATTAAAACTATGTACTAATTGCAATGACCGACCCTTACCCAACATTTCAGTTTGTTATTCTATTTCAACAGGAATCTCTATATGAAGTCATCCTTCATATTTTTTGCAGACTTTTTGTTGAAAGCAAAAAGATACAGAGATCAAAGAGAAAGAAACCAAAAAAAAAAATAAGGACTGAAAGCAAAAAATGCAAATAAATGTGTTAAACATTGAGTGGTTCTTTCTTTATAAATGTCAGTTAAAAAGCAACGACAACAACAGTAGCAAACAAAAATACCAAAAAAGAAAACAAAAAGGAAAAACGCAACGTTTGTGCAAATATGCAACCTTCTTTTTGCTCCTTAAATCTACATACAGCATCAACACTCATAACTACAATATATGTATGTATGTATGTACGATGTATGTATATTAGGGTGGCGCCAAAATAAAGTTGCGGATGTTCCCGACTAATATGAAAATTTGATTCATTTTAAGACTACGTTTCTCAATTTTTTTGTCCTGGGGTCAACATTTATTTGGTGAGCTGGATCAAAGGATAAAAAGGTCCTTTTTAGAGGTTTTTGATTTTTTTCACATTTCTTTCAAAGGAACTATATGTAAATTTGGTGTCATATGAAATACCCAAATGGTTTTCCCCGTTTTTTTTTTAGCATTAACGAATTGAGTTAACAGAAGAATTTAGGTTTAAAAAAAAAATTAATAAAAATTTAAATAGATAGAATTTAAAAAAACGGGAAAACCCATTTGGGTTAAATTGCATGATGTTTATAATCAAGAAATTTCAACTATTTATTTAAGTAAATTCTATGAAAAAATAAAATTTTGTCTGAAATTTTCAAAATTTTTGAATTTAACAAAATTTTTTTTTAATTTTTTATAAACCATTGAATGCGCCTCTCAAAGAGCTTTCATATGATACCAAATTTACATTTAGTCCCTTTGGAAGAAATGTGAAAAAAATCAAACCCCTCTAAAAAGGACCTTTTTATCCTTTGATACAGCTCAGCAAATGTTGACCCCAGAACAAAAAAATTGAAAAACGTAGTCTTAAAATGAATCAAATTTTCATATTAGTCGGGAACATCGATACCTTATTTTTTCTCCATACAAACGGGGTCACCGTAATGTATATATATGTATGTTTGTGTATCATATGAATTCCTCCTTGTTCTTATAATTAAGTTTTTTCTTTATTTTTTCACAAAGAAAGATGTTCATATTTATACTCGTACTTTGTATTTTAAACTTAACACAACAAAACACTCACACACAACATCTCCATTTTGAAGGCACTTTTCTTCATGATCTTTGTTGTCATCTAAACACATGTGCATACATATGTATGTACGAGTATGTATGATTTAGTTTTTCTTTCTCATGACTTTTCTCATTGTTGCATTTTGATGTTCACATCCCTCTGCAACTCAACCACCAAAATGCAGAAGAATCCTTTAAGCAATTTGGAACAAACAGTAGCAGCAGCAACAGAAAAAAATGCAAAATGCTAAATTAATTGTTTTCATTTGGGTGTTTTTTCCCCGTTCATCAACTTAAAGAAAAAAAGAAAATTTACATTTTGTCTTCAATTTTTCATCCTGAAAATGCATTCGAATGATTTGCATAAACGCTGCTCGTATGTTAAATTTAGTGTTCATATACAGGCCACTTGAATGTTGGTTCATCAGCGCCATTGCTTTCGTGTTAACAATTACGTCAACCAATGCATGAGGTCAATCTGTTAAGTGCCTTCAAAATCAAAGAACAGTCGCTTGTAAATAATATACATACAGAGGAATAATTAAAATAATTTAAATTTGTCGTCGTTGCTGGATTAGGAACATGAAAACTATGCATAAAATTGTGATATGAATTACACCTTTAACTTAAAGAACTAATTAGTATTTGAAAAAATATTTAGCATTAAATGTAGATGAATTAAAATTATATTTACCTACATACTCGTATAAAAATATATATGTATACGAACTTAAATTTACTACTAAATTCTAAAAATAAATTTCCAAATAAACGACTATGAATTATTTAAGGTATTACCGATTTGTTAAGACCAAATCTGAACGGAACAACATCCAAATATCCATATTTTAGAGCATGGTTCGGCATTTTTCGTGTGTACTGTATCAGACCTTTGTTATTCCATCTTGTATTTTCGTCATATTGGTAGAATGAGATAATGCGGAAAAAGTGAGAACAGTAATAAACGCCATGAAAATTTACTACTGCTTTAAAATTACTTTTAAGAATACCTTCGTACATACATACATATGTGTATTCAAGTTATTAAAATGTATTTTATACATCATTTATCCATTCATCCTGCATCACGCAAGTATACTTATGCACATATTTATGCAAATTTAATGGGATATTTATTATCTTTTAGGACATCTCATCCCTTTTGTTTATTTTACAAATATGTATGTATGTATAAGTAAAAATATTCAAAATGGCGTGTCATGAAATTGGAACGGTTGGAGATTATTTTAAATTTCTAAGATTGTAATTTAAATTTATTATATATATATTTAATTTTTCTTAAAAACCAATTATTTGTGAGTTAGTTTCATTACCCAAATTTTAAAAAGTGTTTGTTTTTCTTAAACCAAAACCTAGTATTTGTTTCATGTTGCAAGTCTTATTGATATGATTCTTACTTATTCAACTTTGGGCTTTTTTTGGCGTTCACACAATGCAACTCTTATTTTAAAATTATTTTATTTTTAAACAAAACTTTTTTTTTTTAACTTTTTCCCTCGTCTCTCTCGTCTATAAAGTGCAATCTTAAAAATAAGGTTTGCATTGTCTGAACACAGACTTAACAAGTTTGGATAAGTGCTTGTGCCCTTTGAACGAAGGTTTTGCCATCAGAACCAAACAAATTGATTTTTGTTTTACAAACAAACCTATTTGTATCAGTCTATTCAAAAAATATAGGAAGATTTCTCAGAATACGATCATTTATACAGCTTCCAGAAGCTTATTTCTATTTTTTGAACTCTTCAGATAACTCAAATTAGTGCAGTGCTTTGCAAGACCCATTATTAACACTTTACTGGAATAAAGACAATTGAGAACATAAAATTGAATTGAAGCGTAAAAGAATGTACTCGTATCCATCTGAAAAATTTCGTTTTGTTTAAATTTGTTAGTTACAATCATGGTGCAACTATACAAGGTGAGTGCAGTAGCCCAGCTAACTGACATTGTTTACAATTTACTTGTGTCAAAAGTATAAGTTTTTCAAGTATTTTTGACAGTATTACATTATTTTACACAAACAAAATGCCTGTTGTTTCTGTTTTGTGTTGTATTTGTTGTCGATTTGCACTCACCTTGTATAGTTGCACCATGCTTACAATCAAAAAACAAAGTAAGAAACAAGGCGAATTAATAAGGTGAAACCAACACTTCAGCGGATTATTATTTCGCTGTGCAATAATGTATCCATCTGTCAAACTTTGTTTCGTTTATATTTATTTCTTATTAAAAATCAAAAACAAAGTATTGAAAAATAAAATTATTTAAGAATCTGGAAAAGTAAAATTAATAATTTTGGTTGAAAAAAAACTGTGAAAATAATCGAAACAAATCGAATTTATTTTGTTTATATTTAAATTCGCCTTGATTTTAGAATTTTACATACATATGTATGTATGTATATATGTACATACGAAAAAAAATGATTATTGGTTTTGGATTTTTGTATTTGTTGCTGTAACGCAGTCACCTTATTAATACACCATTGTTTAATCTCTTGGTTCTAACTACAAAATTGAAAATATCATTCTTATTATTAAATTTTACAGACAAATTACATTTTTTTTTTCAGTATACATACATACGAGGTCTGATCAAAAAACCGTAACCGTTATTTTAAAATTTCGTGAGTAACGTTTGTTATTTTTCGCATTTTTTTTCTCTTATGTTGGTACACATGTCTCTTATATATGTTGGTAATATCAGCCATTTTGGACTGTCATGAAACGTGCGACAGCGAAGATTGTTCTAAAATGGCTAAATTTTGAGCAACAACAACGTCGTATTAACATCGCTCAGGAGCTGTTGAACATCGTCAACGACGATCCAGATTACCTCATAAAGGTCAGAAGTGGTGACGAATCATGGGTGTATGGGTATGAGATTGTAACCAAAGCCCAATCATCACAATTGAAACGTTCAGAAGACCGAAAAAAGCACGTCAAGTGCGGTCAAATGTGAAGGTTTTGCTCACTGTTTTCTTCGACTGCAATGAATTCTTGCCACAAGGTCGTACGGTCAATAAGGAATAATACCTTGAAGTTATACGCGCGAAGCAATTCGTCAGAAACGCACAGAGTTGTGGAAAAACCAATCATGGAATTTGCATCATGCCTCAACCACCGTATTCAACGGACTAGGCCTCCGCTGACTTTCTCCTCTTCCCAAAACTGTAGACACCGATGTAAGGAAAGCGTTTTGCTACGATTGAGGAAAAAAATCGAAACAGGAGCTGTTGGCGATACGAAATAGCGCATTTCAGAAGTATTTCGAGGATTGGAAAAAACGCTGACATAAGTGTATTATGTTTGAGGGGGACTACTTTGCAGGGAACCAAGATAGTTATTGATGAATAAATAAATACTTTTTGAAAAAATTAAAAATAACGGATTTTTTTGATCAGACCACGTATATATTTTCATGATAATTACGAAATTCTAAGTCGATTGGGCTAAGTACATCTGTGTGTCAGTGTGAATCATTCCAAACCAAAACTAACCACATTTTCAAAAAAAAAAAAATTTATTATTCTTCCAGACAATTTGATTTTGAAAATGAACAAAAATTTAAGACTACCTCTAAAAAGTTGATATTTTGCACAATTTTTTGCTATTTTTTTTATATATATATATATTGCAAAAAAATAAAACATGAAATTTTGCAAATTGTAGAAATTGTTCCCTCATACAAATTTCTTCCCAAAATATGCCTCACTGGTACATAAATGCCTATAAAATTGCAATATCCGTACAAAAATAAGCTTCATGTAAAAATAAATCACAAAAATATATTTTGTTTAGATCAGTCCATATTTAACCATAGATCCCATAAAAATTCCACTTCCCATAATCAATTACAAAGGCATACATATACATGTATATCTTATAAATATTGATTTCGAACTAAATTGTTACAAAAAAAGGTTATACATAAATAAAATCAAACTGCTGAGTTTCGTGAATATCTGTACATATCTGATCAGAGCACCCATATAAGGTCCACTTTCACAAATCGCTTAAAAAACATAATAATCCCATAATCATTGATAACTATGTCATTATCTAAATTGATATAATATTCGACGTCAACTTGTATCTGGCTATGAACTCGATTAATGATATCGGAGAACTGAGCAAGCGCTGCAGTCCAAAAGCCATCATCATTTGGGCTATAATTTTCTCTAAAACCAGCTTTTCGGAAGCAATTTTTCACTGTCAAACTGTCCGGTTATGGGGAAATAAAATGTCATACATCGTGGAAAAAAGTGTCCGCGTCCTGTTATGGGAGGGTTGTCCGCTTAAGAGGGAAATATTTTTAAAATCCCTTACAATTTTTTTGGTACAGAAAAAAGTGTCCGTATACGGAAGGTGTCCTTTAGGAGAGAGTACACTTTATTAATATGACACCTATAAAACTCATGTAAATAACGTTATTGAGATAAAGTTAAACTAAAATAACCCTCATCTGATCTCCTTGCTCTTTTTATTATATTATTCTTAGCTTGTACAGCCAGTATATATATAAAAACAGATCTTCAGAAATGGGCGCTATATGTTAGCTATGACCTTTTATGGCCCGATCATCCAAAAAGTTAGTTTCTGTACTTCTGTGTATACAAATATTTGTTAAACTGTATCTCGATAAAAACACAATTAAAACTACATGTTGAAGTGATTTCCGAAGGCGGGTCTTATCTTAGCTCCCATATAGTTAATTATGAAGCGATCATTATAAAATTTGACCGAATGATTTGTTTGTAAATATATGAAACATAAGTATTTGTGTTTATTATTATTCGGATAGCAACATTTTTAAGGGATTTATACTCTTTACAGTGATTTTCGAAACTGGTTCTTATATGGGAGCTATGGTCAATTATGGACCGATGTGATTAGTCTGCGTTTACAGTTTATTTATGGCGAAATATGTTTGGATACGTGTATAAATAAAATTTGTATGGGGGCTTGGCGAAATAATGGACCGATTTCAATTAAAACTGCCCTTGGGCCGAAAACATATCACGTACCAAATTGTATCTAAAAATCTTCAAAATTTCGATCTGTACTTTGTGCAAAACTTTTACATGACAGCCCGTCAGCAGAACTGACGGATCAGGAAGTGCTTCTGAATCGATGGGTATATTTTAAGGTTGGTGTTGTAATTATATTTATGGAAGTTACAAGCATCAGCATAAATCTAATATACCCTCTAATAATTATGTAGGGTATACAAATAATTTGTTGCCATTAAAATTATATAGATTTAGTTTTTACAGCTTATTTTATGCGCATAATACACTGTTTTTAGAGCAAAAAAATTATTAAATTACGCATGTACTGTTGTTGTCACTAGAGACCGGAGAATAATTACGCTTTTTGATGCTCTTGGAAACTTGTATCTGAAAGCGAATGTTGAGAAGCTTGAGCCGTTGTTGCCAAATTATGACTAGTGGTGGGTAGCGGTGGCTTCAATCTCAAAGTATTGGTATGCCGACTTTGTAAATTACTACATTTAAGCAAAAAAAAAAAAAAAGATTACAAAATTAAGTTTTCATTAAATATTTTTTTATTTTTATTTAATTATGATAAACATCTTCTTTTCTTTGCAATAATTTCAATCCTTAAAACTAAACATTTTACTTAATTTTTCTTCCTGGAGCAGAGAGTGTAAATAAATAGTTTCTAAATAAGTGACTCGATTATATGAAATTCTTCTCTTACACAATGTTACTTAATCAATTAATTATTAATTGAACAATTATATTAATTATGATAAAAATAACTAACTAAAAATAAAAACACTTATACAGCATTAACATTTAATTTAATTAAATTTAATTTATATACAATTTCGGTTTCATTACAATATAAATACAGACACACACACTCATATAAATGTATATGATGTGTTATAAATTCTTTATAATTCAGGGAGATAGAGAGGTTTCCATTAAACTTAATAATTAAGTGAATAACCTAAAATATAAATAAATACAAATTATTGTGTACGAGTACGAGTATGTATAAACAAATTAATTTATTAAACTTAAATTCTAATAAATTCGTTATTATTTAATCGAGAGGAGAGATAAATTCAAGCAGACTAAATGATTAAAAACAAAACTTAAATTAAGACTAAAAGATATAGAGAGTGACTGAGACCAGGTGAAAGGTTTTATAATTTGAAGGATGACTAAACTAAAGATCAACTTTAGTATTTCTTAGTATTTATTATTAAATTTTACAATTATGTTTTATATTTTTGTTGTTTGTTTTTTTTTTTTTTTAATGGAGGAGGTGAGTGAAACCTTTAGTTTATGTAAATCTCTTTGTGTTCCGTTTTCTGTTTCTGTTTCTCTTAGAGAGCTTGCTTACTCTCAAAATAGACCATTGAGAGCTTGTACCGCTGTTCCCAGGGTTGTACTAGCCATAAGGGCTTTCCCGCGTTGCAATTCTTCCACTTCCACAGTATCATGTTCTTCGTGAGTGAAAAACATTTCCGTTGGATTTGCTGCAGCCGTTGTGGTTGTTGTTGTCGTTGTGGCAGACTCTGTTTTATATTCCGTGTGAGTTTCAACTGTCAGCAATTGTTGAGGCATAGAAGCTGCCGCTGCAGCTGCTACAAATTGCAGTCAATCAATTAAAATACTCTTCGAAGTATTGTGATGAGCTGAGGCGTTGGTCGTACTCGTAAAAGTAGGAGAGAGTGTGTGGACCGTAGTAGCCAAGGAATCTGCATAGTATCTATGTCAAAATACTTTGGCAATAAAGGGAACATTGTCCATGGCGTTGACGGCTGCTGCGGCGGCTGACAAACGTTGATGATTCGCTTGCGAGAGATGCTGAGCATGATTGGGATTTAAATGAGTTGCTGCTGCTTGCGCTGTTGATGATGATTGCGCAAAATTAATGAATGCCGAACTGCCGCCATAATCTGTGGCGGTTCTGAAATTTGTAACCGAGGGTTGACTTAAATTCGCCGCTGTTGGCACATAATTGAGCGAATGCGTTGTGTATTGAGAGGATGTATGCCAAGCGGAACTACTGCCCTCATTGCTGGACAATGGCGGAGTAGTTACGTTGATGGGTGGTGACATTGAGCCATCCGATGAGTTGGAATTCAATTGACTATTGTGGAATTCTATGGACGCCTCTCTTCTAGTGTACTCTCTACGTCTTTCCAAACGATCGTTGGTGCTTTCATCGTCCAATTGTAAATTGCTGCCTCCAATGTCGTGCAATTTACGCATGTGTTTCTTTAAGTCGAAATTGCGGCAGAAACCCTTGTGGCATACCCTGCAAGTATAGGGTTTCTTGTCGTTGTGGGTGTGCATATGGAATGTTAAATTGTAGACTTGATGGAAGGCCTTATTGCAAATGTTGCACTTGTAGGCCTTTTCCCCACTGTGCGTGAGCTTATGGTTCTTGTAGTTGCCTTTTTGATGGAAACCTTTGCCGCAAAACTCGCAAACAAATGGTTTGTAGCCGGCATGTATGCGAGTGTGTGTATTGAGAGTAGAGGAGCGATTAAAGGCTTTGCCACAGGTCTGACATTTATGGGGTTTTTCGGAGGTATGTATGATTTTATGACGACATAATGTGGATGCCTGTCTGAAACCTTTGCCGCAGACTTTGCACACAAAGGGACGGGCTCCAGTGTGCACAGGCATGTGTCTGGTTAGATTATAATGGGCATTGAAAACTTTTCCACACTCCAGGCAGGAAAATGTCTTTTGTTTGACGCCATTAGCGGAATTGGGACTATCATCCAAAGAGCTGGGAGAATCGACGCGAGCTCGTTGAGGCTCAGGTGGCGAGCAGGGATCACTGATAGATGAAGAGGTGTTGTTGTGACTAGAGGCAGGAGAATGCTTACGTTTGTTGGAGTGAAAAGGTGTAGAAGGAGTCTGAGAGGATTCTCGTGACTTGTGGCTGACGGGTGACTTGTCCAACGGCTGGGGTATTTGAGGATGAGCTGCAGCTAAAGCCTGATGACGAGCAGCTTGAGCTGCTGCTGCAGCCGCGGCAGCTGCTGCAAAATGATGACTAGTGGTGGGTTGTGAAAGTTGTCTTCTCAAAGTTTGACTGTGCAAAGAATTGAGAGAAGCTGTAAACGTACTCAAATGGGCGGCAGTAGCACTATTGCTACCCAAGAGATTTTGCTGTTGAGCTGCTGTTAAAGCAGCATATTGGGCGGCAGCAGCAGCACACATTAATTGATTAGGAGCGGCATAATACAGCAAAGGATACTGGCTCAACAATTCCTGGTGGCGTGTGGAAACAAATTGTTGTACCGCTGCTGAGGAGGGAGCGTTGGTAAGCACACTGGAAGATGGCACATATTTCTTAAAGGCTGAATCATAATTATCAGCCGCATTGGCGGGACTGGTAATAATGACTTCACAATCATCACTGGTAACTTCAATGGGACTGCAAGAACGCTCAGAGTCCTGATGGAAAGCATGCGAAGAATGAGAACGTTGGTCTGGTTCCATTATTTTCGCTATGGAAAATTTTAAAGGACAGTTGCGTGTGCTCAAAGGTGTGCTGGAAGTCGATGATGTTGCATTATTGGGCTCTGGTGATTTTTGGCCAGCAGCACATTCCATGGTGGGACTTTTAGAAGGAGGCATTGTAACAGCTAAAACGCCCGATGGACTGCAAGGTTGCATGCCACGAGGACTCTAAAAATAGAGAGAAGAAAATAGAAAACAAAAATTAGAATATTTATGTATGTATGTATTTTAAACTGAAAATCAATCAAGCATCAATAATACACAGTTAAATAAAATAGTCGAAAAACCAAAACAATTAATTCAATTCGTTGACACACCTCTTCCACTCAAGAAAACTTTCCCGACGGCAGGATATCGCACACAAAAGCTAAAACCAAAGCCAAAAAGGGTTGCCATAATTAAAATTGATTTTGCATTACAACAAATGATTTCTTTTATTTTATTTATTTTCCAACAAACTGCTTGCTGCTTGCTGCTGTTTTATTTAGGACAAACAAAGCGCGTGTTTTGCCTAAAATGCTTTTGTGTGGCGCAAATACGCAAACAAATATAAAAACTTTGAGTGATTTTCAATAAAAGAAATCATCGGTAGATGTTGTTAAAGAAATTTAACCCGTGCGGTTTTAAATTAAAAATGATTGCTTTTCCATACACTTGAGTGCACTTTTTGTAAAAGATTTTGCATACAGCGTCCCAGTCCCAGTCCAGTTACACACACCTTAAACATTTGTTTAACGATTTGCATATATCATTTGTTTGCAATTTGGCGATGGAAAATCAAGAAAGTCATTTATATATTTCAAATACATAGGAGTTGGTATGATTAAAAACAAACATATTGTTTTCTTAACAAATACATAAATAAATACATTTTAAATATGTATGTATGTGTAATTTTGTTTTTTTTTTTTTTTGGCGGAATTAGGCTTTCTTATGTGGTTGTTTTTTTACTACTGTGATTTTGATGATTTTATTCACACTTGACTGCAAGTGTGTGGAGTAGTTCTCTGTCTTCTTTTAATAATTCCCAGTTGATTTGTTGTTTAAACTCAAAGACGTCCTACTGTTGAAGTGTCACATGTAATATGCCACATCCGTTTTATATTTACGGAACGTACGCGCCCCGATTTCTGTTTTTCCAGTTGAAGTGAGCTATTTATTACTGCAATTATTACTGATACGAAATGCCATAGTTTTGAGTTCTTAAGGAAATTTTTAATTTTATATTTAAATTACCTCAATTTAGCACTTGAATGATTAATTTCTTTAAGCGACTTGTTGAGGTTTTTTATTTTAAACAAACTGTTTGTAGTTTTGATTAATATTTTAAATAAGATTTATATGATTTCAATATGTCGAATTAGTTGTAACATTTTTAGTTTAAGACTGTTAAAGTTCATAATTCAACTTTAGCATAATATTATCTAACTATAACACTTTAGCAGACAAAGTGTTGCATGTGAAATTACGTAGATTTAAGCACGTGGGCAGAAAAATTTATCAGAATGTAAGTTTTTATGTTGTACAATGTTTTTATTAATGATTCTTGGTAAATTTTTTAAGCCATCACATCCTTATTCGCGTCTAAATTCTAAATTTCAAGAACATCCAAAAAAGGTTCAAAATTTTTAAAAATTCGGTTTAGTCTTAGGACAAAATCTTTAAATTATGTCTTTGTTTTTATGTAAAGTTTTCTCCCTAATCCTGTTTTTCTCCTACGCTTTTTTTATTATTTTAATAAGGTTTTGGTAACTCTTTTTGAAAAAAGTCTTAAAAAATGGCAAACTTTTAGGCGTTAATTAGTTTATTTTTTTTATATAAAAATAAGACAATTTTAGTCTTAAAATCCGCTTTAAATGAGTTATATATAATTTTATTTAATTTAAATTACAAAAAAATTGCCGATTTTATTAAAAACATTAACAAACAATGTTTTAAAAAGCATATATAACTTTAGGCGTTTATATTTCATTGATTAGATATTTAATTTTACTAATCAAAAAAGCATATCTTCCGTAAACTTTTTTAATTATGTATAAGATAGCCCTTTTATAAACATTTATTTTTATTTAATTTAAATTATATTAAGAAGTAATATTTTAACTAATCAATGTAAAGTTCTGGATCAAGAAATTGAAAAATATTCACCAAAAACAATAAAAAAAAATTGTAAATTTTAGCAATTATCAATTATGTTTTTTAATTAATAATTTAATTTTTATAAAACATTTGAGAGACAATATTTTATACTTAAATAAATCAATTTAACAAAAAATTGCTTAAAAAAGGTATAAATGCAATTAGTAAAATGTTGGCATATAAATGTACATACATACATATATACATATGTAGATACCTATATAGATATCTTAAAAAATGGCGAAAGCTTATTAAAACAATAAAATTTACAAATAGCGAATGTTTCTAAATAAATCTGTGCACTAAAGGTGGATTCACCCATTCGTTCTGAACAAAATATTTGTTCGGACAAAGTTTTTTTCATATGAATATTTTCTCTCTCTTAAAGAAGGGACGGACGTCAAACTTCATATGAAAAAAAAACTTTGTCCGAACAAATATTTTGTTCAGAACGAATGGGTTAATCCATCTAAATAGCATTCAAAATATAAAATTAGGTATAAAGATTGTAAATTTTATTGAGAATTGCTGAAAAAAATCTAAAGATTCTAACATTTAGTTTGTTGACAATGAAAAAAGTTTTTATCAAAAAAGTTATGTTAAACGATTGGACTAATCATAAGCGCTTAAAAGGCTTAATTTAATTAAGTTATGTTTTGAAACATACAAAATTTATAGGTATGCGAAATTCGCAAATAAGTTTCATTTTTGTGTTGTAAAAAAGGCCTTAAAATTAAATAAATCGTTAACTATATACATAGATTACGATCGGTGCCTATAACACCGACGGTAATAATTATTTTGCACAAATTTTAGAACTGAATTGTCAACTTCGAAATAAAAATTCAAAAGCAATTTAAATGGTTCTTATTGGGCAGCCGACGGTGTTTAAAAAAATTTATAAAATTAACTAAATCAATTCAAGTTTTTTTATTTTTAAATACGTACAAAGTAGACCATATTTAGGAAAACACTCCAAGTTTATATCCAATTCGTGGGCGGCGTGGTTTTAATATTTTATTTAAACAAACACAAATTTATTAACACTTTCGTATACAAAGTTTTCATTTATAAGTTTTTAAATAATATTTAATTTAAAGGTTAAAACTACAACATTTAATAATATTATTTCTTTAATTTTTATTTTATTACAAAAATAGTTATTAATTATAGGTATTTTAAATAAACTACGTAAATATTTTCTTCTCAAGTTTGTCAGTGTGTTTGTGTGTCTTTTTTTAAACAATTCTTTAGCGCGTATTTGTTTTAGACGTTTATACGGTTGAAATACGAATGATGAGTAGTGTTTGCTAAAGTATGATTAAAATTTATGAAAATTCTTGGCAAACAAACCCCTATTCAGGAAAAAAATCTTAAGGGATGGTTTCCAAATACAAAAGAGCAAAAGCAAAAAAACATCAAAATGCACAAACAAAAATCAAATAACAACAAAAGAAACACCCTTAAATCTAGAGAAAATTTTATAATTAATGATAGAAAGAGAAAGTAGCATGTATAACAACAACAAAAATCAAGAATCCTGTTAATTGCTAAAGTATTAGTGAATGGAAAAGGGTAAAAAACCACACACAGAAAGAGAGCCAGAGAAAGAGAGCGAACAAAAGTAAAGGAGAAATTATTTTGTTTGTGCAAAAGTGTGGGTAAAGAGCTAAATTCAACTATAATATTTATTTACAGTTATGAATGAAATGAAACTGTGTACACAAACAACTCATAATGATGATTGTTAAAGATGATAATGATGTTGCACAAAAGTATGAATGATGATTATGTTAATAATGATGTTTATAGACACAAACACGCCCTCTTTAAATATTTATGACTCAAAGGCGAGAAAGAGAAGGAAGTACACTTTTTGAAATAATATTAAAAAAGTGAACATCATTTTGTTTTTCAACACAAGAAAAATGCTCTGTAGGAATGTACTTACATACATATGTATATACAAAATATGTAGGTACATATATTAAATATTAAACCTTATATACACACACACACTCTTTCCCCTAGTTAGACTCCCACAAAAAAGACACAAACATCTTTAGGAGCACATCCTTCAACACTTGCTCTTCTCCAGGTTTATTATACTTACATAATACTCACAGAGATATGCACTCGTATGTCTGCATTTTAATATACAGCATCTGTTTTTTGGCTTTTTTCTTAAGTTTTCATTTGATTGTGTTTTGATAGCTTGAGGTATTCTTTAGCCCGCGGCATGCAACCACCATGGCACTAGTACATGTACATTTGTACGCTACATGGTTCATTTGTAAAGTGGTTTTCTTTAAGCTTTTACGTGTTTTCTTGGGTTTATTGTTGAGTGCAACACTTTTTTGCTATATAGGTGCATATGTATGTATGTTTGTGTAAATATTACCTACGTAAATACATACATACATATGTAGATACAAAGCATATTTTTTTGGTTTTCTCGTTATGTATTTAATAGCAGGCCGTTTGTTGTTGTGCTGTAGGTGTCCTTTTTTCTGCAAGTTTAAGTGGTTGTGTTTGTGATTGCATTCAGCTGGTTATTGTTAACTTGGTTGTTTATTTTTTGATTTCCTTTTTATTTGTTCGCCGTTTTGTTAACTGCAACTTTAAAGTGGCATCAACTTACTAATAGCGCTGTGATCTCAAATTGAGCACTGGTTAAACATTATTTTATATTCATGACGTTGATATTAATGTCAACATCTTTTTTGGAAGGAAAAATAATAAATAAGAAAAATAGCAATCTTTTTAGTTCTGTTAATATTTAAATGGGAAATTGGTATAAGTTGTTTTTAATAATTATTAATTGATTTTAATCAATGCCGACTGTAAAAATTATAGGTAGGTACATATACTTTAGAGAATTTACATACATATGTACATATGGGATATTTCAAATTTTTTGAGCACCTGCTGAAACCGACATACTATGGCTCTTATTCCGTTAAGTTTTATAAATTGAAAAACACGTTGTACAGGGTTTGGATGACTATACTTGAAGGATATGACGTGCAAAGTTTTACGTTGAAAAGTCTTCACCTTAAGAATTGGTGGTCATCTAAAATTCGAAAAATTAAAAAAACGACTTGAAACTGCAAGAGTTTTTTCATCCATTCCGTTTTCTTTGTAATAGTTTTTAGCTTTCAGATCCAAACAAATACTATTAAATAAATAAATTTTGAAAAATGTTTGCTGTCTACACGAGTTTGAAGCATTTTGAAGAGCAATTTTGAAGAAAATTTCAATCGTGTAAATTGAGCTTTACTTGTTAAAACTAAATTTATATTATTTTTTTACACTGAAATGTTATTAAAGTTTAAGATAATTTTTTTATAAATATGTTTATATTTTTATGTAAAATATTTCGCTACTTCCTTGTGTATCATCTTCAGTAAAAAATATAAAAAATCGGTTTAGATGGTATCATAATTTCAGATTTTAGTGAAGTAAACCATAACCGCTCAATCAAATAGTTTGACATTTAAAGAAAAAGAAAAGACCATATTTTGAACCATTTCCACTTGGTAGTTTCCAAGAAAAAAAATTTGTTGAAAATGGATTGTTTCTTGCAAAGCGCATCACTTTACATTTTATTAAGTTAAGTTCCATCAAGTTCAGCTTGCACCATTCTTAAAAAGAATCCAAGTCGGTTTGGAGACGTAAGTGATCAAAAGGGGTTATAGGCCAAGAAAAGTTAAACGTCGTTTGCATACATTAAAATATTAGAGAATTTAATTACTTTAGGCAAGCCGTTAATAAAAAGAGAAAATAACAGCCGCCCAAGGTGACTCCCTTGTGGTACTCCAGAGCAAACGTTAATTTTATATGAAGACGTGTTATTAAAACGAACGGTTTGTGTTCTATTCGTCAGATAAGACTGTATCCACTGTACATTAAGATCTGTAAACCCCAATTTTTGCAAATTCTGTACGAGAATTAAGTGATTTATATTGTCAAATGCTTTACTAAAATCCGTATATATAACATCAGTTTGCATCCTTTGAATAAAGCCGCGATTGATTACTGTTGTTAGATGTAGAAGATTAGTGGAAATAGAGCAAGATTTTTGAAAACCATGTTGAAATGAAGATACTAAATTTGATACTTGATAGTTTAAATGATCGGTTATTCATTTTTCAAAAAGTTTCGGTATAATACTTAGTTTTGCGATACCTCGATAATTTTCGACATTAGATTTGCTGCCCGATTTATATAATGGAAAAATATATGATTTCTTCCAGATTGCTGGAAAGTATCCATTAATAATAGTTAAATGTTAAACAAAAGTGTTAATGGAGGAGCTAAACCTTTGGCGCAGTTGATCAATATATTACTGGAAATATTGTCAGGACCGGAAATAAATGAGAACTTAAGCTTTTTAAGGCCATTTAGGAGTGTAGAAAGATCAAGAGACGGTAAGGATATAGATTGATTTTCATCTAATATATATGGATACTTGACTCTATCATGGTAATTTTTATTTGAGTAGGTGGTGGAAAAAAGTCCGCAAACATATTACATATAACTTTAACATTGTCAGATTCATTTTGTTGATACGACATTACAGCAGGGTAACCGCTTGTGTTTTTCTTTGTGTTGTCATACATTCGAATTTAAAATATATTTAATGGGGTCCTTTTGATTTCATAGTATTGATTCACATTATAATAAATTATTAAAAAACTGCAATTAAAAATTAGTAAAAAGAAAGATTTCACTACATTTTCGAAAAAAATAAAAAACGCAGCCAAATTAAAAAAGCACACAACGCACCAACTAAGGAATTTTTCGCACAAAAAATTTAGAAAAGCACCAGAAATGGTGCAAAATGCACCAAATTGACAACGCTGGTTCAGACACATATTAATAATTAATATTATACCTACAAACATATATACAAATATACATATGTACATATGTATGTATGTAATTTAAAGTAAATAATTCAACTAGCATTAAGTAAATATACATATGTATGTATGTATCTATGTATTTTCACTTTAAGTGCATATTTTTGTACATACATTTGCATTCGTTTCAATATTTTTTATATTACCTTTTTATCTACAGAATTTAAATCCTTCAAGTATTTTTTTTTATTTTTGATTATTAAGTGAGTGAGTGCCTCTTATTGTTCATGTGGAATTGGAATAGTAGTTTAATGTTAGTAATTTTGTGACGTTGTTGGTATTGTTTTTTTTTTTTGTTAAACAAATGAATTTGATTGTTTATATTGCTGGTTGCCATGTATACACTTGGCTACAATTATGGCAAAAACAACAACAAAAACTGATTGAAATGGAAATTGAATGAATTATTTTTTCCATCTTATTGTATACGAGTATGTACTCGTAAAGAGAGAGTGAGAGAGAGAGAAAGGGGAGCACAGTAAACATTGCTCAAAATACCCAGCGGGTAAAAAGATGCCTGTGTTGCCAGAAAATGAATTTCAAAATATGCTAAAACTTGAAAAACTAAGTGCTAAAATGTTCTACAGAAGAAAAAATAAGTGCTAAATTTTTTCAATATAATAATACAATTTTTATTTCAAATGTTACAAATATAAATTATAGTTTTTTCTAATTTTGTTCATAACAATTGTTGACTTGTTTTAATTTTAATTTTCATATATTAATTCAAAAATTTCCGTGTTCATTTACTCACCGCCTCGAAAGAAATTTAGTTGATATATTAATAAAAGTTATTTAAAAAGTTTATTTTTTCGAGAAAAAAATTTTTTTTTATCAAGCAAATTATGCTAAAAAGCATTTAGCATAATTTTTAAAAATTTCAATGCATTTTCGAGAAACAAAATGCTAAATCTGGCACTGAAAGCGCTAAAATGGCAACACTGAAAGATGCTTACAAAAAGGCCTTATTTTGCAGTCACAAAGACTTTCAGTACGCATTGCAAAATTGTTTAAATTTTACACGGCTGGTAGAAGGGAGACATGAGAAGTGCAATTGGAAGGTCTACCAAGTAATGCCTCATAGAAGGCGTAATTAAAGATTTGCTTAATTAATCATTTCATCGAGGAAAGTAAAAGAAATTGTTTAAAATAAAGATATCACTTAAAAATCACATGTACTCGTATATAAAACACTAAATATAGCCCGCTCTCTTTATTAATTTTTTAGTGGTTGCGATTTGTCGACATTCTTTTGTATGTGTATGAACCACATTCTGAGAGATGGCATACTGGTATGAGTATCGAATATTTTACAATGTGTAAACAGGTCTTCTATAAGGCCTACAAATGGAAGCACTTGCAATTTTTCCCGCTGGGTATATTTACAACAAATAATGTATACACATATAAACACAATTACATACATACATATGTGTATGTTGATACTAGGTCGGGCTGGAAAATCGGTTTGAAAATATATTAGTATGAAGTCAAATCATCTATCATTGACCTGAAACTGAAAATATATGCATAGAGAAAATATAGTATAGAGAATATAAATGAATATGTATTTGATTTTAAAACAACTTTCTAGACGGCCTCATCATGTGCATGCAGTTAGTTGTATGTATTTAAGCAATAGTCATTTTAACAGTGTAATTCTTTTTACAATACGACTAATTTAAACGAGCTGGGCTGTAATGTTTTGTTGTGCAGTTTGTTGGTGAAATAATACAATGAAAACAGCAACAAAATGCAAATTTTAAATTTAGGAAAAAATTGGAAAATTGTTGATTTGTTCTTTTATTTGTGTAGTTGTTTTCTAATAGAGACAACAACAAATAAATAAATAATTGCTGATGCACGACAACGTGCAAATGACATGCACAATTTGTGAGCATTTTATATATTTGAACTTTCTAAATAAATTAACTTTATTGCATTTTAGAGAATAAGAACTTTAAGTATTTTAAATGTAGGATTTGATGATTTAAAAACTGCTGATTACTGTTAGAAAAATTGTTATTGCTCGACAAGCTATTAAAAATGTGTATGTATATGTATTTTGAAAGCGGTTTTTGTCTGTAGTAATTTATGTATGTATATTTAATATTAAAGGGTATATATCTTTATTCTCAGAAAAAACAATTTTTTTGTTGCTTCGAATGTAGCATTTTTTGTCAACAAAGCGTCATATGCGGGAGGTTTTGTTCTACTTCTTTAATTTGAAAAAAAAAAATCTAGCTGTGAATGTGTTCCATAGCTTTCAACATGCGAGAGAGGGTTTGGACGGTTTAGAAGTGCTGATTTTGATACTAAAGCCAAATATCGCATGTTCGAAATCTGGCCAGACCATCACTGGAAACCTGTATCGTAATCATTGGCCGAGAAACGACCAGAATATGCGGTCAGACATGAAAACGTAATATTCCATCATGGCAACGCTCGGACACATAATGCAATACCTTTTAAAGCGATTTAGAAAGAAGTAAAGACATGAACAAAAATTTTACGAATATGTGTGAATAAGTTATAAAGTTTTTAATTTTAAAAAATGGTAGGTATATTAGAAGCATACAGTTTTTTTTTTTGTAAATATTAAACATTTGTTGTCATAACTAAGCTAGCCCCGATAGACTAGGCGATAGAGTGCCGGACTATCAATCAAAGGGTTGCGGGTTCGATTCCCGCCAAATACTCTGGGTGTTTTCTGCAGATAAGCCAAAAGCTTCGCGTTTGTCTTTGTTAATTATCAAAAAAAAAAAAATAGATTTGTAAAAGCAAAAAAATAAATCCCTTTACTACTCTGAAGGAGAAAAAGTCAGTTTCATTACAGGCGTGATAATAGTTTGTTATTTGTTAATATTTATTTTATGAGTAAATTGGTATATTTTTTTAGATTACCTGTTTTTCGATTACCAAGTGTAACAGTTTAAGAATTGTTTATAATGCAGAAGTAGACTACTTTACAAAGATGTTGTTAATCGAAAAAGTGCCTCATTTTCATGTCCTTAGAACATCAAAGTAATTTCCCAACTCCGGTCTATATGGATATATTAGTCGAAATTAAAAATCCACAGAAATAGTATTTTATGATTTTTCTATATTGGTGTTCTATGGGTAAAGTCGCATTATTTGCGATTTTACTTTACTAGCTTTTTCCCCAATGAGTTAAAGTTGGAAGAATTATCTTTTTTAAAAACCTACCGAACATGGCATGTTTCTAGGATTTTGGAATATTATTAAATACAATACAAAATTATTCAATACAGTGCTAATGTAACGAAAGTTTCTAAATATAAAGTACATAGAAAAAAATCATCTACATATAATTTTTGAAACGTCAATACCCAGCAAAAACTTTACTTGCATTCTGAATTTTAATTAATTTAAATTAAATTAATAGCTTTATTCGCCACTTTTTGTATTACTTATTATATATTAAAGAATTTCTTTATATATATATATGTATCTTAAAAAGGTCATAATTATAAAATCCAAAAAATTTACTTCAAATAAATAAATTTAAAGAAGTAAGTCTGCTGTCACACGTATCAATTCTGACTCTTCAAGGCAAGTACTTTTAGCTGTGAAGGGAAAACGCGAATAAAAGGGTTACATACTTGACGGTACTAGTAAATTTTCTTACTTCCTTTTGTTTTCTTCTTTTATTTTCTCCGTCTTATTCTGCGCGAAGTTGTTTACATCTTGGCTGAGCTGGGGTTTGAACCTGGGTTGAATTTCTCTCATCAGAATTCTTTGCGTTCTAACCTTCTGCAACACTGCGGGTGCCTGCTAGCCAACAGACAAACATCAATCTTTTAACCAGTGTTTACCGGTGGTTCGAAATTTGCTGTAATTATCATTTTTTGAATTTTTATTTTATTTACATGTTGCCTCCTTTTTCTTCAGTTTTTTCGTATTCTTTCTGTCAAGACTTCGTCTTGAAAACCTGAATACATTTGTGTTTTTGTTATGTTTGTTGTCCACTTTCGTCGACATTTTTTGTGTACATTCTCGAAACATGCAAATTCAACCCAGGTTCAAACCCCAGCTTAGCCAAGAAAAATTATCAATAAATAAATTTTAATATAGATTTCATGTTGTAAAACAATTCTTTTAGTAAAAATAATTTAATGAAAATTAAGTTTAATGAACTCGAGCCCGACTAAATAAATATCAAAAATTTAATATGGTACAATTTTATGATGATCGGTCCATAATTAGACGTAAAAATATTGGTGTCCAAATAAAATTCAACAAAAATAAATTTCATATATACAGAAATGATGACACTTAATTAGTCAATATATTTTCATATTTTTGTAAAAAATCCCTACAAAATGGAAACTTTCCCTACGCTTGGCAACACTGGTTGTGATTAAAAATTTTTTGTAAAGTCCTTTCTAACAGTTTAAATCAACAATAACCTTTTCGATCAACTGGTGGCAAGTCAATTGTTTCATTTGATGTGTTTGGGGTAAATACTTTTTTCAAATGATTAAAAACCATATTCCCTTTTTCAGTGCCATTTCTTTACCAACCATCACTTTAATTTCCCAAGGGGGGCTTACATTTGGTAGGTCTTTTAAGACTTTTAGTATATAATATAATATATTTTTACGCAAGAATTATTTCTTTTTCGAATTTTAACTTGATAACGACTTTATAAGACAATTTTGAGTAATTAAATGGTGTCGATTATTACTTTGATTAATAGTGTTACTCAAAAACGATTTCCATACCGCAAAGTCATATTCTGGCAACACATTATTATGAGGCTATGAAAAATTTTTGTTACCATTTTCAAGAGAACTCGCCCTTGTAAAACATTTTTGGAAAAACATCGAATTTTGTATCAAACTTCGGTTCTATTAGACCAATTTTGCCAATTTTCAATACCAAACATTTCGGAATACGGTCCTCCGAAATTGCATGTCCCTAAGTATTTTTTAGAAGCTCTATAGTGCCTTTAACAGACGGACGGACATAGAAAGATCGTGTTAGAAATTTATGAGGACCCAGAATATATGTATATACTTTTTGGTTGTACGACCAATACTTGGATGTATGACAAACGGAATGACAAACCCAATATGCTCCCATTTTTTTGATGGTCAAAAATCACTAATCATTTGTAAAAAAAATTTTAAGTTATTTTATTACAAAATTTTTTTGTCCAAAAACTTTTAGTAGTAGTAGTTTTAATGTGTAGTGCCCATCACCAAAAGTAATTTACTAATTAAGACAAGTTTTAAAATTAAAAAAAATATAATTAAAAAAAATAAAATTTGATTGTCATATAGAAACTATGAGACCATTGGTCGCCAAGGTGTCTAGATACAAAATAACTTTTTTTTAAAGTTAACACACAAAATATTCCCGGAATTAATTTTGTGTATTGAATACGATATCGTACGAACCGAGAGCTGTTTGAACTGTATGCCGACATTGATATAGTAAAACGTGTCAAAATACAAAGACTTCGTTGGCTAGGACATGTTGTGCGAATGAATGAAGATGCTCCAGCAAAAAAGGTGTTCGAATATGATCCTGTAGGCGGGCAAAAAAGGGGACAACCGAAACTCCGCTGGAAGGATCAAGTCCAGGAAGGCATTTCCTAACTCAATGTTAGAAATTGTAGAAGAAGCGCAGACGACCGAAGCGCCTGGAAAACTATTTTAAGTTCGGCCAATGACCCACAGGGTTGTTATAAAAGCCCAGTTAAGCAAGCAAGCAAGTGTATTGAATACTATAGAGCCATACTACCCAAAAGATATTTGTATTTTTGTAAATTTATTCAAGTTTGAATATTAATTTGAGTTTAATACAACTCTATGGTCATACAAAACTACTCTATTATTTTCTTATTTTCCTCTTGAATGAATACACTAAATATATCTGTTATCGATAATAGTATAAATAAATAGAATGTAAAAAAAATCAGGCCAGTCCGATACAACACAAGGAGATCCATTCAATTTTAAAGATTTAATTTCATTCAACTAACACAGACAAGTTTGTATTATCGTTATATGTATTAAACAATGACCAATGTCTACCTACATTTGCAATCAATGTCCTGATTTACAGGATTACAACAATTGTTAGATTGGTCAAATAACGCGCAATTGTATTACAAACAAAATCGGATTAAAAATAAATATTTTATTTAATACTCGTTCGTCTACAAAACAATTACATACAAAATAAACATGCATCCATAAATGTTGGTCACTGACATGTGAAAAAATGTGTGTGTATGTGTGTGTGTGCACTGCCAACACATAAACTCCCACACTTAACAAACAAACAAAAAAAGTTAAAAGGACCTTTGACAGCTGTTTTACATTGTATTAGTTTTCCTACAGACTTTATGTACTCGTACCCTGTTTTATATACAATATATTATATATCATCATCTTGTGCAAAATTTCTATTATATTCTGTTCGTTTTGTATTGTTTATAGCCAATATTGACCAATGTCCTTACGTTGCCATCCATACACATGAACATTTCCTCCATATATGTATATGTAGGTACAAACTGTGTGTGTATGTTCTTTTACTTTTATATGTATTCCATTTTACTCTTCTGCAACATACTGTTGTAATCACATCTACTTACCACAGATTATGCAAGTTACAATAATATTCCCAGTAGCTGTTGTGATCCATCTCTCTACTCGGGTGATTTACATCATGATTATGTACTTAAGAGCTATAAGTTGCAACATCCTTGTACGAACGAAGTAACGAACGAGTACATATGTACTTATGAATGTGCCTGACATATTGGCTAAGTAGTTTGTGGTTTGATCTTAGTTGGTTGGCGTAGGTGTAAATTTTTAATTTGCACGTTAATATGTGTCGAAGAAGGTTGTCTGTAGGTGTAAATTATTTTATTGGTTTAGTAGATCACATTGAGGTTTGTGGGATTTCCATTATTAAAATCCTACAGATTTATGTAATCGTGAGGATTTTGAAGGATTTCATCGTATGCCTATTTACATTCACACATGATTAGTTAAAGCGTATTGAGATTTGAAATATGTAGTAAGAATTACGCTGAGAATTATACTTTTAGGTGTAAAAGAAAGTTAAGTTTTTAAGAATGTCATGCAGCTACGTGTGAATGGTAGTTTTCAATCTGTCATATAATTTGAATTGAAATACAAATGATTTAATTAACAATAAAGATTATCTGCCATATTCATAAAAAATAAAGTAGGTTTGAAGTGTGCTTTTAGACTAAATTTTCATAAAGTACATTTAAAGTCTACTTTAATTTTTTCTGAATAAAACTGTATATATTTATGTTTATCTGGTTTCCTTTGTTTGCTTCCCCATGTGTTTTTATTAGGGATGACAATCGCGAAATTCCGATGACAAATCCGGAATCCCGGGATTTGTTTTAAAAAATTCCGGGATTTTCGGGATTAACAAATGCCGAAAACTAGTACGAGTATTTGTTTACAAAGTCATCAACAAAAATTTAAATTTTAAACATTTTTGTCGAAGAAATAAGCTAAAAGAATTAAAATAAATTTTAGCTTGCTAAACTCGAGCGCACTATTTAACGTCCCTACGGTTTTTAGAATTTGGAAATTCCTATATAAGAAGCTTTTATTGATTTAACCCTTCTTTGCACGATTTTTTCTTTATTGGTGAAATAAATTAAGGCGATATAATCATGTTCCAAATTAAAGGAAAAATGGTTAAAAAATCTTAGCATATATTTAAAGTATAAATTTAGCAAATAACCAATAGCGCAATTCCCAATCTTGTGCAATTGGTATTGCATTATTGCATTTGCAAAAATATTTGCTCTAAACTAACAAAGAAAGAGCAGAAATATGCTAAACCTTTTTGGAAATGCAATGATGCAATATCATTTGCACAAGATTGTGAATTGCGCTAATATTATGAAAAGAATGCATTCAATGTTATGATGGAAGTTTCCACCATTATGCTAAGAAGGGTTAAAACCTCAAGAGATAAAAAATTTGTTTTTATTTAAACAAATTGTTGTCATTTTAAATCCGGTTAAAGTAACAGACAAAGCTCTTTGTCGCAGTAATATGAATCTCTGTTGATGTTGCCCTTTTATTTATGCTCAAAGAAAGCAAAAAAAATCAAATTTTTGAAAAAAAAACCCAAAATTAAAGAGTGAATTTGATAATGAGATAGAAATGTTTGTTATTAGAAATGAATTACTAACGTTCATTGCGAAACGAATGAAATAATGAATGTAATAATGTCTGTAATAATATGGAATAAAATATTGAATAATAATTATTTGTTTCGGAGAGTGACAAAGGATTGTTTATGTAATCAGAATACAAGAATTTGCTAACAATTGCTAACATACGATGTAGACGATGTTTTTCGTCAGGTTCATATATTGGCAAAAAAAAAATTAAATCAAAATCTCTTTACTATAGATACCTAAAGATTTTTAAGAAGCTTTATCGATCGATAAAATTATGTTGTCTGTTAATAAAGAAATTAAAGGCAAAATGACATATTAACATTTCAATATAATGTTATTATGTTTTTTATTTATAAACTTTTAATCAATTTAAAATTTTTGTTTTAAATGTAACATAAGTAACATGGTGCAACTATACAAGGTGAGTGCGGTAGCCCAGCTGACTGACTTTGTTTACAATTTACTTATGTCAAAAGTAATACTTTTTCAAGTATTTTTGACAGTAGTACATTATTTTACACAAACAAAATGCCTGTTGTTTCTGTTTTGTATTGTATTTGTTGTCGATTTGCACTCATCTTGTATAGTTGCACCATGATAAGTAACTTTTTGAAATAAATTGTTATTATTTACAAACCAATTTGTTTTAATATGAAACAAATATGCGGAAAATGCCCAAATCCCGATTCCGGGATCCCGGGATTTGAAAAACTAATCCCGTTTGCAGGTATTTTTATAACCCATACAAGTGGTTATCATGGATGTAGTTACAAGTTTCCTTATTGCCTTCAAGGCTACTCATATATATTCTGGATTTCGATTAAGTTTTCATATGAATGATGACTTACGAGAAAGGCTTTAAATAAGTTAGGGAACATGCTTCAAAGAATCTTTTAATCTTTTAAGCTTTATATGAACATGGAGTATCTTTAAATCAAATTAATATTCAAACTAGAACGAATTTACGAAAGTGTTATTTAATATTTCTCAATTGTATCAATACTCCAAATTGGCAAAAAAATATTCAGTTTTGAAATCGTAATCTTTTAAATTGTAATATTATAAAATATGTATGTATGTAGTTATTAAGGTAAGGAAGACATTTCACTGTATTATATCATAATTTGGGTATTTGAATTGGCTTTTATCACAAACATTCTTATCAGTTTAGTTGGTGGCATTCTGTCCTGCCTCTGCATTATTTAAATTCTCATGTGTTGGGTATATATATCTACTAATATACTCCTGGTCACTGCCTCCGATTGTAAGTCCAATACAAATCTCATAAGAATTTAATTCATGTCATCCAATTTGGAACATTAACTTAAGGGCTTTATCATCCATCATTATAATTGCATTCATTCATTCATTATATACCTTCTATTTTTGTTCTCATTAGTTCAATTCTATGGCCCGTCTCTTTTTACTTTTTTGCATGAGGTAAAGCATTGTTCACACAAAATCCGGTTAAATGTTTTAATAAAGCCATTAAAAACAAATAGTTACCCCCTTAATCTCTTATTATTGTTTATTTGACCTTTTTATACCCTACACCACAATAGTGCTGATGTTTGTAACGTCCAGAAATATTGGTCCAACACCCATCTTAAAGTATACCGATCGGCTTAGAATCACTTCCTGAGTCTATTTAACGATGTCCGTCCGTCCGTCTGGCTGGCTGGCTGTTCATGTAAAGCTTGTGCGCAGAGTACAGGTCGCAATTTTGAAGATATTTTTGGTACGTGATATTTTTTCGGCCCAAGGATGGATGGGATGGAAACTGGTGGAAATCGGTCCATTATTTCACCTGGCCCTAATACAAATGTCCTCCCGAAAGTGGGGTTTACCGATCATAATCTTTCTGTTCGTTTTGTATTGTTTATAGCCAATATTGACCAATGTCCTTACGTTGCCATCCATACACATGAACATTTCCTCCATATATGTATATGTAGGTACAAACTGTGTGTGTATGTTCTTTTACTTTTATATGTATTCCATTTTACTCTTCTGCAACATACCGTTGTAATCACATCTACTTAGCACAGATTATGCAAGTTACAATAATATTCCCAGTAGCTGTTGTCTCTACTCGGGTGATTTACATCATGATTATGTACTTAAGAGCTATAAGTTGCAACATCCTTGTACGAACGAAGTAACGAACGAGTACATATGTACTTATGAATGTGCCTGACATATTGGCTAAGTAGTTTGTGGTTTGATCTTAGTTGGTCGGCGTAGGTGTAAATTTTTAATTTGCACGTTAATATGTGTCGAAGAAGGTTGTCTGTATGTGTAAATCAGTTTATTGGTTTAGTAGATCACATTGAGGTTTGTGGGATTTACATGATTAAAATCCTCCAGATTTATGTAATCGTGAGGATTTTGAAGGATTTCATCCTTTGCCTATTTACATTCACACATGATTAGTTAAAGCGTATTGAGATTTGAAATATGTAGTAAGAATTACGCTGAGAATTATACTTTTAGGTGTAAAAGAAAGTTAAGTTTTTAAGAATGTCATGCAGCTACGTGTGAGTGGTAGTTTTCAATCTGTCATATAATTTGAATTGAAATACAAATGATTTAATTAACAATAAACATATATATATTTATGTTTATCCCAAGGATGGATGGGATTGAAACTGGTGGAAATCGGTCCATTATTTCACCTGGCCCTAATACAAATGTCCTCCCGAAAGTGGGGTTTACCGATCATAATCTTTCAATTATGCAAGTACGCAAACAAATTTCACAAAGTGAGTAATAAATGAAGCTAAATCACATCTAAAAATTTCGTGAAGATCGGTCCATAATTAGTCGTAGCTCCCATATAAAGCCTACTTCCGAAAATAACTTTAAAGAGCATAACTCTCTTAAAAATGTTGGTATCCAAATAATATTCAATAAAAATATGTTTCGTATATAGACATATAATACGGTATAATTTTATTATGATCGGTCCATGATTAGTCGTAGCTCCCATATAAGGCACACTTTCGAAAATCACTTAAAAGAGCATAACTCTTTTAAAAATGTTAGAATCCAAATAATATTGAACACAAATATGTTTTGTATATATACATATAATATGGTAGAATTTTATGACGATCGGTCCATAATTAGTCGTAGCTCCCATATAAGACCCTCTCCATAATCCACTTTAACCTCCATAAATCTTTTAAACGTACTTATATCGAGATAAAGGTTAACACACATAATATATATATTCACGCAAGTCATGGCACTAAATTTTTGATGATCGGTCCATAATAGGTAATATCTCCCATATAGCGCCCATATCTGAAAAACTGTTTTATTGATATACTGGGTGTACGGTATCATATGGTCGGGCTTGACCGACTATACTTTCTTACTTGTTACATAGGTTTTAAACACAATAAAGTAGTTGTTTACAATATATATAAAGCAGACTTCCGAAAATTAACTTAACGACCTTAAATCTCTTACAAATTTAGGTACACAAACAAAATTGCTCCAATATATACAAAATTCACATTATTTTATAATGGTGGGTCCATAATAAGTCATAAATAATCTGAAAATCAATTTAACTTGCATAAATCTTTTACAAGTGTAATATCATAGTCTCAGGTTTTCTAATATTTCTTAACAGGCCTCTGTTGACTATAATACATAATTGTGTAATTACAATTATCCTGCAGAAACTATTCGGTTATAAAATAATCCAGACATAGATATCTTTTGTTTCTACTGTTCATATTTTCGACTTGGCGTATAAATTACGTACGCCATATTTAAAAAGAAAATATGAATATATTAAAAGTCGATTGGCTGTCAAAGAATCAACTAAATAATTTATTAGTTTCGCTTTTTCTCAGCATCAGTTGTTTAACTCAGATGGAAACTCAAAGGGTGTAAAGAACAAACTTATTAACCAATTCTACAGTTGTGTATCAATCAGCTTTCTAAAAAATTAGACAGGTACGGATTGTACCATTTTTGTTTTTCGCCTACAGATCTTTTTTACATTTGTATGTGTTACATACATAGACAGTGTTCTCCATTGTAACGGTTTATGAAAATATTTAAATATTTTTATTTATTCGTTGCGCTCTACTCAATTGTTGTCGCATGTAAAATAAATTACCCTAATGTGAGTATTTGTTGTTTGCAAAAGTAGTTCAAAATACATATTAAACGATTATCGACACAGCTTAAGGGATGTTGTTTAAAATCGTAATCGTCATATGCATCTAATATCTTAAAAATTACTTCTATTCTCTTACTCTCACACCCAAATATATGTTTGTACTATAAATATTCAAACACATACATACATACATACATATTTACGAGTAAGTAGTTTTTAACTCATGTAAGTAGTTAATAACTCAATCGGATTTTTATCTTACGTTACAATTTGTTCTCTTTTGAGCAACATACGATACAACATACATATTTATACATATACGTATTTTGTCCCTACATTTGTGTTGGTAATTAGTTCGTTTCGTTTTATGTTTTCTTTAGTTTTTTTTTACAAGCATTGTCTTGTTGTCTGTCTGTCTGTCTATGAGTGTGTGAGAGAGAGTTTATTTTTTTATATTGTTAAGTTGTTTTATAAAACGTTTAAATAGATTAACCGCCTTATAGATTTCTTTGGTCTCCTTTAGGAAATATCCGCTTTTGCTAATCCTTGTAATAATTAAGTTTAAGATTCTATTTTTTTTATTATTTGCCGAGTTTATTGTCTCTCCTTATTGTTTGTTGTTAATGCCTTAATCTTTAGCAAATTAGTTCATTAAGATGTTAATTCTTTTAAACACCCACAAATTAAATCTTAATACCCTCCACCTAAACGTACTAAGAAGTAGAAAAATTACACTGGTTATAGGACTAGAATATTCTTATTCTGTGTTTTCTATTCAGTCTTAGTGCAAAGTTTCTTAAAAGACAATTTTACGACCAACATAATTTATTTTAAATGTTTTGAAATTTTATCTATTTTCGGCCATTTATAATTGATGTAATTACCGATTCTTACTGTAATTTACAGAGTTTGTTTGATTTTCATAATAATCTTAATTGTAATTTAACAATTTATAAAATTAAAAGAACATTTTTCCATATTCACAACAAGTTAAGAAAGGATAAGATAAATGGGAGGGTTTTTGTTTGAATTTGATCTCAATATTATTTACAAAAGATTTATGGGTGGCATAGAAGAAATGGACCAGCTTTGGACTGATAGCTTCTAAATTCAGTATCCACTAATGTGGTTTATTTACGTGAGTTATATGCTTGTTTAGTATGCTCGGAAGTAGATTTAATTTGGGAGCTATTGCCAATTATTGATTGACAGCTACAAAATCTAGTAGCATAATGCGATATCGATATTTATTAGACATTTTTGTGGGTTTTTTTTTTTTTGCTTTTGGGAAATGATTCTTATATGGCAGCTATGACATATTATGGGCCGATAAAATATTATTATAATATATTAGTAGTAACGTGGATATCGGAAGCGGACCTTCTATGAGGGATATAGTCAAGTATGGACCGATATTCTCAAAATACAGCAGTTTAATTTAGGTATGTATGTAAATGATACGTGTAAAGTTTTGGATCGGTACCGTTATTTATAAGAGATTTATGAGTATTAAAGTGATTTTCAGAAGAGGGCTTTCTATGGGGGATACGGTTAAAAATGGACCGAAATTCATAAAATTTTGTGTATAATTGAGCAATATTTCGGGAAGATTTTTGTATGAGGGCTATGAGAAATCATGTACCTATTCTTACTATTTTTCCTCACGCTTTCTTCTTTTATCAAAAAAACAACGTATACGAAATTTCATTGGAATATCTGCAATATATTTAAAAAATTGGAAGAAAAATATTTAAAAATATCAAATTTTGTATGTAAGTTGTCTTACGACGGACAGACGGACATGGCTCAATCGACTTGGTATTTCGTAAGGACCAAGAATATATATACTTTGTCGGATCTCAGATGAGTATTTCTCAGTGTTACACACGGAATGACAAACTTATATATACCCTCATTCACCACTTATGGGGCTAAATTAAGAAATTTTGAAAAAAATCTTGTAAAACCGCCCACTGCCACACCCACCTCCCATATAACTGCACTTGCCAAAATTTTTCTTTTTCGACCTAGGGACTTGAAATTCGGGACACTTCTTAATTGAGTTCTCCTTATGTAAAAAAAATTAAACATATTGGTGATGCCACGCCTACTTTAGATTGTACGCCCATTGAAAGTTGTAGATTTTAGGTGTTTTTCTTCCCTGTCTAGAATCATATGCAAATTTCATATAAGTAAAAAAATGTTAATTTTTATTCAAAAGTCAAACATGTGTTGTCTCCATACAAAAGAAGAGAATATCCCCAACAACCCTCCGCGAAATATATTAGCCTTCAAATACACCGAAAATATCGCACAAACGCATGCCGCTTTTCTAGTCAAGTATGTCAAGTTAAAGTGTGTAACACCTATTTAAGTCATTGAAACAAATTTATATAAAATATAGTTATAAATTCTTTTTAATGCTTTTTAATGAAAAAATATTGTGTTGCCAATATTGAGTTATTTATACCTTGATAAAAATCGAATATAATATACAATGTTTTAATTGAATATGTAACAGGCGAAAAATTGTGTTCGAATGACGCCTTATGCTACTTATGTAAGGATCCGAAGTTATAAGAAGTCTGTTGAACACATCAGTATTTGTTTAAATTCGATTACACTTTCTCGAAAACATCAATCGATACTTCCTGTAAGCTTTGTTTCTGGCTTCCTCGGCTTCCTCTGAAAGCATTCCTATTGGTAATACGGCAGCATCCATTATATCCTTACCATGCATTAGTACTTTGTGCACAGTAACAGGCATATAAAACCTATTATATTTTTGAACGAACAGTTTCGCAGTGTCCGACGCATATGCTACTTATGTACATATATGAATGAAAATTAATATAAATTTTAAGCCGTGACTTACACACAAAGAATTTTAATCTAATTTCACTGAATAAATTTCCGTTGACTTCTGTTAGTTTTTTTAACTACAAAATTTCACTTTTCATAAAAAACCTTGTTGATTTTTTCTTATCTAAATATTTCTTTACAAAACCAATCATTATAATTTTGAATTTGGAAAGTTAAAAAACCCAATTTTGTCCGCCGAAATGCCACTGTGTTCCGTCCGTCCGTCTGGCTGGCTGGCTGGCTGGCTGGCTGGCTGTTTATGTAAAGCTTGTGCGCAGAGTACAGGTTGCAATTTTGAAGAATTTCGATAAAATTTGGTACGTGATATTTTTCGGCCCATGGATGGATTGGATTGAAACTGGTGGAAATCGGTCCAAATGTCCTCACGAAATTGTGGCTTACAAATCATAAATGTTTGAATTATGCAATAATCCAAACAAGTTTCATCACAAATGAGTGGTAAATGAAGCCAAATCACATATGCTCACATTAGCTCCCATATAAGGCCCATTTCCGAAAAGCACTTTAAAGAGCATAACTCTCTCAAGAATGTTGGTATCTAAATAAAATTCAACACAAATAGGTTTCATATATACAGAAATGATGAGACCTAATTTTATAATGTTGGGTCCATAATTAGTCGAAACTCCCATATAAGACCCTCTCCGTAATTCAATTAAAGCTCCATAAATCTTTTAAAAGTATTTATATCGAGATACAATTTAACATACATAATATTTATAATCACGAAAGTCATGGCACTAAATTTTTGCATGATCGGTTCACAATAGGTTATATCTCCCATATAGCGCCCATTTCTGAAAAACGTTTTTATTCATATACTGGGTGTTGGCTTGACCTTTTTTACTAGGTTTTTAATAATAACAATAATAATTAATTAATTTTATAATAAAACCCTAATATTAAGAATTAATATGTAAGTATGTATGTGTAAGTGGTAAATAAACCCTTACAACTTACAGCTATCCCTAAATACCGACGGAAAGCGTTTTTTTAAATGTCTTAATTTCTCATGCTCATACATTTTGTATGGAGCATACCGAAACAACGTGGCGGTAACGCTTTGCTATTGGAAAATCCGATTTTGACAAGGCGTTTCACAGTGAAGTTAGTTGCAAAAGAAAACAAAACAAAAAAAAGATAAATAAAACAACAATGTCCGGCAGTTACAATAAACAGGGTCGTTTTATTTATTTGTTTGATAACCCTGTTTTTATTGTTTTGACATAACGTTGCCGCTTTTGTTTGGGGATGGGGTATCAGCGCTAATGCTCAGCGTAAAAATACGTTCCGCTTTACGTCGGTGTTTTGCGATGGCTGTTACAATGTTAAGTGTAACGTTTTTGCTGAAAAATAATCTTAAGAAAAAGTAGGCTTTTCTTGTACATAATATATAAAATAAATAAACACTTGTACATGGTGCAACTATACAAGGTGAGTGCAGTAGCCCAGCTGACTGACTTTGTTTACAATTTACTTATGTCAAAAGTAATACTTTTTGAAGTATTTTTGACAGTAGTACATTATTTTACACAAACAAAATGCCTGTTGTTTCTGTTTTGTGTTGTATTTGTTGTCGATTTGCACTCACCTTGTATAGTTGCACCATGCACTTGTAAAATTGAATCTAAGCTGGTCGTGTTTTTATTTTAAACATTTCAAACACCAAGTACCCATATTTAAATTATAATTTAATTAATTTAAAAACTTTTCAACAAATATTGGAAAAACAAATAACTTTTTGGAATGTTTCCTATATTGGGAAGACATATTACTCAGACTGTATACCGCGATATCGTCTTAATATAGGTAAACTGCATAATTACAATCTATAAGTTACAATAATTTATGGACAAGCTGTCAAGCACCATAACAGCGTTGAGAGCTCCTGCGTTGACTTTTACATTCGTGCTGATGTGATTCTTCGTTCTTTGCAGTGTTTTCAAAAGATTCGATTATATGCTTATCAGCTTGAAATACATCCATATGAAGTCGTTCCACCTAAATAACAGATACAAGCTTTAAGCAAAGACAGCATGAATAGTTATTGATCTATAAGATCCGTTACTGTTTGCAGTTCCGCTGCTATAATACCTTCGGAACCGGGCAAATTGCCTGCCAAAAAGGTTTAAATCTATCTGAGTGAAGTTGATGAAGTTTATCATAAATCTTGTCAAACGGAGTTCTGGGAAGGACCCTCCTTTAGATAAGGATTCTTCCTATGTTTTTAAAGAGTTTTCTTCAAGAAGCATTTTCCTATTGAGCATTCAATTTAGCTAAAAATTTATTTAAACACTTGTGCAATTTTGAAAACAATTAATCATTCATGTGGAATTATTATTGTTATTTTGAAGGATTAACAACCCGCATGTTTATTTTATTTTTGTTTGCTGTGGTCCTTGTTGTACGCATAACTAGGTCAATTTAATACTTTTAAATCAATGGAAACAAAAATCCTTTCAATATATTCATACATATTTGCAAAGCAAACTCTTTAGCCGCAGACGCATGAGGAGATGTGAGGAAACAAGTAGATTTTTTTAATAATCCTTTAACTCTTTTCATGTTAATAACCCTAAATATGAAATAAACCCTAAAAATATTTTCATATATTTGCAATAATTACGATTGAAACATGAAAAATATATTTGTACACATTTGCCACACAAATGGGAAAATATTTGTAGCAAAACTATAAATACTTAAACGTAAATGAAAATGTAAGCGAGTGTGTGGTGTGCGCAGGCGCACATTTACAAACAGTAGCCATATCCCTACTTACACACTAACAGCTACTTGTTTCCTGTTCAACAATAGATAAATATTATGGATGGTTGGATGAATGGTCGCTGTTTGTGTACATGGACACCAAAGAAATAAAGAAATTTATTTTGTTTTTCACATGTCGAACAAGTGAAATGTTTTGACAATAACCATCCCAAAACAAATCCCACGAACAAACAAACGAACGAACTCGATTTCGAACAATGCGAACAACTAAATCACAGTTATTGTTCGAAAATGTTTTTCTGCTCTTGTATCAGGGGTTATTTAGGACATTGAGGATGATGAGTTTAGTTCTCTTTGCATGTTGTGTGTGTGTTTTAGTTTTCCGTTTTTTTTTTTTTCTTTTCAAATATTGCGACTAAGGGATTACAATTGTTTTGGTCAAGTAAAGTAGTTTTGGGCGGCTAATAGGGGAAAATTAGCAATTATTCACTTTACAAATTAGTGAAAATCTTCAGTAATTATGTACTATTTCTTTTGTTACATTTTCCATGGTTTGAGGTGCAATAACACACTCGCATAGAAAACTCAGCTCAGCTGCCCTGGTCTGTGTAGATCTTGCAAACCCGGAGTTATTAAAAAGATTAAACATTCTGTAACATCTATTTAAAAACAGTGATTAGTACGATTACAGTGTTTTAAGTTCATTTTAAAAATTATGTAGACTTACTGCGCCTGCATAAAATTTGCCAAAATAACTAACAACGCACACACACAAACACAAATACATTTAAGTTTTTTTCAATTTCAAAAACTCACAGCCTTTTGCAAGAAATGCCAAATCTTTATTTCATGTTTCTAGTTGAAATCCTCTTGCATGCAATTGTGTAATTTGTTTGAATGGTTTTCTAGATTTTTGTGTAATTTTCATCTTTAGATTTTGTATCTATGTATCTATTGGTTTTCCCGTCTCTCGTTTACATTCATACGTAATCGCTGTTTTCCTAGAATTGCACCTTTTTAATGGAATTGTTGTGTTATTTGCCACTGGCAGTTGTAATTGCATCAACTCAGCTCGACTCAACTAATAAACATTCATTCATTTTAGATCTTTTGCCGCCTTTTCATTGATCTGATTATTGAGAGATTTCATTTATTTTCCTTTTTGCTGTTGCTTTTGGTTTACCGCACACTCAAAAAAATAATGAACTAGAAGTTAGGAAATTTTACTTATTTTAAGGACGTAATGGTTGTCGTATGGCGCCAAAGACATTTTTTATTACAAGTCAGTAAAAAATTTCCTTAATATTGGGAAAAAAAATTTACTTAATATTAGTCCGAAATTCCTACTTTTATACAAAATTTTCCTAAATTATAGTAAATTTTAACTAGAATAGTGGAAAAAATTATTTTTACACTAGTCCATAAATTATCTCAAACATTCCTTCATTTTAGTTAATATTTACAAGAATATAGTTCAGATAAATTTGAGAGAACAATAAAAATTAGGAAATTTTTCCTCTATTTTAGTTAAAAAGATAAATCTTTTTTATTTAAAATTATGACAGCATGTAATAGTTCTGAGTAAAAATTTACTTCGATTTAATAAATATGTTACCAAAAACTTATAAAAAAGTTATGAATTTAGGTTAATTTTTTCCCAAAATTGGATACAATATATGTAAAAAAAGAGTACATTTAAGCCTTAAAACAAGGAAAAAAATCTGCAAATAAGAACTGAAATTGAGTAAGCGCATCCACCCCAGTAGAAAAAAATTGACTAAAATTAACGGAAAAAAATACTAAAACAGAGTAAATTACTCCCAGAAAATAGGAAGAAATGTACTGTTACTTATTAAATACATTTACTCTAATAAAATAAAAAATATGTTACTATCTAGTACATTTATTCATTATTTTAAGGAATAAATGTACCAAGTAGTAACCTATTTTTTCTAGCTTACTAGAATAAAAGTACTAAATACAATTACATTTTTCCCAATTTAGGAGTAGTATATTTACTTAATTTTAATATTATTTTCCTAGATGCTAAATATTGCTTTATCTAGAAATAAATGTATACGAATAGGTTCTTTAAAAGGTTTATTTATTACTAAAATATTTTACAATGTAGGAATAACAAAAAAGTACTTAAAATTTAGGTTAATATTTGATTTAATTATAGTTTTGAAGATATATTTTTAAATTACAATAGAATATTTTTACAGGATTTAAATTTAATTTTTTTTATATAAAAAGTATTTTTAATTTTTGTTTGAAATTTAGATTAATATTTGATTTAATTATAGTTTTGAAGATATATTTTTAAATTATAATATAATATTTGTACAGGATTTAAAATTTAATTTTATTATTTCTTTATAATTACCAAGTATTTAATAGGTCTTAAATAGCAGTTACAGTTTAATTCATGAATATAAATTGGAGGTGACTTTATGGATGTTGCTGGTAGTATTTTATATTCTAAGAACTCAGGGCTAACAGAATATGATGAAAATACTTTCACATATGATAAAATTTTAATAATTTGACAAAATAGAAATATATTACCATTAACTTCATAACTTTCTTGAATTTTAGATGCAGTAAAGTTTGGGTCATAACCATAAATTACAGATCCAATTTTATATAGTTAAAATATTTATACTTAAGGATTCTGTTTAAACAAGGAAAACAATTTAAAAAAATGTACTTCAGAATTTACTGCTACGTGATAAATTGTGAGAAAATTCAGAGCCTTTTCATAGTTAAATTATGGTTCTTTTCAGAAGAACTACGTGGAAGGGACACTCTTTGTGACACACTGCTTCTTTGGCTATGGAACACTGAAGGTCCTTAGTCTTCCTAATTATACTATTCCAAGGCAATCGTTACAAAAATACAAATAGCGCATCATATATTTGGAGTTACAAATAATTAAATATTCATTGGAAAATATGAAATTTGAATACAGATGCACTTTTTGAATTTAAGGAAACAAACAATAATTACGTAAAAGCTCAAATTTAAAAATTGAAAACCTTGTTTTAAAGAAAATTGTTTAAGTATATATATTTGTAACACACATATCAGTTCTATATTTTCAAAGTTTTCCGAGTTATTTTCAAGAATATGCAAATATATTGATGTCATAATAAGTTAAAATCGATTTCCCGGATATAGACGATTTTAATACTGCTTCAATACTAAACTATTTCGGATAAATTTTGTAAATATATTAGAAAAAGACCGAAAAATAAACATACTTCTTCATGTTCTAATTATGAGTTTATTGATGATTGTTTTGAATCATTAAAGGACGACGACATCTCATTTTGCCATGTTTTAAGGTGATGCTCGAATAATATTATTCTTACACCAAATAATGGTTTGGGAGCTGTAACATCTAAACGGTTTGGTGTCATATATTTTAATGCATTTGTATCAATGTTATGGTCTAAAAAAAAAACAAAATGTAATTATTAGCCATCGTTTTAAAAATATGATAAAAACAAGAAAAAATACCTTTAAAAATTTCCAAAAATTCATCTCCCTTGAGTAGTGTTAATACATATTTTAAAGTGTCTTCGGATTCCATTATTATAACATTTCAATTCATCAGACGACGTTGGCGCATTTAAACACTAACAAATGAAGCAACAACAAATAATCAAAAAGAATGTGCATGCACAAATATGCTTATAAATACAAAAACAATGTTACGAATATAAACTAACTCTTCATAAACTAACGTAATTAACTTTTCACTTTTTAATATTGTAAATTGGCACTTGTATAACTTAAACACGGCAATGTATGTATGTATGTACATAGTACATATTCTATAGTTGACAATAAATACTTACCACTTTCCTTTTTATATTTTTGTTAATAATTGTATTTAAAATTTAATTGTTATATTTTTAATTTTTCACTTTTATTTTATTTTAAGTGTTAATACACAGTTTATATTTTTATATTTCAATCGACTGTTTTCAACTACAACTCGTTCAGAATAAAACTAAAATCAAAAGAAAACTGGTATGTGTGTTTTTTGTATAACTAAAACAGTTACTTTCAACATTCCAATATTACGCAAGTGCTGCTTAATTTTGCAATTTACCTAATCGTATTTAGTTTAGGTATTCGGTTTATTTATTTAGTTTGTTATCACATAAATATATATATATGGTTAAGATTTATTAATAAAAATGCAATTTTAAACAATTTCTCCTGGTTCAAATTGTAACAATATTATGCATTTATATAATGTATAAAAAGAGCGTTGTTTTTACATTGATTAACCAAATAATATGATACGATTATTTAAGTATCTATGTAAATAGTAAGATTTATCAGCACTATTTATAGATCTCTTTCTCTCGCTCTCTTCTTCATTTAAATAACCCTTATATGTATTTGGTACATTAATAGTAGTGTCAACTCTTTTAAATATATTATGTAGAATTTTAATAATGAAGATTTGATAATTAAATAATTAAAGACATTTTTTATAAAACTTCGAATATTAGAAATTAAATCAATGAAAATGTGTAAATTGTTTGTTACTTAATTAATATATTATAGTTTGGTACTTAATTAATATATTATTAAAACTTAAAAAAAAACAGGTTCATCATTTTTAGAGGTAAAAACCAGTACTTTAGCATTACTTATTACCTTAATTTCAAGTTTGGTATTGTCATATCTGTTATAAAATGTTCTACGTTTAAGTTCAAAATATTTCAAAATTAAGTAAATTATTTTCTAAAATTTAGTAAATATTTACTTATAAAAATGTTTTCAAAAACTATTTTTTTTTCAAGAAAACGACTTTATGTTCAATATTTTTGTAAGAAATTTTTACTTCAAATTAGTAAAATTTTTCATTATTTTTTAAATTATCTACATTATTTGTTTATGAATTTAACTTACCTGTTTCAAGAAAATATATACTAAATACAAGTAAATTTTTACTATATTTTTTCTACATTTTAAGTAATATTTAGTTAATTATGTTCTAAAATCAAAGCACAATTGTACCAGTTACGATTTTCAATTATACAATTGTTTAAAATTTATCTGTACTTTTTTTAAGGAAGATATTCCTAAATATCAGTTTGTTACTTTTTAAGAAGTAAGACATCTTTTATTCAATGGTAGGAAATAATATATTGCTTTGCTTCTTAATTTATCTGAACTAGATTCTTGAAAGCATTTCTTAATAATTAGTAAGCAATAAACTCGAAGTAGAAGTTTAATAAATATGTATTAAAATGCAATATAAAATTCTCAGTATTTAGGAAAATTTTAACTAATGTCAAAGAAAACCATTAACAAGTTTTAAGTATATTATAAATTATGAACTATTTTGGAGTAAACCATTTACTGAACTCAGTTTTTTGAACTAAAAGCAAAATTACTTAATTTTATGATGTAATCCCTTAAGTCTAGGAAAAAATTATTAATTTCTAGTAAATATTATTTTGCGGTTAATAATATTTTCCTACAATCAAGTAATTTATCTATAGAAAATAATAAACTAATTTCAAGTTTATGAACTATTTGCTTTTTTACTCAGATTTAGTCATTTTTATAACATTTTAATAAAATTTCCTTAATTTTAGTTAAATTTTACTCAAATTTAGGGAATTTTTTGAACTATTTGTAAGGAATTTTTTTTCATTAAATTTAGTACATGTCTTTTTTTTGAGTGCAGCTGTCAAGGCTTTTGTTGATCTTACGATCTCTTTATTATGTAAAATTTTCTTAATATTAAGATTAGCATAAATATAAGCCACCAATTTGCGGTTGCCTTTAAATAAAATTTCATTGAGGAAGGTAAAAATTAAGGGTATTTATTATGTAGGCGTTGTTTAATATTGTTTAATATCTGCCAAAAATAAACTGTAAGTTATAATTGCAGAGAATAATGTCAATTGGCAGAAGAAAAATATTACAAGAATTTAAAAAAGAAAAAGTCCAATTTACATGCAAAAGGGGGAATATTTAAGATCTGGCATTTCGTGAGTGATAATCAATTCCTTCATTACTAATGGTCAACTATATATATTATGGCCTTTTCTTTAATTAAAATTATGTTAAACCAAACAAAAACAAGTAAAAAAATGTAGTCAGTCAATCACAACCATAGAATACCCTAGACCTATAAAACAGTTTTTCAGAAATGGGCGCTATATGGGAGATATGACCTATTCTGAACCGGTCATCCAAAAATTTAGTGCCATGACTTCCGTGATTATAAATATTATGTATATTATAATTTATGTCGATATAAAGACTCTTAAAAGATTTATGAAGTTTAAAGTGAATTACGGAGAGCGTCTTATATGGGAGTTTTGACTGGTTATGGAGCAAACATTATAAAATTTGGCCTAGTGATTGTTGTATATAATAAACATATTCGAGTTTAAGATTATTGGAATATCAAAATTTTTAAAGAGAGTTATTTTCTTTAAAGTGAATTTTGGAAGTGGGCTTTCTATGGGAGCTACGACCAATTATGGACCGATAATCATAAAATTTGGCCTAGTGACTGTTGTATATAATAAACATATTCGAGCTGAATATTATTGCAATATCAACATTTTTAAGAGAGTTATGCTCCTTAAAGTGATTTTCGGAAGTGGGCCTTATATGGTAGCTACGAGTAATTATGGACCGATCTTCATAAAATTTGTAGATGTGATTTGGCTTGATTTACTACTCATTTTTTGATGAAATTTGTTGGGATACATAATTCAAATATTTATGATCGTTAAACTACTATTTCGGGAGGACATTTGTATGGGGGCCAGGTGACATAATGAACCAATTTCCACCAGTTTAAATCTCATCCGTCCTTGAGCCGAAAAAAAATTTTACGTACCAAATTTAATTGAAATATATTCAAAATTGCGACCTGTACTCTGAGCACAAGCTTTACATGGACAGCCAGTCAGACGGACGGAGGACGGACATCGTTAAATCGACTCAGGAAGTGATTCTGAGTCGATCGGTATACTTTAAGGTGAGTGTTGGACTAATATTTTTGGACGGTACAAACATCAGAAGAAATCTAATATACCCTCCCCAATATAGTGGTGGAGGGTATAAATATAATTAAAGTTTTCAAACAAACTGGAACTCAATTGCAATATGTTTGCGAGACAATGATAAATTTAAAATATAAATACTGAAGTCGAAAACCCCTGACAATTATTCCTCCCCTATCTGACTTCTAAAAAATCGTCTTGGTTCTACAAATCATGGAAATGTGTTCATAGAAACGTATAACATTTAACTAAGCGTTAAACGACGAACAATTAGTAGAAGGCCACATAATTTCTAGTAAACCGAAAAAATCTCACAACATCTGTGACAGTAACTTCTGCTGCATATTGAACAGGGAAACGTATGAATTTTTCACAAGCCCTTTCAGGCCTGACGTGAATGTACCAGCAATTTTTTTTAATTTTTTTGGAATATGTGATCTCTACAGCGTTTTTTGATTAGGTTTTTTTATTTTTATATCCTTCAAGGATATTCAGGACACGCACACCTGATGCATCTCGGTCGATTTTCATTAATATTTTTAACTAAAACACATACAGAGTACTAATCAGGTATTGTGCAAACGTGGCTAAGGACTCACAAACGATTTAAAAAAAGCGTTACTAACGCACTGGTCAAATAGTTCGCCGATATTACCCACTATCACACCAAATAATAAATCGTGTAATTGCCAGTTTTCATTTTAAGTTTTCGAAACTCATACGTACCTGCATAAAATAAGCTGTGACGTGAAAAAACTAACATTTTCAGTTTTTTAGTTTTAATATATGAAAAAGTATATTTTTGCAATAAATATTTTTTGTTTGTTAAGGTACGGTCACACTTGTCAAATATTTGCTGAAAAAGACGTAACCACTAAGTGAAATATATTTAAACTCGTTTATTTATTTATAAAAAAGTTTTCTTATTTAGGCCAAAGCACAACAAATATTTAGTTTTAATTTATTTGATGCTGTTTGATCTTGCAAAACTCTTGTAAGAGTAAACAACATTAAAATCACAGATTTTGATAGGGTATTCTAGGGCTTAATTCCCTTCAGGAGTGAGTGGAATAGGGGTAATCTCATGTACAAATATTACACTAGGATATATACAGACGGTTCTAAGATGAGCTGCGGGGTTGGTTCTGGGGTCTTCTGTGACGAACCTGAGGTAGGCATCTCGTATCGTCTTCCGAATGAGTGTAGTGTTTTCCAGGCGGAAATTTTTGCAATCATGGCAGCGGCAATGAACGGGCAGACGAACTAGCCAGAATGGGATCTGCTTTAGATATCTCCGATGCGGTCTCAGTAGCAATTCCACTGGGGACTATCAAAGGCATCATCTTCAAATATTTTCTTACAAAGGCTGAGTATAGATGGCGTAACTTAGACACATGTAGGGTAGCCAAGTTGATGTGGCCATCTTTTAACGACAAACGTGCTATGCAACAGATAACCCGGAATAGAAAGGATATATCAAGGTTGCTGGCAGTATTAACGGGTCACTGGACGTTAGACAAGAACGCTAATCGCCTGGGACTCACTTTTAACGACCATTGTCGTAGTTGTAAGGATAGGGAAAAAGAGGAAACGATTTTCCACCTTCTCTGGTAAACCCCAATTTCGGGAGGACATTTGTATGGGGGCCAGGTGAAATAATGAACTGATTTCCACCAGTTTCAATCCCATGGTGGTGTAGGGTATAAAAATTATCAACATTATATCATGTCTGATGATTTGTATAACATTAATGCCAATCATGTTATTGCAGCACCCAAATAAATTGTTAAATAACCAGATCTAATTGATTTTAATCCGATTTAAAGATAAACGAAAACATACGTTCGCTAACTGGTGGCACAAATACATAAATTAAATCTCTGACGGTAAGTGACATAATAATGAATTTAACAGCAGCAAATTTCAAAAATGCCAATTTAATCTTTTGTGAGAAAATAATTTGCAAACGAATTTAAAGGCTTTGCGCCACCCTTTTCTTAAATGAAACTTATGAAAGCGTTTTTAAATTTTATATGAAAATATTTGTAAAAATATGAAATATAGTGTCTTTACTACCGTAATAACCATAATTATTATGTGGAACCTGTCAATTGCAAAACAGTTTTAAGTATTTTTTTTTTTTTTTTGTGTGAAGGTGGTAGTAGAATTTTTAAAATTATCTTTAATAAATTACTTCTTATGGGAATACTCATACCAAGTTAAAAACATACGAGTATTACGAGTGTGTTACCTACCTACTACCCCTTTCTTCTGGTGTTGTTGTTATCCTTTGTGGCTTTAATGTGCCTTCAATAAACCACTAAAATCATGAAGCAATTAAAAGGGTGTTTCTTTAAATTTTACAGCAATAAACAGTCAGTCAGTCTGACTGTTTGACAGGCAGTCGGGCGTAATGTTGAAAAAAAACATTACAAAGTTTTCCTTTTACTTTACACACATTCAATCAACACAATTTAAAACAACAACGACAACAAGCAATTGTCATCTTTTTGCGTGACAAACACGCGTTTGTGGATTTTAATCCGTTCGTTTGTTTGTCGATGACATTTCTACAGCTTCTGCTAAATGTTCAGCTTAAGTTCAGTGCTGTAAAATTTGAATTCTTTTTTAACCGACATTGACGCTTAAAAATTTCAACAAATTCAGCCAACTCCACTGAAAGTATCCAGCAAAAATTGCAATAACTTGCAATTACTTAATGATTTAGTTTTCAATACTACATACCGTTTGCATTACTTAGAAGTAGTCGTATATTTATTACTTATATTATTTATTATCTGTTGTAAAAAGCAGCATTCTGTGAGAACTGTTTAATGTGCACAATGACTTTACTGAAAAATAATTTTGGTGAGCAGCTAATTTTGCATTACCGGCCTGTGATCTAGGCGCCCAGATCATATGATATCACATTCCCATGTTTTTCCTTTGGGGTTATGTGCAGTCAAAGTCGTAATTCGTGAGATAACGATGCCAATGCTGGAAGAAGTAATCGAAAATTAGTCTTTGCGAATGGACAACTAGCAGCATAATTTGAATGCAATAACAAAGATTCCATACATCCAGTTTTATTTTAAGTTTTTTATTTAAAATTAAAAAAAGGTCTAAATGAATCACCCTAAAGTTGTTTCACGCTATCTCTACCTTAGCTTAGGTGAGCTACAAACTATATGAGAACTACAAGAAAAAAATTCGTCCATTCGTTCGTATCAAATTGATATGGACGACATGAGGTTGCAGCAGGACTATATACATATTTTGCATGAACGATTTGTCCACCATGATTGTTCTATAATTGCAATCTTCTTCGGTGGTATAGCATTTAAACGCCACCGAAGTAAAATAAAATAATTAAATAAAGGCTATAAAATCCAGCTTTAACATTAATGCGCCTACTCACCACCAGAGGCGCTGCAATTCTGCAATAAAAACAAACATAATGCGCAATTGCAGAGTTGTGATATAAAAAGCTTTCTTCTTTCACCACCTTTACATCTTCCACCATCCCCTTTCCAAAGAAAGTAACGCAAGTATATATGTATAGGCATATTAATTGCCTGATTGTTACTTCTCTTTAAAAACAAAAAAAAATCTACGGATGGCCTCGAAGTCACTATTGCCCAGGCCATATCTACCATGAGAAATTGGGAATTTAACATTTTTCTGCAGGTCTTTTTAAAAGTATTAAAATATTGAAAATAAGATAAAAACTATTTGCTCTCTAATAAGTTCTTTGATAGGCCATTTTGATAGGTAATCTTGATGGTGTTGTAGTTCTCTATAATTTGTTTTCAAAGACTCTCTCTTCTCACCTTTTACCAATGGTACTGTCAAGTCCCTGGGAATGTTTTCATTTCTTATGTTCCCTTCATAGCTTTAGCGATTTTTTCCTGACCCAGTTTTACTATAACTGTTACTTAAAAAGTTTTTCAATTCTTCGGATAAAATTCTTTGTTTCAATATCAATATCACGAATGATTGAATATTATCCTGGTGACTATGATAGATGGTAATGAAAGTAAACTTCCGAATTAGAGCCTATTTCCGTTAACGAACCTTCACTGACTTCATGGACGGAGATCATATTATACCAGAGGCACAGTTATTTCTGTATAAATTTGGTCCGCCCAACCTTGTACAGAAATAACTATTCTATAGAATGACGCTTGAATCATGCAATCTTAAAGCTTGCTTAGCAGAAGTATTATAAAGAAAATATCAAGTAGAGATATATATTCCATCGGAGTAGAATTCATTACAACAGTAATTGCAAAAAAACTTTTCAATTCTGACTAATCAAGCGTTTCTGGGTGAGGAGGAAAAAGAGAATAAAATATTTGACGCTACTAGTCAGTTTTCTTATTTCCTTTTGTTTTCTTCTTCATTTTATTTTTCCGGCTTGTTCTATGCAAAGTTGTTTGCATGTTGATTTGCGTAAAAAATAAAAACTTGATAGTAAAGAGCATGAAAATTGAAGATACGCGTGTGAACGAAATATCAGATTCAAAAGAGAATTGAACAAAAAGTGATCAGCTAAAACTAAAACGTATGAAATCCATTTTATGATACGAGTATAAATAAATAAGCCCGTATTCAGAAGTTACTGATTTCCATCAATGAATTCCTTTACAACTCATAATGCTAAGCAGCGATGTCTTTATTGTGGTCCTTTTGGAATTGTAACGGAAGAATTACATAGAAATATTAGAAGCCCACAAAGTTTTAACGTTCCATTCATTCCTCTTTTCTACTTTAAATGTTTGCATTGCAGCCTTAGAAGCTCTTTTTAATACATATAATGTAATGCTAAATGTTTAAGCTTAATTTTTGCTTTCCTTTTTTGTAGGTGTGGCATTTTATATAAGGATTTTATTGTTGCTTTACAAAATCAAAACAAAACAACAACCGACTAAAAATACAACTTACAAAGTTTGTTTGGTATCTTTTAAGTGCTCTTAAAAATAAATACAACAGCAGCAGCAGCAGGAAAAAAAGGAAACCATTTAAAGGATTTTATTTCACTCTCATCCTTGGCAGTACAGAAAAGCTGTACGGCAAACAACAACTAATACAGTTCATCCCCCATTTTGATAAATCGAATTTTTTTTCCATACACCAAGGTATTTGTAATGTTCGAAATAAAAATGCGTGTGAATTGTAATTACAAATGAAATCACACTTGCCTAGTGGGTTGATTTGTTCCATGTAAATACATACATATGTACGAGTATATGGTATTTTTGTTGTTGTTCAATTGATTCATAACCGACTCATATGTTATCAAATCGTCCGTGTTATTTTGATTATTTATCCATAATAATCACAGTGTCCAACAAAAGTATAAAAATCTGGTAGTTTCGAATAATCCTAAATAAGTTTAATTGAACTGTTCTCGGGAGGTTTTGTCATATTTCAAAAACAAGTTTATATCAGTTTCATATCGGAACTATACCATAGGTGCATTTCTAGACAGCGAAGTTGTCATATAATTGGCGCTAACTCGAACTGGTATTGATGATTAAATTATAAATTGACTTTTTTCAATGCTAGAACTTTCCAACAGCAGAATTAGCAGTCGTTACTATGCACTTAAAGGCAACACGGGACACATCTCAAGAAGATAACCTCTAGTTAATCATAATTAAAGCTTAAAAAAATTACACATACAATGTTAATTATAGTGATTCATTTTAAAGGAGACATGTACCTAGTTATTATAGTATACGCAAAGTGGGGCCGTCACATTGAAGTTTTTGTACCGATTCCTTATCTTCTTAGTCTAAACAACTTCTGCAATAGTTGTTACGTTACGTACGTTCCGACATTTATCCAATCATACAGTGCCCAGTAAGTATATACAGTTATATCGAAGGACGATGACCCGTTTAATGCGAATTAATTTCTCGGTTGCGCTAATGTCCTGAAACCCATATTAATTTGACAAGATATATTTCAAGTTGGCTCTGTAAATCCCATTCACAAAACGTTAATATTAATTATCAACAACTTTAGATTTTTTTTTAAAGAGAAGTAACACTCAGGCAATTAATATGCCTATATATGCTTGCGTTACTTTCTTTGAAAAGGGGATAGCTGAAGAAGTAAAGGTGGTGAAAGAAGAAAGCCTTTTTTTATATCACAAATCTGCAATTGCGCATTATGTTTGTTTTTAGTGTAGAATTGCAGCGCCTCTGGTGGTAAGTAGGCACATTAATGTTAAAACTTGATTTTTGTAGCCATTATTTAATTATTTTACTTCGGTGGCGTTTGAATGCTATACCACCGAAGAAAGGTGCTGTGATAAATATAAGTTATGATAGATAGAAGAAAATTAATAATTATCAGAAACTGATGTTCTTTGAGTGGCAGCGGCTGGGAATCGAACCCGGGCTACAAATACCAACTCATGCTTAATGATCAAATGCGCTAACCAATTAAGCTACAAGATTTAATTTTTGGATTCTCCTCGCTGTCATTTCGTTGACATATCTCTACTTAGATGAGGGCGATAGTATCAGAAAGTCTGAGAGAATCCAAAAGGATTTCTCCTTGCGGCCTTGTCGATGGCATAGTTCTCTGCCTGGAAGATGGTGATGGGATCAGCAGTTTTAGAGAAAAGAAGATGCCAAGTTCACCTGATAAAATTCCAAACATATTCATTCCGCATTTGAGCCCTCAGTTTATATTGGCATCGCATCGTACGCAGCACAGAGTTTGTATCTCAGTCATTAATTTTTGGTACTCTGTAAACAAGAATGGAGCTCTTCTCTGGACATAGGTCGCTTATAGGCCAACGGCAGAAAACCTTTTGCAACATACGATGTCAGTCACATTTGTTGTTTAGTCTTCCCAAAAGCTACATGGAAGTATACTGAACAATATGAACAGTATAGCTCTTTTCAGCCTATCAGCGACAATGAGAATCACCGCCATGGCTGCTGTAGAGATAATTTTGAAAATCCTCTGACTAGATATACGACTACATGTTAAACAGAAAGGGAAAGGAAACTTGTGGTCAGATTAAGACAAATTGGAATCAATATCGGACATTTCCTATCTAGAAACGATAAAGTAAATTGCAAAAAGACTTGTTGCAAAGGAAAAAGATTTTCGGAGACTAAATGTTGACATCGATAAATAAAAATGCCAGAATATACTGGAGATAATAAATTTTTCAAGAGACAAAATTTAAAATTCCTCAGTGACTGCAGTATCATTATGGAGAAAGAATATCAGTGGTCATATTAGCAAGCCAAACATCAATATTACCAATATACGAGGTCAAAAAATAACCCTTATTTTCAATTTTTTAAAAAGTATTTATTTATTCATCAATAACTATCTTGTCCCCTTCAAAGTAATCCCCCTCAGATATAATACACTTATGCTAGCGTTTTTTCTAATCCACGAAACACTTCTGAAACGAGGTTTTTGGTATCGCCAACAGCTCCTGTTTCGATTTTTCTTTTATCTCCTCAATCGCTTTCCTTTCATCGGTGTCTTTAGTTTTAAGAAGAGAAAAAAGTCAGCGAAGGCCAAGTCTAGTGAATACGGTGGTTGAGGCATAATAACGGTTTTGTTTTTGACCAAAAACTGACGCACAAGCATCGATGTGTGAGCTGGTGCGTTATTATGGTGCAAAATCCATGATTGGATTTTCCACAATTCTGTGCGTTTCTGACGAATTGTAGTAGTATTCCTTATTGACCGTACGACCTTGTGGCAAGAATTCATGATGCACCACGCCATTGCAGTCGAAGAAAACAGTGAGCAAAACATTCACATTTGACCGAACTTGACGTGCTTTTTTCGGTCTTGGCTCTTCTGGACGTTTCTATTGGGATGATTGGGCTTTGGTTTCCATGTCATAGCCACACACCCATGATTCGTCACCAGTTATGACCTTTTTCAGGTAATCTGGATCGTCGTTGACGATGTTCAACAACTCTTGAGCGATGTGCATGCGACGTTGTTTTTGCTCAGAATTTAGCAATTTTGGAACAATCTTCGCTGCCGCACGTTTCATGCCTAGAACATTCGTAAAAAAAAACGATTATCCAAAATCATTTTCTTCACTGCTTCAATGTTTTCATCGGTTGTTGACGTGCTCGGGCGACCAGGACGAGCGTTCGTCATTGACATCTACTCGGCCTTCCTTAAACCGGTTATACCAAAATTTAACTTGTGTTCTGCTCAAATGCCACAATCAACATTTCAAAGGTCCTTGCGCATTGAAATTCATTTTTTTCACAAAACTTAATAAATTTCTTTGATCCATTTTTTCGAATAGTAAACAATCGAAGAGCACACCAAAACACGACTAACTTTTTTATCTGTCAAAAAACAAACTGACAATCCAAAATGACTGATATTACCAACATATATAACAGACATGTGTACCAACATCACAGAAAAGAAAAATGCGAAAATGCGAACATACGTAACTCACAAAATTTTAAAATCACGGTTATTTTTTGATCAGACCTCGTACATGTATGATATTAGCTTTTATTTCGTTGAATGCAGGTATTCGGCTATTATAAAATAAGCAAAAGGAATCAAAATGAACCACATTAGACATAATAAATGCTGGCCCTTATTGGAACCTAAACAAACTTTAAATTGTAGTTATAAAACTTTCAAAATTTACCACTTCACAAAAAAAAGTAAAAAAAAAAATCAATATATGAATATTTACTTTTTGTGTCCCACAGTAAGCAATCTTGCAAAATGTCACATCTATACATATACTCGTATGAATGAATACAAGCACATATTTCATAAGTTCATGAATGTATGGGGGTTTATTTCCTCTATAATTGGCTTTCTTTGCATATTCTGACATTTTCATATTTTTGATTTTGACGGCTTTTTTGTTTTTTTTTTTTGCCATCGTTTGTCAAAATATGACACGATTTCAGTTTCTGTAGAACTTCTGGTTTTTGTGGTTACAATGTACTCATCGTATTTGTTGGCTGGGTGGGTGTGTGTGTTCCAGCCATCCATTCATACATGGTATTTAATGATAATTATATGTTGTTTAGTTGTGAATGGAATGGGTGGCTGGATGGTTGTTTGGTGTTGGGCGTTTGCCGCACTTGTCTTGTGTTGTGTTGACAAACATATCAATTAGTGAAATTAGTTGCAGATAAACACACATTTCATATGTATGTATGTATGTACATGTACAGACACTTACACAAAGTTATTTGTGGTATTATTAATTTCCTAAAGTAATTGGATTATTTCATATAGAATTTTTCTAGGTTTATCTGATAAGAATTTTGTTATTTAAAGATTTAATGCAGAAGTTCGCATACATATACATACATACTAATACATAATTAAATATGAATATTCTGTAATGAGAATGGTAGCAACCTGGATACTAGGGAGGTACTTAAATTTGTCTAAATTTTGATTATCTAAAATTTAAAAATTTTTCAAACGAGAAATTGTAAAAATTTTATTATTTTTGTCTCCATTTTAAAAATATTTCAGTTGCTTTAAAAAAAATCCATCCATACGATCCATGAATATTAAAAGCATTGATGGTTTCTGGTATGAGTCTCCTTGGGAATACTTGTAGCACTTTTACACGTAGCTGGCTTTCGAACTATATAATCACCCTGGAGAAAAGTTCACATGAATACATTGATGCTGCATCATGGAATGTACTAGTCTATTTTCTACTGAATATTTTTTCTAAAATCCTCGTTCTGCTTGTATGAAAGAGATCAAATTCCATTTAGCTACGGCTGAAATATATTTGAAACCAATATTGCTATTAATCTGCAAATGGTTAGTAAACCTCTTTAAAACGAATCTGTGGTATGTATTTGGTTTTAAAAATAATTTATGAGCAAAATAGGGAAAAATTCTGTAAGAAAAAAAGTCTCCTTTCAACGATATTATCACAATGTATATTTCGGAATACAAGCCAGTAACCAAAAAGATCTCGTTGCATTCTAAGTGGTGATGGCTAATTAAAGGACTTATCCATCTCTTTTTCAAAGCTAATCTGAAACAGATTTAATATGTTTTTAATTACAAGCATAACACTGGTTAGAAAGTTAACAATTGGAAATACTGGAGGCATATTAGTATTTACATTGACAGCGAATGTCAGTTCTTGTTCAAGATCAATCTGCCAATAGATCATATACATATATATATATATATATATATATAGGTCACATGCAGCGAGGCTACTTAACTGATCAGCTACTAAGCTTAGTAGTTAAGTTGTCATAACAATTTGAGAGAGGCGATATCCTTTCCTGTCTTCGATTTTTTTTAAAGAGAAGTAACATTCTGGCAATTAATATGCCTATATATGCTTGCGTTACTTTCTTTGAAAAGGGGATAGTTGAAGAACTAAAGGTGGTGAAAGAAGAAATCCTTTTTTTATATCACAAATCTGCAATTGCGCATTATGTTTGTTTTTAGTGTAGAATTGCAGCGCCTCTGGTGGTGAGTAGGCGCATTAATGTTAAAACTTGATTTTGTAGCCATTATTTAATTATTTTACTTCGGTGGCGTTTCAAAGCTATACCACCGAAGGAGGGCGCTGTGATAAATATAAGTTATGATAGAAAACTAATAATTATCAGAAATTGATGTTGTTTGAGTGGCAGCGGCTGGGATCAAATGATCAAATGCACTAATCAATTAAGCTACAACACTCTCATTTTGTTATTCCGTATTCCTTTTATAGGTGTTAGGGTGATGCATTTATTTATTCGTGAATGGAATTGGTTTATTTTAAATCCGCGGCTATTCATATACTTAGATCCTATAAAGGAAACAATTAGCGGATCTCAATTGTAAAATGCCTTAAAGATTCTTTAATTAAATGAGTAGATAATTTGAATATTTTAATCTTTAAATTTGCCTCCAAGATTATGCGAATAACACCTCTGTATAGTTCCCCATGAAATTGCATTTGTTTTATTATAGAAAATAAAGTTGTGATTACTGATGGCACACTATCATATAGTCTATCAAGCACCCAAATGAACGATAATGTTAAGTCTCGTAACGTTTAAAAATGTAAGAATGAAATAAACTCATAATGTAATAACGAAAGTCTTGAGGCGAGATATAAGGCCCAAGCCATCATGACATTAACGAAAACGGCATGCTATTAAGAATGGGGTCATATATGAATACTGTTAATGTGGTTAATACCAAATGCTTCCCTAGCTTTAAGGATGAACTAAAGGAATAAGCAAAACCCAAACCTACAAAGTACAAAGATGATTCTGAACTTGAATAAGCCAACAAATAGCAGAATTGTTAATGATTTAACGAAACACACAGATCAGAAGGCTCATTTATCTCAAATATATATGTATATGCGACAATACGACCTGCTTGTGAGAAAGAGAACGAACAGCTGCAATATTACCTTGTGCCATTTTTAGTCAAATTAGAGAAGAACATGTGTACATGGATAATATGCCAAACCTGGAACATATTAGGAATTCCGATTTAAATTACTAAAAAATTACACTGAGGAAACTACGTTCTTAACATAACCTTACGGCACACATAAACTTGGGTGAGCTCGGCTCACCACCGCATTGTGCGTCCTGCAAGAACTTACTAAAGAGCATGTCTTGCAAAGAGCATACTTGTATGACTTGCCAGAAACATACATACAATATGCAATTTCTCGTACATGAGTGTAACGATCAATGTACGGACATTGACCCAAGGACTACAGATCAGCAGAGGGAGGTACCCGCTATTTGATGCTATCAATGGTGGCTGCCAGCACCCATGTAACGAAAGCATAACCCAGTGCTATGACAAGTAAGAAAGTATAGTCGGTCAAGCCCGACCATATAATACCCTACACCCAGTATATCAACAAAACAGTGTCATGATTTCCGTGAATATAAATATTATGTGTGTTAAACCTTATCTCGATATAAATACGTTTAAAAGATTTATGTAGGTTATAGTGAATTACGAAGAAGGTCTTATATGGGAGTTTTGACTATTTATGAACTGTCATCCTATTTGTACATAAGAAACTCATTTTTGTTAAATTTTATTCGGATAACAACATTTTTAAGAGATATATGGTGCTTAAAGCGATTTCGGGAAGTGGGCCTTATATGGGAGCTACGACTAGTTATGAACTGATCATCATAAAATTCTACCATTTTATATGTATATGTAGGAGGACATTTGTATGGAGGCCAGGTGAAATAATGCAACGATTTCCACGAGTTTCAATCCCATCCATCCTTGGGCCAAAAAAATATAACGCACCAAATTTTATCGAAATATCTTCAAAATTGCGACCTGTACTCTGCGCACAAGCTTTACATGGACAGCCAGACGGATGGACGGACGGACGGACATCGTTAAATCGACTCAGGAAGTGATTCTAAGCCGATCGGTATACTTCAAGGTGGGTGTTGGACCAATATTTCTGGGCGTTACAAACATCAGCACAAATCCAATATACCCTCCCCACTATTGTGGTGTAGGGTATAACTAGTAAAGCAAGAATCGCAATAACTGACGACGACCAATACCAGGCCAAGGACGAGAGATTAGAATTGACTGCGGTTGCCATAGGCCGCTATCTAAACCCGTCCACAGGCCAAGACAAATTACTGCTTGGGTTTCTACATAGCGACAAAGGTTTTTTATGCTTCTGCATATGATTGTTTATACTTTAACATACCAAGATGGGCATTTGAGTTCATCGGAAATGTGTGAAACTTTTCTAACCTAAAGCACTGTTAGAACATTGAGCTAACTATAAAGATTCCAAATATGAACATGTACATTATTTTTCATAACTTCAATTATAAACATTATCCTTGTGAACACAAAAATATGTATTATTGTAAGTACTTACACTACCAGCATATAACAATTTTCATATTAATATTTAGTATGTTTTCAACATGTTTACAAGACATTTTCATTTCCTTCTCTCAATATTGGTATAAAAAGTTGCTAAGCAGTGGACGTTTATGACACTTTAATAAATAAAAATGTCGTAAAAATAATACAAATATACAAACACTTATATTAAAATAGCAAAAAATAACCGGAAATGAAGTAAAAGTCAATAAATCATAATATTGTAAGAAATATGACAAACAAGCAAATATAAATAAATAAATAAAACACCAGAAAAATAAGTAGATAATAATTCAAAAATAAATAAAGAGGAATCCTTGGAATCTCCCCTTGTCTATTAGAAATGGGAAATAAGGACTTGTAATACACAGGAAGAAGGCCAATTAAGACGCGTGACTAAGAGCGTCGTTCAATTTGTTACAATTATAATTGTGTGTGTATGTGTTTTTTTTTTTTCTTAAAACCGACAAACAGAAGGAAGTTTAACAAACATGAATATTAAAAGGTACAAAAAAAAATATACATTAAACGGTTACACTTTCAATGATTGGGTTGTTTACTAGTTTTAAACGTTTTCGTCTTTTTTATTTGGGTGCGAAGTAGTGAGAGGTTGGTTTGGGTGGTCACACGACTAACAATGTCATAAAAATAATAGGCTTAACCGCGAGGGGGTTGCATCTAAATACATGCAAACATACATACATACACGCTTGTATCATACAGTCACTCATTTTAAGGACGATCATAAACCAGACAAACACGCACCAGCATTTAGTTTCGATGCCATAAACAAATGTTAACTTCATTCTCATACAACTTGTTAACTTTATTTATTTTTTTTATCACAGAGCAATATTGTTAATAATAATTCATTTTGTTGTTGGGTTGTTTGAGTGCACACTTTAGCGTTTGACTTGTTTTTTGCTGTTTCAGAACTATTATTAGCCTTATGAATGTAATGAATTGTTAACATTTTTGTAGGTGCAACTTTTGTGTTTGCAACAACCCTTTATTAACAAATCATAATTTCTCTAATCATAGTGTTTTAAAGGTTTATTAGCCGGAAGTTAATATTTACACGGCTGATATTTTCCTTCACAAACAGGAAATATAAATATGAATTTGTATGTACATACATATATTAAATGTGTCAAAAAGTTTACAAACGTGGGAACAAAGTGATTTATGAATATTGAAAAAGTTACATGTTTTTGAAATATTTTATTGTAGCTCTATTTTTAAAGAAAAGAGATCAGAGATGATATTATTTCACAAGTACCGCAGTAATCCCATGATTTATTTGATACTTTGCAGCAATTTTGCAGTATTTTATGTGGGCTTTACGATTAAAGCATGTCCGTTCATGTCCTTTCTATATTGCGCTCTAATGAAAAGAGTCTTGAAAATCTAAAACTTTTTACTGTATGTCAAGTAATTTTCATATCGAAGTCTGTTATCTTAACTGCTGAAGATTCTAGAGAGGATTGTAGATGGTTATATAAAAACAAATACATTAAATATGGTATACAACTGTTTGATCATAAGAATATCCACTAGCATGCTTCCTCATCATCTTCAATTAATGATACTGACATTAAATACTTTGATTAGGAAACTACTTACTCAATGCCATGTTTAGGCAGAAGGTGTCATGAATACCGTGCTACTAGGGGTACTTCTCTTGATTTTAAATTTATCACCAACATTATGGATTCTTATCGTGAATGAGATACTAATAGAACTCATATATGCATGTAATAGTCTAAAGTTCCCGAATCAATCAGTCACTATATCTGAACATGGTGTTATTTAGCTTTGATGCTAAAGGTGTGGTCACACTTGGCAAATATTTACCAAAAAAAAAAACGTAACCACTAAATAAAATGTATTTCAACTCGTTTATTTATTAAAAAAAAATTTCGTTTATTTAGGACAAGACACAACAAATATTTAGTTTTATTTTATTTGATCCTGCAAAACTCTTGTAAGAATAAACAACGTCAAACAAATTTGTGCTCAAAAAAGTGGTTACGTTTTTTTTTAGTAAATATTTGCCAAGTGTAACCGTACCTTAAGAAATGCAGACTTCGTATTAAATTGTAATACGGGGAAATACTTTAATGGAATAGATAAGCGATTAATAATTAATTACTTTAAACCTTAGATCCGCAATGTCCCCGTTTACACAGGAAAACATTTTGTTTGGAGAGAGGGAGAGAAGAACTAGCACCAAAGCCTCCTTTTTACTTCTCATTTTTTAAGTATGAGACAATTTTATGGAAACTCAAAGAACTAAATTTTACTGCCTCATTTTCACTTCTCATTAAACATTTTTTAAGAAACTTGAAGAACTGACACCATTTTCAGTCTATATGAAATACAAATCATTAGTAAATACCGAGCGAAGCCGGGGCGGTCAGCTAGTATTTGTATTAAATTGACTAAGTTTTTAAATATTTTTTTTTGAGTGATTTTAATACAAACTAGACAAACGTTCCAAAAGTTTTACTGAATCAAGTATTTAAAATATTTTTCATTGAATGTATAGGTAGAAAAAATATTTTTATTTAATTTGGATCAGATTTAAAGTGCAAAAAATTTAAACATTTAAAGGTTAAATGAATAATAATAAGAATAAATTCCATTAGGAATAAATATAATAATTAATTGATAATTCCTGATGGAACTCATTTAATTAAAACTTCAAGCTTTCAATGAATCTAACGAATAACATCTTTTAATTCATAATTATGATGTTGGTGGATTACGTTCGTATTGAAATTATTAACTTGTGGCTCTAGTTATTGCGAATAAACTGGCATGAACCGAAGCAGATATGAACGCCGAATGTGATGATATTTATTCCGGACATGACTTTGTATTTAGAAATGTGAGAAACAAATTGATCAATTACTCCCTAGATTTATCAAATAAAATACGAATCAAGAATTTAAGTATTATTATCAGCCATAATGAACTGAGATATTTTCTAAAGAAAATTAATGATTTGAATCGTAAGTTTGTCAAAATATTAAGAATTAAGGCAAACAAACCCTTGCAAGGTGGTCAAATACATTTATTAATAGGAATCGAAGGCTAAGGAATTGATATTTAAACAATCTAGGAAATGTTGAATCAGCGCTGCAAAGAAGGCTTAATGCATCCCGTAATATTTCGCTCTGAGGACTAAAGTGAGTCCTCAGAAGAGCAGCATATAAGAACTTGTGAACACATACAGAAATCTATTAAATCATCTTTTACTCTGCACCAATATTTACATTGAGTCAAACTCAAGAAAAAACGATTACAAATCTTTTCTATGAAGGCTTCTGAAGTACAATAAACGATATTTGCCTAGAAAATCCCCATAAAAATAATTCTAAATATTTCATTCTTTCCATACATGGAAATTGAGACAGCTTTCAATGATAAATTAGATCTTTCTTGCAGTACTTCAATAAAATATATAAGATCAGAAAATCCTTTAAAATTAAATAAAATTGGCACGAGTCTTAACTATTTTCAACTAAGTATTGTTCTTTTACATGTAGAACATTTTATTATGTAAGTAGTACATTCCATTTGTTCTCTGACAAAACTGACAGGAAACTTATCCTTATAAAACTGACATGCTAAAACGATTTAAAATATGGAAACAAAAGATTTTCGGTTTTAAAACACCTAACATATGCATGGACCACATTTAATATAAACAATACGACAAAAAAAAAGCATTTCGCTTTCATTTCACGGTTTTTCATTATAGTTTGTGCAATTAAAATAATCAACCGGAAATAGAACACGAGCCAAAATGTACAAAAAAAAAAACAAAAAAAAAAAAACAACCAACAATCAACCATAAATCCATCCATCACTTTAACAAAAGCCAGTAAAGAAGCCAACAGAAAAAAGTTTTATATTACAACGTGAAAGTAAAGCAGAGATTAACATAATGTTCCTGCTCCTGTTCATCAGCATGTGCAGCCGACTTTTAAACGATGTACGAGTACTTTGTGATGTCAACAAACCCTCAAGTATAGCAATGGAAACTGAAAGGAACACACGTTTCCGGTAGCGGTTTTTATAATGAAACTAAAAGTGAGGAGTTGTAGGAGCAAAATCAAACCGTGCAAAACAAGAAGAGCAAGAAGTTTTTCTTTGTTCGCCGTTTTAGTTATTTGTATTACTGAAGTAGCAAAGATTTAAGCAACTGTCTTTTTAACGTTCTTTTGGTTAATTGAGAAAACTACACGCCTCCTATTCAAAAGGGTATCTTAAGAATTTACCAGCACATGTCCTTTTTGCACCACAACAATAGTGTTTTAAGCAGCAACCGAAAACTGTCAGCCAGCCGTTATAAGATAAAAGGGGAAAGACGATAACATTGAAATGTGTAAAAGGCACTTGCGATTTTTTTTTTTTTTTGTTAGCTACACTCAGAAAATTAACATTTAATAATTTGAGTGACACAAACTTATAACTATGAATTTTTATTTGTAAAGGTACGGTCACACTTGGCAAATATTTACTCAAAAAAAGCGTAACACAAATTTGTTTGATGATGTTTACTCTTACAAGAGTTTTGCAAGATCAAACAGCATCAAATAAAATAAAACTAAATATTTATCGTGTTCTGTCCTAAATAAATCAAGTCGTTTTTAATAATAAAAAAAAAGAGTTCAAATATATTTTATTTAGTGATTAGGTCTTTTTCGTCAAATATTTGCCAAGTGTGACCGTACCTTAAGTACCTTGTTGCACATTTTAAACTTATAATTACTGTTATGATTATTGTTACTTGGTTCAAATATGACCATCCCTTGGCATTATCGAAGCCAAAAGAAGCACATATTCTATAGGTACACTTACTACCCATCGACGAGTTTACGAGTCAGTTTTGTCGAGGTCAAGGGAAAGCGGTCATGTGCGGAAAGCAGTGATTCTCGGCGATTCAGTTCTCTCGGACTGCCTGGAAGAGATTCTACATATTAGACGAAGCTTATGCCGGTTCTGCTGTCTACATAGTGGAAACTGACACTATATTTTTTTTAATATCTCGGAATAAATGAAATGTCTTTAAGGCGAATATTCTGATGGGTTTTAATGCTTTAGATCTCATGGAAAATGTCTCCAGGGGCAATTAGGTGACTTTTAATATTGATATTCGGGTAGCGTTAAGTGCTCTGAGAATAAAAGTACGTGAAATAAAAAATATTATGGGCATCTCAAATGATCGAGTCCATTTAATTTTGCATGAAGAACTACATATGGAAAAGCTTTTTGCAAGATGGATGCCGCATTTGTTAAAAGTCGACTAAAAACACATAAGAATGAAAATTTCTCAAACTGGATTCACCACTATACTCCAAAGACAAAAGAACCAACCTAGCAATGGACTGAAGCTGAAGGAAGTGCCCCAAAAAAAGGCAAAAACAATTTAATTGGCTGGTAAGGTTATGGCAACGGGTTTTTGGGACTTTAAAGGTATTTTATTGATTGACTATCTGCAAAAGGGTAACACATCAAATTCAGAGTACTATTGCAACATTTTGGATTAAATTAAATGTAAAAATTCGACAAAAACGTCCGGGCTTACAACACAAAAAAATAATTTTTCATCAAGACAATGCACCAGCGCACAAGAGGGTTTTAACAATGGCTAAAATCAACGAATTAAAGTACGAGTTGCTTGACTATCCACCTTATTCTCCTGATTTAGCTCCCAGGGACTTTTACACGATCCTAAATCTTAAAAAAATTCCTAGCTGGCAAGCGTTTTACCTCAAATAAAGATGCTATTACAGTTATAAACCACTATTTTGAAGGCCTTGAGGGAAACTATTTTATTCAAGGAATAGAATTGCTAGATTAGCGTTGGACTAAGTGTATTGAAGTTGCAGGAGATTATATTGAAAAATAAAAATGTTTTTCAAAAAACAAAGTCCCGGTTTACATTATGAAATTTTTTTCGCTGCGATTCTTGCTTTGTCGGCGAGAGGGTTACATGTACTCGTGAGACACGCTTTGTTCCCTCATTCGTTGTTTTTTATATTCATACATGTATGTATGTATGTGTATGCTAGCTAGAAAATATATAAAAATATGTATACATCCACAAAAAATCTCTGCAACAAAAATCTCATAATGTAGACGCAAATACAATTTTAAGGAAGATACGACAAGAATCGCAGCGACAAAAATTTCATAATGTAAACGGAGACTAACTATTCTGTGGCCTAACTATTCTGTGCTAAGATAAGAAGTTTCCGAACCACCCTCGTCAGTTAATATCAAGAAAACCTAATTGAATTAGGAAATCTAAATAAATATTGAGAAAATACAAAATTCAAAATAGCTAATTGATATTAAGAAAAAACCAAATGAAATTGAGAAATCTATGTATATTAACACTTAGCGATTCTCCCAATTTTCCCTACAATTCCAATTTTCCTTAAGGTATGTATATACTCGTAGATGCAGAAAGCTGTGTGTTGCAATATACTTCCGCTTGTCATAAAGCGCTAAATAATATGGCAAGGTTCTAAAAAGATCGTAAATACTTAGTTTTGGCGAGATACAAACTAACCATACACCTGTAAACTCCTTTCTCCTCTAGTGGTAGGAATTCCTTTACAATTCAATAAATAATAATCTTTTCATATTGTTTGTTAAATTGTTCTGAGTATCAAAATCTAAACGATTTAGTTTTGGCTCTGAAAGTTTAATAATATCTTCCAATTGCCCAGCAACTTTCAAGAGCTTTTCAGCTAAATATTGGAAAAACATAAATAAGAATTAATTAATAAATAATAAAAAATCTAATTTTTTGCTCTAAATTTTAAGTTTTTTTTTATCTTTTAAGCAACTTTCTTTTTGGCAAGACTGTTTTTGACAGCTCATCTTTTCTCCTATAACATATTATCAAAATTCATGCTCGGTAAAGAAGGGCATCGTTTTTGTGGTCAGTTTGTTCGACCATCTGAGGCGGCTATTCGGAATCTTGTGACTAAATTTTGCAACAAATTTACATTATTATTGAATATTATTCCATCAACAGGCATACGTAGAGTACGGACAGAGCAAAATAAAGCAGCTGTTTCTGCCAGACGACAAAAGCAGGATCGTTAGGTACTGTAAATGGCGAGCGCTACCTTGCGATGATTGCAAATTAATTTTCATAGAAGGTAGATGCATTAAAAATTGTAATTTATTTAGTTTACATTGAGCTGTCTTTAAATGATAAATCTAAATCAACAACACTTGTACATATGTATTCCATTTGATTGGATGGTCTCACAATTTGTTTAACAAAATCTCCTTCTGCTTTTCGGCCCAAAAGAATTGTTAGCCGATCCTTCGTGGTTTTACATACAGGGCATGCTTTCTCATTCTTTGACAAGTAAGTTTTTGACGGCAATTGTTTCCAAAAAAAAACCTGTTTCGTCGCCATTCAAAATCTGCTCAGCAGAATACCCTTCTTTTTCAATTATGGCTTTCTGCTGTCGGGGCTCTACTGTATATAGATCGTTTTATTTATTATTATATATTTAAATCAAATCCTAAAGCTCTTAAATAAATTTCGTTTTCTTAATTTCAATTTATTTTTATACGTGGTGGAGGGTATATTACGTTTGTCATTCCGTGTGAAACTTTTCTAATATTCATCTGAGTCAAAGTATATATATTCTTGGTCCTTATGAAATTCTAAGTCGATTTAGCCATGTCCGTCTGTCTGTCCCTCTGTCCGTCTGCGTAAAACACTCTCACGTCCAAACTATACAACTTAACTAAACGAAATTTCCAGAAAAATATTTCCTATTTCTCGGGTAACTTTGGTATTAAAAATCAGCAAAATCGGTTTCGGCCAACCAGAGTTATAGACCAATATGTGAGACAACTTCCAAAAGAATTTAATATTTTGTGTCCATTATGATAAAAGAAGAAAGTGTGCGGAAAATAGTATGAATCGGTCCATGATTTCTCATAGGCCCCATACAAAAATCTTCCCGAAATATTGCTCAATTATACATAAATGCCTATAAAATTGTAATATCAAGACAAAATTCAGCAAAAATAAGTTTTGTGCAAAAAGAAATCGCAAAACGATCTTTTTTTTTAGTTCGGTCCATGTTTGACCATAGACCCTATATAAAGTCCATTTCCAAAATTCACTTAAATTCGTACAAAACAGATATAAATAATGTTAAATGGCTAAAATTTGACATGAATAATCTTTATAGGCAAATAAATTGTTGTACTAAATTTTATGGTGGTCGGCCCAGAATTGGTCATAGGACCACATCTGAAAAAGACATTTATCCCTATACATATTGTATAAATATCGGTACCGACTTAAAACCTGTATTAGCAAAATGTTAAACACATACAAATTTTAACTTACCTGATATATACCCGAATTATTAAAATATATAACACGATATATTTTTCATAATCTTTTTTTTTTATTATTACCTTTAACTTTAACAGTATATTTGCAGGTGGAGGGTATTAAAGATTCGGCAAAGCCGAATATACTTTTCTAACTTGTTTTTATATTAAATTCGATTTCACATCAACGTCAACTCGTATGTTTTCAATATTCAAAATTTAAATTTGTTACTTCTCAATAGATACTAATTTGGATTTCTTAATTTAAATTTGTATTAATTTGATTTTTTCAACAATAATTTTTCAATTTCTAAAAATTTCATTTCATATTTTATTCCCTATTTTAGTACATCACAGATTTTTTGTTGAGTGTATATTTAAAAATCAGTTTAGCACAAATGATCATTTAAATTTATATGATCTTTAAGGACTTGAGGGCAACTCCTTCAAGTCGATTTCTTTCTATTTCTATTGTAATTTATTAAAAACGAGTTTATGATTATAAATACGAGCATAAGCATGTGCATTATGCTGCAATTATTGTTTAATATTTCGCGGTGGTTGACAGCTGCATTGTGGGTTTTTAGACATACTACATACTTAATTTACTTTACTCTCTATTCCAATTATTATGAAAGAAAATCAAGTCAAGGCGTGTGCTCTTCATCTGCAAATATATACATAGTGTGTATGTATCTCAACTCACATTCACAGTACAAGAAATACACATTGCTTCCTGTTTAACTAGATGTGCTGCTTTTGTCCTGCTACATTAATACTGATATTGACAATTCTAACCGGAAGGATCATACTACATACATTCATATGTATGTAGTATAAGCGAGTGTGTTTCTGTGTTTGAAGAAGAGTGGTTGTTCCTTTCAATTTGAATTTGTTGTGCAAATTTCTTATAAAGATTTTTTTATAATTAAACCTTAAATCGTAGTTATGTTGTAGATGAAGATCATTATGTTACTTACACACATTGTGAGTTATTTTAAGGATCGTGCTCTATTATTTTCATATTTTGGTTGAATTTTTGGAGGTGTATCACCATGTGTAGCAATTAGATAAACATGTGCAAAGAGTTTTCTTAAGATTTTTAGCTCAAGGACAATAAAGAACGCGTGCTTAGGGTGTAAAGAGCAGATTTCAATTTAACAAAATATATTTAAGGTGGCAAATTGGAGGGTGGTGCTGTAAGAAAAACCTACAGCTGCCTTTTTTGAGAGGTTTTGGAGGTTATAAAGAACATTGTTTGAATGATTTCGTATGACAATAACTTGATTAGAAGAATATTTAACTAATCCTTATCACACTTTCAACTGCATATGTATCTTAAATGTATTTTATTATAAATACATACATACATACATACATATGTATGTTTGTATATGCCTAAAAATACTTGTTACTATGACCAGTGTTCTGAAAAGCGATTTCAAAATATTCCCCCTTCCTTACACAAACTTTTCAAAAACAGCAACTAAAAATTAAAACTTTAACTTGCACTAAATTTATAATGTCTATTTACAGCGTAGTACGAGTAGTTGCTGCTAGTTGTTCAATTTGATTAATTTGTTAAGAAACTTAAAACTGCAGACAATGTAGATCGTAATAAAAAAAAAGCGCACATTGAGTAATTGCCTCAAATCACGTCATTCCGGCAGGAGTGAAAAAAAGCGTTGAAAATTCTGTACAAAAGCGGGTGGGTTTTCAACTTAAAAGTATTTAGCAAGTCTGTCCCTCAGACGGCTTTAAACTGAAAAACACCAACAACAACAACAACAACAACAGTAAAAAATACCATCTAATCATTGTTTCAAATGCGCATACAAAATACATTTATTTAAGGAACAATAAAACAAAACAAAAAAAAACTACTCGTGAAATGCAGATCGTTTTTAGCGATAACTTTCTTTAGAGAAATACATACGACACAACACTAGCAAACAACAACAATAAAGTTAAATAAAAAAAAAAACAACAAAAGCTAAAGCGGTACGTAAATAAATAAAGAAATAAATAAATGGAATTTAAGCAGCGAATTGAGCACTTGAAACAAATTACCCTAAAGGGCAGTAACTAACGGACTGTAAAGAAATTTTTAACACATCCACTCATTTAAACTCACACACATTCATACTTTTAATAATGAACCCAGTATGTGACACACTTGTAAGTATGGCAAATTGTAGTTGTTGTTTTTATTCTTTGAAACTATGCAGCATGGTACGTAATGGAACTGTTTCAGTTTTTTTTTTTTTTTCAAAAGATCCTAGATAAAGTGGGTTAATTTCGTAAATTGGTTAGACAACGTACTGTACCCTTATATTTCATTTTATTTTATTTCCCTTCTGTGATGAAAATAATCAATAAATAATGTGAGCGAGCAGTAAGTAGTATTTAAATGAAAAATTAAAGGGGCTCAAATTAGCATTGTAGATCAGCTGCTATGAAGTTTTGTTCAAATAATTCCATAATGTTCATCTTTCACGAATTTTTCTACTACCAAAAGTAAATATTTTAAAGTTCCTATGGATGTTCTTATATATTATAATAGTCTTGATCAGCGTTGCCGTTTTGATTACTTTTAACCAAAATTGGTTACATTTTTTTCCAATGTGTACTTGTGTACTTTTTTCTCGTTTTGGTTACTTTTTTTTAATGCAAAAGTAACCATTTTTTACATTGTTTTTCACATTGACTTAACACCACTAATTTTGTTGATAAACTAAACTACCACAATTTAAACGTGTTTATAACGTTATAATAACAACACTGTAACAACCGTGTGAACTTAAAATTTTTGTCTTCCAACGTTGTAAGAAAAAGCATTTTCAGTACATTGGAAAACAAAAATATTGTCAGACATCTAACAATCGTGTAAACACACAATTTTGTCATTGTCATTGTTTTAAGACAATTGTCAAACACTTTTCATTGTCATATGTGCAAAGTTTATGCATCTGCCAATGGTAGCATTGTCATAGAAATTATTTCTAAACTCTGTATATACATAAATAAACAAACAAGTTTGCATTAATAAAATTTTTTGAAAAAAGTGGAAGAAAATTAAAGAATTAAATTAAAGAAAATAAAAAATGAATAGTGGCATATCTTTTGATGAATCCTGTTTCATAGAGTGTAGATAAAATGGTTTCAATTGCTCGTTTTTGTTCCATGACAATATTTAAAAATTTTAAACACACACACAGAGCTGCAAAACGAATTTGACAATGCCACACAACAATCTGACAACCGTGGCGAACTGACAATTTCGGTTGACAGATAAATTCATTGTCTGACAATTGTGTACAAATGAAATTGTTAGTTTTCTTACAGTCGTCTAAACTGTCAAGGTGTAGCAGTTAATTGCCGGGAGGGAAAAGTGTACCCTACATGGCATACCATCTTGTCATGGTTACGTTTATTTAGTTGACATTTTTTTTTTATTTCTTTACCAATTTTGGATTTCTTTTCTTTTAAAATTTTGCATACACTAATGATATTTTGAAAGGCATGAAGTGTATGTTATATGATTACGCGCGAATCAAATGAGTTCAGAGTCAAAATATATCATATGAGCTAGCCAGATAATCTTTCATGCCCTTAACTGATTTTATTCCATATTAAGGCTTTAAAATTTCTAATTTAAATAATATTAATATTAATAATATTAATATTAAAAAAAGGTCAAATAAACGAACTAAATATTTCTAATTTAAATTATGACAATTTTTATTATTAATCTTTTACCGTCGCGTAACATACTCGTTTTGGTATTGATTAATTGCAAGCGATAAACAAGTAAGAAAATATAGTCGGTCAAGCCCGACCATATAATACCCTACACCCAGTATATGTATAAAACAGTTTTTCAGAAATGGGCGTTATATGGGAGATATAACCTATTGTGGACCGATCATCCAAAAATTTAGTGTCATGATTATAATTTATATGTTAAAATATTTATGGAGTAATATTCTTACAAATTTAGAAGTAGCTGTCTAACTAACTTTAAACCAAACAAATCCCAAATCAATATAATTTACAGGAAACATTGTACATATTATGAAACGAGCTCTGTGTCTTGACATTAAAATAAAATTGTTAGAGTATCCTTTGGTAACTTTCTTCCTGCAACACTTGTTGCATATCGTGAACAAACGCTTTATCTGGCAGAATTTTCCAATAGACACCAGTTTTATAGCATTTATAATATCACCAGAATTTAGATAATGATTCTTTAAAGAAATCTTACGCCGTATACTTTTTACACCCTACACCACAATAGTGGGGAGGGTATATTGGATTTGTGCTGATGTTTGTAACGCCCATAAATATTGGTCCAACACCGTATACCGATCGGCTTAGAATCACTTTCTGAGTCGATCTAACGATGTCCGCCCATCTGGCGGGCTGGCTGGCTGGCTGTCCATGTAAAGATTGTGCGCAGAGTACAGGTCGCAAATATTTCAATAAAAATTGGTACGTGATATTTTTCGGCCCAAGGCCGGATATTATTGAAACTGATGGAAATCGGTCCATTATTTCACCTGGCCCCATACAAATGTCCTCCCGAAATTAGGGTTTAAAGATCATAAATGTTTGAATTATGCAAGTATCCAAATAAATTTCACCACAAATGAGTGGTAAATGAAGCCAAATCAGATCTACAAATTTTGTGCAGATCGGTTCATAATTTATCATAGCTCCCATAAGGCCCACTCCCGAAAATCACTTTAAAGAGCATAACTCCCTCAAAAATATTGGTATCTAAATAATATTGAACGCAAATATATTCCATATATGTATATACGAATAATATGGTACAATTTTATGATGATCGGTCCATAATTAGTCATAGCTTCCATATAAGGCCCACTTCCAAAAATCACTTTAACGACCATAAATTTCTTAAAAATATTGGTATCTAAATAAAATTCAACACAAATAAGTTTCATATATACAGAAATGATGACACCTAATTTTATAATGGTCTGTCCATAATTAGTCGAAACTCCCATATAAGAGACCGTAATTTACTTTAACCTCCAGAAATATTTTAAAAATATTTATATCGAGATAATTTTATTTATTTTCACAGAAATTATGACACTAAATTTTTGGATGATCGGTCCATAATACGTCATATCTCCCATATAGCGCCCATTTCTGAAAAACTTTTTGTACATATACTGGGTGTAGGTTATTATATGGTCCCATATAGCGCCCATTTCTGAAAAACTTTTTATACATATACTGGGTGTATGGTCGGGCCTGACCGACTACACTTTCTTACTTGTTTTATATTTTTTTAATTTCATAAATTCTATATAAAACTTTTTACAAAGATATCAACGATGAATAGTAAAATTAATAATATTAAAAGCCTTTTTTTACATAAACGAGCTAATAAATATAAATTAAGCATTTAACCACTCAAAATTTAACTCACAATATGCTATTCGGAACTTACGTACTAATTGGTAAAGAAGAACTAATTTCAGTACATATTCGGTACTTTTTAAACCCTACACCACAATAGTGGGGAGAGTATATTGGATTTGTGCTGATGATTTATTTTATTCGCACCCTAAAACTATATTTGCTAATTTAAGAGTAGGAGCCATTTAATATTACAATAGACATATATCGGTGAACAAATTGAGAAGGTTAACGTTTAGAATCATTACAGGACTGCAATGAAAATATAGTTTTTATAGGGAATTTCACAATTTAATTATTAATTTATCAACTCACAAACTTTTGAAAATGCTTAAAATTGATATTTCTCTTCATGGAACCATACTTTATTAAGCAACGAGAGAGAGAGAGAGAATTACCGCTGGGTATCTTCCCTTATTTTTCAATTACTTGTATAATTTTTATATCATTTGTATCATTATTTTACAGCATCTTATTAAATATTTACCTTGTTTGGTAAACATTTTAATAAGTTGTAAATAAAATTTCAAACATTTAACAGCAATTGAACAAATAATTTGTTCTAACTACCCACTTGACAGCTGCTGCAATAACACTTCCACCACATCCAAATAATTTCAACTACCTTTAGCACTCTACTCCTCAACGAACCTCATGTACCAACGAAAATAAATGGCTGCAGTGATGAGTTTTATTATCTGTTTGTGCAGAGGATTTAGTGGGTTTTATTTTATTCAAAGTTCAAATTGTCTTGTATGCGTTTGCTGTTTTGAACTAATGTTTTCCTAATTCTCAATATTTGCCCGTAGTATTGCCAGTTTTGGGGGTTGAAAGAAATATTTTGTTTTGATATTGTACAAATAAAAGTAAGAACATTTGCAATTATTTACATAACAAAATGATTTTTGTATCAATTTATTTAAGTGTGTTTAACTAGGAAATATACCCCAGCATACCATTCTAGGAGCGCTCCGAAAAAGGAGTCAGAAAAGAGTCCAACAAAAGAGCATTTTCGGAGCGAAAGAAAAATTTGCTTGTCACTGTCCTGAGTCGGCACGCAGTATGACTTAGAAATTCCACTTAATTATGTGTGTACTAAAGCGTTGTTGTCCTGTTATTTGTGCTTTGAACAAAAAAAACATAGCTGTAGCACACAAGAATGATAAAAACAAGATTACACGAATCCCAAAAAACCCTCATAAAAGACTCTTTTCTGACATTATCTAAGAGCTCTTTCTGGCGAACCATTTTCGAATGTAATGACCCTCTTTTCTGAAGGTTTTCGAAGCAATTACGATTGTTTTTTGGGCTCATAAAGAAAGTTAACGCTCCGAAAAAGGTGTCAGAAAAGACTCTTTTCGGACTCATATGGCATGCTGGGACTCGTATGTACGAGTATGTAGATGTAAATGTATGTATGTATGTATATATGTTATTTTTTCGAAGGAACCTCAAATTATTCATTTTGAAATGTAAACGAAATTAATTAAGATCTTGGAATACAAATACTAACATTCAGATTTCTCTAATAACATACAAAATATGATACTTAAGTTGTTTATTATTAAGTTGTTTTTCTTCGAATAGTAAATATTTATGCAAATAGCTTTTAAAAATATTTGTTTTTGCAGAAATTGTATGCTTTGATGTAAAATGTATGAGAAAAAGGTTAATTGGGTTTTAAATAAATATTCAAAATAGTTTAAGTAATTATTTAAATAACAACAGCATTCTTTCAATGCTGTTAAATGGAAACCATTCTTTGTAAGAAATTCATGTACGAGTATATATGTATCTAGTACTCTTTTCATTTTGAATTTGTGGTCAATGATTTTTGTTTGAAATTGTCCCGCTCTGTACGGGTTCTAACGAAACGTTGCAGATTTCTGCAACCATTTCATTAATTAATTACTATTGTGAGAAATTGTCACTAGTTCTAAGGAATCTTTATTAAGCAAACTCATATTCTTAGAAAGAGTTCTAGAACTAATACTTTCATCAGTCATTATACCCTACTCCACCATAGTGGGGAGGGTATACTGAATTTGTGCTTCCATAAATATTGGTCCAACACCACTTTAACGTATACCGATCGACTCAGAATCACTTGCTGAGTCGATTTAACGATGTCCGTCCGTCCGTCTGGCTGGCTGGCTGTGCGCAAAGTATAGGTCGATAAAATTTGGTACATAATATTTTTTTCGGCCCAAGGACGGATAGGATTGAAACTGATTGAAATCAATCCATTATTTCATCTAGCCCACATACAAATGTCTTCCCGTAATAGGCGGTTAACGATCATAAATATTTGAATTGTGCAGGTATCCACAAAAGTTCGCCACAAATGAGTGATATTTAAATTTTGTGCAGATTGGTGCATAATTGATCGTAACTCCCACTTCCGAAATTACTTTAAAGAGCATCACTTTTCTTAAAATCTTGATATCCGAATAATATTGAACACAAATATATTTCATATGTAAGTATATATACAAATAATATGATACAATTTTATGATGATCGGTCCACAACTAGTCGTAGTTCAACTTCCGACAATCACTTTAATGAGCATCACTTTTCTTAAAATCTTGATATCCGACTAATATTGAACACAAATATATTTCATATGTAAGTATATATACAAATAATATGATAAAATTGTATGATGATTAGTCCACAATTAGTCGTAGCTCCCATATGAGGCCCATTTCCGAATATCAGTTTAAACAGCATAACTCTCTTAAAAATGTCGGTATTCAAATAATATTCAACTCGGCTAAATTTTATGATGATCGGTCCATAATTAGTAGAAACTTTCATATAAGACCCTCTGCGTAATTCACTTTAAGTCATGGTACTAAATTTTTGTATGATCGTTCCATAATAGGTCATATCTTTCATTTAGCTTCCATTTCTGAAAAACTTTATCAGACATACTGGGTGTAGGGTCGGTCTTGACCGACTATACTTTTTTACTTGTTTTTTTTATGTTCTTTATCTTCCTAGTTTTTGTTAATCAGTTATATTTTGCTCAAGTTACTTATGAATTATACAATATATTTTATTTTAAATTTGTACTTGTAGTATATACTCGTATAATAAAACATTTTTTTTAACAATACTAGCCCCCTTATTCAGAAATGATTATTAAATTTAACAAACGTTTATTAAGACAGATTTGCATATAAAAATTTGCTTAAGGTGGCTATACACTACGTGTTTTTGCTTATGTATTTTTAAGTTTACAACTCACATGTTTTTCTTTATGTCTGTCAAAATTGGTTATTTTACATATGGGTTTTAATTTTTGGTCACCAACTTGTATGTACAATTACACGTGACATCGCCATGATTAAAACAGCTGATACGCTTAAATATTATTCTTTTTTTACACATAAATGTCCATGTCGCTTCTTTAAAAAATGCGTTAAAGCCGCTACAAAGCGTCACTAAATTGCCGTCGTCAAAAATATTGATTTATGGTTTTTCGTTTTTTAATATACAAGATGTGGAGCTTGTATCAAAAATTTTTAAATAATTTATATCATTGTTATTAAATAATCAAAATGGGATAAAAAAATATTTAATTTATCACTTATGCAAATTCTTCATACGGCCGGCTAATGATAGCGCAGATTTAACCGTCGACAAATCTTTTCGCCTGGCATATACATTTGAAAACATGTGTTTGAACATAAGAAAATAGAGCGTGTTCTAATCGAAAAAAATACATACATATGTATTTCCACATGTATTTTACACAAGCAAAGTTTTTGAGGTCACCAACTACATGTTTTTACTCCCATATGTAAAATTTGACATATACAATGTAAAAAACACGTAGTGTATAGGCCACCTTTAATAAACTTTTGTTAAATTTAATAATCGTTTCTGAATAAGGGGGTAGGTGATTTAGGGATTAGCTAATTTTGTCAGTATTCAAATACTTACATAAATAATTTGGATGTAAGCAGTAAAGGTTGGGACTTTTTGGTTGCTTGTTACATACATTAAAGTTCATGATAATAAATAATGCTCGGGACCTCAAAGGCTCGTTATTTAAAACTACAAACACACATAAAACTACAATGTTCATTTGTGTTCATTTATTGATTATAAATATAATCACAATAATGGTTAAAACAGAGTTGGAAAACTAAATTGATGGTAGGTTTCGGCACAGCTAAGAATAACATGAAAAAATTTCAAATATTTGTAAAATTTCGAACCAATCACTAAAATTATAGTAAGAGTCTTTAAGTACTAAAAAATCTAAAGACCTAATTTATGTACATTTCATTAAATTCACTTCATTAAATTTACTTTAAATTTAAAGCCATTGTGTTAAGTACAATAAAATTATTTTGACTACTAACCGCAAAACCTAATCAAACAAATGATGAAAAATCCATCATTATCATTGTCAAATAAACCAACAGGCAGACAAGCAGGCATTTAAACAAACTGGCAGGCGTGCCAACGATTTTCCATTACAATCCTTGATACTTTCGTAGTCAACCTAAAACCAACAGGGAGAGTTGCAAGTAAATAAACAATTAAAGTGTCACAACGTATTACATGATAAAATGTTGTCTTCTATTCATACATACTAAAGAGGAACATGAAAAAGAATTTGAAACAGGAGCAATAACTCACAATCCTGAAAGACACCACCGAGCGAACTACTGAATGGAGTTTACACATGATTCAAACAAATAGACAAACAAAGAAATGTTTAACTTTAGACACATCCATTTACATTCACACAAGACTTCTCTCTCTCTACCCATGTTTTCCTCTCTTTTTTGTAATTTAACAGCCTCCAGGGACATGGTAAGAGACGAGTCTATGCAAGAAAGTAAATAAATATGAAATAAAAAAATTTTTCCAATTAAAAATTTAAAAGCCAAACAATGGCGAAGCACGAAAAAAAATTTATATGAAAACTCAAACAGATTTAACGTGAATAAAGAAACCGTCACAACTTTAGGTTAAGAAACCAGGCAGTCAACTAAAGACATTTAAAGAATGAAATCATTTTGATATTATTATAACCTTCACCATGAGACTGAAGAGTATGCAAATATATATAAGTTTGTCATTATGCTTAAATTTTTACGCTATAAAATATATATATACATATATATTCTGGATCCTTATATGCAGGCAAGACGGTTTAACGTTGTTCGTGTGTTGGTCGAAATAAGTTTTCCGAAGCCCACGACATTCATTATTCAAAAATGAAGATTAATTTTTGGAAGCTCTCAGATAATGGTTACAACTAAAATTTTGTCATATTGAAAGAATTATATGAATCATAACTTTGTTTTTAAAAATCAAAGAACTTGAATGAAAATTATTCAAATTGTTATTTTATTGCAAAGAATACAGATGTCGATTGTCTTATCACAATTTTCAATTACACTTTGTAAAAATGGTGGCTCCATTTCGTTCATCACGTCATGGATTTTTAGTGTTAAGTCTGTAATGGATTCGATTGGTTCCAGTGGTATTAAAACTTCGCAGTGGCTAATTAACCTGTGAATTTCCTGAAATTATGCGATCGGGAAATTAGGTTAGCAAAATATTCAGTGCTTCGGTGGCTATGTCCTTTTGACAGTTTTTTTTTTTTTTTTAATACCTTTTATTTATTTATTGAATCTTCAGATGTTGAAATGACAATAAGTTTTCGAATCTTAATACTAAAAGAAAATAATAAGTCCAGCCAGTGCTAGACAAAATATTATGATACTACAAAAAATTTACATCCACTGATCCAGTCATCTGTTTTGCGCTTGAGTTAAAGCAAGGGTATCCCTCCTTCTCAACCGAACATGGCCACTAAAGTTAAGGATGTCTCGTGCAAGTGGGTTTGGATGGTGTTCAAGTTTGCTGACATATTTTGTAAATTCCACTTTCACCAAAGGAATGCCTAGATCTTTGTGAATTCGAGAATTTTTAACGTACCATGGAGCTGCAGTAATTATACGTAGAATTTTATTTTGACCCCTTTGAATTTTTTCAATGTTGGATGCTGAGGCAGTACCCCATAATTGAATTCCATAACACCAGATTGGCTTTAGAATTGCATTGTACAACAAAAGTTTCCAATCCAACTTCAATGTAGAATTTCTGCCGATTAGCCAATTAAGTTGCACTGCTTTTAATCTCATCTGTGTAAGTTTTATGTCGATATGAGACTTCCAAGTTAAACGACAATCGAGGTGGATTACGAGGTATTTGACTTCATTGTGTTGCGGGATAATTTGTTTATTTATTCTGATGAACGAGCTTTTCGCAATGTGAAAGTTATATGAATACATTTCTGTTCGTTAACCCTGATTTTCCAAAGCTCAAGCCAATTCTCTAGTTTATAAAAATATTTCTGCAAATTCTGTGTTGCTATTTGATGGTCCTTATGAACGCTAATAAAGGCTGTATCGTCTGCAAAAGTTGAAGTATGTATTATGGGGTCTGACGGCATGCCGGATGCATAAATCAAATATAAAGTGATATCCACATCAACAATATTACGCCAAAATGGATAACGTATCTCTCGATAAAGTGACTGTAACTGCATTTAGAGCAGAATTTCCGAAAATAACACACCAACAGTTCAGCATATTCAGCATATAAACAATTGCTCTTGAATTTTAAGAAGCCCAAATACAGCAATTTTGTCAACCAACTTTTTAATGATGGTCGCAGAAGGACGATTATATGGACAGATCCACCATTTTCATAATGTAAAACATAGTTTTGTACTAATAATATGTCAACATGTAAAATGTTGGAAAACTTTCTTGTACATACTTTCAATATGCCCCTGTTGGAAAACTAAATTTTTGTTGAAAATCCCTTGATAGGCGAAATCTGGTTTTTCGCTTTTGGGTATCAGATTTTTTATATGAATAAACTCATTTCGTATCCTGACTTGACTCTAAGATTTTTCTTTTGCATTATACTCGTATATGTAGGTATACATATGTACATATGTATGTACATATAGTGAATGCATTACAAAGAACTGTATATGTCTGAATGAACTTCAATGAATATAAATATTTAAACACCCGCATGCAAGGACGTGCTCAAATCAAGGTTAGCAAATGGAAAAAAATTAAATGGCTTTCCAAGTGGTAAAATAAGCTTCTTGCTTTGGTTGGGTACTGTCAAAACGTTAAGATTTTATGGCAAGTATGAACGCATGACACTTTTGACAATTCAATGAACTTACATACATACTCGTATTTCTAACAATTTGACAGATTGTTAAACTGTTGGACGTCTTCTTGCGGCTGTGAAAATGTGTGAGTGAGTGGCAACGTCATCTCAGTGAACGTATGAATGTAAAAAATCAACATGAATGAACGAGTGGTTTAATTCATGCTGGCTGGTTGACTGACTGACGAGCTGGCTGTCGGACTACCACTTTCCATTTCATTGACTGCTTTCAAAGGCGTCTTTCGCTCAACCACAAATGATTCTGTTGATTTGTTTAACCAACTTATCTGTAGATGTACAATAGCAACTACGCTTTTCTTTACACACTCTTAACTCAGCGGCAATACTTGATCTTTGAGTGATGGAATGAGAAATTCGTTTTCATTGTATGTGTGATTTCCGCTTTACAAATAAAATCTTTGTAAAAAAACCAAATAAGATGTAAAACTTTCTCATCTAGTATTTTGTCTGTTTTCCTTTTATTATGCAGCGAACACACTAAGTGACCTTTTGTCTTCAATTCTTAACCCTTGTATTTATTTTACTCTTCCTTTTTTAGTACTTTTTATTTTTTTGTTTCCCTGACAATAAGTACGCACTGCACTCAGTGTACTACTACTACTACTGCCATTGTCCTTACAATTGTTCGATTTATTTTAAACAAATATTTGTGGCATTATAATTGGATTTATTTATGTATTTTGGCTTAAGATTTTTAATAGAATAAGAAAATAATATTGATTTTACAAGTCGATAATAATTTTTAATTCCCATCATAGAAATCCTTTATTGTTGAAATATAAAAAGGCTTCTTTATATTGTTGGCAATAAATTTAATTTATAAATGTTAATTGTAAGTTTTTAATTTTCTTTAAAAAATGTTTCTGACTCAATTTTTAGTTTTCAGTTAAGAACTGTGCCGAATCTTTAATACCCTCCACCTAAACGTAATAAGAAATGCAGAAACTACACGGGACTAGAATATCCTAATTCTGTGTTTTCTATTCAGTCTTAGTGCAAATTTTATTAGTATTTTATATATTGGTTGAAAGACAATATTACCTGTTGGTCGTAATTCACTAATGTGATTTTATTTTAAATATTTTGAAATTTTATCTAATTTTGACCACTTATAATTGATGTAACTACCAATTCTCACCATAATTTACAGAGTTTGTCTGATTTTCATAACAATCTTGAGTGTAATTTAACAAACAGAGTATAAACAAGTTCAAGTGCTATATTCGGCTGTGCCGAATCTTAAATACCCTCCACCTAAACGTACTAAGAAATAGAAAAACTTCACTGGTTATAGGACTACAATATCCTTATTCTGTGTTTTCTATTCAGTCTTAGTGCAAATTTTATTAGTATTTGATATATTGTTTGAAAGACAATTTTACGACCAACATAATTAATGTTAAATATTTTGAAATTTTATCTATTTTTGACCATTTATAATTGATGTAATTACCGATTCTTACTGTAATTTACAGAGTTTGTTTGATTTTCATAATAATCTTAATTGTAATTTAACAATTTATAAAATTAAAAGAACATTTTTCCATATTCACAACAAGTTAAGAAACAGAGTATAAAAAAGGATAAGATATAAGATGAGGCTTTTTTGTTTGAATTTGATCTCAATAATATTATTTGCAAAAGATTTATGGGTGGCATAGAAGAAATGGACCAATTATGGACCGATGGCTTTTAAATCCAGTATCCACTAATGTGATTTCTATGTATTTTAGGATTATATTGGTTGAATTTCATCTCAATAGCGTTATTTACAAGAGTTGTATGGTTGGTTGTTATGCTCGGAAGTGGACTTAATTCAGGAGCTATTATTTACTGACAGCTACAAAATCCACTAGCTTAATTGTCGTATAACCGATACTAATATGATTTCTGGATTAAAATTTCTGATCCATATAAAAGTTGGTTCGATATCGATATTTATTAGACATTTTTGGGTGGGTTTATTTGTTTTTCGGAAATGGTTCTTATATGGCAGCTATGACAAATTATGGGCCGATCTTCTTAAATTTTGGAACAGTTATTTTCATGCAGTGGATTTCGAGAGTGGACCTTAGTAAGGGATATTAACAAATATGGACTGATATTCTCAAAATTCAGCTGTTTAATTTAAGCATGTATGTAAATAATCCGTGTAAAGTTTTGGATCGGTACCCGTATTTATAAGAGATTTATGAGTATTAAAGTGATTTTCGGAAGAGGGGCATACTGTTAAAAATAGACCGAAATTCACAAAATTTTGTGGGATGATTTTTGTATATATGTTAATGATCTGTGCAAAGTTTTGAGTCGGTTCCGATATTTATACAATATATATAGGGATAAATGTCTTTTTCAGATGTGGTCCTTGTATGGGAGATATGACCAATTCTGGGCACACCACCATACAACAATTTATTTGCCTATAAAGATTATTTATGTTAAAATTTAGCCGTTTAACATTATTTATATCTGTTTTACACGTATTTAAGTGAATTTTGGAAGTGAACTTTATATGGGACCGAACTAAAAAAAAAAATCGTTTTGCGATTAATTTTTGCACAAAACTTATTTTTGCTGAATTTTGTCTTGATATTCCAATTTTATAGGCATTTATGTATAATTAAGCAATATTTGGGGAAGATTTTTGTATCAATTTTTTATGGAGGTTGTCTTACATTTTAATCCATAACCCTTGTTCTACTCTATTGATTTTACTGATTTTCAATACCAAACTGCTTAGGAGTACTATAAACGGTTTTTTGTAAACTTTGATTTCGGTTGTGGTCTTTGGACGTGAGAGTGTTTTAAACATACAAACAGAAAGACAGCCAGACGGACATGGCTCAATCGACTTAGAATTTCGTAAGGACCATGATATATATATATATACTTTGTTGGGTCTCTGATGAGTACTTCTCAGTGTTACACACCACACGGAATGACAAACTTATATATACCTTCATTTACCACTTATGGTGGTGGAGGGTATAAAAATGTGCAACTATTTCACGATCATTTAAAAAGTATCGACATATAAAATAACGTCGAGTTTCTTTTCTCAAATGACCGGATATATGTAGCTGGAGCGCCGTTTCACAATTGATGATTTTAGATTTTTAACTTTAAATTTAACGAATTGCTTTTTTTGTAAAAACGATGAACATTTTTTTTAAATTTTTTAATAAAAATCAATTTTTTTTTTCTTTTGTAAATAATTTATTTTTAGACACTAGCTTTTTTTAATTTTTGACCGCTTATCATTATCATTTTTTTTTATCTCATGATCGAAGCAACCAATAAAAAATATTTATTTTACATTGGAAGTAGGTGCCTCAGTGCCACAAGGACAGGCAAGCTAGCAAAACTGCAAGCTGACCAAAAATACAAGTAATAACAGATCCTCCAATGATGGTTCACCGGGTCTACACTGAAATTATTCTACCGATCTCTACAGAAAATCATTAAGAACTTAATAGAGGCTATATGCTGAAAATATATACATACAGTGAGCGTCAATATAAAGTAGACACCTAATATTATTTAAACAATTGTTTTATTATATTTATTCATAAGTAACTAAAGCAAAATATTAATCATTAACAAAAACTAGAAAAATAAGGAACATAAAAAATAATTAAATTTGCACCAATTTTTGGAGTCAAAATAAAGTAAACAGGAATAATAAAATTATGTAAACCACTGTTTTTAATATTTCGTTTGTAGTTATTTTACTTTTATGGCAGCTGACAATCTTCTAAACATAAATTTAACGAGTTTTTTAGTGAAATCAGGCGAAACTTTCTTTCATTACTCTTGTATTACTGCCTGTAGGTTATCCTTGCAAGAAATGTTTCTTTGCCTAATTTTTTTGTCCAGATATTCCCACAAGTGCTCTACTGGATTTAATTGGAGATCTGGGGACTGCAGACTATGAAATTTTTGGAGAATGATTGAGCAGCCATTCTAATAACTATATATAGTTATATATATATATTAAAATAGTATAATTTTCTAATATAATATTATTTATATTTATTATTTGCTGTCAACTTTATTTTGACGCTCACAGTATATTACTAGGTTATATAAAGGTTTTATGATATAATGCAGAGATAGATGGCCCTCGAGGCTACGGAAAGATGATTTCAACAGAAAGATGGTCGTCTGCACTATCTTTAAACATGCTGAAAAGTAGAACTAAATGCTAAACTCGGGAATGGAATTAAATGAAAATATAAAACCAATCGGACTAACAATAACAGGTATAGCTAATTTTATTTATTATTTTATTTGATTTAAATAGAATTGAGAGGATATTCTGTGTTTACCTTTATAATTAAAAGTGTCACTGTAACTATTGCTATTAATTATTTATAACAAATAGGCGGCTGAGAAAGTATTAAAATTGTTGTTCACAAAGTCATTCTTTTGTTACTATGTTTTCACAAAGTAAATACATATACATACCTACATAATATAAAACTTTTTCTAACATATAATTAAATACCCAAAATTATAAGACACAATTCCAACTACCTACTCGTACATCCAATATGTACTAAAATGGTACTCGAATTTCCCATGTGTACGTGACATATAAACATGGACTAATTATGAAAACACAAACAAAAATCTAAAAACAAGAACTCTTGAAAACAAAAATAAATCTAATCGATAAACTAAACAAACTCTTATATGAACATAAAAATACTCGTACATTCATTCATTCAACCAGCCATCAGGACTACAATACACGACCAAGTTGAATAAATATTTACATGCCATTCAACAATACAAAAAAGGTACTACTATGTATGTAAACCATAAATTGGAGTAGGGTATTTGATGAAAGCTACAAAAAAGGAAGAAGGAAACTAAACACTTCCACACAAGAACAAATCAAAACCAAAGCAACAAAAAAAAAAAGGTAGGAGTACCAATAAACGCCTTTCGACAGTAACTCAATAGTGGTTACACAAACACACATGACTTTTAATAAGAGAATCGCACAAATAGAAATAAAAATTTTAACATGCTCAAAACGATCGCTAATCGTTTACTACATACTCATATGTATGTATGTGTATGTACACTGTACATACATATACTCGTACCAGGATAAAAACAACGCAAGATGAACAATAGTATTGGCATTAGAAAAAAAAAGGACAGCTGTACTGATTTTTTTTTCATTTGTACTTTAGCGTGTATATTCCAATAGTACTAAACACTTGGTAACAGGGTTGTTAAAGTTTAAGAAAGTACTTTTCTGCCTATACTAAATGGTGTTTGTATCATACACTGACTCATATTTACTGAAAAGACGGTCTAGTTTCGATGAAATATCCCTTTTTTTATATGATCTCAAAAACTCTGATAAAAAATAATACATTTCTTTAGGATATTTCCAATTAATATTTTTTATTATTATACAGGTCACACCGTTTGTAACACACCGAAATATTGATCGTAAATCAAAAATGTCCGTTTGTTGAAGATAGAGCTTGGAAAAAAAGATTGAAAAAAAATTAATTTTTACCGAATATTCTTTGTTCCGCCGAAATGTTTGGCATTGCAAAAGGGCAAAATCGGTCCATTGGGATCCGTGTTGTAGACCAAAGTTTCAGACAACCTCTATATTTTTTAGATATTTTATGCTATTTTCTTTAAATGTAATGCAGATAATATCATGAAATTTTGCACATTATATTTTTATTATAAAAGCAGAAGTCCTGCTGAAAAACGTAAGAATTGGTCAGCGGATTCTTATAACCCCCATATAAATGTCTTCCCAGAATATGGCTTTAAAGGTACATATGTACATAAATGTCTGTACACGCAGAGAAAAAACATAGTTGTGGTAAACATAATCTAAGAGCAACATATTATGATAAGATTTATGATTGTAGTCAAAACATATTATGATGAATATAAGTGCCATGAAATATCATATTATGATTAAATATCATAGTAATATTTCATCATAATATTTTCTTGTTAATCATAATTTGATATTATAACATCATATTATAACCTAATAATAATCATAAATTGTCATAAATGATCAAATTATGATCTAAAGTAATCATATTATGATCTAAAGTAATCTTATCAGATTCGACACAGCCGAATATAAACTTTTACTTGTTAAAACTTAAGTTAGCAAGTAGTATAGGTAATTCTGTGTAAAATTAAGCTAGATTTTAAAAAATAATATTCTTTCTTTCAGAATTTACACTTAAAACTTTTTAAATATTTTGTAAATTTCGGTATAAAGAAATATATTTCAAAGTTTACATTTGTAACCCATCAACCCCAAAAGGTACCATTGAACTGTTATAAAAGTACCACAAATAAATAAAGTATTTAAATCTCTCAATTCTGTTCAATAACCTAGTCCCAATTTAGACGACGCAATTCTTTAAGCAAAATTGATTACATTTTAGACATCGGGGTGAGGGGAAGACAAGACAAGTACACACTCGATTGTAATTCTTGTACTTGTTACATACAAATGAGAAAGTAACACATTATGTATGCAAATGTGTGTCTACTCTCATTCAAATAAAAATACAAGTGATTTTAGCCATAAATTTGTGCTTAGTACAAATATCAATCAAATTTTTCTACACAAATTGTGTCATCCAATTGTTACGTTTTCGGTAACTCCAATTTACTCAATTCTCTCTTGAGTTGCTCCACTTTCAGCTCTTCAAACTTCATGATTGTTTTTTTTTTTTATTTTGCAATCCCACTTCTGACACCAAAAAACATTATATTCAAAAAGTACCTTTAAACTTTTACGTAAGTACCATCAACAAATATAGTGCAATAATACAATCATCTCTACTCGATAACTAACAAAAAAAAAACACAAACTTAAAAAAGGAGCAAATTCCAATTATACGAGTGGAAGTTATAAAACGGCATCTAAAAATAAAAAAATAGAGCAATATGTGAACATTACCAGACGAAAGGCCGACCATTTTTACCCCTTGTAGCAAAACAACAAAAAAACGTAATTGTAGGTTATGATGTGAAACATTATTTGCGCACTTGAATTTAAATCAGTGCATGTTGAAATGAGGAAAAACGAAATGCTTGAAATATTGTTTCAAACATCCTTTAACGTTTAACACTGGTTACGAATGTATAAATAAATAAATAATGGTTACAAAAAGTTTGTATTTTTGTAAATAATCGAAAAGTAACAAAAACATGACAGTAAAAAGTTTAAATAAAAAAAAACAATGATGGTAATGTAAGGAACAACTTGCGGCCCTCAGAAGTACATATACGGTTATGTATGTATGTATGTATGTGTGTGTTAATTTAATCTTTTTTGCACTTTAGACAATCGTATTAAGATAAATCATTTTTAATTTTCTAGTTTGATTTTAAGTTGATTTAAGCTGGATTTCTGCACAAATTAACAAGTAGGAAAGTATAGTCGGTCAAGCCCGACCATATAATACCCTACACCCAGTATGTGTATAAAACAGTTTTTCAAAAACGAGCGCTATGTGGGAGATATTACCTGTAATGCACAGATCATCCAAAAATTTAGCGTCATGATTTCCGTGAATATAAATATTATATGTGTTAAACTTTATCTCGATATAAATACTTTTAAAAGATGAATGGAGGTTAAAGTTAATTACGTAAAGGTTCTTATATGGAAGACTAATTATGGACCGACTATTATAAAATTAGGTGGCATCATTTCTGTATATATAAACCTTATTTGTGTTGAATTTTATTTGGATACCAACATTTTTAAGAAATTTATGGTCGTTAAAGTGATTTTCTGAAGTAGGTCTTATATGAGAACTACGACTAATTATGGACCGCTCATAATAAAATTGTACCGTACTATTCGTATATATGTATATGAAATATATTTGTGTTCAATATTATTTGGATACCAACAGTTTTAAAAGAGTTATGCTCTTTAAAGTAATTTTCGGGTGTGGGCCTTATATGGTGGCTACGACTAATTATGAACTAATCTTGACAAAATTTGTAGATGTGATTTAGCTTCATTTATTACTCATTTGTGGTGAAATTGGTTTGCATAATTCAAAGATTTATGATCGGTAAACCCCAATTTCGGGAGGACATTTGTGAAATAATGGGCCGATTTCCACCAGCTTAAATCCCATCCGTCCTTGAGCCGAAAAAAATTTTACGTACCAAATTTAATTGGAATATATTCAAAATTGAGACCTGTACTCTGAGCACAAGCTTTACATGGAAAGCCAGCCAAACGGACGGTGGGACATCGTTAAATCGACTGAGGAAGTGATTCTGAGTCAATCGGTATACTTTAAGGTGGGTGTTGGACCAATATTTCTGGGCGTTACAAACATCAGCACAAATCCAATATACCCTTCCCACTATGGTGGGAACTGAAAACTGCTATTGTTGAAATCGGTTAGAGTTGAACGATCAATGGCTAAATTCACAGTCTTTATTCGCAATGATTAGTTTTCCATTAGTTAAACCCCCAAACGTCGTTGGTTAACTATTAGTCAAATAACAGCTGTTGCTATGAAAATAAAGTTTACAATTGTTTTCGGCGACAAATATTTTTTATCAAAGCTAATAGCATGTTCTCTTATAATTTGTCGTTTAATTTTAATGAGAGAAGTACGAGAAATTCATCAAATCTTCGCTTATATGTATGTATTTGTGTTTCAAAATATCTAATAAATTAGAGATTAACTAAGTAGCACCTTAACATAGAAATCCACACTTTAAAGCTTATATATGACATATTGACATAAGTTTTTTTCATATTTTTTTAAATATTAGATAGGTATAATATTTCAAATGATATTCATATTTTATTTTAATATGTGTAATTTGTTACATAGGTTATAGGTATGCATATTATGGGTATTTATTTTTATTTGTTAAAAAAAATTGACGAAAACAGTAAATAACCACAAAATGATCGTCACAAAATTCATGGTACCCACTAATAAAATTAGCATTTCTTCTAAAAATGCATCCGTGATGTGTACCGTTACTTTGTTTTACATTTCAACGAAACGTAAATTTATTAAAGCTGTGTTCACATTATGTGTATTTGTCATGTGGACTGTCACTTTTTCGCATGTCAAATTTGTACATATAGTCTGAACACCTTCAAACAATATCATGTGTTATTTCTCTGTGTGCAATACATATCACATTTTTGTATTTAGAACGAGTTCTATTTTCAAGTGACATCAGCTGTTCTTTATAACCAACATTTTGTGGCGGCAAAAATTTATTGAAATTTTAATAAATATAATTTATACCTAATAGTAAAACAAAAATACAAAAAAAAAACTACACAAATGTATTATTGAAAATGGAGGAAAACTTGAAAAGGAGTTAACAAAAGTAAGTACATGTGTATGTAACATAACCAACATATGAACATGTAATTTATAAACCGTATATAAAACTCACATTTTGACAAACACATGAAATCACATATGGGTAGAAAAGTGACATTCCACATGACAAATACACATACTGTGAACACAGCTTAAAACGGTACACTAGAAAACAATAATTAAAAAATTTGAAAAGTTAAATAAAACATATATGTCTCGAAGAGAACTTTCCATTGAACAACGTGAAATAATAATAAATTGTCACAAACAAGGTAAAGCTATGTGTCCACGCTCGTCAGATCGTGTATAAATACGTTTGTCATTCCGTGTGTAACTTTGATATGATCCTTATGAAATTCTAAGTCGATTGTCAGGCAATTTGGTGTTTAAAATCAGCAAAATCAGTAGAACCAAAATTATGAACAAAAATGTGAGACAACCTCCATAAAAATTTTATATTTTTAAATATTTTTCTTGCAATTTTTTTAATATATTGCAGATAATACCATGAAGTTTTGTGCACGTTATTTTTATGATAAAAGAAGAAAGTGTGAGGAAAATAGTAAGCATCGGTCCATGATTTCTTCTAGTCCCCATACAAAAATCTTCCCGAAATATGGCTTAATGATAAATAAATGCCTGTAAAATGCGAATATTAATACATAGATTCCAAAATTCACTTAAATACGTCTAAAACTGGTATAAATAATGTTAAACGGCTATAATTTGACATAAATAATCCTTATATGTAAATAAATTGTTGTACTAAATTTTATGCTGGTCAGCCCATAATTGGTCATAGCTCCCATATAAGGACCACATTCGAAAAAGTCATTAATCCTTATATATATAACTTATAAATATTGGTACTTCAAAACTTTACATACAGCATTTACATTTGTATACACAAAAATCATACTGCAGAATTTTGTGAATTTCGGTCCCCATTTGTCCTCTTCCGAAAATCAATCCAATAATCATAATTATCTTATAAATAACGATACCTATCCATATTTCTACTCGAAGTTTTGATTTTGGATTTTGAGAATATCGGTTCATATTTTACCATATCCCCCATATAAGGTCCATTTCACGTTAATACTAACATGTATAAATATACCATTATTTTTATGAAATTCGATGTGAGATATCCTCATATGCATAAAATTCTCTGTTTCGAAATTTAAAAAGATCGGCTCATGATTTGTAATAGCTGCCATATAAGGACTATTTCCGAAAAACAATTTAACCCACAAATATGTCTAATAAATATCGATATCGAACCAACTTTATACAAATCAGAAATTTTACTCAGAGATCATACTAATATTGTTTATACGTCAATTATGCTATTAGATTTTATAGCTATCAGTCAATAATTGACCACAGCTCCCGAATTAATTTCACTTCCGAGTATAACAACCAACCATACAACTCTTGTAAATAACTTTATTGAGATGAAATTCAACCAAAATAAACATATTTGACATAGAAATCACGTTACTGGATACTGATTTTAGAAGCTATCAGACCACTTCTACTATGCCACCCATAAATCTCTTGTAAATAAAGTTATTGAGATCAAATTCAACGAAAAGAAGCCTCACCCTATAATCTTATCGTTTTTATACCCTTCACCTTCATGAGAAGGGTATATATAAGTTTGCCATTCCGTTTGTAATTTCCACAATATAATTTTCCGACCCTATAAAGTATATATATTCTGGATCCTTATAGATAGCGGAGTCTATTAAGCCATGTCCGCCTGTATGTCTTTTGAAATCAATTTTCTGAAGTCTCCAGATATCTTCGGGATCCAAATCGTTAATAATTCTGTCGGACATGCTTTCGAGAAGTTTGCTATTTAAAATCAGCAAAATCCGTCCATAAATAACGGAGATATGAGCAAAAATCCGAGACAACCTCTGAAAATTTCATCAAAAAAACTAAGTGTATTAATATTGTTACGAACAAATTCATCAACAGATGGCGTTGATCAAACAAAGTGTATTAATATTGTTATGGACAAGTTCATCAACAGATGACGTTGATCAAACAAAGTGTATTAATATTGTTAAGAACTAATTCATCAACAGATGGCGTGTTTATCGACATAATTATGTATAATATAATTATGCATCCACAACAAAGGGTATATAAGATTCGGCACAGCCGAATATAGCACTCGAACTTGTTTATACTCTGTTTCTTAACTTGTGGTGAATATGAAAAATTTTTTTTTAATTTTATGAATTGTTAAATTACACTCAAGATTGTTATGAAAATCAGAAAAACTCTGTAATTAATTACAACAATTATAAATGTCAAAACATTTGAAATAAATTATGTTGATCATAAAATTGTCTTTTAAACAATATATAAAATACTAATAAAATATGCGCTAAGACTGAATTAAAAACACAGTTTTCTAGTCCTACAACCAGTGTAGTTTTTGTATTTCTTATTTTATTTAGCTGGAGGGTATTTAAGATTCGACAAAGCCGAATATTGCACTTTAACTTATTTTTTGGGGGTTTTTGAAAAAAACGTTTCAAATAGCAGATTTATGAATAGTGGATTCCTTCGACCTTTCTAAAGTTCCTTACGATTGGAGCTGTACTTTCTTGAGTAGTACGATTAGTGAATTAATTTCTTAATTAAAGAAAACTAAAACAATATATTTGAACATAATAAGGAAAAGTTTGCACTCCGATTTTAATATAGTAAAATTTAATTTTTCCAGACTTTATATAAATTTGATTTGTATATAAAAAAATATTATTTCACTAGTATATGTATAAGTATGTCCACGTCGAACACACCCTCAGTTCCCTGAATGAAATCGGGCAAATTGGTTTCACGACATGACCAGAATTATGGTCAAATGATGCAACCAGCCCAAAATCCTTACCGAATAGTGGCAGGTTGCAGATGCATTTGTTTTTCGAAAATCACATATGGATTTCCTTAAATCCAAATACGACAATTTTGATGGTGAAAAGGCCATTAGGGTGATAATATATTTCATCGCTTAAGATGGTTTTGCTTCAAACTGTAGTAGCCAGTTGTAATGTTCAGTATCCTAGGAGACAACGATAACCGCTTTAGATAACTAGAAAGAACGTTCGTTCCACTTTTAATTTAAATAGATCCCGTTAGTGATTATGTTGTATCCTTAATCTCTAATGTATTTATTACTTACTTGCAGTAATTCAGTTTTAATACATGAAAACCACTTGCTAGAGCATAATTTTAATAGGCTAGATCATCAAACAGGTTCGAAACTTAGCTAGCTAAAAACTTTTTCTACCACTTCGAATTTATGAAACTCTTCAACAACTTTTGCATCAATAATCGAGATTTGGTTGCTATTTTAAATCGGAAAAATTCATCCACCGGGTTTTCGGTATCCCGATTACTTCTTCATGTATACAGACATATCAATACTTTTCCAATGATGCTATTTTAGCAATTCGAACTGGCGATCTGCAAATTTTCAGAAAAATATCTTTTAACCCAAAATTGAAACAAAAGAAAACGTTAAGTCATATAAGATTCGGCACAGACAGATAGATCACTATTACTTGTATTATTTTTGATGCGTTTCGTTCAGATATAATAGTTAACTATTTATGCATTTCACAACATAAGAATTACAAATACCATTCGTTAAGGATGAGTGAAAAATATATTATAAAACTACAAATCCACCCTAACCCGCATGGTAGACTTTTCGCGGAAAGTCAAACGGGATCAAGACTTCGTAGAGCTGATCTACCACCCTGATGTCGAGACTTCGTATAACCGATTTACCATCCCGATAAGATGAGGCTGATTTGTTAGCCAGTCTCTTGCTAGAGAGCAATCAGTTTCAATTTCAGTTTAATATATTCATATATATTATTAGGCCTAGAATAGAAAATTCATTAAAGCATATTTTTAAATTTTAAGAGCATATTTGTATTGCTAAGAGCTCATATTTTTTGTGTCTAATTAATTAACATATAAAAGTTAAAAATCCAAATTGATTTTTTTAATATAGAACCAAAGGTTGTACATAGCATAACTCTTGTCTACCAAACTATTTAAAACCAGCAGGACATAAACAAAATATGAATAAATTCAAATAATAAAAAGATGGTGGTGGTGGCTTTCATAGGTCCTACATTTTAAATGCAATAACCAACCCTAAAGCAATACGTCTGTATGTATCATTTCTTTATATGTACCTACTTTACTTTACGAAATGCAGGCTGAGTCTAGTCTAATATCGTTCTTTTGTTGAGGATGACACACACATTTATACATACATATACATATGTATGTACGAGTACATGCAATGTAAACACCATTTCAAAGAGAGAAAGGTCAGCAAACAGGCCATCATTAAATATTCTATACATATGTATCATTTATAACGATTCTACGGATGGAGTAGATATTCTAAAAACAATGCAAAAGGAAACATAAAAATAAAAAACCAACAACGACGGGCATGTGCACCCTCTTGGCATGATTTTTACCCGCCAGGCAAAATGGTTTCCGTCTTTTTACGCCGTAACTTGTACACAAAAAAAAACCAACAACAATGTGTAGTGGTAACATTCTACTCCTTTTCCTAAACACATTCATTCATTCATTTATGAATGCATATAAATTTTTTGTACTTTATATGAACATCGCATTTTTTATAGCCATCATATTACAATCATCACCCGTTTAGTTTCTTTTTATCGCAGCAGAGGAAAATCTCTATGATCCCTTTGCATGTGAGCTGAGAGTGCATTAGCGCGTAAAATCAACAATTGAATAATGCTGCTGTTGCAAGTACAAGTAGTTAATACATATTTATGTGCGTATGCCAACCATCCAGGGAGTCAGTCAATAATTCTGCCATTTATTTAGCCCAGTTGATATAGAATACTGCTGCATTGGTTTGTTATAAATATTTGTTTCGTAATATTTCATTATTATTTAAGTAATAAATACAAGTAAATAACAAATTCCTTATTAGCATAATGATTTCAGAGCAAGACCAAATCAATGGAAACAAAAGATGAGGGTGCTTCTTGAGTTGTCATGGCATTTACAGTATAATAAATGAGAAAGTTTATTACGAAACTATTTAATTATTGTTGGTGCGAATGTTATTCTTTTGGCTGGCTGGATGGTGAATGTGTCGATACAGTTCAATGATTTCAATGTAAGTACTTATGTATGTATTTTGCCAGTGAGATTATGAGCAATGATTAAAAGCTATACAAATATTTCAATTTGATGGTGGTGGATAGAAGGAAGTTGTATAGTTATAACCAATGTTTAAATGATTTTAATCTTCCTTATGTCTGTTTAAAAGTTTCTATTTTATATACAATAAGTATATATTGAAATAAAATGTGCTGTTTAACAGCAAGATTTTTGGCATACTTTTATGCAAGGGTAATGCCAAAAATGTTTTCAAAGCTTTATAAAATTAATGTTTAACACGAACGCTCCAATCATATTAATACAACATATTACACTGTGGAACAAATTCAGGTTAGAGTGTGAGGGTAAATTAGAAGACTCCATATCGCGGCATTTGTTTATGTTAGTTCGAAACGACCTTCGAACTTAGCAGTCAAATGCCGATTTTCAGCATATGGTTTATATGGTTTTTTGGCTATAACTCGTCGCCAAATTACTGCCAAATTGTTTGATATGTCTCTGCCAATAATGACAGAGTCATCTCCGTGCTGAACTATGGCTTTTGTATTTTTATGGTTAAGTTCTAAATTTAGTTTACGCCACATAAATTGCTTACCGTGTAAACCATGCAAGTTTAACTTGCTTTCGTTAGTGAACAAAACCTTAAAATAATGTAAACTTTCAACGACACATTTTTTTAGATGATTTACTGCCAAATTACCTGGTTTCAAAAATTCTTTGTTTTAAGTAAATACTTTTTGGCGATCTTTTCTCTACGATTTTTATTTTTAGGTGTTATGAATGGGTTTCTTTCTAGGAGTTCCTCCATATTAATATATTACCGACAGTATTCAGACAAACATCTTTTCACAGTGCAAGATTTGAATGATATTTTAAGATCTTTTGCGGTTTTAAATGGATCTTGCTTGATTTCTTTGACAATCGAACGTGCTTCTCTTTCATTTAGTATTTCAACTTGAACTTCTTTACTTTTATTTGCCAGTCTAAATTCATTATGGAACCTTATTATAATGTAGATTTACTTTTTCCAAACAATTCGGCAATTTCTTTCACAGTTTTACCTTCCAAATTTATTGTCTTATTTCGGCAGTAGTCTGTTTACCACTTGAAGCCATTTTCCCTTAAAAAGTTAATGTTTTCCCCACTTCTTACAATTTAGAAATGAATATAATAAAATCCAGTCATGATTTTAGCATTTGAAAAATAACTGCATTAAATATTGGATTTTTGTATTTTAATAATTTCTAAATCGCTTTCTCCGATTATTCGAAGAAATTGAGTTGTTTAATTTTTTCTCTTAAAAACTATAGAAAAAATAAAACGAACCTATTTTTTCGGAATGAAACCTAGGAATACTTAAAATTACAATTTCACATAGCAAATTAAAAGTGGTTTCATTCGGAAAAAAATTTTTCGTTTTACTTTTTCTATAGAAGCAAAAAACGGAATTAATTCCATTTCCTAACGGAATTAAATTCTATGACATGACTGATATAGTCCACTTTCGAAAATAACTTAAATGCTAACAAATTTCCTATAAAAATCACTATCAAGTGGAAATTCTACAAAAATAATCCACATATATGTACATAGAAATCAGCGTACCGAATTTTATAACGATCGGTTCATATTTGAATACAGTCCTTCCGTTTCCGATAATCATTAAATGCGCATAAATCTCTTATGAACATCAGCATCAAGTTGAAATTCAATACAAATAATCTATGTATATATACAAACTTTCGTACCCAATATCATAACTTTCGGTCCATACTTGACCATAGTTCACATATAAAGTCCACTTCCGAAAATTTACTAAATCTCTTATAAACATCATTATCAAGTTGAAAATTGACTCAAATAATCGACTCATACTTATATATACTATGTATAAATCATCGTAACGATCTTTATGATCGGTATAGCTCCCATATAGTAATAATCTTATAAATATCATTATCGAACTGAAATTTTACACAGATCAATTATATGTAAGTGAAAATATTACTATTTAATTTTTGAAAGTTAACCCATAATTGACCATAGCACCCATATAAGGTGCATTAAAAAGAAAATATTGTTATTGAGATGAAATTCACTATAAAACTTGTATAAACGTCGTTATCGATACAAGTTGTAATAGAAATGCCTTCAAGTGTGCATAGATCACACTACTGATATATAGTACATACTTACATAGGTGGTGGGTATATAAGATTCGGCATAGCCGAATATAAACTCTTACTTGTTTTAATTAGATTTTTAACTGAATTTACATTGAACATCATAGAGCGATTCTACTAAAACGCTTTTTTCGTTTTTGAAACTAGTTTTAGTTGGCATTTTATACAAAATTCTCGAAATCTACATGTTTTTAGAATTTATTAAATAATAAAGTTTATTTTGGAAATAAATAAAAAGAAATTTATTTGATTAAAACAATTAAAGAATTTTATCAATTTATGTAAATGATTGTATGATTTTTAGTTGAAACTAGTAAATTACGAATTTTAAAAGCAAAACTGTTAAGACTTTATAAGAATACGCGTATTTTACTGCCAAAAATGCTTATGGTTTGAATACATACATACATATGTGTGTATAAAATAAGCAAGAAAACTGGAAACATGCAATTGCATGATTTTTTCTAATTTCTAAATCCGAACAAGCATATTTGTGCATATTTTGGACTTATTAACTTGTTAAATATATGTTTTTATGTATGTAGAGCATATTTAGCTTTTTTTTATGTAAACGTTTTTGCATTTTGAATTCGAAATCAAGCTATAATATTAAAAAAAAAAAAACTTTGTATTAAAACTAATTAGAAATGTTTCCAAATTTTGAGGAAGAACGATGATTATTTGACAATGAACTTGATCCAAAACAAAATATTCTTCAAAATTTATAAATTTTAACTTCTTAATTTAGATCTTTTAATAGCGTCTTTACAAATGTTAATATACACTCACAATATTATTACAGTAACGGAATGTAGTTTATTCAGGAAGTATTCCGTGCAGTTGTTTTTAACTAAATAAACATTTAAAATTCTAAGAAAACTTATTTTTAACTGAATCTAACATTTCTTCAAAAAACTAAAGCTTGTCATATCTACCAATGTGCTAGCAATGTAGTGACATTGAAAAATTTTTAGCAAAAGGTAAATTGTCAGTTTACACGACTGGAAGAAAACTAACAATTTCATTTGCACACAATTGTCACATAATGAATTTATCTGTCAACCGAAATTGTCAGTTTACCCGGTTGTCAGATTGTTGTGTGGCATTGTCAAATTCGTTTTGCAGCTCTGTGTATGTGTTTAAAAATTTTAAATATTGTCATGGAACAAAAAAGAGCAATTGCAACCATTTTATCTGCACTCTATTAAACAGGATTCATCAAAAGATATGTCACTATCCATTTTTTATTTTCTTTAATTTTTTTCCACTTTTTTGAAAAATTTTATTAATGCACACTTTAATTTAATTCTTTAATGTTCTAACACTTTTTTTAAAAATTTTATTGATGCACACTTTATTTTAATTCTTTAATTTTCTTCCATTTTTTTCAAAAATTTCATTAATACACACTTGTTTGTTTATTTATGTATATACAGAGTTTAGAAATAATTTCTATGACAATGCTGCCATTGGCAGATGAATAAACTTTGCACATATGACAATGAAAAGTGTTTGACAATTGTCTTAAAACAATGACAATGTCAAAATTGTGTGTTTACACGATAGTTAGATGGGTGACAATATTTTTGTCTTCCAATGTACTGAAAATGCTTTTTCTTACAACGTTGGAAGACAAAAATTTTAAGTTTACACGGTTGTTAGACAATTTCTGCACATTTTTCTGACATCGTTCTAATATCACATACCTTAAGTGCATATTAATACGGATTTTCGGTTGCATTTTTCTTTTGGAGAAATCGTCAATTTAATAAAAAAATATCGTCAAAATCGTCAAGTTAAAAAAAATAAAATCGTCAAGAAATCGTCAAGACAAAATTGAGTTAAAAAATACCAAAAACATTTTTTTATTAACTTTTTAAATATTTTTATTTTATTTACATGTAAATAAACAATTAATTTAATTTTGGTATTATGTGACTTTACTCTGGTACATTTCTGTGTGACATTTTTTTAATAAGTCATTTTTAATTGCTAATTTAAAACACTGAGAATTATTTAAAGTAATATAATCTTTTGAAAACAATATTCCTTGTAATGTTGAAGAATCCAAAGCATTTCTGGTTTTTGTTTTATTTAAATTTACAATATTACAAATTCTTTCGACGTTGGCCGACGAATGTGGTAGTTCCATTAAACTCGAAACAAATTGTATTGAAATTGGGAAGGCCTTTGCCTCTCTTTAAATTAGAAACATTTTTCCAAAACGCTAATGTTTCGAGTTCGGTGAATTTCATATTACGTAAATTCATGAACTTCATTATCAAGTTCTTGATATTCTTTCCATTTAATAAATTTGGAAAAAGTTTGGCCAATTGTAAAATTGAATCATTTTTTTGTTTAAAGCTACGCTTGGGTCAATGGAATTTAATCCTTCTAAAAGTCTATCGCCAAAATCAAAACGTTTTAAAATTTGTGGAGCCCATTTAATAAAATTGAACTCAGAATTCAACAAATATATTATATTGACTATATTCAATATTTAAACTAGATTGCCAAGATACACTTCATCTTTATTTTAAAATATGTATTCGTTATTAAAACTTTGGATTTCAAAATTAACCAAATACTCTTCTACAAAGAGTATCTGTCCAGTACAGATAGTCGTGTACTACACACTCCACCTCTTCAACCCCTTGCCAACAAACTTCGTCTGTCTGCCTTTCAATTTCTACATTGCAAAAGGGGACTTACAAAATTTTAATTTTAGGAAAAAAGGTTTTGCTTTTAAAAATCGTCATTTTTGTTCGCGGGAAAAATCGTCATTTCAATAAATTTGACTTAAAAAATCGTCAAAATGACGATAAATCGTCAAAGTTGGCAGCGCTGGTTGTTTACGTTAAAGTATTTTGTATGTATTTTGACATTTAAAATTAAATGAACTTTTCGTTAAAATTAAATTAATAATATGAAGACCGGGTTTTAACTGAATATTCATTTATTTTATATTGCAATTTCAGTTAATTTTACGTACAGAATTTTTTGGGTGTACTTAATAACAATACAATGAATTATAATCCAAAAGAATAATGTTTAAAATCGACCCTCAACAAGATGTTAAAACAATAAAAGCCTTTTTTTAAATAACTGGAAGAAATCGGCATTTTTTAATAATAAATAGGAAAACACTGCAAGACTGTTAGTAGACAATCCATTTCCTATCAAAATTACTTTCAATGTCAGATAGAATTCTCTGGTACTCCACTTTTAAAGTTAAATGTTATAAATTAAAATATTTATTGAATTGACCGCTTCAAAAAAAAAAACGCGAATTTAGACTACTTCGAACATGGCATTTAATGTTATTATGGTAACGATAATTAACAATAATTTCGATCGGAATAATAAAGTTTTCGAAAATTAAAAATAAGTTGCAATAGTAATACTCACAGGAACAAAGGTATCAGTTCTAGAACGAAAGCATATCTATGGCTAGTACTTGTACTTGATTTTTGATTAAAATTGTTATCTCCAGAACTGGTTTAAAATTATTATTCAGAATGGTTCCGGAATCAGTTCTTTATTTGAAATTTTCAAATAAAAGCTGTAGGAAACAAACAGATATTCTAAGATAATTTCAAAACGTTAGAAACTAGTTTTATATAGCAGATAAGGAATTTTTTGGGATCATTTAAAGGACTCTAAGTATGTAGGTATACATAATGATAATTCCATTGAAAAGGTTTTAGAAAAAGATTAATTTCCCAAATATCTAGTATCAAAATTACAAATTCTATGAAAGTATTTTCAGAATCACAATAGCCTTTCGCAGAACTTGTGCCAGAACTAATTGAGACATCACTAGTTCCAAGGCATTCATTACAAAATACACCTATAAACTCAATATGATTACATATATTTAAGTTTTTTATCGACCTTTTCCTTATTCTATTATTGATTTGTTTAGAAAATTCTAAATCGGGCTTATTAAGGTCATGTATTCTATGCAAATAAAAGATTATTTCATAATTTATTTTTCCGACGTTTCGTTGGAGATTCCCAACATCATCAGGGATATTTTATTAGATCTGGTAGCATCAAAATAAATATACAATTGAAAAATAATAGTTTAATAACAACAACGATAACTTAGTTCTACAGGAATAATATTACTCACATATTATCTTTCGTCAATAGTTCTGCACTTAGAATATTTTATATACATTCTGTTTTACATAAACACAACATAAAACATAAATTTAATTAAACAAAACAAATGCAAAAATATAAATAAAAATAATATCACAGTATAATTAAATTGTATTAAACTAAGTATCACAGCAGTAAAAAAGCAATAAAATCGTTATAGAACTAGTTATTTTAGGAAATGTTCTGAATTTAAAATTTCTTTTAATTCTTGTGTTTATTTGGAAAACTTTTTTCACCACAGACTAATCACAATAGAAGTTTTTTTTTCTTTTATATTATTTTCTTTGATGCTGTTTGCTCGTAAGATTAAACATCGTCAAATAAATTTGTGCTAAAATTAGTGGTTTGGCATTTTCAAGTAAATATTTGCCATGTGTGACCCCTTATGAATAACGGCAATCCACATACATATAAATTGTAATTATAATTGGCTTGTAGAAGGATATTTTGCAAATGAATTCCAAAGACTTTTAAATTCTTATAAATATGTATTTCAAATATCAATTTACATATTTATATTGAACTTTGCCAGCAAAAAATTACTTTGCAATTTAATTGCGACATTCATAACTAAATTATTTTACATAGGTACATATGTAAACAAAATAATTACAAAACTATACTCACCCTCGTAATAAAGTCCTTTTAGTTGTCGGTATTAAAGCAAATTAAAACTTTCGTAAATAATCCGTTCAAATGTAATCCTTTCGTAAATGTTTATGTTTACAATTTATTATGTATGTATATATGTATGTGTAAATTAAACAATTTCAATTTTTCAAATTATGATTCATTTAATGTTGACTTAATTTTATGTTAAAATTTTCATTTACATATTTATGTATGTACATATGTACATACCTATCTTTATTAAAACATAAAAACGTTTTCGGTTTAAAATACACTGATTGGTATGAATATGCAGTTTAAACACTTTGAATCGTTGTTTTTGTTGATTAAATAATTTGTAATTATGTATTTGGAACACGATATGCCTGGCATATGGAAAAGATAAACAAAAACATATGTATTTAAAACTTTTGCACATATAACATATTCTTGTTGTTTTTTTTTTATTTAAATTGTTGTAAAAGCAGGAGCCAGGAGCACAATGAAACAGTAAAAATAATAAATAAGTTTACATTGACGATATTTACCGTTAATTTCAACCACGTAACGACAATGTCAATTTTGAAATGCAAATATTTGAATTATGACAGAAGAAATGCCGTAAATGCAATAAAGGTATTTTATATAGGTAGGTACCTACGATTGTATTTGAACAACAGTGAACATGTCTGTACACAAATATACAGAGAGAAATAACTTGAGGAAAGGCCAACGAAAAACAACATTGATTAAATTCCAAAGAAGAAACAAATTTAACAAACAAATATGGGGAATGGTGATGATATGTATTGCATTTTATTTTACCAGCAAAAACAACAAACACAAAATGTCATTAAAAATTAATATTTGAAAGAGCGCAAAGAAAGGCGATCACGTCTTAATGAGGTTATACCCGACGAACGAAAAAAAAAACGCGGTCGTGGGTGTGTTAATGTCGGTGTCTCCAACAAAGCATCTGCTCGCACACATTTCATCATTCTTATCATCCTCATCACCATTATTTTAATATGCACTCATAATTTATAGGCGCCATTTTTAAATAAAGAAAGTGTTACTTTGTTTTACTTTTTTTTTGCTTTCAACACTCACTGCCGACGGTAAGTTTTCGGTGCGAATATTTACGTCAATTTTAGTGCGCTTGACTCTGTATACAATTTCCCCAGAGAATCTCTCACGTACACGTGCTCTCGCAAACTACAGTTATTTCTGAGAAACAAAACAAAAAACTGCAACAAAAATGAATGGGAGAGGATTGTCGATTGAATTAAAAACAGTTACAAAAGCCAAACGTCAATCAGAGTATTTTTACAAAACAACACCCTAATTTACTCATATTACAGTCTCTCCCTCTCTTTCACTCTCTGAATCTCTCACGCTTCTTCTTTGTTTTTTACAATTAAGGGGTGTTTCAGATTTTTCAAAAATTGTTCTTCGTCTATAAATTGCATCATATGTCGTATTAACAGCCATTATCGCCTTCATCATCATTATAGTTGTTGTTGTTGCATCAACACCATCGGCGACGGCAGCAGCAGCAGCACCCATTGTTAAATCTCTGTGTTTGTGTATGTGTATCGTATGTTTGTGTATCAAAAGTTCCATCTTTTATTTAACCCGTTTGAATGCTTGTGTAACATGTGCGTTCCTTCTGTACATATTTGTGCTGTAATTTACTTGATTTGCTCCTTTTTTCGGTTCTGTTTGCAGGTGGTCGTTTTCATTTATTTCTGTTCTTTTTTTTTTTTTCTTCATTTCATTTTTTGTTCCATACAATGACTGCCCTGAGATGGTACAGCTCAAGATGATGTTTGGTAATGTGGCATTTCATGCTTTTATACAATGGCTTTTGTAGTTTGTTTAAATTATCCCATTCCCATCTATCCACCATTAGATTTATTGGAAAAGGCAGAGAAACATAAAGTTTTAAGTCGGTACCAAAGCATTTAAATTTTGATTCCGAAGCATTTTTCAGTGATACACGCTAATTTAATAGTCAAAAGGTTGTGGGAATTATAATAGCTAAAAAAGAATAATTTGTTCTATAGCATTCAATCGAATGCAAATGGTGGGTAAGGCTCATCTCAAAAAGGAAAATATGTATTTGTATTTTTTAATTGGACATTAGAGTTGGGAGCCCGCATTTATTTACATTTAAAAGGTTTGGTTTTCCTTGTACCTGCGATGCTAACGATATTCCTTACCAAATCGAAGTTATGCTGTTTTATTTGTAAATTGTGTGCTCCAATTCATAATCAAATAACAAATAAATAAAACCAAAAAAAAAAAAAACAAGTAAAGAAGCACAGTCTCCCCCATATAACCCTTTAATTTTATTCAATTATCGTGTATCGTATTCCTTAGTATTATATAAGCACATTTCTCTACCTTGTCTCTCTCCAACATTTATTATTCTTCATTCATAAGAATCTCTTTTGAACTTCTGAAAAGATTCAGGGAATTTCTTTATGTTCAAATACTGGAATTAAGCACATTTTTTTACATATGTTGAGGTATTCCTCCACCTGGAAAGGTTAATGGAATTTGTCCACCTTCAGCTAATAATAATTTCGATTCGGGCCAGACATATCTTATCACTGAAATGCAACTATTTTGTTCTAGACTTACTAAGATCATGCAATTGACGAAAGACCTTTCAAATCTTTCGTAATATATTTGTTCGGGTGCGAAACAATAAAAACTTCAAATATAAAAAATTCCGGTACAAATACAACATTATCAGATTCAATGATTGTCAAAAAATTAAAACTTTTAAAGAGTACTGTAAACGATACAAGAAAATCTTAAGCACATATCGTAAACAAAAAAAAGAAAAATTTTACAAAAAGAAACCATAATTTCAGATATTAGAGGTCATAACAATTTAACAAAGTGATTCCTCAGATGATTGGTAGTTTTCACATTACCGTAGTCGTGATATTTTGTCATCTTTGGACCAATATAATACAATTTTATCATCTTGATAAATTTCCCTATCTGCAGAGCAGAAGAGATATTATCTGCACGAGTACAAAGCCGTATTTTCTTTGCTTGGCTATCTACAGTCATGTGAAAAATAATAGGGACAGTGCCCACCCTAACTTACAATTTATTTACAACCGGATAAAGAATCGAAAACTCTTTCTTGTTTAAACGTTTTATTTTTTCTTAAACGGTAGAAAAAAGATTAATAACAAAATTTTTGCTATTCCTATAATATATTTTTTTGTGATTTTGTATGAATTCATATAGTTTAACGTGTGAAAAAAAATAGGGACACTTCATGAAGTTTTAAACTATAACTAACTAAAGTAAAACTAAATAGATATTTATACTGAATATTGTTGCATAAAGCCTTAGAACTTTGTTGCGGATCATTTGTTATCCAGAACAGCAGCACATCTTCTAGGCATTTAGTCGACTAAATTTTGACGAGCATGTAGCGGTATTGCATTCCACACATCCTCGTCGAAATTTGATGGACACTTTCCCCTGATTGCCCTTTTAACTTCTTTCCACAAATTGTGGAAAAATTATGCCGCCCTAGGCCCAGGAATCACGGGCCTAGGCGTAAATCACCACTGTATATACTTATGTATATACATGTACATATATATCTCATTATGAAATTCTCTCTTCAATTTGAGTAAAAGTGTGGAGTAAATCATCCATTTTTCTTGGTTTCTTTATAGGAAAGATTTCACCGGATCACTTTTTAATATCTCTTTGAGCTTAAATAAAAGTGCAACATCAGCAGAAATTCATATTCCAAAAACCGTAGACACATCAAGTAGTGCGTTATAGTTTGGCAATCCAAAATTAATTTTAATTCTTTCACTTTTATTTCTTATTATTTATACCCTACACCACAATAGTGGGGAGGGTATATTGGATTTGTGCTGATGTTTGTAACGCCAATAAATATTGGTCCAACACCCACCTTAAAGTATACCGATCGGCTTAGAATCACTTTCTGAGTCGATCTAACGATGTCCGTCCGTCCGTCTGGCTGGCTGGCTGTCCATGTAAAGCTTGTGCACAGAGTACAGGTCGCATTTTTGAAGATATTTCGATAAAATTTGGTACGTGATATTTTTTCAGCCCAAGGATGGATAGGATTGAAACTGGTGGAAATCGATCCATTATTTCACCTAACCCCCATACAAATGTCCTCCCGAAATTGGGGTTTACCGGTCATAAATCTTTGAATTATGCAAGTATGCAAACAAAATTTACCACAGATAAGTGGTAAATGAAAGCACATCTACAAATTTCGTGAAGATCGGTCCATAATTAGTCGTAGCTCCCATATAAGACTCACTTCCAAAAATTACTTTAAAGAGCATAAATCTCTTAAAAATGTCGGTAATCAAATAAAATTCGACACAAATAATTTTCTTATATACAGAAATAATGACACCTAATTTTGTAATGGTCGGTCCATAATTAGTCGAAACTCCCATATAAGACCCTCTCCGTAATTCACTTTAACTTTCATAAATCTTTTAAAAGTATTTATATCGATATAAAGTTTAACACATATAATATTTATATTCACAGAAATCATGACACTGAATTTTGGTCCAAAATAGGTGATATCTCTCATATAACGCACATTTCTGAAAAACTTTTTTATATTTACATATACTAGGTGTAGGGTATTATATGGTCGGGCTTGACCGACTATACTTTCTTACTTGTTTTATTTATTTATTTCTTCGACATACTTTTGTAAAATTAAAATTTTTGTTGATGATTATATAAACAAATACTAAATAAAAATCCCGGGATTTTTTTAAACAAATCCTGGAATTCTCGGGATCGGGATTGGCATTCCTAATACATACATATGTAGTTATTTAATGAGAATTAAATTTACAGAAAAAGAAACAAAAACAGAAGCGTATACAAATTTAATTGATTTATTATTAATAGACCAATTTTTACGCGTCAAAGAAAGGAAACAGTGACATCTTCCTTATAAAAAACCCTGTCATTTTTACGATAAAATGTCGTTCAAAATATTTACAGGTTTCATAATTTATCATTAAAAGAGATTAAGTTAATTATGATAAATTTACAATGGGAAGACTTAGTCCCAATTTACACGAAGCAATTTGTATTGAAAGGATTGATACAATTTGTTCATTGAGATTTCTTTGGTGTTCACACAGAACAATTTTAACTGCTTAAATCGCTCGTAATTTTATTTGATATACACACATTTGTGTACACATATGCAATAGGAATAAGAGAGTAAAACGAATTGCTAGCAGGGTAACAGGAAATTTTTTCAGAAAGGGCCACAAAAAGGGTATTTTTCAAAGAAAAGGGTCACAAAAAAGTTATTTTAAAGAAAAAAAAAGTGTCAAGTTTTTTATAAATAAACAAATCTTTATTTCAGTTTACGTTTTTTCGAGTTAATATTTGCCATGTGTGACCGTCAATTAAATTTTCAATATTATATGTATATATTATTATATGTATGAATATAAAATTTTATTGAAATGTTAAATATAAATTTTATTTTATGCATATAAACACCGCTGTGATATTTATTGTTTTCTTAATTTCTAAAAGTGAAACTTATTTAAAATCTTAAACTGTTCTAAATATACTTTAAAGTTGAATACAATAAAGTCAATGACACAAAAGCAATTTAATTTACATTGGTTCACATTCGGCTGTTGCCATGTGAACATGACATCAAGAAATTTCTTTGGCAAAAGGTGGCTATTTCTGATAATCAGCTCTTATAAATTGAAAAGCTTATGCTTATCTTCAAACTACCATTTGTGTTTTGAGTTTCTTTGAAAATTTCATTAAAAGTGTTATTGCGTTTTGGTTTTCTTAATTCATACTTTCTTAAATTCAATACAATTGTTCTTTTTTCTAGCCACAGTATGCATATTTATTACAATAACGAGTTAAGGGTTTCTGAAAGTACATATGTACATATATAAAACTCAAATCCTTGGACAGGACCCTTTGCAAAGAAATGTTTAAAACACAAAATATGACGTGAAACCAACTGGGAAAATTAAACATTTAAAACACCACAAGTGGTACAACAGTAGGCAACAATTCAACACATCAACAATACATGCTGGCGTACAAATGTACGTAATATAAAATAGCTACAACAAAAATAAATAAGACTGAAAGGATTATACACAATATTTAACTATAAAGTAATCATTAAATCTGCAGGAATTTTAATGTGACTGAAAAAATTCGAAACTTCCAACTGCCAGCAAGAGAAACAGAATCCAAACAAAAGAACACAAATCACACAATCCAACTCATACATCCAGCAGTATAAAATGCATTTTTGCTGAAAAGGATAATGAAATGTTTGCATATAAAATCTAAAATCAAAAAAAGTACAAAATCCATTACATCCACACATCCATTCATATTTCAAAGAGTAAAAAGAAAAAAAAAACAGCATAAAAATTATAAGTATGAAGTACAAATGTAAATAGAGAAATAATGAAATACATACACATAAAAATACGCATATACATGTACTAACACATACATACATAAAACAATACAAAATACACACTAAGAGTTGCCAACTGCCTTAAGGTTTAAATAATATTAAATATATTTGGATGTTTTCTGTTAGCTTAAAGTCGTGCAGGAAAAGATCGCCCAGACTATCCAGTCTCGGGTTTGCCAGGGCCGGTCATTGACAGATCATTTCGTTTTCAGTTTTTATAAATGGTTACAAGTTTACAAATGTTTACAAGTTCTGCAACAACCATAATTGGACCATATGGACCTGGTTGTTGCACACGTGTTTTCAAGGAACCATTTCGGTGCTGCACAATTGTAGTGTTCATCATAGACCAAATGATTGCATAGGAAAAGCGAAATTCCAACCATTTGAGTTTCCTCCGAAATTTTCTGGAATATTTTGGTGTTTCGATATCCAGAAGAGTTCAATTGAAGAATGCCTCGCCGTCTCGTTCACAGATACCCGCCATTTTAGCACCAATTCAGATGTTATATAAATACCGGAAAGAAGTTTAAGGGAGGCCAGGCGATCACTATAAATCGGAATATACATATACTCGGTAAAACCTCGACAGTTCGCCACCCTACTAATGGCTGAAATCTGACACAGAGGGATTGTATCAAATCAGTTCTTCCATAATTAATCGACACATAAAAGACCCTGTCGAAGAAGGGTCTAGGAATATAATAATCAATATTGTAACGTCCAAGACAGATAATATTGGTTGCATGTGCGAAACTCTCTCGGTTACATACTCCAATGTAATCTAGTCTAATGGCTGCATTAAGAGCTATTCCCCTAGCCGTAAGATCAACTGGCAGTCAATTGAAACATGTAAAATAAAATTCTGATCTCAATTTAAATTACGTATTGTTACGGAATTGTATTTCAATTTAAAGTTAACTGTTTGTAACAGCTAGTATAAACATACAGCATGTTCAACATAAAAGATGATTATTAATATTTTAATTAGTGGAAAATTCTACAACCACTGTTGATAACACGCTGTTATTAACATAATTGTGAAGTATGACAACATTAAGTTTTAAAGGATTTAATTGAATATAATAGAAAATATAAAGTAGTTTTCTATTATCTTAACTGTGAACCATCCAGAGACACCTAGAAATGATTTTAGTGTATAAATAGACTAATCGGGCTACTCAAAAGTCAGTTTATAGTGAGTCTTCGTTGAGTAGACATTAACATTCTTAAACCGTAACTTAAGTAAGTGTCCAATTAAATTGTAAAAGTGTATTAAAAGACAATGTGATTATTTAAATTATTTTGTACATTTGTAAATTCATCTCGAATGTCAGAGCAATTCGATGGAGCTAAGTTGCTGGCCACTTCGCTAGCATTTAATTCCGTTTCTACAAACAAAGAATCCAAAATTAATTCGTTCATAGAGTCATCTATTGACATGTTTCCACTGTCAATGACTACGTATTCATTATGAACATTTTTTTCGCCATAAATCTCGTTTAGTTGTTTATAGTGGGGGCATATTTGCAGCAATTTATGTAAAATTCAAAAGTATGTACTTATGTATGTATATCGTAGTAACATTCACTTACCTTCAATACTAGTTCCGGCATCTGAAACGAGGATAACGACACCAGTAGATTTGCGCCAATCATTGGCTTTTTTAAAGGAGGCCTTTAAATGCCTTACCTTCCACCGAAGAAGCTCCCATTTCGTCCCAATGCCGCTCTATTATTTTTTTTTTGGTTTGGTGGCGAAGAATTAATCCCTCAAATTGCCAGGTTATCCCATGATCGATTCAAGTAAGTCCCAAGTCGACCTATGTATACCTTCATATAGGAAGCTGAAACGCTTAAATCTTGTATTAAAATGCGGTACAGTTAGACGACGTATTGAAACCATTTGTCTCAGATATTGAACGAATTATGCTAATAAAATAGGTACATACAATGTTCTTTAAACCCTTTAATAAATTGGTAACTCTAATGCACATCACACATTTATAAGTATTTACAGAGCAAAAATAAAGAATCCAAATGAACGAGCAGCAGCATCGAAAATAAAAGGAAATCAACACTGGCTTTCAAATGACAAACGTCATTTAGGATGAAGACACATGAACATATTGCAAAGAAATGGGGAATAGGGGCGATGGAGACATATTGTAAATGAAAATTCAATGGAGTCTAAGGTAAATGGAGATACAATAACTTAAGAAAGTCAAGAAGAGAAGAAGAAAGACAACAAAAAAAAAAGAGAAAAATTAACATAAATATTTATTGGTATTGTAATACATAAGCAAACGGAGGCGTGTTTTGTGTAAAATAAAGGGGAACTAATGATGGAGCTGGAGCATGCGCTATTAAGTTGGAGTCTTCTCTTACAGTTACATACATATGTTCATAAATAAATATGCTCGCGATATAAATACATATTACAATGTACATAGTTGTGGTATTATAAGATATGTATGTATGTATGTATAGTTATATATGTGTGCTTTACATGTTTTATGTATTCTTTATTTACATATGTATGTACGTATGTATGTATATATGTAAATTAAAACCACCTTATTAGCTTGTTTCATTTGTGAATGTGGGTTTTATCATCACAGCACTTCTTCTAGTGTATCATTCTACTTGTTCTATACCTACTTTTTCGATTCTTTATTAAAAAAATGACTTGTCTTTTACTTTGACACCCTAAAGGTTTTCATTATATTATTTGAATGTTTGCTGATTTTGATCCTTTTGCAAGACTCATAATTTATTTTTGAGTATATTGTATGCAATTCGTAAATACTCATGCATACTCGTACACATTTACACACGTGCATACATATATGTATGCATGAGTATTTACGTATTGCATACAATACACTCAAAAATAAATTATTTATGTATATCATCAGATAGCTAATATTAATGTTTAGTTTTTACAAAACTATTACAGCAGTTTCCGGTAGATTAAACATAAAAAGTAGAACGTGCTTTTTATGCCCAGAGAGGCCAGTAAAAAATTGCATTTTGGATTAAAAGTCCAAACTAAGTAGCCTGTTTGTAACCTAGAGAGATAACTTTTAGTTGATTTGAGTCCTCAAGTAAAATTCAATGATTTAATTTTTATAAGACCACACCACACCAATGACATCAGTAAAAACTAGATCAAGTACAGATGCTAGTGAAAATAATGTTATATCCAACCAGTCACATTTAACTATTCACATAAATTACACAGTCTAGTACTTTATGAAGATCTATTGGACTTAGGAGTAAAATTGTATTTAGAGTCACTGAAGAACTAGTGCATAGTGCACCTGTGACAAAATCAAATTTCTGTATTGGCCGTATTATAGCAGTATGAATAAACTCAAGTCTGACCATCTTGCGGTAGGTAGCTCTCCTAATCCTGTGTTGTACTTTCAGTGTCAATGGTAATTTCCTTGATAATACCTTGAAGCGACTGTAAAATTTAGCTTGGTCTTCGTGGTAAACACAACCAGCTGGACCCAAGCGCGTTTAAGGGTTAATTTAGATTTTTGTGCTGTTATTGTAAATTTTGGACTTTAGGCTATATTTTGTTCAAGTTTCATAAAAGTCCACTCAAAAATTTATGCATTTTGCTATCTTTCCATTAGAAATCCCAAATATAGCAAAAATTGACTTTGACCTTCACGATTGAACGATTAGTGTTGGCCGTTTTAGGTAAAACTTTCGAAAAAAAGTTAACAATATCTGAACTATATTATTCTGAATGGTCTTTATTTAAAATTCATAAAACAAAATATTGCAAAAAATATTTTTTCCCAAAATCCGTCAAATTAAAATCGCGACACAATTGACATAATTTTTTAATTTTTGTTCCCCAATATATCTTTGATAAATCGTAAAGAGATGTTCCAAAAATTCTAAATTTTGTTTAACAAATTTTTTAACAAATTGAAAATGGAGTTTTGAAACGGCCTTTAAAAAATCTACAATTTTTTACCATACTAGATAATTGGTAAACGTTATGATACGAAGATAAAGACTCATTCATATACAAGTAAATACGTATATGTATATTTAAAGTAAAAATAAGATATTAATCGAATTTTTCTCAAAATTTGTTAATTTTTTCCTTACATTTCTTATTCAAGTGGTCTGAAACACATTGAAGGTCTGGGGAATAATTAATAACGTTAAACATTTTTAAATGATTTTCATATTTTATATCTTATTAGAACGCTAATTTTGTACACATTTCGATTCTTTTAACTAAAATACAAAAATAATTATTTAATGGCAAAATTTTTGCAAAAACTGCAACAGGCATATTTTCCACTTGTAAATAGATACTCCTTCAAATTTCAGATCATATGCGGCGCCAGTTAACGTTATCATATTATTCTAATATTTTTTTTTGTTGTGTAGTTGGTTGGGTTGTTTGGTTCCCACTTGGAAGCAGCGATGTGTGTTTGCTTTTATTTTTTCGCTAACAACTGACGAAAAAAATTAATTTCTTACTTAAGTGGTTCAAATGAGTTTTTTACTGAAAATTGTCTACTCAAAATAGAGGATTTGAAAATCAAATTTTTTTGAGTGTAAACTTCATATTTTTTGTGTGGCACCCTACTTTTAGGTACAATATGCTGTATCTGTGTTTGTAGTAGTTATACTTTAGTACTGTTTTAATTTTTTTGTTGGCTAAATGGCTGGCCTTTCCGGCTAAATTCTTTCATTTAATGTTTATTTCTGGTATTTTTATTTTTCTTTTCTTGCTTTAGAGGAGAAAAAATATGTTTGTAAACATTGTGCAGTTTCTTTTCATCGTACAATTGCTCTTATAGTCGCTTAATGGCTGACTTTTGGAGGTTACCAACCAAAATGGCAACATTTTTATTTATTTTAATAAAACAAAGACTGCAAGAAAATAGTGAAAGGAGAAAAAGAAACACTTTCTTTGATGTCCACTAATTGTTGGCAGTTTTTATTTATTTATTTATAAAATGAAACATTTTCTTCTAAAGACGAAAAAGTTAAAAGTCCTAGATGACTTTCTGTTGAAAAACACTTTGAATATTATACATGTATGAATGTATTTTGTTTAATTATTTAGATTAGAAAAAAACATATTATAATTTTTATCATTGACATTTAACCTTTAAATTTTTAGGAATCCATTTACAATTACATATTGTAATTGAATAAACGTAAAGGTATTTCGATAGAAATATTCCACTTGAAATATTCAATTCTCAGACAACATATCTTGTAAGATTTGTTAATCTGGTTACATCATATAACCCAATATTTGAAAATTTTATGAATATATTTAAAAATTAATTTATTTTTTTACATGACTTTCATAATGTTTACATAAAGAAGTAATGTAAATTACAAATTATATATACAAATTAAATTATAAAGCGATACAAGCAAACCTTAAGCACAACCTAGAAAAACTTCATTTAGAGGGAGTTTACACGCTGCGACTCGTGTTTATAAATGAAATACGTAGTGGAGAGTACGGTAGCTAGTGTCGCAGATTTCATGAAACGAAGCGACAAATTTGACATTTCTTCTTTTCTCTTGGATTATTTTTATTTCATTTACCAGCAGTGTTGCCACTTTAATGGGATTACAGAAAAGTTTTGGCAACACTGCAAATTCACCCCTATTGTGAATAAAAATTCCACATGAAATTTGTTCCCTTTTATTTTTTTAACATTGAATTTTAATAGGAAAAATGTGAAGAGGAAACAAATTTCATGTGGAACTTTTATTCACGATAGGGGTGATTGTTGTTTTAATTTTAAATGAATAAATACTAGTGGTCTAAAAATTTAATAGTGAAATATCAGGAATATGAATACCTATATTGAATGTAATGTAACTAGGTCATATATGGCAACACATCTGCGAATGAGCGAAATAGGAGAAATGAAAAATTTAATGTCAAAATGTCGCAAGAATGGTGCAACAAATGTTTCATCATATGAACAGACCATGAATTTAGAAGGGGCACCAAAAGAGAACGTCAGCAGAGTCGCGGCGACAAATCGCAGCGTGTAAACCCACTCTTAAATTACACACAAATTAAATTAAAAAGTAATAGAAAATTGTCGACCGGCTACTTACAAATCTTACTTACTTATTTTTAATCGCGATGTCCCAATAATAATCCGTTACAATTTTGTCATTTTTAACCAAATGGCTGCAGCGAAACGAAAATAAATTTCGTAAGTAATTTGCGGTTGTGGTGTGAAGAGCAGGGAGTTTTGTCACACCTTCAAATATGTCTTTGGATATTTATATAAAAAATGCCTGCTCCTTATTAGACTTTACCTCTCTTTAGTAAAGTTTTGGCCCAAAAATGCTGCAATGCGTTGAAATGTGTTTATGCGTCCGCTATATGCGGTGAGCGACCTTCAAATACGATGTTCATGTGGTATTCTGTGACCGCGGTATTGATGGTGTCTCTATGAGTTTTGTTCAAAGCTGCTGTATACGAGTTTTCCTTGTATATGAGAAGGTTCTTCCAGAAATGGATCGAACGAGAAACGAAATGACTCCTGCTGTGTGATTTTAAAGCTAGGATGACATTCCAGGAGGATCTATTTCGTTTGTTTATTTCAATGACGGGATTTGTGTTCCATCGACTAGGACGCCAATATTCATCTTTACCTCCATCGCGCAGGTGGTAAAGCATTTAGTGTATGTATGTATGTCGGATATGGTAGTATCCACAAATTTAATCGGGACCCTCATCCTTCTTCTTCGGGTTAAAAAAAGACCAAACTGCGAACCACCACTTACCAACTCTAGAACTTAAAATGCAGTGCTTTGAATTATCTAACAATTCTTTCTGCTTATTCTCATTTACCAACCTGCTTATATCGCATTTAATTATACGATCCTTGGTAATCTTTTAGCGGTAACGGTATTTTCTGTTATTTTGGTACAAAGGTATGACATTTTAAGTTACATGGATGGAAACATATGAAAAACAAAAATGTTTATGTTCATAATTTAAAAATATTATGGGTCGATTACGGATGGCAACCGAACCTCAGTAGAGTTGACAGTTGCCAAAAACATATTACTGATGGCAACTGACAACTGTAAGCTGTTAACTTCAGTTGCCGAACATGGCAACCGAGAATTTGTGGTTGCTTTGGGTTTCATTTTAAGTGGTGAATTTCTTATTTGTAAGCTAATTCAGCAACCACCCCGTAAAACTGTAAACTGCACATCTATTGCCTGTTTTTAGGATGACAAATTTGCAATGACCTTGATAAATTTCGAATAACGGTATTTGTGGTGAATTTATAAAAACTCTCCACTATTTTTATACTCACCAAGATTTTTTATACTCCCCACGATTTTTTCACCACCTTTTTTAAATTCACCATATGGCAGAAAAAAATTTCTTTCTGTGCAGGGTCGGTCGACTTTTTTTTCCGACCGGCACTCTTTTTAAATTTCTTTCTTCGTCGTAATCGTCGTCCTTTTTTTTTTTGCATTGTTTGCGCATGTGTTGGTTGTTGCGGTTTTGGGTTGATTTGAAAAACAACCCCGGATGTGTTCTATTTATACGAACTTTTTCAGAAAAAAGAATATGGGGAATTTTTGTGGTTCTATTTATGGCGTCATAATTTATGAAGGTTCTTGGCTTAGCTAAATATATAACAAAAGACCACCCTGTTAAAAGTTTGTATATAAAAAACACTTTAAATATATCTAAATTAGACGAGAAAATCGCTGAATCATCATCACTGCTTTCCGCACTCTTTCAATTTGTCAGAAAACCACGTAATGTTTTTATTTGAGAACTGTCAAAAGCATACAAAATAACTTTAATTTCATTATACTAGACCTAGATTACTGGAACGATTAAAAATTAAACAAGTTCACCATCAACAAATATTGATTATTGTTGAAAAAATATAAATAAATTTATTGAAATAAAACTAGTGCAAACATAGAAATACACAATGGCAGATGCCGGTCAATGGTATAAACAACTGCCCAGATTCACAAGATACTGGCTGACGGCAACAGTGACCCTGAGCCTATTGGCTCGGTTTGGCATATTGCCTCCATATCAAATGTATTTATCAAGAGAACTAGTCCTAACAAAATTACATCTATGGAGATGTATTACAAGTCTCTTTGTTTACCCGCTGACACCTTCAACGGGTTTACATTTTCTCATCAATTGCTACTTTATCACACAGTATAGTGCCCGCTTGGAAAAGGATCAATTTGGTCGCAGTCCGGCCGATTATCTATTCCTGCAATTGGTTGTAGCTTCCTTAGCTGTTGTTGGAGGTTTGCTATTCAATGTACCCTACCTTATGGATCTGCTAGTGGTTGCCGTCACCTACATATGGTGTCAGCTAAATAAAGAAGTGATTGTAAACTTTTGGTTTGGCAGTCGTTTTAAAGCCATTTATTTACCGTGGGTTTTAGCTGGTATGGAGTTGGTTTTCCAAGGGTGAGTGTTAATGATATTTGATTTATCTTGAGTTTCTATGTATGATATAAAAACGAAAAATGTAATATTGTAACAAAACTTATAGGTAATTTCTTAAAATTATTTCACTCTTCATACCTACATATGTCCTCGTGAAATATGTACAATTCATAAAATAATATTTTCTTAATAATCCGTCTTTCTAAAGGAGGAATGTTTTTCTTAAAAAAAACTATCATTTTTATTTTATAAATTTTTATATTTACTTTATTTACAGTTCAATAGCTTCTCTTATTGGCATTTTCATTGGTCACTTTTATTATTTTCTCAAATTCCAATATCCTCAAGAATTAGGCGGCAATGCTTTCCTGGAAACGCCTTCCTTACTGTAAGTATTCTTAGCTTTAAATGTCTGACTAACATTTTTATATTAATTTTCATCTTTGACTATTTAAGCAAACAATATGTACCCGATATTAGTGGTGGCATAAGTTACTTTGGCGTACCACCAGCCTCAAGAGCCGAACAAAGACCAGGTGGTGCTACCGCTGCAGCTGGTATTTGGGGACGAGGCAATACTTTGGGTCGTTAATTTCATCGCAACTCACACCTCATTCCCAGCGAAATTATTAAATATTTTGTATAGTTAATAAAATAAATATTTTTATAAATCGTACTGAATTTCGATATTATTGTTTTCATCATACTTAACTCTCAAACGTTTTATTACTAATCGTACTTTTATGAAAACCTAATATTTTTCTACACAAAATAAAATACCGATAACTAATATTGTAAAATATTAAAATATTTATAAGGTTAAGGTTGATTACAAAAGTGAGCCTAATATAATTTAAATGTAAAATAAAAAAATTAACAGAAAAGTGTATTCAGCTTGTAGTTTTCTTGTAAATGGTATTTTGTAAAACATAAAAAACTTTTTGTAAATTTGATGAATTCTAAAAATAAACCTAAAGATTGTTTTATGGTTTAAGGTTTTAGTAAATTAGGTACAAATTGAGTAATATAATTAATCAATTCTAGATTAATTAGAGGCTCTAAATAAATCTTTTAAATATTGTATTAAAAAATCCGACTTTAGAAAACCGGTTATCGAGTTGTTCGGGTTTTAGATACAAAAAAACTTAAACGTTCATCATATTATTTCAGTATTTCTTTATTTAAAAAAAGTAACAGAAGAAATTAAAACAATTTAAAAGGGATCAAACAATAAAAATAGAAAATTATCTTATTCAAAATTATTGGTCCCCAACGGGCGTTATGTCCAACACATAAGGAAAATGTGTCAAAAGTATTTCCAAATATAAAATTTAAGCAGTTTTGCATAAGAAACGTTAATGAAAAAGTCCAACATCATAATTTCACCTAGCCCCCATACAAAACTCCTCCAGGAATATGAATCAAACTGCTAAATTTCGATGTATGTAATTGGCCATAGCCATTAGGGACTAAATACATCTTTTCTAATATACAAAAATAATATTCGACTTAAATTATGGTATTTACCTATAAGCATATAAAAAAATTGATGCAAATTGTGATATGAAAAATCGGTATTTCTCTATTATTAATGTCTATCAATCATATATAAACCGGTAAAAGTATAAGTTGCAATAATTTCAAATTTGGTTGGTAAGTGAAATTTGATATACCTTCCACCATAACCCCAGCCATGTGGATATTTAGTCTTCGGAAGTTTTCTAAGTTTAGCCTTTCAGATAAATGTAGTTATTTGACCTACTGCGCGGTCACATTTTGACAAATTTATTTGTAAACATACTCCCTTGGGAAGTGTTGTTTTATAATTTTCAATGTGCCAGCCGAGAGCAGTTTTTTGAGCGAATAGATTCAGATTCAGTTTCCGTTGAAAAAATATCTGCGCAATAATTCATTCTCATATAGTCGATATTTTTTGAAATTGATTTTTAAAGATTTGATAAATCCTTACAATGGCTGGGAGGCTACAAAGGCACAGTCAAAATGTATGCATCTCCCATCATGTCAAATGTATGTTTGAGTAGTTGCATCAAATTTAAAAATCTCGATATTTATTGAACGTGTAGCAGTACCCTATGACACCAAAGCATTTTTTCTTATCGGTTTTAAAATCAATTCTGACAATATTGGTTTCTATGACACCCCTGAGAGTGATGAGTCTTAAAATTTGTAGAAAATGAAAATGTACTAAAAATATCATTTAAAATAATATGTAGTTAAATTAATACTGGGGGGTACTCTATATTGCGATGCGAAAGCAAATTCGATGCTGTTATTTGCATTAATTTATAAGAACGTTTTTGTTTGATCTGAAATCAGCAACCACTTCTAAAACCTACGCACCGGAATCAGCTGAATTCCCTCAGCAAAGGAGTTCGGCTGTTACAAAAACTATCACCAAGCTATGAAATCCGATATGTTTAAGAACTACTGCCTAAAAAGAATTATTTCAGGTTATGCCAAAAATCGGGTTTCTGAAGATATGCTACTAAAGGTCTAAAGCTATGTGTCCACGATCGTCAGATATTACAACGTTGTCCGAAAAATGTTCAGAAAATGTCTAACAACCGTGTAAACTTTAAATTTTTGCCTTCTAACATTGTAAGAAAAAGCATTTTCAGTACATTGGAAGACAAAAATATTGTCAGACATTTAACAATCGTGTAAACACACAATTTTGTCATTGTTATTATTTTAAGACAATTGTCAAACACTTTTCATTGTCATATGTGCAAAGTTTATGCATCTGCCAATGGCAGCATTGTCATAGAAATTATTTCTAAATGCAACTCTGTATATATATATACATAAATAAACAAACAATTTTTTTAAAAAAGTAGAAGAAATTAAATTAAAGTGTGCATTAGGACATAAGCAGAAAAAATGGTTCCAATTGCTCTTTTTTGTTCGATGACAATATTTAAAAATTTTAAACACACACAGAGCTGCAAAACGAATTTGACAATGCCACACAACAATCTGACAACCGTGTGAACTGACAATTTCGGTTGACAGATAAATTCATTATGTGACAATTGTATGCAAATGAAATTGTTAGTTTTCTTACAGTCGTCTAAACTGACAATTTACCTTTTGCTAAAAATTTTTCAATGTCAGTACATTGCTAGCACATTGGTAGATATGACAACGTTGTAATATCTGACGATCGTGGAGACATAGCTTTACAGTCGTCTAAACTGACAATTTACCTTTTGCTAAAAAAAAGTTTAATGTCAGTACATTGCTAGATATGAAAACGTTGTAATATCTGACGATCGTGGACACATAGCTTAAGAAAACCAATAAATAATAAAAAAAATCATCCAGAAACAAATACATGATCTAAAATTAAATTAAATTTAAAGCAATTCAAAACGATGATTTAACGGTAACCGTATTTTGGCTTATTACGGTATCGGTTGACTCCGACTTTAATGTGGTATTTATTGTATTGCAATTTATTTGTGTTGATTTAAATAAACCCAATTACTGAAAACAAAAATGTTTATTTTCATATTTTATAATTATTTAGAGCATAATGTTAAAGGTATTTTTATTATTTCAGTAACGGTATTTTAGTGAAAAGGTAATTACAGTTACATATTTCGTTAATATTATTTTCTTTGAGGAAGAATCGCAAATTTCATTAACAATTGTTACGAAAAGGCAATTTATTATGATTAAATGATTAAATAATCAAAGTTTTGCGTTTTTATATATTTTCATAATTCAAATCAAAAATATATGTAGTTGCAAAGCGGGATAATCCAGTCAAATTCTAGGGGTATGACGACATTTCTACAGAACATTCATTTGACCTATCTAATATTAGACAAGTAAATGGTTTCAAAATATCTTAATGTGAAACAAGTTTAGATTTATTTTAGTAAACAATTTAAAAAATTAAATTCATATAAAAAAGAAATTAAATTTATAAAAATCAACAAATTCCTATTTAATATCACACAATAAGGCAACTCCTCGTACAATCCAATGATCGGGATTTTTAATCGTATTTAACCATAACGGTGAAATGTAGTTCAAATCAGTGCGATTCATTTTCTTATAAACAGGGCACTAAAATAAATAAAACAGTGCTGCAATCAAAGTCGTTAAACAAATAACTAAACATACTGTATATAGCTTTGGACTCTTGGGGGCTGTGGAATTTATAGCCGATATATGTACAACTGGCATTAAAACATACAACACTTTATTAGTTGATTCTATTAAACGTGCTGTTTTACGATCCCAACCAGCACCATCCAAATAAAGACCGTGAACATAAACGCCCTCTTTAGGTGGTTTCTTACACTCCTCACTACCTATTTTCAAAACTTCGTTCGTCATTGAAACCTGATCTAAAGCCCAGCCATTGTGGGCACGTGCCACTTCCTGTTTCATGGCTGTCAGAAATCCTTGAGGATTAAAAAATCCCGACATCCAAAATACCACAGGTCGACACTAAATGTTAAACAATGGTAAACTAGTAGGAAGTGTGTGAGAACATGAGTACTTACACCAAAACACCAGGAATGAAATTGCGCATTTCTTTCCAGCAGCTCGGTAAACCAAAAGCCCAGCGTTGATGAAGCCCAACTGCCTCTTAGCCAAACCCCTGGCACACGGGCATTGAATATGTTATCCAAAGCATCTCTTAACTGTTCACTCATAATAATGGTGCCCTCAATAGCCAAAAGAAGGTCTTTAAGGGTGGATCTAACCAATATTATGATCTAAAAGAAAATTAAATAAATACATTAATACATAATACAAATTCGATTTTCGGTAAGAAGTGAAATGCAAAATAATTTTTTTGAACACAATTAAACGAAAGTATATAAATTGTAACGTACTGTGGATATGAAACTAGCATTCACTAGTTTACTAGCATTGAACTACATATCGTCACCTGAAATGCCCAAAGACGTAACCCTCAAAAAATCAAAATTCGTTTTTTGATTGAATCTGGAACACAAGGCTAAAATAAAATGCTCCTAAAAATTTTAAGCTTCTACGTTCCAAGCTAACGATTTTATTCAAGAAATGGAAATAGACGTAACATCATTTGAACGTTTTCATAAAACACAAAAGACTTAACCCACATTTTTTTACAGAAATAAGTTTGTCGTCAATATATGTACATATATAATATATTAAGACAAGATGTGAACAAATCGCGATTTTCAATTAAACAGTTTTCATTTTATAACATTTTATAATGTTTTTTGCTTCTCCTGTAAAATTATGATAATGAGGGTTACGTCTTTGGGCATTTTAGGTGACGATATGTTCTTCCAAATTTATTTTCTGAGTATTGACAGCCTGGTGTAAACTTTTGACTAAATTTAAAAGAAAATGTGTACCTTTTGCATACGATCAATTTCTTGCCGTAGGAAAATATTCATTGAACTTAGAGCACCCATGGCTTTTAAACGTTCTTTGACCTCAAATAGATCATAAGGTGCAGGAGCTTTACTTTGCATTTCTCTGGCCTGGCGAGCTACCTTATCTTCACGAGTTTCCCCACCACCACTCGAAGATTCTAAAAGGAATTAATTTTTTTTATAATTTTATAACATAATAAAAAATACATTTGAAATTACCCTTAGGCTGTATTGATATAACCGTATCCAAAATAGATCTGGTTGTATTTGTTTGATAAGTGATTTCGGCATTCGAATGAAAACCATACACTTGAGGAGGATCAATGTTGGGTAATTCTTCTATGGCAGCCAAATAAGCTTCCTGTTCTTTGAAGCACAGAACTTTGTAGCCTTTAAAGAATTCAAAAGTTTCGGCAAACAGATGATCATGGAACCAGACACGTCCAAATGTATTTAGCAAACGTTTGTCGTAATCATCGGTTACTCGACCACCATACTGAACCTCACCCAACATATAACGTACAGTATTCCAACTAATGCCCCTGCCCGGTTCCAAATCATCTAAATGGTTTTGTACGAATAAACAACTGGCATACCAATCGGCAGAATTAAATTCATACGGGATATTCCAGCCCAACGGACCGAATTTACGACGTTCTTGAACCACTGAATGTAAGAATGATATGGCAAACACCAAGGGATGATAATACCCCGATTGTGAGTAATCCAAGAAATCTTGAGATAAATTACTATAGGTTCTCTTGAGACCTGCTCTTATGCCAGCCGGTGGTTCATTGGTAAATTTTAAAGACATTTGCAACAAAGTTATGGAAAATCTCTCATGTGGCTCTGTTGTAATCCAAACCCTAAAATTAGGACTATAAGTTGATTGCTCAACCCTTTCTAGCTCGAGTAGCAGCAAAGTAAGTTCGTGCATATATTCCAAACCCAAGTGACAGTTTTGTAACAAAACCCAGCCACCTTCTTCTAAACATGTGGCAACTAACTTACGAGCATGAATTTCCTGGCCTTGGCCCATTGAAATGGGATAACATTTAAGTTCATTTTTTTTGGCCAAAGCTTCGATGTTCGATGAGGGATCGGAACCCATTGAAAGAAAACAAACTATGGGTATAAGAGGTTTGCTTTCCGTCAATAAAGCATCAAAACTCAAAATAACTGGCTCGGCAAAACGTTCTCCTAAAGAACTGGCGATATATTTACGACTTTGTGATAAAGTACGATCTGTGCACCACGAACGCACCAATAAAAGTTTTCGGAAAGGATCCAGTGTATTATAGCCATCTGGTATAGTTTCATTCTCAGGACACTCTTTCTTGTACCAGTGGAACCATGCCCGTTCGTTGTTCGAAACCTTATTCAAAATATGAACAAATGGACTCAAATTCGACAATTGTACCAAATTCAACCAAGTTTCATCAGTAATCCATTTAAATGGTACCGGAGGACAATCATTCAGATTTAAGGCAGCTCCGCCCTTAATAAAATTTTGAAATTCTTCATAGCTCACCAAATCCATTTGACGATCTATGTTTAGTGCCATTAACAAGACAAATAAAAATTTATCTTTCTCATAAAGTCCTCGCGATTTGTATCTATAAATCTCAAAAGTTAAATAAGCAATTATACGTTTGATGCGTTTTTGAGTTATATGTGTTTTAGCCGACTCATGCATACTGGCATCGAAACGATCTAGAAACTGGACTAAAGACGTCTGATACATCATATTCACTTTGGCCATGGTGCAAACCAAAAAATACAAAACGCTTCCACGTGTAGCCACGGGTCGATATTCCTCACGCGCTACATTAATTTTAGCTTCGGTCATTTTGGCAATTTCCAACTTTTCATTAACTTCTATGGCCGTATTTTTACTGGTATTCAGTACCTCTATAACGGTAACATCATCCAGCAGACTGCCCTCGGTTGTTGACAGCTTGTGCAATAAATTAGCTTCCAACTCCTTCATTTTCTTCATATTTCCCGTTACAGTTTCCACCAGATTTGTACGTTCTTCTTCGAGTTCCTTGCGCTCCGTTAGAATAACTCTGCCCAGCAACTGATCTTCTAAGCCTTTCATGGTTACGGTAAAATCAATTATGGAAGTGCGCGCTGAAACTTCAGGTGTGTATGAAGGATTTGGTAATTTGGTGGTTATATAACAACGAAAAGCAGCATTATAGTCAATTTCTTTGTCGCCTAGTTTGATTTTAAACGTAGTACCCACTTTCAAGAGGTTGCGATCCAACACATTGTCCAAACAAGGATCCAATTCTTCGCCAACATCTTCAATGATTACAGGTATTCCCATGCTAACGGCATCCTCTATATGGGTGCGAAAATAACGATGTGACAAATTGGTGACAATCAAACCATTCTCCTTTTCTTTATTCTTAATCCAAGCTTTACCCTGCGACTGAGGATCAATAAGTAAGGGAAATCTCACTGCTTTAGTAGCTATAATTCCATTTTGTATTGATAATTCATCCGTGGGTAAGCCCTGTAGATTCCATTCTCCAATTTGAGTGCGATCGGTTAAACTTTCTATGATACTTAAGTTCATTGATATGGGTATTAAACGTTCAACAATTTGTTTTAACCATTGTCCTTGTAGGTCATTACGAAACTCTTGATTGAAAGGTCCAGTATAGGATAAAAAGGCGGTCAATAAAATAGAGTCGCCGACCAAACGCTCTGTTTCACTTTTAAATTGAGCGATTTGCTCAGTCCATCGAATTTTCTCTCCAGCCAAACCACTAATTAGAGCCGTAGCAGCATCCATTTTGTCTTGGCATTTTTTAGCCTCTGAAAGGACAACATTCTTCTTAGCAATTGCTTCGTCAAATTGTTGCTGCACTCTTGCTAGCTCTCGTTCTTTGGCCGCAAATAGGTCTTCGGCTTCCTGTAAATCACTGGAAGCTTTGGCGTATTTGGCCGCTTGTATAGCCAAATTAGCCTTAAGGGGTAATACTTCTTTATTGACTTCAAAGTATTTAGCCATTGCTATGGTCCAAGATAATAAACCGGCCACATTACCACAAGCCACTTTAGCGGCTTCGAAAGTATACAGACTGTAGAGAAAATTCTATGTATAATACAGAATCTATAAATTTCTGCACTTGCTCTACTTACCTATAATTAAAATAGGGGAACATCAAGTCTACCATTTCTGCGTTTATAACATCTGTGGGATATTCCACAATTTTTCGTAGAAAACTGGTGTCTGACATTACTTTAAGAGACTCTTCCCAAGAACTCTGTAAAAATTGTTTTTCCATATCGGGTTTTACCGATTTTATGCGCTTACGGAACAATATACACACACAATCCATGATCAAAGTAATCAAATAGGGTGGTTTGCCCAACTTACGGACCGTGGCAATATCAGCAGCTTTAATAGTCTAGAAGAAAAACTATAAATAGACCAGTTACAATTTTTAAATAAAGTAACCTTTAAAGCTGCTTCAGCTTCTTCCAAAGCCGGTCTAGCTTTCTCCAACTTTGCTTCAGCCACTTCTTTGTCGGCGGATATCAGTTTAACTAATTCTCCAGCTTGGGCTTTTTTTTCAGCCACTTGGGTTTTAATTATTTCTGCAGCTGCTGTAGACTCAGCAACGGTTTGTAATACTACCTCGGCTTCCTCTGTAGCCACTACAATCACCTTATTCATTTCCACTAATTCTTTTTTCAACACTGACACTGATGCTCCCGCTTCATCTAGTTTGTCCAAACCAGAAGACATTCTTTCAGATAACACCACAATATTGACCTGCTTATCCTTGTAGAGCTTTTTATAACTCTCCAAAAATGATATCAAAGACTTAGGAGTTACAAAAGTAGTTCTACGGAATCTATCAAAATAGGAAATGCACGCTTCGGAAACAGTTTCGTGTATCCAACTCATAATTTCGATGACTTGTTCTTTGACCTCCGCCGAACAGATAACTTCAAAATTCTGTAGATAATGGCGAGATACAGCCACTCGTGCATCTTCAGGCCACTTTTGGAACCAATCAATTACACAACCAGATATTAAACCTGGAAATTTCAAGGAACGTGCCCGAAACTTTTCACCAATCTAACAAAAACAAAAAAATTTATGTATTACACTCGTTGGAATTTTAAACAAAAGAAAAACAATTTACTGGCGAAAAACACAGAGCGACATGCAGGTTCGAACGAGCCCTGGATATAAAGAAATCGTAAAGATTATCTTGAGTGGGTGGCCTTCTAGGTTGCACTTTTTTCATTACTGGTATTATTTCGTTGTAAATTTCATCTGAAATACAAATTTTAGATTATTTTTTTTTTTGTGTTCACAAAATTCTTAAAGGATTTGCATTCGAATCATTAAAGCTGAAGATGTTTCTTACCCATTTCATCTTTGGCAAATAGATTAGCTATTTCACCAGAACTTAATATGTTATTTATGTATTCCAAGAAACCCTCATCTTTGATTTCATTATCGGTGAAGATAAACGTTACGCCCTGACCTTCCAAACCCGCGGTACGATATAAATACTTTAAATCGTCCACTAAATTACCGGCATTATAGGCTCGAGTCAGTGTTATTTGGAAAAACTTATAACCTGCTATAAAAGAGGCCAAGCGGGTTAAACTTTGTTTGCCGGAACCACCCACACCCACCAACAAAGCATTGCCCCTAGAAAAATCGTGATCTTATATGAATTTTATTTAATTAAATACAAATTTAACTTTTACCTTGGCATACTGATAATACGTGATACGATCATCAAATGAACTAAAGCATCGTGAAAGAAAACCATGTCCAAATGAAAACCTCGAACATATTCATTGAATTGGCCCATATACCAAAATATGCGATTTTTAACAGTGTCCATGCTATAAAAAAGTTCAAGTAATATTTATAAAAATCATTAATTTATGACCTTATTTTATAAAACGAAACGTAAGAATACTTTTCTTTAAAGTTAAAAAATTAGTTTCTAGTTTTTAGTTTAAATGTAAAATTTGTTGTTATAATCGCCTAGCAAGTCATATCTACCTTGGAATTTCTTCATAAATCTTCGGAGGTTCCAGTGAAACATCTTCATCATCTTCTCCGGCATCTGGTGGATCTCTTAGAAAATCTACAAAGAATGTTTCATCCTCTGGGAATTCTTCCCAATATTCAGCTAAATGTGCTTTAGCATCTTTCTTCATGCGATCTATAAACCATATGGTATCTTTATAATCCGTGAAACGATCGGCAATAACGCGTGTGCACTCGTGACGCCACAATTTCAAAATATCTAACACTGTTTCACATTCCTCTGGTGCCACTTTCAAAATACCCTCCCAAATGCGGGATAAATCTCGCAAATTGAATACATAATGGAAATTCGAAGGTGTGGGCAACATTTTTACTTTAATATTTTGCCAGAAAATACGTGTTAAAGGTACTAAAAGGGGAACAACATTTACCACTTCCTCGGTAAAACGGGCCAAACAAAAATAACCGGTGCCAATCTGACTAAAAATTTGATCCATGGAATTGTTACTGGGTAAAGTACAATTAAATATAGACATATGACGTTTCAAGCGATGTGGTATATCGTTACGACCTCCTCCTGGGTGTATCATAGCAGCTAATATTTGTATATCCAAAATGGTAGAAAAGTCGCCTTTAAAGAAAACAATATTGAAGTAAAAAACCAAAAACAAAAGAGTTACTTGCATATTCAATTTACCTGGTTTCTCTAAAGAATAGAAACCATGTTGCTCAATCATTTGGCGCACAATTTCATTAGTAATTTGGTCGCCCCAGGCATTTATGATTGGCATATTGATATCGTCTATGAATATAGTCATGGACCTTTGACCAGGAGGACCATAGGTAGTACCTACACGTTTTTCCACATATGATTCTATAATACGCTGAACAAATTTTAATTTAATTATATATGTTGCCCTGAACGTCAAAATTATTTTACACACCTGATACATGTTGGGCGTAGTGGCCGATGAAAAATTAAAAGATTTAGACAAGTGCACCTCAGGATCATAGTTTGACATATAACCCTTAATCATGACCGTCTTAGCCGTACCCTGTTCTCCAATTAACAACACCTGCTTGTGTTGTTTGGAAATATTGTGCATTAGAAATGCAGTTCGAACATTGTCCACATTAGGCACCAAAATGGAAGCAAATTCAGGTATACTGTCTTCAGGATATATGAAACTTTCTACACGCGTATTCCAATGCTGCCAATTGCCACTATCATCCACATAGTATTCAAATATGGTCTCGGCTGGTAGCTTTTTTGGCCATTCTTTACAATGTGTTCAACTTTTATTATTAAATTGCGATTATCCATGCCATTTACTTACTCATTTTAGATGGATGTTTAAGTAAGAACTCTTCTAGTTTGTCGCGTTCATTAATTTCCAACACCGCACCCAAAGTCCACATCATAGCAAAAAGAAATGTACGTTCCAAGTATTTTTCAGATCTATTGCTACAATCGGCTAATAAACCGTCAAGTATTTCTAATATTTGTTTTATATAAATTGCCTCCAAGATCCGCATTTTGACTATAAGTTTAGTTTGTAGAAAAGTGTGGGCCTCGTCATATATTGCCGCAAAAGATTTTCGAAATATATCTTGTTCAAAAGCTGGCTGTCGTCGAACCCATGCTGGAATTATCAAGTAAAGTTATTTTTTTTTATTGCTAAAATTTAACTTGAAAGACCTTTAATTTAAATAATTTTTATTATAAATTTGAGGATGCTGTATTTTATATATTTTCTAGGGATTTCTTGACTATTAAAGAATTTAACATGGGCATTTTTCAAAAATTGGATTAAGTTTTATTTCCCATAAGAAATTAATGATATCTGGTCAAATATTGAATCAGAAAACACATACATACATATGTATATGAGACCCAACTTTAATTTTAATTTCCTGAAATTATTCTCAATTAAAATATTGTTGCTTTAATATACAGCATATAAGGACGATTAATCCACAATATGCAAGCGTCTTCATCTTGCTCAACAACTTCATAAATTCAGCGCATTTGACATCTACATAGTTGTGGACACCTCATATGGCTAAAACGACATCTTCTTCGGTTGTCCTAAAGTTTACAGTTGATGACATTTCTGGTTATGTGACGTTGGGGTATAAATTACCATATGAGGCATATTATGGTTCGTAGACGATTTTTCGTAGATTTTTACATTTTACCAGAAAACTTGTAACATTCTGCTTAGGCATCGGTCATTAGGGAGTCATTAGACCCACATTTAACAGAAAATGTTTAATATGTATTGTTATCCTTTAGACGAGAATAACAACAAATACACAGCAATAACATATCTTGTGAATATCGTACTAGTAGGCCGCCCTCTGCATATAATTGGTACCTGAATGGAGCAACAAGCTTTGGTACATTTTAAACAGAATGTTGGAAGGTAACCTTACCATATTAAGGGTTAGTTCACTTATGAACTCATCCTGAAAACTTTGATAATTTTATATGAATTCTTAATAAAAAAGTTATATTCTTATTTTTCAAAATTTTCCTAATCTTATTATATGTAATTCGATTGTAATGAAAATATTTTGGAATGACTTCCCTTCCGAATAGGTTTGCACAATAATCAACCTGAATTCACGGAATACAAAAAAGGATGTCAGAAGCTAAATTTATCATCTTTAATTTGAATGCATTGACACAGACAGCCGGTTCTACGCACCGGAATGACCGAGAGCAATCGGCCAAGGGCTGTCAACTCAGCAATTACTGCTGTTACAACTACAACAACAACTCAACACAGATTTCACTTCAAGAATAATAGCCCTTTTTGTGCTGATATGGATGAGTGCAATCTAATATTTTGAAAGTTAGAAGTTATATTTCAGTGGATGTGCATATCACCGCGATAGGAGAATTTTAATTAAAAATATTTAACATATTATGTGAGTTATGAATCTCAAAAAATGGTATTTAGGAGCTTCCATAGACATAAATATTCTTACCTTCCATATAAATATTCCACTTCAATACTGATGAACTCATAAACGTCATACCCACCCTCGAAACAGTGGCCGGTGATGCATTATCCACATTATCCGGTTCGAATACCAACTTTGAATTTTCTGCCATTTTAATACGATCACCATTGGCCAATGTTAATGTCTTATTGTCATCCAAGACGGAATTTAGATTTTCAATCCAGACAGCATCAACTGGACCGTCTAAAACAATCCAGGTGTTTTGATTTTTGGGCACTTTAAGTGAACGTCTCCATAAGGTGGAAAAAATACCATCAGTCCAATCATTGGTGGCTACATCAAGACGACCAAACATTTGAGGTGCTGTTATGGCTTTGGGATTCATTCTCATCTCCTTGTGAGGACGACCCATTTCTGTAAAACATTTTAGCATGGCAACTGTACAACTGGTTTTGCCCGATCCCGTGGGACCCATTAACATTAAACCATGTCTAACCAAAGAGGTTTCATATAGCTGTACCACTTTTAAGTTCCATTCAGGGTTATTAACGTATCCCAATTCTTCGCTTATTTTAACTAAAGCTCTCTGTAAATCCTTGTATGTATTAGTGGTAAGTTTAATACCCGGAAACATGTCTTCTATTAGGGAAAGAAATAGTTCCTCATCCTCATCTATTAATTTAGAGACGTTCATGTCTCTTAAAACCCTCATGACTATAGTCTCTTCGGTATCAGTGGGATTTGCACGTTTTTGGGCGCCTAAAGTACGCAACACTGACAGAATGTTTCGGAGACCAAAATCGTAATGAACTTGTTTGGATAACTGCTCTTCACATAGTTTATAAAGGGTAAAAAATTTACGGGACAACACCAAATTATCTTTGAAGCCACAACTGGCCAGTTTAACACGTATAATAATAGCACGATCTGGCACCATCATTGCTACTGAACGGAACATGATCTTTAAGTTTTCTGGTAGTTCTTGACGACCAGCATATCCGGGATTCATGGTTATAAAAAGACCAAATTCCGGATTCAAAGTAACCAAATCACCATCACTAAATATGAACGAAGTGCGCTTTTCCCGGCGAGCTGTCAGGACAATGCTGCAAGAAATAATTTGTTATTTTGAAAATGGTTTAATAAAACTGTTAACTCACTAAATCTGTTGAGCTGCTACAGATAACACTGGCAGCTCAATGCGATTAAATTCATCAAAACAACCCCATGAACCGGACTGTGCTAAGCCTTTGTAGATACGACCTAAGCCTCTGAAATCCATTTGATCCGAGCAATTAAACACCACGACTAGTTTGCCCAAAGCACGACCCATATCTTTAGTAGTCTCCGTTTTACCGGTACCGGCTGGTCCTGCCGGAGCACCACCCATAGACATACCTATTAATCAATTGTTGCTTTTGGGACCACTACATACACACATTATAGTTTAGAATATTTACCTATAGCTTGAGCCAATGTAATATAACAACGATCGGTTAAGGGTGTTATAGCCAATCGTTCTGTAACACCCAAATATTCGTTTTGATATATAAAGTTAACATCAGTTATACCAACTATAACATCATCATTGTCTTCATTATAATAAAAACGGGCTTGTTTTTGCCATTCAAAATCACTTGCTGTTCTTATGCGCATTTGGTATAGATCATCAAAAATATCTCTAAAATGTTGGAAGGTTATTCGCTGTTATATTTTATATTTCTATTAAATTGTGTATTTATTACCTCTGATGGACATGTATGGTCACCATAGTTTCGAAACGTATTCGGTCTAAAGCCGTCAAATCTTTTACGGTCAAATCAATAAAATGATTTAATAGATTTAAAAATTTTATATTTGTTCGTTTCATAATTGTCTTGTCGGAACGACATTTTCTAAGCGCATATTCTGCATCTTTGGTCCAATACAATTGTACACCAATTATGCCGGCTTGACCACAAAACGAGGGAAACTCTTCGGCAAAATTAAACTCTGGATCATTTAAACTCACTGCCATTCCCGCCAATATTGTACGCATGGTATCCTGCATTTCTTTAAGCAAACGATTCAACCAGATTTCAACGCTACCGGTACATTGAACAGGATTTTCCAATTGGATTTGTTCATGATTTGCTGAATTTAGAGTTACAATGACATCGTTCGTTTTTTCTTGAAAATCGACCTAAAACATATGGGAGACATATGTACATATTTTAAGTTTTTTAGAAAATAAAGAATGATTATTTTCCAAATGAAGTGAAGGATATTTATAATGCTCGGCTTTTTCCCTATGTGCTTCTATATGTGACACTTTTGAGTTTAATAAAAATATATTGTCAGCAATCGGAAATGTTTTTTGGTATCTAAATAATACCTATTTTTTACCTACTTTTAAAAATGGTGGTTTATTTCCTTTAAATAAATCGTACTCCTTTTAATTGCAAAATAAAAGCGTCAAGTAAATTAAAGAAAATATAACAAGTCTCGATTTATTCAAATGTACACAAAACAATTTAAATAAACACTCTATATTTTACTACTCTTTTACACTTTACTTTAACACGCACATAAATTACAGTTTGGGAACTCTTTGATGTACACTCAACGATGACTCACAATAAACTAAATAACTTGAGTGGCCCGGTTAGTCTTTTTATACAGCTAACATAATTTCTGAAAGGTTCGGGGCTAAGATACTAGAATGTTCATGTGAACACATTTTTTGCTATGCCAACATTGTCAAAGAAATTATTTCTATTTGCAACTGTGTATACATGCATAAACCAACAAAAGTGTGTATCAATAATATTTAAAAAGCATCATTTCTTGTAGTCTCTGGATGGTTCGGGACTAAGATAATAGAATATTCTCTTCTGTGGCCTTTAAAACTCAATGTTGCCATACTCCACAACTTTGTTAATAGTTTGTTATCAACAATGTTTGCAAATAGAAACTTTTACTAATGCGCATGTTGATAATTATGTTGTATGTTGATAAACATGCTGTATATTGACACCAGACGTTACAAACCGTTAATTTTAAATTGACATATAATTTCGTGATATCCAAATTTTCCGATGACTGAGAGTAGTACATTTTAAAACCTACTATTTTGAATCTGGCAAGATATTTTACACTGCTGTTGAACATAGTGTAACTTTAATATAGTGGGATACACGTTATTAACTTTCGAATAAAGGTATTTTTCCGTAATACATTTACATACATAACACATATTTTTACTTACATACGCTACAGCATCAAAAATACTCAACAAATGAGGTTGTATAGATGTAGGATCTGAGGCTTGTCCCAATATTTCTAATAGTACCGGATCTGATACGAAGAAAAAACGGGGAAACAATAAACGTTTCGATTCCAAATAACCCGTCAATGATTTCTGACATGTCTCCAATTGCTCTAACAGCCAATTTAAAGCATTAGCCAAACTTTCATCACCCGTGCAGCATTCCACAGCATTAGGTATTTCCCGAGCTCTATACATTATCTTAACATAATTCTTATCAATGTTGCTAAATCGCTTAGCTTCCAATGGCAATTGTTTAGCTATATCACCGCCCACAAATACCGCCTCCAAATAGATCCATAAATTCTGTACAATTAACCATTTCTCTAGAATTTCACCGGTATTAACTAATTTACTAAGCCACAATTGGATTTCTTTCTTAAAGGGAGCATTATAGCGATTTGATGACAATGAATTCATAACCATTATACTGTCTTCTAAGGAAGCAATAATTTCCAAGGTTTCAGCGCCTTTCAAAACTAATTCACCACGTGTTTTGAACATGCCCAGTTGTACGTTGACCAACGACCAATCCGCTATAACTTGTTTCAGTTTTGCCTCAATATCCAATTCCTTGCTAGCGCCCACACAAATGTCTTCCACATCTTCTTTATGCTTCAGAATGGGAGCTTCCAAAAGTTTACCCAAAGTAAATTTAATACTGGTGGAATCGAAATCAGACTTAAGTAGAGCATTCAAACGCACCCAATGGCGTTCTTTCATCGCCTTATTGGTCATTAGCTCCAGCAAAGGACATGTTTCATTGAAATCATCAATTTTTGTTTTTAAATCAATGAAAGCCGGCCACGTTTGCATGCCTTTTGGTAATTTGCGACATCTAACTTGAAAATCAACCAGTTCAGAACTGATCTTTTCAATATCCACCTCGGCCCATGACATTTCGTAGTAATCGGATATTGTTTTCAATACTTGTATGTACAAAGAATATAAACGATTCAAATAGTTAAATTCACGTTTACGCTGATGCAACAGAGGATACTCGGTAATGTGTAGACCAAATAATTTCTCACCACTGCTATACATTTCATATTTGCGCCACAATTCATCAAAACGATTTTGGAACAGAAACACGCGATCACTGGCTTCCTTGGCTGAAATGCCCTCAACCATAGGACCATTGACTTCGAAGTCAGCATTAAATTGATCAAATTCTTGAACAAACAGCGCAATACCATCATTGAGTTCATTAAGCAAAGGACCCTCCATTTGCGATATGCGATCTGATACTTTTTTCGCCTGTGAAAGGGGACGTTATAAAGCATATGTAAGAAGTGTAGTATTTTATAAAATTTACATTTTCCAGCATCTTGTTAAAGGATAACTGCAAACTATCCACTTTATCATAGTCATCTTGAGGCACATAAATATTAAACTGAGAAAATAATGCATACGCATCTGTTATAACACCCAAATTCATGTCCATTCTGAAGAAAACATTTTGAAATTAAATTTTTTTCAAAACTAAAACTTTCCAAAAAAAATAAAAAAAAGAATTACTGTATAAAATTATCACGTATTTTCTCCAAACACAACATAGCCAAACGCACATCATCCAAATCATTGATGGGCTTGGACAAAATATTTTCTTGTTCGCAAATAAAGTCCACCATCTCATCTAATTGTTTTTTATATTGAGCACTTAACAATTGGCCACATAATGTTTTCCATTTTTTCGATTCTTCCACAAACTTGTCAAAAGCTTTTTCTGCAGCCAATAAATGGTAAAAGTTTAAAAGTGTAATAATTAACACACTTTTCATTACACCTTTAACTTACCCATTCTTAATTGAATTGGTCCAATGCAATGTCTTTTTTTACCTTCCTCTAATACGCTGGTTATGTTATCGTAATAAATGAATTTATCGCGTATGTCTACAGTTAAAGGATTCGTATTAACAAATTCTTGTATAATCTTGTCACGATTGGCAACCCATAAATATTTATGTTTATCGAAAATATATTTAAGATAATCGTCTATATCCTGTTTAAACATCATCAAACCGTTAGCGAGATTTTGAACAGCTCTCATAATATCTTTATGTTCGATAACATAGCGAAAATAGTTGCGTTCATAACGATTTTCATCTGATAAAAGAGAGGAGCAAGTATTATTCCCGATAATAATAAACTATGTAACTAAACAATGTAAACTTTTGTTTTATTTAAACAAAACATTACGTTTTCGTAATATATTATACATTTTTATTAAGTTAAGAAATTAAATCTTGGCATTAAAAAATCTTACCCACTGTAACACGTCTTAAACGTCGTTCATGTGTTTTGGCCTGTTTACCCCACGTAGTAACGAAATAATTTATTTCCGTGCAATTTAAAACAGCACGATGGAAATTAGTTTGCATTACTTCCATATTGGGCTCAATGCGACAGCCGCTTTCTAAATCAATATCTAATTCGGTATACAAAATCGGTGGTTGGGGATCTGTGCGCCAATTAGTTCTTAAATGAAATTACTTATTAATTTCCAAGTTCAATTAAATACATATTCTAAAACTTTTAACACTTCTTACCTCAAAATATTGTGACGCACATAATCCAAAGATCTCTTCGAACACCCCACTAAGGCCGATATCATTTTCGAGTTATAAAATGAAAACAAATCCATGCAATCATTGCGCAAATGATGTAATTCATAGCGTATGTTTTCATAATTTTTGAACTGTAACGTCTTGAGGATATCTTCCGGTACCAAATAAATTGTGCGATAAATTTTCTGAAATTGTATCCAATCCCATTTATCAATGGGCATTTGTCCTTCGGCACGATAATTAGTGTCATTGATTTTGTCAAGGGGCAATTGAAATACTCGCCTTCCCTTTGAATCGGTCGGTCCAAAATCCAGCAGTTCCACAAACATATTACACAAATCGATAACTGCTCGTTCCATGCATACAGATTTCTTTTCCAATTCCTTTTCAATTTCCATGCGTAAATTATTGCAGTTTTCGTAGAATTTCTCGGATGTAACAGGTGCTGGTGGAACGTACATGTAAAGATAATTGTGCAGTGAAGCCATTTCTTTTGTTATCCGGATGTCATCAATGTTGAGAATGGTTTTATAAAAGAGTGATACATCTTCGATTTTCTAAATATAAAATAATTTAAAAGATAAATACAAATAGTTCCTTTCGGTTAAAAACATTTTAAATTCTTCAGACTACTAATGGAGATATTCATTTGTAAATATATCAAGAGTGCCAGCTTCTCTCTTCGACTCCAAGATTCACCTAATTTTATTGTATTGTATAAATATAATAATAAAGCAGACCCTTAAACGTACCCTTTCAACACTTTCAACGAAATCTTCTAGATTTTCCGATAACCAGGTTACCGTTGATAATGCGGGTTTCAAAAGTAACGAAATTTCTTGCAAACGAAATCGCATTATATTAATAAAAACCGGTGTAATATTTAAGCGCAAGTTATCCAAACGTTGCATGGCATATTTCAGTGCCTCGGCTGGTTTCAAAATACGTTCTTTGCAGTACGTTAACACAGCTGCTATATTTGGTACTTCTAATTTCAATTTCCACATCCATTCGGTTTCCTTGATCAGTTGTCTAATTGACGGATCTAGATTTACTATATATTCAGCTGATTGTTTCTTGCAAACAAGTATTGAAGCATTCAGTAGACATCGCACTTCTTCGCAATAATCGAACCAGGCCTTGTGGTAAGTCATTTCGTAGTGACATATAATGCCGTTCATATAATTGTAATAGCGAACAGTTTTTTGGGCTTTTTTGTGAGCCAACACACAGGGTCGTTTCTTCAATACCTTCATGGGTTCATCGATTTTTTGAAAGATTGAACGTATCCACATTATACGACCTGCTACCGGTGGCATATTGCGCGGTATGAAAGGATTGCCACGTTCTTCATTGTATCTAAAATATATTTTGGTACTTTTGTTAAACTTTAAATAAATATTAAGAAAAAACTTACACATCTTTTAGCAAAAACATTTCACGTTCCAACATTTCAGCCACCTCCAAATAGCGACGATCTAAACACAAACATTCCAAATTCAAACGTTCAAAGCGTTGTAAAATTAAAATAACCGATTCAGTTATGGGCACATCGGCAATCTGTTGTTTAACAAACTGTTGCATGCCGACTTCCGCCTTTTCACATTCCTTAATAAAATTTGTGTAATCTTTGTCGAAGAAATCCACACGATAATTTAAAGGATCATAGGCTTTTGAACTGATCATAGCTCTAGCACCCTTAATAATGGCATTAAATTTCTCCATGCCACTAATACGAATGCGATCTAAAACCGAATAAGTAATCTCCACATTGAAAATTGTTTTTATCTGAGGTTAAAGAAATGTAAAGAAAGATGTAAATAATGTATTATGCATCTACAACTGACCTTGTCCAACCGTTCTAAAAATTTATCTAAACAGCTAAATATATAAACAGAGGATACGACCCAAGGCTTTTCATTTGATTCGGCCATATCATGACAAGTGCTAAAATATTGTTCCTTATAGCTTTGTATGACATTGCGACACATTTCGATTTTTTCTATAACATCATTTGGTGCTAGTTTCCACAGATTTGCGTGACCATTATCGGTTAGGTAATGTTTACTGACTATGGTTAATTGGTTTGATATCTTGACGAAAAGACCGGTAACGTTTGTGGGTGTATTAAAGTAATGGGCAGTTTTAGATACATTGCGTATGGCTACCATAAGACCAGGCAAACTGCTAATGATGCCATCTGGCGAAGATCTTTGAGTTAAGAAACAAATGAAAAGATTATATTAAAAATTTTTTATATTTCTTAATTAAGTACATACATATGTATATTATTTACCTGTATAAAGGATCCCAAAATTTTTGCAGTGATGTTATATAACGAACATTATCTGTTGCCTCGTTTAAAACCAAGGTTACCTGATTATCAATTTCGGCCCATTTCTTAAAAAAATAACATTCAAATTACATAAGTAGATATGTATGTATATACAGCAACATATTTTATAAATCAATTATAACAACCTTTAATAGTTTCGAGGATCTTGACAAAGTCAAACATGCCTTGTGATTATTAAAGGCTTGTGATGATACAAATTCCTTAATTGACGTATAACGGGCCAACATTCGTCGCCAATTTACTAACATTTGAAGAGGGCCAACATCTGCAGAATCTCTTAAAATTTGTTTTCCCTCCACCAATATTCCTTGAATTTGTCGCATCCATTGTCCAAAATAACGCTCAACTAAACGAACACGATTAACATCTTTCGAACTGCTTTCTATTTGAAATTTCACTAAAAGGAAGCCTTTGAAAAGTTCTTGAGAAACGTCAAAGATAACTCTTGACGTGGCTGTAGCTTCAGAAGATTTTAAAAATATATTAAACATATTAAGTGTGTGGAAAAATTTATTTCTTTGTTCCATTTCCGCGACACCAAATTCCGAAACGGCTTCTAAAGATCTGGTTAGTATATGATCTACAAAAGTTTTTATCACACATAAACACATATCTTTCTTTGCAGCATTCCAGCAAAACATGGCAACATCTTCGGATACAGTACGATTGTCCACGTTCTTTTTATTGTTGTTTCGATATACCACTACCCATTTTCCGTATAACTCCACATTTTCACTACGTAGAACTATGGTACGTTTGACAGTTTTTCTTTTCATACTTTCAACATAACGTCCTGATTCAGAAGGATAACCCTGCATTGGGGCATAACTAATCATACACGCCCTTGGTCCGCCGTTTTCGAACATTCCCGTTAATAAATCAACAAATTCAGGATTGTCTACAACCCCCATTATTATTTCCTCGGTGTCAGTACCCATGAGATCAGCGATAATTTCCAAAACATATCTGTGATTGGCACCCAGCGAAGAAATGCGCTGTTGTCTTAATTCTCTAAAATGTTGCAATCTTTTACGTTCCACCTCTTCTCTCTCTTGATCGGTTACACTTAAACGTCGTGCTGTTTGTTTTAGTATGGTGTGCGAGACACCAAATAATTTTCGTAATTTTTTTACATTGCGATCTGGATCAATGCCTTTAACTTGCACATAATACGAAGTACGACCTCGCTCTTTATCATTTTCATCCATAATGTCATTTTCATCCATAATGTGAATATTATTTGAATGCGATTTATATTCTTTTATTTAAAATATTTTATAAAAAAAAATATATTTGTAGATATTTTGTAGTAAAAAATTTTCACACAACTGAAGTTTATTGTTTGATAAATTACTCATCACACAACTTTTATTCAAATTTATATCGATAACAGTCGATTTTGAAAGATGTTAGACGAGTTAAACTTTTACGAATTCTCTAAAGTTTAAAAAAAAATTACTGTAGATGGCATACAAATGCCATAGTAACCTTACTTTGTATACATACATATAACTGAGTTGTTTTCGGTAACCTGCAGCGACGGCAGTAACCAGTGATCGCAAGTAAGTACTTAAATAGTATACGAAAAGCATGAGTACTTACTTTAGATACCACTGGTAATGCCAAAGTTCCACTTTTATATGAAAAAAGAACATAATTGCGAGAATCCAAAAAAACTACTAATTTGCTGTGTTTCTTCATTGCTTTGAGGTGTTTGTTGCGTACAACAACATGTTGTTACTACTTCAATAAATACATAATGTAATGTAAATTGGGTGACGCCAATACGATTTAAGAGAAAGAGAGAGAATGCAAAAATGTGCCGTTACCCCACATAAATTCTAGTTGCTACGTCGGTATGTCCTATGCCACAAACGAAATGACTGCTGAGAGGTATGGCCGGTAAGTACTGGTGATTATTGGTAAGTAGTCAAAACACAAATCATTCACAACTTACCCCGACTGCTGGGAAGGTACAGATAATTAAGGAACTTAAGATGTGTACAGTGACCTCGGCAACTCGTCTACATTGCACTTCGGGATGGAGCAAAAACACTTATGGTCGCTGTAATAGATAGAAATTTACGAAACGAACCTACTGGTTTTCCAAACATTTCAGTCTCTTAATAACTAACAGGCTCGAAGATTATCACCTCTATCGTGAATAAAAATTCCACATGAAATTTGTTGCCTTTTATTTTTTTAACATTGAATTTTAATAGGAAAAATGTGAAAATGGAACAAATGTCATGTGGAATTTTTATTCACGATAGGGGTGTATGTGTTTAAGATGAAAATTCTGGCCTTTAAGAAAGCTGCAGATAGGCTGAAATCAAATGTCGTCTCCGCAACTGCCGCTGAGCAGAATAACATAAGAAACATTTGGGCCCAGTTCAACATGAGGACAATGATATTGGTGTCTTACCCTGCCTTTACACATGCAAGTACTTGCATGCGAGTGCTGTGTACGTATTATATACGAAAACTTATTCGAAAAACTCGACTAGCTCTGCAAGTGAAAAAATGTAAGTGTATTAGTAAAAAAATGTGAGTGTATTGAGTTTTTCGAACTTGCACTTGCATGTGTAAATGCCGGGTTAAACCGGTCGTTTTGAAATCGAAAACGTTACTCGCATTCGGTTTACATAAAAGGGGGAAATATCGTTAACAAATAACTATAAATTCTTTGAGATCATAAGTACTACTGCTCGTTGATTAGAAGTAAACTTAAATCCAGGGGGGTTACTCCGTATTTCGATTCGAAAAGAAAAGCATTCGAATTTGTATACTTTTTACATTGTATTTCGAAAGCTTTTGCTTTCGAATCGAAATACGGAGTAACCCCCCAGTCCATATAAGGAATTTATCAATTATTTATTTTTGTTATGATACATTTTTTTGGTTATGATGCATTTTTACCGGAACTATGGACATGCGGTTCCTTTGCCCTGGTCATTCATCTACAAACGTTTTTTGTAATTATATTTAATATACCAACAGTCTCGGAGAACAATGATAAAGATGTTTATTTTAGAACGAGAATATTTAATATTGATAAAAGTCTTCATGCTCAATAGTGCTGATATCTCAGAGATTTAACTCAGAAATGTGGGAGCATTATTTTTAGGGGCAATCTGATTTAGTTCGGACACTACAATGATGATTAATTTTTACATTTCTTACTTTCTTACTTTTATACTTTTTACATTATATTTCGAAAGCTTATGCTTTCGAATCGTAATGTACAATAACCCCCCAGGAGTTTCTATAGGACAGACCGCCTGGAGAAATTAAAAGTCCGCCCTCTCTCAACAGATACAATTATTAACTACCATATAGCTATCCTAATCCCCTTATGGACCCGAATATGTCCTCAGTCTTGCAGACCTCAACATCCTCTAGTCCATTGTGGAATTGACTACCTAACCATATACATATATCTATGGCGTTGAAGTTCCGTGAAAGGCAGATTGTATACTCAACGGTTTCCATCTCCTACACGAGAGGAGCATATTCTGCAGAAGTCCGCAGTGTTGTTATCTCAGTGCAGTGACCCGTGATTAAGCTCACAATCACCCTAACACTACTTTTTTCTAGGCCCAGTAGAGCTCTGGTACCTGAAGTATTAAATTTCGGGCAAAAAGCTCTCGATACCCTAAAGTCGGTTATATTTCCAGATGACCGGTCAGTGCTTATTCTAATATTTCTTCTAATACAATCCTGTAGTAATAGCACAGTGGTGATTTCACTGTTACATCCAAGGATAGTTCCGACCCATGCCTCGCAAGCTCATCTGCTATTTCGTTACCAATATGTCACAATGACCTGGTATCTAGCACAAACGAACGTACTCCATTAACCCACATAGGGCACTCTTATAGTATTTTACCAGCCCTGATTTGACCATATGACCACCTAGGGCCTTCCTCGCTGCCTGACTGTCTACAATTTGACCCTATGCGACATTTCCCCACACTAGATTGCCAATATCTCTGCGTGAAAGACACTACATTCATTCAGAAGTCTGAATGAGTTTCTTGTGACTGTTTCCATACACATTTTAACCAGCCAGATTTTGAGACGTAATACAACGCCTAATCGCAGTAGTAAAAACTATTATTAAGACTCTGCAATAGAATGTGAACAAATAATTAAAACATAATTGATTTAAATTAATTACACATTTTTATATTAAAACCAACCAACAGTGTTTTATAGTAATTATTACATTAACTACCAAAAAAAAGTATACAGTATATATAGAACTGAAAGCAAAAACGTTTTTTATACATAATTAGATTAAAAGAAACATTTTAAATAACTAACCTATAATCTCTTTTTTTGTATTCTTTAAACATTTGTTTAATATTTAAAATGTGTTATTTATTTAATATTTTGTAAATGTGTGTTTTTTTTAATTTTTTAAGTTTTTTTGTTAAAAATTCTTTACAACTACACAATGAAATAACTAACACTACCACATAGAATTAAATAAGAAAAATATGCAAAAAAAAAACTATTAATAATTAAAAAAAAAAATATTTACAAACTTTTGTAAAGTTTAATTTTTTACATACAACTTGTGTTTGTTTAGTTTTTGCAAACAGAGACAAAATTAAAAGTTTTTAAAAGTGGGAAGGAAAGAATTAATGGATAAGTTAGGATAGGTAGATAGGGTGCATTTACAACAATGTGTGATTTATAAATTTTTTTGTTTTTGTATGAGTTTAAAAGGGAATTCTTAATTTAATTAAAGTGTGCGCTTGCTGTGTTTCTTTTTCTTTTGTTTATGTTTTTGTTTCTTTCCTTGCGAAAAACTTATTCATTTCAAAAATGTTATTAATTCATTAACAAACTAATTAACAATGAAGTGTAAATTATATACATTATTATAATTACAATAAAATTAATTAAAAAGAAACCTAAAACTTATAGATATGTAAATAAAATTGAAAATATAAAACTTGTAGCAAGATAATAAAATATTTATATTTATATTGTATATTCTGTTTTTAAGGTTCAACCTGTCGTGTTGCACTGTTGTTGGCTGTTGTTTCTTGTGTAGCATTAGTTGTTGCTGTTGGTTCAATGGATAAATTCTCACTGCCGCTTGTCGTTGCCGCCGTTATTTGTTCACCAGACTTAGACGAAGCTAAATGATTATTGCTAATAGGTTTACTGGATTTTTTATCTTCTTGTTTAGAGATTATAGTTGCTGCTTTTGTGGCTGTTCCTGCCGAAATACTCGTTGATGTTTTTTGTTGCATGTTATTTTTCTTACTCAATATTGTTGTCGTTGTCGAGACATTAGAGCTGGCACCATCTTCTTCGATGTATTCTATAGCAGTATTTTCGTCAATTTCAGTAACTAGAAATTAATCAAAAACCACAAAAGTTATAAAAAAGAATGTAATGAATGTTATTAAATGAAAATCAAATTAGCCAAAAAATAATGCATTAAGGTAACAGAAATTATATTGCTTACTTACCAATTGTTTCATCAAACCCAGCATCAATATCGCACTCAGCATTTTGCTGTAATTGTTGCTGATGCTCTTCACGATGCAATTGTTGGATCTGATCAAGTTCAGTTTTTGTTGATTCTTGAGTTGATACAAATTGTCTAGAATGACGTTTGCCATCATCGCCATCACCATCATCGTCGTTAACATCGATATCGACATCGTCATTATTATTTGTTGATGTAGTTATTTGAGCAATTCTATTGTCGTGTCCGTCATGTTGTTGATATATTTGCATATCCAATATTTTTGGTATGTCACTATCGGATTGCTGTTGTTGCTGCTGGTGCTTATCCAATGATGTAATTGAGGATACATCATCTTCGTGTTCTTCGACAATTACATCATCAAAACTATCATCGATTACAATCATATTATTGGCAGGATTTAAAGTTGATGTTGTTGTTGCCGATGTGACAATTGTAGGATTTGATGATTCTTTTGTTTTAAGTTCCATAGCTATGTAATCGTTATTTAAACGTTTTTGCTTGATTACATGACTGCCGGGACTGGGAGAACTTGGTTGTTTATTGCCGGAAGAGTACGCTGTCGTCGTGGCGGAAGATGTCGATAAAGTTCTTTTGTTTTGTTTAAGATTTTTATTATTGTATTGATTCTGTTGTTCGATATCCAACTTCATTTCCCAGTCGACATTTAGTACAACCGTTTTAGAGGGTTGATGTAGATGTGTTTGATCTAAAATGATAGGAGCAGCTAGAGCAGAAGATGAGCTATCATTGCTAGCGCCAATTATATTACTCTGTAATACTGTTACGGTTTCAGCACCCGAAGATGACGACGAAACACCAACGCCTGGCTCCATCACTATTGGCATATTCAAAATATCCAAGGGTGTATCTTCGTTAATTAGTTGAGTGTTTTCGATTTTAATGTTTTGTGGTATTTCTTCTTTCGCCGGCTTAGTATGTGATGGACCTAATACTACGATATTTGATTTAGCCATACAATTATCACCGACTGCTGCTATTGTTGTAGTGGGGGAGGTGGATGTCATTTGTTGATTTGCGGAGGACTTCAGCAATATATTGTTTCCCATTTTTGAGAGCGTTACTGGTCGTACATTCGAAGCCGAGGTGGGCATAAAAATCATATTACTTTTACCGGTTTTTGTATTGATATGATTACCAGCTGATTGTAGAGCGCTTCCAGCTGCTGGTGATCCAATTGGAGCGGGTATTATCTGTACCTTTTGTATAGCTATACGTTGTCCACTGCTTGTTGTTGCAGAGCTGTTCGCATTGGAAGTACTTGATATAATTTTCTGTGACATAGAGCTAGTGTTTAGTTTCATTTTCGTCCCATCAACTAGACTGGCTGGATGTATAAAGACTTTACCATTAGGTGACTGGCATATTTTTACACTTGTTCGCACCATTCCCGAGGTGGAGGGTAGCACATTTTTGAAGGTACTAGAGGTGGTGAGATGAGTTCCAGTACTGGATGGGCTTACGCTGACCGGAGTTAATTTAACATTGCTTATGATGTGTGGAGCGGAGGAGGGTGAAGTTGATTTAGTGGGTGTGGTACCTGACACAGAAGTTTTTATTATATTTGGAGGTTTACGAAAGACTGTAGCTCCAGCGCCAAGCGTGGAGATAATCGGATTATTTGTGCTTGTGACAGTGACAGGTGTTAAATTGGCTGTGCTAGTATTCAATACCATACTAGAAGTTAAATTCTTTATGATAGTAGTTCCTCCAGCTGTTGAAGTGTTCGATGTAATGCCTACGGAGCTGGTGGGAGATGATGCCATCACCAAAGTAGAGTTGTTGAGCAGAGTACTGTTTGTATTACTCTGATTTCCTGTGCCCGATGACAATATCAATGGCAAAATTTTTGTAGTTAGAACTTTACTTTGCGTGGAGGCCGTCGCAGTATCAGGGGGCGTAGCCGTAATGCCTCCACTAGTATTATGTATTTGAATGACAGCTGGTGGTGTGTGTAAAGGAGTAGCATGAGAAACATTTGTAGGATTATTGTTACCTCCAGTTTCAACTATATGCAGAACCTGGCTCTGCGTACTAGCAATGTTAGCTAATTCGTGTAAAGCTCCAGCATTTATATTTGAACCACCACTGCTGTTAGGTGTAATCTTTTTCGTTGGAGTTGAAGTGATTTTAGTACCCGGTGCTATAAGTGTAGTGTTAACAGCACGCAGTTTTGTGGCCGCAGCAGAAATTTGTGGAAAACTCATGATTTGCGGCTGCTGGCCTGCATTCGATACCTGTATAATATGGGTTGGCGTTGACGTTGTTCCATGGAGATTTTGTATATTGACCAATGTGCCAGTATTTCCGCCTGTCGGTAAATTCATAGCCACTCCCGGCTGTCGTTCCTCTACAATATATTTCTGAACCGGTGTTGTAGAGATCAATGTTTTTTCGACTGGTTTATGTTTATCACTAGATGTCAATATGTTACCCAAACTTGTGTGTAAATCATGCGATGCCGTTGAAGAAGGAAGCGACGAAGATATATTTGAAACATTCGAAGATAGTTGTTGGTTCTGCTGCATTTGTAACTTATTAAGATTCTTGGAAATATCACGTTTTGAAGCTGCTATTTGTGGGGAAGATAAAGGAGTTATTAAAGAAGGTGGTGGGTGTTGATTTGAAGAGGATACTGGTATGGCGGTTGTCGGTGCTCCCGATGCCGACAATGCAGTTAATTGCGAATGTGCCATTTCAATATCCTTTTCCATAAATATTTGTTGTGGCGGTTGATGGTGTGTGGCATATGTGACAAATTGCATATCAATTTGTTGTTGTGTCAGCATTGCTTGTGTTGCAGCTGCTGCTGCTGCTGCGGCTGTTCCTGCCGTAGCTGTTGTTCCTCCTCCTCCCGGCACCGTTAAATCTATTTGCATTGGTACTTGTTGCTGCTGCTGTTGCATATCCATATGTAACTGCTTCATGGCCAATTGCTTTTGTTGCTCCTGTTGTAGTTTTTGATTAGCTCTTCGACCGCTTTTAGCCGGTGTCGCCTGTCTTTTTATGGGGGTACCTCCTCCCATTGACGCATTATTAGCTGCCGCAGCAGCAACGGCTGCCTTTTTAGCCATTTTTTGTTTAGTAAGTTGATGCTGACGATGGAAAAATCGTTGTTTCTCTAAGTGTTGATCAGAGGCATTTTGCTTTTGTTTGCGATCACTGCTCACATTCGTCGAAGATGATGCACTGTTTGTTTGTGGTGAATTTGCGGTAATGTGTGGATAATTCTTACGCGCCGCCTGTATATGACCCTGCTGTGCTGGACTTTCACCCAGTGTTCGTTTTTTTCCCGCACCACTGCTCTGATGTTCATTATTGCGTTTAAGATTCTTTTTTGGATTTTGTGGTATTTCAGGAATTTTAAACTAGAAAATTTGTAAGCAAATCAAAAATAATTCAAAATATATTTTAATTATTAATTAATATTTTGTATTGCTGGATCAAATTATATTATTAAGCTTTTATTTTGTGTTGCCTCTTTAAAAAATATTTTTTAATGTTATCGGATATTTTAAATTTTGTATGTACAGTGAATCAATCGGAAAATCAGACATACCTAAAACATTTATATTAAGAAACATTACAAACAAAATACCTACTATTTCTTTTTTTGAACAAAACGTATATTTCTATTAAGAAAGATAATTTTTAAATTATTGATAAGAAAAAAGCAAAATATTTAAAATTTTTTTTAAGAAATATTAGTGATAAATAAATTAACATAGTTTTTTAACTCAAACGGAAAATCGGACAAAACGGGAAAATTTTAATAACATGAATAAAAACGAACAATACATGGTGCAACTATACAAGGTGATATATTTGCACCATGGAACAATAATAAATAAATAAAATAATTAAGAATAAGTTTTTAGTACTTTGTAGCATTGCCTTTAGAGTCAATAACTTTTTGTAGTCTTTTTTCATAGAATTTACTAAATTTCACACACTTCTGAGGATATTTTGTACCACTCTGTTTTTATAGACGTTTTTAATTGACTAATGTTGTTAAATGAGTTCTTATAAACTCTACGCACTTAGTCCACAAATGTTCAATAACATTCAGGTCTGGCGATTGTGGCGGAGGTTACAACAGTTTGGGGCAGTGATGTATGAGCCATAACTTGCAAACTTCGGTGGTACGCTTTGGAATATTGTCTTGATAGAAAACAAAATTGTCTTGTATACCCAGGTTTTCAGAGCTTTGTTTGACGTTGTTCTTTAGAATGTTTAGGTAGACATGTCTATTCATTTTTTCATCAATAAATACTAAATTACCTACTTCAGTGCTAGAGATACAGCCCCAAACCATCACAGAACCTCCCCCATGTTTAACTGTGGCTCTAGTATTTTTTAGTTCAAACTCAGAGTTTGGTTTTCGCCAAACAAACATCCTTCCATCCGACCCATGCAGATTGAACTTGCTTTCATCTGTATACAGAACCTACATACATACATATAAAGAGAACTGGAATGTATTTTCTGAAAAAAAAATCTGCGTTAAAACGGACTTTACCTTATTCCAAAAATCTTGGTTTTTTTAAATATATTCTTTAGCAAACTTCAGGCATAATCTTTTATTTATTTATAAAGGGTATTTTTCTCAAAACGGGACCATGAAAATCATGTTTGTTTAAGGTATTTTTAATAGTCTCGCAACAAACTGACTTTTCTATTTGGGTTTCTACCAAATATGTAGCTCAAAAGCGGATGTTAAGGGAGTTTTCTTCACTTCAAGTAAAATCCGTATTTCGTCATGATCATTTAAAATCTTTACAATACCTTTTTCCACTCTATTTTCATTTCTGTATCTTTTAATAATATCATCATAACAGTCGACCGACTTCTACCCACAATTTCAGCAATATTTCTTACAGTTCGAATAATAAGATGCCTCATTTCCACTGTTTTTTTGCTTACCACTTGGACCCATTTTTATATTTTTGTCGACAAAATCACTCTTAAGCTATGTGTCCACGGTCGTCAGATATTACAACGTTGTCATATCTACCAATGTGCTAGCAATCTAGTGGCATTGAAAATTTTTTAGCAAAAGGTAAATTGTCAGTTTACACGACTGTAAGAAAACTAACAATTTCATTTGCATACAATTGTCACACAATGAATTTAGCTGTTAACCGAAATTGTCAGTTCACATGATTGTCAGATTGTTGTGTGGCATTGTCAAATTCGTTTTGCAGCTCTGTGTGTGTGTTTAAAAATTTTAAATATTGTCATCGAACAAAAAAGAGCAATTGGAACCATTTTATCTGCACTCTGTTAAACAGGATTCATCAAAAAATATGTCGCTATCCACTTTCACAAGGCCAATACCGGAAGGAGCGTTCCAATGCTTTTGCGATGTTTCAGAGAGTTATTAACTATTGTTGGCTACAATTTCTGTCATAGTATTGGATCGAAAATCTCAAGGGTTTGGTTGTTATAGGCCAAAATATAAAAAAAAAAGGTTTCAAAAATCTGAGAAAAAACTTCAAGTCAAAATAGGGAGGCTCAATTTTCACCGTAGACATATGGTCTAGTGAACTTTTTTGCTCACTAAAATCCCAAGAATCAGAAATGCGATGCGCCCATTAAGATTTTTTTCCTTCCAAACTAATCGCCCCACCCTAATGTATATATGTATTTATTCTTACACACAAATCATTTCCAATTGTATTTCAGAAATTTCTAATTATATTTCAGAAATTTCAAATTGAATTTTAGAAATTTCCAATTATATTTCAGAGTTTTCTAATTGTATTTCATTTACATATATTTATATAGTTGCCTAATCTGAAAGGGGCCATACAAAGTCCCATGCATCATTATTGCCGTATGTGTTTACTTCGTTTTTTAATGATTGTTGTTGCATAAACACATACTGCAGTTTTAATTTATAATTACGCACTTGTGTTCATAAGTTAGTGTTGTTCCATTTTCTGCAACATTTTTAAAAAGTGATGCTCTTTAAAGTGATTTCCGGATGTGGGCCTTATATGCGAGCTTCGACTTATTATGAACTGATCATCATAAAATTGGTGTGTGTTGTGTTTATTTATTTATTTATTTAATGTGCTTATCCTGAACAACAAGATTAAATCTTATAATTATAGTACAGGAATTTTAGATTTGAAAAAAATAATTTTAAAGTCAATTGAATAAAAGGTATGAATACAAATGGAGAAGACAAAGTACAAAAATGAGTAAAAAATAATTATAAGATATAATATTAATATTGAAACAATTAGTACTTAATAAAAAATGTGAAAGATTAAAAAAAAGAAGAAATATCAATAAAAAATTTAAAGCAGTAGTAAAATGGAAATAAAATTAAATTAAAGTATTATGAAATTGTATGTACGAGTACCCATAAAAAAGTTAGGAAGTTTTTAAAACAAAATTACTTAAAAATCACTTAAAGATTTCAAAAAGATTATTCTTAAATGCATTTGCATTACTAAGGAGCTGAATGTTATGTGGAAGCAAATTCCAAAGACGAACAGCATGTATAAAGAATTGCCACTCGGAAACAAGACTGCAACGCCTTAATGGTACAATTTTTCTTCCCCTGTTGCTTCTATTAAAGTTAATTTTCTGATAAAGGTAAGAAGGCTTACCAGTATAAATAATTTTATGAAGGAGCACAAGAGTTCTGACATTTATAAGGTTTTCGAAAGAAACGCCATAAAGTGAGCGAGAAAAATTCGACACATGATCAAAACGTTTAATACTATATACGTATCGAACTACATTATTGAAAACTACAATTAACTTCTGCTTACTTATGGAATCACAGCTGGCGAAAAGCTCACAGCCATAGAGTAAACCGGGCATAATGTACGTTTTTGCTAGTAGCATTCTAATATTTTGCGGAGTAAAATGTTGGGTTCGCCAGAGTGATCGAAGTTTAGCATACGTTTGACCTACAATAACATTAATATGATTTGACCAGGTCAACCTATCATTAAAAACTATCCCAAGATTTTTTGAATGTGACACAATTTCTATTGGTACGTTATTCAGAAATATGTTAAGTTCGCAAGTCTGTGCAGAACGTCTCTTTTGTATTAGCAAGCATTTAGCAAAATGTACCATATTATTTGTTTATATTCGAAACATATTTGTGTTCAATATTATTTTAATACTTAGTCAGTTTAAAGTGTATAACTCTCTTAAAAACGTTACTATAAATCGCGTAACTACGTATTTTTTTTAATAATATGTATCTCGAAAACTATAGCTGATACCAAAAAGTGAAGCCTAGATGAATACTAGATGCATACAAACTGACTAAGAAATCTAAGGCTCTAAAAAGTTTTCATTTTGTCGAGCTGTGTTATTAATAAACCAATATATTTTAATATGTATAAAATTAGTTTGGCCTCCCTATTGACTACCAATGACACGTCGTGTAAAATAATGATTTTACAATGGAAGTCCTTTTAGTAATAATAATAATTATATATTTATTTGTCTTAGAAGGTAAAGAGTTTAAGAGCAACGCTCCTTTTCTACTTGGTTGTGCATTTTAAATGTAAATATGTATATATGTATGTACATATTCACAAGTATGTTTTATTATTTAATGTGAAGAAGAAACCTTTGCAAAAACCTATTTGAAGCAGATTAAGATCAAAAAAACTATACTGATAGTAAAATTACGACGATAAAAGGTCAATCATCTTCTGTTGAAACTCTATCTAATCTATCGTGGACAAGTTCGAAGCCAGCAAAATCGTGTAGACGTCGAGTTGAATAATGCCAGGGTAAATTAAATATCATCTTGAGAAGTTTATTTTGTGCTACCTGGAACTTATTTATAAAACCAGACTGGTGCACAATACAACATAACGGGATGATATATGGATTTAATAATGAGTTTCTTGTTATCAATATTTAGTAGATTTTCTGTTTATTTTAGAATCTCTTATTTATCAAAATATTTCTTGTTTATCCCATCTGCACCTGGCGATTTATTGTTTTTTAATTTTTTTTTATGATGTCAGCCACTTTAACATGAGAAGTATAGTGTGTGTTGGGTGGGGTGACGTTTAAATTTCTGATGTGGCTTGCAACACCATTGACCTCGGAGACAGTTGTGCTGTCACTTAGATATGCCGAGGCACAATGGTTCAGCTTTTTCAAGTTAGGTATTATTTTTTAATATTAGGATGTAACTAGTTTTCTTCCATAATACCTTAAAACGGGGGAGATGCATAGTAGAGGTCTGCACAAATGTATTTGGCAGCCAAATGAGTGTTGTTTGTGTATTTGATTTTCAATTCAAATGTGTAAAACAAATGAGAGCTAGTCATTCACGATCAATCATTTTAAATGAAAGATCAACACAACACCGTCAATGAAAAAGTGAAACACATACACTAACACTAATTGATAAACTCAAATTCGTACATCTCACAATAAAAAAAAACCTGTGTGAAGTTAAAAATCACACAATTCATTCGTGTGTTTTTTGTGTTTCTTATTTTGTTAAAATTTGGTTTTCCCCTATTTATAAAATTTCCCTAACGTTCTTTGTTTTGATACAAGCGTTTACTAAGTTGTTGTGTTTCGGTTGCCCAGCAGTCTTGTTCTTTCTTTAGTTTGGATTTACATGATATTCAAATCAGAGGAAATAAATCGGTAAAATATATTTTTATATGCAAAAACAATAACAGAATAAATTTATAAATAAGAAAATTATTGATTATTTAACTGATTTTTTAAAGTTTTCAAAAGTATCCAGTTATAAATTGTTTTAAAATATTTAAGATTAAATTCGATAGATATAGGTAGTTAAAACAAAAACTTAAAAAATTAACAAAATTCGATTTGTTAATTTAAAACTATGTACCACTTTTTGCTTCTAAAAAAGTTGTTATCCTGTTTTAATGCAATGTCTTTTTACTAATATTTTCAGGCATGTCACAGAAATCGATCGGAATGGTTTCAATTCCGTATTCGCAAATCGATCGTTTTTACTTTGCGTTCTCTAGATTCCGATTGATTTTGTTTATTCCCAAAAAAATTTTAAATCTCGTTTTTTTAACTTAAATATGGTAACGTTATGTAACCAAAACAAAAAAATATGATTTTTGTAATAAAAAGTACATATAACAAAAGCGAACAGAAAGAGCGCTAACAAACAAATTTTAAATAAAAGTGGACAAAATTTAAAAAATATGCCGGAATTTAAATTGTTGCTGTTTTAAATGAACAAAGACATCAAAACGCAGTTGAAAAGCTACGAAGAATAAATTTAAGGGATGCATCTGAAAACGACAAAAGTTTTCTTGTTGCGGACACCAACTTTGAAATTTTTTAACATTTTATTTAAATATCAATGAGATAACTAAAACAACAATGAAATAATAAAAGTAATTGTTTAATTGTTATTATAAATTAGTAGTATGAGTTTTTTTCAGTATAAAATAATAAATCTAAAGTGGTTTCATTCCGAAAAAAAAAATTCGTTTTTCGTTTTCTCAATTTACGAAATCAAAACCACTTTCGATCGGAATTGAGTTCTGTGACATGGCTGTTTGTTTTTAATACGATAAAAAAAAATTCGAAAACACAACTCACATGTTGTGTTTATAAAACACAATATGTACATCGCAACACAATTGTATTTACTCGTGTAAAACAGGGGCCAAATTACCGCATTCGATATCGAGTAAAATTGATCGCAATTCTCTTATTTGAGATTATGGCATTCGATATCGAGCAAGAAATTTAGTACATTTTATCATAATTTCGATATCGAAATCATTTTTCGATACGATAGCTCATTCGATCACGAATGCGGTAATTTAGCCCCAGCATATTTGTTATTTACAGTTGAATCAAATATTTCTCTCACAACACTCAAATAATGAATTGAACGCTTTGCACAATATGCTATTTCTTAAGCTAGATTTACACGATTGAAATTTTCTTCAAAATTGCTCTTCAAAATGCTTCAAACTCGTGTAAATAGCAAAATTTCTTTAAAATTTATTTATTTAATAATAACTACTAATAACTATTAAATAAATAAATTTTGAAGAATTTTTGCTGTTTCCACGAGTTTCAAGCTTTTGAAGAAAATTTCAATCGTGTAAATCTAGCTTTACACACAATAAATTTTGTGTGATTCTTAAATCACACACAACACACTACTTGCTATTTTGATGTGTGAATTCATGTGTCGTTTAATCGCACACATGCAGACCTCTAATGCATAGCACAGTTTTGACAAGTCGATATTCCAGAAATGGTTTCTAAATTTCATTATTTCTGTTTTAATATTTTTGTTTAAATGTGACACTGCTTCGTGGTCTCTGGTATCTCTAAATCTTTTGCAGTTTCAACACATTCCTCATTGCTTATAATTTAGAACCTCATTACACATAATAGGTAAATGATCAGAGCCTATATCATTAATAACATTGACAGTAGACATTTTTGATAATACATATGTATGTTGGTTAAGAACAGATCTAATGTTGATGGTTGTTTATTTAAATCCGCTGATATAAAGGTAAATAAGAAACCTATTTGGAATTGATTTAGCTGAATTTGTTCGTATACAATGACATTATTTCTTAAACATCTCCAATAATTATGTCTGAAATTTAAATCTCCACCTAAAATGTATTTATTATTAGTATTTGTTATCTTTCGAAGATCAGATTTGAACTTTAGTTTGTTGGAAATGTCGGAAGCAACTCTGCCTCCTGGAAAATAACATGAATAAATATCAATGAAGTGATTCCCAAAATTAACTCTTACAACAATATTTTCAACCAATTATGTTGTTTTTGATGTTAACAGTTGATGTTGAATGTTTTTTTTTTATTTAAATTGCTACTTTTCCTCCTGAACCTGTTTGTTGATCGTATTTATAGCAAAAGAAATGATTATGTCGAGTTGAAATTTTATCATTTAACCAGGTTTCGCAAATTAGGCATGTCAACATTATATTTTTCTAAAAAATTAAACAGCTCTTATTTTTTGTGCGAATACTAGGTGCATTCCATGATTATAACTTTATATTATTGTTCATTGGTACAAACATTTGCATGCTAACTTGGTAACAACCTGAAATTGCTCTTCTAGAATATTACAACTTTTAAGATTTTAAATTAATTCAAAAGTGAGGTTTTTTAGATTGTTGTTGGTGTTTGCATTATTGTTAGCAGCATTGTCAAATTGTCAGAATAGATGACTCCTTGGTGGTGTATTTGACTGAATTCTACTTTGATTTAGAGAGTTAGGAACATTTTTATTATAGTTAGATCTACATCATTATTTTGTCCAGGACTCTTAGGTTAAATTTGTTTCTTTAATCTATTACGAAACAGTCGTTGCCGTAAAAAGAAAACGACACTCATAATAAGGCTGAATTTTAACGTTTTTAAGACTTATGTGTAACAATCTAGTCTTTACAATAGATGGGTCAGTTTTATAATAGTACAGCCTTATAAGATTTTTAATCTTTTTGTGCGTAAGTAAAATACTCCAATTGGAATTTATTGGAAAGCGCATTACAAACTTTATCAAATTCATCTTTATTGGAGCAAAATAATTTCGAACCTATTGAAATTTTACGTATTGAATAGTCTTTTGCAATTAATAGAAAAGTATGAGACTTTACATCAGTTGATAATGCAAGAGTGGGTGGAAGTCCTTGTGTCTGCAAAATAAAATCTTTTGGAAGGAACACTGCGTACATATGTACATATGTAAGTAAAAAGTAAAATTAGCTTATTAAAAATTTTTGATTTCTGCAACTTTCTGTTTTTTCTATTAGCTGTTATTAATTACCTCAGTTGTTACTTTTCTTAATTTTCTATCTTTTTGAAACATTTTATTCCTCATTAGTTGTTGATGCATTTTCTTTCTTTCTATAACGTTCTTGTTTTGTTGTTATTATTAGATTCATGCCGCATGATTACATACACACGTACGCCTACAACTTTTTAATTTATTACTTACATATTTAATTCATAGTTTTCTAGATTCCTATTACAAATAGCACGAATGCATTTGAATGCGCTTTAAAAAAATAATAAAATCGTTGATCAATCAAAATCATATAAAAAATAATTATAAAAAAACAAAACATTACCTTAAAAATGTAAAAAATCACCTTGCTAAGTCTTTTTAGAGTACTTTTGGTGATCAAAATTTGATTAATCACCTACACGATTAAAAATGGACTCGAAAATGACTCGAGCAAATGAGTAAAATGAGTTTGATTTTAAATACAATAACAAATTGTATAGCAATCTCAAATAACTCATCCAAACGTTTAAAATTTGACTATTATTTCCGTTATTTATTATAATATTCTACTCATCCGGAAGATTTAAAAATGCTTAATCCAAAACAGTATGCAGGTGTTTGAAAAGTGATTATAATTATGTATTTTATGATCATATTTTGAGCAGATAGATGATTAAACACTACTTGTTATGTTTTTTTTTTTTCTAAAGTTTAACAGGACAATCTTTGCTTGTTCTTGAGTAAATGTCAAAAAGTTACATTTTTGTTCATTTATAAAAGTAGCATCGAGTGTGAAAATCGTTTAGAAAGATATATACATATATATATAATAAAAATAATAAAAACCTGTGATAATTTAATAAAAATCATTAAAGTAATTTATTGTAATTAAATTTAAATAAAAAAGCAATGTCGGCTAAGCAAATAAAAAGAATGGAAAAAGCACATATAAAAATATTAGCCAAAAAAGAGGTAGAAAATTTAATTTCGCCAAAAAAAAAACAAATCTGGAAAAAAACAGAATATTGAAGAAAACATCCAAGAACTTAAAGAGTCAAGTCAATATTCAAACAAGCAACAACGTATTTTTTTAAATTCACAAGAGGTTATAGGCCCAGCTACCTATAAAATTAATAAATCAATAACGGCCTCATATCCTTGTTGAAGAATCCTAGTTAAATTGGAGAAAATTTAAGAGTCACTGAAGGTGGCAGGAAACAGTTTCAAAATCGATACACTTGGACGTGATAATTTCGAAACATGGAAAATACAGATGCAGGCATTGTTAATCAAGAACAACACATGGAAATATGTAACCGGAAACAATCAAAAGGCACAATCCCCAGCTCAAAAGGTAACAGAATGGGAAAATGGTGACGCTAATGCGAAAGCGGATTTAATACTGGCGATTTCTCCATCACAATTAAAACAAATAAAACATTGTGAAACTTCTGAAGATATTTGGGATAAACTGCACAACATCTATGATTCACGTGGTCCTGCAAGAACTGCAATGTTGTTGAAATCGTTAATTTCATATGATATGAAACCTGGTGAATGTATGAAAGAATACATTGACAAATTTTTCGAAATAGTCGATAAATTACGTGAGATGGATATCAACATTCCAGATCCATTGTTAAGTATCCTAATCCTATATAGCATCCCCGAAGAATATGAATCCTTCCGTATAGCTATAGAAACCCAAGAAACGTTAATGTCTCCAGAAACCCTTATGATAAAATTACTTGAGGAGTATAATGCTCGTCGAACAGTAAGTGAAAATAATAACGATGCTTTGATGGTGAAGAATTATAACAAAGACAAGAATCAAACATCGAATAGGAAAACTTTCGAGTACAAGTGCTACAATTGTGATAAAATTGGCCATAAAGCAAATGAATGTAAGTCGAAACCAAACAAAAATAACGAGAAAACACCAAAAAACCCTGAAAACATAAAATTTCTTGCTTTTCACATAAGTATTTCTAATAAAGAATGGTGTTTAGATTCAGGTGCTTCGTCGCACATGACATCAAATAAAGAAAAATTCTAGAATTTAGAACAGACTAAAAATAGAGCCCTTTATTTGGCAAATAATAACACTAAAAATATTTTTGAGAATACACTTTTTGTACCAGATCTACGTTCAAATCTTCAATCAGTATCGAAAATGATTTAAAATGGATATGAAGTCAATTTCAAGAAAATTGTGGCAATCGTTGTAAATCCTAAAGATGGTGAAAAGATCCTGTCAGCTTATAGGAAAAATGATTTATACTACGTTTCTGAAAAGGTTGAAGAATGTAAAATAGCAAACGAACCCAAATCTATAGCAGATTGGCATGAGTGTTTTGGACACTTAAACGAGAAAGATCTCAAGAATTTAGTTCGCCAAGATAAGGTAATGGGAATGAGTATTAATTTGAATGAGAAACTACCAACATGCAAGGTATGTATTCAAGGAAAACTTTCCTAACAACCATTTAGAGTCTGAAACAAAATCAGCTCAATAATTGATTTGTTTAGAAATTTCTAAATCGGGCTTATTAAGGTCATGTATTCTATGCAAATAAAAGATTATTTCATAATTTATTTTTCCGACGTTCCGTTGGAGATTCCCAACATCATCAGGGATATTTTATTAGATATATAATCTTTCGTCAATAGCTTTGCATTTAGAATATTTTATATACATTTTGTTTTACATAAACACAACATAAAACATAAATTTAATTAAACAAAACAAATGCAAAAATATAAATAAAATAATATCACAGTATAATTAAATTGTATTAAACTAAGTATCACAGCAGTAAAATCAAACAATTTTTGTAACTGATACATAGCGACGTTTGTGGTCCTATGCGTAATAACTCATTAGGAGGAAGTAAATATTTTGTTACTTTTATAGACGATAAAAGTCGTTGGTGTGAGACAAAAGCCGAAGTTTTAGAGAAATTCATCGAATTCAAGAATATGGTAGAAAACCCGAAAGGGAAAGCTATAAATATCCTCAGAACTGATAATGGAGGAGAATACATCAGTAAAAATTTTGCAGAATATTTGAAGAATCAAGGAATTAAGCACGAGTTCACAGTCGATTATATACCCCAGAAAAATGGAATTGCTGAGCGGAAAAATCGCACACTAGTAGAGATGGCTAGGTGCATGATGATCAAGTCAAAGTTGTCCACTGGATTTTGGGCTGAAGCTAAACAGACAGCCAATTATATTCGCAACCGTTGCAATTCTCGTAGTATTGATGGAGAAACTCCATTCAAAATGTGGACTGGTGTAATTCCAAATGTTAAATATTTTAGAAAATTTGGAACCGTTACATATGTTCTAGACAAGAAACCTGGTAAAGGTAAATTTAATCCTAAAGCTAAAAAATGTGTATTTCTAGGGTACTCAGTACTATCTAAAGCATATAGATTTATAGAATCGTGAACAAAGAAAATTGATTAAAAGTAGAGATGTTAAATTTACCGAAAATTGGAAATTGAACAAAATGAAAACCTCGAACAACAAGTGGAAAATGAATCTACCCAATACAATGAATTTAACGTAGTAGAAATAGCCGGAATTGCTCAAATAAACGATTCACCAAATGTGATAAAAGCTTTAGAGTCAAAGGAATCAGATGAATGGAAACAAGCTATGAAAGTTGAGTATGCTGATTTGATGAAAAATAGAACGTAGATAGTTGTCGACAGACCTAAAGAAAAGAAAATTGTGAAATCAAAATGGATTTTAAGAACAAAATATAAGCCTGAAGGAACAGTTGATAAAAGAAAAGCGAGGTTAGTAGCTCAAGGTTTTACTCAAGTTCCTGGAATAGATTATTCAGAAACATACGCACCAGTTGTAAGAATTTCATCAATTAGACTTGTAATAGCTCTGCATCACAGTTAAATCTCAAAGTTCATCAATTAGATTTTGTCAGCGCGTATCTAAATGGTGAGTTAGACGAAGAAATCTTTATGGAAATACCTAAAAAACTGGATGTAATTTTGGAAAAAGATGAATCTGATAAGTACAATAATAAAAAGGTATGTTTACTTATGTATGGACTTATGCATGGACTTAAACAATCCGGTAGACAGTGGTACATGAACACTTAAGAAAAATTGGTTTAGAGCCAACAGAATTTGACCATTGTGTTTACACATATAGTGATGAAAAATCATTAATAATTGTCGTTATTTATGTAGATGATTTAATCATAGCCTCAAATGATGAGAGCGAATTGCGAGATCTAAAAAGCAAGTTATCAAAATCTTTTAAGATGAAAGATTTGGGTGAATTGAAGTACGGTCTTGGAATAGAATTCAAAATGAACGATAATGGCGATATATCAATGTGTCAATCCAAATATATTAATGACATTTTAGTGCGTTTCAACATGGGGGAGTGTAAGGATGGCTCAACGCCCATGAATCCAAATATAAAACTTACAAAAGAAATGTGTACACAATCAGAAGAAGAAATGAAAGAAGTTAAACACTTGCCATACCAAAATCTCATTGGGTCGTTAATATATTTAGCCATATCTACAAGACCGGACATAGCACATGCTGTAAGTGTTTTGAGTCAATTCAACACAAATTTTGGAAAAGATCATTATATCGCAGCAAAAAGGGTTTTCAGATACCTGAAAGGTACACAAAAATGGGGTTAGAAGGATTTGCTGACGCTGATTGGGGTGTATCAGTAGATGATCGTCGTTCTTATACAGGATACATATTCAAGTTTGCAAATGCAGCTATAAGCTGGGAATCACGAAAGCAACGAACGGTTGCATTATCAACTACGGAAGCGGAATACATGTCTATATCCGAATCATCCAAAGAAGCAATAAATTTAACACATATTCCTTATCATATTTTGCCATTGCAGGGCCTGTGAATATTTACAACGATAACCAAGGTGCTGGTAAATTATGCAAAAATCCCGTATTTCATAATAGAACCAAACATGTTGACATCCGTCATCATTTCGTTCGGGAAACCATTGAGAGAGGAGATATTAATATTAAATACTTACCTACAGATGAAATGCCGGCAGATGTGTTAACGAAAGCTCTGTATAAACCAAAACATATAAAATGCTGTAATCTAATGGTTCTCAAATCTATTTAATTTTTCAAAAATACATTTTGAGGGGAGGAGTTGGAAATCTAACGAAATGTACTTTATAAAATAACTTTCCTAATTAATGTAATTTTGAATCAAGTAATTTATGTTTTGTGTTTTCAATATTTGATATATTGTAATAAAATTTTTCACTCTGATTTTTATATTCAAACAAACAACAACGTATTATTTTTAAATTCACACGAATTCAATACCAAGTTAATTTTGTTGCAATTAATGCACTATTATTAATGTTTAAATGCAATATGAAAGTTCCAAAAGACGCTAGGACACTTTCAAAAACGCCTAGTTCTATAGTTGAAAAAAATGTTGGTGAAAGAACATATATTCACTACGGATTAGAAAACGGATAAACCGATTTCTTGGTAAGTAATAATTGGAAGTTAATGGATATTGTTCTTGATTTTGGCATTAACGGTCTGCCGCTATTTAAAAGCAGCTCTAAACAAGTTTGGCCGATATTAGGAATAATACAAATATTTTATTCTAATACAAATGTAATAAAAACGAAAAAATTTAACCCCCTTATTCAAAAACGATTATTAAATTTAACAAATGTTTATTAAGCAAATGTTTATATGCAAATCTGTCTTAATAAACGTTTGTTAAATTTAATAATCCTTTTTGAATAAGGGGGTAAATATTTTGTTTCAGATATTTGTCATCTTAAATATAACAGGATTTTGTGCATGCTTAAGATAAAGTGACAAAAAAAAACTTAAAGATTAGAGTTCTTGTTTTTTTTTTAACTGAAACGATTTTTTGAAGTCTTAAGTACACATTTCTTGTACCAACAATTTATTTCTTATAATTTTTAAGAAAGTATGTAATTATTTTTTTTAACTTTAAAGCACAAACGGAAAATATACAAAATTATTTTTAGTTTTTTGTTGTGTTAAAATAATTTTTTAAATATAATAAGTAATTTTAAAGTAAAAATTATTAATTGCAATTATTTTTTTTTTTTCAAATACGAATTAGAAATACGACTGATAAATGACTCATATGTAGAGCTGTGTCGTTCATGAACGAACGGGTTAAAATGAACGGATCACTTCATTGAACGGAATGAGCCGGTCATTTAACTGAACGATTTTCGGTTAATAGTGTACGGATCAATTTCGTTCAGCTGCTGATTATCAAAAGACAAGAAGAAAATCACATTTAATAAGGGTTGTATTCATTCGTACAAAGTGAACGATTGAACGAATTACATGAACGAATCAGTCTTGGATAAATGAACGAAAATGACCGGTCACTGAAATGAACGACCGGGCACAACTCTACTCATATTACACTCATAAAAAAGAATCCCAAATGAATTGAAATACATATGTGTGATAAATGACTCCTAAACAGACTGATAAATTAATCACAATAGACTCGTAAGCGATTATAAACATTACTGAAAAACGATTCAAAAAAGAGTTACAAATGAAGAGAAATAAGACTAATAAATGATCAGAAAACGATTCAAAAAGACTTTAAATGCTACTAGAAAAGGAGTCGAAAATGACTCTTAACTAATATAGAAAAAGACTCTTGAATGACTTATCAAGAAGAGTCGCGGGAAGTCACGTTTTTCTCCCGACAAAAGTATCTTTTATGTTCAGAAAATGCGCGCATATTCCGCCTTTTTAATCGCGTAGTAGAGTCAAAAAAGACTCGAATTTGATTAAAAAATTCAAAAACTGCTGGGATCAATTCTATACAAATTATTATTTTATACACTCAAATCAACGTATTTATACTGTAGGTATGTATGGACTTTTTCTTGTTCATAGTTTTTTTCAGTTTTCATATAAGCTGTCAAAAATTTAGTAAACAACTTTGTGAAAACCATAATGATTTAGAAAACAATTCACAACCAGCCAAAAGACCTAAACAGAGTCGTTGTCAGATATGCGGGATATGCGGTAATAAAAAGGACTCAGAATTGGAAACAAATTACGAAAATCATGATGATATGTTTGATGGATATAATGAGTAACCGAAATGTTCTTGGTATTTAGCTCAAATTTTATTTTGTTCAAAAAATATTATTAAATAACTTTTTTTCTACATCTTTTCATCTTTCCAAATCAGTTACCCGTAGAGGATTGGCTTAAAAATGTTCTTAATTATCACTAGTTTTACATAATAGATTTAATATTATTTTTTATTTATTTTTTTTTAATTGAATGTAAATAAACAAATAATCTATATACATATGTATATAAAAATGGTGTAAAAAATGTATAGTAATTCATAAAATGAGAACGGCTGGGCCGATTTCTGTAAAATTTTGGAAAATTCATCAAATCAAAAAATAGAAAGTTCTTAAGGTAAATCATGGGAAATTGCGGAAAATGCGAAATGCGGAAAATTGGAAAATCTCTTCGCAAAAGTCGAAAAATTGGAAAATTGTTTTTTTTTGTACGAAATTTTGTGTGAAATTATTCCTTAATGGATTTCCAAATGAAAAAATAGAAAGTTCTTGGTGTAAAACAAGGAGAATTGGCAACATTGTTCGTGTTAAGACGTCACATTTTGTTTCTCTTAAGCCAAAAAGTTAAAATTAAATAATAATAAATAAATACAACAAATTTCAATAAAACCAACAATTGAAAAATTTAAATAAACTGTAATATACATGAGGAAAGTGAAGTAAAATGAATAAAGGTCGTAGAAGTGTTAAAAATAGTCAAACTAGTTGCGGCCAATGCAAATTAGTGGTAAATGAAGATGAAGAAGAATTTATTGAGTGTGACAAGTGCGCTAAAGTTTATCATGTAATATGCACAAAATTAGATAAACGTAAATACGAATATCTTGTTAAACACGAAAATGAAGAATATGTATGTCATAGTGGTACCTTTGAAGACGAATTAAAAGACAAAAAAAAAAAGAATTGAAAAAGCTTGATCAGCTGTCAGCAATGCATGAAACAATAACATTTATGTCTCAACAATATGATGATATTCTTAGAAGTGTTGCAAATAATAAAAAGAAAATAGAAAGTGTTCAAAAAGAAAACAAACAGTTAAAGAATGAAGTAAAATCGTTAAAAAACTCGATAAAATTTTTGAATGACCAACGGGTGAAAAATGATTGTTTGATAAGTGGAGTTGAAGTGCCATCTGGATCTACAGCAGTAGATGCAATTATTAAATTAACAACAGATGTTGGTAAGCATTGAAGATGCTTATTTTCTAAGAAAAAGACGTTACCAAACAGAAGATAAAAACAAAACAAAACAGAATGAAAAGCAAACTATTGTTGCTAAATTTGTTACAAAAAAATCTAAAGAGAAAATGATGTCAATTAAACCAATATTAAAGGAAAATGAATCGTTAAAAAATATTTACGTCAACGACTATTTAAACAAAGAAACAATTCATTTACTTAACCATGCCAGAACGTTGAGAACCGTTGGCTATCGAGCAGTTTATGCAGCAGGGGGAAATGTCTTTGTAAAAAGAAGTGAAATTTCAAAACCAAGATTTATTCCAAATGAAGAAGAGGTTGATAGGCTATTACTGGAAGCAACAACAAACAAAATTCGAAATAGATCACAACAAGATGTAACTCAACATTTGGTGCAAGAAGCTGTTGATGAAGATATTTACGTTTCTCCATAACTTAAATAAACAATTCCTTATCTACGAGTATGTATTTTATGAGTATTTCAAAATTAAAAAAAAAAAAATAATTATGAATTATTGTCCAAAAAATCAATATTTTTATAATCTAAAAGCATATCAAAAACATAATGAAAATGTAAGAAGTTCATTCTTTAGAATTTTATCTCTTAATATTAGAAGTATTTCCTCAATAGATAAATTTAATAAATTTAAAGATTTTATTGCAAAGTTACCATGGCTTCCAAATATTATTTCTATTCAAGAAACTTGGATAAGAGCATATCTTTGTCAATTGTATAATATAGCGGGCTACAAAAGTATACACTGTTGCAGAACAGATGGTTACGGGGGTGTGTCAATTTTTATACAAGAAAACCACAAACATACAGTAGAACTATGTGAGAGTAAAAATTTTTTAGATTCAATTATTGTAACAATAAATCCCCTCAAGATAAATGGGAAATCAATAAAGTTTATGTCCTTTTACAGATCACAAAAGTGTAAAAAGGAAACGTTTTTGTTATTATTAGAGAGTTACCTAACCAATTACGGTCGACATGCTTGTATATTTGCTGGCGATTCAAATATTGATATTCTTCAAGGAAATTCATCAGAAGAGTTGCTCAACGTAATCACCAATTATAATTTTAAAAATTGTCATACAATGCTTACACGTCCAGAAAGTGGAACGTCAATAGACCATGTTTATAGTAATATTTCAAATCATTTGGTTATTGATTCAGTAGAATGTAGTTTTTCAGACCATAATATAATCGTCTGCCAAGTAGAAATAGAGGTGAAGACAAGAAATTATGATGAAAATATCATTGTCTTTAAGGATTACAATTTTTTAAAAGAATTTATAAGTAGTAATTTGTATGCAATTAATCAAACTGGGGACCCGGCATCGGATACAGAATGTCTAATATCGTTTGTTAATCATGCTTTAGAAAACTCAACATTTGAAGACACAAAAAAAAAGGATTTAAATAAAGAAATTACACCCTGGATTAATGGAAATCTATATAAATTAATAAAATACAAAACAATCTTTTAAAAAAGCTAAGGAAAAACAGAAGAAATCTTAAAATAGAAGAAAGTTTGAAAAGGATAAGCAAAATTATTAAAAAAGCTTCCAAAGACTCAATGAATAATTTTTATACAAATAAATTAAGCGAAATTCAAAATGATCCAAAAATGTGTTGGAAATTTCTAAATGAAACCTTAGGAAGGAACACTTGTAAAACTCTTCAATTAAAAGATGAAGCTGAAAACTTCATAGATAGTGAGTCTCAAAAGCAAGTAAGTTTAACAGATACTTTTTGCAGTCAGTAAAAGATGTAAGATTAAAAATTGAGCAACATCCAGATGATAATTGTAATATATTAAGAACACTGGTTCAGATCGATAATAGATGCTGTTTTCAACATACAACGCACGATGAAATAATTTGTCTTTTGACAAGAGTGGTGGTCACGATAATATATTACCAAAAGTACTGCTAAACAATAAAAATGAATTTACTCCAATTTTGGTAAATATATTTAATAGTATGATTAACACTGCAGTTTATCCTGACATATTGAAAATACATAAAGTAGTACCAATCCCTAAGGCAAAGATGTCTTGTACAATGGATATGTATAGACCAATTTCTATTTTGTCAGTCATTGACAATGTGTTCGAAAGAGTTTTATATAACCAGATTTCAACATATATGAAAAACAATAACTTGCTGAATAACTTTAGAAAAGGATGTGGTACAGAAGAAGCAGTTGTTAATGTTGTGAATTATATTTGTAAAGAATTAGATGAAGGATATAGTGGCGTTATCGGTGTTTTCTTTGATTTGTCCAAAGCGTTTGATCTAATTGACCATGACATTATGATAAAAAAGTTGAGGTACTATGGTATTTGTGGAAAGGAGATGTTACTATTAAAAAATTATTTAACAAATCGGAAACAGTATGTCCAAATTAATTCATTTAAAAGTCCAGTTGGGGCAGTAGAATATGGCGTGCCACAAGGAAGTGTTTTGGGACCATTATTATTTTCTATATATTTAAATGATATAAAAAATATTCAAACTTTTGGAAAAATTTTCTTATATGCAGATGACATTTGTTTATTGTATCCTTAGTAATATGAAACCGTTGCTAAGAGATGTAGCACTTATATCGGAATTCGTGAGAATAAATAAACTGTTTTTAAATGCGAATAAGACACGTTTATTAAGGTTCAAACCTCATTGTTGGCATAATACCAACTTTAGCATATTCGTAGATGGAAAGGAAATTACAGAAAGCAGTTCAATTAAATATCTGGGTATAAATCTTCAGAGCAATCTGGTATGGAATCAACACATACAAAGTTTAAGACAAAAAGCTTCCCAAGCAATTGGTTTTTTGTATAAATTCAAAAACAAATTTGATACAAATACTAAGTTATTAATCTATAACTCATTGGTTCAAAGCCATTTGATTTACTTGACTATCATTTATGGATACAAAAACAGCTCTGAATTGAAATTCCTACAATGTACGCAAAATAAAGCATTGAAATTGGTTTACAACCTTCCAAATAGACATCCAACCGCATCACTTTTCCAAGAAGTACTTAAAACAGTTTTGCCTATACGAGCCATCTACAAAATGGATCTGCTGATGTTCGTTTTTAAATGTATCAATAATATTGGTCATCATACCATTACTTTTCGTAGCCATCAGCATTATATAAAGACAAGACATAATAATAATCTTTTAGTTGCCAGATGTCGACTTGAAACCACAAAACAACGTATAGAGTATATTGGAAGTCATGAGTTTAACTGTTTACCTTTGTTTTTAAAAACTGAAACTAGAATTTCAACTTTTAAGAAAAACCTCAAACATTTTTTATTACAACATGTTGAAGAATTCATTACATAAAGTCATACTTATGTATGTATGTATGTATTATTTATGAATTAACTTATTTTTATACATTAATTTGAAATCAATTAGTATTATTATTTATTAATTTTAAATCAATTATTATTATTATTTATAATTTTAAATCAATTATATTAAAATGTAAATGAATTATGGCTTTGCCAACTCTTGCTTCAACAATGCCTTTTAGACGCCGAAGCACAAACATAATATGAATTGTAATTATTTAAACAAAGAAATAATAAATAAAAAAAAACAAAAATTGCGGAAAATGCGAAATGCGGAAAATTGGAAAAATCGAAAATTGATTTTTTTTTTGTACGAAATTTTGTGTGAAATTATTCTTTAATGGAAAAATAGAAAGTTCTTGGTGTAAATCATGGGAAATTGCGGAAAATGCGAAAAATTGGAAAATCTCTCCGCAAAAGTCGGAAAATTGGATAAATTGGAAAACTGATTTTTTTGTACGAAATTTTGTGTGAAATTATTCCTGTTGTATTATATTATTACTCTAAAGTTTGTCTGAAGGCTTAAAATTAAAATTATCTGTGTATTTGAATTTTATAGTTAGAAAACTCGGGCACTTAACTTGGGCGGATTACACCCAATGATATTAATGAAGGGAAATATACGATAGTAACGGAGGGTTACTGTTACACATTGTAAATATGTGGCGTAATATTCCACGTACCTATGTGGCGAAAATATTTTATTTATGCGCCGAAGAAATTTTATATACGAGTACATATGCACATTTTTGTTTTAAACATTTTCAACTTCGCACAATTTCGTAGGTATTTTACATATTTTTCATGCGTCATATTTGTTTAGTTTGTTTTTTCGATTTCGCATATTGTTGTCTGTTTGTGGGTTCAAGTTGCAATTTCTGTGCATGGTTTATGCTTTTGTAGTAAAATATATATACGTATTTTTTAAAAATCAGATGTATGCGTATATTATCGTAGTAAATATATTGCAAATACAAAGATTTTTATTTTGTGTTCTGGTTACTGCAGTAAATTTTGTATAGCAAAATATTTTTAGAATAACTGCAACAAATATTTCTATCATGAAGTTTGCGTATATATGGTGTAGTATATTTTTAGTATGTAAAAAGTTTAATATTATTTTCTTAAAATATTTTGATAGTTCTCCTACAAAATTATGATATATGTACTTTGCATTTATTTTAATAATACAATATGACATCTCTGTTAAAGCCCGTTAACAAAATTTTTACTAACGCAAATGCGACTCTGTAAAACATAACAGCAAACACTTTGTAATTATTGTGAATGATTTTTCCCTCTGCAAGTTTATACATAGCTACAAACCTATAAAACAAATATGTAGTAACAATATTTCTGAAACAACTTATTTTTGCATTAATTATATCTTTAAATATAAAAAGTCTAAAAATGAACGCAATCAATTTGCAAAATGTATTCCTAGCACTTATATAATACATGCCACTAATTTATTGCCAAAAGAGAAAGATGGTACTCACCGGATCATTTGTAACTACATAATTACTGCGTTCTACTATAGCTTCCAAAGATTTTTGATTTTCTATTTTTTGCTGCTCTTCTTTAATAGCATTTGCAGTTTCCGCAGGGAAAAGTAGCTTTGAATTCTCTTGAGCTGTTTCTTCAGCCACATTGTTGGCTAATAGGGCCAGAGCTGTCTGTGGAGCCACACGTGGCAACATGGGATAAGGACGTCTGCCTTCACGGGACCATTCTTGCCATGTATTGGGGCCAGAAATACTAAAATATAAATAATGATAAATGATGTATATTAATTGGGATAAACAAGAATTATTCTCACTTAGCACCAGAAAACTTACGCTTCGGCTATAGTAGCCAATTGTTCATCATTTGCCACACGTCTGGCTTCCGCACGATGGCGTTCATTTGATATATGAAATATACCACGCAATTCCTCTAACAATTTGGCCTTGGCATCACTAAGACCTCCCTGAGCGCGAAACACACTTATCACTTGAGAATATGATTCCAACTCTAAAATATTGAACAATAAATCATAATTTGTATGACAATATTTTCTCACATTAACAATTAATTGTTTGCATTTTATTTTCCATAACCACATTTCGTCCATAATTATGGCATTCGCAACAAATTAACGTTTCACTTAACACACTACAGTACCACTTTTTTACAGTATGTACAGCACACGAAGAACGACAACCTACCAAGTCTCCGTAATATGCCTCGACATTCGTCCCTGGTCATTTGCAATGCTTGTGGCCACATTATGCCTACGTTTTGTGTGTGTTCCTTTGAAGAAACTTTTACTTAATTCACTTCTTAATAAATTAATGTCTTCTTTATTTGTTAAAATTTGCAAATTGGAGCGAAATTTTTCGAAAAAATGGAAAAAATCCAACTGCTGCTTCTTCGTTCGAGAGGATTGGCAGCCATTAATGTTTATTTGTCAAAAATGTACAAAAAATACTTTTTGGAAGTGTTCGCAAGCAATATGTTGCAAAATTTTAATGGTAAGTTTAGCGATTTAAAAAATTGCTAATAAGAATTATTGTCTTATAGGGCAATTACGATAATTAGTTGAATTTTAAAAATTCTCTGAATAAAATTTTCTTTCTTTTATATCCAAAAATTGCACTTGTTAAAAGACAGTCCAATTGGGTTTTAGAAATACATATATATCGCAAAAACATCTATTAATTACATATCAAAACGAGAAAAGCGTTTTCTCCAACAACCTGATTATTAGGAATAATTTCATATTTCGCACAATTCTTTATTTAACAAAATCTTTATTTTTCTATGCATTAAACTTTTTTATTTTATATGCAGTTCTCTTTTATTATATAAAAAGTAACCTTAAAATTAATTGCATTACTAAATTTATATACAAAAATGAATTTTGATATTCACAGCGGTTTTTAGAACTGAGCTTTGTAATTTTTGAAAAAGTTGACATGACTGAATGTTAACCAATTAAACTTAACTCTTTTAGACCCACATTACAATTAGACAAAATAATAATATTGGTAAAGGTTTGAAGCTTTGAATGAACTGCACAATTACATACATATAATAAAATAGCCAACGATATGTTAATCGCATTTAATCATTCTTATTAGATGTTTGGCATATTAGTTAAGTTTCCAACTTAAAACTTCCTGTCTAGATCATATATATTCATTTGGATTGTAAAAAGATGCCAGATTATTAGCAATTTTAAAATGTGTAACAAATTGCTAGCATATGTATATAACTATATTATTCTTTCTACAAGAATTTTTTAAAGTTGGAATCATAGATTAGTCTGTGGTTGGAATGAAGCAGTGCGTTTACGAGAAAATTTTTGTGTTTGATGATTTGACGAAATACCAATGAAAATTTCCCATACAAATTTTAATATTACAGATATGTTAGGACTTTAAATAATCTTCATCATAGAATTACTATGAAAAACAACAACTGGTTCTACGCACCAAATTTGCCGGAGTTCACTTGGTCAAGGTCGAAAAAGCTGACTGTTAATTGTTAATATTTCGTAATTTTTAACCTATTCTGGTATTTTCTATTGTTTTCATATGTAGTGTGTTCATGGAGTAAATATACAAGGTGAGTGCAGTAGTGCTGGCAAAGTATTGAGTAATGGGTATCGAGTATTTGCCCTTTTTTTTGGATACTCAATACTCAAAAGTAGTTACTCGATACTTTCAGAGTTGTATTTTTAAGGAAGCTGAGTGGGTAAAATAGTGCATAAAAATACAGCAATGTGTAATATACAGAATTAAACCAACCGCCAAAATAAAGGTGTCTATTATTTCTTAAGTTGTTAACGTTAAATTAAAAGTTAGCTTTACATTTATTTTTGATTTAATAATAAAAGACATACAAAACCAATAATAGTTGAAGATCTATTTTTATTTTTTAAAGAAACTATTTCAATTTGCAGATAAATACTATGCGTTACAATTTCAAAAAATCCGTTAAAAGTATTGAGTAGTATTGAGTACCCAAATAAAAAGTATTGAATATTATTGAGTAATGAAAAGTAGTAAAATTTGCCAGCACTAGAGTGCAGTAGCACAGCTGACTGACTTTGTTAACAATTTAATTAGGTACATATGTCAAAAGTACATAAGTATTCAAGTATTTTTGACAATAGTACATTATTTTATACAAACAAAATGCCTGTAGTTTCTGTATTGTGTTATATTTGTTACCGATTTGCTCTCTCCGTGTATAGTTACACCTTGTGTATGTATGGTGTGTATAGACTAAAATGTCTTTGAAAAGGTTTAATATTTTTTAAATACATATCACAAATTGTACGACCTGTTTTTCAATTCAATTTGTTATTTTCAATAACCTAGCTTATGGACATAATATGCTACAAATTTGCACTTAAATAATTGTTATGATAACTTTATATGGATGTACATATCTCTTAAACTAAGCAGTTGTAAATACACTTACTGCCGTATTTATAAAAAACTAAAGTAGACTTCAAGTGTACTTTACGAAAATTTTGTCTTAAAGCACACTTCAAGTCTACTTATTTTTTTTATAAATACGGCAGTTAGAATTCATCTTCATGTATTAACAAGTCGGCTATGCCGAATCTTATATACCCTTCACCTTTGTTGTGGATGCATAATTATATTATATACATACATACATATATACTATTATATTGTTACGTTTTTACCTTTTAAAAACAGTGGTTTATTTCCTTAAATAAACCGGATTCTTTTTAATTGCAAAATAAAAGCGTCAAGTAGTTTGAAGAAAATATAACGAGTCTTTATTTATTTAAATGTACACAAACACAATTAAAAATGAACACACTGTCTTTTTACACACTTATATTACGGTTTAAGAACACACTTAAAGTTTTCAAACATTTTGAGGTTTACACAACAATGATTCACACTGATTCACTGATTCATTGTTAGTCTATTTATACAGCAATCATAATTTCTGGAAGGTTCGAAACTAAGATACTAGAATGTTCGTGGCTGCAAGTCTAGAATATTCAGCCAAAGTCGTTAAATCTCATTGCTATGTTTATAAATCAAAACTACTACAAATGCTAAACAAGTTGTATGTCGATAAACACGCCATCTGTTGATAAAGTTGTTCGTAACAATATTAATACTCTTTGTTGATAGTTTTTTTGATGAAATTTTCAGAAGTTGTCTAGGATTTTTTGCTCATATCTCCGTTATTTATGGACGGATTTTGCTGATTTTAAAGAGTAAATTTCTCGAAAGCATGTCTGACAGAATTATTAAAGATTTTGATCCCGAAAATATCTGGGAACAGACAGACATGGCTTAATAGACTCCGCTATCTATAAGGATCCAGAATATATATACTTTATAGGTCGGAAAATTATATTTTGGAAATTACAAACGGAATGACAAACTTATATATAACCTTCTCATGAAGGTGAAGGGTATAAAAACCAGCAAAAAATAAAGAAATATAATTAAGAAAATGAGAACAAAATTAATTTCCATAATAAATTTTACCAGAGTAAGTGCTCCTAGAGTCGGCATGTACCAATAGTCATAAAGCGTATAGCTCCATAGCTGCTTGAGTGTGGAACAAATTCCGAACATATTCTTCAGGAAAACGATGTTTTGAATAGAAAGTAAGGCGTCCAAGATATCGAAATATTGAGAAACGAATAAGTTAAGGTAGGTATAAAGGTATATACAGGGTGGGCCAACTTGGACTGACTGATTTGAAATGCTGATAACTTTTGCATTTTTAGTTTTTTTTAATTTTTTTTGCAGATAATACAGAATTTTATAAAATTTCATAATGTCATCATACTCAGTGGAAGAACGTGTAAAAATTGTTGAATTTGCTAGCTACAGAAAATGACAATTTTTTGGATAATCTGATTATGAGCGATGAAGCACATTTTCATTTAAATGGATATCTTAATAAACAGTACTGCCGAATTTGGGGTACAGAGAATCCAAGAGCATTGCATCAGCGACAATTACACCCTGTCAGATGCACTGTTTGGTGTGGAATCATGGCTGATAGAGTTATTGGTCCATATTTCTTCGAAAATGAGCTTAATGAACCACAAACCGTCTCTGGGGTGGTATACCGGACCATGTTGGAAAATTTTTTACGTCCGATAGTTCTCAATAATCTTAACATATGGTTCCAGCAAGATGGAGCTACAGCTCATACCGCAAGAGCCACAATGGCAATGGCAGTCAGTCAAACTTGGCCCACCCTGTAGATAATTTTATTAAACATCTATTTGAGAGTTTACTTTAAAATAATCATTCCCTCAAAATGTTCAACAATATCAAAAAAAAAATGTTGAAATAAATTAAGACAAATTAAGTTCCATTTACAGTTTTATTTTAATTCTCCGCAAGAATATACTACAACTTTTTGTGAGGGAGTACCAGCTTTTGAGCCGCAGCGTTCAATTTTGCGTACCACATCAGCTCCACTTATTACATGCCCAAACACAACGTGTTTATTATCCAGCCAATCAGTTCTGAAATTAGTATAGATAACAAAAAAAAAAAATATTAGAATAAATCATTAAATAATACGTTTATAACCAAGGTGTATTCAATAATAGTTAATTAATACTTTGGACTACGAAACAAAACATATTTTTTTTCATCTACTCAAAATACCTATATAAACAAAAGAAAAAGGTAATTAAGACAATTTTTTTTTAATTTCTGATATAAACTACAATTAATATTATATTTTTCCCCTTATTCATAAAACTTATCAAAGGTTTATAACAGGCTGATAAAGCAAATTTTGTATGGATATTTGCTTTATAAGCCTTTTATAAACCCCTAATAAGTTTTTATGAATTAGACTGTTAGTTTGTATTATATGTTGATTATTCTGATATCGGAATACTTACTTTGTTGTACAAATGAAAAATTGTGAACCATTTGTATTTGGGCCAGAATTGGCCATTGATAAAGTCCCAAACCCATTATGCTTCAAGGTAAAATTTTCATCTGAAAACTTTTTACCATATATTGATTTACCACCAGTGCCATTATTATTAGTAAAGTCTCCACCCTGACACATCTGCAAAAATATTTTAATTATCATTTAGGTATCTTCAGATAATATGTATGTATGTATATGTACTCACAAACTCAGGTATGACACGATGAAATGTACTACCTTTATAACCAAAGCCATGTTCATTCGTACACAAAGCTCTAAAATTTTCTGCAGTTTTTGGTACAACGTCGGCCCTTAAAAGCATTACTATACGGCCTGCATCGTTGCCGCCAATACGTATATCAAAGAACACCTGAGGGTTACGCTTTTCAGACTTTTCTATAACTGCAGGACCGGTAGAAGGCGTTTTTGCTTCTTCGGTTTCCATTTGAACTGTTTCAGCTATTACCACTTCATTATCATTATTTTCATTAAGAGTAGCACCAGCATGTTTTTGCAACCAATCGTCATCTGCCCAAACTGGTTTGAAACTACCTTCCTTAATGCGCACCGGTTTCGCTAAATTCACACGTATTGTGCGGCCACAAAGTTCAGCATCATTCTTATTATAAAATAGAGTATAGTTAGCATATCAACACAAATGTACTTCAATTAATTATTTACATACGCACCATATTATCAATTGCGGCAGCAGCATCTTCGGCGGATTCGTATTCTATAAAAGCAAAACCTCGATGCTTTTGCGATTCATAATCCACTGGGATTTGTATGTCCGCTATATCACCAAATGGTATAAATGCATCATTTAATAATTTTTCTGTTACCTCATCGGATAAAGCACCCACATATACAGTGCGTTTGTCATTAGACATTGTAATTAATTAAAATATAATAATTCTGCTACAATAAATTATGTTTTATTTTATATATGTACATACATATGTATGTACGAATAAAATATGTTTACAAGAATATTTTAGGTTAGGTTTTGAGATTTTGTTTACTTGCTTATTCTCCTTCTAAATATTTATCTAAGAATAATTCACAGTAAGTGTTTATATGACACCTACCATATGATGGATTTGTGTTGGTATTAGTAAAAACTTTGCTAAGCTTTAAAATATAGAAAAAAACTGCGATAAACAATGGAGTTATGATAACCGGTGTTAAAAAAGAAAATAAATAGTTTAATTTATTAAAAATCATATTAAGCAATATGTTTCGTACAGCTAAGTATAAATTTGATGTTACTGAAGTAACAAGGAAACTATTTGTTTCCTACCGCCGACTCTTTGCGGTGATGTTGGGAGTTTGTATATTCTTTTACATATTACCACCCATCTTTCGATATCTATTTATGAGTGCACCGGAAAAGAAAGGTTTGTTAAAATCTAAAATTATTAGTTCAATAAATGCTTATCAAACTATTCAATATCAATATATACATTTATATAAATATAGATCCCCTAATGCAATGTATGGATGATCGCTTAACACCATTTTTCTTACAAAATTTCGAGTTTGACGCCAACATACGTCACGTGCCCCCTTTGGCGGAGGAACGTAACATCATTCCTTATGTTGGTAATGGTTACATAGGCTTAGAAATAGCTCATGACGCTCCCATGAATATTAAATATGGTCGTGCAATGCAACTGCCTACACAATTTCATCCAGTGATATCAGTAAAAGAAACTGATGAAGCGGGCAGGGAAGCCACAGTTGTTGAATATCTGACAGGCATTGCTTGGAGGTAAGTTACCGGCTTAAAATTAATATATATGTACATAGGTATATACAAAAAGTTCGAACTTGTTATTTCCAAAAACTGTGAATAGTAAAAGTAATACCCATGTAACAATAGATACATTCGAAAATGCAGTAATATATCATACCTGAGCATAAAAAAATTAACATCCATATACAAAATGGCAAACTATGTACATATGTATGTATGTATGTACATATATGCTAACGATCTAAATTTTCTTTACTAAAATTTTCACACACACCCAAAATTAACTACTCGTTAATTAGCGTACAATTTTGTATATGCCTGATTGTTAAAGAAATGCAGAAATTTATTGCATACTTGAAAGCATGTCATGTAGTCAATAAATGTTTTATTTGTATTTCTAACTAAATTGAGCTAGAAGTACTAATTTAGTTTTATAAATTAATTAAAGAGCAATACTATAATTATTAAATTACTTTCAGATTTCAGTGCTTTTCAAATATGTTCGTCTCTTATTCATACTATACGCATCGTACACATCCAAGTGTCCTTATGCAAGAAATCAAAATTACCAATACTCGCAACACAATGGAAGAGGTAAATATAATACTACCACGAGTACACTTTCAAAATCCTACTACACGGAACATACAATTAGGATCCACGGAAACCGCGAAACAATTCGATATTATAACTGATACAATCAATCCGAATCCTAATGATGCCTCAATCGTAATAGTTGTAACAATTGTGAAGCCACAAATGTCACGAAACATTCAGTTGAAAAAACGCGGTAGCATTAAAATGGAAATACCTATTGCCGTTCACTACTCGAAACCTTTAAAGAAAGAACAACAGCAACAAGTTAGAAACACCATAGAAGAAACTGAACAAAAAGCCACTATGGCCATGACAAAGGTCTTACAAAGCTTACAAAGCAAATCAGAATCGGCTAGCACAGCCATACACAACTATCGACAATCTCACATAAATGTTTGGTCTGATCTGTGGGCCACCGGCTTTACAATAAGTACTTCCAAGGCAGAGAATAGTTTGAATGGAGATCGCATTAATTCCACCATGTATGCGGTTCTCTCACAAACACGCAGTTACGAATTTGAGGAGTTCGTTTCTGTATCGGCTCCATCGAAACAGGACATTGCAAAAGCATTAACCTATGCCGAAGGTTGTTACGATTCATATCATACCTTACAAGCAGATAACTTGTGGTTACCCATGGACTCTTTGGAGAAATTAAACAAACTTGTTTCTACTTGGATGCTTACCTTAGAAAAGCAAGGTTGCCATAATCTTATACGTGCTGGATCATCGGGCGTTATTCAGGCTATGGTGCTGAGCTTTGGCAGTTTTCGTTTTAGCAATCAACATTTGGAGTGCAACATGCATCCAAAATATCTACATCGAGATTTTAATTTTCGCCGATTAAATTATGGCAATCGAACACACGTTAATGTAACGATTACAGTGACTGTGGATAATAAGGCTGTGATTAATGTTGCATTAGATCGCTCTGATCGTAGTTATTATGCTTGCGACGGTGGATGTGTAGATGAACCGGTTTTATTAACGTAAGTAATTAAATATTTTAGATACTTTTTATAATGAAAATAAAGACATTCAGTTTTCTAATCCGATCCCAGCATAGATTTTTAAAATTTTCCAAAAACACCTACTTATCAAAAAACTATTTTTGAAATGAAGTTTTTAAACAAAATGCTTACTTACTTTGTATTACAGTCAAAACCGTCGACAATTTCCAGTAAAGCTTACAGAGCCATTAACTGCTATTCTTTATATAACAGAAGACAAACAGCACATGGTGGAGTTACATGATGCTTTACATGTTAAAGAGGTGGCTGAAGGTAGGTTTTGAATTTATTTTTATATAAAATACTCAACATTAATATCAAATTTCTTTACTTTTAGCGCCCGCTCACGAACACCATGTTATAGCATTACATAGACATGGTCATCAGTTGGGTGGTCTGCCTACGTTATTCTGGGTTTCTGTATGTGCAATAATTGTAGTATTCCATATATTTCTGTGCAAATTAATAATTAAGGAATATTGTGAACCTTCTGATAAAATACGATATCGTTACAATAAACCGTGATTTTAGATTTTAATATATTTTTTTTATATAAATCCACATTCTTTACTTATTGGCTCTCTTTGTTGAAATAAACAAAACTATTGATGAGAAAAAGGCTATAAGTTTAGTTCATTTAGAAGAGAAATTGTATTGTATAACATTTAACATAACTTTTACTTAGCTTTACAAAGTAACGCTCTACAATATAAATATTAATGTATGTATGTATGTATATCATTAACATTTTTGTTTATTTATTTATAAAAATTAAAAAGTCAATATTATTAAAAAGCTAATAAATAAAAACACTGTTGCAGTTTTTCTAAATATATTTTTTATTAAACATAATTAGTTTTAACAATAAGCCTTCATCATAGTAGCGAAGTAAGTGCAAAGATTTATAGAAAATAAGTGCAAATTCGTCTTAAAAATACATTAAAATGTTTACTTAAACTTAAACAAAACCCAGGATAAGTTCAGAAGCTTAAATATTTTTAATTTTTATTTTCGATGGTTTATTTGGTAACTTCGTGCATCGCCTTTGCTAAATATTCTACATTTTTACTGGTAACACCAGCCATGGATATGCGACCATCTTTAGTTAAATAAATGCTGAATTCCTTGGACAATCGTTCGACTTGATCGGGTTTCATGCCAGTATAACAGAACATACCAATTTGATTGGTAATGTGATCCCAAGATTTGGTGGAGCCATTTTTAATCAAATTGCCCTTCAATTTGTCACGAACGCCAATAATGCGATCGGCCATCACTTTTACATCCTTCAACCATTCGGCACGCAAAGGTTCATCATTCAAAATTTCAGCTACAATACGTGCACCGTGAATGGGTGGATTGGAATATAAAGCACGGATTAGGATTTTTATTTGCGATGTAACACGATCGCTTTCCTCTTTGTTGGCACAGGCCACGGTAAAAGTGCCAGCACGTTCACCATAAAGACCCATATTTTTAGCAAAACTTTGTGATAAACAGTATTGATGGCCTTCGGATTCAAAAATACGTATGGCTTGAGCATCACGATCCACATCGCCAGAAGCGAAACCTTGGTAAGCCATATCGAAGAAGGGATACAAGTCTTTTTGTTTAATCAATTTTGAGAGTTCCAACCATTGTTCCTTTGTGGGATCGACACCAGTAGGGTTATGAGCACAGGCATGTAACATAATAACGGATTTGGCAGGGATTTTCTGAAATGAAATAATTGTATTGTAATTGAATTATGCATATTATTTGTGGGAATTGTTTTTAGTTAAAATTTTTGTAAAAACGTATTTTTTAACTAAAATGTTTGTAAGTATTATTAAATCATATCGTTGGCATATACATACATATATGCCATTTTGGCTTATTTTCATTCCATATATTCCTTTTGCTTTAATGAAGTAAATACTCATAAATAACTTTTCTGATCCAGGTTATTTATTAGTTTTTATAAATTCTTTAAAATGCGCTTAAAAAGCGTTAAGTTTTACTTTTTATAAAATAATATTAATTTATTAAAAAATTATAAAAATATTATCAAACAATCCAATAATCTTAGCAAAACTAGAATTTGCATATGATTTTACTGTTATTAACAACCATTGTCCGTGTGACATCTTTAATACAAAAACAATAGATTTTTTTCTACTTAAAAATGTCATCTACATGTATTGAAAGTTTACATTATTAGAAATGTAGAAGAGTAGTCAAAAATGAAAACATTCTTCCAATGACACACTAATATTAAATTCATGACATATTCACCACAATTTGAAGTATGTACTTTAAGATATCTTAAGTATAAAAGCAACATAGTGGTCCGTATGTTATTTCCGGTATTTTAAAGTCTCTTAACTTAGTTTATACTTTAGTAGCGTATAGGCATGTCATGGGAGGATTTGATTTATTTTCAAAATAAAGTAATGAGCAAATAATTTCAGCATGATATGTGATACAAATTAAAGAAAATTAAAATATTATATAAACCAAAGGTAATAAAAAAAATCATATTCACCCCTATCGTGAATAAAACTTCCACATGAAATTTGTTCACTTTTAAAATTTTTGCTATTAAAATTCAATGTTAAAAAAATAAAAGGGAACAAATTTCATGTGGAATTTTTATTCACGATAGGGGTGATTATTTTTGATAGTAATTTCCGTCTTATATGATCTGATAAGTTCCAAAATGCCTAATTGCACTATATACATACATACATACATTAAAACAAACTAAATTAAATACCTACACTAATATCATCCAAACATCCTTGAAAGTCCAAACCACAGGTATTGGGATCATAATAACGGTACTTTTTAACTGGCATGCCGGCGTGTTCGAAAATTGGAATATGATTACCCCATGTTGGATTCGGTACATAGATTTCACGATTACCTTCCCAGAATTTACTTAGGAAAGCAGAACCGATACGTAAACTACCAGTACCACTAATGCCTTGTGTTGTGGCATTGCGTTTTTCATGTATAACCTGGGAATCTTTACCTAAAGCTAGTTCAATGGCTTTGTTGTAAAATTCAGGAATACCTAAAATGGTGGCATATTCCTTGTTTAATTTTTTGGAAATAACACGTTGTTCAGCCTTAAAAGAAAATAAATATAAACAATTTAAAAGATCTTAAAATAATATAGCAACATCTTAAGATACAAAACATACTTTATAAACACTGGGCAATACCCAAGGATTACCATTGTCATCACGGTAGGCACCAACTCCCAAATTGATGCGATTTGGGTTAGAGTCGCGTTTAAAAGCTTCGGTAACACCCAGAATAGCGTCGGGTGGACCCATTTTTACACCATCAAACCATGATCTAAAAATATGAATTCATAGGTAGGTAGGTACTTGTACAATATAAAAAACCATATCATAAAATATATTTTAAAATAGAATAATTTCTATTTCAAGATTTTCAAAAAAATCAATCAGGCATGTGATGGAAATCGATATCAAAAACTAATCAGTTTTGGAAATACATATTATAATCTAATTTTTTAAATTTTTGTTTTAAGATTCTCTTTAGTAGCCCAATATCTTTATATTTTATATGATAAAAGTTTTGCAATACAGAAATATTACGAAAAAATTAACTTCTAAAACTCATTCGTTTTCGATATCGATATCGATTTCCATCACATGCCTGAATATAAATTATGAAAATAAAACTTTAAGCATCGTTATTACATCTACGAGTATGTATATAATTATGTCACCTATTTGAACTTGATGAAAAATCTCTCCTCTCTTATGTTATCTCTTATGTTTATTTTTATTTGTAGTACTTATTAAGCAATAAATATTTTTTAATTGAAAAAAAAAAACAAATGACACATTGTTACAAAATAAAAAATAATACACTCCCATACAATAATAATCAATCTGACTACTGTGAAGTTGTAACGAGAATGATGGGCAAGTTGTTATTTAATTCATTGGTTTGATTTATGTAAAAGATATAGACAAAAAAAACTGCGTTTCTTCTCATTGTAGTAAATTAAATCACTGTTCAGACTTTAAATATGTATCAGTATTAAACACTGAAAATAACTACAAACGTCGTTAGAAATGTTACAAATAATAAATGTACCTACAACTAAAAGAATTAACTATAAAGCAGATACTGAAAATATAGCACAGATTTACATAAAAAATAACAAAACTTACAAATATTATGTAATTAGTAATATTTATCTGCTTGTTATAAATTATTTTAATATTTTGTTATGTTAAACATTTTCATATACTTTTTCATATGACAAATAATTTGAATTTATAATATCATGAATCAAGATTTTATTTTAAGCTTAAAATTATTGGAATAATAATTAACAATAAATTTCAGTTTAAAATTCTTGCTTTAGAATTAGTTAAATGTGGAAGTTTGAAAAAAGAAAATATTTGTGGAAAAACCTACTTCGAAATTTTGTTGTCGATTAGTTTTTCACTGCAGCACTTTGTAATTAAATATAAAAAATAAATTTTGCAAAATTTGTTTACTTTAAGTGATGATTTTCTATAATTAGATTACAACAGCTTTTTTAAATCAAAAGATAAGAAAAACAAAACAAAATATTTTTGTTATTGACAAAATTAATAACAAATAAAATGCATATTATATACATACATAATGTATAAATTTTTTAAAATATACTCTGACGTACATACATAGATGAATACATACATGTTGAAAACATTTTGTTTCTTTAGAATTAATATTAAATACGATTATTGTTATAAATAAATAAATGCATACATATTATTATTAAATAGACTTTTAAATAATGGAACAAAAAAAACCAAGGAATGATGGAAGCGTACATAGTGCAATATTTTGGTCGAAAACTGGTGATACAACAATAAAATTGAACTGAGTACTGCTACACATTTCTAGTGCCCAGTGCTCATGTAGTTTTATACTTTTACTAAAACGTCCTTTATTTTTGGAGTAATATTGTTGTTGTTTGAAATCTATTAAAAAAAAATAGAAGTCCAAGTTATATATAAATACATATGTATAGTTTAAAAAATATTTTAACATGAGTTAACCCTCCGATGAGTGACAGTTCTGAACTTCACGGCCGTGTGAAAAGGTCCCTACGGATCTTTTTTGTAAATCATGTTTTTTTCATATAAACATTTTTTTTGATTTTTTTTTTGTTTTTATTGTTTATAATTAAATTCTACATACAAAAATAATTTTTTCAATTTTTTTTAATTAGGGGCATTAGGGATGATGATAAAAACAAAAAATTCTATGAACTGGTTTATTGCTAGTAGTATAAAATTAGGATTTCCTTTCCTGCCTTTCCTTGAAAGCAATAAAGTTCATGTCTTCGAATTTTTCTTAGAATTTTTTGTTTTTATCATCTTCCCTAATGTCTTTCAGTCTTATTCAGAAAAAATTAAAGTAGACTTCAAATGTACTTTAAGAAAATTTTGTATGAAAATTTTGTCTAAAAGCACACTTCAAACCTACTTTATTTTTTATGAATACGGCAGTTTGAGTTTAGGTCTTTGTGTTCAGAACAAGTAAATTACGTGTTGAAACAATAAAAAAATTATAATGATGCCCAAAAACATGAATTTATTAGTGAAATTCAGTACAAGGTCCATACGGACCTATTCACACGTCCGCGTACTATTCTCACTAAAACCTCAATAACTCCTAAGAAATCTTTCCAAAAGATGCGCAAGAAAATACTCTTGGAATACAGAGTTGTAGTGGCCGAAGTAGGAGTAATTTCAGTTTGAAAAGGCAAAAAGGTCCCTAGGGACCTTCTCACTCATCGGAGGGTTAAGTCTTGGGGTTGTGGAATCAGTTTTAACCGGTTTAGTTTTTATCAGTTGTACATATTTTAATTGATTGTTTTTCGAGCAACAAGTTGATAATTTTGTTTTTGTGGCTAGATTTTTTTTTAATTTAATTTATTTATTTATCCTTAAGAATAAATTCTAAGCATAAAGTATTTAACGAGCAGAGCTCGGAGTATATAATGTAAGTAAGTAGTTTTTTTAATATACATATGAGGTCATGAATTCTATAATAATTATGATAGCTGCTTAAATTAATATATTATATATTATTTTTATGTTACTAATTGTGCTTTCTTGAGAAAGTTGTATACGTTGTTGATGTTTGTTGATGGGACTTGTAAAATATTAGTGCCTGATGAGTTGTTAAAGTACTTAATCCTTGTTGTTTGTAACATCGAACAGTAATTAAGTACGTGATGTACTGTCAAGTTGCCATTGCATAGCGCACTTTTGGGCGTAGGATTATTTTTTAGTGTAGCTATGGAAGAAGTTTATGTGCCCGAGTCTGAGTCTAGAGAAAGTTTTTATTTATATCGGTTGATATAAGAGTTGTGGGGGTGTTGCATTTGGTTATCTCCGATCTTAGCAGTTATAGAGTTTGTAATGAGTCTTTTTAAGTCGATTTTTTCAGTTGAATCGTCTAGAAGTATTGGGGCATAAGAGGCGTATCGCGCTGCTTTATCTGTATTTTTGTTGCCTTTGATTCCAACCCAATGTATTTGTGTTTTTTTCCTTTATTTTTTATCAGGGTGTCTCTGATTTTGATTATTTTGTTGGTTTTGTTGTTAAAAGGGTTGTAAAGTGGCTTAAGTACTGATAGGCTAGGGGCTTTGGTTAGGTGCATTAGCTAATTACCTGGCTAATAATGAATGCTTTAAATTGATGCAGTGAGCTTTCCATTGTTATCTTTTGGAGAAAATTATTCCTAAAATTTTTAAAACTTCAACACTTCAGGTATTGATCCTTGTGATCGTGTGTTATTATTGCCTTCATCGCAATTATGTTTTCTACAAATATGTAGATTTTTAGTGTTTTTCCAAGAAATTTTCTCCCCTGAGTAATCCGTCCATATATTAGTGCCTTTTAGGGTTTTTGCTAAAATGTTGATTGTGTCGTTGTTGTTATTTCTTTTGCATAAAACGTACAAGCTTTAATCTATGTGTGGGATTTTGTTAAGAATTTTGCTGATTTCATTAAAGGCAATTTGGAATAATGTGACTGACAAGGGGGAGAAACGGCATACCTGTTTCTTAGAGGAAATGTTTTTGATAAGAAGCCGTTTATTATTACCTTTAAATTTCTATTTGTTAGGAAGGATTTAATATATTTTTTTTAATCAAATATGTTTTCATCATATTGTTTCATCATATTAAAGGTTGTACTACTGAAAAAACAACAGACACTTTGAAAAGATTATTCTATAATATCCAATGGTATTTGTTTAAATAGCGATTTGTTAGCGGATTGGCAAATTTCTATCTCGGTTCTTGACATAAATAGAATTATATTTTCTTCATTAGAATCCTGTTTAAAAGATTAAAAAAATTACCGTCGTCTGTTACAAAGCAATTTTATATTATGTTCCCCTTTACTTTTCCTTAAACGGCACAGTAGGCCCACATCTTTAATTCTTGAAAATGACACCTTAATATCAAAACTTTTGCTTTATTCGAAATGGTTTATTGTATGCAGAATAAAGTTGTCGAAATATACAAAACTTTCCAATGACACGCTAATGTAAAATTTTCCACCCGATTTCGAAGTACGTCGCTTTTAGTTGTCATGAATTTTTCACATACATATAACTTTCTTGCTTGGACATGCTAAGAAGTGGATAGCTATTATATTTGATTTATCACAGCTTTAACTTGGCGAACGAACTAGGATGGCCGAATTATTAACAATATTTTCTTCAACCCTATCTTTTTTTCTATATTTAACAAAACTATCTGAAAATTAGTACATACCTATATATAACTCAAACTTTCTTTAAATTTGCTAGTTAAATGAATTTAGTAAAAAAAACAAGTAAGAGTGCTATATTCGGCTATGCCGAATCTTATATACCCTTCACCTTTGTTGTGGATGCATAATTATGTCGATAAACACGTTGATGAATTTGTTCGTAACAATATTAATACACTTTGTGTGATCAACGCCATCTGTTGATGAAATTATTCGTAACTTCTCGAAAGCTGTCTGACAGAATTATTGAAGATTTGGATCCCAAAGATATCTGAGGACTTCAGAAAATTGATTTCAACAGACATACAGACAGACGTACATGGCTTAATCGACTCCGCTATCTATAAGAATCCAGAATATATATACTTTATAGGGTTGGAAAATTATACATATTGTGGAAATTACAAACGGAATGACAAACTTATATATACCCTTCTCATGAAGGTGAAGGGTATAATGACAAACTTATATATACACTTCTCATGAAGGTGAAGGGTATAAAAAGGATAAGATATAAGATGGCATAGAAGAAATGGACCATATATGGACTGATAGCTTCTAAATCCAGTATCCACTAATGTGATTTCTATGTATTTTAGCATTATATTGGTTGAATTTCATCTCAATACCGTTATTTACAAGAGTTGTATGGTTGGTTGTTATGCTCGGAAATGGACTTAATTTAGGAGCTAAAAAATCCAGTAGCTTAATTGCCGCATAACCAATACTACTATTATTTCTGGATTAAAATTTCTAATCCATATAAAAGTGTGTTCGATATCGATATTTATTAGACATTTTTGTCGGTTTATTTGGTTTTTGGAAATGATTCTTATAAATATGGGCTATGACAAATTATGGGCCCATCTTCTTAAATTTTGGAACAGTTATTTTCATGCATATGAGGATATTTCACGTCGAATTTCAACATAATATGGTATAATAAGATATTTATTAGTATTAACGTTGATTTCGAGAGTGGACCTAATGTGGGGGATATTGACAAATATGGACCGATATTCTCAAAATCCAGCAGTTTGATTTAGGCATGTACATATGTAAATGATCCGTGTAAAATTTTGGATTGGTACCCTTATTTATAAGAGATTTATGAGTATTAAAATGATTTTTGGAAGAGGGCTTTATATGGGGCATACGGTTAAAAATAGACCGAAATTCACAAAATGTTGTGGGATGATTTTTGTATATATGTAAATGATTTGTGCAACGTTTTGAGTCGGTACCTATATTTATACAATATATATAGGGATAAATGTCTTTTTCAGATGTGGTCCTTGTATGGGAGCTATGACCAATTCTGGGCCAACCACCATAAAATTTAGTACAACAATTTATTTGCCTATAAAGATTATTCATGTTAAATTTTAGCCGTTCAACATTATTTAGGTATATCTGTTTTATACGAATTTAAGTGAATTTTGGAAATGGATTTTATAGGGGTCTATGGTCAAACATGGACCGAACTAAAAAAAAAAAAAATCGTTTTGCGATTTATTTTTGCATAAAACTTATTTTTGCTGAATTTTGTCTTGATATTCCAATTTGATAGGCATTTATGAATAATTGAGCAATATTCCGGGAAGATTTTTGTATGGGGGCTATGAGAAATCATGGACCGATTCTTACTATTTTCCGCACACTTTTTTCTTTTATCATAAAAGCAACGTATACAAAATTTCATGGTATGATCTGCAATATATTTCAAAATATTGCAATAAAATGAACAAAAAATATCAAATTTTTATGGAGGTTGTCTCTCCATAACTCTGGTTAGCCTAAACCGATTTTGCTGATTTTAAATAGCAAACTTCTCGAAAGCATGACTGACTGAATTATTGAAGATTTGGACCCCGAAGATATCTGGGGGCTTCAGAAAACTGATTTCAACATCAAGATAGACAGAAAATTATATTGTGGAAATTACAAACAGAATGACAAACTTATACATAGGTATATACCCTTCTCATGAAGGTGAAGGGTATAAAAATATGCTGTTGAATAACTGAAATTGACCATAAGTTAAATTGCTATTTATTTCAAATCAAAATCTAGGTACATTTTAAAATTACTTAATATTTTCACACCATTGTAGGTAGGTATTTGAAATCAAAAAATGGTAAACACATCGTTGTCAATAACAAAATGTATTGCATGTACCTATTGTAATCACAATCATATTGTTATTTTGTTTAATTAGAGATAAACCTTTTTAATTTAGCAGAGAATTACATATTAAGACATACAAAAGACACATGGAAAATATATGTACTTATGTATTTTTACAATGTTTAAATATTTGATATAATATGCATGACTACTCTAAATCGATATTTCACTCTCTATTAAAAAAATGTATTGATTTAATTATTAAAAAATTTAATTAAAGAATTTTAATTTAATTCGGCCGCAACATTTATAAAATTTCTAAGTAGGCTTATAACACCTAAACTAAGGGAGACAATTTTATATCACTATTATTAACGTTAAATACCTACTATTTATGGTGAAAAATATAAAAAAATTCTAAACTGAGATAAGAAGTTTGTTACAAGTCGTTTCATTGTGCAAAACAAGTTAAATATGTTTATTTAATGTTATGAAGATCATTTTAGTTTTGTATAAAACACTACACTAAAATAAAAAATAGTATTTCTTAATTTTACAAAAGAAATACATATGTATGTATGTATAATTCTAAACTGAGATAGGAAGTTTGTTACAAGTCGTTTCATTGTGCAAAACAAGTTAAATATGTTTATTTAATGTTATGATCATTTTAGTTTTGTATAAAACACTACACTACAGATAAAAAATAGTATTTTTTAATTTTACAAAATAAATACATATGTATGTATCCCCATTTGATTATGTTTGTACGATGAATATCCATACATATGTACATATTCATACATATGAAGGCAAGTAGGTATATACATCTACTATTGGTATATGTATGTATGTAGTAACAAAAAGTGTTAATTTTTTCCAATTTTGCATTTTATATGACCTTGCAATGAATGACAAAAATACAAAACCAACAGAAAATTATTGTGTGAGTAAAAAATACTCATGGAATATCTCTTTAGAACTTTTTCTCCGCAAGTACATGGTATACTTACATACATACATATGTATGTTCGTGTATTCTAAATTTGATAAAAACAAAATAATAAAAAGTTTTTTATAAGAAATAAATCCGGTATATTTATACTAAAACAACTGAACGATTTACAACATGTGCTTAAGTAAAACTAAACATTTAATTAACCCGACCGGATGATGAAACATTTTAAGTACAAAAGGTTAGGAGACACTTACTTTCCACGTTGACTGCAAACAGTCGTTTTTGTTGTTGCTCCCAAAATACGGTTCGCCGGCAACAAAGTTTTTACACAGATATTGGCCATGTTTAAAAAACTATTTGAACACAAAAATTGAGTTTATTTATAAAAAATTGTTTTTGCGAACTATATTTCCGACAGTGTGTTTTTATTCCCTAACAGTAATAACGACAGAAATACGTTACTTATTTCCACAAAGTATACTTATTTCGCCAGTGATTAGAACAATACTAAGAGATGTTTGCTCTTTGTGTTGACAGCATTTGTTCAATCATCATCCTCAATTAACATTTTTGTATGCCCAAAACTCCTCAACAACATGTTGCTAACAGTCATCCCTAAATACCGACGTAAAGCGGAACGTATTTTTACGCTGAGCATTAGCGCTGATACCCCATTCCTAAACAAAAGCGGCAACGTTATGTCAAAACAATAAAAACAGGGTTATCAAAGAAATAAATAAAACGAGCCTGTTTATTGTAACTGCTTAACATTGTTGTTTTATTTCTCTTTTTTTATGTTTTGTTTTTTTTTTGCAACTAACTTCACTGTCAAAATAGGATTTTCCAATAGCAAAGCGTTTTGACATTTAAAAAAACGCTTTCCGTCAGTATTTAGGGATGGCTGCAATTATTACTGAGCTTTATGTATATAGATTCTATGACTAGTTATGAACAGATACTCGTAATATTTAGTATGATTCAGGTAATTATAAAAATTGTTGAAATGATTTAATGGAAGTGCGAAAGTAATACATACATATATGACGTCTTTTTGAAAGCTATTATAATTATTCTTTTAGATTAGATTTCTGCTGAAAGAATGTATCTTTGAAAAATAGCATCAGCTTATTTTAGTATATGGTTTAGCTTATCTATAATCGAACACTTCTGGGAAATTTAATTACATATTATTATTTTGTTTTTATTATTTATATCAAAGTCATCCGTTCTTATACCTGACAGAAGTACAACATCCACTATGTGGAGATAAATTCACAGAGCTGGCAACACTGATTAACATATGGCATAATTTTTGGTCATATTCACCCCTATCGTGAATAAAAATTCCACATTCCCTTTTTTTTTTTTTGAACATTGAATTTTAATAGGAAAAATGTGAAAAGGAAACAAATTACATGTGGAATATTTATTTACGATAGGGGTGAATGCTATTTAGTATTTTCTCCATTAGCTGCATTTCACCATATTTTATTTATAGTAGTTTAAATTTCTTCGTATTATTTTTTAAGTGCATTTTGTCATACAAATAACACTTTTATTTGCAGCGCTGCTCAAATTTAAACACAATTATTTTTACAATATACATCAGAGCTTCTAAAGTATTAATTCGACTTTGAACTAATTCACTAATAATTCTAATTCAGTTTAAAACTTTTGAATGATACATTTGCTTTGATAATAAATTATTTTGTTTATGATTCAATACAAATTGTAATATATTAATATAAATATAATCCAAATACATATGTATAATCCAAATACAATTGATGTAAATCAATTTAACATGCTATTTAATTTTTTAGTTCGGTTCATGTAGTCCAGTTTTTTAAAATTAAATAATTGAAAAGTACAATTTCAATAGACAGATTATGTAGAAAATGTAAAATGTGGAAATTATGACGATAAAGAATATAAAAATTAAACATTAAATTAAATAGTTTGACGTTGTAGGCATTTCTTCAATTCAATTGTTTTTTAATTAATTGGTTTTTAAACATTACTTAATGCTTGTACACCTGGTAACTCTTTTCCTTCTAAAAGCTCTAGAGCAGACCCGCCTCCAGTCGATACATGTGATACCTTGTTTATTGCATTGAATTTTTTACAACAAGCTACAGTATCACCACCACCAATTATTGAAATTGCTCCATTTTTGGTATTTTTAATTTATTTTTAATTTATTTAATTAATTTAATAATTAATTTCTTTAGAACCATCCGAAAACTTTTCAATTTCAAACACACCAGGTGGGCTAGAAAGCTAAAGATATTACAGATTAATTCATACAATATGTTTTATACAAATTACCCATTCCAAACAATTAACTTTGCTGTATATATGATACATGAGAAAATTTTTCTTGATTCAATGCCAATATCCAAGCCCATATAACCCTTTGGTATGCCGGATTGTGTTGTAGCATTGCAAACATGAGTATTGTTTTCAATTTTGATACCACAAATGAAATCTGTTGGTAAGTGGATTTGAAAATTTTTTTCGCAAGCTTTTTCCATTATGTCCAATACTACTTTAGAGCCTTTGGAGTCAAATAATGAATTGCCAATATTCATATCACATATAACTTTCAGGAATGTAAATGCCATTCCACCTCCTATAATCAATTCATCTACTTTATTTAGCATACTTTCGATTAGGCGGAGCTTATCGGATACCTTAGCACCACCTAATATGGCCAAAAACGGTTTCGCCGGGTTGTGCAAAGCCTGTGAGAAATATTGCAGTTCCTTATTTAGTAAAAACCCAGCAGCTCTATATTTATAGCCTTCACCCATCATTGAACTATGTGCTCTATGGGCAGTACCAAATGCGTCATTAACATAAACGTCTGCCAGTTGGGCTAAACTTTTGCGAAATTCCTTGACTTTATTTTTATCAGCCTTTATTTTTGTACCATTAGCATCGATACCTCTACCTTCTTCTTCCGCATAAAATCGTAGATTTTCTAACAAAATTACACTACCTTTAGGAGGGTCTTTACATATATTTTCCACTTCCGATCCAACACAATCAGCCAAGAAATTTATATCTTTCTTTAACAAATTCTTCAATTCCTCTGCAACTGGTTTTAATGAAAATGTTGCATTTTTCTGACCATTTGGTCTACCCAGATGAGACATTAAAACGACAGATTTAGCTTGCTTGTCTAAAGCATATCTAATGCTGTCCAAAGATGATACAATTCTTCGATTACTTGTAATTTTTCCATCTTTTAGAGGCACATTAAAGTCCACTCTACAAATATAATAATCAAAATTTATAATGTATAATCTCCAAAAAACAAAAATCTGATTAATGTATTGTGTTAAAATATTACCGTATCAATACGCGTTTGTCTTTCAAATCTAATCTATCAATACTTAATTTATTAAATCCAGTCATTTTCTCGCTTGTCAGATACTTTGATTTATTTCGGATTGTACTAATAATCATGAATCTATATGGTTTTGAAACGAACAATTTAAAATTTTTGATAAAGAAATCATTTTGCAAAAAAATCATATTTCAAGGTTTTAAAAAATATTTAATAATTGCTCGACTCGGTAATAGTAATTTAATTATTTAAAAATCTAATTTATTCCAGGGTGAGAAACCGAATTATTTTTTTAATGATAATCAAAATATTTATATAACTATACATTCATTATTTTTAATTAACTAAAGTATTTATTTATGCCGAATTTTTAATCAGCTACATATGGAATATCAAAACTTTTAATAAAAAATAAAATAAATTTCGAAAATTACAGAAGGATTACTTATTTTGAAACACGGAAGCGGTATCATCATTTTGAAAATAGTATCTCAGCGGTAACGGGAGCTTGTTTAAAGAATTTCTCTGGCAACACTATTGTGAATGATACTGTTTGATCAGCTGCTTAATTTATTTTGTTTATGCCACATGAAGCGGATGAGTTTTATACAACTTTTATATTTTTATTAAAATAAAACAAATGGGTGGAGGAGATTTGGTAATTTTGAAATTCAATTACAAACATATTAAAAATAATTACAATTGTCTTCGTTCTTATAGAATTTAAAGAAATCATGGCATCCGCACACAATGAAAAACCAAGAAAAAGTTTGGAAAGCGGAACAAGCCAAAACACAAGAAGAAAAGAAGCTTAACGATTTACGTAGAGAAATCGAAGAAGAAAAAAATCGCGAAGAACTTAAACGCATTGGAAGAGCGAGCGGCGTTTTGGGAGGCAGCAATGAAGGCGACAAAAAACTGGACTGGATGTATAAAAGTAAGTTAAGCGAAATCATGAAGATACTTGAACATAATGTAATACAAATTTTTGTTATTTGCAGGCTCTACAGAGTTGATCAATCGAGATGAATATTTATTGGGACGTAAAATTGATAAGTCTTTTGAGATTCTACAGGCAGAGGAAAAGGAAAGACAACAGCAAAATCTCGTAGGAGTGAAACAGCCATTAAACCATGTAGAACACGAGTGTGTGCCATTCTCAATACGAGCCTACAAAAACCTTCAAAATTCTGAGCAAGTCGATCTGCAACGTAAAGTAATGGAAGATCCTTTGATGTTAATTAAGCAAAGGGAAATGGAATCACGTAGAAAAATTCTTGAAAACCCAGTCAAACTGAAGGAATTACATCGTATTTTAAAAACTGATGAAAAACTGAAAAAAGTATCCAAAAAACCAAAAAAATCGAAAAAGAGTAAAAAATTAAAAAAGAAGCATAAGAAAAGAAACAAGTCTTCATCTTCTTCGAACAGTAGTTCCCATAGTGACTCCGATTCAGAACTGGACATCAAATTGGCTAATAAACTTAAAAATGGTCTATTAGACAAAGACGAAGCTTGCAGTATGGGCTTAAATCTGAATAAACTGCTAGATTCGAAATTTGAAAAGATTTCACAAGAACTTGACAAAGCAGCCGGAAAAGGTAAAAAACGTTCTAAAAAAAATAAGTCAAAAAGTGATGATTCAAATCAAATCAATTCAAACTCCGATGAAGAAGAACAATATCGTATGAAAAAACTGTCCAGGTCCGTTTCCAAGAACAGAAATTTTTTTCACAAAAACCGAAGATCCAGAACAGTTTCAAGGGACAGAAAGGCGAGATTTAACAAATATGAAAATAGGAGGTCAAAATCTCCAAGAGAAAATCGCACGGAAAGAAGACCATCTTGGGGTACACAATCTTTTTCGAGATCACGAGATAATAACTATAAAGCAACCCAAAAAACATCCTATTCGCATGGTCGTAGAAGATCAAGATCTGTTTCTAGAAACCGAGAACACAAAAAAACAATGAGATCCGCAAATTGTGTACGTTCTCGTTCAAGAGATCGTAAAGTAAGAAATAGAAGCGAATCAAAATCACCATCGAAATCGCAAGAGTATCGCAATAGAAATAAACGTAATACAAGATCCCGCTCAAATTCCAGAAATTCTTCACAAAAGCAAGAAGCCAGCTGCTCCACTGATCAACGTCCTGGAAAACTAACAGAGGAAGAAAAACAAGCGAAATTAAGGGAAATGATGTCAAACGCAGCTTGGCGTGAAGAGGAGCGAACAGAGGTGGTACGCAAACATCGAGAGGCCTATGCCCAAGAAGAGGAACGCAACACGGCAAGAGAATTTGATAAAGATTTTCTAAATAAGGAAGTTAAAAAGGCTATGGCTAATCAAACTTCTGTGGGTTCACGTCTCCGAGCAAATTTAAACAATATTCAAAGAACTTCAGCGGCAATGAATACCAATTTTGCCCGTAAATAAAATTTACTAACCAAGCACTTTGCTAATTAGAAATATAAAAAGAAAGAAATATTTTAATTTAAAATTTATTGAACAATTAAATAATGGGTATACATATAATACAGCCCAATCAAGAATAAAAATTCCGCGGGAGTTTTTTCCCTTTTCCCATTTTTCCTATTGAAATTCAACGTTAAAAAAAAATAAAAAGGGAACAAACTCCCGCGAAAGTTTTGTTCATGATTGGGCTGATAATATTACATTGTTTATGCATTGTGTTACAACTGCTTGTTTGCGCAGAGCAGTATTATATGCCAATGAAATATGTTTGCAATTAAACTTGTGCCTCATAATAATTTAATAGTAGATTTTTTTGTATTTAAGCATTGCTCAAAGCAGCAACACCAGGCAATGTTTTGCCCTCCAACAATTCCAAAGAAGCGCCGCCGCCAGTGGAGACGTGAGATACCAATGATTCGGTATTCCATTTAGCACAGCATGATGCGGTATCACCACCACCGATAATTGAGACGCAGCCAGTTTTAGTGGCGGCTACAACACCATCCATAATGGTTTTAGTGCCGTTGGCAAAGTTGGCGAATTCAAAGACACCGGGAGGACCATTCCAAACAATAAGTTTAGCACGAGCAATTGGAACAGCAAAAGCTGCTCTGGTCTTAGGTCCTACATCCAAACCCATATGACCATCGGGAATTCCACTTTCAACAGTAGCTTCACTTACAGCGGCATCTTCACCGAATTTGTCACCACAAACAAAGTCGACTGGCAAATGAAGTTGAACATTGTTCTTCTTGGCTTTTTCAACCAAGTTTTGTACGATTTTTGAACCTTCTTCATCAAACAAAGATGATCCAATCTTCATGTTGTTCAAAACCTTTAAGAAAGTGAAAGCCATGCCACCTCCAATAATCATTTCGTTAACCTTGTCCAAAAGATTTTCAATCAATTGAATTTTATCGGCAACTTTTGCTCCGCCCAAAATAGCCAAGAAGGGATTTGGTGGGTTATCCAATGCTTGTGAGAAATACTTGAGTTCCTTGTTAAGCAACAAACCGGCTGCGCGTTTTTCGAAACCTTCGCCCATCATGGAGCTATGGCCACGATGAGCTGTACCGAAAGCGTCGTTAACATAGACATCACCCAACTTAGCCAAACTTTCACGGAAAGCTTTAACCTTGGCTGGGTCAGCCTTGACCTTAGCGCCGCTGGCATCAACGCCCTTGCCTTCTTCCTCTACGTAGAAACGCAAATTTTCCAACAAAATAATGCTGCCCTCTGCTGGGTTTTTGCATTTTTCTTCTACTTCTGTGCCAACACAATCATTTAGGAATGTAACGTCCTTGCCAAGCAATTTCTTCAATTCTTCGGCAACTGGGGCCAAGGTGTATTTGACGTTTTTATTACCATCGGGTCGACCCAAGTGAGACATCAGCACAACTGATTTGGCATTTTTGGAGAAAGCATATTTAACACTGTCCAAAGCAGCCACGATACGTTGGTTGCTAGTGATTTTTCCATCCTTAATTGGAACATTAAAATCAACTCTAAAAAAATTAGAGGAGGAATAAAATTTGATTACATCAAACTATGTATAAAATCTCTTGTCCTCAAAAACTACTACATGTGTAATTTACTGATTAAGTTACCTCATTAACACCCGTTTACCGGCCAAATCCAAGTTTTCAATGCTTAATTTGTTTAAAGCCATTTTAAAAAATTGTTTCCTGATTACTTTAAGGATACGAATTGCAGTTCGGTTTACAGCTCAAATGGAATACAAAAATTTTCTGAACAAATCTTCAACGGTTGAATGTCAAACGAAGGTCAGTTAAATCAATGTCTACCAAGCCAGTGATGGTAATAAAACGTAAAATGTAGCGATTTTGAGAACATTATACAGTCTAATTACAATTGAAACTACAGTCAGAAACTACGCGACTGGCGGTGAAACAAATTTTCTGTTTTTTTTTAGTAATAAAAATAACTGAATGAAAAAAAATCAGATAAACAAATTATTAACAATAGTAGATTAGAGACAAAGGTTTAGTTAAAAATGTACAAAAATATCTTTTAAAAACGTTGCGGATTTGCAATCAGGCTGTTTGTGGCAAAAAATATTTTATTTACATATAAGTAGAATTTTTAGTGTTGCCATTCGCATAAAAATATGTACGTATAAAACACAATTGTGGGCAACTAAAAGCCATCCCTAAATACCGGCGGCAAGCGTTTTTAACTGTCAAAATTTCTCATGCTGATACGTTTTGTATGGAACATACCGAAACAACGCGGCAGCAACGCTTTGCTATGGGAAAATCCTATTTTGACAAGGCGTTTCATTGAGAAGTTAGTTGCAAAAGAAAAATAAAACAGTAATGTCCAGCAGTTACAATAAACAGGGTTGTTTTATTTATTTGTTTGATAGCCCTGTTTTTATCGTTTTGACATAACGTTGCCGCTTTTGTTTAGGTATGGGGTATCAGCGTTAACGCTCAGCGTAAAAAAACGTGCCGCTTACCGCCGTTATTTAGGAATGGCTCTAAACGTATTTGCAGCCTCTTAACCCCTTATTTAAGAACGATTATTAAATTTAACAAACGTTTATTAAGCAAATTTTTATATGCAAATCTGTCTTAATAAACGTTTGTTAAATTTAATAATCGTTTTTGAATAAGCGATTCATTCGAAGCATAACGCATATATTGCAATCCAAAGCGTCGTATAATAATTTAAATACGCTGTTAAAGACTGTAATTCTACTTTAAAACATATTAATTAACAAGTATTAAAAATATACACTTAAGTATAAAATAAGGTGTCTCCAACGAAATATAATTAAACTTAGAAACTTGATCGACAATGGACAAAATGTTATTACATTAAAGCGAGGAAATAAAAAAAATGGCCCAGGAGTAAAATGATACATGTGTTGACATGTATTAGTTAACAATTTTCAAACTTCTCGATTTGATAAAAATATCAAGAGATAGAATAGCATGGAATCTCGCGTTAGTACTGATTTAGCCTCTTTAAATTGTTCAATTTATAAAAATGGTGCTGGCCTTAAGTTACCCCCATGCAATACTCAAATATTTTTAGGAGGTTATTAAGACTGGCCGCAAGCTCTTAAGTTGGGGTTCTCATACTGAGTTTTAGCTCGTAATCAAATACGTAACCCTTTCAATATACCAATGATACTGTAGAAAATAATGATTCTCTACAAAGAATTCATAGTGCAGTTGCTGACAGCTTAGCTATGCTTGAACTAGGGGTGCCAGACGTACTGTTTTTAGCAGTACGCGTACTGTTTTTTTTTCAAATGTACTGTTTTATGCACAAGACTCAAAATAGTACGCAAATGTACTGTTTTTTACACGTTGTACTGTTTTTTTCGTTAAAAGCTTATTTATATTAAAAATGAAAAAAATATTGATCAAAAAATTTGTTTGTTCATATGAAATGAATACAACAACAATTGTTTCATGAAATGGACATTGCTCTAAAGGAATTTCTAACCATTTGTAGATTAACATGAAAAATATTAAAAAAAAACAAATTGGATTTCATAAATAATTATATCGTTGTTTATACAACGTATTTACATAAATACATTTTTCGAAAAGCTGATGGCACATTTAATTTTAAAGTAGTCATGTTTTAGGTTAAGGTTAAGATAAAATGTTACTTGGATTTTTTTCAATAAATGATACTTTTTGATTTTTAAATAATAAATTTCTACACCATGTAAATTGGAACAGCATTATTTTTACTAAAAAATATTGAAAAAGGAGTAAAATTGAGTTGACATTAAATTTAAAGTTCACTTTTGTAATGTAAATTAGTACATATACAGATTGATTTACAAAAACTAATAAATTTAAAACTTTGTATTACAAGCAAAGCAAAAATATTGTAATCTAAAAGGACTTTGATGATATAAAAGATACAATATGTCATTTAAATTGTATTTTCAATGTACCTTCTTCAAAAACGTTCATAATATATGTTATGATCTCATATTTTTAAGTATTTTTAACAATGTTTTTGTTGCTTATTAAATTAATATTACAAAAACGTTATTACATGAATAAAGAGTTATGTTTTCGTTAAAAAATAAAATGTACTGTTTTTTTTTTTGAATTGTACTGTTTTTTGTATAAGATGTACTGTTTTTCCGTATTTCAAATCTCGCTACCCTAGCTTGAACAATGGATGTTTCGGTTGAAGATCCCATATTAGTTAATTTAGTATATTCAAAATTACCCCACGAAACATTAGCTCAATGGGAACAATCGTTAAATGCCAGTAGAGAATTACCAAAATAGTCTCAGTTAAGTGATTTTCTTCTAAAAAGATGTGAAACAGTGGAACGAATTTCGACTATAAAATTCAACAAATTCGCTTATTGGTTATGAATCAATAAAAATATTAAACTCAACCACGAGTCCAAATGTATGCATCTCAAGAAAAACTTAACTACAAATGAAAAATGTTTAAGAATGTGTTTACAAGAATGTATGTATTCATAAAAGCTTTCGACTCAAGAACATGTCGATTTCGTCTTTAAAAATCATTATTATTGTGTGCAAATGTATTTCACACTTTCAAGAAAAAATCCTAAGAAAAATTGTACAAACATTTTTGTCTTAATTATGGCAAAAAAAAAACATCACACTTTACTTCATATGCGCTCTGAAAATAATTCTCGAAATAATACAAATCAAACGTGTCCAAATAAAAATGGACAAACAAATCGAAACTCTAATTCTGATTCGAGAATACAAAATTTTAGATCCCTTGAAGTAAATGAAGCTGAAATGAGACCAACGACTTCAAATATTAATAAAAAGTCTTAAGTTCATGCGAAAGATTGGAAATCAATTAAACATTCCATCGAAGAAATCATATCTCGAAATCGTGGGTGTTGGTGGTCAAAGTCAAGTATCTGAAAAAGAGTGTGATTTGATTTTAGCATCGCGGAAAAGCAATTTTCGATTACTCAAAGGTAAAACTATTGCGGTTTTACCTAATGTTACGAACAAAATTCCCTAGGTTTCTTTCCAAATTCCGAACCCAAATAGCTTTCTAATATTGATTTAGCCAATCAAAATTTTAATATCTCATCCTTTATCGATTTAATTCTTGGCAATGACAGCAGACGTTATATAAATCTTGATGGCATAAAGCGATATGTTTGCGGATCCGCTTCTGCGTAAAAAACTGATTTTGGTTGGATCTTAAATGGTCCTGTTCAAACACAACCTACAGATATATGTATTCCTTTTTAACATCCGTTAATTCTACTGAAAACTTCAGTTCAGATGATTTGGTTCGAATGTTTTGGGAGCAGGAAGAAATTCTATCAACAATCCAATCAGCAAATTCCGAAAAGTATTGTGAGCAAACCACCAAGCGGTTGTCAAATGGGCGATGTATGGGTAGATTACCATTTAGACAGGATTTTGCTGAGTCTAGATTTCTCGGTTCATCAGGATATGTAGGTCTAAGTGAATATGCTAGAATGGAACAAATCCCTTACTGAATTCCCAGTATAATGATGTTCTCACATAATATATTTCTGTTGATCATATAGAAGAAACAACTTCTCATGAATACTTTTCACAAATAAAATGTAACTCATTTTATCTTACTCACCATGCGGTCGTGCAACCAGAAAGCAAATCCATGAAAATCTGAGTAGTTTTCAATGCTTCACGAAAAACTAAGTTTGGATTTTAATTGAACGACGTACTACAAACTGGTCCCACACTTCAAGCTGATTTAATGACAATAATTTTAAATTGGAGATTATACAAATTTGTTTTTAGTGGTGGGTGACATACAAAAAATGTATTGGTAAATCCCAAAGACAGACCATTTCAAAGGATTCTTTTCTAAAAATCAGCCCGGGAAGCTGTCAAACTCAAAACTTTTACATTTGGAGTGAATTGCGCACTCTTTCTAGCCATTAGAACTTCATTCCAGTTAGCATCGGATTCTCAAATCAATTTCCAAAAGCATCGAAAATATTACGTTAAGAGGCCTTTCTTAATGATATTCTTACTGGAGGTCATTCTCTCGAAGATGCACTTGAATCTCAACAAGAGCTGAAACAAGCTCTAGAATCTGCTGGGTTCCCACTAAAGAACTCCCGTTTGTTAGCTTCTTTTCCCAAAGATCTTTACGGTTTAAATTTTCTAAAATTCCACAATGCAAGTGCAACGAAAACTCTCGGTATTCGTTGGAACGCTCTTACTTATGATTTCAAACCTATTCCTCAAGAAACAAAAATAATTAAGCGCCAGATAGTATTTTCGGCAGCAAAGTTATTCGATCCAGCAGGTTGGCTAGCGCTCGTAGTCATCAAAGGTAAAAATCTCATTCAGAAACTCTCGCTAAAAAGAATTGATTGGGGTGATTGTGTCAGCACATATTCTCTCCGAATCTGAAATAAAATCATATCATATTTGTGGTAACTGTTTTTTGTGTAACTAAAAGATCCAGTAAAACCTTATATTCTGCCAAAATATTAAGTATATTGTTGTATTGCTTTTGAGAAGTTTCTGCAAAAATGTATATATACAGTACCTACATATATATTATATACATACATACATAAAATTTTTCAAACAAACCTCTCTGTAAATCTAATTGGTTTTTTAGTTCTTCGCAGCCATGACACTTTAAATTAACTGAAAAAAAAGATGAAATATATTATTAGTACATATAGCGTAAAATATTAGAAGTAAAATAAAAATTTACCTTGTTGAGGAAAATACTTAAATTTTCACTTGGATTGTTGGGTGCTATTGTTGTTTGACATTTTTCTGCAAGACAGCTGTGTAACATTGGTATGTATTATTAAAAAAATTTATTGAAAAGGTAAACATAAAAATTTGTATTGGATATCCTTCATTAAAAATTTTTCTTTTTCTCCTAGAATAATATTTGTTTGAAAAATGCCTAACTCACAAGAATTGAGAGGCTATTGGAAGAAACTTTCCAAATCTAACAACAGCAATGAAATTTTGCAGAAACACTTCTTTCCGCTAAATTAAGAAATTTTGAAAAAATCTTGCAAAACCGCCCACTGCCACACCCACCTCCCATATAATTGCACTTGCCAAAATTCCCTATTGGCAACCCAACTCCAGTTTGGTTCATATACATAATCGACCCATAGATTTTACGCCCATTGAAAGTTGTAGATTTTAGGTGTTTTTCTTCCCTGTCTAGAATCATATGAAAATTTCATATAAGTTACAAAAATTTAATTTTTATTCAAAAGTTAAACATGTGTTGTCACCATACAAATAATTTTTTTTTATAAAAAAGTAAGGCTATATTTTCACTAAAAAATAAAACAAAAGCCATAACTATAAACTTACGCACAAAAAAGTTCTTTATTTGGACAATAATTTTAATCTAATTTCATTGAATAAATTTCCGTTGACTTCTGTTAGTTTTTTTAACTACAAAATTTCACTTTTCATAAAAAACCTTGTTGAATTTTTCTTATCCAAATATTTCTTTACAAAACCAAATCATTAAAATTTTGAAATTGGAAATTTGAAAAACCCTACTTTTTGCGCCGAAATGCCACTGTGTGTCGTCTTCTTTTATTATTGATTCACTTTTTATAGGGATAGGTATCTGATTTAACTGAACAAATGTTATTGGGCTCTTTGCAAGAAATTATACAATCGTTGACAAAAGCCTCTACAATGACATTTCCATTGTACTTCCATTTGTCCGTTTTAGTTTCAACATACATATACTTCGTGTAACTCTCTTTGCACAATCTGTTGCAGAATAGATTGCGATTTTCTAACGTGTCTTTTTAAAATTTGAAGTTTGTTTTCAAAATCGTACGCCGAAAAAGATGTGAGAGGTCCATATTTTTCTGCGCTGGACGATATGTACAAAAGATTATATACATTAAAAGATACACTATCTGGACACATAAATGATTCCAGCAGATCTTGAGCTACACTTATATTACTGAGAAGCCTGTAGGCGCAATGTAGTAATAAATATTCATAAAAAATGTTTTCGTGCACATTGTTTTGAATAACGATTACGCCTGTATAAGCAAAGAAATGGTGAAATTCAGTGGCCTTCCAGTTGTGAATCGCATCTAAACACCTGGGTTTTCGTGGAAACTCTTTCGGGAAAAACCTTCGTAATTTTAGAAGTCCAGAAGATATATTTGAAATATTTACTTTGGAAGTTGTCCTTTCCGTTCTATTTTTAATTATATGAATAATCATTTTTCTTGTGACTCCAAGGTCTATTAGATGCATACTATCTAATGGAACCTGCGTTACCATATTGTATCCTATTTTCTCGATGGGAGTTTTTTTTATTTCGGAACATTGGGCTGTGATGGTTTACATATTTTCTTAAAGAGAAATCTTTATCGGAAATTAAACTGCTAATTGAAGTGCTATACGTAAGCACATGACCAACTTTTTTTTTGCTTTTTGTGAGCATTTAGTGCAGCCATGCGCTGAAGTATGGCCTGGGACACCACAAATGAACACTTTAGCCGGAATATCACACGACAAACAGCGGAACACAACGTTTATTTTTTTACCTTCGCAGATAAAACCGTCTTTCAGTGAAACCACCTCCTCTATGAATTCTTTACAAAATTCTTCGATACAATTCGGTTTTGTGTGGCCAACATATGTATATTCCTATAGGGAAAGGTTTCACTTTCTCTTCCATGTTCACTATTTTCAAAAGTATCGGTCACAACTGGATACGAGAACTTTTAAATAATGGGATGCCATCAATATTAATATCCACTTCATTTTGTCATAGTTTTTCAAAACTTTTCCAACCTTCTGTATCTGGTTTCAATACCAATATGGCAGTAACTCCCGAGAAAAACTGTCCTTATAGAAACTTGTTGTTTCTTTCCCAACAAAGCTACCGCTGATCGTGGGATGTGCAGGCCTTCCTCCTGCAATATAGCTATCAACTTCTCTAAGCATTTTCTGGAAGGTACAGTCTCCACATACCAACTTTTTAATTTTTGTCGTAAAGAAAATTTTGGTGTGGGCGAATTTTCAAATGGCTGCACAACAACGTCTACGGGCTCCAAAAATTCTTCAGCAGTCTCCACAAAATCATTAGTGATAGAACATTTTTTCAACATTTTCTCTGTCTCTACTCTTATACAAATCCGATTGTTCTTTCAATTTTCTTTTATAATTTCGTTTACTTTCGTTTTATCTATTTTTTATTTTAAAACTTTAGTTTTCGCTCCAATCACGTGTTTTTCAAACAAAACTTTGAAAATAATAAAAAAAGCAAAAATACAAACATGATGTTTGGTGATTTTTAAAATTTCAAAGTTGACAACGGTGCTTCATATTTCAAAAAATTTCTCTACGCAAAGCAAAGTAAAAAAGTGTAGACTTTTAGTCGACAATGTCAACTAAATAGTAGTTTTTCAAACAAAACTTTGAAAATAATAAAAAAGCAGAAATACAAACATCATATTTGGTGATTTTTAAAATTTCAAAGTTGACAACGGTGCTTCATATTTGAAAAAATTTCTCTACCCAAAGCAAAGTAAAAAAGTGTAGACTCTTAGTCGACAATGTCAACTAAATAGTAGACAAAAGTGGTGACTTGGAACACTTTACCCCAAGCATCCTGCAGGGTTGTATTTACATGCATACATACTTACATATATAAAATAATTTCTAATTAAAAATAGTTTTAATTTTTATGTGATAATATTATTTTTGTAAACACATTTAATGTACATATAAACTTAACGAAGATGAATTGATGGTTGTACTAAAAAGCCTATATAATACTTTATAATTTTTTAAACTTTAAAGACAGAACTAACTAACAATCAAAAAACCAAATAAACTAAATAATAAAAGTTTGTTTACTGCATGATTTACCCCAAAGTATATTTTGCGGCTTAACAACACACATAGCTCTATTCTTATTATGTCTGAAGCCTTAACCTATTTGCAGATTTTAAACACTTATTGGAAAAACATTGATTTGTTTTGAAGTTTTGAATTAACGTTTTAGAGCTTCGTAGCGCCTGCAAAAATCAGCTTTTGTGTATGTAACTTAAGAAAACACAACTCTATTCATTCATTCACAATAATTCCAATGCAAAAAAAAAATTTGACAGTTGAGGGAGTTTTTTTTTAGCAAGCACAAAAATTTTTCATTTCTCCAGTAAACAAGAAAATTATACACTTTATAATACTGTATTTTATATTAAACTGCAATAAAATGTTATATACAACATAAAGTTATTGGACAATATGAAGTTTTTTCCAAATACTTAAGAGTCAAGTGAAATTTATGTACTAAAAATTCGATTCAAGCATTTTATACACAAAAGCGCCCCTAGGGGTGCTCCGCTAACGATAGAAATAAGAAATTAAAAAGGAAAAACAAAAATACAACGTAAAAAATGATTTCGAATAACTTGTTTCTGGCATTTACGAAACTAGTTTAACACACAAATTGTATATATTAATTAAAACAAATTTCACAAATCCATAATCGCTTTAAATGCGATCAATTAAACTGTTAATCTTAATATGCCTGCTAGCATTGTTAAAATTTCAACAGCAACAACAAACAGTGCTAGCAGAACGTATATTATTAGTACCCAGTCAACAACAAATGCATTATCATGCTCCCTGTGATCGCAGTCGTAAAGTTTTCACCGCCGAATACGGCGAAATAAGTGATGGGCCAGCCGGCTTTAACTATACCCAAGATTCTCACTGTGAATGGCTGATAAAAGCTCGCAATGACAGTCAGTTTATCACCTTGACATTTCATAGTATGGGTACCGAATGCTCCTATGACTATATATATGTGTACGATGGCGACTCCTTTAACTCGACGCTGCTAGGCAGTTTCAGTGGTCGTACCCAACCCCAGCGTTTGGTAGCACGCAGCGGCAGTGTAAGAAATCTTGTGTAGAATAATTGCATATGATTTTGTTGTGAATTCACGTTGTTGTTTTATTTCCAGATGTTGATACTAATGTATAGTGATACGAATTATGTCTTAGATGGATTTCGTGCATCTTATTACATATCGAACTGTTTAAATAACTGCCACAATCATGGCAAATGTGTAGGTCATCAGTGTGTGTGCCATGGTGAATGGGTAGGTCCGGATTGCGAGGATGAAGCCTGTCCAAACAAGTGCGGCGAATCCCACGGAAGAGGAAAATGTCTCAAAGGTGTTTGTCATTGTGAAAAGGTAAGTAAAATGTGTTCATATATTTTAATCAAAGCTGGGTATTGCCACTCGCGCTCTGTATGGTATGAGAAGTAATAATTCACGGCAATGAAGCAAACAATTGTAATATAAGTATAAAAATTAACTATTTACATACTTGTTTTTCGATTTCATGATTAGATTTTTGTTTCTTATAGAAACTCTCGTAGTTAAATTCGAATTTTTGACAAAAAACTACTACTACTTATTTAGCTCAATATTTAATAAACAAATGATTATTTTAGGGTTATAGCGGTAGACTCTGTGATTTACATGAAAATCCACCCGGTGGCAATTGGCGCTGGATGGCTACCGATGCTGAAGGCATGACGTCTCGTGCTGCACACTCTGCTGTGTATATTGAAGAAGAAGATGCACTATACGTGTTTGGGGGTTATGATCTCAACAATGTCATTAGTACTTTACAGGTATTTCAAGGAATTTTTAAAATTTTATTTAAAGTTTTAGTTAAATTTAAAACATATTTTTTATAAATCATTTAGATATATCGTTTTCAAGCCAGTCAATGGGTCGACGAATGGGGCATAGCGTTACAGAATCGTCGACATTACTATCATCAACCAAAAATTGATCATACATTATTAAAAGCTGTTTTACAGCACAAAAACGAGGAGGAAGCCAAATTGTGGGGTCTAAGTAGTGACGTTTCCATATTTCGCAATATTCTATACACTTTGGCTGAAACCAATTTACAGCAACGAGGTACACGTAGTTCGCAACTCTTGACAACAGTGAATGTTAACTCAACTGATGAAGAATTGTCGGAGTACTTGGAGGATATTTTGGAAGAAGTAACCGATCATAAACCACATGGTCGTTATGGTCATGCTACTTCTGTTGTACCAGGCGGGTTTGTTATATTTGGGGGCAAGCAGTCAAATGGAAGTTTCTTCAATGATTTGTGGTTTTACAATCGCACCGAAAACGGTGGCAAATGGAAACAAATGGCCTTGCAGTCGAAGTTGAAACCTCAACCAGTGGCTCGTCATACTTTAACTTATGCTGGCCACTATTTATATTTGTTCGGGGGCAGTTTACAAACCGGGGAGTTTTCATCAGAGTAAGTATATTGTTAATATACCAGCAAAGAAAGCTTGTTAAATCAATAGTGGTTATTTATTTTATAGTAATAAAGTTGATATAAATACATAGGTGTTGTTGAAATATGATGAAAAAACTATAGCCAATGTTGGCAAAAATTAAATTTCTGCATAGGTATATAGAATAAAACTTTTAAAAAAATTTTCCGGGTAATGTTGAGAGAATTAATGATTTTCCATTAATATATAATAAAACATAAAAACATAAAAAATATAGAAAACAACGGTATTGATGTTATAAAAAATAATTAGGCACAAATTACATAAATTTCGCGCGCACTTCTACAGCCTTACAACTGCTTATTGATAACTTACACAATTTTTACAATTTACTTTTAGCATATACCGCATACGTTGGTCCATTACAAAGTCTGACACTGACTATGCTCTAGAATCTGAATGGGAACTGGTACATCCTAGAGGTGGAAAGAAGTTAGATGTACGTCTAGCAGCCCATACAACAGTGTATTATAAGGCTACAAATTCCTTAATAGTATTTGGAGGCATAATGACCAGTCTGGCACGTTTTTCAAAACTATCGGATCGTATATTTGCCTTTCAGTTGGATAAACTACATTGGACGGAAATATTATACCCGCGCACAGCTTTGCGAGATACAAATATTCCCAGAGAACGAGCATTTCATACAGCAACTGTAAGTGGCAATTATATGATTGTGTTTGGTGGCTACACACATCGCCACAATAAGGACGAAATATGTTATGACAATCAAATGTATTGGTATCATTTATCATGTCACATATGGATCAATCAAGAGGTATCTGCTGAGGATAATATTTACCCGAAAAAGCAAGGAGTGTTTGCTCATGCTGCGGCATTGCGCAAAAATAATACTCTCCTCATAGTTGGAGGTTACCATGGCAATGTTAATGCTGATTTATTTGCTTACGAATTGCCACAAGTGCTTAGAGCAAATGGCATTTTTGGTTATAATCCAGAGATGGCGTGTCGTTATCACAATTCACACACAGCCTGTTTGTCGAATCCCGAATGTGGTTGGTGTTCGGCGGATAGTAGTTGCTATGGTCGCACTATTGGTGCTAATTGTACCAGTAATTTGCAAACATCACGATGCCCGGGCATATGCCCTTCTTTGGGTGATTGTCATTCTTGTCTAGTGCACGGTACTCAGTGGTTGAAGACGTCAGAGGGTAAGGACAACTATCTATCGGTGGCCAGCAAGCTGGGCTTGAATGAATGCACCTGGTGTGTACAAAATGCAAAATGCCATCATCGTGATGATAATTATGGCATATGTGGAGAAGATACCCCTTCGCACAGTCCCGGCTGGTGGGGTGAACAGGGCACTGAAATACGCCTGCCATCGCAGTGTACACAAAACGATCGTAGACCTGGACTAACCTACATAAAATATCATTTTCCGGTTAACTTAACAATGCCGGATTTTGTAGCTATTGTAAACGCAACTATGGTAGACTTTTCATCACCTACTCCCACCACCCAATATGAACAGAAATTGGAGGGTGAAATGCTTGCCAGACTGTTGGGTTTTGTGCGTCCGCAAAAACAATGGGAGGAAGAACCAACGGAAGTACAAGTCTGCACCAGCTACTCAAATGCCGTCTTAAAAGCTGGTCTTGGACGAGATTTAAATGCTCTGAAGGAATTGACTAAGCAATCATCGAATCAGTCCTATTGTAGTAATGTAGAAATACCAAGCACTGAACAGCCGTTCCTTATAGATTTTCAGGCACGTCGCAGAATTGGTTTAAACAATATTTACAACACTTACCAAAAGACAAAAATGGAATTGCAACATATCTTTCATGGCAACCTCAATGCATTTACTTTTGAATACTTAGAACCCTATTACTCAGGTGAAAATTGTACACAATACACAAACTGTTTGCAATGTCTAACTGACAATGCCTGCGCCTGGTGTTCACTTAAGTCTCAATGTATGGTCAAAAGTGTTAATGAGACTGAAGCTTGTAGTTTACAGGGACGAAGAGAGCATGGATCAACAATTTTGTGGGAATATTTAATCAATCAGCCCAGTCACTGTGCTAACTGTTCGAATTATGTATCGTGCGAGGAATGTGTAGATTCGAATTTATGTGAATGGTGGGCTGAGGAAGCGCGTTGTGCTCGCCTGGGCAAGTCTGAGAACAGTGTACGTACGCTACAACAATGTCCGGTACAATGTCGACTGAGGACGAACTGTCATGACTGTTTAAATGAAAGAGGTCGTTGTGTTTGGTGCGAAGCAAGATCAGCCTGCTTTAGTTTTGCTGTCTATACCAGTGAATATCAATTTGGCATGTGTCGTGAATGGTTGGACCAGTCAGTCAATATTCACCAGGCAGAGGATACAAATAGTATACAACATTCGAGACCATTGGTTCTTATACCAATACATCAGCAAACGCAGCCCAAGCAGCAGTGTAAATCCTGTGCCCAATATCGCAACTGTACAACTTGTTTACGCACCCTGAGCTGTGGTTGGTGTTTTGACCGTGACAATCCCATCGAAGGTAAATGTATGCAAGGTGATTTCAGTCGTCCTTTTGGTAACTGCTCTTTGGCTTTAAATAGCTCATCGGCCCATGATGCCGAATGGGCTTATGCCCAGTGCCCAGATGTTGATGAATGCGGTTTGGGTCTGCATGACTGTCACAAAGAAGCCAAGTGTACAAATACTCATGGTTCGTATAATTGCCATTGTCGTCGAGGATTTGTTGGTGATGGTCGATTAACTTGTTTGCGTACATGTTTTGAGTCCTGTGTTCATGGGTATTGCTCAGGATCGCCGGATTATGTGTGTCGCTGTGAATTGGGTTGGACAGGAGCCGACTGTTCGATTAATTGTGGTTGTCACAACCATTCCACCTGCAATGAACGGGTGGGCAAATGCGATTCTTGTCAGGCGTGGACTGAAGGAGAGCGTTGTGAACGTTGTAGGCAGGGAAGTTATGGCAATGCAACATCGGCGGCTGGTTGCACCCCCTGTGAGTGTAATGGTCATGGTAATCAAGATTTGGGCATATGTAATGTCAACAACGGCGAATGTTTTTGCAAGGACAATACGGTTGGCATTAAATGTGACCGTTGTTCGCCTGGTTTTTATGGTGATCCGAAAGATGGCGGCCAGTGTTATTATCGTTGCGAGTCCCGAGGCATGTTACGCGATATAGGCCGCAGTGGTATTGGATCGTATAAGGCCTATAAATCTCCTTGGGGTGCAAAATTGGAAGTCAAGGAATGTTTGTGGATTTTAGAACCTAAAACTCTACAAGCCGAAAAGTCCTTGCTACAAGTCGAATTTGAATGGAACTCATTGGCTATGGATTGTGACGATAATGCTGTCTACATATACGACAGTTTGCCCGATTTAACTGGGGTGTCCCAGCAAAATCAATTGATATCGGTAGTGTGCCATCCCTACACTTCATCACACATTATTGAAGCTAGGTCAAGTCATGTTACGGTGTACTATAAACAAGGGGGAGGTCTAAGGAAACACTTTGGCTTTAACGCCTTATATACAGTGAAGAATTGTGTGGCCAATACTTGCTTGCATCCCCATATCTGCGATGACCAGCAGAGATGTGTGTGTCCAGCTGGGTATGTAGGCGCGAAATGTGAAATTGAAATATGCCCTAGAAATTGTAATGCTAAACGTATGCAAGGCTACTGCGATACTGATTATGGTAGATGTATTTGCAACCAGGGATGGGGTGGCAAAGATTGTGGCACCTCCATTAAATTGAATCAAATAACCGTAACAGAACTTTTCAATACCATGTTGCTTTCGGAGTCTTACGAACATTTGCGTAAAACTATACCACGTTTTGGCCATACAGTCTGTGCTGACCGCAGAGGTTCATTGTGGATGTTTGGCGGTTATTCCCCCTCCCATGGACCGCTCAACGATTTTCGCCAGTTCGATACAAAAAATGGAACTTGGATGCAAGTGACGGTAGAATCAACACCAGAAGATAAAATGCCTTTGGGCCGTTACTTTCATGCAGCTGAGATTTATGTTAAAAAACAAACGATATTTATTTATGGTGGCATTACTACAACCGGCTTGTCTTCTGCCCATGAGCCAGAAATTTTAGCTGATTTTTGGCAGTTTTCCATACAAAATCAAAGATGGTCCGAATTTGATTTAACCGGTCATCGCATCAAGCCTCCCGCATTAGCTGGCCACACTCTCACTTACACACGTAACAATGAAAGAGAGTCGTTGATTCTAATCGGTGGTATGACCTTAAATAAATCACGACAGTTGGAATTGTGGGAATTTAATCTGGAGACTTTTAGATGGGAGCAGTTATTGGCATTGGGTGTTCGAATGCCAGTATTGTACGGGCATACCACAGTGTATCACAGTGAAAAACATATAATGTATGTATTTGGTGGTTACTCCACGGAGCCACAAAATAAATTGTATGCTTTGCATTTGCAAAAGATGACTTGGACCGAATTGCCTCCCTTTAAGGATCTAAATAGACCAGAATCTCTACTTCCCCGTGCCAGATACTTTCATTCGGCTGTAACTACCGATCAATATATGATTATATATGGAGGACGCAATTTCCCCTACAACTCCAGTGATGTTTTAATTGCCTACGTCTATAATTGCAATCAATGGATCCGTTTAACTGAAGATGTGCATATTGTGGGTAGTTTACAGACCTCTACGTATGCAGAAGATATTTCTCTGGATCATGATAACAATGCTATCTACGTTATTGGTGGTTGGGATGGTAGTGCCGCTCAAAGTCATGTCACAAAAATTGTTTTGCCAAACGATATCTGCCAATTATGGAGTGCCGGAAAATATCTGTGTCGTCATTATATGGGCTGCAGTTTCTGTACAGTATCTGCGAATTTTATAACATCATCTTTCTGTTTTTCCCATGGCCATAGTAGTATCTGCAATAATGGTAATGGCACTTTGGTGTACAACCATGGAGCAGCCTGTGATGATGCCTGGATGGCGAGACGTAATTGTTCCAGTTTTTCAACTTGTACTGCCTGTTTGGCGTCATGGCCTTCTCATGTAGAGACAACGCCTGTATGCCAGTGGTGCGATGAGTGTGGCATTAAAGGTAGATGTGTGCCAGCCGGAGTAGACTGCGAAAGGCGTAGTACTTGGTGCACCAAAGAAGTTAGTGTCGGCCTTTTAAATTTGTGCCCACAGCCACAGTGTCATACACTACACTGTGAATCCTGCATTCTAAATGAAAACTGCGAATGGGCCCAAAATGAATTGGGTACCATAGAATGCATTACCAAAGAACTAGTAGAACAAAATCAGTACAGAATTATAGGCCAGTGCCCTCAACCTTGTCATCATTACCACAACTGTTCAAATTGCTTAACTCATATGGACAGTGAACAACCCAAGGATTGTAAATGGTCCACAATGCTCAACACGTGCCTCTCACCACAAACTCAACCTCTTTTATGTGCAGGTGGTGTATGTGGTTTAGTGCTGGAAACAAATGAAACCGACCACTGTCCCGAGCCGTGTCATGTGTATACACAATGTTCTACTTGCTTGGAACATGCCCATTGTGGATGGTGTTCCAGAGAGGGATTTAATGGTGATGGCATCTGCACAGAAGGTTCATTGGAAAATAAACAGGAATATCCATCGGGTTCAACTTGTGACCTAATATACGCTTCACTGCGCAATGATTCTCAACTGACGCCTGCAGATGTGGTCACCTGGAATTACGTAAAATGCCCTATAGAAAATGAATGTACAAATAACCATCATCATTGTCATCCCATTTCGGAAAGATGTATAGATACGAACAACGGCTATCGCTGTGAGTGTGGTGAAGGTTACAAGTCAGAAAATGATACATGTATCCCCGTATGTACGCAAGGCTGTGTGCGTGGCAATTGTATCTCACCCAATAAATGTGAATGTGATTTCGGTTATGTTGGAGCTAATTGCAGCATTCAGTGCCTCTGCAACGGACACTCGAATTGTAAAGGTCCCAATCTGCTAGACGACTGTATCGAATGTCACAACAACACCATGGGGGCTCAATGTGAAAAATGTCAACCTTTGTTTGTGGGTGATCCTCGTGAGGGTAGAACATGTGTTCCTTGCCATGAATATTGTAATGGACACACTGATTCCTGCATAGCACAGGATGCAGATCCCGGATTCTTTAATATGACTCGAGCCGAACTGGAATTAAATCTACCTGAGGGCCCTTTAGCAAATGCCACTTGTTTGCGTTGTGCCAACAATACTGCCGGTGAACGTTGTGACACTTGCATTGTCGGCTATTTTCGTGGTTCTGAAGATCATCGCAAAGAATGCAGACCTTGCCAGTGCCACGGCCATGGTAATATATGTGACCCTGTTACGGGTGAGAAATGTAATTGTGGCAATAATACGGAAAGTGATGCCACATGTACGGCCGGCGGTGGAAAAAATTCTGCTCATCTTTGTTGGAGCGTCCAATGCTCGAAATGTCGCGATTCGTATGCTGGCAATCCAATAGATGGTCATCAGTGTTATAAGCAAATAACTGTCGAATCACGCATGTGTTTTGATGCTAAACCTATAGGTAAGTAGAACCACATTTTATTTAAATTTTACTGAAGAACTTTCCTATACTACAATCTTTCCATAAACAACAGAACGCATTAAAATGAAAATCTTCTAACAAGCGAGAGGCTAATTATTTGGCCCCTGAACTATTTATTTTCGATTTATTCATACTCGTATATATATATGTAGATATAGGCATGTCAATATTCTGCAATATATCGCGTATAGTCCTGTTTCGATTGCTATTTAGAATCGGGGAAAAAAGAAATTTAGAAGAAGAAATGGTTGAGCTATGAGCAAAAAACAACGATTACTTATATTTAAATATCATAGACAATATAGATATCAAATAAAAAGCGTTTTAAACACCCTTTTCCATTTACGATACGGAATGCAACATCTTTACTGGGATTCTTCTTTATAACCTATATATTATTCATAATCAGTAACAATTTGTTTAATTTTAATGAATATGAACACTAGGGAGGGCTATAACCAAATTTTTGGCAGAGTACCACGGAGTGGCCAAGAATGTTTTAGTAATGAAAACACTTGTCTCCCGTCATTTTGCAAAAATTATTGCTCGCTTCTGCAAATATATTAATCCTTTGTTGCAAAGGAATTGCTGAAGGTTCTTTTACCCATTGTCTTTCAAAACCCGCCTTTGCTTTTTGAATTTGGGTCAATGATTGTTCTAAGCCTTTGTATTTTTCTTCATTTAAGCACTGATCGGAAAACCAAATATCGTACCATTTTCCACATATAAATTGGCTAATTGGATATAGTTTAGTTCGGCATTTTGGAATAAGAATAAAATCTAAATTAGCAAGAATTGCCCTTGAATTCCTAAGAGGCGGTATGCCTTTAAACTTAATTTTGGGTAATTTGTTGTTCTTTTGAAAGTACAATTTTTTTTTAAATTTCCGTGAGATAAAAATGGTTGTTTTCAAACTTCAACCCGATAACTGCGATTACTAAAAATTATAATATTTTTTTATTGATAAGTCTTAATAATGTTCTACTCGACTATACTATGCCGTTTTTTTTTGATATTCGCAAAAAGTGTTAAAAAGGTATTGCCCTAATAACATATTATTTTTTTTTAAACATTTATCGAATTTAGACATACTCGTATTGATGTTTTCTGTAATAGCTGAAAATCGTTTCAAGTAAGGTTTGGCTTATATTGCATATCTATCTATATATGTATATAAACATGAAGTGGTCCATGTATGTAATGACATTACGTGGGAACGGCTGGAGCGATTTGGCTGATTTTTTTTTTATTCGATTCGAAATTCTCATGAAATGGTTTGTAAAAAAAAATTAAAAAATTCCGGATAAAACTCGGAAATTTTAAGTTTTTAATATATTGTCTCATTTTTACTTCTCATTTTTCTTAATAAGAGACATTTTTGAAGAAACTTGAAGAACTGGCACCAAAGCCTCCTTTTCACTTCTCATTTTTTTTAAATATGAAATGATATGAAATACCAATCGAGCGAAGCCTATAAAATAATTTTTATATATATTTATTAAAATAAAAAAAAAAAACTTAACAAAAATAAAAAAACTTTGTACAGTCAGCTAGTTTAAAATATTTAAGTCTGATATTAAAGCAAACAAGTATTCTTACTAATTTATATTTTTGACATCAATTACTATATCTATAATAATGTATGTATATTACGTTATTTTACAGAGGAATGTAAAGCAAAACCGGCCGCTCTTAAACCTGGACAAACAGTATTTTTTGTCATCCAACCGCGTTTTATGAACGTTGACATACGCGTCATTATCGACGTCACCCAAGGCGAATTGGATGTTTACATGTCGCCTCAAGATGACTCATTTATAGTGGAAACAAATGACACGACAGGATATCATGAAATCTATTTAGATAATCGTTACAATTGGGGTCCCAAAATGAAACGTTCACACCCCTTAAATGTGGCACAACAAAAGTACGACAACTCCAGTAGCAGCGCAACCAGCAGCTTTTCTAAACTTGTAATGACTGATAAGCGCAATAGCTACTATATGCCACATATACAAGATTGCAAGAGTCATGGTGGTCATAGTTTCTCTGTTAAAGATCAGCATGCCAAAGATTTGAGTACGCATGTAACGTTAAATCATTGTAATACGCTGTTGAGATTATTTGGTTTGAAAAATCGTTTAGTGCTAACACTACCACAGCATGCTCATAACTTGAGCGCTACACGATTCTTTATAGCGTTGAGAGCTAGTTCGGGTCCTGAGCCAAGTTATGGATCTGTGGTATTTCGTCAGGATCAATTGCATATTGATTTGTTTGTTTTCTTCTCTGTGTTTTTCTCCTGTTTTTTTCTATTTTTGGCCGTTTGCGTTGTAATATGGAAAGTAAAACAGACAGCTGATATTCGAAGAGCTAGACGTCAGCATGTGGTAGAATTATTGCATTTAGCCAAGCGCCCTTTTGCATATGTATTCCTAGCTTCCAATTCATTTGACACCGATAGTCCACATCCCACAACTTCGACGTCTTCGAATCGAGTTGTGCGCAGTGCTACGGGAGCTCGATCACGTCATCAGCATCACAACGCAACAAATTTCCAATTGCCAGAGGTGCTGTTAATTGCCATAGAACCCACATCGGATAATTTGGCAGCAGTTGGCACAGTATTTGTGAGTTTACCAGGACGCTATAAAGCTCCTCTGAGTATGGCATTGGGCTCGACATTAATATCGTACCCTCCACGTCTTTACCAAGTTAACAATAGACATTATACACGACCACCAAGAGGTAATTCAGCACCTGCCACAGGTGCCGCTGGTAGTGGCGCCGGAGTTGCTGGTGGCGGCGGAGCTGCCGCAAGACAAGCTCGACAAGGGGCCATTGAAGATGCATTGCCTGTTTATAATCTTGGCTAACAAGAAATCTTTGTTGTTGTAGTCATTTAAAACAAAGGAATTTAACAAAAGACAAATACGAGTGCGAGTACATGAATACATACATATGTATGTACATAAAAACATGTGTTAGTACTAAAGTAAATGAACAAATTATCAGCAATGGTATATCAACGCATAACCAGGGCGTTCTTTGCCCCTTTTAGTAAATCTAGTGAAATGATATTTTTTAAATATTATGTAAGTAATCAAAACCAATCATTCTTTTTTTGATTTTGTATATTTTTATTATTTTTTATTTTCGTAGTTTTAAGCATATTTTTTAAGAATGAACTGTGCAGCCAGTGTTTGAATTATCGATTCTTAAAAAGAAATCTAAATTTTTGCACATTTTTTGATATTTGTACATATAGTGTATGTGTATTTAAGTGTTTTAAACAGTTTATTTAAATATTTTTTTCTCATTTAATGAGTATAAATGAATATTAGTTTCAATATTTTACGCAAATTCAATTCAAATCAAGATACATACTTGTTGTGTAGAGTTGGGTAGTTGATGAAAGAAGTTCAATATGTATTTCAGTTGATCGAATATTAACTGAACTTAATGTAATTGTGATTATAATAATTTTCAATCTCTGTTATTTAGTATGCTGTAGATATGTAATAAAAAACAATTTAAAAGATATTAAATAACCTCTTGAACATTTGCTAAATTCTATCAGTTGTCTCTTTAATAATTCGTTCGTTCTAATTCGGTGTAGTTCAGTAACAATGTTCAGCCATGTTAATAGCTTAAAGAGTAAATGAAATAAGTTCCTTTTAATAAATTTTACAGGAGCGATATAATTTCCTGAAATCGTTTATTGTGAAAAAAATATCTATCAAAAGCGAAAAAGATAGGATACTATAAAATTATTCATGATTATCTTCAAAAAAACAAATGATTGCGTTATTAACAAGTAGGTTATTTAAATAATTGTGAAAGATAATAAACAATTCACAAAAATAAATAATGTGTATCCAATCCTTATGTTGTGCTTCTATGTATGATTACATTTATATAAACGAAAAATTTTATGAACCATATTTATACATATATGTATATCTCTAATAACTCGAGAAAAAACGCCTACAGTTTTATTGCAATTCCAATATTATGAACTTTAACACTGTTTTACTGTTCGAAAGTTTGCAAGGGCTAAAAATGTGGACGTGAATCGCCTTTATAATTAATAATAATAATTAAGGTATTTAGGTAACACTGAGAGCTTAAAATTTCTCAATTATACATATTTGGGCAAAAATATTTCATTTACATTATAGTTTCCAAAGATCTAAAACAAGTTCAACAAATAGTGAATTTAGATACATATTCAGCAATAAATATTTCTATTTATAATATCGAATTTTTGCAATTAACAACTCTGGTTTGAATTAAAGTATTCACTTTTATATTTGTTCTTTTTGGCAGCAAACAAATCAAAACGTATTAATTTTACAAGACTTTCTCTAAATATACGTTTAGAGTGCAATAATCTATAAAAGAACTTTACTGTTTCATAATCTACTTATAAAATAATAAAATTCGTCAATTCTATGAATATATATAAATCAATCAATCAATAGAAAAAAAACATAATTTTATAAGAACCTAAAACAAACAAAAATTATAACCAATACAATAATTGTACTCGAAAAATATAAAAAAAACTAAACACAAATTCAACATACATACATACATACATATTAAACAAAAAATAACAATAATTTATTAATAATATAAATAAAATGTTAACAAATCGAACAAAAAATAACAACTAATATAAAAACTTTGTAAAATGTACATAATTTTTAATAAGAACTGAATAAGACAACAAACAAACAAAAAAAAAAAAAAAAGAAAGAAAGAAAACAAATTAGTTGCTCAAAATGTATATTTATTTTGTAAATGTATTATTTTCATTAATTCTAATTTTTGTAATTTAAAAATTATTTAGTTTTTAATTTATGTGCTTAAACATTTATTTAGTGTTATATATATAAAACATATCTCTATCTAATTCTCAATCTTACGCTCTCTCTAACACTGTTTCTCTTCTCAAACACAAAATACGTAGTTAGGTTTATTTTGATATTAGTCCGACTTTATCTCTTTATTTATATTTCTTAATTTTCTAAGAATCTCACTTGTTACATTTTTTAAAATAAAATGTATTATTAGCTGTTTAAGGTTTGTGGTGTTGTTTTATTTTGATTATACTCGTATATTCGTCCTTAAATTAGTTTTTATATAAAATTGGTTTCTAAAATCTTGATATTTTTATATATGTATGTGTTTTTAATTGAATATTTACATACTAATGGTTGTGTTTTGTTTATAAAATGTTTGTAATATTTTGTTTATTTTGTTTGTTTTATTTTTTGTATTATAATTTTTTAATATCTTGATCATACTTTGTTTGAATATATAAAATAAGTACAATAAACATTAATTAAGCAGAATTAACGACTTAATTAAATGTATGGAATTATATAAAGAAATAAAAATTTTTAATAGTGAAATTGTATTGAAATATTAAAATGAATAAATAAATTTTGTGAAAGAATAACTACATCATAGTTTAACTCCAAAAAAACATTTTGTCCCTTCCACCATGAAGATGATCAGAGTGGTTCAATTATTCATTCCGTTCCGCGATTGCGGAAAGAATTTTTTTTGTGCAGAAGCATAATTTGAAATTATTCATTCAGTTGCTGCGGTCTCATATTTTTACAGACATTATTGCGGCATGCCGCAGGAATGATTACATTACATTTTACATATCGATCGATATTTCTTTCTTTCCGCTTAGTAATTTCAGTATTTTTCACAATAATCATTTAATATCTTTTAAAATCAAATGATTATTACCAATACCTAACAAATTCCTCGGATCGTTTGCTTTATAGTTTTACTAATTTAAAATATTTTGGCAATGGTTATATTGAGTTTCTAATTTAATACAAATTTTGTGTTAAAAATGTACCAGAACGAATCAACAGTACCAACATTATTTTAAGATAATTGTTCTATATTCCAAATTATTTGCATAGCATTTATAAGCCATATTGTTAATGATACATCACGTGATGTATTTTAAGTTTTAATCATGTAATCGATTCGTTTGACTCTGTATAGACATTATCTTCAAAATAGGCCCAAAAAAATGAGTTTCTTGAAATTATGCGATCGGGAAATTTGGTTTGCAATAAATTCAATGTTTCGGCGGTTGTGTGACATGTGGCATCCTCCTGTTAAAACGATATGTCAGTGATATCTTTATCATTCACCGTAACACCCACATCCTGTCTACGTGGACCAATTACGTCCCAGCCCACATAGTGCACCTTATAGTGGCACGTTCATCATGCAAAGAAGTGATTTATTGTGAGCCCCCACAGCTCCGTCCCTGGAGGGTTGGTGGGGTCCAACATAAAAATTTAAACACAAATACTCCTTTGCTACTCTCATACATAAATTCATAAATAAATATAAATCATAAATTTTATATCGATAGGACTAGCGGTTTAGAAGTGCCAGATTTATTTCCAAGAAATTTAAATTCTGACCCATTGTGTATACACACTTATTGTATGCAATAGATATATGAAAAAAACCTTGAAATTTTTTAAAGTTGAAAAGGTTTGAATTATATGAAAAAGTGCAGAATTTGTGTAGTACATACTTATTTTCGGCATGCATCTTTTATATATCACTACTTATTTGTGCCACCCTGTTGAAAAAAAAAAATTGTTTATACCTACACTGAACATACAGAGTGAAATCATATTGTTAGAAAAAAAAATAACAACACGTGCATGAGTGCAGAATAAAAAAGTACAATTTATATATTTTTTTTAAATCATTTTGTAAGTTTCAATTAAATTTTTTTTAAAGCAAAAAACATGAAAACTAAACAAGTAAAACAGAAAAAAGTCATTGAACCAGAAAGTGATTCCAGTTTTGAGGAGGAAGATGATAAACAAGGTGAAGCCATGTTAGCAGATTCCGACAACAATGAAGAAGAGATTAATGGTGAAGTTGGACCTGTTACTGATAGCTCTGATGATGACGAAGAAATGGACGATGAAAAGCCAACAACCAGTAAAAATGCTAGAAAAATGTCATCCATAGATAAAAATAACTTAGAAGAAGATTCGAGTGACAATGCTGAACTTGAGGAGGATGAAGATGATGACGATGATAAAGAACCTAAAGTCAGAATGCCTATTATAAATCCGTTAAGTTTGATGCGTAATAAAGAAAAAAGAACAGCTCTGTTCCGTAAAATGAAAAAGGAAAAGCATAAAAATAAAATGCAAGAACGTAGAGCCAGACGCAAAGCCGGTGTTCCAATCAATCCCGGCCACACTATTGAAAGCTTAAGAGAAAAAGATCAAACCACCGTCGACAATTTAGATGATTCTGACAACGAGGAGTTACGTAAAGAGTTACAATTGGATGATTTCAGTTCTTATTTCGAAAGATCCTATGAACCCAAAGTTCTTATAACTTTTGCTGATAATCCAGTGACAAAAACCCGTAAATTTGGTTTGGAATTAGGACGAATTTTCCCGAATGCTTTGGTAAAAATTCGCAATAAGTCATCCGTTAAGAAAATTTGCAAATCAGCAGTACGCGAAGAATATACCGATGTTGTTATTATTAATGAGGATAGACGTAAGCCTAATGGTTTATTGGTTATACATTTACCCAACGGTCCTACTGCTCTATTCAAAGTATCCAACGTAAAGTTAACATCAGATATGAAGAGAGATCACAAAGAAATTACCAAACATCGTCCCGAAGTTATACTTAACAATTTTACAACACGCCTAGGTTTGACAGTGGGTCGTATGTTGGGTTCTCTATTTCATCATGATCCTGAGTTCAAGGGACGTCGTGCTGTAACTTTCCACAATCAACGTGATTACATATTCTTCCGTCATCATCGTTATGAATTCACCAAGGAAGGAAAGCGTGTTAAATTGCGTGAAATGGGTCCCCGTTTCACATTGAAATTGCGTTCTCTTCAAGAAGGTACGTTTGACAGTAAAACTGGTGATTATTCCTGGATTATAACAAACAAGCGTCATGCTCTGGAAGCCTCAAGACGCCGTTTCCATTTGTAGATGTTTATTGGAGAGTATAATACAATTTCTTTTGTTTTTAAGTTTCAAAAATGTAATTTTTAAATACATTATTATAAAATTTGTAAAAAAAAAGAATATTAGTTGTATTTATTAATGCAGAATTTAGCAAAATGGAATAATAAATTTAAGTGCCACATTAAACATTTCATAAGAAATTATATGTGATAAAAATAGAGATTTAGAATTATTTTTCTGAATACATATTTTAGTATTATTTGTGTGAACAATATTTTAGTAAGATATACAGCCCAATCATGAATAAAAATTCGGCGAGAGTTTTTTCCCATTTTCATGATTGGGCTGATAGTTAATTTAATATATTTTTTTATACTGAAATACTCTGCTGTAAATTAAGACTGGAATTAGGAATTTTACGTAAACGGAAATACATACATATATGTACTATGTATTCCTAATATTTTATTTATTTGCACATACTTTTATCAACTAGTTCTGTAATGGCTGCTTTGAGCTCATTTATAGTCTTTAATTTCTTAAGTAAATCATCTTCACAGATATTTATATTTTCCAATTGCTGTCCATTAAGTTCAAAACGATTTTTGGCAATTTTTAAGCGCTTATGTATCTCCTCTATTGTTAAAAGTTCACAATTTGGCAAATCATAGTCTGCGCTCAAAATCACTGAAAGTAATGCTGCATTCTCTTCGTTAAAATTGAATTTGTGGTGAATAGTATTAGGATCATTGAAGCCAGTAATTAAAATTTGATTATTTGAACTGACACTTTCGGCAACAAAGTCCGTTCCATTCGAAGAACTACCTTGTGTCATAAGTATATCTATAGCTGCTTCGGTAGAGGGATAATTGAGATTCCCCATTTGATTTACCATATCAAATCCACTTTCGGTACGTTGAAAACATGGATGCAGATCTAATAGATCAAGCAAATGCAACTCATCTTCAGATAAATCATATTCGTTAATATTAGGTAATACACGCTGCAAAAAGCGATAACACAGTTCTTCAGGGCTATAGTCAATATATATGTTGCCATTTTCGAGATTGTAAGTGTAAAAATTCTGCCAAGTCTGATAGTTGGTTATAAAAAGTAAACGTTTATAATGAAGAGCATATGCTATTTGAGCCCAATCCAAGTCAGTTGAATCCGTCAAAGTGAAATGGTTTTCTTGAGAATTGTTTATGTTTTCCATTGGCGAAGAATCCTCCATGATCAAACGATTCATTAACTGCTTATACACTATCCGCAATTTACTTATACAAATTTGTAAAGAAAAATGTATGAATTACTAGTTCTCGATATAAAAAATTTACATAGTCACAACTTATGACTATAGATTAGGTCAAGATTATTTAATTTATTCACTTAATCATGTGTAAACTTTTTTGGTCTTCATAATAGGCATCTTAAATACTTACCTATATAGAGGTAAATTATGAATATTATAAACTTACATTTTGTGTATATCCTTCTATCAGCTGTTGTGTCCAGTTACTGTAGATAGGACTACCTTTCAAAAATGCTATAGATGATCACTTCCTGAACAATATATGTGAAGCTTAAAAACATAAATTTTTGTTTTAAAACAATAAAATATTAACAAAAATTTATTTGTTTAAAAAAAAATCAATTCTTCTCGATTCAAAATATGTATAGTCTATATACCTATGTACATGCAAATGTAAGTAAATAATAATAGAATTATTACCTTTAAATAACTAAATATTTTCCAATGTTAAGTAATTTTTTAAGAATTGTTTTGTTATTGACAGGTAACAAATACAACCTTTTAAAACTATAAATATATGCTTCCTTTTAGAAGCATCTCCCTTTTTAACGTGAAAATCGAATATTTTTCCTTTTTCTATCAATTGTATACAAATAAATTTTTCTTCTATTTGGAATTCTTATGGTAAATAATACTGAGTTGATTGAAAGTTGTGTAAAAATTTTTGAAAGTTCCGATGCAACGCAAATCTGTTTGAAATGAATTTGTAATAGAGTTGCATTTTTAACCCGTGTGGTCAATTTAAATAAATGTAAAAAAATATAAAATATTCGGCTAAATCTAATTTAATTCTAAACCATATTATTTATGGCTTATTTATGCCATTGTAAGGACAAATATATTTCCGTTTTATTTTGCATAAAGCACATTTTATCCCACAAAAGTAAAAAAAATCATATAACTTGAAAAGGTCGAATGTTTTTAAATTTCATTTTAGAAATGAGTTTGCCTAAAGTCAAAACGTTATCTATGAAAAAAGTTTATTTTACTTGCTTAAAATTTATTTGTACGGAATTTTATCATGATACAACATTTTTAAGAGATTTATAGGTGTTCAAGTGATTTCTGAAAGTGAACTTTATACGTACATATATATGTCTGATATGGACAGATATGAGGCGATCTCCATATACTTATTTGAGAGTTATTTGTGATTATTTGATATCGATATTAGTATTACAAGACTTGTATTATTGGTTGTCTTTGAAAAACACTTGTATTTGCGTATGTTTTGTAAATCGAGAGGTTTCAAACAGGTCAAATTGATTTCAAATAGCACGATCTTTTGGAAATTGTGTTCACCAATCTTTAATAGGTAGAACGAGGGATTGTGCACCATAACTCCTGGATTTTTTTTAACCGTATACATATCAATTTTATTTTAGATTCATCCTTTTACAATACATTTGGCCACTTTTTTTATATATTAAGGGCCCCATCACGTTCCCGCAATCTACTCTGAACAGTTCTTTTGTAAGTTTTTGACAAATTCTTCCCGGATTACGCCAGTGTACTTAATAGGGTCTCGCTTACACAAAATTGTGATTAAATTATCTTTATATAGGTTGACTTTTAGGAAAGTGTCGACTTGCGCATAAATAATTTATTATACAAAGTTAAACCGTCCCACTTAATTTAGTAATTTCACTCAAGTTTATTAAAAACTTGTCTCATTTTTTAGGGCAATGCTTGCGGGACCCATTTTCTTTTTAATTGATATTTATAAATATGTTCCTTAATAAAAAAAAGTTAAAATCAACTTTTTCATATTTTTTAAATTCTTGATTCTATTTTTGTCACTATTTATTCAGCAAAGATAACTTTTAATCAGATTTAGATGAATTATGCACGATTCAACTAAAAACCGTGTCCAATGAGTGCATAGCAACAATGCAAGAAAGTTCGATAAATCGACTTCATTGTTGACAAATTTATTCGAATTTAAGAAGGTACTTTTAATGAATAATAATATATTAATTGCTTAATTGTTCGTGAAAGTGACACTAACTTTGAACTAAATATTTCAAATTTGTTTGCTAGTAGTTACGAAGATTTCATGTTTGAATAATATTCATAATTTGTTGTCTTTTAAAGTAGTTTTTTAATTTTGTTCGATATTTTTAAATCATTCTATTTAACAAAATAGAATTTATATTTACTTATTATCTTTTTTAAAATAGTTTGTCATAGCAAAAATAATAATTCCATTTCAAAATGTCGTTTTAAATAAATGCATTTTATAGCATTTTTACAATAACTTAAAAAAAGTAATTTTTTTAAAAAAGACAAATAATGATAAAAAAAAAATAAACCGAAAAACCACAACAAGTAGGTAGATAAATTTAATACTACTACATTATATAAAAATAAAAATAAAGACAAATATCATTTAGAAAGCAATTTAAAATATTAAATTATTTTGGGCATAAATTACAACAACGACAAATTGACATTAGCTACTACATCATGGGGCATTGAGGATTACCAGCAGCGGCACCCGCCGCAGCAGGATCTAACATTGGCAAATCACCGGCAGTTTCGGCTAAAATTTCTTCCGGTGGTTGACCATATTCTTGCAATTTGCGCATATCATCTAATACAACTTTGAATTTATCACGTTTTTCTTTAGCTGAATCATTGGGATTTTCACTTTCCAAATGTCCTTCAATTACTTTATACAACTCCAATTGTTTCTCATATCGTTCTTTGTCTTCGGCAGATATTTTATCACCATTTTCTGTCAAGTATTTGGGATACTTTTCCAAAAGTTCTTTAATGCTTGGCAAAAGAATTTCAGCGGACAATAGTGATTGCATCATACCTTCCATGAAAGGTAAAAACATGTTGCCATCATCGGCGCCAGCCTGTAAATATACATAATATTTAATAATAAGTTTTTTTTTTTTTTTAATTAGAAATTAATAATTGTTGCTAAATATATTTTTATAAAAAAAAATCAAAATGCTGAATTCTAAAGCAGCGACACAACGTCCTTGTGTCGTGTAAAGAATTGAAATATGTCTTACGTATGCTATGTGTAAATATTATAGCAATTTCGATTGAGGTATAATGTAAAATTTATTTTGGTTTGAAAATTGGATTTCGGTCAATGTCCGACATTCGGGAATATTTTTTCAGAAAAACAAAGAATATTTGAAGAGGATTTTGAAGAAAATATCATAATACAATCCGAGTTCTTCAAAGTTAGTAAAAACATTATTTAAAAACACGATAAATTTTTAAAAACCAACCAGAAAAAAATCTTTTAAGATCGTAGAATCTGAAAATGTGTTTCGTTTAGTTTTCTGTTGGTTCAAGATTGTGCAAATTATAAAATAATGCGAAATTAGTAAACTTTCCGTTTATTAAACAATATTTTTATAGAAGATGTTTGTAAACATTTTTCTCTTTGATCCTAACCTACCAACTATTTTTAAATTTTTAACTATCACTTTTTTAACTTATTATTCACTTACATTTTCCAAATTTAAACCGCCAAACATTTGAGCGACATCAGTTTCTGAAACTGGAGCGTTCAAATTATCGGTACCCTCTTGCAAACCTTTCAAGGCTTGGGCTATGCTATCGGAATATTTGGCAACATCTTCATCGCTGGCTGAGTTTTCGCCTTGTAAAGTCATAGCAGCAGCTTCTGCCATTTTCTTAAAACCAGACAAAATTTGTTCGGGATCTTGAGGCAAAGGAGGCACATCACCACTGGGGGTATCGGGACCACCGAACAATGTGTTCATGCGTTCGGCTAATAATTTAGCCTGTTCTCTGGAAAATGTAATTTTTAATATAGAAGTACATACAAATTTATCACATTTAAAAGTTATAAACTTACAAAAAGAATTCTTCAGAATCACCCGCTGGCTCTCCACTTTCTCCTGTTGCATCATTACTTGAGCTTTTATCATTCTTAGTAAAGTCTTGTAGAGCATCTAATTAAAAAAGATATAAAAAACATTAATAATTTAAAATTTTTAGTTACATAATTTCAAAAATTTTAAAACATTCACTTTTCGTAGATGCATCACACAAAAAGAATATTAATACACCTTCTAATGTGATCGTTGGACTCACTCGAGTCTTTTTTTATTTATTTAATGGCTTAGTACTTACTGTCTAACAATTCGTTGAGTTCATTGTCATTGGGTTTTTGTTGATCAGCCATTACGCGTGATTTGTATTTTCACTATTTTTTGTTTTCTAAAAATGTTCTAACAGATTCCCTTTCTATTGATATAATTTTCTTTAATTTTTTTGTTGGTTAAAATTTCTTTTCGCTGAAGAAAGGAGAAATCTGAAATGTGGTAGTGCGTAATTATTATCATGCACTCAACCCGGCAGCGTTGTCAACTTTGAAATTTCAAAACGCACCAACATGGAGAAAAAACGCGCCATTTGAAAAAAATCGCACCAAATTTAGATTTTTTTTTATTTATTATAATTTCACACAAAAAATATAATATTATAACAGTATTCAACAGTTCAGGGGGGTTACTCCGTATTTCGATTCGAAAAGAAAATCATTCGAATTTGAATACTTTTTACATTGTTTTTCGAAAGCTTTTGCTTTCGAATCGAAATACGGAGTAACCCCCCAGTGTTTAAAAAAAAATAAAAAACTTAACAAAAATAAAAAATAAACTAAACAAATTTGTTTTTTTGTACCAGATGTAATTTTATTTCATCTTTTTTTAACTTTTTAAAAAGAGATCAACAATTAAAGCCTAGTACTCTGTTCAAATTTAAGAAAAATGTTGAGTAACATTAATTATACGGAAAATTTGACGTGTAAAACACATATGTTTTGCTTTTTTGTGAATTTAAATTGAAAGTAAAATATTTAAAAATCTGTGTTGAATCGAAATCGTTAAATAAAAATGAATAAACAAATATTACTGGCCGCTTGCGCAGCAGCACAACAAGTAATAGATATTGTTGTTGCGACAGAAGAGCTTTTGGATGGCAGCCAACTGTTATTGAAAATTCGACGTGAAACAATTGCCACTTTAAATATTTCGCTGTGAAAAAATAATGTTGCCAGATACATTTCATATGTTTTTCACAAAATGAACAGAGTACTACTTCTGCAACATCTTTTCATGAAAATTTCATATGATTTTTTTTAATATGTATTTTAAACGCATTCCACTTGAAATTTTGAACAGAGTAATAGTAAAAATTCTCATATATGCTATTCGGAATTGACAACACTGGTAACAAGCATAATATTACATTGGATCACCTTGTTTGATTTTTTGGCTACAGGTTGACTCAAATATTTTTTTGACATCCTTAAGTTATGTTGTAAAAACTTTCCTAAAAAAAAACACACATTGCCTACTTTTAGGATGACGAATTTTCAATGACCTTAAAATATTTGGAATAACGGTATATGTGGTGAATTTGTAAAAACTCACCACGATTTTTATACTCACCACGATATTTTCACCACATTTTAAAATCACTCTACCTACTCACGAGCAAAAAATTTTACCTTAACTACCTACCCTTGTTTTTTTTCTTCTCTTCTTTCTTCCTCCTCTCATACACTCTCAATTATTTCTTTCTTCTCCATCGCACAGTGTGGTGTCAGCGGCCAAAAATAAAAAAAAAACGACTTTTGGAATTTTAAAAATCTGCTAAAACAGTTTGATAAACTAGATTTCAAATTACAATAATAAAAAAGAATTTTTGAAAAAAAAAAAATATTTTTGACAAAGTTATAGCCAATCAAAGTTGACAGTTTTTGGTAAGTATGCAATATGCACACAAAAAACGTGAAAAATAGCGTATATACAAATGGGTTAATTTAACGTAAATTGTCGATAATGCAGTTAAATTGTTTATAAATATTAAAGTATGACATTACTAAAATATGGTAACATATTTTTTTTTACATTTAATTCATTTTTTACAACTTACAAGTTTATAGAAGGTCTAAAAAAAAGTTTATTCGAGTTTATTTTTGATACTTTAATATAATATTGATACAAGTATGTACATTAATAAAAATGGGTCTCTTTTGCAGAGCTTGGCAGAATAGTCAATTTTTTTCACTTTTTCAGTGTCAAGGCAAGTGCAAATTAGGCAAATTTTCAATATTTGGCACAAACATACAACACACTCCCTAGCCCTTACGGAAATTAAAAATCATTTAGAAGATAAATTTAAGACACAATTGCAACAAAAAAGTATTGTAAGACTTAAATCAATTCTATCTAGAATAAAAAAAAGTTGGGAAAAATGCTACAGAAAGAAATCTGTGTTTGAAAACAAAAACTTTTTCTGGCTAAATTCATTTTTTGATGTGGAAGAAGTAGAAGAAGAAGTGGAAGAAGAAGAAGATATATACATTGTAATATCATTATGTGAATATTTATTTTTTATAATATAATAAAAAACATGTTTTTTTATTTATTAAGGGACCAAGTACAAGTCGTAAAAGAAGACCAAGAGTAGGCTTTAATGAAAGTTCTGAACGAACCAAAAGAAGAAAGGTAGATGATCTTGTGAGGTCTACATGCCCTGAGCAATTACGAAGAGCTGTTCAAAGAGTATCTAGCCCAACTCCAGAAACTTCTATTTCCGTAGAAAAGGCTTTAGCATTATTAATAGATAATGATCTATCGTATAGACAATATGAAAATATGCGAACGGTTGTAAATGATGTGCACAAGAACTGTTTTCCATCATATTATAGTCTAAAAAAGCAAAGAAACAATATATTCCGGAAAATATATCAATATCAGAAACGTCAGTAAAAATACCATTACAAAATTTTCTAAATATGACAGCCAAAAGTTTATTAGATTTAAATGATTTTGAAACCAAAAATGATGTAGTTTTGGAAATTAAATGGGGATTTGATGGTAGTTCAGGCCATAGCAATTACAAACAAAAGTTTAATGATCCAAATTCGCGGGATGAATATTTATTTGTTGCTTCATTTGTTCCATTAAGATTTTTAGACTGGGCTACACAAAACACTTTATGGAATAATTTAAAACATTGCTCAATAAGGTATTGTCGTCCAATATGCTATTAACGGGTGGTTAAATTTCATGGGCCGATGTTGATTTTGAATAAAACACAAACTATTTAGGAAATTATTGTAATTTTATTTTATTATGATATATTGGTATTACTCAATTATGTATGGCACACCTCTATCCGATGGTCCAAATTTTCGATGACACTGAGGCATACTGGAGGTTCTATGCCGTTAATGTGCCGAATTATCTCATCCTTTAGCTCTTAAATTGTTGCTGGCTTATCGACGTACACCTTTTCTTTCAAATAACCCCAAAGAAAAAAGTCCAACGATGTCAAATCACATGATCTTGGCGGCCAATTGACATCGCCATTACGTGAGATAACACGGCCATTGAATTTGTTGCGCAAAAGAGTCATTGTTTCGTTAGCTGTGTGGCAAGTGGCACCGTCCTGCTGAAACCACATATCGTCCACATCCATATCTTCCAATTCGGGCCATAAAAAGTTCGTTATCATCTCACGATAGCGAACACCATTCACAGTAACTGCCTGACCGGCCTCATTTTGGAAAAAATACGGCCCGATGATGCCGCCAGCCCATAAACCGCACCAAACAGTCACTCTTTGTGGGTGCATTGGTTTTTCGACAATCACTCTTGGATTCTCATTCGCCCAAATGCGGCAATTCTGTTTATTGACGAATCCACTGAGGTGAAAATGTGCCTCATCACTGAAGATGATTTTCTTCGAAAATTAATCATTCACTGTTGCCATTTCTTGCCACCATTCTGCCCATTCACGACGTTTGGAATGGTCAAGAGGCTTTAGTTCTTGAGCCAATTGCACCTTGTAAGCATGTAAATGCAAGTCTTTATGCATAATGTTCATCAACGACGAGCGTGAGAGGTGCAATTGTTGGGCACGACGACGAGTTGAGGTGGACGGCTCTTCAGCCAGACTATCGCGAACAGCAGCAATATTTTCTGCAGTACGAACTGTACGAGCATGCTCTGGTGTTCTCACATCTTCTACAGACCCGGTTTGCTCGAATTTTTCCACGATTTTTGCGATTGTACGCACATTTGGACAATCAAATTGACCAAAAAAATCACGAAGTGCACGATATGCATTTTGATTTGAACGCCCATTTTCATAATAAGTCTGGATAACTTTAACACGTTGTTGGATTGTGTATCTCTCCATGGTTCAAATTGAGTAAGTCTGAAATAGAGAAATGTCAAATAAAATTCGGAAAAAAGCTTGGCGTTTAGGTATGGTTCACATTCAACATCGGCCCTTACAATTTAACCATCCTTTATATGGAAAAAGAAAATTCGGATTTGGTTAAAACTACAAGGGCAATTATTGAGGAAGATATAGATAATTTGCAAACATTTGATTATGTTTCTGATAAAAAAAAACCTTACCGTTCATTTTGACATGAGATTAACAATGGTTCTTAATGTGTTAGCTGATAACAAAAGCAGTTCTTATTGTTTTGTTTGCGGTGCAAAACCCACTGAAATGAATTTAATTCAAGTATTTGAGAGGGACCTTCAAAAAAGAGAAGAATTACATAAACACGGATTATCAACATTACATGCATGGATAAAATTCTTTGAGTGTATATTACACATAGCTTACAGGTTGCCTCTAAAAATTTGGAGAGTTTCAAAAAATGATGATAAGCAAATTTTAAATCAAAGAAAATCTAAAATTCAGGAAGATTTTAAAAAGGAGCTTGGATTAAATGTAGATAAAGTTAAAACCGGTTTTGGTACAACAAATGATGGGAATACTGCGAGACGGTTTTTCAGCAACATTGATGTCTCATCTAGCATAACGCAGGTTGATCCATCACTAAATAAAAATTTTTCTTTGATTTTAAAAACTATTTCAAGCAGTAAAACAATAAATGTTATAAATTTTCAACAGCTGCTTAGAGAAACATGGAATTTATATGTTCAAAAATATTCTTGGTATTGTATGCCTGTTACTGTCCACAAAATACTAGTTCATGGAGCAGAATTTATAAAAAACTCCAAGATTCCAGTAGGTATGTTATCTGAGGAAGCTATAGAAGCCACTCATAAAGTTTTTAGAAAAACTCGTTTAAACCATACTGGAAAAAATAGTCGTACAAATACTAATAAAGACCTAATAGAAAGAATGGTTTTGCAGTCTGAACCAAAGTTATCTATACATAGAAAAGAAGATAAAATAAGTAAAAGGAGTTGTGAAGAAATAAATGATTTCATTATTGAGGAAAATAATATTTATGCGGATAATCAAGAAAATTTAATAAACCAGCTTGAAGAAAGTGATTCGGATGAATAGAGTAAACAAATTCTAACATTTTCTTTTTTATTGTATTTAATAAATAAAAATTGTTCAAAACATTATATTTTATAATTTATTTAAATAATAAAACAAGTGTAAATATTAAAAAGTAACATTTACTTTTCTTTCCATTTGAATTTTTTTCATTGAATTTTTTTCGTTTTTAAAAAAATTTAATACAAGATTTAGGGGGTGGCCGGGAGTTCATGTCCTTGCTGCGAATTGGAAAAAATTTGACACACACATTTTTCTTGTAACAAGTGTTTCGTGTATGAAATTAATTTAAAAATTTTACTTTTTGTTCCCTTTTTTTTCTACTTTTTTGAAAAAGGACATTTATGAGATGGGCGTGTCCTTGCCCCGATTTGGATAAAATTTGGTCAAATCATTAAGGGTATCAAACTAAACAACTATTTCATAAAGTTCGGACTTTTTTTTCTATCTTTTATGACGGTTTTTAATTTCAGGATATATGGGAAGGACACTAATCCTTCCTCCAAAGTTTTTGAAATTTTAATATTTTTTTTCTTTTAGCAAATCAAATACGTGTGCCAAATTTATGACACAGTACGTCGGTCGTCGTCGTTGTTTGTTAGTTAGTTTTGTGGCCGTTATGAGAAACTTAGAAGAAAACCGGATTCGTTGTATATGGTGAACTTTGAAAGAAAAAGAATATGGAAATTATTATTTTTTGTTAGAGATGACCAGCGTTATCAACTTTGAAATTTCAAAATGCACCAAAATTAGAGACATATTAATTAGAGTGCTTACAAAATTAGTAATGACTATTGTGAATGTAATATGATTACATATAATTCACAATGAAGACTTAAAATTCAGAGGCAGTAACGATTATAATTTTTATTATAAAAATAGGTACTGAAATTTGGCCCTTTTTACACCTTTATATTTGAGTCATGAATAGCATGTTCTGCGTTCTTTTTTGTGTGGATGGAAGAATATTTTATCTTTTTTTAATTTTTGAATTGAATAAATAATATCAAATGCCCGTTTTTACCTCGTTTTTGTCGCCCGTGAAAAAATAATTTAAAAAAATGTACCTTATAATTATTCGTAATACGTACTATTTGAAAATAATAATAGTTCATGGAATTTTTAGTGAGAAATACATTTTGATAAAAAAAGTATCAAAAAAGATACAATTTTTAGGCCATAGGAATTCGAATTTCAAAAAAGTACCAAAAAGATTTCTAGTCTTTATTGATCTGAGCCAGATGCATTTAATACAGTATTTCTATGTTTATTTATGTAGGAGATATACATATATGTTAACGAAGCGTTCTACGGGAACTATTTTTACCCCATATGGTCACTTGAATTTCGAATTTGAAAAAAGTACCAGACACCTGTCGTTTTTGCCCCATTTGTCCCCCTCAGAGACCGAATTTCCAAAAATCCCTTCTTAGTGGATCTACATGTTGTAAAAGGAACCATTACCCGAATTTCAAGTTTCTAGCTTTTGAAGTAAATCTGTAAAAAGCCATGCAGAAGTAATTAATCAATTTAAAAAAGTGGGCGTTAAAGTAGGCGTGGTCCTACCAACTCAGAAACCTTCCCGGGCTCATGCACAACAACTTTGCCGAAGATAATACATAATCAGATGCATAGTTTGCGAGAATAGTAGAAATGAATTTCAAAAAAGTACTAATATTTTGCTGAAACAAATTCTTTTAAAAACCGGAGAAAAATTAACTTGTACATTTTGTGCATATCTCGAGCAAATTTTTGAAATTCATACCTTTACTTAATTGTGAATGAAAGCGAATCGCGTTCATCAATTTTCATGATTTATTTTGTTCATATGTTATGCGACTTTACGTGAAAGTATAGGTTTAAATTTGTTGCAGAAAAATCGGACTATTAGTTCTCGAGTTATGTCAAACAAAAAACCACCAAAGGTGACAATTTCCCCTATATGATAGTTACTAATTTCAAATCGATATACATATCTCGATTCCTAGACGTGACTCAGCGAAACGCCGGGACACGTATAACTTCTTTTTTATTGATATAACATTTGCGAATTTTGCCCGTCCTTACCCCTAGAGTTGTTCTCTGAATTGTAGAAACACGTTCTGAAAAACATTAGGTTGATAATGAGGATAACGTTAACTAACTAATTTGCCTGGCAACAGAAGTAAGAGCAAACCCAACATCATCTAGTGCTGTAAAAATAGCTATAAGCGTTACAAAAACTTTTGGAAAACCTGTAAGCGCGAGTACTATTTTTATTTATTTATTTAATATCGCAAAAAATATATAAACGAGCCTTTTCACCGATAAAAGCAAGTTTGAAACCCAAAATTGCGACCTGTACTCTGCGCACTCAGGACTCAGGAAGTTATGCTTTGTATGTATGTATGTATGCTTTGAGGGTGTTGGACCTATATTTATGGACGTTACAAACATCAATAAAAATCCAATATACCCTCCCCACTATTATGGTGTAGGGTATAGATATTTTTATATGCAAGAAGTCATGCCACTACATTTTTGGATGATCCGTTCATAATAGCTCCTATATAGAACCCATTACTGAAAATCTGGCTTTACACATATACTGGTGTAGAGTATATGGTCGGCCTAACCACATAAGAATGTAATACAGTGAAAAAATAGGCCGTTCTAAACTATTGTATGTACATTTATAATTGAGTATTCTAGATCTTCAATACCGTAGCTTATTATAAAGATTATGCGCAATTTTCTGAATGCAAAACCAAAAATAAAACTAATGACCAACAAAAATATCACAACAATATACATATCTCTGTACATATTCAGTTTTGTTAAACTATCCCGCTAAGCGAAAAAAATCGCTAACCCCAGAAATAAATGTACATACAACCAAAATAATCGGTTTCGGAATACAGCATGGCAAAATTTAGCAAAATTGATAGAATAAAATCGCCGACCTAAGAAAATTCAATTCGTTTCATACGGTTACAAAACTAAATACTCACAAACATATCGAGCCATGAATCTCAATGTGACGAAGAAAAGGACACGAAACGAATGTGTCAAGGTTATAGTGAGATGATTAACGAACAATTATCACCCAGAATATTTACGATCATTTGCACATACTAAAGTGCAAATAGAACACTGAATACGGAGAGATGATAAGATTTCTGCGAAACCAAGCACACATATTGAAATGCATTGATATTAAAAATGCTCTTAAGCAAGGACATGCACCTCACTGGGCAAAGTAAATAGAAAAACACAAAATTACTTTACAAACTGCGACCATAGCGACCAAAAATTTTAAAACCACACAAGAAAACCATAGGAAAAATGTTAGGAGAGAATTTTAAAAGACAGAGAGAGAGAGTGATAAAGAGAAGTTTTACATTTCATCGAGAGGGAGTGATATTAAAGCATATCGAAGGTCACTGAAACCCTGTGGAGTTTTTACGCCATCAAAATAAAATGTTGTGTTTAAATATAAAACAACATAGGGAAGAGGATTCTTGTTAACCACCATCGCCACCACTAAATCCTCGAAGACCACTCTCTGTGTGGATTTTGGGTTTTTGCGGCCATAATATGGATAAAGTAAAACTAATTTGGATACGGTTTATTTTAAATATGTAAATATGTTGTCCCTATAAATTGTATGCTGAAGGGAATTACATATACATAGGTATATGGTTCCTAAGTAGAAATCATAGGCTTTTGGACATGGAAATAGTTTAAAAGATTGAAATTGATCTTTGTAAGTAGATGGAATAAATAAAACAAAAAAAATTAAGAAACGCTTTTCTTTACCTTAATATATTGATCAGTTGTGAACACAAAATAAATATAAATACTAAAAAAATCGACTAAAAGTCACAAAATAAGAACATTTCAAACAACATAAACTTTTAAATCAAAATGGAAAAAATCTCACACATCCGTGGGGTGCGTTGTTATGAAACAAAATGCTTAAATTCGTAGCTTTAAACATGATTGGTTGTATTTCTTTCGGTCTGAAATATTAAAATGTACTCACGGCAGTCATGTTTTTTTAACTTCAGGTTCAGCGCCCCACGCTTTTCTTTAAGGGATGTGTGAGATTTTTTCCATTTTTATTTAAAAGTTTATGTTGTTTGAAATGTTCTTATTTTTTATACTTTTAGTCGACTTTTTAAGTATTTATATTTATTTTGTGTTCACAACTGATCAATATATTAAGGTAAAGAAAAGCGTTTCTTAAATTTGTTTTTATTTATTTTTTACTTTTTAGTAACGAATAGCTTTAATTATTTTTTTGCGATCGGAACCCGATAAAAACAGCCAAAATCGCTGTTTTTAAATGCTTTTATTTAGCTTCACTTCGGAAAATCAAATCTTGTAACGGATTTTATCTTGGTAAATGCCTGCAAAGTTTTATCCATTTGCATTGAGTAGATGGCAGTCAAAAAAGCATTTTACCAAAAAAAAAAATGTTTGCCCCTCCCCTCTAGATTTTATCCTGGCTACGCCTGCTTTTATTTAGCTTCACTTCGGAAAATCAAATCTTGTAACGGATTTTATCTTGGTAAATGCCTGCAAAGTTTTATCCATTTGCATTGAGTAGATGGCAGTCAAAAAAGCATTTTACCAAAAAAAAAAATGTTTGCCCCTCCCCTCTAGATTTTATCCTGGCTACGCCCATGTATTCATGTCATCGGGAATATGTATGCCTGCAAAGTTTCATCCATTTGCATTGAGTAGAAGGCAGTCAAAAAAGCATTTTATCAAAAAAAAAAAAAAAAATTTGAAGATTATATCTTGCTGAATGTCTGCAAAGTTTCATTCATTTGCATTGAGTAAAAGACAATTATACCAAAAAAAAAATGTTTAAAACCACACATCCCCCCCTCCCTCAAGATTTTATCCTGGCTACGCCTGCAAAGTTTTATCCATTTGCATTGAGTAGAAGACAGTCAAAAAAGCATTTTACAAAAAAAAAAAAAATTTTTGCCCCTCCCCTCTAGATTTTATCCTGGCTACCACCATGTATTCGTGTCATCGGGAATATGTATGCCTGCAAAGTTTCATCCATTTGCATTGAGTAGAAGACAGTCAAAAAAGCATTTTACAAAAAAAAAAAAAATTTTTGCCCCTCCCCTCTAGATTTTATCCTGGCTACCCCCATGTATTCATGTCATCGGGAATATGTATGCCTGCAAAGTTTCATCCATTTGCATTGAGTAGAAGGCAGTCAAAAAAGCATTTTATCAAAAAAAAAAAAAAAATTTGAAGATTATATCTTGCTGAATGTCTGCAAAGTTTCATTCATTTGCATTGAGTAAAAGACAATTATACCAAAAAAAAAAATGTTTAAAACCACACATCCCCCCCTCCCTCAAGATTTTATCCTGGCTACGCCTGCAAAGTTTTATCCATTTGCATTGAGTAGAAGACAGTCAAAAAAGCATTTTACAAAAAAAAAAAAAATTTTTGCCCCTCCCCTCTAGATTTTATCCTGGCTACCCCCATGTATTCGTGTCATCGGGAATATGTATGCTTGCAAAGTTTCATCCATTTGCATTGAGTAGAAGGCAGTCAAAAAAGCATTTTATAAAAAAAAATTTTTCCCCTCCCCCCCACCAAGATTTTATCTTGGTGAATGCCTGCAAAGTTTCATCCATTTGCATTGAGTAAAAGACAATTATACAATTAAAAGCCAAATCCTTATGCAACATTCACAGTCTGGTCGTTGTGAACAGCCCCAATTGTTGAGAGGATTCTTGTTAACCACCATCGCCACCACTAAACCCTTGAAGACCACTCTCTGTGTGGATTTTGGGAATTGACAAAAAATTATTTCGCTCAGAAAACATTCTTTGAACATAGATGAGAGCGTTCATCATGATCATTTATTTGTATCATATAAAAACGATCCTTATAATACGGACCCCTTCGGCCATGACCCCAATTTACAACGGGCTTGGTATATAACTGAATGAATACGAATTGAGGTGAAAAGAAGTAAATTTAATTGGGTATATCTTTCAAAATAAAAAAAAATCACTTTCTTAATACATAAAACAGAAATGACATACCTAGTTTTGGAACTTTTTTAAAATTCGAACTGTTTATATTTCGAAGACGTTGCCAAGTTCACTAAATGCAAAGGATGAGGTTATGTGTCATATCTGTCTTCACTTAAGTTGAATGAACACTTTGTTTTAATTTCCCAATTCCATTTCCGTACAAGAACAAAACCAAAACAATAAAATAATAATAATAGCCATACGAGTACATGTTATATTACTACTTCCACGGTTTTGGGAAATATTACAACCGCACGAGCGAGTAATAAAAACCACAATAACAAGCATTCGCGCTTAACAATGACTTAACAATGGGCGCGATAATCATGAGTAAACGAGGAAAGCGAAACATCAACTCGAAAAAGACATGAGAAAACTCGCGTTTCTCTTAAGCCTCGACCATTATAAAATGTTGATCGATGTATGGTGACCAAGTCATAAAATAAATGCAGGCAGACAAATGGTGAAGAAACAGGCAGAAATACAAATTTTCCAAAATTAAAATTTACAAAAACGGCAAAGAAAAATTCTACGAAATATTTTAAAGGCAATAAAGATGTAGAATGCTGGACAGAAAGAAAATGGCAACGAAACAAAAAAAAACTAACAAAGTATTTGGGAAAAAATGCAGATATTATGAAACGATCAGTGACCGTGAAATCACAGCATTTTACACGATCATAATGAAACTCAAAGGAATTAAATAAGTGTTTAAAAGAAGTTTCAGACAAAAAGGAAGTAAAATTTATGATGTTATGACTTTATGAAATATACGAAATGACTTTATGACGGTGTGAAAGGCGAAAAAGATCGAAATACAACAAATAAATAAACAAACAAATAACTTTGGTGAACAAAAAACCTTTCTTTATTCTATGAATTTGTAGCGAATGAAATGTTATCAAGCAGGTAATTCGCTGACACTGACGATCATGATTTTTTAAAGCGCACAAAAAAAATTTAAGAGAGAGAGAAGAAGAGAGAGACTCTGAGAAAGTAATAAAATGTTATAGATTTTGTGTGTTGAGCTAAATTTTTTGAAACATTTTAAATATTTTTAGAGCAAGATTGTAAGAAAAACATGATCATGATCATAAAAATTAAACTAAACTACAGACGAAAAAAAGACAATCTTCGAAATTCATTGTTCGCTACTTCGTTCAAATGGCTGTTCCTCCCTCATTCAGTCATAAACATAGTCGTTGTTTAAATGTAGAGCTCGCGTTTTTAGGGAAAACTCATAAAATATCATTGTTTGAGGAATGTAAAACTGTGACAATTTATGGACATTTCTATTTGTGTGTGTTATTTTCAAAATTTGCATGACTTTTCGACTTATCACACATACTTACATATTAAAGGGTTAAATATTTTTAGAGTTTTTTGAAAAAGAATACAGTTAAGATCACCTTGACTCAAAACATTTTAACTTTTGGAAATTTTAATTTGGAATTCTTAAAATTCGTTTGAGTTTTTCATAATAATGATTATGGAAAATAATGTCAAGTTTGGTTAAAGGGTTTCTAATGATACCCTTCCTTATTCTTTTTGGTTTGGTTTCAAACTGTCACATAAAAATCAACCTTGACTATTAGACGTTAATTTGAAGTTATTTATTTATTTGTATGTTGGGTATTTCAAAAGATGCTTAACATCTTTAGCTATTTTTCACTTAAAAAGTAATGGAAACGTTCTTATAAATTACCTAAATTAAATTTTAAAAGAAATGATTTCTATTATAATAGAGGATTAGTTATGTTTGTATTGAGAAAATAGGAGTAAACTATAATATAACAATATACAGTTGCTCACAGCTTATTTTATGTAGTGCATTTTTTTTTATTTTCAAAGCTTCATAAAAAGAAAACTAACTAACTCTTATACTCATCACCAAATCACCTATTATGGAGATTTATAAGAGATTTATGCGCATTTAAATGATTTTTGGAAGTATACTTTATATGGGAGCTACGATCAAATATGATCATCATCATATTGAGAGTTACGAATTATATACATACATACATATGTATGTATGTATATGTATGTATTAACTATTTAACATTAAACACATTCGCCACATCAGGCTACCAACTACAGTATGCCAAAAATCGTTTTTTTTTTTGTTAGAAATTTCTTTGCATAAGGAAGCTGATTTGTAAAATTTACAATAAATTTTCGATAAAATTAAGGTCTGGCGACTGTGGTGGCGATGCCATTAAATGTGGGCAGTTATATATTAGCCACGTTTGCACAATATCCGGTTGTGCGTTGGTTCTCTGCGCTTTCTGAAGGTGCTTAAACTTGTCCACGGTACCAGGAGCTGACATACCAAACCATGACACTGTCACCACCGTGCTTCACTGTTGCCTTTAGGTTTTCTTTGTTGAGGCCAAATTACCGCATTCGTGATCGAATGAGCTATCGTATCGAAAAATGATTTCGATATCGAAATTATGATAAAATGTACTAAATTTCTTGCTAGATATCGAATGCCATAATCTCAAATAAGAAAATTACGATCAATTTTACTCGATATCGAATGCTGTAGTTTGGCCCCAGTTTCAACTTCGGAGGACAGTTGTAAATCTTATAGCCTTGGATTTTCCCTCATTTTTCTAAACTGTGTCGTTAATCACGCTCATTGAAAATTTTATTTGTTTTTCATGGATGAAGCGCTCAATGATTTTTTGGAGCAACTTTTTGTGCAACTTTAATGTTAACCACTTCTGATATTTTTTGCTGTGAGTGGCCATTTGGAGAAATGGTTTAAAACTAATTCTCGTTGTTTTCATTTGAACTATTTAAAATTGACTCTTGACGTTACAAAATCGGACTCACAATTCAACAGAAAATATTGATAGAAGTAGATAAAATGAAAAACAAACAACCCAGCAAGCCATATGAGTCCGAAAAGAGTCTTTTCTGACACCTTTTTCGGAGCGTTAACGCTCTTTATGAGCCCAAAAACAATCATAATTGCTCCGAAAAGAGGGTCATTACGTTCGAAAATGGTCCGTCAGAAAGAGCTCTTAGATAATGTCAGAAAAGAGTCTTTTATGAGGGGTTTTTTGGCTTCTTAGAAAATGTCAGAAAAGAGGCTTTTATGAGGTTTTTGTTGTTCTCTGTGTAATCTTGTTTTTATCATTCTTGTGTGGTACAGCTATGTTTTTTTTTTGTTCAAAGCACAAATAACAGGACAACAACGCTTTGGAACACACAAAATAAAGTGAAATTTCTGAGTCATACTGCGTGCCGACTCAGGACAGTAACAAGCAAATTTTTCTTTCGCTCCGAAAATGCTCTTTCGTTGGACTCTTTTCTGACTCCTTTTTTCGGAGCGCTCCGAAAATGGTATGCTGGGAACGCTGCATTGAGCTATCGGTACATTAGAAATTGACTGCATAAATAAAGCTGTGACGTGAAAAAACTAGATTTTTTTTGTTATTTTGTACTCGTATATTTTGTACTCGTATATGTTTGTTAGACTATAACATTTTTTCTTTGAAATGACACCAATTTATTTTTTAAATTCCTGTTAATTTTGATTGTATGGAGCATTAAAAACAAAAAAAAAACTGTATAAAATAAGCTGTCAACCACTGTATGTAAAAGTATGTATATATATGTATTATTTTATGCCGTTTTTGTTCAAACATAGTCCCGGTTTATATTATGAAATTTTTGTCGCTGCGATTTTTGCTTTGTAGGCGAGAGCGGTGAGTCGTATTAAAAGGGGTACACATCAAGGATGATAAAATAAAGATTACACCATACGCATGATTTCCCGTTATGTGACGTAGAAGTTCCATTCTAAGGGTTACCAATAATGTTTCATGTGTTAGAATTAAAATTTCTTTCGTAAAATGTATGTTTTATGTGAAAGATGGCAACCTTGCAATTGAAATCTCTCTGAGAGTTCTAAAATAAAAGCTGTTTAAAAAAGAAAAACAAACAAAAAAAAAACAACAAAAAATATAAACATGTAGTGTGCAGTGAGCAAATGCAAGCAAAACGACAGTAAAAAAAAACAAGTGAGAAAAAATTAGCCAATAGAAACACAGAACGTGTGACGTCACAGTTCCAAAATGCGCAGAACATTTTAACATTTTACGCGTGTTGGCGTAATCTTTATTTTATCATTCTTGGGTACACATGTGCATGTACTCGTGAGACACGCTTTGTTCCCTCATTCGTTGTTTTTTATATTCATACATGTATGTATGTATGCATGTGCTAGCTGCAAAATATATAAAAACATGTATACATCCACAAAAAATCTCTGCAACAAAAATTTCACAATGTAGAAGACGCAGATACAATTTTAACGAAGATACGACAAGAATTTCATAATGTAAACCGGGACATACCATAGATGAAAAAGGGCTATTGATTTCTTTGAGACTGTTCAATACCTCTATTATTTCCCAGCTGAAAATTTAAGCAGCCGCAGGAAAAATCCGAGGAGTAGCTCTCCAGACGTCCACGTCGGCATCCTTGCGTCAATCAAGACTCTCAACTTTAACATAATATAAATAGCTTTGATTATACAACAACTTATCGAGGTTATGAGTATTATTTCCAGGCTGACGAATGCGAGTCAAACGGATGGGACTCAATTGTAAATGAATATGATTGATTAATTAGCTTAAAAAAATTGATACATGAAAGGATGAAGTCTTTCTCTCTCTCTCTCTACAGGATCGTAGCGTAAAATATTTTGATACATGCCTCCTTCATAATTTTGACTGTCTGAAGGCTGTGTTCAAGGTTATTTAGCACATAAAGCATCTAGATTGGGCATTAAAAGTAGCGGTATTTTAGCGGTAACGCTAATTGATTTGAAAGGGTATTTTGTGGGCAGTGGTGGCTTAGCGGTAACAGTAGCCAAAAATTTTTTTTAATGTTAAGTTCTCTGTAGTCGATAAATTTAAGTAGTAAATTTGAAAAAAATCTCGGGAATTAGTAATTAGTTGTTGATTTTGCTTCGTAGAGACTAGGTAAATTTGAGACTAGGAGTAAGTTGGCATAAAAAATAATTTATGTTTGAAAAATTCAGTTTTATTGATACCAATGTAAAGTACAAATCTGTGTCAAATGGCACGAATAGATCAAAATAGATTATTTAAAATAAAAATACGTTTTCTTTAATATTCAATACAAAAGAACTATTTTATTAAAGTCTTTTTTATAAAATCGTTTTTTTAACTCTACACGTTACTTCAATTGTACGTTAAATTTTCTCTTTCCACAAAATCCCCGGCTTCGTTTCTACATCTCTCATTGCTCACTTTCCTCTAGTTATCTTTCACACGTCAGAGTTGTATTTTCTTTGGTAGTATTGACATATGGAATTAATAATGGAATATGCTGTCGGGCAAATGTCTATCTCTACTCCGCTTATTTCATAAAATTTGAAACCACATTTTGCAAAAACTCTTCGCTTAATTGATTTTTTTAGAGTATCAGTTCTTTGTGGTTTGTTTTTATCAACTGGAGTCTAAATAAGGTAGGAACGTTACTACGAATGGCGAGCGCTACTGCACGATAATTACAAATTGTTTCCCCAAAATGCAGGCACTGGAAGATAATATTGACGAAATTTATTCGTGAGATACCGGCAGATATGTTGGAGAGAGTATGCCCAAATTGGACCCATCGTATGAACCATTTGAGGCGTAGCTGCGGTCAACATTTACATTATTAAACATTGAACTATATAGATCGTTCTACTGACTTAAATAACGATTTTATACAGTTCTCTAAATTGTATGCGTTTTTTAAATCAAATCCGAAAGCTCTTAAAAATCCCTCTACATATATATTTATAATACATAGACCCGTTTCCGTATTGCGAAAATTAAATTATTCATTTGTATACTTACACTCACACACACACTCACAGTTTATTTGAAATTTCATTCAATGACACCATGGGCGACATCGTAAAAGATTAAAGCAAGTATACTGCTTACAGAAATAACAAACTATACGAGTACACTGCTTTTAGTTTTATTCAACAACATGAAAACATTCGAATCGACGAGTACGTTTTCAGCCAATTTTTCCCATTTGAAAATTCGGGGAATTTTCAACAACGAAATACTCAGCAGGATATTTATAAGGATATTTACGTTAGTTGTTTGTAGTTGTAACATTTCAATTATGAGTGATATTAAACAGTTTTTGAGAAAACATTTGTTTTACTAATGTTGCTCTTATGACGTTTTATTTTTAAATACAAATTTCCATAACATTACGTTTATTTTTACGCGACACAAACCCAAATAATGCTGCACAATGATCAGTCGCGTATGCATGCATGTTTATTGACAGGACTTGATAATAATGACACATATTGTAATATCTTGATGTTTTGTTGATTTAAGGATCAACATTTTGATGAAATTTAATATGGTTGGCGTTTTGCCGATTTATGTTGAGTTTTTTAAAAGTAATATTATTTCTTTAAACATAAAACACGTGACAAAAAATGTCTTATTCCGTTTCTAAAAAATAAACTTTAAAAATAGTTTTTCTTGATGAATCGAACGAGACGATGTTTTTTACGAATTCATTAAAATAAAGTATAATATTAATAATTTTGTATTATTTTTTTCAATCAATTCAGATCCTGAATTAATTTGTAAAAAAATACAATAATATTTTATTATATTGGATTTAAAGAGACAACAAAAAATAAAAGTATAAACATGCATATGTATGAGTTTTAAGCTATATGTCCACGATCGTCAGATATTACAACGTTGTCCGAAAAATGTTCAGAAAATGTCTAATAACCGTGTAAACTTAAAATGTTAGCCTTCCAACGTTGTAAGAAAAAGAATTTTCAGTACATTGGAAGACAAAAATATTGTCAGACATCTAACAATCGTGTAAACACACAATTTTGTCATTGTCATTGTTTTAAGACAATTGTCAAACACTTTTCATTGTCATATGGGCATAGTTTATGCATCTGCCAATGGCAGCTTTGTCATAGAAATTATTTCTAACTGCAACTCTGCATATACATAAATAAACACACTTGGTGCATTAATAAAATATTTGAAAAAAGTGGAAGAAAATTAAAGAATTAAATTAAAGGAAAATAAAAAATGGATAGCGACATATCTTTTGATGAATCCTGTTTAATAGAGTGCAAATAAAATGGTTTCAATTGCTCTTTTTTGTTCCATTACAATATTTAGAATTTTTAAACGCACACACAGAGCTGCAAATCGAATTTGACAATGCCACACAACAATGCGACAACCGTGTGAACTGACAATTTCGGTTGACAGATAAATTCATTGTGTGGCAATTGTGTGCAAATGAAATTGTTAGTTTTCTTACAGTCGTCTAAACTGGCAAGTTACCTTTTGCTAAAAAATTTTCAATGTCAGTCAGTACATTGCTAGATATGACAACGTTGTAATATCTGACGATCGTGGACACATAGCTTTAGTTATTTATCCGTTTCATACAATTTTAAGAATTTTTTCATTGATTTGTTAGTGCATATTTTGCTCTTTGCAGCATATTTTACTCATAACTAAATACTTTTATTTATTATTTTGCTATTTACAAAAGAAATTCCAATTTTTTTCAAGTGCAAGTATCTCATAGGCAATCTGAGGCAAATATAAGCAAGCTATATTTTAAATAGAAGAGGTTGAAGAGATAATGATGGACATAAACTTTCCATGCTGCGATGACGTCGGCAAAGTTTATGTTTTAGAGGAAGATGAAAATTTTTAGCGTCTGGCATGGAAACCGTGTCTGCAAAGTATTTCCATACTAGACGTACTGTGTTTTGTAATAACTTTATCTCAACTTTAAAACTTGCAAAACAAATCTCTAAGGGTATGCACAGAATGGCAGCTTGTTGCCGAGCCGAGCTGGTTGACGCGAGAATGCGAGAAAACTGGTTCTATACAATTTAGTACAAACAATCGCGAAACGGTCATAGTGGGCGCCGAGCTGGTCAGACCGCAAAGCTGATTGAATGCGAAAAAAAGTTTCAAAGCGTTTTTCAGCGCCGATAGTGGAAGTGGAATTATTTCCGTATTTTGCTTCTAAAGAAAAAGAAAAACGAACAATTGGTTTCATTCCGAACAAATTTTTCGTTTTGCTTTTTCTATAGAAGCAAAAAATGGAATTAATTCCACTTCCGAACGGAATTAAATTCTGTGACATGGCTGTATATCATATAAGTTACTATTTGTGTAATAGTGCAAGCAAATGAGATTTTATTTAATTTCATGAACATTTTAGAACCGATATCAATTTGATCTTTAAATATGCATCTATAAGATGATTATTACGACAATAAATTTTTGGTTTAATTATCGAACAATATGAGTCTTTGACATATTCATTTACATTAAATGATTCTGACGCTGAGTTCAAAAACTAAAGCTTAAAATATAGTTAATCAGGATTTCAAAATCGTTAGAAGTTAACTCTTCTATTTCTTTTATTATTACAATAATAATTCTAGTTATTTTGGAAATATATATATTTACCAAGGTTAACTTTTCGAAAATGACTCGATACTTTATAAATAAGAATATTTTTAGATAATCGTGACAATTAACGCAATAATGTTGTTATAAAGCTAAGTTTGGACGATATGTTGAATCAGCATATATATGCTGACAGCCATATGATTAAAATTAGCAGCAAATTCCTATGTCATATGTTAGACGTTTACACGATATGTTAAAAGTAGCAAATTTTTTGATGTCAGCATATGTCAGCAAATGAAATGCCAACATAAGAGTTAGCATACGATTTTTATGTTTCCGGACTGGTGGTATATATGATATACCACTTATTAAAATATTTTTTATAAATTTTGTGCGCGTTGGTGTTGACTAAATACCGTTTTAAAATGTATGTTTATATTGATATTTTAAGAAAAAAAATGTTCCATGTGCGGAAAAGAAATAGATATAGATTTTTTTTTCAAATTTTTAAAGCGAAAATAAGACAAGGCCAGGGGAGTTTCCGTTATTTTAGCTAGACAGAAAAAGTAGAAAGTGGTGGCACCGAATATTTTTTAATTTTTTAGATGTAACAGTTGTAAATGCATTTATCATTTCCAAATCTAACGGACTGACATTACCACTAAAAGATTTTAAACTTGACATTATTTCAAGCATTTCTGAAAAACGATCAAAAGAATCATCGACCTCTAAGAAACAGCAAGCAAAAGTTCGTTTGAAAAACGAAATACACGAGCTGCATCATCGCATCAACCGATTAAAACTACACTACGTAGATGTGCCCACTGCAGCGTTAAGGGACACCAAAGAAGAACTATTTGGATGTGCTCCACTTGCAATGTACCTCTTTGTCTAAGCAATGTACGATTTTGCTTTACAGAATTCCACACATAAAGTTGTACTTAATGCGTGTTGGTATATATGATATACCATGTCCTTGCGCTTAATCCTGCTGGGATAAAAAATTTTAAGATATAGTTTTATCATTACAAAATTAAAATCAATAAAAAACTATACAAATTTTGTTTAATTTTTACTTATTTCTGGTAGTGCCCCTGAAAGAGTTATACGATATGTTGAATTGTATGTGGTGCTACATATGTATAAACATTTGTTTGTGAAATTATTCAGTTTGACAACATTTTTTAATTATTATTCAACTTCTGTATTTTATGTGTAATGTTTGAAATAAAATTAAATAATAAAAATAATATCACAAAAAAAAAAAAAAACATAAATGATGACGTGGGAGGAAAGTGGTCTAGCTATTGCTTGTACAGTGCTGATTTTGGATGACGATGAAGTGGAATTAAAAGCAAAAAGACGCAGAGAAATGGGTAGAACGACGAGAGGAAGAAAGTTATTGTGTAAAATTATACAAGGAATTGGTATAAAAAATAGAGCATATTTTATTGTCAAAAACAGCAATAATAATAAATAATAAAATATTGCAGAACTTACCTACAAAAGCGAGCTAAAATATACACTAAATATGCAAATAATGCACGAAAACATGTAAAACATTTATAATAATTTATTGTTTATTTCCAACGACCTGTGTCGATTAATTTGAACAATGCCGCCGGCCACTATATTGCGTTTTGTGTTCTTGTATGTGTATGTTTGTAGGTACATATGCAACAAGAAGTGTATTTACATAAAAAAACTATCGGCGGTTGTGCTTAAAGGTCGTGATACACTATCCTACATAATCGTACGATTCATTCACTGGAATATCTGACCGATTTCTATTACACTAAAAAAAAAATCACAACAAAGTATGTCATAGGTGCCACACTAGTACACAAAAAAAGATGCAAAAACATATGTTTTTGTTAATGGAAACAAACGCAATTTTCCGCCATTCAAATAAATATTTGTGTTCAATTATTGTGATGATATATGTGAATATAATATATTGCATAAATTATACAAACAATTAAAAAATTTTAAACGTCTGTTCTTTAGATTATAATTTGTGATTTAAATCAATGAAGCCGACATTGTTGTTTTCTTATCAGCCTTATAAGAAAATACAACTCTGATCGCATAGACACTATCGCATATGCATATGAATTTGCCATATGCTGAAAAGCTTGCATATGCTTTTCAACAAATAACATATCTGTCAACATACGCTTGAAATTTGTCAAACACTAATTATATGCTGTTTACACGATATGCTAAAATTACCAACATACGTTTGTTGGCATTGTTAACAAAGTGTTAGCAAATGTTGTTAAACATACGTATGCTGAAAAAATTTTGCGTTTACACGATATGTAAGCACTTGTAACAAATTTTTAGCATAAATATGCTGATTCAACATATCGTCTATACTTAGCTTAAATATATATTGAATTTTCGATAAAGTAAATTTGTGGTAAAGTTTTATGATTATTTAACAAATATTAAAAATGGTACCATGGAGGTCTAAAAAGTACATTTTATTTATATAGTTGGTACGAAAAATAAAAACCCACTGCTCTGTACATACCCTAATGCTAGCACCGTACGATCAAGCAAAACAAATAAAAATACACAAATACAATTAGAAAATCTTATACAATACCGTGACCTGTCCATACCAAGAGGTCAACTTAGCGCTTGAAAGCTTATCGACAATTCTAATTTTAAATCGAAGAAATCATTTAACTAAACATGAATCAATTTAAATCTTGGGTGAAAGCTGTAATAGCCATTATAATTTTTTTTTATTAAAAAATGAAAATTAATAGGAAATTGTGTCTAGTTTTTAAAAACATATCGCTCATTTACTGCAATAACGTCATAATTCAAAATCAGTGTTTTTTGAACTCAGTAATACAAAATATGAGCCGTTACATAGTCTTTCATAAGTTTTATCAGTTTTCAAAAAAGTCAATTATTTTTTGTGTGAGAGTGTTTTTTGTTGTAAACATCAACATAAAAATGCATGTTTTCTCGTACATATATTTGACAAGTAATAATTTGGTAATAACAGATTCGAAAGATATTAACATCTACTATTTAAATTAGGTTTTATTTCTGAAATCACATGATTTGTTAAAAATTTATTTAAGAAATAGTAAAATGTCATAAAACATTCAAAGCCGTTTTTCTCGAAACGACTTTTTTTGAATTACTACGTTGTTGCAGCAAATGAGCCATTTTTAAGAAAACAATGCAAATATGTGTTATTTTGAGTTTTTTGCGTAAACAAAAATAATTTAAATTCAAATAAAACTTTTTTTATTTATAAATTTTTTTTTAAATAAAATTTTGCATACCTCACAATTTCCAATTTTTTTTTAAAAGTTTCAAAAAGTGATTTTTTTAGATATTTGGCTATATTGTCTATACCAGGGGCGGGGTTATCAAACCCCTTTACTAAATAATTAAGTAAATATCGGTTATTATTTTTGGATATCGACAATGCAACATTTGATAACATTTGCCCTAAGGTTGAATTTTACATAAAAATAGCTTAATATATTTCTAATGACTCTGGTTCCCTGGGCAACAAAGTTTCTTAATTTGTTTATATACTCGCACCATATTTCCTTTAAAGTTAGCGTCTTCTTGAAAATTTCTTAAATAAAGTAAAAAATAGAAATAGAAGTACTTTTTTATGTCAAAAAATGCCCAAAAATCAAATTTTTAATATTTTTGAAATTTTAAAAGCATATAACTTCAGGCTCTGTGATGATTTATAAACAACAACTTTTTTTTTATTAGGTATATAAAAGGTTTATATTATTCAACAAAAATATTCAGAGAAAATCGGCAAAAATTTAGATTCGCTATTAGTAAAAAACCAGACTAAAAATTTAATTTTCATATGCGAATATCTCGTAAACTATAACAGATAATACGATGAAATTTAGTACTTGAGTAGTAAATTTCATATATACATAGTATAATTATTAAAATCGAATCACAAGGAAAAAATTGGGACCGTTTTCAATTTCTCACATACTCAAGGTGCCCCACTTTGGGGACCGCTGGCATCGCTCCTGATTGGTTTTTGAGATACAATTTTTTTTTGCAAATTCCCTCACGTGCATTAGCTCAAATAAATTGATTCAGAAACAATTACAGATTTATTTCAAATATATAGGGTGTTTATTTAGATGTACACAATTTTAAGTTGGTGACACTTTTTTAACTGGCGGTAATTTTGTCAGCTGTCAAGTGATTATACCTCCTATATAGAGCCCATTTCTGTTTTTAAATATACTGAGTATAGGGTATTATATGGTCGGGCTTAACCAACCGTATACCAGCAACCACACATATTCTTCTTCCGGTGCTTTACACTGGTCATTTACGTATTTTTTGCGAGGTCTTTGTTAGAGATACCCAGATTTAACTTTATTGAACGTAGCGTTTTCTTTGTAACTTATTGGTTTTCTTAATATCATTAGAATCACTTCCTCAGTCGATTTAACGATGTCCGTCCGTTCGTCCGTCTGGCTGGCTGTCCATATAAAGCTTGTGCGCAGAGTACAGGCCACAATTTTGAAGATATATTAATAAAATTTGTTACGTGATATATTTTTGGCCTAAGGACGGATGGGATTGAAACTGGTGAAAATCGGTCCATTATTTCACCTGGCCTCCATACAAACGTCCTTCCGAAATAGGAGTTTAACGATCATAAATGTTTGAATTATGAATGTATCCAAACAAATTTCACCACAAATGAATTATAAATGAAGATAAATCACATCTACAAATTTTGTCCATATCAGTCCATAATTAGTCGTAGCTCCCATATAAGCCCCACTTCCGAAAATCTCTTTAAAGAGCATAACTCTTTTAAAAATGTTGGTATCCAAATAATATTGAACACAAATATGTTTCGTACATGTACAAATAATATGGTAGAATTTTATGATGATCGATCCATAATTATTCAAAACTCCCATATAAGACCGTCTTCGTAATTCACTTTAACCTCCATAAATCTTTTAAAACTATTTATATCGTTATAAATTATAACATACACAATATTTATAATCACGGAAGTCATGGCATTAAATTTTTGGATGATCGTTCCATAATAGGTAATATCTCCCATATAGCGCCTATTTCTGAAAAACTGCTTAATTTATATACTGGATGTAGGGTATTATATGGCCGGGCTTGGCCGACTATACTTTTTAACTTGTATATACTTGTCTAACGTATCGGGAAGTGGATTAATCTTAGTAACCATACGGATTTCTAAATCTCACAGGTCCTTTAGTTTCCTGGTCTTAAGTATTTTTGTAATCTTGAATGTGTACTGTGAATCCCTTACATAAGAATGCGTAAACTCCAAATTCAAAAATAGTCTTGAAATAAAGTAGCTCATAAAAAATACTCGTATATAAACATCAATACCACTTGTCTTCAGAACCAATTTTGTTTTACTCATTCTTATTTATTCCAAAGCATAAATAGAAGGACATCAAATGTGGTACGAAAATCACTTTGGCATTGATTTCATAGGAAACACATGAATTCGTTTTTAAGCGGACATTATGTTTCTAGATTCAAATCGGTGTAAATTAAGTTTTTAATTAGTGAATTGTTACTACGTGTATGATTTATAGTGTACGAGTATGTAAGCGGTTCTACAGGGGAAGCTTTAGATTTCTGAGTTAATGAAAGTTTGATCATGGACATTGATTAATTGACAGTATGTTTTCCACTGCAATTTTTACAATTGAATCATATCACATACGAGTATTGGATCCGTGAAATTCTCCACACACAACACAAACGGGGGTAACTTGCAATATTCTTGGACATTTAAGCATTGTACGAGTCCTGAGTCGTTTGTACGGTTCTTCTATTATAATTTTCTTATTAATTAAATAATATAAGTTATACATATCATGGTTTTCTTTAAATTTCCTTTCACCTGGTTCAACTCTAAAAAGTGGTTGAAGAATTCCATCTCTCGGTTTCTTATCTTCATGATATTCTTTATTTTGAAACCGCTATTAAACAATTGTTTATTTAATAACTTTAATGATGTTTTGAAGAAACTTGCTACTCTTAACTAAGCTTATCTGAAAGATTTAAATTCTGTAATTATTCAATAGTTTATAGATTCGCCTTTATTTTGGTTATGTGTATATTGCTTAGATAACACCAGAGATGTAAGGTAACTTTATAGTTAAGCTGGTTTCATTTCTCTAAAATGGCAAAACGGTTCTCTGATGTTCGCCTGTCATTATTGATACTTTTGATAGGGATACAACTTTCGTGGATTTGAGACTGCAGCCCTGTTTTATAACCATAATGTCCAAATCAATAAATTCCTACTTTCACTTGAGGAGAACCATTTTAGATCTTGAGAGCTTTGTAAGGACTTGTATTTATTCAAATTTTCTTTAGTGTAGTTCTAATTATTTGAATGAAAATAGATTTAAGTTACCTTAGCAGCTGGGTAACCCCCTGGCCAAAGATGTCGAACGATAACGTTCACTTAGATAAGACTTAAGACACAAACTTTTTATCGTATCTATTTTTTACTCAATCAAGTTTGTTTATTCCACAATCACGTTTGTGTCTTAAGTTTTATTTAAGCGAACGTTATCGTTCGACATCGTGGGCCAGGGGGTTATACATGATTGAACGCATGGTGTAGTTATACAAGGTGAGTGCAAATCGGCAATAAATACAACACAATACAGAAACAACAGGCATTTTGTTTGTGTAAAATAATGTACTACTGTCAAAAGCACTTGAAAATTTTTTGACATATGTAAATTGTAAACATAGTCAGTCAGCTGTGCTACTGCACTGACCTTGTATAGTTACACCATCATGGTGCAAATGATCTATGTAAATGATCTGTGCAAAGTCGGTACCGATATTAATGCGATATATATAAGGATAAATGGCTTTTTCGGATGTTGTCCCATATATGACCAATAAAGGATTATTTATGTCAAATGTTAACCGTTTAACATTATTTATACCAGTTTTATACGTATTTAAGTGAATTTTGGAAGTGGACTTTATATGGGGTCTATGGGCAAACATGGACCGAACCGAAAAAAAATTTCGTTTTACGATTTCTTTTTGCATGAAACTCATTCCTGCTGAATTTTGTATTGATATTCATATTTTCTAGGCATTTATGTATAATTAAGCAATATTTCGGGAAGATTTTTGTATTGGGGCTACGAAAAATCATGGACATATTCTTACTATTTTCTTCACACTTTCTTCTTTTATCATAAAAACAACGTATATAAATTTTCATGGAAATATCTGCAATATATTTAAAAAAATTGAAAGACAAATGTTGAAAAATATCAATTTTTTATGGAGGTTATCTTACATTTTGATTCATAACTCTTGTTCTACTGTACCGATTTTACTGATTTTGTAAACGGTTTTTTGTAAAATTTGTTAATTTCGGTTGTGTACTTTGGACGTGAGAGTGGTTTGCACAGACAGACGGACATGGCTCAAGCGACTTAGAATTTCGTAAGGACCAAGAATATATATGTATATATACTTTGTTGGGTCGCAGATGAGTATTTCTCAGTGTTACACACAGGATGACAATCTTATATTTGCCCACATTTACCACTTATGGTGTGGAGGGTAGAAAAATAAACGCTATTTACGATTCTAATCTATTCAATATGATTTGAGCTGAGCTTTATTAACTTCATGTCCTGATAACTTTTTTACAAAAATATTTAATTTTCTATATAATTTTAAAATATACATTGTATGTATATAAAATCTTAAACAAAACCAACATTTTCCATAAAATTTTTTTTAAATTCTAACTTTAATTTGAATAGAAACACCAAAAACAAAATTCACATCCATAATATGTTGGGTTAACCACATTAACAAGCAATGTGGCTAAAAGAAGCAGCATTTTGAATGGCAATTAAAATGCAAATATTTCTAGCGAACTTGCATATGCCACACCAAAAACAAGAATCAATATTTATAATTTCCCTACATTTTTATTTGTGGCCAACCAATGGATTATTGTTTCTGTTGGAAGATTTCTATTGTTCATATTGAATTTCATCTAAACTGAATAGATGAATTTTACATCTAAACAATAGGGCAATTTTTAAAATGGTTTTTCCAGAAGCACAAGAAATAACGCCTCTTTAATGATCCATAAAACGCTGTGTAAGAGCAGCAGTGTTTTTGTAATCCCATGTTAGTGGCAGATAAATGAGATCAAACAAAGAAGGGTTAATCACATTCGCTGCGCTGTGGTTTTAGTAGAATAATTTTAATTTTCTCTTACCTGCTGCTGATGATATTTTAAACTCCACCTCTGTTTTCGGTCTGCCTCTCCTGGTAAGTGTTAATTTATGTAAATGTATGTACAAGCACATATGAGTAGAGGTTGAAATGTTCGCTAGTAACGCCTTAACCCGTTTACAAATGTTGATCAATAAACAGTTGTTGATCACTTTAGCTACTTAATGCGATTATCCTCTAGTAATGGATTTAATCATGTCAGCTCTATCATCTTTCTATGACAAATCTATGCCAAATATTTGGAAAGAGTTTAAAGTTTTAAACAAGGATTTTTTGTTTGTCATGTCTTTCTTTACAGTGATTTTTTAAAATTTCTCAAGTTTTAAGCCTAAACAGTTCTTTGTAAAAGGGTAGTGGGCATTATTTGCCTGAAGAGATTCGTACCACATACATACATACATACATATATATGTACATACATATATACATTGTTTTGTTGATATTCATGGAGATTTAAGTTAAAAAGTCAAAACCTAGAAAAGGATCCGTGTCTGTATGTACAAGTTTTAAGCCTAAACAGTTGTTTGTAAAAGGGTGGTGGGCATTATTTGCCTGGAGAGATTCATACCACATACATACATATGTACATACATACATACATACATATATGTACATGTACATGCATATATACATTGTTTTGTTGATATTCATGGAGATTTAAGTTAATAAGTCAAAACCTAGAAAAGGATCCGTGTCTGTATGTACATAAATATATTTCCAAAGGAATTACCAGCATCTGGGACATAATCTATGCATAAATTCGTATGTATATGTATATTTGACAACAAGAAACCCGACTTTTTAATTTATAATGAAATAAAATGATTTTTAAAGTAATTCTTTAACCCTTAAATACTTGAAATTGGAATACGTTTAATTTGCAGATATACATTTTTGTTCTACAATGTATTTCTGCTGGAAATTACGAATTCAGAAAAAAAATACTCCTGGAGAGCTCCAGGACAAAAACAAGGAAGACCGTCTGTAGACGGTCTTAGTAGCTAAACGGAAAAAAATTATTTTCAAAAATAAATCAAATATGAGGATTATATGAAAGAATATTAGTTTTATTTTAAATTTTTTGATTTATATAATATACATTTTCAAATAAAATACTCGTACATTATACATATGTATATCCATATGGTATCGTATGAAACAGTTTTTTGTTTTTGAAAAACATAGGTGGAAGTTGTATTTGGTACAAAATGTGTGTGTATCTGATTTTTTGCAAAGTTTACAAGATTTTTTTGAACCCCATTGAGGATAATGATTGCTTTTGTCGAAACTTACACTATCTACCGGATGAATGGATTTTCTCCCAACAAGAGAGCTACAGGATGGATTTTCAACAAATGATGAACGACCAACCGATCGTCTCTTGATGGAAGCGCAGAGCTCTCAAGCGAAATTCATACATTGACATGGTGTTTCCATATTTATTGTTATTGTCATGTCAAGCAAATGATAATATAATCTGGTTGCCATGTCCTGGGTTTTAATTTTGAGACCATTGCGACCCATATATGATACAATTAAGTCTACAACTCCCATGAGCGCATTATACTCACGGATGATCTGTGGACAGTCGATATGGTTATAGCGTCCAATTTTAGACGGCTGGTTGACTAAATTGCTTCGTTGGAAAGGCATTATGCCAACATAAGTGCAACATAGTCTTACATTTTTTGTGCCCTTCCACAGAACTGTTGACATCTCCACCATCTACAGCATAACATATAAAAAGGCGTAAGGTCAAAACGCCCAAAACCAAAATTGTCATAACGCCAAAATCTTGTTGTATTGCCCAAAACACAAAATGACAAAGTTTGTATGCAGGATAGGATAGGATTTTTTCCTCCATGGTAGACAGAAAACCGGCTTCACATAGTACAGATTCCCTGTAGAAAGTTTTATTCTTTTAGCTCTATGGGAATGCCGGTTGTCTCCATCTTGAGCTGACATCTTGTCTGTTGATGATCTCTTAGTTTATAGTCCAAAATTCAAGTAATCAATTATTTCTTACTCTAGTAAAAACGCCAGAACGTCTATAGACGGTCTTAGGCGTTAAAGGGTTAAGTAACATGTAAAAAGCTCAAAACAATTTGTTTTATCAGAATTTAAAAATGGTATTTTTTGACAAATAAAACAAATTTCTTTAAGTTTCTTTATTATCAAAAAAAAAAAAAAATCATTTGTGCGTTGTTTTAAATATAAATCCTTAACTAATTTCAATTAAACCATTTAAAAATTTTCCAGGAAAAATAGCGGCAAGTTTTTCTTTTCAATCTAAATACTCATATGTATGTAGGTATCGAAGGAAACCAAATCCATGTTTTTTTTATACAATACAGAAAACTAATTTTCTTAATGATGCAATATGCCTTTTTGAAAAATAAATTATATAAAAAAAATACTGTGCTAAGCCAACACAAAACGTCTGCTATTTACATATTTGAATAATAAAACAAAAAAGCTGTTGGTGATAATGATCAGCAAATCATCATTATGATCATCATGAGACAAAATGCGTGGCATCAAAGTAGTTGGTGGCATGTTTTATGCCCAACTGACATGCAAATGAGCCCATCATCAAATGAGTTTGTTTGTTAAATGATTTTTTTACACTTTTCACATTTAACTTGCAACATTTTTTAGAGCAAAGGGTATTTAAAATTATTTTGTTTAATACTCTTATGCATTTTTACTTACAGTAAAAGCTTGATAATCGAGATTATTGAATACAGTCTGGCTTATAGACATGTTTGTGTACTCACCACAATTATATGGAGGATATTATGGGTTTAAGATGATTTAAACTTAGTATTCTAACACCCATCTTAATATATACCGATCGATTTAACAATATTAGCCCGCCTGACTTAGTTTTCATAAAATTCTTCCATAGTTCTTATTATAAGTACATATACTTTGATTGATAAAGGGCATTAAGTTTTCAAGCTGATAAAAATTTCATATGGGTAACAATAGTTCTAAAGGTACGTTCACATTTGACAAATATTTACTCAAAAAAACGTAACCACTTATTTTAGCACAAATTGGTTTGATGTTGTTTACTCTTACAAGAGTTTTGCAAGCAAGATCAAACAGCATCAAATATATTAAAACTACATATTTGTTGTGCTTTATTTATTTTAAATAAATAAATGAGTTTAAATATATGTTATTTAGTGTCTTAAGTGTCTTATGGACATTACAGTCATTTTTGGAAAACGAACCTGTAGGTGTAGGTGTTTTATTAACCTTCTATAAAGTACCATTAAAATAAATGTCCCTCTTCGTTTTACTCAGTTTTATATGTAACTTAGTTATTGAACATTCTAGTGTAAACAACAAAGTTTTTTTGCTTCGAAAATGTTGAATTTTGTGTCAAAAGCGTCATATGCGGGAAGTTTTGCTTTACTTCTTTAATTAGAAAAAAAAAAAATGCCGCTGAAGCACACCGATTGCTCATCGTAACTTATGGTTTCAATGTGCGCGATATCGTTTGTGCCATTGAGAAGTGGTGATTTTCACACGGTAGACAATTATCGCCCAGGCCAGCCGGGTCAGTTTGAAGACAAACAATTGGAAACATTACTTCATAAAGATTGTTGTTAAACTCAATAACAATTGAATTGAAGCCGAAAGACCTTGAAAGACTATTTTGCATGCCGGAAATGTAAATTTAACGATATAAAAAGAAAGCACTGAAAAATAGATACATTACGATAAACCGAAGTATAAGAAATCGTACGTGAATTCCGGCTCACCAGCCTAAACAAACCCTGGTGCCTGTTAAAAACTATTTATAAATAAGTGGTTGGGAAGTCTACTACTATTTGTTTCGATCGATGTTGAACTCTCTCGGAATACGGGTATCCGAAATTAAATTGATTGGCGTCAAAAGATGAGCAGTTCTTCTAGAGCGACATTCATATGTTGCCTGAAAGATGGGAAAGGGGCATTGCTAACACTTTAAATAATATTTTATTGTACAAATGTTTCAAAATAAAAGCTAAAATATTGAAAACAAATCCTAATTTTTAAATTATACACCCAATAGAAAATTCAAAAGTACAATTAAAAATAAGAAAATATTCCACTTTGCTCAGAATCATTTTAGATAGAAATTTCCAAAACTAGCATTGATAGATTTGGGTCTTAAAGAATATAAAATATCATTAAAGGCCCATTAAGCACCATTTGATGAATATCAGTCATTCAGGATCTTATGTGTTTCAATTTAACAGACAATTTATGTCTATTTGGACATAAAATGTACCATCGTTTGTAATAACTACGAAAGATATATAAGATATAATCGCAATATTCGTAGGGGAGGAGGTGTTCTGATTGCTGTAAATTGTTTATATCCATCTGAAGGCATTGTTACCGATAGATCAGATATTGAATTTGTTGCTGTTGTTGTTAAACTGAATTATAAAAAGATTTTCTTTTGACCTGCTCGTATATTCCTCCAAATTCTGATCACAATGTTTAACTTATTCATGCTCAAGCCATTGAATCGGTTGTCTTACGTGCTGATACAAATGACTCCGTAGTTGTTGTGGGTGATTTTAACCTGCCGTCAATCTCTTGGAAATTGACATCAGATTTTCCATACTTGATCCCGATAAAAAATTCAAACTGGAAAGATGAGTTTTTGAATAACTTTGCAATGGTTTTGGGAAACTACTTGATTTAGTATTTCTTAATGATGTTGACGATTGTTTCATTTCACGTGCAGAGCCATTAAGTTTTCCGGAAGATCGATATCATTCCACTATTTTAATCACTTTACCCATTCCATCCGAAGCTAAGCTGAAGCCAGCTGCTACTGACAAAACGTTTTGTTTCAGAAAAACAGATCTAATTTTATTAGATAATCTTATTTGTAACAATTGTTGGAATAAAGTTGGACATAAAAACCGTTTTAAACATCGACCTAATAATTTCAGCCTTGTACGAGAAAATCTATTCTCCTGTTGGTCCACCTTGGAATAATAAACAATTATCACATCTTAAAAACCATTAACTATTTTATTCAACATTTCGTTAAATCTTGGCTATTTTCCCGAATTTTGGCAAAAATCTTATATTATACCTCTGCATAAATGTGGCAAAAAATCTGATATTGATAACTATAGAGGCATTGCTAAATTAAGTGCGACTCCACTGATATCCTGCGCCATCAGACATCATCCCTTTTATCAACTTGCCAACAATATTTTAGAAAAGTCTGCTCGACTATAACTAATATTATTCAGTAAACAGCTGAAATTAATTCTGCATTTGAATATAAAAAGCAAACGGACGTGGTATATACGGACTTTTGCAAAGCGTTTGATAAAGTTAATCATTTTCTTCTCTTACGCAAATTGGATCTTTTGGGTGCTACTTCTATTAATTTAAATTCGATAAATTATATTTGACGTCTAGGAAACAAAATGTTCGATTTAACAACTGTACATCTAAATGCATATCTGTGTCATCGGGTGATCCCCAAGGAAGTCATCTTGAACCACAGCTATTTTCATTGTTTATTAATGATCTCCCTAATATCATAAATCATTGTAATATCCTATTGTATGCTGACGATGCAAAAATATTTCTTTCTTTTAATGATTATACTGGCCATGATTTGCTTCAAAAAGATATTTTTCGTTGGTGCAAATATAATATGATGGAGCTAAACCTAAAAAAATGTAAATGCATGCGGTTTTATAGAAATAATTGCTTAGTGGTCAACTATTACCTCGGTAATTATCCATTGGATCTTGTCGAATTAATTATTGATCTTGTAGTCCTACTTCACATAAAATTAAACGAGGCTAGAGGGGCCCTTGCTTTTATAAAGCGGTGTTCCAAGGAATTTTGTGATCCATACATAACTAAACAACTGTATCCATCATATGGGATCGTTATTAGATGATTTATAATGAACAGATTGAGTCCGTGCAAAAACAATTTTCGCTTTTTTGTTCAATGGAATTGCTCTAATTTACTGTCTTATACGACCAGATTGGCTTTAATTAAATTACCCAAAAGTCGTCGGATTATGTTAAATGTATATTTTATGTTGAATATCCCAAATGGAAATATTAATTGTGAATATATTTTAAAAATCTGTAAAATTTAATGTTCCATGTTGTAATTCTCGATACTATACTCGTAAGCCATTGCATGTAAAATTCTGTAGTACAAATTATACTGATGCAGACCCATTTGTTAAGTAAGTAGACAATTTAATGATTTATACCAATTTGTTGATTTTGGTCTCAATTCTTAACTTTCTTTTCATTTTTTATAAAATAAAAAAAATTTTAATGTATTTATTGCAATGCTTTAGGTTTAGTTTGCCCATCAGGAGCATACACATATACACGGGATATTAACCTTGAGCTTTGTTAACAGTCATCGCAAACGCTAACCGAACAGGAAAAAATTGTTTAAAATCGAATGGTAAATCTGTTGGTAGCATTGGAATACGTGGCAAAAGTACATCTGTACCTTTATATTTTCCTGTTATAATGGTCCTTTCTACTAAATTATTTCTCATTTTTTTTTTACTGCAAGTTGAGTGAATTTAAGAACTCAACAGGATAATTAACGGCCTTACGGGTTGCTTGATTGATTTGATACATTTCAAAGTAATATCCATCTTCTCCATATGGAAAAATAATAGGATACTGAAGCGCGTTATATGAGCGATGCATTTCAGTGGGCGAGGTCATGCCCCTTTGTCCACTTACATAGTCAAGAATTTATTATTTCGTAAGAATATCCTGTTGTGAAAATTTAATGACGATCGGTCCAGTAGTTAAGATTATATTACGATTTTTATTAATAGTTTATATAGTTTCCTATATGCAGGCTTTCAAGGTCATTAATTTAATGTAAAGAAAAGATTATTTATTTCATTTCCAATAAAATCCGACGTTTCGTTGGTATTCTTTCCAACTTCTCCAGGGATTGAGTTTTTATTAAAATAATAATCTTTTTCGTCAGTTTAACATCATTTATAAATTATATCACAGTATTTTGTATAGTTGGACAACACAACACAAAAAGTTAAAATATTAAAATAAATGTATGTAAACTAAAACTATATCACAGAAAATTTGTATTTTTTACTTAGTCAAAGTTGTTATTGATTGATTTTTAATTTTCCTAAAAAGAGGCGTGGTCCCACCCACTTTTCTCCTGGTACGTATTCCTAATTATGCCAATACCATATGTACCACATATTATTGACATAGGTCAAAAAATGCCCAAAGTATGGCGATTTAAATTTTTGGATTATATGGGCGGTGCCACCCCCGTTTGTACAATCAAAACTTCATATAGCCTTTTATTCCTTCCAGAGTCACAGTAACATGCTGTGAAAACTTCATCACAATCGGCTCAGCCGTTTTGGAGTCCATGCGTTACATACATACATACATATATTTCTAATTTAAATAAAAATAATGTTCTTTTGTCAATAGAGTGTAAGGATTTATATTTATAGACTAAATAAATAAATAAATGTTTCTTTGCATTAAAATAAAATTGCTAGAGTATCCTTTGGTAACTTTCTTCCCGGAACACTTGTTGTATATCGTGAACAAACGCTTTATCTGGTAGCATTTTCCAATAGTTTTATAGCATTTATAATATCACCAGAAGTTAGGTAATGATTCTTTGAAGAAATCTTACGCCATATATTGTGAGACTTATTTCATGAAGCTTCTCTTTAAGTTTTGTGCACTCTAACAACTAATAAAATAAAATAAACTTAACATTTTTGTTTTAAAAAAGATATTTATTTTTAAAAATGCCTAAAGAAAGCCACAACACACAATTAAGCCTCAGTTAGCCGACTGTAACGGAATGTTATGTAATGACGTAAAAATGTAAGGAAATTCTATTTCTTACAGATTCATACATTACGGTGTTGCGTTACTTTTACAGCTCCATAACCATTTGCATTACTTTACCCAGAACAATATCTATCAGCTGTTTCTTACTGTTGCAGTTACATTCCATTACAGTCGGCTAACTGAGGCTTTACTCCGATTATTAGAAGAAGTTGCCGTTTGTGGTATGTTAACACTTGCACTTTTTGGTAAAATGATGGTAAGCATAAATCTTTTTGTCTATGTCACTATGTTACTTTTCTTTTTTGGTTGTTTACAGATAATCAACGTAAGGCGGAAGAAGAGATTTTGGATTTTTTTTCAAAAGTAAATAAAAATCAGCTGTTAAATGCACAATTGAACAACGTAAGTTTACGAGCCAAAATTGTTGGGTAGATTTACAAAGTATGTATGTATGTATGTATAAATAATTTTTTATGTAATTTTTCATAATTCATTTCGAGGGCATAAAAAAATAGTTACCAAGTTAAAATTCGTCACAAATAATTAACATATAAGTATATATAAAAATTGTTGTATTAAATTTTATGATGTGTCGGTCCATAATTGGTCATAGCTCCCATATATCTAACGAAAACATCCGAAAAAGTCATTTATCTTTGTATATATCTTATAAATATCGGTATCGATTCAAAACTGTGCACAGATCATTTACATATACAGAAAAATCATACTACAGAAATTTGTGAATTTTGGTCCATATTTACCATATTGTTCCGATAATCACTTCGGTACTCATAAATCTCGTATAAATAACGATACCGATCTAAAATTTTACACGGAGCATTTCTCTCAAATCAAACTTCTGGATTTTGAAAATATCGGTCCATATTTGACCATATCCCCCATATAAGTCCACTACCGAAATTCATGTGAATACTAATATGTATCTTATATGTACTATTGTTATATTGAAATTCAATGTGCGATATCCTCATATGTATAAAATTCTCTGTTCCGAAATTTAAGAAGATCGGCCCATGTTTTGTAATTTCTCACATATACGTACGTACCACTTTCGAAAAACAAGTTAACCCTAAATAATGTCTAATAAATATCGATATCAAATCAACATTTTATACAAATCAAAAATTATAATCCAGAAATCACACTAATATCGGTTACACGACAATTAGGCTACTGAATTTTGTAGCTGTCAGCGCATATTTGGTAATAGCTCCCAAATTAAGTTCACTTCCGAGAAAAACAAGCAACCAAATAACTCTTGTAAATAACGTTATTGAGATCAAATTCAACCAAAAGAAGCCTTGCCGTATAATCTTACCCTTTTTTATACCTTAATGGAGGTTGTCTCACATTTTGGTCCATAACTCTGGTTCTACCATACCAATTTTGCTGATCTTCAATATCAAAAAGAATTATAAACGGGTTTTTGTAAACTATGTTGATTTCGGTTGTGTTCTTTGGACGTGAGAGTGTTTTACACAGACAGACGGATATAGCTCAATCGATATAGAATTTCATAAGGATCAATAATATATTACTCAATATATCAGATGAATATTTCTCAGTAAATAAATAAAAAAACGAAAGAGGAAACTATATATTTTGTTTACTTCTCTTTTCTGGATCTATTATTCTAATTAAACAAAACCAAATCTTCGAATTAATATTAAAAGACCAACCTTCATTATTTGTACTGATCTCTGGCACAAGGACATTATCCCCCTGTTTTGATGTTTTGAACACCAACAGTGACTATAATGGCCAAAACTGTATGTTGTCGTACCAACAAGCAGTTGCTGCTTCTTATGTTCTACACATCTCTACTCTACTCTCCACATGTAGTAGAAGACTTCAAAGAGAAATGCTGATGCTATGGATGCATGTACTCGTATTTTGAAAACATTTTGGTTTTTGGTGTCTACTACCAAATGGTTGCGATCAAAGGAAATGGCAGAAATCCGTCTACAACTTCTTGTTGTTAATTTTTTGCGAAACACACAAAACTAGCAACTGTGTGTGTTTGTTTAATCATGTCAATTTTCAACTGTCAAACTCTGACAAATTTGTCAAACTCGTATATTGTTGTCAGTAAACATTGTGTGATAAGAGCAAAATTTGCTATAGCCACTGACTGCTGCGATAAGGACATTAACAGGGACCACATTATATAGTTGGGAATTAATCAAGGTCGTTATGGATAATGTCGAGTTAAAACATTTTCAACATTGATCTTGTTATCCAAATTTTATTTTTTTCTTGTTAAGTATACAATTTTCTTTAAAATATAATACAATTGTTAGCGAATCTAATTGATTTAAATTTTTCAGACATTCTTATTTATTTACTTGAGTTTGTATTACATTTTTTTTATAAAATAGCCACAAAATTATTTGTTAATTTGGCATGAAGTGTAACGTTGTTATACAATAAATAAGATGTAGAACAATTTGTGTGAATTTCAAATATTTATTTTAAAATAGTTTACAAATGAATGTTTATCATATAAAAATGTTATTTAGCTAAATTAAATATTTATTTTGTTTCAATTGAAAGAGTTTAATTAAATTTTTTATCTGTAGTTTCATATTTTGTTTTTTGTTTTCTTTTATAACCCTTCTTAACAAGGCAGTAATATGAAAAATAAAGTGGCTTGCAGTGCATTTGTTTTTGTTTTCAAAGCTCCATAAAATGACAATTACCAGGAATTAAAAAAATACATTGGTTTAATCTAAAGGAAACAAATAAGAAAGTATAGTCGGTCAAGCCCGACCATATAATATCCTACACTCAGTATATGTATAACACAGTTTTTCAGAAATGGGCGCTATATGGGAGATATTAGTGTTGTTTTCTTTTTGCGACAACGACTCTTTCGTAATAGAGTAAATATAAAATTAAATTTGTTTCTTTAATCTATTACGAAACAGTCGTTGTCGTAAAAAGAAAACGACACTCATAATAAGGCTGATTACCTAATATGGACCGATCATTCAAACAATTTAGTGCCATGTTATACTTTATTTCGATATAAATACTTTTAAAAGATTTATGAAGGTTAAAGTGAATTACGGAGAGGGTCTTATATGGGAGTTTTGACTAATTATGGACCGATCATTATAAAATTAGGTGTCATCATTTCTGTATACATGAAAATTATTTTTGTTAAATTTTATTTGGATAACATTTTTAATTTATGGTCGTTAAAATGATTTTCGAAAGCTGGCCTTATATGGAGCGATCATCATAAAATTCTACCATATTATTTTTATATATACGAAACATATTTGTATGCAATACTATTTGGATACCAGCATTTTTAAAAGAGTTTTACTCTTTAAAGTGATTTTCGGAAGGGGGGCTTATATGGGAGCTATGATCAGTTATGGACCGATCTTCACAAACTTTGTAGATGTAATTCGGCTTCATTTACTACTCATTTGTGATGAAATTTGTTTGGATACTTGCATAATTCAAACATTTATGATCGTTAAACTCCTATTTCGGGAGGACATTTGTATGGAGGCCAGGTGAAATAATGGACCGATTTTAACCAGTTTCAATCCCATCCGTCCTTGGGCCAAAAATATATCACGTATGAAATTTTATTAAAATATCTTCAAAATTGCGACCTGTACTCTGCGCACAGGCTTTACATGGACAGCCAGTCAGACGGACGGATGGACATCGTTAAATCGACTCAGAAACTGATTCTGAGTCGATAGGTATCCTTTAAGGTGGGTGTTAGACCAATATTTATTGGCGTTACAAACATAAGCACAAATCCAATATACCCTCCCCACAATTTTATCGGCCAAATTATTAATAGCAATCTAAAAGGGTGAAAATATCACGAATTTTAAGAAATTTTGCTTAGTCCGCTCTCACACTCCTCAATTCTGACTCGTCAAGGCAAGTATTTTTGGATGAGAAGGGATTTCTTTTTGTTTTTTTCTTTCATGCATGTCGATTTGCATTAAAAAGTACAAAAATTGAATTGACATCTGTAAATGAAATGGCAAGTTTAAAAGAGAATTGAACAAAAACTGGTCAGCTAAAACTGAAGAGTGTAAAAGAGGACTTACAAATAAACAATTTTCATACTTAATTTTCTAGCGAAATTGAATTCATTGTAACAATAGTACAAGCTTCTACTATTGATATGACAACAAGAATAAGGACAACACTTTCATGTTATTCCAATATGAACACATTGAAATACAAAGGCCTTGTTACATGAGTCTATCAAAAGAAGGAAATAAAAGTAACCAAACAGATTTTCTCTAACCAAATAGACAATGGCTGAGATATAATCTATGTTGCAAGGGACTATTGGATGTTTTAGCACTCTGACAAATCCGCTAAGTAATATTGTATTAAAATTCCAACCTTGGAGATTATATTTTTATGGATTGCGAAATGTGGCTAATTGTGGACCAATTCTGGTGGGAATTGGATAATGAGTAGAATATTCGTAGGCTTCGCAGAAGGCTTCAATATTTAATAGATTAAATGGGATTGACCTTTGGCCAAAATCTTGCTGACTCTTGCAAAGTCTTTGGTAATCTGAATGTCATCTTGTAGGCATTGAGCTGGCTTCTTTACGGAATTAAAAGATTTCCTGATTACAAATATCAAGACCGGCAGTTTTGCTTTTGATTGCTGGCATTCTGTGTAGTATCTATATGTAGGATCTACATTGAACATAACCATTCAGTTCTTCTTGACAAAGAATATGCAATTATGATCTGAAGAAGACTTCGTATCTAATACTTATCGGCTGATAATCTAAATTGTCATTATATATTTTTTCCTGCATTTTCATTTCTTTTGTTGAATCAAAATACATAATTTGAAAAATGTATCAGCATATATTGAAAACTAAATTCGCAAACTTTTATGCGAAATGGATTAACATTTTTAAAATTGTCTCATAATTAAAAAATGTTCAACTTTACAAATATTTCTTTAAGTGTACCATGTTTAAAGAGTAAGTTTTGATCGACTTAAACATAACAGGGCAACCTTAAATACTTTTCATGAATAACAATTGTATGGTAAAATTTTATTATCCTTTCGTTTTATCCTTGCCTACTATGTATAATTTTTGACTTTTTGACACAAAAGTGTAACAATAAATTTCTGTTAATTTTAGTTTACAATGATGAACATAATCCATAGGTAAGTAACCCTTCGTTATGACTGAGTGAGAAATAGAAAAAACAAATGCAAGAAAAAATGGTTTACGATCAAACTAACCGTCATAGGAAGGAACATTGCGATTATCAATACAAATAAGCAATAAAAATCAAGGACAAAACACAGTGATAATTGACACGTAACAAAATTTGACAATTCAACTAATGTCAGACAGACTCACACACTAAATCACAGTCATACACACAGCCATTAAAACAAACAGTGAATACAGCAAAAGGAAGTACATAATAGTTAATGCCCTGTAGTGTTCAGTCATCATATATGTAGATTTTAGATTTTTCAGTTGAAGGTTACCTGTTTTTGCAAATTACAAAAATTTTCGAGGTTACTTGTTGACACAAATTCCTGTTGGTTTTCAAAGCCAAGCGGGGGATATTCAAGGTTACTTTTAGTATGAATTGACTACTATTTTTCTAAAATGTATCCTTTGCAATATTTTTGGCGTTATATTGACCGAGCAGTAGAATAACAAAGTAAAGTTTTGTGGATGTTTTAAGTAAAGTCTTTCAAATAAAATATTGTCTTAAATGCCGCTCAAGGTTGCTCAGTGGAGATATTTTAATAAATTTTTAAACTGTCATATCCAAACGGTAGTGTTTTCTTTTGGTTTGTTGACAAATTAAAAATATATTTTGCAAATTAACGCTAAGAAAAATATCAGGGTCAAACACTGAAACTCTTTGTAATTTTGATCCGCTTTTCGTATTTGATGTTTGATAGAACGATAGAGGGAGAACATTTAATTAATCACAATTTCTTAAATTATGTTTTTATTCTTTGCCTTTTGTATGTGTGTGTGTATTGGGCCTCTTTCTTTTGTACCTTTTGTTTTCTTTTACCAATTTAATCATATTGTTTTCGTTGTATAAAAAAAATTAAATTATTGTTTTTTTCTTTGTATCTCTGTAGATCAACAAAAAGTCAGTTGTTGCGAGAAATTGTATAATTAATCAAATTCACGCGCACTGCTCTCAAATTCAAGAGGTATTTTCCTAAAGAAATAGTGTTATTTGTTATCTAATATCAGCGTGAAAAAGGATACGCTTTGAAGTTATGACTGAATGATCGCATCTGAGGTAGTGTAAGATTAATTGAATAGGAAGTGATCATTAACAATATGGTTGATATGAAAAGATCATTTTGATATTCATAAATAAAAATAAAAACTTATGTATGTATGTATGTTTCGGCAGACAATGATGTTAACCAATATTTATTAATTTTGTCTATGGATACAATAATCCCTAAAGATTAAACAAATAAATTATTTATAAACTCAATTAAACAATAAAATAAATAATGGATTAATAACATCTAAATCTTTACAAAAATTATAACTTTAATAATTATAATTATTTTATTCATTATAAGACTATAAGTATAAACTAATGTATATTTCCTAAAAATATCTGAAGAACGTGAATTTAACTAAAATTTATTGGTCAATGATACCACAAACCAAACTTTAAAAAAACATTAAAGAAATAATATTTTTTATAACTTCTAAAGAATCGTTTTTCATAAGACTACAGAGTTAAAAAAATTTATAAAAGAATAAACTCATCTTAAAATTTGTGACTCCAAATAAATCAGGCATATTTAAATATACATAGAAGTATGTATCTATATTAAAAATCTGGTCTTTTATCACTTTTAAATAATTTAACCATGAACCAAATAAAGATTGCGCAAAGAATGTAAACAAAATTGCCTCTCTCTGCGCTTGACGTTTTTTCCGTATAATTAACATGAAAAATATAACTTTTTCTAACAATTTTTAAAGAAAAATAAATTTTTTCGTAAATTTTTGATTCAAAATGAAACATTTAATTAGTTACTACATATTTAATTCATATTGAAATGTATCAAAAAAGTAAACTACATTTTAGTATTTTATACTATATTATATTTTTGTGTTATTAATTTATGATTTTTGTTTGTTTCCGTTTATGTTTTCTTTTATCTCATTCGCTGGGAGTTGATTTAGTTTTCTTATTTGAAAAAACATTCCCGATCGGAAAAAGTGTTTTAGCTTTAATATCATTATTAATAGTACTTGACTCATTTACATATTTACAAGCTTTTTTAAATACCTACTCGTTGCAAATCAAGAGATTTTCACCATTCAAAGATGTGAATACAGGGGGCTAATTCTCGCATTCGTATGCGAGTAAATTTTCATTCGAACGTTCGAATTTTTTAACATTTGGGATTCTCTCATTCGATAGCGAAAAAAATGTATCGAAATTTCTAATGATGGCATTCGATAACGAATGATCATTCGACCGCAACCTTGCGAGTTTTTACTCGTAAGCAAAGAAGCATTCGAAATAACGGTTTTTTTTAGCAAACAGAAGAAAAAAGAAAATGTAAGTAAAAAAATTGTTACTTACTTTAAAAAAATATTATAATATTAATAATTTTATTACTTTTAGGTCAAAAATATCAAAAATAAATATTACCTATGCTTGCTTTGTGAGCCTAAAACGTCTTTTGAGTCTAGAAGAACACATACATACATTAATACATACGTATGTATGTATGTACTTATTTATACTTACCCATTGTTTGTCAATCTTAAGGGTTCGGAGGTGTTTCTTATTTGTTTCCTTATGTCATTAATGTTTTCAATCTCGTCAGAATTAGAAGACGATGAGTAAAAAAACACAACTCGATCCATTTTTAATTTAAAATAATTTCTTTTAAAAAGTTTGCTTTTACTTGAGTTATTTTTTGCAGAACCATATGTTTTTTGTTTACATTTTCTTTTATTCAGTATTGTAATACGTACTTATTTAAGTTTTTTACCACACTGAAGCAATGAATCGATTCGATTCGTATCGAGTACCATCTTTAGAAAATTTTTCACTGTCGAAATAAATTTCGATTCGAAAACAATTTCGATCACGACTGCCAGAATTAGCCCCCAGCTTCCAGATTTTTAATTTGCTACACAAATTCGTCAGTAGGCTTTAAAAACCTAACAAAGGTATCTTAAACGCAAAACGTTTCAGTTACCCATTTTAAATTTCATATCTACATACTTTTATGATTCTATAAGACACTTTTAAGTCTTTTTTTAATCATCAAGGTGGCAAATTTGTGCCCATTGTTTGTTTTTAATTCATTTTCTTTTGGAAATCGAAAAAAATTTCAATTTATGTTATTTTTTTTTTAATATTTCCACAATTAAAAAAAGGCACACTTATTTTAAAACTTTTATTTACATTAAAATTTATATAGAAGTTAAGCAAATATTAAAATATTTTTGACTTGTGACGTCACAAGAAGAAATTTTGCTCCCAATTTTACTCTCACAGTTTTTGTAAAATATAACGGACCTGCGCCATGTGAAATGTTTATTATTTGATTCATGTAATGGCTGCCAGATGAATTTCGGAAAAAATCGTCAAAATCCCGATAAAAAATAAAAAAAATCCTCATTTCAATGTTTAAAAATCGTCAAAAAAAAAAAAATCGGAAAAATAAAAAGTCATTATATCTAACAGTATTTGGAAATTTTTATTTAAACGAAAACAAAAGATTATATAGTCTCTTGTACAATACATATCAAAATATATAAATTTTAAGTTTTTAAATAAGAAATCACAAAACATATAATGTTAAATACAACTTGTGTAATATTTTTATAATATCTTAGTTCACTCTCTTCAATTCTGACTCGTCAAGGTATTTTTGGATGAGAAGGGAAAAGAGAACAAAAGGGGTAAGAACTTGACGGTACTAGTCAATTTTTTTATTTGCTTTTGTTTTTTTCTTTCATGCATGTTGATTTGAATTAAAAAGTATGAAAATTGAATTGACATCTGTAAATGAAATGGCAAGTTTAAAAGAGAATTAAACAAAAACTGGTCAGCTAAAACTGAGCTAAAACTGAGTGTGAAACAAGACTTACAGTATTTTATAAATAAATATCTGGATTTAGCACATTTGACTAATTCAGGTTAAATTACAATGTCAAAACAATTTAGTTTATTAAGTTTTAAATAACATTTTGAGTATAGAATCATATACTCCATCATATACTCTTACAGGTACTTACATATTTTCAAAAAATTCCGTATTTTTGTTTTATTTAAATTTATTTGACTGAATATTCTTTCAACGTTTTGTTAAGATTGGAGAAGTTTTTGTAGAAGTTCGCCGTTGAAATTCAGAAATTTCTTTTTGTGTTTACAGATAAATAAGTAATTTCTACTATCCTGACTCAATATTATTTGGAATTATTATACTTAAATTAACTAAATTGTCAATAATTAAGAAAACACTACTCTTACCTAGTTCTGTTTTTGAAATATGTCATGTTCTTCTTAATATTTATGATATTAAATGAGAAAAATAGGTGTTGTCTCAAAAAAAGAGAGAATTTGGTAATAAAAACATTAATAAAACAAAGAAATGATAAAAAATTTTAATAATTCAGAAAATCGCCACTTTCAATGAAAAAGTCGTCAAATTGTCACTTTGCTATTTTTGAAACAAAAAATCGTAAAATCTGGCACCTATGAATGTAACAGTATTATATACAGTTAGGTACTTAAATCTTCATACACCCAAAATTTTCATATATATGCTAATCAAAGGTTACCAGAAAAAACTTTTAAATCAAAATATTCAATTTCATTTCAAGCAAAAATTTTATTTTCTTTAAAAAAACATTAAGGAGGTCCACACCAAGCGTCCACGCGTTTCGAAACATTGGCGTTTTGGAAAAATGTTTCTAATTTAAAGAGAGTCAATAATGCAAAGGCCTTCCCATTTTAACATAATTTGTTTCGAGTTTAATGACACTAATTACCACATTCGTCGGCCAACGTTGAAAGAATTTTTAATATTGTAAATTTAAATAAAACAAAAACCAGAAATGCTTTGGATTCTTCAACATTACAAGGACTATTGTTTTCAAAAGATTATCTTAATTTAAATAATTCTCAGTGTTTTAATATAACAATTAAAAATAACTTATTAAAAAATGTCACACAAAAATGTACCAGACTAAAGTCACATAATACCAAAATTAAATTAATTATTTTTTTTATTAAATAATTACTTTATTTACATGTAAATAAAATAAAAATATTTAGTTCGTTTATTTGACCTTTTTTTTAATATTTAATAGTTTCTTTTTACAAGCAATAAGGTCATTTGAATTTTATATAAAAATATTTAATTTATTTCTATATATTTATTTCCAATATTTCGCTATCACAATGGATAGCTTCTTCAAGGATAATATAAGTTTTGAATTATAATAAAATAATAATTGAAGTATGTATAAAAATGAAAAAATTTTTTAACAGAAAATGAAAAGCTTATAATTATGATATATAAAATATATATATATATACATATATATATCATAACCTTTTAAGCAGTTTATCAGTTAAATAAGTTGTTACAAATTAACAAGAAGATCACGCGTAAAGAAGTTGTATCGATGTAAAAAAATCTTATTATTCAAGAACACAAAAAAGGAAAATCTTACCGCACAATCAGTAAACTTTTTAACAAACCTTTTGCTACGGTTCAGTCCATTATAAAAAAGTTCAAAAAACACTGGCTCTGTAAAAAACAAGATAAGATCAGCGGGCTAATTCTGGCAGTCGTGATCGAAATTGTTTTCGAATCGAAATTTATTTCGACAGTGCAAAATTTTCTAATGATGGTACTCGATACGAATCGAATCGATTCATTGCTTCAGTGTTGTAAAAAATTTAATTAAGTACGTATTACAACACTGATAAAAAATAAAAGAAAATGTAAACAAATAACATATGGTTATGCAAAAAATTAATTAAATTAAATTACTTGAGCAAAATTTTTTAAAGAAATTATTCTAAATTAAAAATGTTTTTTTACTCATCGTCTTCTGATTTTGACGATATTGAAAACATTAATGACATAAGAAACACCTCCGACCCCTTAAAATTGACAAACATTGAATAAGTATAAATAAGTATGTACATGTGTACGTACTTACATACATATGTACATACATTTGTATTAATGTATGTTTGTGTTTTTCTAGATTCAAAAGACGTTTTAGGCTCACAAAGTCCCCTTTTACAGTTGAGAAATTGAAAGACAGACAGACGAAGTTTGTTAGCGATGTATTGAAGAGGAAGAGTGGGCGGTAAACCTCTACTGTACTGGACATTTTAAGACAGTTTTCGTTTACAGTTTCCACCCTTCGCATTTTTCATGTTGTTGCTTCACATCATTTTTCTCACTTTAGCGTGCGTATTGCAAAAATAATTAAATTTATTAACCAAATAGATTTATTGATAACAAAAACTTTATAATTAACAGTTGTTTGCATACATACATATGTATGTTTTTTAATTTCTTTTCTTTTGAATGCGTTTTTAGAAGAACGAAAAAATAAACAAAAAATTTCTGTCTGTGTATTAATTTCGCTACTTTAAAAGGTTTAGGCAAGTTCAAAGCAGAATAAGAAAAATGTCTGTCTTTCAATTTCTCAACTGTAAAAGAGAACAAAGGAAGCATGGGTAAAATTATTTTTGATATTTTTGACCTAAAAGTAATAAAATTATTAATATTATGATATTTTTTTAAAGTAAGTAACAAATTTTTTACTTATATTTTCTTTTTTTCTTCTGTTTGCTAAAAAAAAACCGTTATTTCGAATGCTTCTTTGCTTACGAGTAAAAACTCGCAAGGTTGCGGTCGAATGATCATTCGTTATCGAATGCCATCATTAGAAATTTCGATACATTTTATTCGCTATCGAATGAGGAAATCCCAAATGTTAAAAAATTCAAACGTTCGAATGAAAATTTATTCGCATACGAATGCGATAATTAGCCCCCTGGACGCCCAAAGAAACTCTCCAGGCGAGATATCAGTCTTATTTTAAGAGAAATTGCAAAAAATCCTAGAAATTCAGCGCCTAAGTTGCCGGAAAGAATCGAAAATTCTACGGATAAAAAAGTTAATTCACTAACTATTCAAAACGCATTATGGGACCAAAGCCATTATATTATAAAGCCATTGATTATTGGAAACGAATTTTTATTGATTATTCGTATAGTAAGTAAAATAGAATTGAATTTTTTGATTTCAAAATTTTTTTTCTGGTATGTACTCTTAAATTGACGAAAATGTGAAATTTTGGGTATATATGAAGACTTAAGTCTCTAACTGTAGGTAAAGAATGACCTAACAAATGCCATTATTGAATACCAGTACTTATTATGTATTCTCCGAGATAAATTATTTGAACCCTACAACTGCTATAATATACTGTTAGCGTCAAAATAAAGTCAACACCACATATTTTTAAAAGAAAAGCTTAATTATATTAATATAAATAGTATTTTATTAGAACATTTTATTACATTTTTATATACGAGTAAAGTGGCTTCAACACATAATCGGACAATAGTTTGGCTGATCTAAATATGCTCTGAATTAAGACAAAATGTTACACTTGGGGTTTACACGATCAAGTTTTGTCTTTTTTTCTGATTTTTATTGAATTAGAATTGAATTCAAAAAAAAGAAGCAAACAAAGGTTATTAAAATTAATTTAATTAACATACTTTATTATTAAGTAATTTTTAAGCTTGAGGTCACTTTTTGTTTTTTATAAAAGACTTTTTATTTCTATATATAATTAACTCGATATTTCGATTTCCTTTGGAAATCTTCTTCAGGAGTAATTTTAATATTATATGTGTAACAAATATTTTGATATAAGTTTGAAAGGGGTTGACAAAATTGAAAAATATGTTCTACAGAAAAATAATTTTAAATTTTCGATAATAACATTGAACAGTAAATAATTTTTACAGAAATATAGTAACATTATGAATAATAACATTTTGGAATGATAACATTTTTTAAATATATAAATTGTGTTAATTTCTCCTATTATTAATATTTATATTTTTGTTCAATAGGTGTCTGTAATTTTGAGCTAAGTTTTCTGTGTCTTTTTTAAAATTTATTCTTCTTTCTGATGGTACATTATTGATATGTAACATTTCTAACATGTATCTTCGTTTTTTATAATTTTCTGTGTCCAATATAGATGTGTTATCAAAATCTGGATAGTGGTTAAAATCTCTACAATGGGTTGATAAAGCTGTTTTTTGTGTTGAATTATAATTTCTATATTTCTGGTCATGTTTGTTTATTCATAATGTTACTATATTTCTGTAAAAATTATTTACTGTTCAATGTTATTATCGAAAATTTAAAATTATTTTTCTGCAGAACATATTTTTCAATTTTGTCAACCCCTTTCAAACTTATATCAAAATATTTGTTACACATAAAATATTAAAATTACTCCTGAAGAAGATTTCCAAAGGAAATCGAAATATCGAGTTAATTATATATAGAAATAAAAAATCTTTTATAAAAAACAAAAAGTGACCTCAAGCTTAAAAATTTCTTAATAAAAAATCATAAAAAAGGTCGAAGAAAATAGAATAAATTTATTTAACATACTTTAATAATATTTTATGTTTGATTCCATAATCTTTGAAAGCAAATTCATAGTTTAATCGTACTGTCCTTACGTGATAATGAAATTCCAGTCCCCGACAATTATAACATTCATTCAAATCAAATGTTAACCATGGAAGTTAAATAATTGCATAATACTTATTTGTTGACTCCATATGACCAGATGAATGCTAATAGTTCCGTTATAACAAAATGTATTTAAATTGTACATGTTCATTGCAAAAGACTACAGAGAAACCGACGTTGTGAAATGAAGACAGTGAACGTTTTAAATAAAATAAAAGAAGACGACTAAAAGTCTGTCCAACATAAAACGATCATCATTTATCTTAACAGATGCACAAACAAATTGTTGTTGGTTGGTTTGGTTGGCACACATTGCGGTTAAATAAAATAAAATAACAAAATATAAACAAATTACACTAAACTAAACGTTTAACGTATTGATTTTGTTGCTTTTACAACAAAAAAATTCGTCCTTAATACAAATCAGATGTTTTCTTAACACCCACCTTAAAAAAGTCATTAGGGGAAGATTCCTCTTACGATGGCTGTTATATGTTTGTTATGTTTGTGTGGTTAAACGAATGAATGACGTATGAGTACGACTGTGTGGACTTAATATGACCGACGGCGGTACGATCAGAGAACATAACAAATTGATCATTAAACAGAAGGCATGTTAAATGTTTTGAAAAAAAAAAAAATTAATACAAATCGAGTTTATCAAACAGCTTTGGAAAGGGAGGAACAGTGTTTTGAAAGTATTGATTCTTTGATAGGTTTCCCAATGTAAGCTGAAACGTATGTGCACTTAGAACTGTTTCATCTAAAACATAAGGTCTTTCCACCTTCCGGGAAAGTCATCCAAATATTCACCGACTACCTACATATGTATGTATATGGATAGACAAGTTGAATTTGATGAGCCATATTACGTGCGGAACAAATTCAGCACATATTAATTAATATCAAATCGGCCATTATATCTCTAGGAATGTATATATCTCATGGATAACCAGGCTAGGCAACCAGGACAACTTGATTGAAACATCAGATTTGAGTTAAGTTGTGATTATTGTCTTTATTTTCATGAGTGGTAATTTCACCTTACTTAACTTTATCTCATAGACAAGAAAAGTTAAGAAAAAGAGCTCACTTGAATGGAAAGCAGAAAAATATATCCAGATGGAACAAATTGCTTAAAATTAGACCAGATTCCTTTCAAGAAACCTCATAGCGAGCATTATTAGTCACTGGTATATAGTCACAACGAATTTTATAAAGGGGTTTTAAATTTTGTTTTTAATAAAATTAACACAAATGGAAATCAATAAAAATTTGTATAGTATTGGAAAGAGTAAGGTGTCCGTGTGTCCGTCTGGCTGGCTGGCTGTTCATGTAAAGCATGATATTTGTTTGTCTAATGTACGATTGGGATTGAAATTTATTGAAATCGGTCCATTATCTTACCTAGCCCCCTTACAAATGTCCTCCCGGGGCTTCATTGCTCATAAATGTTTGTTTAATGCACGTATTCAAAAAAATTTTCCCACAAACAAGTTGTACATGAAGCCTAAGCACATTTACACATTTTGTGCAGATCGGTCCATCATTGACCATGTATTAAAAGTGTTTATATCGAGATAAAAATTGACGTAATTGACAAAAATGCCGCTAAGCATTTGGAGGAGATCGATCATAATAGGTCATAGATAGCACCCATTCTATATACATAATACCCATTTCTGAAAAAATATTTTTTTTAAACATATACCAGCTATAGGGTGTTATAGAGCCGGAATTGACCGACTATACTTTCTTACTTGTATTTATTTGTATGTATGTGATGACATGCTGGAATATACGTATCTATACAAAGTGTATGTATGACAAAACTCTGAACACGTCTATAACTATGACATTTGTACTCGTTTATACAGACATTCATATGTCTGTATTTTGAATATCTAAGAAAAAACTATCAATTCTGCTGAGGTTTTCAATATTCTATATGAAAGGATGTTGCCACTTGTCGCAATATGTATTTGAAAAATCACTACCACTACCGCTATTTAGTAATTGAACATAAGAACAGTTTAACAAATAATATGTAATACATCTGTTAACTGACTATATACTGCAGTAGATCTGACTATATCTTGGAGTAGAACAGCATATAATGTATAACCATAAGCAGTTTATATTCAATTTACATAAGTAATTGTGATATATTATTATATGTCAATTTTATTACATTCCTCATTAAACACTTTTTTAGCTAGATATACACAGCATTGCATAACTATAAATACAAAAAACTTTGCATAATTTGGTAAGTAAAAGAAATAGTAAAACAGTTTAACCTACAAGCATTTGTACCAAAATATGATTTTTTTATTTTATATCTTAAAAACGTAAAAATAAATTAATTCGTTTTTCATAACTATAAATCCATCGCAATTCAAATAATTTAAAATATAAATATTCACAAAAAATTCAGATTTTAATAATGTGTTAGGCCTTCTTTTTTCATCAGATTTACTACGCGATTTTCAGATATAGATCTGCAAGTATATGTTTATAACAGTTTAGATGATATAACTATGCTTTAATATTATCGGTATTCAGCATAAATTCGACGGCTTAATATTTCCTAAATGTTCTCAATGGGGTTCTGATCTGAACAACATGCGGGCGATTCAAGTACATTAATATTTTTCGATGATAACACTGTACTAGTTGAAAAAACAAGCGGAGCATTCAGTGGGTAACGCTAAATCGAGTACGCTGAATCCAATGGTACTAACCGTTTTTTAGGTTAGCTCTAGTTTTCGAGATATAGCGTTATTTAAAAATAGAGGAGGTGACGCAATAAATATTAACGTAGCTCGAAAACTGTTTAGTTTATAGAATTAAAAAAAAAAATCGAAATTCGGCAACAAAATTATCTTTAAACTGGAATAAAGTCATTTTGGAAATAATTTGTTTTCTGGGATGATTTCTGGAAAACTATGACATTAATAAATTAAAAATTATGTTGGTCAGATGTCTATCAAGATCAAGCAAACAAATGTCGATTTTTTTTTATTAAAATCTTCATTCAGATTTTGGCAAAATGGCAAGTCGGTAACTCGATTCGATTGGATGTTTATAGGTTCTATCATCAAAAAATGTGTGATATATGTCACCGCCCGTTAAAATTTCAGTTGTTAATATCTCTCGATAGCGCAAGATATTCATCGTAACCGCAGTTCATTGTAACAATTGTTAAAGCTTCTGAAACAAGTAATATGTCAAAACCTTTATGTTATTCCAACATACTCCATACAAAGTTGTTCTTGAAAACCAAGTTATAAGGTGCAATGATGGAGGAGTATAGGACTGAGCATATTATCGGTCATGGTCCGGCGTTTGGAAACTAAAGACAATAAATGTTGGGTCAACAAATACTTAATAATAAGACATGTCTTTCTAAGGATGATTGATAAATCGACATTTTCATTAAAACTATAGGATAGCAGGATAGTACCAGTGACCAAGAAACATAACAGGAGAGTAGTGGGATAATAACAAAGTTTCTTTACGGGACCTATGTTTGGACCAAAGGGTGCTATGCTTCTATCCTAAGCGTAACAGCAATTTTCAGTAAACTATTATTTTATGAAAGTGCATTTTATTGTTCTATACCTATGTTAATTTTCATGACATTGAACGAAACGAACAACACACTCTTTAAAGTTACTGAGTTAGAGTAAGATAATTTGAAGCAAAGTTTATTTTCTTTTTTTCAAAATAAAGCGCACAAAAACCATCTGGAAGCGTGCGAACTTCCACAACATCAGAAATGGAGAAATTTTAACACAAAAAAAAGAAAGAAAACAAATTTGAAAATTGAAATGATCACACAAAAAAGAACCCGTCGAGTTTAAACTCCTCTTTTTTTTTTGCTTCATTTTTTGGAAACAAAAACAAAAAAGAGAAAAAAACAACAACAATACAAATCAGTAAAAATAAGATTAATTTGTTTTCCTGACTTGTCTGTCTTCTGGTACAAATACACACTTTTTCGTCTTCATTTTTCTTCTCCTCTACTTGTCCTGGTGAGCCAAAACATCTAGAGTATGTTATTTTCACATCATCAGTAAACAACCTGTTGTTGGATCCATTATTTATGATGTTTAATGTTTGATTTTACATGTCGATCGGTGTTTTTCTCTTTTTCTAGTTTTTTCTCTTCTATCTTTTGTTTAGTTTTAATTGTTGTTTTTATTAATTTGTTTTTGTTTTCCTTTTGAAACTTGACCACTTCACACATTCAATAGTTATTTATGATTATTCTTGTCAAAATCAACAATAGATCATCATGTTCATCGTTTAATAACATTATAATGATGTACTACATAGATATATAAATATAAACGTACATACATACATACATATGTATATTAGTATACAGTTCAACAGGCTGGCTGACAGACTGATGATGAAGATGGTTTGATCACTGCGATCGACGTTCGATAAATATTACTGATGTTGTTAATGATGCTGATGAACTTATGAAATAATACTTGAATCGGACACTCAAAGATCTTTATTTTTGTTGTTGTTGTTAATTTTGTTTGCCAGTAGAGTTCAGTGCATTTTTAACGGCGGCGCTTGAGTTTGGTTACACACGTTTTGCTTCATTTTCAATTTATGCGGATCTCTGCCGATTAAATTGCAATTATTCACCTGGTTCACATACAGACTCTGAATATTATTTAAATACATTTTAAGAGTTTATCTTTTAAGTATTTTTGGATTTCATTAAAACGAAATTATATTAATAATCACTTTTTTTTTCATTTAAAGAAAAAGGAGTGCCTTTCGTAGAATCATATGGGAAATTCAGAAATTGATTAACTTAATGATACTTTACAGAGATCAATGGCAATATTATCAACGGAACCTTTAAACGATGTAAGTACAAAATTACAAATTCTATTTTAATATTTTAGTCTGGTATTGTATCGATCTGCAGATTAACTCTCATTAACAGTAAAATTAATACAATAGTTGATTTATTTTGGGTTATTTTTTAAGTTAAAACCTTTACTATTTCCTACTATTTATTAATGATCTTCCCAATTCCATTGAACATAGTAATATCTTAATATGCAGATTATGTGAAGATTTTTTTTCATCTTTGACGAAAAAAGTTCATACAACTCATATTCAATCCGATTTAAACATATTCCACAACCGGTGTGTAACTAACGTGACCGTATATCCCGCTTTTGGCGGAATTCCCCGTTTTTTTGAAGACTCATCCCGCTTTTCCAACCAAAATCCCTCTTTTTGCTAATTTGGAAGAAAATATAAAAACTCAAAACTGAGATCTTTGGCCTCTTTAAACATTTGACTTTAATTGGCGTTATTTTAGTAATAGATTTTACAGTATTTTACCGGCAACATATGAAAAGTAAACATAAGAAAGTATAGTCGGTCAAGCCCGATCATATAATACCCTACACCCAGTATATGTATAACACAGTTTTTCAGAAATGTGCGTTATATGGGAGATATAACCTATTGTGGACCGATCATCCAAAAATTTAGTGTCATGGTGTCTGTGAATATAAATATTATATGTGTTATACCTTATCTCGATACAAATACTTTTAAAAAAATTATGGAGGTTAAAGTGAATTTCGGAGAGGGTCTTATATGGGAGTTTCGACTAATTATGGACCGATCATTATAAAATTAGGTGTCATTATTTCTGTATATATGAAACTTATTTGTTTGAATATTATTTTGATATCGATATTTTTAAAAGATTTATGGTTTTTAAAGTGATTTTCTGAAGTGGGGCTTATATGGGAGCTACGACTAATTATAGACCGATCATCATTAAATTGTACAGAATGATTTGTATATATGTGAAACACATATTTGGATACCAACATTTTTAAGAGAGTTATGTTCTTTAAATGGATTTTTGACAGTGAGCCTTATATGGGAGCTGTGATTAAATATGGACCGATCATCATAAAACTGTACCATGTTATTTTAATATATGAGTATGAAACATATTTGTGTCCTATATTATTTGGATACCAACATTTTTAAAAGAGAGTTATGCTCTTTAAAGTGATTTTCGGAAGTGGGTCTTATATGAAGCTATGATCAATTATACACCGATCTACACAAAATTTGTTGATGGGATTTGGTTTCATTTATCAATCATTTGTGGTGAAATTTGTTTGGATACTTGCATAATTCAAACATTTATGATCGTTAAACTCCTATTTCGGGGGGACATTTGTTTGGGGGCTAGGGGAAATAATTGACCAATTTCCACCAGATTCAATACCGTCCATCCTTGGGCCAAAAATATATCATGTACAAAATTTTATCGAAATATCTTCTGAATTGCGACCTATACTCTGCGCACAAGCTTTACATGGACAGCCAGCCAGCCAGGCGGACGGACGGATATCGTTAAATCGACTCAGGAAGTGATACTTTAAGGACTAATATTTATGGGCGTTACAAACATCAGCACAAACCCAATACACCCTCCCCACTATGGTGGTGTAGGGTATAAAAATGTTCAGATTCATGTTTTTGTTTAAATTGTCACTGGCTTTTTTAAATCAATGCACGTTGGGTTGAAATGGGTCGAAAGTGACGCTTATTTGAATTTATAAAATTAAGTTTTTGTATTAATATTTGGTATCGGATAAAACTAGATAAAATTCTACATCACTTTGTAAGTTTTCTAGCATCTATCTTGTCAGCTGACTCCGTAGTTTTTGCAATTTTTTTAAAAAGTGAAGAAAGTAATATTTTACATTAAACGAGTCCGTAATTTAAAAATTTAACGTTAATAAAGTGTTATTTTAAAAATGGAACCTTCAACTTCAGGTATTTAAGTGTATAAAAATGATGTAGTGTTTTTGAAAATATGTTTGAAAATATTTTTGACGATTTTTTTTAAAAAAGGTCTAAAATTGGCCTATTTTTGATGTTTCGTGGACCATAACTTCTAAGTTAGTTAAGATTGGATTTTGATTTATATATTTTCTAAAAGTATGGAATCTTAGCTTGACAATACAAGAAAGAAAATTTGCGGTTTTGTTGCTCCATTTTTCGCTATTAACATTTTTCTGTTTGAAGTCGAGTTTTTTCAAAGTCATGTATTTAATAAAACTAACGTGTATTTTGTTTTGCTATAGTCATTCGTTCAATGTTTACCATTGTTGTTATTGTTGTCGGAGAATTTTAATTTCAATAGAGATAGGTGTGTGAACAAGTTTCAATCACCTTCATTCACGAGAGTGTAAAATTAAAAAAAAAACATTATAACGAAAATTTATAACAAGAAATGGCTTGACAATAATTTTACGAAATGAAACTGATTGTTTTGCATTAAAATCAGTATTATAGATTACATAGCCATGCTGAAAATATCATATTTAAGAATTCACAAAAATAAATCCCGGTTCACGAGCTCATCTCTATTATGATTTTTATTATGTTGTGTTTTAATATTAATATTTGTTGTTTTAAAAGAAATGTTTATAGTGTTTTACTTCAAATAAAGTAATCGGTATTGGGTAAAAGGCTAAACAAATAAAACAGTTAAATTATTTTAAAAAATAATTTAATCTATTTTAAAGACAAGCCCCAATTTTATGAAAAATATTGAAGTACATGACTGAAAAGGTAAAATCAGCATATTAACAAGTAAGAGTGCAATAATCGGCTGTGCCGAATCTTAAATACCCTTCACCTTTGTTGTGGATGCATAATTATATTATATACATATTGATACGTTTTTACCTTTTAACAAGTAAGAGTGCAATATTCGGCTGTGCCGAATCTTAAATGCCCTCCACCTAAACGTAATAAGAAATACAAAAACTACACTGGTTATAGGACTAGAATATCCTTATTCTGTATATTTTTTTCAGTTTTAGTGCAGATTTAATTAATATATAATTATATTGTTTGAAAGACAATTTTACGGCCAACATAATTTATGTTAAATATTGTGAAATTTTGTCCAATTTTCACCAGTTTTAATTGATTTAATTACCAATTCTTACCATAATTTACAGAGCTTGTCTGATGTTCATAATAATCTTGAGTGTAATTTAACAGAGTATAAAAAAGGGTAACAAGTCGGTTTTAGTGACTGCTCAAAAAAAAAAAAAATTCGGCTTTTAGAGGAGATGCCAGAAAAAAAATTTTGTTGGCGGTCACGCATATTTTCGAGGGGGCGGGCCCGTAAAGTTGAAAATATATAGGCCTATATCTCGGGAACTACTAGGTGTCTGATAATTTGTAATACATTAAATAAAAGGTATTAAAAATACCTGTCCAACGATATATATTATGATTATAAAATACAGAACGAATATGGGTTAAATCCGAAAAGAATATATTTGACCCGATTTTTTTTTAATATCTAAAAAAATTAAAATAAATGTCTATATAAGTGTTACTTTAGTTTATTAATATAAATAGCCAAGACATTAAGCTTTAATTTATGGTATCATATGTGCCTGTAGGTACTATTATCATAGAATTATAAGATATGAAAAATTAAAAAAAAAACACATTTTTTCAAAATTTTGTATACAGGATAGGATTTTTTCCTCGGGCGGAAGGATTTTCTCCTCTATGGTAAACAGAACACCGGCTTCGCATAGTACAGATTGTATTTTTTATGGTGAAATGTAATAATCTTTCTTTAATATCTTCGGATTTATATTACCTACATGGTCATGTTATACCTTAAATTAAAGCTTAATTTCTTGACTTGAAAATATTGTAATTTATCTATTTACTCATATAGACCTTTTTCCAAGGTTTTTTAGATTTTTTAAAAAAATTTCGGATCAAAAAATAATTTTGCGAATTTATCAATAGGTGGTCCATATAAATAGGTCATGTTACATATATGGAAAGGTCTTTAAAATACCTATAATTTCATATATATATCGTCTAATAAAAAAATGTAGTTTTCAAGATATAGCTAAATATATTACAAACTTTGGAGCCCCGCCCACTCGAAAATAGGCGTGACCGCTTCAATTTTTTTTATTTTAATCAGAATTTAAAATTCTATTAGTAATACAATTTTGATAGTGATTAGAAAAAAGTCACTAAAACCGACTTTAAGCCAAAAAAGGATAAGATATAAGGTGAGGCTTTTTTGTTTGAATTTGACCTCAATAACATTATTTACAAAAGATTTATGGGTGGCATAGAAGAAATGGACCAATTATGGACTGATAGCTTCTAAATCCAGTATACACTAATGTGATTTCTATGTATTTTAGGATAATATTGGTTGAAATTCATCTCAATAGCGTTATTTACAAGAGTTGTATGGTTGGTTGTTATGCTCGGAAGTTACCTTAATTCAGGAGCTATTATTGACTAACAGCTACAAAATCCAGTAGCTTAAATGTCGCATAACCATACTACTATGATTTCTGGATTAAAATTTCTGAAAAAGTTGGTTCGATATCGATATTTATTAGACATTTTTTCTGTTTATTGGGTTTTTGGAAATGGTTCTTATATGGCAGCTATGACAAATTATGGGCCGATCTTCTTAAATTTTGGAAGAGTTATTTTCATGCATATTTCACGTCGAATTTCAACATAATAACGGTATATTTAAGATATATATTAGTATTAATGTGGATTTACAGAGTGGACCTTATGTGGGGGACATAGTCAAATATGGACCGATATTCTCAAAATCCAGCAGTTTGATTTAGGCATGTATGTAAATTATCCATGTAAAATTTTGGATTGGTACCCTTATTTATAAGAGATTTATAAGTATTAAAGTGATTTTCGGAAGAGGGACATACGGTTAAAAATAAACCGAAATTCACAAAATTTTGTGGGTTGATTTTTGTATATATATAAATGAGGTATGCAAAGTTTTGAGTCGATACCGATATTTATAGAATATATATAGGGATAAATGTCTTTTTCAGATGTGGTCCTTTTATGGGAGCTATGACCAATTCTGGGCCGACCACCATAAAATGTAGTACAACAATTTATTTGTCTATAAAAATTATTCATGTAAAATGGTAGCCGTTTAACATTATTTATATCTGTTTTATACGTATTTAAGTGAATTTTGGAAGTGGACTTTATATGTGGTCTATGGTCAAACATGGACTGAAATAAAAAAAATCGCTTGACGATTTCGTTTTGCATGAAACTTATTTTTGCTGAATTTTGTCTTGATATTCCAATTTTATAGGCATTTATGTATAATTGAGCAATATTTCGGAAAGATTTTTGTATGGGGACTATAAGAAATCATGAACCGATTCATACGATTTTCCGCACATTTTCTTCTTTTATCATAAAAACAACGTATACAAAATTTCATGGTATTATCTGCAATATATTTCAAAATATTGCAATAAAATGGACAAAAAATATCAAATTTTTAAGGAATTTGTATCACATATTGGTCCATAACTTTAGTTGGCCTAAACTGATTTTGCTGATTTTCAATATCAAAATTACTCGCAAAATAAGAAATATTTTTCTGGAAATTTCGTGTAGTTAAGTTGTATAGTTTGGACGTGAGAGTGTTTTACACAGACAGACAGACATACGGACATGGCTAAATCGACATAGAATTTCATAAGGACCAGGAATATATATATTTTGTTGGGTCTCAGATGAATATTAAAAAAGTTTCACACGGAATGACAAACGTAATATACCCTCATTCGCCACTCTTGGTGGTGGAGGGTATAAAAATGGAAAAGACCTGTAGTTAATGCAAACAGTAGGTTATATTTTTTAAAATTTCTGAAATTATGTATAAAAAAAAGAATAAGTTATTAGGATAAAGTACTCAAAAGTAGTGTGAAATTTGAATTTAAAAAAATGTAATCTTTTATCAAGCCATCTGTTGTAATTTCCGTAGAGAAATCTAGTTCATCATGGAAACGTTTGGCTGTGTTATTGCATTATGTGTTAATGTTAGACAATGTGCTCAATTATTTAAATTGTATAGAATTTTATCAAGTCCTATAAGCAGTTTGGTACTTCAACAACTTTGGCCACAACGCCTTCGACATTATATAGTCCATTCTAGTTCTACAGCATGGTTGGCAAATTCAAAGTACCATTCAGATATTGCAGCATATAAAATACTAAGTTGTCTACTATATTCCATCATCGTTCTCTCATCAACAAAAGTATTTCTTTTAGATACTAGGCTCTGCAGTTTCCATCAATTGTATATAAAGATTATCTATTCCAGAGACACTCTTAATTAATGGACGATTTGAAATGCGTTATACTCGTAAACACTCCTTAGAAATATAATGATGGCTATCTGTAAATAACGCTAACCCTAAACGAGAAGGGGTTCAAGTATTCCGTAATGAACAGGAGGATCCATATTAACAATTTCTGTGCTTTTGTGACATGTAGTCTCATTGCGGTGTTCCCTGATATTTGTTTAGCCAAAATGTCTAATGATAGCCAATTAAGTATAATAAGCAGTACCTTAGATGAAGTAGTCTTAAGTCCACCTGTTATCATTATCGCCACCATTCACATAATACTTTTAAATTGCTTTGGGGATTATTCTTTTTGAATTCTAACCACTAAACCGATATCCCACTGACTTTTAATTCCCTTTTCATTGTAACATGCATTTAGGTTTCTTATCCTGTACTAGCATAAGATATCTGGCATTGTTGGATAATGTTAATGCCATTAATTTGATCCTAAATCAAGTTTTTGTATCGCCTTGTGAATATTAACAATTCTGTTTTAGTTCGATTTAGTGCCAGGGATGTAGACCCAAACCATTCTTATAATAGTTTGAGCAAAGATTCCAGTACTTTCTAGAGTATTCTCGGATCTTTGTCATAGCTGTGACCGCCATACCAGCCGCTTGAGCGTCCGATTAATCAGCAACATCATCCAAATACGATGGTGGTAATGTAATGGTTTGGGGAGCGTTTTCCCTTTACGACTTGTGAAGTGTTGTTCAGAGTAACAAAACATAAATATTTTAAAATGGCAAGTACAATCCCCTGATCTCAATCCAATTCACAACTTGTGGAACGAAGTTGAGAAAAGTTTGAAAGAAAAAAAAAAACAACAACAATTTAGATGAATTATGGGAAAACATTAAAGTGGCCTGGAAAGCTATACCCATTTCGCAGGCATATAGTCGAAAGTATGCCAGATAGATGTCTTCATGTGACATCAAATAAGGGCTATCCGACAAAATACTAGAGATAAATTTATTATTATTACCTATTTGGCGGAAATTTGAAAATTAGAAATAGTAAAACAGTGGTGAATGTTTTAATTATTTGACCAACCCCATTAACGATTTTTTTTTTATTTTCATAGATTTATGATCCTGTTTAGAGGGGCGCAAATAAAAGCGGTCAGCCTTAGAATTAAGTAGTGAAAAAATTGTTTTCTATCTTTTTATAAATAGAAAATAAATTGAATAAGTTTCTGTTTTGATGAATGTTGTAATTATATGACCACCACTGTACATAAGTGTTTAAAAATTAACATTAGCTTTCTTTAAAAGCTTATTAAAGAAATTTGTTCTGTAATTTCCGTTATAAAAGAAAACCAACAACAACAATTAATATTGTTACATGTTACTTGGACAGCATAAATTAAAAGATATTAAATGAATATATTAAGAGTATGATTTATTAACTCTGGTCTCTGCGAATCAGCCATTAAACCGACATGATATGGCTAAAGCCACCAAGGACATACGAAACTACTAATTGGTATATTTATTAATAAAACGCGGTTACACGAAAGATAAACAACCAACAGCTAGTATACAAAATAAACTCGAATCTTACAAAATAGTTTTTCATTTCCTATTTTTTTTTTTTGTTATAAATAATTCCTTCATCACGCCCTCTATGTACCATAATAATAATTTCAATGCCCCGCTTGTGTAAGAATGAGATAGCGTTAATTTATGGCCGATGATTGGTTAATGAAACAGTATTAAGCACTCTGAAACAACAACAATTTCGAGTGGTAAAAACAGCAAGTACCTGTCAAAGAAGAATGGCCAACATCATTGTATCAAATCATTGTTGCTAGGGAATGAGAGTGTAGCCGTGTTTGTGTTGTGTTGCTATTTCATCTGACACATTTACTTCACAGAAAAGCAACGATCCTCTACAGAGATCGACGAATACATCAGTTAGGTTTAGAACACGGAACAAGCAACATCACATTAATAAATATAAAAATTAACAAAAAAAAAAAATTTTTAATATATGTATAACTTCTATAACAAAATTTATAAACAAATACCTATATATTTTGCTAATTTTACAACAATTTATAACAAAGTGGATTTATTAAAAACAACAACAAATAAACCTTACATAAGGAAACTAACAAATAATAATTAATTAAACAATTAAGGGGAAATAAAAGTGCAAATTAAAAAAAAAACGCAAACAAGTTTTCGTATAAACAAACATGACTGTAACTGCTTTTGCCGCCGCCATGCACAGACCTTTTTTTAATGGATACCCTTCTATGCAAGGTAATTTTATTGTGATCAGCGTTGCCATATGTCAAGTTTTTCAAGAGGCCAAAAGTCTTTTTTTTATTAAAAAAATGTTTTTTTTTTTATTAAAGAACTATCAGCCATGTCACAGAATATTTAATTCCGTTCGGAAGTGGAATTCTATCCGTATTTTGCTTCTATAGATAAGGTAAAAATTTTTAAAATTAAAAGTGATTTCATTTCGAAATGTTTTGTTGTTTTACTTTTTCTATAAAAGCAAAATAGGGAATTAATTCCACTTCCGAACGGGACTAAATTCTGTGACATGGCTATATGAATAATGTTCCCAAAACTGACTGAAAATACCGTGAGATATTACGTTTTGATTTTTCCCAATTTTTATTATTGATTTCCATTGATAAAATAATAGATTAATAAATAACATTGAGAATTTTGTTAAACAAATTTAGTTTTTATATAAAAAAGTTTTTTTTTTTTAAATAAAAAGTTTTCTTCAAAATAAATATGGCAACGCTGATTGTGATATAACTCCACTCCATGTTGCAACTATACAAGGTGAGTGCAGCAGCCCAGCTGACTGACTTTGTTTACAATTTACTTATGTTGAAAGTAAAACTTTTTCAAGTATTTTTTACAGTAGTACATTATTTTACACAAACAAAATGCCCGTTGTTTCTGTTTTGTGTTGTATTTGTTGTCGATTTGCACTCACCTTGTATAGTTGCACCATGCTCCACTCTCTCCAAATCTGCAACAATTTCGTTTGCTCTCTCTTGGATGAGTTTCTCTTTGAAATCCTTGATTTTTGAATAGTTTAAACATTCAATAGCCCACATTAAGTCACAGTTAGAAAGTCTTCGTTTGTGTGATAACCTTGTCCAACTGCACATACATAATTATCTGCTGCATGCACTTCCTAGAAAGTCAATAGAAAATTATCTTTACAACAAACATTTTACACTCAAAGATCAATTCATCACTCGTTCATGGTGTCGTTTAGTAAATTTCAAGTCATAAATCAAGTGGCACTCGCAAATAGCGTAGGAAGAAAACATTCTTCAATATGTTATAAAACTCACACCCCGGCGGGAAGCACGCGAACGTGTTAAAGTTGCTTGTGTTTGTGTTCGCCTGTCTACCTGTGCAAAACGTAAAACACACACAGCAAGATTGCGAAATTTCTAAGGAAACGTCACGCGCATATGAAATATCTTGGGAAAAATTCCTGAAAATCTTACACATAAATACGAATATTAGCTCTTGTTTATTTTTTCTCTTCCAGATATGAATGCTGGCCAAGGACGTGTCAATCAATTAGGTGGAGTATTCATAAATGGTCGCCCTTTACCCAACAGTATACGCTTGAAGATTGTTGAAATGGCTGCCGAAGGCATTCGTCCCTGCGTCATTTCACGCCAATTGAGAGTATCTCATGGTTGTGTGTCCAAGATTTTAAATCGTTATCAAGAAACTGGATCCATACGTCCTGGAGTCATTGGTGGTTCCAAGCCTCGCATTACCACACCCGAAATTGAAAATCGCATTGAGGAATACAAACGTGCTAATCCTGGCATTTTCTCTTCAGAAATTCGCGACAAACTAATTCGTGATGGTATTTGTGATCGTACTACAGCTCCTCCAATTTCGGCAATTTCTCGCTTGGTTCGTGGACGTGAGGCACACTCTGATGCTGAGGATCAAAACAAGGGTTCAGGCTCGGAAGCAACCAATTCTCATGAAGATGTTTCTGACTGCGAAAGTGAACCCGGCATTGCTTTGAAACGTAAGCAGCGTCGCAGTCGCACTACCTTCTCGGCCATGCAGTTGGAAGAACTTGAAAAGGCCTTTGAGCGCACTCAATATCCGGATATCTATACTAGAGAAGAATTGGCCCAACGCACTAATCTCTCTGAGGCTCGTATTCAAGTATGGTTCAGCAATCGTCGTGCTCGTTTGCGCAAGCAAAACACCTCTGGAGGAGCTGGTTCTGTAACAAATCAAGTACCTATCATGTCTGGTATGGGCTCCTCCTATGCTTCCGTAACCGGTCATCATGTACCTTATGCTGCCATGATGCCTTCAGAAGCTTCTGTAGCTGCGGCTGCCTATCAACAACAAATGTATGACTTTTATGCTGGTCACTCTGCTTCAGCAGCCGTTGCCTCATCTTCCACAGCCAATATGTCCCCAGCTGCTACAAATTCCAGTGGCAACTCCATAACACCACCACACCATCAACTTTACCCTGGTATGACCAACAACACAAACAATCAATACAATGCTCCCTCAGCTTCCAGTCTAAACATTAATGCTGGCTACTCTTCCGCCGCCCAATCGTCGGTGTTACCTCATGCCAACTACCACAAGGAAACTGAATCAAATGCCCCCAATGAAAGTCCTAGTGAATCCAATAATTCGGCTTATGGTTCGTCAGGCATACAATTGCCACCTACCCCCAACAGTTTATCAGCCGTTATAGGAAATGGACCCCATTCGGTGAATGGCAACAGCCATGAAGACTTGCAAGCTGCCCTCAAATCAGAAACTTCCACAAATAACCACCAACTATATAACAACTGGAATACAGGTCATAGTGCTAGCAGACCTTCAGCACCCTTATCACCGGAGGATTCTCTTAATTCTTCAGGCTTAGAAGCCTCTACATCATCCGCTTCACAACCAGCTTCTGCTCACCACATGTACGCACATGCCGCTGCCTCGCACTATCCCAGCTATCCTCATGCACATCATCACCACCATCATTCCCAATACGGACATCAGTATTCTACGGCCTCGGCAGCCCAACAGTTCAATTCACATGCTGCCTCCGCTTCTGGTGCCGCCGGTGCTGCTTCCTCACACTTCATGCAACAGAACTTCGCTGCTTTCAGCTCTCCCTCCAAAGTCAACTATCCTGGGGTTTCCCAACATTTCTATCCTCCTTGGTACTAAAATGTCTGCGCTCAGTTTGAAGTGTAAGCTGGGCTTTCACTCTACTTTCGACATGTTTTACCAAAGATTTAGTTTGATGATTTTCTTCCATTTCGCACGTACAAATAGTTTGTTTAGTATTTTTAATTAATTTAAAGATTTTAAGAAAAATTGAGGCTTATATTTTTTATATGTATTATGTATTTGTAAATCAGTTTAGTTCAAAGTTTTATTTTTATTTTTAAAAATTTCTCATTTATAGCCGTTAAGTTGAATAAATAATTTTATTAAAATAAATAATTAATTAAAAAAGAACATTCAAATTAGTTTTTGTTCAAGGCTGAATCATTTTAGAAAAAAATATTATTAACAATTTAAACAAATATTCAAATACAAGAAGTGTACATTACATAATCAATTGTCTTTTAAAAGTGCTTTTAAAAATATGTAGCACGAATCTACAGACACGGTCACACTGGGCAAACATTTGCAGACAAATACGCAACCACTAAATAACATATGTATATTTGAACTCGTTTTTTTTATTAAAAAAAAAAAAAATTCAATTCTTATTATTTACAATATTACAATAATGATGCCTCAGCGCCCTTTTGGGCCTCATAGAGGCGAGTTGGTAAAAATATTACATTAATTAAATTTACTTTAAATAAAAACTTTTCTTATTTAGGCCAAATCACAACAAATATTTAGTTTTAATCTTGCAAAACTCTTGTAAGAGTAAAAAACGTCAAAAAAATTTGTGCTAAATTAAGTGGTTAAGCTTTTTTGAGTAAATATTTGCCAAGTGTGACCGTACCTTAAGAGGCAAAGAAGATGTAATTTCAGAGAAGCTCTGCTTTGGTTGGTGAAGCTTGAAAGTTGGAATACAAATGCATATTAAGGACAGGCGACATAGATTGAGCTCGCCGCCCATTAATTTTATTGACCTTCTCTAAACACCTATACTACCAATTGAATCGGTACAGATTTAAATCGCTGAAAATATCGGGTTTTCAACAAGAACTCGATCGATAATTATCCGTTTCGATCATTCGATATAACACCACTGGATTGTTTTTTTGTGAGGCTATGTTAAAGATAGAGTCTAGACAGAGTCAATCAAACAGATTACAATATTAAAATTGAAAATCCAGAACATGATTAACGAGATACGAGTAGAGCCGCAATTTTACTAAAATGTATTTCAAAATTTTGCTAAAAGATGCATTTTTCATTTTGTTTTCAAATTAAATAATTAATTAAATATTTTTAAAAGCTTTATCGATCAATAATATTCTGTTGCTTATAAATAAATTAATTAAATTAAAGGCAAAATGACATATTATTTTTGTCAACATAACATTTAAATGTTGTTTTATTTATTAATAATTTAAAAATATTTACCGCCTGGCCCACGATGTCGAACGATAACGTTCGCTTAGGTAAGACTTAAGACCCAAACTTTTTATCGTATCTATTTTTTTACTCAATCAAGTTTGTTTATTCCACAATCAAGTGTGTGTCTTAAGTCTTATCTAAGCGATCGTTATCGTTCGACATCGTGGGCCAGGTGCATAATCAATTTAAAAATTTTGTTTTCAAACATATTTTTATTTAACATAAGTAACTTTTTGAAATAAATTGTTATTATTTATAAACCGATTTGTTTATGAAATCCCGAATCACGGGATTTATAAAATCAGTCCCGTTTGACATCCCTATTCTGTACATATGTATATTGTTTGAACGTAATATTTTAGGAAGGGAAAATATTCAGAGATGCCAACTATTCAATAGCAAAACGTGCCGACCGAGCAGTCAAAAAGAGCTAAAAGGTGCTAAATTTAAAAATCAAAGATTATTCTGTTTTAAATCCATTTATTATTCCTTTTTGTAGTACAAACTCATTTATATTAAACAAATTAAATTTGCATATTAATGTTTAATAAAATTATTACTTAAAAATTGTATACAAATACATATTTACATTACAAGATGTATCATTTCAATAAGTAGAATTAAAAATATGAAGAGTCATTTTCAAAAAGTGTTTTTATATAATATTTTGACCTTTTATATGTTTCAATTGAATTTATTTTTATAAACACACTTGCTGGCAAATCGTAACTTGAACCGTATTTTATATGAAACAAGCTGTTAACAGTATTGAAAGCTATACGGTTTCTAATTTTTTTCTTGAAAAAATTCATAGCACTGAATGCTATTTCTACTTCAGCTTTGGGATATGGATATGATAATAATTTTAAGACAAACAATGACAATTTTTGAAAAGGATTCTCATTAACCGAATTCTTGAATTGTGCACCTCGATCGAAAATTGATTGGTTCTATCTAAATTTTCCACTGGTATAATCTTAAACTTTTTAAAGAATTTTTCAGTTTTTCAATTTCTTTAACATCATATTCAAATTCTTTTGTTACATTTAAAGTAATTTTACATTTAAAGTAATTTTTTACGATAAATGCCCAATTTTTTTTTCTAACAACTGAATATTTGTGGGAAGTTTTGCTCTAATTTAATAAATGAGACTTTTTACGAACTGTATTAAATTCTGTTTAATTATATATTTATCTGATTCACATATATGATAATCATCACAAGCCTTCTCAAAACTTTGTTGAATTCGTCTCCAGTATCATTTTTCAAAACTCTATACGTGGCAACAAAATCTCTCCACATCTTCTTGCATATTCAGATAATTCGACGTCCGTAAGGCGTTCATGCAGATTTCATATTATACCATTAGTTTGTCCCATTGCCAGAAAGTATTCGGAACAATGTTGAAAACAAAGTCTATGTACACACCCCTTTTGTACTCGTACAACTGACTGATGCAACAACCAAATCTCATTCTAAATCGACTAATAGCATGTACTCTTTTCATTAATCCATTGTAATGCACAATAAATAAACCGCCTGTTTTTTGAGCAGAGTTGGTTCTATTATTGGAGAAATTATTTTTAATCAACTTTATTGACGCCATTTAACAGAGTTCTGCGCCATGATTATTATACAATTCGGACAGCACCATATTTCAGAAGTTCTGCAGCTATTGCATCAGAATCTGTTGTCTGTTAAGCCACGCAGTATCAAAGTAATGTCTAGAATTCATGCTTGGAATTCTAAGATGTTTCTGCTGCATGTGGTGTGTATGCTGCTTGCCATATTGTTACATCTTAAAGGAGATCTAGGAAGAGTTTGCTGACTATGATATTGTCATTAATGGTATCGAATAGAATATTATACATATTATTCATAGGACAATATATATATGTATAATTGATAAGTCATCTTCTTTAATTAATATTTATGAGCTGTCTAGTTGCTTGTGAACTGTCTAGTTTTCTAGAGATATAAAAATATTTTTATCTATGAAATTAATACTAAGGAACATCATACCTTTACCAATTTGTGCATCTTTGTTCAAAAGGCATATTGGAATAGAGGTTGCATAATTACTTTTTTAAATTGCAATATTAGATGAGTATCGCCAGAAAGAATATATTTGTAGTTCCATTTTATAATCTATAAGTACATATGTATAATGATACAATAAATATCCCCTATTACTTTAGGATTTCTCCTGCATTGCACAGTTGAAAGGAATAATTAGCCCAAATATTATTAAGGATGAACCTACATTTATTTTCTTCGTTTTCTCCAAATACGAGTAATGTTAAGTCTAGAATTTAACTATTTTTTTAACTTGCCCACTATCAATTCCTGCATACAATTTCCAAAAAGATGTAAAATAAGATACTCTCCTCTTTGTTTTCAAAAACTCCAGTTTGCATTGCCTTATGAAATAAAAATAGATGTTAAATATTCCAGGAAAATTCTTTCGCTTTTCTATTAAAACATCAGTTTTGATTTTTAAAACAGTGTAAATATTCATGTATTTCCATTCAAAATAAGCAGCACATTTCATGGTCACTGCCACCCATGGTTACATCTAATAGTCTATTAGTCCTTGACACGCTTCCGTAAACTACGGGAGACTCATTTTTCACAAACATCCTTTAAAATAATTTTGCGAAATTATGTTCAATAAAGATGTCTTCAGCGGGAACAACAACTCAATTTGACAAAATGATAGATTCAATTTTATTGAGTGAATATGCGTCCTCTGATGCAGCTCATAAATACCTTTAAGTAGCAGTATTTTGGAAACTTGGCATGAAATCTCAACAAACGCCACATGATATGTGCGCAGACGCACGTCTTTACTAATTAAGGAAAATCTACAAAAATGCTTGTCGTTCTTTCCTTTCTACGCTTTGTTTTGGACAGCACACTGTGCTACTCACAATAATTTCCAGCAAATAGAGAGGAAAGAGAAAACAAGAGAAGAACATTTACAATCTTATGATTTTCAGAAGTGGGCGGCTTGTATTTAAGATCTTTTAAATGGGGTTTAATTTTATTAGTTAATTTTCTAAATAAATTGCTGGTCGTTAATGGAAAGGATTTAATGGTTATCAGGAAAATCAAATCAATGTAATCATGGTGTGAATTTAATTTAAAAATAGATCAGTTTAACTTGACTTTTTAGCAAGTTTCAAATAATTCACACTCAAAATTTACACTATTTGATTGTAGGATCAGCCGCAGGAGATGTTGATCACCATGAACTAATTATTATAAAGTTTAATAGTTGTTTTAAATTTTACAAATTAATTTACGAGTATATTTAATTTATTTTCTACTATTCGAACATTCATACATAGAAGTTAAGTAATGATCCAGGATTTTAATGAATCATTAAATCAACGAGAAAGACCTGCAAAGTACAAAGACACATTATGAAGTTCGGTATAATTTACGTCAAGATGTCTCATAGATTCTACTATACGAGTTGTTGTAGATCGTAATCTCATGAATACATTTAGGGGTATGTACTTACAAATTGCAAACCTACTTATATATTAGCGCAATTCGCAATCTTGTGCAAATGGTATTGCATCATGGCATTTGCAAAAAGGTTTAGTATATGTTTGTTCTACACTAACAAAATACACAGCAAGAGCAAACATATGCTAAACCTTTTTGCAAATGCAATGATGCAATACCATTTGCACAAGCTTGTGAATTGTGCTATTATTTTACAGGTAACAACAGCATTTGCCATTCATATTCATTCAAATATAAAATGACCTTGTGTGAGATTGAGACAAAATATGAATGACTCGCATTGACATAACATTGGGAAAATCTCTGAATGGGATAATAAGCATAGGATCGATTTTAATGTTTGCAAGACTTAATGCAGTATTGCTTCATTCATATTTAGGGGCTGTGTAAATTGTATGTAATCAAAAGATTTTAATATAAGAATACGCTGGACTAAACATATTTTCAAGTGTCGAAAGAGAAATTCAAGTGTCTTGGTTTTTTGAAACGATTTTTTAAAAGAAGAATGTACTATAAAGTCAATGGATTTCATTTAACGCTTCTCCAAATTTATTTGATTGCAGAAAAACTATCAATGGTTAATTTGCTCTTAAATTAAATAAATTAAGTGACTTGTTATTTGTTAAATTGGTAACTGTTTTTCACACCTCTGTTTTTTTAAGAAACAAATTTCATGGTCAACCACTATAGATCATTTAGAACGATTACGATCTTGGAATTAATTTCAACCACTTCATTTCAGTTTTCGGGAAAAACAATTAAATATAGTTTTTTTCTTTAAACAATAACATTAACTTAGACAGGATGATCCAGCCTTAGAAGACAGTTGTCTCCTTGGTTGGACAGCTATTGTTATTATAATCTACTTAATGTGTTAAACTCAAAAAAAAAAGAAAAAAAAATAATAATATATTTCTAAAACTCAAAATTCAGTTCAACTCCATCTATCCATTTATCCTCACACAAATCGTCATTGTACTTTGGCACCTCATTTGTTGAATTATTTATTTATTTATTTTGTAAAATCCTTTTAATACCCATTTTTTTCAGTTCACACCTTAAATAAATATTGACTTTGAAGTCAACTTATGATTATGTGTCGTGTCGTTCTTTACGGAATTTTACTTGTTAGGATTTGTGCTTGTGATTAGTCCGGCGCCGTGTTTTACTTGTTTACATGTTGTGTGCAAATTTTTTGTGCAGTTTTTTTTTTATTTTTGTCATATCTTTTTTGTAGACTGGCTGTTTTTATTTCAAAGAATTTGAGATTATAGATTTTTTAGATATAGTTTTGTGCACATATATATTTCTGATAAATCATGATGAATTTGAATTGCGTGGCAATTTTAAACTGACTGTTAAAGAAAGTTGTAGTTTTCTGTATGTCACAGAGTTTGAAAGGCGTAAACTCTGCATCAGTGACCTAAACCTCAAAATATTTATATGTATTTATAAATTTCAAAACATAAAACCAAGCTGTAAACTAATCAACATGGACGCACACACACACACAAATTCACACACAAACGTTTAATCTAAGGATCTGTGAAAACCTTGCAAAATCGACATTCAAATAAGGTCATTTAGAGAAATTAGCGAAAGGATATGCAAAGTACACAAATGCATAAACAAATAAATCCTTTCCTATTCAAACTAAACAAAAGAACAAGAGAAACAACGGATCAACTCAGTAAAAACAAACATGCTTAGTGAATAGAAATCTAACATGTTCGCCAGACTTAAGAATTTCCGTATTAATCCTTTTTCCTGCCTTTCCTCTAGTCTCCTTTTTCCTGTTGCCAGGCAGCAACTACCAACAACAACAGTGAGAAAAGAGAGTCATAAATTTACTCTTTCGCTGTAATGCGTTTATGAGACGATCATAAAACGAATGCCATTGTTTCATTGTTAATAAACCTGCATTCGTATTTACTGTCATTGTTTGATTTTTCGACTTCTTTCACTGATAAATGAACCCATTCGTCAAAATGTTGTGTGTAGCGTTGTCAACTTGGTGCGTTTCGCATCATTATTGGTGCTTTTTTAAATTTTTTTCTGGGAAAAATTCCAATAGTACAAATCCAATATACCCTGGATTTGTGCCGATCGACTTAGAATCACTTTCTGTTCCGTTCGTCTAGCTGGCTGTCCATGTAAAGCTTGTGCACAGAGTACAGGTCGCAACTTTAAAGATATTTCGATAAAATTTGGTACGCGCTATTTTTTCGACCCAAGCACGAATGGGATTGAAACTGGTGAAAATTGGTCCATTCTTTCACCTGGCCGCCATACAAATGTCCTCTCGAAATAGGGGTTTAACGGTCATAAATGTTTGAATTTTGCAAGTACCCTCACAAATTTCACCACAAATGAGTGGTAAATGAAGCCGAATTACATCTACAAATTTTGTGCAGATTGGTTCATAATCGATCATAGCTCCCATATAAGACCCACTTCCGAAAATCACTTTAAAGTGCATAACTCTCTTAAAAATGTTGGTATCCAAATAATATTGAACACAAATATGTTTTAGATATATTCAAATAATAAGATATAATTTTATGATGATCGGTCCACAATTAGCTTCTATATAAGTTTCACTACCGAAAATCACTTTACCAATAAAATTCAAAACAAATAAATTTCATATATACAGAAATACAAAAAAACCTAATTTAAATGGTCGGTCCATAATTACTCAAATTTTCCAAATAAGACCCTCTCCGTAATTTCTCCATAAACTTTTTTAAAGTATTTATATCTTTTAACATACATACATAATTTTTATATTCACAAAAGTCATGACACTAAATTTTTGGATGCCCATATAGCGCTCGATTCTGAAAAACTCTTTTATATATATACTGGGTGTAGGGTTATACATAGTCTGGCTTGAATGACTATACTTTCTATGGTGATTGAAAATAAAATTAAAATTTTAAACATGTATAGCCTGATAGTTTGAACTGTAGAAGAACAACCAGGGTTAGAGTTCCAATGGAGCCCTAACAAATTTTATTGAAAAAATTCAAATAGAAGTACTTAAAATAGAAAACAAAAATAATTAAACAAAGTACCTTTTTTAACAATTAGTACTTCAGTTCCAAATAGCATGTTGTGAGTTAAATTTTGAGTGGTTAAATGCCTATTTTATATTTATTAGCTCGTTTATTTTAAAATTAATCGTTACTTTTACTATTAATCGTTGATGTTTTTATAAAAAGTTTTATATAGAATTTATTAAAAAAAAATGTAAATCTAATTCAATAAACATATTCCCCCTTATTCATAAAAACTTACAACAGGTTTATAAAATAAATTTTCATACAAAAATTGTTTTATAAACCACTTATAAACCGGTTGTAAGTTTTATGGATAAAGGCAATTAAATAAAATCGAAATTATAAACTTAGTGCGTTTTCTAATAATTGGCGCGTTTTTTTCTTTCTATTTTGGTGCGTTTTGAAATTTCAAAGTTGACAACGCTGGTTGTGTGTGCTTCTGTTCTAAACATGAACGAAATTTGTGAAAAAGGAAAGAGCTGCAGCTAAAGTACGTAAAGGTAGTTAGTTCGTTATACGAAAGGCTTAAAGGAGTCAACTACTTTAAAACAGGTAAAAGAGAACTATATAAAGTGCTTGCGTTTACAAATGTTGATCAATAGAATATCATTTGGAAATACGATCGTTGTTGTTGTTCTCATTTAAGCTTTAAATGTTGCTGGTGCAGTGTAATCCATAATAAATGTCTATAAATTCTTCACAAAATTTAACGTTCCATTTAATGTTTCTTCTACAATACACTCTGCTTTATATTGTTAAGTCCTTAAGTCAAGGATAATGATGAATTTTAACAAAAATTTCGTTAGTTACTTACGAAATGTAAATGCTTATGCTAATGTGTTGGAGATTGTTTGTAAGTTATTTAAATATTTGTATGATTTTTGCTCTTCACATTGTACGATTGTTTGGTATTTCTAGATCACCTGTGGTGTTTTCTAAGTGAGAAATTTCACAGTCTTATATAATAATGAATTGAGTAGGATGAAGATAAAGCAAAACATCTTACTCTGAGTTGTAAGATGAAGACTTAACAATATTATTTAACAGAAGTTTAATAGGAGAACTTTAACAGGAGTTGAACTGCAATTTGAGTTTTACCAAAATATTATTTTTTTCGATTAAACACAAAAAGTTTTTTATAATAACAATAGCTATCTAACCAAGAAGACAATATATTTATATTTTTTATCCTGTCTAGAGATACAATATTATAGACTACGAGTTTACATGAAAATAAAATATTACAGTTTTTTGTATCTCAGAAAATTGATCTTGCAAGTAATACTTTACTTATGCAACTTGATTCCTTGGGTCTTGGAAATTTTATGTCTGGAAAATATATGGATACTATGTATAGGTATCTTGCAAAGAATAGCATAGGCAGTATAGACAATCTGCCCCTAGATTCAAAACTGCCATGGAATCTTAACACTCAATCTACAAGTTATAAAGCAATCATTGCAATAAACAAAACCTAGGGAATTGCTCCCACTACCAGATGGCCCTTTTAGAGGTGGCAAAATCACTATCGTAAATCGTTTGAAAAAATCTTACGAACTTCAGCACCATCAAATTTTTTTTTCGCTATGATTACCTGGCTACCTCAACTCTACTATTAGATGCAATGTGCTTAATAGTCTGGCGGAAATTCTGGACAATAGTAGTCCACTCCGCAACCTTTTTCCGACCAAGAAGGTGTGGCTGGTGCCTTTATTTCACACGAACATGGGCGGATTTGTTATTCAGGCTTCCCGAACAATGTTGTGTTTCACCGGCTAAAATGGTAATTACCATCAGCAGGAAGTTTAAATCCGACACAAATAGTTATTACATATATATAATTCGTCAGTCTCAATGATCGGTACATATTTAACCATAACCCGCATATTTTTTTTTTTATTTATTTATTAGGTCTGTAGATTAATATAAATCCTTTCAGACAAATGAATTAATACAAATACATTAAATACAAAAATACAAGAATTTAAATACAAAATAATTTTTCTTTTCACAATATCATTACTTTCGGATATATCTATAATATGGTAACATTTGTTGAAGTTTTTACATATACGGCGAAAAGGGTCGTTGTTAGCATAAACGGATCTGTAGTACATTATTCTCAATAATTGAAAGTTGCGTGTTGATCTATTTGGTACATTGAAATTAAATTAACATCACAAGCAGAAATGAAATACCCAACATTACTCGACGACTTCTTAGGGTAGGTAGCTTAATTAGAATGAGTCTACTCTCATATGACGGTAGCACGAGTGAGTTCCATCCAAGGCCTCGTAAACCAAATAAATAAAAATTGCTTTTGTACAGATTCAATACTATTAATATAAATATTATAGCAAGGATCCCAAATAATTGCTCCATATTCAAGAATGAAACGAACCAATGTTGTATATAGCTGTTTTGTGATGTATGGGTCGGAAAATTCCTTGGACCATCGTTTCATAATTAGCGCGATGTGATCACGAAAGTTTAGCTTGTGATCTAACAATATTCCAAGATCTGTAATTTTATGAACTTTTTCCAAAGTTGTTCCATTTATAAAATAGTTGGAGTCAAATTTTTGAATTCTGGAAAATTGCATGTACTTACACTTTTAAGTTTATTTTACACCATTGAGAAAGTTTATCAATATCAGATTGAAGTAGGCGTTGACTGTTAGTATTTACCAAAGTATTTAAAATTTTTACATCATCAGCGTACATTAATACTTTGGAATGTAAGATAAGATTAGGAAGATCATTTATAAATAAAGTAAATAGTATTCAACCCAAATGACTCCCCTGGGGAACGCCAGTGGTGACATCAATAACTGTAAAAGTAGCGGCTCTGAATTTTACTTGTTGTGTTCTACCCGATAAGTAGGAGAGCAACCACTTTAAAACTGCAAAACTAAAACCCATTTGTGATAATTTATATAGCGATATATTATGGTTTACTTTGTCAAATGCTTTACTTTGCATATTGTTTATTAAACCATCATTTATCAGAGTGGTGAGTTCCAGTAAATTAGTTGTTGTGGAACGATGTTTACAGAAGCCATGTTGGCGTGTAGACAGCAATGAAGATGCCGTCGGTTATGATTTTATCTAATAGCTTGGGAATTGTATTCAGTCCATAAATTCTATTTCCGGAAATCACTTAAATGCACATAAATCTCTTATAAATCTCCATAATAGGTGATTTGGTGGCGGGTATATAAGATTCGGTACAGCCGAATATAAACTCTTACTTGTTATATTTATGAAACAAAAGCGTTTAAGTACTTTTCAATATCATCCATAGAAAAAGGAAAGGTTTGAAAAAACTTCTGTAGCATGGCTGGATTTGGAAACATAACTAAGAAGAGTTTCTTGAGTAAATGAACGATTTATAAGATGGTCGAATACTTTTTTAATATTACAAATGAGACTTATTTGTTGGCGACACATCGCGATGTTATACACATTTTCTTTGAATAAAGCTAATCTTATTAAAGCAATTCACAATCTTGTGCAAATGGTACTACTTCATTGCATTTGAAAAAAGGTTTAGCATATTTTTGCTTTTGCTGTGTATTTTGTTAGTGTAGAACAAAAATATGCTAAACCTTTTTGCAAATGCAATAATACAATAACATTTGCACACGATTGTGAATTGCCCTATTTTTTTTTATTAACTACGACATGTTCTTAGAATAAATGTTAGCGAGAAATAAGAATGTTTTAATGCAATTTATATTTATTAGCGCAAGTAAAAAAGTGAGTGTCAGAAAAAACTATTTAAGGTAATTGAGATTAAACTAATATTTAAGATTATTCGCTCATAAAACCGAGTATTTTTTTTACCATGCAACTTAATTTAGTAACAAAACCTCAATTCATTTAGTCGTTCCAGTATAATCAAAAGATCAACATCGAAATGCAATGCAAGTGGTTGCATTTATTACTAATCGGACACATGTGGACAACTGTTGTGTGTAAAAGGTGCAATAATTCTATAAATACATTATTAAATTAAACAAATCTGTTGTTATCAAATTCTCAATGACTGTGGATTTTTGCTAAAAATATTAAATAAATTATTACAAATGTACTCGTATGTATACTTATTAACAGTTACTATTCCATACTGGCGCCTGGTGTCATTAAATCCAATCGGAAATACACAGCAAGTGTAACATTGCATGAAGCTGATGGACCTGCAACTATACGCTTGGGTATCTCCAGAACTCCTGCCTATTATACATTCCAAGATGTATCACTGCAGCCGTTTCAAACAAAAGTTATTGATTTTGATTTGCCGAAATTAAATAAGGATTTTAAATACGAACTGATTGCTGAGGGCCTTGAGGGTTTAAGTTTCAAAAATAAGACTAAGCTTTTGGTTGAAGATTGTAGGGCTCTTAGGATTTACATGCAAACCAGCAAGGGCATCTACAAGCCAGAAGATTTAGTACAATTTCGGGTTATTATATTGGATGTGCACTTAAAGCCGGTGAAATTAAATGAACCAGTAAGAGTACAGATACTGGTAAGATTATATATGATTATATATGAAGTTTAGAAATGGTTTCCCTGGCCATTATATGTCACTGGTCAAAGGAAATTTTTAAAGTATAGCGTGATTCATTTCGAGGCTCCCTACTTTTTTAAAGAAAAAAAAAAACACAGAAAATTCATATTTAATGGGGAATGTTTATTATCATTTGAAAGAACATTCTTTGGAATTTATTTTTTGAAGATTATGTCTATCAAATGTTGGCCGTTGCTACGTCGCAGATGGTCTATCCGTTGAGTCCAATTTTCGATGACTCGTTCGAGCCTTTCAACAGGTAACTGGCGAATGACACGCGTGATGTTTTCCTCCAAGGCCTAAATCGAAGCAGGTTTGTCCGCATAAACTTTAGTCTTTACATATCCCCACAGGAAAAGGTTTAACGATCGGCCGAAAATGTGAAATTATGTGCTCACCGAAGTGTTCTCTCAATAAATCCATTGTTTGATGCGAAGTGGCGCGGTCTTGTTGAAACCAAATGTCGCCGAGATCACGAGCTTCAATAGTAGTTTATCATGGCACGATAATGATCGTTATTGCGGTTACGTTCGTACCGGCATCATTTTTAAAGCAATATAATTGCACGCTGGACGTGGTCTATTCGGTCGAATATTATCCAATAATGAATGCTAGGTCTCAAAATGTGTGATGGTGATGCGAATAGTACGCTCAGTAGACCGATTATATTGACCATAAGTTGAGCTAAGTGCACGAAACACATTCCTCACAGAACGTGAATTTTTACAAAAAAGTCCAACGATTTGTAAACGTTGTTCTTGCCATTACGAAATGCCAAATATTCGAAAAAGAATAATAACATGACAGCATGACACGACTCACACGTGATCTGTCAAAAAAAGGCTTTTGAAAAAAGTATCTCTACTTGAATCACGCTATCCTTTAATATCTTTTTAAAGACAATTCTTTATAGAATGTAAAGATTTTCCCCTTGTAAACGTTATTCCACATTTTTATGGCGATGAGCCGTTAGCACTATCCGATTTGACTCAAATATTCGGAATTGAACCGAAATTCCTATTTCCAGGATGCCAAAGATCACCGAGTTAAACAGTACAAAAACATTCGTCTCGTCAAAGGCATATTCTCAGGAAGTATTCAACTATCTGAACATCCAAATTTGGGTTATTGGAAAATTTTAGTTTCAATAAGCGGTAAATACGACATCAAAGAAATGAAACCATTCAAAGTGGATAAATATGTTCTGCCCAAATTCAGTGTTCACCTGGACACTGTCGATGATTTCATACATGAAGATCAAATACTTCCCATAACTGTCTATGGCAGATATGTGTACGGCAGATATGTTGAAGGAACAGTTATAGCCGAAATCAAGATCCACAAACATGTTCTTGAAACGCAAACAAAAGATATACAAGAGGCCAAAGCTAAATTCGAATTTAATGTTAGCAATTATCTTACTTATGCCGAAGTTGAGCCGAATTTTGATGTCAAAGTAACACTTGTCGATAAATATACGAATGTTTCAATGAGTAGCATGAAAACCATACGTCATCACAATCAGAGATATAAAATTGTGGTGCCAATGGAAGAGATCGAATTTCGTGACAATCGTCCTTATTTAATTAATGCTAAAGTTCGCTATTTAAATGATACCGAAGTCAATGATCGAACCACACCTATTTTCATGAAACATGGCAGTAAGGTATACCAGTCGTTACTCGACGAGCATGGCGCGACCAGCTTTATTTTTGACTATGAAAATGATAAGGGCAATAAATTTTTCTTCAAAAAAACTTTCCTAGAATTATCAAACATGTTTTACAATGGTCACGCTAATAATGACTCTATGTGCAATCTCAAAGTGAAGACGGGAAAGTAAGTTTTGATTGATTTTACAAATTGCATTCAATTGCACTCATTTGCTATTGATTTTATTCTAGAATAACGTTGCAACAGGCAGTGCATGTGGAAGTGTCATCCACATCATATATTCCCTATTTAGTATATGCGTTAATAAGTCATGGTAATATTATAAAGACGCATTATGTTCCATTGGAAGCAGACCAAAACTCTTATATCATTCAAATAAACCCAACCATTGAAATGGTGCCAAAGGCCGTGTTGAGCGTCCACTACATCGATAGGGGTCAACTTAATCACTGTGACATTCAAATAAGTTTCCCCAATGAATTTGAAAATAAGGTTAGTTCTTTAGTGAAATATTTTTTGACCATTAAAAAGGTGCTGTTTACCTTTTTAATGGTCAAAAAAAGTATTGAAATTACATTTTTTATGAATTCTTTCGATTGCTACCGATGCTTGAACTTTCGTAGGTCCAAAATTAAGCAATCCTCGTGGCATATTTGCTTAGGTTGCAATTTTATTTTAAAAATCTTTTATTTATTTATCTTTTTATTTAAAAAATTTGGAAACACCCATATAAAAACTATGCGTTACAATTTCAAAAAATCCGTTAAAAGTATCGAGTAGTATTGAGTACCCAAATCAAAAGTATTGAATATTATTGAGTAATGGAAAGTAGTAGAATGATGTGTTTTTTTAATGTAACCGTATATGAAAGCTATGATCAGTTAGTTCATGGCCGAAATTCGGATTAATGCGTATTTAAGATATTTTCGGAAGTGATGAAATATGAACAGATTCTAAAGAATTTGATCTGGTTAAGTCATTTAATACAAAACTTGCCAGGAGAAGTCATTGACTGATTCCTAATACCAGAGTTTGTACTCTTATTGTAGAAATTACAAAATTTTATGGAATATTCTGCGATATACATATTAAACAAATAAGTAAGTATAGTCGGTCAAGCCCGACCATATAATACTCTACACCCAGTATATGTATAAAACAATTTTTCAGAAATAGGCGTTATATGGGAGATATAACCTATTATGGACCGATCATCTAAAAATTTAGTGTCATGATGTCCATGAATATAAATATTATATGTGTTAAACTTTAACTCGCTACAAATACTATTAAAAGATTTATGGAGCTTAATTGAATTACGGAGAGGATCTTATATAGATGTTTCGACTAATTATGGACCGACCATTATAAAAATATTTGTGTAAAATTTTATTTGGATACCAACATTTTTATGGAATTTATGGTCGTTAAAGTGAATTCCGAAAGTGGGCCCTATATGGGAGCTACGACTAATTATGGACCGATCATAATAAAATTGTATCGTATTATTTTTATACATATGAAATATGTTCGCGTTAAATATTATTTGAATACCAACATTTTTGAGAGAGTTATGCTCTCTAAAGTGATTTTCGGAAGTGTGCCTTATATAGCAGCTATGGTCAATTATGGAGCGATCTGCACATAATTTGTAGATGTGATTTGGCTTCATTTACCACTCATTTTTGATGAAATTTGTTTGGATACTTGCATAATTCAAACATTTATGACCGTTAAACCCCTATTTCGGGAGGACATTTGTATGGGGGCCAGGTGAAATAATGAACCGATTTACACCAGTTTCAATCCCATCCATCCTTGGGCCGAAAAATATCACGTACCAAATTTTATTGAAATATCTACAAAATTGCGACCTGTATTCTGCCTGACGGACGGACGGGTGGTTAAATCGACTCGGAAAATGATTCTGAGTCGATCGGTATACTTTAAGGTGGGTGTGGGACCAATACTTCTGGGCGTTAAAAACATCAGCACAAATCCAATATATCCTCCCCACTATGGTGATGTAGGGTATAAGAAACTAAAAAAATATTAAGTTTTTTGCAGGTTGTCTCCCATTCTGGTACATAACTCTGAACCAACTGGACCGATTTTACTGATATTTTTCAATGTTACACACGGAAAAATGTCTATATAATCTCTGATGGTCTGATGGTTCTGAATGTTTTTAAGTTCAAAAGAATTTGCAACATTTTTATTTAATCGATTTCAAATGTTTAAACGTTTTGACAGGGTATGACTGAAATGGTGTCCCATCAAATTGTATCTATTCTATACCTTCTCTAGCTGGAATTAGCAAATAATTTGTTGAGCTATTTGCCACTAATGCATTAATATTTATCCAGTAAAAACTCTCATAACCAATTAACTACTTAAACTTTCGGAAACCTCGTGGTTTGCGAGATATAAGCCTAAATATTTTTATCTCAAAACCGACTTTCCAAAGCATTTATTTATTCAAACAAATTTTTTACCAAAAAAAGTAAACAAAATGAATCAGCTGGCTGAAATATTAAATACGAGTATGTGTGTATGTTGAATATATCGATAAACAGTCAACTTCCAGAGAAATTTTTTTTTACTGAGAGTTCTTTGCAGCTCGATTCACCCATTTCGAACGATTTTTTGAAAAATCAAAGCTGCCATATGGAAACAAAATCTATTAGTTTTACAAGTGCGGCCATCAATTTATTTTGTTTTGGGTTTTAAGTGTCAAAAAACAAATATTGAATTATTTTAAAGTATTGTGTATCAAAATCCCAGATATAAATACAAAATGAATGAAATAAGAAAGTTCCTTTTGCTGATGCCCATGGAAATACATAAGGCATTGTTATTTGTATGAAAAAAATGCAACCTATTGGCAACTCAATTCATTTTTGTCCAGAAAAAAATATAAAATTAAACCAATTCAAGATCGTAAAAAATATTTTCTCTCTCTTTAAAAAAGAGAGATGTCAAACTTCATATAAAAAAAAAATTGTTTGAACTAATTTTATGTTAAGAACGAATGGTTGAATATGATTTTAATGAATTTGAATTGTTTTAATGTCATGTAATATTTCGAATAATACTTTTTATTAAATTTGCAGAACTGATTTTCTCTAAAATATTTGAAAAGCTTTAAGCTTGCGATTTAAAAACTGTGAGACGAATATTTATTAAGTGTTGAGCAATGTCACTAAGTCACTAAATTGTTTTTTTAAGCTCAATATTTTACTCCAATTTGTTAATTATCAGCCCAATCATGAATAAAAAATCCGCGGGAGTTTTTTCCTTTTTATTTTTTTAACATTGAGTTTGAATAGTAAAAATGGGAAAAGGAAAAAAACTCCCGCGGAATTTTTATTCATGATTGGGCTGTATATGTTTTTGCAATGTATATCTAAAATATACTTAGTTACATATTACCATTATTTTTGCTATCGATCACCACCAATAGTTTAAAGAAATATTATCTAAGCGACCGATTTTAACCGATTTCATATTTTTAGATCAGTGTTTCTACGCCCAATATCACAGTTGAGCCTGGACAAAAAGTCTCACTTAATATACGGGCACAACCTCAGTCTCGTGTTGGCCTACTCGCAGTGGATCTTAGTGCGCATTTGTTAAATTCCAATTACAGTTTTAACAAGCAACAAATAATAAAGGAGTTAATTTACGATCAGTCCTACACCGATTACAGTTTTATTGGTTTTGGAAAACAATGCGGTCTCGTCACATTCACCAATGCTGATGTTGTAAATATTACACCGCAATGTGAATTTAAATTAATCTCAAGTACACAGAGAAAAGAAATATAATTTTTTTTTTGTTTTTGTAGCATTTTCGGGAATTCATAGATACACGAGAACTCCTCGCAGTTCAAATGGTTCGCCAAATTTCCAACCACTAGTACGTACAAAATTTCCGGAAACTTGGATTTTTAAAGAAATCGATATGTAAGTAAAAACTTTTTTATTTTTGTAAGTAAAAATTTTGAAAGGTAAATACTTGAGGAAATATGAAATATACTTCCATTAGTTTATTTTAAATACTTAAATATTAAAATTGATAAAATATTAGTCATTTATGAACGCATCTTCAGTCAGATCTATTTTTAGGTACTAAATAATATTCAAATCTACTTTCAGCCTTAATGGAAATTCTTCCTTAAGTTTAAACATACCCGATACAATTACCACCTGGCTGGTAACCGCCATTAGTATAAATGAATTAAGCGGTCTTGGTATTACGGATGAGTCGCTAAATATTACTGTGTTTCGACCCTTCTTCATTAGCACAAATTTGCCCTACTCTATCAAAAGGGGAGAAACTATAGCCATTCCACTGACAATTTTCAACTATTACGAAAAAAATTTGAACTGTCAAATCATTATGAACAATACAGATGGTGAATTTCAATTTATGGACGAAGAGAAAAATATTTTACATTTAAGACAAGCTGTTAAAAATGTCAATGTATCGGCGAATAGTGGCACAAGTGTGGCGTTTACAGTAAAAGCCTTAAAATTGGGACAACTTAAAGTACGGCTTAACGCTTCAAGTCCTTTAGCATGGGATGCTGTTGAACAACAACTCAGAGTAGAACCTGAGGGTATTCTTATGAAAGATAATCAAGAAATTTACCTTAGGCTCCAACCGGAAGCACTTCAGAAATCGTTGTTTACCGCAAATATACCCCAGGATATTGTTTCCGATTCGGAGTTTCTTCGGCTGTCTATAGGTGGGGATACATTATTGCCATCTTTGGAAAATCTCAATAATTTAATACAATTGCCCACCGGCTGCGGAGAGCAGAATATGATTAAGTTTGCACCAAATATTTTAGTTTTGGACTATTTAAAAACAGTTGGTAAATTGCAAGAGAATTCGGACATGGTGGCCAAAGCTGTGAAATTCATTGAAACTGGTTATCAAAACGAATTGACATTTCGCCATAATACGGGTGGTTATAGTGTTTTTGGTGTAGAGGGCTCGGAAAGTACCTGGTTAACGGCTTATGTTATACGGTTTTTCATTAAGGCCGTAAAATATGTGGCAGTAGAGCCGGAAGTAATAAAAAGTGGTTTGGATTTTTTGGCCAGCCACCAGCAGAGTAATGGTGAATTCCTCCATACCGGACATTTATTCTATCCGGCACATCAGAATCGTTATGGATTTACGGCCTTTGTACTCATGTCATTTACGGAAAATAAGGTAAGTTCTTTGATTGCTGCTAAAAATATTCAAAACAACTCATTCCATAAGTGTTAAACTTTAAAATTTTTATTTTAAAACCATTTTTGTATCTTTAGAAGTATCGAAAACAGTATGAGCATATCGTTCAAAGAGGTCTTCAGTTTTTATCCAATAACGTAAATAATACACATGACCCTTATGCTTTGTCCATAATGGCAGCGACATTTCAAATGGCCCAAAGTGATATGGTTCCTCTAATACGAAATAAACTACTAACAATGCAGTACAAAGAAGATCATCATCAATGGTGGACCTCAGCGGATAAAAAGCAATCAAATGATGTTGAAATAACCTCATATGCTCTAATGGCTCTATTGGAAACAAGTGCAACGGAACACTTTTCAATATTTAGTTGGCTAATAAAGCAACGTTGCGAAAATGGAGGATTTCGAACAACTCACGAAACTGTTGTCGGTCTGCAGGCTTTAATAAAATTTAATGAAAAATACACTAATCTGCATGAGACCGTAATAAATGTCACCTTTACCGCCAAAGATGCACAAGAAGTGGAAGTCAAACAGGGAATTTTAGAGGTGACAGCAGATAACTATATGATGTTGCAACGACTTGAGGTATATAAGTGGCAATTACTTTTAATTTATAATTTATACATTTGTATCTCCTCTTACAGCTGCCACATACAACACGTTCTATTGAATATGTAGCCCAAGGCCAGGGTAATTCACTTCTGCAATTTTCATACCACTATTATGTGACTGAAGATAAACCATCAACCGACATCGACATTGATGCCGAGGGCAATGTTCCACCATCCAATACACTTCAAATGTTTAATGTCTCCTCACGCCTTGCCAAAAGCTTCGTTATTACAACAGCCCGAAAACAACAGCGTTCTTTGTTTAAAGCACAATCATTTTATATTAAATCCATGGCCAAGATGTCCACTGCCAGCGAAATGTTACTGGAAGTTTGTTTTAAATATCAACCCTCTGCTAATTTACAAATTCAAAAAACGAATATGATTATTCTGGAAGTTTATCTTCCTTCCGGTTTCGTTTCAAATCCCAACAATATACAGGAGTTACTTGAAGAGGAATTAATAACAAAAGTGGAATTGAAAAATTCGAATACCAGTATTATTATGTATTTCGATCAATTGCAGGCAAATGACGAACACTGTCTTAACGTTCTGGCCGATAAGGTGTATGAGGTGCAATTGCTAAAGCCTTCAACTATTGAAATGTATGATTTTTATAATACCAATTTACATGATAGTGTTTGTTATGAAATAATGATGTAATTAAGAATTGGATAATAAAACAAGTAAGAAAGTATAAACCCATTAAACAGTTTTCTTCAAAAATGAGCGATATATGGGAGATATTACCTATTATGGACCGGTCATCCAAAAATTCAGTGACATGACTTACGTTAATATAAATATTATGTACATATGTTATACTATATGAAACTTATTTTCGTTGAATTTTATTTGGATACCAACATTTTTGAATGAGTTATGCTCTTTAAAGTGATTTTCGGAAGTGGGCCTTATATGGGAGCTACGACTAATTATGGACCGATCGTCATAAAATTCCACCATGTTATATGAATATGTTCAATATTATTTGGATAACAACATTTTTAAAAGAGTTATGCTCTTTTAAGTGATTTTCGGAAGTGGGCCTTATATGGGCGCTACGACTAATTATGGACCGATCATCATAAACTTCTAGCATATTATATGTATATATACAAAACCTGTTTGTGTTCAATATTATTTCGATATCAACATTTTTAAGAGAGTTATGCTCCTTAAAGTGATTTTCGGAAGTGGGCCTTATATGGGAGCTACGATCAATTATGAACCGATCTGCACAAAATTTGTAAATGTGATTTGGCTTCATTTACCACTCATTTGTGGTGAAATTTGTGTGGATACTTGCAAAATTCAAACATTTATTTTCGTTAAACTCCCATTTCGGGAGGACATTTGTATGAGGGTCAGGGTGAAATAATGGACCGATTTCCACCAAAATTTTTTAAATTTCTTAGAAATTGCGATCTGTACTCTGCGCACAAGCTTTACATGGACAGCCAGCCAGACAGCCAGACGGGTGGACGGACAGACATTGTTAAATCGACTCAGGAAATGATTCTGATCGATATACTTTAATCCAATATACGCTTTATAAATTTTAAGATATTTTGCTGCTAAAACAAAGGGTCTGAGCTCTTTCCAAATTTTTTTATTTTATTTATTGTATCTGCATTAAAAACCGAACTAACAATAAGTAATTCAAATCTTATATCTAGTTAATTGTTTGACCATTGTTGTATGTATGTCAAGTAGGCATTCCTCCTTCTTGTCTTCAGCTCAGACCAGCTGTATCCTTTCTTCATAGTCGAATATAGCCACTATTATTTAATATTTTGCGGGCTAATGGGTTTGGGTGTACTTCAAGCTTTATTAAGAATTTTTCTGCATTTTTCTTAGATTTCTGTTTTTACAAAAGGCACGTTGAGATCTTTATAAATATTCGCATTTTTTATATATCAGGGGGCAATTGTGATCATACGTAGCAATATGTTTTGGCTTTAAGTTTCAACTTATATATTAGACCATCACGCCACACTTTATCAAATGTTTGAGAAATGTCGATAAAAACAGCTGAACAATATGTTTATACCCACCACTAAAAAGAACTATTACGATTGTCATCCGTCCGTTTGGTATTGAAGATGGAAAAAATCGGTTCAGTATGATTCGAGTTATGAATCAAACCTCGATATTTTTCAGATATTTTTCGCTATTTTCTTTAAATATTATGCAGATAATATCATGAAATTTTGCACACTTCAGTTTTGAAAATGTTGAAAATGCAGGGAATCGGTCCACGATTTCTAATAGCACTCATACAAATGTGTTCCCGGAATATGGCTTTATGGTACATAAATATCTATAGAAAAGCCGTATCTAAACAAAATTCTGCAATAATAAGTTGCATGTAAAATGAAATCTCAAAACATTTTGTTTGCATCGGTTAATTTTTTGACATAGCCCCATATAAAGTCCACTTCCGAAAATCACTTAAATGCGCATAAATCTTGTATAAAAACCACTATCAAGTTGGAATTCAACAAAAATAATCCAAATGCACATTTAAATTGCCGTACCAAATTTTATGATGATCAGTCCATATTTGACCGTTGTCCCCATATAAAGTTCACTTCGGAAAATCACATAAATGCGCATAAATATCTTATAAATATCATTATTACGTTGAAGTCCAATACAAATAATTCGCATATACAACGTTGTACGTTGTACAGAATTTCACGAAGATTGGCCCATAATAGGTCATAGTTCCCTTATAAGGACTACTCCCGAAAACTCATTAACCAACCTAAATATACATATATTCATATCGAAACGAAATTTTACACAGAGCAGTTATAAGTATGTAAAAATTATACTATAGACTTTTGTGAAAGTTGGTCCACAATTGAGCATAGCTCCCCTACAAGCTCCACACCGTTAAGAATAACCACAGAGTATACGGAGGTGACAATTTTGACGTTTGAAAAAGCCAAAATCAGTTTCCTACGGCTTTTTGGTACCAAATTTATTGTGTGTTAAATTAAATCGCTTTATGTTACACGCAGCAAAAATATAAACAAAGTGCAGTTTTGAAAGAAAGAGACAAATATAAATTCTTGATTATAACTGGAATATGCATAAAATTCTTATAAATATCGTTGTTGAGATGAAAATCGACCACAATAAACCTAAAATAAATGGAAATATCGAGCGCCCCATATTAGATGATTTGGTGGTGGGTATATGTACATATAAAATTCGGCACAGCCGAATATAAAGTCTTATTTGTTTTTCTTCAAATGTTTTTTTTTTGACGATATTTACCAGCCTATGGGTGTGCTTGATAGTACTGTGTTTTCTTCTAAATCCAAATTGATGATTCGGAATACCACCGTTTTCAATTGAAATCGGGTATAACTTATTCATGAGTATCTTTTCGAATAGCTTTGATATACATATTCGACAATAGGCTGATGTTAAAAAAGCGCGGATGCGTCTTTTTTGAACACTTGTTTCTATATCAAGGAGTTGCCAGATCGAAGAGAAATATAATGTGTGTTTATAGCACAGATGGAAGTCTCCAAAACCCTTAACTTTTTTCTGTTTATATCACGCTTTCTGTTTTAAACAAAGAAGTTTTCGAACCGCCCCTCGTAGTGAGACTAATAATTTAAAGTCCTTTGTGATGAAGTTTAAACTTTGTCTGCAATAGAATACTGAACATTTGCGCAATTTCTTTATTACGAGTACATAATTATAACAAATACAATGTACTGTAATATTTAATGTTCTACTTTTGCTTTACATGCCAACAAATAAACAAATTAAAATAAAGTTTATTAAATTATATAAATATTTGAAACTTTCTATCATAGCGGCGTACAGACAGCCGGACGGACACAGTAGTGCAATTTAAAATCAAAAACAAATCATCTCGAAATTTAAATTGATCTGCCAATCATTTGCATCATCAAACTCAGCAGCAGCATCATCTAATCTTTCAAAGGTTTTAACCTCTCAAATTCTTGCTCGTACTACGATTGAGTTATTGTTGCTGTTGTTGTTGTTGTTATTGTACACTCCCATCAAGCCCACATAAGAGTACGAGTATCTATCGTAAATAATTAATCATATATTTTGTTTCTTACTTATTGTACAATAGTTTATTTTTATACATACTATTTTGTGTAAGACAATTTGATTAGGTTTTTTTCCATTTTGTTAAATTTTGAAGTTTGAATTTGAATTTGTCGGTTCTCAAGCTTCCTTCATAGCATTTTTATACTAACCACGAAACCAAAGATGGGGGTATTTTAAGTTTGTCATTCCGTTTGTAAAACATCGAATAATCTGGCTCCTTAGAAGATTCTATAGCCATATATTAAACCACGATAGAGCTTTTAAAAAATTAATTGGGAACAATGAAATTTTTTCCAAACATTCTTTGTTGTTTGGTATTGAAAATGGTCGAAAAACGTTTAGTAGGCTGTTTTAGTCTACAACTCAGAACAAAGTTTCAGAAAGATAGTTTCAGATAGTTTTTGCTATTTTCTTCCAATATAATGCATATAAAAGGAGAAATCCTGCTGAAAATGGTAAGAATCGGTCTACGATTTCTTATAGTCCCCATACAAATGTCTTCTTGGAATATGGCTCTATGGTAGATAAATGCTTGTAGAAAAGCAATATTTGTACAAAATTCAGCAAAATTTAGTTTTATGATAACGAAAATCATAAAACGTTACTCTTTTTGCATCTGTTCATATTTCCTATAAAACTGAAATACAGTGTAAAATAGTTTATGACGATCATACCATAACATGTAAAGCTTTGTACAGACAGTTGTCAGATCTTACAACGTTGTCTGAAAAATGTTTAGAAAATGTCTAACAATCGTGAGAACTTAAAATTTTTGTCTTCCAATGTTGTAAGAAAAAGCATTGACATTTTACCTTTTACTAACAATTTTTCAATGTCAGTACATTGCTAGATCTGACAACGTTGTAATATCTGACGATCGTCTATACATAGCTTATCAATCTATCTATCTAGCAATGTACTGACATTAAAAAATGTTTAGCAAAAGGTAAATTGTCAGTTTAGACGACTGTAAGAAAACTAACAATTTCATTGGCACACAATTGTCACACAATGAATTTATCTGTCAACCGAAATTGTTTTTCCAAAATGTTATTAATGCACACTTGTTTGTTTATTTATGTATATGCAGAGTTGCAGTTAGAAATAATTTCTATGACAATGCTGCATTTGGCAGATGCATAAACTATGCACATCTGACAATGAAAAGTGTTTGACAATTGCCTTAAAACAATGACAATGACAAAATTGTGTGTTTACACGCTTGTTAGATGTCTGACAATATTTTTGTCTTCCAATGTACTGAAAATGCTTTTTCTTACAACGTTGGAAGACAAAAATTTTAAGTTTACACGATTGTTTGACATTTTCTAAACATTTTTCGGACAACGTTGTAATATCTGACGATCGTCTATACATAGCTGTAGCTTATAGATATCATATAAAATCGTTATCGATAAAATATGTAATACAAATTTGTTTCAAGTATGCATCACACTACTGGCATATTGGTGGTGGTGGGTATATAAGATTCGGCACAGCCTTATTCTTAATTGTTTCTATTGAAATATGAATTAAGCTTTCTTCTTATAATTTTTTAACGCTACTGAAAATTATTTCTTCTTGCTAAACAATACAAACTTGTTTTATTTAAAATATTTTTATTAGTTTCGAGTGAAAAAGGTTTAAACCATTTTATGGGGCTACTGTTTTCATTTCTATTATTTCCCTTAATGGTGGCACAGAAGGGGGTAGTTGAGTTTGGGCTTAGTAATTATCTATGTTGGATATAAAATGTAATAATAAAATGTACGAATATGTATAAAGTATTTTTCGAAAATGTTATATTTAAAATAATTATTTTAGTTGCGTTAGAAAATGTTGAAGACTGGAACAAAATCTACAAAACTATTAGGGTTCCAAATGCTTTAGTTAGATTTAGTAATTGTTCCATATTTCAACATTCATAAAATATACAATAATACAATAATATGTGTTTTACAAATATTTAATATAACATTATATTATTATTTACATCGTAACTTTTTATCCCAACTAATATTGTACATTTATATTTTGTTTCGATCTACAAACCAAATTCTGACGTAGTATTAAAAATATATGTATATATCTTGGAAAGATCATGTCATACCAAAACGTATCACTTTTTGATTTTCAACAAAATAATTTGAATATCTTGCGTCAAGTGATGTCAGAAATAATATAAAAGTTTATGAGAAAATTAACCGAATTGTGTAGATTTGATTCAGACATCAAGTCTACTCATTCTTTGCAGTTAGTTTTTTCATTAGAAAGCATGAAAAATGTATAAATGACTTGTCAATGACTTATAGAAACTGCGGAATTTGTAAAAACGAAAATCCATGCCTTAATTAACTTGGATATGCAAGTGTATAGTTCCGGAAAATTTTCATAATGAAGCAAAAAATATGGATTACAATCTACAATATTTTATAATGTGTGATTATTGTTCTATCTGCAACCTATGATTGATAGCTCCCAGGTTTGGCTTACAAGTTGTCTCCAATCTCGTTGCTCTCTATTCTGCACTGTTCCGATACTCTCCTATATTCATGTAGGAACTTAGATTTGATATTTTTTACTTTAAAGACCTGATTTACAATCTCGTTGTTCTTAATACTGCTGTTTTCTGATCATAGTGTTGGATCAATCTCTTTCAAGATCTCTACAATCATTTACCATCTTGAATTTAACTCTTGTAAATTTTAGAACAGTTAATATCGTAATAAATTGAATAAACACTAGTTACTCAAGGGATAAGCTACTTTTAAATGAAATGGTAATAATAAAAGTGAAACTGGAAGTTAGCTGCTTGTATTGTTTTGGTTGGAGAAACAACAAATCTATTGAAACATTAATAAATTGAAAAGATTAAAAGGTAACTGAAAGTTAGCCGTTTTTATTCTTATTCAAATAGAATTAGTATGGGAAGTAGCTAATTTCATTGGTAATATGGGAATGGTAAAGGGGATGGTTATATGGGAAGATTAATAAATGAAAGAGTTTCTATTTATGTGACTTACATTTATTAATTTCAAATATATATGTGCTGGGATGGGAGCAATTTTTAATGGTATTTAAAATCGCCCGGGACCTCAAAGGCTCGTTGTTTAAAGCTACAAATATGCATTTACATAGCTACAATTTCAATTTGTGAATTATAAATTCAATCACAATAATGTAAACAATTTAAATTACAATAATATATACAGGTTAAATCCAATTACAATAGTATAAACAGGGTTGGGAAATTCAATTTAAATGATAAAAGAATTTATAATTTCAACACGCATGAATCAAATAATAAAGATTAAGCATTGCGCAGGTCCGATATATTTTACAAAAACTGTAAAATTGAAAGCAAAATTTCTTCTTATAACGCCACAAGTCAAAAATATTTTTATGTTTGCTTAACTTTTATATAAATTTGAATAAAAGTTTTAAAATGAAGTGTGCCGTTTTAAATTAAAAAAATATAACATAAATTTAATTTTTTTCTTCAATTTCCAAAAGAAAATAAATTAAAAAAATGCACACAATTTTGCAACTTGGTGAAAAAAGATTAAAAGTATCTCATAGAGTTTGTAGTGAACACTTTAAGGCAGATGATATAAAAGGAGATATGAAATTAAAAATGGGTAACTGAAACGTTTTGCGTTTAAGATACCTTATGTTATGTTAGCAAAGCCTACTGACGAGTTTGTCTGCCAAATTAAAAATCTGGAAGCTGTATTCCAATCTTCGAATGGTGAAAATCTCTTGATTTGCAACGAGTAGGTATTTAAAAAAGCTTATAAATATGTAAATGAGTCAAGTAATATTAATAAGGATATTAAAGCTAAAACAATTTTTCCGCTCGGGAATGTTTTTTCAAATAAGAAAACTAAATCAACTCCCAGCGAATGAGATAAAAGAAAACATAAACGGAAACAAACAAAAATAATAAATTGATAACACAAAAATATAATATATTAAATACTAAAATATAGTTTACTTTTTGGATACATTTCAATATGAATTAAATATGTAGTAACTAAATAAATGTTTTATTTTGAATCAAAAGATTTACGAAAAAATTAATTTTTCTTTAAAAATTGTTAGAAAAAGTTATATTTATATGTTAATTATAGGGAAAAAATAACCTGTGACGTCATGCGCAGAGAGAGGCAATTTTGTTTAAATTCTTTGCACAGCCTTTATTATTTGATTCATGCATAACGTTATCATATAGAAAGTCAAAATATTACTCCAGGTGATATTTCGTAACACAAGATCTGAAGTTTTAAATACCGCCAGAATTTCTCCCTAAAATACACTACATACCATTGACAGTCTAAAATCCCTGTAGACATCAGAGTATGTGCCTTTTCCAACTTCGAACCAGTAAATAAAGCATAACCTTCGTGTAATGTAACAAAACTCTCTCTTATCCGATATCTGTATTTTGGAAGTCCTACCGAAGTTAATTTGAGTCGATAACTGGATTTCATGGTAACCACTTGCCTCAGTCTAAATACGACTCAATTTCAGTACACCTCTAGTCGTGCAATACAACATCACTATTGTGGGTATCCTAACGAAATTGTGTTGAAATGTACATTTCACTGTTAGTGAAATAAACTTTACCGAATTCATCATCGGCGTAAACAACTGCAATAGTAATATGGCAGACAAGTATTTTTCTCAAACACTTGTAGAAAGCGGGGCAATTGACTAATATTAAACTAAACTTGATAACTTTTTGGTTTTCTCATGAATTCTTATTAACAAACGTATTCGGAGTGCGTAAAGTAGGACTTAAACCTTTCATTGGCATCCCGCGTGAATACGTTGAGGAAATAACTAATTCTTGGAGTGTATCAGAATTTGCCCAAAATTAGAGTAACTTATCTGGGCTCAGACAGTCTAAACGGTTTACTGCTCTTTAAAATGAAGATCCCAAGAGTTACTATCACTCGGAAAGGGCGTTTTAAGGTTACTTACAAAATTATTTACCGGACACTTTGCTAATTTACTTTGGACAAAGCAATTCAGATATTGCTGATCGATAAAACTTCTCAGTTCGTGCTTCATTCGTACCATTAATCTGTTATGATGCAGTTACCAAATATTATTCATATTAAATATCATCAGAAACAAAACAATCTTGGAATGGAAAACTACATGGAGCTTCATAATACATACTTATATTATTATGAATTAATATATTAAACTTCCATCCAGAAGTATTACATTTTTATTTTAAAATTTAATAGACCTATTCATTCTGAGATTTAGCATCATCGTTTGAACTTCACAGTCTTAAAATTAATAATTCTTAGTTACTTTTTAATTCCTGCCAATGATTTTGATCTGGATGTGATGGTAGTTTTTCACAGGTAATTCAGACTTATTTATCATGTCATTGTAGTTTTAGGGGAATCAATCATTTCTTAATGTACTCGTATTGGGCTTGGCAATAGTTCGTGTTACAGTTTTAGAAAAGTTCTTTCGTTTTTATACCCACCACCAAAAAGATAGAGGTTATGTTAAATTGATCATTCCGTTTGTAACACATCGAAATAATTCTGGAAAACGTGCAAAACTGAGTTAATTGAGTTGCTTTATGTTTTTGAATTTTTATTGAATTTTTTTGTTTTTGTTACGTTATCATTACTTTCAAGATTATATTTTTTTGCTAATACAATAAAGAGTAAATGGTAATAATTTGACAAAATTTCTTTCGTTATTTAATATTTTATGACCCTTTAAGTAAAATCATATTGAACATGCATTCGCTTTTGCACGCCAGTGTATATGCGAATTATTTGTGTTGAATTTCAATGTAATAATATATTTATGCGCATTTAAGTGATTTTTCGAAGTGAACTTTATATGGGGACTACTGTCACATATGAACCGATCTTCATCAAATATACGAGTATCTATGGACTAACTATTTGTGTCGAAATGAAACTTGCTGATGTTTATAAGAGATTTGCATTTTAATGCAATTAAGAGATGCGCATTTAAGTGATTTCCGGAAGTAGACTTTATATGGGGTCGATCATCATCAAATTGAGAGTGACGATGTGTATACATACATATACATATGTATGGACTATTTGTGTTAATTTGGGGCTACGGGGCAAATATAGACTGAACGTAGCGTAACGGCTATTTTCGCCAAAATTAATATGTTATGTTTAACTGAAAAATTTAACAATATTTAATTTTCATCATCCTTTGGTTATATACAAACTTGAAAATAATTTCATTATTTTGAGAAATAAAATTTTATTTTGTAACAAACAATAAAAAACAAAAATTATAACATAATAATGTAATGAGCGCTCCAGCATGATACAAATTACAGAATCCACCATATGTCAACTGGCGCTAAAAGTATAGGGTGTTTTTTTATAATTTTTAAAATATTAATATGAATACAGCTTATTATAATATAATCACTGATTAGGTTTTATCATTTTTAAATCCTTGAAGAATTTTCAGGACACGCACAATTGATGTATCTCGGCCGATTTTCATTATAAAATAACTAATACTCATATGATATATTTTTTCAACTCTTTTATTTGTTCATATGATACATCTTAAAAGAATTATTTTTTTTTTGTTGAAACATAAAAATACATCGCACTTGGTGCATCTTGTGCGTGTGCGCGACTTACAGTCTTTGCGACGGCAACTACGGGCTGATTTCATGTCCATTTTCGGGTTATGAAAAACGTTCGATATGCTTTCATTAGTTGGTAGCAAATGTCCACACCAATATAAAAAACAGTCAGCACAATCGATGCATGCCAGTCTATTTCACATTGGGCTAACAGAAGCAAAAATATTAAAACAAAACATCCGCACAATCGATGCTTCACGGTCTAAAAGGGTTAAAACAATGATTATATTTTAAATTGACATGAAATTTAGTTTATTCGAAATATAATCTTTTGGCATTATAATTGAAATATGACTTCTGGCATATGACCGCCACGGCTGGCTCGAACGTAGTCTAATCTGCAGATCCAATTTTCGATGACTTTTTCCAAAACTTGTGGCCGTATATCGGCAATAACGTGACAAATGTGGTTCTCCAAGTGGTTAATTGTATTCCAAAAATTAAAAAAAATTTAAAACTGTCCAAAATACATACATACACACATATATATGTACGTACGAGTATGTACATATTTCTTTCTTTCTTCCAGTTAAGACCTAACTAGATAGATAGAAATTTGTTTCGTTAAATTTTAACCAAATTTGATGAAAAAGAAAACTACTTAACTGGCAGTTAAATTATAACTGAAATTGTTGAAAATGGGGATTAAATTATTTTATTTTTATTATTTTATAAAAATTTTTATTCGAAGTTTTACTTCAAGTTAAATATACAAATTGTTTTGAAATAATAAATTGTAGTGTATACAATTGTTTTTAAACAATTTGTATATTTAACTTGAAGTAAAACTTCGAATAAAATTTTTTTTAAAAATGCTCACTTATTTTTGATTATTTAACTGATTGTTCGACCTTTTTATTAATTAAACAATTTTATTTCCGAGATTAAGGTCAGTTTTTATTTTTATTGTTAATGTTTCCCTGAAGATGCTACACATTGTGTAGCGAAATATCGGAAAAAATAAAAAATAAAAATAAAAACTGACCTTAATCTCGAAAAATAAAATTGTTTAATTTTTTAAGAATTTTCAAATACTCGCAAGAGGAATAATTCTCATTTAATTTATTATTTTATTTTAACAAAGTTTGATAGATGAATACATTATTTCACAGTGAATTAATAATCAGCTGATCTGTTGCATACACCTTATTAATACGCCTTGGTACAAACGGAGTACAATTCCTTTTCATTTGTACACATCATTCTATAAACCGAAATATGGAGTAAATGTCTGAATAACATTATGTGTATGTGAATAATCATACGATTATTTCAAATGAATAAGTAATACTCTTATTACTTCTTCCAAACTGTAGACCTACTATCTATCGTCATTCAAGGCTAAGAAATGATAACTCTATTAAATGTTTTCTCAAGCTGTGCCCTTAATGGTCGAATCAACATGACACCAGCAGGACATCAAAAACTATGTCCAAAAACAGCGCATGTTTGGAAACATTTTGGTTTGTACGCAACTCTGGCAAACAAATAAACAACAGCAGAAGCTGCAACTGCAACTGCTTGCTACATGCAACGTAGAAGTATATGCAATGCATGCATGTTTGTATTCTGCACTCTTACACTTGGCACATTTACATACATATGTATGTATCATTTGTTAATCATTTCTTTGCTTTGCGATTGACAAGTCAAATGAAAATTTTTTAGCGACTTGACGATAGAGAGAAGTACATATGTATGTACATATAACTGACAAAACTCGAGGTCATTTACATCATTAAAGCAAATGATGGGTGCTGTTCATAGAGACAATACCGAAAAAAATTATGTATTGAAGGTTATTTAAAGAAAGGCAACTTTTAAAACACAGACATTTTTAAATAACAGATACCTACCACCCATTGAAAAAAGAAAATAATAACAATTGATAATGTTTTTATAATATTGTCATTCCTCTCTTACCATCTCTCTTTCAGTCATAATTTTAAAATTAATGTGATTCTTATATTTGTCAATATGTATGTCAACACAATTGATTATAATCGATTTTAAATGCCTTTGCTGGTTGCAACGAAAAAAAAACTTGTAGAAGCAGAAACAACTGTTTGGGTTTCAAATTGAGCTTCCATATGGCTTTAGAAAATACATTTTTACTACTGCATATTTATATACATATTTACAATAGCCATACATCCATACATATTTACATTTTGTTGCCTAAAAAATTTGTTATTAGAAATTTCATGCTTTTTTTTTATCTCTCAGCTGGGGTCAGGTCAACTTAAGGTGGGACTAACAGAGATAAATTTAAAGTGTCTCTCTTTATCTCTTTCACACTTTAAGGCAAATACCTACATACATATAAACATTTATACATACTCGTACAAAATAATTTACTGTTAATTGTTGTTGTTTTCACTACATATTCTTATTCTCCATTTATGATTAATTATTGTTGTTTTAATAATTTTGTTTCTCCATTGCTCTTTTTCCTTTCAAACAACAACAATGAAAGAAACCTTTAACAATTTCTAGCTCAGCATGTTTCCCTTCAATAAAAACTCTATTTTTTATTGTGTGAGAGTTAAGCGAAATTCTTGTGATAATTTCCATCATTAATTCGATGCAATATTCGATGCGAAATAAATCCATAGTTTGTATACTTTGGTTAAGTAAAATTGACAGCCGTCGGACGCATTATTCTTATGCTCAAGCATGGGTCGCGTTGTTATACCTTTTGGCTATCGCACAATTCGTCCTACGTTTCTTGGCCGCTGTTATTTTCCTGCCATTCTGTTACTTTAAGGTCTTAACCAAATCACCTGTCTATCAAATTGTCAATAATTATTTGTTGCTCAAGAATTTCACGTCACAGGTCTACATATTCGAATAATATTACGATACGAGTCGTTTCAGCTAATTACAGCATACGATATGTAGTATCTAACCGTAATTTTTAAAAAATTGTAATAGATTTATAAACATACATGTCGCACCCTAAATACAAAAGGGTCACAACTCAAAAAACTAAAATTTTCAGGAGAGACAAAAAACTTCATCGTGCACAAGGAACACACTTAACACAAAAACAGACAATTAAAGAAGATAGTGAAATGAAAGAAATTTTTGCAGTAGTTTAAGCTGGAAAAAGTTAATTTTGGAAAATTGTGACCGTTTTGTATTTAGGGTGCGATATGTATGTTTCCTTCATGTCAACAAATTATTGAATTGACAACTTTTTCGGGCAGACAAAATTAAATTTTAAATAAAAAAAACTAAAAAGTTTGTTAAATATGAACCCTCCATTGCTGTTGTGTTTATCCACATCTTTATGATCACGTACATTAAATTTTGAGCATTATTTCGAAATATGGTGGAGCAGCTCATAACTCATTTGTGTGAAGGCATTGCGCGGAAAAAAGGTTGCTAGAAGAGCTTTACGATCAGAAGTATTTGTAAAATGTTTGGCGGTTAGGTAAAATGAAATATTTTATCGTACTGATTTACATAGGCTAAATAAATCTAACATTAACTGAGATTCAGGATACCATGTTGATCCCTGGTTGATGACTCCATACAGAAATCGCAGTGACCCTCTGGTGATGGTCACATTAAAGTGTGCCTGTGGAGAAACAATGGGAAAAACGTTACAAAGTAAAACTTGTGTGTTGTGGCACTAAAAAAACTTATTGTACATACGATAGCCATTGACATATGGAATGACATCTCGAGTGATGTTACTTAGTTGATTATTAGATATCGAATACCATCATCTCCAATTACGATACTTTTTATTTGATATCGATTGCCATAATGAAAACATAAAAAATATCGATACATTTTGCTCGATATCGATATGCGCACTAGCTTATCGTCTTCCTCGTCATTATAACATATACTAAGTCGTTATAAGAGATTCCCAACATTTTGGCATGTCCACTTAGAGGTTAGTGACCAGTAATGAAATTCCTTAAATGGATTCTATATTGGACCAGATTTGTCAGGTCTCTTTGCACGCGCATTCTCTTTCCCATCTTTTCTTAGTATCTTGCACAATATTTGCGCTTTTCTATCAATAATCATTTGGATAGCTCTATTTGATATTCCTTGATAATATAGATAATTATTTCTGCCTGATTTATCCTACTGTATTCTGGTAATCTAAAAAACATTCTTACATACAACTGATCCGCAAAGATACCACATCTAACTTTATCGTGTGACTTTGATCCGTCAATGAAAATTTAGATGACACTCTCCGGAAGCTGGAGGCCATTGTCTTAAGCGGGTATTTCCTTTATAGTTGTTATAAAAACTGGATTCATGGAAATGGATTTAGGAATCGTATATCAACTGGTAGTCTCATATTGACATTACCTAAGAGTTTGTCATGACCATAGTTTTCATGCTTTCGTGGAAAACATTTTCTCAATAATCAAATATAAATATCGACTTCTTGTCGACTCGTTATTATTAATTTGTTAACTACCAGGAAACAATTAAATGAAATCGCTATCAAATTTTGTTTTGAAAATTTGAATTTTTAAATTCAATTTTTTTTTAAAGAACTAAACTAATAGTGGAAGGCGGCATACGGCCGCGAGCGTCAATCAGCTGTTATTTATGCCGCTTATACTCATATGTGACATATTATACACATGTGTATGACGCTGCCGTAAGTAAATTGCGATGCTTCAAAATTTTTGTATGAATAATTTTGCAAAGAAACAAAACTTTTATTCACTGGTAATACTGTTGCCGCCCGCGGCCGCATGACTCTTACATTGGCCTTCCACTATAAGTCTTTCGAAATACATTAAAGTCTTTGGATGAACCACAAAAAAGTGTTTAAACATTTTGCATATCTGAGGAGCCGTACTTTAGGACCACATAGCACAGCAACTGTGAGGTCCGTTGGTAAAAATTAAACTCGGATGCTTCTTGGATTTTTTTTGTTTTATGTCAATCGAATCAGACGATTAGAAATAGCAGGTTGGTTTTAAAAGTGCTTCATTCTGCTCTACCATGGAGCTCTTTTTACTTACCTTACATTCAAAGTAATGAACTATTTATTCGCATTCGGTCATTATTCATTGTGATGTATAAAAACTGTTTAAAAGTTTATAAACCACAAAGCACGAAATGATTTTTTACCTACCCAATTTCACTTGATTGCAAATATAATTAAGTTTACTTTTCTTTTACTATCAATAATTTACAATCTTTAATTTTATATTTCTTGGTTCCATATTTTGTATTTGTTACTAGATCTCTTTACAACTTACACACAAATTTATATGCGTTTGTATTTCCTTTATTTTGTTGGTGTAACCAACGTAGGACGCCCGCTTAGCGTGACGTTTTCAATTGTTTATTATGGCGCTCAACAGTTACGGTTGTATACCTTCGCATATTAGTAATAAAATAATGAAGTTTATTCCTTAAAAAAAACAACTACAATATACATATACATACATATCGCTGGTCTCATGTAGAAAGGCCCTAACTCGCTATTTTTTCGAAATTGGTTTTTCTTTTTGAGATTCCAATGCATTTAACGCAAATACACTTCCTCACAAAAATTTATTTCAATATTGTAAAAAATAACGCTTTTATAAGCAGTTTTACAAAAAAAGTTACATGTTGAATATTACAGTTTCTATTATGTTTTGATCTTCTCCTGTAAAGTTTCAAATATGCGAGTTAGGGCCTTTCTACATGAGACCATCGATATGTATGTATTTATGTATGTATGTACACAAAAAAAGCAATTAAATAAATAGTAGTGGCAACATTGAAAACAATATAATTTGTTAAACAATTAAAGTACGAATAAAGCTATTATGCAAAATGATATACGAGTAGTAAAATGTTTAATTTTATGTGTGTATTTTTGTATCCAAGTACAAAAATTAGTCTAATTTTGACTGTAATATAAATTGCTTTGTAGGTACTTACTTATATTAATTAAATCCCCTGCTTTACTCACACATCAACACACACGCACAATGGAATAAATTAGTTGTTACTTCGAAATTACTAGTTACATGTAAGGACTGTAATAACGGTTTGATTGTAAGGACTTACAGTAGCAGTTAGCACTACAAACGGATTGTCAGGTTAGTACGATATACAAACAGATCAGGTGACGGCTGATTTTATACTTCGTTAAGTTAAAGACAATGTCAAAAGTAGAAACAATTCTCTCATCTTTGGCAGAAAAATAGCTGCAAACTTATAAGTAGTAATCAGGGATGCAAAATAAGATTTTACAAATTGTACTAAATTTCAAGAAAAAGTGTACTTTTTTAAGCCCTAAATTCTACTAAATTCTTTTCTTATTTTTTTTTAATATTTTTTTATTAAGAATTAACTAAAATTAACTATATGTGTGTAAAAAACTTCACTAATGTACTAATGTACATATGTATGTTTTAATTTCAAAAGTATCTACATAAAGACTATTAGTTGTTGAGATATGAATATAAAAGTATTATTCATGACATACTTCTTGCTAACAAATTCTTACTTATTTCTAAATTGTAGCAGCAAGAATTCGGCAAATCCTTTTTTTGGATTAGATTGGAGACAATCGAAACAAACAGTCATTTCCTCTCTTTGGTTTTTATTATATTTTAATACGAAAATATCCTTTCCACATTTGCAAATGAATGTTAGTACGATATAATGTGGAATGGATAATATTCCTTTAGCAATTCTTGAAATATTAGTAAACATTAGTTCATTTAGTTCATTTTTCATTTCTGATACCCTCGACCAAAAAGTACATACATATATTGTAATAATATAGGGAAACATTTTAAATAGTGCTAAATTAGTCATTGGGGTGCTATTGTACTTTTGACTCTCAAATAGTGTTAAAAAAAAAAGTACAATTGTACCAACTTTTGCATCCCTGGTAGTAATTATCGGTATTGCCAGAAATACAAATGTATTTAATTGAAAACAATGCTATAAATCACGAATAATAAGCACAATTTTTCAATAGCGAAACAAATGTATGCTAAAGAAAATTCCTACTCTAGTTGAGATAATTTCTTATTAAGTTTAGTATAATTCAATAATTAAAGTTAAAGTATGAATCAATCCAATTGACATATAGATTTTTTTTTTTTGCATGAAGCACAGTGAGTTAGAAATGTTTTATTTTGGAAATAATTCGGTACTTTGGAAGAAATTTCAATTGGTTGGAGCTGAGGTATTTTCAAGTTGATTTACAGTTTTTGGCGTCGTAGGCAGAAGAGGTGTCAGTGGATGGCCGCTGCACGTCACTTCGGGTCCCACATTTTATTAAAAAATTGTCAAAAATACATTTATCCGAATAAGCTGAAATTTAAAATATAAATATAAATAGATCTACAAGAAATACGCTTACATGTGTACGAGTATGTTATCTCCATTAGTTCAAGATATATGTATATAAAGGGTGGTTAAATTGTAAGGGCCGTTGTTGAATGTGAACCACACCTAAACGCCAAGCTTTTTTCCGAATTTTATTTGACATTTCTCTATTTCAGACTTACTCAATTTGAACCATGGAGAGATACACAATCCAACAACGTGTTAAAGTTATCCAGACTTATTATGCAAATGGGCGTTCAAATCAAAATGCATATCGTGCACTTCGTGATTTTTTGGTCAATTTGATCGTCCAAATGTGCGTACAATCGCAAAAATCGTAGAAAAATTCGAGCAAACCGGGTCTGTAGAAGATGTGAGAACACCAGTGCATGCTCGTACAGCTCGTACTGCAGAAAATATTGCTGCTGTTCGCGATAGTGTGGCTGAAGAGCCGTCCACCTCAACTCGTCGTCGTGCTCAACAATTGCACCTCTCACGCTCGTCGTTGATGAACATTATGCATAAAGACTTGCATTTACACGCTTACAAGGTGCAATTGGCTCAAGAACTAAAGCCTCTTGACCATTCCAAACGTCGTGAATGGGCAGAATGGTGGCAAGAAATGGCAACAGTGGATGATCAATTTTCGAAGAAAATAATCTTCAGTGATGAGGCACATTTTCACCTCAGTGGATTCGTCAATAAACAGAATTGCCGCATTTGGGCGAATGAGAATCCAAGAGTGATTGTCGAAAAACCAATGCACCCACAAAGAGTGACTGTTTGGTGCGGTTTATGGGCTGGCGGCATCATCGGGCCGTATTTTTTCCAAAATGAGGCCGGTCAAGCAGTTACTGTGAATGGTGTTCGCTATCGTGAGATGATAACGAACTTTTTATGGCCCGAATTGAAAGATATGGATGTGGACGATATGTGGTTTCAGCAGGACGGTGCCACTTGCCACACAGCTAACGAAATAATGGCTCTTTTGCGCAACAAATTCAATTGCTGTGTTATCTCACGTAATGGCGATGTCAATTGGCCGCCAAGATAATGTGATTTGACACCGTTGGACTTTTTTCTTTGGGGTTATTTGAAAGAAAAGGTGTACTCCGATAAGCCAGCAACAATTCAAGAGCTAAAGGATGAGATAATTCGGCACATTAACGGCATAGAACCTCCATTATGCCTCAGGGTCATCGAAAATTTGGACCATCGGATGGAGGTGTGCCGCCGTGGTCGCGGCGCCTATTTGGCCGATATTTTGTTCCATACATTATTGAGTAATACCAATATATCATAATAAAATAAAATTACAATAATTTCCTAAATAGTTTGTGTTTTATTCAAAATCAACATCGGCCCTTGAAATTTAACCACCCGTTATGTAGGTTTATATTTTTTTATTTTCCTCGATAATTTTTAGGCTTTAGGCCTACTATTTGTAATAAAATTCTAAATAAAATACCAAAAATTGCAAGTAATTAGTTTTAATATGTAAAAACGTTTATATTTTTTACGTTTTTACGTTTCCCGATAAAGTTCTTCGGGACTATATAAAATGTTTATATGTTTTAAAAAGAGAACTTAATGCATAAGCATGTGTAATAAAATTGGACACATTCCAAAATTCCAGTCGTTCCTAAACTTGGCCAATTTAGACAGAAAATTTAGGTTCAAGTAAAAAATTCTAAAAACCCAAAAAATCGAAAAGATTTTATATTTGTATAGCCCTAAACTATATATTAGTTAAATAAACAGAATTGTTTTTACGATCACTCGGTAAATAACGGCACAGTGGGCACTTATACAAAAAAAAAATTAAATTTTGGAACGCATTTTCCCCGTTTTAGAAATTGTGGTATTTGAAAATAGAAATTATAATGCCATTGATATCTATATTAGTTTTAAATTTTGATATAAAATCTTTAACCGGTTAAATTTTACATTAATTAAAATTTTATATATTTTTCTTGAAGGAAAATCAGCATATTATTATTATTTTTGAAGATAAATGACATCCGAAAAATTTATAAAATTCATTTTTTTCACTAAATTATCAATCTTCAAGTCCTAAGCTTTTTACCAATACCAAATACTTATGCAAAAATCTTATTACTCTTCAGAAGTTCTACAAAACTTGCCCTCTTTCACAAATTTCAACGTTTTTCATATAGTGCATACAAAATGTATGTACCTATGTACATATACATACATACATATGTACATAGAATGGAAATTTTTTGGAAATATATGTGACATTTCGAAACCGCTATTCCGATCGAGATACAATTTTACAAAAGTAGCAATATTTTATGATGGACCCCAAAAACCATCCAGGGGCGGGGCGGTGGTGGCTTAAAATAAGACACCTTTAACATGTAATTTGTTGCTTTGCTTTTCACCCAAATCCTAAGGTTTTTATAGTTTCTGAAAGTCCTCAGCTAGGTCTTTAAAAATAATTAATGTATGTTATATTTATCATTTATAGTTTTCGAGTTATATGCATTTTAAAATTGAAAATTTAAAAATATTGCACAATCCAGGTAAAACTTTTGTAAAATATTGGTCAGAATTTTTGACCAATTTTCAACATAATGTCCTTCTTGCCGATATTAAAAATTTGTTTGATAAAATTGCCGCATTTGAGAGAAAGAAGTCTTTATTTGCATGCTGAACGTGTCACTATATGGTGCGCTACATAGTCTGAAAACATAATTGTGTCATTTTGGCTGTAAATGATACCACTGGATTGATTTCTGTTAAAAATAGGGTCTATACAGAGCCAATCTAATAGATTAAGGCCTTAAAACTCAAAATCCGTAACGTTATTTAAAAAATATACCCGACATTTTGGAAAAATGCAATTGCAAATTTTGTTAAAAGAATCGATAAAAAATTGTATTTTAATTATCAGACTGTACGTTTTCTTATACATTAAACTTCTTTTCTTAAAAACTTTAAACTTCAAACATTACATCATGTTTCCCAATCCTCCTTCCAATCAACCTGTAATTCACACCACAAAACATAATAGAATTGTATAAAGGAAACAGCAAATGCATGCATACAAATTATTTGGCATTACCTTCGTTAGTTAATAATTCTGTTAAAGGAGTAATGAACGACATTGCCCAACATTCTTAGGCGCTATAAAAATAGTTTACCGTGACTTCTAAAATGAAACGATGCAGTACGTTGAAAACAACGTCCTTCTCGAAGGCAACACAACAAGTCATAAAAATTAACAACTATTAATGTACTTACAAGTGTTCATATACATAAATAAATATTGTAGAGTATATTTGAATAGTAACTGTCGTTGTGTTGTTATACATACATACATTTGTACATCGTATGTAAGTGCATCATAGTTTTATATTGTTAGTGTTAGTTCATGTTTAAAATACATGTTCTTGTAAAAGTTGTTTGTCAGCGAAATTCATTAAAATATGACGACTTACTTAGTGGAAATATCAAGGAAATCATGTAAAGACAACAATATTGGTTAGGGGATTCTTTTTTGTTCCAGTTTTGAGTCTAAACTCAAAGGTACTAAGGACTATTTTACGAATTGTTCGACCTTTATATCTTTATTAAAAATTATTATTTTTTTTGAGCTTAAGGTCAATTTCTTGTTATTTATTCCAATATATCGCTACAACAATGTGTAGCATCATCAGAGAAATAGAATTTATTAACAAATTTATAAAATGACAGTAAACATATTTTTCAATATAACAGAATTGTCAGAATGAAAAAATTTTAAATATTACAAAAACAAAAATATGAAATGAATAATTTAGTTTCCTTTTCCGTTTTTATAAATTAAGTGTCTATAGGTTTGAGCTACATTATCTGTATCTGCTTTAAAATCAAATCTAAGATTTTTTGGTACATTTATAATTGCCAACATATAGCGACGTTTATAATTATTTTCTGTTTTTCAAACTGATATGTTCTCAAAATCGGAATAGTGAATCAACTTTGCACAATGTGATGATAATGCTGTTGTTTTTTTTTTATATTTTTGATCAGATTTGTTTAATCATGATGTAATGTTTACTGCATAATCTGCCTACTGTATTATACATTTTTGAAGCCATTTTATATTTGTTATTATCAAATATATTCGATTTTTCTAATCCTTTGGATATTTTAGGTACATAAGTTAATGATGTATACAAATATCTTAGGTCCAGAAAATCTTTTTGTGTTATTCATTTTATTTTTGAATTGTCTTATTAATTTACAGACTATATTAATGGGATAATTATTATCGTTTAATATATTTTTAATTGTTTGTATATTCTTCTTGTGGAATTCCTTATCACTTATTGTTAATATTCTTTCTATAAAATTGTTAGCTGTATTAATAGTAACTCTTTTTGCATGTTTGAAATAATAATTAATGATCCTTCTTGAGGACGTAGGTCTATTAATAATTCTCTTTATTATTAATCTGCTAAATAAGGAAGTATATAATTACATTCTTTTTCTATAGTAAATTTAATGTTAGGATGAAATGAGTTAAATATCGTCAATATACATTCTATCTCACCTTCTAAATTTGTAGATAATATTTAGTTAAAATATTTGGTGTCAAGTGTCAAGTAGTCTTTCCATGACAATATTAGCAATAATTGGAGAATATTGTGATCTCATACTAAGCACTATTCAAACCCCCCAATTGATTCATGGCACCAATTTTTAACAGAAATCTAAACCATGTTCATGAAGATGGTGATCAAACTCAAAAGAAAAAGGATAAAAACCTCAAAGAAAAAAATTATTATCCTGCATGGAATTATTATAGCTATTTGCAGTAAAAGCTAATTGAGGAATCAATAAATTTATCATATTGTCAACTCATATAGCCGTAATTGCCTACCAAAAAAATGTTTATCATCCGCCTTGACCTTGAAAACATCAACAGAGATCTAGAAGTACCATTGGCAAAGGATGAATTCAGAAGGGTCGGCGAGAACTACATCAAAAAGCTACAAACCCACCCGAATCCGCTGGCTAGAACTCTAGCTCAGAGCCAGATGGAGTCAAGGCTTCATAGAGCTTAACAGCCAATAAGAAATTAATGCTCTGTTAGAGAGTAATTAGATTTATTTTAGTTTTAAGATTTAAATACTTATTGTTAGGCCTAAGGAAATAAGGCAGATTCAATAAATAATAAAAAGTTATAAAAAAAAAATCCGCCTTGACCTCTCATAAATTTATCTCGTGTGGACAACTTTTGTCGATGTTATGTGATCGTTTGAAAAACGTTGCGAGAACAGAGTTGATCGCACAAATATGTCTGCCGTCAAATCATATTTTTACAGACATTAAAAAAAGACAGCTATTTTAAAAAACATACAAAGAAAACTATGAAGTATGTAATTCAGAACACCATTTCTTTTTGTGCGCACAAAATGATGTCTACTCAGGCTCAACCATCTATTCGCCTAGCGTGAGCGTCATAATAAAGCCAACATCACATATTATTAAAAGAAAAGTTTAATTATATTAATATAAATATAATTATATTAGAAAATGTTATTTAAGTAGAATTAAATTCACAAAAAAAAAAATTAAACAAAAGCGTATATAAATTTGATTGATTTATTGTTTAAATAGATCAATTTTTACGCGCCAAAATAAACCCCTGTCATTCCAAAAGTAATGGCAATTTTTTTAATTTTTCTTCGTTTGAAAGTATAACGATAAAGTGCCGTTCAAAATAATTGCAAGTTTCCTAATTTATTATTAAAATAGATTAAGTTGTGACGTTAAGTATTAAAAAATTCACAATGGGAATACAAACATGAGACTCGACAATTCAGAATAAACTTACATAGAAAAAATAATTCCGTGCGTGGAATAGTTAAAATCGTTGGAAGCCATCACTGTACAATAAAAAAATTTATAGACAATTATACGAAACATAATACCTTAGAAAATTTGCCTGGTAAAAAAACGACCAAAGCGTTTTACAAAAACTGAAATAAGAGCTACAGTGAATCAAGTAAGACCAAACCCAACATCTATGTAATAATATTTGGAAGTTACGAATAGTTCTGATCAAACCAGAATTCGCAAACAAATAAACGAGCCTCATATTTTTTGGAAAAACATTCTCTTCCCCAATGAAAGTTAGTTTAAGATAATTGGAGTCTAAAACCCCCGAAAAATATGGCGAACCAAGAACGAAGTCTTTAGTAATAAATGTGTTATCAGGACGGTAAACATGGTGGCGGATTAGTAATGATCTGGGTTTGTATGGCGGCATCAGGGGTCGATAATCTTGCATTTATAGAATCAACAATAAAAGATTATCTCGTCATATTAAATACAAATGTAGCCCCTAGTGTAGAGAAATTAGAACTGGATTTTCCAACAGGACATCCTAAGTATACCTCCAAAATTGTGAAAGACTGGTTGCTCAATAATTGTGCAAGTCCCCAGACCGCAATCCCATTGAGCTCCAGTGGGAATATCTGGACAAAAAAATTAGGCAAAGAAATATTTTTTGCAAGGATAACCTAAAGGCAGTAAATAGTACTGGATGAATGGTATAAAATTTCGCCTGATTTCACTAAGAAACTCATTGATTCTATGTGTAGAAGATTTTCAGCTGTACAAAGGCTAAAGGACTACAAAGAAAATATTAAATACAATGTTTTACATAATTTTAATATTCCTGTTTACTTTATTTTGATGCGAAAACCTGGTACTTTTCCATTTAAAATTTTTAATTTTATTTTTCATTAAATTTAATTTAATAAGTTATATTACTTATGAATTATGCAATATGTGCGAAGAAGTCCTACCAAATAATGTCCTCCATCGACTATATGAACAAAAGGGTGCTGTAGCTTAATTGATTAGCGCGTTTGATCATTAAGCATGAGTTGGTATTTGTAGCCCGGGTTCGATTGCCAGCCGCTGCAAACATCAGTTTCTGATAATTATTAGTTTTCTATCCTATCATAACTCTAATATTTATCATAGCGTCCTCCTTCGGTGGTATAGCATTGAAACGCCACCGAAGTAAAATAATTAAATAAAGGCTATAAAATCAAGCTTTAGCATTAAGGCGCCTACTCACCACCAGAGGCGCTGCAATGCTGCACTAAAACAAACATAATGCGCAATTGCAGAGTTGTGATATAAAAAAGCTTTCTTCTTTCACCACCTTTACTTCTCCAACCCCTTTTCCCTTTCCAAAGAAAGTAACACAATTATATGTAGGCATATTAATTGTTCAGAAATTATTATGGATTGATCATCATCAAATTTAGTAGCATGACTTCTGTGCATATACAAATTAGTTGTATTAAATTTCAACTCGGCCGTTGTAAAATTAGATAATCGGCAGATGATTCAAGTCAATAGAAATAAATTTTGAAACAAAATGTCCGTCAATCTAAAGTTAAAACGCACATTAGGGAAAGTCTAATATGTATAACCCTTTTACTTGTTATTTCTAGACTTATTATTGTACATATACATACATATTATATGACTTTCATGGTAATTATGCTAATTGAAAGATGTTTTTCATTAAATATGTATTATAGCACACATTTCACACACCGATATGACTTTTTTCCCCCACCATTTATAGGCAAGGACAAAGTATTGCAAACGTTAAAAGGAGTTGAAACTGCAATGCAGAAAAAATACATAACTACTTAATTAAACTCAATTACAATAGTAGTATATTTTAATTACTAAGATTTATTAAAAAATATCTGCATACTCTTGCGAGCACAAGTGCGTCGTTTATTTTTACAAAAGTAGCATGTTATCAAAATATAGCTGAACGACAGCGTCTTAAAACAGACACTTCGATATCGGATGATTTTGATGATTTGACGCCATAGCCATGATTTAGTGTATCTGGGGGTTTGGTCCACTTAACAAAATAGGTTTTATATACCACAGCCTGTATTTTCGGTTTAGCTTTGCGATATTTGCCACGAAAAGGACGCAGCAACCAATAGAAACTTTCAAAACGCGGGCATTTTCTGCGCTCTGAGGGACTATTAATTTTGTCCAAATTGTTGTTGCTACTGCTGTCTATGAGAGAGCCGTAATTATGCAAAGATACCTGATATTGTAGGGAAGACTTTAATACAGAGCCGGATATGGTTTGTATATCTTTGGGATTTTGAATGCCAACGCATTCAGGTTTCTCAGTTGCAGGTTTAGAGGGTGTGGATTGTTGCATGTTACCTTTCAGCTGATTACAAGACGTTTCAAGGGAGTCGTTTTTAATACTTTGAAAAATTTTGGTTGTTGTTTGATAAGTCTCTACATCTTGTTCGTTGGATTGCCAACAGGACTTAATTTTTAGGCAATGTAATTTTGAATTTGTCTTCACAGTCTTATTCTCGTGGTCACTCAACTCTTCAGGTTCTTCATGTATGGGCGCAATTCTGGTTATAAAATTTCGATTGCGTCGTAAATAACGGCACAATTTATTGTTGTCTCTTTCCGATTCTTTTAGGATTTTATCATTGTACTCTTTTAGGGCTCTAAACTCTTTACGGCGAGCAGCTGCTTCAGCTAAATTATTGTTAGTCGATGTGTTTCCTTGCTGGGGCATTTTAACCAAAATAAAATGATCATTTACCAAACAAATGTCCGATATTTTATTGGATTTCTCCAACATTTCATTTTCGAAAAATTCATTTACTTTACCATTCTGATAAACTTGGTAGTCTTTAGCTTCACAATCATCCTCTTCTTGTTCATTTGAGTGGGTGTCCTCAAGTTCTTTAACAACTATATCATCTGTTTCTTGACTGTGTGACGTTTTGTCCTTTTTGTCTTCCGGTTTCTCTTCCGCTTCTGTCGCTTCAACAACAGGTGTCTGTCTCAGCAATTGTTTTGATTTGATTAAGTTTGTTGTCACGTGTTCCACTACTCTTATTGTTGTATCTATTGATTTTACTACATTAGTTTGTTGTTTGTTGTGTTTAAATGTCCTGGCTTGCTGCTGTTTTTGTTTGTTATTTGGATGGTGAAGTGATTGTTCTAGTTGTTTTGTTGCTATTGACATATTTTCACTCCCAATTCCAATCTATCTATAATTAAGAAATTATATATTGTAGAAAATAAAAATACAAAAAAAAGCATTAGTGATACACAATTAATAGAACAAATAGAGATGGTAAATGAACGATTAAGATATTATGGATTGGAAGTTTGATATATAATTGTTCCACATTTCAGATAATCTAGAAAGTTTTCAAACAGTTACATATTGGTTTATTTATTATTAGTTTTAATTTCATTGACATTTGTATACCCTCCACCCCCATAAGTGGTGAATGAGGGTATATATAAGTTTGTCACTCCGTGTGTAACACTGAGAAATATTCATCTGAGACCCAACAAAGCATATGTATATATTCTTGGCCCTTACGAAATAAAACAAAATCTAAGACAACCTCCATAAAAAATTGATGTTTTTAAAACTTTTTCTTCCAATTTTTTAAATATTTTGCAGTTAATACCATGAAATTTTGTATGCGTTGTTTTTATGATAAAAGAAGAAAGCGTGCGGAATATAGTAAGAATCGGTCCATGATTTCTCATAGTCCCCATACAAAAATCTTCCCTCAATTATACATAAATGCCTATAAAATTGGAATATCAAGACAAAATTCAGCAGGAATAAGTTTCATACAAAACGAAATCGTAAAACTAAATTTTTTTAGTTCGGTCCATGTTTGACCATAGACCCTATATAAAGTCCACTTCCAAAATTCACTTAAAGACGTATAAAACTGATACAAATAATGTTAAACGGTTAAAATTTTACATAAATAATCCTTATAGGTAAACAAATTGTTGTTCTAAATTTTATGACGGTCGGCCCATAATTGGTCATAGCTCCCATATAAGGACCATATCCGAAAAAGCCATTTATCTTTATATATATATATATCGTATAAATATCGGTACCGACTCAAAACTTTGCACAGATCATTTACATATATACAAAAATCATCCCACAAAATTTTGTGAATTTTGATCTATTTTTAACCGTATGCCCCATATAAAGACCTCTTCCGAAAATCACATTAATACTCATAAATCTCTTATAAATAAGGAAACCAATCCAAAATTTTACGCGTATCATTTACGTACATGCCTAAATCAAACTGCTGGATTTTGAGAATATCGGTTCATATTTGTCAATATCCCCCACATAAGGTCCACCCTGGAAATCCACGTTAATACTAATATATATCTTATATATACCGTTATTACGTTGAAATTCGACGTGAAATATCCTCATATGCATGAAAATAATTGTTCCAAAATTTAAGAAGATCGGCCCATAATTTGTCATAGCTGCGATATAAGAACCATTTCCAAATAACAAATAAACCCAACTTTTTTATAGATCAGTAATTTTAATCGAGAAATCATACTAATATCGGTTATACTGCAATTATGCTACTGCATTTTGTAGCTGTCAATAGATCCCGAATTAAGACCACTTCCGAGAATACTAATCAACCATACAACTTTTGTAAATAACGTCACTGAGATGAAATTCTACAAAAATAAGCCCCAAATACGTAGAAACCATATTAGTGGATACTGGATTTAGAAGCTATCAGTCCATAATTGGTCCACTTCTACTATGCCACCCATAATCCCCTGGAAATAATATTATTGAGATCAAATTCAAACAGAAAAGCCTCACCTTATATCTTATCCCGTTTTTAATACTCTGTTTTATACTCTGTGTCTTAACTTGTTGTTAATATGGAAAAATAATATTTTAATTTTATAAATTGTTAAATGACATTCAAGATTATTATGAAAATCAGACAAACTCTGAATTATGTTGGTCGTAAACTTGTCTATCAAACATAATAGATAAATAATAATAATAAAATTTGCACTAAGACTGAATAGAAAACACAGAATAAGGATATACTAGTCCTATAACCAGTTAGCTTTTGTATTTATTATTACGTTTAGGTGGAGGGTATTAAATATTCGGCACAGCCGAATAAAGCACTACAATTTATAATAAATAAAAACTACCTCTAAAATGTCGTTGCCATTCGTTTATTATATTTTTATGATAAACATAAATTAAAAACCAATAAAAAGAAGTGAGAGTTTATATTGGGCTATAAACTAAAACTGGATTATTCTTGTCAAATTTCAACTTGATAATGATGTTTACAAAAGAATTATGTATGAGCATTCAAAAAGTGAACTTTATATGGAGGCTATGGTCAAATAGAATAGAATTCGGTAAGGTGATTTATGTATACATACATGTGAATTAATTCTGTCGAATTCCAACTTGATTCACTATCATTTACATTTTTTGGAAGCTTTATTTTACATTACTCCGTTCTCGTAAAAATATATTTCGGTAGATAAATGGTTAACGAATAACGGTAGCTATGTTTAATAATTAAATCTCTTAAGAAAACAAACGTCTAGTCACCAGTTTTTTAAAAAATCTTCTTTAGTATGGCCGGATTTTATATGAACAATACTTTACCCCTGTTCTTGACATTTCATAAATTTTTTCACGTAAGTGAAAGACCAAAACCGAAAAAAATAAAAGAAATAATATTTGCCTAACAGTGCATATTAACTTATAAAAAAAAATAAAAAATAAAACAAACAAAACTAATTATCTGATTAAATTATAAAAAAAAAAATAAAAATAAACAAACAAAACTAATTATCTAATTAAATTGTTTGAAGAATAAAATTAAATTTTATTCAAAATGCGATATTGTAAAAATTACAATTTATTTCACCCACTGTATATAAACAATTCAATTGACTAGGGTCAAATGATTTAAGCACTTTTGCTAATTTACATTTATTAGAGTCGTGCACACAACTATAATTTTAGCAAACCTTTCTTAACGACAAATAAACATAAATAAACACACATTTCATGTTTAGCGAAAAAATTAATAATAATGTTTAAATTTTGTACTCCATACTCACTTTCACAGATTTTAATTATTTCCGCACAAAATTCAAATTAAACGACAACTTTCCGTTAGAAATTACCCAATTATACTGCGTAGTATGAAACACATCACTAATGTTAAAATTTAAATTTTAAGTTTTGCCTTTGTAAAGCATACTTTAAGGATTTCATATTGTTTTTTTTTTGTTCCAATTCAAATATGCATTAAGAAATTGTGTTTCTTTTTTAACAAAAATAAATAAACAAAAATATAAAAGAAACTGTTTTGTTTCGATTTGGTACTACAAAACAAACTTCTTATTGGCAGTAAACACGAAATACAACTAAATTGAAATTATTTTTTAAGGAATAGGGTTCTAGTAGCAGAGACTCTTCATAGTGACTGAACTTTACATAGTGCAGGAAATTCAAAAACAAAATTTAGTTTATGGATAACGCAAGAATGGGTGAGTGTTTTGTATAGCTTAAATGCATAACTATGGTATACTTTGAGGCGGTATATTACAATAACGTCTGCTTAGAAGTTGCCACGGTTTGTGTTGAGTTTTATTTACACAATTTACACACAAAACTGCCAATAGGTTTTATATACTCGTAAAGTGATTGAATAAAGAGTTTCTAGGTAAATATTTATATTAATAATAATAAAATAAAACACTAACAACTTTACTCAAATGAAATTTCTTTAATGTTCTGCTGATTATTATGACCCGTCATTATCTTTCACATTATTGTTGTACATATTTCAATTATTTCCTGCTTTTATTTTGTGTGAGTCCTGAAGGGAGCTCTCCCCCATCACACGTTTACAATATAAATGTTAATGTTTGTTTTTTTATACTACGACAACATCCAGACTTATAATTTGTTGGTTATTTGCTTTTTGGCAGCAAATAATAAATTTCAATAATCAATGTATGGCTGTCGATTTAATCAAATTTAACTTGTATAGACAGCATTAAGCAAACGTTAATATATAGATATATAATGGCAGATCTCTTAAAGAATAAAGTCTTTCTTTTAATTAAAATAAAACTAAGTTTCTATATGCATTTGATATTTGCCCGTTACAGAATAATTAACGAATTCTTGGAATGCTTTATTAGTGGATACTTAAATACTCTTTAGCATATTTTAAATGGAAGCTAGATTTAAAAAATAATCTTTGCATTTAACATAAACTCAATTTGTGTTTTGTGACTTGTTAACATGTTCGATCAATGATTTATTCGAATTTTAAAAATATATACATAAGTAGAATTAGTTTTAAGAAGCAACTATTAAAATACTTACCCCTGTTCTTGACATTTCATAAATTTTTTCACGTAAGTGAAAGACCAAAACCGAAAAAAATAAAAGAAATAATATTTGCCTAACAGTGCATATTAACTTATAAAAAAAAAATAAAAAATAAAACAAACAAAACTAATTATGTAATTAAATTGTTTGAAGAATAAAATTAAATTTTATTCAAAATTACTCCTTTAAACTCTGTCTAAATGCCACACGACCAGTTACTGTTACCTAAAAATGCCTGCCTCAACTAATGTTTATTGTAAAAAAAAGTCAGCCAAAAGTTTTTCTTTTTTTTTAAGGTTTTCAATGTTAACTCCCCCTTAGACACAAATCAAAAACATTTTTGTTATCAAAATAAATAAATCATTGTTGCCACAAATAATACCAGTACGAGTAGCAAAGTTTCAACATGTCTATGAATACAAAAAAAAAACCAAAAAAATAAGTTCGTACCTGTACAACATGCATGTCTAAATATATGTACATATGTATATATAGGTAAAGAGCTAGACAAAATGATTTCTTAATTACTTAAATAAAATAAAAACAACAAAATTTTAGTTTAAAATTTTGGCAATATATTTTCTACTTTAACTCAACACCCGGTTGCAAGTGAATGACATTGAGTTTTCGTAAAACAATTCACACTAAATTTTCGGTTAGAATATTTTTGAATTGTAATGCAGTTCATTTAGAGGCCATAAAGTAAAACATAACTCACACTTAACTTGTAACCATGTAAAAACTAGTATCCACATCCCCAATGTACCAAAAATTCGTCATCAAAATTATTTAATATTAATGTTTGTTGTCCCCATATGCAGCAACTTTTAACACTTTTTATGATGGAAATTAATAACAGCCATTATAAGCGATACAAAACCATGGTTAAAGTTTAAAGCAGTTTCTATTGTTAAAAATCGGTGTGCGGTCTTATCAGCCGTCGCCTGTCTTCTCTGGTTAGATCCGACTACTGTTCCCTTTCATTGGTGTCCTACCAAAATGGAAAGGCGAGACCATGTAGTCGATCATTCCCTGAACACAGTTACGATACCCTCGATTTCAAATTGGATTCTAGTGGATCGCGCTTGTAATGCTTTAATTAAAACAGACTCGTAGAGTCTTGTTAAATTATTTGCAGCCACCCCCGTCACATATTCTTCAATGAGCAGAAGATTTTGGATGATATTCAATACCGCTTGAGGTGTACTCCTAATACCAAGTGAAGTGAACCTCTGAGCCGTATCGAGTTTCCTCCTGTAACTTTTTACTTTCAAAGCCTCCCAACCATGAAAAAGTATAGGTGTGACGACCGACATGTAAAACCAGTTTGCCATATTCGGTCGCAAAGCATTGAGTCTCCCCTAAGTATTCATTGTCCAAGATAATGTGCTATCAACATAAAGTTACTTTGGCTGCATCTTCAATTTTAGCTCGACAACTCATATAGATACCATCAGAAGAAGAGTTTGAATTATATTTTCGGGGGGTGCACACACAGGTCCTTAACACTAGCCCAGGATGGCAGTTAAATATTGCTCATCAGATATAGATCCAGCCTCGAGTGTCAACAGGATAGATAGGCTGACAGGTCTGAAATTTATAGCAATTCCAATAGGTCGAATATGTCATATACAGTCTCAATCATATGGGCCGGGACCGTTGACATTGTGTCAATCTAGTCCTTGGGAATACAGCCCGAAAAGTATGTTTCCAACAATAGTGCATTAGTCTTTGAGCTATAATATGTTCCTGAGCTATTTATACATAATCGAGAACACTAGGATTCTTTGATAATATTCTGCGGAATCTCGACATTGACATCTCTCATTGACATTCATAGTACAATAACCCCACCCCGATGGCCTTTTGCGATCTTCTTTGTATCTATTGTACATAGTTTTTTTTTTTTGAAATGTCAACTAAGTGTTTAATTTGCCGAGTTTCTATGTAGTAAAAAATGCATAACTGCAAATTCACCTGATGTTTTGGAACTCACCTCAACTAAATCAACAATTTGAGGGCAGGTCTAATATATGTATACATTAGGGAAGCCAAACGGGAATGGTTTTTCAAATCTCGAGATTCGGGATTTCCGGTATTTTTGTTTCATACTAAAACGAATTGGTAACAATTTATATTTCTTATTATAGTTTATTTCACCTTTATTATTATTAAGATTTTAGTAATTAATAATAATTGATAATAATTAATAATTACTAAAATTATAATTATTAATTACTAAAATTATTATCAATTATTATTAATTACTAAAATCTTAATAATAACAATTTATTTTAAAAAGTTACTTATGTTAAATATAAATATGTTTGAAAACAAAAATTTTAACTTGCTTAAAAGTTTATAACCCATTAATAAATAAAAAAGATAATATCATGTAAGAGTATGTATGTATGTATGTTGGAATGTTAGACTGACAAAAATAATATGTATGTCACTTCGCCTTTAATTTAATTAATTAATTAATTTAAAAAGCAACAAAATATTATCAATCGATAAAGCTTTTTAAAAATATTAAGGGGATCTATAGAAAACAGAATATTGATTTAATTTTGTTACGAAAAACATCGTCAGCTTCATATATTGGTAACATCGTTGCATACAAAATTGTTAGCAAATTCTTGTATTCTGCATAAACAATCCTTTCTTACCCTCCGAAACAAATAATTCTTATAATTTTTTTTAATAATTTTTCTAATATTTTATTCCATATTATTACATTCATTATTTCAATCGTTTTTAATTCATTTCTAATAGCAAACATTTCTATCTCATTATCAAATTCACTCTTCAATTTTGAGTTTTTTCAAAAATGTAAAAGTATTGAGTAAATTATCCTTCTTTTTGGTTTCTTTTAAGGAGACATTTCACCAGATCACCTTTTGATATCTCTTTGAATTTAAGTAAAACAAATTCTTCATTTCTTGAGGTTCTAACCCTTCTTTGCATAAAGGTGGGTATTTCCATTATAACATTGAATGCATTCTTTTATTTCTATTTAGTATTAAGCTAATGATCTAATATTGCATGATGTAGGAAATTTTCATAATATTGTTTTTTGCTAAATTTCATCATATTAATTTCATCATATTCATCATTTTTTTTTAAACAATTTTTCCTTAATTTTGAACATGAATTATATCACCTTGAATTATTTCACTAATGAAGAAAAAATCATACAAAGAAGGGTTAAATCAATTAAAGCTTTTTATATAGGAATTTTCAAATTCCAAAAACACATCAAATAGTGCATTCGAGTTTGACAATCCAAAATTAATTTTAATTCTTTCACCTTTATTTCTTCGACAAACGTTTTAAAATTAAAATTTTGGTTCATTACTTTGTAAACACACACTAATTTTCGGGATCGGGATTTCGGTATTCGCATCCCTAATATACATACATGTGTATGTATATACACACATATACATAATACATAAGTATATGTACTTACTAATGGCTACCCAGTTGGCCAAATGGTCGTAGACGACATTGTCTTTGACGATTCATGTAAGACATTTTTGAATTTGTCTCCTATCGCTGAAGTTGGCGTAAACGATGATGTGTAAGAAATCTTCGTTAACGACAATATTAGTGACAAAGACCTGAAAGTTGTTATCTTTTAAACCTTATTAAGGACAAAGTGAGCGACTACATCTTATATATTGTCTTATATAGACATATATATTATATATATATTAATGACAAGACAACAACGTTGTCTTCTATCAAACACACTTGACGACAAGATGTGCAACAATGTCTTAAATGTTGTCATATCTCTAACTCTGTTTACGACTAGATGAACGATATTGTCATCCATACAATCGTTGATGACAAAGTATACGATATTGGCGCCTAAATAGTCGTTGAGGACAAGGTGGACGACACTGTAACCCATATAATCGTTGACGATAATATTGTGGCATTAATCTTCTATACAGTCGTTAGGGAATATATAGCCGAACGGACATTTGTTCGAAAAAGTCGTTGACGATTTGTTCCGGCTGTCCTACATTTGTCTTCAAGGACTTTACACTATCATGCACCCATCATTGAGGGTGTCTTAAAGACGCGGCCAACTGGGTATATTTGTTGTCATTTAATCAATTTACATATCAAATAAATCAAACGCCAAATCAACTTGACCTACGCTATAATAATGTTGGTTGCACGCATGAAAAATGGAACAAAATAAATATTTACACACTTTTACTTTTCTACATACTCGTATCACACAGTTTGTTTTAAAATAATTTTAGTTCAGAATTAGAACAAACTGTAGTTGATTTCAAAACTGAAAAAGTCAATTGGATGGCAAACATTGAAATCGATTATTTTTTTGTATTTTCAAATATAGCAAATGAGTAAAAATATTCAAATAAACTAAAACTTCAAGGTCGCATTTGTTGTGTATTGTCTTTGTAATCACAAAAACAAGTAAAAACATACATACATACATACATACATCTGCAAATAAATACCCAGCAAACAATTTTCGGAGCGCTCCTAAATATGACTCTTAAAAAACTCCTTTTTCTGAGGGTTTTATGATTACGCTCCTAATTTATGAGCATTTCGGAGCCTGCAGAATTTAGTACTCCGAAAAGACTCTTTTTATGAGCAATTTAGGAGCACACTCCTAGAAAACTCTTATTTATGAGGGTTTTCTGAGGGGTAACGGTAGTTTGTTTTCTTTTTCTTGATAATTTTAATATTTTTCGTTTGTCTGTCATTATTGTGATAATTTTGCGCTGTTCGGTTGTGGTTTTGATAAAATCTTTGAGAAATTGTGCAAAAAGTAAGTTTATTTCCGTCTTTTTAAATAAAATGGGAAAATGTATCCAACAACTGGCGAAAAGAGGCGTGTTCAGCCCAAATAATTAATAAAATAAAAAAACGAAAAATGAATTCAACGAATCTGCAAAGTAAAACAAATGAAGAAAGTGAAGCTTGTGAACAAGGAAATGAAGGCGAAACTTTTGAAAAAGATTTCATGCATATTGAGGATAACGATAGTTGATAGTTTTGCATCAAAATTTTGTTAGAGAGAAGCACAAAATAAGGTCTCCATAATGGCAATGATGATGACTTCCGCTTTTCGAAGTAAGGGTAGAATAAAATCGAGTTGTTTCTTTCAATAAATATGTGTATTTAAAATTTTCTCTATTTCAGGTGCATTTATTCGAAAATTCTCTTCCGGGGAAAAGATATTTATTACGGTGTCCAGTAAATGGTTCCAAACTGCCAATGATCGTATTAAATACATAAACAACAAGTAAGAAAGTATAGTAGGTCAAGCCCGACCATATAATACCCTACACCCAGTATATCAATAAAACAGGTTTTCAGATATGGGCGCTATATGGGAGATATTATCTACCTATTAGGGACCGATGATCCAAAAATTTAGTGCCATGACTTCCGTGAATATAAATATTATGTGTGTTAAACTTTATCTCGATATAACTACGAGATAAAGTTGGAGGTTAAAGTGAATTTCGAATAATTATGGACCGACCATTATAAAATTAGGTGTCATCCTATTGGTACATAAGAAACTCATTTTTGTTAAATTTTATTCGGATAACAACATTTTTAATAGATTTATGGTCCTTAAAGTGATTTTCGGAAGTGGGCCTTATATGGGAGCTACGACTAATTATGGACCGATCATTATAAAATTCTACCATATTATATGTATATACACAAAACATATTGTGGTCAATATTATTTGGATACCAACATTTTTAAAAGAGTTATGCTCTTTTAAGTGATTTTCGGAATTGGGCCTTATATGGGAGCTACGACTAATTATGGACCGATCTTCACGAAATTTGTATATGTGATTTAGCTTCATTTATTCCTTATTTATGGTGAAATTTATTTGCATACTTGCATAATTCAAACATTTATGATCGGTAAACCCCAATTTCGGGAGGACATTTGTATGGGAGTCAGGTGAAATAATGGACCGATTTTTACCAGTTTCAATCCCATCCATCCTTGGGCCGAAAAAATATAACATACCAAATTTTATCGAAATATCTTCAAAATTGCGACCTGTACTCTGCGCACAAGCTTTACATGGACAGCCAGCCAGCCAGACGGACGTACGGACGGACGGACGGACATCGTTAAATCGACTTGGAAAATGATTCTGAGTCGATCGGTATACTTTAAGGTGGGTGTTGCACCAATATTTCTGGGCGTTACAAACATCAGCACAAATCCAATAAAACCTCCCCACTATGGTGGTGTAGGGTATAAAAAGAAGTAACCTAGTTCATTTATACCTAATAAGTACGAATATATGCGCTGAGCAAATGCTTATTATTCATTTATTTAATTTATTTTTTAACTTTTTCAATAATTTCCTAATTTTTTTTAATAATTTAATTATTTTTGTGTACTTCATGTGTGAATATTTGACAAAACATTGTGCTTGTAAATCTTTTCATTAGACAAAACTATCCGTTTGAAGCCTAAAAGAAAATTAGGCTATGAATTTCAAGTTTATATTTTTTCGTTTCGCATTTAAAACTAAAGAAATGTACAAATTTGGAAAAATAAATTATTGCCATGCACAAAACATATATTAATTTAACTTTTCCATTAAAAGCTAAAAAGCACATATTTACAAATAAAATGAATACCCTAATTTCAAGAAAAATAAACACTCCTATATGATTCTTTTTTGGCTCCGAAATCCCACTTTTATGATTCTTTTAAGAGGCTTTAATGATTGATTTGTGAGCAAAAAGGCTCACAATTTTCTATACAAATTGTTAAATATAGGAGTCCTAAAACGCTCATATTCAATAGAAAATTTTTTGACGGTTTCATAGGAAAACACGCTCATATCTGAGGGTTTTGCTCATACAAAGGAGTCTTAAAAGACACTTTTAGGACACATATTGTTTGCTGGGTATTGAAACTCACGCACATTCTTATACCTTCACACCAACATCCAATGTACTTTCTATGTACTACATTATTCATTAAACAAATATTTTTTAAAATCAAATAGATAAATATTCAGTGATAACACGTAAATTCCAAACACATTACATTCAGATAGCGACAACTTAATCGTAATTGTATTTAAGCTGAACCATGTCCCATAAAACTGATTCGGAAAAATTCAAATTTGTTTAAAGGTTAGAATGTTTGTACATAAATATATGTATATGTATATATATATATATATGGGCAATTTCACGTCAAGTGACCCAATTTTTAAAATCGATGTCTTCCGATTTGAAAGAAACTTTAGACCATTGCCTTTAAGAGCTTTGTGTTCACATATGGTAAAATTCAAAATCTTTGTTTTTTGAGTTTAATTTATTTTTTTATATATATGCCTCTTGCTACTAAGTGACCACAAAGCTCTTAAAGGAAATGGTCTAAAGTTACTTTTGAGGGGAAAAAAAAACTCCATTTTGAAAAAAAAAAATAAAAAAAAATGGGGGAAAATGAAAATGATACATGTGCCAAATATTGAAAAATCCTATTCTTGAGTTAAAAAATAATTTTTTTGATAGATATCCCACTCGCATCCCATTAAGCGATTATAAAGGCATTAAAGAAAATTGTGTAAGCTTTCTTTTGAGGAAAAAATGGGCCCAAATTGAAAAAAAAAAATTTAAAAAACAAAATTAAAAAAAAAATTTTTAAAAATTAAAAAAAATATTTTTGGAATGATTGATGAAATAGCTATCTAAAGTCCTTTGGACAATTTTTGCTAGGACCAATAGGTGAAAAGTTACACTCATTTTAAAAAAAAACCCTGTATGACCAAAATTTTCAACTTTGACCCCCTCTAACTCCGACAGTTCTTGAATGATAGAGCTGGGTCTGGCATACTACCCAACAGTACTAACATTGGTGCAAATTTCATCCAAATCGGAAGAAATCGATTTTAAAAATTGGGTCACTTGACGTGAAATTGCCCATATTTACAATTATTATTCACTCCTTCGGAAGTGGTCCGATTGACCAATTATGGAGCGGCCATCACAAAATTAAGTACAACAATTTATATGCCTCTAAGGATTGTTTGCGTAGAATTTTAACATGGTGACAATATTTATACTTTATTTATTTATTGTTCAGTGTATAGTTTTCCATGAATTTATGTCTCTTAACACTTAGGGCTGGGCATTCGCAGAGAAAGTGGGAAATCGTTTCCTCTTTTTCCCTATCCTTACGACTAAGACAATGGTCGTTTAAAGTGAGTCCCATGCGATTAGCGTTCTTGCCTAACATCCAGTGACCCGTTAATACTGCCAGCAACCTTGATATATCCTTTCTATTTCGGGTTATCAGTTGCATAGTACGTTTCTCGTTAAAAGATGGCCACATCAACTTGGCTACCGTACATGTGTCTAAATTACGCCATCTATACTCCGCCTTCGGAGATACCTAAGGCAGATCCTATTCTGGCTAGTTCGTCTGGCCGTTCATTGCCGTAGTAATATCAGATAGACGACCTAGCCTTGACAGAGAATTCCTACATTGCTTAACTAGTGAAGATGAAATTGTGTAGGCATTCAGTGAGAGGAGTGCCGCCTGACTGTCGACAAAAATACCTATATTGCTGCGGATATTATGATCATGTAGTGTATTACAAGCTGCCAGATAGCAAAAATTTCCGCCTGGAAAACACTACACTCATTCGGAAGACGATAAGAGATGCCTACCTCAGGTTTGTCACAGAAGACCCCAGAACCAACACCGCAGCTCATCTTAGAACCGTCTGTATATATCCTAGTGTCATATTTGTACACGAGATTACCTCTAATCCACTCACTCCTGGAGGGAATTAAGACCTTGAATACCCTATCAAAATCTGTGTATGGAGTAATATAGTCAGATGGTTGGAGAACGATCGAAGGCAACTGGCCCAGAATCCCTGCGTGGCCATATGTTCTCGATCTTTAACAACCAGACGCTTAAAGCCTTGCTGCGCTGCAGGCAGAAGTGGCCATTATGTGAAGGTTAATTGGCACAAGGTGCAATATAGTGTTTAGTGCCTCTGAAGGACTAGTTTTAGTACGCCGGTTATACCGGCATGTATCATACAATATATTTAAACAAAGTAGCAAAAACCTGGTGAAAAATGTCATATTTAAAATAATTGCAAGTTTTAAATATCATTAACAGAGATTAAGTTGTGTGTGAAAAATTTACAATGCGAAGACAAACGTCAATTGAGACTCGGCAAATCATAATAGACTTAAGCTATGTGTCCACGATCGTCAGATATTACAACGTTGTCATATCTACCAATGTGCTAGCAATGTACTGATATTGAAAAAATTTTAGCAAAAGGTAAATTGTCAGTTTACACGACTGTAAGAAAACTAACAATTTCATTTGCACACAATTGTCACACAATGAATTTAGCTGTCAACTGAAATTGTCAGTTCAGACTGTTGTGTGGCATTGTCAAATTCGTTTTGCAGCTCTGTGTGTGTGTTTAAAAATTTTAAATATTGTCATGGAACAAAAAAGAGCAATTTGAACCATTTTAACTGCACTCTATTAAACAGGATTCATCAAAAAATATGTCGCTATCCATTTTTTATTTTCTTTAATTTAATTCTTTAATTTTCTTCCACTTTTTTTAAAATTTTTATTAATACACACTTTATTTTAATTCTTTAATTTTCTTCCATTTTTTTAAAAAAATTTATTAATACACACTTGTTTGTTTATTTATGTATATACAGAGTTGCATTTAGAAATAATGCAGATGCATAAACTTTGCACATATGACAATGAAAAGTGTTTGACAATTGTCTTAAAACACTGACAATGCCAAAATTGTGTGTTTACACGATTGTTAGATGTATGACAATGTTTTTGTCTTCCAATATACTGAAAATGTTTTTCTTACAACGTTGGAAGACAAAAGTTTTAAGTTTACACGGTTGTTAGACAATTTCTGCACATTTTTCTGACAACGTTGTAATATCTGACGATCGTGGACACATAGCTTTGCATAGGAAAGTGAAATAGGTAAAATCATTGGATCAGTTTTCAGTGATGCTAACAATAAAAAAATTATATACAAGTATAACAGACACAAGATGCTTTGTAGTCTTACAAAATCTAAGTAAGAGCTTTAAAAATAGCTGAAAATGTTACGAAAACTTCTGGAAAACCTGTAAGCGCGAGTAAGATTAGAAGATCTTTGCATTAAAATGCCCTACACCGAGTATGCGAGTAAAAATAGTTTTTCAAAAATGCATTTGAAAGCGATTTTCAGAAGAGGGTCTTATATGGGAGCTATGACTAATTATAAACCGACCGTTATAAAATTAGTTGTCATGATTTCTGTATATGTATATGTAACTTTTTGTTTTCAATATTAATTGGATACTAATTATTAACTGCCGTATTTATAAAAAATAAAGTGGGCTTGAAGCGTGTTTTTAGACAAAATTTTCTTAAAGTACATTTGAAGTCTACTTTAATTTTTTATAAATACAGCAGTAAGACATTAGTTTGTTGTTAAAGTGATTTTGGGAAGTGGGTCTTATATGGTAGCTATGGATAATTATGAACCGATCATCATAAAATTGGACCGAATGATTTCTGTATATATGAAACATATTTTTGTTAAATATTATTTGGATACCAAGGAGGAGTTACGCTTTTTAAAGTTATTTTCAAAGTGGGGCTTAGATATGTTAGACTAATATTTTTGAGCGTTACAAACATCAGCACAAATCCAATATACCCTCTGCACTACGGTGGCATAGGTTATAAAAACGAAGCCTTTAGTAATAAAGATGTTACTAAAACGGTAAAGCATGGTTGCGGCTCAGTAACGGCCTGGGTTGTATTTCCAACAGGACAATGATCATAAGCATGACCAAAAACTTTAGATCACCTTCCGCATTCCCTAGACCTCAATTCAATTGAGAACATCTGACATTAGAATATGAAGATATGTTTATTTTTGTATCACTACCTTTCCTTTGCAATAAAACGTTTATTTGACTGAACTAAAAGTGAAACATGCAAAATAAATCGTAGTTTTTTGTTGAGTAATTTTAGAGTAAGACGTGTATAAAAAACCTTAATGTTGTTGCAAGCAAGAATGAACTTGACAATTTAACAATATTATGAAAATATATAAACAAACACCATTTTCATATTTCGATATACAAATGTACATATGTATAGGGTGATTCAAGTAGAAATACTTTTTTCAATAGACTTACGCCTGAACAACGTTTACAAATCGTTCAACTTTATTGCGAAAATTCACGTTCTGTGAGGAATGTGTTTCGTACACTTCGCTCAACTTATGGTCAATATAATCGGCCTACTGAGCGTACTATTCGCAACATTATCACCCATTTTGAGACCCAGCATTCATTATTGGATAATATTCGACCGAATAGATCACGTCTAGCACGCTGTGCTGTGGTTTGTGGGCCGGTGGAATCTAGTGATCTCGACGACATTTGGTTTCAGAAGTTACATCTCTCCAATCAATAGATTTATTAAGAGAACACTTTGGTGAGCACATAATTTCACGTTTTGGGGCGATCGATTGGCCACCAAGATCGTGTGATATCACACCGTTAGACTTTTTCCTGTGGGGAAATGTAAGGACTAAAGTTTATGCGGACAAACCCGCTTCGATTCAGGCCTTGGAGAATCGATTGGCCACCCAGATCGTGTGATATCACACCGTTAGACTTTTTCCTGTGGGGATATGTAAAGCCTAAAGTTTATGGAGACAACCCCGCTTCGATTCAGGCCTTGGAGGAAAACATCACGCGTGTCGTTCGCCAGTTAACAGTCGAAATGCTCGAACGAGTCATCGAAAATTGGTCTCAATGGATAGACCATCTGCGACGCGTCGTAGCAACAGCCAGCATTTAATAGACATAATCTTCAAAAAATAAATGTCAAAGAATGTTCTTTCAAATGATAATAAACATTCCCCATTAAATTTGAATTTTTTTTTCTTTAAAAAAGTAGGGAACCTCGAAATGGATCACGCTTTATAACAAATTTAATAAATTCTCATTTTCAATTAAACACTTGCCCTTTACTGTCCTAAAACAATCTACATGTACTCGTACTTGCTCATGTAGCGCATTGTACAATACATTGTAATGAACTACATTTGTAAAAAAAAAACAAGTAAGAAAGTATAGTCGGTCAAGCCCGACTATATAATACCCTACACCCAGTATATCAATAAAACAGTATTTCATATATGGGCGCTATATGGGAGATATTATCTATTATGGACCGATCAGCCAAAAATTTAGTGCCATGACTTCCGCGAATATAAATATTATGTGTTGTAAACCTTATCTCGATATAAATACGTTTAAAAGATTTATGGAGGTTAAAGTGAATTAGAAGAGGGTCTTATATGGGAGTTTTGACTATTTATGAACTGACTATTATAAAATTAGGTGTCATCCTATTTGTACATAAGAAACTCAATTTTGTTAAATTTTATTCGGATAACAACATTTTTAAGAGATTTATGGTCCTTAAAGTGATTTCGGGAAGTGGATCTTATATGGAAGCTACGACTAGTTATGGACCGATCGTCATAAAATTCTACCATATTATATGTATATATACGAAACATATTTGTGTTCAATATTATTTGGATACCAACATTTTTAAGAGAGTTATGCTCTGTAAAGTTATTTTCGGAAGTAGGCTTTATATGAGAGCTACGACTAATTATGGACCGATCTTCACGAAATTTTTAGATGTGATTTAGCTTCATTTATTACTCATTTTTTGTGAAATTTGTTTGCAGACTTGCATAATTGAAAAATTTATGATCGGTTAACGCCAACTTCGGGAGGACATTTGTATGGGGGCCAGGTGAAATAATAGACCGATTTCCACCAGTTTCAATCCCATCCATCCTTGGGGCAAAAAAATATCACGTACCAAATTTTATCGAAATATCTTCAAAATTACTACCTGTACTCTGCGCACAAGCTTTACATGGACAGCCAGCCAGCCAGACGGACGGACGGACATCGTTAAATCGACTTGGAAAATGATTCTGAGTCGATCGGTATACTTTAAGGTGTGTGTTGGAACAATATTTCTGGGCGTTACAAACATCAGCACAAATCCAATATACCCTCCCCACTATTGTGGTGTAGGGTATAAACACGATAATAATGTTGTTATGGTCGACACAATGTCAATGTTAAAATTACATTCAAATGTGTTTCTCAGTGTTTCTGGCCATTGAAGTTCCTTCCAATTGCTTGTGCAGTGAAAAAACTACAACTTGCAACTTTTACTTCTTTTTTTTTTTTGTTATTTATCATATCGATATCCATCCATATCCAATGAATTCAGTATTTATTTTTTTTTGTTTCAGTTTAATGGTTTGTTTTTATGTATTTATTGTTCTTTGTTGTGTTGAAAATGAAAATACATATTTGCACTATCAACCGACATTTACAATCACTTTCAAGGCCAGGGTTCAGTTCAGTTGGAGCAGTCTTTATTTAATTGTTTTTGTTTCTTTCTTGTTTGTTTGTTTATTTGTTTATCGTCATCGTTAAAAGAACAATATTTATAACCGAATCTGTAGTAAATTTTTAAACTAGTTTTATTATCAGTTATTTTCACACATTCTACAGTTTGTTTTAACGTAAGAGGACCAGACAATTTATGTATATTTAAAATAAATATTCTTGGCATCCATTGGTATCCATTCGAATAATGACAGTTCGAAAAATCGGACAATTTCCTACGAAGAATTTCAAAATTAACATTTTCGAATAATTAATAATTCGATTAATTTTATGTAGAATAATCGAATAAAATTAATAAATATTTTTGTTCATAATTTTAGAATTAACAAGTTAGAGTGCTATATTCGGCTATTCCGAATATTTAATACCCTCCACCTAAACGTAATAAGAAATAAAAAAAAACTGCACTGGTTATTGGACTAGTACATCCTTATTCTGTGTTTTCTATTCAGTCTTAGTGCAAATTTTATTATTATTTTATATATTTTTTGAAAGGCAATTTTACGACCAACATAATTTATTTCAAATATTTTATCTAAATTTTACCATTTATAATTGACGTAATTGCCGATTCTTATTGTAATTTACAGAGTTTGTCTGATTTTTATAATAATCATGAGTGTAATTTAACAATTTATAAATTTAAAAGTACATTTTTCCATATTCACAAGTTAAGAAACAGAGTATAAAACAGAGTATAAACAAGTAAGAGTGCTATATTCGGCTATGCCGAGTCTTATATACCCTTCACCTTTATATATATTACTATATATTAATACACTTTGTTTGATAGTTTTTTAAGAAATTTTCAGAGGTTGTCTCGGATTTTTGCTCATATCTTCGTTATTTATGGACGGATTTTGCTGATTTTAAATAGCAAACTTCTCGAGAGCATGTCTGCAAAATTCTTGAAGATTTGGATCCCTAAGATATCTGGGGACTTCAGAAAATTGATTTCAACAGACAGACAGACAGGCAGACGGATATGGCTTAATAGACTCCGCTATCTATAAGGATCCAGAATATATATACTTTATAGGGTCGGAAAATTATATTGTGGAAATTACAAACGGAATGACAAACTTATATATACCCTTCTCATGAAGGTGAAGGGTATATAAATGGTAAGATATAAGGTGAGGCTTCTTTGTTTGAATTTGATCTCAATAATATTATTTACAAAGATTTATGGGTTACATAGTAGAAGTGGACCAATTATGGACTGATAGCTTCTAAATACAGTATCCATTAATGTGGTTTCTACGTATTTGAGGCTTATTTTGGTTGAATTTCATCTCAATAGCGTTATTTACAAAAGTTGTATGGTTGTTTAGTAGGCTCGTAAGTGGACTTAATTCAATAGCTATTGCCAATTTTATTGAATGACAGTTACAAAATCCAGTAGCATAATTGTCGTATGACCGTATTAGTATGATTTCTAGATTAAGATTACTGATCTATATAAAAGACATTTTTGTGGGCTTATTTGGTTTTCGGAAATGGTTCTCATATGGCAGCTATGATCGGCCGATCTTCTTAAATTTTGGAAAAGTGATTTTTATGCATATGAGGATATTTCACGTCGAATTTCAACGTAATAACGGTATATTTAAGATATATATTAGTATTAATGTGAATTTCGAAAGCGGACCTTATATGGGGGATATAGTCAAATATGGATATATATTCTCAAAATCCAGCAGTTTGTATGTAAATGATCCGTGTAAAATTTTAGATCGGTACTGTTATCTATAAGAGATTTATGAATATTAAAGTGATTTTCGAAAGAGGGATTTATATGGGGGATACGGTTAAAAATGGATCGAAATTTACAAAATTTTATAGGATGATGTTTGTATATATGTAAATGATCTGTGCATAGTTTTGAGTCGGTACCGATATTTATACGATATATGTATATGTATAAAGATAAATGGCTATTTTGGATGTGGTCCTTATATGGGAACTATGATCAATTATGGGCTCACCACCATAAAATTTAGTACAACAATTTATTTGCCTACAAGGATTATTTGTGTCAACCGTTTAACATTATTTATACCAGTTTTATACGTATTTAAGTGAATTTTGGAAGTGGACTTTCTATGGGGTCTATGTTCAAACATGGACTGAAATAAAAAAAATCGTTTTACGATTTCGTTTTGCATGAAACTTATTCCTGCTGAATTTTGTCTTGATATTCCAATTTTATAGGCATTTATGTATAATTGAGCAATATTTCGGGAAGATTTTTGTATGGGGGCTATGAGAAATCATGGACTTATTCTTACTATTTTCCTCACACTTTCTTCTTTTATCATAAAAACAACGTATACAAAATTTCATGGGAATATCTGCAATAAATTTCAAAAAATTGGAAGAAAAATGTTTAAAAATATTAAATTTTTATGGAGGTTGTGTATCATTTTGGTCCATAACTCTTGTTCTACTATACCGATTTTGCTGATTTTCAATATGAAACTGCTTAGCAGAACTATAAGCGGATTTTTGTAAACTTTGTTGATTTCATTAATTAGAGAAGGATTTGAACTAATATTTATTTAAGTGAAAAGTTTTTATTCAGGCTAGTAGTTCAAAAATTTATATTAAAGAATACTATTGTAACGTATTGGAACAATTGGCAAATTGGAATGCATTTTCTACCCGGCCAAGGGCGTCATCAGCAATCTTCATTGTCCATTATCAATCTGTAAATATCATCTATTAAACTCACCGTTTTTTGAGAAATAGAATATGAGAATTATCATATTTCTTTTTTGATTTCGGTTGTGTCCTTTGGACGTGAGAGTGTTTTACAGCGACAGACAGACAGACGGGCATGGCTCAATCGACTTTGAATTTCGTAAGGACCAAGAATATATATACTTTGTTGGGTCTCAGATGAGTATTTCTCAGTGTTACACACGGATATAATAATAAAGTGTGCAAAATTTCATGATATTATCTGCATAATATTTGAACAAAATAGCAAAAAATATCTGAAAAATATTGAAGTAGTCTGAAACTTTGATCTATATACTGGATCGATTTTGGCCATTTTCAGTGCCAAACATTTCGGTGGATCAAAGAATGTTTGGTAAAAATTTCATTGTTTTATGTCTTTTTTTCGAAGCTCTATCGTGCCTTCAACAGACGGACGGATATGACTAGATCGTCTTAGAATTTTATAAGGACTCATAATATTAAGACGTTTTGATTCTACGACCATTTTTTCAATGTGGTACAAACGGAATGGCAAACTTAATATATTTTTTTTGTGGTGGGTATAAATAATTTAACACCAATCCGTTTTAATTTTATTTACAATATAATAATTGTTTAATAAACAGATATTTGTTTATATAAATTAACAATATGAAATTATATTAACAATTTTTAATATAAACCAAAGTTAAATACAAATGAGTGCTGTGAAAGTTCTTTATAGGAATATATGTACATACTATGAGCCTCAAAAGTGAGTTAACACAACAAATTATTTGATTTTTTTAAGATAATGAAAATCCTAAAATCTAACCATCGATTGAAATTTAAAAGTTTCGTTTTGTTGAATATTTGGTTGAATAATAGATTCGGTTCTGAAAAAAAATTTAAGTTGAACTATAATGATTTGCATAATCTTAAAAAAATCAAACAATTCACTGGTGCTTACACACTTTTAAAGCTGTGTGTACATGTAAATGTTCTGCAATAAGCTATTATAATTCTAATAATTCTGAAAAGTAATATTTGACATTTAGTAAACAAATAATGAACTAATTTTGAAAATGTCGAAATATTGGCAATTATAATTATAACTTATAATTGAAATATTGAAAGGAATTGCAAACAAAACACTTATGGGATGAAAAAAAATGTCAAGTATAGTAAGATACTGTCGGAAACATGATGATATTACTAAAACATATGAATTTATTGAATTGAAATACCTAGAATATACAGGAATACACAATAATAGAAAAATAATCATAATAGAAAATGGTCCATGGTTTCTATATACACCGATTCTTAATTAAACCAGTGTCATCCTTATAACGTAACCTAAAATGATGGTGAATGAGATTAAAATCTCATTTTTTGAAGAAAGTTATTTTTATTGCGGATAACATTGATAATGATTGCGGTGAAATATCAAAATGTATACAAGTGATATTATTAAAGATGGCTTAACATTATATACCACTTGATGAAGGAAAAACATTTTCATTTTACTTTATTCAAAAAATTTAAAATTATTAGAAAATTCGATTAATTTTAGGCCAACAAACAATCGTTCTTACACATTTACATTCGCTGATGATACTGCTATTCTAAGCATTCATGAAAACCCTCAAGAAGCATCTCGCTACCTACAAAATCATATATTTGAATTAAAAACAAGTAAGAAAGTATAGTCGGTCAAGCCCGACTATATAATACACTACACTCAGTATACATATGTATAAAACAGGTTTTCAGAAATGATCCAAATCGTCATCCAAAAATGTAGTGCCATGACTTCTGTAAATACTTTTAAAAATGTATGGAGGAATTACGGAAAGGGTCTTATATTTGAGATTTGACTAATTATGGACCGACCATTATAAAATTAGATGTCCTTACTTCTGTATATGTATATGAAACATATTTCTGTTCAATATTATTTAGATACCGCTATTATCAAGATTATGCTCTTTAAAATGATTTTCGGAAGTGGGTCTTATATGGGAGCTATGATCAATTATGAACCGATAATCATAAAATTGTACCATATTATTTGTATATATCTGAAACATATTTGTGTTCAATATTATTTGGATACCAACATTTTTAAGAGAGTTTTGCTCTTTAAAGTCATTTTCGGTAGTGGGTTTTATATGGGAGCTATGATCAATTACAGACCAATCTGCACAACATTTGTAGATGTGATTTGGCTGTATTTACCACTCATTTGTGGTGAAATTTGTGTGGATACTTGCATAATTCAAACATATATGATCGGTAAACCCCAATTTCGGGAGGACATTTGTATGGGGGCCAGGTGAAATAATGGACCGATTTTTACTAGTTTCAATCCCATCCGTCCTTGGGCTGAAAAAAATAACAGGTACCAAATTTTATCGAAATATCTTTAAAATTGCGACCTGTACTCTGCGCACAGCCACTCAGACGAACGGACATAATTAAATCGAACCAAGTAGTGATTCTGAGTCGATCGGTATACTTTAAGGTGGGTGTTGGACCAATATTTTTTGGTGTTGTAGGGTATAAAAATGTTTAGAAAAAAGTTTACATTGCGTAGAAAATCATGTGCTCATACTTATATCCTAATCAAGAAATAACACAACAATTCGAAGGCAACGATATACACCTCGATCGACGCCTTACAAGGAAATCCCATATAGATGCAAAATTGACTCAAATGAAATTGAAATTAATTAGCTCATTAGAAGAAACTCTAAGCGAAGTTTAGATTGCAAACTCCTACTTTATAATTCAATTATAAAACCTACATATATGGTGTTATGGAATGCAGCTATGGGGAACATATTCAGCTACAAATAAATACAGAATTCAAAGACGCCAAAACAAATTGCTACAAAGGATCACTATTGCCCCCTGGCATATAAAAATTCGAATATCCATAAAGACCTCAACGTGCCTTTGGTAAAAACTGAGATCCAAAAAAATGCAGAAAAATTCTTAAAAAAAGCTTGAAGTACACCCAAACCCATTAGCCCGCAACATATTAAATAATAGTGGCTATATTCGGCTCTGAAGAAGGGATACAGCGAGTGTGAGTTCCGGAGTGTTAGTTCGTTTAACGATAAATAAATTAATAAAAGTACAAAAAAAAAAGTTTTAATCTGTGAAATTTGAATTATTCGAACAAGTTAAAATCCCTTATTCCAATTATTCGTTTTTTTTTTCGAACAAAAGAAAAATCTAATAATTTGGATACACTAATGACTAACCATCGTAGAGGATGAACACCTACTTCTTATATACATATGTATGTATGTATTTTGCTACGACACTACTTATATTTATTAAACAAACTTTTTTTATTTGTAATAAAATTATTTCAATGCAACTCGTGTGTATTCTTGTTGTTAAAAAGATTTATCTTTAAGAACAAACATTGAGTCATGTATGCGTTACATGATATTGATAAATTTTATTTCCGAGAACCCGTTTAAAAATCGCCTATCGTAAAACATGTTCAGTAGAGTCCCCATTATAACTAAAACGAAGTTTGTAAGTCCATTACACTTAACGATAACTAATTTATTTTGGCAAGAATTAAAGGTTCCAGCAAGACACCGCTACGTCAAACACATCAAAAGCCACGTCATGTTTTAACACGATTTAACACCGTTAACTCTGTTTTTTAAAGTTGCAGGTCCATGCTCCTGAAGCCGCGTTTTACGTTTGTATTTAATGACACTTTTTTATTTAGATCTACATATGGGTATTTTCATAAAGCCGTACGTGACATTCGTACGCATATGGAGTAATATAAATCTCACAAAAATAGAAGTTAATGAAAAACAATATTACAGTTATGTTGCAATCAAAAGCTTCTTTGTTTGAGAAAAAATGGGTAGCTTCGAAACTTTGGTGTCGAAAATATCCGATCAAAATAAGGTGATAACGTACCTGACAAAAACGGAAGTGGTTTTAAGGCATATTTACGTACATGCTAAATTCTACGAATCATGGGAGTTTTTCTATTCTTTAAGAATTCCTAAAATAAGCAAAATAATGTACCTTTACAATCTTTTAATATTTAAAGAGAAATCTTCTCTGGTTAGTTTTATATAAAAGAAAAACATAATAACGTACGTGACAAATTTTCTAGTATATAAATAATGAAATGTATTTTATTTATAACTTTTGGGTAAATTTGGGTAAAGAAAATAAAAGTGTTTACTTATTCAAAAAACGGTGTGATAATAAAAATAATACCAAATTCATAAAATGATTATTAATATTAATTCAGCTTCCTTTTTTTGGTGCTCTTTTAGTTTTGCTTCATCTTTTTTTAACTTTTCCCGCCACCGCTTCATGGTTTTACGACTATTTAAAATAATCTAAATAGAAAATTAGCATTTAACATTGATTTTGATGCATTTAATTTAAATTATCGTACTTACAATAACGTATGCGACAAACTTTAAAAGGTAATAACTTTTTTTTATTTCGGTTGAAAAGGAAATTTTAGTTAATATCTTTAATTGGAAGAATTTACCCGCGACTGCATAACGGCATAGTTAAACAATGTTTTTGCATAACGTACGTGACATTAGAATACCAACAAAAGCAAATCAAAAAAAAAATTATTCGAGCTCTAACTTCTCGTTTTTCTCATTATTATAGTTATTTGTTATTGCAAATTTATTTTTAAGATGTAATTGTAATGTTTCAAATCTATTAATTTAGTTGATAGCAAAGAGAAAATAATTTATTTTATTTGCAAAAACTGAGTCGAAGAGACATTCAGTTTTTCGCTTCCATTTTTTAGTTTTAAAATTCCAATAACCTGTAAATTCTTCCATATTATGAAAAATCGAATATTTTTCTCTTATTAAATCATGTTAGAAACATTTTTTAAGTACTCTTATTTTTTGGTCGTGGTTGACATTTTCATAGAACTACTTATATGTGATGGCAGGCAGGCAGGCATTTAAACGTCTTATATTGTCACACACAGATTTTTATACCCTACACCAACATAGTGGGGAGGGTATATTGGATTAGTGTTGATGTTTGTAACGCCCCTAAATGTTGGTCCAACACCCACCCATCGACTTAGAAACACTTCCTGAATCGATTTAGCGATGTCCGTCCTTCCTTAATATTGAACACAAATATGTTTCATATATTTCATATTTTCATATACAGAAATAAGGACATCTAATTTTATAACGGACGGTCCATAATTAGTCAAATTTCCCAAATAAGACCCTCTCCGTAATTCCTCCATACATTTTTTAAAAGTATTTATATCGTTTTATATTCACAAAATATTTATATTCACGGAAGTCATGGCACTAAATTTTAGATGGCCATACTCTGAAAAACTGTTTTTACATATACTGGGTGTAGGGTATTATATAGTCGGGCTTGACCGACTATACTTTACTACTTGTTATACCATTCACCATCATGAGAAGGGTATATATAAGTTTGTCATTCCGTTTGTAATTTCCACAATATAATTTTCTGACCCTATAAAGTATATATGCGGCCCTAGGAACCACAGGACATAATATATATATATATATATATATAAAGTATATATATTCTAAATCCTTATAGATAGCGGAGTCTATAAAGTATATATCCGTATGTCCGTATGTCTGTCTGTTGAAATGAATTTTCTGAAGTCCCCAGATATCTGCGGGACCCAAATCTTCAATAATTCTGTCATGACATGCTTCCGAGAAGTTTGCTATTTAAAATCAGCAAAATCCGTCCACAAATAACGAAGATATGAGCAAAAATCCGAGACAATCTCTGAAAATTTCATAAAAACAAACTATTAAACTCATCAACAGATGGCGTTGATCACACAAAGTGTATTAATATTGTTACAAATAATTTCATAAAAGTGTTTAAGTGTATTCTTAAACCGTAATATAAGTGTGTAAAAAGACTCGTTATATTTTCTTTAAACTACTTGACGCTTTTATTTTGCAATTAAAAAGAATCCGGTTTATTTAAAGGAAATAAACCACCGTTTTTAAAAGGTAAAAACGTAACAATATAATATATATGTATGTATATGTAAGTATGTATGTATATTATATAATATAATTATGCATCCACAACAAAGGTGAAGGGTATATAAGATTCGGCATAGCCGAACATAGCACTCTTACTTGTTTTTATCATATTTCTGTTTTTTTTACAGGAGTAATTGATAAATAAGAAATAATTGAAAGCAATTATTGATTTCTGATAAATTGTTCAATTGAAATTATTCAGGAAAAAAAATTTTCAGACAAAGCCAATTTTTATACGAAAAATAGTAGCTGTATATTGCGCTATATGGTTTAGAGAAGTAATGGGGCCAGCGTGATAGTGCTGGACATCTGTCCGATATCATTTATAATTGTCAATCCTCAAGCTTACCAATAAAATAAACATTTGAATGATTTTCAAATAAATTCTTTGTTTTGAAAAACAAAGTTCTTGTTGAGAACCCGTTACTACTGCATTCATTCTATAATTATAAAGGCAAAAAAATAATAATTTCTGAATTAAAACAATATACATACATACATACATACATACATAAGTATCTAAAAAGTATTTAACTACATATGTACATACATATTTGTAAATACAACACAATTTAAAACTACATATAAAACGTGATTAAAATTATCCAATTGCAGACTTACTTACTGCTAATGTTAGGTGGCATACATTCATGTATGTGCATACATATGTATGTACATATATAATCTGATTTCAATTTAAATGCCAATAACATTTAAGAAAACAAACTCGTATTAAAGCATGTAATTTAAGTCTCTTAATCAACTTACAAAGTTTGTTTCATCTTGAGGAAAAACAGCTGTCATGTACATAATTCAGTTAAATCAGATTACAAATTTGAATAAACAAATTAGTAGCGGAAAATTGAGGCAGCCCCCTTTAGCTGTTAATACTACAAACAATTAATAAACTATACGAACACTTAGGTATGTACTCGTAGATATTTATTTAAAACAAAACAGAATGAATGAAAAAACGTCACAGTGTTGCATGCATCTTGTTAAGTATTGAAAACAAATATTTTTGAACTTTAAAACTTTAAGTCGAATTAAAACAAAATAAATAAATTAAAATAAACTTAATATGAAAAGACAATATGTAATAAGTTTTTAAAAGCTCAGTGTATGCCAGATTTAACAGACCAATATCAGTTTTTGTTTAACAGTCAAACGAGGCGGTTGAAAATATAAAAGAAAACGCAACAAAACGAAACTAAAGATATTTATTTACAACGGTTGTAGTAATATCCAAAAAAGTTTAAAACTTGTAGCAAAGTGAATTGAAACTTGCAACATATTACAAATACATATGTACACAACTTAAAACAATTAAATAGACTCTAAAAGAAAAACTTGTGCAAGATGTGGCACAAATGCTTGGCACATAGTTACATACATACACACAATGTGTAGAAATAACTATATTTGTATATTTGGTTTTATGTGGCTTGTAAAAATTGCAAAATTAAAAATAAAAATGTCATATTAAATAATAGACAAATTTCCGCATTCAATAATAAATATTAACTGCAAACGAATAACAAACAAAAAAAAAACGGAAAAACTTTGCATTATTTTAAGTTTTGGAAAAAAATTGTTGCATGCTTGAATAAATTGCAAATTTTATAAAGTTTTCGTCATTTACCCCAGAAATCGTGATAAAATAAATTTTTTATCGCACTATTTGAAACATTTAAATGCGAATTATTTTAAACCTTGCACTTTTTTAATATTAAAGTGCCTTTTATAGAACGAGTCATTCTAATGACGTTTTTAAAGTAAAGTACTGTTTTGACCTCTGCACGCCCCTGGCATTCGCTGCTTTTTTTTTCTTAAAACTATTCAGATCAAAATCTACGATAATAATAAATATGTATTTACTAACAAGTCGAATGACAAATTCTTTTTTGCCACCCTCTAAATTTAAATAATTTACAAAATGAAAATGAATTCAGTTTTGAAATGTGTTTGACCAATTTGTATGAATTAATCTTTATAGGTACCAGCCTTTTTATTAGAATTTTAACCCTTAAACACGATTTAATATGTTTTTTTCTTTTTCAATTTAATTTATTTCACAATTTTATTACTTAAAATTCCTGCTGCGATGTGGAAATAAAAACAAAACATTTCAGTTTTTCGTTTTGCTATTTCAAACACGTTTGCCAAATATTGTAAGAAATGTCATAAAAAATTAGCTGCAGGTGACCATATTAATTGAATATTAAGAAATATGTATTTTCTTGGCAAAAAAATAATGTTCCACTTATTTTTTATTTTGCAAATAAAACTTGCTCACAACACTTTGCAAAAAATATATGTACCTACATAAATTGAAATCCAAATTAATGTTGAGGAATAACAAATTGATATTCAAAAAATCTAATCCAAATTAATATTTAGAAAATACAAATTAAATTAATTAAATCCAATTGATCCAATTGAAATTGTGAAATCGGTATTAAAATTCAAATTGATTGAGAAAACCTAAATTGATATTAAAAAATAAGATACATATTTATACCTATTAAGTTTAAAATATTTAAATTTATACTCATAGTATGTACGAGTATTTAAAAAAACAAGTAAGAAAGTATAGTCGGTCAAGACCGACCATATAATATCCTACACCCAGTATATGTATAAAACAGTTTTCATAAATGGGTGATATATGGGAGATATAACCTATTATGGACCGATCATCTAAAAATTTAGTGTGCATGCATGAAAGAAAAAAACGAAAGGAAATAAGAAAATTGACTGGTACCGTCAAGTTTGTACCCCTTTTATTCTCTTTTCCCTTCTCATCCAAAATTACTTGCCTTGACGAGTCAGAATTGAAGAGCGTGAAAGCGACCTTAGACTATAAAATTTTATCTTTTAAATGACATCAATTTTTTTTTTAAGTTCCTATTAGTTTTCTTTTTATGAAGCTTTGAAAACAAACAAATGTACTGCAGCCTCTGTATAAGCAGAAATTATTAGAAAATATTTTAATTTCTTCACATCAATTTTAATGACTAAATTTTAATTTGTTTTTTCTCAATATGTATTAATTTTGATCTTTTAATTTGAATTTGGATTTAGAAAAAACCCGATAAACCGATTTTGTACCTATGGTTTTTCAAAACAAAATAAAACAAAGAATTTACATACATATATAAAAATTTTATTGGAAAGAATAAGGTTTGGCAATTATAAATGCAAAATGACATCGGACCGATGTCCATCACAACTTAGCATACAGATGTAAATTCTTTTATCCAAATTTCAATCACATTTTGTGAAAAATAATCACATCACGGATTTTAAGTTTAAAAGCTGTAAGCAATTCGATTGGCTCTGTATCGACTTGATATTTAACATAGCCCCACAAAAGGTAATTCAGTGGTGTTAAATCGCATTCCCCGGCAAGTTTTATAATCTGAATTTCGTGAAATTATGCAATTGGGAACTTTGGTTTAAAATTAATTCGTTGTTTCGGTGGCTTAACACCGTTCTGTTTAAATCACATGTTAGTGATGTCCATATCAGAAATAATAGTTAACAAATTTGTTGTTAACATATGTATGTACATACATGTGTATGTATGTATGTATCTAGATAGCATACGTGATCAATTACGGTTACGGTGAACAGGCCATATGAATTAATATAAAATTAACGTTTTATAATAATATGGAAATCATATTCAATTCTACCTTACACAGAGAATTAGCGGTTCACTTGGCCACCTTATTTTAGCGAGATTTTTTTTTGTGTTTGTATCAAATATTATTCAATGTTTATGCCTCAACTACCAACTGAGCATGCACTCACATGTTTTTTTATATTTTTTTGCTTTGTTTTTGTTTGTTTGTTTGTGGCAAATGAAAATGCAAGTTTTTGCTGCAGTGCTTTCTTTCTTCTGGCCAATGAAAGTGTGTCTGTGTGTTTGTTGTTTTTTGTGTGCATTTGTTTGTTTACATTATTTATTTGTTGATAGTTGTTGCTACGAGTTAAATTGCGGAAGAAAACAAAGTGCAAGGAAGGAAGGAAGCTTTACAAGTTTTCAAGTAGACAAACAATTTTTTGAAAAAAGAAATATCAATAAAATTATAAAAAAATAACAATAATAAATAAATTGAGTCATCATGGTCGTCATGATTGAACAAGAGGTTATACAGTAAGTAAAAAAAAATAAAAATACATATGTATGTACATACTATGTATGTAAATACCTATGTACATATACATATGTACATACATATGTATGTACATACATGATAAGCTTATATTTTGTATGTCAATAGGTAATATATATACATATACATACATATATATATATACATATATATATACCTATTAGGTATACATTAAATGCTATAATATTGTAATTAACTAATTAAGGTACAGTCACATTTCGCAAATATTTACTCTAAAAAGCGTAACCACTCGTTTTAGCACAAATTTATTTGACGTTGTTTACTCTTACAAGAGTTTTGCAAGATCAATCAGCATCAAACAAAACAAAACTAAATATGTATTTGTTGTGTCCTGTCCTAATTAAACTATTATTTTTAAAGAATTAAATCTTTTAACATACATATTACATAGTAGGTACAGTTTGGATCTCAGAATTTTTAATTTAAATATTTAACTGGCTTCTATGCAAAAAAATTCTGAACTTTTTTGTTTTATAGCTATCCTAAATTAAAACAAAAGTCCGCTTAGGTAATACAAAACAGAAAAAGAAAATATTGTGTCAATTCTTCCGTCACACTTTTAAAAACTGCTAAATTTGTATCACTCCTAGAGTAACGGTAAATTTTCGAGCGTTTATTTTGTAGTTATGGTTGCAATGAATTTTTAGTGTGGTTGTTCCAGTTAAGTGGATCTATTGTCAAATTTCGACAGTGAGAGGACGTGTTACCATAGAACAGAGTGAATTGATTATTAACCATTTTAAAAATGACCACTCGCGCCGAAGAATTGATGAAATCAGTGTTGCCAGAAAATGAATTTCAAAATATGCTAAAACTTGAAAAACTAAGTGCTAAAATGTTCTACAGAAGAAAAAATAAGTGCTAAATTTTTTCAATGTAACAATACAATTTTTATTTCAAATGTTACAAATATAAATTATAGTTTTTTCTAATTTTGTTCATAACAATTGTTGACTTGTTTTAATAGATTACATTTCATATATGAATTGAAAAATTTCCGTGTATTATATTAATAAAAATTATTTTTTATTTCTCCAAAAGTATTTTTTGGAGTAAAAAAGGAAAAATTTGTTCGAGAAAAAAATTGTTTTTTATCAAGCAAATTATGCTAAAAAGCATTTAGCATAATTTTTAAAAATTTCAATGCATTTTCGAGAAACAAAATGCTAAATCTACCACTGAAAGTGCTAAAATGGCAACACTGGATGAAATGGTTTGCCTAAGTGATTCAACAGTGACTTGTATACCTCGGTTCGTGCGCGAGAATAACATTTATGAAAAGGGCAGCAAAGCACCTAACAACATTTTTAATGAAGTTGATAAGCATTACATTGTTAGAAAAATAAGGCAGAAACCTAAGTTTGTCGGCTTCAGACGGTTAAAAATGAACTTAACAAAACATGCAAAAACAATACTTTTTGTACTTCGAAACCATGATTTTAATGGTAGAATAGCCCAGAAAAACCCCTTTATTAACCGTAATAATCAACCGGCGCGTCTAAATTTTGCTAAAGAGCACGTTACCAAAACCCTAAACTTATGGATACATGTTATTTTTGCGGACGAGTCTAAGTTTAAAATATTTGGCCGGATGGTCAAACTTACGTCAGACGCAAGCCTAATACAGAGCTCCAAAACAAAAACTTAAAACCAACAGTGAAGCACGGCGGTGGCAGTGTCATAGTTTGGGCTTGTACTGTATATCATCAGGTGCTCTAGGGAACTTGCAGTTTATTGAAAGTACGATGAACAAAAATATGTACCTTTACATTTTAAAGTTCACTTAACTGCAAAGTGCTGAAAAACTTGGTATTAGGGAGCAATTTTTGTTCTATCAGGACAACGATCCGAAACATAGTACAGTGGTGCAGTACAGTGGTTCGAAAAAAAGTTTTGTCAGTCACCCCCTAAGGGTACAAACTATTGTACAAAAAAGGCACAGTTGCATGAGAATCAGAAACATCAAAGATGTGGCTGATCTCTGGTAAGAACTGCGGTGCGAACAGCTAACGCAAAAATTACTCCTATTATATTAGGAGCGGATGCCAATGCTCACCATACTATCTGGGGAAGTACGAATATAAATGATAGAGAAATCAGGTAACACAATAGGACCAGCGATATGGACCTAAGTGAGTCGTACTACACGGACACCAGCTGACCTAACCTAACCCCTAGGATTAAGGATAATGTAAAAACAATTCCAGAAATATTTTTTTTACTTTTTTGCCATGCCTACAAATACCGCCCTTTTAGTATTTTGTTCACTGTGTCGCTATTTTTAGTCTGATTATAACATTTTGTATATGGTGTTCATGGCTATGTAAGGGCTACATTTCTGTCTTTAATCATTTATTTACTACCACGTCAAATTCTAGTCATGACTTTTAAAAATTCGTACAAAAATATGCAGCACTATTGTGGGTACCTTATCCACGGTTCGTACCCACAATAGTGCTGCATATTTTTGTTTTAGAGACAAAAAATAATTTTTCCTAATTTAAATGTTTTTTCTATAACTGGTTGAAATAAGCTGTGGGTACTTTTCTACGTATGTATGTACATATACTTTAGTTTTTAGCTTGTAAGTTTTTATAAGTGTAACTTGAAGACTGAATAAAATCCTATTTTGACTTTTTGCATGCATGAAAACTTGTCTATCAAACAATATATAAAATACTAATAAAATGTGTGCTAAAACTGAATAAGAAATACTGAGTAATGACATTCCGGTCCGAACAACAGTTTTTGCCATTCTCATTATATTTAGGTGGAGGGTATTTAAGATTCGGCACAGTCGAATACAGTACTCTAACTTGTTAGTTTTTAGCTTGAAAGTTGTTTAAGGAGTAACTTGGAGACTAAATAAATAAAATTTTGACATTTTTAAAATATGTTATAAACCATGGTGCAACTATACAGGTGAGTACAGTAGCCCAGCTGATTGACTTTGTTTACAATTTACTTATGTCAAAAGTAATACTTTTTCAAGTATTTTTGATAGTAGTACATTATTTTACACAAACAAAATGCCTGTTGTTTCTGTTTTGTGTTGTATTTGTTGTCGATTTGCACTCACCTTGTATAGTTGCACCATGCTATAAACCTTTATTTACATTTTGTTAATATGTATCTATCTTTATTTGGAAATACGCACTTTATATTCTTAATAGAAGCTGGTTGAAATAAGCTGTAAGTCACTGTATGTATGTACAAACATACATTTATTAAAACGATAGAAAAAACTATGCAATTCGTTTACAAAACAAATATTTACCGATAATAAAAAAGTCAAACCAGTAGACATAAACAAATGGCATAAATTAATACTCGTACACAAATAAATTATTGCATTATTAAATGTGTAAATGCATATAAATTGTCAAATGTTGACATCTTTAGATGTAAATATAAATTTAATTAAACACATACATACATATATTTTCACATGCAACTACTAATTCGCTGTTAGAATGTTCACTGACGAAAGCAAGTTAAACTTGCTTGGTTCAGAAAGTAAGCAATTTGTGTGGCGTAAACCAAACTGCGAATTTAACCATCAAAATATAAAAGCCACAGTTAAGCACGGAGATGGCTCTGTCATGGTCATGGGCTACATGTCGAGTGTTAGAATGAAGCAAAAGAGGCTTTATTAGAATCTTGGAACCCCATAGAACCGGAAGTTTGTCATAACTTGGTGAAATCAATTTCCAAACGCTTAAACAGCGTTCTGGACAACAAAGGATATGCTACAAATTGTTAAATGTTAGATTTTTGTATTCCAATCATTTCTACTTCGATTCGTTGAGCACAAGAAATTGAGTTGTTTTAATTTTGCCTCTTAAAAAGTATAGTTATCGTTTTTGTTTCCATTAATATATACACATATTTATAGGTATAGTTTGATTAAAATCTAAAAAAAAAACAGTATTTTAAGTACATTTTTCTCTTTGTTCAGAGCATATTTAGATCAGACAAACTCTTGTCCGATTGTGCGTTGAAGCCACTGTAAGTGTTCGTTATTGCAAAAGTTGCGCACGTTTTTTAGCGATGAAATGCATTTTGTATAATTATAATTAAGTGCCCTGATAGACTAGGCGATAGAGTGCCGGACTATTAGTCAAAGGGTTGCGGGTTCGATTCCCGCGAAAGACTCTGGGTGTTTTCTGCAGATGAGCCAAAAGCTTCGCAGTTTCTGTTTAAAAAAAAATATATGTATAACAAGCGAAATTACTGTATATTAGACGATTCCTATCCACACGAGTTTCACAAGATGGCAATGTATCAGTGTTGCCAGCCAATGAATTTCAAAATATGCGAAAACTTGAAAAACTAAGTGCTAAAATGTTCTACAGAAGAAAAAATAAGTGCTAAATTTTTTCAATGTAACAATACAATTTTTATTTCAAGTGTTACAAATATAAATTATAGTTTTTTCTAACATTGTTGACTTGTTTTAATAGATTACATTTCATATATTAATTCAAAAATTTCCGTGTTTATTTACTTACCACACCGAAAGAAATTTAGTTGAAATATTAGTAAAAGTTATTTTTTATTGCTCCAAAAATAATTTTTGGAGTAAAAAAGTAAAAATTTGTTCGAAAAAAAAATAGTTTTTTATCAAGCAAATTATGCTAAAAAGCATTTAGCATAATTTTTAAAAGTTTCAATGCATTTTCGAGAAACAAAATGCTAAAATGGCAACACTGCAATGTTTCTACAAAAAGTTACTATTTGGTTCGGATTTTTAACATTAAACGTTAATGGCGAGCGCCACGGATCAATGACAACCAATTTATTTTGTTCTGAATTACACGATATGAATATGGACTGGAGCCGATAATCGGCACTACGTGCACACAACGAACAACACAGTGTCCATTCTGTATGAACGATTTAATGCTCTGGATATCATTGGTCCCCATGTTCATGCGATTTGATCGCTAGATTTTGTTCTTGTGTGATTTTTTGAAGTCTTAAACTTAGGTAAAAGTCTGCATGAGCTATGCGCCAGAGTCTTTGAAAATTAAACCAGCGGATTTGAATGAATTTATTTTCCTTTTGAAAAGAGTTTTGTTGATACAGTTTGTTTTATTACATGTCAACACAGATTCAACCTTATAAAAAAATGGGTATATCAGCTTTACAAAGGCATTCCTATTTCCTTCTATATAGAAGTGATTTAGAATATATTTTATACGAAAGTATAGGTATGTACTGATATTTAAGTATTAGTGCAGCCAGTAGGTAAGTGGTGTCGGACACTCACGTCTTCAATAAATCATATATTAAGTTTTTTTTTACCCATATATAGGCCAACTTATAAGGAATATAGGTAATAAGAGTTTATCATCTTTTAAAAAATCTAAATGTGACGAATTAGATCTGATAATATATTCATAATATTTAGATTTTTAATATAATTTTTACTCAGAGAACTCCAGTGTCTCCATTGTGAATGCCTTCAGCTAATAAACAATATTGGTAATATGTCCTAACATAAGCACCCTATTATCTGTCATCAAGTTACTTTATTCTCCGAATGAAGCAAAATAAACCATCTGGCTTAGAGTCACCGTTATCTTATTATTTGATCGAACTACATCCCTCTGTGGGGTTGAAGCCCCGGGCAATGATATATAGTATTATATGAACTGCAATACTATCCATGATCCAAAATCGGACTGATATCTCCACGTTCCAAAAGACTTTATCCAATACAACTGTTGACGTTGGCTTCACCATTTCCTTCCACACTTCCAAGTACAACTCCGAGCCTAGTCTTGTAAGCTCATCCGAAAGCTTATAATATTTCAGTGTCCTACGCCAGTAGACATTTGCCAATACAAAATCTGATGCATTTAAGACCGCCGAAATTTCTTTCTGAAAGATATGTATTTCATTCATTTATGACTCTAAAAGTTTTGTGTCTTCAACTATATTAAATCCGTCAGTAAATACCGCATAACTTCCAAACTCCCCCTATCATTTACATATGTATGTCCTCGTAAGTACTAATTAATAATTTAAATTTATTATTTTCCAGCACGAATTCCGTTTCAAAGCGAATTTTTGACTTTATACAAAATGTCTTTGAATTCTTAATTGTTTTCTTGAAAATGCTATTGGGAGCACTTGAAGCAATTATAGAAACTGTCTTGCCAAGGAAATTGAAGGATGTTAGCGGTGAAATTGTGTTGGTAATTAAGATAAGATATCATCAAATTATGGTTAAATTTGCAAATTAAACATGATTAACATTTACAGATTACTGGCGCTGGTCATGGCATTGGTCGTGAATTGGCTTTGCACTATACAGCTTATAATAGTACCGTTATATGTGTGGATATAAATGAAAAATCCAATGAAGACACAGTCAAAAGTGCCAGAAGACTGAATAAAGGAGCTGTTTTTAGTTATACGTAAGATAAATTATTCTTTCAACTTTGCACTCCTCTGTGAGTACAATAAATATATTTTAAATTTAACAGGTGCAATGTCAGTAACCGTGAAGCTGTTTTAAATTTAGCCAACAAGATTAAGGAGGAAGTAGGACCTGTTTCAATTCTAATCAATAATGCCGGCATTATGCCTATTAATCCGCTGGAAAAACAAACAGCTGAAGATGTACGAAGAACATTCGATATCAATGTATTTTCACACTTTTGGACATTGGAAGCATTTTTACCACACATGAAAGAACAAAATCGAGGTCATATTGTAGCCATGTCTTCAATATCCGGTATCGTGGGTCTGCCCAATTTAGTGCCATATTCAGCTACGAAGTTTGCCGTCAGAGGTCTTATGGAATCACTGTACACCGAGTTGAGAAGTGGACCCCATAAGAATTTGGTAGGTATTATTCAATATTTAAAATCTCAAATTAAATTAATTTCTATTTATCCAATATTAGATTAAAACCACCACCATTTGCCCCTACATGACCAACACTGGTTTATGCAAAAATGCCAAAGTACGATTCCCTTCGATATTTGGTTTATTGGATCCCAAAGAAGTAGCTGCGCAAATAGTTCGGGCTCAACGCTCGGATGAAATTGAAATTACTGTGCCTTCGTATTGGTATCATGTTAATAGACTCTGCCGTCTATTACCACTAGAGTCCGCAGCTCTATTAATGGATTATGTTGATAGTGGTGTTCAAGCTGAGCAATGATTTAAATGTACAAATCTTCTTAAATCAAATGAAAATTTTCTACTTGAAGCGAAAGTGAAATGACAAGGACAATGGCGTTCAAGTATTAATTGTAAATTGTATGTTAGGATTTTGCTTTCCATTTTGTTTAAATATAAAGGTTAAAATTATACATATGTATATTACAATTCATTTCATAACTTTAAATGTAAAATATATATATTTTTTTTCACTAAATTCTAATAAATTCTAATATGTACGAGTATAAAAAAAATAAGAAATAAAGAAATGAGGCCGACTTTAAAAATAACATATTTCGCAAAGGGTAAAATTATTTTTTATCTTCCTAAGACTTATATTTATGTTTAAAATTATAACATATTAGGATCAAAAGCAAATATTGATTCTATTTCGATTGAATTTAGATAAGACATGAGTGATCCAAAAAATATGAATACGGTTTGGATGTAGTTTGATTTAATGACTAACTAGTGACTAATTTTTTTTTAATATTGAAGGTAATGCTTGGTTTTCATTGTGTCATTTTTGTTGTCAAATTGTCCAAATTGTTGATATGTAATTGTATGAAAACGGGTTGTCATATCATGATTTTCATGATTGCAAACATAGATGACGCCATATGACAACCCATTTTCATAAAATTGCTAACAATTTGACAACAAAAATAACATAGTGAAAACGCGGCCTAAGGCTAATGGGTCGATTATGTATAGCAACCAAACCGGAGTTGGGTTGCCAATAGGCAACGCAACTGACATGCAAGTTGTTATTAAATAAGACAACTTTCGTGTTTAATCTGTTTTTCGAATTTTCGAGCAGAAAAAAACATTTATAATTTAAAAAAATATAAGTAGTTTAACAACAAAATAAACAACATTTAAAATTTGTCACTTAAAATGAAACCCAAAACAACCACAAATTCTCGGCTGCCATGTTCGGCAACTGAAGTTAACAGCTTACAGTTGTCAGTTGCCATCTGTAATGTGTTTTTGGCAACTGTCAACTCCACTGAGGTTCGGTTGCCATCCGTAATCGACCCATAAGACATGGTGTAACTATACAAGATGAGTGCTGTAGCACAACTGACCGACTTTGTTTACAATTTACTTATGTCAAAAGTAATACTTTTTCAAGTATTTTTGACAGTAGTACATTATTTTAAACAAACAAAATACCTGTTGTTTCTGTATTTGTTGTATAGTTACACCATGGGTTAAGCTTTAACGTTCTTCGGAAAATGTTCAGAAAATGTCTAACAACCGTGTGAACTTAAAATTTTTGTCTTCTAACGTTGTAAGAAAAGCATTCACAATTTACCTTTTGCTAACAATTTTTAAATGCCAGTACATTGCTAGCACATTGCTAGATCTGACAACATTGTATGATCTGTTTAAAAGTGCAGTCAACTCGACTCTATGGATACATTTAAGTCCTTCGCAAATAAAGTTGTGATACCTGAGTAGAGTATTAAAAAACCGAATTTTTTAGAAGACCGGTTTCGGGTTATTCGAAAAATTGCAATTTCCAGACAACTGGTTTCGAATACGGTTTTAGCTTAATAATTTAAAATTGTTTTTATATGAGCGGTAGATTTGTTGCAATCGGTCTTGGAACCGAAAAAACTTTTTACTCTTTTTACAAAGGGTTATTAGTTTTTACAGCATAGTTTAAGAATATTTAAAACAATTTACAAACAACTAATAAACAATTTAAAATAAGAACATTTTGTTAAAATATACAAAAACAGGCAAAGCATGTACAAAAAATTGGAAAAAATTTAATTTAATTTTTGACAAAAATTAAAAGAAATTGCTTATTATAAAATCCGGTTAACCAAAAAAAAAAAACAGGTTGCCGAATAATTCAAATATAAAAAATATTCGAAACCGGTCGGATTTTTAAACAGAAAAAACTGATTAACTTTTTCGAGTTTTAAAAAACTCTAGTATTCGAGTTTTAAATACTATAGTAACTACATATAACCCGCTACACTCAGGTAACCTGGCCATAAAGCACATAATCTTGTTTCTTCAGATAATAGACTTTTACACGGATTTCACAATATAAGGATGTGCTTGACACTAGGTCTCTATAAAGTACTGAATAATAATGTAGTGGACGATCTTGAAAGGCAAAGTTCATGACTTGAAGTGAGGAAATTGAGGACAAAACCTCTAATTCGTAAATGAACCAAATGATCATTACAAGGATTAGAAGGAGCAGAACCAACTGCAAAATGTCAAGGGCCATGTGATATAAATTGGACGTGACCGAAACCAGAATGCTGACCTTTATAATTGTTCTAATGGGTCACTGTTCAATAAGGACTTGGACTAGTAATTGGATTACAATGTCATAGGATTTGATGGCTGAGAAGACTATAATATTGTAGAAGATACTACTGTCACTACTTTTTTATTTCCGAATTTTTATATATGTATATTTTTTTTTCGTCTTCCATGTGTTAAGTTTCTATTCAATTTCAACATCTATCAATTTCTTGTATTTTCAGGCAACACACAGGGACCAAATGATTAGTCCCAAGTGAGATGTACGATGAAGCTGCCGCCTGTCAAACTAAACTAAACCAACTTTGCACAATTATGCTTTATTATTTCTATATTTGAGTAACTTCAACACAGCGAATTTTATGTCCAAAAAGTTTTCTTTTGAAGTAAGTCCGTGTTTGTAATATACATATGTAGATATAAATTTGTAATAATATTGTTACGGAATTGTATTTCAATTTAAATTTAACGAATCGAAACGGCTGGTATCAACATACAAAATGATTATTAACATTTACTTTAGTGGAAAATTCTAAACACCGTTGATAGCATAGATGTAAAGTATGATAACATTAAGTTTAAAACGTTTTAGTTGTATATTGTAGAAAAGAACTTTTGATTGTCTTTTCTAGAGGCCGCCGGATATGAGGCTCGTTATATTTTTTTAAACTACTTAATGCTTTTATTTTGCAGTTAAAATTAATCCGGTTTATTTAAAGAAAATAAACCATAGTTTTTAAAAGGTAAAAACGTAACAATATACATATATGTATGGATAACAATATATATATGTGTATAGTATTTGGAATATGTTCGGCAAAGATCAGACAGTCTCTCCTCAGAGAAAATCTATAAGTTTAATTGTGATATAGCGTACTATAATTCTCATATAATTTAAATTCTTGTTTGATCTTTAACATCTAAGTCAGACTTGGACATAATTAACTGATTGTAATGAGATTGATCACTTATTAGTGAAGAACTTTCCAACCCTGCGAATTTAACTCAAATATTTTTGTTAACTGTATTGCCTACGAACTTTGCTACTAGACTCTAGATGTCACTACGCACACATTAAATGCCAACAATAACAACCTTGTAAGTCAGCTGTTCAAACAGCTGCGCGTAAAATTATACGTAAACAAAAAAACGAAAGTAATAAAAATTTTTTGCAAACGTTCTGTTGTTTTTCTTTTGTTATATTAATAAGATTTTCATGCAAAATTGAATAGAAACTAAACAACTAAAGCAATATTTAAATAATTAAAACAACAACACAAGTCGTTATCATGGCTTGTGAAGTAAAAACATTTGGCAATATCAGAGATTTTCGCAAAGTACAAGAGTACTTTGGACTAGGACATGGTGAGACATACTTATAAAATGTATATTTTTATCACATATCTTTATTGAATTTTTCAACTTATCGACAACAGATGATAATTGGTTGAATGGCATTAATTATGCCATTTCTCCCACTGGTGAAGTTATTGCATTAGCACAGGGCGAGAAATTGGCCTTGTTAAGTTCATGCTGGGACAATAAGACTCAAGTGTCTACTTACACCATGAGTTGGTGTGGCGAATTGGAAGATCATAATCAAATTGTAACTGCAATGATTTGCTTGCCCATGTATGGCCGCAATGTCACCACTGGCGCTGAATGGACGTGCATAGCTTTAGGTCTAAATTCGGGTATGGTTGTTTTTTACACAGACTCGGGTAGTAAAATATATTCACAAAGGTATTTTAAAAATATAATATAGGATTAACTTCAGTTTAAGATGAAGATGAATTCGCTCTCTATATTTTGCAGTTATCACGAAGATCCTGTGCTTGCTATTAAAGCCTATACACCACCTAGACATTCCGAGGCAGAAGCTTTTATTTACATTATTTATGATCAATGTGTTTGTAACTTAAAGGGATCCGATTTAATACCTCATTTAAATATTCTACGCAGCAATTTTAATCGCACAATGGGACGCAGTTTAACTGCATCCTCCAGCACATATTCTTTGGGAGAAATTACCGATGTGTTAATGTATCAAAAATTCGTATTTCCTCCACGTTCTCGGAATACTGTTGTTAAAGATGCTGTTATTGATTCTACCCAAGTGCCCAGTATCTTTGAACACTTTGTGGAACAGTGTGTCAGATACGGTTACTATGCCCGTGTTTCTTCGACAACAATGCAAAGTTCCACGGTTTTGTGTGTAGGAGCAGTACCATATTTAGGTTTTTATCATGCTGAAGAGGGTTATAAAGCGATTTCATTGGGTGAAGTAGCAAAAGACGTCATTGGCATGGCTTATCGCAACATTTTTGGTAATCTATTTGGACGTGCTGCTCCACCCACACCCTCTCCCGAAGAGCAGCCTAATCTTTCACCCAGTAAAGAACTAACGATGCGTTCCAAATGTACTTTCTTCGATGGTAAACGAGATGGTCATACCATAGCAATAGCCCCATCTGGACGTTTGGCTGTTGTTGTGGATAATTTGGACAGAGTTATGTTGGTGGATACACAGAAATCCGTAATTTTGAGAGTATGGAAAGGTTATCGTGATGCTCAGTGTGCCTTCGTTCCTGTTAAGGAGAAAACTCTAAAGGGTGTTCAGACATCACGCAGAAAAGCTTTATTTTTGGTGATTTATGCACCACGTTTGGGATGTTTAGAAATTTGGCCCTTACAATATGGTCCAAAGGTAGCTGCTTTTACGGTTAGCAAAAGTGGACAGTTGGCTTATAATACACATGGATTGTTGGGTAAGACTTTGTTAAAAATGATCATTCTAGTAACTTTAGAACAAAAAATTCCATGAAAAAGAAGTAGTTCAAGCAAGAGTTAGTTACACTGACTATGTATTAGATCTTATGCTTATAATATTATTTTAATATACATATGTTTCTCCAGCCTTCAATGGTCACTACTAATAATTAATAGTATGTAAATTGAAGAAAAAAATAGACAACTTGATGTCATTCAAGTAGCTGTTCTAAAAATTTGGACACCAAAGGATGATATCAATCAAATGACTGAACCAAACTCATCTATGATATGGTCCACTGACTCTTTACTATCCCCTACCTATGGATCCATTCTACTGACTATGAAACATATTCTTGAAAGTATTTCTGATAGATGTTTATCTCTAGATTTTTCTTAAAAACTAAAATATTTATGAGCCGATCTTGTTTTCAATAGCTCGGGACTAATCTAATATATTGACGCATCTTAAATTTCCGCAGGTTATTTGTGGAATCTGATAATTTGTTTTCAACAGACCAGCAGACACCATTAAAAAGTAAAAACTATTGATGATGTTCTAAAGAAATCTTTTCTATTTTCTTTTAATTTTCTCATAATCCCATAATATTTCTTAAATCTTATTTAAAGGCCTCTCCATTGACAGTAAAATTCGTGCCAACATCAATGTCTGTCTTTTCCTCGATCCCAGTGATTCGAGTGTAAAGGAAATACAAATACCCTTCCATTATGCTTTAAGCACAACTAATTCTGCAACATCAAAAGATATTCACCTACTGCGACGTCTTAAAAATCATTTACGTTCAACCGATTCCACAAAACTAAATATAGAAGACATTACTTCAATGGCGGCTGATTTTCAAACCATCGAAGTGCGTCAACAATGTTTGGAAATGTTACTGAAAAGCAAGCAACTGCAGGCTCATGTATTCCAATCCATTATTAATGCCTTTGATCTGACGCTCAAGCAACAGCTTGACGATCCCGAAAAGTATAATGTAAAGAATTTGGAGCTATATCAACAATTTCATGTTGTAGTACAAAACTATAAACGCTTGTGTATGTTTTACATGGATATGAAAGTGCCGCAAAGGAAAGAACATGTAGAATCATTGGAATTAAGTGACAGCGATTTGGTGATAATACAGCAATTAGTTTTACTTTTAAGTGATTCATTTGTACTCAAACAATTGTCACCGGAAATAAGCTGCGATGCGGCTACAAAAGGAGTGTCTTTTGGGGCAGAATTAGACGATGTGGGTGACTTTGTAGATTTTCTTAATCTCTTTCAAGTAGATCAAGAGGGGCGTATACTCTTATCAGCAGAAAAAACACAATATTTTGGTGAAGTTAGTGGGAAATTATTTAATAGATTTTTCAAGTATGGCTTGTGTTTTGAACAATTCAAATTGGCCGCCGAAAAATCGCTAATACTCTGCCGGGATCTATTGGTTTTAGCTTTATATTATTGGTTGGAGAAACCATTTTGCTATAAAAATTGGTAAGTTTCTTTAAAGTTTAATATGTGTAATTAGCTGTTGGCTTACATATTTATTTTATATTTAAGTGATGAAGTAGTTGAAGATATGTCTCGCTTAGCTGCCATGGTTAAAAGCATTTGTGATTTGGCTGGAGATGTGGTCAATAATTATGCCTACAATTCCATTTCCTCTTGGTGGCAATATGTACGAGAATTGTTATTAGAAAGTCACAAGTCTTTGGGGTTATTAGTTGCTATTGTTTGTAAAACTGTGGCCACCAATTTGAGAAGAGAATTTAATGATGTATGCTTTATTGGTTTTAAAGATAATTTTAGGTCAAATAGTTAAAAAATTTGTTTATTAAAGGGCTCCTGTGATGAACAGGAGGAAGATGAACGCTGGGAACTCATATCACATGATGAAGCCCAATGGGGTCTTTTAATTGGAAAATTGGAGGATATAGCTATACTGGGAGCCATATTAGAGTGAGTATAACCGTAATGGTAAATAATGAATTATAATCTTTAATTAACAGTTTTTGAAGTAACAAATTTTATCTTAATATAAGTAATTCCACAACAACTTTTGTCTTTAATAAAGACATTGGAGGAATTGTTGGTTGCGATTTCGCATTCATAGTAATAGCTTTTAATTGTCTAGACTTAGGTCCAATGTATTACTTTTGTATAACCGAAACTGAAGAGTTTATCTTGTGCGAAGGGAGATTTATATGGCATCCCGGTAGAACCAGAAGTACGGAAAATTAAGAATCTCATCTAATTCAGAATTATACTCCTTTACTCCCAGTAAAGTTGAGAAAATGATCTCCATCTTCGTAAATGGTAAATGGTTCTCAACGAAATTCGCAATTTATTCACAGCACATTACCTGTAATTATCACCAACAAATTCATCGGCAACATTCTCACCACCTGGAAAATACAACCTTAAGGACTGTCACAGGCTGCCCTCAAAAAATCTCTGAATGCCATCTTCACGACGAGACTAAGATTCTACCGATGCACCAACATCAGTTCCTTCTGGAATGTCTTCGGAGGAGTCAACCAAACTTTGACATCACACAGTTGAAGGCTCCCCTAAGGACCTGCTTACATATACAAGCAGAGCATACAGAGTTATATTTTGACTCATCCCCCATCTTTATTACGTTAAGGACACTGATTTTTATTGGTCTCCGTGATCATGTACCATGTAGGTATATACCTGTCGATACACTGCCTTCGCTGGTTTCTCATGAGGCCACACGGTATCTTTCACACTGTAATTAGATAAAATTATGCAAGTTCTAATAGGCATAATACGGGATATACATAATATTTCTTGCGCATTTAGAATATAAGACCTCAAAAACATTTAATAAATTTCCTTTGTATATAGTTTAGAAATTAATATGCTTTTGCACTTTTCAGATATCCCATTATAAGTTTAGAGCCAGTTTTGCCTGAAGTCCCATATGAAATACCCGATTGCAGTTTAAAATTCATTGTTAGCGGTGGCAAAGGTATTGTTACAGATCTAACCGCCAAGTGGCTTATAAACACTAGAATACATCCTTCGAAAATCCTTGAAATCGATAAAGCAGAAATCGTACAGGAAACTCCTAAAGACTCTAAAGGCCAAGCTACCAGCACAAACGATTTAAATGAAAACCAAGACACCGAAAATAGTGAAACACCGCAAACCATGCAATTAGATGATTCAGTGTTAATTAAGTTGGCATTATTAAGAAAGCATTTCCCCTTCAGTCTGGAATCTGGTGTCTTACTAAGTCTAATGACTTGGCATTACATGATTTATTGGAGTAAAAATCTCACCAGTTTGGAGCATTTTAGAGCGGCGCTCACTTGCCTGCAACAATTCAAAATAACAGATCATGCTTTAAAGCATGGTATTTGTTGTATGTTGTGGCAAGGCACTTTGAAATATCCTTTGCAATCTACAGCTAAATTAATTCACAAGGTTGGCCGTTTGCCCAAGGATAAAATGTGTCAGCAGGATATTGATATGTCGGCCTCGTGTGTGCCAGAATTTTTGGAATTATGCTTAGAGTTTCTACAGCATTTCGAAGAGTCGTTAAATCATGATAAATTGGAACTGCAGTTTGAAATAAATTTGGCCGACGGTCCATTGCCCTTGCAATTTTTAGCTTTACAACAACATCATGCTATTAAAGAACAGCTTAAGTTGCACTATGAGTTGACGGCTGTCTTGCATTTCATATCGTTTTTTCAACTGAAAATGCCTAAACCTTTAAATACGGTATTTGATGCCATGAGTAACAAGGCCTTCTTTCTCGATATAAACAAGGAATTAACATTTGTTTTGCCGAAACCAGATCTAGTGCTGCAACATCAGCGCTGTGAATTTCTAAGTAAAGTGATAACAGCCTCCATGGATTTAATACGAGAAGATTTGGAACAATTGTATGTGCAGGAACATGTGGAATTTATGGAAAAAATATTAAAATTGGCTAATAGCTGGTCTTTAGATCAACAGCCTCTGAAAAGAAGACAGGTTTGTTTTTTTTTTTTTTTTTTTGCTAAAACACACATTAGTCTAATAAAATATGTTTTCCTTCATTTTTCTTTCAGATTGTAGATTTGTATGCGCATGGGTTTGATGCAAATGCCGAAGATTTATTGAAAAATGTAACAGATGATGAATTCATTGGATGTATGCTATTAGAAATAGCTGGCAGACGTTTAAATCTCCATATAGAAAATTCACAAACCGGCTTTTTAAAAGTGGCTTCTGTAGGTCATCAACTGCTGGGCTATTTGGATAATCTTGTAAGTGTTGCAGACATTTATTATCCCTCAAATATTAAATAATACTTAGGTACATCAGATATTAATCAAAATTGTACATCACTCTTTTGATATACACACTCCACCGTAAAACAGAAAATTGTTAATACCTAGACAATTTGTATTACGAGTATTTATCTTCTATATTGTATTATTCTTTTCACAACAGCGCGAAACTTCAAATATGTTTTCATCTCTGCAAATAACTGCCTCTGAACCTCATGAAATCGATATTATTGCCTTGACGAATTTAGTTACGAATACAATAAAATTTTTATCACAGAGAGTATCAGCCAATATTCATATCGCGGCCCAAATGTTTGACGCTTGCAATCTGTTGCAGAAGTAATGTGATTACTAAACAATCATTGCAACGTGATGAAATCTTGAACCAACCACCACCACCATTTAATATGACCTTTTTTACATCAATATGTAGTAATCGCTAATATTAAACATTATATTTTTCATTATTTATAAATAAATACTTACATACTTACATATTTATTGTATCTTTTAAATTATAATTAATTTAAATAAATGGGCAACTTAAATTTTTTTTTTTGTCTGACATCAATGTCGATTTGCGTGTGTATAAACCGATATTTGAGCATGTGAAATCCGTTCGCGATAATCATTTTTAAAAGTTAAAAATTAAAAAAAATATATAAAAATTACAGTTTTTGAGGTTAGAAACATTTTTTCCTCCATAAAATTTTAAATCTTTAAAATTTTTTCGTGCGTTTTCAATTTTAGTATCCAACTCAGTAAAGTCTTCTATTGGATGTACGTTGCAGCGCAATTGATACAGCGCTTTACTTGTCCCAAAACGAAATGTGTTTGGGAAAAACTGCCGCTGCACATTCCCGGGTTGAAAAAAATTCTTTTTTTTTTTTTGCACTTTATCAGTTTAGTCCGTCGCGAAGAATCTATTTAGATACGTAAACATGTTCCCATGCCATGTTTTGATAAAAGTTTTTTTTGCAAAAATTTTCAAAAGTTCATAAAATGTTTGCATTTAAAAATTTTAAAGTGCGTTTTCGCCTCGGAGGTACCCTTTAAGAAGTTACTCGAATCACGCATTACACTACCCAATTTAAAAATTTACGCTAACTTCTTTTAGGTTTGTGATCTCCGTGATACGTTATTGGTGCGCTGACACCAACTTGATATACCTAAAATTTTATAAAATTACGCAGTTTTTTTTAATTCTGCGCTTAAAATTCATTTTTATTAAACGGCGCAAAAACCCTATGTAAAATCTTCAAAAAGTTCAAAATTCGAAAAATTATCGCTTCACTTGTAAACCACATGCAACTTTTTACCCAGCAGCGATATCAAATTTTTTTTTTTTTTGTGGATATATCCTCCAAGTCTAGTGACTATATTTTGTATTGGTTTGGATCTGAAAGCTAAAAACTATTACAAAGAAAACGGAATGGATGAAAAAACTCTTGCAAGTTTCAAGTGGTTTTTTTAATTTTTTGAATTTTGGATGACCACCAAATTCTTAAGGTGAAGACTTTTCAACGTAAAACTTTGAGTTTTAGAAGTTAATTTTTTCGTCATATTTCTGTATTGAAACAGTTTTATCCCACAAAATATAAAGATAATTTGCTATTAAAGAGAATCTTAAAACAAAAAGTTTAAAAATTTAATTAGAAATACTTAAAAATGGACTTCAAAAACTCACTCGTTTTCGATTTCCATCACATACCAAATAGTATATACATACATATGTAGATCGAAAAGTCTGGCTACCGCTATAAATCTGGCATGCACGACCTGCTATCTAGTGGTTTATGTATATAGTTTATATTTAAGCTACCTTCGTATTTACGAAGAGCTTTCCAGCTATGTTGCTTTATCCGATTTCATCCTAGACGGAATTTGGATGTGATCATAGTGCTGTTCCTTGACAGATAACACCATATTTCAATATTCTATTAGATTTAAATACTTCTACTGACTACTGCGTATTTTAGCTTTGGTCAGTCATAGTGTAAGGGTAAAGTGAATCTCAGACCGGTCAAACGTGCCAGTTATGTTAGTTTGACCGGTATGCCCGTTATGAACACTTACCAATCTTTCTTGGTTAATCTCGACCCGGCAGAATAAATTAAATATCGTCCCCTTCTCCTTTTATCACGCCAATATTCGCTAAAAACAACACCTATCACAATGTAAATACTTTACTATTTGAGAGATATACGAATTCTGGTGTCACGACTTCAACATTAATTATCTGAAAATCCTACAAAATCATTAAATAGATCGCAATTAGACAAGTTAGATGAAGTCCACTGATTAATGCTTGTTTATAGGTCTCTAACCCTCATTGGACAGTTTATATTAGGATTCTTTAATTTCGACGAATGACGTACCCGTTCCCACAACAATTACATGACCCGAGTCTCACTCTTCCAAATATTGCCAACTCAACGGCAGCTCTATTAACCGAACGTTTTTCTTTAGGGAAGAACTTTCGACGACAGCAAAGCTGTTACAAAAACAAAGGATATACAAGGTGCGTTGTTATAAAATTAACGTTCGGTTCATAAAGTTGTTCGGCATCAGTAAGGACCTACTAATTTCATAATGTGGTGGTCCCGAGTCTCACTCTTCCAAATGTTACCAACTCAATGGTAGCTGTATCAACCGAAAGTTTTTTTACAGCGAGGAACTTTCGACGACAGTTGAGCTGCTACAACAACAAAGGATATACAAGATTGAGTGGGCCGAAAATATCTCAAAGGCAGCGAAAAAAGAACGACCTGATTGTTCTCAAGCGATATTGACAATGAAGCTGAATTACGACAACACTATACTTAACTCGTAAATATCCTTATAATTAACAAAAAAAACAAAGCCAATGAAGAAGCTGGTGTTAAGATTTTAAATTTGTTGCCTAAGTAATTTCGTCATTACTTCAGAAATTCCTCACTGCGCGTAACACAGGATAAACAAAGAAATCATCAGCCACATTTACCAAATGGACGAAAACGTTAAACTCGCCCTAAGCGTCGTTATCGATGGCATACAAATATGTACAGACAGTGATCCATATTTTTGGATATTTCACTTCTTTAGCATCCGCACAAATTTCGGAATATAACCAAAGTACTAAATAATGGGTGATTCAAGTAGAGACACTTTTTTCAATAGCCTTTTTTTTGACAGATTACGTGTGAGTCGTGTCATGCTGTCATGTTATTTTTCTTTTTGGATTGTTTGGCATTTCATAATGGAAAGACATACGCCTGAACAACGTTTACAAATCGTTCAACTTTATTACGAAAATACACGTTCTGTGAGGAATGTGTTTCGTGCACTTCGCTCAACTTATGGTCAACATAATTGACACTATCACCCATTTTGAGACCCAGCATTAATTATTGGATAATATTCGACCGAATAGACCACGTTCAGCACGCTGTGAAGAAAATATAGCGGCCGTAGCTGAGAATGTGCGCTGCGAACGTAACCATCAATGGCGAACGTTATCGTGGCATGATAACCGACTATTTGATGTCTGAAATTGAAGTTCGTGGTCTCGGAGACATTTGGTTTCAGCAATACGGCACCACTTCCCACACACCGCACACATCGCTTCGATTTGGGACTTGGAGGAAAACGTCGCGCGTGTCATTCGCCAGTTACCAGTAGAAATGCTCGAACGAGTCATCGAAAATTGGACTCAACGGATAGACCATCTGCGACCAACATTTGATACATAATCTTCAAAAAATAAATGCCAAAGAATGTTCTTTCAAATGATAATAAACATTCCCCATTAAATTTGAATTTTCTGTGTTTTTTTTTTCTTTAAAAAAGTAAGGACCTCGAAATGGATCAAGCTTTACAATAGATAGACACAAAGAAAACGATTGGTCGTTCAGTTGTCAATTACACTATTTTTTTAATTTGTTGCTAAGCTGTTAAAACGGAGACTTATAGAGCATCACCAACTGCATTGAAACATTATACCTATTAGGAAGGAAAAGGTTCTATCGGATAAAGAGCATAACATCCAGAATTATTTCCTGAATGTCATCCAAGAAATTTTAAATTTAACATCACACACAGCCCAATCATGAATAAAATTTCCGCGGGAGTTTTATCTCTTTTTATTTTTTTAACATTGAATTTGAATAGGAAAAATGGGAAAAGGGAAAAAACTCCAGCGGAATTTTTATTCATGATTGGGCTGACAGTCTCAAACGTAACACGATAGACTCCACTGAGTCATCATAACAACATTGACAATGGCCCCATAAATTCCATATAATTGGCAAACTGGATCCCGCATAATTTTTTAGACTTGGGAAACCCCTACTTTGAAAGGTGTAATTCAAAAATTCATATAAAGTAAAATTATTACATTCAATAGGAAACCTTGCAGTTCCAGTAAATCTTATTTAAGATGCCCAGCGGACAGTCTTGTTCTGAAACTGCTGCGAAATAACGTAACATTATTTCAACAATTTTTTAAGTGAGCATATTTTTGCTCTTGCTGTGTATTTTGTTAGTGTGGAGCAAAAATATACTAAACCTTTTTACAAATGCAATACCATTTGCACAAGATTGTGAATTGCGTTAGTTTTTTTAGGTAAGGCCCCTTTCAGATTAGGCAACTTTATTTGCACAAGTCTTGTGTTTGTGGGTGTGAGAGGAAAGGTCGGTTGGAAGGGGAAAGAATTGCCGAATTGCTGAGTACAGCCTTATTTGTACTTGGCATTTCTGTAGCTGCTGTCATTCTTGTCTTGGGATATTTATTTGTTTTTGACGTTCAAAAGAAAATAAATAAAAATCAAAATTATACTTGCGCAATTAAAGTTGCCTAATCTGAAAGGGGCCTAAATATAAATAATCAATCAAACATTGCATTTTATGTGACAATATGTCACCCAATCAACTTAAGTCTAATCAGGGGGGTTATTGTGTGAAAAGTATATAAATTTTAACGATTTTCTTTTCAAATCGAAATACACAATAACCCCCCAGATATCAACCTATTCAAACAGTCAAATCCTTCAAGCTACATACATACATACATACATATTTCAATTTCAGTTTGGTGTAAAAAATGACGATACGTTTTAAAAATATTTAGATGGAGAGTATGCAATTGTAAACACAGTGTATTAATATATAATATTATAATGTAATAATATGAATTAAGAATCTATTTTCAGTTAAACTCCAACTCTAAAATAAACAATAACTATTAAATTTAATATATTTATGTCTGTAATAGTTCTTCTTTTTCACTTCTTTTGTTTTACTCCGGAGCTAAAAACAATTGAAGTTTTACCACTTCGAGTTGGTTTTTGCGATTTTTCATCCTTGACACGTTTAACTCGATCATTATCATCTTTAATGGGATTGTAAAAGTCCATATAACTTTCTCGTGCTAAACGTCGAATGTTGGGAGGTGTGGAAGGCCTTTCTAAATCACTAGTTTCATGTATTTTCAAATGTGTAAAAACTGGTGTATAAGAGGCCGTTATATCCAAATCTATGCGTTGCTCCAGCGCACTGCGTCCAGGTAATTGGAAATGTTTACCCAAAATCGGTTCACGCAACGGTTTACCATAAAAACGTAAAGTTTCTTCCTCTTCGGCTGTATTATGGTCCTCTTGATGTGTTTCACCGTAAACAATTTTAAAAGCTTCAGTCTGTTCCCCAGTAATAACCTTAAATTTGTTTAGCAACATATAATTAGATTATAGCATAAATTCTAAGATATCATACATACCTTTATAGTTGTGGAACTGGCCACTTTTTTAATATCGGGTGGCATGCGATAATGACTGTTGGTTTCTTCTACTGACTTAAATGGTGACAATTTCATCCAGGGCAATGGTGTGCCTAAAGTACCCAAATATCGACCACCTAAAGACCACAAACGACACGAGCAATCATGACTTCCTCTAAGATAAATTGCATTTAAAAAGTTTATTTAAAACATTGCAAAATTCAATCTCAACTTACGTTATTAATATTTTGGGCAAATTAACCAAAACAATTGAGTTGATGGCTTTAATGTGTCCCTTATAAGAACTAACTAACATGGGCTCCGGCTGTCGACGTACTGCTCTCTTGGCTCTTGTTAGAAATGTATCATTGCGCAAAAATATGAATTGTAAGCGTAGCATAGGCATGCACAATTTAACTTTTTCGTTTTCTGGTATGCTAGAAAATTTGAAATTCCAACAGTGTGAATGTTATATTTTCACACAAAATGTGTTATTTAAAATTTTTATTTCAAAGCTAACTTTCTGGTGAGCTAACATAAGTTAATGATGTTGATGTTATAATTGATGGAGAATGTTCAAAAACTTCTTGATCTAAATTAGATTAAACAAGTAAGGCCGAATATAAACTCACATCCAACATACCACTAGTGTTATTTTGTAACGATAACGATGTTTATACGAGTTATTTTATTTCTCGAATAATTTATATGGGATCTATTATATATTAGGGACGATCGTCATAAAATAGTTTACTGCATTCGAGTCTTATGGTGAGTTTCATATCTCAATAACGATATTTCCATCTCAATAACTGAGTGATAATTTTGATTCCGCACGAAAAGGAAAACTGACCGGAAGGAAATATCAAATTTCAGGGGTCACATTTGAAAGTATTTTTACGTTTACTAAACAGCTCGTTTCAATCACGTTTTAATTGCGAAATAGAAGCAAGGTACTAAAAGCGATAGCAGCCAACGAATTGTCGGTCAGTAGGGTCTCCTTCTTTAAGTTGATTCAAAGCTGTCAAAAGGCGTGCCCAGTCGTTCATTTCAGTGACCGATCATTTTCGTTCATTTATCAAAGACTGATTCGTTCATTCAATTCGTTCAATCGTTCACTTTAAACGAATGAATACAAACCTTATTGAATGTGATTTTCTTCTTGTCTTTTGATAAACAGCAGCTGAACGAAATTGATCCGTACACTATTGAACGAAAACCGTTCAATTAAATGACCGGCTCATTCCGTTCAATGAAGTGATCCGTTCATTTTAATGCTTGGTTTTCACTATGTCATTTTTGTTGTCAAATTGTCCAAATTGTTGGCAATTGTCATAGGGCGTCATCTATGCTTGCAATCTCATTAGACGCCATAGACAATTTTCATACAATTGCCAACAATTTGGACAATTTGACAACAAAAATGACATAGTGAAAACCAAGCATAACCCGTTCGTTCATGAACGACACAGCTCTAGAGTAAACAAATATTCGTTCGATCAAGGGGCACAACGTCAATAGTTCTTTCTGGAATATCATCCGAGGAGTCATCCCAATCCAACATCACAAAATTACAACTGTGACATGACTAACTCCCCCAAATAATGTTAGACAGGACTTATGTGTAGGACATACAGAGTTACAACTTAATGCGTTTGATCGTCATCGGTTATTTTCAAAAAAAAAAAATAAAAAAAAAAAAAAAAAAAAAAAAAAAAAAACTTGCAAATAACATGTACATTTTAATATTTTCCATTCTGTGTAATTATTTCAACAGGTTTTTACCATTGCCAAAATATGGTATAAGAAACTACCCAGACTATGTATCATGAAATATGTCATTATAATTTGGTATCATTTTGCAAACTTTTTAATAAATAGAGTCAGTCTTGTTTTACAAATAATGTCTATTTTGTGGTTGATTAAAGTTTGTTTTTCTCATACAAAAGTTTCTTAAGGAATTTGTGTTTTACTAACATGCAAACCTTATTTTAATAAGTTTTATAGGAATTCATATTTTTTTCCATTTATGTTCAAATGCCGTGACAAAACTCCCTCGTAGTAAAATGTGTTAGCAGTTTAATTTTGGTTGAATTTAGAAATGCCCTATAATTTTATAGTATTTGTTGTATAAAATATTATGTATTTTATGTATGTATGTATGTATGTATGTATGTATGTATGTACATATCTGAGTGGTAGTCCTACATTCATTACATGTTATGTAAATATACATACCAATTAACAAATATGCTAATAAAAATTATTACCAATGTCAAGTTTTTAGTTAAAAAAACAAGTAAGAAAATATAATCGGTCAAGCCCGACCATATAATACCCTACACCCAGTATATGTATAAAACAGTTTTTCAGAAATGTGCGCTATATGGGAGATATAACCTATTATGGACCGATCATCCAAAAATTTAGTGTCATGATTTCTATGAATATAAATATTGTGTATGTTAAACTTTATATCGCGATATAAATACTTTTAAACGATTTATGGAGGTTAAAGTTGATTACGGAGAGGGTCTTATATGGGTATTTCGACTAATTACGGACCGACCATTATACAATTAGGTGTCATCATTTCTGTATATGTGTCTAATTTTATTTTATTACCAACATTCTTAAGAAATTTATGATCGTTAAAGTGATTTTCGGAAGTGGGCCATTTATGGGAGCTACGACTAATTGTGGACCGATCATAATAAAATTGTACCGTATTATTTGTATGCATATGAAATATATTTGTAATAAATATTATTTGGATACCAACATTTTTGAGTGAGTTATGCTCTTTAAAGTGATTTTCGGAAGTGGGCTTTATATGGAAGCTACGACTAATTGCGAACCGATCTGCACAAAATTTGTAGATGTGATTTGGCTTCATTTACCACTCATTTGAGGTGAAATTTGTGTAAATACTTGCATAATTCAAACATATATGATCGTTTAACCCCTTTTTCGGGAGGACATTGGTATGGGGGCCAGGTGAAATAATGGACCGATTTCCACCAGTTTCAATCCTATCCGTCCTTGGGCCGAAAAAATATCACTTACCAAATTTTATCAAAATATCTTCAAAATTGCGACCTGTACTCTGCGCACAAGCGCATTAAATTGACTCAGAAAGTGATTCTGAGTCGATCGGTATACTTTAAGGTGGGTATTGGACCACAATTTCTGGGCGTTACAAACATATGCAGAAATCCAATATACCCTCCCCACTATGGTGGTGTAGGGTATAAATATCCTCATAGTTTGTATCTTTTTTTTTATAAATCAGCAAGATAGAACCAGAAATTTGTAATTTGTTCTGCTACTAACAAAATTCGAATATCAATGCTTGTAAGATGTATTTGATCCTTGTCATGTTGTTTTAATTAGAACTTCTTTTATCATTTCAATTTAATTTTTTAACCATGTATATATTATTGTAACTGAATTTCATCTACTTATATTCTTGCAATTGAATATAACCTGTTCATATTATTATACCCTCCGCCAGCATAAGTGGTGAATGAGGGTATATTACGTTTGTCACTCCGTGTGAAACTTTGTTAATATTCATCTGAGAATCAACAAAGTATATATATTCTTGAACCTTATGAAATTCTAAGTCGATTGAGCTATGTACGTCTGTCTGTCCGTTTGTGTTAAACACTATCACGTCCAAAATACACAACTTAACTTCACAGAATTTCCAGAAAAATATTTTGTGTTTTCTTAAGTAGTTTGGTATTGAAAATCAGCAAAATCGGTGAAGTAGAAAGAGAGTTACGGACCAAAATGTCAGACAACCTCCATAAAAATTTGATATTTTTATTGATTTTTATGCAATTTTTTTAAATATGTTGCAGATAATGCCATGAAATTTTGTATACGTTCTTTTTATGATAAAAGAAGAAAGTATGAGGAAAATAGTATGAATCGGTCCATGATTTCTCATAGCCCCAAATAAGACTCAAAACTTTATATAAGTAATTTGCATATACACACAAATCATACTGCAGAATTTTGTGAATTTGGTCCATATTTGACCATATCTCCTATATAAAGCTCTCTTCGAAAAATCACTTCAATATTCATACCGATCCAAAATTTAACACGGATCATTTACATACATGCCAAAATCAACATGCTAGATTTTGAGAATATCGGGCCATATTTGACCATGTCCCCCATATAAGGTCCACTTCTGAAATTCACGTTAATACTAATATGTATCTTAAATATATCGTTATTATGTTGAAATTCAATTCATGAACATAAAATTCTCTGTTCCGAAATTGAAGAAGATCGGTCCATGATTTGCCATAGCTGCCATATACGAACCATTTCCGAAAAACAATTTAACCCACAAAAATGTCTAATAAATATTGATATCGGACCAACTTTTATACAGATCAGAAATTTTAATCCAGAAATCATATTAATATCGGTTGTAGCTGTCAGTCAATAATTGGCAATAGCTGCCGGATTAAGACCACTTCCGAGTATAACAACCAACCATACAACTCTTTTAAATAATGTTATTGAGAATAAATTCAAGCAAAATAAGCCTAAAATACATAGAAATAATCTTAGTGGATAATGAATTTAGAAGCTATCAGTCCATAATTGGTCCACATCTACTATGCCTCCCATAAATCTTTTGTAAATAATGTTTTTGAGATCAAATTTAACCAAAAAAAAAACCTCACCTTATAATCTTACCTTTTTTATATGTACTCTGTTTTTTAACTTGTGCTGAATATGGAAAAATGTTTTTTTAATTGTTAGATTGTTACGAAAATAAGACAAACTCTGTAGTAAAATTGTCTTTCAATTTAAATTGATCGATGGAGAGATAGCGAAAATATTACTCGCCAGGCATAGCGTAGTTACCATATTGTAGCAAATAGATTCGTTTGGACAATAACACTCTTCTTCGTTGCTCCTTAGGATCTAAATGTCAGAAATTCTTGAAGATTCACATAATCAGAGCAACCTCATTCAGGACGAAAACCTAAACGAGTGGCCAGTTAAGCATTAACTGGAATTGTTTTGTCTCATATGTATTGATATCGGGTAATTTTAGGTGCAATCCTGGTGCCATCGCAAGTTTTTGAACTCATATAGAGTTTGGAAAAATGATCTGTCCCTGTATCGAAATCGCGGGATGATAAGTTAATTAGACAACCATTATTTATGGAGCAATACTCTGAAAATCCTCTTAAAGCGTGTACATCAAAACTATGAGGGTGCTGTAGCTTAATTGATTAGCGCGTTTAATCATCAAGCATGAGTGGGTTCGATTCCCAGCCGCTGCCACTCAAAACAACATCAGTTTCTGATAATTATTAGTTTTCTATCCTATTTTATCAAAGCGCCCTCCTTCGGTGGTATAGCCACAGATATAACGTATAGCATGGAAACGCCACCGAAGTAAAATAATTAAATAATTGGCTATAAATCAAGCTTTGATCAATGCGCCTACTTAGCACCAGAGGCGCTGTAATACTGTAAACATAGCGCGCATTTACAGTGTTGTCATATGAAAAAGCTTTTCTCTCCTCTCACCACCTATTCTTCTCCTACCTATCCCCTTCCAAAGAAAGTAACACAATTAATTAACTAATTTATAGGCATATTAATTGCCTGAGTATTACTTCTCTTGAAAAGAAAACTGACGTTTGCAAAAGTGCTATATCAGCCTTACTTTAATTAAACATATCGAAAGATAAGGATAGCAATACATATTACTAAAAAAAATGTCTATCTCTTACTTACGATGGGGTTAAATATGTAATGCCACTTTGACACATTTTAATAGTACCACTGGTCGTGTCGAGAATGCGAAAACTTATCAGAATTACACAGAAGAGATCTTTGGGATCTTTGTATTCCGACAAGCGTTACTAAATGTTTAAGTTAAACAAGCAATTAGTAACTACATAGGAACTAAATGGTGTACTAAGGCCGGGATAATTTAATCGTGTTAAATTTTGATCAAAGCATATCAAATTAAGAGACGTTATAAAGGGATTCTCAATAGAAGATGGGTAAGGTTCAGAGTTTTATAGAGGTATGTACAGGTAAACATTAAGGAGATGCGCATTTTTGAGTTATAAATTACTTACCAATAATTCTGTACTTGCCAAATTTTAACATAACCCATTGCCGTGCCAGTAAATAAGTATCGATTTTTACGGTCAGTGGTCATTGTCAAGACACAGTCACCAGTTTTGTGGATGGCATTAAATTTATTCAAATAACCGCCACGTTGATGGTGGGAATATACTTGTATCACTCCCGTTTCTAAGGCTACAAAAACACTACCTAGAATTATAAACAAGAATCTAAATGTTTGCTTCTTATGAGTATTTCCTTAAAACCTTAGCAATTACCATGTTCTATGGTCATTGGCCGAGTTTGTAGGAATAACACTGCTTGTACTGACATGGGCAACACATTATTTTTACTCAGAATGGGTGTTAAACTAGATTTCTCGCCGAAGAAATTCTGCTCTTCATCAATGTCATCATCTGCTACTGCCCACTTTGACATACGAGTGCGTTTATTAATGTATCGTATTCTTTCTGAGATAGACTTTCGCACATACCGCGACACATTTATATGACTCATGCGTGCATCTTCTTTGGTTTTATTATAATCTACGTCGTCCAAAAAACTACGATCGTATTTCAGTTCAATAAATTCGGTAGGTTGAGCCACACTATAACGTCTGTAGGGTTGACCGGTTTCAAGTTTCCAAAATATTAATTCACCTGAATAGGTTGCGGTGACAACACCTTCGCCCAGTTTAACATCGGCACAGGTTATATCGTCCGTGTGAAACATGGGCCATTTTTTAGGATCACCATATTCTTGGCCCTCAACATCGTTAAATTCGGTGACTTGTTTATCCCAGCCTACCGCTAAAATTCTAAAAAACGTTATTGAAAGTTCAAAGCAAGGCACTAATAAATTCCTTCCAATCATATTAACCTTTCCACCACCCATATAACTGCTGTCACCTCATGTTCCGGTTTTATACACATATTACGTATGCACACAGCGTTATTATAATTCCAAATCTTAAGTGAACCATCCCGGGCACCAGTAAGCAAAAACTGTTCCAAAGGATCAAAACAAGCAGCTGTTATTTCTATGTCGACATATTCTCCATACAATTGCTTTGTATGGCAGTTTTTAATAATAATTTTACGTCTGCCAGTCCATGGATCCCATACAATAATAAAACTGTCCAAGCCACAGGTTACAACATTCCTAAATAGACGATTGTACAAAACCACAGATACAGGAGCAGCATGGGTATTACCATCTGTTAAATCTACCCGAACCCGAGGATTACATTTAACTGCAACTAGCTTACGACCACCCACCAAGAGTAACCTTAAATTGGGGTGGTAGTAATAAGCCAAATCGGTTTCGGCCGGTATCAGTCTTACTAGGTCACCATACGTTTGTAGTAAGACACGTTCGGTTAGATCCCAAACTTTTATAATTTTCTGATAGTCCACACTATAAACTTTCTTCTCTTCCGGTTGAACAAAAACCATAACAATGCCACCATTATGTCCGGCGAGTATGCCTGAAGGTTCGCCAGATATATAAACATCCCAAATGCGCACAAACGTATCGGGCCCTCCCGTCACCACAATGTTATTCTTTTCATCCACAAAGAAAGTGGTAACACCCTGAAATAATAATTGTTAAAATTAAAACATTACAAATACTTTCCCATAGGCATTCTTCTTACCAATGGAATACGAAATATTGTTTTATTATTCCCATTAGCCACAATTAAACCGGGACAGCGTCCACGATACTTTTTAGTATTACGATATTCAGCTGCCACAAAAACCGAACTTAAACGTATCGAATAAAATACCTGTTGAATCATTTCAGTATGGATATTCAAGTATTCTCGACCTTTAAACGAAGGTAATTTACCCTGAAACATTAAATTACTTGTGATAAACAGTCTCAGGTTATCAATAAAGTATTCAATAAAAAAATACCTTTAAAATGTCTGTCCAAAAAACTTCAATTAATGCAGCTCCCGGTTTAGACTGAAACGGACCCCTTAGATGTGGTGTAAATTCTAAAATTCGAACATTTCCACCATAATCTCCCAGTATTAGACGTGAGTTACGTTTACCTTCAGAATGGAAAGCATATGCCATACAACATACTGCAAAAGGCATGCTGCGTATAACAATGCGCAAAATAAAAGTGGAAGCTATGGTTTCATGAAAACGCAACTCTCTCTCAGTGGATGATGTACAAACTATACCAACATCGGATAATACTTGTATGCCTAAAATACATGTGGGCATTCTTAAGTGCACTGTAAAAATAGAATAAAGCCATTTTTTATATACATATGTATATGTATTAATATTTCAATTGGAAGGATTTAACTTATTGTCGATAGTCATCCTAAAATGTCGCAAATACTCTTTAACATTATAGTGATCTATGGTGATAGGGTGTTTTTTAGATGTATAGAACTTTTTAGTTGGCAACACTTTTTTAACTGGCGGCCATTTTGTCAGCTGTCAAGTGATTTATGTTTAATTTGGTTTGGCATTTTAACAGGAATAGACTGACGCATGAACATCGCTTTCAATTTGTGCAAATTTATTTTGAAAACTTTGAATTTGAATAAAATATGGATGATTTTTTAAAATGACATGAAATTTACTTTATTCGAAAGATAATCTTCTGGCATATGACCGTCACGGCTGGCTCGACCGTAGTCTAATCTGAGGTCCAATTTTCGATGACTTTTTTCAACATTTGTGGCCGTAAATCGGCAATTACGCGACGAATGTTGTCCTTCAAGTGATTAATCGTTTCGGGCTTATGGTTTCAACAAGACGACGCAGCATGTCACACAGCTCGTGCCATTGATTTCGAATAAAATAAATCTCATGTCAATTTAAAAAAATCATCTTCTTTTATTAAATTTTAAGAAAACACCCTTTACTTCTACGGTCACCAAATATGCTATTCAGAATTTGAAAATTATATGATAAGGTAATAAATTCAGAAGTGACTGTATTTCCGAATGATTAATTTTAATTATATGAAAATACAATTAAATTTCGGAATGCAATGCAGTGAAAATTGTAACAGTCATTATCTTGATATTTTTAATACATACTCTCAGCCCAATCATGAATAAAAAATCCGCGGGAGTTTTTTCCCTTTATATTTCTTTTAACATTGAATTTGAAAAGGAAAAATGGGAAAAGGGAAAAAACTGCGGCGGAATTTGTATTCATGATTGGGCTGAATTAGTTAATTAGTCCGGTAATTTTAGTAAAACAATATTCATAAAAATGTAATACACTGTACAGGAGATTAGTCCTACTAAAAATTTCAAATAGACCTACAACTTTCCGACATGCCACTGCGCAAAGGCTCTAAAAGCGGTGTCCAAAAACGTATTTGACCCTCCTTACTTCCAGTTATCCATATTCCTGTATTTTCCGGTGTATCATTTATGGTTAAATTTTGAATTTTGCATTTTTCCGCCTCAGCCTCTTCATCTATATTCTCATCATTCTCCTGTTTCTTCTTTGCCTCATCCACCTCATCATCGTCCACTATTAAATCTGATAAATTTTTCAATAGACCTATGCAACATACAGTTGATCTATGTTCCGATTTTTTTACAATTGGAGCTTCCGATATTGGTAAAATCAGCGATTCCTTTTGACTCGAAGGATCATCTTCTTGAAATCCCAAAATGAGATAGGAAACAAATTCATTCCAATCACATTTAAAGTCACGATTTTGATTAATTTTTAAAAATAAACGATTATATTCGATATCGTTGAAAACAATATTGAGTTCTTTTAATACTTCGCGTAATTCTGCATAAGTTAATTTATGTTTCGTCAAGAATCTTTTATGTAAATGTTCAATTTCATCTGATTTCAACCATTCGTGTAAACGTTCCGGTCTTTCGGTCCTTTCATGGGAACATTCCGAAGACAATGTTTGATATTCCACAACTTGGTCTTTGTAAGATCCTGAATATTCAATATTATCCATTGTTTAACGAAGATTTTCCTTTATTCTGATTGAATGAAAAAACTAATTTCTAATACTTTTAAAATTAAAATTAAAAAGTAGTAACATCAGAATTTCTAGAGTACGACAGCATAATCGGTTTCGGACGGTATTCAGTAGGGATGCCAAACAGGACTGGTTTTTCAAATCCCGGCATTCGGAATTTTATAACTGTAAATTTTCGTACGATTTTGGAATTTTTGTTTCATATTAAAACAAATTGGTTTATTAATAATAAACACTATAAATCCTGCACTATCAACTGATATGTAAAGTCATAATTTCCTTTTTACTTTTGATTTGCAGTAAAAAAGTGTTGAGTATTTTTCCCCTTCCCCGTGTTTTTGGTTACCATTTAAAAAAATTAAAAAGACAAGATTAAGTGAAGAAACGTTGTTGCCTCCCACGAACACAACATGAGCAAGAGACAAGCAACACCTAGCTCTCAGAGAATTAGATTAGAGATTATAACTCTTATACACCTCCACAAACCCTTGAAGGAGACGATAACGATGAAGTTGTTATCGAACCAGTTGTTACGATGACCATACCACCAATAAGAAGTAGAATATAAAACATAAAGACTATTCAATACGCAAAATTTCAGTAGGTTTGATATTATTTTGCTTCAATAAAGATTATAATAAAGTTTGTGATGAGCTTTTCCATAAATTCCAATTGCAGTATTTTACTTACGCACAAAAAATTAATAATTTTATAAGGCCGTACTTTTGGGACTGGATAAAATCTATCTACTACATTTTTTTTATGTATTAAACATAACATTTATAAAAAAAATTACAAAAAAATGATATAAAACTAAAACTGACAAATAAAAGTTATATAATCTTAATATTAGTTTCGTATTTCATGATGAATTAAAATTAAGAGTCTTTTTATAACTTTCCTTTTCTTTTGTTTAACTCTTGAACTTTAAATAACTAACCAGAGACCGAAAATAACGGGTCCACTTTAATTTTAGTGGTTATTTGGTACCATTTACTATTTAAAATTAATTTTTTGTTTTATATTACTGCGAGAATGATTTAAAAGAGAAAATTTTAGATTATTTTTATTTCACGTCGAATTTTAACATAATAACAACATAATATATTAGTATTAACGTGGATTTCGGAAGTGGACCTTATATGGATGATATAGTCACATATAGACTGATATTCTCGAAATCCAGCAGTTTGATTTTGGCATGTATTTTTGGATCGGTACCGTTTTTTTTTTTTTTTTTTTTTTTTTTTTTTTGATAAAAATTTAATTTTTGTGAAATATGTTCACATCATATTGTTACGCGCCGTTAAATACTTTCAAAGAAAATTTAAATAACGATCCAAATGACCGGTTAAGGGGGTATAAAAGCTGGCCCGCTAGTTCATTAAGCAAAGTTTATCTCAACCAGGGTTTGGCACGTAAGCATATAACATACTTCACACCCCAGGAAGTATGTTTAAAATATCGAAAAGGAATCTCAAAAAAAAAGAAGCACCTAAGGAAAAGGAAGGACTGATTATATTAATATGGCCAGATGGTTGCCATATAGGGGTACACTGGTCCCATCCCCAACCTATGACTGGTGAAGTACCCTGAATTTAACCTGTCCCGTCTACACAACAATTGTTACACTAGATACTGCTTACCATTGCCTTGTTCTCCTAGCATCCATTTAAAAAAAAAGATTTTAGCGATTCATTTTAAATTTTACAATTTCATTGTTATTAAATTTTTTTTATTTAAATTCATTTTTTTTTTTTTTTGTTTATTTTGTTTTAAATTTTTAAATAACACTTAGTTTTATTTTGTGTTTCTAGATATAAGTTATAATTAATGAAATAAAAAAAATTATATTAGTGGAAAAAAATTTACAATCTAGATTAAAATTAAAACTTACAAATACCTTAGACTTAACTATTTATAAATTACGTGTTGTTGTTGCTGATGTTGTTGTAGCTCCTCGTTGTATGTATCAGTAGCTGGTGGTTGTTGTTGTGTTTGTTGATTTTTGTTTTGGGCTTCCTATTTTTATGTTGTTAGGTTTTTATGTCAACATTTCGTTTGTTTTTATTCTTTAGGTTTAGTTTTATTTAAATCAACGCAAATTTTAGACAAATTGGTATCTTTTGTGAAAATTGTTTCAGTACTTTTTGGTACTTTTCTTTTATTTTGATAGTAAATTTGTTTTTTTCTTTCTCATTTTGGTACTTCATTGTATTGTTTGGGTTAAATTTTATTAAAATAAATGAATTTTTTTTTCTTTTTTTTTTAAATTTGTAGTTCTTGTTAAAATTGTTTCGTATTTTTTTTTACATTTTTATTTTGGTACCGAATTTGTTCATTTTGTTATCTCAGTGGAGTTTTATGAAAATCAAATTAAAATTCATAAAAATTGTGTGAAAATTGTTGGCACGTTTTTACATACTTTTTCATTTTAGTACTAACTTTACTGTATGGCCTTCTTTGTGACAATTTTACCAGTAATTAACGAAAAACTTAATTTTATTTATTTACTTGTTTAACCAAAAAGAACTTTGTTCTAAATTTAATTGAAATTTTATGTGTTTTCTTTTTTTTTACATAAAACATTTTAAAAATATTGTTGTTGTGTTTTGTATAATATTCTAGTTATTGTTGTAGTGTTGTCCTAACTGGGCCAAACAGAAAATGAAGTTGCTTGGGGCCACGATTAACACCTTTGAAACTAGTTTGCTCTGTTACTTTTTATTCCTCTTATGCATTTAACATGAATTGTTTTGGTAAATTGTTTTGAATTTCCACTTTTTTTAATAAAATTTCTAGGAAAATTTATTAATACTCTTTTTAGTTGTATTACAGATAGTTTTTTTTTTTGTTTTATAATTTAGAAATATTTTTTTTTGTTTAAGTTTTATTTAAAGAAAAATTTCACTTTTTATTTATAAGTTTAAAAAGAACGTTTTTTTTTTATTTGTAATTAGGTTTATTTTGAGACACATAAATAAACAAGCATTTGTTTAATTTTGTTTAACAAAAGTAGTAAAACTGCGTTTTTATAAACTTTTCTCGGTTTGTGTTTGACTTTTTCATGTATTGTTTTCGCGTCACAATAAAATATTCCTTTTCCGACTGACGACTTCGACTGTTTTCTGGCAACTAACTTTTTCAACTTCCGCTGATGCCTGTACAACTTCACCGAAAAATGCCCTTTTGCTCAATAACAACGAAAATGGCAAAAAAAACAAAACATAACTGTTTCCACATTCTTTGCATTTTTGGCATTCCACCGTAAGAATGTGTGTGTGTGTATCAACAAAGCTGATGCAAAAAAAAATCTCTACACAATGCATGTTAAGTACACGACGCAATTATGAGAGTGTATATTTGTGGGTGAGAAAGAAACAACATATGAGTGCGCACGACAATCACGTTACATTTTCTTTCTAGAACGTTCTTTTTGTTTACTCAGTTTTAAATACGTAACTACCAATCCCTAGCAACGAGAAAGAGAGTTGTTACTAACAAAAAAAAACTGAGGAATTTCAAATATGTCGTTGGTATGTGCAAACAAGTGGAAGAAGGCAAGGTGTACAAGTATGTATGTACATATATGGACATAAAAGAATTGAAATCTGATGGTACCGTAATATGGTATGATGTATTGGGTATGGTAGAAATCACTAAGTTTAACATGAACAGTGACTGTAAAAAAAATCCGTAACAAACCTGCTTCAAATCGACATCTAAGATAATTGGTTTGAACAGGCAGGATTTCGGCGCGATCAGAATATGAAAAAGAATATGTACAAACATACGTGTGGCACGACCCACGAAGCCGGGCAACACTAAACTGAGCGTTGAGCGTTCAGGCACGAATGTCAGAGGCGTGATATTTGCCAATATACCTACCCTGCAGGTCTTCGATGTCGTACAAGGCATTGCCTATCCTTTTCCTTATTCGGCATTTTACAAATTTAGGGTTAAATTTAGCATTTATTCCTCTTTTGAACTTGCTTTGGGAGTGATTCCGGCGAAAAACTTCTTGACCTTCAATAAAATTCACGGGTTTGGATCTCATATTATATGTTCTTGAGGCTTTCTCATGGGCGATATTAAGGTTTTGCCTTATCTTTTCCCTTATATGTTGAAGTTTATCGGAATGTTTCACCACAGTATCATCAGACATGATATTTAATTTTTCCAACAGTTGGTACGAGGATCCATGTAGGATCATATTTTGGCCAAAAACGGCAAAGTAGGGCGAACATTGGGTAGCTGTATGAAAATCACTACGTACAATTGACAGTATCTTATGAATGTCCCTGTCCCAATTTGTATGATCTGACTCGTCTTTGACAAAATAACGAATTTTAGAAATAATTTCCCTGTTAGCTCTCTCGGATGCGTTCGCCTGAGGTGAATAAAATCCGGTTGTTATGTGAGTAATACCGTAAACTTCAAAGAATTCCCTAATTTCCTTAGACGTGAATTGTTTGGCATTGTCGCTATGGACATATTGCGGTACCCCGTAGGTACAAAAGATCTCCTTCTGGAAAAACTCGATAACATTACTTGCCGTAGCCGATTTCATAGGTTTTAAAAACAAAAATTTGCTGAGGTGATCGATAACTATGAACATTTGACAGTTTTTTGATTTTGTGCCAGGATAGGGTCCCAAAAAATCGCAGTATAACCTCTGAAAAGGTCGGGTCGTTATAATTTGGTTTCCCATAGGTGGACGTAGGGTCTGATTTGAAGGTTTTATTATTTTGCATTCGTTGCAATTCTTGACGTACATTTTGACGTCACGTGCCATCTGAGGCCAGAAATATTTTTGTCGGATGCGGTACAGTGTCTTATTATACCCGCCGTGACAGCCTTCACTATGAGCAGACTTTATAACGTCAGCAGTTAAGGTTTTGGGTAACCACAACCTCCAAGGACTTTCTTCGTTATCATCGCCGTTTCGAAATTTTACTCGTTTGTAAATATGGTCTTCTATGACATCTAAGTCGGGTAATCGGTCCTTATTTCTAATTATTTCCTCCCTTATTCTTTCATATTCTGGGTCATTAAATTCCGGTGATTTCGGGTCTATTTCAGGAGCTGATTCACAAACTTGTATTTCGTCCACGTCAAATCGTGATAAGGTGTCTGGCACTATGTTCATTGAACCCTTACGATGTTCAATAGTGAAAACGAAATTTTGGAGTTTTAGACTCCATCGAGCTAATCTGCCATTTAAATCTTTCTGGCTCATAAGCCAACGTAAGCTCGAATGGTCTGTGATGATTTTAAATGGGAGTCCCTCCACATATTGTCTGAATCTCTTTACACAAATCACAGCCGCCAAACATTCTAATTCGGTCACAGTATAGTTACGCTGTGCCTTGTTCAATTTCTGGGACACGAACGCAATTGGGTGTTCCCTACCGTCGTCGTCCAATTGGAATAGAACTCCGCCGACGCCAATTCGTGACGCATCGCACTGAATCGTAAACTCTTTAGAAAAATTTGGTTGGGCCAAGACGGGGGCACATGATAGAGCAGATTTTAAACTATTGAAGGAATTAATAGCTTCTGGACTCAGTCGAAACGGTTTTACGGATTTACGTAGGCAGTCGGTAAGTGGACCTGCTAGATCTGAGAAGTTCTTAATAAACGCACGATACCAATTTGCCATGCCTATGAAACGTCGAACTTGGCGAGGGGTTTTGGGTATAGGAAATTGGACCATCGAGGCCACTTTCTCTGGGTCGACTTTGAGAGTGCCGCCACCAATTCTATATCCGAGATATTTGATCTCGCGTTGGCAAAATTTGCTTTTCCCTACATTTATTGTGAGGCCGGCCGATTTTAAGCACTGTGAAACTTCAAATAATATGCGCATGTGGCTATCAAAATCCTGACTACATATAAGGAGGTCGTCTAGGTATATGAAGACGTTGTCCCTTAACCTGGATGGAATGGTTTTATCCATCAGTCGACTCATCGTTTGTGGACCATTGCAAACACCGAATGGCATAACTCGGTACTGATAAAGTGCCCTACCAGGCACGGCAAACGCAGTCTTTTCTTTAGAACTCTCTGACAATTTAATTTGAAAGTACGCATCCTTTAAGTCTACCCCGCTAATAAAATGGGTGTCTTTAAGACGGCTTAGTAGTCCGTTAATATGCGGGAGCGGATAGGAATCCTTTTTCGTCAGTTCGTTAAGTTTGCGACAATCTAGACATATTCTTATTTTGCCTGGTTTACGTACGGTAACAATGGGGCTACACCAGGGAGAGTTCGATTCCTCTATTATGCCTAATTCTAGTAGTCTATCCAGTTCTTCAAATACTTCAGCCTGCTTTGGAGGGGACAATGGGTAGTGTTTTGCCTTTACAGGAGTGGCGTCACCTGTGTTTATATCGTGTTCTAGCAGATGGGTGCAACCGAGTCCTAATTTTTCGTATGATGGAAAGTTCAGAATAACGTTTTCAAGTCTAAGCTTTTGTTCCGGATTTAAATCATGATAAATTGCCTCTGTTTTGCTATTGTTTGCCTCTATGCACTCGATTTTGGGAAATATTTGTGGGGCGATAGCGTAAGCGCGCCAAAAATTGACTCCAAGGTATCCTTCTTGAGCTAGAGTCGGCACTATATAAAATATTATCGATTTGATAACTCCTTTAAAATTCACAGGGAGTGAACAATAACCTAAAACTTGATTTTTGGAACCGTTTGCAGTTGAAATACTTGACCTAACTTGTTTCACGTCGATGTTGTATTTTTTTACGAATTCTAAGCTTCCTTTCCCTAGGACTGTCACGTTTGCTCCAGAATCTAAGAGGCAAGTTAGTTCACTGTCAAAAATTTGGATTTTAGCATAGGGCCTACCATCATCAGAGTTTGTCAAATAAGTTGTTTCCAGGGTCTTTCTGAAAGTTTTCCTAAGAGCATAACGAGATCTACATTTAATGATTTGTCGAGAAACTTTTGTGTTGAATAGTTTGCAAGAGTCAAAGTTGTTTGGGGTCGAGTAGAATCGAGAATTGGTTTGTGAGTCAGGTTTGCAAAAATCAAAGTTACTTGTTGCTGGGTAAATTCGAGGATGTGCTTGTAGTTCAGGGTTGTGAAAGTCAAAATTGTTGGTTGCTCGGTGTGATCGAGGTGATTGAACGTCAGGGTTTGGATGGGGACCGAAGAGTGAATCCCCCTGTGAGGGTTTACTCTCAAGGTCTAAGCAAATTTCGGGATCTAACTCGTGGAACGAGCACTCCCGATCGCTTGCTCGCTCCGACGTCTGTTTCCCGGATGAGCATTGTTGCACTCCGGAGTCGTAGTGCCTCTCTGTCCACATTTGAAACAGAAGAGTGAGCGTGTGGTTTCGGGACAATAGATGTAGCTATGTCCTGTTTTCAGACAGTTCCAACATTTAATTTTGGAATAGTCCCCCTTAACGTATTGCTTATTAAGTCTTAACGTTTCTATTTGTGGATCGAATTCTTCGTCTACCTCATCACAACTTGTCGATTCACCTACTGGTTCCATCGTAATCTCCTCAACTTGTCGAGGTCGATTTGTTGGGTACCTGAGCGCATTATTTGCAATTAGTGATCTTTCAGCTTCCCTAAGTAAGTCTCGGTACGAATCCAAATCATTGGGTCGAGACACGAAAGTCATATTTAAAAGTTCGGGTCTGATATTTTTCCTTATTATTTTAATTAAGGAGTCGTCATCTAAGGGTCTCTCTAACTTTAGGTTCATTTTAACCAATGCTGAATGAAAGTCATCATAGCTTTCCTTCAGCTGTTGTTTCCTAGCGGAAATCTTCATTAAAATGTCGAAATCACTTTCTAGGGTACCGAATTGTTTAATAATGGCCCTTTTTAAAACCGGGTAGGTTGCCCTAGAATTCTGCTTTATGTATGTCCAGAACCAGGTTTCAGCTTTTCCTTTTAGGAAAATATGAAAATTTGCCATTAGGTAATCTTCTGGGCACTGGCTGCGTTCAGTGAGTGTGTCAATTTTAAATAAAAAATCTGATACATCTTCATCTCCACTAAATGAGACATTCCAGTCTTTTAGTTTTATGAAGAAGGAAGCCGAGGAGGCGTTTGAATGAACATTTGAAGCTTGGGAGTTCATACCCGGGGATTGTTGTGTACCTCGATTTTCACGTGACTGACCTAAGTTTCTCCTAATGTCTTCCATCTCTCTCCTAAACTCTTCTTGTGTGTTTCTCATGGTATCCCTTACGTACGCTATCAGAGTGTCCATGGCATCGCTATTCGGTGAGGACGAAATTGGCTGCGGCGGTGGAAGACCAGTATTGTCTTGTGTCGCCATTATTATGCTGGTATTTAAACCCTCTTGTGTCGTGTCTCGCAAGGATGTGTTAGAGAGCTCGCTAGATTCTAGAGATCTCGGAACAGAGGAGGTCCTTATTGCTTTAGTACTGGTATCAGACTTTGAAGTCCCTAGACTAATTGTGCTACTCGATCTATTACCTAACGAAGTTCGACCACGACCCGTAACTACTGTAATCTGTTTAATGTCCTGCGTTCCTGTGGAAATCCTACCTCTCCCACTAGAAGTTGCCTGATTCGGGTTGGTATTTCGTGTAACCGGTTTCTTCTTATCGCTTTTATCTGAGCCTGATCGCGTGTTATATTTGTGCATAATGCACTAGTCAACTACAGAAGAAAAGCGGGGCTACTTCTAACCAATAAATTTTCAAGCAAAAAAAAATTGTTGCAGGGGGCAAATATATACCGAATTGAGTTACGAGTGGAGCGAAGTGAACGATGAGAAAAAAAAATTTTTGAAACAAAATGCTCAAGGTGTTTAAGTTGTACAGGTACGCGAAGCAGGAAAGAATTTACTAGGCGCTTTAATTTAATTAACCGTAACCCGAGGTTTAACAAATTCAACAAAATAAAGGGAAATGTTCGAATTTTAGGACGTAAGTGTTAAAATGTGAGAAGTGTTACAAAAATGCTCGGAAGAATGATTTGAAAGAAAATAGGAGAAATTTGGAAACCGTACTATATTTAAAAGTTGTTCTTTTCCAAGTTTTTCCTTTTTTCTTTTGAAAAATATTAATAAATTTTGTCTCTTTTATAGGTACATTAATAAAATTCAATTCTAATGAAAAAATGTCTTATTTATTTTAATGTTTTCAGCTAAGACTGAATTTTTGATTTCTTGTCATATATGTTTTAATGTTTTAGATTTTATACGATATCTTATATTATGATGAAGTATTTTAATGATGTTTTATGTATGCGTATGGTTTCATGAAATTTTTGGATGCTAGGATGAACTGCAGTGGTACATGTGTCGATTGTTTTGTAGGGAAATAAATTTAAATTGTTCGTAAATGAAGAAAAAAAAATCTGTGAAATATGCGTACGGAGGCTATGATACTCTTGGGTGTCATGTCTCTCCATACTCCGTTGGCTAATCAAATCTGTTTCTGTGACAGAATAGGATGTCTCAACGTCATTCCCAAAATTTTTATTTTTTTTTTTTTTTTTTTTTTTTTTTTTTTTTTTTTTTTTTTTTTTTTTTTTTTTTTTTTTTTTTTTTTTTTTTTTGTAAGCATTTAAAAAAAAACTATGTTTGTTACTATATGATTCCAACCCTTGATTATCTAGCAACATGCCTACCATTTTTAAAGGAGATAGTCAGGCATGGACTTAGACAATTAAGGTTGGTGCAACATTAAGTCCCACGAGCACAGCATTTTTGCCGCAGTAATACTGACCTCTACGGGGAATCAGTACCAGTCTTGCAATAATCCTTATGATCAGGAACAAAATTTAGGTAGGAAAACTCAGCAACAAAATTTTCAGTGCTTATCATGGTTTTCATAGCAGTTGAATCCGGTTTAGAAGATTCCAGACTTCAAGTCTTATGCAACCGATAGCTAGTTAAATGCTTCAAAAAAAATTAAATTACGAATTTGTAAAAGAAAATATAATCAATTCGTTTTCCTTAAAGTGCTTTCCTAGGTTTATATAAAAAAGAATTATTGTCACCCTACGGGTGGCTTTCCGTTGGGCGCCATATATGTTACGGCGACCACGTTGCCTTCTACGTTGGTTAATTTTGCTTTTCGTTGGGCGCCATATATGTTACGCGCCGTTAAATACTTTCAAAGAAAATTTAAATAACGATCCAAATGACCGGTTAAGGGGGTATAAAAGCTGGCCCGCTAGTTCATTAAGCAAAGTTTATCTCAACCAGGGTTTGGCACGTAAGCATATAACATACTTCACACCCCAGGAAGTATGTTTAAAATATCGAAAAGGATCTCAAAAAAAAAGAAGCACCTAAGGAAAAGGAAGGACTGATTATATTAATATGGCCAGATGGTTGCCATATAGGGGTACACTGGTCCCATCCCCAACCTATGACTGGTGAAGTACCCTGAATTTAACCTGTCCCGTCTACACAACAATTGTTACACTAGATACTGCTTACCATTGCCTTGTTCTCCTAGCATCCATTTAAAAAAAAAGATTTTAGCGATTCATTTTAAATTTTACAATTTCATTGTTATTAAATTTTTTTTATTTAAATTCATTTTTTTTTTTTTTTGTTTATTTTGTTTTAAATTTTTAAATAACACTTAGTTTTATTTTGTGTTTCTAGATATAAGTTATAATTAATGAAATAAAAAAAATTATATTAGTGGAAAAAAATTTACAATCTAGATTAAAATTAAAACTTACAAATACCTTAGACTTAACTATTTATAAATTACGTGTTGTTGTTGCTGATGTTGTTGTAGCTCCTCGTTGTATGTATCAGTAGCTGGTGGTTGTTGTTGTGTTTGTTGATTTTTGTTTTGGGCTTCCTATTTTTATGTTGTTAGGTTTTTATGTCAACATTTCGTTTGTTTTTATTCTTTAGGTTTAGTTTTATTTAAATCAACGCAAATTTTAGACAAATTGGTATCTTTTGTGAAAATTGTTTCAGTACTTTTTGGTACTTTTCTTTTATTTTGATAGTAAATTTGTTTTTTTCTTTCTCATTTTGGTACTTCATTGTATTGTTTGGGTTAAATTTTATTAAAATAAATGAATTTTTTTTTCTTTTTTTTTTAAATTTGTAGTTCTTGTTAAAATTGTTTCGTATTTTTTTTTACATTTTTATTTTGGTACCGAATTTGTTCATTTTGTTATCTCAGTGGAGTTTTATGAAAATCAAATTAAAATTCATAAAAATTGTGTGAAAATTGTTGGCACGTTTTTACATACTTTTTCATTTTAGTACTAACTTTACTGTATGGCCTTCTTTGTGACAATTTTACCAGTAATTAACGAAAAACTTAATTTTATTTATTTACTTGTTTAACCAAAAAGAACTTTGTTCTAAATTTAATTGAAATTTTATGTGTTTTCTTTTTTTTTACATAAAACATTTTAAAAATATTGTTGTTGTGTTTTGTATAATATTCTAGTTATTGTTGTAGTGTTGTCCTAACTGGGCCAAACAGAAAATGAAGTTGCTTGGGGCCACGATTAACACCTTTGAAACTAGTTTGCTCTGTTACTTTTTATTCCTCTTATGCATTTAACATGAATTGTTTTGGTAAATTGTTTTGAATTTCCACTTTTTTTAATAAAATTTCTAGGAAAATTTATTAATACTCTTTTTAGTTGTATTACAGATAGTTTTTTTTTTTGTTTTATAATTTAGAAATATTTTTTTTTGTTTAAGTTTTATTTAAAGAAAAATTTCACTTTTTATTTATAAGTTTAAAAAGAACGTTTTTTTTTTATTTGTAATTAGGTTTATTTTGAGACACATAAATAAACAAGCATTTGTTTAATTTTGTTTAACAAAAGTAGTAAAACTGCGTTTTTATAAACTTTTCTCGGTTTGTGTTTGACTTTTTCATGTATTGTTTTCGCGTCACAATAAAATATTCCTTTTCCGACTGACGACTTCGACTGTTTTCTGGCAACTAACTTTTTCAACTTCCGCTGATGCCTGTACAACTTCACCGAAAAATGCCCTTTTGCTCAATAACAACGAAAATGGCAAAAAAAACAAAACATAACTGTTTCCACATTCTTTGCATTTTTGGCATTCCACCGTAAGAATGTGTGTGTGTGTATCAACAAAGCTGATGCAAAAAAAAATCTCTACACAATGCATGTTAAGTACACGACGCAATTATGAGAGTGTATATTTGTGGGTGAGAAAGAAACAACATATGAGTGCGCACGACAATCACGTTACATTTTCTTTCTAGAACGTTCTTTTTGTTTACTCAGTTTTAAATACGTAACTACCAATCCCTAGCAACGAGAAAGAGAGTTGTTACTAACAAAAAAAAACTGAGGAATTTCAAATATGTCGTTGGTATGTGCAAACAAGTGGAAGAAGGCAAGGTGTACAAGTATGTATGTACATATATGGACATAAAAGAATTGAAATCTGATGGTACCGTAATATGGTATGATGTATTGGGTATGGTAGAAATCACTAAGTTTAACATGAACAGTGACTGTAAAAAAAATCCGTAACAATATCAAATTTAAGGGAATTCTCTTTTTGTGAATGCAAGCAAATTTACTGGTCAGAGCAATTGTAAATAGCACAAATTTAGGTAAAATCGCTTTTAGTGCATACAATCAAATGAACTTGTCAATGACAAGTTGTCGTACATTTTTATAGCCTCTACACCATGAGTGGTGAATGAGGGTATATATTTATAAGTTTGTCATTCCGTGTGTAACACTGAGAAATATTCATCTGAGACCCAACAAAGTATATATATTCTTGGTCCTTAAGAAATTCTAAGTCGATTGAACCATGTCCGTCTGTCTATCTGTCTGTCTCTGTGAGGAAAATAGTAAGATTAAAATAGTAATGATTTCTCATAGCCCCCATACAAAAATATTCCCGAAATATTGCTCAATTATACATAAATGCCTATAAAATTGGAATATCAATAGAAAATTCAGCAGGAATAAGTTTCATGTCAAAAGAAATCGTAAAACGAAATTTTTTTTTGGTTCGGTCAATGTTTGACCATAGACCCCATATAAAGTCAACTTCCAAAATGCACTTAAATACATAAAATTGGTATAAATAATGCGAAACGGCTAAAATTTGGCATAAATAATCCTTATAGGTAAATAAATTGTTGTACTAAATTTTATAGTGGTCGGCCCATAATTGGTGATAGCTCCCATACAAGGACCACATCCGCAAAAGCCATTTATCTTTATATATATCGTATAACTATCGGTACCGACTCAAAACTTTGCACAGATCATTTACATAAATATATACAAAAATCATTCCACAAAATCTCGGTCCATTCTTAACCGTATCCTCCATATAAAACCCTCTTCCGAAAATCATTTTAATACTCATAAATATCTTATTAATAACGATCCAAAATTTTACACGGATCATTTACATACATGCCAAAATCAAACTGCTGGATTTTGAGAATATCGGTCCATATTTGACTATATCCCCCATATAAGGTCAACTTCTGAAATTCACGTTAATACTAATATGTATCTTAAATATACCGTTATTATGTTGAAATTCGACGTGAAATATTCTCATAAGCATAAAAGTCCCTATTCCAAAATTTAAGAAATCCGCCCATGATTTGTCATAGCTGCCATATAAGAACTATTTCCGAAAAACAAATAAACCCACAAAAATGTCTATTAAATATCGATATCGAACAGTCCATAACTGGTCCACTTCTACTATGCCACCCATAAATCTTTTGTAAATACTCCGTTTTGTTAACTTGTGAATATGGAAAAATGTTTCTTTAATTTTATAAATTGTTAAATTACACTCAAGATTATTATGAAAATCAGTCAAACTCTGTAAATTACAGTAAGAAGCGGTAATTACATCAATTATAAATGGTCAAAATTAGATAAAATTGTCTTTCAACAATATATAAAATACTAATAAAATTTGCACCAAGACTGAATAGAAAACACAGAATTAGGATATTCTAGTCCTATAACCAGTGTAGTTTCTGTATTTCTTATTACGTTTAGGTGGAGGGTATTAAAGATTCGGCATAGCCGAATATAGCACTCTAACTTGTATTACAAACAAAATATTTTACACAAACATAAAAACTGTTTTATAAAATTCTTTTATTCGAAGTTGCCTTCTAGTTAAATATAAAAAATTTAATTTGAAATTTATTTTTGTATATAAAAAAAAAACAAAAACAAAAAAAAATTTTTTACTCGCAAGAGGAACAAATTCTCATTTACAAACATAAAAACAAAATCAAGTACAAAAATAAAAAAATGTTTTACACAGAATGTTACAATTTTAACTATTCTGAGTTATTAACAATTTTACATTTTTATGAGGTCCCATCTATTTTCCTAGTGAGCTCAATAGAAAAATTATGTCCAGGCCTATTCTTAATTGTGTAACTCTTAGTCCACTTTCACACTTTTCAATTTTAACTCATCAAGGCAAGTATTTTTGGATGAGAAGGCAAAAGAGAACAAAAGGGGTACAAACTTGACGGTACTAGTTAATTTTCTTATTACGAAAATTTTCTATTTACGAAAATTTAATTGACGTATGTCAATGAAATGGCAAGTTCAAAAGAGAATTGAACAAAATCTGGTCAGCTAAAACTGAAGAGTGTGAAACAAGACTTATTTATTTTTGTTTCCGTATCCTATGTTAAATTTTATCCTTATACAATAAAGATTGACAAAACCTACATAAATACGACAAATACTTAACCATGCTACTTAATCATGCTAGCTTAAGTATTTGTTAAATCTATCCTAAGTGTTCAATAGTTTTCTAGTCATTTTATTTTTTCCGAAATTTTCTTATGACACATCAATTTATTGAACGTAAATTTACATCGGATTATACTTTTTTCTTAACCTATGATATTTATGTACTGTATATCAATTATATGCAATGTATAATAATATGAAAGCTACATACATATGTAGGTATATCACAACAACAAAAAAAAATAACAAATATTATTCCACTGGGATGCCATTTGGAATAAAACGTTGACGCAATTTATTATTTTTCCGTTACCTTAATTTTTGGTGTTCAAATAGTTAACTCATTTTAATGTTTTGATATTTATCCTTAAAATTGGTCTCATTGACATCAATTAATAGATTCTTCCTTGGTAATTATCTACTATTCTAAGGGCCGCTAGTAATCTCCTTTACAACACGTTGTTTTCCTTAATTTTTCGTATTTTTGTTCATGAAAGTTTTATTAAAAACGTGAAAAATCTACTTTATTATTAAGACAATTAATTATAATGACTCACTTTAAATAATTTTCGTATCATTTCACGATATTATTGTACTTTAAACATTTTACTTTTAAAAACTAATTATTAATTTACAAATGTACATACATATGTATGTAATGAAATAAATTGTAATTTAAAATGCACAAACATTTTCTGTGCTCATAACTTCAATTTTTAAATTGATTAACAGTTTATTAACCATCAATAATTTAAAAACACAATCAGGCATGTGATGGAAATCGAAATCGAAAACGAATCAGTTTTGGAAATACATTTTAATGCATTTATAATCTAATTTTGAAAACTTTTCTTGTGAGATTATCTTTAGTAGCCCAATATCTTTATATTTTATGTGATAAAAGTTTTTCAATACAGAAATATTACGAAAAAATTGAATTCTAAAACTCATTCGTTTTCGATTTCCATCACATGCCTGAATAACATTACATTGAAATAGATTGTCAAAAATAATGCGACAAAGGGCTTAATCTGTTTCTTTAATCGGATTTAAAATGACAACTACATATTTGTTTAAGTAAAACAAATTCTTCATCTTTGAGCTTTTAAATCAATTAAAGATTTATGTAAGTAAGTATTTCCAATTCTAAAAACCGTAAGCACATCAAATAGTGCGTTCGAGTTTATCAATCCAAAATTAATTTTAATACTTTCACCTTTATTTCTTCGACATACATACTTTTGTAAAATTTAAATACTAGTTTTCAGGATTTATTAATATATTAAAAGTTCCGGCATTTGACAAATTCCTGGATCGGGATTTTGGGACTGGTATCCCTAGAATTCTGAATTCCGTCGAACTAATGGTGTAATTATACAAGGTGACTGTAAATCGGCAACAAATACAACACAATACAAAAACAACAGGCATTTTGTTTGTGTAAAATAATGTACTACTATCAAAAACAATAGCAAAAATATTCACCCCTATCGTGAATAAAAATTCCACATGAAATTTGTTCCCTTTTATTTTTTTAACATTGAATTTAAATAGGAAAAATGTGAAAAGGGAACAAATTTGATGTGGAATTTTTATTCACGATAGGGGTGATTACTTTTAACATAAGTAAATTGTAAACAAATTCAGTCAGTTGTGCTATTGCACTCACCTTTTATAATTACACCATGGTCGAACTCTTACAATTTATGCCACACACCGTGCTGCTGATAGCCACATAGTCCAATATTTAGATGGGCTTGTGTTGTGGGAAATTTTACATTATAAGTCTACAACTGCCACTTACCGAATTCTTTCTCCAAGGTAGAAATTCCTTTACCGCAATAAAAAAATTCTCACATTAACGTCAAAACACCAAACCTAAGCCCTTTCTAATTAGTTTTCAATAAAATAACGAAATTTCTTTATACTTTTTTCTTAAAAAACTAAATTTATTTAAAATTTCTATACAAAGCAATTAGTATATAAAATAAAAAACTTGATTACATTTACACACAACGAGCTATTAAGTCATTGATACCAATGCCGCGGTCACCATATTCACCGCCACGTTTAAAGGAAACTGAAATTTTATTTTTCCAGCCTTCTCGGGGACTTGACAACTACAAAGAAAAAATAAAATTAATTTGTTTTCTCCATTAAACAAATTATTTCATATATACTCCTGAAGAAGATTTCCAAAGGAAATAGAAATATCGAAATAATCTTTTATAAAAAACAAAGTGATCTCAAGCTTAAAAATTATTTAATAAAAAAAACAAATTATTTCACCAACTTACCAAAAAGGCACTCATAAAATCATTGACCGTTTGGAAATTGGGACCCACTGTGTATATTTCATGAATTATATCTTCTAAACAAATAATGCCCTTTTCACCCAAGTTCTCCTCAATCATCGTGTTTGATTGAATAGCTGTCTTTTTGCCATTGATGCGGGCAAAACCTTTCTTAAACACCAGCTCACGTATTGTGCCAATATTTGGATAACCATAGACAACAAATGGTTCTATCACCTTTAACAATATTTGATTCTCTTTGTTGTTCTCCAAAAACACAGCATTATGACGAAGATTTAAATTTAATGACTTCATTATTTTATTTGTGGTTTCATCAAATATTTTTTTGCCAGCATGTCTCATCACCAGTAACAACTTTTGGTTAACCTTTTCGGCATCATCTGCGTTCAAAATGTTACTGTATCTTACCGTTCTTTTGATACGGTTGGCAGTACGTTCTGCCTTGATGTAGTTCATAACAAACGATTCAGCTCTACGAAACTTGTGGTGTTTTTTAGCTTTAGCTACACGTTCAGTTTTTAGCTTCTTTTTTTGTTCGAGTGTTGCCTTGTCCTGTAGAATGCGGCGTTTACGATGCGTCAAAACTGACACTGTTTTGCCAGGCAGTTTATTAGGAACGGCATATCTGAAATATTCAACAAATATTAATGTTTATTTATTATTGAAAATAATGTATTTATATCACAATAATTACTTTTCCATTTTGATTTTATTTTTATTAATTAGTTACAATATGTTAAAATTTAAAGAAAATTATTAAAATAAAGTATATTTTGTGTTGGAAATAAACACGTGCGACTGATGTTTTCTTTTAAACGACAAATGAAAATAAAAAAAATACTCAGTGTTGCATAGATTGGTGAGGAATAAATATATTGCCACTGTAACTAAATTGTAGGAGTCAATTGAAACGTGTTTATGGCATCACTGTGATATAAACTGAGGTGAGAGGAAAAATATTTTCTTTCTCAAATAAAATTCTAATACTCAAAATTAAACTTTTGTTTACATGCCAACCATGGCCGCAATTTTAGAAATTATAAAACAAGTATGAGTTTTTGAACACGTTTAAACCACATAAAAGAACATGAAAAAATGTGTGTGTGTGTACGAAGTTTTGTTCTTGAGAAATGAACTTGGTGAGAAATTGGTGTCATTGAAATAAAAAAAATGTATAGTCTAATAAACAAAAATAATTTATTGCAAAAATGTACATTTTAATACGTACTCGTACAGTGGGAAGCAAAACTGTCCGCATGTTTTGCATTAAGGATGATGCTTTTGGGTGCGGCTTATGCCAATAGTATTCTATTCTTTTCCATCAGCCTGGTCTCCGTTGACTTATTTCATCGCTCCAAATAACCCGTTTCCAGTCATCTATTGTCCAATTTTTGTGGGTTTTACAGAAATGAAGGCGTTTTTCTATCACCTTTCTATCGGAAAGTGCTGGCTTTTTCTTTTTCACACTGGCTACTAAACCAATTCTATTTAATGCGAGTCTAACCGCCCAGGAACTGACATCCTTACCAATACTTTTTGCAGCATTTTTCGGGGTTTTTGTAGCAAACGTTCAATCTGCCCGGAATCACTATTAAAAAGCAGTCTTTCTTGGTCGACCCCCTTGGTTATTATTTCAAGCTACATTATTACGCCGTTTTTATATCATTTACCGTGGATTTACTCAAATACAGTTACATTTTAACAAACCGTGGATTTACTCAAATACCGTTACATTTTAACAAACCAATATAAATATCGTTATAATGTACTGTGCAAAAATGTCCGAATAATGAATTTTTTGTTTCTTTTTTTAATTTTTTTAGGCAATTTATGTGAGTTTTTTGCTTTTATATTGAATTAAATAAAAAAATATATATGATATTAAAATATTTATTTTGCTTCCCACTGTATATTCAAACTAAAAAAAAAAATAACTTTATTATTTACTTACTACTGTGTGACAAAACGAAATTTACAAAAAATTCCCGTATTCTTTTTTTTTAAGCAAGCAGCAGCAAAAAACACCCCCTCCCACCCACACACAGCAAAACGTTGGCGGGAGGGATGCGAGGAAAAAAAATTTTCCTGAAAAATTGTTGAAAATAATCGTGGTGAATATAAAAATAGTGGTGGGTTTTAGAAATTCACCACAAATACCGTTATTCGAAATTTTTCAAGATCATTGAAAATTTGTCACCCTAAAAGTAGGCAATGTTACGATTTAAGTACACACTGTTTGAGAACACTTCAGCCAAAGTCGTTGCAGTTGCAATATGAACAAACAAAACAACCGCAACAAAAAGTGTGTGTTGTGTGTTCCGTCGATTTCTCGATAATCAAACATTCATCGAGCTCTATTTATATTAGGAATACAGAAAAACAAACAAGTAGATCTGTCAAAACAATAAGTGACATTTCAAAAGATGTATTTAGTAAAAATTTCCCGCGCAAGACAAAAAAAACAATCAAACACACCTATAAAAACATTTAATAGAACGTCAATGAGACGGAGATAGATGCATACATATGCACTTACACAATTGAAATATATTTCCTATTGTGTGAAAGAACAAAACCAAAATTTTATAGAATTTACAAACTAATGAATTCTATTGGACGGACGGACGGATGGAGACACATTATAACAACAAATTATTAAAATCGCAATAGGCAGGCACGTCAACGAAATTTTCTATCAGTTCAACATAAAATATAACAAGAACTTATATACATACATATTTGTTTTGGAAGTCCGTATGCCAAAAATGAAGAACAAATAAATATTCCAAGTGCTTTTTGGTACAGATAAGAGGAATGAATTGAATTCGTTGTATATAAACATACATACACACATGCTGAACAAACCTACAAATATACAATACACGTGTTGAAAAGAGACAACAAAAAATAAAGAGCAAATTTTACGTTTAAATAAATGAAATAGAGAGGTGTTGCATTTTCTTGTACGTTTTTTATTTTACACTATAATTCAACTTCACTAGTTTTTCTGAGCCCCTGAAGTATTGGAATCAGAATTCAAAATGTTTAGTGATTCTTTGGGTACACCATAATAATATGGTTGATTTGATGGCTGACTGCATTAGAATTTTAGCAACACTGTTTACATACAAAAGAAAACAAAACATTGTATCCGTAATTGCAACTGAATTAACTTTGGTTTTAACAAGCCATCATAGTGTTTTAGTAGGTGGTTTGTTACTAAGTCCCAATTTACACAAAGCAATTCTTATTAAAAAAATTTATACAATTTTTTCCTTGAAATATCTTCGGTGTTTACGCAGCACAATATACATAATAGCTTAAATCACTCGTATTTTTATTTGATAGTAGGTATCAAGAATGATATTATTTTATCATTCTTGGTTGGTATACAGCCATGTGATGGAAATCGAAAACGAATGAGTTTTGGAAGTACATTTTAATGCATTTCTAGTCTAATTTCTAAAATGTTTCTTTTAAGATTCTCTTTAGTGGCACAATATCTTTATATTTTATGTGATAAAAGTTTTTCTATACAGAAATATTACGAAACAATTGAATTCTAAAACTCAATCGTTTTCGATTTCCATCACATGCCTGATAGTGTTATATGGTGTTCAGACATGCATTTTTAATTGAGTCAATTATTGGTTAATTAAAAAGTGTTCACATATGCTCAATATTGCTAATTTAATTAGCTTTTGACAGCAGCTGACAAAAAAGAATACATTTACAGTGCACTCGGGAAAACGTCAACGCTCGTTTACGTCAACATTCCAAGACCTTAACCCTTTTTTTACATTACCTACTCTAAAATTTTATGAAATAAATAGAGAGAAGTCTCTCTTCCAAGTGTTAGAAACAAAAACAGCAGAAAAAAATAACAGATTTTAAAACGTCAACAATTTGTTAAACATCAACCCCGCTGATTTAATTAGTTAACGTTTTCCCGAGTGCACTGTATTTGGTTCTAATATTATCATTTTCAGCCTAAAAATATTCTTTATTGATTTAAAAGCAAAACAACTGCAATTTTAGTTATTACTAGTCACAGGGTTGTATTTTTAATTTTAACAATTATTAGAACAATTAACTCTTAATGAAGCAATTATCTTAATTGAAATTTTGTATGGATAATTGAATTCAATTAGGCGTTAATTAAAAAATGTCAATTAAAAATGCGTGTGAACACCATATTACTCTTTTATTATTACAATGTAATACAATGTATGCAATAATTACATACATACATATGTGTATATGTTCAAAATTGTATGCCAGTGTTGCCATTTTAGCACTTTCAGTGCTAGATTTAGCATTTTGTTTCTCGAAAATGCTAAATGCTTTTTAGCATAATTTGCTTGATAAAAAAATTTTTTCTCAAAAAATTTTTTACTATTTTACTCCAAAAAATACTGTTGGAGAAATAAAAAATAACTTTTATTAATATTTCAACTAAATTTCTTTCGGTGTGGTAAGTAAATGAACACGGAAATTTTTAAATTAATAATTGTATATGAAATGTAATCTATTAAAACAAGTCAACAATTGTTATGAACAAAATTAGAAAAAACTATAATTTATATTTGTAACATTTGAAATAAAAATTGTATTGTTGCATTGAAAAAATTTAGCACTTAATTTTTCTTCTGTAGAACATTTTAGCACTTAGTTTCTAACTGCAAATATCGTTGCAGAAATATGTAGTTCAAAATACCTTTAAATTTTAACCTTTTTAAATCGGTAGCTAGTATTTGAGGTGTAATTATTACTATTGAATATTTTAATGTAAAATTACAAAATATTTTATAATTAAAAATTTGTTTTTTGGACAAATAACGATTTTGTGCGGAAAGTTTCTGGCAACATTGCAGGAGAGAGTGAGCTTAATTAAGAAAACCAACTGCTTATGTTTTTTCCACCCCATATTCTGTTGTTATTGTCTTGTATTTGTAGTTGTTCATGCCAACCAACCAACAGTTACTAAAAAAATGCCGGGTTGTTAATATCGTACGTTCTTCTAAATTGATTTACACGTGTCGGTCGCGTTCAGTGTTGCCATTTTAGCCTTTTTGAGGCTAGATCTAGCCTTTTTTTTCGTCACTTAGCCTCAAATTTTTCTTTTTAGCCTCTAGCCTTTTTTTAGCCTTTTTTCAATTTCATTTTAGCCTTTTTAAGGCTAAAAAAAATACAATACGTACGTAAGATAAAATAAGAAATGACAATATTACTAAATCAACAGAAAGTATAATAAGACAAAATTGCAAAAAGTTCATTGTAAGACTAATAGAACAGTTGCGTCAGCGGTTACCTATGAATATAGATACTTTACAAATAATTGATTTTTTATCTGTGGATAATTCTTTAAAAATTGTGAAACCCGATATTTTTTCCCATATCGGCAATTAAAAAATTAAATATACGGCCGATGAAATAACGCGTATTGAAATGCAATGGCGAAAACTCCTCAATTATAGTTAGACAAACGTAGAATCCACTGTTGAGTTTTGGATTGAGGTTCGGCACTTTAAAGACGCTCTGCAAGAAAATCCGTTTAATGATTTAGTGAATTTAGTTTTCTCATATTTGATATTACCTTTCAGCAATGCTGAAGTTGAGAGGCTTTTTAGCACCATGAAGTTAATTAAAAATAAACAAAGAAATAAAATTAACATAAAAATCCTTAATTCTTTGTTGTGTATTCGTTGCTCAATGAAAAAATTACAAAAATGTTATCATGACTATGAAATTAAAGACGATCTCCTAAAACTTTTAGACTCTCGCGATATATATTGTATTGATATTTCTGATTCAGATACCGAGGAAATGGGCATAGTTATTTCCTCATCTGAATGAATTAATTATCAATAGTTTTAGTAGATCGTGGTTGATTTTTAAATCATGACAATATTTTTGATATACATAAATGAAATAAAAGTAAAGAATATCAATCCTAATTATATTATTTTCTATATATATTTTAAGTCATTCAAAAAACTTGAATTTTTTACATTAAAAAAATGTACATATATATAGTTTGCTCTATATGTATATATTTAGCCTTATTTAAATTAAAAAAAAAAGATTCAGGTGTTAATGAAATCCAATAGCTGTTGGAATAAGAACTATCACCAACAATCGTAGGTAGTTCAAATGCAGGGTCAATACCGGCAGCTATTACATTTCATAAACATTTACATTATTTTTTTCAAAGAATTTTTGTTTTTAATAAAAAATGTTTTTTCTTATAAAACATAATTAACGGTGAAGTTTATTGTTACTTAAAGAAAAGTTATATTTTAAGTTTAGCCTTTATTTTTATGTACATATTTGTTAATAAATAAATGAAATTCGAATTGAAATAATCTAGCCTTTTTCTTAGCCCTTTTTGAATTTTTTTAGCCTTTTCTAGCCTTTTTTTAAAGCCCATTTAGCCTTTTTTTCACTTCTGGTCCTGGCAACACTGGTCGCGTTTACAAGTTTTATTGTAAATTAAATAAAAAAGTTATAAAATTACATACAGTGGCAAATTTATTTGTTTTAAGCTTTATAATAGGATTTTATTTATTAAAATAGATTCGGTTTCATTGATACCATTGTATTTTGTTTATTTTTTTGGTGTGAAATTTAAATGGATAAAATATTTATGCAGCGCTGTTTTTGGTTTTCATTTAAATGTATGACGAAATATTGGAAATATATTGGAAGATATTTCAATAGCAGTTGTCTCTCAATAAGTGTTGTTGATTATTAAGAAGCTCCAGAATTATTTAAAGTGCAAATAATAACATGAAGAGGGTTGCCAGATGATTTTTCTGGTATATCGGCATAGTATTCGAAAATATCGGCAGTTGAATTTTTAAGATTTAATTAATGAATTAATTTTTATATTAACTGAATAAAACAAAAAAATTAAGTATAAAAACGAATTATTTTCTGCAGTAGCTTTTATTAGCTTAGTTGGGCTTAGTTATATTAGCAAAGACAAAAACACAAGTTTTAAAGTTTAAAAGTTAATAATTAAAAAAATATATATTTGTGTTATTCCAGTTCAAAGTTCTATACATCTAAAAAATACCCTTTACTTGTGCAAAATTTTTTATATGTACATATCTACAAAAAAGATAAATTTAAAATTATTTTGTTAGGTTTTTTAACTCCGATTTTAACGGTATTATATGAAGGGGCTTTGGGAAACTAATATTAAGTTAGAAAAGTTTCGGATTATGCCAAATAAAGATTTTTTGGCCGAATGTCATTCGGTTCGGTTTCGTACTATATCTATTATTGCAAAATAAATATTAAAAAACATAAAATTAACTGTTAATTATTGCATATACAGCTACGTGCAACTAATTAAGGACACGATACTAACATGTGATCTTGAAGCAAATAATACGAAAGGTTTTATTATATTCCCAAACATTTTCGTAGCTTATTTATACATACACTAATTGGAATGGCTTCCCAAGCTTTCTTTATTTTGGCAAAGAGATCATTAGAATTGCTTATTTTTACAGAGCTTACTTTGGTTTTTACAACTTGCCATTGGCTTGAGATCAAGCTTGCATGATGGCCAGACAAGAACAGTAACCGAATTGTTTAAAAACCATATCTTGTTGAAATATCCATGTTACTGTATGTTCTCATCAGCATACGGCATTATTGTATCGCTTAGAATTCTTGCATACAACACCACGTGACGACATAGCACCTCAAAGCATTATAGAACCTCCTTCATGTTTCAAAGTGGAACGGGTGTACTGTGGATCTAATTTTTTCAACTTTACCCGGCGAACATATTTTTTTCCATCTGGAGAAACCCTATTTATTTTTGTTTCGTCCGAAAATAACACTTTTATCTATTCTACATCCGTCGAATGGAGGTATTTTTTTTTTGCTAATTCGAGTCTCTTCTTTCGGTTACGTTCAGACAATAATGGCTTCTTTCGTAAAATTCTTTAAACAGTCTGACTTCTCGCAATCGACGTTTTACTGTATCTACAGACTGGTTTGCCTCATTCTGGCTAAAGACTACAATCCGAATCTCATTTGCTGATATATGCGGATTTTTTCGACTCCTTTTCTGTAGTCGAATGCTTTCTAAAATGTTTCACCGCTTGAAAAACATTATTTTTGAAACATTCAAGGTTGTTGTGATTCCCCGATAAGAGTTTCCATCCTGATGCATTTGCATAATAATCATTCGAGTACTGACATCACAGTATTTGCTTTTACCCCTTTTCATTACTCAAATTAATTTAATCTAACTTTTATAAATTACCTGAATTTTAAAATGTTAATAAATTTATCATTGCCTTTAATTTAGTGCAAGATTATTTCACAAAAAATAAAAACACTACACGGGGAAAAAATGTTAAATTTTAGAGTTTTATTGAACAAATATTGTCTTTAACAAAACGATTTAAATATTGAATACTACTATCATTAATTATTTTGGATTAATTTTGAAATGTGTTGAAAAACTACAAGCAACTGTTTCTTCGCATGATTTTCTTGCACCTAATATACATATGTACTCGTATAAGCCAAAAAGTTTTCTTAATTTATTTTGAATTGGGCCTTATGTAGGAACTGTGTATTAGATATGGACCGATCGTCACAAAAATAGGATCAAGTGTTTGTGTATTAAGAAACTCCAAATGGAATTCTACACAAAGACATTTATGTCCGTTAAAGCGATTTTCGTAAGTGGGCCTTTTATGAGAGCTATGACTAATTATTGACCGATAGTCATAAAGTTATAAGTGGTATAATTTATCCATATACATATTAAAAACATTTTTCAGAAATGTATGCCCAGTTTTCGAAAGTATTTCTTATATGGGAATAAATAAATGCATAGGTATAATTTATTTTTATATAGAGAATATCTGTTGCGAAATTTGTGTAGATAATCAGACATTAATGATAAATAAAGGCCTATTTCGGCTAGGTGAAATAATTGATCGATTTCAACCCATTTAGATACCAATAGTCTTCGGGCTGAAAAAAATCCACATGCTAAATTCTATCGAAATATCATCAGAATGACAATCTGTACTATGATGGTGCAAATTAAAAGTAGTTGAGATTTTAAAATACATACAATGAAAAAGAAGACTTATCATTTAAATTCGTCTGCATTGCATCAACGCTGAAATGATATTTTAATATATAGGCTGCCGATATTTTGAGATACATAGTAGATATTACATCCCATGTGATTTTAATATGTTAGAGAAATCAACATTTCTGCTGTTTCTTTATAGAGGGATTATTTTATGATACAATTTGTTAAACATTTTCCGACTTGAGAACAAAATCGTTCGAAATATCTGAATTTATATTTTTACGTCTAAAACCAATATTTTTGTAAATATTAAAATTGCTTAGAAAAAAATCCAGAAGAGCGTTTTGTTGTTAGTAAATGGCGAACTAAAGTTGTTGGAATTTTTTCCGAAAGAGTTGTATGGAAATTAATAAATAATAAAATAATCTAAATACACAATAACGGCTCACTTTACAATATCCAAATATATGCATATGTCAAAAGAAAGCTTGAAAAGTTTTCTTATGTTAAAATGAAAAAACATAAATTCAGTTCACAATGGATCACGTCATATTATATATCATGGACTTTGCCTAGATATTTAGAGTTATACCTATATCAAAATTTAAATGGTAAATAACTCGTAGGAATAAAATAGAGGGCAAAAATATTTGCATATTTTTGCATAGAAGTTAATAGGATATCATCTGAAAAAAATTTTGTGTTTTTTTAGCAAAAAAATTCCGCGAAATTGGTTACACTGGATGTTTATGAGTGTGTGTTTTGACTGGAATGAAAATATTTCCAGAGAGAATGAAGAGCATAAAATAAACAAAGCGTATATTTATTATAGGGTTTACCAAAAACGGAAACATTCATAATGGAATTAAGGATTTTAAATTGTTATACATATGTATGTATATATATATAATATCTTGCACTACTAGTCAAATTAGCAGGCTATTACAATACATCATTTATAAAAAAAACAATGAAATAAATAAGTATGTACAAATTTGTAAAAAATAAATTCAAATTTTACTAGTACATAATTTCCTTAATTAAATTATTTATTAGGTAAATTTAACAGTAATTCGAATAAAATCTTTTGAAATTATTTAAACGTACATAAAAAATATTTACATGCATATATGTATGTTCTCCATTTATTAATTGAACGATAACCCTAACATTTAGTAAATAACTCTCAATTGTTTGCGGCAAACATACTGGTCAGCGTTGTCAACTTTGAAATTTCAAAACGCACCAAAATGGAGAATTAAACGCGCCATATTTTAAGTACATACTTCTATTTGAATTTTTTCAATAAAATTTGCTAAGTCTCCACTGGGACTCTAACCATGGTTTTTCATCTACAGTCCAGTAGAACAAACCACCAGGATACACAAGAATTATTATTTCCATGTATAAAATGTTAATTTTATTTTCAAACAAACATTTTCACCCATTTACCTTTAGCAATAATAACCTTCATGTGATGAATTTGACAGTATATATTCATGGGATTCTTTTGCATCGTATAGATTTCATGATAATGCATTATTAAAAAACTGCAAATTAAAATTAGTAAAAAGAAATATCACATTTTCGGAAAAATTAAAAAACTCACCGAAATATAAAAAAAGCGCAGCGCGCAACAATTAAGAATTTTTTCGCACAAAAAATTAAAAAAAAACACCAAAAATGGTGCGAAACGCACCAAGTTGACAACGCTGATACTGATATCTGCGCTTGTTTTCACAAAAATAACAGTGTTTTTTTATTTTTCAATTTAGTTTATGTTTAGTTCCCCTCAAATTTGGAAGTAATGACGGATAAATTATAAAAGCGTGAATAAAATAAAATATCACTACGTCTATAAACACTTTTCTAATTAACTGACAACAACTAAATATAAAAATCATTATGTTTATAGGTACATACATACATATGTACATACATATAAATATTAAATCCATGTAAACATCTAATTCCATTTTAATAAAACAAAAACTGTGTAAACATTGTACCTATTTAACTAATTGTTAAAAAGTGTAATATTAATCCAAGTTTAATATAATCATCATCAATATCAGTATATTTGTAATAAGTTAGAAAACCAACAATAAACAATTAAATATGTCCGAACGTTATGGTAACAATGTTACCACAAACTTAGTCGAATTAACAGATCGTAATAAAAAAGCAGCAACAAGTGACAATGTTAATGGTGCAACAGATTTGGCGACCGAAGAGAAAGCTTCGCTGGAAGGTGTCGATGATAAAATTGTACTTAAACGCAAATTAACATTAATGAATGGTGTTGCAATTATTGTTGGCACCATCATCGGCTCTGGCATTTTTATAGCGCCAACTGGAGTTTTCCAAAATACCGAGTAAGTTAGCTAAAGAAACCATAGAAGTTTTAGTGAAAATAAACTTTTAATTGAACTTAACAATGCACATAGCAGCAATTATATGAAAAGTAAAATGAGAAAATTATATGTACGAGTATGTGTTGTTTAAATGATATTTTGAACTCTTTATAGAAGGCAAAAGAAGAATGAACTAGGTATAATGTTTGTGAAGATTAATTTGTATTTAATTAGCAAAGACAAAAACCATTTTATTAAAATGGCTAATAATTTTAAAGTTAACATAGCACTGTTAAAAAGTCGCAGTCATAATACTTGAATTCTGACAGTAAATAAATAAATTTTTAATACCTATCTGACATAATAATAAAAAAAATTAATCAAAATTGTTTAAAAATATTTATTAAGATATTCATAGAAGCCAAACTACAAAATCATTATAAGATTTTTAAAATGAAGAATTTTGAAATAGGAAATTTGTTTTTCAAATTATAATAGTAAACAAACGTTTTATATATTTCCCTTTTTATATACATACATATATATACATACTATGTACTTACGCATATATGTACATATGTATGTATGTCTGTAGATGTCGATTCTATTACAATCAAAATTTTAAATCACACTTTAGCAAAATGGCGGATTATTTCGTTAATCACTACATAGATTTGAGTTGAAAGGCTGTAATGGATTCGATAGTATCTGTATAGAGTCTATCTTTAACATAGATTCACAAAAATAATCCAGTTGTGTTAAATCACATGATTGGGGCGGCCAATTACGGGTAAATTTCGGTAAATTTGGTTTGCAATACATTTATTATTTCTGTGCCTTTCTGACACGTGGCACACCGTCCTGTTAAAATCTATCATATCTATATTATCAGCTTCGTCTGAAAAAATGTAGTTTTCAGAAGAACTAGCGGGATGTTCGTTAATGAATTTATGTTAACAAGTAAAATGTCAAAACTTGAATGTTTTGACTCCACTATTGGACAACATTCACTAAATAATTCGTGAAAGTTTACATAGTTAAAGGTTTGTTAAAACATCTTGGCTAAAATTAGAATCGGAATATTCCGATGGCTTTCTATCTCCCATATCGCTATCAGAAAGTATTTATCTAATTTAGAAGTTTCGCTAAAGGAGTGACGTTCAATCATAAATTTTTTTAGATTAAGATATCTATTATTTGCAGTTGGATTTTGTATTATATCGAGTTCGGAGATTGTGATAATCTCTAAATGGTGTCATGGCAATATTGTCGATTTAAATTCTTGAAAGACTCAATGTTGTATTTTGACAAACAATCGGATGCTGTCGTTGTTCTGAACTTGATAACATAGTTGGATGACTATTGCACTAAACAAACTTTTTTATGTTTGGAAAGACGCTTTCCAGTACTTCAGTTTTTTTATGCAATTATTGTCTGCATGTCAATGATATTACATTCTATAGAAGGGAACTAATTTAAAAACGGTCTTATACCACATATAATCGACCGAAAATGGAATACAACTCCAGTATATGGACTGAAGCTTCAAAGTATGTTGTAAAGTTTCTCAACCGCATACAGGAGAGGGAGGTGCTTATAAGTTTCAGTTGTATCCTACTTTGTAGCACCGTTGCAATGTGGGCTTTATAGTATATATAATGGAGTCTGTTATGCTGAAATTTGCGGTTAGTGGTACGCGCAACATAGAACACAGACAATTAGTCCTTAAGTCCTACTATCCGCATGTGAAGTAAACTTTCTGTAGAGGCTTTTCCATTCAATGTAGGAATGCTTTCATACCCTTATACTTTCTGAAAACCTATTTTTTAAATTTTATGGCAATATATTGCATGAGTAGCAGTGCTGTTCCTAGACAAGAAACCATACCCCATGTTAAAATTTGATATTCCCAACATTTGGCAGTTTTTAGCTGCTTTAGTTATAAAAAAAACACTTTTACTGTAATTGCTAGTTTATTACCATTTACTGAAAAACAATACCTCTTTTTTTTATTAATTATTTAAATATAACTCAAGTTGTTTAAAGTTTAAAGCAACCACTTTTTAACCCTTTGACGACCAAGGGGGCATATAGGTCCCATTTAGTTTTTTCCTCTCACAAGTACATTTTTCAGCAAATTTTTTGTTCGAATTCATTTCAATGTCATCTCAAAGTCAAACATTTGTAATTTTTGTTTTTTAATTTTTGTTTGCTCAAATCTGAATTATACACTTATGTAATATTTTTGTTTTATATGCATCAAATCCTGATGTAACCAGAAACCCCAACGCCTTTTAATTTGCTTCAAACGCTTTCTTGTGGGATCTGAAAATAAAATGGGACACATGTGTTTCATTGGTCCACAATGGTAAAAGGAATTTTTTTTTAATTATAAATTTATTTTTTATTTCAATCGAATTGCACAAAAACAATAAAATATAAATATTTCAATTAAAACAAACATAAATCACTTTGGAAATAAAAAATACAAACTAAAAAAAAAATAATTTATTGTAAAATTAAAAAAAAAACAATCATTTAAATATGGTTGCATGGTGTATAGTTGCACGGTGAGTGCAGTAGCCCAGCTGACTGACTTTGTTGACAATTTACTTATGTCAAAAGAAATACTTTTTCAAGTATTTTTGACAGTACTACATTATTTTACACAAATAAAATGCCTGTTGTTTCTGTTTTGTGTTGTATTTGTTGTCGATATGCACTTACCTTGTATAGTTGCACCATGTATGGTTGGTACAGCAATCATTTGTGGTGGATTTCAAAACAATTTCGTTCCTTGGTATAGCAAAATGGTTTATTGCAAGTGAAGCAAATTAAATGTGTTCGATTGTCTATGCCATTTTTGGTGCAAAGAATACATCGCTTCCGCACGCCGTTAACCATTCTGGCGAGATAGTGACCAGATAATGGAATATTGGTTGTGGTCAATCTTGCTCGTTTGGATCCAGCTCTTGACGTTGAGCTAGTTTCATATTCACGGCTACAGAAAGAATTTATCATCTGTGTGGCGAGCTGTGTACGAAATTCCAGGAGGAAAATTGAAAATGGAGACGACCTGTTCGTAGATAATTTGTTGTCAACAATATAGGAATTTAGCACTCCTAAATCAATTAAATCGAAAAAAAGACGAAGATAATTTGATCTTCGACTGTCGGCTGTGTTCATAATATGACTGAAATGAAAGCGTTTCTTAGTAAATAAATTATATTTTTATACATACGTATATGCATATTTTTGCTTAACAAATTACCTTTCTTTGATCCATAAGATCTACGCCTCCCATTCCTTTATAATATTGAGATATCATTTCAGGACATTTTCTCCGCTGAACCAGCTTGAAACCTTCTGACGGTTATTGTATCATTCGGATTTATGAAATTAGAACCCATATGAACTGCTCGATTATCCATCCATTTAACAATTGTCACTCCTTCAGATTTGAAAGATATGAAATCGCCACGTTTAAATGTTTTGTCGCCGTCGAATTTAGGCATTTGTGCACGATTGCGTCGTAGAGTGCCATAAGCTCGAATACCATTAACATTTAGTTTGTGAAATAGCAATGGACTATTGAAAAAATTATCAAAATACAGCTGAAGGCACAAGTTATCAAGATGTGCGTGAAGATAAATTTGAAATTTAACTCCCTAGACACAAACCTTTTCTGTTAACAGAGTCATGTTAACTATTTAACAGAGACAATGTTAAAGTTTCAAAATTCGATATATAACTTTATTAATGATATTTTAACACAAAAACAGTCCGACAAATTACAAAAAAATCAGAATCTATAAAAAATGTCTCAGAAAATTTAAATAAGTAAAAATATTACACTAAAAAAATTTTTTATAAAGATTTTTTGGAAAAAATAACTTTTGAAAATTGAAAAAGGACTTTGCTCCTTTTCTCACAATTCTTTGAGAGTGGGTGGAAAAAAAGTATTGGGAGCGATTCCTGGTATGTTCTAGATAAATGCCCTATACTCAGAAGTTCTAACAGTTTGTTTTTTTGGAATTTATAACGGTTTTTCGAAAAAATCACTTTATAAATTTGAAAAAGGACTTTGCTCCTTTTCTCACAATTCTTTGAGAGTGGGCGGAAAAAAAGTATTGGGAGCGATTCCTGGTATGGTCTAGATAAATGAGTATGGGGCATACCAGGAAGGGGAAGTATTGGGAGCGATACTTTTTTCCGCCCACTCAAAGAATTGTGAGAAAAGGAGCAAAGTCCTTTTTCAATTTTCAAAAGTTATTTTTTCCAAAAATCTTTATAAAAAATTTTTTTTTGTGTAATATTTTTACTTATTTAAATTTTCTGAGACATTTGATATAGATTCTGATTTTTTTGAATTTTGTCTGACTGTTTTTGTGTTAAAATATCATTAATAAAGTTATATATCGAATTTTGAAACTTTAACATTGTCTCTGTTAAATAGTTAACATGACTCTGTTAACATAAAAGATTTGTGTCTAGGGAGTTAAATTTCAAATTTATCTTCACGCACATGTTCTCAAGACCGGAATCCATATTCACACCAATACCAACTTCCATCATTTGTTTTCTTCCTGTGTAAATATCAATTTTATGTAAATATCCAGTGCTGGCATCAGAACGACACCATAATTTGAACCCCCAAGATATTGGTTTATCTTTCATATATTCATTATATTATATTATATTTCGACCTTCAAATTTCACCATCAATTGACTGGCGTTTACTTTCGCTCATAGCATTCCCGAATGACACGTTAAAATGGTTCAAAACAGCGCGTATTTTATATGCTCGATCATACGATGGGTCGTCACGGGTTGGCTGTCCATCGTTGTGTGCAAAATGCAAGTTTGAACGAATTTCTTCAAAACAACAATGTTGAAAAAAAGTCATACATGCGTGCTCGACTGCTTTCGTTGCTGTCCAAACAACGAATAAATTCAAGAGCGTAAGAATATTTTTCGCTTCGTTCAGTTTGTTCAGTGCAAAAAAAAAAAAAATTCAGACTTTTTACACTTACCGACCAATGGGACATATATGTCCCATTCTTTTTTTTCCATAAGGAGTATATTTTAAAATTTTTTTTATAAAATACCTACGTCCAAAAACATGAATCCCAAAAAAATTAATATTACAAGCGGTTTAACTTTGGTCGTCAAAGGGTTAAGACAAGTTTATCCAACAAGACAAAAAATCGCCAAATTTCTCCAAGTCATATTATTTATTGAAGTCATAAATATTTACTTGCAATTAAAGATTTAAATAATGTCAATTCAATATTGTTAACGGCTTAAAGTAAAATTTTCCATGCAATGTACATATGTATGTAAGTGATTTGTGCAGACAATAAATTGTTATTTATTAAACTTTCATATTCATTTCTTTTTATTAACTCTTTCAGTAGACTCAATTTAAAAATTGCAAACCTTGGAAAAAAAACAAATTGTCAGCAAAAATTTCATCAGCCAAATTTTGCGTGTACAAAGAAAAAATTCCAAAAATAAATCAATTTAGTATGTATGTAATATAAATACATACATATGTACATGCAATTAATAATATGAACATTTAGTGTGACTGTCTGAGACACATGTTTAATTCTCAATTAATGTCTAATTAAGTGATTGACAAAAATCATTTAAATGACACAAGTCGTTATAATAAAAATGTTTAATTTAATAACAGTTTTAAATGTAATCATTTTTAAGTGAAACTTAAGTAATTAAAGAAATAATTTTCTTTTATCTTTAGATCGGTTGGCAGTTCACTTCTCATTTGGGCAGCGTGTGGTATTCTGTCAACAATTGGAGCATTATGCTATGCCGAATTGGGTACTAGCATCACACGTTCAGGTGGAGATTATGCCTACTTGTTGGTTGCATTTGGTCCTCTTGTAGGATTTTTAAGATTATGGATTGCCTTGTTGATTATAAGGCCAACCACACAGGTATGTTTGTAATTGTTGTATTTATTAGATTTAATTTAGATAAATGTCTATATTTATTTATTTATTGAAAACAATAATTAATAAATTCATTATGTACTTACATACATACATATGTACGTGTGTATAATGAGAGTTGTTACTCTTGATTTTAAAGTTCAATTTATTATAATTTACTTCAACAGATGTTTTGCTATGTTTACACACGCACAAATGTAAATATACAGACATACATACATACATACATACATATGTACATGTTTATTTTGACATTAAAGCCATTGTCATTGTTTTAAAAATTCAGGGTTTAGAATGTGAAAAATATATACATAAATACTCGTACATATGTATGCAGTCTGTTTAGTTACGAGCAATTTACATATTTAAAAGATAATAGTTGGAAATTAAAACTGTCATCAATAAGAATAATGTGTTTAATTAAAGTTTTTTTTATAATTTTTTAGACAATTGTTGCCTTAACGTTTGCACAATATGCGGCGAAACCATTTTTCGAAGATTGCAATCCTCCAGATAACGCCGCTAAATTATTGGCTGCAGTTTGTTTATGTAAGTGTTAAATAGTTATTTGATATAGAATTTATTTACTTTACATACATACATATCGATGGTCACAAGTAGAAAGGCCCTAACTCAAATAATTGTAAATTTACATAATAGAAACTGTAATACATATTCAAAATGTAACTTCTTTTAAAACCTTTTCTTTACTTTCACTTCGGAAAATTAAATCTTGTAACGTTAATTTAACCGCCTTTTACTCAATGGAAATGGATGAAACTTTGCAGGCATACATATTCCCGATGACAATACACGAATACATGGGCGTATCTAGGATAAAATCTAGGGGGGCAACATTTTTTTTTTGCTATAACCATCTTACTCAATGCAAATGGATAAAACTTTTCAGGCATTCACCAGGATAAAATCCGTTAAAAGATTTGATTTTCCGAAGTGAAGCACAATAAAAGCATTTAAAAAAAACGATTTTGGCTGTTTTTAACGGGTTCCGATCGCAAAAAAAAAAATTTTTTTTCTTAAATGTCTGAATGTGATCTTTAATATTTGCATTAGACTTTGGGACATTTTTTTTAGACATATGCGGTCGACCCGGTTTAATAAACATCCTTCCATGCCGATTTATACGCTTAATCATATTTCCTTCCTACTTTACTAAGGAAAACAATAGACCTGGAATAGTATTTCTCAAATTTTAATATTTTCGAGTAGTCTTCACAAAACTACGAACTGTAACATTAACAAATAAAATGTAATTTGAATTGTGCTGTGACGTTTGTTAAGTGTTCATCGTTTTACAATATACAATATTCGTTACGAAAAAGTAAAAAATAAATAAAGAAATTTTTTTTTAAGAAACGCTTTTCTTTACTTTAATATATTGATCAGTTGTGAACACAAAATAAATATGAATACTAAAAAAATCGACTAAAAGTCAAAAAATAAGAACATTTCAAACAACTTAAACTTTTAAATCAAAATGGAAAAAATCTCACACATCCCTTAAAGAAAAGCCTGAAATTTCTGACTATAGGGCTTTTTGCATAACGTTCAAATTAAATTATATTAATACGAAATTCTTCATTTAAATAAAGTAAAAAACAAATAATTTTTCAAGAAAATAATAAACGCATAAATATAAAGCGTGTTCACATATTGTATGGCAAAGTATTATAAAAATGATGGCAATGTATGGGAAGCAACTTCTTCAAATATTGCAAATCTTCCCACTTCTTTTTTGAAATCGGTAATTTTTCTTTATAAAGGCGTCCCGGAATGATACGTTCAGCGCAAGCTTTAACTCTAAAGGATCGCATTCCAAAGCTCGCAGCATGTTTACAGTATCATCACTAGCTTTTCTTACTGAAATTCAAATTGTAATTGAAATTAAAATTTATTAAAACATGTATGTATACGAATTTTTATAATTATGTACCTGGTCGAATCGACAAATATCGCTTCGAAAGGTGTAATCCAATTGGTGTACTTCTAGACGTAATGGATACATTCTTGCAAATTCAAGGCAAATTTATTTGCTCATTATTCGTTTTTCCATTGTGTATGTCCAACCACTAATTACTTTTGCTCAATAGTTACATTTCGTTCCTCACAAAAATTAAGTATGGCATTGGATAATGTGACATTGCGATTCTGATAAAAGCAGCCGTCTGAATATATGATGCTGTGGTGAATTTCAGGAGATCGGTCAAGCAAATTTGTCAAGTGCTTTATAATGCACGTCGTGAAAACTGACGCAGTGAGTTTCATCCCATACATAATTGTCTGATTGATGTGTGAGGAGATTGTAAATTGTGAATTTTTAACTTCATTTTGTAGTACGCGGAATTTGCGATTTGATAATGATTTATTAAGTTTGTAAACATTTTATGCGGTTTTGTAGATATGGAAAGTTGATACTTTATAATCATGTCTGATGGACAGTTTTCATTAAAAGTTTTTGTACAGTGATTTTTCAATTATGCATTTGTGCACACGTTTGTATCACGTCCAAAAATCGTAAAATTCTATGCAAATATCTTCATAATATAGAGAATGAGACCATTATTGGATGTAGCCTTCATAAAGAGCCAACTCTTGATATGGTTCCTCCTATAACATCAAACATGGAATTGGCGTGGAATCAAGTTATTGCATTCCTTAACCGCTAATGCCTTTATTTCTACATGAAGAGGGTGTTTCGAAGACATATGTATGTCCGTTTGTATATTTCTCCACTGGCACGTCGTAATTATCTATGAGATAACTGATCACGGTGTCAATAGTACGGTAAGTGCGAATTTTCTAGAATCAAGTACAAAATACTTGATTCCAGTACGGATTTGTCAAGTACGGAATTCTAGATTTTAGCGCTCTTCAAGCCTTATTGGGATTAAAGGGATCTTTAAATGTACGTGATTTAAGAATTTTCGGCTTGTTTTAGGCTTGAATTTATCTTGATTTGGGAATAATATAACATTTATTTAAGCATCAATTGATCAAGCGATTGAAATAATCCTAAAATGCGCTTACTTTAAGAATTAAGAATGAAAAATCTTAAATTTATGCAAAATGTGCTTGTTTTTAGAATTTAATACTTGCTTTAAGCTTGAATTCGTACATAATATAATCCTAAAACAATATAGATTTAAAAACTTGGTATTTTTTCATACATTTTTTATTGTTTTTCATATAATATAATCATGGTATTATATATATCTTTTTTTTAAATACTATTTTTTCTATATTGTCATTTACATGATCTTCTAAAATTAAAAATCGCTGCAGCGTAAATCCCAATGATTATTATTTATTTAGTACTTCCTCCACCTTCCTTGTGTAATCTTTGAGGGTTGGTAAATGAAGCACAAAACTTTCCTCCGAGTCCGCGATGGTAACTATTTTTCTTTCTTTGCCGTCGATATTTTTGAATAGGTCCGAAAATTAAAATATTTAATCAATCTAGATGTAATCTTGGCAATCTGGAAATATATGATTTAAAATATAGTTTTTTGTTTATATAAAAATAAAGAAAAACATATTGACATATGGTTTATGTCTCCTTTGCTTTTGTCACCTTTTTCTGGGTATAACAATTTTAAGTCAATGTTTTTTATACGGACTGTTTTAAATATGTAATTTATATTATATAATTAAAAACAAAAATAAAAAAATACCAATCGATGATTAAAAAAATCAATGTTGTCCAGATTTATCCAATCTCGAAGCCGTATTTTCAACTCCCTAGTCCACTTAGGTTTCCATTACATCCTCTAGAAATGAAATAGTACTACTTAAAACTAAAGATAAAGCTCATTTTAATTAATATTTCATATTTATTTAAATTTTATAATAATTTTAATTTTCCATACACTAAAATAGTTATTTTGTTTAGTTTTTTTTACAATAATATAATACAGAAATATGTATGTGTAATATAAAAACAAAAATTATAAAAAGCAATAAATTTTACCTATAGTAAAAAATAAGGAGAGAAAATTCAAGAGAGCTTTACTTTTTTCTTTTTTAAGACCAAGAATATCATTCTTGATTTAAGTATGTATACACTAAAACCAAGAAAGTTATTCTCATTTTAAGAATTGTGCTTCTTGTTTTTTGAGCAAAACAAAACATGTTAAAAAATTTTTGTTAAAAAAAATACACCAAAAATATAAATATAATATAATATACATGCGCACAGAAGTCACACCACTAAATTTATATCTCAATGCAACTTCTTTGTGTGCGCATACTGGACCGCCAAGACAATTGCCTTTAAAATAAGATATCTAGCTCATAAATGCCAGATATCTTATTTTGGAGGCCATTGTAGTTGATCTGTGAATAGGTGATGTCATCAGGTATGCGGAACGCTATCTAAAGGTTGGCGTAGTCTCATATGACGAATCTACGGTTCCTCTTATCGCAGCATGGCGCAATATAGCTTTCATGACCATTTCCTCTTATGACACCATTCCAGACAAGTTTACATTTCAGCTGTGTGGATATATGGTTCAGACATCATGTTCCGGGGCTCGAACCAAAGGTCGAACTGAAAAAATATATTGTGGTTGCTGAGATGACAGTCCTCTGGGGGCATTCCACTGACATGGGATTGTTGGAAGAGGACCATTTATGAAATATAGTTTTCATCTAGTATTTTAGATTATCGTGACAAAACTATTAAAAATTATGCATTACTTAATAAAAGGGTTGAATTAGTTTATTTGGGATCAATAATTAAACGTGCTTTACATTTACAGAACCTATTTTTTGCCAATTCTCAAGGTTTTCTAGTGTTAAGTACCGTCCAAAACCTATAAGAAATCAAATACCTTTTCTAATTGTCTAGTTTTAACATTTTAATGTTGCAACAAAAAATAACTGATAACGTTAAAAAAAACACACTAGACAATATTTCTTGTAATATTTGAATTGTTCAAAACAAATATTTACTTTCCTATAATGCAATACATGTTTTTTTATTTATTATTTATCTTATGAATACTTACAGGTTTCCTAACGGCCATTAATTGTTTGTCGGTGAAATGGTCTATGAAAGTACAAGACATTTTTACGGCTGGAAAACTTTTAGCTCTAGTAATGATAATTTTAGCTGGCATCTATCAAATATGTACGGGTCACACCGAAAATTTCGAAAATATCTGGGAGGGCAAGTATGGCATTGAAAATATTGGTTTTGCCTTCTATTCCGGACTGTTTGCTTTTGGCGGTTGGAATTATTTGAACTTTGTTACCGAAGAATTACAGGATCCATACAAGTTAGTATTTCAATATATGTATTTGTTATAAATTATTATACTTTAAATTCGAAGCAATAAAAATTTAATTTAAAGTATCTTTTGATTTATTTTTAGATAGTCATTTACATTGTTAGATATAGGGTATTATTTTACTACTTGTTGCTATCTGCCTCTTTTCAATTTAACTTTAACCATTTACGCTTAAGTGGTTTGATTATTCAAAAAAACCAAACGCAGCGTAAAGTTTGCAAGTCAACTTACGACGTCATGGCACATTTATTTATACAGAAAGAGAAAAGAAAAATCACATCAAGGACATTCATAAGAATTCCTTTTGTATATAGATTTAAGATAACAGCAACAGCAACTTGTTGATTTTGTAAATGACATAAGAGTCGAGTGTATGTATGTGTATGTATTATACACATACATACATATTTACTTTGTAACCCCTTAAATAAGTTTAACTGTATTAATGTTGTTGATTTTAGATACTTTTACTATTTCGTCTTTCTTCCTTTCCAATGAAAATATATTCTATTTATACTGGTGGTGGTTCATATATCAACTACTAAAAGAGTAAAATCTTTTAAATTATATGTTGAAAATACAGTTATTATACCCTAAACCACCATAGTGGGGAGGGTATATTGGATTTGTGCTGATGTTTGTAACGCCCAGAAATATTGCTCCAACACCCACCTTAAAATATACCGATCGACTTAGAATCACTTCCTGAGTCAATTTAACGATGTCCGTCCGTCCGTCTGGCTGGCTGTCCATGTAAAGCTTGTGCGCAGAGGACAGGTCGCAATTTTGAAGATATTTCAATAAAATTTGAAACGTGAAATTTTTTTGTCTCAAGAACGTATGGGAAATCGGTTCATTATTTCACCTGGCCCCCATACAAATGTCCTCCCGAGATAGGGGTTTAAAGATCATAAATATTTGAATTATGCAAGTATCCAAATAAATTTCACCACAAATGAGTGGTAAATGAAGCCAAATCAGATCTACAAATTTTGTGCAGATCGGTCCATAATTTATCATAGCTTTCATATAAGGTCCACTCTCGAAAAATACTTTCAAGAGCATAACTTCTTCAAAAATGTTGGTATCTAAATAATATTGAACGCAAATATATTCCATATATATACGAATAATATGATAATGATGATTGGTCCATAATTAGTCATAGCTCCCATATAAAGCCCATTTCCGAAAATCATTTTAAAGAGCGTAACTCACTTAAAAATGTCGGTATCCAAATAATATTGAACACAAATATGTTTCAGATATATTCAAATAATATGGTACAATTTTATGATTATTGGTCCATAATTAGTCATATCTTCCATATAAGGTCCACTTCTGAATATCACTTTAACGACAATAAATTTCTTTAAAATGTTGGTATCTACATAAAATTCAACACAAATAAGTTTCATATATACAGAAATGATGACACCTAATTTTATAATGGTCGGTCCATAATTAGTCGAAATTCCCATATAAGAGACCGTAATTTACTTTAACCTCCATAAATCTTTTAAAAGTATTTACATCGAGATAAAGTATAACATAAATAATAGTTATATTAACAGAAATCCTGACACTAAATTTTTGGATGATCGGTCCATAATAGGTTATATCTCCCATTTCTATACCGACTATACTTTTTTACTTCTTTAATATATTTTTTTTTGGAAATTCATGGGAATTCTTCTTAAAATTACAGTATTATTCCTATACAGAGAAAAGAGATTTGTTGTGATCTCCATTTTCCAGCTGTATAAGTAGAATTACAATTGAAATAACTTATTTTTTTGTCAACTCTGCCAAAAGATTTTATCCCCAACAAAATCATTGGATTACAAATAAATTCGTTTATTGCAACCAAAACTGTTTCCTTTGTGTTTATTTAAACATGCAAATTTACATTATTTAGGAGCTTAACAGTACAACGTCTAAGGATATTAATATTCAGAAACAAGTAAGAGTTTATAACAAACAAACTTGTTTTATATTTGGTATCGAAAACGATGTTCAAATGAGTTATATTATTTTTCGGATCCTCTTTATTTTACGGAGATTTCTATGTATTTGAGTCTTATGGTAAATTTCATCTCAATAATGATTTATTTTAGAGTAAAATTTCAATTCGATATTGATATTTATAAGATATTTATGTATGTATGTTAATGTGTTTTTCGGAAGTGGTTCCTATATGGGAGTTATGCCCATTTATGTTCGTTACTATGATTATATATACATATATGTGCATTATTGGTGTCGAATTTCAACTTGACAGTGATTTTTATAAGAGATTTATGAGCATTTAAGTTATTTTCGAAAGTGGACTTTATATGGGGGCTATGGTCAAATATTGACTGATGGAAACAGAATATCGTTTGATGATTTCCCTTGACAGGAAACTGATTTATACTAAATAATGTAGGCTTTTATGTACTATAGAAACTGATTCTTACCATTTTCAACAGAACTTGTCCTTCTATAATTAAAATAAAGTGTGCAAAATTGCTTGATATTATCTGCAGTATAAAGCAAAAAATATCGAGGTTATCCGAAACTTTTGCCTATAACTTATTGCCCATTTTCAATATCAAACATTTCAGTAAAACCAAAACATGTTTGGGAAGAATTTCATTGTTCTAAGTCTTTTTTCGAAGCTCTATCGCGCCTTCAACAGACGGATGGACTTGGCTAGATCTTAGAATCTGATAAGGACCCAAAATATATATACTTCTACTACCAATATTTCTACGTGGTACAAACGGAGTGGCAAACTTGATATAACCCCACCTTTTTGGTGGTATGTATAAAAATAACGACAATAATAGTGGTTAAAATTTGTTAAATTATACATACATATATGTATATATAATAAATAGAATTGTATATATTTAAAAAGAAACCATTTCGAAACGAATTATTAACAAACTGCCATATTTATAAAAAAGAAAATTTTGTATGAAAATTTTGTCTTAAAGCACACTTAAAGCCTACTTTATTTTTTACAAATACGGCAGAAAGTCTTTAATATTTTTATAAAATTAATTTGGACGAGTACATTTACTGCAACCCGATTTTTAAAAAGTATGACACTTCAGACCACATATTACTCCATACAGCATGTAAAAAAATCAGCATGCAAAGGCTTCTCAAAAATTTCACTTGAATTTATAGAAACCCAAATGTGGCATTTTTATCGAGCAAATTTTTTTTTATATTGACCGAAAATATCACAAATTTTAAAGATGGCGCTTTTAATGATCCATTATTTTCATAGTGAATTTTCATTGTAACAATTGTCAAAACATCTGCTAGGTACTGATCAACAAGTGAAATGTCAATACGTTCAGAATAGATAATAGGCACTGTTGGAAAACAAAGCTCTTTTTCACAAACCATTTATGTACATATTTTAGTGCAAAACTATAAAATAAACTCTAAAAATTTAACATTATTAATTTGTCTAAAAATTTTACAATACCTTATTATCTTAACAACAAATAACTCTTTAAATGCTCTGTTGTTCATTGGTTTGTGTGCATATTTTACAGGGATGTTGGATATTCTTTAGACATGTGTAAATAAGTGGAAATTTATACAAACGTTTTCTTTTTTCTTTTTTGAGACATTAAATTAAGCACTTTTGTAACACAATAAAAAATAAAAAAATCTATGGGGAAAGAATTCTATTCATACAATTCATACATTTACATGTTTTGATATTGAGTTTCAAATACAATTTCTGCAGTTTAATTATAAAATAAAAATATTAAACGCCGAATAAACGATTCTTCAAAATTATCAAGATTTATCCGGGGAAAGAATTTGAACTGCTAATTACTTAATAGAGTTAATTCCTCAAAATAGGCAATCAAGTGCTAATCATGGAATTATGTTTGAAAAATAGTGCAAAATAAAAGGGGATATAAAATTTCTGGATATATGTATTGGGATTTGTGCTATTTCGGCTGAAAATTTATTTGGTATCTACATATGTGAAATAAGAGACCTGGCAAATTATATAAAAAATGTTGAACTGAACATTGATTGCAAGGTTTACATGCAAAACTAGAATGCCAACCAGTCAGACGGACAGATATTTTTATATCTATCAGCCATGTCACAGAGCTTAATTCCGTTCGGAAGTGGAATTAATTCCGTATTTTGCATCTGTAGAAAAAGTAAAACGAAAATTTTTTTCGAAATGAAAGTACTTTTAATTATAAGTTGTTTAATTATTAATTTAATTTAAAGTGATTTCATTCCGAAAAAATGTTTCGTTATACTTTTTCTACAGATGCAAAATACGGAATTAATTCCACTTCCGAACGGAATTAAGCTCTGTGACATGGCTGTATGTATTAAAAAAGGCGAATAGTATGCTTTTAAAATTATCAGTATAGTATAATGGATAATACATTCATTTCTCACCTATGATAGTCTAGTTAATAAAGATGCAAATTACACGATTATCATCAATTACACGGTGCTACAAATGAGCACTTTTTTATACTTGAAAAGAGACCTAGTGTAGGTTATAGACCTTATTGAGTAGATCATAAATCCATTTTTAAAAGTTCGGAAACAGCCTCAAATTTCGGAGTTATTCCGAAAAACCTATTTTCGTGTAGGTTCGAGTACTTATGAACACGTAACTCAGTTGATTTTAATCCGATTTTCAATTTTTAAACGGTTAAACGGTTCCGCAAAAGTCGCGGAAATGGGTTTATTGGAAACACAAATCTATAATGTTGATGAAAGCGGATTATTTTTCCATTGCCTTCCGGATAAAACATTTGTCGCTGCTTGTGAAAGAAGTGTCCAAGGATTTAAAATTCAAACAGAAAGCATTTCAATTTCGCTAGGCGCAAATTCTGATGGCTCACACAAATTAAAACTATTGGTTATTGGAAAAGCTAAGAGGATTGATAACCCACTTCATTATGACTTTTCGAAAAATGCTTGGATGACTTCCCGTATTTTTCATCATTGATTTCACAAAATATTTATCAAAGAATTAATTAAATATTATATATTAAATAAAAATTTTGTGTTAGAATAAAGCTTACATAACTACAGTTTTATTATAATTATCTGTAAAAAAATGTCCAGAAATTACAACTGCCCGAGGTAGTAAGTGGTTCTAATTTTTGAGATTCTACTGTAATATAATTTGAGCTGAATGCCCAAAAACCTTATTTAAGAATTAGCAAATGTTATTTGCAATTGATTCCATAAAGCCATTTGAAAACAAAAATAATAAGGGTTGGGCATTTTTAAGGGTGTGAAGGAAATGAAGAATTTTAATTTAGAAAATTTTCTATCAAAATGATGAAAATTTCACTGAGATTTTCCTTATAATCAGGCTTTTTTAGAGACAGCAGCTCACGCAACTGTAGTTGACAATAGGCGAAAATATTTACCCCTGCCGTGAATAAAAATTCCACATGAAATTTGATCCCTTTTATTTTTTTAACATTGAATTTTAATAGGAAAAATGTGAAAAGGGAACAAATTTCATGTGGAATTTTTATTCACGATAGGGGTGAATATGTTGGTGGTAACGGTAGTAAGGCAAGCATATCCGTTGTACAGCAGAGTGTTGAGAAAGAGTGTGAAACAACAAGGTGTTGTGAATAAAAATTTAAATTAATTGAAAGTGAATCTAATTTCCCCGATCTCTTAAGCAATAATAGATATGATTTCATTAAATATAAATACATAGATAAATAATAGATTTATTCTATGCACTAATTCGCAATAAATGCTTTAATGGAATGGTTAAGAGATCAAATTTATTTTTCTCTTTAAAATTAAATTGTTAAATAATTTTTCCAAAACTTGAATATATGTATGTATTATATATTAGACCGAAGCTCAATTTTTTTTATTATTATGTGAGCAGTTCTGTTTTGGATAAAACGACACTTTTGTTGCGAAAATTCAAATTTTCATAACAGATTTCCTAGATATTTCTTGTCACTTTTATGAAAAACTAAAACAATATTTACCTAAATTTGTTTTTTCTCTTTTCCTCCTACAGAAATCTACCACGTGCTATCTGGATTGCCATGCCCCTAGTAACGGGTATTTATGTTTTCGTAAATTTGGCCTACTTTGCTGTGGTCTCTAAGACAGAAATGTTAAGTTCCTTAGCAGTGGCGGTAACATTTGGCAATCGCATGTTTGGTTCACTGGCATTTATGGTACCAATTTTTGTGGCCTTGAGCACATTTGGAGGTGTAAATGGTGTATTGTTTACATCGGCTCGACTATTTGCCACCGGTGCCCAAGAGGGACATTTGCCAAAATTCTTTCAACTGTTTCACGTCAAACAGCAAACTCCCATACCATCGTTGATATTTTCGGTAAAATACAATAGTGTCTTGCGGTGATTGATTCAGATTATAATAATTGTCTTATTCAACAATTTCAGTGTCTGATGTCCATAGTGATGTTATTATCGGCCGATGTTTATGCTTTAATCAACTATTTCAGTTCCATTTTGTGGCTTTCAGTAGTGGCCAGTATAGCTGGCATGTTGTGGCTAAGGAAAAAGCGGTAAGTTTTAAATTATTATTAGAAAATAGAAAACAATAATTTTAAAATAAAACACTCTATTTCGTTTAGACCCGATATACCCCGTCCAATACGTGTCCATACCGCATTGCCGGTAATTTTCATAATCTGTTGTATTGTGTTGGTGTTAATGCCAAGTTTAACTCAACCCATGAATCTTCTGATTGGCATTGCCATTACATTAGCTGGAGTGCCTTTTTATTATTTTTGCATCGCTTGGAAGGATAAACCTCAATGTTATGGACGCTTTTCTTATGCCATAGTAAATGTATGCCGTGCACTCTTTAATACAACCATAATAGAAGCAAATAAAGATGTGCAAAATTAGTCACCACATGATATACAACCCCGAGTTATTCGGCAAGACCAATTAATGTAAAAAGAAACAAAACAAAAAACTCTCAAAGTTACGTGTGTTTGACCCCCACTCATTAAACATGTCATCGAAAATGCCACTAAATCTAATTGATTATTTGTGTTGATATTGTAACTTTTATTTATTTTATATAACGAGAGTATTTTAAAATTCATCATTATTTATTCGTAAGTGTATCTCGCTTGATTTGATATTATTTTGTATTTTTTGTACTTAAATTTAAGTTGAAATTAAAAGTTGTTTGCCTTTGAATCTACCACGATTGTATTTAATATATGTACATTGATATTTAATGTTGTACGCTTCACTTTAAGACACATTAAGATACTCTTTAGTACAATTTCTAATTTAATACAATTTAATTTATTATTATTAAGATTTAAAATCGTATGCCTGTGGTTTGATGATTGTAATTTATTAATGATGCTTGCATTTATAATAACGACCATTTTAGGGAAACTTTGTCATTATAAATCAATAAATATTTTAAAAATTATAATCAATATACATCATTATTTATAACAATTGCATTTAATTTTTTTACTTGGTACCGTTCTGTGGACAAAGTGATTTACAAAGTGGTTACAAAATTAGGATTAGTTCATTGTTAAATTCATTTAAGATTTAAAAGATTCGATTTTATTTAATTCAAATTAAATGCAGTAGAATACTTTATTGAATTTTCATAATTATTCAATAGAAAGTTACATATATCCAATACATTTGGAGTTGTAACTAATTCTTATTAAATGCATTATAGTATGATTAAAATATTAAATTAAAACATTATCAGCCCAATCATGAATAAAAATTCCGCGGAACTTTTTTCCCTTTTTCCTTTTTTCCTATTCAAATTCAATGTTAAAAAAATAAAAAGGGAAAAAACTCCCGCGGATTTTTTATTCATGATCGAACCGTATATTTACACATTTATTAGTTATTATATTTAATTCCTTATGACAGCAAATTTAACGAATTGAATTCATTCTTTATGGATTAATTACGTTTTGAAAATTTGTCTTCTATTCGAATCTATAATAAATTAGCTTTAAACAATATTTTCTTATGTATTTTGTAAAATATTAAAAACTAAATTGAATTCAAATTCTTAAACTGTATTCGATATGAAATAACTAAAACCGAATTTCTCAATTTCTTAATGAATTTTTTATGATTTATTTACAATTACTATGGAGAAATGTCATAATAAAATCAAACAAACAAGTGCACTGTTTGTTCATACTCGACAGTTTTAAACTACAAAGTGACCACGGCCTATTAGAGTAACTGAAACAATTATTACTTTGGCAATAATATAACATTATTCATATACACCTACCAACTACAATTATTCATTATTATGTCCAGTGGTTTTATAAAAATATCCAATTATCTTTGATGATGTTGCTAGATGAGCTTATTTGACAAGATTTGTATACCCTTTGAACAAGTACCAAACATTGTTGATTCTCTCTTATTTTCTGAAAATGACGAATTCAATTTTGATCATGATGCTTTAAAGGAAAATGTAATGTCACCTGAAATCATAAGGCCTTTTCCGTCTTAATAATATACAACTTATTTTTGATCTGAATTTTATTTATTTTTTAATTGTAATGTTTATGTGTTTCTTAAATAACTGTTTATGTTATTTTTGGACATATGCGCTACAAGAAAAACTTGCCGTTCAAAGCTGCCCCAGCCTAGTTCAAAGCTGCCCCGTATTTGGGGCACATTTGACCACAATGATAAAAAAAAATATAAATCGAACTAAAAATAAGACTTAAACTAAAGTTTATTTTCATACATATTAGTTAAATTATGCAAAAAGTAAATAATTTAAAAATATAAATTGTTATGTGGCTTGAAAGCAAAAAGTGTTCAAAGATGCCCCCCACCTCTCCCCTATATTGGATTTGTGCTGAATTTTGTAAAGCCCATAAATATTAGTCTATCACCCAGCTTTTTTTAGTCGATTTCGATTTTCGACCCAAGAGTAATTGATATTGAAATTAGAAAATCGTCCCTTACTTTACCTAACCCCCATACAAATGTCTTCCGGAAATAGGATTTCATTGGTCAAAAATATTTGGTTTATGAACGTATCCAAACAAATTTCGCCACAAATAATTTGTATATGATGCCTAACCACATCTACAAGGTTGTGCAGATTGGTCCATAATTGGCTATAGCTCACAAATAAAATTCAACACAAATAAGTTTCATATGCGGTGCACTCGCGAAAATATGAACACTTCTTCTCTACTCCAAAAATGAACAAAAGCTTTAAAATATGAACATTTATTTTTTATTTTATAACGGATTTCAGTTACATAATATGCATAAAAATTAGGGGAAACCCCAAGCTAACATTTTAATGCCAAATGTCAATGGTCAAACAAACAAGTGCACTTTTTAGTTAGTTTTTACATGTTTGCAGACGAAAATGCATGTTTTTTTTGAAGTGTTTATTAAAAGCAAATAATTTGTATAATATGCATACAAAACAACATATATTTCTAGCTTTAAAGGAATAATAGTTTTGGAGAATTTACAAAAAGATTACTAATTTAGCGATTCACCCCTATCGTGAATAAAAATTCCACATGAAATTTGTTCCCTTTTCACATTTTTCCTATTAAAATTCAATGTTAAAAAAATAAAAGGGAACAAATTTCATGTGGAATTTTTATTCACGATAGGGGTGATTAAGTGACAAAGTAAACAGTATCTGTAATAAAAAAGAATAAAAATACAATTTCAAAATTTGTCAACATTACATTCATCGGACCTGGAAAAAGAAAAACTATTGGTTTTATTAAAATGTTGTGCAACAATCACAAAAGTTTCAACTGTCTTGTTTTCATTAGTTCATATAATCGCGAGTGCACTGTATACAGAAATCAAGACACCGATAATTAGTCAAAGCTCCTATAAATGAAAGACCCCCTTTGAAAATCACTTTTAATAATTTAAATCCCGGGATTTTTCGCGAATCGGGAGTTTTGTTTCTTATTAAAACAAATTGGTTTATTAATAATAAAAACTATTTATTTCAAAAAATTAACCTATATTAAATATAAATATGTATGTTTGAAAACAAACATTTTCTGTCCTCATAGCTATAATTTTTAAATTTACTAAAAATGTTATAAACCATTAATAATTTAAAAACATAAATCATCCCCCTTTCCTGATTTCTGCTTTCACCAGTTCATCACTTAATATGGAATCACTTTTTGATATTCATTTGAGCTTAAATAAAAGTGTAACAGCGGCAGAAATTCATATCACTTCGACAAACGCCTTCACTGTTTAAACGGATTTAAAATGACAAATATTTGTTTGAGTTTTAAAATCAATTAAAGCTTTTTTTACAGGAATCGTAGACGCATCACATTGACAGACACTTAGCATCCGAGTTTGGTAATCCAAAATTTGTTTTTATTCTTTTACCTTTATTTCTTCAGCATACTTTTGTAAAAGTTTAAATTTTTTGTTGGCAACTTTGTAAATACTCGTAATTTTGAAATGTTGCTGACCTTTTCAATTAGTGATTTAATGTGATATCTTTCATTAGGTCTCTTTTATTTTCTCTTATTATAAATGCTACAAAAGCATTGATTTAAGCATATAAAAACAATTTTACTTCTCTGGATCTTTTACACAAATACTAATTTCCGGCATTGGGAAATTTTTAGATAATCGGTTCATAATAGGTCGTATCTCCCATTTAGTGGCCATTTGTGAAAAACTTTTTTTCCACATACATTTTTTGTACTTATTTATTATAAAACTTGTTCAACATTTATTGTTTCGTATGGGTGGCAAGTTTTTAAACATTTTGTACGAACTTATTTATAAATCATTGTATTTCTCACAAAACAGTTCTGTGAAAGTAAATTTGACCAATAAAAACAATTTTCACAATTAACTAGATTCCAAAATTAAAGTTGATTAAATTTCAGTATAATTCAGCGAACATAGTATAAGAAGAAGTATTTTATCTATCGGAATTAGTTTACCCGGCAACTAATTATTACATTAAATTGTATTTTTGATTCACAATTGTTTTTGAAAAAATCATCGAGTAAATGCGTTTGTGGTGATCAATTAAATTTTATATTAAATTTTGTGGTATTTTCAATAAGATAAATATCAATTAAAACATTCCTGCTGCGCTTTGTTAGAATTATACCACGAAACCTGGTACAATTTAGGGTTGTACTCGGAAAAATTTTTAACTTTCTATTGAACATTGATTATTTACGAGTATATTTAATGATATTAACATAGTAAAATCTTCTATTATAACAGTGTAGTTAGTATCACACTGTTAATATTTTCTAGTGATCTACATGTTTACAAACTGATCTGACACTTTAAATTCTCTCTTGCTGTGTAGTTTAACAAAGGAATTATACATTACAAACGCCCCCATAATCAAATTATTGAAATCTATTAGGTAGAATTTTAAACACTCTATAACATGATTTTGATACTAAACTTAATAGCATTTAAGAATGTTTATATTAAAAATTACATATGTATGTAATCTGAGATTTAAATATTTTGTTTAAATCTCATTTGGGTTTATACATAAACGTTTTTATCTTAATGTGTCACAAAATTTTAAATTAAATAAATATGTAATTTTGTTTACAATTTAAACGCCAATAGGAAAACCCCTAGAAAGTTGAGACCATAAACACCAGCCCCATTGTCACCATTGACTTCGCCCCTGCATCATGTTATCTTGGTAAACTTCCCTTACCTTGATGTTATTGCAATTCGCGGGAGAAAATGGCCAAACGGATGCCATAAGCTTCACGGAGTTTGAAACTGGATAGACTTTATTTGCTTATTCATTTAAACTTGCAGCTGACCAGTGTCTTAATCTGGTTCTAGGGGAATCAGCTCCTTTCGGGACACACGTAGTAACTGTGGTTTGTACCTAAATGTACGCGGAAAGATTGGATTGTTGTTCGGGCAACCAAATAATCTCTAGGTGCCGCTCTCGGATGGAGTCAAGGGGCTACAGACAGATTGATTCAACTGAGACGAGGTCAATAATGGTCGGTGGAAGTAGATACTGTACTCTGATCGTTTCAATAATTTTCTTAGACTATGCTAATTGACTTACCTACGGATGGCAGAGATAATATTGCTCAAGCACTCTGGCAAATTGCTTGAATATTAATCGATGCAGTCGTGTATGAAGATTTGCTAATTGTGTGTCTTGCGAGACAAACAAATTGTATATTCCATGCAAGTTATACAATGCGTTAATTAGCCGTTACTCAACCCGGTGTAAAGAACATCGTGTGATGGTGTCCGCACATACGATACTGTACGTTAAACCCATGGACTTTTGTCATCATTGACTAACCCCTGTTGCATGTTATCTTGGTGAACTTCCTATACTTTGATTTCACTGCAATCTATGTGGAGAATGGAACCTGAAATTGTTAAGTTGAAACTCTCAGCTGGCCAGAGTCTTTATCTGGTGCTACGAGAACCAGTGGCCCTATGACTTTTCTTATGACTTCGCTCCAAAGCTTGAAAATGTGTATAAGGTAATCATATAAAATGGGTAAGAAAATATTTAAATTATGAGACATCCCAGCAAAATATTGGCATTTCGCTGCAATTACTAAATAATTTATATAAATTTTTCTGGCTGCGTTACCTAGAAGTAGTGAAATAATGACTTCTTTGTCATCTAAACATGAGAACATTCTGTTTTTACTGATAATGGCTTCTGTGAGTTTATTTTCAGAAAAGATTTTAATTTAAAAAACAGATATGGTTTTAAAGCATATTCAACACACTTCTAAACATGTTTTATAATCTTAAAACGGGCAACGGCAATCTATTAGTCTATTGAGTAAATTATTGCCGAAAATGTCGTTACAGCCATTGTTTGGTTGAAAACTAAATCAAAATAATGGCGAAAGCCGTCACTATAGCAGCGCTAAAAATATTCTGACCCTCTTCAAAAAAAAAACAAACAAACAATAAAATTAAAATAAATGATCATGCTAAATCATGGTTACAATAAGTTACAGTACAAAGAAACCCAGACCTAAATTTAGTTCATAAATTGTATCCCAGTCTAAAAAGAGAATCAATTGTTACAAAAAAATAAATGACGGTAGATATTTCACAATTAATGATCATCCAACAAGGGAGAAAACAGTATAAAAATATGAAACAACAAAAATTACTCTCCCACATACTAGTGAGTGCAGATCACTAATTATATCCCATGTATACTTTGGGATAAAATCGTTTTAAATATTTTCCAAAACTTGTAAGAGATTTCAGTAGAGTATTGAACTTGCATTAGAACGGTTTAAAATTTAAATGTATATAAAATTGAAAATTTTATTTAACTACTAAAACAATAGTAACTAGATATGAAATTCACAGAATTAAAATCAACCGGAAACGGATATTATTAATTGTAAAACTATATAATTAAAAAATTGCAAACAAAAAAAAAATCGCATAACGTATAAATACATACGAGTACGTATATAATAATTCAATTAAAACAAAAAAATGTGATTTTTTTATTTACACCGAAAATTAAACAACAATTTAAAATCATGAGAGTACTCAACAAATTTTATTTAAATTGATAAAAGAACTGAAGCGGAAAACGCATTAATTAAATTATAATGAATATTTTAAAGTTGCTATTATTTTTTATTTGTTAAAGTTCTCAAGACCAAGAGTAGCGCTGGTACAAACTTTATTCCAACATGAATTTGGGTTTCATCCCATGTATGGATTAATTGGACATATGGATGTAATATTAACATCACGCATCATAATTTAAATAATTTTAAATAACCCTCCCCAGTTGAAAATAATATTTTTGTTTCTCTTCTGATCGTTTTCCTCAAATTCGTGTTTTTATACACGTCAGTCCAGATTATGTTGGAAAATTTGCGGCTTCAGAGCCGATCACTGATAATAATATTATTTTTATTTCGAATGAAATAATACGAGATGACTGAATTTCGCCCGTTTTTGGTTCACTCCCATATGCCACACGAAACTGGTTTGTTATAAGGTATTTATAAGAGAATAATAGCAAACAAGAAATAGTTCAATAACTCCTTCGTTTATTTATAATTATGCTGATTTCGAACATAATTTTTTTCTATGGGTCAGTACTCTTTATTCTGATACTATTAAAAAGCTATTTTTTAATTTTAGCACCCAGATGATTACAATAGACTGTAAATAATGTAAAATATTATTTGGTAAACATTTGAGATATTTTAAAATATCAATGTTTCACGGAAACCCTCCAATGTATTTGGAAATGAGATCCTGGATGAACTTGGCAAGATTCTGAACTGGACTTGTAAATAAGGAGACAACGATGAAATCACTGATCAATCACTACTATAGGTTATTATGAGAGGAATTCTTAGATAGTATTGGACGACATTGAGGAAGCCAGGCGGGTTGCAAGATGCAACGTGCTCTATGGAACTAGCTAGCAGAAACTGAATTGTTATTAAAGTTGGAAAAGTGTTGTTTGAGGATCTTTAAAAACATATAATTAATTTTTATTTTCTGAAAGGGTTTTTTTGTAGATATTATTTTACGCCACTCCGAATACAACCTATTCCTTTTTTATAAAAATATCTTTTGGGAAACCTTCATGTATTTCTTATTTATGCCTAAACTATTTTACCAGCTAAGAATTGCTGTATTCCCCTATTGCTTTAATTTTTCGTATGATCGGAAAATTAGTCCTGGAAAAATAGGAAAAGTAGTTAGCCTGAAATTGGTCAATTATCGATACAAATTTCTATATATAAAACTTAGTGCCTGAAATATATATTTTGAAGTCTCAATTTACACGTAGCAACTCTTTAAGCTAAGCTGATTACTTTTTTAACATCGTGGTGGTCATTTGCTGTGGTCGGTCAGTGGTAAAGTGTGGTTTTGTTGTGTTATTGTTGTAGTTTTTACATATTTGTTTTCCCATAGTCAATATGAGTGTATTATCTGTAAAGGCAAAAAAAATCAAAAGCAAAAGAGAGGCAACTTCTTGAAGTTTCTCAGAAGTGACTTCTTGAAGTTACTCAGAAGTGACTTCTTGAAGTTACGCTGAAGTGACTTCAAGAAGTCACTTCCGGGGGGTACAACTTCTCAATACGGAAGACGCTTCTACGATGAGAAAATGGTATCGCAGAAGATGAGTTTCAACTTCTTAGCGTCACTCCTGAGTCACTCCCGCAATAGAAAATGTTGGCAGGGTGTATACTCTTAAATAAAAATACGAGACATAAGAGAGTAAGAGTGTTATATTCGACATTGCCGAATACCAATCATTTTTATTTCGAATAAAATAATACGAGATTTAATACGAGATCCGATTTTGGTGCATTTTGTATAAAAACATTTATCTGGTCTACCAGAATTTTTTAATTTTTGGTAATGAATTTCTCTAAGATTTGATTTAACCTATACAATTTTGGACATTACTATTAGAAATAAAGTTTAGGCCCTAATTTTCTCAATTGCTTTTAAATGACAAACGGGCTAACATTTTGTGCTAAAATTTTTAATTAGACCGTTTTTAACTTTACACTTGTTTTAGCACAAATTGGTTTGACGTCGTTTACTCTTACAAGAGTTTTGCAAGATCCAACAACATCAAATAAAATAAAACTGAGTATTTGTTGAGTCTTATCTTAAATAAAAAGAGTTTGTTAAATAAATAAACAAGTTCAAATATATTTTATTTAGTGATTCCAATTGCGGAATGATCGTCACAAACTCCAATATTATGACATTTGCATGCATACAACTAACATGAGCAAAATTTTGTTTGTTAAGGTTAATGAGTTTTTCGGTCATGGTCCTTATATGGAAGCTATTATCAATTATATGCCGATCGGTACGGTGATTTCGTGTATATGTGGATTTGCCTCGAATTTTAACCTGATATAATATATAAATATAACAGATTTATGCGTATTTAAGTGATTTTAAGAAGTGGACTTTATATAAGGCCTATGGTGAATTATGAACCGATATTCACAGAATCCATTAGTTCGATTTTTATTCGCGCTAGAATTAATGGTCTCGAATTTTAACTTGACAATGTTGTTGTGGACTTTATGGATTCTTACCATTTTCAACAGAACTTGGTCTTTCTATACCAAAAATGAAGTGTGCAAAATTTAATGATATTATCGGCATTATATTTAAAGAAAATAGCAAAAACTTTCTGACAAAGATAGACTGAATTTGCCGATATTCAATGCCAAGAATGAAAACGAAAAAACAAAGAATGTGTCGTTCCTTTAACAGGCGGACAGACTAACGTACATGTCAAGATAGGAACCTAGAATATATACATAAACTTTTTGGTTCTACGGCCCATATTTCGATGCGTTAGAAACGGTCTGAGAAACTTAATATACCCCCCATCTTTTTGGTGGTGGGTATAAAAATAGTTTCAATAGTAACGAACATTTTCCATAATATTCCACTATGCCTAATTATATGAACAGCTGTTCATTTGATATAAGTCTGGTAGCTCTGTTTTCATTTGTTTTATTTTAATTTAACACATGCCTGCATATATTTAGTAAACAAATAATACCTTTTAAACAATTACGCAGCCACAGCTAAACCAGCTGTAGTTTATAGACTTGTTATTAATTTGTTAATAGTTTTTAGTGTAAATCTACTTTCCAACAACCAGAAACAGTGTTTTTAATTATTAATTATGAGAAGCTTTTGCTGCACAAGAAAATTTTCGACATCGAGAGATGAAGATAAGTATTTTTTTAAACTATTGTCATTAATATATTTAAATTCAAAATCGGACAAATTATAAATATACTGAACTTCTTGTGCTAGTATTTATTGCCTTTTTACTAATATTATTTATTATACACCAAAAAGTGTGTATATTTAAATTATAAGAAAACAATAAAAAACTTGTTTGTAAATATTTATTTGGCAAATTAAACAAAGCAGTTTCTGACGTCACATTTATGTTTTTGCTGTTTAACCCAGCGTTGCCATATTTTTGTATGACTTCACTTTTCATTCAAAATTTTAATTAATAACCAGTAAATAAATAAAACGATTATTTGTATTTTAAATTTCTGCCTTAGTTAATCTAAAATTCAACTTTAGAAAACAGACTTCAAATTGTTTTTTTTTTTAACAATTTTGTGACCAAAAACTAAATATCCTCTAATTTCACTGTGAGACAAATAGTAGGGGTCAGTGATCGGGAAGGGTTCAAACTACCGGGGGAAGTTATATCGGTAAAAAAGAAGTTATACGTGTCTCTCGCTGGGTCACGTCTAGGAATCGAGATATATCGATTTGAAGTTAGTAACTATCATATAGGGAAAATTGTCAACTTTGGTGGTCTTTTTTTTGAAATAACTCGAGAACCACTAGTCCGATTTTGCTGAAACAAATTAGGAATTACAATTCCTTTAATCTGTTCATACAACGTTTCGCTACATAAGCAACAGTATCGCAGTTATAAATAAATGTGAGACATAAATCATGAAAATTGATGAACGCGTTTCGCTTTTATTCACAATTAAGTAAAGGTATGAATTTCAAAAATTTGCTCGAGATATGCACAAAATTCTTTTAAAAACCGGAGAAAAATTAACTTGTACATTTTGTGCATATCTCGAGCAAATTTTTGAAATTCATACCTTTACACATTATTGTTCATTATTGAATGCGGAGACAATAATACGTCTCTTAAAAATATAATTGTAACTCATTCCTTGATAATGATATCCGATAGGAAGAAATAATTTAATAAATAATATATATATTTTTTACAAATAATTGGCCTCGAACTCGAGAAAACTTTTTTATTTTATATTTGAAAATATATACTAGAGCATGGTGTAACTATACAAGGTGAGTGCAGTAGGACAGATGGCTGACTTTGTTTACGATTTACTTATCTCAAAAGTAATACTTTGTCAAGTTATTTTACACAAACAAAACGCCTGTTGTTTCTGTATTAATCTATGATATTTAAATTCAAAATCGGACAAATATACCGAACTTCTTGTTCTAGTATTTATTACCTTTTTACTCATATTATTATACACCGAAAAGATTATCACACAATCTTATAATAAATAAAAAATAATCTATTTAAATTATAAGAAAACAATAGAAAACTTGTGTGTAAATATTTATTTGGCAAACAAGTAAAAAATATAGTCGGTCAAGCTAGACCATATAATACTCTACACCTAGTGTACGTATAAAACAGTTTTTTAGGATGGGCGTTATATGGGAGATATCACCTATTTTGAACCAAAATTTAGTGTCATGATTTCTGCGAATATAAATATTATATGTATTAAACTTTATCTCGATATAAATACTTTTAAAAGATTTATGGAGGTTAAAGTGAATTACGGAGAGGGTCCGTTATAAAATTAGGTGTCATTATTTCTGTATATAAGAAACTTATTTGTGTCGGATTTTATTTGGATACCAACATTTTTGAGAGAGTTATGCTTTTTAAAGTGATTTCCGGAAGTGGGCATTATATGGACCGATAATTATAAAATTGTACCGTATTATTTGTATACATATGAAATATATTTGTGTTAAATATTATTTGGATACCAATATTTTTGAGTGAGTTATACTCTTTAAAGTGATTTTCGGAAGTGGGTCTTATATGGAAGCTACGACTAATTATAGACCGATCTTCACAAAATTTTTAGATGTGATTTAGCTGCATTTACTACTCATTTGTGCTGAAATTTGTTTTGTTTGGATACTTGCATAATTCAAACATTTATGATCGGTAAACCCCAATTTCGGGAGAGCATTTGTATGGGGACCAGGTGAAATAATGGACCGATTTCCACCAGTTTCAATTTCATCCGTCCTTGGCCTGAAAAAATATCACGTACCAAATTTTATCGAAATATCTTCAAAATTGTGACCTGTACTCTGCGCATAAGCTTTACATGGACAGCCAGCCAGCCAGCCAGCCAGACGGACGGACGGACGGACATCGTTAAATCGACTCAGAAAGTGATTCTGAGTCGATCGGTATACTTTAAGGTGGGTGTTGGACCAATATTTTTGGGCGTTACAAATAGCACAAATCCAATATACCCTCCCCACTATGGTGGTGTAGGGTATAATTAAACAAAGCAGTTTCTGACGTCACATTTATGACTTTGCTGTTTAACCCAGCGTTACCATATTTTTGTATGACTTCACTTTTCATTCAAAATGTGTATTAATAACCAGTAAATAAATAAAACGATTATTTGTATTTCAAATTTCTGCCTTAGTTAATCTGAAATTCAGCTTTAGAAACCAGGCTTCAAATTGTTTTTTTTTAACAATTTTGTGACCAACCATTTTAAATCAGAACCTACGCTCACCTTCAATAGTTACGGCTTTTAAGATTTAATTTTTTTTTATCCTTAATTAGAATTTATTAGAATCATGAATTTTGTTTGTAACATGGTGAGTGCAGAAGCACAGCTGGCTGGCGTTGTTTACAATTTACTTATGTCAAAAGTAATACTTTAGCAAGTGTTTTTGACAGTAGTACATTATTTTACACAAACAAAATGCCTGTTGTATTTGTATTTGTTACTGATTTGCACTTACCTTGTATAGTTACACCATGGTTTGTAATATTTTTTTTAATTTCATTTAAAAATATGTATTTGAAAATATATACTAGAGTTTTTATAGTTTTTTTGGGTTAACGATGACAAAAAAATTTTATATTTTATACATGTTTAAACGTCTGAGGGTAAATGAAATACAAAAACTAATTTATTCAACATTTTTTTTAATTTGAACACGAAACTTCAAATAAAATTTGCAGCCTTTAAACGTTAGCTGATTTTGGTTTTTCGTTGACGATAAGTAATTTTAGATCTTAGGAGCACCTAAAATCGAAATATGCATGTGCACATATGTACAAATGTATATACTAGCGTGATGTAACATCGACAAGACAAATTCACGTGCGGACAAGAAATTGTTCGCCAAGTAAACTAATTGATGGCTTGTAACAACAGCGGGTTAAATTATATGGAAATTGTATAACCAAACTTTTAAATGACGAGATTTTATAAATATATTGAGTTATTTGAACGCTGCGCGAGATGTTAATATTCAAACATCATGAAACTAGGTTTATTGTTTTTGCTTATTCCCCTTCATCAGGGGTTAAGGGTATTCCAATGTTAAAATGTAACTGTGCCTTAAATTCATATTCTGGCCTATAGTAGATTACGGATGCATTAATCATATGAAGATTTTTGCAGACAGGTTTTTAGGTACCATTGAATATCCCATTATTCAGATGTTTCAGTTTGAATAACTCTTTATTTTTAAGATTTACATTTTATGTGATTAAAACTTTAATGAATTTAATTAACATTGAGTGAAAAATTTAATTTTCCTTTAAAGGTTTATGGAATATCAAAAAACTCAAGTAAATATTTATGTAACACAAGGATTGCAATTGAGAGCTTGGCCAATAGACTTGGACAATTCAATGACAGCTCACTTATATTCTGAGTTCAAAAATGAAGTAGGTAGTGTTTCTATTTCTTTTAACCTTAAAATGTCTCTTTTTAAGTATGAACTGGCTGAACAAGAAACGCATGAAAAAAACTACACAAGTGAGAGATTTCAACTAGTTCCAAAAGTTGAATCTTTCAATTGAACTAATTCTTTTATGAACTATCACTTTAACGGTTTCGAATCGGTAGTCAATCTAGACCAAAAAGCGAATAAATACGATTTTTATATATTTTATTAAGATATTAATATGTATATGTATTTTGTATAACAAATAAGTTTTACCCTTGTACTCTGAACTTGATGACGGCGATTAAATTACAACAAAGTTGAGAATACAGGAGTTATATTTAACTAATATGGTTTTATACTTTTCCATTGTTTGATTTAAAGTAGTATTTCCTTTCTCTATAATAGCTGTGATAAGGAAGAAGAACTAAATTGTATTAAGTTTAATTTTTTAATGTTGCAACAAAGAAATTTTAACTGCAATTTTCTAAAGCATAAATTTGCAATTATGGTCACAAATGCCATTTGTAGCGACATGTAATTATTTTTGTTTTTATTTTGTTTGATTTGATATCATTTATTTACTTTTATTTGTCAAGCCCAGAAACGTTGTTTTCTGTATAAATAGAGGCTCGTCTGGTTGGAAATGTTTTAATTGAATGTGTTGACTTAAATTATAAACAATTGGAAACTTTTTCCCAGTTAAATTCGAGTGAATAAATGAGTGAGTGCGTCATCTCTTGAGTGCATAACAAATTGAAAAGAAAAACGGTGTCACAAAATGAAATGACTACTAGGAACACTTGGACAGTAACGGCGACAATAACTATTATCGAGTCAATAAACTAAACTAAAGACAAACAGTTTTAAATTGAATTAAGTCAAGTGTTGTGTACAAACTAAATAAAATCATTCGGATTTAAGAAAAATAACAATAAAATTTAAAATAAAAATCAACTAATTTTGATATGTTTAATAAATTTATGATGAAAAATGTGACACTCATCATATTTATTTCCATTACAATTATACAAATGGGCAAATGTTCGAGCGATGAAGTAAATGGTGATTATACATATTGGGAATTGAGTACTGAAGCGAAATCAAATGCAGAAAATTCTTCAAAATTGCAGCTGTTGTTAACGATAAGTGCCCAGAAACGTTATATAGAGATATCATGGAAAAATGCTCCCGCTCATAAAGGCGATCGTATAATGTTAACATCTGAGAAACCAGTTAGTTTTCAAAAACTCAAATGGATACCTACAGAGCAACCACCCATGGCTGAATTTAAAACACCGGAACCTATCACCGAAATCGAATTGCAAGAAGAAGGCAGCGGTGGGGATTATACACAAAACCATCCCACAACTACTACCACCGAGTCACCCTATAAAGCCAAAGACATACACTATTGGATAGTAAATAATGGCTCAAATCCCATTGTAGCCGCCATAATTCCTACTGCCCCCTCCTTGTGGTTTACAACGGGTGTTCCTTTTGATTATAGCCTTTCGAGAAATGTCACCTATGATACCTCATCATATGGTTATTGGGCCTCATATGTAAGCGGCAGCGATGGTTCGATATTGGCTACTACCAGTCTATGCGCCTATCCCAAATGGATGAATGAAATGCGTTCTATTGTGGGTGGTTTACGTTTCCGTGATCTCTTTATACCTGGCAGTCACGACTCGGGTTCATATCGTGTAAACTTCGATCCTTTGGCCAAAGAAACTTTAATTACCAAATACTCCCTGACGCAAGATGATAATATAATGGGCCAGTTAATGCATGGCATACGCTATTTGGATATACGTGTGGGTTACTATCGAAATACACCCGAATTGTTTTTCATAAATCATGGCATAACAAAACAGAGGCCTCTAATCGATGTGATTGATGAAGTAAAGGAGTTTGTGGAGAAAACCAATGAAATTGTAATATTTGGTTTAAAAGAATTTCCAATTGGTAAGTGCAATACTAGTTATTAGAAATATATATACACAGATATATACAGTATATCACAAAACTATTTTGCCTACTGACTTTTAGAAGCTATTTGTTCAAATAGTAATCAGAACCTAGATACAAAAGGTTTCTAAAACACTGTGTCTTTTATAACTTTCATTATTTACGTTTCGCGATGAATAAGTCTTTGCAGCATATTTTGTTGAATACCACAAATAAGAAAGTATAGTCGGTCAAGTCCAGTTTTTCAGAAATGTTGGCTATATGGGAGCTATGACCTATTGTGGACCGATTATTCAAAAATTTAGTTGCATGACTTCTGTTTACCTTATGTAAATATTGTTTGTGTTAAATTTTATTTATTTGTTTGGATATGTGTATAAATCAAATATTTATAACCAATAAACCACAATCCTGTCCTTGGACTGAAGAAATATCATGTGCCAAATTTTATGAAAATATCATCAAAATGCGACCTGTACTCTGCGCACAAGGTTTACATGGATAGCCAGCCAGCCTGTCAGTGGGTGTCTGACTAATATTTATGGGCGTTAGAAACGTCAGCTCAAATATTATAGGAAAAAGTATATTTTTAGAGAAACCAGTTTTCTTGTTTGAAACCGCCTTTTTCACTATATTTGAAACGGTTAAATATCCAGTTCTTTAATGATTTTATCGTTAATGATCGTTTTTAATATAAATGTATGTATGTAAATTTATATATCTCATTTGTGATGGCTTTGAATATTTAAAGTGATTTTATTATTCTTTAAATAAGGAAGGTTTGACAATTAGAAATGAAAAATGATAGCGGACAGTGTCTATAACCAAAATTTTCGGACACATTTTAAAGGTCTATTTTGTTAAATACGTCACGGATATTTTGAGTTTGAAGACTGTACTCGATTCGAATGTCTCTGTATATAAACTATCTTTTCTAGATCCCAACAAAACAAAATACAGTGGTGTCAAATCGCAGCTGCGATTGTGAATTTCCTGTTCAAACCAGTGATATCCATCCATATTATCAGTAATATTCATATTATTAATAATAAAACAAAAATTATCTTGACCAGACAAATGGCAATGGGCTTCCTCTGAAATAATGAAATGTGGCTTTTACAGATCCACTATTTTCATCTATTTTAAATATTTTAATGCGATTCTCGAGCAAAATTTAATTTATTGTAATAATTGTAAAAGCTTCTTCTTCTGTAAACAAGTAAAATGTCAAAATTTTCATGTTATTCCAATACGCCCCTGTTGAAAAACTAAGTTCTTGTTGAAAACCCCATTACATATATAAGAAAGACGTGTATGTTTATCGATTGATTTTAAATTAAATGTACGGAACTAGTCTAGAAGCAATGTGTCAATAAAACTAGCTCCTATAAAATTATATACATAGAATCATTGCCGTTGAACTAGTGTTCAACAAGTTCAATGGATCTCATTGAAAAATTACATAAAATGTTGGTTAGAAAGAAAGTTCAGAACAAATAACTCTGTGGCGATGGTTTTCAGTGTTTACTTACATCTTAATTCGATTGATTTGAAAAAAGTTTAGAAAACGATCGGTAAATATGATCCATAATACGACACCATGTGTAATTGTTAGATTTTTTTATGGGACTATTGCAGATTTATTTTCGAACTGAAAAGGCTTGCTAATGAAAAAGCCATCCAGCCAAAATTATTTGTATGAAATTGTTTGGTTTTTCGAACAAATTTATATCCTAGTAATAATAACTTAATTCCACTATTTATAATTAAATGTAATCTAAAATATCTAAGTAACCTCTAAAATTTCTCTATTCTAGGTTTCGGCAAAAATTTAACGGTCCATCATAAACTGGTTAGTTTTCTAAAAAATCATTTTGGGGACTTGATAGTACATCCCTCGATAACGTGGCGGGGTTCATTGAATGATATTTGGCTGCGCAAACAAAATGTTATACTGGCATACGATCTATATTCCGTTGTTAATATATATCCACATTTACTATTTGGCTCCGTCGAGCAGAGATGGGGTAATGTACAGACATGGCCGAATTTGGAGCGTTACTTAAGAACCATAAATGGTCAGGATATATCGTAAGTTTATCTGGAACTAAATAAATAATATTATTAGATTATTTTCCTGTTTTTTTTTTTGTTTGTTCTTTCTTTCACACAGTCGACTTTCAAGCCGTCCTGTAGCCGATATGGCGGAACTGACACCCAAAACTTGGGATGTTATAGTTAATAAATATGGTGGTTTACGTAAAATGGCTGATCGGGTTAATTGGCGTGTCTCACAATTGTACATGAATGAATTGGGTGATAACGCCAATATAGTAGCTGTAGATTTTTATCGCGGTACCACGATAGTGGAAACAGCTTTAGATTATAATAGAAGGAAAGTTATATTTTAGATTAGAGAAAAGAAATTAATGCATTTATGTATAAGTATACATAGAAAACAAATCGTTTCAAACTAAATTTTTTATTATTTTATTTATAAATTTCAATACACATCATAATAAAGACATATAAAGTACATACAAACATAAATAATTCATATTGTAGAAAAGTGTTGGCGAATATTGATTTTAAATAATAAAATATAATATTTTTTATTACAAATTCGGAAATTATTTTATTGCAAAAAACTGTAAATTTATCATCATAAAAATTTAATTTTAAATTTTAACTACTAAATTTCGTGAAATCATTAATATCGATTTGAGAAGGACGATTTTGGTGACCGATAATATCATGCATTTTATGAAATGTAGCTTTTACAAATCCAAATTTTCGAGCGGAATTAATTCATTTTAGTAACAATTGATCTGACTTGCCAACAAGTAAAATGTCAAAACTTTCATATTATTCCAATATTCCCCGTTGGAAAACAAATGTTTGATATTGAGAATGTTTAAAATCGGTCAACCAAATACGTTAGTACAAACTGTTAGTTCGTCTGACGTTTAACAACAATTAAAATGCGATTAACAAATAAACAAAGTATGTAAAGAGTTTTAGATCAAAATATATTCTTTTTTTTAATTTATTTTTATTATTGAATCTTTCTTATCGAAATTTACAATAAGTATTCAAATCTTAATTCTACTTGTTGCTTATTAGTTGTTACCAATGTAACCACTAACTCCTGTATTAAAATTTTTAAAAATGTCTTCTAGTTAGACTCAAAGTATTGGTTCTTTTTAGGCTAATGGCCTAGTAGTTAAAATTTAAAATAGGCTAATGGCCTAAAAAGAACCAATACTTTGTCGATGTAGCTGATTGAATATTTTTTAATTTCCTCCTGGATATTAAGATCTCTGTGGATAATATCATTACTTATATACCATTAGGCGCAGACAATTTGACGTAATATTCTAGACTGTCTTCTTTGAAGCTTTTGGATGTTAGATGCGCATGCAGTACCCTATAATTGGATGTCATATGTCCATATTGGTTTTATGATGGAGTTGTATAAGAGAATTTTGTTGTCTAAAGACAAGTTTGAGTTTCGACCGAGAAGCCAATGTAGTTGAGCTGCTTTAAGTTTCATAGCCGTTATTTTCGCCTCAATATGACGAGACCAGGTCAAGCGTCTATCTATTCCCAAGTACTGAACATGGTTTTCTACCGGAACGGTGATGTTATTTATTTTTACAGCTGAGCACGTTTGTCTTCTGAGCGTGAAGGTTAAGTGAGCTGTATCCGCTGTGTATTATTACATAGAAGCGCTCCTAATATGCTGCCTTGGGTGACACCAGCAGTAATTTTCGTGAGAGGGGAGTATTTATCTTGCGACCTTACTATGAATGTTCTGCCTGTTAGATAGCTCTCCACAAGCTTGTGAGTGTTTTGAGGAAGCATTCGTGTTATTTTGATGAGTAGCCCATCATGTCAAACTTTGTCAAATGCTTGGAAAATGTCTATAAACAGGGCTGAACAGTATTGCTTTTTCTCAAACACCGATCTAATTAGGGTGACAATTCTATGCACTTGTTCTATTTTATCATGTTTTGCTCTGAATCCGAACTGGTGATCCGGGATGATGTCGTGTTCATTTAAATGAGGAGTTATACTTAAAACGAATATTTTTTCGAAAAGCTTCGATAGGATTGATAATAAGCTTATCGGTCTGTACGCGCCACCTGGCTAGCATCTTTTCCTGGCTTGGGAATCATAACAATTATAGACCTCTTCTCTGAGGATGGGAAGTATCCGACTCTTAATATCGCGTTAAAAATGAGCAGCAAGATTCTAGAAGCAGACGATGGTAAGTTTCTTATCATTGACCCTATTGCAGATTTTACTTGAGTTATGTTAAATTTTATTGGATGGTTTACCTTATCAGGAATGATTGGACGACAGAAACATGTATGTGCATCATGTGGCGCGAAAACTTTCTCAAGGTGGCCCGCGAAAGCGTTTAATTTTTTTCTAGTCTTTTCTAGTCTTAATGGAGATTCTTGGGTTATAGGGCATTTCATATGCCGTACAGCCTTCCATAAGCTGTAATTGGAGTTGTTTGTGGCATCTAGGCTGTTCAGATAGGCTTCTATTGCAGGCTCGTGGTTCTGTCTCAATTTGTTGCGAAGAGTTGTCAGGCATAATTGTATATGAAATATATGAAAAACATTTACAATAACATTTAAATTCTAGGTATATCATGGTGCAACTATACAAGGTGAGTGCAGTAGCCCAGCTGACTGACTTTGTTTACAATTTACTTATGTCAAAAGTATGTAATACTTTTTCAAGTATTTTTGACAGTAGTACATTATTTTACACAAACAAAATGCCTGTTGTTTCTGTTTTGTGTTGTATTTGTTGTCGATTTGCACTCACCTTGTATAGTTGCACCATGGGGTATATTTAGTCAAAATTTACACGAAGCAATTTTTTAAGCTTATCTTTCCCTTGAGGTCACTTTTTGTTTTTTATAAAAGAATTTTTTATTTTTATTTATAATTAACTCGATATTTCGATTTCCTTTGGAAATCTTCGTCAAAAAGAATATAAATGCTAACAATTCCAAAATGTTATTATACAAAAAATTACTATCTTTCTGTTAAAATTATTTACTGTTCAATGTTATTATTGAAAATTTAAAATTATTTTTCTGTAAAACATATTTTTCAATTTTGTCAACCCCTTTCAAACTTACATATATCAAAAATATTTATGTATATACATATAGAAAATTTGTTATTTTTTAAATATTAAAATAAACTAACTCCTGACGAAGATTTCCAAAGGAAATCGAAATATCAAGTTAATTATAAAAAAATCTTTTATAAAAAACAAAAAGTGACCCCAAGCTTACAAATTATTTAATAGTAAAATATAAATATAATAAAACGTTAAAAAAAACTGATTAAAACAATTTTAGGAGCATGATGAAAATAATGTTATCAACGACCAAACTGATGGTGAAGATGAAAGTTATATTGAAGATTTACCACAAAAACAGAAGCTAGATGAAAGTTATATTGAAAAACCACCACAGAAAAGAAGGTAGACACAAAAACTTGTGAAGGAAATTAGAAGTGATCTTGACAACTTAATAGTTTAACGCAAAAGAGAAAAAAATCGCCTGGTTAGGCATGTTGGTGGCTACTTAAATAGAAGCAGTGGATGTTGAGGAACATTCCGATGCAACCTGCAAGTCTAATGAGAAAATTAACATAAAAAAATGGTTCACGTACTAACTCTTCATCTTCCAAAGATATCCTGGGGGGTTATTGTGTATTTCGATTCGAAAACAAAAGCTTTCGAAATATGTACAATGTAAAAAGTATACAAATTCGAAAGCTGGACTTATCGATTTTCAATTTCATAAAATGCAATGAACTGAAATGAATAACCTAAAACAAATGCGATATTGAAAATTGCAATGTATAATTTAAAAATTTACAATAAATAATTTTAAAATTCCCAATAAATATTATTTTAAATTGATATATGTACATATGTACAGCTAGGTGCAACTAATTAAGGGCACGATACTAACATATGAGCTTGAAGCAAATAATACGAAAGATTTTATGATATTCTCAAAATTTTGTCGTACTTTAGTCAATTTAACTCTTACTCCTAGAAAATAACTGCGTATTGTGTCCAATTAATTATTATTTATGAATCTGTGAGTCATATTTTCAATTGTTGATCCTGCGGAGATAAAGAACGGATTAATGGACAAAGGGTTCAAAATCAAGAGCGTAGTGAATATTAGAAACCGTGAAAAGATTCCTCAGCCCATGTTCAGGGTAGAATTGGAACCTGGAGATGTTGCCTTAAAGAAAAACGAGTCCCATCCAATTTACAATCTTATTTATCTTCTGCATCGTAGAATTACCGTGGAGGAACCGCATAAGCGTGTTGGACCCGTCCAGTGTCTTAATTGTCAAGAATTTGGTCACACCAAAGCGTATTGTAAATTGCCGTCTGTTTGTGTTGCATGTGGGGAACTACATGCAACTGCTCAATGTAATAAGTCCAAAACGGACTTAAAAATAAAAAAATGCAGTAACTGTGGAGGAAATCATACCGCTAATTATAGAGGTTGTCCAGTTTATACTTATTTGAAGGGCATAAGGACCAATAAGTCGCCAGTATTACCTGACCATCCTCAACAACCTAATTTCACGTCGAGTAAGAATTTTCCTCAAATTGTACGACCAACTACTCACGTAAACGCTCCTAATTCCAGACAAGTTTCTTACGCAAACGTGGTCAAATCTAATATGCCAGGTCTGGAGCAGGAACCTATATCGCAATATTCTGAGCCACATATCAACAATCTAGAGACAACATTGCAGACACTTGTCCAAACTATGAACACTTTTACGACCACCATGACATCCATGATGCAGGAAATGCTGAAAATGCAATCCACTATCTTGCAAGCCATTTTAAAGAAATGATTTATTTAAAAATTTGTTTTTGGAACGCGAACGGCCTCCGCCAACATAAAAACTGATGGATAAGCAGATTGATGTTATGATGATTGCTGAAACTCACTTGACGTCGACAGGGTACTTCAAAATTAATGGCTACGTGTTGTACGATACTAAAGATCCCCGCGGAAGAGCTTGTGGAGGTTCGGCAATTCTTATAAAGAACAGAATAAAACATTATCTAATGAATAACATAAGGGAGGATTACCTCCAAGCAACAAACATTTGCATTGAATTCTGTCAATACAAATTTGTTTTATCATCGATTTATTCTCCGCCTCGATTCTCAATAAAAGAACACCAATACCATAACTTCTTTAATTCCCTTGGAGCTAGATTTTTAGTTGCTGGCGACTTTAACGCCAAACACACATTTTGGGGTTCACGTCTGGTAACCCCAAAGGGTCGCGTACTCTTCAACACCATTGCTCAAATGGGCTTAGATGTACTCTCAAGCGGACATCCCACCTACTGGCCGACGGACCGACGGAAGATTCCCGATGTTATTGACTTTGGAGTAGTGAAAAATATCCCTGTAGAATGGATGCAAGTGGATCCTTCATTAGACTTGTCCTCAGATCACTCTCCTACTATCATTTCAATGCATTTCCCTCAAGTGTGTGGCTCTCCATTTAGAAACATGACTAAGACCCGAGTAAGCTGGATAAAATACAAAAAGTATTTAAGTTCTCATTGCACGGAAAATATTGTGTTAAGAACTACCGACGATATCGATGAGTCGATTGGCAACTTTACCGAGGACCTTCGACGAGCTGTGCATCACGCTTCCACTTATCACGTTGAATGTAGAAATAGGACAAACAGAACTTATTTATCTGAACTCGAACATCTCCTATCAGAAAAAAGAAGAATGAGAAGAGAGTGGCAACTTCACAGGTCTCCTGAACTGAAAGCTAGGCTACGGGTATGCAGAGATATACTAAGACATTTTTTAGAAACCCAAAGAACGGCTTCACTTAAATCCTACTTGGAGGGTCTTGATAGTACCCCACAATCTGACTACTCGTTATGGAGGGCGGCAAGAGGTTTAAAAAGACCAGTGAGAGGAAAACCTCCTTTGCGAAATCCGACTGGTGACTGGGCTAGAAATGATTCCGAGAAAGGGACATTATTTGTTAACCATTTAAGAAATGTGTTTACTAAAAACAACTCAAATAACGTATCTGATTTGCCACCACTCGTTACTAGACCTCCTGTACCTCTAAGACTAAACTTTGGTGATGTCCAAAGCGCTATTGGTACTCTGAACCTTAGAAAGGCTCCAGGTATGGATAAAATCAGCAATAAAATGCTTGTGGAGTTACCTCGTGTAGCTAGAAGAATTATCCTCTTTATCTTCAACGCTATTTTACGCCTAGAATACTATCCTGCAGATTGGAAGGTGTCTATGATCACTATGATTCCTAAGTCAGGGAAGGATCATACCAAAGTAGAGTCATATAGGCCAATTAGCCTATTGCCGACAATTTCTAAACTGTTCGAAAAATTGTTAATGACTAAGTTGATTCCAATTCTGAACGACACTGAATGCATTCCTAATCATCAATTCGGCTTCAGAGCTAAACACAGCACCATCGAACAAACACACAGATTGGTAAATGTGATAAGAGGGTCGTTTGAAGACAAAAAATACTGCTCCGCCCTTTTCATTGATGTGTCCCAAGCGTTCGACAAAGTTTGGCATGACGGTTTAATGCACAAAATAAAATTAACTCTGCCTGCTAACACCCATAAACTTATGGAAAGCTATTTATACGGTCGCAAATTTAAAATCAAAGAAGGCAATTTTTTAAGCCCCGCTCAGCCAATTGAAACAGGTGTGCCACAGGGTAGCATACTGGGTCCTACTTTATATTTGATTTATGCCTCCGACATGCCGTCAGACCCCAAAATCCACACGTCAACTTTCGCAGACGATACAGCCTTTATCAGCGTTCACAAGGACCACCAAGTAGCATCACAGAATTTGCAGAATTATGTTTATAAACTAGAGAATTGGCTAGAGCTTTGGAAAATCAGGGTTAATGAACAGAAATGTATTCATATCACTTTCACATTGCGAAAAGAAACTTGCTCGTTCATCAAAATAAATAATCAAATTATTCCTCAACATAATGAAGTCAAATACCTCGGCATTCACCTCGACCGCCGTTTAACTTGGAAGTCTCATATTGAAGCGAAACTTACACAGATGAGATTAAAAGCAGTGCAACTTAATTGGCTAATTGGCAGAAATTCTTCACTAAAGTTGGACTGCAAACTATTGTTGTACAATGCAATTCTAAAGCCAATCTGGTGCTATGGAATTCAATTATGGGGTACTGCCTCAGCATCAAACATTGAAAAAATTCAAAGGGGTCAAAATAAAATTCTACGTATAATTACTGCAGCTCCATGGTATGTTAAAAATTCTCGAATTCACAAAGATCTATGCGTGCCATTAGTAAAAGTTGAATTTACAAAACACGCGTCAAAGTATGTCAGCAAACTTGAACACCACCCAAACCCACTTGCACGAGACATCCTTAACTTTAGTGGCCATAATCGGTTGAGAAGGAGGGATACCCTTGCTTTAACTCAACCGCAAAATAGATGACTGGATCAGTTGATGTGAAATTTTTTTAGTATCATAAAATTTTTGTCTAGCACTGGCTGGGCTTATTATTTTCTTTTTAGTATTAAGATTTGAATACTTATTGTCATTTCATTATATGAAGATTCAATAAATAAATAAAGGCTATAAAAAAAAAAAAAAAAAAATATTTTCAATTAAGATTGATATCATTCGTGCATTTTCCAAAAAAAGTATTTATTTAAAAATAAATCAATATTTTGTTGCAAATCCGTAACAGCTTGACATCTGCTAGGAATTGAGGTCACCAAATTTTTACATTCACTACTTGGAATGGCTCCCAAGCTTTCTTTGTTTTGACAAATAGATCATTAAAATTGCTTATTTTTACAGAGCTAACTTTGATTTTTACAACTTGCCATAAGTTCTCAATCGAGTTGAGATCAGGACTGCATGAAGGCCAGTCAAGAGTAGTAACCGAATTGTTAGAAAACTATTGCTTGGCGTGATGAGCCGTATGCTTTGGATCGTTATCTTGTTGAAATATCCATATTACTTGCATGGTCTTATCAGCATACGGCGTCATTGCATCGCTTAGATTTATTGCATTCTGAAACATCAATATTTCCCGACATAGCACCCCAAAATATTATAAAACCTCCTCCATGCTTCAAAGTGACGCGGTTGTACTTTGGATCAAATTCTTTCAACATTGGTCGGCAAACATATTTATTTTTATATTCTTTCGTGAAATTCTTCCAAACAGTCCAACTTATCGCAATCGACGTATTAACGTCTACAGACAGAAAGCTTTAATAATTACCAAAATCTTAATAAAAAACTAGTAAGAGTGCAATATTCGGCTGTGCCGAATCTTAAATACCCTCCACCTATACGTAATAAGAAATACAAAAACTACACTGGTTATAGGACTAGAATATCCTTATTCTGTATTTTTTATTCAGTTTTAGTGCAAATTTAACTATTATTTTATATATTGTTTGAAAGACAATTTTACGACTAACATTATTTATGTTAAATATTTTGAAATTTTGTCTAATTTTCACCATTTTTATTGATTTAATTACTAATTCTTACCATAATTTACAGAGTTTGTCTGATGTTCATAATAATCTTGAGTGTAATTTAACAAACAGAGTATAAAAAAGGGGAACAAGGTATCATATGTGTCTATAGGTACTATAATCATAGAATTATAAGATCTGAAAAATTAAAAAAACACATTTTTTCAACATTTTGTATGCAGGATAGGATTTGTTCCTCTATGCTATACAGATATCGATATTTATTAGGCATTTTTGTGGGTTTATTTGTTTTTTTAAAAATGGTTCTTATATGGCAGCTATGAGGATATTTGACGTCGAATTTCAACATAATAACGGTATATTTAAGATATATATTAGTATTAACGTGGATTTCGGAAGTGGACCTTATATGGGGGACATAGTCAAATATGGGCCGATATTCTCAAAATCAAGCAGTTTGATTTAGGCATGTATGTAAATAATCCGTGTAAAATTGGATTGGTACCCTTATTTATAAGAGATTTATGAGTATTAAAGTGATGTTCGTAGGAGGGCTTTATATGGGGCATACGGTTAAAAAAAGAAATTCACAAAATTTTGTGGGATGATTTTTGTATATATGTTAATGCTCTGTGCAAAGTTTTCAGTCGGTACCGATAGTTAGACAATATATATAGGGATAAATGTCTTTTTCAGATGTGGTCCTTGTATGGGAGCTATGACCAATTCTGGGCCGACCACCATAAAATTTAGTACAACACTTTATTTGCCTATAAAGATTCTTCATAGCAAGTTTTAGTCGTTTAACATTATTTATATCTGTTTTATACGCATTTAAGTGAATTTTGGAAGTGGGCTTTATATGGGGGCTATGGTCAAACATGGACCGAACTAAAAAAAATTTCGTTTTGTGATTTATTTTTGTATAAAACTTATTTTTTAGGTTGTTGATTATGATGTGTGATAGGTAATCGTTCTTTTTTAGTATTTGTCTACGAAATTACATGTAAAGGGGATGAAAGCGATCAATGCAATAAAGTTTATGTAGGGACTACAAGACGCATGTTGGGAACGAGAATAGCAGAACATGAAGCAGACGTAAGAAAGGGAAAAGAATCAACTGGACTCTCACAACACGCAAAAGAGAGCGGACATACCGTTGATTTTAAGAGTGTGAAATTACTTGACAAGGAGAAATCCGAAAATAAGAGATACACATTGGAGAGCTTGAGAATAAAGGAACGACTATTGAACACTCTCAACACAAAAGAAGATAGAAATAATACTAAGCTCCAATACATCCCTGCAATTAATTATAAGTAATAGTTCTGTGATATCCGTAGTTATAGGTTTGACGATTCTGTGATTTATTTTATATTTATACAATTGTAATTATTTATTCATTTATTTTAATTAACTTGGTGTCGTGTTATTCCCGTTTTAATTACAATATATTTTTAAATAATAACAAATGATGTAACATAAGATAAATTATCTTAATAAAATAGCTCCTGAAGAAGTCGAAAACCCACATCGACGAAACGTAGAGCAAATTGATGAAGTAAATTGTTTCATTTACATCATTTAAAGAAGAAAATATAATTGACCGAAATTAGCCCGTAGGGATAATATCCAAAACTTAATAGAAACTTATTTTTGCTGAATTTTGTCTTGATATTCCAATTTTATAGGCATTTATGTATAATTGAGCAATATTTCGGGAAGATTTTTGTATGGGGGCTATGAGAAATCGTGGACAGATTCATAATATTTTCCGCACACTTTCTTCTATTATCATAAAAACAACGTATACAAAATTTCATGGCATTATCTGCAATATATTTCAAAATATTGCAATAAAATGGACAAAAAATATCAAATTTTTATGGAGGTTGTCTCACATATCGGTCCATAACTCTGGTTGGCCTAAACCGATTTTGCTGATTTAAATAGAAAACTTCTCGAAAGCATGTCTGACAGAATTGTTGAAGATTTGGATCCCGCAGATATCTGGGGACTTCAGAAAACTGATTTCAACATCCAGACAGACGGACATGGCTTAATCGACTCCGCTATCTATAAGGATCCTGAATATATATACTTTATAGGGTCGGAAAATTATATTGTGGAAATTACAAACGGAATGACAAACTTATATATACCCTTCTCATGAAAATAAAAAGGTCAAATAAACAATAATAATAAGTTATGTTTTATACTTACATAAATTTTAATAATTTAATAAAAAATTACCAAACAATAAATATTCATGTGTTTTATTTTCCATTAATTGTATTTCAGGTATTTTCCTGCATATGTAATATTATTGTTTTGTCCACAAGTTAAAAAATCATACATGAATTTCATAAAAGTTTTTATTAAAGACTAAACTAAATTTTACAACTAATCTAACTTTCCCTCGTTATTAAAATAGGCCATAAATTGCTGTCGAATTGTTTCTTCTTCCCCTTTGCTCGGATTGTATGCGGTTTTTAAATTATTTCTTGGGACATTACTATTTGAAATCTCTGATGTACTTAAATAAGTTTCATCCGATTGGATTAAAAAATTATGTAGTACGCAACAAGCAAAGGTTATTTTCTGAACTGTTTCTACTTTCAAATTAATATGTGTTAGAAACACTCTAAATCTGTTAGATAGAATTCCAAAACTGTGTTCAACTACATGCCGAGCCCTGGAAATTCGTGCATTAAACACTTGCTTTTCTGATGAATTTGTTTGATAGGGATATGGCTTCAGCAAATGGGTTTGGAGAGGAAATGTGTCATCTCCTATAACCACAAAAGGCAGGCTCCTGCCATTACCCACCAATGCATTAGCTGGTATTTCACTTGCATCTTCCAAGATGGTCCTGAGTTTACACTGTAAAAAAACTCCAGCATCATTATTGGGACCATTGCAACCTACATTTACGTAAACAAATTTGCAGTTTGCGTCAACAAGGGCCATCAAAATAATGTTATTTGTACCCTTGTAGTTTTTGTCATATACACCACCTTTTCGGTGTGATCGAATGTGTATGTGCTTCCCTTCTAAAGCACCAATGCAGTTGGGAAATTGCCATTTTAATGCAAACTCTTTTGCAATATTCTCCCAGTCAGATACATTGTTGGGGAACTGTTGAAAAACATTTGTTTATAAAATTTATAAAACTAATCTTTTATGTTGCTATTTTATAATTTTGATTTACCTTTAAATATATGGATCTTAATCTTTTCCAAATCGCCTCGCACACCTCAGGTATAATTCTACTAATAGCTGCCTTCGATATACTGCTCTGGTATTCAATACTTTTGAACGTTTCCCCTATAGCAATTAGTTAATAAATATACCTACAGAATTATTTTCTCTGCAAATTATGTTATTTTTTATAAACTTACCAGTAAGCAGAAATCGTAAAGTCAGAGCCAATTTTTCGGCTGGTGTAATTGCTTCCCTCATAACCGTATTAGAACGCTTTATATCTTGTTCTATCAAATTAAGCACTGTTTCAAATTGCAATTTTGACATCCTTAAATAGTTTCTATAGGAAGAATCATCGCTCAAGTACAACTCATTTGTCAGGAAAGAAAACGACCCATGCTCTTTTCTAGGTTTCCTCCAAGGCTTGACCCACTGCTTTTTGTGCTTTTTGAGTGGAAGGTATGTGGCCTTGTTGGCTAATTCAACCAATTCTAATACAAATGTTAAATGAATAACAAAGAAACTAACAACATAATAACATATGTAAACATACAATGTACATATGTATGTATATCATTTACATACCTATGAGTACGTCCTCCTTTTCACTATCATCCGAATCCAATTCGGCAGCAACTCCAATACATTCAATGAGTTCATTAAGAACTTCATTTCGTGAAGACTCCATTTTTAACCACTTTTTAACAAAAGTTTTATTTTTGAATTCATATAATTTTGTTTGCATGTACTTACATACATATGTATATAATTTTATTAATTCACGATAGCAACACAAAAAAGCAATTTATTAAAATATACAAATAAAAATGTACATAAAATGTACAAAAGCAATCTCTTTAAAAACAATTTGCGAATGGGTTTAATAAAAGAGAATGTCAAAGAGCACAAATGTATATGTATACACACATCAAATAAAAATAAGACCGATTTAAGCAATAAGAATTGAAATGTTTGAACACTGAAGAACACTACAATAAGAATTGCTTCGTGTATATTGGCACTAAATTAAAACTTGTGAAATGTTATATCTATGTTTTTTCGCCACACTATACAATCTGCCCAATAAATTTAGTGTCGCTTTGTAAGAGCAACTATTTCACGTCCAAAATAAAATTCAATAAAAATTGTTTCGTGTAAATTGAGACAAAAACAAATTAGACAGGAGTTTTTAATGAAAGAACAGTTTTCAGTATTTCCAGGTTATACTGTAAATATTTCTTTAGCCTAAGAGGTAATAAAGAATTGCTTCGTGTATATATGAACTTATAAGGTATCAAATTAAAAAATTCGGAAATAGAAATCAGTTTGGCATCTTTATTGCACAACACTATTGTGAATGTCAATCACAGTGTATAAGTTAACAGCTGTTTAATGTAAACAAAAAAATGGCCATCAAACAACAATTTAATTAAATTACATATTCCGAAGTAGTTTCTGTCTCAGAAAGAAACGATGATAAAATCTCCTCAACAAATGATTACACCCACATTACATCAACCACTTCATTCCAAAGTCACTAACTATTTAAACGATCAAAGGCGACAGGGACAGTTTTGTGATTTAATACTCGAACTAGAAAGTGGTGATTCTATTTATGGTCACTTCTGTGTGGTGGCCGCACAAAGTAGATTTATTGGCGGTTCTCATTTTCAACAGAAAGCTTTACAGTTTTCCATACACAATCCCTTAAAAGTAAAAATTAAGAACTTTCAATGCACCGAATGTTTGCAAACAATAGGAGATTTTTTCTATGAGGATATGGTGACCATCATTAAGGAACACGAAACACATTTTAAACAATTAGCCAAAATATTGGTGGTGGGTGAATTAATGAAAATATTTCAAATACCAGAAGAAATGCATGAAATTATAGAGATAACAAAAGGAGATTTAAATGGAATTGTCGATGATTTAATCAAAGTTGAAGATGAACAAGAAGTTAAACAAGATGGCATAATAAATGGAGATGTCAATTACACATATAAAACAAAAAATGAGAATATATTCGATGAAAAGAAAACCGTTTTTAAGGTAGTTATTAAAACAAGTTTTTTTTCAGCAATTTTTACTTAAGCCTCTTTATTTTGCCTTTCTTCAGCAAAAACTTTACTAATAAATTAAGTTAAAAAGTAATTGGAAATTGTCGAATATACTGCTTTTTAATTGCTTTGACTTATTTTCCTACGTATAAAAAATCAAAACTAATTTCGGCTACATAATAGTGGAAGGCCAATGTAAGCGGCTTGCGGCCACATATATACATGTGTATGGCAACATATTTTTAAGCGGCAAAGTTGAAAATATTCTACTTCTGCCGTCCGCGGCCGCATGCCGCTTACATTGGCCTTCCACTATAATACTTTTAAAGGAAACACTATCAAATTTAAATAAATTTAACAAACATACCTATTTCCTATACCTACATTATTACAGTTAAAAAATCCCCGTTCCTCATCATCAAATAGTAAAATAAATTATTGCTTAGCCTGTGATTTCAAGTGCTACCGTGTGCATGAAATGATAACACATATGCGCAATTGTGAAGCCTCCCACTTGACGTGTTCCTTATGTGAAGTGGGATTTTTGAGCTGGCGCGAATATGATTTCCATTTAAGACGACACGATGCCGATGTTAAAAAGCCATTTTTCTGTCTTGAGTGTGGTATACGTTTTATGACCAAAGCTGCTCTTATTCTACACCACCCCAAACACTCCAAGGAAACTCCACATTTGTGTCCTCATTGTGGCAAGGGCTTTAAATGGAAACAGGGACTTAGCACTCATCTCCAAGTTCACAATGCTGAAAAACGTATGCTATGCGATGTCTGTGGCTACAGTACAACACACATGAAAGCCCTTAAATCTCACAAACTACGACATGCAGCAGAATTCTTTAAATGTCCTCATCCTGGTTGCCATCATCAAGCGAATCGGAAAGAAAATCTTAAACTTCACATAGAAACCCACAAACAAGAACAACCATTTGTGTGTGAAATTTGCGGCTGCAAATTTAGTTTATCGAAAAATCTCAAACGTCACGCCATGAAACATTCTACCGATAATATCAGTAAATTTAAATGTCAACTATGTTCTTTCAGCAGTCATCGTTCCGATAAGCTAAAAGAACATGTGCAGCGTGTGCACACGGAAAAGGCCATGCAGTTAGAATTGCCAGAAATTGTTGAGAACGCCTTCGAGTCAAAAACAGATTTAGACGAATTTGCATTGCCAACTTTACCATCTGATTTGGAATCTCAGAAATCAGAAGGTAACATTAGACTGTCGACCGAGGAAAAGGATAAGAAAAAAGTTCGTAAAAGACGTATTTCAAAACGAGTGGTGGAAAGAAAACTAAAGCCCATTGTTCCAAAAGGTGTTGAAAAATGTGGATTAGTAAAATTTAAACTAAATAAATCGTAAAGTAAGCTAAATTATTATATTAATAAAACATACATACATATGTACATATTTATAATTATTGGGAACTTATGGGGTATATCAAAAAGTGGGATATACAGTTAGGTACTGCGGGGTATTCGGGTTGCATACCCTTGATCTCGTAATACCCTTTGAATAGTTTTTGGATGAACTTTATCCGTAGAATTTTCAATTCTTTTAGGCGCTGAAATTTTAGGATTTTTTCCACGTGTGAATTATGAATATATGAACTATAGGTATATCACAATTAATAAAAATATTGTAACAATTTAGTCGAAAATATAATTCACCTACTTACATATGTATGTAAGTACATATAATAAGAAGCTGTTTATACGTAATGTAGTAATTTTATTCTTTGCATTAGAATTCAAAATAATATGGAAGCCAAAATTTCGATTCTAGAAAAAGTGATGCAATTATTAAATCGGCATTAAACCAAAATAATAGTCCAAACAAATTTAAAGTTTTTTAAAAGCGTTTAGATGGCTTCATAATTTTGAAAATTTTAACAATTTGAATAAAAATGAATGGTCAACAAACTTTATTATGTCTCTTCTTTTTATTAAAAAAAAAAAACAAAACTGAATACGTTAAGGTTTTCTAGAAATAAAAAAATAAGCACCTTAGCTTATTTATTTCGTTAAGATTTCTTATTGGCGTACAACCGGTTTAAAATAAGCAAAAGAAATTTTAAAAAATAAACTAAGAAACAAAACAAACTAAGCTAAAAAAAAATACAACACAAATAATGATTCATACCTATGCACAAATTTTAGGAAAACACTTATTATCTCTTGTTGATAGAGTTGCAATAAAAAATAATTTAAACAATTGAAAACGATACCGGTCAATACTCAATATCGTACAATATCCATACATATGTATGTATGAATGAATGTATTTACATGTATATGGATATGAATAGGCAATAACATATTATTTATAAACAAATAATTAAAACAATAAACAAAATGCAAAAACACACTCTTCAATTAATGGAAAAGAGAACAAACCGCAGCATAAAATGTAAACAAAATAACTTTTAAGTGAGAGAAAGTTATCATTTGTAAAATATAACAACAATTCAAATGTACGCTATTACAATACGACAGACGGGAGAGCTAAATAAACATACAAATTATTATCACATAATTTTATTAAATAAATAAAAAAACATAAATATTACGTGTCGATTGTTTTTTAAAACAAGTAAGCACAAACAAATTAAGAAAGCAATAAGAATTTAAAAAAAAACAGAATCAGAAAATGCGCATTAATTTTATTTACACAAATGGAGCACAATCTTAAATTAACACTAAACAAACCAAAATGAAATAAAGTTTTTTTTATTTCTTAAAATGAGAATTTAAATATATATGTAGGTACATACACTATAACTATAGGGACGACAATTAAAGTTGTCGATAAATTTTTTATAATTAATACCTATATGTATGTAGGTACATATGTACATATAGGTACATATACATTTGCTGTTATCGATAACAAATTTAAAATTCAAGTTATCGGAATATGTGCTATAGAAAATAAAATTTATCGATAAATTTTGTATGACAAATAAAAGCTATCGATACACTTTCATTGGAATTTTGGGTTGTTAAAACAACTTAAATTACAAGACGATTATGAGTACCCAACATACATGAGCACCGAGAAACACATACATATTTGTTGCATCTTATATTAGAAGTCAGTAAATTTATTAGATTATGATTGAAATCTATTGCATCTTATACTACACAAAATTTCATCGCAAAAATTAATTTTTGGAATTTTCTAGAAATAAAATATTTTATTCCAACAGATTTCAAAGGCATGCATACATAGTGTTAATTACAATCAAAACAAAACAAAAGATAAGTTTACCTAAAAGAAAGAGAACGAGAGCCAAATAGATAAGAGAGGATATAATATTTAGTATATTTCTAATAGAGTGTTAGTGTTATGCTTCCACATTTTACCGTTGCGCTGGGAGTATATATAAAAGCCCCACGTAGTACGCAAAACAAGTTTAATTGTGAAAAATACTTTGTGTATTGAAGGACTATTAAAAGGTCTACATTTAAATTTGTTTTTTTTTACAAAAAAAAAAAAAAAACAACAAAAAGTCATACAAACAGAATATTTATTTCTTTAACAAAGAAATATATAACGCAATAAAAGCTGAAGTGATATAGAGAAGAAAAGTGAATTTTGTGCAAAGTCTCATATAAACTTAAACACAAAACTAAATAAATACCACCAACAACAACATGTCTGAAGCTTATTTTGATGCTTATGATCATTATAACTATGATCAGGACAAATACATCTTTTCTGGACATAGTGGCAAATATCGCTCGAAGAAGGAAGCTACTGGCCATACCAATCATTTCGACCCCAGTGGGCATTCCAGAAAACTTTTAACCAAATTCATGAACACCAACAATAATAGAAAACTTGGCTGTGCTGGCCACAAAAATTGATACGTCGTCGTCGCAAAAGAAAGCAACCATTAATACATACTTACATACACATACACATACATTGAAGAAAAGCAAATGAAATAGAGTATAGAAAAAAAAGGAAATTGAAGAAATAAATAGAAAGTAAAAAAGGAAGGAAAAAGGAATACGTGTATACAAGCGGAAACAAGAGAAAAGAGTTGTACTGAAAACATAGAAAGTACCCTTTATAAAAAAAATAAAATATTTTTAAAGTTTAAACTCTAAAATCGAAATCCATTTATAAAATCAAATAATTTTTCTTTATTTAACTTTAAATAGGAGATACTGTGGTTACATACATACATATATAGTTTGGCACTGCCATGCAGTGCTAGACTTTTATTTGTAGCTACACACTTCTCTCTAATAAGCATAAATTAATCTAAAACTTACCGAAATTTCCCTTTAACACATATTTAATAGATTTTAGGCATTATTATTGTTCTTTTATACAAATAATTTATATATACCTATTTTAATTTAGTTGCAAAATTTGTTGCGATTTATAATAGGTATTTTTTTTCAATAATTATGTTTTTCTCTACTACTAGGTATATTATATATATGTACCTATTATAATTTGATAAGTAAATAATATTACACTAATTATGTGTCGTAATAATTTAAAAAATAAAATAAAAATACAGTTAAATATTAAAAAATTTACAAAAAAAATTGTGTTTTATTGTATCTATAAATAAGTACGTATATACCTATATACATATATCTATCTATATAAGTATGTATATACATACACACATATATATTTTATTTAATCCCATTTGTATTTGTATTGTTTTTGCATTAGTACAAAGAGTATGGCCTTTACATTTAATATCTCTTGTTAAACACTTGCACTTTTTTATACATATATGTAGTACCTACATATATAGGTATGTTGTTATTTTTGTTTTGAAGTGCATTCTTTTTAAAATTGTGGCTTTGTACTGCAACAAACTTTTTTGTTTTATTGTTGTTTTTGCAATAGTGTGAGACATGTATGTATGTATTTTTATTATCATTCTCTTTATTATTTTTAAGTTAGTGTGGGGGTTTAGTGTATGCACTTTTTTGTTTTGTTTTTAGTTTTCTTTGTTATTACATATTATTATTTGTGTATATGCATGTACATACAAAGATATGTACATATGTATTTACAATTATTTTTAATATGACCTCGTATGCATACATATGTTTTAGACAAACAGGAATCTAAAAAAGATTATCGATATGAAGAAATAAAAAAGCTAAAGGATTACTTCTTTGATTTAAATATTATAAAAAGTTATACCTAGTTACGTTTAACAAATTTAAGTTGTTAAACAAAATTCGAGATTTTTCACTACGCTATCGGAAAATTTTAAATATCGTTTAATACCCACCATCAAATAGATGGGGGTATATTAAGTTTGTTATTCCGTTTGTAACACATTTTGTCCTGCATTCGCCAAAATAATCATTCACATATAAACGTGTGTATTTAATTTTTAAAATATTGTAGTCGGTAGCCTGCCGTGGTGAATGTGTTTAATGCTTCTAGCCATATCCGTCCGTCTGTTGAAGGCACGAAAAAGCTTCGAAAAAAAGACAGGTACAACAATGAAATTTTCACCAAACATTTTTTGTTTCGCCAAAATTTAGGAATTCAGTAGGATCCGAGTTATAGACAAATGTTTCAAACAACTTCTATGTTTTTCATATATTTTCTGCAATTTTCTTCATATATAATGCAGATAATATCATAAAATTTTGCACATTTAATTTTTATTATAGAAGGACAAGTCCTGGTGAAAATGGTAAGAATCGGTCACGACTTCTCATAGCCAGCATACAAATGTCTTTCCGGAATATGTCTTTATTGTAAATTTCTATATAAAAGCGTATCCATACAAAATTCAGCAAAAATAAGTTCATCAATTTGGTTTCCGCGAACGCCACGGAACAATTGAACAAGTTAATCGTATAACCGGAGAAATAAGAAAATCCTTTGAATTAAAGAAATATTGTTCAGCAATATTTTTGGATGTCGCTCAAGCCTTCGATAGAGTATGGCACAAAGGACTGGTATATAAAATAAAATGCTTGCTACCACCATGTACCCATAAACTAATCTTATCTATCGGACCGCTTATTTACAGTTAAGTACAACGATTACGTGACAAGAGAATATAGGATTGGAGCAGGAGTACCACAAGGAAGTGTTCTTGGACCTACCCTCTATTTGATTTACACCTCTGATTTGCCTACGAACGATATATTAACTATTTCTACATTTGCTGATGATACCGCAATTATTAGCTCGCATGAAAATCCATATATAGCATCTAGTATACTAGATAGCTATCTAAGGTCTGTGGAACCATGGTTAAACAAATGGAGAATACGAGTAAATGAGTTGAAAAGCAAACATGTTACGTTCACATTGAGGAGGGGATGCTGTCCACCTGTCACACTTAACAATGTAAATATACCTCAGTCCGATTATGTTACATACCTTGGTATTCACTTAGATAGAAGACTTACTTGGCGTCGTCATATAGAAACCAAGAGACTTCACATGAAGTTAAAAGCATCTAGCCTTCACTGGTTAATCAGTGACCAATCTAAGCTAAGCCTGGACTATAAAGTCACCCTGTATAAAACCATTTTAAAACCAATTTGGGCATATGGAATCCAATTGTGGGGAACTGCTAGTAATACCAGTATTGAAATTATACAGAGGGCCCAATCAAAAATTCTTAGGACCATGACGGGCGCACCATGGTACATAAGAAATGCAAACATCCACAGAGATCTAGAAGTACCATTGGTAAAGGATGAATTCAGAAGGGTCCGCGAGAACTACATCAAAAAGCTACAAACCCACCCGAATCCGCTGGCTAGAACTCTAGCTCAGAGCCAGACGGAGTCGAGGCTTCGTAGAGCTTTACAGCCAATAGGAAATTAATGCTCTGTTAGAGAGTAATTAGATTTATTTTAGTTTTAAGATTTAAATACTTATTGTTAGGCCTAAGGAAATAAGGCAGATTCAATAAATAATAAAAAGTTATAGAAAAAAAAAACTAGAAAACTCGCATAAATCTCTTACAAACGTTGAAATTCAACAAAAATCATCCATGTATAGACACAAATCGTCGTAATAACATTCATTATAATCGGTCTATATTTGACCGTAGCCCCCATATAATCTCCACTTCCAAAAATCATTTATAACCATCACTATCAAGATGAATTTCAACAAATCGTCTTACCAAATTTCATGGTGACCGTTCCATAGTATAAATCTCTTATAAATATCACTATGAAGTTGAAATTCAACACAAATCATTCACACATAAGTAATACATGTAAATCGTGTTACCGAGTTTCATTGTGATTGGTCAATAATAGGTCATAGGTCCCATATGAGGATTGGAATAAATATCTAATAATTATCGATATCAAACAAAAATTTTAAAAATATTAATTATATATATTCAAAAACTATACTCTTGGATTTTGTGATTGTTAATTCATATTTGGCCACAGCTCCCATATAAGATCCAATTTCGAGAATAACTGGAATGCCTAAAAAAATTTTGTATATATCGTATTAAGATGAAATTTAACCAAAATAAGTCTTATATACATAGAAATTATGGCACAATATTTCATGACGATTTCGATAGGTGATAGCTCCCATGTGAGTGATCCGAAAAATAAAATAACTTATAATATCAATAAATCACACTGCTGGTATATTGGTGGTAGAAATATATAATATTCGCCACAGCCGAGTATAAACTCTTACGCATTCTAATTAGATCTAATATCTACTGCCTGATTTATATCAATTTCAATAGGATATATTCATTGTATAACTGTGTTTATTACGAAGCGCTGTATGTTCTATAAAGTCTCTGGCTTTTAACACATTACGTTCAGCCTTATTATTAGTGTCGTTTTCTTTTCACGACAACGACTCTTTCATAATAGATTAAAGATTAAATTAAATTTGTTTCTTTAATCTATTACGAAACAGTCGTTGTCGAGACTCATAATAAGGCTGGTTATCTAAACTAAATACACGAATTGCATAATATACTTAAAAATAGGAGCAATCAAAAGTTTTCATTAGAGAAGGCAGGTTTATGTAAAAAACGAAACAAAAATAATGAAAAAACGTATAAAATGGCAAACTCTTTCGCCTATTGATAGTGGTGGTGTGGTTACAAAACACCAATTAAATGAAAAATTTTCCATTACAATGGATTTCTTATCAATCACAAATCTTTTATGGAAAAGGAATGTAAATACATATTACATTAAAAAATAACAAACCAATCCACATACAATTATTTGAGTTTTAGAATAACATTTTCTATATGTATGTACGTAAAAACACTAATAAATAAAAATATGTATAGGCAAAATTTTAAATGTTCTGTAAAAATGGAAAATATTACAGTATTACACAATTTTCTGGGGGGTCACTCTGTATTCGATTCGAAAAGAAAGAAAATCATCAATCAATTTTTTTTAATATAAATTAGGTTGGCGGAGAATTAATCCCTCAAATTGCCAGGTTATCCCACTATCGATTTAAGTAAGTCCCAAGTCGACCTATACCTTCATATAGGAAGCTGGAACGCTTAAATCTTGTATTAAAAATTTAGCATGTGACCAAAGCACAACTTCGAAGAACCGTAATGCGGTACAGTTAGACGACGCCAAGCATTAACCAATGCAAGAGTGAGACGCAGATCTCTTGAAGACAGCGAAAAAAGGACGGCCTGATTGCCCTTAAGCGATAATGGCAATGACGCGCGAGTTCTTTCTCCACCCAGAGCTGGATTACGACTGATTTTTTCAACTTTACGCTTCCAGCAATATTAAATCTAGTGAAATACATATATTAAGCTAGATTTACACGATTGAAATTTTCTTCAAAATGATTGAAACTCGTGTAAACAGCAAAATTTCTAGTTATTAAATAAATAAATTTTATAGAAATTTTGCTGTTTACACGAGTTTGAAGCATTTTAAAAAAAATGTCATTCGTGTAAATCTAGCTTTACTCAAGTTTCGTCATTTTGACATTTCTCTGTATTTTAGCGAAGAACTACAAATATTTAATAAATCTAAAATAAAAAAATTTAGCGAAAAACGATTGATAATCGGCTTTTATATTAATATAAGCATGTGTTGAAAAAGTTGTTGTTAGCGAACTGAATACATTATTAAATCGCACCAATGATTGATATTCCAGCAACAGGATCTCAGAAACTCAAATGTAAATATAAATTCTGTTCCAGAACTAGTAGGATTTGTAAATTTCCATTAAACAATCTAAAAATTGTTCTGATTATACTTTCCTGGGTATACATATATACTAAAAAGGGGCTTATATTTTGTCATTATATACTTTAGGAAAAAAAAGGGAAAACCAAAAATAATATTTAAACTAAATTTTAATCAAACTAATTTTAAAAGGTTGTTTTCGTCTCACAGATAAAATTTAGAAAAAAGGCAGTGCTTTTATTTTTCAATTGTAATTTAAAATTTTGAACACTTTGTTAGTTTGATATTAATAATTTATTGTTAATAATATCAGTATTTCTAAATTATAATAAAATCTTATCTTTTAATTATGAAGCAGCTCAGAGAGGGGGTCATTCTTAATTACCATTCTTTCTCTGTTTTTAATGCAAAAATGTCTTCCATGCGAAAAAAAATTATGTATATTTTTCTTTCAACTCAGATTTATTTTGTGTCTTTAGACAATTTCTTATAATGGCTTTCTAGATTTCATCTTCCAAATTGAAGTCTTCTTCCGGAAAATCACCAACTTCTACAGCAAGAGGCGAAACAAACCCGCCATAGTTGGGTGGACAAGTGAAATAACGATGACCCTGCACTGAGCCATCATTCTTTCCCAATGGTTCATCATATTTAATACCAATAAATGTACCAGTTTTGCCTTCCAAAGGACCGTTATACATGACTGTGCCACGGCGTGTTGGATATCCCTTTACTGTAACTTGACAGCGTGATCCCACGGTACACAAATCAGCCTTCTGTTTTTCTAATTCTTCCTTCTCCTTCCGTTTAGCATCTTCTCGTTGTTGTTCCTCTTCATTATACTTGCCCATGCGATTCTTTTTTAAGAAACTTCTCACTGTATTCTCTTTCTGATCGTATTCTGATTCGGCCAAAACAAACTTCTCCACCGGTTCATCACTCAAATCCCAACTGAAATTATCTTTGACATGAAATCTCATGCCTGGTTCAATTGGTAATGCACCGAGCATCATAGAATCATCAGCGAGTGACGTCATTTGTTGTTCGCCTTTGTAGAGTTCAACCACCATGGTGCCGGCATTACCACCAGTAATAACTTGCAATTTATTTTTCAGTTCGCCAACTGTCATTGATTTTGGAAATTTTATATCAAATGCAATATTATCCGTCTTGGAATTTGTTATATTGATTTTAATAAAATCTGAAGTACTTATAGAAATCATTTTATTTAATTAATTCTTTCTAGTTTCTTTATAATTAATAAAAACTTGCGAAAAGTGTAGAAATTTATTTTCTTTTTGGCTGATTTGTTTTCAAAAAGTGTTGCCACTAGACAAAGAATTGCAAAACCATATGACTCACACAATAAAATAAAATTGTTGTTGTTATTGTTGTAAACAATTAAAATTAAGGTGGTCAGGATGGTTTTTGTATATAAATTATAGAATATTGAATTAATTAAAATAAAATGATTACATATTTGTAAACAATTTCATTGCATATACAAAGGCGTTTTAAATACCCTGGATGATGTGCTTTCATAATCTATATAGGTAGTTCATTGACGTTGCCTGTATTCCATGAAATACGTAATACCAAATTTTTCTGACTATTTTGAACAAACTTTTCTCTTAAAATATTTTTTATTTTGATAAATTAAATTTAAATTCTCTTCTAACTTCCCACTTCTATTGGTTGTGTTTTTATGATTTTCCATTGAAATGCTTTGAGTATTTTTAAGTTCCCATATTCCTGAATTCCCAAAATCACTAATTTATTTTGGCGTTTTCGACGCTATCAATCGACACTATATGTGCGCACGTATCTGGCAACTTCTTTATATAGAAACAGGGGTTCAAAAAAAAAAAACAACCGCAATTTTTTTTAAATGGAAAAATTAGAAATTCGTGGCGTCAATAAATATTTGAATAAAAAAGGTTTATCGGGACAAGAAATTCATAATGACATGGTGGATGTGTTAGGTGAAAGTGCTCCTTCATATGCAACAGTAAAAAATTGGGTTGCTGAATTTAAACGTGGTCGTACAAGCATTGAGGATGAACCACGTAGTGGACGTCCAAAAACAGCAACAACAACAGAAATTGTAGCCAAAGTTCATGATATGGTATTAAATGATCGACGAATAAAAGTGCGTGAAATAGCTAATATCATGGGCATCTCAAATGATCGCATGAAGAACTACAGATGAAAATGCTTTCTGCAAGATGGGTGCCGCATTTGTTAACAGCCGACCAAAAACTCATAAGAATGAAATTTTCTCAAGCTTGCTTGGATTGTTTTAAGGAAAATAAAATGGATTTTAAGCGTCGGCTCATAACTGTTGATGAGACATTGATCCAATACTATACTCCAGAGACAAAATAACAATCCAAGCAAAGGATTGAAGCTGGAGGAAGTACCCCAAAGAAGGCAAAAACAAATGAATCGGCTGGTAAGGTTATGGCAACGGTTTTTTGGGACTTCAAAGGTATTTTATTAATTGACTATCTACAAAAGGGTAAAACAAAAAATTCAGATTACTATTGCAACATTTTGGATCAATTAAATGTAAAAATTCAAGAAAAACGTTCTGGCTTACAACGCAAACAAATAATTTTTCATCAAGTCAACGCACCAGCGCACAAATGTGTTTTAACAATTTCTAAAATCAACCAATTAAATTTCGAGTTGCTTGACCACCCACCTTATTCTCCTGATTTGTCTCCCAGTGACTTTTACCTGTTCCCAAATCTAAAAAAATTCCTAGCTGGCAAGCGTTTTACCTCAAATGAAGATGCAATTACAGTTGTAAACCACTATTTTGAAGGCCTTGCGGAAAACTATTTTAATCTAGGGATAGAATTGCTAGATAAACGTTGGACTAAGTGTATTGAAGTTTCAGGAGATTATATTGAAAAAAAAAATGTTTTTGAAAAACTAACTATTCTCTTTCTGTGCTAAGCTAAGTTTCCGAATCGCCTTCGTAATATCATTTAAGTTAATCACCAACTAGTATTAAAAATAGCTTAAAGGTGTTTTCGGAAATGTATAAATTATTTTATTGAATCGCACCAGAATAAGGATCTTTTTTATTTCGTACATATTCTTTATCCGTAAAAGTTGTTTAGTTATAAAGTTGAATGTTATCAAAATTAAATTGAAAATAATTGTTTAAAGATTTTACAAAGTAATTTGCAATTGCTTTTTAATTATATTTAATAAAAAAATATTCCATTAACTTATTTGCCCAACAATATTGTATAGAATATGTAAGTCCGGTTTCACACTCTTAAATTCTGACTCGTCAAGGCAAGTATTATTCAATGGTATGGTTGCTGAATTAACAGTGTCCTGTGATCACTGATACTAAGTCAATTAATTGTGATCGTTGTAGTTTTAGCACGTACAACATACGTCGTGTGATTGCACAGGTGTGTTCGTCTGCCTGCAATCTCATAGTAAAACTTGCTAATTCGTTGCTTGCATGCTGATAGCGGAATACAACATAGATGATCAATGTCATCATCAGGTAGCATGGAACCATTTTTTTTTTGCTAAGTTATCAACAACAAGGTTTCCATGTGTCTCCATGACCACGCACCCATATGAGTGTCTCGCTATTCTATTTAAGGATGTGCGGCATTCCTGGTCCAAGGTCGATGAAGTGTATACACCAGTTAGAGACTTTATTGCAGCCTGGCTATCAGTATATATACGAATATCTCTGCCTGATATTCTGTTATAACTGATCCAGTTAGCTGCTCTTTTTATAGCCGATATCTCAGACTGTATAATACTGCATTCATTTGGAATTCTAAACAACATCCTAATTCCAAATTCATGAATGTAGACACCGCCGCCAACTCTCCCCTTTTTTGGAGCCGTCCGTATATACAGCTAAGCTCGTAGGGTTCAGGGGTAGACCTTGTAATGATTCCGTATTATTTGAAATAGAGTAGCCGAAGCTTCTCGAGAAGAAAGGTCTGGGAGTGCAATAATCAATATAATCGGGAAGACAATTTACATCTCCGATGATGCTAACATGTCCATAATGTTCACACTTCCAAGCGCCTATTGTCAGTCTTACGGTAGTACTTAGAGCTAGTTTTCTAGCCATTAAATTAACTGGTATTCAGTTTATTATTGTAAAAGGCGACTTAGTCGGAGTAGTACATAATGCTCCAGTTATCAGTACCGCAGTCCTCTTTAGTATCCTATCAAAGTGAACACTTCTTAATATCCTATCATAATATCGAGCCCTTACAGCCAAAATAGTGTAAGCGACAAAAGCAAAATTTTACAGGAGAAGGTTTTTTCTAATTATCTCTGCTTTTGGTCTAAGTATTGCCGTGAAATTTGATATATAAGCATTATTTTGTCCAATATTTATGATAAAATTGGTTTTATTTACATATCCACAACATAACGGGTATTTTTGTCGCTTACGTTATTTTCGCTGTCATGCTGGCAAGCTACAGACTAATGTGTCGGTTACGTTAAAACAATTTAAAAAAAAAACTAATTTTCTGTCTTCATATTTTTTTATTTTAAAAATTTGTTTGTGTACAAAAATAAAAATTAAAGTTTTTAACCTTAAATTCAATGGTTCGTCTTCTTGATCTGTTTCAGGTAGTGAATCTTTAACAGACTCATCGTGCTGTTTTATCCACACACGTTTCTTCTTCAACATCTTCCGATGGATCTTCAGATTCTAATTCAGTAGTCTTTGAAGAAAAACTTGTTTGTGAATTTATTATTTCCACAGAAGCAGAATCGCTGTCGCTGTATGAAACAAGCGATTTTTTGGTTGAAAACTGAAACAGAAATTTCTTTGTAACAACCCAAAAAATATAATACTACACTAATACCCCGGTTAGCGTCGCTAATTGGGACCGGAAAAACGAGACGCAAACTGAAACGACGCAAACCGAATCACAGTTTTCCATACATTTGTATTAATTTTCATTTAGTTCGTTCCGAGACTCATAATTTTAGTAAAAAAGAATTGATTTTTCAATAGCAAATACCAATTTTTTATTATTATTTGTGTAATAATAGTTTTTATTAAAGAAAAAAAAAATAACATTTAAAACTTGTAGACAATTTTCACATACAAATTTGCATTAGACTTCGACGGGAAATCCCCTTTTTCTTTTTTTGCTTTGGACATACAAACATTTATTAACGACGCAAATCGAAGCACTAACGATGCAACTTCGAAGCAATGCGACGCAAACTGAAGCAAAAACGACGCAACATCGAAGTCCGGGGTATTGGTGTACTTATATTTTATTTTAAATATGTATTGTATATAAATTAAAAAAACACACTTACCTCAAGTTAATTTAACGTCATTACATAAAAAAATAGTAAAATCGCGAATATATTGCAATTTATCACTTAATTTTTTACAGAAAATTTTAATGTAAGCGACACTGCAGTCACAAAAAATATAAACAAACTAAGAATGTTCACTTACCTTAAAATTGCTTTTACTGTAAATTCGTAACGGAACTTTTTACAGTTATGAAATTTTTAGAGATGATGCAAATAATAGTAAATAATCGATTTTAATCAAAAAACGAAAATCGATAAAAGTGTCGCTTACACTATTTTGGTTGGAAGGGTTCGATATATATAACGACACAATTATAGTTCTTAAGATACATGTATAATTGGCCACAAAGGCTTTCTATGTATTCAAATAAAGAATTGAATTGAAAATTGTCTTTAATACAAAATATAAAATGCTAAGCTATAAGTATTAAAAAATACTGAATAAGGATATTCTAGTCCTATAACCAGTGTAGTTTTTGTATTTCTCATTATATTTAGGTGGATGGTACTTAAGATTAGGCACAGCCGAATATTGCACTCTAACTTGTTAATGAACGTACATATGTACATATGTTTGTAGTTTAATAAACCTGCCGAATTGCGTTTGGTCTATATCTACATATGTATATATATAAAATAGGATCTATGTATGTAACGTATGGACTCCAAAACGGCTGAGCCGATTTTAATGAAATTTTCACAGCATGTTACTGTGACTCTTTAAGGAATAATAGGATATATGAAGTTTTGATTGTACAGACGGGGCACCACATATAACTCAAAAATTTAAATCGCCTTATTTTGGGCATTTTTTGACCTACGTCAATGATGTGTGGTACATATGGTATTGGCATAATTAGGAATACGTATCACAAGAAAAGTGGGTGGAACCACGCCCCTTTTTAGGAAAATTAAAAATCGTAATATAGTCTTAACTACTGGACCGATCGTCATTAAATTTTCACAATAGGAATTCTTACGAAATAATAAATTCTTGACTATATAAGTGGACAAAGGGGCATAGCCTCGCCCACTGAAATGCATCGCTCATATGACGCGCTTCAGTATCCTATTATTTTTCCATATGGAGAAGATGGATATCACTTTGAAATGCGTCAAATTAATCAAGCAACCCGTAAGGCCGTTAATTATCCTGTTGAGTTCTTAAATTCACTCGATGTACCAGGCTTTCCACCACATGTGCTACAACTTAAAATTGGAGTGCCAATTATTTTACTGCGTAATATCGATCACCACGGCTTTGCAATGACACTCGACTTGCAATAAAAAAAACTGAGAAATAATTTAGTAGAAGCGACCATTATAACAGGAAAATATAAAGGTACAGATGTACTTTTGCTATGCATTCCAATGCTACCAACAGATTTACCATTCGATTTTAAACAATTTTTTTCTGTTCGGTTAGCGTTTGCGATGACTGTTAACAAAGCTCAAGGTTAATATCCCGTGTATATGTGTATGCTCCTGATGGGCAAACTAAACCTAAAGCATTGCAATAAATACATTAAAATTAAATAAATAAATGTTTGTAAATATATAAATACGTTTTATTTTATTTTATAACGAGGGGGTAGCGAAGCACACCGGGTTTAGCTAGTATGTATATAAAATACAATGTTTGTATGTTTGCCCTTTACAGACTCTAAAACTATCCCACCGATTTGGCCCAAACCGGTTTCATTTGAAAGGTTATATTCCAAATTTGGTTTTTGGCTATATATATTTTAAGTGGGCGTGGCCCCTCCCACATAAATTGAATAACATCATATATCTTGACTATTGTGATAGCAAGAGTTTTGAAACATTGAAGTTTCCCATATGTTACTGATTTAAATAATCAGGAAAAAATGGGCGGGATCGGACCAGTGGGAGTGGCAGTTCTCATACAAAGTAAATATTTAATATCATATCTACAGTACTATAATAGCCATAGTCTTAGAAATTTGTGCACGTTGATTATATTTTGAAATTATGGGAAAATTGGGCGGGATCATACCAGTGGGCGTGACAGCTCCCATACAAAGTGAATATTTAGCTCATATACAAAATTAATATTAATCTATATACATATATACAAATGAATGTTTGCATGTATGTCCTTTATAGAATCGTAAACTATGCATTTGATCATGTGATGATCTTCGTCAAAGTTGTTGTGTATGAGTCCGGGAAGGTTTCTCAGTTGGTACGACCACGCCTACTCTAACGCCCACTTTTTTAAATTGATAAATTTCTTCTGCATGGGTTTTTACAGATTTACTTCAAACAATTTGTATACACATCTTACTGAAGGTGAGGTAAAAATAAAAATTTGATGTGCCAAAGCTTCTTATTTCTTTCGACCACTCCTACTTTTTTGAAATGCGTAATTGATTCTACTCGGGTTTTAACATATTTACTTCAAATCGAATACACATGTTACTCTAGGTCAGAGATGATCATTTCATAGTGCAATTGCTTATTGGCCCAACCCACTACTTTGTTATGCTCTTTCAATTCAGTTGTCTTTCACAAGGCAAATGGTACACATGCTTAGCGGATGCTATAAATGTTTTTAAAATGCAGTACGTAAAAAAATTATGGTACCATTACGAAAATTTTTCGTAATAAAAAATGCATTTGTTAATTCTCAATGCCTTTTCTGTTATAAAACATTTAAAGGTCACTGGGAAACCTTTTTTTTTAATTTTCAAGATAGGTTTAAAGATTTTGATTTTCAGATAGGTTTAAAGATTTTGATTTTGAAGATAGCTTTAAAGATTTTGATGCCATTGAACCCTTTCTTGATCTCTTTAAAGCCCCCTTTAAAATTGAAGTTACAAAATATGAGTTAAAAATCGTTTGTATTATTTTGCGAAGCGAAATAATTTTTTATTATTTTTTAAACCGTTTACTATTTTATAAAAATCTTTCGTTTACTTTTTCGTACCTTTAAATTTCTCTCATTTTCTCACCAGTACATAAGCTTTTGAATTTTGATCACCTCTGCTCTAGGTGATGTAAAAATTAAGATTAATACTACACGCCCCATCTCTTGCAGGACAACGCCTGCCGGGAAGGCCAGACCGCTTAACCGATCTTACTAAAAATTTTACGGAATATAACTAAGACTCCGGCATGACTAAGAATACTTCTTTCGACCGCCTACTTTTTTTCAATATCAAAAAAATCAATAAAATTACTCAAAATGAATTCAATATTTGTGTAATGTCTTTCTTTAAAATTTATTTTAATTGGTAGCGTAGCAACGCGCGCAGGGTACATCCATAATAAATATTAATTGATTTGTTTAAGTGTTGTTTTTTTGTATACTATTACATATTTACTAAATTGAATATGTATATAAAAAAATAAATATATTTATAATAAATTACAATGTTTATAATGATTTGATTTTTAAATAGTTTAAAGAATTAACTTTGAAAGGAAAATAAAACTAATAAATGTAGGAAGTGGTAAAATACGGCATATTAAACGTGTTGGTTATCGTAATATGTATACTATATGAAGTATGTAGACATTTGTAATAATCTATAGGATTAAGTAATTAATAATGATTAGTGCGTTCAGATAACAGAATCTTACTTTTCTACCACAATAGACTAGTCTTAAGTAGATGTTTATAAAAATATTTTTACTAATTAGTATTCAATGAAAATTGATAGAGTATATGTTATATTTTTGGTTACTGAACAATATTACCGATTAGCGACTATTATTTTAACTACATGACTATTATCAACAATCTTTATAACGTGATAATTTAGTGTATATTATATAATACCCTTGTAGCGTGGAGTTACAAAAGTCAACCCATTAACTTAGTATTGAAATACTTTGTAAAACTTGTTTTATAAACACTCTTCAATATGTAAATTATGTTTTCATTGATATTTGTTATATTTTTGTATTTAGAGAAAAATATATTTATTCATTCTAATTGTAACATTCAAACATTCAAATACATAATTATTGAAATAATTACAATAGGTTATGGGCGACCAACGTAAGGAAGTTCCTCATGGAATAGTTCAATTTAATGGAACAGGATACGAAAACTGGAGTTTTCGGGCAAAAATGTATTTGGATTCAATTGATGTATTAGAAGCAGTTGAAGCAAGTCTACCAGAAAATGCAAATGAAACTCAAATAATAAAATTTATGGAAAAAGATAAAAAGGCGAAATCGGTTCTTGTAAGCTGCATATCCGATGATTATCTGGATTATGTTCGTGATAAATCTACATCAAAAGAAATGTGGAATGCCTTGAAGGATGTGTTTGCGGTGAAGTCGTCAACAAGTCAAACGATCATACGAAAGCAATTAGCAAGACTAAAATTATCGGATGATACAAAAATGAAAGATCACTTCATTGAATTTGATAGCCTGGTAAGACAACTGAAATCGGCTGGTGCAGAATTAGCTGAAAGCGATTTGGTGTCGCAGCTATTTGTAAGTCTTCCTGATAGCTATGACCCTTTGGTAACGGCTTTAGAGAATATAAAAGAAGAAGAATTGACTCTTCAACTAGTGAAACAACGATTGCTAGCAGAAGAGAGAAAAAGGTATGACCGTAATGATTCAACAGATGACTGTAAAGGAGGTACCGTTTTCACGGCTAAGAATAACAAATTTTTTAAATTTAATGAAAAATGCCACAACTGCGGCAAGAAAGGACATATGAAAGCAAATTGTCGATTCAAAAGAGAAGCTAATATGGTTAACAATGCTAATAACAATCATCAAGATGCTAAGATTGTTGAAATTGAAGATGATCCTGTATGCTTTATGGTCAATAATAATATAAATGAAGATTATTATATGTGTTTTATTTTGGATTCGGGATCGAGTGATCATTTGGTTAATGATCGAAAGTTATTCAACAAAAGTACTATCTTGAAAAATCCAATAAAGATAAATGTGGCCAAGGATAATGAAACACTTATTGCTCATGAAGTTGGAGATATTACTGTATACACACAATTTGGAAACAAAGTGAATCTGAAGGATGTTTTGTACGTGCCAAATCTAAGGGAAAACCTGTTATCTGTTAGAAGATTAACGAAACCTGGTTTTGAAGTAGTTTTTAAAGAAAATAGAGCAACCATTTTGTATAGAGGTAGTATATTAGCTTTTGCAGATTTGAAAGGTAATGTTTTTGAAATTAAATTTAGTAAATCTCGATCTGTAAATGTATGTACTCGTGATGAAGGAAAATTATGGCATAGTAGATTAGGTCATATTAGTCAACAAAGTCTTGAGTTAATGAGTCGTAATGGGATAGTTTTGGATATCGGTAATGTAAAGCAATTTGGTTTATGTGACATATGTATAAAAGGAAAACAATGTCGTGATCCATTTGACGGTTTACATTATCGTTCTAATCGTGTTCTTGAAAGAATTCACAGTGACGTATGTGGTCCTATTAATCCCAATACTCATGATGGATATCGGTATTTTGTATCGTTCATTGATGTATACACCCATTTTGCGATAATTTACCTAATGAAAAAGAAATCTGAAGTTTTTGAAAAATTTAAAGAATACAATGCTCTTGTGACTGCTAAATTTGGTAAAAAGATTTCTATACTACGTTGTGATCAAGGAACCGAATATCATTCTAAAGAACAATTACTATTTTATAAACAAAAAGGTATACAAATAGAAGATACTATAGCGTACTCACCACAGCAAAATGGTATTTCCGAAAGATTTAATAGAACTTTAGTCGAAAGAATAAGAACTATGCTAATAGAATCAAATGCTCCAAAGAAATTATGGGGAGAAGCAGCATTAATGGCTGTATATCTAATAAATAGAAGTCCAACGAGAGCTATTAAGGTAATGAAGACACCAGCTGAGTTATGGTATGGATACAAATCTAGTATTAAAAAGTTACGTATATTTGGTTGCAAAGCTTATGTTTGGATACCAGAACAGAAGAGAATGAAGCTCGATGAAAAGAGTCAAGATGGTGTGATGATTGGTTATACAAATAATGGTTATAGAATTTGGAACAATACCAATCAGAAAATATTTACAGCTCGTGATGTAAAATTTGATGAATCTGTCTTCCCATTCAAAAGTGAAAATAAAATGGTTAAACCCCAAATTATTTCTATTTGCAGTATTGAGCAAGAGAGGGAAAATAATGATGTTGCCATTACTACAAATGAAATAACAGAATCCCGTATTGTGGAAGATGAATCAAGTGATGTTGTTGATGAGATTGATAACAATATAACGGAAGTTTCAAATCCCACTCAGTCTGAAGTAATTTCTATAGGTGATAGTGAAAACGTTTCTGAAATTACAACAAATGATACTTCAACATTAAGACGAAGTGCTCGTGGTCTAATCCCCAAAGCATTTACAGATTATTTCACAAGTTATAATGCTGAAATACATGAACAGGCCGTAGATGACTCTCCAACAACATTTAATGAAATTGAAATCCGCGTAGATCGTAATAAGTGGATTGAAGCCATAAAAGAAGAACTTAAATCAATAAAAGATAATAATGTTTGGACCATAGTTGAAAAACCTAACCATGTGAAGCCATTGAAATCGAAGTGGGTATTTCGAATAAAGAAAAATAAGAATGGAGAATTGTCGAAATATAAAGCTCGATTAGTAGCAAAAGGTTTCTTACAGAAACACGGAATAGATTACGAAGAAACTTTTGCACCAGTTGCTAAACTAACGACTATAAGAATTGTATTGACTGTTGGAGTCAAAATGAACTTTTATTTTCATCAAATGGATGTAAAAACTGCCTTTCTTCATGGCGATCTTAAAGAAGATATTTATATGCAAGTACCAGAAGGTGTAGATGTGAAAGAAAATTATGTTTGTAAACTAAATAAATCCTTATATGGTCTGAAACAAAGTCCCAGGTGTTGGAATGAAAAAATTAATAATTATTTAATTCAAATTGGTTTCAGCAGATCTAAACATGACTACTGTTTGTATATAAGAAATAAGAATCCCAGCATCATATATTTATCACTCTATGTAGACGATTTACTAATTGCAGGCAAACATTTATCTGAAATATCAACTTTAAAATTTGAATTGAAAAAGCGATTTGAAATGTTAGACTGTGGAGAGTTAAAGTTCTTTTTGGGAATAAAAATTTAATACAATCGTGAAGATGGTATAATGGAACTATCTCAAGAATCAAATATTAATAACATTTTGAAGAAGTTTGATATGGAACAATGTAAACCTGCTACGACACCAATGGAAAAAAGGTCAGACCTACCTAAATCTGAAATTACTAATAAACCATATCGTGAGTTATTAGGTAGCTTAATGTATTTAATGCTTTGTGTTCGTCCTGATATTTGCTATCATATTGGATACATGGGTCGTTTTCAACAAAACCCTACAGAAATTAATTGGAAAATGCTTAAAAGGATTCTCAGATATGTTAGTGGAACTAAACATTTTAAGTTGCAAATAAAACGAAATGGTAATACTGAACCGTTAATTGGATATACAGATGCAGATTGGGCATCTGATCATATTGATAGAAAATCAGTTAGTGGTTACATATTTCAAGTTTATGGTAATACTATATCTTGGTCAAGTAAGAAACAAGCAACGGTAGCAACATCTTCATCTGAATATATAGCTCTAAGTGCTGCTACATCTGAAGCTATATGGTTAAAAGGAATCTTGAACGACTTAGGAATTATAAATAAAAGTTATTCCGTAACAATATATGAGGACAACCAAGGATGTATTTTTATGTCGAAAAACACAGAATGCAAGAGATCCAAACATATCGATATCAAATACCATTTCATTCGAGATCATTTGGCTCAAGGTAATATAAATGTCATATATATTAAATCAAATGATCAACTTGCAGATATTTGTACCAAAGTTTTAGGAATTGTCAATTATCAAATTTTTAGAAATAAATTACAATTGTCAGAGTGAGAGAGGGTATTGAAATACTTTGTAAAACTTGTTTTATAAACACTCTTCAATATGTAAATTATGTTTTCATTGATTTGTTATATTTTTGTATTTAGAGAAAAATATATTTATTCATTCTAATTGTAACATTCAAACATTCAAATACATAATTATTGAAATAATTACAATACTTAGAATATTTAATAGTTTTCAATACTAATTATCAAACAGTTAATGTAAGATTTAATAAAGAATCTAAGAAAAGATGAATAAGGGAAGCAAGAATCGAAGTACCGGTCTAGTTATACTTTACCAGCGAGTAGCAAAATATACCTAGACGAGGCCAAAATTTTTACTTCATACTAATACCATAACAGAAACCAGTAGTTAACCGATCTAGAGCAGATGCATTTATCTCGTCGGATTGCATCCGTAGCTATCGTTTTTTCCTTTAATTAGCAATTTCTTGATCATTAGTTAAATTATTTATCTCCTCAGATTGTACTCCCTAGCTACTATTAGACACGTCCTAATAAGTCGACGGGAGTTGAAAAATCTATCTCACCTAAATTATGTTTTACCTAGTTATTTTCGCTTAATTCGTCGTTAGCCGATTAATATTGAATTCCTTATTAATTTACAGTCATCAGTAAGCAACAAAGATGTTTTAATTGAAGCTTTATCCCATTAACGACCTTATGGAAAAAATTATCAGTGTCCCTATAAATTGTGTAATGTATTTTTACATGTTAGATGTAACGTACATAAAATATGCAAATATGAATAGGGCACATTTTTTTTTTAATATAAATTAGGTTGGCGGAGAATTAATCCCTCAAATTGCCAGGTTATCCCACTATCGATTTAAGTAAGTCCCAAGTCGACCTATACCTTCATATAGGAAGCTGGAACGCTTAAATCTTGTATTAAAAATTTAGCATGTGACTAATGCACAACTTCGAAGAACCGTAACGCGGTACAGTTAGACGACGCCAAGCATTAACCAATGCAAAAGTGAGACGCAAATCTCTCGAAGGCAGCGAAAAAAGGACGGCCTGATTGCCCTTAAGCGATAATGACAATGACGCGCGAGTTCTTTCTCCACCTAGAGCTGAATTAAGACTCCGGGCACATTTTCACAGACTAACCAGAATCGTCAAAAGTCTATGACATTTTGATCCGTCAACTTTAAAAACATAACAGCTGTATTTAATATTAAGTTTATACAGTACAATAACAGATGAACAAAGACAAAATGATGAAAACAACAACAAAACCAAAACATATTATTCACAATAGTTTGGTATTTATAAAAAAAAAAGTTTAAGGGAGAGAAAAACACGTAGCTGAAAATACGATTTTGCAAAAGAAAAAATAAATAATTGAATGATTTATATTTATTAAAAAAAATTAATTTCATTGGGTCATCATGATTGATAAAGGATATTTCATAAATTTATTAACATGGCTGTTTATAATTACTAATTGCAACCGGTTGGCTACGGCGCACGATGCAAAAGATTTTGACGATACAATTTTGTACAAAATTGATTTTGATGTTCCGGACTTTGATAAAAATCCCGTAAGCGTTTAAACAATTTAATTAAATAAATTATCTATTAGTATTTATAATATGTGTATGTTAACTCTTAGGAACTCAGAGAACATGTTCGTACATTTTACACCCATGAACATGAAAAGTATGATTGTATCATACCCAATGTACAGGAATCGAAAGAGGAGGAAATAAACAATAAAGGCAATATTAGTAAGTACATTTGTTTCTTATAAAGTACAGAGAGAACTATATATATAATAAAATACATTGTAGATCCCCTAATTTTGCTTACTCCCATGTTCACTAAACCCAGTTGTTCATACCGGATTGAGGCCTATTGGTCGTATGAAATTTGCCATGGCTATTATGTACGACAGTATCACGAGGAAAGGGAAGGTAAAAATATAAAATTTCAAGAATACTATCTAGGCAAAAGGAAAGATGAAGATATAAATAAAATGGAAGAGGAATGGGAAGAGAAGAACAAGGCTGGAAACATTAAATATAAAACTACCAAAATCGACAACATTAACTATCCCTACTTTGAAATGGTGCTAACGGATGGCACAGTTTGTGATATAATAAATGCTCCCCGTACCACTGTTGTGCGATATGTCTGTTATCCACATGGCAAAAATGAAATTTATTCATTTAAAGAGACATCGTCGTGTAATTATGAAGCCATTATTCTCACCTCTGCACTATGTGCCTTCTCTGCTTTCCATCCTGAGGAGTACAAGGAGGTTCCTATTAAATGCTATAATTCACCAACTGATCCCAATAAGCCTTTGAGCATGTTACGACAAGAATTGAGTGATATGCAACTGTCATTTGATGATCTGCCTATGGCAAAGGAAGGTAATGACGGTGCTGCTGCTCTGATTCAAAAAACTAATGAGGATCAACGGTTTGTTTTCATGACTCGTTTAGGTGACGATGTTGACAAATTGGTATTTAGTTTGATCAAGGAAAGTGGTGGTGGTTTAACTTCACAACAAGAGCCCAGTGCAGGAGAAACTAATGCTATAAAGCAACCGCCCACTTCACCGGTGGTATCTGATATTTCACCGCTTTTGGAATTTATTAAGGGAACGACATGCTTAACTGGGGTAAGAAGGATTTAATAAGCATAAAAAGAATTTAATAATCATTAACTTTTTACAGGGATCTGGTTGGTGGAAATATGAATTTTGTTATAGCAACTATGTTCGCCAATTTCACAAGGACAAAAAATCGGAAACCGAACTGTTCTTAGGACATTTCGATACACAAGCTCATCGGCAGTGGATACAAAATTATCCAGATAAGAGGCCACAAGAACAATCATCTTCTATTTGGCATCATTACGAAAAAGGTTCAAAATGTGATCGTACCGGTTTACCACGTGAAGTTGATGTTAAACTGACATGCACTGGTCTGGGCTCAATGAATCCCACTGCTGTTTCCATGTATCTATTGGAGCCAAAAACATGCCAATACATCTTGGTATTTGAGTCACCAATGGTTTGTATGTTAATGGGATACACCGACGACTATGGACTAATTGATGAAGACAAACTGCAAAAGGTTTTGCAAGAAAAAGAGATCACCAGCGGCGGCAAAGGCAGCAACATTAATAATAATGAATCGCCTGTTCCAGCGGCAACACCAGTAGATGTTAGACTATAGCTGATTACTATCATTTATTTTATTGTAATCATTTTTTGGGAATTTTTCTAATTTCATGCATATGTATGTGTGTTTTCTTAATATAATTTAATTCAAAAGCGTAATATAATGATTTCAAGTATTTAATAAAAGCATAAATAAGTTAGACAACTCTGCTGGTATATTAAATTATTCATTTGATTTAGGCAACTCATCTGGTCGTAATTCTAAATTTTTAATTTTGTTTTCCAGTGGCTTGTCAGCATTTATTTCAGCCACCACATCAGTAAACAGTTTCTCCCATTCCCACACCTCATCAGCTTCGTCCAAAGATTCCTGGGGTTGCAAACATTTCGTTAATATCGATAGATCAACGTCTTCAATGGCAGAAAATGCGTTCTGAGCCAATAAATCCGAATTTAGTTCCTTCAAGGTAACCACCCGATTAACAGCAACGCTATTGAATTTAATTATACAGCCATGTCACAGAATTTAATTCCGTTCGGAAGTGGAATTAACTCCATATTTTGCTTCTATAGAAAAGTAAAACGAAAAAATTTTACGGAATGAAACCACTTTTAATTTGCTATGTGGAATTGTAATTTTAAGAATTTCTAGTTTTCAAAATACGGAGTTAATTCCACTTCCGAACGGAATTAAATTCTGCGACATGGCTGATAGTTTTGTTGTTTTTATTTAGAAGATTATTTTTGACTTGCACTTACGAAGGTGGCTCTGCAATTTCATTCATTAATATGTCATCTTTGATATCATCCAAATCTGGTATAATGGGTATATCATCGGTTGGCGAAGTATTAGCGGATGACTTTAAGCCAAAACGATCACTTAAAATCGAGTTTAACAATTTATGAAAATTTATTTGAGCACTTATCAATACTATAATTTAATTACTTACTCTTCAAATGATCCTTTCTTGAATCTGAAATTTAAATATATAAATATTTATATGTACATACATGTATGTATATTGCTATGGGAAGAGAAATAGCGCGCTTTACTGTTTATTTAGTGGAATGGGGATTGAAAACCCCATCCATCCAACGCAACGCTTGTTCTTTAAAAAAAATTAATCATAGCGACATGTGACAACTATAAAAAATAGTAAATTGGCTTTCTTTAATAGATCCCCGATCAGGCAACTTTGGAAATACTATAATGGGCTTAATATTTAAAAATAATCCAAGGATTCCAAATTTAATAAAACGTATTATTATATATTATATTATTGTAACAAGTATTATTTGTAACAAATATTATGCTATTTCTTACAATAATCTGAAATTTTTATTAAAGTTGGAATCCTTGGATTTAATTTTTAAATATTAAGCCCATTGTAATATTTTCAAAGAATTTCCATTGGTTTTACAACTGAAAAGATAATTCGATGTAAATATCTTTTTTTATTTAACCGAGTTTTTCAAAACAATTGAGAGAATAATGTATTGTAAAATTAAATATTTTTAATATGAAACTAATTGAATTTAACTTTGAAAATTTATATTCTGATAAGAAGACTTGAATTTAAAAGTTTTGAATAGAAATGTCGGTTATTTTACAGAAATATCAAAAATAAATTTCAAAATCTTAGTAATCGGATTAATAACAAAAAATTGCACGCGCCTTTCTTTACAAACTATATGTCAAAGGTGCCCAAATTTTGAGTCCTTACTGTTCCGCTCTTGTGGGGTGAATCTTCAAAAATTAAACTCGAATACACCTTGGTTACATTTATGTAAAATTCTATCTCGATCGGACTAGCCGTTTAGAAATGCCAGATTTATTTTCAAAAAAATTTGATTCCCTTCCATTGTAACACGTCGGGTTTAGTATTTCTTTATAATTCTTCTACTTCTTTCTCCTTTTTTATAGAGCATGTACTTACTTTAATTTATTGCCCACTGCTGAATCAGCCCAACCTCCTGATATTCTTCTTAATGTTGGCGGACGTTTAGAGTCCGATGAAGAATTCAAAATACTTGAAATATCGCCACTACCACCAGCAAAACTACCACCCGTTTGTGCCGTCGATATATTATTACTCGTGGAGGCCGTTTGTACTTTTTGCTCCTGTTGCTGGGACTGCATATCCAACGTAATATCAATCGACAAATCTGGATTATTGGAGCCAGCAAGATGTCCACTAGAATTTGAAGTAACACTTGTAGATGTTTGAGAGGAATCTTTAAGTACATCACGACTTTTAGAGCGGCGTCCTTTACGGGCAGTTGTCTGTAAGAGGAATGAGTTATATACATATAATATAAAAATATACCTATTTAAACTAATGCAAAAACAAACTTTTCTTATGGACATTTTTATTTCTTCAGCCCAATCCATTTTGTTTTTGTCTTCAAATTGTTAAAATTAAGTCTATTAGAGATTGTTTAGTATTTTTCATTTGTTTGGTAAAACGATCTCTATGACAGCAAGTTGTTTGTGTGTATAATTTGTGGTTAAAAGAAAATCTTTAACACGACGTTATGTTGGCTTCAAAACCGGTCTCTTGTAATTTTGCTTTTCAATATGTATGTATGTATGTATGTATGTATATACAATGAAAATGGTTTTATTTATGTTTTTTAGAACAATGAAATTTTTGGTCAAGATTGGCTACCGATTCTAAATGGTTAAAACATAATGGTAACGCTAATTTAAATTATTTCGGAAACGGTATTTGGCTTATTTCAGTAACGGTATTTGTGTTATAATTACATTTTAAATTCTAAAGATTTCTTTAAACTTTATTGTGAAAAAATGAAAAAATATCCTACATATGTACATATTTTCATAATTTTAAATTATTTATAGAACAGCGAAAGGTATTTAGGTAATTGCATTTAGGTATTTTAGGGGTAATGGTAACCAACCTAATTTTATATTTGGAATTTTAATTTCATTTATTCTACTGTCAAAGTACTCAAATTTTAGGATAAAATATGGTTTCAAAATATTTTCCCCGAAATTGGCCAAAGTTTTATTATTATATTTCGACGGAAAAGCTTTTGAAATACATTTCAATTGATAAACCTATAATTAATTTGATATATATTATGTCTATGTACATAACATAGTATACCAAATAAATTTAAATTGAAAAAAATATTGATTTAAGGTTTTTCGTTTTTTAATATACAAGATGTGGAGCTTGTATCAAAAATGTTTAAATAATTTATATCATTGTTATTAAATTATCAATATGGGATAAAAAAAATATTTAATATTCTTCATACGGTCGGCTAATGATAGCGCAGATATTTTTAACCGGCGACAAATCTTTTCGCCTGGCATATACATTTGAAAACATTTTTTGAACACAAGAAAATAGAACATGTTTTAATTGAAATATTGTTTTTGCTTGTGTATTTTACACAAGCAAAGTTTTTGAGGTCACAAACTACATGTTTTTACTCCGTTATGTAAAATTTGGTATATACAATGTAAAAAACACATAGTGTATAGGTGCCCTAACTTTGTCAACTGTCAACGTAGAAGTTATTGTGAATGTTTAGACTTTTGTTATCAGTAAGTGCTTCCGAAAAGTATACTTCAATTCTGTGCTAAATTGTTTTTCTGTGTGTTTCCGTAAAAAAGAAAAATAAACTTATTTAAACATTTTGTTTATATTTGTAACGGTTCATATTGGAATTTTTCATTAAAATTGAATTAATTTTGCAAAATGTTAACGGATTTAGATGATGATTTCTTCTTTGAAGAAGATAAAATGTAAGTTTTCGTTTGATTCTTGGCTTGTGCCGAAATAATTATTCAACATATGTTGAATGTTCTTGTTTGTGGTGGTGGGATGTTTCTGAATTTTGCATGAGTATGAGAGTGTATGCATGTGTATGACTGTTACTGGAGTGTCTCTAAATTTGTCAATGTTATTTTTTTATGTTTGTTACAAATCAATACTTTATTTTCTTATTTCATTTGCAAAACACACAAAATCTTTTTATACATATTTTTCGGTAATATTATTTTTAAAAAAATTTTGAAAAATATTTGTAAATATATTTTTATACAAACTAAAAATAATATATAATATAGTTCAAAATCAGCAATGGAAGACAATACAACTACACCGTTACTACCCATTGAGGCCTTATCGTAAGTAATACATTGCAGTGAATAATTTTTAATTGATTAGTAAGAAATGAAGGTGTACGACATCAGCCTTTTAACCTACATTGTGTTTTTACTTCAAAGCTTTGATATAACACCGATATGTACGGATCCCTTTGAACCCAAAATGGGTAAATTAATATCCATGCCACCACCACTAACTGTCGAAGCAGCTTCTGGCACTGAGACTACTAAAACGGGCACAACAGAAGAATCGTCATTAACGTTAGATACTGATGATTCAGCTGCATCCGTTTGTCAGCTCGTTGACGATAATTTGCTCTCAAGTGACGTGACTGCCACTGTCGTTTATACCGCTTCAGCTTTTGAGGCTGATAGGTTTACTGAACTTGCTAAACAAAAGTTTGAATTAGAAAGATTGTAAGTGGTAGTTGAATAAAAGCGTATACGAGTATGTATTAGTATTGCTAGCTAGCGATCATAATTATGGAATTATTTTGCTTTTATATATGTATATTATACTGTGAGTGTATATTAAAAAAACTAAATCAATACAAATATTTATTAGAAATTGCGACATTCAAAGGACAAATGTATGCAAATTACTTTAAAAAAGACAACACTTACAATAATTTGATTCAATATGAACAAATCTACGAACTATTGAAAATTTTTACAGTTGTTTGTAATTAATTGTAGTCTTCTACAGAACTATCCTCATGATATTTAGGCTAAAATAATTGATTTATAAATTGATTGTAAACGTGTTAAATGATAATTTGAATATAGTGTCGATAGTAATTTAGTTTTTAATAATATGTAGTAGGTATAATTTGCAAGTTTTATTTTAAACTCATTTGACATTCTCATTATTTATATAAATTTTGGGGTACGTCAAAGGTTTGTTGTCTACAGTATGCTACAGAGGACTAATATGCTCCAGTTAGAGAAACAAATTCTTTTTTAAAACCCTTATTTAGCGTGTAATCACTACTCCCTTTATTCTCCTTACCATATCGTAGTCTCCGAATAATATACAATACACTATACGAATAGAGTATATAGTTTTAGTATTTGCTAACCTTAAAAAATTTAAAGAGTAAATAACCAAACATGTTTGACCCCTGGTGCAGATCACTGCCCTAGAGTAACAACAGTTATATTATTCGTTTATGTTTTTGGTTGGCGAGTTAGGTATAAACTAAAATTATAATAGATACACAATGTTAATTACTAATCCCTTAGAAATACTGCATACTAATTATAATCTTTATACATATGTATGTATACAACAATTCGCTAATTTTTATACATTTTTAAATATGTAGTTATTGTATTGCGCTCATAAATCCTGCTTGTTATTTCTATGTTTTTATATTTTAAAAAGCCTTCCTATATTATATTAAATTATTAGTAAGTGTCTTTTGAAATCACTTTATTATTTTAAATTTCTATATTCCTAGGGGCATGACCGTTAGCACCAAATCGGTGGTTGTAGTCAAAGACGATACCAATTTAATTGGTATAAGCATAGGTGGAGGAGCGCCTTTATGCCCTTGCTTATATATAGTACAGGTAATATTTATGATCCATTTAAAGTAAATATATAACCTCACCAATTCCAATGAAATTTCAGGTATTTGATGGTACACCAGCTGCCAGAGAAGGTTCTTTGGAGAGCGGTGATGAGCTTTTGGCCATAAACAACACAAGTGTTAAGGGCAAAACAAAAGTACAAGTGGCCAAAATGATTCAAACAGCAACACAGCAAGTTGTAATACACTACAATAAACTACACGCAGATCCGGAGAGAGGAAAATCACTCGATATAATATTGAAAAAACTTAAGCATCGTATTGTGGACAATATGTCCAGTAATACGGCTGATACTCTGGGTTTGTCAAGGGCAATATTATGCAATGACTCTTTGGTGAAACGACTAGAAGAATTGGAAGGCACGGAAATGATGTACAAAGGTATGGTGGATCATGCTCGTCGCATGTTAAAGGCCTATTATGATCTCTTGCAAACGTATCGTGCGTTTGGGGATTGCTTTATGCGCATCAGTACAAGAGAACCTCAGCTAAGAGCTTCTGAAGCTTTTCGTATGTTTGGTGAATTACATCGAAATTTGGAGAAAGATGGCTTGGCTGTCATTAAAAATATTAAACCAATTCTCGATGATTTGGGCACATATCTTCACAAGGCCATACCTGATACAAAACTAACTGTAAGACGCTATATGGATGCCAAATTTACCTACTTATCCTATTGTTTGAAAGTCAAAGAAATGGACGATGAGGAGCATAGTTTTGCCGCCATACAGGAACCACTGTATCGCGTTGAAACGGGCAACTATGAATATCGTCTAATATTGAGATGCCGTCAAGATGCTAGGGGTAAATTTGCCAAATTGAGAACTGATGTATTGGAAAAAATGGAACTGTTGGAATGCAAACATGCTAACGACTTGTCGAAACAACTAAGACATCTACTAGACAGTTTGGCCCAATTAAATAAGACCATTACCGAAAGAATGGATACAATACCAAATCTATTTCCTATAGAGGTTGATTTTAAAGACACAGACTTCCAATATAAATCTAGCGTTTTAGAACCACAAAAATTGGATGACAACGAGGAAGAAGAACAAAAACTGGAATCTAATGCAACAGGAAAACAAACAGCAACAAATTTAACGCAAACTAACGATAGCGGTGATGTTATCTGCGGTCTTGAAGCTGTCGAACAACCAGCACCTATACTTAATGTACCCGCAAAAGTGCAAGATATTCTATCCTTAACAGACAATCCATCTGATAATCTAATGGCGGAGACAACCAATGAAAATGATCAGCTTCTTAAAGATTTAGGTTTATTGGGTATAGACTTAAGTTCCAGTTCAATTTCGTCGACGCCATGTATAAATAAAATCTCATCCTCAAATGGTTTTTATGATTTTGATTTATTTCTAAATCAATCATCTGGAATCACAACAGCTGCTGCCGACACAAGAACTCAATTTGAAACAAACCAAACATCAATGTCAGCCGCTACATCTCAATTGGGAAATGATTTAATGGCTGCTAATGCTCTGGAAACCGATTTACTATTGCAGTAAACTAAATTGCAGTAAATTAATGCGTCCCAGTTATTACAAAATGTAGCTAGTTCAATACTGATACTTTTACTACTATGATTGATTTTTACATTATTATGAGTACAATTCTACAAATCTTTTAAATGTAGAATTAATATGTTTTTTTTTCTTTAATTTTATTAAAAGCTTATATTTATAAACAATATACATACTACATACGTTGAATTTCTGTACGAGTCTACCAATTGTATATTTATAACACTTATATACCACATATACTAACTACATATATGTATGGATTTACCACATTTATATATGAAAATATGTGTTAATACAGAATATATTATACATTTGAATAATCATTTCTGAAAGTGAAAATAATAATTGGTGAATTTTTATTTATTACAATATACATATGTAGGTATCAACTAATAGGAAATGGTTCATATATTGTCACGACTGCTTTTGTCACACAAAAAGCGTAACCTAGACACAATAGGACATAGGTACATGTTGTCCCGATTTGTCAGGTATTTTATTGATAATTTCTGTGGAAATATGCCAAAAACAATGGTTTTCGGTTAACCATGTTCGATATACCCAGTTTAAACGGTTAACCGATAACTTATAATAAATAAATAATGAAACAGGTACATATACATACATACATACATAATTTGGAAATATTTAAATACATACATGTAAAGAATCTAATTCAATTTAACGTTTCTCTTATTACATTTTACAAAATGATCAATAAAGTTACGATCACAATTATCAAATATTTAACGTAAACACGTGACCACTATTTACAACAAATATTTATTTGATCTTAGATGACTTTTGAAAAAGCAAACAACGTCAAACAATATAATATTATAATTAAAATAAATATTTTTTCAAAGGAAAGAGAAATGTAGATTTTTTGTGGTTATATATAGAAAACAATGTGAACGTAGCTTAATATTTTAGTGAATCACTAGAAAGATTTTTGTTTTTGTATCACACATTTATGATAAAGGGCTTAAATTTATGTTGGCTATGTGTCACCAACCTTTAAGGTTTCGGTTAAAAAGTTGTAGAGCTTTAACCCGGCATTTACACATGCAAGTGCAACTTCGAAAAACTCAATACACTCACATTTTTTACTAATACACTCACATTTTTTCACTTGCAGAGCTAGTCGAGTTTTTCGAATAAGTACTTGCATGTGTAAAGGCAGGATAAAGCTGAGATATATATTACTATATCCCTACGATTTCTAAACCGATCCAGACAATATATGTATCATTGCTTTGAAATACCTTTCTAATAATGTATAATATGACTCCTTTTATTAACCCATTAAAGCCAAAATTCAAAAACTTTTAAATGAATGAAAATGAAATGAACTTTCAATAAACAAATTAAAGTGTTTTAAAAAAAATTCTTTGGTGATGCCGAATTGTAGAAATTTCGAGTTTATAATTTATACTATATGTTGTTGTTAAAGTATAAAATTGTGATTCAGCTAAATAAAAAATTGCACTTAAACTGCAATATGATTTAAAATAATATTTTTGAGGGTGATTAAGCATCCTCAACAACAAATTTATAGTTCATTCACGACCATTTACTGATTCGATGTCCCATCTTTGCAAAATTTAAAATCAAACAGCTGTTGTAAACATGACTATTGTGAATGACAAGCAATGCTGATACTTGTAAATAATAAACAAACACCAATATATATTTCTTTCCATTCAATTTTGTGCGTGTTTTATAAACATAAGCAATTTATTAAAATTATCTCAAAAAATGCCACCTAAATCATCAAATAAAAAAAATACCGCTAGTGCTACGCCGTCATGGTATCATTGTGAGAAATGTGATGTACACATTACAACAAAAGAACGGGAAAAACATGAGCAAAAATGTCCCATACAGGAGCATCAATCCGAGACCGATAAAGGCGAACATTTGGAATATATAAGAAATGGTAGTTTGCATACAAGCACCTATGAAAAGCGAAAATTTGAGGTAGAAGAACTCAAGGAAATGCCGGCAAAATATGTAAATAATTTAATATTCATATCAGAAGGAGCCATACGTTTGGCTGGTTGGCATATTGGACAACAAGTGGTTATAAAAACAAAAAATTCATTTAATTTAGTACGTAGCATATGGCCCATAACCGAAAAGTTTTTAACAACAATATTTTTTAGCGATGAAGGTAAATTGATTTAAAAAAAATATATTTGTATATTTTTATATACTTTTGTGTTTTATTTGCCAGATTACAATACTTATTGGTCAAGCTTGAAAGGTCAAAGTTTACGAATTAAGGCTGTGGCTAATGGCCAACCAAAAGTAGCAAAAACACTATTATTGCAAATACAAACAACGAACGAATGTGATGATCCATTAACTAGCCAACAACTCAAAGATGTTGACCGTTTATTGAAGTTGGCATTAAGAAATTTATCGTATACTTTTGACTCTGTGGTTTATTTTAATTTCTTCAATAAGCCATTAACATTAAAGATTATTTATTGGTCACCGGTAAATAATATTAGTAATGACGATCCCTCTAGCGTTTTGGAAAAATCTTTAAACAATTTGAATATTAACAAACATTCATCTGCGGAGGATATTTTTAAAGTTACCAACTCCACTACAATTGAAGTATCAACGGAAAACATACCTAACTCTGATGAAGAATCCGAGGATTTATCAAAATATTTAGTAACAAAGAAGGATATTGGTGGTTTAACCAAACAGTTGGAAATTATCGAAGAAGCTATAGACTTTGCAATAGGCTTAAGACAAATTCCTCAAAGTAAGTAAATCTTGCAAAACCAACAAAACCGGTAAAAAAAAAACTGATATACAAAAATACTTTCAATAAACTACAAATTTAATTTATTCTTTGCTTGGAACAAAATAATGCGATAACAAAACTTACATTCTTTTTTTTAATAACATTTACAGGCGTTAAAATTTCTAGAGGCTTATTAATTTATGGCTCTTCAGGTTGTGGTAAAACTATGATTTGCGAAGCCATGTGTAGTAGGCTGCTACAAAAACAGGAACAGCTACCAAAATCTGCCTTTAAACCATTGATTTTGAAATTAAACACCAGTGAATTATTTAGTAAATATCTCGGTGAAACGGAAAATAATTTAGCTATATATTTCGATAAAGTTTACCAGCATTATCCACAGCCTACTCTGATGGTCATAGAAGATGTTCACAATTTATGCCCCAAACACGAAACAAACGAAGTAGTTAAACGAGTTTCGGTTGCATTTCTCAATATGATGGATGCGTTGGCCAATAAGCGTGAAGCTCTAAGATGCTTTGTTTTGGCAACCACTTCTCAATTAGAAATGCTGAACCCCAGTGTAAGAAGATGCGGTAGGTTAGATTGTGAAGTTGAAGTAGGACCACCAACACCCGATGGACGCCAAGATATTCTTAAATGTCTGCTCAGGAAGGTTGAAAATAATTTAACTATAAAAGATGTACAACAAATCGCACAGGTAACTCACGGTTTTGTGGGAGCCGATTTAGCCAATCTGATTTACAATGCGACATTAAAGACGTTGCAGCACACTGCAGCGGCATCGGTACTGCTACAAGTTGAAAATTTAAACAGTGCATTGGCATATGTCAAACCTTCAGCTATGCGTGAAGTTTTAATAGAATGCCCAAATATTAAGTGGACGGATATAGGAGGTCAAGATGAATTGAAATTCAAATTAAAACAAGCCATTGAATGGCCATTAAAACATGTCGATCAGTTCCAGAGATTGGGTATTAAACCTCCTAGAGGGCTTTTAATGTACGGCCCACCAGGTTGTTCCAAAACCATGATCGCCAAGGCTTTAGCTACTGAATCCCAGCTTAACTTTTTATCAATAAAAGGGCCAGAATTATTTTCTATGTGGGTTGGTGAGTCTGAGCGGGCGGTAAGAGAAGTTTTCCGCAAAGCTAGGCAAGTAGCACCTGCTATTGTTTTCTTTGATGAAATTGATGCCATAGGTGGAGAACGTTCGGATGGCTCTTCTTCGGGCTCTGGTAGTTCAGTTAAAGAAAGAGTTCTTACACAATTGCTTACCGAACTGGATGGCGTTGAGTCTTTAGAGAATGTCACAATTGTTGCTGCCACAAATCGTCCCGACATGATTGATAAGGCTTTATTACGTCCAGGTCGCATAGATCGCATAATTTATGTGGGTTTGCCGGATGCCAATGCACGCCAAGAAATTTTTCGTATTAAATTACAAAAAATGCCTTTGGCAGAAGATGTTAGTTTGCAAGAGCTGGTAAATCGAACTGATGGTTATTCGGGTGCTGAAATTCAGGCAGTATGTCATGAAGCAGCTTTAAAAACTTTAGAGTATAGTTTTGATGCTCCATGTGTGACTTGGTCACAATTTGAATACGCTTTAAAAGCAGTAAAGCCACGAACAAGTCCAGATTTGTTACGATTATATGAAGATTACATGAAAAAATCATAAATAAATGCCGTTTTAATATAAACAAACTTGTAATATATTTTACTTTCATCGAAAAAGAAGCGACTACCAACAGTTTTTACAAATTTCAATTTATGTAGATTTCACATTTGTCATATTCTCAAGAATTTTTTTGCTGGCCATTAAGTGAGCTGAAAGTTAAAAATGCATTTTAAAAGCAAATATTTTTTATTAAAAAATTGATTACTACTATTACAAAATAGAGAAATATGTACATATTTAAAAAATTCATATCTTAGAAATTTCTATTTGTATACCAGAAATACAATTATGTATAATTATACATAGTACATACACACATGTGTGTACAATGTGCACTTGTATGATTTATAATTATTAATTGAAATTCTTTATTTTCTAAAATTTAATTGGAAAATTTAAAAAATCAATTAGAAACTTCTAAAATATAATTGGATATAATGTTTAAATATATGACAAACCTTTTCGCATGCTTTTTCATGTGTCTTTTTAATGCTGAAGACTGTGCAAATTTCCATGAACAAGAGGAACATTCAAATGGTTTCTCCCCACTGTGAATTCTGCACAAATATAGATAGTAAAAAAACCAAAAATTATGTAATTAACTTTATGTTTATTATGTTTAAAATATATACGTCTGAATACATTGCTACTGTGCTGCCATAATTGTTGCAGAATATAGCATTGCACACTAATTCTTAAGTAAAACAGTAAAACACTATAGAATTCTAGAGATAAATTGCTGGAAGGTGACTCTGCTGTTTGAATAGTAGTAACAAGAAAGAGAATGGGACAACTGGAACAAGGTAAAACCTAACAATATCAATTGTTGTTTTGTGTTCAAAATACTAATCTATTACAATTTAACTTCTTTAGATTTTAATAAATTGACGGCCATTTTCACCAAAAAATTATGGCCAATTTAAATTATAATTTAACTATGTATGTATTACTTTAACTGCCAGTTAGTTTCTTTTCTTTTTCGTCAAATTTAGTAGAAATTTAAGAAACAACTGGAAACTAGTAGAAACAAATAAATATTTTGGTGATGCAACTTAAAAATACAGAGAAAAATCTAGAATCCATTAAAAAGGGGTTTTCCTATTATGATATCTATAACCCCTTGTTTTTAATAACAATAAATTGACCGCTATACATATAGCACTTACAAATTCTCATCTTGTGTTAGTTATGAGTTTTCTTTTGTGCAATTTTTTTAATTTTCATTGCCAGAACTAGCATCTTTAAATAAATTTAAAATAAAAATGAAGATAATTGACAAAGAAACAAAGAAAGTGAACACTCATCCATTGAATTTGCGGAGAAGTTAAAAGTGAGTCAACGAAGTGTGATTGTTGTAAGAAAATGTAGCTTTTGAGCCAAATACTGGAGTTCTTCCCAGACAATTAAGATTCAGACGCTCGATTAATAAGCTGCTAATGCTGTAAATAAAACCGTAAGTGAATGGACGGCAAGAAGAGCACTTCAAAGAATAGGATATGCGGCAGCAGTTAAAAAAGCCAGAGTTCTGCAAAAAGCATGATTAGAAACGAGTCATTTGGTTGGACGTGACTAATATTAACCGATTCCAATCTGATGGAAAGGAATACTTCTGGAGTAGACCTCACGAAACTATTCAAAGATATTATGTGAAACAAACAGTCAAACATGGTGGTGCTAGTTTGAAGGTTTGGGGTTGTCCCACTTGTTGGTATCTAATAATAGCGAACTACATTCCCAATATTCCGTCCCAGCTATTAAGGTTACGATGGTAGGCATGACATATGTATGTATGTATATAATGGGAAAGAGTTGCCTATGTAACTAAATTATTTTTAAATCATATAACCAAAGGATGACGAAAATGGAAGTTAAACAGTGGCCAATAGGCAAACTGGAAGTTATATAACTTTTCAGCTAAATATATAATATTAATTTTGGTGAAAATGCCTGTTAATTAGGGATATCGAACGGTTATTATTCGACCCGGTTTTCTCGGTTTTTTTGGTTTTACTGAAACCGGTATTTTTTTAAGTGCATATTTTGAATATCGAATAATCCGGTTTTTTTTAGCACGGTTAACCGGTTGTTCATTCTGTATGCTTTTTTCCAATTTTTTTTAATCGTAAGTGTAACATAGACCGTTTAGTACTTAAACATATGACAAGCCAAATGTATAAAGTGTCTAAAAATACTAAGCTGCAAATGCTCTTCGACATCAGGACTTACATCACATTAAATATGTCCATAAAATTCAAATTATTGCTCAGTAAGAAAAAAAATAATTCTATTACCAGTAGCTCTAAGACGTCCGCTGATAACAATCATTTTAGATGCCCTGCCAAAAAGGAATCACTTGGTGAAATATGCGCACGTTGTGCTGCCGAGGATGGAATGTTCGTAAAGGCTCTGAAGGAGTCCAAAGTTGTTCTATCATATTTACGTGCCGGCGGAATCGACTATATGGAAGAAATTTGATCAATTTTATTTAGAAGAAGTAAAAAAGTAAAATTGAAGAAATAAAACAAAACCAACGTAGGTTTTCCATTGTGGTCGACGAATGGATCTATATTTCGTATAAAAAATATGTTAATGTAACTATTCCTTGCTATAACGCTGAGAAAAAGATTTGCGAAATATACAATCATGGGCTGGAAGCACTTAGTGGTTGAGCTACAGCGAACAACGTTGAAGAAATTATCTGAATTTTCGTTAAATATTGAAAGTGATTTTGTAGCATCTACCCATGATGGTGCAGCGGTGATTCAAAAATACGGTCGCAGTATAGATGCAGAATCTCAGCTCTGTATAAATCACGCAATCCATTTTTGTGTTGTGGACACAATATACAGAAAAAAAGATTGTACCTTAAATGATAATTTGAGTTTCGATGAGTCAGAGTTCGATGAGCAAGATTCCGGAGATGAAATGTGTAATTTAATTGATGAAAATACGTTAGTTCAAGCTGAAGGTATTTTTAAATTTTTGTTTTCTAAGTTTTCCAAAATTGACAATCCGCTTTCATGTGATCCTTAAAAATTCTATTGATGATAATCGTAGAGAAAATATTATAGAAGATTTTTTTTCATTTAGACAAGATCTGAGAGACTAGAAAAATTGCTTAATGCTTTATTTTCTATAAGTCCAATAAGCACACTTTGTGAACGGTCATTTTCAATGTCCAGTTTCATAAAAACAAAAGAAAAAAATAGATACACTTCAAAATATTTGAATTGCATCTTATTTTTAAAAGATTATTTTAACAGATGCAATCAATAATAAAGACTTTTTAAATTACTTGATTTTGAATATATTTTGTTACCTAAGTAAAATGATATAATTTATACATTTTAGAATATGTACTTATAAATGTACATAAGTATATAGATACATATACATATGTACATACATATATTCCTTCATAAAAATATAAGTATGTATTATAGTCATAATCAATCAACATTGGAATCGAACTCTGTGTACATTTTTTAATACTTCAGTTTATTAATAAACAATCTAATTTATTAAATAGTGTTAAGCCCTTTTTGTTTTTTACTTTTGTGGAATACTTTGTTTTTGTTTAAATAAACTTTATTTTGCTATGTATTGGAATTTGTTTTTATATTTATGTATATTTCAATAAAAAAAACGGGTTAACCGGGTTTTTCCCGTTTTTTTTACCGAAAACCGGGGTTTTCCAAAATGCTTCTTTTCGAATTATTCGAAAATCGGTTTTTAAAAAAAGTCGAATAATCGATCTCCCTCCCTACTGTTAATATGTTATGTTTAGCTGAAAAGTTCCAGTTAAAAATATAATTTTTATTATCTTTTGGTTATATTGGCTAAATTTTTCTTTAATTCAAATCTTAAATTTATTTTGTAAATTATAAGCCATATCACAGAATTTAGTTCCGTTCGGAAGTTCTATAGAAAAAGTAAAATGAAAAATTTCTTCGGGATGAAACCACTTTTAATTTGCTATGTGAAATTGTAATTTTAAGAATTTATAGGTTTCAGTCCGAAAAACGTTTTCGTTGTACTTTTTCTATAGAAGCAAAATACGGAATTAATTCCACTTCCGAGCGGAATTAAAGTCTGTGACATGGCTGTATGTTCATATTTTCATTCAATTTGAAATACATAAATTTGAATTAACAAAAATTGAACCATTAAAAGTTTGAGTGAATATTACCTATATTATGAATAAATGTCATTAGAATGAATTAAATTTAATTAATAATAAATCTTAATATAAAATTCACCATTATCTCCTAGAGAAATAACTGACATAATATCTACGGTCAACACACCATTGCTAGTATTGGGCGACTTTAATGGTTATAACACCATGTGGGGCTATATAACCAGCAACAATAGAGGGCTTTTAACATTGGCGTGTCACTCTGCTCCGTCAATATACTCCCGTTGATGACATAAGCCAACCTATTTCCCAATCAAAATAACTATCAAATTGACTAAAGATAATTACATCTAGCCAACTGGGAAAAGTTTACAAAAAAGCTGAAATAGAATTACAAAAGCAGCAATATTCCTCATACAACAGAGATGCTGTTTCCATCGCTAAATCTACACGTGTCGCGGCGTATGAGTTCCATGGTGGGGCCCTTATTTGTCAACCTTGCGAAACAAAAAATGAAAAGCTGGCAGCTGTCCTATCAAATCCAAGAAAATTTAATATTGTACAAAAAGAATAACGCTAAATTCTGTAGAGAAGCAAAAATCCCCAAACGCCAAAGCTTCGAAGAATTTACTAAATTCATAAATAAAAACACTCCAATCTACGCTATATAGTCAAAAATAAACAGAATTACCCGCAAGGGTAAGATTATGGCATGCCGCTTTTTCACATGAATGTCTTTTGAAAAATCCATCTCAAGCACCAGTCTGCCATCATTGTAATGACAATCTCACCATCAAACACATGCTATCGGAATGCCCATTACATTCCGAGCGAAGACAAAGAATTTTTGGAAGCACTAACGCACTGGACTTTCTAAAGGATCCATCTGCCGACAATATAAATAAAATTTATAAATACGTAAAACTAATTAAATTAAAAGTTTAATCATTCATTCACTAACTGTAAATATTGTTTATAACACACACTCATAGAATTAACTTGTATATAACTGTTCTTTCCCACCCAGAGCTGATGTCCATCGTAGCTAGTGCTCTCTATTAAATTTAATCATAGAATTTATTGTAAGATTAAATAAACCAATAAATAAATAAAAAAATTATTTATTAAATTATTAAAAAATGTATGTATATTACCGTTTTTTTTTTAGATATATCAACGAATTTTACATTCCTCTTATCTGTGCATTATTTCTTTGATACAAATGTTCTAATCCAATATTGTAAATTTATATTTACGATATCGAGACAAAATTGCACATTATTATAGACGTTATCATTTCAATATTGTGACTGCAACAAATAATTTGGAAAATAATCAGTCTTTTTCCCTTTATCTATTTTTTAATCGAAGTTTAAGTTTCAGCTATTCAAATTATTTTTTTTAATTTCATGTTTAGATTATCAATATTTTATGCTTAACGAAAAAATGTTCACTTAAAATTTACATTTTTTTGATTAGAAGTGAAACTGGCAGGATTACAAACCACATATTGTAAATGGAAACTCATTAAGCTTTTTTATAAGACTCTAGTATATTACAATATAAATATTATGTCAAATTACAAATGACAAATGAAATGACAAACCTATGTATACATACATATAATTTTGGTTCATTTTTTTTAAGACTCTAGTATATTACAATATAAATATTATGTCAAATTACAAATGAAATGACAAACCTATGTATACATACATATAATTTTGGTTCATTATTATTTTTATGCTTAATAATTCAAATTTTAACTGGTTTATTTTTAGCAATACACTATACAAACTTAATTTACTTATATAAAAAATAAAGTAGTCTTGAAGTGTGCTTTTAGACAAAATTTTCTTAAAGTACATTTGAAGTCTACTTTAATTTTTTATAAATACGGCAGTTAATGTTTATAGTATTTACTTCTTAGTATTTATTCTTAAAAAAAAACTATTTAAAAAACTATATCAGCCCAATCATGAAAAAATCTTCCTTAGAAGTTTTTTTCCTTTTCCAATTTTTCCTATTCAAATTCAATGTTAAAAAAATAAAAAGGTAAAATCTCCCGCGGATTTTCTATTCATGATTGGGCCGTATATAAATATTCGTGCATACTCACCTCATGTGATCTATTAGATTTGATTTTTTGCCAAAAATCTTATCACAATCTGTACATTTATGTTTACGTATTCGACGATGTACTGTAATCATATGAGCATTAAGTGAAGCACGTTTCGTAAATGACTTCTCACAGTTCGTACACTGAATATCTTTAATTGTTTTATGTGACGGCTCGTGACGTTTTAAGTCTCTTGGAGATTTGAATGCCACTAGACAATGTTTACATTGATATTCCCTTTGATTGGAATGCGTAAATTTGTGTGATTTTAAATTACTAGATGTGGTAAAAAATGCCGAACAAATTTCACACTGAAAACGTCTACCGGCAGATAATGATAAGGCTGACGATGACGTCGACGATATTGTTAATGAGTTGTTAATATAATTGTTGCAGCGGTTATGTGTACGTTGATGTAACAAAAGTTTATTTGATGTAATAAATTCGCGAGAACATATCTAAGAGTTCAAAGAGATAGAGTACAAAATAAATGAGTAATTATATAAATCGAGTACATGCAATAAAAACAAATTAATCAAATTATTACCTAAAATAAATATATTGCTGACTATAATGAATAATTAAAGAATTGTGTTAAATTAATTGAAATTCGAACATGAATATGATACGACCAATTGTAATACACTACACCATAAATGGTAAGGGTAAGTTTGTCATTCTGATTGTAATTTGTACAATTTTAATTTGCGAACCTGTGAAGCAATGATTTCCAATATTTTGTTATACCATTTCCTACTTTTTTCAATATTTGAATTTAAAAAGAAACGAATTTTTGGAAATCTGTGAATAGTAGTGTTGTAAAAAATCATTATTTAAAACAATCCTAGTAAATATGCTTATTTATTTTTATTATCCTGGAAATTTACTGTTTTTTTTTTTGTTTTTGTTTAAAAAATTATTCATACACAGTCTATTAGAAATGTCTTAATATATCTACAAATAAATCATTAAAGGGAAATGTTAACAGTCATCTAATTAATTGTTGTACTCGCAAGAAGTCAATTGATAAAAATTAAATACATATCCACTACAATGATCTCAAGAGCGATAAAACTAAAATAGATGTACAACACAAGAATGATAAAATAAAGATTACGCCATGCGCATATTTTCCCGTTATGTGACGTAGAAGTTCCATTCTAAGGGTTACCAAGAATGTTTCATGTGTTAGAATTAAAATTTTTTGCGAAAAATGTATGTATAAAACTGTTTAAAAAAGAAAAACAAACAAAAACAAAAAATATAAACATGAAGAGTGCAGTGAGCAAATGCAAGCAAAACGACAGTAAAAAAAACAAGTGAGAAAAAATTAGCCAATAGAAACACAGAAAGTGACGTCACAGTTCCAAAATGAGCAGAACATTTAAAATTTTACGCGTGTTGGCGTAATCTTTATTTTATCATTCTTGGTACAACATGTGAGAATTAAACTACAGACAGATACTGAGGCAAAGTTTATTTGTATTTTTATTTTATAAACGAATTTGGTCCACAAACACTTATTAAAACATTCGAAGTTGAAAATGAGCAAAATAGCAAGTTGTTCAAAAAACAAATCAAACTAAAAAACCCAAAAACGAACAGTGTCAGTTAAATTTTAGCCATTGGCTTTTTTCTCAGTGTGATTGTGAGATGGATGAATGAATGAGAGAGTTGAGTGTGATATACATACATAGCTCAACTAAATTATAATTGTGGCGATAAAAGCAGTTGTATTTCTTTTTCAGCAAAAATACAATAAACTATTTTCAGTTGACATTCCCAGCACAGAGTATAACAGAGGTGACAGAAGAGCAAAGATAGTGTAGTTTTTTTCTTGTCTCTTTCTTTGGAACCTGCCTTTTTGTTTTCTTTATGTTACTATTTTTCTGACGCAATAAAATTAATTTTTGGCACAGAGTATTTTTGTATTGTTTGATACAACCATAAAAAAATGCATTTATATCATCTAACGAATGCACAAACTCCACAATGCATACCAAGAAAGTATAACAATTATTAAAATACAATTTAGTTAGTTATTAAAATCACAAACATATAAACAAACTTTCAATTCAAATATTCTAACTCAAATTGTTTTGTTTATTTTGTTTTGTCCACAAAATTCTTGTTGTATACAGTGCTTTGCTTTTTCACATTACAAATTTACTACCAGAAAATATTTTCTTTCTCTTTTTAATATACCTGCCTTTTTAGCTGATTGTAGCTATTTTGAAACGCCAAAATTGACGCCTCTGTGTTCTCTGTGATTCCCAGCACCGATGTTATACAACGACTGATCACGGCGCAAAGTGAGACAAGTTACGTTGATATTCCAAAAAAAAAAAAAAAGCAACAAGAACTAAAGTGAGGAGGGGAAAAAAGCAAAACAATATCTTTAAACAAAAAACTGCTGAAAAACAGAAACAGACAAACAATTTATACACAACGTATTGTTGAGATCTGAAAATTTGTAAATAAATATAGACAGACATGCAAAAATGGTTACGTATATCTCTTTTGCTGTGTACTTTTGGTTTCTTTCGCGAAATGCGCCCCTCCGAACCATTCGTTGTCGAATATCTAACCGGACCGAATCGTAATATCACAAGTGAGGAACTAAATCGTGAAATATATCCCTTCGGCACATATTCGGTACTGGTTCAATTGATTTTAGTATTTTTGGTTACCGATATACTACGTTATAAACCCATCATTATACTATCGGCTTGTGCTGGCATAGTACTCTTTGCCATTTTGTTGTGGACTCATACGGTATGGGAGCTAATCATTGGACAAATATTCTATGGTACTTTTATGGCTAGTGAGGTGGCCTACTACACGTATATCTATGCCAAGGTGGAAAAATCTCGGTATCAGATTGTTTCGGGCCATACACGTTCAGCAATATTATGTGGCAAATTTTTGGGTGGTGTTTTTGCACAGGTCTTAGTGTCAACAGATAGCTTAGATTATCGTGGTCTACATTATATATCTTTTGCTTCACAAATCGTTTCATTTATAATTGCACTTGCATTGCCGCCCGTTCAGCAAAGCATTTATTTCTACAAAGCTGACGACAATGTTGTAGAAAGAAGCGTTAATAATATTCCGCCAACGTTAGCTTTGGAAAATGGTAACTCCGAATTTGATTTAGAAAGAAAAGGTGAGTTATACATATAATATATGCAAATATTTTTTTTTTTTGGTATTTGTATTTGTATTTATTAATTTGATTATATGATTTTCATATTAGCTGACTCTTTAGGACATACATTTGTAGAATACGATAGTTGGTTATGGTGATCGTTCGCATATAAAGAGTATAGCAGGGGTGCAAGGAAGTATCATCTATTCGTTCTTATCCAGTGGTGGATTTTTCTTTGTTGTTGGTAAAAAACAAATACAGGCAAAGCTCGATATAACAAATACTCACTTTAACGAAAATCCGATACATATGTATAACGAATGAGCAAATTTTTTCCTTAGCTACCTAATATAACGAACGACCAACTTTTTTTGCTCCCGGTTTAACGAATTGTTACCAACTTTGAAGATGAAGATGATGAAAATGAAAATAACGGCCCACCAATGGAGTTGAATGAACTAACAATTAAACACTCAGATGTAATAAAAGGATTTGAAACCTATATTTTATGGTGTGATCAAAAAAAAAATTGATTACACAAAATCTTTCGTGCTGAGAGAATTGCAAGAAAAAGCAGTTGAAAAAAGTTTGCAAGCTTCATACAAGCAATCATTTATTACAGATTTTTTAGACAAATAATTTGTCCCAATATGTAAACACGTACATATATACTAACATACGTATGTAAGTTCAATAAACATGAATATAATAACATAAAAACCTCCATTTAATAGTAAATGTATCTAATTTTTTATTAAAAAACAGTTCGGTTTTACGAATCTCTCAGTTTAACGAAAGGGGCTCATTGTTGTTATAACAGCAGTAATTGCTGAGTTGATATGTCAGAGGCTCGATAATTCAACCAATAATTTCTTGTCGTAATAATCATCTTTGGCTTGCACTATCACACAAATAGTAACTTAAATGTTATATTCATATATTTCATCTGAAATACCAAATTTTGATTCAACAGTATTTTTAAATTGTACCAAATGACTCGTGGTAGTACCATGGTACCAACTGTGTCTAAAATATATCAAAAAAAGTACAATTGTACCATGTTTGCCAACATCTCGCAAGCAAATTCGGATGGTTTTGCAACTTTAAGATATATCTCTAACGAATTTTTCTAAATTCATCTTTAACCAATGGCACTTCTAAATCTCGGTGAATGTTTTTTCGGACACAATCGAAATCGATTTACATGTCATAGAATATATTATTTTTTTAAGATCTATCATATCTAAAGTTTATCCTACATTAAAAATAACTTAAATTAATATTTTCGAAATTTCTTATTTTTAGCTTCTTCTACAAATGAAACACCAACTACAATAGTTAAACCAATGTTTTCATGGAGAAATGCTTTAAATTTACTTCTACAGCACACTATCAGTGCGTATTCCAATTGTACTGTTCTAAAATGGAGTATTTGGTGGTCTTTAGCAACATGTGGCCAACTACAAGTAATTTCCTATGCTCAAATCCTATGGAAAGAAATCGATGAAAATCATGAAAGTTTTTATAACGGTGGCGTAGAGGCGACTGTTACACTTTTAGGAGCTGCAGCAGCAATGGCAGCTGGTCTTATGAATGGCATGCGACAGAAAAAATGGCATATGTGGATTTTAACAATATGCTCCATACTAATGGGCGCTTTCCTTATAATATCAGCCGTAACGAATCTCGTCTGGGTAGCCTACGTTATGTATGTTATATTTGGTGTCTTTTATTTTTTTGTTATAACAATAGCCAGTGCCATAGTGGCACAAAATTTAAGTGATGATAGTTTTGGTTTAATATTTGGCATAAACACCTTAGTAGCTTTAGTACTGCAGACTATTCTAACTCTGGTTGTAGTCACCGAGTCTGTGGGATTCGGCCTAGACCCCAGAAACCAATATATTGTTTATGGATTTTATTTTGTAGCATTAGCTGTTATCTATGCTTTAGCTGTAGTTGTAGGGATAATTGTTAAATGTTGCAGGAAATCAAATGAAATGAGTCTTAAATCAGCAGAATAAACTGCGCCATACACATACTCGTACATATACAAATATTTATAAGTAAGTTGTTGTAATTTCAGGGACTATAACGTTTATTTTTTGTACTTAATAATTTATACATATATAAATTTGTTAATAAATAAATGTAATTAATAAAATTATTTCTTTAAATGTTTAAATTTACATTATTGAACTTTCTTAATGCTCTTTTTTTAAAAAGTGCATAAAACCATTGATAACATCCTGGATTATTGCAATTGAGAAAGCATGAAATATTTAAATTCAGAACCGGTGTTGTGTCGTAATATGTATTGTTTTTATTCAATAAATTAAATAATGTTGATTTACAACGATACAACAATACTACGTAGGTTGTGTATTGGAAAAATAGAGCAATATTACTTGATAGAAATTAAATGGAGGAACTTAATATACATACAACTCACCAGACATTTAAACGGCCTTTCTCCAGTATGAATACGTTTATGAATTTCCAAATAACCTTTATAATGGAAAACCTTGCTACATTCTAGACATTTATCAGGAGTTTTTAATGATTTATTCAAAAGATGTTTGGAATTTTTTCGTGATTTTTTAACATCAATAATTTTCTTGTCTGTTTTAACATGAGTAAATGCTGCAATGGTAAAATCTTGATGTTGTAATTTTAAAGTCTCTAAATTTTTAACCAACAATTGGGAACCAAATGATAATTTGTTCTTTGTCATAAACACATCACTCAATGAGGTGTCTCCGGCTTCAGATCTTGTCAGACTGCTTACATCAATTTCGACATCATTTAAAAGCTCCACATCATCAGTTCCAACCACTTCAACCATATCATTTGTGACATCATGGCGATCAAACATGTCGCAGATATTGGCATACATGGAAACGGAGGAACAATCTGTATCCGGTTTAATCAAATCTGAGTTCGGCACATCATCACAATTTAGGTTGCTACAGAGATTAGAGTGAATTTGTCACAAAAAATTTATTGTCTATATCAAGATATAAATTCACTTTAATCTCACCTTGCACTTGTAGATGATGTTGGTAACCCAAAATAATCCCTCAGGCGCCTCTCTGAAGCTTCTGCCAATTGCTGCAGGTTATAAGCATCCAAAAGGCGATATAAACAGGATTGACACAACAAAGCGGGCAAAGTATCGTCTAAAGGCAACTTTAAAAAAGTTTGTTTTTAGAACACATCTTACATGTTAGTTACACGTTCTATGTAAATGAATACATACCTTTAGAATTTGCAATTTTTCCAACATTTCTATTGGCCGTATTAAAAATGTCGGACTGTAAACGGATACTAGTATATCATTTTTTAAACAGATTCTACATATCTTTTCATATTCAGACAATGGTAATGTTTCCATTATATCAAATCGATTTTCTTAAATAAAACTTTTAAATTAATTTATAATTAATTAATTTCCTATGTTACCCAAATAAAAACAATTTTTTACTGTTGCTACTGAAATATAAACAAAAACACAAATATCCTTGATACAGTGTTATAAAATGATTTAATTTAAAGAAGAAGACCAACTGTATATTTTACACTTACCAAAGTTCCATTTACACGATGTGATTTTAATATATATATTGTGAAATGTATTGTAAATGTTTTCCCTTGGAAATGTAAAATTTGGAAATGTTTAAAACTTTGCTTGAATTAAATATATACATATTTCACACAAATGTATGTATATACATATGTATGTATGTATTTATGACACTTTAGACAATTTTCTATGATATGATCAAGAAACGTATGTACATAGTTTAGCAGTAATTTAAGACCCTATGACTTCTCGTCTTGACAAGATATCAGTTTGTTCCATGGTGTAACTATACAAGGTGAGTGCAGTAGCACAGCTTACTGGCTTCGTTTACAATTTACTTATGTCAAAAGTAATACTTTTTCAAGTACTTTTGACAGTAGTACATTATTTTACATAAACAAAATGCCTGTTGTTTCTGTTTTGTGTTGTACTTGTATAGTTGTACCATGGTTTCTTCACTCATTTAATTGTCAGCACATGAACTTGACTCATATAGACAACTATTGTCAAAGTTATTTTCTTGTTTGATCAACATTGTTCGAAAAAACTGCCATTTGAAAAAAATCGAATAGAAACTCAATGGCTGGAGCTAAAAACCCATTTCGAAATTGCTGCCTCTTCTGAATCTTGTCTTCAAGCTGAAATTTTAAAATAGTTATATACAGATAAAAATTTATTGTATTTAAAGTTTTTAAAGCCTTTATTATCAGATATGTATACAAAAAGTAAATAAAATATTTGAGAGTAATGACGCCGATCCAACACTCTTTTTCTCAGAATTACACATTCTTTTAAAAAATCTTTCATCTCAAATATTTTTAAAATCTGAATATTTTGATCCTTTAACTTCATCTTTAGAACATTTTTTTATACCTACACCATATTTTAATTATGATTTTGAAATTTTTTTGAAAACAAGAACAAATATAAATTCTGAAACTAAAAAAGAAATTAGAATAATCAGACATGTGATGGAAATCGATGTCGAAGCTCGGACACTTGTTGAAACGGTAAGTATATCGTCATTTAGAATTATTTCGGAAGGTGTAATCGCCAAATCGACGTTTTTGATACTTTCCGAATTTAAGTTGCGTGTTTCCTCTTCTAATACCGCTTTTCCTCTTGAGTTTATTTGTTTTTCATATTGCAATAAATTTGCCACCACTTTATCCAATGGTGACAAAGAGATCTGTTTATAAGTGTCTTCTTCTGTTACCCTGGTTTCTGTTTTGTTTTGCACAAGCTTCTTTTTTACCTTAAGTTCTTTCATACCTTTAATTTGAATTACAAGTATGTATGTACATATATATGTAGTATGTACATACATATATATGTATATTTATTATTAAAATTATAATTAACATTACAGCTATATGGCTTTACCTTGTCTCAACCATCTCCGTCACAAACTGGAGGTCCAAACGGTTTTATTTTTCTGCAATTTCATTCTAGAGACCTTCGAAGTTTAGTGGTTTTATACTGTTCCGAGAAACTTTAGCATATGCGGGGTGTTTACATTTCGGGAAAAAAATTTTAATTGGCGTACAATCGATATTTTTATTTTTAATTTATTTTAGACCTTTTAACATCGATGCACACAATGGCGACGAAAGAGAATAAATGTTTCTTTGGCGTTACTATCTTCGTTTCGAAATGCATAATACCGATTAATTTTCATTAAATGCCGATAACGCCAACGGTGATGCCAAACTGTCGTTTTTAAACGACAACGCCAACGGGAATAATCGAAAATTACGAAAATTTCATTTCGAAAATATTTATTTATTTATTCATTTCGTAATATTAATCCTTGATGGCCAGAATAACAATATTACAAAGTCTAAATTCCATAATGATTTATTAATGATTAATTAAACAATTAATAATAGTTCAATATAAATTGAAATGAGAATATTAATTATCATATAAAAGAAAGAAGAAAAAAAGAAAACATTTTATGTCTCCCCAGCCGTAATAACATATAAGTAGTAAACTAATAGATAAAAATCCCACACAGGTCCCACCAGCGGCAATATATAGGCATACATGGGTGCAAAATAATTCATCGATAAGTAGAAGAAAATAATTCAAAAATTGAAACAAAAGGCATTATAAGATTGAGGAAAAATATAGCTATCCATAAATTAGAGGTCATCAGTGAGTAGTAGATAAGAATTCCATAATTTTTAAACGAAAAACATTATTAGATTGAGAAAAAATTCGCAAGGAATAAGGTAGAATATTCCATAATCTATCAATTCTAACAAGAAAAGATTTATCAAAGAAAGAAGATGAAATTCTGGGTATACAAATTTGAGGATTTCTAATGGATCGTGAAAAAGTGAAAGATCTGTACAATGGAAGTGGCCTTCTAAATTTGATAATATGTATTATGAAATAAAATTATGTTACGAAACATATGTAAATTCAACAACCCAGGTTCGATCCCCAGTCAAGAAAAATTATCAAAAAATTTTTAATAATAAAAATTTTTCAAGTTGTAATTCCTAACTTCAGTAAAAATAATTTAATAAAAATTAAATTTAATGAACTCGAGCCTAACTAAAATTATCAAGAAGTAAATTATGTTCCGATACTTAATAAAGCATACAAAAGAACAACCAAGAAAACATTGAACAGAATAGGAAATATGATCTCTACGTTTAACATTGTAAACAAATCGCACTATAGAATTTAAAATAATACCAATCTTTTTTAAACGTGTTGAACTTGTGCCAGAGTAAACCTCAATACCATATAATATCAATGACATCAATAATGAATAAGCCATGTTGCACCTAATACGTAGTGGCAAATACAAGTTAGATGAATAAATCTTACGCAAATTACCAAAGACCTTGATGCTCAATATGAGCATCAAAGGAAGTTAATTATTAAGGTATATTCCAAGATATTATTTTTTGACAAATTATGGTGATCTTGATATTCATCGCTGAAGATAGTTACTGCTTTTCCTTTTTCAGCACCTTATTGATGTGCTGAATCATTCTAGGAATTAGCATATCATCAGGGTCAAAAATTATGGGTCTACAAAGAAATAGCTTTTATTTTCAACATGACAGTGAGCCGAGACTTTTTCCATTCAATACAAAGATATTTACAAATATTCAAATCAAGGACTAAATTATTTCTAAGAATAATTGGAAAAACAGACAAATTGCACAAATATCGAAAATTTAGTTGGGATTTAAAAAAAACAAAATACTTTTGTGACCTCTAAATTGTGATGAATATTAATAAAATGCAACAACCAAACATAAATAGTTTAAATTCTTACTTTTAATTTCTCCTCAAAATGAGTAAGCAAAAACGTTTTGTGATTCACTGCACAAACATACAAATGTATACAAAATATAGTCGAACTTCTATAATTTGAAATTCTATTACTTGAATTTTCTATCAGTTGAAGCAAATCTCGTGGCAATAGCATCTTGGAGAGAAATTTTATTAGGTTTTCTTTCTTTAACTTGAACTTCCTTAACATGAATTCCACCATAACATAAAGAAAACAGCAGCACGTTTCTATAATTTGAATTTTTTCGAAAAAAATTTTCCTTTTTGCTTTGAAATTTATATGTACACACATTTGGCAGTATTATTGGTTTTAGATTTCGGTAAAGTCCCTAAATAAAATTCAAATGTTTACGTACAAATTTTTTTTACGCTAGTTACAACGAACAAAAAACGATATTGTAATAAAGTAGAATATGTAGCATCGAAACGAAATTTACCAGTCGAAGAAAAGTTTAAATTAATAAAAGAAATAGACAGTAGATCAAAGAAAAAAGATGTGACAGAAAAATATGTCATTTCAACGAGTAAGGTTTCTATGATTTTAAGAAACAGTGAAAAAATAAAAATTTTGTTTAATCAAGATACGATAACATCAACAAAGCTGTTTTTAAGTGGTTTATGGCAACAAGGATATTTGGAGGAATATTGAAGAAAAAAGATGACATACCTTTAGCATTATAAAATTATTTCAACGGCAACGAAAATGTTTTAAAAGAGAACTATGAGGTCTGGCTATATTTGAATGATGTTGAATCTATAAGTTGTATTGTTCAAGACTTTTTGGGCATCGATAACGAATTGATAACTTCTGAATTTCTAAGTGATGAAGATATTGTCGATGAATATGCCGTCGAATCAGAACCGCACTCTGGAGAAATAGTGGATAGCGATAGGGACGAAGCTAAGGAAACAGTTAGACAACCGTCCAGAGAAGTTGTAACGGATTCATTTAGGAATTTAAACGTATTTTTAAACACAAATGAAAACGCAAAAGACGACCACTACAAAGCATTACTCAAATTAGAATCACTTTTCGCTCAAAGCAACTTCAGTATTTTAGTAAAGAAATAAATAAAGTAGGTACCTCTACACAATTAAAAATAGAAATAATAATAAATAATAAATAGAAAAATGAATTGATATGTATGAACTTATTTAGTTGTTGTTTATTTAATTAATGGAACATTTTTAAATTTTATTCTCAAAGTTGAAGTTTCTATAAGTTTTTTTCTGGATAATGGTGATTTAATTTATAGAAGTTCGACTGTACATAATTTTTTATTCTTTACTGTACTCCCCTAGTTTTGAATATACAAAAGAACTAACTCCAAATTCTATGGCATTTTTTTGTTGTGATGTTAAATCTGCTTCATTTACTTTATTTGCTAAAACCACAAACAAACTGGATGTTATAGATGGATTTATCGCTTCAGATTCAAAATTTTCTAAAGATGATGTCTCCGAAGTTTCAGTAATATGTTCAAATGTTTCTTTTTTCTGGTTTAATGAAGGGGCGTATAGCATATCACCATCGTTTGACAAACCGGTGATTACCTCAGGCTCAGGAACTACTATACTTTTAGATCTAAAAAAAAATAAAAATAATATAAAATAAAGGTATGTGCTTTTCCATTGCTAGTGAAATACTTACGGCTGGTATACAAAAAAATCATCAAGAAATTTTAAAGAGTTGGCATATTTATACGGTGTAAAGAATGCATTTTCACTAATTGCTTTTAATTTATATTTTCTATAAGTATCTTTTATATTTCTCCATTTCCTGTAGGCATCATTAGCTAAATATATACATATATTTTTAGACAAAGTATTTTGGAAAGTTCAATAGGCACAAGTGTTTTTTTAGATTCATACCTGTTAGACCGACACTTTTTCCTATTTTGTGAAACAAATGTTGCTTATAATTATAATCTTTATGCTTCTCCGACTGCGTATTGTAAATACAATCATATCTTTTAACTTCGTCTATTAATCTCTCATTTAAATCCTTTACTTTTTCTAGTTCCTAAGAAAAACAGAAACATAAACTAATAACGAGGTCTATGGTTTTAATAATGATTAATATACTTCGAAAGAATTGGGACCAACTGGACATTCTGTTTCACAAGCTGTCTCTTGTGTTGTTAAGTTTTCATTTTTAATTACATTTATGGTAAACACCTGTGTTGTGCCGGTATCTATATGTGCAAGTGCGGTTTTTGCATTGTCTACAGATGATATCTCCGAAAATTCTTGCATATCAAGCGAATTTTCTATATAAGGTTTTGTTTCATCCATCGATAACTCAAGGATATCTTTGGAAGATAAAGAGTTTGTACGTGAAACATTGTTTTGTTTTGATGTTAATTTTCTCATTAGGCATTGTACTTGCCAGACTGCATCGTCTTGTTCCTCAACATCCATTGCTTCTATTTGAGTAGCCACCAACATGCCTAACCAGGCGAACTTTTTCTCTCTTTTGCGTTCAACTAATGTGTTTTTTAAGTTGGCAAGATCACTTCTAATTTCCTCCACATTTATGGCACGCTAAAAAATTTAATTTAGTAAACGTTTTGTAATACTGAAGTTTTTGTGTGTACCTTTTTTTTCTGTGGTGGTTCTTCAATATAACTTTCTTCTAGCTTCTGCTTTTGTTGTGAATCTTCAAAATAACTTTCGTCTTCACCACCAGTTAGGTCGTTGATAACATTATTTTCATCGTTCTCCTAAAAATATTTTAATAAGTTTTTTTTAATATTTTATTATATTTTTCTTATTATTGTTTATTTGACCTTTTTTTATTAAGATTTTGGTAATTATTAAAGCTTTAGGTCTTTTTTATAAATATAAAAAATATTTTTCCATCTCTGTTTAATGTCAGATAAGCTAATGATAGTGCTCATGCTATTCGGCATTATTTCCAGGACGCAGTTGAAAATTATAAAATTTTTAATAATTACCAAAATTTTTTATATTCATATTTTACTTTTATGTTATCCTCGCTATGTCTCATTTTTGTATTTGTTTTCAGAAAGGAAAGCTGATTGTAGCACCAAAGCTTAGGAGCATACTCGTCTGATTTTCCAAATCTTTTGGAATTCTGCATCGTGCGCAGTTCTTGCACGTATTGCGTCCTAATATTTTTCCATCTCTGTTTAATGTCAGATAAGCTAATGACAGTGCTCATGCTATTCTGCATTACTTCCAGGACGCAGTTGAACGCCATTGCTTTCTTCGTTCTGTCTAAATAATCAGTGGAGCGTATGTCATACAGACAGGGATATTGTTGTATTGTGGTGATTAATAATTCAGTTTCCTCCCTTTTCCACTTTTGAGACATTTTTACTTTTAATGAAGTTAAACTAGGTAACTTTTTTTTACAAATATTTTAAAATGATTTTCTAAACAAAAATCAAAAAAGGTTAAGTCCTAATTTAGACGACGCAATTCTTATTGAAAAAATTTATGCAATTATTTCCTTAAAATTTCTTCGATTTTTACAAAGCACAATTTTAGTCCCAATTTACATGAAAAAAATAATTGATGCAATACCTATTTCCTTTAAATTTCTTTTATTTTTACACAGCACAAATTTTTTCTTAAATCACTCGTATTTTTATTTGAGTGAGAGTAGGCACACATTTGTATACATATTTGTGTTACTCTCTCATTCGTATGTAACAAGAACAAGAATTGCTAGTACAAACAAGTGTGTAGACGTTATATCTTCCCCTCACCAAGATGTCTAAAAGGTAAACAACTTTTCTGAAAGAATTGCAGTGTAAAACAAAATACAAATAAAAGGGAGAATTGAAAGTACAATCAAGTGTGTACCCAAAACCTGCGCCGATCGGCTGAGCCTAGCCGCCGACAAAATGTAGTAGCCGCCGCCACCGAAACATTTTTCAGCTTAAAACAAGCCACCGTTTTAAACATTTGAATACAATTTTTATTTTGCAATATGGTAATAATTATACCATTGTACTTTGTTTCTTTTTGTGAATATTGTAACTTTTTGAAATAAAAAAAGACTCAATACACTTATGCCCTTATTCATAAAACTTGCAACAGGTTTATAATGGAAATTTGCTTTATAAACCTGTTGTAAGTTTTTATGAATAAGGCGTTACAGTTTTTTACTAACACAATATGTCGCACTACAGCCATCTCTAAATACCGACTGTAAGCGTTTTTTAAATGTCAAAATTTCCCATGCTCATACATTTTGTATGAAGCATACCGAAACAACGCGGCGGCAACGCTTTGCTATTGGAAAATCTGATTGACAAAGCATTTCACTGTAAAGTTAGTTGCAAAAGAAACAAAACAAAAAAAAAGAGAAATAAAACAACAATGTCCAGCTGTTACAATAAACAGGGTCGTTTTATTTATTTGTTTGATAACCCTGTTTTTATCGTTTTGACTTAACGTTGCCGCTTTTGTTTAATATGGTGCTCATACATGCATTTCTAATTGAGTCAATTATTGATAATTAAAAAGTGTTCACATATGCTCAATATTGCTAATTTAATTAGCGTTTGACAGCAGCTGACAAAAAAGAATACACTTACAGTGCACTCGGGAAAACGTCAACATCCCAAAACCTCAACCCGTTTTTTACATTACCTACTTTAAAATTTTATGAAATAAATAGAGAGAAGTCTCTCTTCCAAGTGTTGGAAAGAAAAAAAAACAGCAGAAAAAATATAACAGATTTTTTTTAAAACGTCAACACCCGTGGATTTATTTAGTTGACGTTTTCCCGAGTGCACTGTATTTGGTTCTAATATTATAATTTTCAGCCTAAAAATATTCTTTATTAACTTAAAAGGAAACAACTGCCATTTTAGTTATTACTAGTAACAGGGTTGTATTTTTAATTTTAACAATTATTAGAACAATTAACTCTTAATGAAGCAATTATCTTAATTGAAATTTTGTATGGATAATTGAATTCAATTAGGCGTTAATTAAAAAATGTCAATTAAAAATGCATGTGTGAACACCATCTGGAAGTAAAGAAAGTAAATACGTACGAATGTATATTTTTTTTAAATAAGCTAGCTAACTAATTTCCACTCACTTTTTTGTCCATTGAAAAAAATTATTTTCCACAAATTTTAAATTCTGCTTTTATACCCTTCACCTCATGAGAAGGGTATATATAAGATTGTCATTCCGTTTCTAATCTCCACAATATAATTTTCCGACCCTATGAAGTATATATATTCTGGATCCTTATAGATACGATTAAGCCATGTCCGTCTGTCTGGATGTTGAAATCAGTTTTTGAAGTCCCCAGATATCTTCGGGATCTAAATCTTCAATAATTCTGTCAGACATGCTTTCGAGAAGTTTGATATTTAAAATCAGCAAAATCGGTTTAGGCCAACCAGAATTATGGACCAATATGTGAGACAACCTCCATAAAAATTTGATATTTTATTGCAATATATTGCAGATAATACCATGAAATTTTGTATACGTTGTGTTTATGATAAAAGAAGAAAGTGTGCGGAAAATAGTAAGAATCGGACCGTGATTACTAATATCCCCCATACAAAAATCTTCCCGAAGTATTGCTCAATTATACATGAATGCCTATAAAATTGGAATATCGAGACAAAATTCAGCAAAAATAAGTTTTATGCAAAAAGAAATCGCACAACGAATGCCTTCGAGAAGTTTGCTATTTAAAATCAGCAAAATCGGTTTAGGCCAACCAGAGTTATGGACCAATATGTGAGACAACCTCCATCAAAATTTGATATTTTTTGTCCATTTTATTGCAATATTTTGAAATATATTGCAGATAATATCATGAAATTTTGTATACATTGTTTTTATGATAAAAGAAGTAAGTGTGCGGAAAATAGTAAAAATCGGTCCATGATTTCTCATAGCCTCCATACAAAAATTTTCCCGAAATATTTTCTCAATTATACATAAATGCCTATAAAACTGAAATATCAATACAAAATTCAGCAAAAATAAGTTTCATGCAAAAAGAAATCGTAAAACGTAATTTTTTTTAGTTCGGTCCATGTTTGACTATAGACCCCATATAAAGTCCGCTCCCAAAATTCACTTAAATAAAAATAAAACAGATATAAATAATGTTAAACGGCTAAAATTTGACATAAATAATCTCTATAGATAAATTGTTGTACTAAATTTTATAGTGGTCGGGCCAGAATTGGTCATAGTTCCCATACAAGGACCACATCTGAAAAAGACATTTATCCCTATATATATTGTATAAATATCGGTACCGACTCAAAACGTTGCACATATCATTTACATATATACAAAAATCATCCCACACAATTTTGTGAATTTCGGTCTATTTTAACCATATGCCCCATATAATGCCCTCTTCCAAAAATCACTTTAATACTCATAAATCTCTTATAAATAAAGGTACCAATCCAAAATTTTACACGTATCATTTACATACATGCCTAAATCAAACTGCTGGATTTTGAGTATATCGGTCCATATTTGACAATATCCCCCACATAAGGTCCACCCTCGAAATCCACGTTAATACTAATATATATCTTATATATACCGTTATTACGTTGAAATTCGACGTGAAATATCCTCATATGCATGAAATTCACTGTTTCAAAATTTAAGAAGATCGGCCCATAATTTGTTATAGCTGCCACATAAGAACCATTTCCATAAACCAAATAAATTCGGGTCAAAAAATATTCTTTCCAGATTTAACCCATATTCTGTCCATATTTAATAATCATGATATTTTTAATACCTTTTATTTAATGTATTTCAAATTATCAGACACCCAGTAGATATAGGCCTATATATTTTCAACTTTACGGGCCCACCCCCTCGAAAATATGCGTGGCCGCCAACAATTTTTTTGCTGGCATCTCTTCTAAAAGCCCTATTTGATGAAGTTTTTTTTGAGCAAAGTCACTAAAACCGACTTGTTCCCCTTTTTTATACTCTGTTAAATTACACTCAAGATTATTATGAACATCAGACAAACTCTGTAAATTTTGGTAAGAATTGGTAATTAAATCAATTAAAAATGGTGAAAATTAGGCAAAATTTCAAAATATTTAACATAAATTATGTTGGTCGTAAAATTGTCTTTCAAACAATATATCAAATACTAATTAAATTTGCACTAAGACTGAATAGAAAACATAGAATAAGGATATTCTTGTCCTATAACCAGTGTAGTTTTTTGTATTTCACACAGCCGAATATTGCACTTTAACTTGTTTTTTATTCTGTTTGTTTACTAAAAACAACTGTCAAATAGTCTTCCAAGACAATCGAGTGATATTATAATGGACGAATTTAAAAAAGCCCATAACATTACGCCCGTAAGCGTAAAAGAAATTGTGACAAAAAGATCGAACAAGGACGATGCTCTTTATCTGGTAGAATTTGACAAACAACACATCTCAAAGTGTGAGGTTTTGAAAATGAAATATTTTTGTCAAATTGCTACTTATTGGAGAAATCCATATAAAGGCAATAAAGGTCCTACACAGTGTACCAAGTGTTCAATGTATGGGCATGGTGCCAAAAACTGCAATAGAGTGCAAATATGCGCTGCTTGTGCCGGTAATCATGAATCCGGCAATTGTTCTTTAAACAAAAGTTGTCCCGGTAAAAATGTGGTTTACAAATGCCACAACTGTTTTAAGAAAAACTAGAAATTCGTAAACCACAGGGCAGATGACCCCAGATGCCCGTGCCGTAAAGAATATCTTGAAATTCGGCAACGTTCAACCTGCAAATCCAACTCAGACATAAGGAATCGCAGTTCTAACTTTGTATTAGATGATGGAGATTTCCCACAACTAGCCAGACAAGAGCAGGCTGTTAATGTTGAAAACACACTCCCCCAAGGAAAAAAGCTATTTTCATTTGTGTCTAGAGGTAAAAATAATGACAACACCGATGACTTCACCAATGAGAAACTATTGGAAATATTTTTTAATGCAGTTGATGCATTGGAAAAATGTCAAACCAAGTTTGACAAACTGAGAGTTTTAGGTATGATGCTCCAACATGCCATATAAAACCTTTGTTGTACAAAATGTTCAGTTTATGCACTGGAACGCTCAAGGCATAACAACCGAGTCAGCAGCTTCCCAGCTCGAAAAAGTTATTCTCGACAAAAATATCGACATCCTTCTGCTAAACGAAACGTTTTTAGACCCACACCACAAACTTCAATTAGGAGGCTACAAAATTTACCGTGAAGACCGGCTAACCCACGACGGAGGAGTTCTCATTGCAATAAAAAGTAACATAGTTCATAAGCTATTACCTAAAATTAACACACATAGTATAGAAAATATTTCCGTTCAGGTCATAATTAATAGACGTCCATTAGTTTTTACTGCTGCTTACAGCCCAAATTACTCCCCGGACTTCAAGAAAGACTTGGATCTTCTTACAAACCAGTCTTGTGAGTATTTCATTTTTGGTGATTTCAATGCACGACACACTCATTGGAATTGTGTTTCAAATAACTCAGCTGGTAATGAGCTTTACAGACATTGTCTGCTTTCCAATTATTATATATATTTCCCATTCTCATTTACTCGTTTCGGACTAAATTCAACATACGCACAACCCTCTACAATAGATATTTTGTTATCCAACTCCAGTATCCCCTTTTCAAATTTAGAGTCGCATCCAAATATTCTACAATCAGACCATGTTCCAATAACCTGTACTATTTACGGTCGGGTTGAAAATAAAGTAATTTCAGTTCCTTTGTATAACCGTGCAGACTGGCCAGCAATTAAACTCTGGGTAGAGAGCGAAATTATACGTCAAAATCTTCATCAATCTGATTTTGCGGCGAACAACATAGAGTTACTATTAGATAGGCTACTTATAATTGTTAAGGATGCGTTCAGAATGGTTCCAACAGAAAGCAAAACCCCATGGCAAAGAGAAATTTCGGATACATCTAAGATGCTTATTGCTCAACGTAACATATTCAATCGTAAACTTCAGAGATGTAGTATATTAACGCAGTTGAATAGTCTAATTAATTTCCACCTCGATAAGGACAGAAATGATTCATGGTCAGGATTTATCTCAAAGCTTCCTACAGGATTCAAAAAATTCTGGAAATTATCAAGAGTTTTAAAGGGAAGGAACTCATCTTTTTCTGACCTTAATAGCCGAGACTTTCTGCAAGTCTCATACTATAACCTGTAATAACTCATCTCCTTTAGACACACCTGTATCTAATTATGATAATTATCTTGATAACATTTCTTGTAGTAATAGTAACATTGATCTCACAGATTACTCTGAAGTTAAAGCATTTATTATGTTATTAAAAAATAATAAAGCTCCAGGTCTAGATGGTATAAATAGCATTATTTTAAAAAATATGCCAGCTAGATTTTATGAAATACTTAGTAAATTATTCAACTGTTGTCTAAAACACGGCTATTTTCCTGAGACTTTCAAGAAATCGAAAGTAATCCCTATCCCAAAAAAGGGCAAGGATCCGAAATTACCTTCCAGTTACAGGCCAATAAGCATGTTGAGTTTACTGGACAAAGTCTTCGAAAAAATAATTCTAAAAAGATTAATAGATTTTACTGACCAATACAGTTTGATTAACCACCAACAATTCGGATTCCGTAAGGAACACTCCACTGAACAGTGGAGACAAAAACAAAAGGAATCGCAAGAGCACTGGCATTATTTTCCTTAAATTAAATTTCCCAATTTATTTGCAGTTAACAATTAAAAGTTTTCTAAAAAATCGCTCATTTGTTGTCCTTTTTGACGGCGAATTATCTAGCGAAAAAACTATTCCAGCAGGACTGCCTCAGGGATCAGTGTTATCTCCCATACTGTACTGTTTATACACGTCCGATATTCCTCTCCATGGGAATCAAATAGCAGCATTTTATGCTGACGACAGTGCTTTCATTTGCTCTGGTAAAGTCTAAAATGCAATAGTCAAAAGGATGCAGGAGAACCTTTCCTCAAGCCAAAAATATTTTGACAATTGGAAAATTAAAGCTAATGATAATAAAACGCAAGCTATCATATTTCCATACAATAAATCGCCCAAACGTATTCCTACAAAAATATTGTACGCTCGGGGAAATTTCATTCCTATTAAGGATGATATTAAATACCTAGGTTTAGTCTTAGATAAAAAACGTTTGTTTAAACAACACGTTAATTACATCTGTGATAAAGCTATAAAGTGTGGTCGCGCTCTGTTCCCCATACTAAACAGGAGGTCAAAACTCAACCAAATAAATAAATTATTGCTTTATAATATGTGCATTCGTCCGATACTAACCTATAGTTGCCAAGTCTGGTTTCACAAAGCTGCCAAATCCCATACGAAGAAGCTTCAAATTATTCAGAACAAAAACTTAAAAATAATACATAGTCTACCTCCTAGATACCCAACCGACTTACTTCACAATAGATACAATTATAAAAAGATACTCAAGTTTGTCAATGATCTGACGCTGTAATTTAATAATAAATGCAGATTGTCTAATTTTGAAATAGTAAGAAATTTAGCAAACCATCACTAAGAATCTTTTACAGAAAGAATCTCATCATTATAACGTTCTCAAAGTTTGTAAGAGGTTTTTGGACAAATTTTTCCTCAAGACTGTTTTATTAATAGCTTATTTTTTCAATTAATAGATTTAAATTGTTGTAATACTGTCTTAATCTATGGTAATACTTTTGTAAGTAAAATCTCATAACTCTGTACCTTATTAGCATGTAAGACTTGTAAACTGTTTTTCTAAAAAAAAAAAAAAAAAAAAAAAAAAACAACTGTCAAATTGAATCAAGTTTAGTAGTCATGTAAACAGCATGATTCATAAACATGATTCAGAAAGCGAAGCAGGTGATTCAAGTCTTCGTGGAAACATAGTATTAACCATAAGCACATAGTATCTTTTGTGTTTTTCGTTGAGAGGGGACCACTCTTCTTTCCCCTATCACCAATACACTCAAAAGTTGAATAGCAAAAGTTGCATTGTGTGATCCGGGAGTAACCATTAAAAACAGCTGTTCAAACCAACTTTATGGGCAGCACTGTAAACGAATATTGCTGACTTAACATAATGCCATAGTCAGAACCATACATACCAATTGAATTTTGGTTTTCTGCCATAACCATAAACAGCTGATTACAATATTTACGTATTTGTTGCTTCTTTTTGTTTTCATTTTAGTTTTCACATTGGTATTGTTTGGTAAATTCTTTTAAATTGTTTAATAACTTCTTAAATATAATTTAAAATTTTGTAGTATATAAAATGGATGATGGAAAACTTATTGAGTTGGTGCGAAACTGTCCCTATCTTTATGACAAAATTTACGCAGACTTCCAAATAGCATCACATGTCTCCAACACAATCACCCCTATCGTGAATAAAAATTCCACATGAAATTTGTTCCCTTTTATTTTTTTTAACATTGAATTTAAATAGGAAAAATTTGAAAAGGGAACAAATTTCATGTGGAATTTTTATTCACGATAGGAGTGAATGTTTCTTAGTTTTTCCAATTTTATAGCTCCAAGCGAGTGTTAAAAGGAGTTCCATATGCTAAATACCTAGAAATTTCTTAAATTCTTTTCTTCTTAACTCATAATGTTAGTTATAACTTAATAAACTAAATTGTTTTGACATTGTAATATAACCTAAATTAATAAAATATGCTAAACTCTTCAGTTTTAGCCGACCAGTTTTTGTTTAATTCTTTTTTGAATTTACCATGCCATTTGATTTACACACGTCAATTCAATTTTCGTACTTTTTGTTTTCTTTTCCTTTCTATTTAAAAATACTTGGCTTGACGAGTCAGAATTGAAAAGTGTGAAAGCGGACTAAGATACATATTATAAAAATGTTACACAAGTTGTGTTTAATATTATATATGTATTTGGTGATTTTTTATATAAAAGGTTAAAATTTATCTATTTTGATATGTATTGTACAAGAGACTATATAAACATGAAGTTTTATGTTCAAATAAAAATTTCAAAATACTACTAGAAATAGTGACTAATGACGATTTCTTTTTTATCGCGATTTTGACGATTTTTTTCGAAATTAATCTGGTAGCCCTGTTTATGACGTCTATTTTTATTAATTCTCTTTTGAAGTTGCTACGAAAATTTGTTTGCATTCATACGACGTTGTTGAATCTTTAGTTTATTGTTCGTATTAAAAAATTTACAAAAATGGACAAGCTTTTTGATCTAACTGATTATTATTTTATAAAATTATAAATCGTCAGTTATGTATATGTACTTACGTCAGTTATATTTGACTCAGAATTGTGCACGAAGCAATGAGATTTCAAAAACTCTAGTAGGCGAAAAAACCAAAGTTTAGGGACATATTCATCATCCGCACTCACACCACTTCTTCTGCTTTTAGCAATTGTATGGATTTCTTTGATGTATTGTGCTCTTAAACAATGTATTTTTTTTTTGATATCCTCTGGTGTGATATCCTTATTATATTTTTTTAAATGCTGGCATATAGAAAATAAAGCATTTGACCTCTTGTCACGATTAAAATATAAAGGATTCTTTACATTATATAAAATGTCATGCTGTTGATAGTTTACTATCAAAGCCTTAATTATTTCTTTGTTCCACATATTGCCTCTTTGTATTTTAATAAATAATTTTAATTTTATGGACGCACTAAAAAAATCACACATATAATTAAATAAATACAGAAATCCAAACAAAATAATTATTTTTTTTGTTTACAAAAATATTCACCTTATTTATTTTCACCAGAAATGAATGTAAAGAGAAATATGAAAAAAACCATGAAAACAGCCGTCGTGTCTTTCTCCTACCTCGCTTGCTTCACTAAGCCCCGGTTTACATTACGAATTTAACGACGTCGTTTTTTAGATGTTGCTTTTGGTTTGTCGGCGAGCGGTGTAGTGAAGCAAGCGGGGTAGAAAAAAAGACACGATTTCTGTTTTCATGTTGTTTTTTTTCATATTTTTCTTTACACTCATTTCTGCTGTTCCGTTTTATTCTTGTTCTTATTTTGAGTTGAAAGGTTCGTTTAGAAATTCAACATGTAAAAATAAAATAAATAAATAAGGTGAATATTTTTGTAAACAAGAAAAATAGTTATTTTTTTGGATTTCTGTAATTATTTATGGCCCGGTTTACATTATGATTTTTACGACGTCGTTTTTTATTAATTCTCTTCAAGATGCTACGAAAATTTGTTTGCATTTACACTGCGTTGTTTTTTGTACGTCGTTTTTTTACAAATTTTATTTTTTTTTTGTAGTCAGGGTTGATGTTCTTGTTGAATCTACTTTAAATTATTGTTCGTATTAAAAAATTTTCTTTGTCTTTTAACAAATAATTTTAAATTATGGACCCAAAAAAATCACACATATAAATACATAATTACAGAAATCCAAAAAAAAAATAACTATTTTTCTTGTTTACAAAAATATTTTATTTATTTTTTTATTTTATTTTTACATGTTGAATTTCTAAACGAACCTTTCAACTCAAAATAAGAACAAGAATAAAACGGAGCAACAGAAACAGAAATGAGTGTAAAGAAAAATATGGAAAAACAACATGAAAACAGAAATCGTGTCTTTTTTTCTACCCCGCTTGATGCACTACACCGCTCGCCAACAAACATCAATTGCATGAGGGATAATTGCCCACAGCTTTTTACAATGAACAAATATTAATATTGTTTTTAATACAAAAATAAAGATGAATAGTTTTAAAGTACACTTTTATTGAGTTTTGCTGTTTTTTCAGCATTCAAGTCATCATAATTCTGAACAGGAAAAGGTTTTCATTCAAAAAGTTAATAATTTCATAGACATTCAATATAGGTATCTGTGGCAAATTGTGATTGCAATGATGTTTTGGAATAGAGATTCTCCCTAAAGTGTATTATTATTATTGCTTTACTTTGTTATAAGTCTTTAGAGTTTATAGAAATAAAAAGTAAAAAATTTCAGATTTGGCGTTTCTACTTTGACGTCGAACCTCAGCTATTATTTGCTTGAAAAGACCTTAAAGCTTGATCAATTAATAAAATATGTATTTATAAATCTGGTAAATTTATTTTATTTTTTTTAGTGAAAAGCAAATTTCTCCTCAAAATGAGTAGGCAAAATAGTTTTGTTTTTATAATAATTTTTTTATTGTACTCCGCTAGTTTTGAATATACAAAAGAACTAACTTCAAATTCTATGGCATTTTTCTGTTGTGATGTTAAATCTGCTTCATTTATTTTATTTGCTAAAACCATAAACAAACGGGATGTAATAGTTGGATTTATGTATAGCTTCAGATTCAAAATTTTCAAAAGCTGATGTTTCCGAAATTTTAGTAATATTAAAAGTTTCTCTTTTCTGAATTGATGAAGGGGCATATAACATATTACCATCGTTTGACAAATCGGTGCTTACCTCAGGCTCGGGAACTACTATTCTGTTAGATCAAAAAATTACAAGTAATATAAAATATAGGCATGTGCTTTTTTATTGCCAATTAAATACTTACGGACGGTATACATAAAAATCGCCAAGAAATCTTAAAGAGTTTGCATATTTATATGGTTTAACGAATCCATCTTCAATAATTGCTTTTATCTTATATTTTCTATAAGTATCTTTTATATTCCTCCATTTATTTTTGGCATCATTAGCTAAAAGTATATGGGTATTTCCATGAAATGGCCCACCGTGACTTAAAAAATCACAACGCTCGCATAATTTTTTTTAAGGAAAAAATTAAATTAGATTAATTCTAGTAATTTTTATTTTTCATTTTTGAATAAAAGTTTAATTTTTTGGTAAAAAAAATATATATACATACATATATGTATATAAAATTACTAAAATATGTATGAAGGTAAAAAAGGGTCACGTGCGTAATGTAACGTGCGTAATCAACAAATTATTTTTTTCTTAGCAAATTTATGCATAGTTGTTTTTGAACAAAGCATGATTATAAAGGTCCATTATTAACCTTTATAAAAACATTTTTTCCGAAATAAAAATTTCCTACAATTCGCTTAATTTCGCACTTTTTCTTACGGCTCAAAAGGCACTTCCATTTTTTGTCACGTGCGTAAGTCAACTTTGATTGCATGGAACTTGGGTACCCAGTGCTCAATTTTCCAATATATATACTTTTTGAAAAGTCTCATCACATACAATGAACGATTCTATAATTCCATTCTAAAATTCTAATCCATTTCCATTTTCACAATATTTAAAGACAATTAAACGTGTACAAATGTCGCGTGCATAACCATGGAAACACACATATATAGGTATATATTTTTAGACGAAGTATTTTGAAAAGTTCAACGGTGCTTTTTTTTTATGCGTACTATTGAATAGTATGAAAAGTTAATAATCGATTTTCGGTTATTCGATCAACCATTTTCAACTCGATTATTATAATCGATAAATCGAATATAAAAGTCGATTTTTTTTTGTCGATTACGATTTTTTTTATATTTTTTTTTTAAAAATCTTTTTACTTTATTAATTCGGCTTGAGGTCTCTTTTATTAAAAATACTCTTGTTCATTTTTAATTTTTATTATATTTTATTCGTTTCCAATATTTCGACCAACGTTGCTGATCATCTTCAGGGAAGAAATATAATAATTTCCTTATGTTTAATACAGTGTTGTCCGATGTTAATGTCTTAAGTTTTTTTTCTTAAACTAAAAAAATCAAAAATGCTTACAACTTGTTTTTGTTTAAAAAATAAAACCTGCAATTTTATTCAATTGTTTTATTTTAAAAAGACGCACTTAAAAAAATATGTTTGACATATGTTTTCTGCTTAATAAATTTTATTTTTTAAATCTTATGAGATTTTTTCAGATGCACTGATAAGGTAGTTGTGATGCCACAAAAAGCTAACTCCTCTCTTGCAAATGCAGCACTTTGCCTTTTTTCCATTATACATTTTTTTAAAATATTGCCGTGCCTTGGTGCCATTTTTTCACTTTTAACTAAATTTTACTTTTATTTTTTTGCACACCGACTTCCAAAAAACCCGCGCTTTTAGTTTTACAGGTTAATTTTTCGATTAATCAACACCAAGTCATTTTCAGTATAAAGTTGGTAGTGTAAAAACGACCACAAAATAATCGATTTTTGAAGGCAATAATCGATTAACGACCATAATTGAAGTCGATTTACCATTCACTAATTCGTACCTGTTAGACCGACTCTTTTTCCTATTTTATAAAACAAGTGTTTCTTATAATTATAATCATTATACTTCTCCGAGTCCATATTGTAAAAACAATCATATTTTTTAACTTCGTCTATTAATCTCTGCTTTAAATCCTTTTCTTTTACTAGTTGCTAAGAAAAACAGAAATATAAACTAATAACGAGGTCAATGAATTTAATAATGATAAATATACTTCGAAAGAATTGGGACCAACTGGACACTCGGTTTCAAATGTTAAGTTTTCATCGTTAATTACATTTATGGTAAACACCTGGGTTGCATTGTCAACAGATGATGTATCCGAATATTCTTGCATATGAAGTGAATTTTCTAAATAAGGTTTTGTTTCATTTGGCTGTTGTTTGTACAGATATTCATCTTCGCTGGATAGATCCGTGCTTACCTCGGGATCAACTAGATGGGTATATTGGTTTTTTGTCTATACGAACTTTAGAACTGTACGGTTATTCACGTATAGGTATACATACATACATATGTAAATGATTTTATAAAAATTCTTACAATCCCGGAAAATTAACCAGGAAATTTAGAGCTTCTGCATATTTATATTGTTTACGAATTCTAGCTCCATTTCCAGCAGCTGCTGATTGTTTATACTTTCTGTAAGTGTCCTTTGTATTCTTCCACTTTTTCTTGGCTTCATTACCTTGAAGAATTATTTTGTACAATTATTATAAAAAATGTCTGGTGAAATTCTTTAAAGTTTGCTTACTGCTAATGGCAATCTCTTTGCAAATTTTTTTCCATAAAAGTCCCTTGTATGCGAATTGTTTATATTGAGCTGATCGCACATTATAAATACAGTCATGTTTTTTAACTGCTTTTATCAGCCTAGTGTTTAAATCGTTTTTATTCATAACATATATTTTATAATATTTAATACTTATGCTGTTAAATAAAAGGAAAATTCGTCGTTCCACTTTTTTTGCCTTTCGATATTACACAAAACGCTGGGATCATTTACATACTAGAACTTAAATATTTATTATTAAGCCGTTTTTCACAAACTCCTGGCGTCGCGACAGCTGTTGCTTAAATGATGAAACAGAACTAGGGCTGAACGTTTTTTTCCATACAGTCAGCGTTACCGTTGTTGCAACTACAGTCGCAATTTGACCCTTTTACAGATGCCTTGTCACTTTTTGTGTACCTTTTTTTGTTTTACTTGATACATATTAGTTTTTTTATTAAATTGTTTTTTATTATATGAAACTTATTATTTAGTTCTTTTATTCGAGAATATAAATTCTATAAATTGTTTTTTCACGCAATTAGGTCACTTTTAATATTTATATAAAAATGTTTTATATATTTATATATTTTAATATCCAATATTTCGCTATCACAATGAATAGCTTCCTCAGAGATAATACAATTTTTGAATTATAATAAATTAATAATTGAAGTATAAAAATGAAAATTTTTTTAACAGAAAATAAAAAGTTTACAATGATATACAATTATGATATATAGTATACATATATAAAAACTTGTTTGGAATAATAAATGAAAAATTAAATATGTAATATTTTTAGTTTCTAAACTTATTCTTATAAATTAAATGTAATTTTGAGCTACATTGTATGTATCTGTTTTAAAATGAATTCTCTTTTCTATCGGTACATTAATAATCTGTAACATTTCTAACATAAATCGTCTTTTATAATTTGTTTCTGTATTTAATACAGTAGTATTTTCAAAATCTGGATAATGATCTAAATTGTAACAGTGTGATGTTAATGCAGTTTTTTGAGAAGAAGTATGTTTGTGTTTTTGGTCAGATTTATGTCCAGCTAATCTAGTTTTCAATTTGTTTTTAGATGTACCTACATATATTTTATTACATCTTTCATTATTTTTACCCTTACACGGTATTTTATAAACAATATTGGATTTATATAATTTTACTGTTTTATCCTTTATTTTACTATATATTTAATGTGTTATAGGTAGGTAGGTAGAAAGGCTGGTGTGAGTCAGCTCACACCTTCACCCAGTGACCAATATGGTCCATTGTGATGCCTTGAATAGAAAAGATACCTGACCAAAAAACCTATTTAGACATGCATATGTCCTCCACTTGTGCCACCAGCACTCCGTCTATTGTCGCGTAGCCAGACCATTCCCATTACGAATCTTATTAGACTCTCCAGCCCACAGCTCGAGACATCCCCTAATTCGCCCAAGAATCCATTGCCCAGCCACCTCATCCTACTGCCCTGCAACCTGGGACAATGACACAGAATGTGCTCAACTGTCTCCAGCTCATCCGGGTCCTCGCATAGTCTGCACATATCCGACAATTCGGATCCCATTCTCACCGCCATCCTGCCTATCATGCAGTGGCCCGTGATAATGCTCATCATGGTCCTTACACAGACCCTACTCCTGCCCATTAGCGATTCCGAATCGGACTTCCTAAGCACCGCCCACAGCGTCCGTGACATTTGGCAGTCCGTCCGGTTCCCCCAGGCTTGATTGGTCGCACTTAGGATCCATTCTCTAATTCTTCCGTAATAGAAGCCTATTGGAGGTCCAACTGCCTCCATACGGTTATTCCCCTCTATGTCTGAGCCCATTCTTGCCAACTCATCCGCCAACTTATTGCCGACGATGTCTGAGTGACCCGGTACCCAGCACAGCCTAACCGTATACCACCCTAAGGCTCCCTCTAGAACCCTCCTACAACTATCAACTAGCTTGAAGTTCACATAACAGCCCCGTATGGCGAAAAGAGCCGCCTGGCTGTCCACATATATCGTGACCCCCGCGCCCGTACTGCTCATCTTCGAGCCGTCCGTGAAAATAGCAAATCCATCATATAATTTGCCCCTTCCCGACCAGCTCTCCCTTGACGGTAATATCACCTCCGGCATCCGCCTAAAATCTACCCTAGTGCTCACATAGTCTGTAGAGCCAGGCGATCCTAGGCAATATCCACCTGCCTCAATCTCACACAGGATCCTAGAATGACCCTTTAACAGTCCCAGCTCCATCAGTCTAAGAATGCTTCTAGCTGCCATTCCCATCACATACTGCTCTATGGGCAAAAGATGAAGAATGACATCCAGAGCAGCTTGAGGAGTGCTTCTCATGGCCCCTGTTATGCCGATTGAAGCACACCTCTGAGCCATAGACAAAAGGTTTCTTCGATTAGACAGTCTCATAGCCTCCCACCAAACACAGCATCTATACGTAAGAATGGGCCCACCGAAGTGTATAGCCATCCCACCACTGACGGCCTAAGCCCCAAGCTCTTACCTATCGATGATCTGCAAGCATAGTAGGCATTGAGACCCTTTTTCAGCCTCTCCTGAGTGTTCCTTCCCCATGACAGCTTTCTATCCAGGAAAACTTTCAGATACTTAGCACTATCTGATAGCCTAAGCTCTACTCCTCCCAGTACCGGCAGCCTGAAATTTTCCACCCTGTACTTCCTAGTAAACAGAACTAACTCTGTCTTCTCCGGATTGACTCCCAAGCCCTTCTCACTAGCCCTAGCTGACACTTCGCTAATTGTCGGCAGAAACTTGCCCGATACCAATATAACTACATCATCCGCGTATGCCACGACCTTCTGACCCATTCTGTCGAAAAGTCTCAGAACGACATTGACAGCCAAGATCCACAGTAAGGGGGGGAGAACACCCCCTGTGGGGTTCCTCTGGTGACCAGTTTCCTTACACGTTCGTTTCCCCAGTCTGAGTGAATGACTCTGCTGCTAAGCATCATAGTTATCCATTCGACCAGGAACGACGGAACCCTTAGGTCACATAGTGTCTGCCTAACAGCCTCAATCTTTAAATTGTTAAAGGCGCCCTCTATATCAAGGAATGCCGCCAAGGTGTATTCCTTGTTTCGCAACCCTCTCTCTATATAACTCACCACATCATTAAGCGCACTCTCAACAGATCTACCCTTAAGATAGGCATGTTGAGCGCCACTGATGATGCCGGCGTCAATCTTTGTTCTCAGATATAGATCGATCAGTCTTTCCAATGACTTCAAAAGAAAAGACGACAAGCTGATCGGTCTAAAATCCTTGGGTTTAGAGTGACCGGTTTCCCCGCTTTGTTTATAAAAACGACCCTAACTTCCCTCCCACCTTTAGGGATGTACCTGTTCAGTACACAGACCCTAAACAGTTCCACCAACAGTAGGAGCGATGATCTCCCGATATTTTGTAACATCGCCGGAAAGATACCATCTGGTCCTGCCGATTTGTAAGACCCAAATGTATTGACCGCCCATGTTACTTTATCCAAGGAGATCATGTCTCCCACTGACTCCATTGCCTCATCACCTGAGCCCGGCTCCGGGAAGTGGTCTTCATTCTCAACCTGCTCCCCCGCCCCAGGGTCCACACACCCCGGAAAGTGAGTCTCCATAAGAAGGCATAAGGTTTCAGAGCTAGATTCTGTCCATGAGTCATCCGGTCTCTGAATAAATCCTGGGACCGCTGGGTCCGTGGAAAAGATTCTTCTGAACCTGGACATCTCATTTACAGATTCAACTGACTCGCTAAACTTAATCCACGAGTATCTCTCCTAAGTCCTTCTTATACTTATTGTAACCCAATCTAAAGTTACTCCAATCCTCTCCCCTATGCCTATATTTCGCTCTGTTGAACAACTTTCTTGCAGTGGATCTTTGAGTCTTCAACTCCTCCGTCCACCATCGTGGTTGTTCGCGTCTGCCCGGGAAGTTCAGCGGACAGGATCCCTCATAACTACTGGTCAATGCCTCCATAAAGGTGCCTACCAGGTGCTCCACCCCGGTCGGAGTCGACCTCCAATCATGTGTAACCCTAAGGTTATCTGCCACCAATTTCGAAAAAGAATCCCAATTCGTCCTTCTCGGATTCCTATACGGACTCCTTTTTGTCTCTCAAACACTAGATTAAAGGATAGACGACTATGGTCAGAGAAGGAAAATTCCAAAGCCACCCTCCAATCCTTCACTAATTCCCTACAGTTTGTCAACGTTATATCTATTAATGCCTCCCTGTCCCTATTTCTGAATGTTGGCGTATTCCCCCTATTACAGATATAGAGATTATTAGCAATAATAAAATCAAACATAGACTCACCTCTTTTATTGATGTCGGCACTTCCCCATTGGGTATGGTGTGCGTTCGCGTCACACCCCAGTACCAGCTTCGAGCCGGTTCTGCCCGAATTCTCCACCAACTCTTTTATATTGTCACCAGGTGGATCGTTAGCCTCGTATAGGAAGTACACCGATGCTAGTGCCAGGACCGTTCTGTCCTTGGCTTCTCCTGTCACGACCGTGAGGTCTCCACTACTGAAAGAATTAGACATAATAAATTTATGTTCATATCTTGCCAATATACAAGTTCCCTTGCGGGAATCTACAAGAGGGCCGACACCAGTCTGACCAGTCCTCTTAGCCTCTGGGGATTTCTGGTCATCATCGGACCTAACTCTCTTAACTGCCCCTTTGTTGGGAGGCTTAGCGGAGTTTGGTCGGTGATCGCCCGATTTTCCTGCAGATTTTGACTGGTTTGTCCTGGTATTTCCTTTAGTGACTCCTTTTTGGGAGTGACTGTCGGAGATTATCAAGACATTCCCAGTCCTAATCGCGCGACTAGTGGTGGGTAGTTCGCTGACAGACTTAGCTCCCTTAGCCGTGACTACGCTGTCACAGTTAAGAGTGCCAGGTGTTAGGCCTTTACCCCCCTCTTCCTTACCCGTTACCTTCTTTAAGGATTCATCAGCAGAGGCTGCTGAGGATTCGTTGCCTTTAGTGACAACATTTGAGTTCACAGCAGTCTTTGTTGTGTATCCCGCAGGATAGGGAATACCTAGGATAGCAACGATAGATCCGTGGATTCGTTTGAATCTCGAAACGTTCTTCCGGTGCTTCCTCAGTAAATGCCTATCCCGCCCGTCGTGCAGTGAGGGGTCTTTTTTAGCTATCTTTTCTAGAAAGGCTAAGGAGACTCTCACACCACTCTTGGCTTTTTCAAGGCTCGTTTGACCTGATGTGACCTGTTCTGTCGCATCCTGCCGAACGATGGGTTTTAATGCACCCGCCAGTCCGCTCTCTAATCCGAGTGTGACCTCCGAGACCGAAGTTCTAACCTGGTCCTGAGCTTGAATCACTGTGATTTCATGCTCATCATCAGAACTCAGAGTTAGACCAACGAGTCTTTCAGAGGCCCCTGTTCCAGACGGGGAGCCAACCGGGGATATCATTCCTTCAGTTACTGTCAGTTCTGACAATAACTGACTCTCTTGCAGCAGAATATCTCTTTGAATACTCAGCCAGTCGGAGTCTGGATTTGACACCGAACCTGCTGAGTTGTCAGAGACATTCCCCACACCAACTTCCAGAGTTGCCTCATTTTTTATATTATTTTTCTTTCTTTTAATTTTGGTCCCACGAGTATGCACGTATGGGGATAGACCATCCATGCATTGACGGCGTACATGGACTAGGCTAAATTCTGATTACAACCGACCCGTGCCCTGGCGTCGGAGGGGAGCTGTTAATAACTAGTCTTCTTTTACCACTGACTAGCCATTCAGGTTTTCGGCACTGCTACCAACCACGTTAACCTTACAAGTGGAGTCAGTTTTGGTCCGCGGGTTGTAATTAGATTTTAGGAGGGTGTGTCACTAGCCTTAACAAAGTTCCGGTGTAACCAGGTTTTTCCCCCTTTGCGACCATTCGTTTACAATGTATCGAAAAGGCGCAGCAAACCGGCTCTCCTATCTTCTACTTACAACCTGGCAATGTAGATATGTTCATGACCATTTGTCAGGGAATGTATCATGATCATATTTACATCACTTCAGCCGCCATCGCCACTAGTGACCAATTGTGTATCAATTGTATCACAGTCGCGATGGTCGGCAACCCCTATCCGCCACCTGGGGATGCCTCCGATGGGAGACTGACTAAACTCCACACGTTATACGTTTATTATTTGTTATTAATTTATTATAATTCAAAAATTGTATTATCCCTGAGGAAGCTATTCATTGTGATAGCGAAATATAGGATATTAAAATATATAAAACATTTTTATATAAATATTAAAAGTGACCTAATTGCTTGAAAAAACAATTTATAGAATATAAAAAAAGGTCGAAAGGAAAGAACTAAATAGAATAATTTATTTTTTTACAAAATGTCATTAGTTCTCTTTTTATTGCACGCCAATAATTTTGAATATACTACAGAACTAACGGCAAACTCAATGTCATTTCTCTCTTGCGTGGTTAGATCGGCTTCGTTAATTTTATTTGCTAAAATCATAAACAATCGAAATGTCATGACTTTTGAATCGATTGTTAAGTTTGCCATTTGTTCTAAAGACTGTGATACTTCCATAAATTTCTGCAGTTCTTCAAATGATTTTTCAAAGCTATTTATCGTACAGTTTTTTGCAGGCAACGCCAATATGTCATCATCGCTTGATAAATCTGTACTTACCTCTTGCTCAGGTAACAATTCATTTATTTTTCTCTTTGAACTAAGAATTTGGTCGAATTATTAACGTATAAAGAAAACAATTTGATTATTCTGTCAACAAACTACTTACGGCCTTTCTGTAGCACACTCATCTAAGAATTTCAAGGAATCAGCATATTTATATGGTCTACCAAATGTGGCTTTCTGTTGACTTTTTCTGTAACAATCTCTCATATTTTTCCACTTCCTTTTTGCATCTGTAACTGAAAAGAGGTTATTGGTTAACTAAGAAAAGTTTGATATATGTACATATGTACTCATTTTTAGTAAGCATACCACTTAAACCAACCCTATTTCCAATTTTTTGCCACAATTGTTCCTTATAAGAGAAATGTTTATATCGAGGAGAATGAAAGTTGTAAAGACAGTCATATTTTTTAACTTCATCTATTATATAAATGTTTAAATCCATATCTTGTGCCTAAAAAATAAAAGTAGTTTAACGTTTATTCTACTGGGGTTAGTAAAATAATATATATATATGTATATATACCACAGCAGTATCTGAATATTCTTCAGTATCACTATTTTTCTGTTGCGTTGTTAAACTTTTATGATTTTCAACAGTTATATCAAATACGTCGATTTTTTTTTCTTCGATAGTTATACTATCGGATTTTGTACTTTCTGTACAAGATTGCCCTAACGGTTCGTTCAAAAATTCCTCCATTTCATCTAGTGAATTTTCTAAGTTAAGTTTCGTTTGTTTTACTGGAGGTTGGTAATCATCATCGCTTGATAATTCTGTGCTTACTTCAGCATCAGGCTCAGTAAAACATATATATCTAAACAATTTATAGAAATTAATACATTTCAATAGTACAAAAATTAATGATTTACTATTAAAGATATACTTACGGTCGGTTGACGCAGAAATTATCTAAAAACATTAATTCGTCTGCATATTTATATTTTGAGCTGTTCTTCTTTTGTTTATATTTTTTGTAAGAATCTCTTAAATTCTTCCATCTCCTTTTGATTTCATTACCTTAAAAAATAATTCTTTATTTAGAAAATATCGGTAAAATTCTTGAGGATTTTCTTACCAGGTTTGTTAAGTTCTTTACCAATTGCTGTCCATAAATGTTCTTTATAAGCATGTTCTTTATATTGCGGGCATTCAATATTAAAAAGACATTCATGTTTTTTAACTGCCCTTATCAATTTTGAGCTGAAATCTATTTTACTCATATTCAAACTTTAACATATTTTTGAAAATTAGAAATACAAAGTGGAATAATAGGCAATATTTGTTTTTATTTATTTTTTTCTCTCAAAATTATTAGAAAAACACGCCAAGCGTTTATGTGCAGTGCTGTCAGATGTGGCGATTTTCGCCAAACGTAGCGATTTTAAAACGTCTTTGGGTTTTTGAACATGACGATTTTTTAATAAACTTTATGAACTATTTGCAATAACGAATTAATTCTATATATTTTGCGACCACTTGTAAAAGATTAGTAATACACTTTTATATTTGATGATGTTTAAATTTATATTTTTAATAATCTGACAAATAAGTTTGCTTGTACAAAAACGTCATAATAAAGATGTTTGTGGCGCACGCTAAAATTGTCAGAATGTTTTAAAGCAGTCACAATAGTACGTCTACAACTGCGATTATTTATAAAAGAAAACGCCAGTAAAATAAAAAAAAAATTAATTTTAATGATTATTTTTTATGTTTTATATATGTATGTACGAGTATGTCATATATAACGTTACATTTCATATTTAACTAATGAATTCATAATTGTTTAAACATTAAAACATATCCGTGTTTTGTGTGTCTGTTGGGTCACAATAGACACAATTTATTGCGAAATTTCTTTCATTTCTATGAATATTGGGTTTTAAGAAGAATTTCTAATGGAGAATCAGATTGCTATTTCTGCTACTTATCTAGATCCGAGAATAAGAAGAGTATTGCCTTACAAGCCAATTTATCTAATGGTTGCAAGTGTTCGTAAATTAAAAATTGCGTTTAAGAATAATAGCACACCATCACCTGGGCAAAACAAATTGAAAGATTCAACATCATCTAAGATGTAATTTATCTACAGAATGTCTTAAAAAAATACTGTTCGTAAAACTAAATGAATAATTACAAATCATATACATACATACACATGTAAGTAGGTATATGGTTTTTTAATTGACCACATTTAACATTTTAAAATTTATTTCATAATTAATAATTATTATATAATCATATACAAATTGTGGATAATTTTAATAATAAACTCCATACATAAGTTTTATATTTTTGGTAATAAATAAAAACTCATGAAATAATTTCTTGAACGAAAAATAAAGCGTAAACAGTATTTTTTATTTTTTTAAAATAAAATTCAAAAAATAATCTATAAATTGTTTTTTCAAACAATTAGGTCACTTTTAATATTTATATAAAAATGTTTTGTATATTTATATATTTTATTATCCAATATTTCGCTATCACAAAAAATTTTATTATCCCTGAGGAAGCTATCCATTGTGATAGCGAAATATTGGATACTAAAATATATAAATATACCTATAAAACATTTTTATATAAATATTAAAAATGACCTAATTGCTTGAAAAAACAATTTATAGAATATAAAAAAAGGTCGAATGAAAGAACTAAATAATTCAAAAAATAAATTTTATTTTTTAAACACAAAATTAAACTCAACAAAAATTTGTATTTTCTGTGGAAAACAATTTTGCTTTAAAAACAATTATTAAACATTAAGTTTTATAATAAAACATACAATCGTTACTGTCTCTGAAATTTATAAAAGGAAAATGTTACTGAGATTTGGTTTTGGTCGGCTGAATAATGAAACTGATTTGTTTTTGAACAGTTAAAGTAAAGGTTTTCATGTTTTAAATTATTGCAACGGTTTTTGTTAAAATTATTTAAATTCACCCCTATCGTGAATAAAAATTCCACATGAAATTTGTTCCCTTTTATTTTTTTACCATTAAATTTAAATAGGAAAAATGTGAAGCGGAAACATTTTTTGATGTAATTTTTAATGTTATCACTAACATTTAGATCGAAACGCTTTTCCTTTCCTGCTTTAGCAGGCTAAAAAAGCATTACATTTTGCTAGTGTCTCTTTGTATATATTTTTGTATGATTTTACATTTATGTTTTCCAACGGAAAGCTATGTGAAACATATAACAGAAATATACAAAAATAAATTGTAGTGTATAATTGTTATCAAACAATTTGTATATTTGACTTGAAGTAAAACTTCGAATAAAAATTTTTTAAAAATTTTCAGGATAATTTATTTAATTTTTCTTAAACTTATAAAAAGTAGTTTAGTTAATTTTTGGTGTTACGGACTAAAGTCCTACTACAATTTTAATTCACACTCACATACACACATAAAAAATAAAGGAAAATATAACAGGTTTATTTTTGCAAAGAAAAATTCAAACCAAATAAATATATAATATCAAGTTATTAAAACATATATTAAACTTGATAACGTTGCTTATGTCATGCCGTGCGGTAAATATCTCCAGAGCCATAAGAGAAACGTCGTTCTTTAGTCACATCCGGCACCAATACTTCTTCGTCGTATTGGTTAAGTTTTTGCATTTTTGGACGCATGATACCACGCACATCATTAAATGATATATCCAGATCCCTAAAGGCATTTAACATAAATACTGCGCTTATAACCACCAAAAATCCACAAATATCGCCTAAGATATCTTCGAAACGCATATGGGTAAATTCCTTAAAGAGTATAGCCGATGCGGTTATAACTAACGTGGTAAACATGACATAGTAAATGGGCGTTACGATACCCGTGTTGAAAATATCCAAAGCCTTATTCAAATAATTCATTTGTATGGCTATAAATGTTACTGTGATTAAGATCAAAAACCAAGGCATCCAAGTGACAAAATCGTTTTTTCCCGCTATAGTATCACGTATGGCTAAACCTAAAGCCTTGCATGACATGACGGTCAGTGATCCAATGCCAGAACATAGGAATATGTATATGACAACATTTGTATGACCAAGTCGAGGTGCTACAAAACAAGCCACAAAGATCGTTGAACCGATTATTATGATCACATACAATATAAAACCAGGATCTTGTAGTTTCTCAAATAATATTTGTAAATCTTCGATTTCTTTTTCTTTGGGCGAATGTAGCACAATAATAGTTGATCCAATGATACACAAAAAGCAACCCAACTTGCCAAGTAAATTGAGCTTTTCATTGAGAAATTTGGATGCCATTACCGCAGATATGATAACACTTAAAGCTCCCAAGGGCGTCACAAGTGAAGCGGGAGCAAATGCATAGGCAGCAAAATTGGCAGCTTCACCTAGGCCCACTAGAATGAAAGTAAATCGATTATTTTTAAAATATAAAAATAGATACATATAGGTATATAACCAAACTTTTAAAAACCACTTTAAACATACGAATTTCCAAAAAAAATAATTATTCTACCTAGTTTCCATGCAAAACTTCATTAATCTTGATTTTTCGTCTTGAAGCTGTTTTAAGGTAAATATTTATGTAAGATGCTTAGACATTTTACAATAAAATATGTGTTAAATTTTTTTTTTTATTTTTTACCGACATAGTTTGATTTTTGGCATAATCCAAACAATCGGACGGACTCTAATCATACCC